>JAWNOE010000218.1:0-2959697 GCA_035046095.1 Drosophila pseudotakahashii | reverse complement strand
AAATATTACAGTTGCATTTTCCAACTAAAATATTGGAATAACAGTATTAATTTATTCAAATGTATAATTATTTTTCTCCGCAAAATATGACAATAAAACTTTAGTAAGTTGAAGGTACGATCGTCACTGGTATTTTGCTTCGTCAAGATAAGAAAATAGGTGGAGAATTTTAAAAACATTTAGTTGGTCGTGTAATTTAAATAAAACTCATTGCTTATTTCATTTTAAAATTGTTGTATATTCTCTTCTTCAAAAAAATATATACATATTTTGATTTGATTTATTTGTTGTTTTAGTTGTTTTCTATAATGCATTATACATATTTTATTTTATTAGCTGCACTGCATCCATAGGGTATTGTAAACTTATACAATTAATGCTACGATTATGTTACTGCTGTCATAAATTATTAAATCTAAATCAAGCACTACAAAAGTGGGGCGGGGCAAGATATGTTTTGGCGATCGATCGATCCGATAGCAGGGCTTTTCGAGTGCTGCTAAGCCGGAGTCGTCATCATCATCGTCACCGCCATCGCCAAAGCAATCTGGCCCGGCTAACTCTAACCCAGATAATTTACAATACTTCTTCATGTGACCGCGATGAGTGGATGTGGTAAATTTCGATGAACGACCCGTTTACACCGGACGATTAAAATAGTATGAAACCAATCGTTTCTGTTCGAAATCAGATCAGATCGGATCGGTTCCGTTCGAGGGGCTAAGGCTAAGCTATGGCTCACTAACGTATCCTGCTTTTAAGCGCTAGATTCATACACGTATAAATATATATATCACAAAATCAGTGAAAATAAAATTCGCTGGAGTATTTGCTTGTTTCGCTTTGGATGATGCATGAGAAGAGCTCGCTGAAGGTTAATTGGTAGAATGTTTGGCAATGTCCTGGCTCAGCAGACGGCGACAGCCTGTCACCTGAAGCTGATGCCGCACTTGCGGCTGATCTTGGGCGTGTGTATATATGCGATCGATAGCAGCAGCGGCACATCGTTTTCGGAGAGCTGCAGCGGATTGGTGATGTCGCTCAGCCGGCAAGGGTCCGTCTCCAGCAGGAATGCTGCCAAAGTTTCCGATTGCAGGTAGATTTCCTGCAGCTTTGACTCCAGGAACGACAGGCACTGAAACAACACATTACCAAATTAACAAAGACCGAATACGAAATAAAAATGCTGGCATATCTACCTCGTAGGCGGGAATTCCACCTACATGCATTGCTTGGACGGTCTCCAGCATGCTGGACACGAGCTGGGACATACCCACAGGCGAGCTCTGGCCACCGGCGTACGGAAATTGCTGCGTCTGCGACGAGATGAGCCGTACATCCCACTTGTCCATGTCCGCCACAATAGCTATGTTCTCCGCCGGCTGTGAGATTAGCGAAGCGGAACGCGCGGCCAGCGCCAGATCCTCACGGAGATGCATCTCCCATTTGTTAGGTGGCGCACAAGTGCCCTACAAAATTGGTAAAACAAAAATGTACATAATCAGTAACTGTTACAGGTCAATGATTGATTGTGACACCCACCTGCAGTACCATATCGGAGACGTAGTGATCGCTGACGCTCAGCAGCAACGAGGGAATGAAGCCGGCCCGCAGCTGATCGCCCGGGGAGTCGTCGTCCTGCGGCAGCTCCTTCACGCCCGGAACAGGCAGCTTTAGCATCTGCTGTGACACATTTACCGCCGCACACTTGGCGGCCACCGAGGAGACAGAACTGCGACCGGACGGCACACGCTTCGGCTGCTGTTTGCGCATGTACGTGGTCTGCATCTGGGTGGGAATCGTTGGACTTACTGGCACGACGGCAACAGACGACTTAAGGGTATCTATGGAGGCGGCCGAGTTCACAGCCTGCAAGACCTTGGAGCTGGATCCATTACCGATCGCACTCTGATTATAGCAGTGCATCTCATCGGTCTCAAACTCCAGCTCGGTGGCGTTGGACGGAGTCTGGTTCCAGGTGGCCGAGGCGTTTATACCAACGCCACTGCTGCAAACGACGCAACGGTCGCTACTCGCGGCCACCGGAGTTGCGGGAGGAGGCAGTGCTGCCGTGGAGCTACTGCTAGCCGCTAGCGTTGCCGTGCTATCGCTACCCTTGAGAGCAGCTGCCTCGCTGGCCTCCAGCTTGGTGGCCTTGTCCATCAGCAGATCATAGTTCGACATCAGCAGGTTCTTGCTCTTCATGTAGTTGGTGGCAATTTGCGGATACTGCTCGAAGTTAAACTTCATGCCCGAGTGTTTACTTCTGTCGTGGGTGCGCTGATGCTGGGCACACAGCATCAGCGTGGGCTTGGCATCTTGATCTCCACTCAGATCCTCGCTGCTCTTCTTTAGATTGATCAGCGGCTCATTGTCGCCGAGGACGAAAACAACACCGTTGCCATTATCCGCCGATGTTTGTCGGCAGATGCCGTGCTCTCGCTCGATTAGTTTGTGGCAGTGATCGAAGTGGATCTGCTCCTCTAGGCTCACGTTCTCCTTGATGGGCTCGATGCCCCAGGTCATGCGATCGCTCTTGCCCATGCTGTTCTGCGTGATCAGATCCGAGAGGGACAAATGCGATGCGCGTCTCTCGTGGCTGAGTGGCTCAAAGTCGCCTGCTCCCATTCCTCCTGCCGTCTTGTTTGGTTGATGGTCGGGATTACCCTCAACCGAGTAGCTGCTGCTGCGTCGCTCCAGCTTGCGATTTATGATCCGAATTCCCTGCTGGAGCTTGGCCAAATCGCTGAGACTCAGTCCCTCCTTAACGCCCGCAACCGGGACCATGTTCCAAAAGAAATTCTTCTTGGGCGGAGCTTCCACGTTGTCCTCATACTCGATGGCCTCGATGGCGCCATCGTCAACGGAACCCGTGCTCACAGAGCCAGTGCCGCTGGACTGCTCCTCCTCCATGCACAGCTCCACGTTGTCCGGCGTGGTCACTGTCAAACGGATCCGGCCGTCCTTCCCGGTGCGAAAATATTGCTGCGCCTGCCGCGCCAGCAGTGTCTTCTTGTCAATGCCCGTGTCCATCAGATAGTTACCGATACGCAGCTCCTGCTGCACAAAGTGCGAGTCCCTGAAGGCCAGCACTGTGGGAATCTCGTTCTTTTTCAGCGTCTGCATCCCATCGCTGGCGTCCAGGGATCCAGAGTCCAAACCGTCCAGCTCACCATTCTCGTTCTCCTCCCCGTGGTAGCCATTCAGATCGCCATTCTCATCGTCCGCATCATCAACAATGGCATTTAGATTCTGCTTGCAGGTGGCCGTCCTGCTCAATCCACGCTTTTGCGTCGGCGGACTCTTGTGCCGCTCTTGGTTACTCGACTGATTTTGGGCCTGGCTCTGGGTGACCAGGTCGTTGATCAGCTGCTTGTTAAAGTCCTCCCGCTTGGCCGCTCGTCGTACCTCGCTGCAGCGGATGAAGTAGGTTAGCACGTTGAGCAGCTTCTCCACCCAGAGTTTCTCCGCTCCGCAGACAATGGTGCGAGCTAGCTTGGGCGGCATGCCGATGGCTCCGTAAAGGTCGCCCAGCTGCGCCCACAGTGCATTGTACGGATGCTTCTGGGCCACCTGAAGCAACTTGGCCCGCTGCTCGATGGCTGCCGCCGAGGCTGAGGACTCCGAACGCCGCAAGCCGGCACTGTTGAAGGCGGACACGGTGGCCACCCAGCCCAGGTGGTGGGTGAGAATCCCCGTCAGCATGGTGCTGATAAAGCTAAAAAAGAAATTACATTTATTAATGAATATTTAAGGGGTATTTTGCAAGTCAGCCCAACTTACAAATTAGAGTCCTTAGTGTCGGCGAAGGAGAGAAGGTCGCAGAGCTCCTTGATGAATCTCTCGGCCACAGTCTTTGAGTACTTGCTGCCGCTGGTGGTGATGCTCAGCCAGACGGGCGTCTTGATCCGCGGGGCGGTGAAGAGATCGCTGAACCACTGTTGCGTATCCTGCCAGGCCTGAAACATGATCTGAGGATCGCACAAAAAATCCTGGTTATTTAAATTACAGGATTGTGTCTGTGTGATCCTTACCTGCAGGAAGTTCTTGTGGTTGATGTACGCATGCTCCGTGCTGGCCCTCAGCCGACTTAGCATAGATTCCAGCAGGGCGATATGCTCGCTGCAGAACAGCTCCATCTCCTCCTCGAAGGATTCGCTCATCGAGATGCACACGGCCAAGCCCAGTTTCGCCCTGCGGCGCAGATTGGCCTGTCGCCTGCCCATTTCCGGATTACTTCGCGACTCGTTCGCACAATAGCTGGCCCTTCGGTACTGCGGTGGAGCCATTCCGCCACCCTCGCTGCCACCACCTCCAGTTCCGCCTCCCCCTGACGCAACCACCGGGCCATTGAATGCGTAGTTGTCGCTGAGGAAGCCGATAAAATCGTTCTTGGAATGCTCATTCTCGAAGGAGGTGCGCAAATTGCGCGAGATTCTTCGCTGCAGGCAGCCATCGCTCGCGAATCCGTCCAGGTACGGAGAGGAGCCCGTATAGCAGGCCGAGTCCATGCTCAGCTTGCGCATCGCATCCGACTGATCGGAGAGCACGCTGCCCAGACTGCTGCGCGTCGATGAGTACTGATAGGACCACTGATCACCGCCAGCTGCACTGCCACTTCCACTGGCCGAATAGCCCGAATCCGTGGCCGTGCTGTAGGTGGAGGAGTAACGTGGGCCGCTCGAGTCAATCGAGTGGATGGACAGCGACTGTTGATCCGCCGGCGCCGCCGGAACGTCCAATGGTGGCGTCAGACTCATCTGGCGGCCCACACTCACGCTGAAGGGCATCGAAAAGGAGTTCATCGAGAGACCATCCATGGAGCCGTGTTCGCTGCATATCGAGGTGCGCGGCGTCGCCAGGCTGTTCGTGGAGAGCGTGGAGTAGGGCGAGTGACTGGATCCAGAACCTCCAGCGTTGCTGGTGGGCGTCAGGTAGACCTGGGAGCACAGGATCCTCGCCGGTTCCGGCAGCCAGTGCACCTTTAGGGCCGTTCCGCAAAAGGACATCGGCAGCGAGCCAAACACCATCTCGCCCAGCGGTGTGATGTCCGCTCCAGAGGGTCGATTATGCTGATCAAAAACAAATAAGAATACCAAATACATAAGTCCAAAAGTAATCACCATCTAATTATAACTAATAATTTACTAAAACTGTTTTATAAAATTCAGTCTTATTGATTCAAAAATTCTTAATAATAGTTTAGAAAATATATGAATGAATAGAATAAAGTGATCATGAAATGAAATCACTTCTGATATTTCATTTGTACGAAAAGAGCTCTATAGGATGACTCACCTTATAGCCATACTCCGCGCACACCTCGATGAAGTTGCTGCCATTGGTGGAATGTGCCTTGGACTGAATCTTGCCATTCTGCAGCGATGTGTACTTTTCATTCTTTAGGAACTTTCCACCGCCACTCGTTGAGGATAATGAGGACGATACGGATGCGGATGCTGCCGATGAGTCCCTGTGCGTCACCTTCTGCAGGGCATTCGAGTCGAAGAGCAGTCGCCGGCTGTCATCCTCTTTGTAGAGCAGAACTCGCACCTGGCTGCCCTCGAAGGGGAATTGACTGCAAGGAAGGAGAACAAATGTAAAAGGTTATTTCTATTGGAAGAAGTTCTAATGTTAAATATTTTAATTGTCCTTAAATGGAAAATCATTATTCGCTATAAATACCTATATATATCTCATCCATTATATCTCCCGGTTATTGTCTTTTTATTCACCACACCTTATTTTCGATTCGATAGCACCTAAAATTGGGATTCTAGAGTTCCACTAGAAGGTCGTCAAAATGCCACCCACTGTTTCCCACACCAGACGAGGTTCATTATAATGCGCACATCTCGAACAGATCTCGTATTCTCTGTGCTGTTCATTGTCGTCGATAAAATGGCAAATGCTATGATGCTCTATATATAGCGACCCCTCAGTTGGCACGTGACGATTACTCATGCCCCATCCCCCATAAAAGAGCGGGGTCGTTGAGTATTGACGACAAATCTTTTACACCCAGAACAGCAAAATGTCGAAAGATAAGGCCGCATAGAACCTACTAATACTGAACTTTGAACTCTCTGAATTGTGGGAAGTGAAGGTGTCACTAGTCACATGACGGCAAAGTCGAATGTTAAATTAAACCAATTTATTTTCGGCAGTTCTATAATTGGGTGATCTAAGTAGTGCCAAGAAATAATATATGTCAGCAGCAAAACTTAAGTTATTAGTGAAGACTTTTAAAATATGCATTTCTGAACTTGTAATAAGCTATACTATGTTGGTATTATATTACCATATTAAAGTTCTAGTTACCAGTGGTTATAATGACGTTTTAAACTACTCACAAAAACTGTTTGCTGTGAAATACAATGAAATAAATATTTCCCCATGCATTACTTGTTGATGGATCCTGTCAACGCTAACGATGTTGTACTCCTCCCCCCAAAGTGCCCAATAAACCCATTCGAAATCCACTCCACATTGCCAGACAAATCGGCAGTCGCCGTACTCGATTCAAAGCTCGTACAACAGATTTGAGCTAATTTATTTTTAATGGCTTTATAAATGGCTTGTCTAAGTAGCGCTAACTTTGAGAAGGCGCCTTTTCCGAAATTAGCGCTATAATTAACAATTAGCCCAACTGATGATAGTCGTTTGCCGTTTGCCTTTTCAGGGGGTGGGGTTGGCTTTTAAATGGGAGGGGGTGGGGGTGGGGGTGGGGGAGTGGGCGAACTAGTTTTAGAGCTTAATAAATGTTTTACAACCCCGCGATAAGAAGGGGGAGCCCGCACGCACAGCGATTACGAAGGTGTTTTTTTGGTTTTGGGCCGGTCACGAGGGCCCACTGATATAGTGGATATAAGTACATATGTATAGTAGTAGAACTGACCAGCCGGCGGTCCCTTTGTTGTCCTCGGCTGTCCAATGTCCGGCTTTCCCGGATCGGGGCCAATTTATTGGCCGTGCTTACTTGCTTACTTGGATTTGAAGGGCGGCGTATGCATGCGACAAAGGGTAATTCCACCTGCAGCTTCGCGATAGCGCCAACTGTCTGGCCGGAAAGGAAATTTCCTTAGTTACGATAGTTGTAGTACTTCTCCCACTCGACCTTGCCTATCTATAATTTCACAATAGAACAAATTCTTTGTTTAGTTGATTGTAACATCTAAAGCCCAAGAGGTTGGAGAACCATGTCTAAGAACTCGAAAGGCAAAACTAAATATTATTTCACACTTCACAAGAATAAGACTTTAAGTATTATTAAATGTATTATTTGAGTTTATCAACAAATCGATAACAAAGTTAAAATTAAATACTTATTTGCGAGATTTTGCAAATTAAAGTGTAAACAAATACTTTATTTACTAACAAAGAAGTCACGAAATGAAATAAATTACAGTGATTACTCCTCAATTTAAGTAATTATAAAGAAAGTGTATAATTTGATTATAAGTATTAATAATTTTTGTTGTTTTATTTCTGGATGTGAAACAGCTATTAAAATTGCAATAAAAAATAAAAAAATTATAATTACTATAATTTTGATTTTAATTTTATATTTCTTTTTTCTAAATAACTATTTTGGAGTTGGAGAAGTTGAACTGTAACATTTACCGTTGGACCCCCGATTAACGCGAACCGACGACGCGTCGATATCTTTATGGCCGCGATGCTAGTCAGCAAATGAAGTTCAAGGCGCTCGCGATCGCACTGGGAACTCGAGAACTGGGGAACTGAGGAACTGAGGAACGGAGGAACTGGGAACGGGGAATGAAAAGCCCAGGTCCCGTGCCCACTCGTCAGAGCGAGACGAGCGGCGAGCTCACTCGCATATGCATTATAATAAGGCCCGCCTGCCTGGCCAATCGATATAGGTACATATGTATATACCGAGGGCAGTACGTTGGAACACTCATGCAGATAATACAAGCAACGATCCTCAACGAGGCGAATTCGGGGCCGCGACATGGGGCATCCAAATTGGAGCGGCGCTCACATGATTTCTCGGATCGGATCGGATCGGATCCATCCGTTCGTCGTTCGTCCAGCTGCGCACCCAAACCGAACATAACCGAACCGAAGCCGAACCCCAAACCCCAAACCCCACAAGTGGAATCCAAAAGTCGGACGAGCATCATGTGGCCACCATTTGTTGCTTGTCATAGACTGATGTGTTAATATGTTGTTTAAAAATAAAACAAAATAAAAATAATAATAACAATAAACCAAATATACACAAAAACATGGGAAAGAGAAAGGAAAAATATTTTCGGGCAAAAGTCAAGAGACAGCGATGAATGATTGTTTGATGGATTAGTTGAAAGACATATGGCCAAAATTTAATAACGACATTAAAGACATTCTTCGGTGGTTTTCGGTCGAAGGCTAAATGCCCTAGGGAATGTAATTACACAGGTTATTTTCAGGTTTTAAGTTTGTCGTTTCTTTGGTTTCTATGAAAATTATTTTAAACGTTAAAAAAATGTAAATCCAGACATGGAAATGTAATTTATCATTTAAAAATTTGTTATAAAAATTATTTTTTTTTTAAATATTTAGGATTTAAACCTTGAAAGTGTATGGGAATTGACAGTTTAAAGCTAACTTTAAATTTAACATGCGGACAAAAAAAATGCTCCTAAAATATCATACCCTTAGGACATTTCTCTCATCCGCATGTTAAATTTAAAGTGGGGATAAAAAAGTTTAAAGTCTACTTGCAGATGAGAAAACGGCGCTAAGATAATTTCATGTCTATAAAGATATAAAAATGCCCCGCTATTGTTTGTGTAGGGTGCTCGACGCTTACCCGCCTAAATGGACTTTGTCAGCAGCCCTGATCGCTGGGGGACTACGACTGCGACTACGACTACGTGAGCATATGCATATGGGGCCAGAAAGTCAGATGCCAGAAGGTACAAGGCGCCCTGGGCTGCTGACCTGGCCAAGACGAGAGTACGGGAGAGATCAGCGCGAAAACAATTATCGAAAGGCCGCTAAGTTGACTTATCGCTCGAAGAGGCAGCAGCAGAAGCAGAAGCGTTGTTTATTCTGATATTTTTTGCTTTAGCTTTTATTTTCATTATTTCTGGGCAGGGCTAGCGGGTACGGGGAAAGGGGAAGGGGGCGGGGCACTCGCCGGGATCACATGCTTTTTTCAGCTACGCAAGCAAAACAAAAGCGAGCCACAGCCAAACAATATTAAGCAAATAAATACATACATACATAAATACAGACGGGTATGCATAATGAACAAAGACAAGAACACCCACCATACCATTTAATATAGCCCTCCCGCTTTCGCGGGGTCTGCACTATATATTTTGATTGATATGGCCAGGTATACTTATGGGGGATGTAAGGCGGAGTGGCCACTCGAGTGGTGACGGGCGTTATCGGGCTTTGCCTGGATTATGTTTTGATTAGCCCTTGGATACTCGCCACTCCGCGCCACTGATTGATATGGGAAATCGCCCGCAATTGATATGTCCCAGACATTTGGCTTTGGCTTTGGCTTTGGCTTTGGCACAGCCACAAATTCACAGGCAGCCAAACAAACAGAAAGCAGGGTGATAAACAGAGAGCAAGGGGACACAATTGTAATCAAATCAGCATCTGTTAATGACTTTACGGAGCGTGTCTGGCCGCCCGACTCTCCCAGTCTGCGGAATTTGCACTGAGAGAAACCTAAAGCCTTAATCATTCCAACAACTTACCAAACTACTTTCATAGTTTAAATTAATCTAGAAGTACCTGTAGCTAAACAGAATTTTATGAACCTTTTTTTGAGAAATTTTTACTATTTCAATATGATTCAAAAATAGATTGCCTAAATTCAAGATAGTTCGTAAGATGGGGGTATATCCTTATCAAAGAGTAACAGAAATGTAAGTATGAGCTTTGTTTATACTATTCTTTAGTCACAGTCAGTTTGCCGTCTAGACATTTTTCATTTTCTATAACCTTCATAAAGATTTCCGGGTTGTAACCACATTGTATTACCCTCGATAATCTTGAACTCAATGAAAACTGAATTAAATTCTCTAGTGCGGATGTGTATAAATTAAATGAAATTAATTTTCTGATGTATGATGTATCATATCTATGTTAGGATTACTTACATTTAAAAACCTAAAGAACTACTAATTTCAATAATACCTTTTAACAGATTCTGATGCTTTTGAGAACAGAACTAGATATCTTTTCTTGAGTCTTGTAATTATAAAAAGGTCTAGCCTTCAGGAATGGATTTCTTGTCCCAATATGCCCCCCTTTTCCCCCAGTGTCTTTTGTCTTTTCGTGTGAGTGAGTGAAAGAGAGCGTGGCGAATAAACACACAGATTTCCAAAGCGACGAAAATCCAGCCAACAAAAGCCAGGCGGGCAAGGGAAGGCAAAAGGCAAGGCAGCCGCAAAAGCAAAAGCAAAAGCGAAACAACAACCAGTTGCTCCATCCATACAACAAGTCACATGACCCAACCGAACAACCGAACAACCGACCAACCGACCGTCCAACAACGATGATGGCGATGGCGATGGAGACGTTGGCGTTTGGCTACGACAATGGGTATATATAATGTACATATATATATATAGGTATATATATAGTATAACGGCAGCTGCGCCCAGCAAATTGACTATCATTATCATTGGGCCCATTATAAGCAGTTATGCACACACAAATAAATCCAGCAAGCACACGTCGAACGACCTTCACCCCGTCCTTTTGGGCGCAGAAATCGAATGTCAAGTTCAAAACGAATTGGCAATACCCCCAAATCCCACTCGAATGTACTCTTTGGAACATAAGAAATTTATCAGGCAAACACAAAAAGGAAAAATAAACTACATACAAAAAATAAACACAAACAAGAGTCGCCGTCGCCGTCGTCGTAGTCGTCGCTCACAATACTAATGAGCAAATGACGACAAAAATATCGAGTGATTTCCATTGTCACTTGAGACCAATGCAAACAGACCCGGAAAAGGTGGAAAAGGTGAGGTGAGGTAAGGACAGGTGAGCACTTGCGGGCGCAATCAATCAATGAACGTTCCCGGGTAACCAGAGATACATATGGGTATATATATACATTCATACCTCACCTCACTTTCCACCCACATTACCCACATCAAGTGCTAACATTGGGCACTTGTTTCCACCTGGCAAACACAACGTGACTCAGGTCGGGCCTCCCCGGGAATAGGCCAACTTAAGCCCAGGTGAGATCATGGCCCGAATGCCAACAAGCCGAAGAGACTCTAAAGTCGCAAAAAGATGACGGAATCCGGTGATCGGTATCAAGTTTAAAAACGAAACTTCCGTCATGTGCCAAGTAAGTTCGCAAACGCAGCAGGAATCAATTAAAATTGTCTCATTCAGTGAACTGGGGTCAGGGATTAATGTGAAAAACCATTTACATAGATAAACAAGCACGAGCAAAGGGAAAATAATAACCAGACCTTGCAGATAAGGCAGCAGAACAACCAAGTTCTTTGTAAGCTGGCTACCATATAAACAATTTTACAACCTAGAATCATGTGGTTAGCCTGGCGAAAAGTTCCCTTTGGTGATTATTTATTTATAACGCAGTTCTTATACCTGTATTTCACTAGGAAAGAAACCTAATCTAAATCCAAATTTCGTTTAGCAACCCATCTTTTATCTCATCCATTAGATTGTATTTCATTTTCAGGACAATCTATAAATCAAGATTTTACAATTCTTAAGACCACACATAAATCAGAAATGACAATTAAAAGCAATGTGTAAACTTAAGTTTGAATACTTCTAAATCACCAACAGCACTCATTATTTAAAGCTTTCCAACTGGACTTTAACGGCTTGAAAGTTATGGTTCGCCGAAAGGGTAGTAAAAAGATATACAACCCGTACTCATTATTCACACTTCTGTGTGCACAGTTCGCATGATATTTCCATAATTCCGTGAACTAACAGGTGAGTGCAATACCAGGTGCTTATTGGTATAATACCCCTATGATTTGATGAGCGTTCGGATTTGGCCTGAGGCAATGGTAAACAGTGCCAACCGTGGGTAGTAAACTTAATTTAAATATAGCCATATGCATGGGCCATTGGAAACTATTCGGAAATACCGCCCCCCGGGATGGTTCACCCATAAGGTGTCTCGTTGAGCTTCTGTTAATGGAGCTCTCGGCTTAGGCACTTTGGGCTCTTATTTTGTTTGCCCTGCTCATTGATATGGGGCGGTGGAAAATAAAAGCGTTTTGTCAACTGATAATGGGTGACAACAGGGCCAGTCCACAGACAGAGAAGCGCTGCCGTCTACACTGGCAAATAAATAGAGTTAAAATCCTACGAATATTTATAATTACTCATTTTATTAAACCACATTACTGGCATCTAACATCATAGTTAGGAACGTGTTTATAATAGGCCTTTTCCAACAATAAATGGCATTGATGGCTCAATAATAGAATTATTTTGTTTTATTTACTTTTCAAGTTCAAAATATTGAAGTTCAATGGTAATCCGATTAAGTTATCAAGCTCTCTGGGCTTTACAAACCTGCTTTGTTATTTTGCTTTACCAAAAAAAGTACTTGAGAATTATAAGAAGTAAAATAAGAATAATTCGACCTTGAGCGGTAATACTTAGCTATGACTTGAAACATTTGATTTGTGTGAGATACAGTTCTTTTGTTCATAATTCAATTAACACTAATTTAATAAATATTTAATTTTTGGCTAAATAATTAAAAATTATATACAATTTAAAGAACAGAGTTTCTGAATCCCTATTTTAAATCAAATTTAATACACCGAACCTTGAACATTGTTTTTCCGAGTGCATCTGCTATCGGAACGGGTCCCGAGGCAACAACAAAAACTGGATACGCGACGTCGTCGCCGACGATTCACTACTCATATGACTTGGCAGACCACGCGACTTCGCACATGAAGCACACATCGCCCCTCTTTCCACTCGAAACGCTGCCATTTAAATGTGCTGATTTCTGTTTGCACATAACTAAAGTTTGTGTGCCGACTTCTCCGCCGCAGTCATACGCGTACATATTTAATTGCACTGATGATGATGATAATAATGATGGCACGGGAATCGGGGAAGCGGGAAAGGGGGAATACGGGACTGTGTTGGGTATAACACCTCTCTTGACATGTGGGCCCACAGCCAGAAAAACTAGAGCCAGACACGCTGGCACCTGGCCTATTACTATAGTACTCTATTACCTTACGGCTCGTCGCATCGTAACGTTACGGCCCATGTAATAAGTTCACACCTGCTGCGAACCACTTTGATTGATGTCTGGCCGGCCGGCCGGCGATTGTTTGGCCATTCAATTGGCGGGCAGTTATCAAAAACTATTAATGAATTCTCATTCCCTCCCAATTTACGACTCATTTGCCTAAGGCTCTAAGTGAAATCATCCATAATGGTTCATTCAGAGCGGTGATTTTTGATTTTTGTTATTTTTTTTTTGGTTATATGGAAGATTGATATATGTGGCTTTGTTTGATCGCCAATCGAACGCGTATTTTATTGTGTTTCACACGTGCCTGAAGCCCCACGGGTCCACGGATCATAATGAGACTTTGTTGGGCCAAAGTTTTCCACAAAAGGTGCTAATTCCCTTGATTTGCGTAGCTGGCTAGCTTCGACTTCATGTGAAAGTCGAAACGATCGACAGATTGCGAATCGCACTTTTTAGATCGCAAGGCGATTGTGTACATGAGTACTAGAGCGTCGAGGGGTGTATGAAATCACAGTTTGTATATAGCGCGTATAGCCTGAAATCCCCTAACTTATCGGGAATTAATACCAGCTCGCTAATAAGGGCTATATGTATTTTTGGACGCCATATGTGGTGGATATCGGGCGAATGACTTGCGAATTGGGTTAAGGAATGCGCGCCTTCAAAGGCACATGATGCCAAATGTCTGGTTTTGGATATTTTGGATTTTTTTTTTTGCTTTGATATCATGCATATATTGGGGCGCAAAAAAAAACTGTCATGTGACCAACTGGCTAGCAAATGTCTAAACATGGTCACGACGGGGTCCAAAGAAAATGATTCACCCTCCCCGCGATTGAATCACTTCAAATTTCCAGACCTTGATTTCCAGCATTTCACCATTTCTTTAATATAACACAAGTGTCGGCGTTTTCAGTGTTTGTTTTTTTCGCCAGCTCTTTTTTATTCTTAGCTCTCGGTCCTATCAGAGACCGAAAGTATTTTTAAATCATTTCTTTTGGGCCCGGTGGAAATATGAACGATAAGTGGAGGTTCAGATTCTGTCGTGGAAATTTACCCAAGCGTGCTGCCGTAATTTATTGCCGTCACCCAACTAAATTAAGCAAATAAACAAATAAATGTATTTGGCCCGAGTGGAGTTTTTAACCGCTATTAGTGTAAACGTTTGTTTAGTTTACAGCGAATCCGAAAAAAACTGACCTAGTACAAAGATAGCGTCGAAAAGGGGGCTCTTTCGGGGGCCTTTTGAGGGGGAGTTAGTCGGGCCGGCTGTCTACACTTTACAGGTTTTTTGTTTCTTTATTATTATTAGTATTATATTCGCCAAGTGTGAGAGCGAGTGTTTGCGGGCAAAGTGCAAAAACCCCAAAAGCTGGCGGCGCTTAATTAGCAGAGTGAAAAGTTTCTATCACGTGATGGCGATGGCGAATGTTGGCGACAAGCGCGGCCATAAATGTATATACAGCCCCGAATATTGGTCAATACACACTCGAATCTGACAATTTCACCATTACTCCATATATATTTTAAATGCCAGCTCGGCGTCTGACCGATAAGGCGGCCGATTGACAGCGTGGACGAGGCGCTAATCGAGTTAGCCGGGCAACGGGGGCCCTCAGATTACGGGACCCAAAAAATAAATGGGAAAACGATTGAAATATTTTATGGACACAGTCAACAAATGTCAGTGAAACTTGTCATCAATTAGCCTTTTTTTTGCATATCGAAAGAGTTTGGTATCTGTGGGTGGGTATTATCATCGTGAGTAGTCAAAATTAGGGTTTTGATTGTTATCAGAATTAAGTGATTGGGACTTCTTTGATTGCAAAAAAAAAAAAACAAAAAAGTTTGGCACTAGAAAACAAAATTTATATTAAAATACTGAAGTTCTGCCCTATTCTAAAACTTTAAAAATGTTAAACAAAATCCAATAATATTTACATATTTCAAAAAAGAAAGACTTTGTTATGTTTAACGAATAAAGAACAATTTTCTGATGAAATTTTAAAGCAAAATAAAATATAAATAAACAAAAACTTTTTGGAGAATAAAATAAAAAAAAACCATAAAACTTAAAGAGTGCTTTGCAAACTTTATGCACACCAAAACCTTCAAAGGAATAAACAAATAATTTAATAGCTTTTCGAAGAACTGTAATCTTATCCGCTTTGATTCCGCAAAAAGTCATATGTACATAGGAGACTGTAAAAGGTGTTGAAATCACTGCATTCCTAGAAAAACGAACGTGGGTGTGTCCGCCAGTTAACCGTTAACAGAGCATCCCGCTGTTTCTGCCCCGCGATCACAGTCACAGACACACTCGCAGTCACAACAACAGGAACCAAAACAACAATCAGAACCCACGCACAAGCCGCGTAAAGTGTCAAAAATCAACATTGTAAAGCGTATGCAGCAGCATAAGTAAATAGTGTAATAAATAATAATGAAATGAATTAAGCGAAGAGCAACAAAAACAATGCGCAGCGCCAACAACAAAATGTGTATGACATAATAATCACGAGAGCAGGCCGCGACCGCCGATTAGCAAGTCATGTGATTCGCTTTTATTTACATTTGCGCCTGACGTTGCCACCGCCTCCCCCCACCAAGCCCCCGCGCCAGCCCACAATCGGACGCCAATGTCTGCGGGAGTGCGAGCGAGAGGGCTAGCACGAAGCATTCACGAAGAGATAACGAAGAGAGCCGAGCCGAGAACGAAACGTTCGGTTTTGCGGGGGAAGAGCGTGGGGAGAGGCAGAGCATAGTGGGGCACAGTTATTTGCGCGCGCAGCTCAATCGATGGGTGTGGAGCCATGCGAGCGAAAGAAACGGCAACAGCCAAACATCAACGCACCTCCTCGCACACATGCACCCACCGTGACTACCCAATATGCACTGCTGGGGGTGTAGGGTGATTTAGGGCTTGTTGTTGTTTTTGGAGCTATGCAGGCTTTGGTTATCGATATACAGTGGAGCAGCCATATGTGGTTAAGCCAAAGCAAGGCCAAATTATTGGTCTTTGGTAAGTCAAATTAAAAAAAACACACAAAAAAAGTAAGTAAAAAGAGTTTTATCCTTAAGTTTCTTAAAACATTAGAGTCTTAGCCACAAACGCAAAAGCATTTTACCAGAATATGTACCCCAAACAGATCAATAGATCATACAACCATTTCTCATCCTACCAAACAATTCTGTTTCGGATTTAAATTAAAGCATGTAATGCAGATTAGCAACTGCAATACGGAAAAATTTCAGGTAACCCGGTGCAATTTAAGAAGAGCCCACTGTAGTTCTAGCAAGGCAACGAAAAGGGACCATGATAATGCGCCTTCTTTGTGACGTTTTCGGGACAGCTGCAAACTGCATCTTTGTAATCCCTCAAGATTTAGCATTCAATGATTTTTCGTTTCGGTTTTTGGCCATTGATTTTAAGATCATATCGAAATAGGCAGGCGGCGTACGTGACGCTGACTAGTGCATGCCGAATTTGTGTGCTGGGTTATCGTCCTCGTTTTACGCTTTGCCAATTTGCGTACGAACAAAGAGAAGAGGAAGAGGAAGCGCAGGTAGTGCAAAAGAGAGGACGGGGTGGGGGAGGGGCATAGGTGAGTGTGAAACGCATCATGAGAACGCCTTTTCGCATATATGTATGCATATGTATGTGTGAGCGTTTGTACGTTTTTGCAGCTGCACCTCTTTTCCTTTTGTTGTGCGCGCATTTTATCGATACACTAATACCGGGTGTTAGTTTTTTGTGTTGTTGTCAAACAGATAAACACTTACCTTAGATAATTTCGCGAAGTTTGTTTTGTAGCTTTTGCGGACGACGAACTATTGCCGGCAGAGGCAGCGACGCCGGCAGAGGCGTGAGTTGTCCGTGCCGGCACTGTTGTTGTCGCTGCGGTTGCTGTTCCTGTAGTTGGTATTGCTGTTTGGTTATTAATTAACGCTGCCGCTGCTGCTGCGGACGCTGCGGTCAGCGTGGGCGCTGCCGCTAAATTCGCGGGTGTTGTTGGTGTTGCCGACGGAAAGAAGAGTTTATTCAATAAGGCCATAATAACACACAGTGTGCGCAATCATTTAATAAACACATCTGGCCAATCGAAATCAAAATCAAAGATTGAATATTGAATTATTTGTTGTTTTAATGGAAACACACACAAGCGCGCACTTTTCGCTTTCCTTGGAATGTGTTGCTTTTGTTGTTGGGTCGAGAGAGGCGTGAGAGGTGTGAGAGGCGTTTACCGTTACACGCGCGCCTGCCAGAGCGAGATGGCGGATGCTGCACAATCAAAACTTTCGCTTTGCACTTTTCTTTCTTGCACTGCTTCTGATCTATCCGATCTCTTCCTGTACACACACACATATGCTTTTATTTGATTGAGCAAAAATATAATGGCTATTTTTGTGTTATTTTCGCGAACCGCGGCGGAAGCGACACAGGTTCTTTACCGTTCCACATCGAAATGAGAACCGAATATCGCTGGCGTCCGCTTTAAAAAGTTTGCAAGAGACGCGTCGCAGTCGTTTAAATGTGAGAAAACGATAGAGAGGGAGAGCGAGAGCGGCAGCGTTTAAAGAGCGCCGTGTGTGAGAATGGTTTTGTGGTGCTACCAATGCGAGCTTCTTTTGGCCAATACACACTTTTTTTGTTGTCGTTCATCGCACTTCCCACTTCCTGCCCACATTTCATTTCACCGTCGCTCTTTCGCTGCTCGGACCAAAGTCAAGTCACTTGGCTTAATTGAACACTTTACGCTTACGTTCGCTGTTTGCTCTCCGTCGAGAGGTGTTACATTCTGGCCAGGCCCAAAGGTTGGTTTTAACGTTTCGCGCTGACTGTTTGGCCTTTATTTACAATCACAAACACAAGAACAACAACACCAACAAGAGCATTTTGCAACGCGAAGTTGGCCGCTGCTGTCGTGGCGCTGCCAACCGATTTTTTACACCCTTATGGACCTGCCAACCGATTTTTTACTTGAATATTACCCTGAGTTTTTGGCGCAAAAATTGATCTGATTTGAATTAAAAGAAATAAATTACAAGACAAATGGCCCATAAGAAATTATTCAGGGTATTCAACAGACAGTTTTAGCAATCGAGGGAACGACCTTAATGGCCTTTCTGAAAAGTAACCTTACCAAATTAGTTTAATTTTAAATTGTTGAACTTTATTTTTGTTGGCTTACATAAACATACTTCAAAATTTTTAGGCCCACATGCGAAGGAAGTGTGGGAAAATGGTTTCGACATGAATAGAATTCACCGTTTTTATAAATTCATACGATCTGGCTAGCCTGCGCTGTCCATTCTCCTCGTCTATATCCTCCGAGTCCTCATAATCTGCTGTGTTTCACTTAACTTTAACTGGAACCGAGCGAAAGTAGAAAACATTTAAATCTTAAACATTAGCGTTAAATATTCGTTCGCCTAGGAATTCCGATATTGAAAGGTTTTAAGAGATTTTGATCAAATAGAACATACATATACATATTAACCATATATAAATGAAGCGACTTTGAGTCGCGCCTTGGAGAAGCTTACGATAGTTACTTTCTCATCTTTTGTTTCTGTGTTTTCTTATGTTTTTAGGGTCGTTAAACTGGTTGCTTGCATGCGTGCGTGTTTATGAATAGAGTGTGTGTTTTCGTGTATAGTGTGAGAGTGAAAATAAGTCATGATTTCTTTTTCTGTATCCCCGCGGTAGAGCAACTGCGTCCGCCTAATCCTTGCAGGTGGACGTGTCCATGGGACTGGCCGGCTGGATGAAGGCCGTGGCCGCCGAGCTGGGCGGATTGGTTGGCGTGAATGCCGACAGTGAGGAGTTGCTGCTGCTGTTGACCAGGTTGCCGCTGGACGAGTTGTTCAGGCTGATGTTCATCAGGTTGGACGACGACGACGAAGCGCTTGAGTTGCCAGTGAGCTGGGCCAGCAATCCTCCTCCACCACCGCCAGCCAAAAAGGTGGCACTGCCGCCCGCCGAGGGCATCGAACCCAGACTCAGGCGCTCGCCGCCTAGACTTGAGAGAAAGCCGCCAGCGGCATTCCCAGCTGACACAGACGCCGACGAGGAGGAACTACCGGTGCCCAGAATGCCGAGCAGCGGGTTCGTGGAGGTCAGCACGTTGGGTGCGGAAGTGTTCAGGCCCAGCATGGGCGTTGGCAGTGCTGGCTTGATAAAGCGCTCGCTGGCGCGACGGTTCTGGAGGGAAAGAAATCAAATATTTAAAACATGGAAATCAGAGGATTATGTGCCGAACTCACCACTAGCTGACCGCAGGCGTAGCAGCGGTTTTGGGCCGCCGTGCCCGGACTGAGGGGCCGGCTACTCGAGGGACTGTGGGAGACGGGACTGCTGATGGTTCGTTGACGCTGGGCACTGACCGCCGAGGCAGCGGCCGCCGCTGCCGCCGTTGCTACGGCAAAGGAACCGCCCGCCATCAGGTTCTCATTGTAGAAGCGCTCCTCGTCCATCTCCAGCGAGGATTCCGACTCGGAGAGGTGCCGGCACAGGGCTTCACGGCGCTCCACCTCCTGCTTGAGCTTGCGCTGCAAACGGGCGTTCTCCTCGCGTATGGACTTCTCCTCCTGCGCATACTGCTGCGTCTTAATGGTGGCCTCCTTCTGGGCGGCGGCCAGATCGGAGCGATAGCGAAGCACTTCGGAGCGCAGAATCTGGATGTGGGCACTCAAACTGGTGGCCGTATCGCCGCCGTTGGCATGGGCATTGTTTGTGATGTCTCGTGGTGTGGTCGGATCGGAGACGGGCTGATCCAGCTTGATCTGCAGCGAACGTTTCTCGGTCTCCAGCTTGTCCATGCGCTTCCACAACTTATTAACGAGCGCTTCCTGTTCCTGCTCCAGTGTGTTCTCCAACTCGACCATTTCGCGGCGCAGCTGCTCGAGGTTCGTCTGCTTGTTGTCCGTCTCCGCCTGGAGCTTCTCGATCTTGCGCATCAGCTTGTTGACCAGGCATTCCTGCTCCTGCTCGAGTGTCTGCTCCAGCTTGCACTTCTCCTGGCGCAGCTGGTCGAGCTTCCGGGAGAGATCGTTGGTCAGGCACTCCTCCTCGCGCTCGTAGTGATGCGCCAGAGTCTCCTTCTCCTTTTTGAGGGCCTGGATCTTCTTAAGCAGCGTGTTTGAGATGTACTCCTCCTCCTGCTCGGCTTTGGCTTGCTGTGGTTTGGGGAAATAAACATTATTGTCTCATTAATTTAACTTTGTATAGTATTATTGGATGATTAACTTCAGTTGCTACAGATATGTATAGTAAAGTATTTATTTTACTTATGAAGTAATAGATATATGGAAAGTTATACTAACAATAATGACAGAGGCCTGTTTGAGGCAGCGATTCTCCTCCTGCACCACCTTGCACTTGGTCTTGAAGGTGTCCAGCTCGGCTTTCAGCACCCTAGAAGCGTAGAATCATAAGAATTCGTGGAAAATATAATTGTTAGGGGGGTAAGTTACTTGTTCTGCTGAGTCAGCGATTCGATCCTCTTCTGGAGCTGCTCCCGGGAAACTGGACTCGGGGGCAGCATGGTGCCGCCGTCCAGCGAACTCTCCGACTCACAAGGACTCTCCATGCCTGCGAAACGAAAGGTAAATGGCCCTGTGCCATGGCGTTTTTTGAGCATATATTACAAGAAATAATGTATGCCAGTCGCTTTTTAGCTATGTACATACGTATGTACCTATACGTATGTATATATATGAGGGGCTGGCTGTTCTTTATTCTTGATTTTTTCTACGCCTCGTGAAGAACAAAGAATAAAGAAATCGGTCGGTGGTGGTGTTTGGTTTTGGCCCTGATCCGATAGAAAAGTTTAACCTTCAGCTGTGATTTTCTGTGCATCTGGCTTGATGCAATTTTTCGGAAATCGATAGAAGGGCAAGGTCGGCGGAGGAAGAGTTTGCAAAGGGGGCAGCAGCAGCACCACCACCCACCGTCCTTCTGAACCCTTCCACTCCCTAACCCTCCCCCCCCCCGGGGAGTAATCCCCCTTTTTACCGGCTGAAAGTCTCTGTTTTTCACCCGATTTCCCAGATTTCACCTTTAGTTACCTGGCTTTTGTGTTGGTTCGCCTTAAAAGACTTTTGCCTTCAGCCGCCTCTGCTCCTCCCCCTTCTTCGCCACTCCTTCGCCGCCTCTGTTTCACCAGGGCTCTGATTGCCTTGCCTCACTGTCCTCGCTTTTCACCTGCGCAGGTGAAATAGTGCAGGTGCAAACGGAATCGAGTTCAACTTGAAGGGCTTAAGGCCTGCCGATCTGTGTGCAAAACATTTTGCCCGTGCCGATCGAATAAAATTAATATCAAATTGCGAAAAATCCACAGTGCAAAAGTGAGACCGTATATGGGGCGAAATACCGAAAAAGCGCTCACAGCGAAACGCCGCTGGTGATGGCACTTTGAAAAATACCAATAGAGGTGGGAGTCACGGGCACGAATTAATGGTATTCAAAAATTTAAAATATATGTAAAAACACTTTTCAAAATTAAAATAGACAGGAAAGTCAAGAAATAGTTTGGAATTATTGTGGTCAAATACAACAGAGCAAGGTACCTGTTAGATTTTTTAATAAAAAACCGTGGTATCTAGAATTTATATTTTCAAAACATTTGTTTAGTATTTTATACGAATTGTGTTGTGGTATTTTAACGGTAGTATTTGACCGACCTCCACGTGCAGCGCGTAAACAGCGAACAATTTTGATAATTCGAGCTATTTAATCGCTGTAATAATGGCCGACGATGCCGGCCAGGACAAGCGCAAGCAGCACCGCGCCCGCCAGTCCGGCGTAAAGGCGGACAAGAAGAAGCTGAAGGCCAAGAAGGACTCCAACCAGAAGGATCCCGAGCTGACCGCCAGGCAGAGGAATCCAAAGGCATTCGCCATCAACTCGGCGCAGCGAGCTGAGCGGAACTTTAGGCGCAAGGAGGACCTCACGGCGAAGAAGCAGCACATTCCGCTGGTGGACCAAACCCCGGATGTACCGCCTCCCGTTCTAATTGCCGTGGTGGGCCCACCCAAAGTGGGCAAGACCACGCTGATCAAGAACCTGATCAAGAGCTTCACCCGCACAAATGTCACCGATATCAAGGGCCCCATCACGATTGTGACCTCCAAGAAGCGCCGGATCACCCTGCTGGAGTGCAACAACGATGTCAACTCCATGATCGATGTGGCCAAGTGTGCCGATCTGGTACTGCTGCTCTGCGATGCTAGCTACGGCTTCGAGATGGAGATCTTCGAGTTCCTGAACATCTGCCAGGTGCACGGCATGCCCAAGATCATGGGCGTACTCACCCACCTGGACATGATCAAGAACCCCAAGCAGCTGAGGAAGCGCAAGAAGGAGCTGAAGCACCGCTTCTGGACGGAGGTCTACGATGGCGCCAAGCTCTTCTACCTTTCGGGTCTGATCCACGGCGAGTATCTGCGGAACGAGGTCAAGAACCTGGGACGTTTCATCTCGGTGATGAAGTTCCGTCCGCTTCAATGGCGAGGAGCCCATAGTTATCTGCTGGTGGATCGCCTGGAGGATGTCACAAACACGGATCGCGTGCGTCGAGATCCCAAGTGCGATCGGGAGGTCGTGCTTTACGGCTATGTCCGAGGAGTTCCTCTCAAACAGGAGCATATGGTTCATATCGCCGGACTGGGTGATGCCCGCATCGATGAGCTAAGCACGATACCCGATCCGTGTCCTCTGCCCGGGACAGAGAAAAAGCGCAGTCTGCTGGAGAAGGAGCGATTGCTCTACGCCCCCATGTCCGGAGTGGGTGGCATTGTCTACGACAAGGATGCGGTGTACATCGAGTTGCAGGGCTCGCACTCGCACAAGGAACAGGAGCAGACGGCAGAGGCCGCTGAACAGGCGGAACTGGTTAGCAAGCTGATCGACAAGAAGGCAACCATCGATGAGCAGATGGAGCAGCAGGAGTTCCGTCTCTTTTCGGATGCCAAGCCCATCAAGTCCAAGGACTTCCGCAATGATCAGGATGACGAGGCGGAGGAGGAGGAGGAGGAGAGCAGCGAAGATGAGGATGAAGAGGGAGAGGATTCTGGTCTCGATGCTGCCGACAGTGAGGAGGAACAGGATGAGTTTGGTGCGGACGATTGGCGTGGAGAAAACAGCGAGGAGGAGGATGCTGAAGAGGACGATGCTTCTTCTGGCGATGACGAGTATCAAAGCCTGGGGAACGTAAAAACGGCCAACGGATCCGATTCGGACGATGAGGAGGCTCGCGTTATGGCCAGCAACATGAGCTGGAAGACAAACCTGGCCCAGAAGGCCCGTGATGCTTTCCTCCAACGGCATTCGGAGTCCAAGAACCTGATGCGCCTCGTCTACGGTGTCTACAATCAGAGCGAACGTAGCCGGCAGGAGGCGGAAGCAGATGAAAATGAAGACTCCGAGGAGGAGCTGGGGGGTCTGTTCCGGGTGGCGGCTAAGAAACAGAGCCAGCAGCAGTCTGACAAGGACATCCGCGATAAGGACGAACGGTGTTTCTTCGAGTATCAGGGTGGTAAGTACAATAGCTGCGATTTCTTTTTAAGAAGCGATTAAATGATAAACATTGCCCATTTATTTTATGTACAGATGCCACTCGCGATTGGCTGGCGGAGGACAATAAGGAGCTGATTAAGAACTGCTTTGTTACCGGCAAGTGGAAGGCCAGCGAGGATGCGGAGAATCTGCTTAAAATGGACGACATGAGTGATGCCGAAAGCGAGGTGTACGGTGACTTTGAGGATCTGGAGACGGGCGAGCAGCATAGCGGCAAGCCCAAGGCAGAAGATGGTGGAGAATCGGAAGAAGAGGGTACGAAACCTGCGGAATCCGCTGCGGCCAAGCGTAAAATGACCCGCGTTGAGGAGGAGAACCTTACCAAGGCCGAGCTAATGTCCAAAAAGCTAAAGTTGAAGGCCAAGTTCGATGCGGAGTATGACAACAGTGGTGAGGGAAAGGGCGAGGAGGATACTGGTCGCATCACCGGGGATCATTCCTTCTACGAGGACCTCAAGGCGGAGGCTCAGCGGCAGAGCGAGCTGAACAAAAGCGAATTCGCCCACCTGGACAATGAGTTCCGTATCCAGATCGAGGGCTACCGACCGGGTCTTTACGTTCGCCTGGGATTCAAGCAGCTACCCGCCGAGTTTGTGGAGAACTTCGATGCCAGCTATCCCGTGCTGGTCGGCGCCTTGAACATGACCGAGGAGAACGTCGGCTATGTAAACTGCAAGGTGAAGAAGCACCGTTGGTACAAGAAGATCCTCAAAACTGGGGATCCTTTGATCATCTCGATGGGTTGGCGCCGCTTCCAAACGGTGGCCATCTATGCCAAGGTGGAGGACAACTTCCGTCAGCGCTACCTCAAGTATACACCGAACCACGTCACCTGCAGCATGACCTTCTGGGGTCCCATAACACCGCAAAATACCGGTTTCCTAGCTTTGCAGACTGTGCGGCAGGATCAGGAGGAGATGCGTCGACTGGGCTTCCGGATAGCGGCCACTGGCTGCGTCACCGAGCTGGACAAGTCCTCGCAGATCATGAAGAAGCTCAAGCTGGTGGGACATCCTTTCAAAATCTACAAGAAGACAGCCTTTGTAAAGGACATGTTCAACTCCTCGCTGGAAGTGGCAAAGTTCGAGGGAGCCAAGATCAAAACGGTCTCCGGAATACGAGGTCAAATCAAGAAGGCTCACCACACGCCCGAAGGTTCCTATCGTGCCACATTTGAGGACAAAATCCTTCTCAGCGACATAGTCTTCTGCCGCACCTGGTTCCGCGTGGAGGTGCCGCGGTTCTATGCTCCTGTGACCTCACTCCTGCTGCCGCTGGAGCAGAAGAGCCAGTGGCAGGGCATGAAGACGCTGGGTCAGCTGAAGCGGGAGAGGGCAATGCAGAATGAAGCCCAGCCGGACAGCATGTACACCGCGATCGAGCGCAAGGAGAAGATCTTCCGGCCACTGGCCATCCCCAAGGCACTTCAAAGGGCGCTGCCGTACAAGGACAAGCCGAAGCTAGGTCCAGAGAATCCCAAGGCAGCGTTGGAACGTGTGGCTGTGGTTAACTCACCGTACGAACAGAAGGTGGCCAAGATGATGAAGATGATCGAGACGAACTACAAGGACAAGCGGCATCGCGAACGCATGGAGACGAAAAAGCGGATCAAGAACTACCGCGAGAAGAAGCGCGAGAAGATGGCCTCCAAGGAGCGACGCCAAAAGGAGCTGCGCAAAAAGGTATCACGGGCCATCAGCAAGATGCGGGGAAAGCCCTCTTCCTAGTTTGATTTTTAGGATGGTTAAACTACTGAAGAACCGTATGTATGTATGGACAATTCTTAGGAAATAAATAAATTGCCTTTATGATCTTTTTAAAACCTAGTCCTCCTAATTAAATACACAACGCTGATAGATTTCTATTAAAATTTACTCAACGTCCGTGCGACCGGCGCTGGAGCAACTGCAGCAACCGCTGGATTCGATCCGTCTTGGCCAGCCACTGATGCAGCTGCTCCAACTGGGCCGGAGGCAGCGGTCTCAGCTTGAAAAATATATATATATATAACTCAACACCGCTTAGGGACTAACTTGAACTGGACACGGGTGGAACTAACATGGTGTACTCTAGTCCTGGCTCTTGTTGTCGTCGATCGTCTTCAAAGCGGCCAAGAGGGCATGCTTGCGGCTGCCGGTCATGTGGCTACTGGCCGCCGCTCCGCCGGCGATGCTGTTCCTCTTCTTGGGCGCCGGATCGTCGCGCATGTTGCTGTTGCTCGCCTGGCGGCAGAAGGTCTTCAGGAAGCTCTCGCGCTCCTTGTAGTCATCCGATATCTGCTTGCGCAGGCTGGACATGTTTTCCTTGAGTCGCGGAGCACGAACACTGTTGTCCTGGGACTGCGAAAGGTTGGTAAGGATTACTTGGTAGCGGAAAGGAATGGTGTTTACCTCATCATCGCTGCGCTGCGTTTGCTGACCATCCGTTCCCTCGTCCTCCTCCAGCGACTCCTCCAAAAGATCGCCCTCGCTGCTCTTGGCATCCAGATAGGCAGCATATTTCACCAGACTGCTCTCGTTGACATTCTCTTCGCTGTTGTCCTCCGGATCTTCGCCCTCCTCGCACATCTTGTTCATCAGGCCGTAGGCGTCATCCTCTTCATCATCCTCGCCAGCCTGCTCATAGTCATCCTCGTACTCGTACTCCAGGGATTTCAGCGATTGCTGCTTGGACTTGACCTCGGCGGATGCCATTCTGGACAGTGTTTCGGGCTCACGACGTTTGCTGGCCTGGACACTATCCGATTTGGGGGCTACAACGGCAATTCTGGATCTACCAGCCTTGCCGGAGGACACTGGAATCTTTCCCTGGGCCGAAAGCACTTGGCTCAGCGTGGACCGAGTGGCGTTGTGACTCATCTTGGCTTGGTTGGTGGCCGGAGGCAGGATGAGCTTGCCGCCACGTCCACCTGCCTGTCGCTCCGGCTGACCAGGCGGCGTATTCGGACCACTCTTGTCCTCGGCACTGTCCTTTTCGAAATCATAGAACGATTCCGATTCCAGGACGTCCGTTAGGGCGTTGAACTCGCTCTGGTTGTTCTTCTCAATGGCCTTGTCCAGCATCTCCAGTGACTTCTCCAGCTTGTCGATCTTGTCCGGCTCCTCGGTGACACCACTTAGCTTGGTGCGCCGCCCAGAAGACAGGGGATTTACCTTATCGGTGCCGAGCTAAATTGGATATAATAATATATTTATGTTTTGAATTATTTTCTAGAAATACTTACTGTGTACTCCTCCAGCTTGCGATAGCCACTGATCTCAAGTCTGGCCTTCTCCAGCTTCAGCATCACCTCCTTGCCCTTCTTCTGCTCGTTGAGCAACTGCTGGCGGAAATTCTTCGACTCCAACTGAATTTTGCGGGCCATCAGCTTCATGTCGTTATCCTTGTCCTCTAGACGCTGCTCCAGGGATTTTAGCTTCTCCTGCAGCTTCTGACGCTCGTCAAGGTTCCTGAATGAAAGATATTACGATTAAACAATACTAATAGCTGATTTAAATAGATTATAAGGGTATAATAGGTAACAATAGATGTAAAGGAGAAAATATGTGATATTTCTGAAAAAAGCAATTTATAAGTTAACTAAAACGTTCTAAAAACATGTCCTTGAAATATTCCAAAGGTGAGAATACAAATCAAATTTCCTTCACTATAAATCTCTCCCCATCTGATAACATACTTATCCTTGTTGAGCTGGCTGTAGTGCTTGTTCTGATCGCTCAGCGACAGGATGATGGCCTCCTTCTGCTTGAGCTTCAGCTCGAGGTCCTTGGTGGCGGCCTGGAGGTTGCGGTACTTGGTCTGCCAGACGCGCAGCTCCTCGGCGTGCGAGTGGAGCAACTGCGGCAGCTCGGCGTTGTTGGACTCGTACTTATTCAGCGCCGACGACTGACGCTTGTGGAGGGTGCGCAGCATGCGGTTCTCGTGCGCCAGATTGGAGATCTCCGCCTGGGCATCGGCCAGTTGGTTCTGGAAGGTCTTGGCGCGCAGATTCCGCGCCGACATGACCCGCTGATGGATCTCGCTGTGGTTCTGCGAGGACATCGTTGGGTGGCTAGCCCCGGAACCCTTCATTCCGCCACGTTGCTGTGCAGGCGGCTTGCTCCTCTGGTAGATCAAACTGGCCGATTCCCGGGAGCTGGCCGAGAACAGGCTTTCGCAGCTCTTTGCCGACGCTCTGAAGAAAGGAGTTAAGGGAAGAGGGTTTATAGTTTAACTGGATACCCCCGAAAATGTGGACTCTACCCACGCCATCAGATTGTTCGCTTCCAAGCGGGGTGCTCTTAGGCCGTAGGACGATGCCGGCTTGCGCGGCGATACCATCTAAGTTCCTGCCGCTGTTCCGGAGGATATCACTGGGTTAGCTTGAAATAGCTTTTAATTTTTTAGAGGCTCTTAATTCAGATGTTTAGTGTTTTTTTTGGGAAAGTTTGGAAGAGCCGGTGCGAGGCGATGTCGAAATATAACTGAAAACCAAGTGCCTGCTGCTGTGGTTACGCCTGATGTTTGATGTTTGTTTATTGTTTGCTCCGCCGACTGCTGCGTTGTTGGGGTTAATTCAGGATTCGGAATCGGGGGCCCCAGGAACTGGTTGCCATGGCGCCTCCGATTGCCCGACTATCGATGTCCTTTTTTAGCAAGGGATTTTTAAAAACAGCGATTAATTAGGTCTCCTTATTTTAGGGCTTAGCGACATGATTAAAAATGTTCTTAATTCATTTTTAGAAACATTTAAAGAGTACGATGTTCAAGTTGATTTATTATTTGGTTAAACTTGGTCCTGCAAGATCCATTATGATTTTTATATTCTTCCTAATTTTTTTTTATTTTACAAAAAATTATTAAAATTGGATAGATAGTATCCTCAATATTTTTTTAAAATATATTTCGTAGATTCTAATAATATCAAAGTATTTAGCTTTTATTTTTTAAGGAACCCCTTGCTTTTGTATAACCCATTATTAAAGAAAGTCATGAATTGAAGCTTCTTTGCAGTATATTTGGTAATTTAAACAAAATAAACACTAAGTTGAACACCTACATACATCTGAGGTTAATTAACGCTCCTCCTTGCCTTCTTTGGCCTTCATCTCCTCGTACTTCATGCGGTACAGTCCCTCGGGATCGTATATCTTTTCCAGGCGCTCCCAGTCAGAGGCTCGGTTGTCGATGAGATGACGGGTAACCTTTTCAGCACCATATCGCTGCTTCTCCGTGCATTTGGTGCAATCGGTTTGGATTGCGTCGGGTAGGATTTCTACAAGGAATAGTGGATGGGTAAGAGAATGGGATCGGGACTTGGGCTTACCCTTCAGCATCTTGGCATCGGGAGTACAAGGACCTGTGCCCTCCAGGCACTTGATGTAGTTGATCAACAGTCGCTCCTGGTTGAGAATCTCGTCCAGATCGACATTGTCGAACTTGTCGTCGTAGGCCTTTTCCACCATTCTTTCCATCATCGGAGCCGCCGAGGTGGCCGGTGGATGGGGCAGTCCATTCACACGGATGCAGGTGGTGCACATCAGAGCAACCACCATCGAGGTGGCCAGACGAAAACTGCAATGTCCCATTTCGAATCGATCGTTTGCTGCTAGTCGTATCAGAAACCCGAGTTTTTATAGAGGCTACCTGTTGGGATTACCGTGCGTGTCTCCGTTCAATTTGACCACTTACCAATTGAACTCAAATTAAGTGAATTCAATTTGATTGCCCCAAGCCCATCGTGCTACGAGTAAAAGCGGTTGCGGAATTTTTTTCTAACGGAATTTTTTTTGGAAAGCGCTCTAGGTCAAACAATTTTGAGTGCAGCTTAAAGCTAATAAATTTTAAGGTATGATAAAAAAAATATCGTAAAGGTTTAGTTACTTATTGAAGTTAGTTTAGAAACAATAATAAATAAACAAAAATCAACTTTTATGGCTAAAATAAATTTAAAGGAGTAATTAAAATTTAAGATTTAAAAATTTGTAAAGTTTTTAAAAATACACATAGTTTAAACGGTTTGCTTAAAAATAAAATAACAATTACCGCTAACCGGAGTCCATTCGATAATGTATTGTTTCTCCGAAAAAAGTTAACAATTAGATAAACATACGTAATTGATCTCGACGAGAACTTTATCTCCCCGAGAAATGTTAAAAGGCATATCTTAAATAAATTTGAATTTAAAAATGTGTGCCCGCCAACAAATCGATTGTAGCGAGTTTGACTTTGATAATCATTGACCAGAAATATCCATCTGGTCACACTAGAGGTGAACAAAATATCGATGGTTATATCGATGTTTCTCCGCCTCCACTGTTGCTTCGTTTCGGCGCTTTCTTTTTCAATGGACTGAATTTTCTTCAATTGCTCTATTTACGCGAGCGCAACGAATCGATGCAATTGCCCGGATCCGGAAACATTGCGGCCTAGGCAACGCAATCGCAGCGTAACTGCGACCCGGGGATTGCGTCACAGTGCGGGAAATGCGAATAAGGCGACCATCTGTGCGGCGATCGGTGAAAAACTCTCGATTTTACAGTGGGCGCCCCACCAAGGACGACCTAGAAACGGCCCAGAAACAGCTCGGAAAGTAGGACAGTGGGTGACATCACAGCAGAATCATGATACACGTCGGCGAGAACTCGTGGAATCTGCGGATCTTCATCACGGATCTGGCGCTGGAGAAGACGATGCGCGTGCGCGGTGACCAGCACATTGGGGGCATCATGCTGCAGCTGGTGGATCCGGAGAATCCCAAGGACTGGTCGGATCATGCCCTTTGGTGGCCCGCCAGGAATGTGTGGCTCAGCAGGACGCGATTGACCCTGGACCAGTGTGGTGTCCAGGCGGACAGCCTGCTGCACTTCACGCCCATGCACAAGATACTGCGGGTGCAGTTGCCCGATTTGAGGTATCTCGACTGCCGGGTGGATTACTCCGTGAAGACCTTTTCGGCGGTGGTTAACCTCTGTAAGCAGCTGGACATCCGCTATCCGGAGGAGCTCTCCCTGTGCAAGCCACTCGAGGCGGAGCACCTGAAGCGCAACTTCGCCCAGGTGCCGCACCAGAAGAGGGTGCCCATCGCCGAGCCGGATGGCACCACTTACCTGCAGCCGGCGGCAGACACCAACTCTTTTGTGCCGATCAGCACTTCGTTTCATGGAGATGGCGGGAGCACTGGTAGCCTGGACAAGCCCTCGGCGCCGGGATCCTTCTTCTGCGCTCCCCTTTCGCCGCACAATCACCGAGCACGCTCGCCCATGGCCTCGGCTTCCCCATCACCCGGCACCTGGAAGCAGAGTCAGCTTGGCTATGCCACCTACGATTCAAGCTCCTCAAGTCTGGGCGACTTCCAGGAGAATCTGGCCAGCTCGCCGCCCACTCCCTGCTCCGATGTGCGGGCCCTGCAGCTGCGCCCCAAGTCGCTGGTGGAGAAGGCCCGCCTGAATGTGGGCTGGCTGGACTCGTCGCTGTCCATCATGGAACAGGGCATCCGGGAGTACGACACGTTGTGCCTTCGCTTCAAGTACTTCACATTTTTCGACCTGAATCCCAGATGCGACCAGGTGCGCATCAATCAGCTGTACGAGCAGGCCAAGTGGAGTGTGTTGAACGAAGAGCTGGACTGCACCGAGGAGGAGAGCCTGATGTTCGCGGCCCTGCAGTTCCAGGTTAACCACCATGTCGATCCCGCACCTCACAGTGGAGCGGTGGACTCTGGCATCGAGACATCCAGTCAGGAGAATGACAATGACGATGAGATCGATTCGGCTCTAAAGGAGCTGCAGATCACGCTGGAGGGACCGGATTTTGGCGGAGATCCGCGGAACATCACACGCATACCCGAGCTCTCCGACTATCTGCGGTATCTGAAGCCGCAGAGGTTCACGCTGCGCGGCTACAAGCGGTACTACTTCACCTACCGCGATCTGCATTTGCACCTGTTCAAGAACGCAGAGGAGTCGCGACGCGTGGCTCCGGTTATTAGCATCAACCTGAAGGGCTGCGAGGTGACCCCGGATGTCAACCTCTCGCAGGGCAAGTATGCCATCCGGCTGGAGGTCTCTCCGAGCGGTGGCCACGGGACCAACAGCGAGGTGTGGGTGCGCTGCGAGAACGAGCAGCAGTACGCCAAGTGGATGGCTGCCTGCCGACTGGCGGCCAAGGGAAGATCTCTGGCGGACAGCTCGTACGAGAGTGAAGTGGATGGGATACTCTCGCTGCTCCAGATGCAGCGACCCGTGCACGGGGTGCATGTGAACATTGATCCCCGGTCCGTGGAAGCAGTTGATTACCTGTCGCCCAAGATACATCGTAAGCTGTCGAACAAGGCGGTGCAGCGGATACTCGAGGCCCACGCCAACGTTAGGGACCTAAACCCCCTGGACTCGAAGCTGAAGTACATCCAGGCCTGGCGATCGCTGCCCGACTTCGGAGTCAGCCTGTTCATCATCAAGTTCGACGGGCATCGGAAGGAGGAGCTGCTAGGCGTGGCCCACAATCGCATCATGCGCATGGATCTGAGTTCCGGGGATCACATCAAGACCTGGCGTTATAATACCATGAAGGCGTGGAATGTCAACTGGAACATCAAGTGCATGATGATCCAGTTCGAGGACGAGAACGTGGTCTTCTCCTGCCACTCTGCCGACTGCAAGGTGGTGCACGAGTTCATCGGTGGCTACATCTTTATGTCGATGCGCTCCAAGGACAACAACCAAACCCTCAACGAGGAGCTCTTCCACAAGCTCACAGGCGGTTGGTCGTAGGACTCTTTTATTAATCGAATTCAATGGCAGCCAGTTTCAATTGTTCGAATTTTGTTAGGATAAACAAATGTTTTTATTGTTAACCAACTGATAGACTCACAACTTCAATGCAATACGTGTATTTACGTTCATTTTACCTTTTAATTCGTTGTTAACTAATCTTGTTGATGATTTTTAACCACGAAAATCGCTTGCCAATGGCCCTTTTGCCTACCAACTCTAAAACAGACTTAACCGTGGCCTTTGCAATGTTTTTGTATGACTAACTTTTAAGTGTACAATAAATAAATAAAGCCTTACCATATTAAAACTGTTTGTTTTAATGGTTTCACCGTGTAAAAACCTAATATTTATTGAACTTATAAAATTTAATTAGGGGTCAATTATTCACTGAATTGACCAACAAAGGTTCCATACCAAATAAGTTTAAAACTTAAATTTAAATTACGCGGTAAGTAATATTATCGTTAAGTTTAGCAATAATCGATAGGCCCAGTGATCGAGCACTCCACATCTCTAATTTGGCGCCAGCTTTGTTGTCATGGAAACGAAAGCAACATTTTAACATTGATTTCCCGTTAAAAACCAGCCTCTTAACTAAATTAAGTGTGTTCCACCTGAGTTACATACGATTATCGTGAATTTATGTTGGAGAGAGGAACTCTAGAGCATGGAGGAAGCAGAGGAAACTCAAATCTCTCGCACGGCCTACGAAGTGCAAAGGGATTTTGGCTTTAGCAGCGGTCTGCGTTCGGAAATTATTTGGGATTCGTAGGTTATGCAATTTTCTGAATGATCTTGCCTAAGTAATATGTATAAATACCTCCAGGTTGTCCCCTGATCAGGGGGATGTGCTGAAGCAGAAGATAGAGAACCTCCTTCGCGAGGACGACGCCCGGAATGCCAGGGCGATACAACGAAAACGGGATCAGCTTTTTCGGAATATTTGGCAGCAGCGTCGTTACACCAATGGCACGCTACTCTCCGCCATTATCTACGTGCTGGTCACGCCAGATACCGACCCGGAATTGGCCCTGCAGTCCACCAATTATAGCTGTCATCCGGTTTTCCGCACCCGTCGCTGCATGAAGGGCGAGAACAGCGCCGCCTGCTGCATGATCTTTGTGGACGAAAATGCCCGAGTGTACTCGAACTGGGAGCAGTATGTCTTCCGAAACACCCTGCCCAAGGGCTTGATGATTGCCCCGAGCCAAGGAGTTTACACCTTTAGCGATGGCGAGGAGCCGGGCGTCCAGTTGATGGTCCATCCCACGCCCGCCGCTCGTGGCAGATACAGATTACTCAATGCTGGCGATAAGGTGGCCACTGTGGGCGGGCTGGTGGCCAGTGTTCCGGTTGCAGCTGCTCTGGCGGTGCCTCTGGCCGCTCCCCTGGTAATTGCCGCCACTGCTGTGGGCGTAGCCACCGGAGTTTACAGCACTCTGCGCTCAGCCTCCCATCTCATTGATCGTAGACGGCACGGGCAGTCCACCTGCATCACGGACGGTGAGGCACGCAGCTCCTGGTTGGGCGTGGCAGGTGGCGTCGTCGGTCTGGGTGCCACTGGAGCCACGAAGGCTCTGGCCACGGCTGCAGGTGCAGGCTACAAAGTTAATCCCGCTGCCCAGTTGGCTGTGAGGGGCATAAATGGTGCCTCAGCGGTCATCGCCGGAACCGGTGTGGTAAATGGTGTTTACGATTTGTACTTGGTAAGCTAGTTCCTTCTATTGAAACTCCTGATTTATTATTTTCTCTCTCCCCCTTAGAAAATTGGCGATGATCAAGTCATTAACAGCTTGGACATGCTGCAAATGGCCTCTCACCTGGTCATCTTCACGCATTCCATTAACAATATGCGCATAGCTTCCAAGGCCACCAATGGCTCTTCCTTAAGAAAAGCACTTCGCAATCAATCCAGGTCAAGTCATCCTGTTAAGCCTCTATGTAATTCCTAACTTACTTTAATCCTTCCTGTTTTAACAGAAAAGTCTTCGACCGCATCTCCCAGGAATCTGTTAAGCTGCACAATGAATCTGGCCAATTTGATATTGTGCGCACCCTCAACGAAATACCCTTCAAGGAGGCTCTCCTCAGCCTTCACAATATCAACTCGCATCTGAGTCAGGGACTCACTGTGGCCACAACTTTGTTACCCCAAATTGTAGGTGTGGGCACTGGCGGCCAGATTCTCGTCAATCTGGAATTACTGGCTCAAAAATTCGGCGGCAAGTTTGCCCAGCACATTGGAAATCTAGCCAGTTTCACGGACGTTCTTGAGGCCATGGCCAGATACTTTTCGGATCAGGCAGTGCAGCTCTTGATGCAGTTGACGCGCACTTTTGTGGAGGATAACGTGGACTCCATTGATCGCAGCCTAAATACCTTTGTGTCCACGGAGGCGGTTCTCTTTCGCATTTTAATGCACTGCGTTAATACCTTTAATAATTTTGGTGAGGATTTCTTGCAGAGCCGCCGTGAGGATATCTTGCAGATGGTGTCCAAGTACTTTCGTTCGCTGGAGCCGATTGGCGAGAGGAACTGCCGCAAGTACAAATGCAACGTTTGCAAAGGAGCCTACTATATAAGTTCCATATAGGCGAATTTTTACTCATCCTTTAAGGTTTTGAAAGCTAGATATTGTTCGCTTTTAGGTGCTTCTGTTTAAATCCCACTCATTTCTTAATTTTTTATTTCGTGTGACCTTAAAATTGTCTGTTAGTTGGTTAAATTGTGATCAATAGTTTGTAATAGAGAAAGGATTAGTTAATTCAACATTGTAATGATCTCTTCATAGTTTTTAGGACCATACATGTGCGAATTTAATTTGTTTTAGGACTCCAATTAATATGTGTCAGCTAAGCTAATGTGCTGTGAGATTCTCTAGATAATGTACTTGATTTCACCACTAAATTTGATAAAAACTATTTATATTTTGATCAAAAGAATCAATTGTCGTATTCGATTGTTTATTCAACTTAGATCTAGGCGTATAAATAGTGTAAAGGGATTTGTGTCCCCTGCAGTGGACACAAAAAAGGTACTCTATAAGAGTGAGCGCGTCTTGTAAAATGTACATCTTTAATCTAACTACAACTATGGACGGAGTCAGAGGATTCTGACCGGATGGCACCGACGTGGGGCGTAGAACTGGAGGTCCTTTTAGCAGAAGAACTCCTCATCGCACTGGTTATAGCAACAGTAGGGAATGTTATTGTAGCTACTGCTCGAATGATCCCTCTTGTAGCGCTGCTTCTTCTCGTGGTGCAGCTTGTTGGGCTTGTAGCGTGGGAAGATGTCCAGTTCGCTGAGGCGATTGAAATGCTCCCGAGTGACCTTCAAGTATCCGCCCACTGGATAACTACTACGGCTGATGTGGTGGTGCTTGTTGTGCGTTTTACCGTCTGAAATAGTCGCAATAAAAGGGGGAAACGTTGCCAGTGAGCAAATTGATCTTGAACCTGCGCCTTGAAGTCGGTTAACTTTTGCATCGGAACTGCTTTATGCAAATGAATTGAATTTCAATCTACACACTTTATAAACGTGTTTTCGATATGCAGTTCCGAATGCAATTCTAGGGTTGACTGACACTCTGACCTTATTAAGTCGCTAATCATATTTTCATTTCTTTTCCTTAAACTTATTGAATGATATATCGAAATTTTCATTGTATTATTTATTTAAAAATGTAACGAAAGAAGTTAGGACATTAAAATGTAGTTTCTTTGAAAATTATTATTTAAATTTAAAGTGATATTTAAGATTAGATATTTTTGTAAATAGAAAATTAAATATTTTAAGTTTTTTTTCCTATTTTTAGACGAATTCCTGTGCTGATTTCCTTATAGATATAGTGGATACTTACATCCAAGTCGATTGAGATGATGGTGGGAGTACTCGATGGACCTCCTATCTCGGCGGGCACCTTCGTCCTGCTGAAACAGGTGCTCACAGGCCTCCATCGCAAACTTCTTCATCCGCTCCAGGGAGCAGACGCTGCCCGATGAGCTGCCCAGCAGGCAGCAGACTCCAAGGACCAGCAGCATCCAGCGGCACAGATTGAACTGCAAGGGAGGAGCGGGAAGAAAACAAAACCAAAAATGTGAGTATTTCCAAATTAAACAAGCAACCGGCCTCCGGCGCCTAAATATAAATCGCTGACGATCAGAATTTATCGCATAAGTGTTACAACGATCCTCTAACCGGCCGCACTCTGCTCTGCCGCGGCTTTTCTGGACTTTGGGGACAAATCTGGATTAACCACTTTGGATGACGACAGCCGGGATGGCGGGATGACGTCGCCGACTCCCACGCACCGGATTATGCGGCCCATTAACTGGGTCAATCTCGAGGCGAGATCGAAACATAAACTGGAGCGCATTTGCAAGTCGACGCTGCCAAATGGTAAAATTTAATTGCCGCTTTTAATGACCGAAACTTCCCCGACATTACAGAGAGCTGGAGTGGAAATTATGTAATGCGCCTCGCAGGTAGGCATTTCCGCCTTTTGCAGTCCGCACTTTGCGGTGACAATCTGTTTAGCACTCGCTCCCATATAAATCCGAGTCGGAATCGGAATCGGTCCGGGCATTATGTTTTTGCCTTTGCATTTGCCTTTGCCAGCGGAGAACAAAAGCGCATTTGTTTATATTGATATTTTTAGCTGACAGCCTGTTAATTGTACACACCCACTTTTTAAACGCAGCTAATTTAAGTAATTAAAGTGGTGATTTTTTAGAAGACAGTTATTGAATTCGGAAAAGTTTTGGAATAATTGCAAACAATTCGAAAAAGGATTGAAAAATTAATATTAAAAACATTTTTTAAACTATTTGTATACAAATAATTTTTAAAATCATTTTAATTTGTTTTTATTTTTAAGGGTAGTTTGATTTTTGAAATTTTAATTATTTTTTTTCTATCTATCTATTTTTCTATCTAATCTCTATTTAAAATCCAAATGTTTAGTCCCTTGTATTGATAGCTTCCGAAAAGAAAACCGCATTGACTCCACTTATTTACCAAAGTTATTATTTTTGTCAACTCACCTTTAAAAACATTTTTTTCCGTTTTAGATCACAATTCTTATAAGATCACTATGGCACGTTGACCTCTTTTCTAACTGCAACACTACGTATACGTGTTTTTTTTTGGCGGGCAAATCGAGAACTTGCCGAATACAAAAACGTCCGATCGACGTTACCTGATAATCACGAGTGGCGAGCGCACAATGAAAGCTTAGCCGAAGTCGCAAGCATTTATACGCGCTTCAAAATTCGAGGATCGCCGCTTCGGATCGGCTCAGGTTGAATCGGCTTTCCCAGGTTCTCGACTGTCGCTCTTTATTTTTAATAGGGGGTGAGAGAGCGGCTCGAGATTTTTGGGATCAAGATCGGTTCACAGGAGTTTTGCGTAAGCGGCAAGGCGCGTCGGGCATTCAGTAATATATTTTTTATCAATGGAGTGCGGAATGGACGTCAGACCTTAACAGTTGGCTTCTATAGTTTTGACGGCGCCGCCTTCAAATCTTCACAAATTTCAACATAATTGCCTCTGGCTTCCCTGAGTCACCGCCACATGCTGTGCTGCTCTTGATAATGATATGGCGAATACTGGTAGTTAACAGTCTTATCAAAACACCTTGGGAATGTAATAAGGTAGTAATAGATTGTGGTGACGGTCGATGGTGGCAGTGAAAGTTCCACTTAGACCTTGTTGCCGGGGGGTTTTCCAACCAGGGCAACGCACTTTTGATAAGTACGCGTGTTTTGGCCACATCTAATAGTTTTTATGTATGGGGGACTCATAATGTTTATAGAATCCATAAAACCATTTAAAATGTTCCCGTGAACTGTTTTTTAAAAACAATCCAAATTAGATTAGTTTTATAAAAGTTATTAACTTAGATAAGCATTAACAAGTAACAATAACTTAAAATGTGAGATATTTCTATTGATCGTTATTTGATCGTCATGACTCGACTTTTTTATTGTATTTCTGGTAGTAAGACAGCTTTTAACAATTCACTACCGTTTACCGTTTTAAAGGTTATTCCAGAAAAATCAACTTCAGTAAGTTAATAAATTAAGCATACTCCATAGCTCCACTCTTCGGAAATTATTAAATATTATTGTTGTTTTGCGGGGAAACATAAAAATCTCAAATTACAGGTTCCGAGAGCAATCGAAAGCTAATAAATTTCAAAACTAATGAGGCGCTTGCATTAAATTATATTAAAATTCACCTTTTATCAAGTAGCTTTCAGTTGCTAACATAACATTATTAAAAATCAGGTTTAAGAAAGAAATGAATGAATGAAAGACAGAAATTTTTAAGGAGATATCAATGAAAAAAACATTTTTTTTTAAATACTTTTTTAATTTAGAAGAATATTCCTGATATTAAAATATATATATTGGTTTATATCCGGCTTTTAGTAATATAAGTTTTCTTATATGGCAGGTTCTGAAGAGGAGAGTTAGAGAACTTTCACTCTCGTTTTCATTCGGCTTTCTTCGGGCTTCCCCTCTCTTTTTCTGGACCGCTTTTCCTTTCGTTCGGTTCACCCTGTTGCAGCATCATTGAGCGTACGACTTAACGGTTGTTCTGGATCGGGCGTCATCATCGTTCGTTCTTATTTTTATCAGATCGTTTGTGTTACGTTCTTTTTGGATATTTTTAGCCGCTCTCTCGGTCAATGCACACTTTCGGCCGACTTTTTATGGGTTCAGATCGTTACGTTTCGGTTTCGGTTTCGTTTAGGCTTTCGTTTTATTTGCTTTGCGCTTTCGTTGCATTCCCCGCATCGCATGCGGAAATGCTAACCAGCCCCCGTGGCGTATGCGCAATGCTGCGACGCAGTTGCATTTCCCCGCAATTTCGCACGTCTCGTATCCTTCGGAATGTGCATTCCCGTGCAACGTCGCTGCCCCAAGTCCCACAAATAACGGTAACGGGCACGTTCTGGGAACCTCGAGTTTGGTTCGGAATGTGTGGGTTGGGTAAAACTCTTCTTTGGTTTGCGGCATTTAATTGGTTCGCCACGGGCTCTCATTCATAAATACAATTTCACAACCTGATTTTAAGAATCGAGCCACTTGCGCCATGTCAACGATCTCCGCCACGAATGCCCCTACCTGGGCATCAAATTCACGACTCATTATCAAACAAAAAACTACCAAAAAAAAACTTTAAAAGAAAAACAGCCGAAATACAGCGAAACCCAACGGAGCATAAACCTCAAACAGGTTCTGGTTCTAATAGAATCGCCGGTCCATCGACGATGGACAGTCTAGACGAGAGCATTTCGTATATGGGTCCTTTCCTTGGCAACAAGAATGTCGCTCCGTCTTCTCAGAAGATCGAACCTTTGCAGTTGGGCCAGCGATGGGGATGGGGTGGCGGAGTAGAGAAAGAAGAGATAAAGGAGAGGACCATGGACGAATGGACAAGGGACACCGGAGGACCGCTGGCAGAGCGTGTGAGCTAGTGTTTTTGTTTTGATGCCCAGATCTCCTGTTCCTTGAACTGAGGGCGAAAGTGGTGCGTCACGTCATCTCCGGTGTCTGACTTTGCCGGCGGCTTTGTCGTTCACCTTTGCCATCTTCATCCTCATCCAAGCCCTCTTCCAGCTCCTTTGGCGTGCCGAAGGGTTATTCTTTCGCCCAGGGTTCAAAAAACTCTGCGATTGCCTTGCTGGCATCGCATTTCAAATTAGAAACTCTTTTTTGGTGGTTCCGAGAAGCACATGGTCCAAAAAATACACTTTTGCTTGGGCAAGGAATTGGAAAATATATTGAAGCATAAATATTTAAAGTGGTTCGATTTTTTAAAGAATTAAGAGTTTTTAAATTTCAAAACAAATGTATTTTATTTAATTTATTTTCACACCCTTTGTAAAAACAAACAAATTTTAAATTTAAAAAATAAAAATGTGTAGTCCTTCTTAAGCTTTCTGATCTCCAATGCGAACCGACCCTTAGCACTCTCTAATTTTCCAACTCAAACGAAGCTTAGGCTAACACTATAAAACTATGTGGAGTAGTCATAATGACTCATGATCTTACCATAATTATTTCGTCATGACTGTCAATGACCAAAAAACAGCTTAGCAACATAAATCAAGTTTGGCTATTAATAGAGCCAAAAGAAAACGGCCCCTAAATACTATTAGTTGTATGACGTTGGTCAATGAGTAAGATGCCAGGTGAAATCCCAAGCAATGATGGATCTATGAGTATTTTTGATGTTTCAAAAAGCTGTGAATAACTTTTAAATGATTTATGTATAGATATAGCCAGTAGAAATTGCTGGTAGGAGAAAGAGGACTGGCCTATTTGCATTTCTGGAATACTTTTCAAAGTGTATTTCCCCAGTTTTCGATGTCCGTTTCTTTTTAGAACATGAACCGCCAAAATTTAAATTCAAGCAAATGTACTAAATTATGTTATCTGTCTAAAACAATCGATAAATACTAGTACTAATAATCGATAAGGCGCTAATCGCCAATCAGATGTTTTACGGTTATGTTATGCTGCAAAATCCTGTAAAGAAATGTTGGCCGCCCGCAGATTACTACGAGAACCGCGGATTTCCGGCTCTTTGAGTTGGTCTCGCTGGAGCAGCGATGCCTCCAAAGCGACCACAGAAGCCTCTGTCCTGACGGAAAGCCTGGAAAAGCGACAACACCTGCTCAACGAACTGGCGGAGCCACTGGACCAGAGAAGCCGGCCCGCCATCGATCCCAAGGAAACGAGTGTGATGCTCTTTCCCGGTCAGGGCACCCAGTATGTGGGCATGGGCAAGGACCTGCTTCGATTCCCCGGCGCTCGACGCATTTTCGAGTTGGCCAACGAGGTGCTGAAGTACGATCTCCTCAAGATCTGCCTGGAGGGACCGCGTGAAAAGCTGAATCGCACGGAGCACGCCCAGCTGGCTGTGATGGTGTCCTCGCTGGCGGCACTGGAGCAGTTGCGCGAGGAGCGGCCCAAGGCCATTGAAACGTGTGTGGCCGCCGCCGGCTTTAGTCTGGGCGAGATTACCGCTCTGGTGTATGCGGATGCCCTGCCCTTTGACAAGGCTTTGCGACTCGTTCAGGTTCGGGCCACCGCCATGCAGGCAGCGTGCGATCAGGCAGCCGGAGCCATGGCCATGACGATCTACGGGCCGGATACCAATTTGGGCGAGGCCTGTGCCCGGGCGCAGCAGTGGTGTCTGGATAAGGGAGTGGAATCGCCCTATTGCGGCATCGCCAACTATATGTATCCGCACTGCAAGGTGGTGGCCGGTAACGTGGAGGCCCTCGAGTTCCTGGAGCAAAACGCCAAAGCCCTCAAAATCCGGCGGATGAAGAGATTAGCCGTGAGCGGCGCCTTTCACACTCCGCTTATGCAAAGCGCCGTCGAGCCCTTTACCAAGGCTCTGAAGTCAGTGCGCCTGCAGGATCCCGTCATCAGGGTGTACTCCAATGTGGATGGTAAACCCTATCGCCATGCCAAGCACATTCTCACCCAGCTGCCCAAGCAAATCGTGCGGCCCGTCAAATGGGAACAGACCCTCCACGAGATGTACGAGCGGAAGCAAGGCGTAGACTTTCCACGCACCTTCGAATGCGGTCCTGGCAAGGGACTTGTCCAGGTCCTGGACAAAGTCAACGCGAAAGCCGCTCAATCCAGCATAAATGTTATAGCTTAACTTTGTATAAATCACTCGGTTTGCTTTTATAAAAATGTATATTTTCTCGGCTAAAGGAAACAAAAAAACGTGGAGTTATTGGCCTTTGGCAGATCCTAACTCTTGTCGTCTCGCGATCGCATGCGATGTGCAAAGGCAGCACCCTTGTTCTTCCGGAAGCTCTCGAAGGGATCATGCATATTGGCACCCACGCCCTGTGGATCAAAACTGTGATTAGAAAACTGTTTTCTCGAGTGCTAACTTGCCTGCTCTCACCTTGTACATTTCGCGACGATCGCGCACCTCGCCACCAGAAATCGGTGTGTCTATGCCTTGATTCTTTGAGCCCAGGCCTGTGCCAGTGCCGGCCCAGCCCATTTTCATGAGCATTTGGTGGCCCTTGTTCGATTCCTCGATAAATTCTTGGGGCTTGGCAAAGGTGCTTCCCCTGGGGAGAAATAAATTGAAACATTAAAGGAGGATTTAACTATGGATCTAACAGAGACTCGTATGATCATTGATCAATGGCTTCCCTTCGTCTTTTTTACACTTACAAAAAGCTCGGAGGGGTTGGAGATCTGTCACGATCCACACGTCTTAGGTTGGTGCTGTTGCCATTGTTGCTGCTATTGGAATTGCTACGTTCTACGCGATTCTCACGATTGTTACTGTCTCGATCGTTGCGAGGCGATCGATTGCGTCCCTTGCGATTGCTACCACTACCACCTCCTCCACCGCCCATTCTGTTGCGATTCATCGCTGGCGGCGTTGAAGATCGTTCCAGGGATCGCGACCGGGATCTCGAACGAGAGGGCGATCTGTCTCGATGGGGCGGCGTATTTGATCGGGAGCGACTGCGACTCTTGGATCTAAAACAAGAATGAAGGATATATGTTGGAGCATAAAAGGTCAAGACTTTTCGTTTATTTTCAATCATCTCACCGATAAACACGCTTGTTGCTCTTTTTTGGTAGGGGCTTCTCTAGCACTATTGGACTGGGCGAGCGAGACTTTTCCCGAATGCCGTCCTTGATTTCTTCCTCCTTTTGCTTTCGCGCCGCATTCTTCACCTTGTAGTACTCATAGAGACCAAGCTTCTCCCAACCCTCACTGCAAGGTAATATAAATTATTAGCAATGTCCAAATTCTTTCGATAAAGCCACTTACTTATCCCTGGGACGATCGTGAGAGGGTGCGGAATAGAAGGCATTCAATGCATTTGTTAGTCGCTCGCTTTGTGGCGCTGGAGCTGGCAGTCGTATGTCCGCCGGATCGAGGGCTTTGTAGTTGTAATCCTCCAGGCGAATAAGCGGCACCATTAGTCCCGCTGGCAAGTCGTAGTAAGGCGCTGTAGGTATTTGCGGTTCTCCAATCACAACAGGTTCTCCCGATTCCCCCTCGCCGGATTGTTGTGTTGGTTGTTGACCATCTTCCAATGGACCGTCTTCGCCTTGATTGGTTATCACCGCTCGAATGGCCGCATTGAGGACATCCAGGTCCACTTCCGGTTCGACACTTGACTGGCCGGGTCTAACAAGATTCTGCGGATAGGCAGCCATTGGTGGTGGTTGTTGTTGCTGCTGCTGCTGCTGTTGGAGTTGGTGCTGTCCCTGCTGCTGTGGGTCGTCGGGATGGTGTTGCTGCTGCATCTGTAAGCACGCCTGAATGGCTGCACTAAGAACGCCCAGATCAACAGGCGGTTCATTGCCGGCTCCCTGACCCTGCATTTGCGTAAACTGTCCCGGTGGCTGCTGTTGTTGTTGTTGCTGCTGCTGTTGCTGCTGATGGCCCATTGGTGGTCCCTGATTATGACGATGCATGGGCCCAGCAAAGCCTGGCGGTGGTTTTGACATGTCCGGAATGAAAAAGTTCGGTCCCCGTGGATCCACAAAAGGGTTCCCCGAAGGAGGCTGCTGCTGCTGTTGTTGTTGCTGCTGCTGCTGATGGAAACTACCCCCTGGATACAGATTGTTCCCCGCCTGCGGATGCTGCTGATCATGTGTCCCCGGAGGACCCTGATTGTTCATGTGCTGTTCACGGTCACCGGGCATGGCTATCCGGTGGGACATCAGCGATGGTATGTTCTTCTGCTGGGGGCCGCCAGGACCTTGATGCTGGAGCATGTGTTGCTGCTGTGACTTTTGCGCCACCATTATCTGCTGCTCCAGGTGCTGCGCCTGCTTCTCGAGCTGGCCAATTTGTTGGCTAGCATGCTGGATAAATATCTGATGCTGTTTTTGGTAGCTGAGTAGAAGAGATAACGTTAAGTCTATTCTAAAGACCATATAACCTTCAGGTTACTCACTTATCCAACGTGGCCTTTGTGTTCTGCGTGAACTTGGCGGTTATGTCGTGATGCGTGTTCTGCAGATTAGTTTTGTACTCCTGCATGGACGAGTCCGGCGACTGTAGCTTCGAGATGACGCAGGCATCGAAGAACTTGGCCTTGGACTCCCACAGCGACAGCAGCTTGGCCAACTTCTGGCGCTGGTCATTGCTGGCAACTGTGGGTGAGCATATAAATATTAAATACACAAGGCGAAAGGTTCGATGGGGAAATACATACTCAAGTCGGCGCTGCAGAACATCGGAATGACGACGTTCTCGAGGCTGTTCTTCAAGTCATTGATGTTCTTGCGCATGCTGTAAATACATCGTTGCACTTAGGACTCAGTTCCTGGCTAAACTAACGTCTTCTGTCTCAGGTCCAAGATCAAGTGCGTCAGTTTCGTCTAGTACTGTCCAGGTAATTACGACATAAACTAACCAACTAAGCTGGGTTACTGCTCGGTGGATTAGTTCTTGAGGTCTGAGGCTTTTAAATACTATACTATGCTAGTGATTGACTGGGCAAACTTACCAGTGGTGTAGTATATCATTAACTAAATATATAAGATGCAATTTTTGCTGAAACGTTGAACCATTGACCAAAGCCCTAAAAATAAATTAACAAACAAAAAAACATATTTTTCTAGGTTTCTGAATGCACAACAACATTGCCAAAAGTACTTGTTGTGCAAGTATAATGATTTTTGTTAGATGGTCTTCTTTCTTATTGATTTTTTCTTTTTTTTTAGTTTGTCCGATGATTTGTACTGCTTAGTGTGTTGGTGTGTTGTTGTGCGTGTTTTTTATGGTTAAACTTAGTTAGTAAAATGATGTGTATAGGTGTGTGTGGCCCTAGCTACAAGTCTTCCGGATCTGGGAACTACTCATGATCATAACATCTTTCGAAAACGAATCAACGAATCAATCTCGAGCCTCTCTGGGGGAGTCTCAATCGCTCAATCGATCATCTCTCGCTTGTTTTTCGATATTTCGTTTTTGTATGTTTGGTTAGTATTTCACTCGTTGAAAGAAAGAAACACAATTTAATTAATACATGTTGAAGGTCATTAATCATAAAACTGAGGCATACTTCTTTAAAAGATATTGTAAAACGACATTGATTTTTGCGCTGTCGGTTGAATGCTGTAAAATCCAGTTCTTGCCTAAAATTGCAATATCAAACGGGTTACTCATATTGTCATTGTCACTTTCGATAATAAATTAGGATTAAGGATTAATCAAAAGGTAGTATGGATTCATTTAGTGTGTGTTTTGTGTGCAGCAAAGCTGCGGAGCGTTAAATATAGGCTCCTTTAGCTAACTTATGACTGATTACGAGACTACAAACAAGCAATAATGGAATCCAGCCGTGTCGCCGAACTCATATTTACCTGCAGAGATGCTGTCCTTGGTGCAGGACTCGATGATCGGCTGCAGGACGCCATCGAAGTCCCTCAGCACAATGCCCTGTTCGCCGGCCATCTGCTCCTGCTGCGTCGTCTGCGCCGCCGCGATGGCCTCCTCGATCTGCTTCGTCTTCTGGTTCATCAGGGCCTACAGGTTGGTTTCGTTTGGTTGGTTGGTGGTGCGTTTTGGTTCGGATCGGATCAGTTTGGTCATTGGGCACACAAAGGTATTTTCACATTCATTTTCGCATTCGCGATTTCGTATTCAAGTCGACAAGCGTTTCAAACAAATTTGATTTTGGGATTTGTTTTTTTGTTTTTATACAGTTTTTGTCAGTTGGTATGAAGAGTGGTTTGATTTGGTAATTTTTTTTTTTTGGTTTATGTTTCAAAAAATACAATAAAGCAAAAATTTAATGTAGCATTGTAAATTGTTAATTCAATAGTTAAAATAATATCAAATAGAGTTTTTAGTTTGATAATGCTGAAAGTACACATTTAACTTTATCTTATCCGCATTTACAGATCAAGGACTCAGTAGAGATCGATTGAGAATTAATCAAGGGAGGGCCAGAGCATGATTCAATTTGTATAGGTATTTGAGGAGTAGTTTGTGGTGTCCACAATAAAAATAATTAAGGGAAAAGGGGATTTTCATCTCTATTAAAGTCACCAAAAGGCTTGGAAGGACTTATGTGTAAAATAGGGCCTTTACTAGGAATAATAAATTACTTTTTTTAACCGAATTCGGTTTATACTATTCTTTGAGCGAAATATTCAGCAATAGATTGAGGAGTGCTTAAAAGTGGTGTGAAAATTTAGTACGAACGAAGATGTTCTATAGTTCTATACTATTTTCCTATAAACGGCCAATGCGAAAAACACGTGGGATTCTTGTTCTTACAATAGAAATGGAAATATTACAATGAACCACAGTTCATTAAAACATTTAGTTTTTGAAGTAATAGAACTTAAATTCGTACCAATATCAGCAAGAATTGGGACTGATATTTTGGGTACCTCCGAGAGGGTCGTTAGCCGAGGATTTACAAGGGAATAAACGTAGTCAAGTTCAAGTAAAGGGGCAACAAATCTTCCCATCCAACACTTGAGCTGCTCTAATCTCTCAGAAAAATGATTGCAAAGGTATGGACATTGATAGAAGTACCCCAGTCGGTGTCAACTTTAAATTACCGTGTGCTGTGCGGAGAGATTCGCTTCGGATTGCTTGATCTGTTCCCGCAGCGTCTTCTGCTGCATCTTGATGGCGTCCAGTTGTGAGGTAAGATTCATGGCCATGGCATTGCCATTGGCCTGCTGAATATTTGGCGGTCCTCCGTTGCCGGAGTTGGGAGGCCAAGAGTGCTGCGATTGCTGTTGCATATTATCTTGGGCGTTTTCTGGCGGGTGCTGCGGCTGCTGATTGGGTGGCGGGTAGTGGCCAGGTGGCTGGGATTGCTGCATCGGCGGCGGTTGTTGCATGTAGTGGCCGGACTGTCCACCCGGTGGCAGTTGTTGGTTAATGCCCTGCTGCTTCAGCACTGTTTGGGTGGGTAGATATCAGGGATTATTCCAAGAGTCTCTCATCTATTTTAGTCCGCACTTACGCGTCTGTTCCGCTGCCACCCTAAATTGGTAGTAGCTGGCAAACTCCCCGCCGTACAGGAACTCGAACTTTGGGTTGTTCTGCTGCTTCTGCTTGGTGATGGCCTCGAATTCCGGCCCATTTCTGGCCACAAACTCCGCCAGTTTGTCAATAATATTGCGTAAACTGGCGTCTGCGAAAAAAAAAGTTTTTGCATAAAATTTGAGCATATCAAAGGTTGTGCGTGTGCGCGCATATGTGTGCGTGCCATTCTAACTGGGCGCAGAATGTGCTCCCCTAAAAAGGGCAACAAAGCGCACTGGAGATCAAGTACTAACCACGTGGCGGCTGCACATCCATTCTGAGGCTCTTTTTACACACTATTATCCTTGTTAAATTCCTAAATGCATCACTTTTAACAATTTTCCAGCGGCAATTTTCACTGCTTCTTCTTTTCCTTTTTCTTATAGTGTGACCGTTGGTGTGCGCCCTTAATATACCACGATGTTTTAGGGTCACACCCGACTATGGAATTGTTTTAAAAACTTTTACCTATTTTAAAAACTTTAAAATTATAGAAATTATTTAAAATGTTTTGTTTTGATTGGGATTCCTCAAAGACGCTACATAAAACAGAAATGCCGGTAGCAACAGAGATGCCACCTGTCCCTGACTTTTTACCGGTTATTTATATCGTACTAACAACGTCACGCGCCCATCTCTAAATCTAAGCTGAAAAAAATAGTTTATTTGTGGTAAACAAACCTAGTGTATATTCGTAGACATCGCCATTCGCATTATAAAGTAATCTCCACGCCTGCCTGTGAAATAATGCAGCATCCAAGGAGGCATGACAAATCCATACTCTAAGCCGATAACTCCGCGGACAGCGTGGCATTAATTTACACGGTCTCCCCCGCGTCACATAATCTTCAGATAGGCACTATATAGTGTGTATATAGTACACACACTTGCATTCGCCAGCCGATGGGGAGCAGAATGACAGATAGTACAGGGAGCGTTATCACCATCAATAATGGCCAGTCGGCGGGAAGTTCGCCACCGCCGCAGCGGAAGTCCTCCTCGTCGGAAACTCCGCCGGAACTGCGAATTCTTTGCTTCGACCTCACGTTCTACAATCGCACCACCCAGTTTCTGCTTAGCTGTGCGGGCGTCTTTATCCTGTACATCCTGTACGGCTATCTGCAGGAGCTCATCTTCACCGTAGAAGGATTCAAACCCTACGGATGGTTCCTGACCCTCGTCCAGTTTGGCTACTACATCGGCTTTGGCTTGGTGGAACGGCGGCTGGAGGGCTATCGGATAAGCGGGGGTTCCTTTTGGAACATTGAGCCCGAGCCACGTTGCATTCCCATGAAAACTTACCTGGTCTTGGCCGCACTCACCTTGGGCACCATGGGCCTGTCCAACTCCAGTCTCGGCTACCTGAACTATCCCACCCAGGTGATCTTCAAGTGCTGCAAACTCATTCCCGTCCTGGTGGGCAGCATCCTTATCCAGGGCAAGCGCTACGGACTACTGGACTTTGCAGCAGCCGCCTGCATGTGCATTGGATTGGCCTGGTTCACGCTGGCCGACTCTCAGATGACGCCCAATTTCAATCTGCTGGGCGTGGCCATGATTTCCGGAGCCCTGCTCTGCGATGCGGCCATTGGAAATGTCCAGGAGAAGGCCATGCGGGAGCACAAGGCGCCCAGCAGTGAGGTGGTCTTCTACTCCTACGGCCTGGGTTTCGTGTACCTCTTTGTGATCATGCTGGTTACCGGCAACTTCTTCAGCGGCTTCGCCTTCTGCTTGGAGGTGGGTGAAGGAGATTTCCTTTGGTGAAGCATCTCTAAATTGTTTCCTTTTCAGCACCCACTAGAGACGTTTGGTTATGGCTTCCTGTTTAGTTTGTCTGGCTACCTGGGCATCCAGTTTGTGCTGGCTCTGGTGAGGAGCAGTGGTGCTCCAATAGCCGCCACAGTGACCACCGCTCGCAAGGCTGTGACCATAGCCTTTTCGTTTGTGCTCTTCAGCAAGCCTTTTACAATGCAGTCAGTATTTCTGAGGATATATTCCTAGAGTCTTTTCTGATCTTTCTTTAAATTTCCAGATATCTGTGGTCCGGCCTTATCGTTGTCTTGGGCATATATCTAAATGTGTATAGCAAGAAGAACAAGCTAACGTTGGCGGACATCCGGCAGAGATTAAAGCAAATCGGAGCCAAGCTGGCACGCTCACCGAGTCGCAAATTCCTCATCGAAGTTTAGTTTAATACCAAAAACATGATCTACATTTTAGTCGAATTGGAAGTAAGGTTTTCTACAAGAAAACTGTGTACTATAATTACTTAATTATACGCTAAACAAACTCTGTTTGCTATCTGTCCATGTCGAACTCCATCACTCGCTTAAAGAGATCCTGTCGCTCCTTGGCGGATGTAATTTGACCCATGGCGCGGTCCAGGAACTGCTTCTGGTGCTTGACTATGAACTTGTTGCATTGGATAATGGTGGCACCGATATAGAGGGTCCTAAACTTCGCTCGTACATCTCCAATCTGAAAAAACTCGCTTTTATTGCTGGTTAAATGGTATAAAACTGTGATTTACCAATGTTATTAAGGGCAATATGGTGGAAACAAAGCGTTGACCACGATGCAGGCATCGTATTATGGCAATTTTGGTCCGATCATTGATGTATTTCACTCGGAAGCCCTGTTCGATCATTCCCACACCGTAAACCCCATGGTATTTCTCCACGTTTTGCAACAGAATTTTGGCCAGGCTGTGGTCCTTGAGACGCAGTGATTCTGTCGGCGCATAGGGTACAATCTGCACCGCTATATATCTGTTGTTTTAACGGTTCAATTAATGGAAACTTAAATAGTTCGGTAAATATTTACCTATTTTTTATGCGAACCATTGCTGTGACTATCGATCTGGCAACGCCGCCAAGGTGGTGGCCACCTGCCGATAACTAGTGTCGGTTAGTTATGCCCCCCCCCCCCCATCACCACTTTCGTTTGTTTTGATTTTGATTGGGAACAAAATGGACCACGCGACGAGTGACTTAAAGGAATTCATTACGGACCTGGTGATACCGCACCAGCGCTGCAATGTGAACATTAATCCGGACCACATAACCATGCTGGAGGGCACCAAGATCAAGAAGCAGCATTCCCGCAAGCGCCGAGCTCACAAATCTGGAGTTCTAAGTCGCAAAGAGTACGCGAAACTTGGATTAAATACACTTCCGACGAAACAGATGAAATACGAGGAGGCTCTGCCACTTCATGATCTCTGGAAGGGCTATGTTCGCGAGCATCTGGAGCTAAGGGAGGGAGCCGAGGTGCCGCAAGTCCACGATCCTCGGTACGAGGAGTTCAGCCGGCAGTTGGTGAAACTAGATCTACATGGAGCCAAGCTAAGGGTCGTTCAATCCAAGTGCAGCACCCTGGAGAACTTAGCTGGGATCTGTGTCATGGACACCAAGAACGTGCTGAAGCTTCTCGGTAAAGACCATAGGCTGCGGACTATCCCCAAGAGCGAGTGCGTCTTTGGCATGAAAGTGGGCAACATGGAGTTTACCATATTCGGACAACACCTAAATATTCGACCAGCCGAGCGAAGCGTCAAAAAAATCAAGAACTTTGTGGAGCCTTTCATGTAGAAGCTTTAGGACTAATTATTATCATAAGAAATGGAATCCCATTGCTACTTTTATAATAAACAAAATATTTTGAATCTTTTGAAAAGAATATTAAGAGTATTATATTATTTTTATGTCGGCGTTAATGCATATTAAAAATTTATAACTTTTCAGTAAAATCAGTTTATTATTCGAAAGCCTTTTAAATGTAATGTAAAATCTATAAATTGTTTAAGCTTTATCCCTCCTGAAAACACTTTCTCAAAATTATTAGTTTAGTTTTTCTTGTTTAATACATATATAAAACCGTACATTAAATGTTTTTTGGGGAATATCGCGCCGCGTTTCGTTAGTTTTAGTTTCTAGACATTTCATTTTGTTGTGGGAGAGATTCCCAGCTTTTCCCCAATTCCCAGTTTAAAAGGACAGATTTATGCGGCCGTCTTGGTCATGGTAATGACGGCAGATGGAACCAAGCCGAGCACCTCCAGCGGCTTCTCGTAATCGTCCTCAGCAAACAGTTTGCGCGGAAAGGTGGTCATCAGGGAAAAGGGCGACTCGATGCCGGTCTTCATTTGGATGAACACACGCACGGCGGACAACTGCTCCTTAACGTTGAAGGTCTCCTGGAGCGTGGAGCCGTCCTGCAGGCGCACCTGGATCCGGGTTTCGGTGTAGTCTCGCGGCGGCGACTTCACACCTGCTGGTGGCGACGAAACTGTGGTGGAACTCACGGATGGTGTTGGCTCCGGATTGCCCAGTTCCTTTTGTTCTCTGCGGGTTAAGAGTACAAATTAAAATAGGATAGAAAGATGATAACTACATAATAACAATTTAACCAAATAGCATCTTTGGCAAGTGATAATTAAGAAGAATACATAGTTTTTCAGTCATAATTATAATCACCTAGCCTTGCGTGCTGCCTTGTCTGCCTCGATTTGAGCCCTCACGCGATCGCGGGCCGCCTTCTCCTCGTCCTTTTCGCGCTTGCGCTGCTCCACGATCTTCTTCATCTCGAGCTCCTCCATTCGCCGCTTGGCCTCGGTCATGTCCTTGCCGGATTTAATGCGATTCTTCTCCCGCTGCAGAGCTTCGGTCTTCTCACGCTCCTCGCGTTCGATGCGCTTCTGCTTGAGCTTCTCTTCGATGAGGGCCAGCTGGGCCTTTTTCTCCTCCTCGGTGAGTGCCTTCTTCTCCTCCGTCGATTCGGAGAAGTTGCTGTGTCCAGTTTTAGCTGCATGGTACTCGACTTCTGTGTGATCCTTTAGAACCTTGCCGCAATCATCGCATTTCAGAGACTTAGCCACCGCTGAATCGGCCGTGGCTTCACCGGCGCCACTGGTGCTACTGGAAGCAGCTGCTGCGGAGGAGGACTCCTCTCCGGTGGTGGGGGGAACCACGGAACCAGGGGGATCCCCGGCGTTTTGACGGGTCGGTAACGGATCATCGACGTGGGCCAGCAGCCATTCCATAGCCGGCTCTACCTTATTGCTGGTCACCTGGAGCGCATATTCCCTGTGGAAAAAATCCAGGGAATAACAAAGTAAATTTTTGCAGAGCAAACTTCTTTTGCCGGTGGAAAATCGGTCCCCGGTACTCACACACGATCTCGGGGGAAACCCATATCCATCAGGGTCTGTACTTCACTCATGACGGTGGTTTAATATTTTCCAAGAGTTTACGGTCGTATAGTTTCGTGTATTTATGAAAAGAAAATTTACAATGACACACAAAAACAAAGCTAGGCGATAGCCAACTATCGATAGTTTGACTAACAGGAATCTATCGGTATATCAAAATATCTAGGATTTCGGCTAGTTAAATATGTCTTTTTTAACTAATATAACATTATTATACTTACTTAAATAAATAATAATTAAGTAATTTTGAAGGTATATCATTTTGAGTTACTATAGTGTACAGTTTGTTATTACTATATTTTGATTTAGCTTTAAAATAGCTAGATCACCTGGCCTTTTGGAATGGTGTTCACTGTCGATAGTTTGACATCGCTTTCGACGCTTCGCAACACTGCGAATTCGGCGTCCAAGAAAATTGCTTCATTTCTTTTCGCGACTTTGAAAGAGAGTTTTCCGATTTCCCAGACGAAACCATGTCTCCGAAGACAAAGAAAATGGTGGTCAAGATCCCACGGCACCCGTACTTCAATGTGCAGGTCGAGCGGAGCGTGGAACGAGAGGTGGAGTACCAGGTGCGAAAGTGTCGCGTAAATCTGGAGCGCATCAAATCTTCAAACACCCCGAATTCTCGACCATTTCCCTTGAAACCGAAGCCCAAAAGATGCATTGTACGCGTGGCCCGACTTCCGGACGTAGAGCGCAGTGAAATTTCCGTAACCCCGGCCAGTTCCATCATGAATTCTGATATCGACGAGGGTAAGAGCTAAGGTCTTGCGAAATCTTCTGAAGCACCTCTCAAAAACCACCTTAAAGAATCCTTCTAACTTAAGATTTACTCTGCAGGTAACTCCAGCGAATAGGAGCAATCTATGACATGTCCCAATCATCACCTACCTACTCTAACCTGGCTCAGTTGCTCTTATCTGGCTAGCTGTACTATCGATGAACACATCCAGTAGTCATACTCTTTCTAAGCCGGAGGGAGTCATTCATTTTACTTAACATATAAACTATATATCCAATAAAGGTGAATTATTTCTCGACGATTATTTCAAAAGAATATGTGCAAGAATAGCATCTGCGTCTATGCTAATGATACTCGATTCATTACATTAAATTGGTATAATGGAATTGGATTATATTTTGTTTTATTTCATGTTATAGTATTCTTACAAACTACTCACTGTGTGTGGTGAGTTGTTATTTTATTTTTTTAAGTCTATTTTTAAACCGAATTAGTTTTATATCAAAAATTAAACTCCCCATGAGATTAATATGATATTAAATTTATGACAACGTTTTTCATCTTTTTATTCATTATTATTAATATATTATAATTGGTATTGTATACAATAACAATTAACTAAAACAAAATTGCATTTGTCATATTAACAGTATTGTTTTAAAATTTGAATTTAAAAAATAGCGGTATTAAGTTTTTTATCGAATAATGTTATCGAATAATTGTTCTAACGGTTTAGCAAATCCGTAGAGCAAGTAAACAATACAAATGAACAAATAAAAATCATAAATAAAAAAATCTTAAAAAAAAATATGGTCAAATATATTAAGTTAAGTTCAAAAGTTAAATTATTTAGCACCAATCGATACTAAAATCTATCGATACCCGGGAGTCAGCTGTCAGCAGAAAAATATTTCTGGAATAACAAAAACAGGCAAAATTACCCGTATCCGAGTCGAAAATCCATTCCTAAACATGAACTGGCACACGGGCAACATTGCGGAGGCCGTGGCGGAATCAAGGGCCAAGGACGCCGTCTTCGTGGTCTTCATAGAGGGTAATTAGCTAGCCCATTCGCATTACCAATTTTCACCACGTCATTCTGGTGAAATTTCCACTGATTTCCAGGCCAGGATGAGATGTCGAGAAAGCTGGAACGGTTCGTGGACGACAGCCGGGTGCGATCTCGCCTGGAAACCTCAGATTTCGTGGCCATCAAAGTCCAGGGAAATAGCTCCGCCTACGGACAGTTCATGTCGCTATGTGGGTAACTTTACGGATAGTAATTAATCCCAGGTCCTTAAAGGCTTTTGTTTGGTTTTCTAGACAAAGTTGTGCCCGTTCCCTCGCTATTCTTCATTGGCAAGACGGGCACTCCTCTGGAAATAGCCACTGGGATCACGGCCAGCGTGGAGGAACTCTCGGATAAGATCGACAAGGTCCTAGTCCTGGCGGGAAAGCGAACGGAGGCCGATGCAGCCGCCAGCAGTTCTTCGTTTGTGGAGGCACTGGAGCCTAATCCTGTTAGGAGCTTCGCGGGAGCAGATGATTCGAGCAGTTTGAGTAATGAGGACTCAGTTCAAGGTAGTGAAAGGTCGATTTTAGGAATTTTAAACGATATTAAAACCAATTGCAATATCGAAATCAAAATATCATTTTAACATCGAACCGTTACTGCTACCTGCAATCACTAACTAAATTTCTAATATTTCAGCCCCAGAAAAATTCGAGGAACCTGAGACAACTTCAATTTCAAACTTGCCAACTGACGAATTGGAGGAACCCAAATCGAATCCTCCGAATTCTCCTGCAGCAGCCAGTTTTGCCTCGATTCCTGCTAATCTCTCAACCTCCAGCTTGGAAGGAAAATCCGGTTCAGAAGCGGAGAACGCCACAGTTTCTCCCGCCGCTTTGGCAGCTGAAAAGAGAGCCGCAGCTAGTAAAGTAGAGGGTTCGGCATCGACATCAGGAGCAGCTGCCCGGAATTTTGCCACCACTAATCTCATACCGACAGTACCATTGCTCACACCTGCTGTTCCAGCTTCGATACAGCGACCGGCAGAAGGCCAGGGAATCACTGAATCTGAGGAAAGGATGGCGGAGGTCCGGAACCTCCTGGAGGAGAAGCGAAGGGAGCGTGTGGAGGAGGAGAAGCGCCGCGAGAAGGAAAACGAGCTACGGCGTCGCAAGGAGGGACGAGAGGCGCAGACGCAGCAGGCGAGGACCAAGGAGCAGGAACTCAAGAACATGCAGGTGAGTAATTCTTCAATTCTTCGTTTATATTTATATTACTTTATAAACTCCCTGATTTTACAACCACCTTTTCTTATTCTTTTAGGAACAAATACGCCGCGAGCGTCAGCAGGAGCAGCAGGCCAGGGAGCGCATCCGTGCCCAGATCGCTGCTGATCGAGCGGAGCAAGCGCAACGTTTCAATTCATCGGATTTAAACAGCACAAGCCACTCGGTGGCGGCCACCGCTGCCTCCAACGCCATCACAACCGAGTCGTCGGTTAGTTCTGTGGACGAGGCGAGGCTGCAGATCCGCCTACCCGGTGGCATTCAACGCACCAAATCCTTTCCAGCCGGCGAGGTGCTGGCCACCGTGCGTGTGTATGTGCGCGATGAGCTGTTGGCGGCGAGCGATGTGCGTGACTTTACACTGGCCACCAGTTATCCCAGGAGGGAGTTCCAAACGGAAGACGAGGTCAAGACCCTGAGTGAGCTGAATCTAGTGCCCAATGCTGTAGTGCTGGTGCTGACCAAGGACCAAGTGAATCGTGTGGTGCGCAGCGGTGGCTCTCTGATGACCATGCTGGCCACGGTCATTTGGGCCATGCTCACACCGGCAGCCAAGGCTTTCGACTACATTCACAAAATGGGACTGCGGCCCCTTACCCAGAAGTTGACCGTGCTGATGGCCAACATCCGGTGGCCAGGACAACAGGCCAATGTGGAAATTAACCAGGGTGACGCGTGAGTACATCTTCTTTATCAAGGGTTAACCCTTTACTGAAACCATTTCTTGTATAATTCAGTGCCGCCCGTCGCAACATGGATATGTTCACCCTGCGACCAACACCAGCACCAGGCTACGATGACTACGATGAGCCTTCAACATCGAGGCCCACGACGACTCCTGGAGGTGGGGCAGCGGACAGACCCACTCCACAAACGCAACCGGGACCGGGAAGTACCCCTCCGGCCCATAACACCAGCCAGCCATCCGGTTCCCAGTCGCAGCAATTCCAACAGCGACCCGGTGGATATCAGCCGCCTAAATACGGGGATTCGAACATTCGAAGACTGCAGGATACAAAGAAGGACGAAAAAGATAAGGACAAGGCCACTTACAATGGGAACTCCACGCAGCAGCAATAGGATAATACTTTCCTTTTGCAGCAATCTGATCGACAGCAGTTTAGATATCAACCTATGCAATAACCTGTTATGATAAATTTAAATTTACCAATTCAATATTCCAAAATATATATTCGATGTGTTTTAATTAAACAAATGTCAGCTTAGACCTAGGAAGAGATACAGGAAGGTAGAAAACAGCCTGAAGTCATTCGTTTTGTGAAGCAGATTCAATTTAAATTTGATTTAATACTTGTCAAAAAAATAATTTCTGCTTATCAAAATAAAATTTACAAGACTTATGTTACAAAAATGATTAAAATTTGATTTACATTTTGATAACTCATTTAATTAAATTCACAGTATGCATGTTAAAGTACATATTTTGTCTTTCAAAGATAAAAGTCACCAACTTTGTTTAATCAAGGAAAGAATACGCAGAGATGATGCCAACAAAGGTGAGCTTAAAAAATAATGAGTGTGAAAACTGATGAAAAAGCTTGCTTTAAAATGATTGATATATCCCATTTTGTACAATTTAAGAAATACTATCGAATAGGGGGTAAAAAACCAGAGAGATGTGGCTAACAAATGTGAATATATAAATTGGTAGACCTTTCAAGGCAATAATAATATAAAATATGACCTCTTTTTTTAAAATTTACTAGATTTGCAGCTATTTAAAAACGAATGTTTTTTTCGCTTATGATTGTTAAGCTCCGAATCTCCAGTACATAAAATCAGTGGAAGAATCAAACAATAGTGGAGTTAACGAAGAGTCCTCCTAAGGCGCGCCTCAAAATAATTCCCAACTAGGGTTATAAAAAGTTGTCACCTGCTTACAAGGTGAACCACATGAGGAACTGCAGCAATTTGTAGACATTCACGAGAGGTAACTTCCAATTGCTTTTCCTCTGCAGCGGTGGCACCAGGCTGGGGTAATGAACCAGGCTACCGATATGGCAGTTGGTGATGATAGTGCCACCGGGAACGCCAACGGGCACTGCATCGCCCTGCATGACACCATCGCAATCGATCAGCTCCAGGGATTTGCTGAAGCAAATCCGAATCTCCGACAGATAACTGATGCCGTGTTTGCCATCGTACAGGCAGTGGATCGAGGGATTCTTGCCCAGAGCCTTGACTATGGCATTATTGATGGCCGCCACCGTGTTGTTGGAATCGGGATGGATGTCGGAGGCGTCCAATACCCGCGACATGATATACTCCTTCCGCCAGGTGAGTCCCTGCTCGAAGTACTTGAGTTCGTTGTCCAGCTCCTCTATAAGCATGGCGCAGGTTCCGTGCTTCTGCCACTCGTGTTTCCACAGCCACTCCGTTGAATCCACCCCCTTGAGGTCAGGCCAAAAGGTCTCCAAGCTATCCTCAATGGGATTGAGTTTGTCCGGATTAAAGCTGGCTGAATTATTGCAGAAGTTGGGGCCTATTTGGTGAAGCTTTGTGGGCCAGATGCCGTGGATTGTCCAGAACTCCTTCTTTTGGGGCAGACTGCACTCCTGGTCGGGATTATTCTCGCGCCAATGATAGCATGTGGTCACCGGCCATTGTTGCGTGAAAATCAGGACATCCCAGCTGTGATCCTGGACAGACAGCTCCCTTAAATCGGGTTGGTCTTCATCATCATCCTTGAAACTCACTGGAAATCCCTCGAATTCACTGTCATCATCTCGATTATTCTGTGGTTTCTCATCCTCCGAAGTTGATTCATCCGAATCCGATATGTCGCTATAATGAGTAACTTAAGATCATGAGTAATGGTATTGATTTTGCAAAGTCTTTTGTTTGTTGTTAGAAGTGGATTACTGGGTCAACCTTGAACCTGAATATGTATATCTCCCGGATTAACATTTTGGTTGGTTGGCAGGATTCCACTAGGTTCCAATAAGACCTTTAAATATCTTCAGTCTCCGTCTCTTGAACTCACCTCAGGGGCGTGGATTTTATGGTCACCAGAAGGCAGGCCAAAATGGCCACAAACAGAAACCGCTTGCTCCGCATTTTGTTGTAAAATAATAATAATAATAACTGCGATGCAAAAACCTTAGGTGCTATCGATGTATCGAGTGTGCGACCATCGATGTATCGACTGTCGATTTCAGCGGTTTGGTATTTTAATATTATAATCGAATAACTTAGCGTATTTTATAAAATATTAAATTTAAAAAAATTATAACAAGATAAAATAATAATAAAAAATATGATGATATATTTTTTAAATAAAAAATAAAATCAAAAAACGATTGGTGGCCATCTCTTCCGTGGGCGGGCTGCTCGGGCTTCCTCACAGATCGTGCTGCGGATTCAGCTTCTTTATAGCCTTCGATCGCTTCATTATCTTGTTAACCGACGTGGTCACTTAGGTGGAATCGGAGCTGGGAAAGATGTTCCTCTCGTGCTTTGGTGAATCTTCATACCTATGTATATGCCACCTCAAAGCTGCTCCTTTGGCCAAGAGCAGGCGTGGAAGCGGCGGAGGGACTGGAAATGGGTGAGTCCCCTCCACTTCATCTTGAGGCTTTTCTACTGCAGGCAGACGAGTCTTGAGGAAAAGAGCAAAAAGAAACAAAAGAAAGTACAAAAGCGGTAATTTCTCTGGATTCTTCTTGATCTTCTTCTCAAAACGCATCTGCCATCTGGGCATTCGCCTTGTCCATTGCCTTGAACATGAACATCGCACTCAACGAAGACGGGAGAAAATTTTCTTCTTGGCCTTGCAGGATGCGGGTGTGGAATGCTCGGATTTCTGATTCGGGAATATGAACAACTTCTACTGGACATTTGACAGTTTCTTTCGATTGAGAAATTATCGAGTTCCTCCATCGCTAAGGAATTCTTTTCAAATGCTTTTTTGCAGGTGGCTGCTTTTACTGATTTGGCAGGAGATATTTTAGCATTCCCTGTGTTCGGGAATATTTTTCAATTCCATTTCCATTTCGAAAGCATCTTCTGTTGAGACTTTAGCTGCGTCTTCACCCATGAAGCTGAAGGAGAAATACTCATCCTCAGAAGCTTCCAAAAAATCCACTTTAGAAATGACCATTGTAAAGAAAAAAGACATCTTAAGAGTCCAGTTCCAGATAATTCTAGCAAAATTCTTTCCAAAGGCTTTCCATCAAGACTAAAAAACAAAAAATAAACAAATATTTAGCAAATATGCACCAGGTACTTAAGTTGAAAAGCAATCATAAGCTTTGCAACAACCTTATGTACTTGAGGTCAAATGTTTTCAGGTGCGCCCCCATAAAACGCATTAATTTTGGACACTTATTGACTTTACGGCCCAAGAACCAAAACGAGACCCAAGTTGGTTAATAAATTCCGCAGACTTATCGCTAGCTGAAATAGAAAAAATAGAAAGAATGGTTTCAACTGATTAGGATTTATGAAATATACTTCGCCAGGTTGTCTGCTTTGGTTTTCCATCGAGTCTGTGTCTTGAAAATCCCCTGGCCACCCATGATAAGATTCGGAATTGTGTGGTTCTGTTTTCTTTTTTAGTCATCCAACTTTAATTAGTGACAACGATAATTACACATTGCAATGTTGCTGTTGCCTTTTATCTGTTCTGGTGTTGACTTCTGTTGAAAACCCAATGACTAGAGCAGCAACAAATCGAATGACAACTTCGAATCGCACATGACAACAATTGCTAAGCAATTGATTATTGCTTAACTGTACTTTGTACTTTTGATGATCCCCCCTTTTTTTTTTGGGGGTGGGTTTACCATCGGGGGGAGTGGAACCTATGATATGGTGAGTGGTTGAGTGGGCCAGCTGTCGGAATTCCGGACAAGTGGGGTAAAACTGTCACACTTAATGCTCCATAATTGTAAGGGGTATTAATTGGGTTAGGGAGGTTTAAGCCATATCAAGAGAGTTTGGATATCCAGCTTAATATATTACTCTACTTTCATAACAAGATTTTTTAAAGAGATCTTGTTGTGTGATTTACCTTATTTATTGTAAGTTGTCCAACAACTATTCATATTTAAATAATACAATTGATTATTTTTATTAGAGGGTCGTTTTCTAGAGTACCCAATAGCTTCAACCAATTGGTATAGTATAACTTCCATATTTTATCAATTTATCAAATTCAATTAGTTAGATTCCGAGCGATAAAACTCATTTACATGACGAACGAACTTCTAATCTATAACCCCCCATTCTGTCGGTTTTTGTGCACCATATTCAAACGAATTCCCGCTCATGTCTGGGGATTTTATCAACAACATTTGTGATTATTTTCGTGTCATGTTTTTGTAAGCCCGAACTTGGATAGCGAGCTTTTATGCAGATTTGTGAGTGGGGACTTTTGTTTGATGACAAATTAATTTAATAATAACAGCTGCAAAAACATTTTGTAATCAATTTCAGCTCCCCCTCCCCTCAAAAAACTTAACAATTATCCTCGATGTACAATCAATTAATGTTGTTTTTTAGATAGAGACCGTGGGCTTATTAAGATGTGGCCTTCGGTGCGCGAGACTTGTTTTCACTTTCATTTGAAATAACTTTCTTTTGAGAGGGTAATAAATTTTTAAAAATGTTCTCACTTTGTAACTTTTTATTTGCCCATTTTTAGAATTTTTTTCTACATAATCAACGCCATCATCATCATCAGCGTCGGCAGAATGAGGAGGAATTCCCCCTTAAGACATTCTTTTTTTTTAAGAAGCCATCTCTCTTTTTCTGCCTCTCTTTCTTTTCACTTTCCCCCTCCTTCTTTCTTTTGGCGCCTGCGCAAGCGAGAGAGAGAGAGAGAGCTTCACTTTTGTGGGAGGAGTCTAGGCCTGGCTTTATATAGAGTCTTCCGACGGAGGACTCCCGGTAATTGCTTCAATTTGGCGTACATATCCGGATCCGCTTTTCCACCCTCCCCGTTTATTTTTCACTTCTCTTTTTCCGGCTTCCTTCGTTGGTTGTTTTTGTGCAATTGCTGTGTAAATGGCATGAGAATGATAATTGTAGCAATTATAATATTAAATTGGGAGATCATGGCTCACAGGGTTTTCCCTCCCATTTTCCTCCTTTTCGCTTTCCTCTCCCTTTTTTATGTAGCATACTTTTTTGCTGTCATTTCTGAAGCTTTTCCAACTCCCCCATTTCCTTGGGGGATTTTTTACTCTCGACTGCTGTGTATTCTGCCGGATTTGTTTGTTAATTAGAATTCTAGCGTTGAAATTAAAATGCTCACTCCGTTGGGGGTAGAGATGGGAAATGGAACTGTCGGGGAAAACTTCAACTAGTTTTTCGGGGCGTTGGCTGCCTGGGGGAATTTTCCACTGCCGCTTTTTTATTTGCCTCGCTCTGCTCTTAATTACTGCAGTTTATTTTCTAAGTGAGACTAATTAACAGGCGATTCGCAGCATTGCGGCACATTTTAGTCCTTTTCGGCAAAAGATTTCCACTTTTTGTGTGTGTGTGAGAGTGGTCAACATTTCCGGCTAGTTAGTCGGTTGTGATAGCTCTGGACTTGAAAGTTTTCGAGGACATTTGCAAACTTTTCACATGTGTAGTTCGGTTGTCGAAAGTTGTGTGAGTCCAATTAGTTGCAGTCGTTTGTGGAGGAAATTGTGGAATTTTTAAGATTTAATTTGGCTAATATTTTGTTATCCTTTTTTGTTTGGTTACTATACAAAAGTTTTTATCAAATAGTTATTAGAACTAATTAGAATTATTTTTAAGGAAATTATTTATGTTTTAATTTAGAGTTACTTTTAAATATAGATATCATATCCATATTTTATACAGATATTTAATTTATTTTATCTTATTCTGAACAGGTACCTAGTTCAAGTAATAAATCGAAGCTTAGTTAATCGACTGTCCGCTAAATTTGTGGCGAGCTAAGCTTGACATTGATTTGCCACCTCGGGTCGTACAATTTTACCTTCGTCCTAACCCCGGCGATCCCGTCCGTTAACTGTGCCACAAATTTACGTTATTAGTGCAGCATTAGACGCTCGGCTAATTATCAACACTGTCTGAGGCGCAAAAAGCCCGCTTAACCTCCACCTATCCACCTATTCTGTAGCCGCCATCAGCAACAGTCCACCACCATTTACCATTTGAATGGCGCCCATTTCAGTTCAGCACCACCCCATCCCCAGGGCATATCCACCCACCGGCCATAAAACATGGCTCCCAAAGCCACCCAACCACCCATCAACCCACTCACGCACACACGTAGAGCACAACCCTCGCACGTTAATGAACGTAAAATTCACTTAATTCCAACTTTAGCCATGAATTAAGCACGACAAATGGACGCTGGGAGGATGGTAAAGTGTATGGTAAAGTGGGTTGGGTTTTCCCAGCAAAGTAGTGGGAAGTATGGGTGTAATCCTGAAGGGATCCCCGGGATAAATAAGCACAAAGACGTGCCATGAGACGCGGAAAAAGCTATAGAGAGAGATAGAAAACGGAAAAAGCGACGGAGACAGAGACAGAAAAAGAGACAGAGTCGAACAATAAGTAAATGTGCTTTTATGGCTCTTAATTAAGGCAATGATGGGGTGTTTTAATACGTTTGCCAAATGTTAAATGACAAACTGCCAGTCGAGTCGTCGTTATGGCCCCGGCTTCCGATCCACTCACTCTCGTTTACACAGAAAACAAAGGGTATCATAGGTATACCTATGAGAATTCAAAAAATAATAAAGAAAAACACTTAGGGACACTCATAAGTTTTGAGTCATAACTAACAGTTCGTAAGGAAATCGAATAACTATTTATTTAGATAATTTAGTAAGTTAGTTAAATGGTAAATTCAGTTTTCAAGAATATATATTTATAAGTTTTGTACCCTCTTACTTCAACTTTTTCGAACAGTTTTTGAATACAGTTTTGGCTACCCTCTATGAAATAATATTAAACCAATTCAAATAAATCTGTTAATATTTTTGTAGTAAATGTAAATAAATTAAGTAGGGAAAATAAATAACAAATACATTTTATACCTTTTTAAGAATTTTACAAATGTTTTTTTTTCAGTGTGACCAGTCTTACTCACACACATGTGCCTTAATGAAGCTGCTGGGAAAGCGGTTTGGAAGCTTTTTCTTTCAGTTTACCCCTGTCCTTTTTTTTATAATTTCCCTGCAAAGTCAGAGGCTTTTCCTTTTGTCGCCCATCCCAGCCCATCCTTTGACTAATTGCTCGGACTGGTCTATAGATTTATGACGCTCACTGTGCACTTGGCATGCTTAATGAGCAATTGCGCCGACACTTTTAGTCCACTTTGACTTGTTCTCAAGCATCAAAATGGGTCTGGAAATCATCGCAAATTTTATGGCTGATTGAACGAATTGAAATTTTGGGCTCGGGGTAGGTTTTATGATTTGTAAATGTTTAACCTGACAAGTTTATGGCTACATTTGGGCCTAGACAGCCAAAAACGGCCCCAATTTGTGGCTTTTTGTGATGAGTGTGTGTGTATATCGTAAAAATCAGTGTGGCACATAAAAATCCAAATGCGCCATTTGCAAGGCTGGCAAAATAACATTTTCAACACTTTTTGTTTGATTAATCAAATGTATGGCGAAGCCAAGGGGCAGGATTTTCAGACAGGACCCGTATCTATATTTCCTCAGCCCATTTTCTCCTTCTCTCTCCTTCCGACATTTAGTCCATATTAGTATGCCACGCACGTTCTTCAACGCAAAAAAAAAAAAAGAAAAGCGAACGGAAACGAAATAAAAGCAGCAACAAAGCGGAAACGGAAGAGGGACCAACAAAACAATCATCTAACAAAAAATGGCGTAACCTTTGTTCTTTTTTATGATTTATTTATATATTCAAATCAAATGCAATTGGGTTTATTACACATCAATAAGCCCCAACGACCAACAAAGCAAAAATTTGCGGTGCGTGTTTTGGACGATAGAGAAAAACTGGAGGATGAATTGATTTACATGGAATATGTATAAATATCCATGACAGCCGCAAACGTGATCAAATTATGGATGATTGGGGATATGTTTAGAATTAGCAAACATGTTTATAGATTTAGCGAAGTGGAAGGAGGACAAAAATAAAATAAAGTTTTAGTTTTTAGTTTGTAGATTAAATATTCTTATATCTCGAAACATTTTTTTAATCTATCTCCCAAAAGTTTAGGAACTAAAGGGATAAAACTCTTAAGAATTTGTTCAGCTTATGTCAAAATATTAATGTAGATTTGTCAAGTTCCAAGAAGTTGTTCAAACAAGCAAATCGCAGTCCCACACATGCGTAAGGATTCCCTTTTCAATGCTCCAGGGAGCAGCTTCTCACATAAGACGATGAGAAATGGAGGGGTGTGCTTGGAACAGTATCCTTACGACCACAAGGAGGCAATTCCGAATGTGTGTAAACAGTAAAATGGCACGCGTTGTCATATTTCAAGAACCAGAAACGAAAAAAACACTTTGAAGGACTCGGAGATTATGATTTGTTTTGCTTGGCGCTTAACGAGCCCATGATATAACACATTCCGACCCCCGGATCTCGTCCTTTAAGTATGCTAAGCATGTCGGCGAGCGTGTCCTTATTTTCCTCTCCTTCTTTCGTTGAGTAATTTCAACTTGACAGAAGACAAATTTTTACAGATTTGTTAGAATTTGTCAAGTGTTCGTGTTTATATGTGTGCCCATGCAAATAAACATTTGCACTCAAAACATATAACCCAAGATGTTTATTGTGGGGCCCAAGAAATTGCTGACATCATGTAAGCAAATTGCGTAAGGAGGCTCTGACATTGATTTGACATGAACCCTGAACCCCGTAATCCTTAACCCAGAGCATTACAAATCTATTTGTTTTTTTCCTTGCCTTTTGGCTGCACAAAGAAAAATTTGACTAGATAGAACATCAAATTGAAAATTTTATAGAAATGAGTATGTATATGTTTTAATGATTTCAATGATTTTTAATGTCTATTAAATTGTTTACAATTATTTAGATTGAAAAGATGTATTTAATTAGGATAAACAACCTTCTATACAATCGAATTCATATCGTATAATTATTTTCCGTGTACCTTCAATCCTTTTGCCTCAATCAACCCTCTGAATTCAAAGACCTAACAACAACTTTCTCCTAACCCTTTTGTCCCTTTTCTTAACGCTGAGTAAATTGATAGGACAAATCCGTAGGAGCCAGAAGTTTAATGAAGTGAAAAATTGCCAGATAACCAAAAATTAAATGAAACAATGGTCAGGCGGACACAAAAGTATCTACATAGAAATCTCTATATATCTGGTTTTGTTTTCGTATATATCCATGTTTATTGTTTTTATTTATATATATTTTTTTTCTGGCTTTTCAGGCCTTCTCCTTGGGCTGTGTAAACAAAAATTGAACAAATTTCCAGTTCAGTGGCTTTGTGGCCGTTTGGCCATTTATAAAAGTTCCATAAGTCAGTCGCCAGAGAGGGGGCGTGGCCAGCCCCCGAGGCAATTTGTATTTATTTGCTGGATTTCCATGTTGAAATTGCTTTCGTGTCTTTTATTTGTATAAATATTTGCAGGACACTCGCAGCCCCTAAAAGCAGGCAACACTTTTCGACTGCAATTGGTACGATTTTCCTTATTGTTGTGGGTAGCAAAAATCATACACAAATTTGCGGTGGAAATTCTCCGAGAAATATATGCTTCGTTAGGCACATACGCAAATTGTAGCCAACAAATGTCAAGAAAATTTGAAATTTCATAACCATAGCCAAGCCAAAAAACTTCATGCACGAATAGCATTTTCCATTTTCCATCTTCCATCTGCCGTTTCCCATTCCCACACATGGCTAAGCTAACAAGACTGGGGACGAAAGCCAGATTCTCAATCCAAATCAGAATCAGAGTATGCAGTTTGAGAGCCCCGAAAATGCCAAGATCATGGGAGCTATGACACCAAATTGTTTGCCCAGCCAAACAGCAACAGACCAACTTGACTCTTCGCACTCCCAATCCTTCTCAGTTTTGGCAAATTTGCGTTCGGATAAATTGCAATCCACCCTGAGGTTGGATGCGAAACACTGGGATGATGAAGGTGCACTTAAAAAAAGTTTAGACTAGGCTTTATATATTTGTATGAGGTTAAACACGATTTTCTCAGACTTGAAATATTTATACAAAAATCTTTGATGTTTTCGAGGGTTTTTAAAAATAGAAAATAAGTACATAGTTAGTAAAATATTTTTACTGTAAGTAAAAACACTTTTAAAAACTTTTTAAATAAATATAAATTTTTTTTTTTTTTTTTTTGGTTAAATGAGGTATAAGGAATAAAATATATTATTTACTATTAGAATTCTGACCTTGACCCTCTCCTTCAAATCTTTTTATACACATCAATGTTGCATCTTAAATAATTTTATTTCATTGAAGGACTTTCTTTTTAAAAAGCTTAATTATATTTCACAGGATAACTGGGCTTTAAAATTTTTCTAAAAATTACAAGTCTGATAATAGTTTTTATTTATTCCCGCAAAAAAAAAATTTTTGTATGGTTTTAAATTGATGCTATATTTATTCTTCAAGTGTAAGGACTTCCAGGAGTGTTTGAAGTCCCAGAGTTTTGCGGTCGACTTGTGAGTCAGTTGGCGTCGCTGCATTTGTTGTCTTTTAATCACCAGCTAACTAGGAGTTGACTTCATAATTCTAATTGTGACTCTGATACGGGAGGGTCACTCTCACCGCCTTTCTCCCGCCTCGGGAAAGTGAGAAAGTACGTGACTTGGTCTTGGAATATCGACTATTTGATGTTCTCCGATGGGCAAACAATAAATTGCAACTGCAGGCATGTTTGCAGAGGGCCCGGAGTTCGATGATAAGTGACCTGTTGAGAGGCATTAAATTGATTGAGTTCGCTCGAAATTGGGGGACGGGGACGTCGGAGGTGAGCTAATCTCAACTGAAAGTGTTGGACCCCGACTAGATAAGCTAATGATGTCTAAACATTTGCCTGTAGTTGGCCAAGTGAATTATGAAATCGCTGGGAATTGCTTGATTGATCGGAATGCGGGGGATTGGGAAATCACCTCGCGGCGAGATTGACACTTTCGGGGGATTTCTTATCACGAGACTTGGGTTTTAATTGATAAGTCGGATGAATAGTGGTTTAATCTCCCTGGGAGCTCTTCGATTACGATTTGATTAGTAGCTTTGATGGTCTGAAGGTTAATATATGGATTACGATGATGTGGGAAGGGTTCTTATCTTTTAAGTGACTTATATGATAGGGATTTGTTGGGTTTTTATTGTGATTTTCTTGTAGTAGTACTTTGAAATACTTAAAGAGAAGATTGGCATTAGAAAATGTTTATTTAATAATGGTTAAAAATTAAAGTAAAATTTAATTATCACATTAATATTAAATAATGTTTAAACTTAATGATACATTTATTCTAAATGTTCCCTATTTAAATTTCTAAATAATTTTTATATTATTTTATGATAAAAATGTATCCCACAATTTATTTTTCCCACCTCTTAGGTATAAATATATCTCTTCGTTGTGCCAACAATCTTGCTTTGTTTGTATTGCTCTATTGGAAACTACTGCCTTAAGTTAGCTTCTTGCATTTTATTATCAATCAATGCCCACACAGCTGCTACAGCTACTGTTGTTTGTACCCCCTTTATTTCTACCCCTTGCAGCTACTTTATCACCTTTCTCCCAACTCCCCCGGATTCTCCTCAATCCCCATCAACTTGAACTTCGTTCTTTGGCAGAGCGTCAGAGAAGGTGGCTCAAAGTCATAGCGAGTCAATCATAAATATCCAGTGCCCGATATCTTATCAGCTGTTGAAAGCACTTTACTAATAATTAAAATGTCATCATTAAGAAATATGAAAAAGTCAACAAAGGCCTGAAACTTCCCCTCATGGCAACGTCTATCTCCCACTTACCTGCCCACGCTCTCAACTATCCATCTATAACCGATCTGAACTGCAGTTGAAGAATTTATTGTTTTGCTATTGACTATTTAAACTTGATAGAGGCATGTGGTCGTTTGTGCTGTTGGGGGGCTTTCCAATGATTTTTTCAGCTTTTATCGGAGTTGAGAGCTTGTGTTTACCTTTTAAACTGGACTAGTCTGATGTCAAAATTAACCCACTGAGGCAAAAAGGTAAGTTTTAAAGGTATTTACTTTTATTTATTATACATTTATTTATTTAGATTATAAAATCATATAAATCATATATCAAATCAGTCAAGTTTGATCGATTTTATCGATTAATGTAAACGATTTTTTTTTTGGGTGTACAGATTTCATGAGTCCTATCCCCCTTTTAAAATTTTTCCAATTGGGAATATATGAAATATTTCTGAAAAACATTTTACATACACATGGGTTAAGCAGATAGTTGGTTGGGCTTCACCGTGGCTCTGAGTCTGTTGACACTAATGACAGACTATAGGCGTCAATTTTCGTGTCACCTTTTTCCCGGTGCCAACGGCGACACAGTAGCTGCATTTTCAATTATAAACAGATGTAAAGGTCTGATAAAGCTGCACCCCGGCCTAGACGCACTGGGAGCCTGAGCCCCAGCAGTAGATATATGTAGGTATGTATGTACTGACATAGCCGTGGCCACATATCATCTTATCGGTTCGGTATTGCAGTGAGCATTTCTCGATTCCCGGGCCCTGGTACTTGAGCCTGTAATGAGTCGTGTCGTCGTCGGGTTCCTCGGGTTGCCTCTCCGCTGTTTGCTCAGATGAGTTTTTAATTAAATGCTATCGGTTTGCGCCTTAAATAAATTGAAATAATCAATTTATATTACGTATACGACCCGGCTACACTCCGAGTCAACAAATTTAATTGAAAATCTAAACAGAGAGTCAACATGACGGAAAGTCAAATGACGAACGTGCCCCTGGCTGTTGTTTCCTCTTGGCTTGTTTGTGTGCATAATTGTAAAATCAATACAAATATATCCGTGCCTGGTCCAGGTCTGATTCCCCCAATCTCCCCCGGCAATCGTTCGGAGGTGGACCTTATCTTCTCCTCTCTCTCCCGCTCTCGTTTTCTGGTGGGTATTTATTTTCCACTTTTTTTTTTATTTAGGGTTTTCCTGATTTGGCTGATTGAAAATTATTCGCTTTGCTTTCAATTAAAGCTGTCGTTGATATGGACGAGGATCGTAAATCTTGGGCGACTCACTCTCCCCACCTTCTCGGTGGTATTATGGATTTATGGGCTACCGTATCTGTATCTTTATGGGGACGGTAGTCTTATCGACTTCATTAACCAAACAAATGTGTTTATTGGCTGGAATGTGTCATAAAAACAGCGAATGCGCTTAGCCTAGATAAATAAACAAATTAAATAAAATTATTGTACTAAAAATATTATTAATATTATTAACTCTGCGATTAATCGCCACGGAAGTCGACCCGTTTTTTTATGGTCTCTGCGGGCTCTAGGAAAATGTTTGTGTGTGTCGGTTGTATTATTGGATATTATCATTTATTTGGGGGCTATTATTACCTGACTGGTACATAGGTTAGCTTTTCAGAGTGGGTGGGTGTAGAAATCGGGAAGGGGTTTATAAGGTAGAAATGCAATTAATATTCAGATTGATTAAGGTTAAGGTTTTTATGGGTTTTAAAAAATGTACAATATCACTTTTCTTCGTTCGGTATATTATTACTTCCCCAATTCTTAAAAATTTCCAACAAAATTTAAAAATAATTCTTCATAAATCAAATTGTATATCAAATTAAATTCGGTAAAAAAACTTTCAAATAAATTAGTTTAAATTAAAATATGTTTGTAAATCGCACTCTAAATAAAGATCCTTTTTTTAAAACTTATATCCTTATCCTTAATTTCTACCCCCTTTTTGCGCCGTCTCTGTGCTGCACCTCGGATTAGGCCATTTATATGCAGGGCCCAAAATGCAAGGCACAAACGCCATTTGCACACAATTAGTGACATTGGACCCCCAAATTGCCGCCGTCAGGGAATGGGTATTGATTGGATCCAACTGGAGAAGGAGGTGATTAGTGGGGGAAATGAAGGGAGGACTTCTATATATATACATATGGCTACTGTTTCCCGTGTGGGGATTATCTGCCGATAAGCCGGGATAGCCTGGGATTTAGGTTGGTCGGCTTCCCAAGCTCATATCAAATTTATTGTGTGATAATGGCCATAAAACAAATGGCCGAGGCTACCCTTTGATGCCCTTCATTGCCGAAATTACTCCTTTTAAAGCATTTCTCATTTGCATAATCGCAATCAATCACTCGGGGCTGAAGGCAAACCAGACTTGAAATACAATTTGAAAAATCACGCTACACTTGTTAAAACAATTTCGTGTAAAGCTCCTGCTTTTCGTGGGTTTTTCCTTTTATTGATGGCTGCTTTTCCTAAGTACTTGGCGGAGAAATGGCTTTTCCCGACTGCTTGGGTGGAGCCAATCGAAATGATAAATGCTAATTTGAGGCAAGATCACGCATAAACCAACAATAAATAAATCAAATGGCAGGTCGCACAAAAAAGTGGCCCCTCCTTGAAGGAAATCAGGGAGGGGTTGCCTCATATGAATGCGATTTTGGGCCACTTATGCATGGCCATGTAAAAAAGCTGAAAAATCAGGCATCCTTGGCACGCATTTCACTTACGTTTTTTGTTCGCAAATTGTTAAGTGATTTACGAGACAGGAGGCGAAGCCATTTATTAGATGAGATTAAGTAAAGGGAGCAAAGGCCATTGAACGAGGTGGTGCTCCTCCCGCTGGAGAAAAAAAAACGCCACTTTCTAAGCTTTGTTTGCCTGCATAAAAGTTTCCAAATGGCAAAAAGTTTCTCTTTCTACATTTCTCCTCTGTGCTCAATAGGAATTTCAGCTACATTATGGGAGATTATGTGGACATAGAGCAAGAGGTTGGGAAGGGTATACCCTTATAAGGGGAGGGAAAAGGACAGGGGTTTGAATTGAACAAAAGTTTGAAGGAACTTTTAGTTTTATGGCTCCAGATTATATCAGTTTAAGTGCAATTTATATATGTTTCAGTTTTCAATCAAGCTAAACTTCATTTTGCTATAAGGGAAATATTACAATCTTAATAAAAACATCTTGTAAATTAAGGGTTTTCTCTAAAAAAAAAATGTATATTATTAAATAAATATTAAATATTATTTCATGAGTTTTTTTTTATAAATTCTATGCTTTTTAAAGTATTTAAAACAACTTACTCAAATAATATTAATTGTTGATAAAAATTCACTAGTTCCCTAATGAAATATTAAAAATACTTATTACCAAAATCATCCTGAAAATGAGTATTATTTTGAGAACCATTTATCCATATAATATTCCATTAACAGCTCTTACAATAGACCCATTCAATTCCTCCGGCTACCAAATCGAAAAAAGCACAATCAATCCATCCATTCTCGCATTTCCCCCTCTCAGGAACTCAGCCATCTCGATATCTTTCCCAACTGGCTGTCTTTCCCTGCCAAGCCATACCATTTGAGCCCGTAAAATACACATTTTCTGGTGGTAGAAAATCCAGCAAATTGATTTTAGTGGGTGTTTACACAGAGCTTTAGAAGTACTTGCCGGGCGAACTTTTCACAATTTGCTTGCCAAAAACCCGGGGCCAAATTCAGCACACGCCCACACACAGTGAGCGAGAGAGACGGTGCGCTATCGAGCGAAAGAGACGGCAGACAGAGAACACATTCGAGCCATAAAGGGCAAGTGGCAAAACCTCACAAATGGCAAATGGCAGCATTTAGTATGATTATCTGCCAAGTGGGCTGGCGGGGGTGGTGGTGTCTGGAGTACCAACAGAATCGGAGCAATATCCCCGGAACCCTCAGTATTCCTCGAGTCCCGGGAGTTCCCATTTCCATCTCGATCTCGAAGGGTAAATGCCACTTGGCCGCTAAACATTTGGGTGTGTGTGTGTGTGTGGGTCCCTCCCCCTCAAATTTTTCAGGCGGGGTTGGTTCACTGGCGGCGGCAAGGGGATTTCAAGAGGGGGAGTACACACTTGTTTACTGTGACTGGGTGGGTTTCCTTTTTTTTCGGTTGGTCTGGCCAGCATTTTATATGCCATTTCTTTTATTGCTTTAATATGTTAATAGCATTTACTGCTCTTCAAGCTTTTGTTGTTGGCGTTTGTTGCTATTTTTCTTCATCTGTCGCTTGGAATACACTCTATAATATGGGTATATACATTTTTTAACAAATTACAAAATATAATAACATTTTGTATTTTTCTTTGTGTGAGTAATTTGCTCGGGGCAGCTTATCGATGAGTGGTCTACATTGTACGTGTGGCGGCAGAGATCGAGCAGAGCTATATTTAAAAATATAAATTTAAATCTTGTATGATTTTTATCAAAAAAAAATTTTTTTTAAAGGATTTCTTCTTAATAAATATAACATTTTTAAGATTTTGGTTAAATATTTGCATGTTTTTATTTTTAAACTCTTAAATTAAAGTAAATGTAAATTTCAGGGTATCTAAAATGCGTTTTCCTAAAATTGTATGACACTCCTTACAGTTCTGCCCTTTAAATGATTTTTGGCTTCTGTCTGAAGGTCTGAGAGTGGTGTCTGCTTTTTGCGAATCTGGGCAAAAAGGATTTTTGCACATTATCATCTTTTATTGCCATTATCATATCATCTGTGGGGGGTTCGGTCTCATCCCCAAGCCGCTAAGGATATTATTCTGGGTCCTTCTTATGTAATGTGTGTAGTAAGTTCTTGAGATTTTTGCTAGTTGGATAAGGCAATCTTTTGCTTGAATTTTATGTTTTAAATTTATAGCTTTGGGTGGGACTTTAAAATTACGGAGGCAATTTGATGTTGTGTGTTTTCAAGGGAATACATATTTTTGGGTGTTTAAATATGTAAAAACAGATTGGAGTAAATGTATTTTTTTCTCAATATTTTTTTAAATATTAAATTTTTATTCAAGATTAATGTTCATTTATTTTAGTTATGCATTTGAAACTCAATAAAGTTCTCTATTGTTTACTCTGCTAAACTTTCCAAAACTAAATAACAAAAGTAACTTGGTACATTTTCCTCCTTAACTTCCTAAGTAAATACAAATAACCATTCGCACCTTCAATTGTTGTGGGATCTTCGACCAATATGTTGCCCAAACACCCTCAGGTATTTCAGCCAATTAGTGGCAAATAAAATAAATTCAATTTGGAGCACACACCCGCGGGAATCCCGAGGTTCAGTTGAGCGTATGTGTGAATAATGTGGCCCGGCGGCCCTTCCTCGGATCCCGGATCCCGGATATACCTACAAACATATACCCCAGTGACCCCGAATAACCCCCGCATCCTGGTGCCTCAGAGGCCTCAAATTAGCGCGGATGTTTTCAAGGGTTGATTAGGCAAATGTTCGTTAACTTTCGGCTGCACTTGTCGGGATTACCTAAAAACCGGGGGTCAGGGAAATTGGGTAGAAATGTAGGGATAAGAACGGATCTGGAACTGGGACTGGGATACGCATTAATTATGCTAAACATTTTTAAATATTGTCCTCACGTGCATTGCAAACTCAGCGCAGAAGAAGCGACTCTTGAGGATTCATACACTGGGGAAAAAGTTACCGTAATTTTAAAAAATTTATGGCTAATTCCATATGATTGTTAGTATAAATTATTATTATCTAATCTTCTAAAATCACAATATCTAATTTACCTAAATTATATAATATTTAGTTAGGATTTATTATTTTTTCACCAATTATATTTTATTAAACAAATTACAGAGAACCAAAAATAGTTTTAAAAATAATTGGGAAGTTAAAAAGAGCTGGAAGTTGATTTAAAAATTTAAAAGGCATATATTTCTTCCAGTGTATACCCTACATCTCTCTCCGCCTGACTCACTTTTGATTGGATCGAGTTTTGTTTAAGGGCGAAACTTTTGCGCCCCTGACTTTCGTTCCATGTCCCTGGGGTTCGCTTGATTTCTCGCTCGTTCCGTCGGCTGGGCAATTATGCAAATTAGATTTAATACCTTTTAACACATTTAAGCGGATTACAATTTAATATTTCTCACATTGTTTATCTACATTTGTTTGTTTGCCAGTTTTGTGCCCGGGGTAGAACGTTTGTGCCGATAGGTGAGAGGATTGGCTTAGGCACGGGCACACATGGGTTAATTAGCGCTGACAACAGCAACAACAAAGTTGATGACTCTTTTGTACATTTTAATTGTAGCAATTAATGTGGCACATGCAAAAAGGAGAAGAGGCAAGGAGAGAGACATCAGGAAGAAGTTCTACAAATTATCAACAATTTGTTACAAATGTTGATGGATAGATAGAGATGGGGGTGGTCTTCAAGACGTGGGGTTAAAAGGGTGAAAAAAAAAACTTTAAGCGGGTTAAATGAAAAGTAGGATGAAAAGGAAAGAAGAATACATTTTAAATATGTATTTTATAAGAAATTTTAGGGATTTCCAAAAGTATCTTTTATACTTTTTTAAAAAATCTATTTTACATTTAATAAAAAATCTTAAATTCAGAACTTTTTATTATTTTTAATTTTTAGATAAATAAAGTCCATAAAGAACCAACCCCACTAAAATCATTAATTGTTTCTTATGAGCACTTCTCCTTCTTTAAACCCACACCTCCCTTTAGTTTACCATATGATTATTTCTTATCCCACAAAAACCCTCAACCTCTGGCGACAAATTTATCAATTCATTAATCAATTCATAACCCAATTGAGAATGGAACGCCGAACTCGTGATACGCGACTAATACCATAATTTCCAGCATGTTTACACAATCCATCTGGCTATATTCCAGCAAACCAAACAGATAGAGAGACGGACGGCTGAAGGAGGGGTCTGGGCTAGCGTTTGGGTTTGGGTTTCGGTGGTGACGAGGGAGACAGTCGCGGAGCAAACACAAAATGTCCAAGAGCAATCAGGAATTTCCAACTTGGCTGCCATCAATCCATAAACGAAGCAAAGAAAATCCGTGCGTGCATCCACTGAATAAACAAGGAAAAAGGATAGCGAAAAGGAGGCATTTGGAGAGAGGAAACGATAGAAAAAATATATTTTTGCGTTCTGAATTTCAATTTTTACAGACATTTTTGAGAGCTGTCTCTAAAATGTATATAAAAATGATAAATATTTATATACAATATGCTTAAAATCTATTTTATTTGAAAATCATAACCCATTTGAAATATATAATTATTTAATAGAAGAGTAATTTAAAATGATTTAAATAAATCAATAGAGGCTGTAGCCAATAAAAATAATGGAACATCTTTAACAGAATAAATAACGTTTCAAAAAAATGTACCGACTATTTCATGAAAACAAGGCGAAATGGGAAATGGGAACCGTTCCACCATAAAGTCAATGTCCTGGCAGTGCCAAAATGATTCCGATTTAATCGTTAGGAAATTTTTGCGACAGCCAGAACAATTCCTCTATCAAAGCTAATTGCTCGGGGCATTAGGCGAATGGGCGATAGATAGGGAGGGGGGAAGGAAAATCGAGAACGAGATAGGACGATTTGTAAAGGAAAATTGTCACCATATGCGTCAACACGCAATAATTCACCAGAAAAAATAATCCAAACAATTGACCAGACTCCGTCACATTTCCTCCCCTCTCTAATGGCGAGGGTGTGTCCTTTTGCTACGCCTCTGTCTCTGGATTTTCCTCTGCCTGCAGCAAGTGCCACTCCACCCCCTTTAGACCCCCGCAACGCTCTTTTGGTGTTTTGGTGCTAATTGAATTCATTGCTGCGTTGATCAAGTGCTGCCAAACAACAACAAATCATCCCCAGAGGCTAATGATACCAAACGACTGAAGCCAAACTCAACTTCCAAGAGCGGGGGGGCTGCCGTGGGTTAAGGGGTGGCCAAGAGAGGGTTGCTCGTCTGGTTTTTGGACCAACTGCGGGCTCGGTTTCCGCACTCGTACATATATATCTCCCTGTTGCTGTTATTGCTCTGCGTTAAATGAAATTAGAAAACCTTATGTTGAGTTAATTTTGCAAATTTAACGGAGCAATGAGAAGAGAAAGTACTTTGCAGGTTGAGGTGGAGAGATTTATCATGCCTTTCGTAGGATCAAGAGGATTTTAAGATCTCGTTCATGGGATCTATCGAAATATTTTTAAAAATTATCTGTTTAAAAAAGTCAATCTTAAAAAAAACATTTTTTCCAATTATTGTAAAATATGGTTAGGAAAGAGATTGTTAATATTATCAATATTTATTTAAAAAAAATTGTATAGTTAAGGCTAGTAAAAACAGAATCATGATAAAGATTGCGGAAAAAATAAAAAATATTTTCCAAATCCCTAAGAGATTACGTGCATTATTCTATAAAATATTAAAAATGCATTTTTAAATGAAAATGATTATAATATTTAAAAAATCCTTCAAGACGTACGGTTTGGATGACGGCTCACAACTAAGTCACTCCGAAATCACCATATATGCTTTGAAAACCATCAGTTATAGTCCCTCAATGTGCGCATATGCATTTCCCTCATCAATTAGAAAGGATTTGCCCAACGCGGCAGCAATTAAAAACGGAATGCCGCCCATCAATTGTGATATCAATCGAAGCCAATCAATAGGGCACCACAGCATCCTGACCCTCGTATCCTTCCTCCTGTTTTCCCATTTTCCCATTTCCCCGCTCAGCTGACAGAGTAAACAGCCATTAGCTAGCTGGCTAACAAGCAATAACCGCTTATACTTCCCCAACCCCGTCTGCGATCCCCCCAGACAAATGCAAATTTGACAATAATAAAATCCAACATATGACAATAATCGCACATATTTGACAATAAAATCGAAAATCGAGGAAAATTCGATTGAATATTAGCGTAAAAGTTTCACCGAATGCGAAAATAGAAATGAGAGGGGTTGGCTAAAAGGGGGGTGGTTGGGTCGGTGGTGTACGCTAAATCAGTAAAGCAAACATCACATATAACAAAATTAAGCATAAAATGTGATCATCTGTGTTGACATGAAGATCAAATTGGGACCCGGGACTAGAACTATAAATGCCGCTCAATCCAAGAGGGTTGTCCTGCACTTGGAAAAAAACCTTTGTGGAATCCAAGATTATAGATTTGAGATTTAAAAATAAAAAATTCTAAAATATTTTTATAAAATACTATATAATTATTATATTAATTATATATTAATAAATATTATAATACTAGAAAAAATTAAAAATAAAAATCAATTATTTTTGAGATAAATTAAACCTAATCGCAGATCTTTAAAGGCAAATAATAAATAATAAACTATTTTAATAATCAATTGCATTTCTCGCAGTGCAGCTGATGACGTTGCCCAACAGGGGATAACCAAATTGTAACACCAGCAACAAAAGCAACAAAGTCAGGCGTGGAAGGGGGAAGTTCCGGCGGACTGGGAAGTGAACCCTCAATTCAATCGACGATTTTCTGGGTGTGTGCCTTCCTCAATCCAACGCTTGTGTGTTTATAGAAATTATAACTCACATTTAATTTGCAACAGATGCGACAATCAGCAGCAGGCATCCCGAAGGACCGAACAGCATCCAGTACCATTCATCTCGAAACCAATTCCAGTTCTACGGTTTGATCTTTGTCACCCTTTTCATGGTCTCGCCGGGCTTGTCATTGAAATGCTCCTGCTGCAAATTACCCGCTAATAGCTCAATGAATTGAAATTAGGGAGAAATCGTTCCCTTTCCCCTTTGGCATTGTGTTCTGGTTCAACACATTTGGCCACTTCAAGGCAAATCAAAATAAAGCATCAGCATCAGCAACCGCAGCCCAGGGTGCACAGTGGGTTAAGTTTAGGGGAGAAAGGTTCCTAGAGTTCACTGAATAATAGAATGGATTTAAGTGAAGAAGTGAAAACGGTGCAATTTATTGAGAATTATTTTTGAATATTTTAAAAAATATTTTTCTTTTAGCAATAAATATTGATTCTATTATTTTAAAGGTTCCAACATTTTGTATAATTAGTTTTTTAAGTAAAGTAAAATTAAAAGAGTGCTTCAAGGGTATTTGGGACCCACTGTATCACATATCTCCTATTATACAAATGTCTCTTTCCCTCATTTATTTAGACAAAGATGCGCTACGTGTTAGTGGGCAACCCGAAGAGCGAAATGAATTTTTATTAGCCCATCAAGCAACAAGAAACTGCTGCATAATAACAACAATAACGGCAACAACAGCAACAGATCAAACAACCAATAATAACAATATAAAGCATACTTCAAGGCAAACCAACAGCAACGATAAAACCCGTAAAGTCCGTCCGTGTGCGCATCTAAATAAAAATACTTGAGAATTACGTGATAAAGTGGACGAACGAGTTCTCTTCATAAGAATGAAAATGGTTTTGGGCATGGGAAATGCAATCGAAACAGAACAATTCCAAATGAGTTCACACTTTATGTCATCTTTATTGAAATAAAGGTCGTTTGCTCTTAATTGTTATCACTCCAGAGTAATTAATGAAATGACATTTTAAAATATCAAATATTTGATTTATTGTATAATATTATCTTCCTATAGTTTTAACTATATATTATCTTTTCCATACTTTTCAAGTCTCTTCATGGTAGATATAACTTTTAGCAATACATAATTGAAACTTTTACCATCCAAATATCTAAGAAAGAAATTCTAGATATCAGATCTTAAAGCAACAAAGCTTTGGAATATCCCCACAGCTGATCCAAGTTGAACTGAGTTCAAGCTGTTATCAATAAGTTGGAATGCTCCAACCTTTTCTATTTTGTATCGCTTGATAATAATACTTTATATGGCTCGTCTTCTGGCGGAAATTGAGGCTCACCATGATTTTTGCAATTTGCCATACACGCATACCGTAAAAAAAAACCAAATCGAAATCAACAACCGAAGCGACTTCGGAGTGCTTTCGTTGTTCGCTTCAAGTTGGCTACATTTTAATTAGCGAAATAATTTTGAAGTGATACTATAAATTTAGTCATAATTATTGTCTCAGCAATTAACTTGATTATCTGCGCACATTTTGATTTATTTGCAACGATAAGCTTTATCGCAAGGGCCCTCGGATCGTCGAGAAATTGAGTACAATTCTGATTGGGAAGTATATGTGGCTAATGGCTCTTTCTTTATGGTCGGCGTGTATTTATAAATTCGAGACCACAGACAGCTCTCAAAGCCCAGCAGATTAGATATTCACATGAATATATATCAAATATATATTTATTCTTGTTTACCTCTATCAATTTTTCGGTGGATTCCGTTCTATATATTATTTTGGTGGTCATATTCTTTTATTTTTTCAACTTTCTAATTAATTAGTTAATGGTTTATTATTTATATTGTTTAAAATTCTTTGAATTTTTCTTGATTTAGAAACGGAATTCTCTGGAAGTTGATATTATTTTGTGTATTACTTGGAAACCAATTAATCACCATATTTCACCACATCTTACCTGTCCTTTATTTGATTCCCCAGTGTTTCCCTAGTTTACCCTCCTTTTAATGCTCCACTTTCTGTTCATGTTTTTCATCATTTATTTTTTCCATTTTTGATTTCGAAAATAAAATCCATACAATTAACTAATTCAATCGCAATGCGATTTTTTACATACATTGTTGTAGTTTTTGTTGTTTTTTCTCAATGGCTCTTGTTGTTTTTGTTAATATTAAATACTACAATTACATAATTACAATTATTTACACAAATTACACAAGCAAATTACAAATTACCAACTAAACTAATGGCATTTAATGTAATTTATTTACTTAAGCCTTACTCATTTAGTTTAGATTTATGTTTATTTTGTTATTTATTTGCGTGTTCCTATTTAGATTTATGTTTATGTACATACAGGGGCTAAACGTGAGGGGGGGCTAATGAATTTAATTTATATTTCTTGTTTACATATATCACACGGTGCCCCGTTGTTGTGGCACGAAATAAAAATAATAAAAACGAAATCGATGTGAAAAAAACCCAAAAAAGATTTCAACCGATTGCGCAAATGAAACGAAAAACTGGGTCTAAGAAAACAGGGTGTCTCGTTTTGATGGTGGGACGGCGGTTTGATCGCGGCATGACTAGATTGGAGACCACTCCTCCAGATCCTACTCCTCCTTAATCCTGCTCCTCCTAACTGGCTGAAGTGGGGGTCTGCTGTTGCTGCTGCTGCTGGTTGGCCTTGGCCCGCTCCTTGGCCTCCTGCTGGGCCTTCTTGGACCGCTTCCACTTCATCCTTCTATTCTGAAACCAGATCTTCACCTGCGTTTCGGACAACATCAGTCCGCTGGCCACCTCGAATCGCTTGGGCCGACTCAGATACTTGTTCTGCTTGAACTGCTTCTCCAGCTCCAAAAGCTGCTGGGACGTGAAGGCGGTTCTTGGTCTACGGGTCTTGCCCAGGATCGCATGATGCGGATAGGCGGCCAACTCAGGAATTCGATGGTGCAGCATTCCAGCGCGGGCCAGGAACTCGAATTGCAGCTGCGAGGGCATGAAATTATGACCCATTGGTATCTGAAACAGAAGAAAAATGTAATTAATTTTGCATTCAAGAAATCAATTTTTGTTTTTAAATTAAATGATGGTTAATAGGTATTTAGAATGCTAGTATAAGAATGTTTCTTTAAAAAATGTATTAAAAAATAGTTTTTATGGCTAAAAAATTGTAAATATTTCTAATATGATTAAAAAGATTTTTGAAATATATTAGAGTTGAATATTAAATATGTTGTAAAAACAATATGAAACGTAAATCTATTTTACATTATTTAAGATCAATTTTAATTTGATATGTGGCCAGGTAAATTTGACCTGTCGAAAGGAGTACTTCATGTAAAATAGATATGGGTTTTGCTTGAACTGAAATTTACATGGCCATATCGATTTTACGGTAAAATGCTTTTTTTTGTGTACTTTGATTTGACTCAAAGTTATAAATCTTTTAATATAATAATTTTATTTAGTTACTTCTTCACCTACCGGAATGGGTTTGCCAGAGGGATCCAGAGGTCTGTGGAAGGCGGATCCACCCTGCGCCAACAGTTGATAAGGATGACCGCCCGCATAGAGTGGGAAATCCTGGGGTCTGATGGGACTGTGCGGCGGAATGGGCTTCTTGAACTCGTCATGGAAGTCGGACATGCGCATGGACAGGTGCTGGGGATGCATTCCACCGTGGGGCTGCTGATCCTCACAACCGGGACTGATGGGCGGACTGGAGCGATGCGACGAACTCGGCGATTCAGATCTATAAGAAATATGAACAAACATTTTATAAGACACCCTCTATTGTGAATTATCTAACCAATCGATGACAATCGAAATTACGCGACACATTTTGAAAACAATTAATATTACCCCCGCCCCTCTCTCTTTGTCTAATTTGTTTGCTTTCGTACACAATTCGCACTTGAAATTGGCCACTCACACACTTATGACGGCAGACACATGGCGTATACGTAATCTCTGTGGCTGATGACCAAACTGGAATTGACCAATTGAAGGCTCTTTTCTTGCCATGTTTTCGAGTGCCAGCAAAGCTGCTTTGGGGCTTCATGGGGGCTTCGCTTTGGCTTTCAGAATGGTTTTTCGCCAAGTGCCTCGGTTTTGTTTGGTAGCCAGCCAAGGGATTAACCACAAGAAGTTGAGGGATTCTCGGTGAGAGCTTCATTTTTTTATGGGAATTGATTTTTAATTCTCTAATGCAAATGTGTAATGGCTCCTTATTTAATGTTCTTAAAGGATTGCAACAATAAATTTAAATTTATAGTTCCAAATGGTATTTTCTCTGTAAGCCAAACCAATGCTCTCAATGTTTTCGATAACTATTTTATAAAATTACTAATTTTATAAGGGCAGTAAGTAAATTTAAGTGTTAAAATGAAATTATTTTTGTTACTGGTGGAATGTATATTAACCATTTCAATAAATTGATTAATTTATTCAATATGTAAATTAATACATTTTTAAATTCGAATTAATTGCTTTTACCTTTTTAGTACGTTTAAATATTTATCTTAATTACAAAATTAAAAATTCTTTAAACTTTATTCCAACTTTTAAAATATGAAAGATAAAAACCGTTTGAAACGTTCAAGTACCAAGAAGATTCGGGGTCAAATAGTGATTTATCCCAATTGCGGGAAATTCGGGATCGCTTGCTTATTCCAAAGGGTTCTAAGCTATAATTTTGGATTCTTCTTGAATCACAAAACTTGTTCTGGATTTTTTTGATTTTTTTCTTGGTTATTATAGGTTTTTTTCTGTACACTTGTTTTTCAGTGAGATGTAATTTATTAAATTTCCGTATTAAACGATTACCAATAATAATAAGTTGATATTTTTTTAAAAAGAGAAAAACTAATTTTTCAAATACCCAATATTGTCTTTAAAAATCTAATTTTTCTACATGTTCTTTTGTAACCATCTGATAAGTTCAATTTTCAGCCCTCAAAATTGTCGTTACTCACCTCGACATGCCGTCGGGACTGGGTGAATCGTACTCCCTGGAGTCCCGGATGCGCTGCAGTGCCTCCTGTTCACTGATTCCGCCGGCGACCGAGGCAGCCGCCTGGGCAGCCGCCGCAGCATTGGAGGCGGTCACGAAGGCATGGTTGAGTTCCGCCTGATCCCGGGCATAGTGCAGGGCCGCCAGACGATCGTCCACAATTATGGGCTGAGGCTCGCCCGTCTGGTGCTGACTTTTGGCCAACAGAGCGTCGATGCAGAAGGACTTCTTGGGCTGACTTTGGGCGGGTGGCAGGAGAGTGGTTGTGGCCATGTTGGCCGCACCACTGTGGCTCAGGTGATTGCCAGCGGGCTGAGGCGAACTGGGCGGCGGTGCAGCTGCTCCATGTGGTGGTGGTGGCGGTGCAGCTGCATTGCCCGGCATCATCAGCGGAAGGCGTGGCAGGGGATAGGCGCCCAGGGCGGGATGTGGATGGGGCACATGATGTGGTGGTGGTGCTGGCGGGAAACCCTCAACATATAGACGTGAGTGTGGTGGCGGCGGTGGACCCACAGCACCCACTGGCATGGGAGCCACTAGCAGGGGCATCTGAGCTTGACCGTGACTGCTATCCGTTTGACTGTTATCCTGAAGACCACCGGGACTCAAGCCGGGAGCGTAGGCGCTGAGTGGTGAGCCTGTGGTGGCCGCCGAGTGGGTGGGACTCGCCGCCGGCGGGCTGGGAGTTATCTGGGATCTGGGCGAGAGGGTCGAGTGATTGCTGCCCTGATCGTAGTCCTGGGCAGTTGGTGGCGAGGATGATGATCTCTGGTGGCTGCTGCGCTGGTGGTGCAGACTGCTGCTGTGGTGCTGAATGTGGCTCAGTAGCAATTGCGACGGCATCGAGCTGTTTTGACTGGCGGTCAGTGGCGGAGGAGGCGGCTGTTGCGACACTTGGACACTGGACATGCTTCACTGGATTCACCGAATGTTTAGTTTCTATTCTCTATCGTTTGTATCTCTTCGAACTCCGAAACACTTTTAAGCACGTTTCGAAAACGGATTTTTCGAACGCGTACGCACGCGTATTATTCGTTTCTTTCTAGTTTTCCTACGAAGCGAACTCGACGAGCGCTCATTAACGACTGTGCGCTGTTGGAACCCAAACGTGGTATCATATACGCGATACGGAATACCAGTATAAAGCGTTAAGCACCACCGGAACAATCAGAACCGCTCTCTCTCTCTCTCTCGCCCTCTCTCTTTCTTTCGCTCTCTGGAAACCCGCTTTCAAGATGGAGTATCTGGCAGTAGCCCCTGAAGCGAAACAGAGATAGCCTCATTGCATAGGGCGTGGCTAAATGGCCTAAAATGTCCATAAGAGGGCGGGACTTGGGCCAAAAAAGAGAGGGCAGGAGTACGAAATTTCATATAAATTGTTGGAAAAACGAGGCTATAATTGCCATCATTATGGAGTGTTGAGCAACTAACAAGTTCAACGGCAAAAGACGAAAGAATCTTCATAATCAACTAGAGTGTGGAGGGAGCAGAATGGTCCTTAATGGGTCCTAAAGGGAGGGTGGGTTCGCAGGCGAGGTCAGAGGAAGTCTGGCAGATGATTAGGCCAGCAATTAGGGCACTTGACGACTGGCCACCGCACACACTTCAAGCTAAAACTGCAGCTTTAAGCGCCACGAAATCAATAATCTCGATAACAATAAACGTCTCGTTTCATTGGCTTTTTATAACTTGGTTGGCCGTTTGGCGCTACCGCGGTAATGCTCGTATAATGCATTTTCTTTACGACCCACGCTCAGCCAGATGAGATGATTTTAATGTTCGCTTGATGGATTACTAAGTGGACATGAACAGCTGCCAAGTGGTTCAGAGTTAAGAAGGCATCGAGTTGTAAATGGATTGAGTATGGAAGCAAAGGACATCAAATCGAATGGAATTTTATTTAATATACTAACTAGAGTTATCCTAAGATTTAGCTAGTCAACATGTCATCGAAGCTAAGTTCGAAGTTAGTAGAAAATTAAATCTAATTTTAAAAAAACAGTTTTATTCCTTAAATTCCTTGTTATAATTTATAAAAATTTAACTAGAAATTTCTTAAATTCGAGGCGAATATCTCTGTAAGTGAATATCAGCTTGAAAGTTGGGATGAAACATCCTGATTATTTTTTTTTTCATTCAAAATACATTTAATTTATAAAAACCCAACGAAATATTGAAAATATATTAAATACGATAATTATTTGAAATGTTATGAAGGAATTAAGATTAAAAAGTGGCAGTCAATATTATGACTTAATGTTAAGCCTGAAAATTCCACTATTTCAAACTTGAAGTACATAACTAAAAAAAGTTATTAAAGTTATATTAAATACTTGTATGTATAGGCAGTTAAAAGTTTTCAACTTTTTCCAAATTTAAACCGTAGGACAATGCCAAAGCAAATAGAGACCCAAGCAGCTGGCACAAGGACAAGAAAGTAAAAAACTCAAGAGCCCGGAACCTGAACAAAAACCATTCAACTATATACAGTACATATATAATGCAATGTCCAGACAGGAAAAGAGTTAAGGGATCGAGGGGATGGGGCAAACGGTTCGCTAACAAGAAACGTGCCAAAGTGTATTTTCTTTGACCACGTACAAAAATGGAACCCGACTCACTCCCGATTTTCCCAAAAACCCAAACTCAAGCCGAAAATGTTTTCCCAAAAACTAACTCAAAATTAGTGCGATGTCTGCAATGACGACTGATTGCTGTTGTTTCTTTCTACCCCCTCCTCCAAAGTTTCCATCTCGTTCTTATTTTATTTTCATTATACGATATTTATCTACTCATCCACGTGCATTTAACTAACATTTATGGGTGGTGCTGATGGTGGGGGCCTCGGAACATGACCTGGCAACGGTCCATTCTCGTTTCTTCTGCCCCTGTATGATTTGTGTTATTCCAGAATAGTTTATTTTATATAACAACACAAACATAGAAAGAGAGAGAGAGAGAGAGTGGTTGGATAAAGAGGTGGCATTGGGGGTCTTTGAATGGTTCGGGAGTACGAGGACTTTGCGTTGGAGGTGTGAGGATTGGGATTGGGTTTCGGTTTTAGCTGGCATTGTCTTTTCTGTTGGCTTTTCGTCTGATTTCGTTTTGATTTTTGGGAAATAGTTACGTAAATATGCAATTAGAGTTCTCATTTTTTGCATCAGCTATTCTTAGGATACTTATAATAAAGTAGTACCTTAATAAAGTACCCGTATAAAGTTGATAAGTTAATAAAACCCAAGAAAATCAAAGACAAAAGTATAAAATATGAAATATTATTTATTTATTAAGGTAAATATTTTTTAAAATATAATTGAATAGTTTAACATTTAACATAAATAATTTAAATGAGGGTAAATTTGTAAATAAGTCATTAGAAAAACGATTTATTAAATTTTATTTTTATAGCCGTCTTAGAATTAAATCCCAGCAGTCCTTATAAAAGAATTCTAAGAACCCCCCTTTTCAAAAATGCTCAAAATTGTATGCTTCATAGCCGCTTTGTTTACCGCTGCTCACAGTTTTTATAATAAAATGGAATGTTCGAATTGTACACATATCAATCAGGAATGCGATATCAAGACAACTGGATGGAGTTGTGAATTTGAAATTGATGCCCAAAAGTTGTATTTTAATTTAACTTTGACCAAAATACCTAAATTTTTAATGACTTGCGTGCCTCCCGGAATGAGTTTTATGGAAGAGAGTAAGTAGTTAAGCTGTATACATTAAAAACAGATTTAAATGTTTTCCCATTTTTTAGAAGCACTTATCGGATATTGCTGTTTTTGGTCACCAGAGATGGGATGTCAGAAACTAAAGAGAATCGATACAGAGTTAGAGAGTAAGGATCAATGTCACAGTTGCTCCCGGGCAATTTGGTCGTCGATTATGGAAAATAAGACGTGTCCTTGTGGCAACTGGTTTCTTGACACTGAAGACAGCGCAATAAAACTAAGGGTTCGGAATTTCATATTAATATGGGTGTCATTATGTCCAATAATATTTTTTTTAATTTAAAAATAAAATAAAAATATAATTTTTGTTTAAACCCTTTTATAATTATTTTTTAGGCTTTTAGCAGAAAATCAAATTGATAAACCCTTTCTTAAAAATCAAAAATCTATTCGTTTGATCACTGATGAATTTTCTGACATATTCGGCTAATCAGGCGTTAAATTTGCCAGCAAATATCAGAAATAGAAATCACCAATAAAAATAAAATCGTCACATATGTTGCTGCAATTTAGCTGATGCGGTCAGCATATAAATCTGAAAGAGAGGGGTGCCCGGCAGGAAAAAGAGACGGGTAATCCCTTTCCAGGACCTGCCATTTCTCCCCTTTTGTCGTGTTAATTCAGCCGATAAGTGAACAATAATGCCAGAAAATTTCAACAGATTTCCAGAGCCTTAGTTAGCTAAGTAAACAAAACTTGCAAGGTTGGCAAAAAAGGGATGGAAGTGGGTGGATTGATTGAGTTGACTTTGACACTTGTGCGCTGTCCAAATATATATGTATATATATTTAAAAGGGAGAACAAATTGTAAAAGGGTTTCCAAAACATTTTAAAACAATAACCACAAATCAAAATGTGAAACAAACCCATCCATCTGCTCATTAATCACAAAACCCCAACCACACCCGACTGGATTGCAATTGATAATTGAGCAAATATTGATGTGCAAATAATTGGCATTAAATTGCGTTATCAATAAATAATTTTTACATTTCAGCAGCTACAAAGATACACAGATACGGATACTTCGTTGAGTTGTATCTACAAAGTGCCTGGGCATTCGATTGGCTCATTATGTTGACAGAGTTGTGGGCACAGAGAGTTCACTACTTATACACATGTGTGAATGCAAATTATTACTGCACTTTGGTATTTATTATTTGCATTTTTTTCCACCCACCTACAGCACTTGGTTTCCCCTGTTTTTCCTTCTTCTCTGCGCAATGTTTTTCAGCAAACTGGGCGGGTCAGCGTTGCCTGACCCCAATGATTACTAAATGGTTGCCACACTTTCTAAGGAGGTCAATTAATAAGCTTGTTTATGGATTATTAATTAGCGATTTCTTAACTACAAATATTTATAATAAAAATTCAAATCAACATATGTTTCTTTTAACAACTAAAATACTTAAGAATTTTAAATAATTAGGCTTATCAAAGTAGGCAATAAAATATTACTGAAAACATATATCGCAAATCCCCATTATTTAATCGAAAAATAAATCAGGCTCTTTAAATTTTCATTATAAATCAACAAAAGTATACAGACGAAAAGAAGAAGCACAAAACGAAATAAATATTTAATAATATGACGATAATAAAGTAAATTTTATTTATTGACACAAAAATTTAATTGATTTCAACATTGAGAAAATAACTTTTAAATGTATGCGAATCCAGAAAAGTCGCCGCCCCCAAACTCCGCCCCGAATACCGCTGATAAAGTTTATAATTGAGTTGTGTTTTTTTCATTAAGTGCGTGAATTGATTTGTTTTTGTTATTGGCTCGCCAACGGAGCAAACTTATTAAAAACTGATAAACTCAGTTATTTTTTCCCTTCCTCGAAATTTCTTTATTATTTTTAATTGGTATACATATATGTATAAAATGTAAGAATTATGGGAATCATTAATGAGATAACACGGGGGGCCAGATAATCCTTAGTGTGGGGCTTCGAAAGGAAATTGTTTGCTGAACGATTGCAAATTATTATTTTGATTAGACCATGGGCTAAAACTATTTTGTTTCCGCTCGGAAAAGATTGGCGTTTAAGTTTTAGGGCCTTTTGATAAGAGTTTAAGTTTTTTGGTCATCACAAATCAAATTGATAACTGAAATTGAAAGAACTTTTTACAACAAATTAAATTATAACTTTGTAAATTTTTTTTAAATTTATTTTTTATAAGCTTTTTTTTCATTTTTGTTAAAATTTATTTTGAACTTTCTTAATATTATTTAAAAATAATTTTTTTAAAACTCAAGTTTATCTGAGGAATCACGCAATCTTAAAGCCACATGAAGGCGAGGAGCGCGATATCTATATCGGTGTTTATATATAGCTTCTGTATCTGCATTGGACTGCCTCATTAGCCACAGCGCAAACAAATTTCCAAGCCGTTGCAAGCCAAAACCGAAACCAGAACCAAAACCGAAACCAAAACGAAAACCCAACCAAGTCGAGTTGGGTGAGGTGAAGGTGAGGTGAGTGGAATGTGCGGCTCTGTTTGCACACAGTTGAGATACATTTAGCTGCCGTTGCGACATCGGAGTTTTTTAACCTCTGCCGGGAGTACTTCCTGATATACTCATATGCCCATATAGTGAAGCGCCAGACGATTGGAAGCGAAAGGTAAACGTGCACTTTCCGATAAGAAGGACGCACGAAAATCGCATTTTGATTTGTACTCCGTATTTGATCAGATACCCGCGCTGAGATACAGATACACGGCAGTCTTATTTGCCTGGCAGTTTGTAATTGTTTGCATAAGTGCATTCAATTGCCAGATAATGATGGCTCCTCTGCTTTCTGCTTTCTGCCCATATGAACATATTATCCTGCTGTATGATATCAATTCATTTGTATTTATAAAATATTTTTCTCCATTTTCGGGCTATTTGCTTTACCTTTTCTTGGTCTTGTTTGCTGCCACATAATTTACTATCTCCCGCTTATCATTTCATATTTTATTTGTTCCCCTTCTTCGGTGAATTTCTTTAGGGCTTCAAAAGACCCTTCAAACTTCAGTTTTAATTTCTGCGCTGACGTCTATTATGATGGATTAATTTTCAATTATGAAAGAGTGAAAGAAATAAAAGAACCGCTTATCTCAGCTGCCTTCAATTTCGGACTTTCTTATCTGCTCGCCATATATCGCTAATAATCAATTTTCAATTAATTCAAAATCCCTTATCAACCGACGCGGCCACCCCCCTCTTTTTCGGGTCCCCTGATATTTATGAAGATGGAAAAATTATAAAAATTTGTTTAAAGACGCTTAAATGGTCGTCACATCACTCGAAAAGTTAAGAATTTTGAGTTTCAATGAGGTGCCGTAATCTAATCGCTGACGGGGCAGCGATTTAATTTATATAATCAACTTGTTTTCATAATTAAAAAATATTAAAATTGTTTATTGAACACACACACAATCGGGCTGATAGCGACCGTTGGCCCATTTGATTGGATTGGCCGCCTCCTTCTCCTTAGCGCTTATCTTGGCCTAATTGAAATTGCATTGAAATTGATTGATTTGCCCATAAACGTTTGACAAAATATCAAAGTTTCTTTCTTTCCCATTGTTCCCTCGACTCTCTCACTTTTTCCTAATCGTTTTATTCGGTCTGGTTGATTTGTGGTACACCCAGAAAAAAAAGACCGAAAAAATCTAAGACCGAATTTCTTACATTAATACCGTTTTCTTCTTATTTTTTTTTAAGACCATGTTCTTATATTGATACCATTCGGTATTAATTTAAGACCAGTAACTTTAGATTTAAGTTGAACTTATGCACTCGCGCGTGAAATGGTGCGATGGCCCAGTTGGTAAGGCGTCTGCCTCTGATGCGAGAGGACCCCGGTTCAAAAACCGGATAAATCACAGTAAGTAAAAAGTTTTTAAAATACATATTTAACATTTCCTTAATAACTTTAAGATCAAAAATGTATTAAAAAGTTAAGTTGTTAGATTACTAATTACAAAAAAAAAAAAAAATAAGTTGTGTCGTGAGCGGGATTCGAACCTCGTACTCCCGAAAACAAAATAATATCAGAACATAGTACCTTGGCCCCTGAGCCATTCCCTTATTATTTTCTTCCATGGCAGAATGCCTACAGCAGTATTCAAACAAATGTATTTTTGGACTAAAAATAAATATAAAGTTAAGTAAGTTTCGTGCTTAGAGTAAGAACAGCGGTCTTAAAAATCCGTTCTTAAAATGATACCATAAATTCTTATAATGATACCAAACGGTATAAAGCTATTTTTGAGACTCAAACAGACACGTTTTCAGACCCAATCAGACCAATTTTTTCCCTGAGTGTAATCAAAAAGAAAGAAAAAAATACAAAAAAAACAATTCCCGACCAGATGACAGCCAAGCGGGCAAAGGTTCTCTCTCCTCGGGGGTTGTAAATCATTTAAATCGAACCCGCCTGCCAATTGTAAATTTTATTCAAATGCGTCAGAAGGGTTCGGTTAATCTGGAGAGGTGTGATTGGAGCAATAGAAGGCAAAACTTGAGACCGTCTGGTGGAAATTTCGGATTTAACTGGAAATCTAGAGGATAATACCTATCTCAAAAAGCTGGTAATGATATTAATGGTATTTATTATGGCATTAATTTTAGATAAAAAAATCTACAAACTAAAAATTAGAGATAATCTATAGGAAAGAGCTTGAACTGAGAATTCAAATTAACCGATGGTTTTTAATTAACTTTGTTATAATATCTTATCTAATGCCTATTACTCTTCCTTTTCAGATAAAATGTCCCATAACCAAAGGTTATAATATCACAATTCCACATTATTTCCCAGAAATGTAATCATTTCATAGGGATAGAAGCATCCCCAGAGCTATTGTTTTTAAAGATGATTGCAGAAATCGCCCATCAATCCCCAATCACTCCGCTCATCCCAAAATGTCACGTAACCTCGATTGCCCTCAGACATTCCCACGTTCTTAATTAGCCACTTGGCCATAGACAAATGGCAAATAATAATGAAATGAAAACTAAGCAAATATCCAAAGTTTTTCAAAAACATTTAGCAAAGTCAATAAATCGCTGTCGATCCGGGCGAGAAGGGGTGAAACCGGGGAGGTAATTCGAAAAGAGGCGCCTCGGGGACGTACGGTCGTTATTAATCTCCATTAAAAGGGTATTTCAATGAATTTATGATGGCGCCATCTAGCTTTCAAATGTCTGCCACACCCCCCTCATCGCTCCCGACTACCTTACTTACGCATTGCGTATTTAACATTCGCCAAAAACGAAATAATTCAAAGGCAAACAAAAAGGCCCCAAAAAAAACGACGATTGTATACCTTGGATACCTCTCCCAGAGATTCCCCTTCTCTCTCGCCTGAAACCATCAGCAACGTCTTCGTCGGCGAGCCGGGTAAACATTTTAAGCTGCCAGCCCGAAAAACGCTAATGGGTAAACACAGATGCGGTTAAAGAGACGCCGGAGATTTGAACTTTGCGGAGGAGTCTTGAAGGCGCGATTTCAGCGAGTACCCAAAGAGATTTAAAACACGAACGGTTCTCCAACCAGTTAAAGGCTTTTAAAAAGAAAGTTCCAAGCGGTTATGAAAAGGTTTCGTTAAAAAACAAAAAATAATTTACCGTTTTAGTTATGATTTCCCTTAAAAATACAGAGAATTTACCACCCAGAAGTAAAGGAAATGCCTCATCGAACTCTTCCTAATCAAATTAAATGATTTACGGGAGGAAACACAAAAAACGTGGGTCGCACGCGTTTCGAGTGCGTTTAAAAACGCGGATAACCTGACCCGTTCGGAGTTACGGAAATTGCCTCTTGAACCGAGCAAATCTTTCGATTAGCTGGGTAATCAACTAAATTGCAAGATTAATCAAGAGTTGCCGGGTGCGAAAGAGCCTGAAGACGAGGCAGTGGCATTTTTGATTTATCAAATTTTTGGAACCCAACCTCCTTTTTATGGGCGTCTTATCAAGATGTATTAAGCTCTAATCATAGACGTTGATTTACCAGGCCAAAAACAGACCCTGTTAGCACCGCACCTTATAAATAAGCCATTACCCAGCCCATCGTATATTAGTAATAACAATTGCCATTTATCAACAATTTTGAAATCGCCCCTCTCGCCCTCTCTTGCCAATTGTTTGATTTGTGCACCCCGATAAGTCGGAATCGTGAAGATATAGGTAGTATGTATTAGTTAAGGAGAGGCCTATGACAAATCTCCGGGCCCCGAAACTTGAGTGGCCAATTGCTTCCGTATCTCAGGGAAACTCACATTTTGTCATCGATTCGGGCATTGCGAAATTTCTGGTTAACTCTTTGTGATTCAATTATAATGAAACTGATATAATTTTTGAGTTTAGTTTCTTATAGACATGTTGTCACCGCTTCAAATTGATTATGGGCTCTTGATGATAATGATACATTCTAAATTACTAACCCCGTTGACGTAGGTTAAGTTCTTCCGGTTCGGACAAGTCATGTTATATGGTACCTATAGATAAATTTACCTAGAAAATTGTATTCCCTTGATAATGAAATCATGAGTGTAATTATGAATTGTCATGATTAAAAAAAGTTTCATGAGTGTGCCAAGAAATCTTGAGAAAACTTACTCGCTATTTAGATTATAAGGTTTACTTCCTCAATCAAATTGTACAAAATATACAACATTTTTATTATTAAATATAATCTGAAATTTATATATTTAATTTGTATTTATAATGTTTAATAAATGATTTCTGAATTCAAGTGGGCTTCTAAATCTAAATTACTTTCCTCAGAAGTTCTTAATCAAGTTAAGATACCACTTATGAGGGTATGAAAAAACAAAATGGATTCCGACTAAATCGATGGGGAAAAAGAGGAAGCGGCTTCTTTTGGAGTTGTTCAAAGCGTTTTCCCTTCACCTCCAACACCTTCAAAGCCTCCATTACCACTCACCTCAGCGCTGCCCAGGTGAACATAACTCACCACTTGATTTATGCAAATAAGCCACGTTTAATTATGACCATTAGCCACTGTTGAGCGGCTACCGTTTTGAGTCAATAGAGCGGTCAGAGGGGCGAAAAAGGGGTGGCAAGTATCTCCGCCCGGGGCTTTTAGTCGGTTTGCATTTCAATTTCGCTTTGTTGTACTCCAGGTGGAAAAGGTGGGGACGTGGGGAGATGATATATGGTATATGGTATAGGAGGTCTGAGACAATGATGCCTGCCTTTAATGAGTTTTATATTGACCCAAGGTATTGACCGAGTTATAACATGGGGCGGCTTAAATCTGTGACTAATATCAAAGGGAATTTAAAATGGATTCTAAGTGATAAATGATGGAACCATTATGTTATGGTATATTTGGTTTTAGTTCGAACTCTGTTCCTGAGAATTCTAAGCAAGCTCTACAAATCATATTCCTTCATTTTAAAGGGTAGGTACTTACAACTAATATAGCTTCCCTTCTTGTTTTCCACTCCTTTTGGAAATCCTCAACATGCGCTCGGCTTAGATTGTGCAAAAAATCGGTGGTCTTAATTTACAACTAATTGTCATATGACCAACTAGTTATGGCAATCAGGCGGACTTAGTTATATGGCCAGCGGGTCCGATACCATATAAAACTATATATATTAAATCAGAGGGATTGCCATGACAGTCTGACCATGGCGATAGAGTCAACTGTGCGCCGTCTAATTGCATGCTAACTGTACTTAAATATCTTTATAATTGTCGCCACAGTGGGTGTCGTAAAAAGCACGTACCGCCCTGGTCCGCGTAATACTAGTAGGTCTATTTGAGAAGGCCTTACGACTGGAGACACCGAACCCCAATCAGACCCGCACCCGCAACCCCAACCCCACATCCGAACCACCCGCAATAAAAGGTATTTATGTTATTTGTCAAGTTTATCGCAACAGTTTGAGAAGGGTGGGCGGCCAGGAATCGCTGGGGCCTAATTAAACCACGAGCTTTATCGTCTTGTAAAGATCGAAATTATTGCCACCGTTCCTGCGGCTATGCTTTTTTTACGACCCTCATTTTCCAACACCAGTAGCCCCCATATAATCGTCCATATATATATCATATTTGTTGTTCTAATATATATATATAGACGCAGGGAATATATGGAAGTCTTACAGATTGCTTATGGTTTCGGTCTTTTGATTTGTTGATTTTGATAACTGCAGTTTGTTGGGGTCCCTATAAAGTTTATTGAGTTTTTATTGGACTAGACAGACCAGTTTGAAGAAATTGAGATCTAGAAAATGTTTTATAAAAACACCTTACAAAGTATATATTTACGAACTGTTTAACTAATTGAATTGTGAACCGTATCAGTAAAAATTACATTTTAAAAACCTTTTTGAAATTTTAAACTTAATAATTCATTTTTTTTAAATTATTAATTTCAAAAGCTGAAATTTTATAAAAATTGTATTTTTGGTCGAAAATATTTATTTATTTCGTGAATAAATACTTTTTCCTACCATGCCACCGAAAAGTAAGACCCGTTCCACCGACATCTTGAAGCGTTGAAGCCGAGCCGCCCAAAGTGATTGTGATTGCGATGCAATGCGCAAGGCAAACATATTCAAAAAGCACAGCCCGGACAAACACAAACATCCGATGGGTTGGCCAGAGGATCCATCGATCTCCGCCAACTCCATCTCTATCTCCATCTCCATCAAACAGAAGCCAAATGAGCTTGTCGCGGAGCTACAGAGAGATATAGTTGTATAGCTGCCGGAAACAGACGGTTTCTTCAATCGAACGGCCAGAATGGCCAAGTGGGGAGTCCGCTTGAGCTGCAACTGTAGGGCTGGAGGGCTGATCAAAAGGTCCGCTCGAGCGGATCTCTGTGGGTCAAGCAAACGCTCCGACTTAATCCAAAGTGGCTACTGAGTTGCCTCCCGTTCAACAGGTAAGTCCCCCCTTAGCCGAAGTGCATTCTGCATTCTGGACAAACACTTCTGGGCTACCGATCTCCAAACATCCCAGACTCCCAATGTCCAATTGTCCAATCCGGTGGCCATCAGCTCCCTGGGTTCCATCAATCTTTCGCGGCGGGCTGCTGTCAATCTCCTGCGGCAAATAAACTCGAGTGCCTCACATGCAAATAACCAATATTTGCTCTCGGATTATTAAGTGAGCCAGCATCCCATTCCGCTGTCCATTTCCAGTTCCCATCGGTGGTTCTTCTGTTCCTCCTGCTGCTTTCAGGTGGCTTGTTAACTGTTTGCTTGGGCTGTTTAATCGCTTTAATGGTTAGGCAATTAAGAGTTCTTCGGAAATCTCTCTAAATGACAACTACTGCCTCTCTTCTTGTTGGACATTTTAATAAATTCTTTTGATATGCTCCGAAAAAATCAAATCTTTTAATATGGAGATGACTTAAGCCACCGGAAATTTATAAATTATTTATAATCTTTAGAGATATTGATGGAAAGTAGTTGAAAACTTTAAATTTAAGTAATGGAAATTTGCTACTTTTCAATTTATTTTTTTAAAAAAAACCAAAAGTCAAATAAATTCCATAATTTATCAACATCATTATGAAATTTTTAGATCTTAAAGGAATCTATTTGAAATTTGTATGTAAGCTAGTATAAACTATTCCTAGACCTAGTGCCTTGAACTAAAATTACTATAATGGGGATTATTACAAAATTTGTTTGAAATATATAATTCCAAGCACATTATCTTATTAAAATTAAACTATAACTCAATAAAAACACCAACTGATTCCTCGTTTCATTGTGTTCTGCATTATTCCCTTGGTTTATTTCATGCTATTCATTTCATGGAAATGTGTACGACCTATTGCCATTTACAATAAATACAAAATCGTATGGTTAACTTTATGAAAAACATTGTGCACCGCCGCCGCTGCCTGCAGATTGGATTTCGACCTCAAGAGGATGATGATGATATCCATTCGCAGATAATTCGTAACGTGTACAGAGCAGACATTTATGAAATGTCGTTTGAAAGCAGGCTGAAGGAGCAGCTACTCTGATCGCCACATTTCGAAAGCTTGGCGGTTGTTTGGCGCTTAATAACTAAATTCAATTGCGGGTGTTGATGGCACACACACACGCACACCACTGACCCCTTGAAACAACAACTACTGTGGCTGATTTACATATTTGCAGGTGCAATGTTGTTGTTGTTGTTGCTCGTGGGCAGAAGTGTCGCCGTGGCCAAAAGTTTGTTTGTGTTTTTCTGGGTTTTATTCCTTGGAGGCCATGTGTCCCACCAAATTACTGGTGATCTTCTCGATTTTCTTCAGATCCGGCATATTCTCCGCTTTGTACTGCACACACTGTGGGGTTATAAATTCCATAATTATAAATGTGATTTTGGAGATAGTGATATGCCGACCAAACCTTTACGTTGTCCGTCATTTTCAGCAGTATGTGGCCCTTGGAGTGCACGTATTTCATCGTGTATCGACAGTTCTGGGGATTCGCCATATACATATTCTCGGCGGCAATCTCAAAATCCTCCCAGTTCTTTACAAAAACCATGTTTTAGGTCGAATAATTGGAAATCCAGGCGAAATTAATAAAAAAAAACAACAACAGCAACTGGACGGCGTGACGTTGAAGCAATGTGACCGTGCGGGGGAAAAATACCAACTTTTTGATGTCGATATATGGCTGCTATCGGAGGATCTATTGTGAACGAATTACAAATTTTAAATTTTCCTTTTTTTATCAAAACTTTTTGTGAAAAATGGAAATCTAATAAATAAAAGAAACTTTAAAATAAATTAAGGAGAGACTTTTATTATTTGAACAATTTAACAACGCCATGTTTTTTGACTTGGTGACTTATGGTTAAATAAATTAAATGAAAATATAAAAGCTGCACACTGAGTTTATTTTTTAAAATTTTAAATGTGTTGAAAAAATGGAAAAAGTGAATATTTTGAAAACAGAAATTTGGTATGACTTTCTCTCCAAATAATTAAAAATACCAACTTTTTACTGCAAGACGACTGGTATTTTTTGACAACCCCCTCACAGTCACACTCACACCCACACTATTATCGCTGAGCTGCAAAGTGTTCCAATATTTATTGCTAAAATGCTGTGAAAATCCATGAATTTGCTATCATTTAATGCTCAATCGTACGCATCGGATGGCCGCGGAGGCGTGGGCAGTGGAATCCGCGAGAATCTGTGCTGAAAATGCAGCGAAAAGCTAACGCGAAAAACGATGAAATCTAGTCAATCAAATTTTGTGAATGGAACGGAAAGAGACGGAAGAGGGGCGCAAACGAAAAACGCAAATAAAAAGTGACACGCAGAAACAGCTAAAGTGCAATTTATTTAAATATAAATACTAGAGATTCGGTCGAAATATAAAGACGAGTGACACAAAACAAATCATCGAAAAGTCAAGTGTGTGTTTGTGTGCGACGGGAGTCTCTCCCTCTCTCTCTCTCTCTCTCTTCTCCCCTACTTTGTTGTTGTTGCTCTGGTGGGGTTGAAAAGCCATTGCCTGCATAACGGTTAACGCGTGACGTACGACCCAAACAGCAGTCAAGTGCACCACCCCCGCCCCACCCACAAGCTCCCTGAAAGAGTAATATCCCTTATAAAGAGAGAGAGATCTTTAGATCCACATAAACCCCATTCAACATGATGGACAACGATGATGCTCTGCTCAACAATGGAGGACCTCAGTCTGGGGCAGAAACGGTCTACGGAACCGAGGACAACAACATGGTCATGTCGGAAAAGGTGATTATCAGTCCACAAAAGACCCCATTCATCTGCTTTACAGTCTGATTATACAGAAAAAACGTATATAGATCACTTGGAACGGGGTATAGTATAAGATACCTAAAGATTTTTTCAATAATGCTGATGTATTGGTCATTATAATAATCATGAATATTAGATCCCATTGTCTGAAATAAAAGGAAAGTTTTCCCTTCTGGCTATGCAGAAAAGTAACTAAAATACTTCGGTCTAAAATCAGTTTTTCATTATTGAATTAACACTTAGCACTATCTCAGTAAAAAAGCAATTTACTATCGTTATATTTTTAGTAAGAATCATGAAAAACATTGACTAATTTGTACTATTCACTGATTCATACGGGCGTTTCTGATTCTCCCTTGAGTTTGATAACGTTATGTAGGTTTAATCTTTTGGGTCTCTGCTCCTTAACATCCAACAACATTCAGGCCCACCCATATAAGGAACACAAACACGAGATAATGAGGCTATAAAAGTGTCCCAAGCGGAAATACAATCGCAGAAATATGCTTTCTTTGCTCATCGCTTATTCTCTCTCTTTCTTTATATATGTATGTACGCTTAATTATGTAAAAACGCATCCAACAATTGTTTATTATGCATCAGCTGACGCTTCTGGTCATTGACATTCAAACTGGCGAAAAATAGCAACCAAAAATGGGTAGAAAAGAGAGTTAGAGAGAGAGCAAAAGGAGGGTAAAAAGCCGGGGACCAGAAATCAATAAAGTCAGTCAGTCGGCCCTCAAATTTTATGACCACCTCACGCAATCTTTTGCAGAGCAAGAAAAATTTGGGAACAGTAACTGGAGTTCTTTTGATTTCCGATGATACAATAAAAATGCAAGATTTTGAAATAAAATAATCAAAGTTGAAGTATGATATTTTGTTGTAACTTGCCTATCTTTAAAGATTCAAGAACCTTCCCACGAAATGACTTCAATAAAATTGTGGGACAACATAACAGCAAATCGATTTTTATAGCCATAAATTCTATATTGTTGGCAGTGTTGCCTCTTTATATTCGATTCCCCCCATCTCCGCAGTCAAGTTTATTTTTATTTTTCACCCCAATTCCCTGATTGATTTTGCACTTTATCAGCTTCGCCAGCTTTAATCGGGCTATGCAAATTAAATCAGAGGGGCCTCCCCTCACTTTTTACACTCATACGAGTGTCACTTCCTTTCCCTTTCCAAATGAGCTCATCAGGTTCTTCGTTCTTGGTTCTTGGTTCTTGGTTCTTGGCGCACATGTTTCGCTGATAAGCTACCTGTTAATTGAGTAATGAGTTCGCAGCAATTTCAAGCGGGAAGCACTCCGTTGAAAACTTGTTTCTTGGAACTATTTGTAAAACAAGTCTGGCCAAAAATGTTTGAATACTAAGCTAGTTGGCCTTATAAGTGTGCCCAACCTTGGGCGGATGACGGGTTTTTGTTTAGAGAAGGGAGTTGGCTTGCAATCCCTATGTAAAACTAAAAAGATCAAAGAAAATATGTAATATTTTATTATTATTATTATTATAAAATGTTCGACTATAATGTAAAATTTACAGGCGAACTTAATGTAATATTTTAGAAATAACCATATGCTTTTAAAAATATAAAATGAGTCAAATAATTGGAATCGCATGGTTTTTCTAATCTCATTAAATTATCATTATTTTATTTTATTTGACACATTTATCGTAAATAATTTGCACAGCACTCACCCGCTCATTTTGCACCTATTTACATTATGGGTACCATTTCACAATTTTCAGTTAATCAATTTGTTAAAATTTTGTTTTTATGTGTCCTTTACACCTTGTTTTTGTTCTTTTCTTTCTCTTTCAGAATGAACAGGTTGTCAGCATCGTGAGTTATCCAAATTTTTCGTTTGTGCTCTATTTAATTTCCTTCCTATACTCTTTTTGTTGTTATTCACATTTTGAGACGTCAATGCACGATGTATATTTTTAGTTTAAACATTTTACACGCCTAGCAATTGTTCGTTTTGTTTACAGTTTTCTACTAACAATTTAAAGTCGAAAAGGTGACGGCCTTAACCTTTCTCGGTTTTATTATTTAGCGGGAATAATCACTTTTTCCACCTTCGTTTATAACCAAAATGCATGACTGGGGGCTTTTTATCATATCTCAAGAGCTTTCCATTCATAAAAACCGCGGCCACAAACCGCAATTATGTTAACCGATTTAATTAAGGCATTAAGTGGGAGTTTCCTTACTATCATTACTTCTTAGACTCTCCGTTTGTGTAATTATGTTTAATGTTTTGTAAATGAAAATCTATTTGAAGTCTACTCCATAAGGTAGCCTTTGAATGCCCTAACGAAATACCCTAAAAAAACGAAGTTATCACTTTTAATATCTTTGCAAGGGTTTTCGAAGGTTCTTCCTGTTTTTTCTTGCTATCCTACTAATCAATTGCACTTTGTTGTCCACTTGACTCGCCAAAATCAAAGCTAACTCGACTGATGCACATCCTTTTGCAGGTCCAACAACTGGCGGGCAGCATTTATCAGGAGTTCGAGCGGATGATCAATCGTTATGACGAGGATGTGGTTAAGAACCTGATGCCCCTGCTGGTGAACGTGCTGGAGTGCCTGGATGCCTCGTATCGCATTAATCAGGAGCAGGACGTGGAGGTGGAGCTGCTGCGCGAGGACAACGAGCAGCTGGTGACACAATATGAGCGGGAAAAGAGCGCCCGCAAACAGTCCGAACAGAAGGTGACTAAAAAGGGTGCATGTTCAAAGCATCAAGTTAATTAAATGTTATTTCTATAGCTATTGGAAGCCGAGGACCTGGCCGAGCAGGAGAACAAGGAGCTGGCCACGCGTTTGGAATCGGTGGAGAGCATTGTGCGGATGCTGGAGCTGAAGCACAAGAACAGTCTGGAGCACGCCAGCCGCTTGGAAGAGCGGGAAGCCGATCTCAAGAAGGTGGGCTCAAACAATTTTTAAACTAGCGTATTGCGAATGTTTCTAATTAACAACTTTAACTCCCTTAGGAGTACAACAAACTACACGAGCGGTACACGGAGCTGTTCAAGAACCATGTTGACTACATGGAACGCACCAAGATGCTGATGGGCTCGACGCACTCCCAAATGAGCACCGCCTCCGATCGCATGGATGTGAGTCGGGCGAGGCTGAATCCGGTGGCTCGCAGCTCGGGTCCCGTTTCCTATGGCTTCGCCTCGCTGGAGAACTCAGTTATGCTCGACACCGAGACCATTTGCAGTGTGGGCAGCCAGTCGGACGACTCCGGACCGCCGTCGCTGCAGAACGAGCTGGACAATCTGAGCGGAACAGTGGAGCGTGGAGCTGCCACCGATGCCCTGCAGCAGCAGCACCAGGCCACCTCGCCCCAGAGCCCCGACAGCAGTCCCGTTGTGCCAAATGTGCCCACAAATGGTAGGTGCTGGGATTTCAAGGAACACATCCCTCGGCTTTCTACTCAACCGCTCACCGTACTAATGTTTCCTCTCTTCTCTTGATTTTTGTGTTAACTCAACTAAAAAACCAAAAACACCGAAACTCCGAACCACCCAACCCAAATACCCCATCCCAGTTGGTCGTTCGACCACCAAAAAGGAGCAGCGCTCGGATAACAATCTCTACCAAGAGCTGTCCTTCCAGGACAATGAGGAGAGCGAAGAGAATGAGATTGTCACAGGTGAGATGTCCGGTGGAAATGCTTTTTTGGACTACTCTATAGCACCCCAAATGTTGCTAATCAAATATGTGTCTGAGTATGTGCTTTTTTAATGGGGATATGCATATATCCTCTAATTATAAAGTTCACATAACTACAGACCTGAAAGCATATCTTAAAAAAAGCTATACTCAATGCCAATATCCTCTTTCTTCCTTATTGTTTTGCGATCCCGTGCACTAAAAACCGAAAAACCAAAACATTGCAACACTTTCGTGGAACTACTCTACTCCTTGTGGCCAAACCCTTCAGGCAGCTGGGTTCATCCCGGAGAGTATGCGTCCTCAGGTAGGTACCACTCAACCACTCAAGACCATCAACCACAGCAGCAAGAGCAAAGACAAGTACAAGAAACTCAGCCACAACCACCATATAATTCCTACATATATGGATTCATCTATATAACCTGTAAATACATCAAATATCATGCGAGATTCGACTAGACAGTCTCACTAAAAAAGAGAGAGATTAAGGATCTTCACTAGTTGCGTATTGTGTGTGCATTTCCCTTGTGATATCTGTTGGAAATTATGAGCTCGAAAGTGTGTCAGCCTGCTAAAGAGCATTAGCAAAGTAGAAAAATTATTCAAATTTAGAAAAAAAAAAACAAATAAAATTTTATTTACAAGACCTCTAATGAAATTTCTCTTTCTTTTATGCCGAATTCTACTTGCCCAAATCCAAAACATTTCGTTTCCTCCCACAACAAAAAAAAAACCAAACCAAAATTTCTCTTGCAATTACTAAACACAATCCACAAACAACAATCCAAACAACAACTATATTTGCATTGTATCCTTTGAAGCTAACGACAACTATTTTGGTAAGTCTGAAGTGCGCTACGAACACCCTCATAACTATCGATAAAGTAGCTCCCAACTATTATAATTGCCCCTTTAGCACCGTAAGTAGTTATCCCCCAAAATCGCCCAGCATCGCTCTTTGATAATTCTAATAATATTTTGGTGCTTGTGCTGATTTAGAATTCCCCCGGTTGGATTATGCCGTATCATTTGGTTTTAGTTCCTCCATTATTTCTGTAGTTTGGTAGTCATTAGTTTATTTCTTGATCTGGCTCTGGGTTTTTTTTCTTCCTATTTTGATGAATGCAATATGTGGTGGTTGCCAGCATCTTACATTGATTTATTTATTTCATTTGTAGCTTTCCTCAGTTAACACTAAATCAAAATCCATATATTCCACATAACATACACTTGAGTTTCACTTGCATTTTCCTAACGCTTTTACACTTGTTTTGTCAATGATTCCCCTGAGTATTGCCGATTATTAATCTCCCAATCATTTTCCAGGCATGGGCAAGGAGGTGGAAAATCTCATAATGGAAAACAACGAGCTGCTGGCCACCAAGTGAGTGTGACTAATGATGTCCCCAGAAGGGAATCAATTAGCAAAAATCAATTGTACCCATTCCTTGTTTCTTACAGAAATGCGCTCAATATTGTCAAGGACGATTTAATTGTCAAAGTGGATGAACTCACTGGTGAGGTGGAAATCGTTCGCGAGGAGCTCAACGCTATGCAGCAATCGAGGACCAAGTTGAGGCAGCGCATCAGCGAGCTGGAGGACGAGTTGAAAAAGGCCAAGGAGCAGGTCAAGCAGCAAAGTAAGTTCTATCAGCATTAACGAGAATTGCTCAGAGATAATTCCTGTATTACCCGAACCACTTTAGACACCGAACAAGAGGAGAACGATGTGCCGCTGGCCCAGCGCAAGAGATTCACCCGCGTGGAGATGGCCATGGTGCTGATGGAGCGTAACCAGTACAAGGAACGTTTGATGGAGCTGCAGGAGGCAGTGCGTCTGACAGAAATACTCCGCGCATCACGTACCGTAGATAATTTAGACAGGAAGTCGAAGCAGAGCATTTGGAAGTACTTTAGTAATCTTTTTACGTAAGTTTTCCCTTCAAGTCCTGCGCAAAAATATGTATTAAATCACATTTCCCTATGGACAGCCCCTCCAACCGCCCAACGGAACGCGTTGCGGACGGTCTCGGAGGGGGGCCGATGTTTCGTCACACCGGCGGAGGAAGCCCTGCCCACAGCCACGGATCCCCCAGCCGAGGAAGTGGAGGTGGGGACAATCGCCTGGCCCTAACCAGCGGCCAGCCGCCAGTGCATCCGGCCAGCGCTGGTCTTGCCAATGCCCTCATCATGCCGAAAGACTATGCCGAGGAAGGCAGCTCCGAGAGGATCAGTGCGAGGAGGAGGGAGCAGTACCGCCAGCTTCGCGCCCATGTCCAAAAGGAGGACGGGCGTCTGCACGCCTACGGTTGGAGTCTGCCGATTAACAAGGCCAGCCAGGAGGCGAATCCCAACCGTCATTCGGGAGGTGTACCCGTTCCCGTCTACTGTAATCCCCTGGCGGAGGCCTCGCCGCACATGAAGGTGTTCTGTGCGGCAGGCGTAAATCTTCACGGAGGCTTCACAAAGAACGGGCAATCACTGATACCTGCCAACTCACCATATGCTCCGAAATCTACGCTCAAAATAGCCGAGATAACCAGTCCAACAGCGGATCAGAGCATGGAGGCGTTGGACAGACAGATGGCAAGGGTCAGCCTGGAGACGCTGGAGCCTGAGACGCAGCTGAGTTCGTTCGTGTGGATCTGCACAAGCACACATGCTGCCAGTACGGTCAGTGTGGTGGATGCCAATCAATCGGCCACCGTTCTGGATGCTTTTCCCATCTGCGCATCGCATTTGCTCTGCATTGCCTCCGTCCAAGGAGCGATGGAGAGTGACTATGCGCTCCTGGAGCAGTCGGAAGTGGTCAAGGCGGGTGAGATGCTGCAGCGACCCGGCGAGGGTGCGGAGCTACTCGGCAAAGTGGAGTTTGTCCGGGTTAAACCAAAGTCGGACGATGAGCAGAACAGCAATGCCAAGCAGCAACAGGAGGAGGAGGAGGCCAAGGAAGCCACGGAAAAGTCCAACGAGCAGCTTCCGGCGGTGAATGCCGAAGAGCCTCTGGGCAATGTGGAGGCCATCAAGATACGCCAGGCCCTGCCTGGAGCTCCCCAGCGCCTTGCCACGGATAGCAATCCGACGAACAACAACAATAACACGAACAGCAATCTACTGTTTGCAACAAAGTCGCTGAATCCCATACTGGAGACCAAGGATCGTGATGAGCCGGCAATGAGTTCGGTGGGTCCCACGATGTGGCTGGGCGCCCAGGATGGTTGGCTGTACGTGCACAGCAGCGTGGGAAGGTGGCACGAGTGCCTGCACCGGGTTCTCCTGCCGGACGCTGTGCTGGCGATTGTGCATGTAGAGGCGAGGGTCGTTGTGGCGCTGGCCAATGCCCAGCTAGCCGTGTTCCGCCGCCAGACAGACGGCCAATGGGATCTGAATAGCTATCACCTGGTGACGCTCGGTGATCGCAACCATTCGATACGTTGCCTCTGTGTGGCCGGCGAGCGCATTTGGGCGGCGCACCGCAACAAGATCTTTATCGTTGACCCCGTATCGCTTAACATTGTGCACTCGCTGGACGCGCATCCGCGCAAGGAGAGCCAGGTGCGTCAGATGGCGGCCACGGGTGCGGGTGTCTGGGTATCCATCAGGTGGGTTCCGCAACCTTTCATCAAAGTTATTATTTATTTATGAATTCTTAAACCTTTTTAGACTGGACTCCACGCTGCGGCTGTACAACACATACACGTTCGAGCACAAGCAGGACGTGGACATTGAGCCGTATGTTTCCAAGATGCTGGGCACCGGCAAACTGGGCTTTAGCTTCGTCCGCATCACCGCGCTGATGGTGTCCTGCAACCGATTGTGGATCGGCACCAGCAATGGCGTTATTATTTCGGTGCCACTGGCCGAAGTGCAGCCGAAATCGTCATGTGAGAAATACAACCTGTTCTTAACTAGAGCTTCTGATTGATTTTTGCGATCCCCTTTGACAGCCGATCCCCATGGTCAGATGCCGCTCTGTTGCATGGCCAACGCTCAACTCTCCTTCCACGGCCACCGGGATGCGGTTAAGTTCTTCGTTTCGGTGCCCATGCTGCAGCAGCCGAATCTGAACGGCGGACTGACCTTTACCAACAAGCGACCCGATATGCTGGTCATGTGCGGCGGCGAGGGCTACATCGATTTTCGCATAAGTAAGTGGCCACCGAGTCCGCCGGATGATACGGATCGGGCATCGAAGCTCTGAGCCGTGTATAACCATTCCATATTCCATCCCATCTGCAGGACATGATAAGTTCGATGCTAGTGATAATGCAGCGCACTTGATAGTTTGGAAAGTTGATACGTAAGCCTTGATTTATTTTCATTTTGATTTTCCTTCTTTTTTTCGCTTTGCTCTTTTTATTTTCCTTATTTAATTGAATGCTTAGTTTATTTTATTTTGTTTATGTCCTTATTTTATTTGTTTTTGTTTTGCCCTCGATGCGATTTAATTGTGCAATTTCTGCCCCATCCTTAGAACGTTCAATCTGTAGCAGGATGGGATCCCAAAAGTGGATTGCAGCATTTCCCTCAGCCGTGACCTGAACTGAACTAGACCGCTAAGCAGGCTTACGCAAGTCCCTTTATTATTTAATTCATGTTTTTCTTTATTGTTCCAATCGGCACACACTTTTCCTTTCCACACGGTGCGTTTCAAGGCTGTAAAACGGTTCAATTTGAAGCACACTTATTGTCTAAGCACATATTACTGTCTTTTCGCACAATCGAATCCATTGGTGTACCATGTCCCTTGTCCTGAAAACTATCCGTATTTACCATATTTCAGGGTTGAACACTTGTATAAATATTGAAAATATTTTAAAGGGTTTATTATTTCTTATTTAAGTTATATTTTTCCTAAGAACGGAATTATTAACACTATTTAACATTATTTAATTTATGTTATTAAAAAAAAACTTGTGTACAAACTACTACAAATTACTTGTGCACAGTTTGCTAAATTGCTTACTAAAACATAAAACCCAAGACTTCCCAACTGTATTGTGCCCTGTATAATCTTTGTAAATGATCAGAGCCTAATGATACCCTGTAGTTTTGCTGTGTAGCACTAATCCATCAATCAGATAGGCTATTTGTGTGTATGTCTCCTAAAACTTTGACAACTAATAAAAATTAATGGACTCTTTACAGATGATAACGACATGGAGAACAGTATTCAACTGGAACCAAATCAAACGATCGAAAATCGAGGCGATAAGAGTTACTTGATTGTGTGGCATGTTAGTCAACGTTAAAACCAATTCTTTGGTTTAAGTGCAAAAGAATATTTATAACAGTTATATGAATATATATATATATATATACATGTATAATCTTATAATACGGTGTGTAACTACACAACTGCAGGCTAGCGAAAATAATACCTTAAATTTTAGTATTTATCCTACCTTACAAACTACCACGATGACAAACTGGGTTCTATAAAATAATTTAGTTAAATAATTTGCAAATTTGGGCCGCGAGGCTTCCTCAATTGTTTCTTATTGCTTCAATTAAACCAAAAATAAAACCTGCAAAGTTATTTGTCAGTGATAGCCAGCTAAATATTTCAAGATATACATACATACATATATAATAGAGTTTAATAAGATTTAAATTTGTAAATTTTATGCGCTCTGCTGGCAGCAAGTTATGTATTTTGCATAGACACAAAAACACCACATTTACATTTAAATATAAATATATCTAAACATGATATAGGAAAGTGCGCCTTTTCAAGGGAATTTCTGCGTGATTCTTTGTCCAAAAATGTAGTAGAATCTTAATTTCTTGTATTCATATTTTATTTTTATTGTGAAGCGCGATGATGAGCAATTTATGTTTAGTTATTTTGTTAAATAATTTTAAATTTTAGTTAATTTTCAAATCTTAACTTTGATTGTTATTCATTTGTTTGTAAGCCTATGTTTAGAAATAAAACAATACTGACCAAAACTCACGATTTGTCACCTATTACGCTTCGATTTTCAAAGGGACTTCTGATGGCGCCAGGCAAGTGATATTTCTTTTGCAGAACGGTATCATAACAAAAAGAAAAGAAATTTATAAGTTATGCTAACGTATTAGCTTTAGCTTGACTTGTGGAAATTAATTATAATACAAAATTTAATTAATTATGATGACAAAAAATGTCTGCAAATATTTACTGTAAATAAAGACCGAAGCATTCAAAACATAGCAACTATATTGGAGTTAATATTCCTTTTCTTCTAATTATCATGGGCTCTTTAAAAATATCTATCAGTTCTTTTTTTATTATTTTTCTTGTATTATGTCTATGTTTTGCGTCATGGCTTTTAAAGCGATTATTAATTGATTGGTAAGTATTCCTGTTTCATTAATTGTTCCTATATGTTCGACAAAAATTGATCGTTTACGCTGACCAATCTTTTTATTCCGAATTACTCCAAGTTCGTTTAAAATTTTAATTCGTCAGAAACTTTCAGTTTTTTTCTGATCTTTTCAAACTTTTTTCCAATTCACAAACCCATAAAACACTGGTGTTTCTAGGAACTTAATTCGTGTTTGGCCACACAAAACTGTTGATTTGGTATATACCGCCAGAGTTTGAAATAGGGGAATCCCCGTAAATTAAAAGACTTATTTATTTTGTACTTTATATAAATTAAACTTTAAATGAAAAATAAATCAAACTGAATTGTTCGAAATGCATTTTAATGTGTTTCTTAGCAGTACAAGTTTATTTTTGATTTGGACCACTCTTTGACCCCATTTTTAGCATTTCAAGCTCAATTTTTTTTGTATCCAGCTCCAGTTGTTTAATTTTTAGCGCAGCTACAATTTAAAATTCTTTAATACGAATCTCATGTTCTTGATCCATTTTCTTAAGTTCCTTCTGGCCACGTTGCTCCATCATAATTTTACGGAGAGCGCTGATTTCCTCCTTACCACCACCACCTTGGCCATTTAAAAAGCCATTCCAAATAGTATAATCGATCATCTGGTCATCCATAGCTTAAACCCTGCAAATAAAAACATAATTTTATTTATAATAATTTCTTAAGAATAGATAAAAACCTTTAATTTGGCGGATCTCCTTTGGGTGTATTTCTGTGAATATATGTGAATATTCTTAAGCATGTATGTATATTACGCTATATACTTCTTAACCAAAAAAATACCGATCATTTTAAAGATTTTTAAACGTTGGGCAACATTTTCCTTCTGGCCACACTGCGCGCTACAGTTTATTTTTAAAATTTAATTTATTTGTAAATAAGTTTTATTGGGAATAACCACTTCTTCTAATTCCATAGGGCTAAAATAGTCTACATCTATCTTTCGAAACGGTATATTTTTTTAATTCATTAAGAAAATAAATGGGAACGGTTCGTATGGAACCGTTCGGACTATCAGAAAGACATAAACAATTTCTAGAAGACTCTCTGGCAAAGTGCTATAATACCACCCTTTTGTGAGTCACCCCTTGATTTTTTTGTGTTTCATTGCCGACAGTGAATCCGGGGAGTACCCAACATATGAATATTATTAATATTAAAACAACATGTACAAATATGTACTTATCTTTAAGGTTGCAATTTATTAAACTAAAACGCAGACAAATATTAAACTAACTGTTTGGAAACACGTATGTTTGTAAATTGTGAAAAATGAAATATTATTGCAAATTAGTTTGTAAGCTTTTATTAAAAAATGTGAAGTAATAGAGGTTGAGGGGCTGCCTATCATTCCATTCGAGGTATGTACAATGCACATATTGCTGGTTTGCTGCCGTGACTCTATTTATTTGTGAATTGAATTACTGGCTTTATTTATTAACAATTTCGTTTCAAGCACCCGTTTTTGATTGGTTTTAATTTTTTTTTCTCTTCAATTGGTTTGTCTCTCCAAATCCTTGTTGGTTTTATTAATGTTTATTTCTTATTTAAGGCAGCCCATAACGATCTTTAATATTAAAACAACAAAATTTAAAGGTGTTTGCAAATATATAATTTATTTAAGTTGTGTATGTGTTTCCATGTGTGAACAAATTTTACATTTCGTATTTGTAGAATAATAACTTGGAACACAGTTTGATATTTCTTTCATCCTACCAGTTATTCATCATCTCTTGGGCTGCATTTATATTTGCCTGCTGTCTCATTAATTCAATCCATATCTTTGTTCTTTCCTCGAGCTCCTCCTTTAGTTTTTTTGCACGAGCTGGATCCGTTTCATTTTTAACTTCCTTCTCCATCTCGACAATTTCCAGGCGAAGCGATTCGATGAATGGAGAACTCATATTTCTGGCTGCAGGGACTCTATTTCTTTTTGAACTGAATTACTGGCTGTTTTATTCCCAGTTTTTATAGGCGCGCTTTTGTCTGTCTTTCAGTGCAACCACTTCTTGATCGCAAAAATATTCCAATAACCTTACGAAATGCATACTGTAACTTCAAAGGATATACTAAATTCTGTAAAGACTTCAAATGCTTTCACCGAACGGTCACACTGCACAAAATCAGCTGTTGCTGGAATTTATTTATTGCACTGCCTGGCGCTCCACAGATGGTAAACATCCTGGACATCCGCCCCCTGGACATCCGCACCCATGGCCACTCTGAACGAAACGCTCCGTAGCCACTGGCCCATCGCCCTTTTCGGCCTGATCCTCTTCGCGGCTGGGACCACAGTGCTCTACTGGAATGAGGGACGCGCCGTTCACAACATGATGGCCCTGGACGAGGCGCATGCCGACATCTACTCGGTGCGCTTCACGGAGGAGGAGCAGGAGGTGGGTCTCGAGGGAAGGATCGTCCATCTGTCCGGCCCCATCCTCGTGGGCGAACCGCTCACCGAACCGGACTACAACATCCAGCTGCTGGCGGTCAAGCTCCGACGCCGCGTCCAAATGTACCAGTGGGTCGAGGAGACCGTGTAAGTGCCAGGGTGTCAGCTCCAGCTTGGGTTATGTTCTCTTCTGATCCTCTTATTCCTCCTTCAGCGAGCACAACTATGGCGAGAGCGTGGGAACGACGCAATCGGACTCCCGTACCTACTATTACACGCGGGAATGGCGGGACAAGATCGTGGACTCGCGGAACTTCTACAACCGCCACGGGCACACGAATCCCAGCCACTTTCCCATCGAGTCCCACGTCCAGGTGGCGGATGCCGTCTACATTGGCCGCTATGAGCTGGGTGCCGAGGTGAAGGACAAGTTCGGCAACTACCAGGAGCTCACCTCGGACATTCGGCCGGAGGACAGCAGCGTGAAGCTGCATCTGGGCATATACTACCACACGAACGATGTGTTCAATCCGGAAGTGGGCGACCTGAGGCTGCTCTTCAGCTTCGCCGGCATGGAGGGCGAGGTGTTCAGCGTGGTGGGCAGATTGTCTGGAAACAAGCTGGTGCCCTACATAACGTCCCGTGGAGTTGCCGTTCTGCTCGTCTATCCCGGGAGCCTCAGTGTCCAGGAGGTATTCCGGCTGGAGGCACGGGCCCAGGTCTTGCACACCTGGTGGTGGCGCTTCGTCGGCTGGCTGCTCATCTTCTTCGGCGTCACCTGCAACACTAAAATTCTGCGTATCTTGTGTAGGATTTGCATAGTCTTTGTTTAGGGCTGCTCTAATTGTGTTTTCTTTCCCTTTTTAAGTTGTTCGGGTTCCACTGTTGGTGGCCCTGGCTCCGGATCCTCAGTTCCCAGTGACGGGCAATCTGCTCATCGCCTTCTCACTGGCCCTGACCATTGCGGCCGTGGCCTGGATCCTGCATCGCCCTGTGATCGGCGCCTGCCTCTTCCTGGCTGGCGCCTCGCCCTACGTTTGGTTCACCCGCAACCTGGTCGACTACCAGCGCATGGACTGATCCTTCATAGCACCAATCTACATCTTATTTACAGGTTTATTTATTGTTGATTCTCCTTGTTAAGCTAACGCAATGCCATTTGCCATTTACCCCTTCGGCCAATAAAAACTTAATAACACTTAGTAACTAAACTAAACTTAGAACTCCCTGATGCCCGCATTCGTGGTGCTGCCAGGTGCTCCTCCTCCTGCGCCGCCGCCGCCTGCACCCGAAACATTGGGCTTGGATTCGCTGGAGGTGTGCACACTGGGGCTCTGGGATTTGTCCTGCTCCTCGTGCCCATTGGGCGGCTCCTCGTAGCGAACGTAGGGCTCGAAGCTGTTGTTGATTTGCACGGATCCGCGGTGCAGATTGTTGGACTCGGCCTCAAAAAGGATCTCGTTGATGAAGCGCTCGGCCAGGAGTCGCTGCTCGCGCGGCAATCTCTTGAGTTTGTGCGTCCAGGTGCGCGCGATGGACTCCTCCTCGGGATAGGTGCCAGCGAGATATTCGCAGGCAATGTTGAGTAGCTCGTCGGTGTTGTGTGAGGTTCCTGTGACTCCTGGACCGCCTGCAGATCCCCCTGCTCCTCCCGGACAGGGCGGCGTTTGCCTGGCTCGCTTGGTGGTCACATAGTCCACATGGTTGGCGGCCGTCGGTGGCGGTGGAGGAGGTCCAAAGGATTTGTGGAACATCTCCGAGATATTGGGGGTTTGTCCTCCGGCCCGCGGAGCAGGATAATGCAGGGCAGCTCCTGGGCCCTCGAGAAAGGCACTGGTGCAATTGCTGCCCTCGCTGAAGGCAAAGGTGGGTTCGTTCTTGAAGGCGGGATTGACGGCCAGGAACTTCTCCGAGTTGCGCAGAAAGTCGAGCTCCTGGAAGGTCCAGCAGCGGGGACTGTGTAGGCTGCCCGACCGCATGGCACTCTCGACCACCTTGAGTTCCTTGCGGTAGTTCGTGCGCAGGGTGTTGATCTTCTTCTTCACATCTTCCACGGTGGCGTCCCGCTTCAGGTAGTGATAGATGGGCACCAGGCGCAAATAGGCCTCCGCCCGCTTCTCCCGGTTGGTGTAGTCGCGCAGCGAGGTGTCCCACAGCACGGGCAGATCCCTGTAGGTCTGGATGAAGGCGCGCAGATAGTGTCGGTTCTCCTCCGCCCCCGACATCACCTTCAATCCGTGGGGCGGCGTTTGGGGCAGCATTTTGTTTTGGATTTCCGGAGCAATCACTTCCAATCCTAGTTAATCCGAATCCTGCAAATCCTGTATGGACCTATTGACGAACTGTCAATGCGGGCGAACGTTTGTTGTTGTTGTTGTAATTGCGCGTTTGACAGATTGTTTGCCATATTGACGTAATGCCTGCTTGTGTGTGTGGGTGTATGCGACGATATAGCAACAAGTGCGGGCGTAGTGGCAACGCTAGTCGATGTTATCGATACTTGGCTAGTGGTATTTATTTAGGTTTATGGCGCGGCTTTTTAAAAGAAGAACTAAATAATCGTTGAAAATATTAAACAGCAAATTGTAAAGTAACAGACTATAAAGAATCTGTTAAGCAATACGTTTGCTAATTTTATTTATTAAATAACAGAGTAGAGAGAAAACCCATTTGAAATACCCGCTTGGGGTGACCATAATTCCCCGTTAAATTATGTTAGTATTTTTCCCAACCCAAACGATGGTATTTTTTGGCGCCCCCACCGCGGTCACACCGCGCGGCACAACAGCGAAAACGAAAACGAACCGGACGTGCTTGGCCGTTGAGTTTTGATTTGTAATTCCGACGCGCAGCCGTTGACGCGTGCCCTTCGAGTGCAATTCGTTTAGTTTATCGTTTTGTTAGTACATTTGTTTAAACAGGTACGCGGAATCGTTAGGAGAAGAAGAAGAAGACAACAGGCGACGCTGCCTGTGCGCGTGTGTATGTGTGTGCGTGAGGATTTCAGCCATTGCGCGCCGCTTTTTAATTGAGTTATTTGAAAACAAAAAAAAACAACTTAAAGATGCTCGATAAATGCACGAGAACAGCGTCCAGTTAATGAAAATAAATAAACGAATCGAGTACAAACGAATTATTTGTCTCCTTGTGCGTTCGTTTTGTGTTTGAGTGTGTTGGTGTTGTATGTTCCACGAATTATTCGCCTCAAATAAAGAAGATCCATCGAAATGGAGACCATTGAAGAGCAATCCAAATGCGGTGAGTACTAAAAGGAGGGCGGCGGCAGCCCGAGGGGGGCGTGGCAGGTCCAAATACCCCGCGAATATTTCATTCTTCAATGTCGCCCAAAAGGGGTGGCGAAAAGGGGGTGGAGCGGGGTGAAACCACATTCGGGGCCAAAAGATCCTCATAAAAAATGTCGCTGGCAGCACAAAAAAAAAATTCGACTATAAGTACATGTTTTATATGTATGGTATGCGTGTGACTAAAAAAGCTACGGCAACGCGTCGCTGATTTTTTAATCTTATTTTCTGAATTTATTTCGGTGTAGAAAATATTTATCGCACAAATGTCTGCTTCTCATCCTCTACCTCTCTTCCCTTCCCCTCGCTCTCTTCCTCTCTGCACCGGCACTGTACCGAGAGTCACAACAACAACAACACAAGAGGCGCCCTAACTGTAGTGAGAGTAAAAATAAGGATCGGCAACAACAAAAATAAAAGTGAGCAGTTCCTGTTATCAGTGATGCGAGCCTAGCCTTTTTTAGCTAAGGAATTGAACTTAGTTACTTGAAAGTAATTTGTCATCATTATAAATACTAAAAATTCGATCATTTGTTTATAAATAATAAGTTTTGTTTAAAAAAATAAAACCCATACCAGATAATTATAAATGATCTAATTGTGGTTTTTGACCTAGTATCATTCTAAAGGTTATATTTTCCCAGACAACCAGTAAGTGTAAATTCCATAAAATTTCATATCTGTTATAAAGGTTAATGCCTTAAAAAAACGTGTCAATATGTTGTCTGGTAGGAATTTTTCCATCGAGCGGCTTATAAACAAATAAAATTTTAATTAAATGTATTTTGTGCCTGAATTCGATGCGCAAATATCAATTAAAAGTTTATAATTCGGTTGGCTAGGTCTATATTCGGGAAAACAACTTGGAATCAATTCGCCTTTGATGTTGTTTAGCCTTAAAACGAAACATTTCCCGCTGATCATTTTATACCCTTCTGCCTGCTCTGATATTTCCCTCAGGTAAGAAGATCTTATCCCGCTCTTCCTGATCTCTCCTTCTTCTTCCTCTTGCGCAGGATCCTTGCTGTCCACCTTTTTCGTTTCTGTTTTTACCGGGTGATTTACCTACCCCGCTGGTCGCTTACCTCGTATTCCTTTTACACATGTTGACAGGCCGCACATGCCTATATAAACTATGACTATATAGTCTGTAGACCGTGTTTTCCGTCCCTCAATGCTAATGGCATTTTACATTGCCCCGCAGACCTTCGGATCTGGTCTTTTTCTACGTCAAGGCTTCCGCGGGATACGTAATTTTATTACAAGATTTTTCTTTGATGAGTGTCTGTGCGGTTTGACAAAATCTGCCACACAGCAAGAAATAATTTCATTGCTATCTGCTCCTATTACTAAAAAAGTAATTACAAAATTTTTTTTTTGATAAAAAAAAATTTTCTATGATACAAACATTTAATGAGTAGGTTGCTTTTAAAAGCAATAAAGTCAAAACAATGCAAAAAATGTATAACCCATTGTTGTACCTTGATTACCATTATTTTAGATTTTTAGATGTATTTTTGAGGAAATTTTTTTCTGTGTAGCGAGGCTGACCGCCCAGAAAACCCACACAGCCCTCTTCCGATGGCTTTTCATTTCTCGGATGCCACTCAATTAGTTTTTCATCATGTCTCTGGCAGGCAGCCAGCGAGGAAAAGCAGAAAAGAAATAACAACAGCGGATTTCGCTCAGGCAGAAAGGAAATTCCCGAATGGCGCAAAATGGTGGCCGCCACCTGTGAGTTTCTGCACTTTTCCCACACTCGGAAATTTCTCTTACCATCCTTACCATTTTACCTTCTTCTCAAAAACGGAGCCACCACCTGTGGCTATGCAAAATGCGATTTTTCAGGGGTTCCCTGAGACCGTCTTGCATTTAGTTATGTTTTAGAGCCCGATCCTCGAGGATCCTCGGGCGAAATGTTGCACTTACCGCTTGTTCAGTTCAACTTTGGAAGCCACTTGGGCAAAAAGAGCAACAAAGTGGTCACGGTTCGGCGACAATCCGCCTCGTATTTCACATATGCCGCCGCCGAGGAAGTCAAGCAGGCGAAGCTCCGACAGGCTGCCCTGTGTCAGGTGTACGAGGATTTTACAGGTATTTAGGGAGTCCCAGATAAGCCCTCCAGGTACTCGATTCAAGGGTTGAATATTCGCAAAAGCAACAAGAATAATATTGCTACAGCGAGAGGGAAACTTAAGTAGGGTATGGACATTCGTGAATCATCCAGACATTGATGAAAAACACTTGAAAAAGGTGCAGGAGCAGGGAAATTAACACGAATTCTAAAAACAAATATATCAGTTTCTATGGAAAACATTAAATGTCGTGTTGGGAAAATATTTATTTAATTGCTATCACAGCAATTCGAAGAAATTAGTCTATAACATAAAATTAAGAATATTTAACATAAATTTAAAGAATGATTAATTAAGAATAGAATATTATATAAAAAGATTTGACAGAATTGAAAAATATTTAAAAACATTTTATAGCTGAAAATGTCATTCAAGCAGAGAAAATACATCAAACAAGGAACTTCATTATGATAGATGATGTGAACATTTTCTTAGGGCTATAAAAAAAACTGCTATAAATTCTTCATTCCTGTGATGCACATTCCACATCAAAGCCTTTATTAGATACCTATAACATTCCGGAGGTGTTGCTACCTTATAAATATTTTGTTAGTCCATAAATCCCAGCGATTTCCATTAGGTAAATTGCATTGTTTATCGCTTGTTTTGGGAATGCATATCTGGAATATCTATCTGAAAATTCCGAAAACGTCAGAGAGAGAGAATACGACACGAACTGCAGTTCTTCTTCTGCAGTTTCCTGGACTTTGTTCAATTGCACAAGTGGCGAATGTCTCGCCAGATACAGATACGGATACAAGTGCTGGTGTACAGATATATAGATGCAATTGGCATCGGTTACAGCTGCACAATTCTGGATAAAATTAATGCAACAAAGCCGCCCGCCGTCTGTGGCCTTCTTCCATGTGTTGTGTCCATGTCGATTGGGGGTAAATGATTTGCACTTGAAAACACAAATTTTCTAGCCCTAGTATTTTGCGTTCTTTTTATTTCGTTGTGTGTCAAAAACTAAGTATGCGAACGAAGCGAAGGTCGCTCTTTGCGGCGGCTAAGGAATCGGCACAATTAAAATTGATGTCAACAGCTCGCAATTTGGCTGTTTAATGATCGACAGCGCATTGCTGGGGATTTTGCTGACCATCCTCCATTTCTACATCGCTACATCCTCAAGGGGTTCTATTTTCGTTAGTCGTTCTGCTCTGTTTCTTCGCCTTTCTTTGTTTTATTTTGCACAATTTCCCCTCGATCTCTTCGCCTGTCTCGCACACTCAATTGCATAAACAAACCAATCCACAAAATAGCCATAAATCAAACAAAATCTTTTTTCCAGTCCCCTGTAAACAAAAGAGAGTTGGAGGTGTATGGGTTCTTGTGTTGAGGGGTCTAACAGAAATCGGGAAATAATTAAGCATCCTGTTAATAATTTTGAAAAATTCCCTAATAAACAAGAGATAACGCTATAGTCGAGAACTTCGAGAACTTACTCAGCTGAAGGCAGTGCGAGGGAGATGGAGATATGCAAAATCAATTTTTGCCCAAACCTTTTTAATAAATGGTCTGACTTAAAAAATGTCTTCTACATTTTGATAGGTATTTTTAGACACATCCAAATTGCATTTATACTTTTCCTTTATCTTTAAAGATGTGAGCGCCAGACAATCCTTTAAGGCGATTGTGGGCGTTACAGTGGGCGTGGCGCTCGGCTGAAACAAACTTGCGCTGCGTAGGAAGCCCAAGAATATGTGTGGCTAATCCCAACTTTCTAGCTTCTGTAGTTCAAATGGGTCATCATTTTATATTTAATTTTATAATATGAATTATACATTTTAAGGTATCACAGGACCCACACCAACGACCTGCTTTTATTTAGTTGATATATGTCTGACATGCACTTAACACCATACCATACCATACCATACACCATTGCCTATTTCTGAGTTTTGAGAGCTCGAGCACACAATGCATGTTTCTGATTTTCTAATGTTTTTTCCCATTTGTTTCGCCCACCAGAGATGTCCATTACAACGCTGCCCACTCGAATCTGTCTGGTGGGCGGTGTTGGCCAGGATGCGGACACGCTGCAGGCAGCCGAATCCTTTGGCCTGCCCATCGTCACTTCGGACACGGGTCTGGACATCGTCGGGGAGTCGGACTGGCGGACCTTCTACGTGCTCGACGACTTCGAGGGTGCCAGCTTTGAGGCGATACACAAGCAGAAGGAATGGTGAGTACTAGTCACCGCCACTAATAATAACTCAGTGAAACGAGAAGAGCAAGAAGCCTGCTTAATTTAGACAAAACGGGTGGGCACAAATCTGTCACATGTGGCCAGCTGTCCGCCCCCTGCTTCCCTTTCCATTCCTTTTTGTCAACCCACTTTTTGGCTGTGAGAAGCCCAGTCGAGAGCCATTATCATCGCAGCCATCATCATGCCATGCTGAGCCGCAAAAAATTGAGTTTGAAATCGAGACACACGCACGGGGATACCACCTCCTCTCCAATTTCCCCCTCTGAACGATCCATTCGTTAGCCACCAATTCTAAGATTGACAGCGCCAGCCATGCGCCATATATACCCTCGTCTTCCTTCCGATTCTATACCCTTTCTTCAGACTGTCAGCTGTACTTAAATGTTTAGATATGAAATAAACACTTTATGAATACAGGGTATTTCCCCACAAAACATTTCAATTTGTCTGTGTTTACAAATGCATTTCTAGAAAGAACCCCAAAAGATTACACCTGTTTTATGTAAACAGAATTTTGGTGCCTGTAAAAATGTTGAAACTAGCAAGAAAAACCTTAAATGAAATTCTTATTTATACTTCAAAGATAAAAAAATAAAAAAAAACTGATGATCATAAATGTAAATTTACTTGAAGGTTTTAAAAACATGGTGTAATCTATTAAATGGATCAAAATTTTAAAGAGAATCATTAAAGATTAACCTATTATTACCTCTTAAAGGGTATGCACGACTTCGACTCGTCGCAATAAGCTCGCAATAATTTTTCGCTTGCTACAAATTGTTGTCAAATTTGAAACTTGCGCAAATGTTTGCTCTTCTGCTCTATATGTGTTCGGTTCTGTTTTTCATTCGTTTCTTGATTTTTTGCACGCTTGATTAATTTGCCTGCTGCGTAGTAATAGCCTCAAATAACATACACGCTTTTGATTCCGCCCCCAAAACACTTTCCCATTTTGTTGACTTTTTTTTTGGGGGACCAACCTCTGCCCTGTCTCATTAGTGATTAACCATAATTTTGCCATACTTCGGTTAGCATTTGTTTACGAGCTTCTTTTTTTTGGAGGTCACCAAATGCGTTTAAGTTGTTATGAATTAGGGGGGTCGGTGGGCGTTTGCTTTTCCGTTTCATGTTTTCCCAACACGCTTTGCTTGTAAGGAAAAATGCCAAAAAAAGAAGCCTCTTCTCTCCCCATAAGAATTATTATTTATTTCATAGATTTTCATTCATGTTTCTGTTCGTTTTGTTGTTGCAATTTGTATTTGTTTTTCACCACTTTTTTTCTGCTTGCTAAATGAGCGGAAAATAAAACAAAGTTGAGGTGCGTATAAGTTGTTTTTCCTCTGAGCTAATTATATTTCATGTTTCACATTTTTTTATTGTAGTTTTCCATCTATAAATTTAATTGATATTCGCCTATAGACGAACATAAACTGGAATTAAATTAGGTATTTGTTTATCACTTGGAAAAACTACGTAGAAAGTTTATTTGCAGTGTGAGCTGTTTATTTTTTAAACAAATATGCACTTTCCGAGTTTGTTTTTGTCAACTGATATGAATAAATCGTGACTGTTTATTACAGGTGTATTAAATGTGATCTTTAAAATTTATATAATTTATCAAGAGATTTTCTCTGTTTTGACCAAGTTGTTTCCTAATTTAATCCACCAAATAAAAATGCAGACGGGATCATCCTGTTTTGATAATCTCCTTGATCTTCAAATCTTAAAACAGCATTATAAATAAACAATCTTAAAAAAGAAATAAAGACAGTTCGTTGATAGAATTGCTTTTAGAACGCATTTTACACGCGAATTTAAATTTCCTTTGATTTCCTTTTCAAAAATGTTATACAATTTACAGTTTTAATTAGTGAACAAATGCTACCTTTTATTGCACAAAAGCAGTTCTGATTAAAAGTACACCAGACCCAATGGGAAACTGATGAAATTTTAATGAGATATTCTGAGAAATCCCAGATAAGTGGAAGGAATGACCGGGGGCTTTTTGACGGCCACTTAACCTCGCCCAAAATGATGCCACAAAGATCTTGTTAATCGTTGTTTCCCAGCATGGCCGATAAGTGTGCATATATAATCTGAATCATAGGATGATCCATTCGCATAATGGGGGAAGTCTCCGAGCATTGCATTGCCTATTTTGGGGACGTAGCGAACTGAGAATGAAAATCAACTTAAAAATATAAACAAATAAAACGCTGGCATGACAATTTCAAATAGTATTTCTTCTACAGAAATTGAAAATGAATCGGTTGTTGTTTTTATTTATTTCATATTTTTTTTTTTTTGCATGAATTTCTTGGGGACATCTCTTGGGAAGCCAAAATCTGTGGTGCCATTGGCCAAGTTGCCTCTGAATCAAATGGAGGAGGTGGCATTGCAGCAATCTATTGGCGCCAAGAATCTATAGGAATTCATGTATATTCAAATCTTGCGATGTCAAATCAAGTCGAAAGTGTTGAAAGCAGCGTTTGGGAAAAAACGGAAATTCTTTGCCATAAAAAAAATTTAACAAATAGCAAAAAAAGATCAGAATTTATACGTTTTTATTGAGGCATTTATATGATGTGTGTGCGCTCTGCTGTGTTTACATATATTTAAATATTTATTATATTTCTGCCGGCGAGTAGATAATTTATTCAAGTTTTGATATGGCGAATTAATTGAGGCAGAACGAGAAAGAGTCCGCGAACGACATGTCATTGACTGTTCTATAGTTTTGACCCTCGCAAAGTTCGAGTGCCCCGTGTTCAGTCAAAGATCGGCGCACTTTACAAAAGAATCGCCAGTTCCTAGAGATGGCAGATCATCCATCCATTGTCGAGGCCGAAAACCCCCAGATCCCCCGATCCACTCCAATCCGATCGTTCTCACATATTGTTGTCGAGCACGCGCTGCGCATTTTTATGCTTTGACTAAGCAGCCGCATTTTCCTGGGTTTTCCTTGGATCCCAATGGGAAATATTTAATTGTTCCTTGGAATTTCATTTCTTTTCTCGCGGCTGCTCAAATATTTGTTTGGCTCAACTCTCTTTGCATTTCACCTGTCTCCGTTTGAATTCTTTGTTTACTGTCACCTCTCTTGCAGTAGGTTTTATTTACACAGAGAAAAAAAAGTAGCTCAGAAAAATATTTATTCTTATGTCTTTCCTTAGAAGGAATATTCATGAATAAAGTAACAGTTTAAAGAATATTCGACTAGTAATAAAATTAAGTTACAAGGATGCATTAAAAAAAATATTAAAGTAAAAAATATAATAAAATTGTTTTATTTTAAATGCATTTTTGACAAAACCTATCGTAGACCAAGTTGTACGTCTAACATTTTAAAGAATATTCAACTCCTAAGAAAGTTTTAAAACAAGGTTTTATAAAGGACATTTATTCGATTAAAAAATATTTTAAACAAAAAATAAAATCCAAATATTATTTTTAAGGAATTTTTTAAAAATCATATAGTTTGCTTTTTGATCTTTACAATTCATTTAAAAGCATTGATAATACGGTTTTTCTCTGTAAATTGCACATTCTCCAACGGAGAGAGATGTTTGCACTTCTTATAGGAACATATCACGCCTGTATAGCATTTGCCACTTATGTGCCACATTAAGTGATGAGGAGAGAACAAGCTGAAAAGTGGGGAAAATCGGGGAAGAGAGGGTGGACCGGACCGCCTGGCATGTCAGGCATTTTCTATTTCCATTTTCCATTCGCTCGCTGCCGCCCCATCGTTTATTCAATAATTTTCCCAAGCAACGAGGCTGGCAGTTGTGTTTGTTTAGTTGCCCGGATAGAATCATAAACTCTTGTCGCTCGGTTCCTCCGGCTATATGTCTCAACTTATTCATATTCTGGCGCTCTGAATCAGACCAAATCGTTCCGTTTGCCCGCGACAAATATTTGAGCATATGGAAACCTTCCTTTGTTGGTAAGGTCAACTGAACCTAACAGCCAGAATTGTGGGTGAAATGTGTGAATGCAAATGTAAAATGATATGATAGTAGATACAATAAGAAAGAAGAAGTGAAAGTGAAGTCGACAACAGGAAGTCCACCTGAGAAATGTCTAAGAAAGTGAAAGATCAAGTGAAAATGGAACCAGGGGAGAAAACTACAAAAGGAAGTTGGAAACTGTGAGTGAGAATCAAAGATGAAACGATGATTTATCATTAAATTACGAAAACCAATTAATGCTACTCATTATTCTCAGTAAATTATGGTAGAAATACCCATACTTTCATAGCTAATTCAGTTATCGTAAAAATCCATGGAATTCGCAAAGAAATTTAAAAATAAAACCACATAAAATCCATTCAATGCTATGAATAGAATGCCAAGTCTTAAATGGCCATTCAAAAATACAAGTCTTTAGCAAAGCTGAGTATTATCCATGCATATCTCCCCCTAGAGATTCCATTCCAAAGAATCATTCATAAATTTTTGGCAAAATCAAGAGCATTACTCAATGCATGCACCGCGAGTTGTTTTCGAATCCCCCTGGCCATAATTATAATTGCGCCTTGATGAGCCACATAAATAAATGTAAATGAAATAAGTATCATAAATACGTCCCCCTACGCCCAGAAAGTGTATTCGAAATGTGGCAAACAATGCTCGACATGTCAGGCTGCGTCAGCTTCCGCTCGATTGATTTGTTTATAAGAACTTCCGGCTTTTGCCAGTTGGGATGCGGAATGGGTTGAGGATGGGCTGGCTATCCCAACAGCTGTCGATGTCCGGTACGGTAAACAAAAGAGCCCTTAGTCAGATTCGAATTCGGTGCTTCAGTCAAAGTTCAATAAAGCGAAAAGCGCCAAGCACTCGAAATCATTTGTGTTCGGAATGCAAACGGGCAAGGAAGATACCGTTACCGTTACCGATACCCATACCAAAACCCAACCGATTCGAATTGAATTATGGCCACTGCAAGTGCAACTACCAAGGTCAATTGGGACATAAAAGCCAGATTGCCTTGCATAACTCAAAAGTGTGCCACATAAATATTTAATTGCCGCTCCCTTTATATCATTTTCAGTATTCTGGGACCGCCGGCTTTGAAGTACGCGGCCGAGATGAAACAGACACTCGGCCAGAACTCGCGGCCCATTTACAATTACGCGATGCGCGGCGTGGTCACTTGCTTCACGGGCATACGCAAAAAGGATGAGCTGGTGAGTGGCTGCCTCCGGCTGGGATGGGAGTCTCCTCCTCGGAATAAAAACTGACTTTTAAAACGATTATTTCGCAGACCAAACTGGTTAACCTCATACATTCGATGGGCGGCTGCATCAAGAAGGATCTGAACACAAAGACCACGCATTTAATTTGCAACCACAGTGGCGGCGAAAAGTACCAGTGAGTTCTATAATGAAAGTAAAGAACCTAGCAACCCATCCTAATATTTTAACTTCTTCCGTTACAGGTACGCCAAAACCTTTCGGTTGACCGTGGTTCGTCCTGCTTGGGTGTTTGCCGCTTGGTCGGATCGCAACTCACTGGAGTTCGACGCCACGCAGGAGATCTTCACCAAGACGCATCGCCTGAAGGCCTTCGAGGGCCAGAAGATTTGCTTCTTTGGCTTCCCAGCGGAGGAGCATCAGCACTTGGTGGATGTACTTTTGGAGAACGGAGGCGTTTGCGCCGAACTCGATGATCCGGAGTGCTCACATGTCGTGAGTCTACCATTTTTATTACTAAATACTAAGATGCAAGCTTTTCGGGTAGTTTGGAGTTTGTAGTTTGCATGCTTGACTTATTTTTGTGTACCAGCTTTTTTGCTGTTTTGAACGGCGCATTTTTTTTACCCACAAATCCTAATCCGTGTGTCTTCCAGGTGATGCCCAATACGGGCGCAGTATTTACAAGCACTAGCACTAGCACAGATACTAACCCAAGCACCCTAACAAACCCACCCAAATCCCAAAATCCAGACATTAGTGCATCGCAGGCAGAGGGGAAAGAGCAACAGCAGGCTGAGGATCTTGAGCAGGCTGGAATCAAAAGGGAGGATCTCTCCCAAACGGAAACGGACAAGGGAATGGCATTGGATCTCGATCTGGAGCATGAGCAAAAGGAGAATCAGGCCTTTGACGACGAGGATGATATACACTTTGACGAACGCCTCTTTGTAGAGGCGGCGGATATAAGAAACCCTGGAGATGATCAGTTACCCGAATCGGATGAAGAGGACTTTGAGGAGGAACAGAAACCCAAAGTGGAGGAGGCTTTGAAAGAAGAGGATGGCGAGGAGGATGTCCAGGCCAGCACGCCAAAGACCAGTAAAATAAGAACTAGTTTAAAAGCTGCCACGCCTCTAAGTTCACCCGAAATGGATGGCATTGTCTTGGATTTCGAGAGCACCACCCAGAATATTTCGCCCATACTAAAAGCCATTGACGAGTGTGACCTGGAGACGGATGATCTGCCAGCTTCGGAGAATGATCTAAAGCGCAAGAGGGATAGCTTTGACAATGTGTCCCTAATGTCGGTGGATTCCTTTGCGCTGCCAGCTAGCACAAAGAAACCCAAACTCATACGCACGGGATCTATTTCGCGGACCCTTCGGCGATCTGTAAGCTTTGTGGCCGAACCACTGATGAAGACCCTGCGACCACGCAGGAGTTCCGTGGCAGATGCCTCCAGTTTCATCGGCAGCGAGGCAGCTGATAACTCGATTTGCTCACTGGCCTCCTCCATAAATTTAACCCTAAACGAGTCCATCCGAAAGCCAGTCAAGGAGAAATTGCGCAGCTTTTGCGGCAGGATAACGAGAAGCAGCAGTCGTAGAACGGACAGAGGTCTCGACGGCACTCCGGAGTGCTCCACCCTATTGGATAGTGGCTTTAAAACACCAAAAGCCCCCAAGCTCAGATCAACGGCCACGCCCAAAACAGCCAAGCGACTCTTTGGACCCGTCTCCGGCGTTGTTTCCGCTCTGACCCTAACTAACCCATCCACACCCACCCTCAATCCCATCCCGAATCCCAATCCCACTGCCACCTTGGATGCCAATGACTCCTCCACCCATACGTTTGCTTTCTGTGCTGCTGCCGTCACGCCTGCCATGCCACCATCATCATCATCATCGTCATCTCCCATACTGTCGACTTCGATCGCTGTACATAGCTCGGCGCTAGTAATTAAGTCTCCCGAAGAGTCGACAACGAGGCGTTACAGCCCCGCCCACATAGAAGATCCCATGCCAATGGTACTTTTAAAATTCCTAAGTGTTTTCCATAAAGGATTCTCATTTTTCAAGGAGACATTTCGAAACGGCAAAGATTTTGAAAAGGAAAAAGTTCATAATAGGTTTAAAGCTTTTAAAGCATTGGATTTTGCATTCTAGATGCAGTCGTAAAACGAATCATTCATCTCGTATAACTCAATTTATTTATGATTAAACATTTTACTATATCATTTCTAACAAATTTTCAGCTCTTGTATTAATAATATCATCTGTGTTTCATATTTATTTATTTTACAAGATTTTCAAACAAAATTTCTATAAGAAATATCTTCAATATTTGTTTCGTCTGTCTTCCATGTTTTTATTGCGTTCAATAAATTCTGTTCGAGCATTTTTAACATTATTTCAGTTGCTGTACGACGCGATTTTCCTCAATACCCCCGCCATCCATCATCCAGCCTCCTTCCATCCCGAATCCCAAATGTTTTGTTAATTGTTATTTAATGGTCATGCCGTAGCTTAAGTCACAACTCATATAACATCTAATTTGGTGCGGTGTCTGGAATTTCTTCTGTAAATAACTTTGGTTTCCTATGGTCTACTCACTATACTTTTCTGGCCAGCGCACAAAATAAAAGAAAGAAAAAAAGAACACAGCAGCACAATAAATATTGGAATAACATTTATTCGCAACACACAAAACACACACACCCCTCACACACCGGTTATAGACTTTCGTTCAGCTTGGATAAATGTTAAAAATGCCGACTAGAAAAAAACGTAGATAAATAAATTGAAACAAATGAAAAAATGGAGAGAAGAATAGAATCGAGCAAACCTTTAGCCGTCTAGCACGAGCGATTCCTTCGCATTTTGGTGAATTATTATTATTCTCTTGATGGATTAACAAATATTTACACAAATGTTACTCGTTCTCGGGGCAAAACAATTTGCATTAATGTTCCGTAGCTTCACACTCTTGCCTCGTTTCGTTCGCCAAGATCTTTGCCGTTTCAAAGTGCTGCCAAAAATGTGCACTAAAAATGTTTTGTTTGGCCTTTTTGCATTTGATGAATGTGTTCAAAATTTATTGTGCTTGCTGCTGCTGTGCCGAGCTATATCTCTCTATATACCATCTATATAGACGCTTGATTGACTACGTTTCGTATAATCTAAATTAGGCAGCAAACAAAACATTTTTTTCTGCGATCTAGCACATTCCGCATCTCTTTTTGAAATACTAAACGGTGGATCACCGGCATTAATCGTCATGTTTTCTTGCCATTCAGGTGGTTGACCAGCACACAACTTTGTCGAAGCCGGAGCCCAAGAATAATCACACGCACATCCTGAAATCAGACTGGTTCTGGTATACCATACAGAATGGCTATGCCAACGAGATGGACTATCTGTTTGGCGACGTAAGTGGATAACTCTTAATATGCTCTACATGCTGAAATTAACACTTAATCTTCTTTATCTACTGAATATTTTAGTATTTGGACAGCATCACGAATACACCGAATACAGATCGTCGGGATTCGCTACCCATTAGCTTTAACAAGCGGAAACGCAAGCGTTTCTCGCAACGCATCATCCTGGAGGGCACGCCCTTGGGCTCTGGAAAGCGACGCTCCTCCGTCTCGGATGCCGGTCAACTATCCGTATCCAATAGTTTTTTCGACTGCACCACCAGTCCGGATAAACTGGAGTCGGATAAATTGCTGCTTGCCGAGCCAGAGGCGAGTGATGCCACTCCAGCCAAGAAATCCATGCGTTTTAACCACTTTATGGACTTCTATACCACAGAGTCCAACTATGTGGGCATATTGGATACCATACTGAATGTAGGTTGAATAAAACCTTTTCCATTATATCCCATACTATATCTCCTCTCCTTTTGCAGCTCTTTAAAAACAAACTGGAGGAGTTGGCCGAGACCAATGATCCGCTGCTTAACAAGTCCGAGATCAAGACCATCTTCGGCAACTTTCTGCCCATCCACGAGGTTCACCAGAGCATGCTGGAGCACCTGCGCAAGTTGCATGCCAACTGGCGGGAGGATTGCCTAATTGGCGATATTATCATCCAACACCGCGACGAGCTGATCAAAGCCTATCCGCCGTACGTTAACTTTTTCGAGCAAATGAAGGAGCAACTGCAGTATTGCGATCGGGAATATCCGCGCTTCCACGCCTTCCTGAAGATCAATCAGACGAAACCGGAGTGCGGCCGTCAGGGCCTGCAGGATCTTATGATACGGCCGGTACAGCGGTTGCCCAGTATCAGTCTGCTGTTGAATGACATTCTAAAGCACACGAGCGGCGGCAATGCGGATCACGGACGATTGGAGGAGGCACTGAAGGCCATTAAGCAGGTGACCCTGCACATCAACGAGGACAAGCGGAGAACCGAATCGCGCATGGCCATCTTCGATATATTCAACGATATCGACGGTTGTCCGGCGCATTTGGTGAGCTCCAATCGCAGTTTCATCTTGAAATGCGAGGTGAACGAGCTCTCCGACTCCCTGAGTGGTCGTGGCGATAGCCTTGTCCTGTACCTCTTCTCTGATTCCATCGAGCTGTGCAAGCGACGTTCAAAAGGATTCAATACCGCCAAATCACCGAGCACTGCCAAGACGCATAAGCATCTCAAGCTGATATCGCTGAATACGATACGGCTGGTGATCGACATCTCGGATAGTCCGCGGGCCTTTGGTTTACTCCTGCGGGGCGATAAGGAGAAGCTCTATACGTTTACGATCAGCGACGAGGAGACAGACAAGTCGGTGTACGTGAAGAAGTTGTGCAACCAGATTGCAGCTCATACGTGCCGAACAGATGCGGTAAGTAGAAGACTACATAGGCTTGAACTCTGAAATTTATGTTTTTATTCTTGTCTTGCAGGACAAACTCTTGATTTATCGCACCTCCCAGGAACTGGAGGTGGACATAAGCGATGTGAATGTCAGCACGCTGAGCAAGGCCTTCAAACTGGCGGCCAAGACGCGACTTAAGGTGGGTTCTTCAAGTAAATAAAGTAATGTCAACTTAACTAATACAGTTATTTATTAACTCCTTAGGTGGGTCGTGCCTTCTCCTTCAACAAGACGCCCAATAAGCTGAAACGGGCCGTTTCCACAATGATGACTTCGCCGTTTGGCAGCACAAACTCCCTGACGCCCGCCTCGCAATTGGCCCAGATGCGTTTGGCCAGCTGCACGAATATAAACGTGTGTAAAAGTACAGAATCGAAATGAACAACAACTAATGTTTAACTTTATCATTTTAGGAGGTGGATGATGAGGACTGTGCAAGCATGCGAAGCAGTTCGCCGTCAACGCAATCCGAGATGCTAGTGGTGCCGCCACTCTCGGTGCAACCCACGCGGAAAAACAAGGCCGTTGTGGGCCGCATTTAGAGCTGATGATGATGACTCCGCAGTCAATTTGTGTATTCCATTTTTGAAGTCTCTTCGAAGAGAGAGACTCGCGCTTGCAGTGTTATTCCTTGGGCATGGGTGGCCCATGTCCGAGTGCTGATGCAAACTTCGAATTCGTAATCTCACAAAACAACCAGAAACAAATAATCACGCGTCCAATATTGTTTAGATTTTAAAATGTATTGTTAAGTTGCACCTGTCGATGTGGAGCTCGCGAATGTTGAAGCGTTTGCCCGAGCTGTCGATTGACCATGATTAACTTGTATATAGTTCTCCATATTTGTACTCCCGTGCCCGAATAATTGTGTCGCGTCGCTAAATGTAACCAACTACTCTCTGCAGTGACTAGAGATCGCATTCACGCACGCACCGAACGATCGATTCGAATGGGTTTCGGTCGGATGATCGCCACACCGCAACAAGCTGTGAATGTTTACTGAGTAAATTTTTTAAAAACCCTATCTTACTATATTGATTAAAGCTCAACGATTTTGCTTGAGTAGGCAATTACGGCCCTAAGTCGTAAGGCATTCAAAGCATGATGATGTTTAAGTTAATATATGAACAATGATTAAAGAAAAATATTTTAAAAGCAATGTCATTTTTATTCCCAAAATTTTAATGCGGAAAAGTAGGCAACAAGTCGAACAAATTTCACCCCAAAAGATGCCAATAATAAGCGTAAGAAATTTCGTTCTTTAATTTAGTTTCTCAAACAATTTTGTTTAGGCATTTCCAAGTAATCGTTCATGAACACAAAGCTAATCTTATTTTCCACACATACGAATCTGGTGTATAAAAATAAAAATATAACAACGAAGAGGACCCGATCACTCCTTTAGAGAGTGTAAACCGATTTGACGCCCGAATTGATTTTGCACATTGCATCGGAATGAAGTTGATACTGCAGATTATGGGATTGCAAATGCAGCAGCATCTTCAGCTTCTGGCCAATCTCTATAATAGCCATTTCGTTATTGCCATTAGCGGTCCAAACGGCTGTAATGGAGAGTTTGTAAATCAATAAATATTTAAGAAAAGTATGTAACCTACAGATCTTGTTGCTCTTGGCGCGTATGTTGATGACAGCGCCGCAGATTTCATCGGAATTGTCAAAGGTTTGGCCCACCATCATCAGGAGAATATCCAGCCAAATGCGATCCAGTTCCACCTTGGCACTTTTGCCCACGGTAACTAGCCAGCGACCTCCTTTAATGTTCGCCTCATCCTCCCACATGGGCCTTGAAGAGAAAGGATTATTATAGAAATCTTGTAATACGCTCGATAATCTCCCCCTACTTTATGGACTTCTTGAACATGGAGTAGTCGCATCCAATCTTCAGCTCCGATGGGGTCTTGATGGTATAGTACAAGCTCCAGAAGGTCTCCACACTGTCGATCTGGGTGATCTCGTTCAACATGTCCTTCCAATGCTTGGTGCGATCGTTCTCCAAGTACCAAAGAGTCCACACATCCTCCAGAGGATGCTTGTACTCCACTTGGTACAGCTCCCCATCGATTAGTTCTTGGTTCTTGCTCTCCTGTGGGACACCTTCCTGGTTCGGATGATTTTCGAGATTCTCTAGCTGTTGATGCTGATCCTGCTGCTGCTCCTTGAAATCAAAACTATGCACCTGTGCACTGGCCATGATGTTGGTTATGGTTTTTTCGCTACAAACAGATTACGTTAATTTATATGTTGACCTCAACGGCTGTGGTCTCAACGAATTTAGTTGCGATTCGAGTGGGAACTGCTTACGGATAACCAAAAATACTTTAGAACATTTTTCTAAGACCTAAACGAAACGTTTCGAAAAGAATAATATTAAACAATGACACCTACTTGATTTTTGAATTTAAGTAAACAGACTACTATGCTGGTTTTTAAAATATTAATTATTTTTATTCATTTATAAATACTGCGAAACTTAAGACAAACAAAATGTACATATTGTTAACATAGAAATGCGCGCTTGGTTCTTAAAAAAATTAAGTGATAACGTATGAGATTAAAAATTATACACTCCTTAAAAGTGGTCAACTAAACACTAAGCGGAGGCACTAGAGAAAAACAAAACTAAGAAGCTACGGGGTATACAAAATTAAATAAAGGTTCAGACCGGTTTCGAAAACCATTTTCGAAAGGTTTCTTTAATTCTTCGAAAAGTGGTTTTGAAAATAGGTTATCCAGCTGTTTAGACCCACAAAACAGCGGCTGCATCTTCGTTCGATAGAGTTGAGAAGCGCTGATAGCGATTCGCATTGCGATAGGTTTTCGAGGGCGATTGGCTGGTGGAAATCTGAGCTTGAACCTGGACTTGAATCTGAGTCTGGGTTTGCAGCGGCAGTCCGACCATATTTAATCCCGACTTTAGTGTGGAGTTCCTGCTATCCGAGGACATGGACAGGCGTCGCTGGTTCCCATTCATCAGGGTGGTACTCAAGGGCAAACCCACGTCGTGAAAGGAGCTAATCGAACTGAAACCACTCTCGTCTTCGGTACTCGAACCACTCTGCTTATTGCTAGTGGGCTTGATATTGCTACTGCTGATGGCTGTGTTGCTGGCGTTGGTCTGCGTCTGGGTCTCCTCATCCGTTTCCACTTTCGAAGAAGAGGATGCCGTCGAGGAGATGGTGGAATGCACGGAACTGTCGGTGGAGCTGCGCAGCGATAGCCTCGAGTCCCTCATGTTGTTGGCCCGCAGAAAGATCAGTTCCGCATTGGATTTGCCAGCCGGCGACGGACTGGCCTCCAGAGTGGCATTCATGATGCTGGTGGAATTGTGCAATGGTGGCGTCAGCAGCGTCATCACCGAACTGGTTTTCCCCTTGCACAGGCGATGATTTCCCGAGGGCAGCGATGAAATGGAGGCCAGCGAGTGACGCGGCTGCGTGAGATCTGGCTGCTGTTCGGAGGTGAGCAGCAGATTCCTAATGGTTCTGGCCAAACGGAAGGCCTCCTGGTTGAGCTTTTCCTCGGCAGCCTCGGGAGCTGAAAGACGCGCCTTGCAGCCGCCACTGCCTCCGGATTTCTTCGGGGAGCGACGCCTATTTGGGGGGGAAGATAATAGTTGAGTTATTTATAATGTAATAATGTATATTTTAACATAGCATATTTTAAAAATTAGAATTTGGTTAATTTGATCAAATTTGTCAATCTTTTTAGTAATCTATAGCTATTATTTGGAACCTCCCCTCACCAGGTAAAATCCTTAAAGGCATTATAGCTTCCAGCTGGGGCAATCGTCTCGTAATTATGCTCTTCATTCATGGCATGCATTGATTTATTCAACATCAAATTGGTACTGCTCCGGGCGCGCAGATATGAAGCGGATCCGGCACTCGAGGCGTCATCATCGCGGGGATCGCTCTGCAGGGAGGTGTTGCCCACGCCGTGGACATGATGGAGACTCTTGGAGCGGGCGATCTGCTCGCCATTGCGATGGGTCTGCTGGAGTTGTTGCTGCACCTGGTAGCGCTCGAAAAAGCGGGCCACTTCCTCCATCACCGCTCGGTACATCTCGCAATTGGTTTCGGTCTGAAATAAAGGATTTTTATAGGTATAATTTAATTGTATATGAGTTATTATGTATTAAAATCCTATCTAGTTTTGGATATACTTGCTCTTTAAGTTTTAAATACAGTATTAAGATAACTTCTGGAATTTTATTTGTTTATACATTTTTGTATATTTTTCTTCGATCATTTTTATATTTTTCTTTTATAAAAATACCATATAGATATTTCAAGTTATAGATTATTATCATGGATAAATTAGTTTCTGGCCAACTACACCCAAAAAAAATCGATATGAAACGTAGATCGATTTTACATTATGATATATCAATTTTAACCCGTAAATTCGATATGCTCGAAATGAGTATTTAATGTTAAAACGATATGGGTATTGCATAAACAGAAATTTACATGCTCATATCGATTTTACAGCGACATGCTTTTTTTTGTGTGTACCATTTCCCCACCAACTCCTACGGTTTTGCCCCAATGTGCCAGGTCATTGTATTGACACTCTGATAATGCATTTGAACCGATGACTTTAATTTATTATTTATGTTAATTGTAAATGATTTTGCTTGGCAGCAAACATTTGTGGAGCAGCGGCATCAGCATTAGCATCAGCATCATCGTCATCAGCCTATAAAAACTTTCACTTGATTTGTTATCTCGCCTCTTACTCTGCGCATTTCTCTACGGCCGGCTTTGTGCTGTGGGTCTTTGGGCCATTCCATTCCATTCCATTCGATTCCAGCATCTTTGGCCAAGATGTCGGGGGAATGTCGCTTTTGGTTAACTTCTGTGAGCCAAATTGTCTAATTATCAAATGCCATTCGAGTCTATGGCGCTTGCCAAATTGGCAGAGACCTCAAAAAGGCGTTAAGATTGCCGATTGCCATCACCTGGCACACGCCCACCTCCCCGGCCATTTGAAAATTGGCCAAAACGAGTGAATATATATATATATATATATACATATATATATCTGTGAATATCTGCTGGTTTTCGGGGTGGGCTTCACACGATGCCAAAATAGTTGGTGTCTGGCTGATTATGTAAGTTGGCGAAGCAGTTGTTGCTATTGCTTTTGCTATTGCTATTGCAACGCTGGAAAATTGTTACTAATTTTTCATTGGACGTTTTTCCGTTTTCGGAGTTTTTCCTACTGCGTGTTAGCAAGGGGTTTTCATTCGAATTACGAATTGTTTTCGTGTGTCTGAGATTTATTTGAAAATTATGTGGAAATGTGCTGCTGCTGTATTTGATTTCGATTTTGTTATGGTTTGTTTAATTTCATTAATGCCCAAAGTGTTTCAGCCATCGTCGGTCAATTGGATCTCAGCTCGGAGGATAAGAGGATTTGTGTTCGCAGTCGGATTCACACTCCGACTCAGATTGAGATTCGCTTGGCTTGGCAGCAGCTTCACTCCATTCAACGCATTTCCTGGCTGCACCGGTTTGTTGAGTTCGGGATCTCCCTCCCGGGTGCATAAATTAAATGCGGTCTCCTCCCATCGACTGCTCAATCGATCAATCAATCAATCTCGCCAGGGTTCCACCCACGCCTCCTGCTTGGTTTTTTCATTTCATTTATGATGGCAAAACGGTTTTCCACGCGGTTTTCCTGCCTTCTAACCCAGTTTTCCGTTCGCCAAACAAGAAACGGACCAAACTGTAGAAAATATTTATCTTTTCTTATTATTTCTTCTTTTTTTTTCTGGTTGCTTTGTTTTCTTTTGCAATTTTCCAAGGCGCCGACCGCCGGCTTTCCAAGTCAACTTCATTGGGGCTCATTTAAAGCGCATTAAATCGAAATGAAAGCGTAAATATTTTCGCTCTTTCAGCGGCATCCGTTCGATGATTATGCGTTGCATAGAATCGCCTCGAATTGAAAGTGTTCGGAGGGGAGAAACTGAGCAGCTTGGATCCCAGATCTCAGATCCCAGCATATGAGGTGTGACCGCTGAAGGTCATCACGTCGGTTCGGAGTTCAAAGTTGGTTTCGGTCAATTGGGAGCAAAGTCGGCTTAGTGGACTGGTCTAGTTTTCGATTGGGGAAAATCACAGACAACTGGGAAAATCTAGTCGTGGAGCAAGAGTAAAGTGAGCTTCGCTAAAGTAAAAATAAATTTTCAAATAAATTCAAATTTTTTGGTGATGCTTATATACTTTGATATATTATTATAATACGTCATTAAAATATTTGATGCCTTCTCAAGAAAATACAATTTACTATATAGACAAAATAATCAGTAGCTTTGTATCTAAATTTCTCACAACCTCTCGTAACCTTTCTAACTTCCTATTCCCCAACACTAACAGCATACCTATAATTTGTAAATTCTTCGCAGCTACTTTAATCAATTCAATCTATGGGAGTACCTCCAGAATGCCTTTTCAAGAATTCTTCTCAATGCCCAAGTCATTTCATTGATGGCCAACTTATTATTACACACCATATAGATAGCAATCAGAATTGTTTGATTCAATCTTTCGCTTCTCACTTTTAAGGTGAATTGAAGTTTCAGAAGGCACAAAACCCGTCAGCTCCATTAGCAACCTTTTGTGAGGAAGTATAAAATTAATGCAGCTGTTGTCTAAAGGAAATGGTCGAAAGACAATGAAAGACACGATGACCAAAGACCAGAACAAAGCAATATATATAGAGGAGGCCGTCCGACCACACTGCGAGTCTATAATTAAGCGTCAGAGAAGAATTCTGCCGCCTAATTGCGATGGGGCAAGACATTTTGCCCTAACTGGGGAGGAACTATGGAGAAAGGAAATGACTCGATTGATACACGAGAAGAAAAAAATAATAGGTGATTATAAAAAAATCATTTTATTACGTAATTTAGATAAATTCGTTTTGATCTAACATTTTTAAATACATTTTGAAATTATATAAACAACCAACATAAGGATTGGAGATCAATAAAAAGTTCATAATCTCTTCTTTCCCACATCATTGTAACCAAATTTTTTTTGCACAATAAATGTCCGGTAAATAACCTGTTTTATGTATAAGAATATATATTATAGAAATAGGTTCTTATAAGAAATTTAAAACCGATTTGGTTCCAGTAAATATTTTTAGAATATTATTTATTTTTAACAATTTTAAAACACAACGGTTTCCAAAAAATAAAATGCTTGTTTAAATTAATTTGCGAAAATTCGGAATAAAAACATTCCCTTACCAAAACTTCAGTGTAAAAGAACTGAACCTAACAAGCGACCCCATCTGGTTACGGAATCGTTCCCCACATCTCTTACGTTTCCATTTCCATTTCCATTCCGATTTGAGTAAATTAAGCGTGAGAACTATTTAAATAAAAAATGCTAGAGACAGGAAAACAGGTTGATCCAAGGAGGGCAACAGAAGTCGGTAGCCAAAGCAGTTCGAGATTGAGATGGGGTTCGGTATGGTGTGGTGTGGAGTGGAATTGTTGGGTTGATTTGGCACTTAACATAGTTTCCTCCAGTCGAGAACAGAAATCACAAGTCACGTTTGTGTCTTCAGTCTTTTGTTTGGCTTTGCGGATTTCTTCGCCTGCCTTTCGCCGGCTCATTTACTCACCTGTTTCAATTGCCAATGCAATGTATCCACCTGATTCTGCAATATGACAGCCTCGACATTTAGTTGATGTTGCTGTTGTTGTTGTTGTTGTTGCTGCTGGTGGTGGTGGCGATGCTGTTGGTGGTGCTGATGTGGCAAGTCGTAGATGTGGCTCTGGATGTGGTGGCTGGGTGCGGCCAAGATGCTGGCATCCTGCAAATGTTGTCACAAATAAATACATATATGGATAAGTTAAAGAAAAATGCCTGCGAAAAATGCGCGTTAAATTAGCTGTGCAAAAACGAAAAATTGCAATTTGAAAAATGTTGTCAAAGTGTTGGACAACCACCCAGTGGCTGGTTTGCTTTTAATGCGAAATTGCGCACCAAAAGCGGAAAACTCAGCTGAGCGACTTTAACACTAGCCAGAGCCCAGCCAAAGTTGTACAATTAATTAGAGAAAATTATTTATACAATACCTAGCCTCCTCCTTTGTATTTATTTTATACGTTATACTGCTCGCCACTAAATTTCTGGTATACTTAACATTTTCCACATTTATTAAAGCTTTGGATGCGAGCTGCGTTAGCTGGTCAAGCGCATAACCCGTTTGCCTCTGGCCAACCATGTTTTCATATTACTTTGTTTTTAGTTTTGCCCATTTTTTATGTTCACGGCTTACTTTTTCTTTTATAACGTCATTTTTTCAAAGACTTTGACCCACAACTCGAAAAAATAAATGGGGAAAAAAATAAAGAAGCATAATGTGACGAAAACAATGTTGGACCATTAGACACATTTAGAAACTATTTGTGAAAAAATAAAAAAACTATAAAAGAAACCATACAAATTATTTTTTTTTCATTTTTTCAGATTGTGACTAAAATGTTAGAGTAGAAATACTACTACTATTTATAATAATATAATAATATAATAATTTCTTGAAAAATATTTCCGATTTAAAATTATAAAATGTGTAATACATTCAGCATAGTTCAATCAAAACTTAGCATAGTCATTTTTGAATAGTTAATTATTAAATCATGGTTAAATTGGGTTATACCATTAGTAAATAAATAATATTTAAATAATTTTTATGAAAAATATCTGCAAATTAAAATGATAAAATGTGTAATACATTCAGCATAGTTCAATCATAATTTAGCATAGTCATTTTTGAATTATTAATTCGGTAATACAAATAAGCAAATAGTAAATAAAAGAAAAACCGACAAAGACAATTACTCTTCAAGTTGCAACATAAATCACTTACAGTCTGACCTCCACTATTTCGACCATCTAGTGTTGTAATATCTTTTAGCCCACTTTCAACGCCCACACCCACGCCCACGCCCATTGCCCAAAAGACAAATTACCAAAAAGGCAGAGACGAGAAAAAAAATTATGAATTTTCATCAAATTTGATTGCAAATGTTTGTTTGCGTTGTTTGTTGTTGCCACAATGTAAATTATCATTTGCGGTTTTCCAGACTGCCACGCCCCCCCTTCCATTTCCACCGGAGGGAAAACCGAAAAATGTGGTCAGCTCAAAACTCAATTTGGTGCAATTTTACGCTTGTTAATTAATGCATTTGCAGCCATATTTTTGTTGTTGTTGCTGTTTCGCTTATGATTTTGATTTATTGATTATGGGCATAACGGGCCAAACAAGATTCGGCGGGGAGATGAATGGGCCTTGTTGCCCCAAAGGCCGAAATAGGAAATAAATAATTGTTTATAAACAGCTTTAAGCGTGCGCATTGGTAATATTCATGCTATTTGTTTAAAATATATAATATCCATAATTATGGCCGAACGGACATAGAGCATATAATTTGTAGACTATTTATTTTTCACTCTATTAATTAAAAACTATTTTTCCGGAATGCAAATGTTAGAGGAAGAGCACTATTTTGAACAATACGATTATCCACTATTTCCTGAAACCAAATTAGGCGCCTTACTAATCCAAAAACTTAGTTCATGTGAAATATTACTTTCTCGCATTCCCATTAATCCATTCATGGATTTCTGCAATTACATGTCAGCTAATTTGCATATGAGAATATTCCCAGAAATTAAGAACAGGTTTCTTCCGGAATCACTTGTCAATTATATTTTAATGCATTTTCATTAGGTTTTAATTAACAATATCTTTGGACAAGCGAAGGCAGGCTAATTTCCATGGCAATCTGAACGGAAAAGCAATTACGTAAAAGTAGAATGCATACGAAAATCCACTTCTCAAGTAATCAGTTCTCAACTTTGGCTCCAGACTTTTGCAGACATAATTGGATTCCTGTGAAGCAATCTCCCACATTCTCGACTCAAACTAATTTGCATGAGGTGGAGTTCAGAACCCAAACAATCTAATTAAAATGCGCGTTACAATTCACAGGCCAACAAGCAGGTAGAAAAGGTAGATAGTCGAACCAGAAATAAAGTGAGGGGGAGGCTAGATAACCTCATTCCGAGTAACCAAGACTTTGGCATCTAAAACTTTTCTGTTTTCTTCGTTGGCAACAAAATGTCAATTGCAAATGCAATTGCATATCTCCAGTTAAGGAATCTTGCACATTCACATTTATACCTAGATATTTAAATGTGTGCACATGGAAAGAATGTACTAAAAAAATATATGAAAATAAATAAAATTAAAGTATATTAGAAAATAAAAAATTACTTTATTTTTATTTTGAAATTTATATTTATAAAAAATGTTAATATTTCTAATATATCTTCGAGTTTAAGAATATATTTTAAAAACATTTTATCATTTCATTAATCATTTCCAATCCTTTAACTTTTTAAGTATTTTATAGAGCTTTTCCATTTTATTCTTGGTTATTTTAACCACTGTATTATAAACAGGAACCTTTGGTATGGGGTTACTTCCCACCCTTTGCCCCCGAGCTCATCAATGTGCTATTTATATGTAATGAAATAAAACCGCTGCAACAAGCAGAAGAAATCTGCATTTCAAATAGGCAGCAACAGCAAAGGCAGCAAACAATTGCATGCTCCAGTAATCTGCAATTGAAGGAGACTTCGGGGGCTAAAAAGGGGACTGAGGGGGAGTTAGCAACAAGTGTGCTAAAAAGGGTTTCCACACACGAGAGAGATGGGGATAGTTAGCCCGACAGAGAGAGAAGATGGCCAATTCCCAGGCTCCGCCATGAAACTTGGCTCGTCTCCATTACCAACTCGATGTCGTTGTTATTTAAATTGGTTTGCGCTAGAACCGAGGCAGCGGCATGTTTTTTTTTTTTTGAGAGGGGTGGTGGAAGAGGGTGGTTGGAGGCGGGGGCACTGCATGTGTGGGTGTGGCAAATGGGGGAAAAGGGTCAAATAGCAGTTCACGCTTCGCTGACGAGCTCCCCACAATCTCCAACAGATCCGACTCGGTTTATTTAGTCTGCTATGCGATCACAAAAACATTTCAGACTAAATAACTAAGCCCATTTGTTGTTAAACAATGAAGCTGCAACAATTAAAGTGTTGCAACAGGAAGTGCAAAATAAGGTGTTTTATGCGAAGATACAGGAAGGAACACTGGAAACCAAGTAGAATAAAAAATAAATATTGATGAACTATAATTAGAATTTTTTTTAAACAGAATACGCTTCTTTTTATTTGTAATTTTACTTATATAGATGAATATTTCCCTAGTAGCTGTACCAATTAAAAGGTATTAATTTAATTCTATAAAAAATAATTTCATAAAATTCTTCAAGGTTTTCAAAGCTTTAACAGACTTTCCACCCAAGGGTTACCAAAAAAAAACTTGCATAAATTGCAAAACCCCAACTAATTTCCAGCCAAATAATGTTATTCATCCCTAGGCCAAAACTCTGACTAATTCGATTAAGGGCTTACGATTTTGCATTATTTCCCTTTTAGCCATGCTTGGCACACTTTCGGCTTTAAATTCAACTTCCCCCTTTGTATAATTTTCAAGGCAAACAGACGGAAAGTGCAAAGAAAAGGGAAAATAAAAAGAAAAATGAGCTTGAAAATATTATGCCATTACAATGAGATGAAGCTGTAATGAGTGGGTGGTGGAAAATGGAGGGGGTGCGAGGTCTGTAAATTGCATGGATTTGGTGAGCAATTTGTGTTTGTAGTAAGTACTGCTGCATCTGGAATTCAACTCTGAATTTCGCTCCATCACAGGCTGGATATGGATAATTGTCATTATGGTAATGGCCAAAGATCTGAATTTGGCACGACTTTCTCACATGACAAAACCAAAACCGAATCACAAAACAATGACAAACTTGAATTGTTTTTTTCTGTTTGCTTTGGCAATCCGAAAGATTCGCTGATTGCTGTTTATTATTACGATGGCTTTTGCCAAGGAATTTCTGCGCATTTCTGTCGCAGCTTTTTGTTTGTTTTCCGTTTTCATTTTCATTTTGTCATTTGCACGGAAATTGGGTTAATTTCAAAACATCATTTTACTCGAATCCGACTTCCTCGCACTCGCACTCGGACTCGAGCATTTGAATGTTGCGTGACGTGTGCCCTCAGCTGGAACTATTTTCGATCAAAAAAGCAGCTCCGAAGTTGCCAATGATTGGCCTGAAGATGGAGACGGAGACGTGGATATCTGTCAACGGGTTTGACCTTCATTAGGCCCAAGCTTGGCTGATTACCTGCAATGTGTCAGTGTCTATCGCCGCCCATCTCCCCCTGACACTGGAAAAAATCGGTTGGATATAAATAAATAAGATACCAGATATTATTTTAAAAATGTTTTTTTTTTTTTAATCTTCTTGTTTAATTTATTTTAGTGTGATATAATATTTAAAACTTTTTAAAAATTTTAAAACAACAAGATGATAGTTAAAATTTAAATACACCATCATACTATATTATTATAGATCATTATAGATTATTATAGATCATCTCAAAAAATTAGATATACTTTATATGGCCAGTTCTAGAATAGATTTTTAAAGAGTGACTAGTATCTTTATAATATTAGATAATTTAATTAATGTAGAACAAAAAATTTCTTACATTTTAAATTTTAATATATTATTGTGTTTCAATATTATTTGTTTATTTGTTTAAAAAGACAAAAAAAGAGCAGGAAGTACATTATATATTGACAAGCTAAGCCCATTTTTCCCAGTACACAGTCTGTAGTCTCTTCCCGCTTTTAAATGTATTAAAGTATTCCAACTATTCCCCGCCAATTGCATTGACAGTGAACCAAAACCAAAGCCAACAATCAGCGACAGTCGACGACCGACGGAGTGGCTTGGCTTTTGTTTACTAGTTGTGTAAGCTGATTTGGTTTAAACGGGCGGTGCGGTGGGGTGGTTAAATGTGTTTTAAATGGCCCTCTAATGGGCTCGAACGCAGCCCTTTGTTGTGTTTCCTCATTGTCTCCCCGGGCACAGAATCCCCACCTCTGTTATTTTTACCTCTTTCAATCTTTCACCGTCCGCCCTTTTGTGCGTGGGCGTTGGCCGACACGCCCCCTTTTGTTGGGCGCCTTTTACGCATAATCTATTTCAATTGTCTGACCACCCAATGTATTTTCTTTTTTGGGCCAGTCAGTGTCAATTTCTGGACATGGTTGTGTACAAAACAAATTTAATTAAATTGATATTATATTTTGCATTATAAAATATTGACCATTTTAATGAGATTAACTTGATTTATTATTGAAAAAATTATGATAAATTGATGGCAGAGTTTGTAGGCCAGGAAATGGGCTTTAAAAGGAACAGAAGAAGTGGAAAATGTAATTTAATTTAATAAGGAAATTTATTTCATTTCAAGTTCATACACAAGTTTAACATTTTATTAACATCGTAACTATAGATATTGAAATAAAATATTAGAATTATTGAAAAGGCATTATAGCATTTTAATCTCCATAGTTAAGGATTTATTTTTACCAAATATTAAAGTGATACATATAATTTTTGTTTGATTGATAATGAACATTAAAAGAAACACCGAAACTTTTGCCAACTGTCAGACGCACAGAAATATATCTGTGAAGTTTGTTCTTCTGTCAATCTGACAATCTGTCAATCTATAATTCTGTCCATCCGCTCGTTACTCCTGTCTGTCAATCCGGATCCGTAACTTTGTCCCCACAGTACCGCCAACTTTTTTCGTTAAACTCTGTAAGTTTGGCCCGTAGTTTGTACCGACAATCTGTCTATATTTAACTGAGTTCGTATCCCAACCGCCGTCTGTTTGTTTTACCACCTGCTCGTGTCAATGTTAAATGAACAAACTTTGAGTTGAAGAGATATCCATGTTCAATTGGCGCAGAGTAAGCAATATTTGCGTTTAATGTTTAATTATTTTGGTTAATTTTCGTTATTATATTATTTATTTTTTGGCAGTTATCTAATATTTACTTTCCTTGCGATTATTCAACCTCATCTGCTTATGTTTATCTTGTCTATTTAATACTATTTTTCCATTTACCCTTTGTCAATCAATTTTCAATTCAATTTTTGCCAGCTTTTTGGCCGCTTTTGTTACAATTTTTGAGCACTTGAGGTAGTTTTTCTCTTCTATTAAAAAATTGGTTCAATTGGCCTGCGGCAGCAAGTTGCAGTCACTTTTTTGCAGAATTCAAGAGGTTGGGTCTTATTTTTTTTAGCGAATTCGTTTCGCTCCCTAGGGCAAAACACTTGAGAAATGTTTTTCGAGAGTTTCTTTCTTTTTTTACTCTGCGTTTCGAGAATGTTTCTTGCAAATCACGCAAATGGATTGATTACGCCCCTTCGCAATTCGATTAAACTCGCTGTCCGTGAGCAACTTTCCGTTCTAATGAAGCCAAAAAAAAATAGCCCCAGAGAACTCAATTGAATTAATAGAGAATTCTCGATTCCCTCGTGGCTCCGAAGCCTTTTCTTCACGCCTGAGATTCGACCAGATGATTCGAACTGCTTTCTGACCGTTGACGTTGTCCCTCCGTTCGAATTGGGTACACGAAATTTAATTTTCCGATTTGACTGAGTGCGAAAACGTTTTTCCAGTCAGTCTTCGTTCCGAACTCTTTTTCACAGGGAGTTGTATGCTAGCTCACCTCTCACCGTGGGCCGAAAGACTTGTTTTTCACAGCATATATATGTGTATTTTTTAAACTTTATTCCATAAAGCCATTGGCCTTCGGTGACCAGGTAGGAGAGGCATAAAAAGGGGGGAAAGATGGAGGGGCAGAACGGAAATGCAAAGCGACAGGCAAAGTGCGCAAAGAGCGGAACTGGAAAATTGTGCTTGCCTATTGACGGATGGTTTGGGCCAGACCCGAACCGAACAGAACAGAACAGAATGATTCTATCCATCTACCAGTTTTCATCAGCTAGGAGGAATGGGCAGGTAATTGCATTCTCTTCCTCACTTAAGTATGCCCTCTACCGGCGACTCACGTTACTAAGCCTTGGCTAATAACTACTTGGAAAACTTGGCAGTACTTAAAGTTCTTTAATTTCACTTTTTACGAAAAAGTTATTTTATTGTTCAATTTTAATCGTTTTTATGTTTAAATCTAAATTAAAAGAAAAATGTTATATTAAAACAAATTTTTTAAAAAATTTAGTCAAAATAATGTTTATAAAAACATTTGACAAAGGCAAATCTTTAAAAATTAAAAGTTCCGTAAAAACTGATTCCCCTTCATGAGTGTCGTCACTTTTTATATTATCTTTGGAAGGTAATTTTCCCTTTTACCCGTAATTTTATAAGGTTTAGCATTTTCCTTCATGCATTTTCACCTTACGATAGGCTTATTTAGATTTGATTTAACAGCTTTAAGGATTTTCATCGCCTTTCACTCTACCTTCGTTTACCGTAACATTTTCTTGCTCCATTAGCTGTTATTTTTATTGGCTTTTAGCTTTATTTTCGTGAAGCTTGGTGCACTCAGCGCCGAGAATTCACAGTTAAACGCATTCGCACGACCGCTCCTTATGTTGTAGGCTCAAGACCCCGTAAGACCCCGTAAGACCCCCCCCCACCCGTTTATTAGCTGGCACGTTCTTTTTAATTTTCTGATAACTACAAATAGGTTCGACACTCGTGCAGCAAATTTTACCGCTGCTTTGGAATAAAGAGGGTTTTTTTTGGTGGAATAAAGGGGACTAGGGTCTGAACACCCGCTGCATACTTGATGAGCTAAACGGAGGTTTCAGCACGATTTTTTTCCGTTCTTGTCTTCGATTCTGGCGTAATTTTTTTTCTTCGCCGACTGAAGAATGATTTTATTTATGCCCCTCTTGTGGCTGCCTCATAATTCAGTGTGTGTGTGCAGGGTAACATCAATTTGTGGCCATATCTGCGCTTCGAGCTCCTCTCAAATGCAATTTAATTGGGAGCACTTCGGTGGGCAAACTCTATGGCCGAGCCAGTCCCTCACTCATTCATTCTCTTTTCCACTGTTTGCCGAGCTAATGTCAAGGATTTGTTCAAGCCAAGTTCCCAGCTTCAAGGCCACTCGGATTGCGGGGGTGGGTGGCCATGGAAAAGGGGGTGGTTGCGGTGGAGCTGGCAGGTGAGACACTTTAGTGCGCTTCAAGTGTCTGCGATTTAATTTTACGATATTTCGCTCTGCCTTTTATTTTTCCTTTATTTTTTTTTTGCATAATTTTCAACTTGCGCTTAAAGTTTCAGTTCACGTCGTCGAGCGACCGCAGCGAACTTCAACATTTTTACATTATTTATCAAGCACGCGATTCCATGTGAGCATCTCAACCAATTCATTACGTATATATTTCTTTTTTTATGTCTTTCGGCAAACTCTTTTTGGTTTTTAGTGTTGGGCAGAATTTACTTTTTTGGTCTGCCGCTTTTATTGGCAAAAAGTTCAACGAACTGAACACAAAAGTATATCAAAGTTCAGCTTGAGGTGAGAAAAGCCATTCGAAAAAAAGTTTAAGCCAAGTGGAACAAATAGATTCTATGACATTTTGAGAGAAGCTTATAATAACAAATTTTAATTTGGCAATTTTTTAAAATATACCTAGTGAATTTTTAATTTTTAAAATATTTTAAAGGTTTTTTTTAGACTCTTTAATAACAATTTACTTAAAAATTACAAAAATCCATTTCAATTTAACCAGAAATTCGTCTTTTTTTTAATTTCTTCTGACTAATTTGTTTGAAAACTCTCTCCAAATAAAAAAACCATGCCCATATCTGGCACATATCTCGCCTAACGTTCATGTAAATGTAATTAAAACTGGGTAAAAAAAAATCCAATCAACCCAAGATCACCTCAAGATCTAATACACATAGGATATATCCGCAATTATAGATCAACTGCCTTGCCACTGTGAACACACCTTATATAAATGCCCAGCACTCCCTATAATCCACTGCCAAACGCTGATTGTCCAACCAAAAAAAAAAAAAAGATATAAACAAAATAGCTGAGGAAATCCAAGAAATATTATGCACAAAAGAGCCGGCAAGTAAAGAGTGAAGCGAAAATTACATAATAATTCTTTTTTATGTGTCTGTCCATTCGTTTGCCTTAGCCGACTTGCAAAATATATTTTTAAATTTTTTTTTTTTTAAGCAACTTCACTGCCCCTGTCTCTATCTAACACTGTGAGTCCGTCTCTTTCGCTCGGCTTTTTTTATGGTTGAAAAATTGGGACAGCAATTTGCACGCTCTCGACGGCAGCAACAAAAAGCATTTCGAATATGTTTTTTTGATTCTAACGGAAGTCGGTTGTTGTTGGCATTTGTTGTTGGTACTTTTGGCCATTTTCGAGGCTTGGGCGCCGCTGATGACCCATGCTAATTGGCTAATTGCGTTTAATTGCCTCTTAGCATATATATATTCAGCTGGGAGCCGGGAATTCGTTTGTTAATTATAATATTTTTCAATTTACTTTAATGTGTCCAGAGTGAGATGGCTCATTAACGTTTTAATTTTGGCCAGCAGACCTGCCAGCCACAGAGAATAAACATTTATGGAAATTTAAATCTAAGCGGGAAGACAGGAAGTGAGTCTCGAAAAAAATGTGGGAAATCTTCTAAGGTAGAACTATAAATTCACGGACTTAAGGTGCTTAATTATACTATTTTTATAGTATTTTTTTATTGGAATAATAATTACGAATATTAAATTACTAAAAATAAATACAAAATGAAACCTCTAAAAATAACCGAAAAATAATAAACCAACTGTTGTTAAATATATTACTTGTTAAACACCACAAGTGCCATAAATTCTGCTCGAATTCCAAAAACAACTAGAACTTTAAATGGCCATAGAGAAAGTCTGGTCATAATCACTAGGATGCAAGATACTCTCGGTGCTGGCAACTCAATTCGTGAGATACTTTTCAGCCAGAGCAGCGGCGAAGATACAGATACAGAGAACAGAAACAGTAGCGGCAATTAAAATATTGTGCATGGCAAACTGTAAACCAAGAGATTTATGAGCCAACGAAAGGGAACCGGCAAAAAAGGGTGTGCAAAAGGCAAAACTAAATTTAAAGAGCTCTGCTCTTTTCCCTTCCGCCAGCGAATGCGTGTAATTTATGTCGCGGCCAAAAAAGATAAATTCCGAGCCAAAGTGGGGAAATAGAGCTATAAATGTAGCTGGCGAAATGTGATACGGAATGATTAATTTGATAGGCCCTAGAGCAGTGCAAAAACCCAGCATTCAGCATCCAGCATCCAGCTGAGCTCTGTTTTGCTTATTAGTTTGCGTATCTCTCGGATGCAAACGCGGTCTGACTTTGTTTGGTACTCATGTTGTTGCTGGTGTTGCTGCTAGTTGCTGCTAGTTGTTGCTAGTTGCTGCTGCTCGGACTAGTGCAACACGTTGCATGTCAATGGCCATAATTAAGCATGCGAAAACGAAGCAAATGAAAACAATGCGGGCAGACCTCAAAAACCCCTTCTACGGCTCCTACAGAGTAAAAAAAAAGAGAGCATCTAACTAAAAAGATATTAATATTAATGTTTATAGTTCGAATTTTCACATAACATTCATTTCTAGAAATGAACTAGTACTTTAAATTGTTTGAAATATAAATTTATGATAGAAGAATGATATTATAAATTTTTAAATAATTTAGAATAGAGAATATTGATTATTTTGTTTCAATGAAATGTTAAAAACATAATTATTTTAATAAAATAATTTAATATTTTAACAAAAATCAATATATAAATATTTAATTTTGCTTTGCAGTAAATATTAAAATTATTTAGCTTTGAAATTTACAAATAATAAGGTTCTTTTTTGCAGTGCACCAAGTTGCCATATCTATTTCTCGCATTTGTGCGCCTCTCGCCAGTTTTCCATGCATTTTGGTGGCAGCTCTGTTGGCCATTTTCATTAATGGTCTGGCTGCATTGTGGGGTGCAGTTGCCACCCCTTTTGCCCCTCTTACCGCCCCTGCCCTCCCCTTCCCTCCCATCATGATCCCCTATCCCCATTCCATTGTCTTGTTGGTTGCATTGTTTTGGCTGCATTTTGATTTGAGCCACAGCATCCACAGATATGCCTTCGCTTTTCCTCCGCTTTTCCACTGCAATTCCCCCATCCCCTCCCCTCGACACCCCGGGGCTATCATTATTTCAATGTTCATTGCTCGCTCTCTTTCCATTTGCGCCATTCTTTCTCCCTCTGTTGCATTCTGTTGTGTTTATGCAGGCAAAGAATTTGCAACCTCGAGTCGAGATCTTTTTCCTCTGTCACTTGGGGCATCATTTCCATGGACCACCGCCCACACAGTCGAGAGCCACCCCCTATTATTGCCCCATGACCTTTATAAGCTGCGCTGTTGACCTTATTTGTTGTAGCTTTTTTTGGGGGGCCCTGCTTTAAGTGAAGCTGAAACTGAACAACTTAAGCCCTAAAATTAGTTTCGAGTATTTGGCAAATAAAAGGTTTTGGGCTATTTTCTGTAGGGTTAATACAAACTAATGGGAATGGAGGAGAGTCATATAAGAAATTTAAATATTTCCGCTCAACTGACTTTTCCTTTTTCCTTTCAAAAACTTACTTTTCACACGCTGTCTTGGATTTAAGCCCCCCCCCAGAAGAACTCAACCCTTTTCAACGAAATTTCATATTTTCCCACAAAAGTCTCTCTTTGCTGACCCCTTTTTCATCTCCTTTTCGTCTTGTTTAAAATACATTTTAATCTAAACGCTGTTAATTTAGTTGTTACGCTTCAGACGCACCCAAACAAAAAATCAAAATCTAGATAAAACAATCATTTTTATAAAGAAAAGTTATATGAGCAAAAAAGAAAAAGAGTTTCACCGAAAAAAAAGAAATGGAAAATGCACTGGGGGAAAAAAGGGGGAATTCCTGCTTTGATTGCGTCTTCAAGCTGACATGTGTATGCTACATGTAATGGGAGAATTCAACAAATGAAGACAAAGAGCAAAGAAACAAGAAGAAGCGGCAATTGTTGCTGTTGTCGAGGCTAGAATTTATTATTTCCGCCAGCTTTAAAACTCCCCTTTTTTTCTGTTCAAAAAAGTTGACAAGCAGACGGAAAGGTAAAAGGGGGTGAAAAGGGGCGAAAAGGGGGACACATTCAACAGGTACGCATGCGCAACGCTATACGTCATGTGCAACAGTAAAACTTCCACGGCTGAAACCGTGTTTTACACAAAACTTTAAACGAGACAAAACAAAGTTGTTCAAAAAGTTAGAGACACCCATATATTTTGTGAAAAAATTTTAAACTGCCTGACTTCAAAACCTTTTTAAACCTTTTTTTCAATGTTTATCGTTGTTTACATTAAATATGGTCAACTCTAAAAGATTATTATCAATTGTCTAAGGTTTTTATACAATGCAACCATTTTGGATTTTATCATTATTTAACATTATTATTTTTGATACTTAACGATACTAATTTACTACGAACAATTAAAAATCTATTTTTTTTATCCAATAATCTCTATTTTTGATGCACAATATAAGCGTTATAAAAATTGGAACTTCATTGCAAAAATACTATATAATGTTATAATACATATTTTAAGGAAATTAATTGTAAAAAGAAAATCAATTTGTATTTAAACCAAATTCTAATGAAATAATTTGTATTCGGAATCTTTTGTGATCTATGAATTTTTAAATAATTTATTTTTGTATATAACTAGTAAAATTAGTTCATCATTTCTAAAATCTAAAATTTGTATACTATTGCTTTATAGAATTCTAAGTTATTGACGTTGGACTGTAGTTTTTGCCGATCGCTGAGGGTGGTTGCTGAAGGGGAACGCGGACAAACGCAGCGAAACGCGTTCACTGCGGGTCCAACTTTTTTTTCGTGGATGTTTTACTTTAAATTCGGTTTACCTTGTTGCTGCTATTGCTGTTGTTTTGTTATCGGCGCAATTCCGCCTTTTGAAATTTGCTGCTTTGCTGAGCGATTTTTTTTTTTTGGGCTTTGTTGTTTTTGCGGCCGTTTTCGTTGTTATTGTTTTACACTTGATGAACTCACTGTGAGCCACCGCTAAAAATGCAGAAAGACAGCCAGAAAATAAGAGAGAACTTGTCTCTCCGACATTTATTATATAGCATGGTCACGGTCTGGCAGATTCACGCTAACACACTTTGTTTATTAACCAGTATGATTACAGGGTAATAGAAATTCTGGAGCCAACGCACCTTTAAGATATCATCTTTGTTTTTCCTCAAGTTCCCTCAAAAAAGTATTCGTCATTAATTTAAGAAATTTGGAATCAATGCTATTTATTTTACATTTTCAGAAATATTTCTTTTACTTAGTTAATTTTTATTTTATGAAAATATATTTTTTAGGTAATTTTTTTTTTTTTTTGTAATTTTATGGAAAATATTTTTTATATTTTTTTGAGTGTATCATAAAAAGAATACACATACTCTTTGACTAGCAGTTTAAAATATTAAACCACCACCGTAACCATAATTTTCAGCTTTTCGTTTCGTTTACTTTCGTTAAAAATAAACATTCAGTTCAAATATCTCTTTCCAAAAAAATTTAAACAAATTGTTATAATCACTTTGTTTACCGTGAGTGGAGGGAAAGAATGCGAAAAGAAAATTATGGAATAATAAAGTAGGTTCATGCCAAAAAGGACTGGAAAAATGTATGTGTATATCTGCATAATTTATGGTCGCATTTGATTAATTGAGTTAATAAAGAATCAAATAAATTTCGAGCGAGAAAGACGCTTGCCTTTAAATTTCAATTTGTTTGGAGGACTTTAAATAGAATACCCCACTCTCTTATGTTTCCTGATATTTTTCAGCACTTTATGTCTGCCTACTCGAAGCACTTGAATTTGGCTCTTATGTATGAAGCAATTTTCCAATTAACAAAGCTAATTGTACTTTACTTAACTCTTTTTACTCGCACTTTCGAGGCATTTAAGTGATTGCCCAAACGCAAATAAAAGTTGTCCAAAAAAATAAAATGGAAAAGCAGACTTTAGTTTAAACCAGTCCTAGGCAAAGTCGAACGCAAACTATTTCAATGTGTCAATCCAAAAGCGAAGAAAAGTGAGGGGGAAAACTTGGTGAGATGACCAAATATTATGGCCAAATAGTTTCCGGCTTGGGAAAATGCCTAATGAGACTGCGGCGTTGAAAGACGATTTCACGATCAGGCCAAAATGCAAAATGCCCCAGACCAGCTCACTCTGCCAGTCAGTTAGTCAGTCAGTCAATCAGTCAGTCAATCAAGAGACTTGCCAAATGGAAATACTTGGCCAAGTTGAGACTTTGGCCACAGACCTGGGTGCCGGCCAAATTGGAATGCCAATGCAGACACGAAGCTCCTTTTAAAATATTTCCCAAATTGTCTTGACAGTTGCGATTGTTACGGTTATTCAATCTCAAAAAAAAGAAATTGTTATGATTTCTTCAGCATCGCATCGCATCGCATCTTCGTCTTTATGCATTTCATTCATCGCACTTAGCCGGCTGTATGAATAAAACATTCAAGCCAAGTTAACCCATTTCTGCATTTATCTTCTCTTCTCTGTGAGTGTTTTCTTTTTCGGTTTTTTTTTTCCATTTTCCATGCAATTTTCGCACGAGTTGGCCGAGGCTATAAATAAATATCACACTTGTCGAGGAAATTCTCTCTCTGTCTTCCTTCGCTCACGATTTATGTGGGAGCCATCCCGAGAATATCGGGGGCTATGTGGACTGGTGGGGCCCTCAACTCCCTGATGCGTTGTGCGGCCAGCGCCAAATGCACCGAATCAACAGACACATTCATTTTATTCCTTTGCCCGGACACACTTTTTTTTGTTGTAATGGAGCTCCATCAGTCTTAACCCCAAAGCTACCTGGCAAAAGTTTTTTATGGCATCATCTAAAGTTAAGTGGACCCAATTTTCCCAGCTAAAGTTTCTTCGCTTTATTGGGTTTTGGCTTTTACTTTTTAGGATTTTTTTTTAAATATTTACATTAAAAACTTTTTGGGGAGAAAACTAATTTCAATATTTTGGAATTTGATATGATAAGATCAATGGGATATCAGAATGTTAGTTGGCATTTATTCACTTTGGTACATGGAAAGATTTTTCGAGACCTATAACTATAATATGTAATCACATTTGTGATCTGAGTTATAGGACACACATATTTACTTAAAATTTTTTTTTAATATATTTATTGTATTTTTAAAAGTAATTTAAAATATATTTTTCAGTTCTTCGAGGGTATTTTAAATGCTCAACTAACTTAATTTATACTTCACGCTTCAATATATCTACTTTTTTTTTGCTCTTTGCGTAATGCAACCTGGGGCAAAGTGGCGTCTGCACTTCTGCAACGCCCCCTCACCACTTGCGTGCCCCCTTTGGCTCCACCTCTGTGGCGTTGACGATTGACGAGCAGATGGAATGAATTTGTGGCCGAATGGCCGAGAGCACTCTTTCCATATATCCCCCATATATCGCATATATATCCCATGTGAAGAGGCTACAGGCGATGATGCGGTGATGAGGCCTGGGATTTCCAACGAAGTGCTCTAAGAAATTTAGTGTTTCTTTATTTTTCGCTTTTTTCACAGGGGAATGAATAAAGCGGCAGATTTATATGGACATCATTTGAAATGGGAACATGTGAGAAGAAATTTGCATTGCTTTAAGGAGTTTATGGTAAGCCAATGAACTTTATAACAAATGTTTTTTAGTTGCGAATTTTAAATAGGGGAATTTTAAAGGGGAACAACTTTACTTATTTGGTGTTCTTAAACCTTCACACCTACTTACTGAAAGTTGGTTTGATCTGCATCGTAAAAAATATTATTCGATAAGCTGAAGTGCTGATCATGGATTTCTTTGACCCGATCCAATTTGATCAAGCAAGATCAGCTTTTTAATTCTTTAGCTTATTGAAAACTTTTGTCACGCAGAATATTTAAATCGGGCGTTTTTTTACGCTACGTCGCAGACTTTGCTTAGTGGCTTGATATAAGATCCCTTATTATGCTCTGAAATTACCTTCAATTACCCTAAACGTCAATTAGCCAAGGAAAAAAAATCAGACTTGTAATACTACTACTCTGGTCATGGTCTTATAACTGACATAATAAAGACATTTCAGCGATATGACAATCTTTAGGCTAAACGCACCGAATGACAAGAGTTAATGATGTATCATGTGTCTATAGAGAGGGAGAAGACCAAAATCAAGGTTAGGAAATACCAAACAGGGTGTAATTAGGAATTTCAATTGAAGCAGTTGTCAGGCAAATTATAATTATTCATGCGCAAAATTGTGGAGTGACATTAGCTTTATTTAACCATGTTTCATAACGTTTATCTTGTGGAAATAATTTGGTGTTAATAGATGTACATTTTAAAGTTTATTTTGCTAAGTTATCAATGTAATTTCTTTTGTACTGTTATAATATTTTCGTATTTACCAAATTTGTAAGTGAGTTGGGATAGTAAAGTGTAGGTACCCTGAAAAACTAATACTCAACATACAATTAAAATTGTACATGAGTTTTTGCTTTTTTAGTAAAAGGCTAAAATAAAAGTTACACTCTCTTCGACAGTTAGTTACCATATCTTGACTTTACTTCGATGGGCTATGGCCAGATGTATTGGGTAATATCCCCCGTAAGGTCAACGTAATTTGACTTCTATTCACGCCTGCCAGCGATGGCCATTGTAGTTGGTAAGTCAGCTGTCAACGAATGCGGTTTGCAGTTGTTGCTTTTATTTATTTTTTTTTTTTTATATTTCACCGCCAGCCAATTGAAAGTGAAAACCCGATGCAATGAACTCTCCTCCGGGGCGAGGATGAAACTATGGAGCATGCAACTCCTACACCACAAGTTGCAAGTTGCAGTCGACAGTAGGGAAAGCAGCAGAAAGCAGCTGCGTTAGAAAAATTCAAATTATGCGACAACGGAGCCATTCAAGTGTGGCCAAGAGGCCGCAACAACAAAACCGGCAGCGATATCAAGTGACAATCATAAGGAAAATAAAAAGAAAGACAACAAAAAATAGATATAAAATAAAAATAATAAGCTTTGTTGCTACTTTTTCTCATTACGTTTTATCGGCAGCTATTAAAGCCGCAAAATCTTGGCGACATTTCGTAATGAGGCTTGGGATGGGGGGGTCTTAGCCATATCCAGTTGCCAGTAGTTTTGCATGCCCAAGAAAACAAAAGGCCATAAACTTGTTGATTGTCTGTTGCCATGGCTGCCAATTCCAAAACGAAAAAATCGGCTATATGGCCTGGGAAATCGCCACCCCAAAACGCAATCCCAATCATTAATTCACGGCCTGACCTTTGCACGCAGTTAGTCGCTTTTTTTCGAACGCCCTAATGAACGCTCTAGGCCCGAAAAAAACATAAACATATAAGGAGCTGAAACAGCACACAGTAATTCTTTGGCTAATTGCTGTTTAGGCCAAGACCTTGCTAGCATTTTCTTTAAACAAAAGTTTTGCTTTCGATGTTTACGCTTGAGTTTTCAGCGAAATCGGTGGGTGATTATGGAATATTTTTGCTTGAGAACGAATTGAGGAAATATTGTGATTGTTCGATAAAGTCAAAAGGTGGAGGGTGGCGATGGCTGATGACGGCATAGGCCTTCAAAGCGAAGGAAGTGAAAATTGGAGGTGGAAACATCTGATTTTCGGGGGAGAAGGAAATGTAAATAACTTGAAATCACAACCTACTCAGGAAATGGTTGAAATAAATAAAGGAAAAGGTTCAGGAATTGAGGAAAAGTATTCGCTAATATTAAAAGAAAGTTTGTTTCTTAGAAAAAGTAGGTGCATAAAAAGTAAAATTCTTCCTTTCAGCTAAATAAAAAGTTTTTCAGATCAAATCAAGCACATAGAAAATTGAAATGTTGGTACTTCCAATTCCTTGAAATTTTAAGTTACACCCGAATAAACTACGATCGATTTATACAGCTGGAATTGGAATTATTATAAAAAAGATTTATGGGGTGTACTATATTTTATTTTTTCAAGATAAATATCTTAATTTTTTTTATTTTTTTTTCTGAATTTTGAATATTGAACACGTTATGTTAAATAGAGAAAAACAATTATATTATCATCAAAAGAGTACCACCAACTTTCCATCGGAATAACCCTACTGCGACTTTCAATTCCACTTAAAGTCCGCTGCTGAGCTCATACACTTAATAAATATTACATATACCCTCCAACTATCCCCCCTTATCACCCTTATCAATGCCAAATGAAGTTTGCTCTCCAATCTCGACCCACACACGAACCCCAACGAATCGAGCATTTTTCGCACATAAATCAAGTTGACCTTAAAAAATCGGAGAAACAAAAACTTTGTCATAACATGGCCAGCAACAACAACAACCACTGAAAGACTCCAAAAAGGAGGCGAAGTATTTCGAGGGGCGAAAGGGGAGGGTGTGGAGTGGTAAAGGGGGAGGCTGTCAAGGCTACGTGACAAACAACAAGGTGACATAAATATCCAGTTGCTCCAAAAAGGAAACTAAACTTTTTTCTTTTTTTGCCCAGGCAACATAACAAAGTGCAAGGGAGAAGGGGATGTGGAGCAGAGTGCGAGGGGAAACGGAGACGCGTTCCAAGCAATGAAAGCATAAAGCTATACAGTAGAGACTCGAAAATCTAAACTCTCTGAAAATTTAAATCCTATCAAAAACTCTTTTTTTAAGTAGGGTTAATGATTTATTTTGATTTTGATCAGATTTTACTTTAATTTATCTAACTGATAAATACGATCAAGATTATATGTAAGATCTGGCTTCAAATTTTAAATTAAAAAGTGTTAAATTAACCAAAAATGTTAAAGAATTTTGTAAGTTTTTATTGTAAAAATTGTAAAAAAAGAAAACCAAAAATAAAAACAAAAAGGTAAATCTATCTTTTCAAAAAAAATAAAGGATTAGGTTAATATCTCTATTCTTCTTGAAGATACATTCATAGATGGTCAATCCTAGAATTGAACATTTTACCCAATTAAAACAATTTTTTTTAAACATTTCGCAAACCTACTTCTTAGAAATAGAGATCCGTATTTCTCAGAAGAGTAGAGACCACTGTACTAACCTGCTGCTGTGCTGGCTGATGTGTCGGTTGCATTGGCCAGACGAGATTGAGATTCCTGGCGGATTGTGTCGGTGGTTGTGCATGTTGTGCATGCTGCGGGGGGTGTGGCGGAGGGTGGCTGGGTGGTGGTGTGGAGAGCAGCTGATTAGCGGCGCCAAAGTGTATCATGTTGGCGGTGTGACGTCGTGCCGGCAGAGCTGGGGGCGGGGTGGCGCAGGGGGAATCCTGTTCGCTGTCTCTCTCTGGCGATTCCTGATTCTCCAGTTGTTGTTGTTGTTGTTGCTGTAGCTTGGCCTCGTTTGTCGGCGATTTCTTGGGCAATGTCAAGGCATTGTTGTTGTTGTTGTTATTCAGCGAAAGCGAACGCGCAAAAGAACTTTTGAAATAGCGACACGGCATCTGGAAATCAAAGTCAAGATCCGTTGCCTGCTGCATATTTGTTGTTGTTGTTGTTGTTGTTGTGGTCTTGTGCATTTCTATCGGCCAAGATAGAAATTCTTTATTTATTCTTGTATTTTCTCTTGTAACTAGTACCTAAATCGTTTCACTATTTTCCTTTTTCTGACTGTTTCAAATTGGCATTGTTGTTTTGTTTTCCTCTTCTGTTTCCTCCTTCTGGATTATTGCATTTTTTCACGCACTCATAAGCTCACTTTCACACACCCACACACAAATCAATTGGTTTTTAACACTTGAGCGAATTTTTTCCAATACAATTTAATAGAAATTCAATGGAAATCAATTTCAATTTCTGCGATTTATTTGCGCGCCCGTAGCACAAACAAAATTCATAAAAAGAGGCAGCGATTTTTAAACTGCGTCCGAACTGTTGAGCTTTTTTCCGGCGAATGAAAAGACTCATTTTGAAGACGAAGAAACAAATGGAAAGAGAGACATGTTTCCAAGACGACGGAATGGAACAGAGAGACTAAACAATTATAACATTGCAGCGATCGCTTACATTTTACATTTCCATTACACTCGAAAGTATGCTACAGATTTTGCAAATGTAAAATAATAAAATGATGTAAAGTAATAAAAGTATAAGATCGCAATAAAATCATAAACCAAGGAACCTTAAAAAACTATAATTGCTAAAAAGTTGTTAAAGGAGTATAATAAGAACATAGGACACTCTATAACTTCGTAAAATGTTACAATTCATAAGGATTATAATCCGTGTAGAATATAAATTAAATGTAGAAAGATTAGGTTTAAAAAACGTTCTTGGTTCAAAAAGAATGCCAAATTGTAGAAAATATATGTTAACAAACTTTTGTCTCCCTTAAATTTTCAACGGCCAACATTAAAACTAATATGTGTAAAGTAAGTAAAATGGTATGTAAAATACTTTTGATTTATTTCACATACAAAATAAAAAATTGTATATTTAAAAACCTGTTAAAAATGAGAAGAAATCTGTCTAAGCGAACTTACCAGACATAAATAAAATAAAGGAATTAACTGCCTCATCTCAACATTATTTCTGGCTCATAATTTTAAATTTCATTTCGAAAATATGATTTATACTTTTCGAAACGTTTATTAAAACATGTTTCTAAATTAGGAGGAAACAAATTGTCTTTACCCCGAATCAAAAATACCTATTACAACATTTTTTATTGGAAATAATATCACTTGAGCTATCGAATTTTATTTTTATGATTTCCCCCTTCTAAGGAGGCATTAGCATTCGATCCCATTCAAAAGCAACACCTCCGGTTCCTCAGCTAAAGTAATCCCCGCCCTAATTCCCCATACCTTATGTGGTATCTAAATTGAGGGGACAGGTTGCCAATCAATTTGATTGTGCTGCGCTGATGTTTGGCCCTGTTTATCTAGCTTAGGGGCAAGGATTTTTTGGCTTTTATCATAACAGAAGTGCTTAGATTCCCTTTGATGAAATGCACATAACCACCTCTGACACATAAATGGAAAAAGTTAAATTAAAATTGTGAACATTTGTTGATAGTTTTTGATCCCTGAAAGCCATGTACCCAAATGTAGGTTTTTTTTTAAATTTACTTTTTGGGTTCGGAAATTTTTGTTTTTTACACGAATCCGCATATATATATCTAAAGAATACAGGACACTTTAAGATATCTTCGATTACCAAAAAGAAAATATTTGTTAATAAAGATAATTGTTTGATGAAATCCTTTTGCAACTTGACCCTCTTGCCACTAAAATAGAAATACAGCGATTAGTCAGAATCGTTCGTAGTCGCAAAGTGGGTATTTAGTATAGATTTCTATTTTTAAGGCCCCACGATCCACTGTTGCCATGTGCGCATGCCCCTGCGACTCTCCGTTACATAAGGCTTATATAAGGGGGCCGTGGGAGCGAGCGGGATGGGCGTATATCAATTGGTTCTCTCGGTTCTCCCCCAACTAGCCCCCTCTCGCTCTGCCCCATTGAATGCCTGTGGCTCCAGTGAAGATAAAGACCACGTGATGCGTTCCACCGGCTGCAGCAGAGAGCGAGAGTAAACTTGTGAGAGGGAGAGTAGTACTTGAAGTTGCGTTGCTCTTGTTTTGATTTTCAATTTATGTTCCATGCTCCCCCGCGCCGCCTTGGAAATGATTTAATCTTTTTGAAAATAGTTTCAGTTACGCGTTGTTGCTGCGACCGTGTGTATCGGTAATCGGTTTTTGAAGATTTGCAATCGATAGGGAGATACGAAGAGAGTGCCATGAGCGAGCCCAAGGAGAATATCATGGATTTATCCGTACGAGGTAAGTGGTAGCGTAGGCACCTGTCCAATTCCCCCTCTCCCCGTCTCTCTCCATCTCTCTCCATCAAAACAACAAAAGAAACACGTGCATTGGTGAGAGTGCGAATCGGGTTTGTTTGCTCTGCCTCTCACTCACACTTTCAGGGCGAAAAAGAGAGAGCGAGAGAGCGGTGGGTGGGTGTGTGATAGTAAGCTTTTTGCGAGGGTTAAGCCCCCCATGTGACAAATTATTTGATTTTGTCTTCTGATTGCTACAAATTGGTTTCTTTGATTCTTTTTTTTTATATTTATATGGCGATTTTTTGTTTGCCATGCGGCGGAACCTTAAGCAAATAGCGGTTAATGTACACACACGCAAAATTAGAGAGAGACGGGGCTTTCACTGAAACGTCACTGGGCACAGTGGAATCAGGCTAAAAGATCCCGAAAGGGGCGTGGCGCAGAAATATCTCTCTAGGGATACATCAAATTGTTGAGATTTATCCAAAGGATTTCCAAAACAAAATAAAAAATCGTAGCATACCTTTTGGAGACCTTATAAGTGATTTCAACCGGATACAAATCGTTAATTTATGAGAAATTCTTATTTTTTATATTGTTCTGTAAAATTAAATGGGTAAAAAAAATTACTATTTTAAAACCAACTAATTTTGAAAAGGAATTGTGTCACAAAAAAATAAAACAATACAATGTTGTGATAAGAAATGTGAATTTTAATGTCATTGTTATTTTTAATTTTTTTATTGTAAATATCATGCTTTGTAGAAAATAATGAACCATGATTTCGCATTAGTAAACCTCGTAGTGGCTTCTGTACTCGACACAGCCAACAAATAAAAAATTCAGAATTTACACAGCATGTTTTCATTAATTAGTACAGACCAGATGCCGTATAATTGATATATTGTAGACCCACCCCAGGAAACCCCCATTCCCAGCCCCCAGCCCCCGGCCACTTAACCACTCCGCCGAACGACTTCCCCCGAGATAAACCCGTATTTACCCACTTGATCACCTGCGATCGATATGCATAGCACTTTGATACACCCCAGAGCTGACCCCTTTGGATCTTGCGTCGGCATTTACGGCCTTTGATATCAGACTAATCAAATGTTGGGAAGTTCGATAAAACACGATGGATTTCTCAAGTCCATTCCGACCTAGAATTTTTCGGTTGCCATGATGGACTGCTGTCCAGAATTGGTGAAATAGAAACGACGACGTCGTCGTCGCAAGTTGTCGCCATCCCCACAATCACAATCAATTGCACTGTCATCGTGTCGCCGGCTTCGTTATCAGGAGGAAAGGAAAGACGAGGTTACCAGGCGACTATAAATATTTACCCTCATGATATAGTTGGGCCGCATAAAAAGTGAGTTGTGGCTGTGTGGATGGTGATTATTATGATTATGGTGGGGATAGAGGCGCAGAGGCGAGTTTAATTATAAACGTTTACGACAAAGTCACACAGTTGCCATTCATCACTCACGTTTAGAAAATAGGGCCTGATAAGCCAGACCGTGTAATAAAGACCCCTTTTATTCCGGGACTTTTAGAAATAATTGTAAGGCACTCGGCATTCGCTTAAGGTTATATGGGCAAGTTTAGATAATATTTTACAATTTTATTTCATTTTATATGATCCCAAATAAGGTGACGTATTTCAATATTCTCAAAAAGTTTTACGATAGTTTTATGAATTCCTAAAGCTTCTGATAAGGTTTCTGTTTTATCGCAACTTAAGTGTAAGCCCCTTTTTTTGCCGTGCAGTTTATTATTCCCTGATATTCATTATTTTCTAGAAGGCCCGATCGACAAAGCTCTCATCAAAAGCTCATGAGAGAGTGAGTATCGTGTTCTCAGTTTTAAAACTGACTCTCCCTATCTGTGATTCGTATTTTTTTTTAGCGATCGGATCACATGGTTGGGGATTTCGTGGCTGTCTTAGAACCTCCAAGTTCCATTCACTCTGCTCCGGCTGATAAGATCGCAACGCACGCTTCTGGGCGTGGAAAATTTGCTGATGCAAAAAACCGAATAATTGACACCATAAACCAAAACAATCTATGTCGCAATTTTGGGAGGCTGATCCATCTGGCCATTATCTTGCTAAACACCACTAATCTATTCCCGAAATCGGGTCACTAAACACGCGACTAACCTGAACGGAAGCCTTGGCACGCGCCCCTCGGCTAACAAAAAACGCGTCTGGGCAGTTTTGGAAAATTTCTGAGCAATCTGAGTCAGGCGTTTTTTTGGGGTCGGTCTGTCTTGCAAAGTGGAATTGGAAGTGGACTTGGACAGTCGGTGGCGTGATGATAAAAGCACATAGTATTCATGTTGTATACGCATGGAGCATAAAGCGATGCCAGGGCGATTGTTTTGAATCGATTGGGGTAGCGGTACAGTCCCCATAGCGCCATAAAGGGGAATTGCCTCTAGATTAGATTCACCAACTGCCAGACATTTATTCGTTAAAAAGGTTTTATCAAGTCAGTTTCGTATTCCATTCATTTCGTCACCTGCTAATTATACTTTAAATGACAGGCAAATAAATTACGCACTTGAATATGACAGTGACGAACCTCTGACAATCTGTGCTCAAAATATATAAGGGATCTTCAAGAATATTTATTTCAAAATTGTATAGAACAACAAAAATTGTTTTTAAAAATTTAGAGGAACTTAAAAACTATCTACAAATATATACAGATTGTTTAATTTTAATTTAATAAAAAAAAAACCTTTTTATCAGTTATTTTTGTAATACAATGTTTTTTTTTCAACATTTTAGAGATTGACTTAGCACAACAACAAAATTTTAAAAAAATTTTGAGGAACTTAAAAACTATCTACATATATCTACAGATTGTTTAATTTTAATTTAATAAAAAAATTCTTTTTATCAGTTATTATTTAATAAACTTGAGTATCTTAATCACAAAAATTTATTAGTCCCTTTAAAAAGTGTCGCATAAAAATTCCCCATTTGATAAGTGTAAAAATAAAACCACTATGACTCTTATAAATCTTAATCAAAATATTTATGATTTTTAGTCACTCTAGAAAATTGTTGATACAAATGAATTTCTGCTACTAGTCATATTATGTTATCTTTTATTAAGTCCTGATTTCCTCTGGTCAGCAAAGTGTACTTTTATTTAGTTTAGTTTTCCTTAGCTTTGAGTGATTTCAAGGAATAATGTACATTTAAGCTCAAAAATACATATCAAATATTTGGAAAGTCAGCACAAAGTTTTGGACTTTTCCTTTCCTTTATGCTTCTCCTGATTATTCCAACTGCGCTTCTTGGCTTTGCCTTACCCTTCACCCATCTCTTTCCCACAGACCATTACGTCAATTTGCAATAACGAAAACCAGAGAAATCTAAACAAAACTGCAGCGCCATCAAGTGCGGTAATAAGCAGGCCATCTCGCTTGCACCCACTGGAATCCATTCAAATTGCGAATGCGAATGACGAACTGTGGGGTAGAGGGTTGCAGGGGGAGGTGGGTGGAATAGGGGGGGTCTACGGACAGAGGCTTGAAATGGGGGAGACGCCACGACGACGGCGACTGCAAAAATTAATATTATGTCATGCACATGTATTGCGGTCTGCGGTGTAATCTGCCACAGTGTGCGTGTGTCAGTCTGGGCAAGTTTGTGTGTGTGGGTGCGTAATTAGTATTGCACTGGGAGAAATTCGGAATATTGTTTTACGAAGTATTCTTTAAAATACGTTAGGAATTTGGTTATTTTTTTTAAGTACCAACAGACTTATTTATTTGTTAAAAAAACTCCACCGGAATCTCGTATTTAATATTAAAAGTGTTTCCAAAACCAAAATATAAACAAACAACTATAGTCTACAATTCTTATTAATTTTAAATGTCTAATTGAAGTAAATTTTCCTTTTATTTTATCATAATTATCATTATTTTAAAACGATAATACTTAAAAATATATTTTTTCTGTGTATCACACATATTAATCATAATTCATCAAAATAAATGATTAAGTTTTGAATCGTTGTTTCTTCTGACACCTTTTATAATTAAAATTCTCCTTTTAAAAAAAAACTACTTTTTTTAAAAAATAAAACATGATTAACTTGGGATCCCCTTTTTCTTGTGAGATAAAGAGTTTTGGAACAGTGTAAATTACACCGAAGCAAAAGAGAACGGCTGAGAGCGAATGAGAGAGCCGAGCTTAAGATATCAATCTACACGTGTTCAAAGACTACAACAACAAAAAGAACACGATCGTTTATTGCCATGCAAATAAAGCCCCAATTTACATAGAGAATTGTATTCGCAAGAAGAAAGAGAACGTGAGAGGCAAAAAGAGAGATCCGGGCCTAGCACACACACACACACACACACAAAGAAACAAACAAACAAACATGTGTGGTTCAATTAAAAGGCGCCATAAAGACCTACAACAACGGTACTTTTTGCGCTCTTTCGCATACAAATTGCAGGCAATCAATTTGCAACAACGACAATAAAAGCAATAAAAACAATAAAAACCACCGCAGACACCGCAAAACTATAATGAAGAAGAGGAAGCAGCCAGCAGCTGAAGAGCATTTAATGAAAATGTCCAATAAGCCAGAGAGCTTTTTATTTATGACAACTGTGCGTGTGTGCACGTCAGTCTAATTGTGCGTGTGTGTGTGACTGCAGCAAAATAAACACAAGAAAACTGAAATTATATTGGCCATAAAATTTCGTACTAAATATAAAAATGCATAAAATTTGGCTCAGCGAAAAATGTTAACAATTGTGGGAGCGACGGAGAGATAATTTAATTCGATTTTTTTGGGCCATAATATTGGCAAGGCCAAGCTCAAGCGATAGAAAAAGCCACCTTAATAACAGGTTTGGCCTAGTGACAAGTTGAAAATCAAAAAACAGTGCTCAGAAGGTATCAGAAATCAATAATATTTAATTTAATGCTTTGTGATATATGTATATCTCAAATTAAAAATTTAGTTTTTTCCAATTTTTTTTATTTACACAAAAAAAGTATCTACATTTTTCATAGCATACTTTTACATTTTTATTTTTAAATATTTTATTTCGTTATACCTTATGCCTTATAACATGACTTTTTATCTTGAACTTGTCACTAAAATATTCTAAATTAAAATTAAAAGCGAATACTATTTTTTAATAGTCAAGTTGTTGGGGTATGGAAATAATTAATTATTATGCGGGTGTGAAAATGGTTTATATTTCTAGATCTTGATGATCTAAACAACATCCCTTCATAAAAAAAAATAAAAATATCAATTGAAATTTGACTATCAAAACACAACAAATTAATTCGGAGAGTTAAAAGAAAATGACACGCGCAGGCTTAATTAGTAGCCACAGCAATCAATTGTGGTACCCCCATATTTGCAGCATCCTAACCCACTGTGTTAAATGAATGAGATGGGTATACCACATAGAAAGAGAGAAAGCATATGGAGACCGGCAAAAAGTTTAATTGAGAAGCCGAGCTATTTAAACCACGTGGTGGAGTAAAGTGCATTGTTGTTATTTCGCGTTTTGTGGAGTTCTCAGCGGTTTTTCGTGCGAGTTTGCTTGTTAAATTGCAGCTCAAGTGTCTTCTCCCTCTCTCAATCCTCTTATCTCACTCGCACCCTGTGAGCCCGGCTTTGTTTTTGTTTTTCTTTCTGTTTGTATTTGTCTTTGCGGTCGGCTGCCGTTGGAGCAGCAAAAGTGTCAACAGATGATGAAAAATGCGCCACTTGAGGGCTCAGACGATGAAACCGAAACCCAACCAATGCGATTCGGGTAAAGTGAGAAAAAAAAGTGAACCACAATACAACGTATAAATTTTTAAAATAATTTAAAAAATTTAAAAAAATTAGTGTCGAACAAATGTAAAATGTGTATTGTTTTGCTTATTAATTATACCATTTTATTTTCATTATGCGATTACGAAAAGTTTATTTGTGTATACCTATTGAATCATCTATAACTACTTTAAAAGGCTTGCTATAAATAATGGTCAGTAGCTAAATTCACCAAGAACGGATTGACATAAAAATCTACAAAAATCAGATAAATTCGTAAAATTAGTTTTAAATAAATCTCTCTATGCAATTTTATAAACATCTTTAATAAAAAATAAAATATGTTATTAGAATATTGATTAATCACTTAAATTGTTATTCGAATTTATTTTTTTCGCTTTATGATAAATGATTTTTTTCAGTGTACTTATTTTTTGTGCTCTTCCTTGTCGTCATTCGGTTTGATGTATTGGCAGGAGCAGTGACAGTGAAAGGGCAAGAGAGATTGCTAGTCCCCGTAGAGGAGTGGGATATTTGTGTGTTAAAAAAGGTGAACAGCGTGTGAAGTAGTGACGTTGACAGTTCCACGGATTTGATACTTTTCCCTTTGCTTTTCCTGTAATTTTGTGTTTTTATTTTGGGGTAAAACTCATTGTAAGTGACACTTGTCGGGGGAGTGAAAAGGGCGAGAGTGGTGTTCAGACATTTGCGGCTGCTCATTTACGCCCCCAACCAAGAATTTGCCGCACAGATCAATCACAAGACCTAAGCCCATGTCTTACCCCACTCACCCCCACCCCACTGGCAGCACCCCCTTCGAAAATCCACCCCCTCTAATGCTCGGTTAATTGACAGTTGACGCTGTCTCTGCCTCAGTCGACGTCGACGTCGTCATCGTTGCCTGACAGTAAATTGAAAAATTGTTGAGATTTCTCGAAATAAAGCAAATGTAAAATATCTAAGAAATTACAAACAACAAAAAGCAATCAAGAAAGCAAAGGTACAGTGAAAAAACGTACTAATATCTTTAATCACTAAGAAGTGCTTACCGATTTCGATGGATTCTTTACGGAATATATTTTTTTTCACTTGTTGAAATTTTTAAAACTTTTATTAATATATTTTAAGAAGTCGCAAGTTTTTAACATACTAGAAATATTTTTATTATCTTGGAAAATTATTAATATTTAGTTTATATAAATTTTTACTGTGTACCCATCCTGCTGGCTTTCTACTTTTCTATCTCTTTCTGCTTTTGTATTTATTTGTTCTTTGGCTCTGGCGAAAATAAATTAAACTTTTACGAAAATGCTCGGTTCAAGGTGAGCCTATATGAGTGTATAAATAATTTATGTGGCCATAGTTTTTGGCCCCACCCCTTCTATACTCTACACTTTGCCCCCGTCTCCGCCCCCGCACACGCGCTTTCGTCTGCCAACGTCACACGCAAAATTTTAATTGAATTTACATTCCCATCGACACCGAAGAAGCAGATACAAACGAAAATAAAGAAATATTCCTATCTGTTTGTTAGTTTGATAACAAATTGGAGGGGCAGGAAAAAAACTAATTCAATTAACAGTTGGCCAATAAAAACGGAAAACGATTGCCCATTTAAGTGGTCAAGGGGTGGCGAAGGGGCGGCGGGAGGTGAAATGAAATAGTGTTCAATAAAAAAGAATTGCTCAATCAAAATGGTTTCTCAGGTAGCATTATATTCTTCTTTTTATTTTGCAGACGCTTTGGGCGAATGCCGTTTTTTTCCTTTTACAAAGGAAATATACCCTGTAGGTTGTTTTATTTTGAGGTATTTTATTTATTTTGATTTACTTGAATTTCTGTAGCACTAAAAATACAATTTTATGATTTTTAAATATTTCAAGTTTATTTTAAGAATGTATATTGCATTTAAAATTATTTTACTCAAGCTAATCTATTTATTGACTTACTAAAAATCATAAAAAATATAAATCAAGTCGCATTAAAACATGTCTGTGATGTTCTGCTTCTTATTTTTAAGTGTGTGTTAATTAAAGAGTTCGTGTATATGCAAATTTTAAACATGGTAAGCGTTTAGTAAAAACTTTTTAAAAAACCGGGTATCTTGTAGTCCGAAAACTGGATTAAGGCTCTTAAGTTCGAAGGTTTTTCCGTGGAGCCCAAGTGCGTGAGCTGCCACTTAGGGCATTTCCTGCCCACTTTTCCCCCAGGTCCACTTCTCCACCCCCCGAAAACTCATAGATACACTCGCACACACACAGACGCACAGAACTGACAGTTTATAAATGATCATGCGTGGGTGAGTGTTTAACAGTGGGTCGTTGGGTGGTGGTGGGTGGGTTACTGGGTGAGTGGGTGGCGGATGGGGGGTGGGGGTGCCCAAGTCGTGCATGCTTTGTTTGCTTTGCTTTTGTTGCTGCCGTCACGTGGTATCTTCTTCTTATTCCCTCTTTTTTTTTGGCATTGAAGCTTTTGTGAGTTTGTTGATTTTTTTTTGTGCTTTTTGTTTGCATTTCACATTATTCCACTGCAGTTGAAATTATCAATATTGTTGTTGCTCTAGTTGTTTGCCCCGGAGTTAGTTGGGAAAATGTTTGACTTGTCTGCAGGAAAATAAAATTTCCCCTCTTCGTCTGCTTGTTTGTCGTTCGCAAAGTGTCTAAAATGGGCCAGGAAAATTTGAGCTGGGATATGGGGGAGGACTTTGAAATTCCTTGTAGTTTTAGTTTAATGGCAGGATCTAATATTTAATAATGTTTTGCAAATAAGATGCTAATGGAATTATCTATTAACATGGAGTTCATTTGTAGGTTGAACGAGGTATAATACTCCACATTCTTAAACTGAATTTTTTTTTTTGATTTCAGATCATATTTTTTTTATTCAATCTTTTCCTAATTGAAAGAAATGTTTTCTTAAAAAACTCTCAAAAATATATCTTTAAAATTTGAATGCCAATCGATTGGTGGAAGGGTTGACATTTACGAAAATAGACTGATCTGTCCTAAGAAAAGGACAACATGTCAGCACAGGGTCACCATTAATCACATGAAAAATAAAAAGTGAACCCGCCATATTCTTTGATGTTGTTCCAAGTGCTTTGGTATGGAAGTCTAAATGGGAGGAAGGGGTTAAAAAACATTTTAAAAGATTTGCTTTGGAAGTCTAACATTACAAAAATGAAAATTCTAAAATATATAATTGAAAAAATAAAACAAGAAATGGTACCTAACTAGCTTATTCTTTTTATTTAATTTTTGACTTTGAAATATATTTCCTATATATGTTATTTCCTTCAATATACTTAATTATACATATCAAGCCACCTGCTTTTCTTGACTCCCCATTAACCCCCTTAATCCCCTGGACAACAATTGCCGGGCAAATCGCCATTCCATCATAATTAATTCTATTCATCAGTCTGTGTATCCATGCATCTAGCGATCTATTCCACCAGATAGATCAAAGTGTACAAACAGATCGAGAATCATTGCATAGACCAACATCTATAGCCAGCTATTGAAAAAGTGCTAACAAAAGAAAAACTTGAAAAATATTCTCGTAGTTTGGTGTTATTAATTCATTTGCGTGATGCTAATGAATTGCCACACAGCAGTAGAGTGTATTCAGATCCAGAATACATGTGGTATATCGGTGCTCTGCCTTGGAGACATTTTCGTTTGACTAGAGAAATTTTAGACCAGCGAAAGGGCCCCTAAGTAGAGAGTCCCCTTTCGCCCCCCCCCTTTTGCGCTGGCCGAAGAACCTCGAGCTATATCCCCTATAGCTTCCCCTAATCTTCTCGCTAGATCAACAAAGAGCACACGTACTAATTCCGTCATTCATTTGTACGTTAATTTGTACAACTTGTCGTCGTTTGCGTCGTCGTCCGTTTTTCGTTTCGTTTCGTTCGTTTTCGTTTCGTATAAATGTGCGAGATTTCAAATAGAGCAAAATGTAGTTCAGATCTCTGGGTATATATACACACACGGATATACATACGTATGTATATGCAGTTAGCTGATAATGGGCAATCTCCATCCGACTGTTGTCGAAGTAAATAGAGGTTCTTGAGAATGCTCTTTGCCAGAACATGATCTTCCGAGGAGATCATCGCTCACAGGTCCGTGCTAATGTCTACTAATCAAAAGAATTTCGAATTTGATGCATTTTAGAGGTTCGTTAACTCTCTGACTTCTTGTGTTGGATGTCCAAGGCCGATCACCGATGGTTATTTTGATAAGAAAAGTGTGTATACCGCATACATACTGAATAAAATAAGAAATTCTTTGGTTACCGTGTTTGCACGATGATATGTGCATACGTACCGATAAGGTGGGCCACTCGAAACCCCCGAATCCGAAATCCATTTTTCGCTGCCTGCGACATTTCAGAAATGCCAAAGCAAATAAGTTTTTAGAGACACATGGATATATGTGTAGATATGTACTGGGTGTACCTATATGCAGCGATATATATAGAGGTGTCCGCCGTCGGTTCCTTGACAGCCTGACATCTCGTGATGGGCAACATTGTTGGAACTATTGGAACCAAGGAGAGTCAAATATACTTTTTTTTTCGGTTCGAAAATGCGTTCACCCACACATCGGGATACATTTTCGCCTTGTCTTTCCATTGTTGCACTTGGCTAGGAAAGGGGGTGGACTTCTGGCTAAAAGGGGGGTCAACCTGGGTATAATTTATGACGCTCGAACACGTTTCGTGGAGGACTCTGAATGGGAATGACGTTTCCGCCTTAGAATCTATCTATCCCCACCATCCCATCCATCTATATATTCTGTGTGCTGGCTGAGTTATTTCTCTATGGCTTTCGGATTTTCTCCTGCCCACCGCTTCCTAGTTCTTCCTCATGTCACATGATGACAGGCGACAGATTCGCTGTTTTCGTTCTATTTCGTTCGAAGAAATACAGTTTTTGGGTCCCTCCACTTGTACTGGCTGTATATATCCCTCTGTTTCTGGTCTGCGGCATTTCTGGGCCCTGACTCACCGCCAAAATGGCCAAAATAGTACGAATCCCCTTGGCTTAGAGTGCCTTCAAATTTGGTTAAACTATTTTGATTCGTAGCGCTTTGTAGTTGATCAGTTGTTGATCTCGTCGAAGGTTGGCGGCGGAACTATCTTGGTTCGTTAGCACCCAGGAAGGTCAGTGGGTAAGAGGTCATTGAATGTTGTGATCAGGGTTAGATTAAAATATATGTTAAAGCAATTCCACATCTAAGAAATTTCTATCTGGGAAATAAATATTTAGGAAATTACTAATCATATTATATATTTTATGTTTAGGGAAACTGCAATTTTTTAAAATTTAAACAATGAATTTATAGAGCATTAATTAAATTTTTGTATAATCCATTTTTAGGCTTTTATTTAGTTATCCACAATTTCATTGATATAATTACCCACTGCTTATATATATTTTCCATTTTAATGTGTAGGACGTGCTTAACCTGAATAAACTCGTTAGAATGCAAATAAAAGCCATTGAAATATTTTGAAAGTACAAAACATAAATAATATTGTAATTAGGTTAATGACATTTTATGTTTAGACATTTCATATTTAAAATAAACAAATATGGCACCTTAAACAATTTTTCTCCTAACAAAATAATGGTTACAAACGATGTATGTACTTATACTTGGTAGAACGGGCACCCAACTGAATGAGTTTGCAAAATGATGTCAATAAAAACTATTAAAATAGTTTCGATGAGCACTTTTCGTATTTTAATTATTTTGTTTACGCCAGGCAATTAATTGAGTGTGAGCTCTTATCAGCGCTAGATTCTTTTTGCTCCGTTCTAATCGAAGAATATTGAGTTCCACTTAATACCACTACTTATTCGCCACCTGGAGGATGCTCACCTTCATTCCCTCCCAACTGAGATGACCAATTTCAAGGCGGTCTAATTGCCTCCGCTCCTTCATAAATCGTTAATGTGCAAAATATTCTCGGTTTTCGCGCGGGGTTCTCTGTTCTCTATTCTCGTTTCTACAATTTCGTGTTTATTTATACAAATTACAGCGAAGAAATAGGGGGAAAGAATAACAACTACAAAAAACAAACAAAAATTTCCACACATTAAAAAGGTTTTCATAGCTATGAAATCAACTCACGTGAGCGCTGCTGGCGTCGACGTCGCCGCAAAATACATGTTAGAAATAATAACAAAAAAAAAAAAAAAAAATCGCAAAAAAAAATACAACCGAAATAGTGAAAAATAAAGAAACTCGCGAATGGCAGATAAATCAGAGAGGGAGAGCAAGAGAAGAACAGAACCTAAAAACATTGAAATGAACACTATAGTTGCCGCAGTGCCAAAGATACAGCTACAGATACATCTACAGCTGCGGCCAAAGATACAGATACAGATACAGATAGAGATACTCGTATTCGTACAACCACAAACGTCAGCGTTTTTGTTCCATTGACGTAATAGCCAGGCAGAGCTGAGAAAAAAATCAACACTTTTGCATGAGTAAATTGAAATGAAACAAAATAAATAAAAATTCAGCCAGAGGCACACGGGCCGGCTCGCCAGCGATCTCTCAGATACTCCGGCCGTCCGCGAGATACTTTTTGAGAGAGTCGCGGCGCGAGAGTCGCAATATCGAAAAGTGAACTTTGAGACGCAGTGGAAAATGCCAAAAGTTTTGCACGCGTGTGAGTGAGCGGGGCAAATGATTAGAAGGCAATTAGAAGCATTACACTGAGAGAAGAGTTTTTTAAGATCAGATAATACAATTTAAATATTTAGTTAAATATATTTTAGATTTATTTTGAAAAGCTGTCACTTCGTAACTTAAATTTATTGTTATTTGTAATTCATTTGAATTTATTTTTAAATTTTTTGTATATTTACATATTATTGTTAATAATTTTTTCTCAGTGCAGAAACTGAGCTTTAGCCGGCACGGCTAGAAAGAGAGTAACCAAAGTAAAGCTTAATCTCAGGCCTAATATCTCTCTGTTTTAGTTATATTTTCTTCTAATATCAGTCAATATTTGGCTTTTATTTTTTTAAGTTGCGCGCGCTGAACGAAAAGTTTGCCAAAAATAAAAAAGCCAAAACACGCGGGCAAAAAGAGAGCGAAATCGCACAGAGGGAGAGCCATTTTCTAAGCTCAAGCGTTTTGTATCTGTGTATTCGAGCATACTTTGTATCTGTATCTGTGAGTTCGCCCTTAGCCGCTCTCTATCTCTCTCTCTCCGTACGGAATCTCTCTCATTTCAGGCGGCGTGTTTCTACACTTTTACACTTTGCAACGAAACGAGCGCGTGTGCCAGTCAGAAGTTAGTTGAACATTCAGCGCCACAAAAGCCACACTAAAAACATAATAAAAATAGCAGCAAAAAAATTCAAATTAATTCAAAAGTTGTAATCAGAAAAAAATTGCAAAAAACCGTGACCAGAAACCGGGATAAACTATAATGAAAGCTTTAAAATTAGCTAAAAACTTAAAGATTTTAAGCAAAAAGCACGTGTCACTGCCAGGCAGTTGAAAAAGTGTACAGTTTTAAAAAAAAATTGATGTGTATTTTAAAAACCCAAAAACTAGCGCGTGTTTGTAAGTTTGTCTGCTTGTATATATATCTAAATACATGTGTATATTTTTGTGGGAAATGTGAGTGTAATGTTCATAGTGCAAAAAGCATTGTAAAACAAACAGAAACAACAATCAGCTGACTTGCGCGCACTCTCTCCCGCCGCTCTAAATCTCTATCTCTCCGACTCTCCACCATCACTCTCTCTCTCTCCCTCTCTCTTTCTCTCTTATACGGGAAATGCATCTCAGCTTTGTGTAGAGTCGGCCCCACTTCCGCATCCTCTTTCCGCCGCCTCTTTCTCTTTCCCTCTTTTCGGCGACCTTTCGAACTTCGAAATTCGGTTTTTCGTAGGCGCTTGTCACATGCGCTCTGCGTCGACAGCGACGCCGGCAGAGCGGCCACAACTACACCCACAATAGCGCACGAAGCGAGCCGAGCGCAGCCGAATCGTATTTTTACAGTAAAAACAGCAGCACACGTTGAAACACTCACACGTCGAGCGTCGTTCGTTGAGATACAAACGCACGGATACGCGGATACCAGAAGAACGCACCGCATAAACGGTACAACTAAAAAGAATATTCTATCCTCTTAACAAAAAAAAAAAAAATTAAAGATCATCATAAGGATAATACACACCCTTAAAAATCAAATTAAATCAGCAATAAGGAAAGCCAATATCATAATAAATAAATTCTAATAAAAATCCTTAATCCTCGGTGCGTTTGTGTGTGTTTTGGTGTTGTTGTTCGCGTTTCTGTTGTCAACATTTTTCATCGATTTTCCCTGTCGGGCGCTCGTCGTTTTTCGCCTACTCTCTCGCCGTCTCTCTTGCTCGCCGCCACCCACTCACCCATAACTATACCTAAAATTCTCCAAAAAAAAAAGGAACACAAAAAATAAAAAAATAAAAGCTGCTGCAGCGTCTTCTTCTTCTTCACCAAATCTGCCATCTCTGTCGCACGCCGGGCGACCAACTATTGCAAATGCCATATTAGTGCTTTATAACTGTACAATAAGATATCACATACCTACAATATATACATATACATGTGTATATAGAATACAGAATATATATATATATATATAGAAAGCCAAGCAGAACTCTAACCAAAAAGCAATTGATTTTATTTTTAGTGCCGCCACAAAAATAAAAATAAAAAACGAAAATCGAAAAAGCCTAACAACAAATTTCAGCGTTAAACGTTTTTGAAACTGAAAACTGTCAACAAAAAAAAAAAAACACCGAGGAGAAACAAAATAGAAAAGCCACAGCAAAATAAAATACTGCAACTAGAGAAAACCAAACGCATTCGGCATTTGCAGCAGGAAAAGCGCTATAAAAATAGCTTAATTAGCCAATGAAACAACAAATTCAATTACACAAAAATAAACCTTACAAAAAGTAACCAAAAAGTCAGCGAAACGTACTTTTTAACAGCCACATGAATTAGTTTTTAACGAAAAACAAAAAAAATACAAACATCCAACATTTCTTGTTGTACTCGCAAAAGTTGTTGTTAAAACATAAAAATATTGTTGAATGAATTCGCGGTGCCTTTATTTATAGCCAGCATAACAAAAATCCAACACAAAAGTAATAATATACAAATATATCTATATACATCTCTAAATATATAAAAAGAATATCGCTGTAATAATCTATAGAGAAAGATCGTATATATATATAGAGACAAAGCAATAAAAAGTAACGGGAAACGTGCAATATTTTCAAAGGTTTAATTAAATTAATTTCGATTGTGATCCAAAAACATAACAACATATAACTACACTAAGCAACCAAATCAAAATAACCAACAAAGTGAGATACAAATTTCGTTCGTTATAAATTAAATAATTGATTAATTGTTATTGTTGTGAGATTAACATTATTATAACTATTGTTGTTGCAAAGATACCAATAAAAAAACGAAAAAAGATAACTAAAAAAGGCAAAAGCAAACTGCAGGCCAGTATAAAACCCGCAACGAGACACTTTTTGGTTCGTGTATAATCACAAAATTTCGGAAATTTTTATGAAAAAATGAGCGACAGGGAGCGATCGTCCCCAACACTGATCGAAACTGGTTTAAAAAACTTAATTGGCGGCCGTGATGGTAACTATCCACTGATCAGCGGCATTAATGGTGAGTAGCGAGCACAATCGAATATTAAAAATGGGTTTTCTAATAAAAAACTTGAGATAAAGTTCCTCAATTGAAACATTTTTAAAAATAGTGTGTACTAAAGAAAACATTACACGCAAGTGCTGGCAATCTGTTACCACTTGAAAACTTGAAAACCTAAAAAAAGGAAAGTCATAAAATACGAATTATTCTGTGATTGGGTCATCGCACGTCCGGAAATATGCAAAATAGTGGGGGGAATACGGGGTAGCTTTTGGGGTGGCTGTGGCAGGCAGAAGATTTCGACACGTTTCGTATAACCCAAATCCAAATTAATGGCAAAATAATGTTTAAAATAAAACCGAAACATTTTTCATGTCTTCCCAAAACATAAATCAATTTGATGGCGGTGGGAGTGGGTTTTATTGGGGGGATGGTTTCGGCAAAAGATGACCCATTTGTAAAGCCACTTCCAGTGCTTTTCATTAGGCCAGTAATGCAAGTATCTATCCATCTATTGACTAATGTCGAAGTACGCATCGAATCAAAATTGATAAGGCTATTAACCCACAAGTGAAGGGCGAGAGGGTGGAGGGGGTGGTGGGGTGAAATCGAGCTGAGGGTTGTCGCAAGGTTAAAGTGTACAGAGTGCGGAACATGGTCAAGTCAACCGAGTGTCGCATGTAGCACTCGTGGTTGTGGGGTCATTGAAGTACATTGAACGTGGGCTGACCCCGCCCAGATCCGCCTCGATTAACCCCCTCCCATCCCCTCCACAAATGCCGGACACCGAGACAGCGTTATCAATGCCTTAACCCATTGAGCAATCTGGGCCAGCAATCGAACTTTTGTATATAATTAGTTTTTAGTGTCTGTCGGAATGTTTTTGGGTTAAATGCTTGACATTTCTGTAGGCTTTTAATGGAATTTTTTCGGAAGTGGATTGGGGTTTTTATTGGGTACGTAGGAAATTACATTACATTACAATTTTATAAATAATATGTGAAAATATAGTAAACCTCGAGTTTCAACAGTTTTTTGAATTTAAAATAGATTTACTCTTAAAAGCAGAAGAAAATCCTTTGATTTCTGCGGGTTCCATTTATTTATCATCCCAAGGCCGTCGTTTATCTTACTTTTCTGCAATTTTTATCCACTTTTCATTGCATTTCAATTGCAATTTCTTTTTCCAAACAATTACACAGCAATTTTGCTGCACCATCTTGCTGTCTCGCAATTTTACCCACCCCCACACTTTAACCCGTTTAAATCTGTTCCAAGACATTTGCATAAGAAAGGAATTGGTCTTGACCAGCATATGGCTTCGAAAGAAATAAAAAAAAAACGAAAAACCCATCTCTGTGAACGAATTCGATTCAGAAAGCATTTTAATTCTCTTATTTTTGCCATTTTTGTGTGCTGTTGCATTTTTTTTGTATTTTTTGCTGGTCCCACATCAGCCCCGCCCACCGAGGAACGCCCACTTGGCCGGCGGCAACGTAACCAGAAATCAATAGCATAAAAGCAGAACGAGAAAATTCCATTAAAAAGTGTCATAATCGGTCAGCATAATGAAAAGCAGGCCCAAGTCTCCCCTTTCATTTGGCTCTCGAGTTGTTTCCATAAATCAATAAGCGGAAACCCGAGCACTCACTTGTGGAAAACCTTCTCCGTCTGGCCGAAGAATTTTTATTTTATTTTTTTAATTTATTGTAGCATAGGTTTTGAGGCAACCCACTTACTTTTCTTTTAGTTAAGCTCTTTTTTTTTGCTTTATTTTTTCCGTACCTCTTATCATCCCAGCGATGTCGTGTGTTAACAAGCATTTGATTACCGCATTAAAAAAAAAAAGGAAAAATACGCTTTATAAAACACACTAGTTAAATACGACAAAATAAACATCGGAAAAGAGGGTGAAACAGGCTGATAAGCTGCAGATAGCCAGGGGCAAGTGTGAAGAGCGTTGGGTGCACTGCAATAATTTTAATGTAAACTAAATTAAAAAGTTCAAAAATAAAAAAAAAAAAAATGGTAAAAATAAATATTAAAAAGAAAGCAAAACTTCTGAAAAATTATAATTATTTACTTTCATATGACTAAAAGCCATCTTTTTTTTATCAGTGTAGCTGGGCAAATTGAGAGGGACGCAGGGTAAAATCAAGTGAGCGATAAGCTGCACTAAACTAAAAAAATCTTACATGAACAAACTGCCGAAGGGGCGGAGATAAGATTACTGGACTTAGTTGCAAAGGAAAGGAGTCGTTAGCCTGGCACAAATCACTCGTCAGGCCACATAAATTCTTCGAGTGTAAGACAATAAAAGCAAAAAACCAACAGCTGCGTGTGCCGCCCATCGAGTACAAAGCTCAAAAGTTGGTTTAGTTCCTCTGATAAGCGAAGGCATTTGATTTGTATCTAGCTGATGAGCTGGTGATCCAATTCAAAGTCGGATGAGTCGTCGGTTTCGAGGGGATTTATTCGCCCGATTCCAGTTATATCCAAGCCGTATACTTAAGAGAACTAGTTTTTATTCAGATATATGGACTTTGTCTGGTTAATCAATTTACAGAAGGGTAAATGTCTCAAGAGATTTATAAGAACTTACAATAGAAGGTTGTGTTATCATTACTTATAACGCTTAAAAACTTAATTTAAATTATAGTCATAGTCATAGTAATACTTCTTGATTAAATCATTGTAAAAAAAATCCTAAACTTTCTTACTTATTTTTCAAAATAAAATAGCAATGGAAGGAGAGCCTTAGAATAAATGTAATATTTATTAAAATATTATCAGGACATCCTAAAGTCCCAAGCAACATCAATTAGCCTGTTAAATATTTAACCAATCCAATTTCATATTCATTTCGCCCGGTTAAACAAACTTTAAAGTGAAACATAATTGCCTGCCATCACCTTTATGCCGTACAATTGAATTATGAAAGCAAATGAATGCATTATTTCGAGTGGAATTTAAAATGCTATCTGCAAACGCCATGTGTCTCCGTCTCGCTCTATAACCACGCTGTCTTTGTCGGGCTGATGGGCAATTATATTTTATTCGATTTGCATGTCAATGTTGCATAAAACGAAGCGCCGGCAATTGGCATAAATAAATGACAGCTCGAATTGTTGTTTGACCGAGTAAACAAGTGGCAGGGATTTACTATCTCCTATCTCCTATCCTCCTTTTTGCCTCCCCATCATTATTGATTGCAAATTAGCAGCTAATCATTAATCTAGAACTTTTTCCAATGACATAATCTCCTCGAGGCATCGTGTGTGTGTGTCGTCAATTGATAAAGTCAAAGCCAAAGTGAATCCATGTTTAGGTAATCACATTGATTACCCATGCATTTGGGTTGCATTGTGCATGCCTGTCACCCACCTGCAAAGATGGAGATTAAAATGCATCAAACTGTGAACAGAAGATTGCTTGAAAATCCGAATTTGCCCTTTGCAAAAGTTCTACCAAACTCATTGATTCATTGACTTGGCTTTATGCAATTAAAAGTTTTAATTGAAAAACCCCACATTGAATGGTGTGCAAATCTTAAGATAGCAGCAGAAAAACATTCATGTGTTTTTGCCATTTTAATTAAGCGAGATGTGTGAAAAGCTCATACTAGAAATATCAAACAAAAGTGGCTACAAAGTGTGAAAAATATTTTCATAAATATATATGAGCACGGGCAAGAAAACTGCAGTCGGGGAAAAACTAAACTGAGCAGGGAAAAATGCTGGCGTGTGAATTTGTCATGGCAGGCAGCTGGTGGTAATTTTTTCGTTGTTCCCACAAATTGCGGTCAAACAATATGTTTGCCATGTCTATTTTAAAAGATCGCGATGCGTATCAAAGTCGCATATCTGCAGCATTATTATCCATATATATCTGGCTTAAGGTGTGAGTGGAAATGTTTAATCAATTTTCGCTGACTTGCCGTTTAAAAAGGTAAAGTAGGAAATTATTCGCTGGCATTTGGCCATGCCAACCTTTCTGTATCATCCGCAGCAAGGACGTCGGCAACTTTTTTTGTACCTGGCGAAGGCAGCCATTCACAAAAAAAGGAAGAAGAGGAGAGTAGAAGGAAAATGGCTGAAAAAAAGGAATCAAATTAAGGTTAAATACCACAAAGCGAGCGCACACACACACAAACGCTCGTAGAATGGTAACTTAAATCCGAAACTAACACACGGACAACTAGACGTATACGTATTATCCTCTTGGCGGCGCCTGAAAGCAGGCAACACTTTTTGGCATTTGCCGCCCGCCGACTTCGGCTTCAGTTTTGTTGAGTTCAGGTGCACTGAAAAAAATGGAAAGTAGTTTTGTGATTCTCACATGTAACAGGTAGAATAAAAGTATTTATACTACATTTTTTAAATTTTTATTTTTAACTCAAAAAATTAAATTAAAATTTTTTCAAATTGCCAAACAATATTCACATTTATTTCCGTGTACTGAAAAATATGCTCTTGATTTTAATAATGTATTTTTCATTTTCCCCAAACCCTTTTATCCTAAAAAAAATATTTACCAATGGGAGCCTTAAGTAAACATTTTTTTATGTGCTCTTAAAGTTGCTCGTAGGCGTTGCCACCGGAATTTCTGTTGGCAAAATGATGGACAACAACAAGACTCCGAGTGGCACACAAAACAAACTGGCAGGAAGTTGGAAAACAGTCACGAAAGCCAGGCAGCAAAATTGAGCACTAAAAATAACAATAGCAACAGCAACACACACACTGACAAGCGGCACTAAAACATTCACAGTTCGTGCAACATTAATAACAAAATCCATAAATGAAATAATGTTGACTTCATTTGTTTGCCCCAATGACGTCAAAAAGGATAACAAAAAAGAAAAAGAAATAGAAATGGAAAACAAAAATGAGGGAAGGAAGCAGAAATGGCCAACAGAAATAAAAGTTTGCGAAATGCCGAAAAATCGACAAAATACAAGGGGGAAGTAACCCTCCTTTGGCGGCGCACACAAGAGACACACAGACCCATATAGAGTTTTGATACCCCCGATACGCCAGCATTGCACAGATTTCTACCGAGGAATGTCCTGTCGTCCTTTCCCACCCCCTTGTTCTCCCCCCGAATTGAACATGTGTTGGTTGTAAACAGGAAGCAGCAGAGGCAGCAGCAGCAGAAGCCGAAGCAGCTGGGGCCTCAAAAAAAAAAATACTCGTATACGAAGAATGTTTTGCCACTCAGCCAGGGCGAATATAAACCCCAGAGCCCCCGCTTTCTAAGCCCCCGAACGGTATTCCTGACTGGTTCTGCTTCTTGCTCTTAGCCAGGCGTAGCATGTTGCAAATGTCAAAGTAGCAAAACCCGGAAATTCGAAGGACATGTTCGAAATACGACGCCCACACACTCGGTGGGTGGAACAGAGAGACAGAGAGCCGGAGAGAAGAATCGCTGGTGAAAAGTCTCCAAAAAGCGGAAGACATGCGCAGAAACTACCCGAGAATTTCTCTCTCGGAGATACACTTACGTTTTTGTTTTCATTTTGGCCCCGTAATTGTTATTGTCTTTTATGAGCCGGTAATGCCTAGCTTCGGTACTCTCATCTCTCGTTTTCCCCCCATCTCTCGTTTACCAGGAAAATGTAAGCCAAACTAAAGCATCTTAAGCCAAGTTAGCGTCTTGCTGTTTCAACTAACACTAAGAAAACAACCGAGAGCTTTGCCTTTGGGCCCCATGCTTTATTTTTTCTTTGCCCCTGGCCGAAAGCGTGCTTAAATTGTTAAGACTGGCTCTTCGATTAGTTGAACTCAATCACGAGTTTCAGTTTAACAACTAACAAAAAATAAAGAAAAATCAAATATTGGGCAAACAAAGTTGGCCATTTAGCGTTTAATAAAGCGAGACACGAGGCAATATTTCAGGGCTGTGATGAAATTGCAGCTATGAATGCGAATGCGTAATATGGAGTCAGGGTTTAGGAAATGAAAATATTGATAAATATTACTCCTAAAATAAAATAATTATTAATATTAATAGAACTTGATAAAACGCTTTAAATGCCTAAAGAAAAATAAATATAAACACAACCCGATTAAGAAAGCTACCCCCTTAAATTCACCCCCATTTCAAGGTTATTTATATAGGGTTTTGTAATGAGTATACGCACTGTTGTCACCCAGATCTTGACATTTGACAAATTACCCTCGTTGAGATTATTTAAATGTATAAACACACACACACCACACTATCAGGGGCACATAAAACGGATTTTTCCAAGCACATTTTCCTAATCAGTTTTCTCGCGGGTCAACAAAAATCACACATTTACCTTAGCTTTTCCTCTAGCATAATCAGTTTTTTTTTTGCCTTGCTGACGTAGTTCCGACCGCTGATCATGTGCTGAACGATGAGCACTAAAGCAGAAAAAACACAAAAAAAAAACTGGGAAAATAACGAAAGAAAGAATCTGCAAAAGAAAACGTGAAAAATGATTTGAAATAAACATTTTGAACTGAGGGAAAATAGTAAACATTTTTATATTTCTCAGTGCCCAAAAATCATTTGCTTTTGAAAATGGGAAAAATCCAAAAAAAGCAAGGAAACTAAAATTAGCTAACGAAATAAATGAAAATTGCTGCAACAAGTAATTGCAATTTGGAGCGTCTTGGCAGACAGTCGCCCCCCCCCCCCCCCTTCACAACCCCCCTCGAAAAACATCCATTAGCTTAATTTACCTTTTAAAATTGTTTTCATTCTCTGCATATCTTTTGCCATTCGCTCGTTTTATTTTTAATTACACAAGCATATTTTTGGAAAATTCGCCTTGCCACATAGAATGTGTGTTTGTTTCTAGTTGGGTTGTTCTTTCAATTAGTCTTTCGATTTGGGGGCGGCGGCTGCTGACGCAATTATCAATTGTTTCCAGATAACTTTAAACTTTTTTGAACATATTTGCTGCTTTAAATATTTTTAGCCACTTTGTGCTTGGCAACTGCGATAAGATTTTGCAGTTGACCTTAATTTGGGCAAAACAAAGCCAAAAAACAAACACTAAGACGACGGAAAAATGATCGATATCAAGGTTGTTTTTTCTTTCACTTTTGTTATGGCTCATTCGGTGCGCTAACTTACGGATCAAAGGGGTTAGTATTCAATAATTCTTATCACTTTCGCCTGCGAATTGCATTTTTACCGCCTCGTTTATGACTGGCACTGTAGATATGGCTAACAGCCTTCTAGGAATTACTTAAGAGTTCTCCATATTTGTATATATATTAACTCATTTGGCAAATAAACTGATGGTGCTATGAACATTCCTAGATTACCCTTAACTTGACATAAGTGAAACTTCCTGAAAATTATGATAGATTCAATTATTTGATATTTATTGGTCTGATATAATTGTGGCCCTCTTTTACGCTTATCTCCCCCTTTAAAAAAAAAACACATACATACATCGATCTTAATAATCTCATTTGCTGGAATTGAAATTTTATTTGTTTTCCCGGCTCATTTGTCATGGAGACTTCGTTTGTCAGCGGCTTTTGTTGCACAAACAATTTAAAGTCCCTTGGATATTGACAGTCTGTAGATATATGTACTTTATCAAGAAATGTTTACGATAAGTCAAATCGCAGGAGTTGCAATTTTTATCGCACACAATCGATATCGAGCTAAATTCACAGACATTTGGAGATATTATAAATAATTTGGCTATTAGCTTGCAGTTTATTTTTCAATTTGGGTTATTATACACATAACGATTCTATAAACAGGGGATTATAAGCCAAAAGTGGGTTTGTGTTATCGCTGAAGGAAGTACTAAAAAAGATTATTTCAATCGATATCAATATGTTTTTGTCGCTCCTTCAATTATTTATTTATTTACACATATCCTTTCTCCCTGCTTTGTCATCTCTTCCCCAATGTCAAAACACTATCAACTTTAATGCTTCTGAGAACCCTTGACAGTTTCTTGCCCTGAACACGCATCCCTAACCAAAGCTCCTTACAAATGTGTATCCAATCTCAATTATTGCTGAATTGCTCTACTTTCGATCATTCCCTCATGTTTTCAATAAAAATTTTGTGTGGCAGCGAGGGGGTTGTAAAAAATTGATTAGTTTATAACGAAGGCAAATTGAGCTTTAATTTGTTTTGAGTGGGTAAGTCTGGGTAACTTAGCCCTATGTGCGTGACTAAAGTTGCGATTGTGGTGGCGCTACACGCTGTTGTATATAAGGTCATCATGTGGGCCGCTCTAAGGGGGAGGAGGGGCCAGTAAATATGGTCAAGCTGAGTCAGGTCAAAGCAACAATTTGTTGGCCATTAAGCTGAGGACTGCACAGGGAGTGCAAGTCGAGACATTAGTTAGGAGGGGGGTTTCGATTAAATATTTAAAGCGCAGCCCATATTTAGAACACAGTACTGCGTAGAAACTGGGTAGCTTAACTAATGACAAGTTACTCATTTTCTAGCCAAGAAATAATAAATAAATAATCGCTTGGGTATGAATGAAAGGCTTAATATTAAATGGATATTAACCCACAATTTGTCTTGAAATTAGAACACTTATTTAATTCAATTTCCTTTTGAAAATCTGAAACTTTACAATGTAGAAGAAAATTTTAAAATCCGACCATCCATTAAAAAGTTATGAGCAAAAATGTAAACAGCCGCTAGATGGCGATAGTAGCTTTGACGACTAGATATCTTAATCTCCCTCGCACTCCCTTTAGGTGAGTAACGGGTATGTAATAGACTCGACTAATTGATTAAAATATTTTTTAAACAAAATCCTTTATGTTTTTTAACACTTGTGTGATACTTTTTCAGTACTTTTCCTTTTCCCATCATTACCACCGAACCGCCCTCAATAATTTGCACAATTCAAATCGAACCAAAACGGGGGAATTCGAGTCATTATATTAGTTCTCAATCACATCGGTGTTCTTTTTGTTGGCCTGCTCTGCAATTAGTTTGGCTTGCATTCGCTTGACATTTTGCCTGGCCCATAGCACCACTTATATACCCCTTCGATCTGTGCTTGTGCCTTCCTGCCTTCCTACCTTCCTGCCTTCCTGCCACTCTTGCCTGGCTCGCCTTCTGCAATATCTCGTGCATTCGCTTTTGTCAAATGACATTTCTATTTCTTCTAGTAACCCACACATAGCCATAGCCTATAGGTATACCTATACCTATACCTATGCCCATGTAGACGTGTGTTGCCAGGGGGGATCCCCCGGTCCGCTGGCCCCTTCCTGTACATAGTCTGCCACTAATGTGGCGTACGTTTTTTGGCCAACACTTTGTCAAGATGGCAGACGCCTTGGCTCTTGGCCAGAAGTGCACACAAAACTACAGCATTTTACCTAGGCTAAAAGCGAGGGACAGCGGGGAGAGCACCTTGAGGGAGTTTTGTTATTCCTAAAGAGTCAAATGTTCAACGCAATTATCAGAATGAAATTTTAGCCCATCAAAATTTCAACGAAATTTTCCGAAACCCCTAATCTTCCTTTCCTCCCTCACAAAAATAAAAAGAAAACGCCGATGAGTCATTCGCTTTTATATCCATTTCTATTTGATTTCTTTTCCTTGGCTTTTGTTAACAGATTTGTTTTCCTTTCTGGAATTATTTATCTTGGCGCAATTTTTCATGGCACGGAAAGTGGAAAAAGGGGGGATGACTCTTAAGACTTTTTGTCAACCCCCCTTTGAAAATGGGCGACAACATGTGCCATTTGTCTTAACCTTCAAGAACATTTAGACGTCATTCATTTCTCATAATTTTTCGTGCGCTTTTCTTTGACTTTTCTGTTTTTGCTTTTTGTCTATAAAGGTTGGTATTTTTCCACCGCCAAAAGAAGGAATTCCTCATTTAAACGAGTTAAGTACCTAGAATTTGTTCTTCTTTTTTTATGGCAATTGTCAAAGACAAATATTTCTTCTACTAAGGAACCCCAAAAGTTTTCGGGGTGGTAGCCATAAAACTTTTTTGACTGCGGCCGTCAAGGACGTTTGATAAGATTGAACGAGCAGCGGAAGTTGAAACATTTTTCTGTTCCCCCAAAAGTGTACTTAATTTGTATGCTTTTTAGCCGGTAAAAAATAAGTTTATGGAAGGAAATTATAAAGGTTTTTTTTGGGCTGCACATTTTGCGACATTTAATACTGCAAAGTATGAGGGTGACAAGAAAATCAAGAAAATTCGAATAAAAATTAGGGTATTTCTCTAAAATAAGTACAATTATAAAAATTTTAAAAAACTTTAAAAATATATTTAAAAATTTAAATCGAAGATTCATTGAACTAGAACATTGTGAGATCATCATAAATCACTTTAAGTAGGAAATATAAATGTTTTTGGGGGCGGCAACATTAAAAGTACAAATTCTATAGAATTTCGCACAGAAAGAAAACATGTCTTTAAGCTAATTGTGTTCAGATATTATAGTTTTACATTCTCTAAAATCACCGGAATCATTGAACTAGAACTTTGCTAGCTCATTTCATAAATCACTGGGTGACGCAGTTCGAGCTGAAAAATGTCCCTGACTAATTTCTATATTCCAACTTAATCCGCCATCAAAAATATATGTCAACCAAACCCCAAATAAATTCCACAAAATACATAAAAAAAAATACAATACAAAAAGAAAGCCACAAAAAATTATGCATACTCAAAATTAAATAATAAAAATTCCAAAACAAATATTAGGTAAATTTAATAAAGCCGAATAAATTTTCGAAAAAATTCTCCCAACTGCAATAAAGTGTGAAAATTTGTTGTTTGATTGTCTTGATTACAGTCATCAGGCAGAAGGCAGGCACAAGCTGATTACACCACATATAAACACACTAAATACGTGTGTGTGTGTGCATGTGGCTACGGTTATAGATATAGATATAGATATAGCGATATGGACATTATACAATACCAGGAGAATGCCGCCTCCTGGCATGGGGCCAATAAATTGGGCCGGGAAAATGAAAATGAACAATAAACGGCCGGAGATGAGATGAGATGAACACAATAAAGGTTGATCTGCGAACGAGGTGTTGCACTCTATAGAAAGTGGCAGAAATGACAAGGAGAATTATTAGACTGATTTTAATCCAAAATGCTCCCCGGTCGCAGATACGTTTCTCGACACATTTATGACCAATCAATTTCGAGAAAGATAATCACTTTGCACAACCAAGTTTCAGCGTAATTTATTGGATTCGTGGGGTCTGCCAACGCCGCCTTATCCATGGGATATGGCTGCGGTGTAGGGATCGTAAATAAAGCTCGATTCGAGTGCCCCTCAATAGTTGTGGCGTCTCGTCTGGCTTCACCTTATCGGCTATCAGTGTTCGATTCTTAAGTTTAGCCGTTCTTTTAAATGGGGATTTTATGGTCGCGGCTATAAAGCATATTTTATGTGGGTCATATATAATTAAAGTGATGGATAGGGATTTGGACATAATCAGAAGACTAATTTATGGAAGGATCGGATTATGCAGAGAACAAAATTTTGTAACAAATAAATAAAATGTGAGTGTAAAAAGTGTTTAATTAATTTCTTATCTTTGCTCAATTAGTCAACGAATCGGTTTAATAAATTAAATTAATGATTATGAACTGGCTAGCCAGTCATAAATCCAACTTGACGATGCATTTCTATAACACATCGCTAATTTCTTGGGGAAACACGGCTTTGAGATCATCGGAATGACACCCCGTATTTGGCTTTACATCATCATCGAGCTTGACTTACATTGTTCTTATAATAGTGGCTGTCGCTTTTGACACCTCGATATATGCAATATTTGCCCAGTCAGGCCCGTTTGCTTATCTCATTGTGTGCCCGCCGCTGGGGGAATTCAGCCCGACTTGATGACTACTTTGTCTATTTACCCTATCCGCCAGATTAAAGTGTCACGAGTGTTCCACTATGTTCGCTGCTCCGTTCTGCCCTCTACTTCTGCTCCTTCTATCCCCAGTCATCGCCATCATCTTTCATCTCGTTTGGCCTCTCATCTCCCTGGGTTCTCGTTGTCAATTTGCGTTTATTAGATGCACACGGCAGAAAGCTAGGCCTGAGCTATGGATACCTGGTGGGTCAGGTGGTTAAGAGAACGGATTACCATCCCTATGCACGGGGAAAAAAAATGGTTAAAAAAAGTTAGGATTTGTATTTGAAATAGGTGAGTTAATATAGGTAGGTATAGTTTGTGGAACACACTTTTGGTGGTAATTAAAGTCTAGAAAATAAAATACTATCAACCTTATTTATAAAATGTTTCAAGTATTTTAGAAATTATTTGAATAATTAATAATCTATTTCTAGTTCGTAGTTCACATTTATTTTAAGAGAACTACCTATGTTCTTTTAAAAATACTTAGGACTGTCAGCTTGTAAGATATTTTTAGGGTAGTGGTAAAAATACAAAACTGAAAATTAAAGTAAGGATAAGGGATAAAAATTTCAAAATTCAATACTGTTAATTAAAAGATTTTTGTGGAATTAAAAAATATTAATAAAAGGTATTTTAAACGTTAGAGTATTTAGTGTTTTTATCTCTGTGGTGACCAGGTGCGAAAACGCAAGGTGTAGATGGCTTGGGTCTCAGCTGGCTGACTTATATGTATGTGGAGACGCGAGCCTCGGCACTTGAGAGCAGCTAGGCGTGCTCAACTATTTCACTGCTGTTTTCTTAGACCCAGTATAAAGTACCGCCCCCCTGGGAAAAAGCCGAACACCGCCCTTCTGGCCATTGCCACACATGCTTTTTATTCAATTAACACGCCGAGAAGAGGCCAACGGAGAGACATGCATTAATTTGAGCCAACAACACTAGCAACAAATCGAGCTGAGGCAGCTGCCAAAAAATTGACTTAATTTGTTGAGCAAACAAAGAGAGGATGAGGAAAAAAACACATCACGAGCAGCCAAAAGGGGTTAAGTGGGGTTTTTGGGTGGATTCTAATCAAATAGCAATCGACATATTCCGTTAATTAGCCGAGCAAATATGCAAGAAGAAACTTTTACTTTTCCTCTGGGCAGGCGATATAATAATGTAAATTGCCATGATGTTAAACCTTGATGTTCGGCACTTGGGAACGGGAAAAACAGGCAAATAAAAGGGGTATGAAGATGGGAAAATATAAAGTGCAGCAGGCATGGTGTGGAAAATTCGAATACCCTTATGCCAGGTATTAAATTAAATTTTTATTTAATTTTTTTCATAACTTTGTCAGACTTTAAGCAATCCTCCTGAGTTAAACGTGTGAGATGTGTGAACTAAATTACAGAAAATGCAGCTAATGCTTTAAGCACACTTCCGGACGGATAGACAAAAGTCCGGACATCGACTAAGTGCCAGGTTCTGGGCAAAGTTCTGCTGCCCGGCTATACAGTATATCAAACTGTGAGATGCAAACGCATTCGGCAAGTGGCCACTGTAAAAAGGGAAGACGAAATCGCAAATTGAAAGAGCTGCAAAAAAATGAAAGAAAATTTGCATAAGAGACTGTGAAACGGTTTGCATTTGATGAAAGTCGATTCATGGCTGGCCACAGGGGGCGGAAATGGGCGGGCGGGCAGTGGTTGTAGGGGGTGGGTAAGTAGTGTGTGCCCCACTCGATTCATTGAAAGACAAAAAACAAAAAAACTAAAGAAAAAAAAAGGAAATACTGACAGACGGAAAACTGCAAACAAAAAACACTTAAAGTAGCAACGAGAACAGCGACAATGTAGGACCCAGAATAAAAGAGGGTTGCGAAAAATAAGAAAACAAAAGGAAAACTGTAAAATGAAAATTCCACCCCAAGTTGGCATCCCTTTGGCATCCTCCCACATTTCCATCAGTCTGCCTGGTGTCGCTTCATGGTTTGCTTCATTAAAATTTGGTTTTCATTTCAATTACATTGCGGTTTGGTTGGCCGGAAAATGGCAGGAAAATCAAAGCAATTGTTGGCATTACGAATAAAAAGAATGGGGGGAAATGCCAGTGGTTTGGTGAAAAGTGTTGGGCGAAAATTGCACCATGGAAGGGGTAAGGCAGCTCTCAGGATATTTTTTTTAGTCCAAGAAAAATGTAAACATTAAAGAACAGTAAACTTCGAATGAACTGAGCTAAATGGCTGGTATAACAACGCAGTCTTTAACCAATTTGCCGCCCAATTAATTTTGTAGTTAGCTAATTCATTCAAAGATTTCGCATGGATTTATGGGCCACCGGGAAAATATAAGTATGGAAGGAAAAACAATTTTGCCGCTGGCCAAATGGCAAGCCACCCACTCGAAGTAAATACAATACACCTGCCCCAAGTTAACGAAAACAAAACTGGGAAATAAAAACTTAGAGGCGGCAGAACTGTCTGATGGATGTGGACGAATATGTTTTAGAATTTTCAGAAATTCCTGCCCCGACTTGTGGGAAATGGAATAGAAAATTCAATTTGGCCTTTGATCAAAGATGAAATTGCATTTGCCATGGGATGCGAAAAGTGGGGCAGATTTATTACTACGAAATTTTGCATATGGCGAACAGGGCGTATGAGGTATGTGCATTCCCCCGTCTAATCATCTGCCAAATGGCCACGAAATGCGAGAATATGTTTGCTCACTTAATGAGCCAACAAAAGTACGCAACAAATTTTCCCACAGCTAAATCAATAAAAAAAAATATTACTCACATATTTTCCTCTCTCTCTTAAATGGTTTCTCAATTGCCACTATGGCGGGGGCTGATTTTGTTAATTACTTGGAAAAGTGTCAAAAATGCAAAGATAAATACGAGTGCATTAGATTTTAAATTTTTCAAGTGCAAATCGAGAAATTTTCTTGGCATTTTTGACACAAGCATTTAATGTCGCCATTGATTGCTTTAAGCACTCTTCAATTTTTCCTTTTACCTCTTTTCTTAGTTTTCCCTTTTGAACATGACGGCAAACATGTTTTTCGTTGATTAAATCGAGACACTTTTCTATTTCCTTTCTGGGTGAACAATTTTTAGAAATTAATTGTCTTCGCCAATGCCAAAATGTCTTCATTTTCCCATTTTATACACTCTATGTACAACTTGATCATTTTAATTAATCAAAATATGAGAAATTGAGATTTTAATTAAAACTGTTTTTATTTCTTGGTTTCTTTGCAGGTGAGTGAGCTCTTTCAAAAATTGTAATTTTTTGGTTGAATACATGAAAATGGTGAGTATAAATAGAAAAACATTTACAGAAAAGTGATAGAATATCAAATATTTTTCAAGAAATTTGGAAAAGATAATGGTAAAGACATAATTCCCTACAAAATGAGCAAAAACCTCTAAAAATTAAAAAAAAAATATTATAGCAGTTTTTTTTTACAATTTTCTAATCTAAATCTTCTTTTCAATGCCGAATAATTGACCAAACATTTCATTTCCACTTTCAACTTTATATGCTAACCGACAGCTTAGTTAATTAACACTCGTCGGCAATTACAAAAAAAAAAAAAAAATATCTGAAACAGCAACAACAATAAAGAGCTCAATTAACGCCACTCAGGGGCTAAAATCGAGGGGCAGTGAGGGGTTAAGCGGCAGATGAGATGTGCATGCAAACAACATTTTTTTTACTAGTTCGAAGTAGTTTTCATGTGAACGACAATTTGAAAACCCGGTTGCATCATTTCTGACAACAAAGGGTTAATTTCCATTACGAGCTTATTGAGAGCGAAACGCAGGAAATTGTCATTGAGTAAGTTTTTCCAAATCGAAAAAAAACAAATGGAAAAAAGTACCCAAATGTATATTTAAATATGAAAACTATATTTATAGGCATTGGGCGGCGTAAGTTGAGTAAAGGCAACGCGCGTGGAGAATGCCTTTGATTTTATTTTGGGTTTAAGCAATGTTTTACACATTTAGAACTGTCAGAAGACAAAGTGTCTAGGAATTTCTGTCAGCACAAAAAATTAAATGAAATGGAAACTGAATACATGAATAAATATAACTGTGTGGGTGTATCTGCGGACCAAAAACATGTTAGTTAAATTATTTAAATTTTAGCATTGGGGCAGCTGCTTCCATTTTGTTTCCGCTCAGCACGTTTCCCAATTATTTTCGAAATTTAATTTCGTTTTTCCCGTGCTGTGGCGCCATCTATTGCGAGCCACTGACGACCATTGACATTTTCTGAATGAACAAAGTTATAAATAAACAAAGGCGAGTGCAGCATTTTTTGGGCACGAAAAAACCATTTTAATTCACGCCACCGAAAAAATGTTTTCACTCCAATTCTTTTGGCTTTGTTGGCACTTTGCTTTTGATTGACTATATGGACTATACAATTATGCTAATTTCCATAGACAAATTAGTCTTATTAACGAAGTCATCAGACAATCAATTTTTGTTGTCTGACTCAATGCCAATTGTTGTGTATTATTATTATTTTTATTTTTACGAATTAGAACAAAAATTTGTTTTCATTTCCTTTAATCAAAATAATTATAAGTTTACTAAGAGGCTCATTTACTAGAAGAATTTCGAGAGAAACGCATTTTTTAAACACAACTAAATGTTTTTAACAGTTAATGGTTAAAATACATAATTTATATTTTATCCCATGTTTTTGTATTTAACCCACACAAAATAAGTTGCATAAACTTAAAAGGAATTTACAAATTGTATTTCAGAAAATCTCCTTACTTGCTCCACTGTGCGGCAAAAGCTTTCGCGCCCCCTGGCGGCAGATTTGTGAAACCGAAACGTAAAGCTGTGAAAAGCTTTCCCTCTCCCGATTTTGCTCTCTTTTGAGCGCAGAGTGCTCATACTCGTTTTGTTTTGTGCTGAAGGCAGCTTGTCTGGCCGCCTACCAGCCCCCAACCACCTCCCCCCGTTTCCGCCCATGCCCCCACCCTTCAAACCCCCACCCCCAGCAGACAGCTCAAACATTGGAACTCATCAGCGGACGCAAGACCGCTGGCTGAAACACGTGCGCAGCGTAGTATACATTAAACGATACATCTCCCGCCGCCCCCTGAAAATTCCCTTTGGATATCGCGCATACGACTCGTTGGCGATTAATTAGAATTTATACTGCCTCAGTCTTAGCCTACGACAACAATTGGAATCGAAATCAAATTGCCGTGTTTGCTGACGTCGTTTGTCCGTTTGTTGTTTCACCTTTTTCCGTCTAGTTTTCTTCCCGCGGGGTCACATGTTTGGCCAGGCGACGACGTCAGCTTGGTTGCTAATTCTTTGCTTCTTGGTCTACTCGAATTTCCAGTCCAAAGTGCCGGGGCGATAAGGCCAAAAGGGGGGAGGGCTTTTCCCTGACCGCCCCACTCTCCCCGCGACTTTAATTACGTAAATCAATTTCCGACTGCTGAACTTCAACTTTGCACCTGATTCCCTCGCAAAAAAAAACTGTCTGCTCGTAGATATGGAATTTCAGTTTATTGTCTGGTCAGCGGCGAGGCAATCCAACCTGTTGGCCAAGTTCCTACTGATAAGCCGCCCGCAATATAATTTTTATTTTCTGTTAACTTGTTCTATAAAGCCGTTAAATTTTAGGCGATGGTTTTTGTAGATATGGCGCATGTTTGCCTCTTGGAATTTCCAGCCAATGAATGAAAGTTTAGTCAAAAAAAAAAAAACTAAAAAGATAGGATTATAAAATGCCAAGTTGATTAATGAAAATATGGCGTGTTTAAGGCCTTGAGGGAATGGATTTTTAGGGGTTGATACTTTTATCATTATCTAGATAAGCTATAATCTATTGAACGATCAAGCTATTTGTATAAATATTATTTTAATTGTTAAACTTCATGATCTATTTATGAACTATTTAGCAGATCTCCTAAAGTATTATTTCTTTTTAATTATTTCTAAGTGGGCTTTTAATTGCACAGACAGTTTATAGTTTACATATGAAGTAATTATTGCTGTTAATTATTTCTAAGGAAGTTAAGATCACACTAACAGGGTCCAGAGCATATTTTAAACGGACTTTACAAGTTTTATTATTATTTCAATAAATATACTTCCATTATTAATATATGCCTGTACAGTCAAATAATTCCGTTTACCTTTGGTCATTAATTTTATCATAATAAATTATTATTAGTGGCTTACAAATACACATTATTTTGAGTTTAAAATGCAGCGGATAAATTTAAATTATTACAATTAACTGGATAGTTGCTCGGCCTTAGTTTAACTACCCTGTTCTACGAATATTATCCTATTTACCCTTATAAGTCATCGTAGCTGCGCTATCTGGGTCAACTGGTTGCAGGCTCTTAATAAGCCAGTCGTGCTATCGTAAAAACGTTTAAGCATTTCAGCATTTCAAAATAATTATTTAGCAAAATGTTAATTTACGACCTGCTGTACTAAACACGTGTATAATGACTTGAACGTCGCCATGCCAGACCAGTGCGCCCCGCTCTCCAGCGGATCCATAATGCCCCTCCCCCTCTATATGGAACCAGAACCCCAGACGGTTTCCATGCAAACACAGCAAATTGCAGAATGTTTAATTAGGGCTTGATTTGCTGCACCTTTGCCTTGAGTTGGTGTCTCAATTCTGCGGCGACATTTGATTGAAATAATGCACAAAAATTTCCACGATTTTCAAGCACTACCCTTCGTCACACGGAAAGAAAATATAAAATTTAAAATGTATAAAAATTGTATTTTATAATTTTTATTATCTCTTTGCATTTATTTGGTCTTTATTAGATAAGTGTTAACAAACAGAAACCTGAATTTTTGAAAAAGTACTACAAAGAAATGGATTTTAATTGGGTTAAGAAAAAATAATTACTGTGAGTTTTTTTTAAAACATTAGGAAAACTTTTATTATGAAGTATTATAGAGAAAAAAAAATTTAAGAATATAATAGTATTTAAAAAAGCTAAACAACTAACAATTTTTCTCTGTGTGCTCGCTGAAAAATTGAAACAATTAATTTGTTTACTTTCTGTTTCTGTTTTTCTGTTCTCTCTTCCCGCTTCCGATATTTATTCTGCACAATTTGCTTTATTTGCACATCTATGCAGTGTGTTTTTTTCTTTTTTATTTTGTATTTTTTGTTCTTCAGATGCAAAATAATGCCGCGTGAGTGTGTGTGACTCATTGATTCGATACGTGGATGTGTGTGTGATGCTTTATATTGCTATTTATAAACCAGCAACAGCTTCGTCTTGGCCTCACTTGGTTTTTGTTTAGCAAATTCTCCCGCTTTCAGGGCTCATTCATCCGTCTAAGCGCCATGGCGTATCTATGTGAGTTCGGTCTACGGGTGTGTGTGTGTGTGTGTGAGGGTGTTTTTGAGGGCTCCCAGTGTGAGTGAGCCACTCGTACACTCACACAGATACTCACACCAGCGAACGGAGACCGGTGCACGTGGTAGCGAAACGTGATAACACAAAATACAACAACTGACAACAAAACAAACAGAAAACCTGACAACGCCGCCGCCTCTGCCAGCGTCGCTGTCGACGTCATTCTCAGCGCCTGTCGTCGTCGGCAGAATTCCCCGGATTGGTTCCCTTTTCTCGGCTTTCACGGCATATAGGCCCGGCCAATGGGGAACCTCTGCCGCACATCCTTCTGCCATTGGAGCCCGAAGTCCCGTTCGTTTTTTGTCCCATTTTACGAAGTTTTAGTTGACTTGTTGCTTTCGCATCTCCCAAAATAGTCACCGTGCACCACGGGGCGTATACTCGATATGTTCCCTGAATTGTCTCGCCTGGGAAAACAGGTGACTGAAGCACGCTCTTCCACATGGTCCACATGGTTATGGCAATGGATGGGGATCTCAAATGCGAAGGGCTCTTTGTTTGACCGAAGAATAGCACAAGGTTGAAAAACAGGTGTGCGAAATAGAAAAGTTTTTGGGGTGGAAAAATTGCAAGGATATTCTTGGAACTTGGAGGAATTGGCTTAAATAAAGGGGATATTTTTAAGCTGAAAAGAAATGTATAATATTGAAAATTAATAAATAGTGTAGTTTTTATTAAATATTAATTTGCTTAAAAAAACATTTTTCTATGAAACATTTTAAGTTACTTTATTCAAACCGAGTCTAGTCAAGGATTATTTTAAGATAAAATATTTTTTTTTATTATAAATAAAATATGATAGGTTTTACTGTTAAATAAAGCTATTTTAAAAATTTTATAAAAAATATCCATTTCTCAGGATTTGTAATTTAAATATTTTTTTCTAGCTATTTTATATGTATTTATTTACTTTTCACATAAATCTGAAAAGCTTGATTCATACCTAAAAATGGTCCAATGACCAATTAAAATATAAAAAAAATTCAAACTATTGAAAGGCTTGGGAATAACGAAAGTATAATAAAAAACTTCTAAGAACATGTACCGGACCTATGCCAACAGCAAGCGATTATTCTAATTATTAAGAAACCTGAATAAACCCTCAAATAGTTTGAATATTTTTCAAAATTTCCAAGAAAAAGCTACGACCTACGCCAACAGATTAACGCTTTCGAGTGAATGCAGATTAAGTATACGCTCCGTTGCAGCTACTACGCCGTGCCTTTTGGGTTTACCCAGAGGGTGAAGCACCCATCTCTAGACCCCCACCACTTCCCCAAACGACCTGCCCACTTGAAATGACGCAGCGTTAATTAGTTGGTGGCACAGAGGCAATCCAGTGAAGCACATTACGCATACGTCACGTGTTGCAGACGCATCAGTGCCGAATTAACCGAATATTGGCACGGCCATTGGCCACGCACTCCAGCGGGTATATATACAAATGTATATATATATATATATCAGTTGCAGGGGGTACGATATAGCCCTCGATTGCGAAGCGACTGGAAACTTTTGAGCTCTATCTGCTACCCTATCTACATTTGTATCTGTGCCTGCCTATATGTATCTTCGAGTGCGCTTGCCGTTCAACGTGCACTGCTCTTTCTCTCTCTCAATTAATTTGCGACTGTGTGAGTGGCCGGTGTGTCCGCAACACGTGCTTAGAACTGTGCTAGACAGTGGGCTTTGGGTCATATTGAAATCCGCGTGACTTGGCCGCAGCAGCGCTGCCTCGGTCGACGTCGCTGCTGCTGCCCCCGAGTATATACAAACAACTATAGCTGAGCTCAAAATAATAGCAGTACTTCCCTGTTTATATGCAAATAGAGCAATCAAAAATAAACAAATTTTAATATTTTTTGGGAAGACTATTTAGAACATTGCATTTTGGATTTCATAATAATGAAAATAATGAATACAATTTTGTTTTAATCCTGAAAAATTACTAAGTTACTAGATATAATAGGAAAATAAAAATATAGTTTTAATTTTATATATTTCAAATATGGAATTTAAGAAAATGTATTTTTTTTTGTAATGTGATAAAAGCATTTTCTGTATTTTTCTTTAAATTTAAAAATGTGTTTAGAAAAACGGAAATTCTATTTAAATTTAAATTAATGAAGAAATCTTTTTTGGTCTTTTAGCTTTATAAATAAAATTTATCCTATTAATTTGAACACTGCTGTATGTAAAAATATTCTTTAGTTAAAATACAAATACTTTGCGGTACTAACATTTGTTGAAAAAAAAACCAGAAAAACAATTAACAAAGTGGGAGAGGGAGAGCTGTTTTCGGACCTCCGCCCTTTACGTAAGCCGACTTACTTGCAGAAAATTGCAATTTTAGCTGGCTGAGAGAGCGGTAGCGGTAGCGGCGACTGCGACGTCAGCTGCAGCGGCGACTGCAGCGGCGGCAGAGAAAAACCAGAGACGGACATTGAGACCGAGAAAATTACTCGGCCGGCATTCTGTCTCATCGCGTTCTCATGTGAAAATCGTCGCAGCTCGTTCCGTGCTTTTCGCAACTCGAGCGGGAAAAACAAAAATATTCCTAACGTCAACAAAATAAATTAATTGAAATTGATTTCGAAAATTTTCAACAAATAGTTCTAGAAGAACTACAACTCAAGGAAATATTTTTTGTTCAAACATATTTCAAGTGCAACCATTGTGAAATCAATCTGAAGTGTGTGTGTGTGTCATACGACTAACAACTATTATTAAAAGGAAATAAATACGCAGAAAGAGCGAGAGAGAGAGAGAGATAGTACCAGGCAGAGGGAGAAAGAACGAGAGGTCCGGAGATCTCTCGAGAATCTCTGTCCAGCGGCGCCAAAGTTACGGATCCAATTTCAAACAGTTTAATTTATTTTTAATTTTTCTACAAAACAACCAAACCAAGAAAGAAAAATACGAAACAGCAAAAACCCAAAGCAAAAAACGATCTCATTTCTAAGCAGCAACCAATTCTGAGAATAAGAAAAGGTATTCAACAAAAGGCTGAGAGAAAAAGAAGAGTTATTCATCGGAATAAAGGATAATTCAATTGATTTGGCGAATAATAAATTATTTGTTTTGATTTACATATAGAAACTATTCTAAATTCTTCATTAAACATAATTTCAAAAAAAAAAACGTAAAGCTTTTGTCTCGGCTAATTCGATTTACCGTAACATGATTGTTTTCCCTTGAAAGTAAAACGAAAAGAAGATCTTAAACGCCAGTGAAAATTTCCATTGCAAAAATTCTTTAAAACAAACACGGAAGCCCTTTGTACCGGTCGATTCCACTTGCAAAATTTCTATAGCGTCACAAAAAACTTATTATACAAAATTAATTGAACTGAAAGAAAGCGCAAACTATACAACTATATACAATGCCTTTTCTTATTCCTTATCATCATGATCATCAATAAAAAATAATGGAAACTAAATAAAAAACATACAAAAATAGACGCAAACAAAGTGCATTCCCTGACCACAAGAAAACAAGCCAGCTCATTATCAGTCACTATCAGAATCGCTTCCCTAACAGAACACTGAACACTGATTCACTGCCGACATTTTTAACCCACTATCACCTCTTCATTAGCAACAACGAATTGGCTATCAATTGGCTGACAAAAAAAGGAAAAAAAAACTGTAACAAAAATAAAGGTGCTCAACACTAATCTGGGTTTTTCAAAAACGCAAGCACAATATTTTCAGATAACGCAGGCAAAAGTTTATGCTTTAAAAAAATACTAAAGTGAATCAAGTGTAAAGACAATGCGCACAACTTTCGGCCGTGGCCCAAAGTTTATCCTGCTGACCAGCAAATTCAACCACGTTCAGCACAAGGAGGTGATCACCTAGGCTCCCAAAAACAGTTAATAACCGCGACCAGTGAAGGATTTACCAGTGAGGATCGGACCCCAGTTCAAGAACCAGTGATCATGTCGTCGGATACCAATTCGTGTACCAGTTTCTTCGCCCAGGATGCCAATGCCACACTGTCGCAGTATTTCCAGCATCTCAACTCACAAGTTGCTGCTGTTGCGGCGGTAAGCGGCAGCAGCAACAGCAACAACAACAGCAGCAGCAGCGGCAACAGCGACAGCGGCAACGATGGCAGCATGACAGGATCCTCGGGAACCATGGACAACCATCGCAGCAGTGTTAGCAGCAATGATTCGGGAAAGAGTAGTGCAGGCGGAGGCGGAGGGGCAGGTGCCACGAGCAACAACAACGTGAATGCCTGGGCATTGCAGCAGCAACAGCAGACGGCCGCACTGCACCACCAGCAGCAGCAGCATCAGCAGCAGCAACACCAGCAGCACATGCAGCAGCAGCATCAGGCACACCAGCAGCATGTTGCCGCCGTCCTGCAGCAGCAGCAGCAGCAACAACAGCACTCTCAGCATCACGCCCAGCAGCAACATCATGGCCAAACGCTGCACCCGCATCATACACACCAACAGCAGCAGCAGCAGCAACAACAACAGCAGCAGCAGCACCACCAGCAGCAGCAGCATCAACAGCAGCAACATCATGCCGCCCAGCTGGCCCACACACTTTCTTCGGCCGCCGCTGCTGCTGCTGCCAGCAATACTAATGGCAACACCAACACCCACTCCATTTTCGGCACCGGCAACTTCCACTACAAGACCAACAACTCGTGGACTCTGCCCACGCTGACGTATCAGCGGATTTACCAGGAGAATCCCCACTACCAGCGCAACTCCTTCATGGATCCCCAGAGCAATGCCGCCGCAACAGCAGCAGTTGCAAGTGGTAATCAGGGATCGAATGGGAATCCCAGTGGCAACAACAATCCCGCTGTGGCGGGAACTGGAAATGCAAGTGGTGGAAACGGAAATCCTGCCCAGAATAACAACAACAACACCAGCAACAGTGGCAACAGCAATAATAACAACAACAGTAACAGCAACAACAATGCATCCTCCGTGCAACATGTGGCAAATGCCGTCGCAGCAGCCGTGATCGCCAACGAGCATCACAACCATTTGAACAGCTTGAAGGCGCGGTTTCAGCCAGCCAACTCAGGTGAGGTGAAATATCCTGAAAAGTTGGAAGATTACTAAGATTAAAAAAAAAATAATAAAATATCAAAGAAAATCAATGTAAGACAATGAAATTAGTAGGAAAACATTTTGATTAGTCTTTTAAAGACTATCTGATATGTCGGCTCTGAAATGTATGATATACATTATATATATTGCTTTTTAGTCAACCAGTGGGAACATGAATCTGGTAGTCAGGATAAGCTGAAATAAAGAATTATATTTATACATATTTTTGTGTTAAACATTTTAAAATATTTTTAATAATAATACCTAAAATAGATATATATTTTGTTATCTTTTTCAATTTCTTTTCTGTTTTTATTTATTACCTTGTCTTTAAGTATACCTTTCTATCGCTCAAGTATTTTTTTTTTCTGAAGTTGTTAAACCAAGACAACTAATGAATAACTAATTGGCTTTACAAATGCAAAGTAAAAATGCATTTCAAGCAGTGGAAATCTAAAAACCAACTGATAAAATGTATGACTAGTTCGGTGATTTTCCTGCATTAGAGAATGACTACTCCGTTGTTAGGTCCTGATAGTTGCCAACCCTTCGAGAAATGTCTGAAGAACGTCTATCTGCATCCCGGGGGGCTGATATCATCCGACGTCAGCGGCCGAGAACTTTGCGCATTTCAAGCTTGTAAAGCGCAAAAGTCAAGAAAGCTTGCCGCGCACACGTGAGCTCAGCTGGGTTCCTATATAGTATTCAATACATATATATATTCCTATATATACCCCATTTATACTGTGCTCACTGACGTCGACTGTTCGAATCGAATAGGAAATGGAATAGAAAATTTAGATATATTTGCAAATGTATCTTTGCCCCGAGGGATCGTCAAGTTTATTGGTTTGCAGCCTACCACAAGGGAAATTTCATTAGTTTTTTTATTATTATTTATTAAAAATTGTATTTTTGCAACCTGATTATAACTTTATATCACAATATTGTCTACATCTTATCAGTTTATAGATCTCACCTTACTTTTCCCTCGGGAATTCTCATATTGCACGGCTATTTGAACTGGAAAATTATTTGATATGCCGTTAAATGTTCTATTTAATATTAATTAAACGGACACATTTGGCATTTAGTTAGCTTTTGGCAAGCCTAAAAGGTTTTTCAATGCTGAAAGTTTTCAGCTTTCTTTTTGACACATCCTTTCACCCTTTTTGATCTACTTTGTCAATGCATTTGGCACAAATCCTTTTGAAAATCGCGACTAAGCTGCCACCAATTTCCTTGTTTTTTCCATTTCCCTTTTTTTTTGAGCTGACCTCAGTTGGTCACCGTGGGGAAAATGCATTTGGTTTGATTAGATTTCGGAATTAGGCTGATGAGATTTTTATGGCAGATGATATGGAAATGCATATGGCAAAAGAAATGTGGGTGGTCTTCCACATCTCTTCCCTCTCGATTGTTTGTTATTTTTTTGCCGCTGCCGGTAGAATTTTTCGCTTTTGAATATACTGGAAATGACCTTTTAAAGCCCGAATGTATAATAATTTGTATGAATTTCGTTTTTATATGTGGGATGATGAGCGGGGAAAGCTAAAATAGATAAATGTCAGTTGTGGGTGGGCACCCCATGCATGGGAAATTTCCGCCACCCTTGACAAAGCCAAAAATCTCTCGATAAATTACTGTATTACTTTACTGTGTATACTATAAAATAATAAATAATTGGAAATACGTTTTTAATATATTTTATAAAGACAATACTCTAATGATATTTATATTTTTCTTCTACTTACAGGTAAGCATCAAAAACTGATCTTTGCGACTGCCGTTGCTTTTTTGTGAATCAAAGTACTTCTACGTTTGTCTAAGCATTTTGTTGGTAAGCTTTTGTCTTGTTTCATCGACTAACATTCATCATGTAGGGATAAATTTGGTTTTCAGTAATAAAAAAATTAATAAAAAAAATGTTTAAAATATTTAAAAGGTATGATAGTGAATATGATTTCAATTTGCAAAATAAATATTAAATCCAACAAATTTTTATATTTCATTATTGTTAGAAATAGAAGATTATATGCAAATTTTCGATCTTCCTGGATTTTTCACCTTAAGACCAAAGGTTTATTTTAGGCATTCTTGGTAAAAAGTCTTATTTAAGCTACAGTATAAAATGTTTACGATTTAAACTTGTCCAGAAATACTAAAGACTTTTTTCAGTTTTATTTTTTTGGATATAGTTTAAGAGACAAGTTTTTCACACAGCGAAAAAACTTTTTTGTTAGTTTATGATACTAGTTTTAAAAACTAAAAAAAAAACCCATTTGAGCTTAGAAAATCGCACTCAATTAGACGAGCCGAGAGCTTTTGCGATTGACTCAAAACAAAGCTGCTGCTTTCGCTGGCAGCGGAAAATCTGCTTCCGCATTGACGCCGGCGTCGGCAGCGCAGCTCCCGCCAAGCGTGGCGACGGCGACGTCGACGCCGGCAGAGGCGAACTTTGGCAGGCTGCGCGAAAGAAAGTAAACAGGCGGAATGCGCAAAAAAAGCGAATGGTGGTGAAAGAGAGGGGGGGACGGTTTGGGTGAGAGGGCTTTCATGCTTTCGGTTTCAAGTTTGGCTTTTATTTGTGTTTGTGTTTGGGTTTTTTTTTTCTTTTTTCGTCGGCTCTTTTTTCTCGCTTCTTCAGCTTTTCACTGCTTCTCTGCCTTTTCTCTGCTCGGCTGCGAAGCTGCGTTTCATCGCGCTGGCGACGCGCGCGTTCACTCAACGTTCGCAGTCCGGCGGCACCGGTTCGGTTCACGGCTCTCTACCAAAAAAAACGAATTCAAATAATATATGGCCAGCGCCAACCAACCAATTCCGAAAACTCAAATCCCACTCACCAACACACAAGAGCCGCCGAAAAGCAAAAAGCCATCAAATAATACGTATACGACGCGTGTCTTCGTCTTTAGCACGGCGCTTTCGAATTCGTGCGAACTTGTGAACTTTCGTTTCCTTTATCTTCCACCCAACGGTTTTTTGGTTTTTGGGGATCGAGGATCGATCCTCTAGGAGCCACCTACCATATTGGATTAAAAAGTATTGTGCAGTGCTCGAAATGAAATGATCTCCCAATCCCACATATATAAGAAATTCTGTGAACACAAGATCATTAAAGTGAAATTCCTGAATTGAAAACATATAGAATTTATGCGGGAAAAAGCATACATATAAAACATAAATACATAAGTATACAAAGTAATACATAAGGAATAAATCAAAGGTGTTTATAAGTTTGAAAAAGAAAATTAATATTAAATTAAAGAATTTTATAAATAAATGTAAAAGACAAAACTATTTCATAAAGCAAGTAATAAAAGTATTTAAAATTGTTCAGTCATAAAAAAAAAAAAAACTTTGCCCGACATTTTAACAACTTCCCCAATAAAAGTCTTATGACAGAAGCAACCTGTAATTTTGGATAATTATTAAAAAGGGCATTAAAGTATTTCATAAAACAAAATTAGTAAAACATTTACAAGCGAACCTTAAACTAATTAAACAAAATGAAAAGCTGAAAAAATATATATAATAAAATAAAAATACTGATAAAACTATGAAAATTCGAATTTCTTATATAACAAGAACTTTCTGAAGCTAATAAAATATATAAAATATTCTGTAATACCAGAAATTGTCAATAAATAAATGCAAGCCAATCATTGACTCACAAAAAAAAGAACCAATACCTAATAAAAATTCGCTTGAACGTTTACCCACAGAAAATAAGTGAGACGATCAGGCTGAAAAATAGCAAAACGCATAGCAAAAACATTTCGCTGGGTGTTTTTTTTTTGTTTTGTATTGCCGCCTCAAGGTCAAACTTTTCTCATTCAAAAGCGGCGGGCAGCGAGAACTGAACCCCCTAACAAACGGGCCCAGCCCCACACACAGATAAAACAGAAAAAAAATGAAATAAAACAACGCTCAGTACGCGGAATAGTTGACAACGAATAATAATAGAAAAAGGCAAACAAAACAAACAATAGCAAAAAATTGCGAATGCAAAAAAAGCGGCGACACTCGCCATATTCTGAGTGCCAAAGTGTAGAACAGTAAGCTCGCTCTCGGGTTGATGTTGCTGCTGTGCGGGTGATCGCCACGAGCAATTAGAAGCGGCAGCAGCAGCAGCAGCAACGTGCGATAGAAAGCTCTTTTCGGTTCTAAATTCCAATTTGTTGTTAATTAAGCCAACAGCCAGTGCCGCAGCAGCAACATGTTTGGGCCACACATGGCCAGCTAAGTGATACATGCAATAAATAGCTCTGAGTTGAACAAGGAATTTAACAACTAGCGATCTCCGGAATGAGAATGGACTATATAATGCCGCCGCCAACATTGGCGCTACAGCAGCAACAGCAGCAGCAACATGGCATGCAGCACCAGCAGCAGCAGCAACTGCAATTGCTGCAGAACGTGCAACAGCAGCAGCAGCAACACCAGCAGCAACAGTTGTTGGGCAACATGTCGCAGACGGCGACCTTGCCACCGCTCAGCAGCTTGCCCCTGCAAGTGGTGCACAATCTGCCGCATTTGCTGGCCGGCAACGGCAACAACACGGGCAATGCCAGCGGCAACACCAGCAATTCGAATCTCAATGTGGCCTGCAACAACAATCTGCTACGCAGCAACATGCAACACCAGCAGCAACAACAGCAGCTGCTAAACAATCTCAGCAATGGAAATAATGTTGCCAATGGCACACTGCCGCCGCCCACGCAATTGTTGCAGCATCATCTGCAACATTTGGCGCATGTGAATGTGAATGCAGCCGCTGCTGTGGTGGCAGTGGCAGCCAACAACCTGCAACAGCAACAGCAGCAGCACGCCAACAGCAACAACAGCACGGGCGGAAGTCCTGGCGGCAACAACAATAATAATAATAATAATAATAACAACATACTCAATCACAACAATCTCAATATCATAATCAATAACCATGCCTCCCTCAACAATAACAACAATAATAACAACAACAACAATCCAGCCACACCAAATGCCAATCTGGCGGCAACCAACAATGCCACGCCCACAGTTAATACCGCCTCCGCGGTGGCGCAACAACAGCAGGCGCACGAGAATAGTTTGGTTAATAGCCTAGTGGGTGTGATCAACAACAGCAACAATAACAACAATAATAATAATAATAATAATACGACGAACAACAACAACAACAGTAATAACAACAATAATAACAACAACGCAGGAGGTGGCGATGACAACAATCGATGGACTCAATTCCAGGTGCAACAATTGTGGAAGCAACACGCCAACTATTTAAATGGTATGGATCCACCAATTAGTAATTAAATACAACAACAACATGGTATTTGAAAAAACGGTTTAAATTATCCAGGAAATATAATATCATATTTTAGAACTAGCAATTATAATTTCGAATACACCTTGAAGAACTTTTAGAACATTTCGATAGAAAACCTTAAGAAAATTTCTCAATATTATATTCTTTATAAAGAATTCTCTTAACTTCCTAACAACCTTTCTATTCTGAATCAACATTTTGATGATGTTACAGCTCTTGACCTTCGTGGGTTCAATATTATTAATATTTTATTGTGAAAAGACCCTCGATAAAGAATTCTCTTAACTTCCTAACAACCTTTCTTTTCTGAATTAACATTTTGTTGATGTTACAGCTCTTGACCTTCGTATCAACCTATTGAATATTATATTGTAAAAAGACCCTCGATAAAGAATTCTCCTAACTTCCTAACCACCTTATTTTCCCAATCAACATTTTGCTAATGTTACAGCTCTTGACCTTCATAGGTTGAGTTTATTTCCTTGTCTCGGTCGCTGCATTTCCCCAAATTGATTGTATGCCTGGCTAATTTTTCTCACCCCTCGAAACGACCCTGATGCAGTGTCAAAGTCAGCTTAAATCGATTGGCAAGGCTTGTGCTGTGGCTTTTCATCTGGGGTCTGGTCTGTCCAATTGAGGAGACTGACTACTGGCTTATGACGACTGACAGGAGGGGTTTTTTTTCGGTTTTTTCTGTTTTTTGGGGGGGCTGCTCTATGGGTTCACTGCGGCTACTCTGACATTTCCGCGTGGGGTAGGTTAGCCCGAGCCTCGAGTATCTTAACTTTCAAACCTTTCGGACTCTCTGACTCTGGCATTTCACAATCACTTTTGCTTTCGACTTTAGGCCATGCTCTCGGCAAGGGCCAAAAACTACAGCAACAAGTTGTTGAGCGCGACATTTCCAGACAACTTTCGTTTCTGACTTTTGGGTGCTTTCCATATATATATATTTTCATCGTGGGTATATATAAATATTCCAAGCCACTTTTTTGGGGTTTTTATTATGATGTATTTAAAAGCCGACTGGTCCGGCCTTTTGGCTTTTTTTTTTACTCTCGTCTCGTCTTTGGCCTTTTGTTGTTATCACCCAAAGTTGATCTGCCAAAAAATAAAGCGGCAACAAAAGGGCAATTTTTTCTCTGTTTCTGTGTGTTTCTGTTTGACATTGCGCGGCATAATTTATATGCGACCAGGGCCGGGGAGGCAAACCAAACAATATCAAATTCATAAGCGGCTATTTAGCTGCCGAAAAATGCGTTTTTACTTTCGTTGAACCGACAACGCCGACGCCAGCAACAACAACAACAACAACCAGTCAGCTGCTCTGCCGGCTTAGCAACATCACCAAAAATTAACTTTCACTTTTTCGGCAGTTTTTAAATTCATTTCTTTCTTTGCTTTTTGGTAGTTTTTGATATTTTTGGTGGCCTGCTCCATGTTGACTTTGTTGGCTCTTCTTGAAATAAAACAGAGAGACAGACAGGCCAAAAAAAAAAAGGAAAAAGAAAAAAGTTGAAGGGTTCCAGTTCAGCTGTAAAGAGTGGGAAATAAATATAATTTTATCTTAATCAAAAACTATACAATTTCGAAAGTTGCCAAAATACAATGTGTAGATAAATGATGGCGGGTTTTTTTAATAAATATTTTATTATTATCTAAATGGTGGTTGGGGATGTGATTTGCATTTTTGATGTGGGAATTACAATTTTCCAGTTAATGTGGGTTAAATATTTATAATATTTTATATCTTATTTAATTAAAAAATATTTATTATATTGTATTATATTTATATTTATTATCTAAATAGTTGTTGGGGAAGAGACTTGGATTTTTGATGTGGGAATTAAAATTTTACATCTAATTATTTAAAATATTTTATATCTTATTTAATTAATAAATATTAGTTGAAATTACTGAAAACTTAATAATATTTTCTTTAAATTGAACACCTCTTTATATTTTTTTTCCGGTATTTGGTAATATCTTAATGTACCTTCTTGGGTTTCTACGGTTCTATCAAATCAAAGCCAAGACCGTGAGCACCTCCAATTTCAATTGACTTGCAGCGTTCGGTGCGCCTCAATCTGGCCATTCATGACTTCCTTTCGTTTGGTTTATCTCCGCGGGAAGCGCGGCGCTTTAAGTGTGCCCCTGAAACATGCCAAAAGGCGAAAATCGGAGGGGGTTAATGGGGGTCTGGGCCTAGAAACCCCCGAGGCGTCACACACTCACCCAGATAGGCGGCCTGCCAAAATGCAACGTATTACAGTTATTTCAATCAAGCGGTAGCCAGCTACAGCTACCCAGCTACTGAGCTACTCGTCTTGGCCAAACGCCAGATTGTTGCCAATTAATTGTTGTTGTTTGTGTTGTTGTCGTTTGGCCGACACTCACTCGGCAGCGCAAATGTGTTGCGCAATCGCACAACGGTAAAACGTGCGAATTGCAGCGACGCTGCCAGGTGAGAAACTTGAATCAGTGAAAGTGGCCGAAAGAGAGGCTTTGGCTTTAACTTTTGCCTTGTGTACCACGAGGCGTATGAGCAATCTGTTCACACGTCGTCACAGTCAGGCGAAAAAATACGAAAATACGAAAACACAAAAAAGACCAGAAGCACTTTGATTGAATTTACTGTGTTTTGATTACGTTTTAGCCCAGCCACGCCTCCGATTTTTCATTTTTTTTTTTTGCTTTTTCCAGCCAGCGTGCTCTGCATATTTGAGGAAATTTTATTTGGGTTTCGATGTCTCTGGTCGTTCGTGTTTCAGCCGCTTTATGGCATGAGTCTATAATTTGATAGAGCCAACACGATACGTATGATTATCGGTTTCGCTTCCTTATTTCTGCTAATTAACTGCTCCGGCTGCTGCTGCTGTGGCTTTCTTTCGAACTGAAATTGGGCTAATGGGTTGAGTGGAAAAACTATGCGGCAAATTGTGTCGCTGTCTGCGGATTTTCACTTTCGCCGCCCGAGTCTCGGGCAATTAAACTATTGCAAAATATTCCGCCGTTCGTGGCGGTTGTCTTTCATAATTTTCTATTTATTTCGTAATCGCAAAGAAAGCGGTCTGCCGTTAGGGAAATCGCCTTTATGGCAGCTAGTCTTTGCAAATTTAGTGTGAGTTAGATGGGAAAATTAAATTGCTCAGTTGTAAAGATTTTAAAACGGTGGAAAGCCTTTCGGAATTTTGATATTGAAACTTAGGATAGTTGATGGGATTTTGTTCGATTTGAAAGTTCTAGTTATTTTTAGCCCTCACGGTTTTTATAACACATTTTAACAAGCTGCCTGATTTTTAAAACATCTTCTTTTAAATTGGGCTTATAAAATTGTAATTGTTTAAAACTAGTAATAGTTACTGTCTAGCTATTAAAAGCCATGGAAAGCAGCACATTAAATAATATTATTAAATTAATTTATTTATGCGTTCAGGTTAATGATTAAATAAAAACAAATTCATTTTACTATACAAAGTCTAATTTTTTCCAAAATAAAAATACACTACATTTGGTTTTTTTTTTTAAATCCAGAGGTCATACAATAAAAAATGAAAATAAATAGCAACAGCAACCAAATGGCTTTGCCTATCTGCATCACCTAGCAACAAATTTTCCGTACCAACAACCCGGAAATCCAATGCCTATCACATTTTCCCACAAATAATTAATTTCACAAAAAAAAGAGCGGTAGAAAGACATAAAACAAACACACAGAAAGCTGTAAAAAAAGTAAAAAAAAAAAGGAACAAAAAAAGCAATGCAAATGAGCGCAAATACGGAATGAATGCAATGCATACAAAAGCCGCAGCGGCAAAAGCAACAACGACAGAGCAAACACACAGAGACAGCGCAACAATCGAAAGTGTTACACTTTCTGCACTTCACCAAAAACAACAACAACAACATCAGCTACAACAACAGCTACAACAACGATAACTTCCCCCAACAACAATGGCAACAAACCATAAAAGAAGAGTGCGATGTAGTTTATAAATCGATGTAATACAACGAGGCACTCAGGCGCAACAACAGTAACAACAACTGGAAAATCACTAAGCAACAACAACACAACAACACTAACAACACCATGAAAAACACCAACAAAAAACCCGTCTCAGTTGCGCCATCGTTGCGCATGCGCACTGTATGACTAAAAGTGCACAGAGAGAGAGTAAGAGAGATGGCGGGAAAGAGTGCGAGAGAGATGGTCGAAGACAGGTGAAAGGGGCGGACAGTTGTTGTTGTTGTACGTGTCTGTGTCGGCGACTGAAAGAAAAATGCAAAAAGTTGCATAATGTTGCAAAAGCATTTTTCTAAATCACTTTATTGTTTTCTAAGTATATTAGTTAGGTTTCGATTTTATTTTTTTTTTTGTTATGATAATCCAGTGGGTCCAAAAACTGGGTCCCCAAAAATAAACTTTCGCGTGGAATTAATTTTCATAAATACTCCTCAATGTCGTTCGCATACCGTCATAGCATCGTCTCCGATTTAATTCTTCGCCCAGAAGTCGAATCGATTTGCGTTTGCGTATTTTAAACTGGTTTCTTCGAATGCTTTTTTGGGGATAGTTTTTTGGAAGCTTAAGACTCGTTTTTTCCTGCCGCTTAAGCACTCTCACTTTCATTTCGCTTATAGAGGGGTGTGAGCGGGGTATGCAGTTATCGGGCAGTTGAGACGGATGTGGCTGGGAATCAAAATTTTAATTGGTTTAATGGATATTTCGATAAAATGGAAAAAAGGCGGATAAAATTGCAGATAAACAAGAAATTATTGGATAAACAATATTGATTTAAAGATCAAAAGATACGAAACGGGAATTTCCAACTTTGGCATAACAGGGAAAATATAAAATCTTAACAATTTAAATACCATTAAAAACATTTGCAATGAATTACTCTTATAAATTTGTCTTCATGCTACTAACTTCCTTCAACTCTAACAACATTTCCTCAACTTCCTCTTAAGCCGACTGGCACTTCATCAAAATCACAGTCACTAAAACCGCCAACCAACCAAAATTTACGCTGTTTCATACTAAAACCCGAGAAAAAACGAAACAAAAAGTGAAAGTTTAATTCCCAAAAAAATACTATATACATATCTGAAAAACCTACAAACCATGGTCCACTAAAAATTGTGGCAAAACCATTAACACAACAAAGACCACGGAGCCAACAATTTTCAGAAAAATAATATACAAGTAATAAGCATAATATTATTATTAGGTCCATAAAAAACTATGAACAAAAAAGAGAAGCGTGTGAGAGCGTTTCACCTGAGAAACAATAAATTTGTTGTCGTAGGCCCAAAAAGAGAGAACGCCCTCTCTACCTATCCCTTTCTAATGAAAGTGAAATACTGACCAAAAACGCACGAAAATTATGCAAATTATTTTAATTACCAAAAATGAGAAATTTCTTTGGCCGACACAAAGAAGATAAAAAACCCCCGAACCGAAAAAGGTAAAATAAAATAAAAGGTGCGAGGGCTCCCAAAGATGACACAGAAAAAAATTCGCTGACCCACTTAAAATGGCAAGAGAAACTGAAACTGAAACCGAAACTGAAGCAGAAACAAGAGAAGATTAAGTTGAATTCCTGTTTTGGGTTCGCTTCTAAAAATAAACCGAAAGACAAGATTCCTGCTGCTTAACACACAAATCAACAATGTTGATGACAGTGAAAGTGAACCGAAAAAAGAAATAAATTCAGATCGAAGGCAATAAAATAAAAGTAAAAGCCACTTTTGCGATATTCATGAAGGAGTCAAATGAACATCCTTTACGGTTTCGTATGTACATTGAAAATTTATATCATCACATTTGCATGCTTTCTGTTATTATTACTATAACTTTGCTGTCTTCCCTGTACTTGTTCTTGTTGCTTTTCATTGTTTTCCTTTGTTAAAGAATCAATATTGTATTTCTTTTCTACTATCTTTCTTTTCCGTTTCTTCTGTTTTACAGGCAGGAAATCTCCATTTTTGGGTTTCATTTGCAAAGCAAACGGTAATTTGGTTTTTGTCTTTTTTTCGTTATTAGTTTGTTTTATCTTTATAATGTTTTTGTATTTTGGACATTATGTTTTTACATGTCTTTTGTTTGTGTTTTTTTAATTGCCATGCGAAAGTCTGCTTCTACCACTTTTTGAATGAGTTTAATATTTTATAGAGTCTTTAGACGATATTTATTGTGTTTTTTGGCTAATATTTTGATAATAATTTAGATATTCCATAATTGAAAAACTTTAAAAACATGTTACATTTATATTACGGTAATTTAACAACCTATACTTACTGTTACTAAACTGTTTCTTTAATTTTTTCTTTGAGATAAAAGAAATAGGTTTCACTGTTAAATTTGGTTTTAAGTGTTAAAGAAAGCTTAGGAAATTAGTATTATATTAATTTCCAATCGTTAAGCTTGAACGAAATCGTAAAATACAGTTTTAGGTTTTAATTTATCATTTTTTTTATTGGATGTTTTTTCAATATGTATATCCCATCAAAAATTTATGACATTAAATGAGTTTATCTGAATTGAACAATAGTTTTTATTATTATTATTTTGTGCTTTTATTTTAAAGAATTATTTTTTAAAATTTTTGGTAGCTTAATTTTTTACTATTTATTGCCTAAAGTGCCTTTATAAATCGTCATAAATTCCCATTTTCCGGCATCGGTTACCAAACAACAATAGTGTCTAGATAAAGTCGCTGGCCACAGAGTTCATGAATACGTTACCCATACGCCTCGTGGGCCATTGCATTCGCCGATTCGCAAGTCCTAATTTTCACCAAACACCAGATATTACTTCACAGACACTTGAGCATTTCACTTACGCTTTGGTGAGCACATCGAAAAGAAAAGATATTACTTCATGGCACAGACCAGAAATGTGTGTGTTCGGTTTGGCGCCGAAGAAGTCGAGGAAAGAAAGAGGCAAGCCGCAAAATGGCATAAAATTTCGCAATAGTCCGTAATGCAAAAAGCGGCAGTGGCAACAACTGTAAATATAAAAAAAAAATGAAGAAAAAAATCAGAAATACAAGAAAAAAGCATTCGCAAATGAAAGTGAGAGTGAATAAGAAAGCGGAAACTATTGCGAGCCGAAGAAACCAAAGACGGCAACTGGTTTCTGTTACTGTCTGTGGCCAGAAAACGGGTTTTGTGAAAGAAATCAAAGAAAAGAAGCGAAAAGCAGAGAAAGATCATGCTCAGCTGCGCATGCGCAGCGTCAAAGCCAAAATAAAGCTTCGACGACAAAACAAAAAAATAGCACTCAAGTTGGCTACAATAGGGCTCAAAGCTTTTGACCATCCTCGAGTGTTTGAGTTTATTTTACATTTTTTTTTTCTCAGCTGGAAGCGATAAAAATCAGTTTGAAAGCTGTAGTAAAAATTTCACTTTCGCTTTTCGTATGTTCGCTGCTTCCTCTTGCCGTTGTTTGCTTTGTGTGTGTGATTTGTTTGTTTGTTGGTTTTTGGTTTTCTGTCTTTGTTTCGTTTTGTTTGCGCCTGTAACCCGTTTTTTTATGGCCAAAAGCTGCATGCGGAAATTCGCGGAAATTGTTTTTCAGCTATATGTGTGGTTCCCATACAATTCCGAAAGAATTCGACTGGTTTATATAATAGAGAAGTGAAGAGTACTTGACCCACTTCCAAGTATTGGGATAAGATATCAAGCCCTTAACTTGCCGTATTTATAGACCGCAATCTAATCGCAATGTTATGGACCTGACTAATTGCCAACCCTTTTATTTTTGCAGGCAAATCCACATCGAATAGCAAAGAAATCATCTGCCCCGATGACAAATACAAGGAGGAGGGCGACATCTGGAATGTCGAGGCGCAAACGGCGTTTCTGGGCCCAAATCTGTGGGACAAGACCCTGCCCTACGATGCCGACCTCAAGGTAACACAAGTTAGTATCATTTCTGTCATCGCTGCGTAGTGGCTGCGTCTTTTTATACAATGTTCCAAAGGTCGAAATTACACACAAAGCTCAAAATTGTACATGCAAAGGCTGATTTCACTAGATCGTTTGATAGAAGTTGTGCATTTTTCTGTGGAAAATGGCTAATACAGCTTTATTCCACTGACACATTCACTCCTTCTTAGTGGAAAAAGCCTAAAACACATATAAACACCAGTACAGTCATGACAAAACACACGGCGAAACAGTTAACTTGAATGTTATCGATTGCTTACTTAGTGCGAGAATTGTATTCTCATCATCCGAGCTCAGATCGTGTGACTAACCCCGAGGAATTACCCGCTCCTCTCATCCGTGTCCAGTTGTTCATAGCATCTTTCGTATTTAACATTTTAGTATGCCGACCTAGACGAGTTCCTGTCGGAGAACAACATACCTGATGGCCTGCCCGGCCCGCATCTGGGTCACTCGAGTGGTCTGGGTCACCGGTCCGATTCCCTGGGTCACGCAGCGGGTCTGTCGCTGGGCCTGGGCCACATAACCACAAAGCGGGAGCGGTCGCCCTCGCCATCCGACTGCATCAGTCCGGACACGCTAAATCCGCCATCGCCGGCCGAGTCAAGTGAGTATAGCCAATAATCGCGCTATCGATACGCTATCGATACACCGATAAAGTGTCAATTGAGATCGTAAAATGAATCATAATCAAATATTGTAAAAAACAAAGCGAAAAATAATGTAACAACCTATCACCCATAAAGTATAAAGTCAATATAAAGTAAAATATAAAGAAAATCCGCGATTAATCGATAACAAAATGCAGTTCCAAAAATAATCTAATCTTAACTTCTTGACTCGATTTGAAAAATGTCGCTGTTACTTGTTTAATGTTAAATAAAATTATAATTAAAATAAAAAATACTACATTTTAATACTGCAAAGAATCCCACCTTCTAAGCGATAACATTTCGTTATCAAAGTAAAATCACTATCAAACTGCTTTATCAAATCAATAAAGACGTTTTTAAAGAACACAAGTACACGATCTTATGACTTTAATCGAATAACTTTATCGACCTTTGTAAATGAAATTATTTAAAACACAAATGGAATGGACATTGCTTCTAACTTAAATTATAACTGAATTATATAAATTAATTTAAGTTACCCACAAATGTCGTATCAAATGCTAAATGTTAAAGAGACACAAACCGAAGGGCCGCCCAGGTCTCTCACTCAATGATTCCCATTCCAATTTGTGCAAATCCTTAAATTTCAATTCAATTCAAATTCAATATGATTTTCCATGAGTTGCCATTACTTTGTTGAGTTTCCGTTTTGAGGATGATTTTTATGATGTTAATTTAGCACGAAACAGTCTGTGAACCATTGTTAACATTTAGTATTTGATATTCCAGCATTTTCGTTCGCCTCCTCGGGCCGTGACTTTGATCCGCGAACTCGAGCCTTCTCCGACGAGGAGCTCAAGCCGCAGCCGATGATCAAAAAGTCACGCAAGCAATTCGTTCCAGATGAGCTCAAGGACGACAAGTACTGGGCGCGTCGCCGGAAGAACAATATTGCCGCCAAGCGATCCCGCGATGCCCGGCGCCAGAAGGAGAACCAGATTGCGATGCGGGCACGCTACTTGGAAAAGGAAGTGAGTATTTCGGAGCCACCCCCAGAAAATATTCCCAGTATTAATCCCAATTGATCCCCAAACAGAATGCAACATTACATCAGGAGGTGGAACAGTTGAAACAGGAGAACATGGACTTGCGTGCACGTCTATCGAAATTCCAAGATGTGTAATGATAAATACAATTTTGTGACTTGGCCTGAGGACACCACAACAATTAAATAATAATAACTATTGATAAAATAACAATAATCATAACTATGATAAAACTACTAATAATGTTTAGTACAGCAGACATGAAACTTACACTAAAAGTACATATTGTATCTAAAAATATGTATATGCAAAAATATAATTAGTAAGCAAACACACACACACACACATAAAAACACACACAACAAACCCCTCACGGCGTCGTGCTCCGCTTAAATATTTATTTTATGCTAAAAACTAAAAGCAAATTAACTAAACACAAAGGAGGAGAAACGAAACATTTTTTAGAGTAGCCAAAAAAGAAAGTCTCACGAGATCAGAGCGTGGAAGAGCTCTGCGGCCGAAGCTTTTTGCCTTTAAAGTAGCATACTTCCGAGCGCAATGGGAAAAAAAATCCTAAAAAATCCTAAAAAACACAGACCTAGAATTGTTATATTTTAAATTGTTTAATAGTTGTCTAGCCTAGTTTTACGAAAACACCCCCCTCTTCTTCGCCTTCTTCTGCTACTTTTCCCCACACTATTTTAGTTTTTATTAAAATTATTTTTTGTAATTAGTTCTTCGGTTAAGCTTTGCTTTAGATATTAGTGAAAGGAAAACCACACACACACAACAAATCATATTGTAAATAATTTCGTTGCCTTTTTTCAAATTAACGCGAGAGAAGAACTACCATAAAAAGCATAAGGAAACTTGTATAAAAAATTGCAAAATGAAAACCCACAAAAAAAAGAGAAAATTAAAGAAACGCTAAGAGAAAACCATTTAGAATGAGCAAAGAACTTCCCTCCTCAGTTGCCGGGCACTTGGCAGCTGGTTAGTTTAAGTGAGCTATGATTTTTATATAAACCTAATGAAAAAGATATCGAAAAAACCCAAAAAAAAAATGATTAAAAAGCAGACGGACAGAGACAGACGTTGGACAGACGTAAATGCAAAACTAGAAGTGACTTAGTTTTCGTTGTTGATTTGTTGATACTAAAATAACCAACCCAAAACTAACCCAGACATAGTCAGCTGGTTAAAGCGAGAGAACCGCATACTTTTCTTACTACCTACTAACAGAACACACAGACCATCCCCCGGAAAACCCTTCATACCACGCTATCCCCCCCCCCCCCCCACATATTTTCACATTTTTTTCTTTTAGTTTTAACACTTTTATTCGTATATCCTTTATTACAAGAAAAACTATTTCTTTTGGTGTGATTTGCAAGATCTTAAACAAACAATTAAAAAAAAAACATTTCTAAATAATACCGTACAATTATGTTACTTTAAACAACCACTATTTTCGTTAGTTAAGTTTATTAATTATTATTATTATTTGTTATACATCTGAGTTACATTTACCTGCATACAATTATCTAGAAACTTAAGAAAATATATGAAACTACAGAAAAATTACCGACCGAGAGCAAAATTAATATTTTATATTCAGCAATCAAAATCGAAGCTAAAACGAGAGTTAATTAAGTTCATTAAGCACTTCTTCTTAACAAATTTCTATAAGTCTTATTTATTCTATGGAAAAATGTGCAAAACCAACAAAAACAGAAAGAAACCACAAAAGCAAAGATCGATAAAGGAGAATGAGCGTAACGGAAAAGTAAGAAAGCAAACAACAAAAAATTGTGTGTAATAATAAAAGTCTAAGCGTTGCTTTTAACTATTGAAAACTCGTTTATTTTTTATCACCACCCCCTCGGCTGCCCCCTCCCCTCGCCACATAGCTCATTGTTAGTAAATAAATAATAAAAACCATACAAGGATCTCAAGACAGAGTTAAAGAAATAAACCTAAACCCGTAACCGTAACCGCAACCGAAATCGAAACTAACCCTAACGATAGATACAAGAACTACACAAATTATATGGTAATCTACTTAGCATTATATAGCAATAATAGATATTTAGCCACCCCCCTGTTTTTTTTTTGTTCCCCCAACAGGACCCCCCAATAACGAATCTAACCTTAAAGCCTTTTGCACTGCTATGAGACCACCTAGAGAAAACAACCACAAAATAACGTTAAAGATGAAGAAAGAACCCCACAACTAACCCAAGAAAAAATCTATGAAAAATGCTGGGTGTCATTTTGCAAAATGAAAATTTTTGAGCTTCGGTTGTTGAATGAATTCACACAAGTATATACGATAAACTTAACATTTATGGATAACTCAAAATAGCGGACTATACGACTAAGCAGATTCAAGCAATTGCTACATATTTGTACGAAAAACCAGAAGAAAAACTAAAATCATGTTATATTTATATAAAAATATTTATACCTAAGTAATATAAAATTGCGCGTAGAGGTGAAAACATATTAAGGCAACATTTTGCTTACATACTTGACCTGGGCATTAGTTGATTGAGCAGTAGTCCTCCCCTACACACCACCTATTTAAGCGTAGTTTTGTATATTTTTAAAAACTATTGTTTTCCGTAGTTTATAGTTGAATTTTTGTAGACAATTTTTGGTTACTGTAGAGAATTGTTGAATAAAAAAACGGATAAAAATTTTTTAACTGAATGATATGAGATAATTCGAAATTAGTTCGGCATACCCACACTCACGCAGCAAAAAGGGGAGGATGTGAATTCTGTAGCCTACTTACAGGCATGGAAATTTATTCAGAGTTAGGCAACGAGTTTGTTGTAGATATTTTTGGTTCAATATTCCTCTTGAGTTTAAAGAATAGGAAAACCGTAAAACAGATTTTCGAATAAGAATGTTCCGTAACAAAATGTAGACTTGGTAGCAACAACAGAAGACGATAAAACTGAAAAGTATGAAACGTTTAAAAACAAATATGAAAACTAACGAAATTATGTTTAATATACAATAAACATTAAAATATATTTATTATATACAAAAAGAATTAGTTAAATGAATTACGCATGCTACAAAACCAACAAGCGAGTACTTTTGTAGATAAATTCGTAGTTGATGATTTTTATATCTACCTTATACAGATATTAGTTGTATGCATATAGTACACTCAACTAAATAGCAAACGGGCAAGGGAAGGCGATCGTTAGGCAGGGTTAAAAATAGTAACTAAAGACACAAATTGTTGCAGTGCAAAGCAGAAAACAAACAAAAACGAGAAATTAGCAAAGCGATAACTTAAGTATGTAAGTAACGGGCAAGAGCTGAGTGTTTTTAGTGATTAAGAGTTTAAAAAATGGGAGCGTGGCGGAAACAGAAGTGGCGGCGCGAATCGAATGGCAATGCGAAACATATTAAATGCTATTATATACATAATATTATACACATATACATAACTTATATATACATATATATACATAAAAATATATTCTTACATATTATTAAAGACGAAAATGTTGTTGAATTTTAAAATCAATAAAAAGCCCCGAAAAAAATCCATAAATAAAAATATTTAAATGTAGTAAAAATAAAAAATGGACAAAACCGAAAAACAAAAATTGTTAGTTGTTGCAAAAAATCAAGCTAAATTAATTAAATAAAACCAAACTAAAAAATAACTTAACAAAGCGTTTTAGAGCCTTTACTTATATTTTGAGATTTTTGCAAAATGAAACGAAATGCAGATAATTTTATAAATAAAAAACAAAATAAAGCTGAAGGAAAATTCATAAATAACACAGAGCTACCATAGCTTAAGTTGAGGCTTAAATGAAAGCTAGATCAAAGCTTAGATTAAAGCCTAAAGGGAGAAAAGAAAAACTTCATTTGGTACTTAACAAACTTAGGAAAAAATCAGCTTGAGGCATTAGAGCAATGCTAAAGGAAATCCACAAAAAACTCAGCCTATTGTTGTTGGCAGCATGCAAAACACAAAATAAACACGAATGGAAACCAAATTTAAACTAAAATTTAACGATGAAAGCCTAAGTAAGGACACTAACATGTACCTAGATATATATACAAAACCAAAATAAAACTATAAAAAAAACCAAAGGAGAAACCCTAAGGAAATTCCAACACAAGTGCTCGAGATGCTGCAGATATTAGCTATAATTTATAACCTAAACTGAAGTCATTTGTTAATTATTTAACACTCAACTTAATTAAGCTTAAATTCCAAACATTCAATATAAGTTTTTGTAGATTTTGTTAACTAAATAAGAAAGTTGTGTTTTTGTTATGGGCTATGATTTCAAAAATAAACTGAAATTAATGCGTAGGAACTTCAAACGATGAGAAGTGAGATTTAGGCGTGACGAATAATTATGTTTTATGAGAAACTGCAAAAAGAACAAACAATAAAGGTTTAGATACAAATTTTGAAACGATAAATGCAAAAAAATTAATCAAAATTGTTTTCATTTTGTGGGTATCCTAAAGGTAAGTTTGTCTCATAGAATATGTAGCCTACTTTGTGGCAGCAGCTCTTCGCCTGTATTTATGCAACACTTTTATAAATATTTTGTTCAATGATAAGCTTTTCGGTTCCCGCTTTTTCTTTTGTTTGTAAGTTGTTGGATTTTAGCGACTGGAGGTCAAGTTAATTGCATAATTGGTGAGTGGATATGAGGATATGAAAGCATAAACTGGATATGACTGGGATGCGCAACAGTTGTCCGCAGTTGACAAGTTTCAGTAAAGCTACCGGAAATCCTAGAACGTAAGTCAATTTACAACAACTAAAATTAAAATATTTTTACTTTTCAAATTTAAGTTATTTTAAAATAGTGGTTTTATTTTAAAAATATTTGGCTTTGCTAAATCTGCAAAGTAAACTGCCAAAAACACTAACTTAAACTGTTCAAAAAACGATTTCAAGAAAAAAATCTGAGAAACGTTTCTTTTTTGTTTAAAGAATTTTATAAAAAGTATTTCTTAATAGAAAATGATGTAAATCAGACGAGGTCTCAAGAGATTATAGTAGCACGCGCGCCACACGCGCGTGTGCCAAGACTTAGAGATGGGAGTTCTTATCGATATATACTTAAATTTGGTATATTTTAACAGCAATAAAAAGGCAGGGAGTAGAAATCGGCTGGTTGAAATCGTTTTTTTAAAAGATTAAGTTAGTGTTTTTTGAAGTTCACTTTGCAAATTTGGAAAAGCCAAATATTTTTAAAATAAAACCATTAGTTGCTCTTCCTCTCCAATTCTCCCGCAACTCACCGCTCCGCTCTGGAGCTTTTCATAAAATATATAGCCTACTTTGTGGCAGCAGCTCTTAGCCTGTATTTATGCAACACTTTTTCAGATCTTTTGATCAACGAGAAGCTTTTCGGTTCCGGCCTTTTCTTTTGTTGTATGTTGTTGGCCTTCAAAGCAGCTGGAATACATATATTTTAGGGTCTGGAGGTCAAGTTGATTGCACAATTGGTGAGTGGATATGAGGATATGAAAATGTAAACTGGATATGACATGAGATGCGCAACAGTTGTCTGCACTTGACGTGTTTTATCAATAAACGCACCGGAAATCCTAGAAAGTAAGTCACTAAAATTAAAATATTTTTACTTTTCAAATTTAAATAAATTACAAATAATGGTTTTATTAAAAACACATTTGGCTTTTCTATATATGCTAAGAAAACTTCCAAAAGCAGTAACAGAAACTTTTCAAAAAACAATTTCAACCAATAAATTTTCACTCCTTGTTGATTAAAAATGCAACTCGCCCCGACTTCATTTTACATTCATTACCACGCCAACGAAAAGAAAAATGGTAAAATGATTTGTTTGCCAGCTCAACCCGAACCCAAAACCCGAAACGGCGATATGCTTCTATTACTATGTTTATACGATAGCAATCACGATTTCTTGAAACCGCGAAATAGAAAAAACCCCTGTTTATACGACAGCAGAGAATTCATGCTTTTGTTCACTCTCAGCTGATAGGGATGCCGGACCGGTAAAAATAAGTGATCATTTTTAACCTTTAATAGCTCTGAGTGGAGAAATAGCCTACGAATGGCTTTAAATTTCTAGCGATCTGGCAACGTTGATAATTTTTAACAGAGTTACCAGAGCTGCTTATCACCAAATCACGCATTGAGGCTGAAATCATAGTCAACTTTCGTGTGTTGCCGAATTCACGAAATGGCGTTTATACAAGCACGAATCGGCCGAAAGCGTGAAATGATAGCGTGAATTCGGCATCGTATAAACAAAGTATATTATGCAAAAAACATAAAATGCCAACAAAAAAAAAATAGCTCCAAACTAATTTCCTCATATATGGCTTACAAAATAAACATCTCAAACATGAAACTCGCAGCTAATTTCCGTTGATTAACAACAACAGCAACAGCAACTATTTGAGATATGGGAGCTGCATAACCAGTGCACAGAGAAAAAAACTACCAATAACATTTTTGAAAAAATATATATTTAAAAACTTTTGTTTTAGGCGCCCATAAGTCGATTTTTTTAGAAAACATTAATAAATGCTTCAAAGTTGATCTTAAAACATGTACATTTTTTCTATCTGCACACTTTAAACCAGACCCAACCTGAGGCGAAGCAATTCGATTACTTCCCTGTGGGGAAATGTGGCAATAAATGCGAGCAATGCTCAAACATATGCCGGTTCCTCTCGCCCGCCGCGCATATTTTTACACTGGCCAAGACTTACGAAAGCGAAAAAATGAGTTAACAACAACGGCCACTCAAAATGTATGCAGGCAACCGCTAACAGACAACGTTGAACTTGAGCTTGAAATACAAGCCAAGCGAAGCCAAAAGAGAAAGACTTGGGAAAAGAGAGGGGAGAGAAAGAGACGGGGGGTTAGTTTGAGCCAAGTTTGTCGACAACTGCATTTGTTGATCAACCCAAATGAGGTCAACGCGTCGTATACGTAATTTGCGTTAAATATGTAAGAGCGATACAACACTTATGAAACGCTGAAATTCGATTACAGTCGAATATCGGATATATCGACCTCAATTGGGTACTTTAAAGTCTTAAATTAGATGACTTGAAAGCATGAACAAATTTAATATATTTAAAAAATATTATAATATCTCAATCGTCAATATCTTCAATTAATGGACCATAACTTTTATAAGAAAATAAAAACTATTCAGAATCTTTTCTTTATTATAAAGTTAACCTTGTAATAATAAATAAAAATAAAAAAAAATTATAAAAACTATATTTTATTAGAGTTGCCTAACTTTTCAGTGAAAAAACTTATAAAACTTGGAGTTATGGAAGATCGACTGTATTTGCTGTCATTATGGATGTTGCTGGGTGTTTATACTGCTGTTGTCTGTTGAATGGCGCCGGAAATGCGCATCATACGATAAATTACGCCCACTGGTAAACTAGCAGCCTCAGCACCACCCCCTATCCCCAACCCAATAGTTTTCTTCAACCCCCCTCCCCAAACCCCGCGTGCCCATCATTTTGGTTGGCGTCGCCTGTTTTGACAGTTGACGTTTTGCCGGCAAATTTTTGAAAAAAATAAAAAAATACTGAGAGAGGTGCCGCCCGAAGAGAGCGGGAGCCCCCGCAGTTGATGACGCAACAAAGACGTAAGAGAGTCCATCCCCAAGTGACATAATTCGAGTATAGCACTTGCTCTTTAGCCCCCAAAGAGAGCGCGATTTGTGCGCTCCAAGCGAACGACTGGCTTTTCACACCATTCATTCGCTGGTGAACAGCGGCCGTGGCAAGTTCAGACAGCCGAGAGACGTTCAGCAAAACAGGCCGAAAAATACAGAAAGAGCCAAACAGTATAAAAAGTTATAAAAAAAAAGATGAATAATAAAAAAGGCAAATAAAAAGCAACAAAGTGGAGCGCACCCCATAAGCAAATCATCGCCGAGCCACTCGAACACGTTGCCGCCGCCGCTGCTGCTGTCGCTGTCTCTTTCGCCCCAGTGCTTTCCCCTCTCTTTCTCGTCGCGTAACGTAAGCGTATTACAAAACAAACGCCAACGTAATCAGCGAAATAAATAAAATAAAATAGAGGCGCTCGTTCGCGTGTTTCGCAGTGTAAATAAATAAAATAAATAAATTAGTCACAAAATATTGAACGGGGGTCCAAGTGCAACCCCCTCCCGGTAGCCGCGCACCCTTTGCTCTCCAAAAAAAAAAAGAAAAATTAACCCGTGTGTGCGGCGGGGTTACGTAAAGCCGACGGACAAGCGCCGTTCCAAGTTCTTACAAAACAAAAAAAAATAAATACGAGTATTGAGAAAAAACAACACATAACACGAGAAAATATATTCTTCCCCAATTCCTTTTTTCGCACGCGTGTGGCTATAAATTTTTGGCAAACAACAAAAAAAATATATACAAAAATATACAACAACAAAAAATTTTGAAATAAATTGGAAGAAGAAGAGGAAGAGGGAGAATTTCGTGATTGTGTGTGAGTGTGTGATTCTCGAGCAACAGCCAACCCCCGCAGCCCCCCCGCGAAAAACCGCCCCTTTTTTGGGGAAAAACAAGGAGGCGCGGTTCAACAGCGACAGGTAATTCCATTTTCCTTCTCTTCGCCTCTCTTTGGCGCTCTTTCACCCCTCTCTGTGTGTGTTACGACATCAGACCACATGCTTTGCCCCAGTGTGCGTGCGTTTATGCCCCTGTTTGTGTGTCCAATGTGAATGAACGCTCAACAAAGTTGCAGTTGCATTTCTCAAAGATTGGCACATTCAAGTCTCTCTCTTAGTTTTTCCGCTCTCACTCTCTTTTGTTGGGGGAAAAAGTGATTTTCATTTGCTATCTGCTGATTGTGAAAACAAAAAGTGCAGCCGCAGGGGGATGGAAAGGGGGGCGGGGGACGGCTCTTACGTGTTGCCATATTTTTAAAGGCATTACTAAGCGTTTTTTGCGCCGTTTTGTTGACGTTCTGCCTCTGTGGCCAATTGAATTCGGCCTGCACTTGATAATCATTTATATTTAATGAGTGATAAAACTTTCGCGGAAAAATATACAACCGATTTCATGATAAATTTGGCATGATAACCAGGTGTGCGATAGTTTTTCCATTCGTTAAATACATAGGTTAATAAGGGAAATTTATTTTCAACTTTTTATTAAATAAACCTATTTTTAATATTAAAGAATATAGACCGTTTTTTCAAAATTTTCTAAAAAACAAAAAATGTATTTATAGTGTTTTTTAAAAGTTTTATTGTGAGAGTAAGTATATAAATTTTGGTCATAAATTTAAAAAACCTAAAATTAAATTAATAATATTCAAACAGAAGCTAGTATTAAATAGTGATACATTTTTTAATATTGTTTGAGCATCGAAAACTTAAATATTTAACTTATGCTGTCGATACCAAGAAGAATATGTTTTGGAATAGAAAATTCAAGTTAGGTTATTAGTCATTTACGATAGTTCTGGTAATTCTTGAAACTTTTAAGACTCACTTTCATAGTAAATTACTTTTCAAGTAGGATATTTACACTCAAAGTAGGAACATTCAAGCGAGAGAATGTTTAAATAACTTTATTATATTTTCCTGGGGTCTGAGGCTTAGTCATCGCTTTAATATTTCTGCCTTCGGGGTTTCCAATCTCAGATAATCTACTAAAAATTCTCCTATTTGTCGGGGTCACCACCCATAATTCGTCAGCCTCCAAAGCGGGAAACTTGGCTCCTTCTCCTTTTTCCTTTCTCCTCTCTCTTTCTCTCCTTTCCCTCCGTATCCACCCCTCTCGCTCAGTTGACGTTTAGCGTTACGACACGCAATGTACTACGAGTATTATGCGACGTCGGCTGCCAATGAACGAGCCACAACAGCCCAACAAGCCATTCAGTCAGTTCGCCCACTTGGCCCAAAACAAAAAGCGCTGAGGGGGTAAAATACAGAAAAAAAAAGGTTATCTCGAAACGAGGAAAAACCTATTTGCATACGTCATCGGGCGAAAAGGTTCGTCATGAGTCAGAGTCGAATATCGAGGAAGCCAGACTCCAAACAGCAGATCGCTGTTATATAAACCAAACCAAATCAAACACCACACTGGTACTGGTTGGGTTGGCATTATGCAAGGCCAAAAGGGACTGGGCCAATTAGTCAGCGAATGAGTGGGTTCTTGTGTAATCAGTGTGAAATCAAAACTAGAATTTTTGGTTGCTAATTGGCTTGCCTCAATAAATTCTTCACCCCGGTTTTTGTTTTAGTTTTCTGAGCTATTTATACGAGCGTTTATCATCGTCGTCATTGTCGTCCGTCCGAATACAATGTCATAAAACGTGTGAGCCAAGCAAAAAACGACAAAACAAATGAGAAACCAATAAAACAAATATCAAAGAAGAAATCAAAATATACGAGAAACCCATACGCCAACATCAAGGCAATGAAAATATATGTGATTTCATAACTGCGAGTATGATTTCGTAATTACGGGGAAAATTACCATCGGAGCATAATCAATTTATAGCATTGTTATGCAATTTAATGGCTTATTTGGGCTGATTGGTGCGTGATTAAAGAGTTCTATCAATAAGCCCAGGAGATCAAAACGATTATTTTCAACTTTTAAAGAATTCTCATTCCTTACCTTTACTGATTGTATCCCAAAAGTAATAATTAAATAGTGGATACTATACAACTGTCGGTTTCAATCAGTACTTTACAACCCACCAACCGAATGGCTTGTTTCTTTATCGACTCCCCTCAACGTTTGCCTACAACCACTTATCGGATTTAAGGCAAACAATGCCTGCATTCGGTTGACTTAGAACACCATCAAAGGCTGTTATAACTATAGTTATATAGATATTATATGTCGTCGCATTGTCACCGCTGCCATTTTGTCTGAGTGACGATGGTCGACGTTGATAATAAAAAGGCAGTCAGTCGTTGTCTATGATTGACATTGCATAATATGGTAAAATGTAAAGCAATCTACGAGCTATTGCCCTGAGGTCTCCACATATTTGCTGTTCGCTTAGGAACCTTTATCGGCCATCGGATTATGCAATACGACTATACACGATTGCAGTCGGATACACGTGCAGTTATATGAGGCGTATACATAATTTTTACTTACGCCAAGCAAAACCAAAACTATCAACGGCAAACAGGAACAATTAGAATCGAGTGCCTGAAAGCTTGTTTACCAACTTTTCCCTCGCACAAAGTTTCACAATGTTTCACAATGCCAACTAATATAGCAGCTGGGGCTCGGGCTCCCTATCTCAATCGCGTTCGCTACCTCTCTATTTTGTATATACTTATATGGTTTCAGACCCGAGCCCCAGCTTGTGAGAAGTTCTGCTTAAACTAATCTATAAGTAGATTTTCTCGAGTGCTTGAAGGTCGATATAAGGAAATAGCTCTTGAAAGGGAAACTTATGAGAAGTTTATTGACAATCAGTTCGGATAAGTTCAAAAAATATAAAAACTAATAATAACTTATAGTATTTTCATATTTTAACTTTTTACAGCTCCTAACTATTCATAACTTCTATGGTTTCCATATGAAAATTCAAAACCTGTCTAATCTAACCCAAAAAACTTCCCCAGATCTTATGTAACCTGCAGCCGAAATTGTATTCCGAATATAACATGCGTTTCGTTATATTTTTTGGGTCGCCGACTTGATCAGAAAGTCTCATGTAGATCGTATATCTGCAGACATATAAACACACCCTTGATAAATTCATTTTCTTGGCTAACTACCAACTTATAAGATATTTCAGCATTACTTAACAACGAGATTTATGCAAAAGCAAAAATCGCCTGATATAAAAATGTTCGCGCGTGCCTTTGTGTGCGTTTTTATATCTCTAGCCGATGAGGAAAAACTAAAAATTTCATTTGCACGCAGTTTTGTAGTTTCATTTCGCTTTGGCACACTTTGATTGCCTTTGCAAATGTAAACAAATTATAACCAAAAAAAAAAATAAAAGAAAATCGGGGAAGAAATAGAGATCTTGATGCCGGGCGGACGACAACCAAAAAAATTGTTTACATAACAAAACCAGAATGCGAAGGCAAAGACAAAACCGAACTCCAAACGTGTGTGTGTGTGTGTGCGGGTGTATTTGTATCTGTGTGTTATGCCGGCATTGTTTATCTTAAAGATACAATACGAACGACGTCAAAAGCAAAACGTGCGCACAATCAAAAAATAAAAACCGAAACAAGCCAAAAATCAAACAAAAACAAAACCAGACTCTCTTTCTCTCGCTTTTCGTATCTCACGAATACCATTGAGCAAGAGTTCTCGGAAAGAGAACCTAAGAGAACGCCAAAGAGCGGTTAAATTTGGCGCAGTATTGGTGTAGAAGTATCTGTGTGCCGATGATTTTGATTTCGTTACTTTAGCCAGCGTCCGCGTCAGTTTGCTCTATGTGATTCAGTGTTAATTTTCATAATATTATGTAATAGCATGTGCCGCCGTCTGGCTGCGATTATATTCTATGCCCTACCTTAACCGCAACTAAGCATGTGTAAACAGTAGTTTATTAGCATCGAACTTTAGCTTTCTAGGGCTTCCTTTCCAGGAAAGTTCAATGAACTCCCTATTCTCCCTATTTGTTCCCCTCGCACTTTATATAAAAACCCATGTTTCGGGGAAATTAGCTTTGTGCTAAGGCGACGAAAGTCACGTCATCGTTTTTTGGCCAGGTGGTGCGAGAAATGCACTTCGAATGCCGAGATATCTGGCATTCTCCAGTGGTTAAGTAATAGATACAGTTCTTCCTCTTCTCCGTGGGCCATCCAGTAATCAAAGAGCGAGGGCCCCCGAGAGAGAGAGGAGAGCGAAGGCTCTTTCTCTCTCTACGATTTGATTGTGTGGGTTTGGAATTATAAAACAGAATCAAAAGCTGCCTCTGAGAATCAGTCAGTTCATTTCATTTCATTTCTTTGGCTGCCTGCTTTATTTTTGCCATTTTTTTTTTTTGAGCGTTACGTAAAGCCCCCTATCTTCTTCTTGTTCCGCTTACTTCACATTCTCCCCAATCTCTTGGTCGCTCTCTTTATCCCCGTCTGTGAGTGTGTGTGTGTGTGTGTGCACTTCTCCCGGAACGGAATCGAAATCAAAATCCAACTCATATTCTCTTTGTTCTCTGTGTTTTTCAGATGCCTCGCTGCTGCTGTTGTCAAAACTTCTTCTTCAGTTCAACTAAAACAGCCAAAAGCAAAGCACGCAAGAGATTAATCGATGGCAAATGAAGTGATGAAATAAATGAAATTAAATTTGTTAAATCGAAATACCAGTGCCAGTGAACGCAAGTGAAGTGAGTAGTGATGAGAGAGATATAGATATTGTATCTGAAAGATAGATTCTAACCCGCGGCAACGACGCAAACTGTTGCATACGTGACTGCAGGCAGCTACGAAAAAGAAAATAAAAATAAAAATAACAATCGAAATCAAAGGAATCCCATCGGATACAGTGATGCCTCTGTCGCAGGGCTACTGGTCGAAGCCCTCGCTGCGGACGATGAAGGTGCTCCGCCAGGAGCAGCAGGCTCAGGCCCAGGGTCACCACCACCAGCCACCGCCAGCGGGGAGTCCGCTACAGTGTTACCTGCCCCACGGCGACAGCCAGAACTCGCTGCACTACCTGCTGGCCGAGTCCTTCGCCAAGGTGGGCAGTCTGTCGCAGGCCTTCGATGTCTACGAGCTGATCGCCAGCCGGCAGTTCGACGGCCACGTCCCTCTGGACAAGCTGAATGCCCTGGCCAGTGCACTGACCTCCCACATCCGGCAGATGGGCGGCCTGGCCACCAGCAGCAGCAGCAGCACCACCACGCCCACCGTCAAGAGCCCCAGCCCCCGGATATCGGAAAGACTGGACATGATGCCCTGGTCGAGGTATCACCATCATCAGGGCAAACAGAACCAGGCCGAGCAGGTGGAATTCCTGCGGGGAGTGGGCAGTGAGTCGATGATGGGTAAAGCCGTGAGTGACAATCCCCTGGATCTGCATTCGCCCACGCGAGAACTAAGAGTGCCCAGTCCGCTGCAGGACCTGGAGGACTACGATCCGCTGTTGTGCCCCCTCTGCTGCGACATCCTGCGCTGCCCGGTGACCACCAACTGTGGCCACACCTTCTGCCGCCAGTGCTGCGAGACGATCACGCAGTGCAACATCTGCCTGGTGCGATTTCCCCGCATCCAGGACTCGGCGTCGGGACCTCCGGGAGCACCGGTCTGCGCCCTGACCACAACCACTGCTAGTGGTGCGGGCTCCAGCTTTTTTGCCACCCCCTCGCCCTCCGCCAGCCTCAGCCTGATGAGCTTTCCCTCGGGCTATGGCGTTCAGCTGGCGTCCAGTGTCCACCGTTTGGCCGCACCACCCATGACAGTGACCACCACCACGGTGGCGTCCACCACGGCCACGGCCACCACCACCATGGCCTCCACTTCGGCGGCCGCTGCCCTGGGCCTGAGTGGCTATCCCACCGCCCACCGAGGAGGCAGTGGCTCCAGCGCCATGAAGTTCATGCCCGACGTCCTGGTGCGCCGCCTGGTGGAGAAGTGGTGGGGCCCCGATCTGCAGGCCAAGAAGATCAGCGAGAAGGCCAGCAGCTGCATGCACCTCAATCTGCTCGACGACGCCCTCAAGTTCTGCAATGCCAGCTTGGAGAAAGGTGAGTTCGAAGATTACTTTTGGGAATTTTTTTCTATAGAGAAAAGGTTAGAAATTTTAAAAATAAATTGAAAGGAATTATTATTAGGTATTATAATAATTCTGAATTACCTTTAAGTTGATACATAATTTTCTTCAAACTTTGGATTGATAAAGCCGTTTTCATTATTTCAAAAGCATTTTAATCAGAATACTTTTTTAAATATTTATTTTTAAAGTTGTTTTACTTATCTATTTTATTCAAATAAAAACTTATCATCATTTTTTTTTTTTTAAGAATATTTTAACCCTATTTCCTTGAAAGTGGTTTCTTTTTGCCTTGAAATTTTTTTGTGAGTGGAGCAGCAATCCTTTTCGATTCGCCTGCAATGGGGGGCGAATTGAAAAATCAATAAAGGGCAGGGCCGAAAATGGCAAGGCTCAATAGACTCCATTTGCTGACGTCAGGCGAATCGAGGGAACCCATTGGTGGCGCAACAAGTTTTGCAGAGCAGAACCGCCCACACTTAACCCCGTGGATCCGGAACCCAGGCGGCGTATGCGTATTTTTGCCGATACTTCCACGGCACTTTCCACCCACGAATGTCAACTTGTTACTCTAATTGTGTGTGTTCAGCGCGACAAATGGCACTGGCAAAGGCGGGCCAAGGACCACTTTATCAAATATTTATAGAGCAAATTCAAAGTAAATAGACCTTGGCAGAGGGAGCGGCCCAAATTGTATCTGATGGATGCGTGAACTGCGGCACGCGCTGCCAGCTCAACTCTTTCCGCACCCGAAATTTTGTTCTGAGAAATCTCTCTTCTTTTTTTTTTTTTAATGAATTATTGAGGCGCTGAGTCAGTCACTTGAGCTCAAGAGGATTTTCCCCTTCACTCGCGGGGAGCACACACACAAAAGATATATGGAAACCCAGAACAGCTAATTAATCATTTCCATTTTCCCCTGAGACAATTTTGTTGCTGCCCTCGCGGTGTCATAACGAAAATAGTTTTTCAATATTTTTTAAAGAGCACAAAAAATCACAGCGATTTACGCACTTAGAAATCCATCAAACAAAATGTTTCGAGTACCAGACCGGCGGGGAAAAAAATTAACAAAAGACAGAAGGCATCAGACGAGAAACACTTGACTCGTCAAGAGTTCTATTTTTTCAGCTTTTCTTGAAAGGGGGGTGGTGCAGGGTGCGGCTGTTTAAGAAAACAATGGCAATGATGGACAGAATTAGGTGGAAGTGGGAAGTGGGGAGAGAAAATGGAAAGCCACAACTAAAATTAACCAGATTCGATATCGGAAAACTTTGTTGGCTGGCAATTAATAATTTCGACAATTCTTTGAATGACTTCGAGGTTTTTACTTCACTATTTATAGGGTGTCTGAATTTTATTGTAATAAATTAGCAGGCCTGCGTTATTTACTTATTTACCATCCAGTCAATCAGTAGGTAATAAACTATTTAAGGAAACTTTGTTAGTCTCTGCGCGATATCCACTTTGTGATATTTGTTTTATCAACGATTCCATTTAATCGACTTTTTTGGTCACCATAAATGCACCTATTTGGTGTTTACCAATCAATGTTTGTTCCTCTTTCAGCGATTTTCCGCTTCTGCATATATATTTCTCTGTTTACCCCTAGAATACAAAATTAGATGGGGCCTTCCCCCATCTAGAAATTCTCTCTCGGGTGAATCAAAGTGGTTTTCCGCTCCCCATTCGCTTTCACCCGGTGGGATATAATGCATCAAAGTGTCTGGCATTTCTCGATGTATTAAGTTGGCTTTTTGTTGGCACGTGGGCGGTGGGATTTTTCACCTGAAAAACACACACACACAGAAGATGGGCGGGTCACCTGAAGAGCGGTGTTACTTTCATAATTGTCATTATCAAGGTGTCGGTACTTTGTCAGCCTGTTTGTGATTAGCCAAATTGTGTGCTGACGCATCCATCGTACGACTCTCTTGTTTACCCATCGAAATCATAATAATTAACAGGGGGTTGGTGGTCTATATGTTGGATTGAAATAGCCGCAACGTTCCAGCTGACACGTAAACATCGAAGAATAATACTAGTCGGTCTATTAATAAGAATCCAATGTATTTGTTCTATTTCGTTTGCTTTTTGTCTCTCTTTCGATCGCCACAATCAGTTATTGACTCTTGCTGATAAAAAACAAAAAAGTCCCACAGAAGTAAAACGAAAAAGACTTTAGGTAAACACTTTTGATAAACAAAGTGTCGAGTCATGGTTATAAAAAGAATTCGAAGAATATGCAAATCCAAGTCCCGAGCAATTAAGTGAGCAAATAAAGCGTTTCGAAGCCAAGCTCATCGCACATACGCCCTGTGGTACGCAGCCAAGTGGCCCACTTGACAATGAAGATGTCAGGGCAAAGTGTCAGCACTCTGGTATTCCGCACAGACACTCATCCTCCTGCAGGAGCTTAATGTCCTGGGCCAGACATGCACAATTTAATTTACGTATACGTTGGCATGTATTTTAACGACCCGAGGCTGGTAATGTAGTCGTTGACCTCATCAGGAATTTGGCCCTTTTTTTTCCAAGTATACAGAAAATAATTAACAAAACTGTAATACGGAGCTGTCTGAGTGGAAAGAGTTGTCAAATGAGCCGCAAGGATTTGGCCTGAATACATATTTGGTTAGCAGGCAGAAGGGGGAAAAAATATAAAACAGCAAAAAGGTTGGGGTTCCATTAGAAATATTGCATTGAAAATGCCTTCATGTCATGCAAGGCTTTTTTCCTTTGGCCGCTTCTAATTTAATACGTTAATACACGTGAATGTGTATGCATTAAATGTATATGGCTTACATTATATGGTCGATCGTATAATTATATAGCGTGTTTTCGGGCTGACCAGTCGACTGCATTTAATGTTCCCTTTTCGAGTTGGGGGTTTTTTCTCTTTTTCTGTTTTTTTTCTGTTTGAATGAAAGAATTTAGCACTGAACATGCAATTAATTTCGTTATTTTTTTAGCCACGTGGCCTTTCTGCCCTTGTTTCCACCGATTTCCATTAACTTTTATGGCCCGCTGGATTTCCTTTTCGCTTCAAATCATTTTTTTAGTGGTTCGTGGATCTCGAATTCGGACTAACGAGCAAGGCGACTTCTTGGCGAAATTATTTCAATTTATGCGCTTAATTAAAATGTAATTTCTTGGTAATTAGTTGGAGGTGGCAACCCAAGGCGTTGACTTCTAAAGAATTTCTTCCCAGAATTTAAGGAATGCGAACTAATCGGGAAGCTTATTCAGTGTGTCATATTTTTACTGTCCGCAACTGATAATGATATGTAAAATATGCTGGGAGCTTATAAGGTATTTTCTTATTTTAATAGTTATTTTTAGATAAAATATTTTAGATAATAATATATCTGATGTATTGATCTTATCTATAAACAAACTATAATATTTATTATTTTTACGAAATATATATCAAGCAGTTTATATTTTAATTTCTATAACAGAATGGGCTTATACGTTTATCTTCAAGTTCCATATGAACTAAACTGCCTTGACTCACTTTTTTTTATATGAACAACAGTACTCACCTCTACAAACCAGCATAAAATAAATATCATTGTTGTTATGATGATAAGAATTGCACTTTCTCATCGTAAGTGGAAAGCGACTTCTAGGGCGGAACTGAACCTGAACTCCAGAGAACTTCGCCTTGGTTCGGGGCTATCAGACTGAAACCCAAGTAAGGCATGTCCGATGCGATATGGCGATGATGGGCAACAAATTGGGTGAATAATATATCCATTCATGTGATTAAGACGTGACGCTTATCGCACCACGGTGCCTGCTCACCCAATACACCTGATAAAGCCAGCCCATTAATACTATATGCGGGTATTTGTATGTGCACGATTTGTGGTAATTGCTTGGAGAGCAGTGCCTTGATCTTGTTAGCTTTGTTTTGTCCGAGGTTGAGTACTCGTGCTATAAAGCATTTGCCTGCCTTCATTGTCGTCATTCCCCTATTTTTATAAAGAACCCAAAGTCCCTGCAGTCCCCCACCGCTTTCTGCAATCATTCAGAGTGACTGCACTCATTAACATTTGTTTCTGGCCATTTCTGACTGTGCTTTTGATTTCTGCCTTCATTTTGTGGCAGCTAACATTTTTTAATTAGCCAAACAAGAGCTGGAAACAGTGCTACTGATTTATTTGGGTGCACAGGAAAAAATATAAAATAGTCAATTAGAAATAAAATATTTACATGAGAAATATAAAAGTAGAAATTATATTATTGTAAGATGGTTAGTTCCAAAATGAATTAAAAAAACTTAAATTAATTAATTGAATTTTAAATAAAATTCTTGCAAATATTAGATAATTTTTTTCCTGTGTACTAAAAGCGCAGGCAGCCAAAAATTTATTGCGCATTTTGAGGTCGTTGAGTTCTTTCCGTGAAAGTGAACAAAGAGAACCCGCAGGAGGAGCAGGAGGGTGGGGAAGAAAGTGGGAGAGAGTTTAACGACCACAAAATTCAACTGGCCTTGAGAAAGCCAGTTGCCAATGGCCGTCACAAATTCACAGATACAGATACAGATACAAATTCTGATTTAGAATGTAGTTGAGCAAAAAGATTGTGTTAATTCTCGGCACTGCTCGGTGCTTTCTTTTTTGCCATATTATTAAGTATGTGCGATTTGATTTATTTCTTGCTGCGTGCGCTTTCTCCACCCCCTCCCCATGATATTTTCCTTCGTAGACGCCATGCGTTGCATAGCCGGCATTCCCCGTGTTCACGTATCTGATAGATACTTTTTGGCATGCTCGTCGCTACATATAACCCCGTCCCTCGACAAGTCTGGCGCACATTTCTAAAATGCCATCGCACATTTCACACTGCCTAGCAGCGAGTAAAAAACTAGAATAAAAAAGAATTTACAATTTACTTTCAAATGAGAATTCTAACCCGAAAGGAATTGTTTGTGCTTTCGCCTCAAATATTCATTTGCTTTGGGCCCGAAAATGTTCGGGTCGAGTAAATGCAAACTTTTCCCATTTCAAGTCAAGTTCTCGGTATTTACTTCTGGAATTCAGCTCACCCATCCGGCGAAGTGGGTGCTGTTTGCCTTGTGGGCTCTACGTGGGTTCTCTTTAAAGTCAAAGACGCAGAACAAGTTTTTAGGTGTAGGCGAGCTTGGCCGAGTGGAATCAGTGCATCGGTGTTTGTGCGGTTAACAAACTTGAAAATATCTGGGTTAAAGTATGTCAGTTAAGAGATTAATTTTTATATTTTTATATTATATGTATATATAATATTTAAAAATTGTATCAAGCTAAGATAAAATGTTTCGAGGCCATATAAAAACACATAAATGTATTTATTGCAATAGAAGCTTGGCTACCTTTAAAATTTCCATCTGCAACTTAATTATTCGGCCCTTAACCCAACTAATAAATGTCTCATGTACATAAAATTACCCAATTTCGCAAGAAATTAAATTTGTTTCAATTTAATTTTACAACTTTTGCCGAGTGACACAATAATGACCTTTAAATACACCCTCAGCTATTTAGTTAGTTATGAATTGCTGACATGCACATCCATTCAAGTGACATTTGACACTTGGGAAGCATTCTGCTGGGCAAAACAATACAGAAAAAAAACCCCTTTCATAACCGCATGGAAATTATTGTATTGAATAACTTGATCAATTATTCAGTGTTTCATAATAGTGCCACTCCATAAAAGCGCAACAATGCAAGGAAAACTTAAGTGCAAGCCAGGCTTTTCCCCCTTTCCCGTATTTTCCCATTTGGGCACCCACAAATTCTGTCAAAACAAGCAGAATGATGTAATAATCAGCTCACGAGCAAACACTCGGCTCGGGTTCCAAGAAAAACAAAAAACATTGAGACATATTCCTAATTGAGATATGCGCCCTCTCGCTCTGGCAAAAAAAATATAAAAAATTATGCAAAAAAAAAAAATAGGTTACAGAAAATGTAAAAAACTGTTGCTCCTGTCGTTCGTTATTTTCTTGCTGCCGTAATTGCATAATGAGGCCAACAAAAAAGTGCAGCGTGAGTCATAAAAAACAAACGCTTCGTCCAGATTGCTGTCTATTAAGTAATATTCTATTGTAAACCGAGCATTGCGATTCGCAAAATTCACTTTCAACATTTGCGAGCGGGCAGCAGCAACAAATCAACTGGGAGATTACTCAATTGACTGCTGCAATAGCTATATAGCTATATAGCAATAGCAATAGCAATAGCAATAGGCTATAGCAAAATCAAAAGTAAGTCGCCCGCTCACTTATACAAGCTGTAATCGCCCCCTCTCTTTCTAATGGCCTAGCGCCGTCTCTTTCGACCGAGTGCCGCGGTTGCTCTCTGACTCGTTTGAATTACAGTTATGTCATAGAACGTAGGCAAAGTTGCTGCTGCTGGGTTGTTTGTGTTGCTGCTGCTGCTGCTGTTGTCGCTCGTGTTGCGCTTTATCGCATTGCCCAACAACAATAGCAACAATAGCTGCCCACAATCAGCAATCAGCAAACTGCAAAACTGCTAGCAATAATTTGTTAGACTATTGAGTAATAGACACGGGCCCAGACATCATTCCACTCCACTCCATTCCATTCCACAGGTAATTTTTGTTGCCCCGGGCAACAACAGCCATCCATCCATCCAACATCCAGCGATTCTCGCCCTCGCACCCTTAACCTTTTTTATCCTAATCAATCTATTGAAAATTACATCAGCCTGACATTTTCCGCAAAGCGAATAAAATCCACAAAACAATTTCCACGGGGCGTGACTGCGCCAAAAGACAACTCAAAGTACACAGAGATTTCCAAAGATTTTTAAAGCCAAACACACAGTTAGAAAATTTATCCATAAGATCCATAATAAATAAATAACATTTTCAAATATTTTTTCATAAATTATAAAAATTGTTTTTAGAATGAAGCGTTATTAAAATGACTGCTTCAATTAAACAAACCATTAATAACATTTTTAAATTCAAGCCAGCAGAAGCAGTCTATAATTTGTCATATAATTTATCTATAATATTAAAAAGCAACGCTAAGCAATAAGATTTTATGAAGATAATTGAGGAGCAAACACAGAGAATACTATTAACTATAATAATTATAATTAATTAAATACCAAATAATTTTATATTCAATAAATAACTATTTTGCATCAAGTTTATTGCATTTATTGGTTTTTAGGGTAAATCAGCAATCCCTTTAAAATTAAAAGTAAACAATGTGATTGAACCCTTTCTCTCAGTGCAGTTATGCAACAATTACCGGGCCACATCGTCATCAAGTTAAGGGGAGTGTTGCCTAATTGACGAAACGAAGGCAGAATGGGATTATAAAAGCAAAGTTCAGCACGATGACATAATTGTTTTGGATTTGATTAGTCCGCAAAAAGGATTTCAATTAGCATTTAACCAGCAAAAGCTGTTAACACTAAATGATAAATCGCAAACTTTTCTACTTTGGCAACACGGATAACATTCAATTTGGTTATTTGGGTCAGGCCGTCAGGAGCACTTGGAACTTTTTTATTAACACGCCTGTCTGAAACTAAAATGTTTTTTTACCATTCACTTTTTTTTTCGTTCGTTCTTTGCAAATAAAAGTTTTCTTTCAAAAAAAAAACAAGGAAAAACAGGCTAGCGAAACTTTTTGCATTATCGTATTCTTTGGGCGAAAATTCGTTCTAGCCAGGTGTGAGTAACAGCTATAAACAAATGATCAAGGAAGGTGCCATGATGCAACAGTAATTACATAACTGTAATTGGCTGCGGTATATTTATATTTTCTTAGAATTATCTAACCCATTACGACAGATTCGAGAAGCTTTTGTAAACAGTAGTTAGCGAGAAAATAATCTGTGGAATTCCGATTTGATTTTCTAACTAAAAGTCAAGCTAATTGTATTAAAATGTGGATCAGTTTTTCATAACAAATCTATTTTTTAATGTTAGAAAAAATCATTATCATTCTCTATAGAGAAAACATTTCTAACAAAACATTTTAAAAACTTATAAATAAAATATTGTAACCATAAATAATTAATTTTTTTTAACATATTTTCTAAAATAGATTATTATAAAATCTTAAATCCATTTTGGAATATTTTCAAAAATAATATTGACATTTACTGGTGGCCCAGAATGACCCAGATCCCCGGCAACCACTTTCAAAAACCTCCTATTGTAATAGTTGCCACACACCGTTGATTATTTAATCGCCGAAAGGAGAGGAGAAAAAAAAGTTATTACAAAATTGCAAAATCCTCCTTTGTGGCGGGCAAAAACAAAAAACACGAGAAAAAAAATTAAAAGCGAGACGAAAATTTGAGAGCATTTACAAATCACGATTTAATTTCCACACGGCAACAACAAGCCGAAAAGCGTTGAAATTGGCAACAAACAAATGAGCAACAATGGGTTTTGGGGGCGGGGTGGCCAGAGGGGGCGGGGCGGTGGGGCGGCAGGCTAAGCGTGAAAAAGACAAAAGACTAAGGCGACCACGACAAACACAAGAAAACGGGGGAAACTGAGGCAAATCTTGGGCCTGCAGCTCAACGTAACCAACAACAGTTGGCCGCTGGGCCTTACATAACCCAAAAAATAAAACACAGAAATAAAAATACCAAAAAACCGAAGAGAAAAACAGCTCCACTTACCAAACAAACATAATAAAAGTGACGTCGACGTCGACGCCGCGCATTTGACTTTGACATACTTTTCGACTTTGCAGATGGTAACCAATATGGCCCAAAGAGAGTGCGAGAGTTGGCCAAAAGTCCCAAAGTCCCGGAGAAAGAGCATCTGTCAAAACTTTGACGCAAGCCCAGCTTGTGTTCCCTCTCTCTCTCTCTCTTTCTCTTTTCCCAGCTCTTAGCCTTGTTTACTGCCTCTTTTGGACAAGTCAGAAAAAAAAAACTGTTGCTTGTTGGCTTTCTGCCTCTTTGGCTCTTTCTCCCCGCACATTTCTCTCTTATTTTCTGCGGATTGCACAAGTCTCGGCTCACGCAATGCTTAAGCCATGGCCAATACCCTCCGCCCCCCTCAACTTACATGACTTTACTCATATTTTTGGCAGCTTTGCATAAAAAAAGCCGGTTACGTTGGCTACATTTTTTTTTTCTGCTCTGTCTGCTTATCGAACTGCGTTTAGGGGCTGATTGGCGTCTGTGGCGATTACATAAGTGAAAAGCGGACCGAAATAGCCATGGGATAGGGGGAGAATATTCGAAAATAGACCTGGAGAATGGGGGTAAATTATTTAGGAAAATGTTATGTGTTTAATTAAGATTTGCTTACCAATAAAATAATATATTATATGAAGAATGTATAGATATAAAAAATCCGTTTAAAATAAATCTCTCTCTAAAATGTAATTAATATTTTAATTTTTATTGGTAGTAAAATATTTATGAGTTTCATCTAAAAAATCTTAAAAATAATACATATAGTCTAAAAGGTATTCCCAATTTTCCCCAGTCCATTGGCCACCCTAAAATGACTTTTAAGTGGATTATTGCCATACGTTGTCAGCGCCCCAGCACTCAGCCACCTCATAATGTAATGCATTTTGATGGTTTTCGGTTTCAACCTCTCTCTGTTTTAGGCTTAGCAGTAGTTTTGCTATGGCGTCAGGTGGTCATTTCAGTCGAGAGTTGAGTTTTTCCCGACCTGCCCTTCTGTCTGGGAAATCAATTAACTGCGCGTCAGACGCGCGTGTGGCAACGGAAGTGGATGTGGATGTGGCTGTGGGGACACGGACACGGACATGGACGTGGGTGAGCATTTATCAAGTGACATCTGGGGAGGGGACAACATATGGCCCGACAGGGCGGACATTTTCAGAGCCAACATATGGTAGAAAAATTGTGGGAGTTGGGCCTTGTGAATGGGTGGAGTCATTAGCCGACTGGTAGCCAAGCCATAATCTTTGGTAAGCCTTTAAGATGCTCTAATAAAAATTAAATGCAATTTTGTTTTACTCTTAAAGTATTAAAATAAAAATATCGAAATGAAAATAAATCCTCCCTCTTAAAAATTCGTAATCAACTAGGACACAGGGGAATTAACAAATTTTTAAGATAATCTACAACAATTCCAACTTTAAAAGAAGATCTACAAATGTGCTTTGAAGTTGTCGGCCTTCCGTTTTGTGTTTTTATTTTACGCTTATCTCGAACCCTCATTGCATAAGCTGGCTGACTTAACAGACAATCAACAGAAGCCGCCCTAAAAAATATATATATATATAGAAAAATACATGTTTATGGAAAAACTTCTTTATATCTTACGCCTCTCATAATGTGAGACTTCCGCACTTGTTTGGCCCCCATAACGACCACGATTCTCCCCTCTTTCCACCAATCTTGGTCACCAGTCGACCTTCAGCCCACTCAACGAGTTGCTGCTCATTGAAGCGTTTGGAATTGTTGTTGCCGTTTCGGCTAAGCATTTTCGAATATTATTTGTGCGGTTCATAAAATTCATGAATGCCTCGGCGTTACAAGAGCAACTGCAAAACAACAATATATAAATATTTTGCGCTTCACACATTATCGAAGGAATGTTTTTTTTTTGTCTTGCTCGAATGAAATTTGTATTTGATTTTATTTGCGTGCTTGCGATTTGAACAACATTTTTTCGGGGTAAATCGTGTTTTTTCTTTGTTTTGCTCCACTTTGCCTGAAGGTTGCGCTTGGTTGAGCAAAAAAAAAAAACAGCAGAGGGGTTATATAAGACGTGGAATTGAAGTTCACTTCGCTGAATCTCCCATTCTCCCGCTGCTTTACCTTGAATTATTTTTAAAGTGAAGTTTGACTGTGGTTTTTGTGACGAACATATTAAATTTTATCCCAACTAAAAGTTGAGTCGCAATTTCGAATAAATTCGGGTACAATCACCCATGATTTTATTCCTTAAAATGACCCCATAATTCTCACATAATTTTCTATCTTCACGGCCTTTTAGCTCAACTCTCTAAATAATTGTCAGCATCGTCATCCCCACTGGGGAATTTCGTCCTTGGCGAAGACTGAACTTCGACATTTGATGTTTGCAAACTTGTCTTTTTTCTTGTTTTTGGATTTTTTTGCGTCTTGTTTCCCAGAGCCAAAAATTTATGCGACAACGCATTGCGATATTTCCCAGATGTAACCCGCGCAACAGCAGCCACAAAAATCTTCACAGTCGGTTGGTTTACCCCCAAAAAAAATGTGAAAATAGAACATGAACTGAAAACAAACTGCGAATGAAATTCCAGCAATTTTTGGACATTTTTCATGGTGCTGACATTTAAGAGACAGAGTTGATAACGCCCACATGACGCAATAAGTAAGGAAAACACTTGTTAAAAGTCTTTGGGGGAAAAATATTTAGAACAATTAATTACATTAATTTAAAATACCCTTCTGTTCCATTACAAGTTCTACTTTCGACTAACTAAATCATGCAAATAAAAACAAAAATGCATTCACTTGTAAGCTCCACTCCAGCCAACTGAATAATTGAGTGCCATATTCAACTTATGGTTTTTAACAAAATTGCGAAAATACGAGGAAATATTCATATACATATGCACAACAGCATATTCGAATAATTTACACAACAATTGTCTGTCATATGGCCTCGTAAAAATTTATCATAAAAATAAAAATAATATTTTATAGAATTCTTTACCGAGAATATCTGTGGCAGATTTAACGCCGAATAGCCGAAGGCGAAATGCTAAATAGTGAAAACAAAGCGACTGACTGCATTTCCTGAAAGTGAATAATTATTATTTTACTTATATTATTTTCAAGCATTTCACATTTCCGTCAACAGCCTCAAAAGTGGCCAAGTGAGCATTCATTCATGAAGACAATTATAAAGGCAAATTAAGCAGGGAAATGGTAGACGATTTTTAATGCAATAAATCTGTCTAGAAAAGCCGCATTTTCGACAAATTTGAGTTTAACAAGGAAATCAAAAGGGGATTTTGAGATAAATTGGTTTAGGTGAGTTGAGGGAAATTAGCTTGGGTTTCGAAGAGCTAATAAAAATAATTAAAAATATATAAAGAATATTACTTTAGCCGTACTAAGGAAAACTGAAACGATAAGGAAATTTAGGTAAATTTTTCCTACTTATTCGCTTAAAGGAAGGAAATATTTGCCTTTACTAAGGATATTTCCTTTCATTTTGCTTGAATTATACATTGCGTTCTTCCCCCATTTCACTGCTGACATTTCCCCGAAATTCTCATATTCATTTCGCCTTTACATCGAACGGCGGAACTTTACGAGGGTCATAAACTTAACTCCGCACAATTAGCTTCATCTGCATAATGGTCATATTTTATGCCAGCGAATAGAGTGTTAGCCAAGGGGTCTGGCCGGGTCTCTTTGCATTTATTTGCTCCGCTCCAGTTATCCCCCATCATAGACATCAAAAAACGGTCAATTTCCCTACGGGTTTCGGTTTGGATTCGGCATGGGATCTGGAAACTGGGGAAACTGGGGGGGTGTCGCATAAAGTTTGCCATCTTTTTGCCGCTCGTTTATGGCCGCTCGTTTCCCGTTTCACTTGGCGCAGTTTTATGGGCATTCATTTAGTATTTAGGTCAGTTTTTCGCCACCCGGGTGCCCTCTTCGTTCTCCGTTTCTCCATTTTCCTTTTACATAATAATCCAGCGTGTGTGTGCGGTGCTCGTGTCCGTGTCCAACAATCAAAGCTCGTACCATGCGGCGTATACGCAACGCGTTTATTTTTAGCAAATTGTTTAACGACTTTTAAGCACAATTGAATTGAAAAATTAGAGGGGACATGCATTCTTTGTTCGCTACTTTGTTGCTTGGCATTTAAAAATAAATAAATCAAATGATTCACCTATTGAACAGCTTGCGCTATAAAATGCCTTTGTCTTTATATCTCTCATTCTGTCTTTTTTGCGGAAATCAAAATTCTAGGATTTTTGATTTCATTATGCAATCCATGCCAATGCCGTCTGTCAACCGCCAAGGAAAATTAGCTTCTCTCCTCAATATTCATTGCGGCTTTTTTTTTCTTTTCACGAAACGGTGGGAATTTTGCAAACGATTTTTAATGTATGTGACGAAATCTGATTTTGAGTGCGCACACACTAGCCAAAAACGACACACGCTGGCCCGAAAAAAATATACACAGGGAAAGAAAAATAGTATAATAATCTTATTTTTAAAGATAAATGAAAATAGAATCATTTTCTTTAGGAAATATGAAAGGGTTGATTTTTAAATAGTTTAGATTTATTACATTTTATAGTTTGGTATTACAAAAAATAGCCCGAAATATTAGAACAAGTTTTTAAGATGTATTTTTAATTTATAAAGTGAATTTTTTACTTTAATAGCGAAAATATATATTTAATTTTTTCAGTTTTATCTCAAGTATCCAAGAATTTAGAACCTAATTCTTTCCTTTTTTTTTGTCACAATTCAATGACTTTTTTCCAAGTGTACTCGATAAAAATATATAAATTGCACACATATGAGCATAGTCATATCTGAAGCCAAATGCAATTTATCAACAGTTGAGCTTAAATTGTCTGCAGCGTAACGGAAACTTGGCCCCGCGTGGAAGATGATGCCCTATGTTCGGGGGGAGGGGGCGGGACCGAAAAGGGGGCGCGGCGGAGGCGTTCGTAGAGCGTAAAATTCTCTAATAAGTGCAAATTGGTAGCAGTGGCAAAAACAAAAACAAAAACAAGCGACCACCACAACAGCGACGGCAGGCCGTCAGCGTTTGGCTTTGCATTTTAATTGAATTTGAGTTTGTTTTATATTGTACGTATGTGTGTATTTTTGCTGTAAGTAGAAGTATCTGATGGATACGCACACATATATTGGCAGATCGAACGGGAAGTAGCTGGTCACCGAGAACGTGGTCGCCTTCAGGGTGATATAATGTAGAAATAAATATAATTAGTATGCAATATACATATAGTGATGGCTTGGCCGACTTGGAGGCGGGATAGAAGGCTGGAGATCGACGGACATTATTGCATAATAAACAGGGGAATCACTTTTCAAGTGGGAAAAACATGTGAAAACAGATGGCATAATTAGAAAAGTTTTTCGTAGTGTGACAGCTACTTAGAAACGTTAAATTGCCTCTTCATTCCTTATATATTAATTCTTTAAAGTACGATATTATAAAAAGAATATTCTTCAACCTTTTTCTTGTTCACTGTGAGATATCGGCAATCTGTCAAAGTGTAAAGAAAATAAAGCGTCCTATCTAAAAAGCAAAGACAGTTCAAAAAGCGTTTAGAGAATAAACACTTAAATAACATTCTCCCGTTATCTGGCAGGGCGCAGTAAAGCGCCGTTATGTTTTGGCACCTCCATTCACATAACGCTTAACCGCAAATCCAATCCCATAGGCGTTATCTGGCAAACAAACCCCTATCACTGGCATTTTATTTTCGGAATTCATTTGACACCCAAAGCAAAAACCATAAAATAGCCATGACGAAGTAAACAAGAAATATTGACAAACTTTTTACATAATCGACAACACGGCCACTTGGTTGGAAATCGGATGGTTTACTAAGTGTGGGAATTATCAAAACAAAGTAAATAATAATGAATTAACTGAATGAACTGTTGAACTAACCTATTAAATAATAAACCCTCTAAAACAGGATAATAAATAGCCTAATAATAAAATGCTAGAGGTTTAAACTCTTATTATTTATCTTAAAATATTTTTTCTAAGAAATTGATTTAAATTTAGTGATTGAATCAATTTTTTTATTTTTTATTTACTTATTTATATTCTGTGAATCAATTGCACATGCTCAACATAAAAAGCCATTTACATAAGAAAATTTATGCGACAAATATGGAAAAATGTAAATTAATATCTCGGTTGGGAAATTGGCATAGTGAAGGGATCGCGATGAGCTTTCTGTACTGGGCATGTAATCATTTTTCACCAATTTGTGTAACAATTGCCATTACAACAATAACGGTTATAGGGCCTCGTACTTAAATTTATTTAGCTACTGTTGTTGTTGTCGTCGCTGCTGCTACTGTCGTTTTGTTGTTGCGCCTTTTAATGTTGCGTAATGTTAGCTACATAATCGCGTTTTCTGTCTTAACAGCAGCTGCGCGCGTCTTTTTAACATTTACAAACTCTTTCGTGTTAACAGCATAAGAGTAAATTAAGAGCAAAAGAGAGACACAATAAAAATTTAGCAAATTTAACAGAAATCTCGACTGTTAAATTATCCATAAATACTCTTAAGTTCTCTTTGGATTCAGATGTTGCAATATTGCATGTTGCTGGTGGCTTGGCAACATTGCCTACAAGTGGCCTACGTGACGTAGCGAGGGGTGATAAAATTGGGTGGCAGAGGGGGTGGGGGTTGGGACTGGGAAATGCATGACCTAGGCACTGCAATGACTTTCTATTCTAGGTGTTTCGCGCTCTGCTGTTGCCGCTCGCCTTGATTTCACTTTTACATTGCATTTGCCGATGGTCGAAGTTGGCGTTCTTAAGCTGTTATTACAAATAAATATTATAGATTTTCCAGTTATTGCACAAATAATGCTCGTTTTCCGAGAAAAGATAAGCAAGTTACTAAAAGTTGTGAAATTAAAACGATAATAAGGATACTGTATCGCTGATAAGTTGTATATTTCCCTTACTCTATAATCGTAATAATATTTTACCCATTTAAAGACAAAATTTTTAATTCACGTACCCTTTGGTTCTATTGTTTTGGAACAAATCGAACAATTTTTATTTATTATAAAAATATCATGAAAAAAAACACTTTATAATATTTTAATATTAAAAAAACATACTTCTTTGCAATACCGAGTTTTGAATTCTCAATCTTTGATGATTTTGATTAATTCTAGGGATGACAATTTATTTTTAAATAATAATCTAATACAGCTTTTTCTTTTAATATTTTTTAAAAATTTCTTTTATATCAAATTAATGTAAATGTTAAGTGGCGTCTCTGTTAGCAGCTGTCAAAATAAATATGCGTTTACGTTTTGCCCGGCAATTTGAAAAAAAAACAATTCACAGAAGGATGAAAGTGTAATTGACAAGTATTCACACGAGTTGAACATTTTCCGAATCGCACACCATATAGATTCTGTTTACACGTCTATATCGTTACATCTATATGCAGATCTGATATATTGGCAGACGTAATTGTCTTGGCCAGATGCCGAAAAATTTCCATGCTGCCAAGTTTTGACATATCATTTGAGTCGGTAGATGGCATTCATTGGGGAATATACTTGATTTACAGCGGTAATTTGTAGCAGTTAAAATCAACTAAAATGTCTTTTTCTTTGATATTTTTCAGCGCCAGCAAATTTCAAGAGTCTCTGCCTGCGTGCTGAAGTCCTTCTAAAACTGAACCACTATCAAAGTTCTCTAGCGGACATCGAGAATGCTTTGAGAACGCGCTGCACTTCACCCAAAGTGAGTTTTATACTTCAGCTCCCAAAAATGAATTGTATCTAAAATGTAATTGATTTCTTAGGCCCACTACCTGAGGGCTTTGGCCCTGAGCGGACTTGGCCGACTGGAGGAGGCTTTGTACAACGGCTTTTTGGCCATTTGCCTTGATAAGAAAACAAATCTCAGCAACTCGGAAATATTTCAACATGATCTCGCCAAGGTAGGCATTACATTATACATTATAGTGAAATGCATCTACAACATATGGTTGTAATTACCATTATTTGTTTACATTTTCGGATGCCAAGGAATGTAATAATATGAGCCTAATCTGTGTCTAGTCTAGACATACTTAAAATGCTTTCACTTTAAGAAAACACGAAAAAACATAAAGTTAAAATATGGTTACAAATTATTTTTAATACTATTTAAACTGATAATTTTAAATAACAGTTTATAAATATTCACTTAAATTTTAAAAGTGTATGATCCAAATATTTGGTACACAATCAAAATAATCTGTAAAAAAGTCTATTTAAAGTCTTCTTGGCTGCTGATTCTATAAAATATTTTTAATTCATTATTATAAATTTAAATCAATATTAACTCACATTGAATTTTCCCCTTCCCCAGATTCTCCAACGTCTCCTGGCCCAAATGCCGAGGAATCGTTCCTCGATCAGCAGCGCAACGCCACCTGTTTTCCAGCAGCAACACCGCAGCTTTGCCACCTCCCGGGCACCGTATCCCCTCCTCTGGGAGCAGGTGCGGAGGCGCAGGAAACAGCAGCACCACCACCACCATCATCACCACCATCACCATGTCCATCTGGACGATGTGGAGGACGAGTTCGGGCATTACGACAACTATATAATGGCTGGCGATGACATGGAGGAGGAGGTGGAAGTGGAGGTGGACGGCGGGGAGCCGGGATCCCTGGATCTGGATGGAGACTTCCTCTTTCCCAGTGCCCTGGACTTTATGGATCACCACCGCCATCAGCGGCACGTCTTCGAGCAGAAGCAGTTCGACCTGCAGCCACGTCGCCATGCGAACAGGAAACACTGCAAGCGGAAATGGTCGGCGGTCATGGAACCGCTGGGCGGCAAGCTCATCGAGGAGGAGGATGTGGATCCGGCGGAGGCGGCTGGCGAAAGTCAGCGATGCAGTCGGCTGTTCGCCGGCGTTCTGGAGCGCACGCAGCAGGAGCTGCAGCGACTGAGAAGTGAGTAAACTGGAAAAGGTTAACTCAATTCTGATTTAAAAAAGAGTTTTCAATCTAAAATATATACAATTTGGAACTCAGAAAATTGTGAATAATATTTACTAAATATGGTTTTGATATTTAAAGTCAAATCTAAATATGTACAAGAAGGTTTCTAATGCTTCTCACTAGAAAGCTAAGTTTTCACAAATATGATCCAATTGTATGAAAATTAAAATGAAATTTAAATCTATTCCATCTATTCTATTCCTTAAATATTTTTTATTAAATATTAAATTGTATAATATATTTTAGGAAATATGCCTGTTCTATAAATCATATTTTTCTTAAATTATGAAAAAATAATCTTCCACATTTTAAAATAAATAATAGTTTTTTGATGTATTTTCTAGAGTAGCCAATTCTTTTAGGGTTTAAAAATTCTTTTAAAATTATCTTTCACTAACTGAAAACTTGTTCCTTTCAGAGCTGGACGGATCGGGTGCATCGATGGCGGTGAGCTCGGTGGCCGGGCAGCTGATCGACGCCAGCGACTTTGACTGCGTGGTCTGCAGCCGGACTCTTTGGAAGCCGGTGGTGACCCCGTGCGGACACACGTACTGCCTGGTATGCTTGGATCGTTGCATGGATTACAACTCCCCGTGTCCATTGTGCATGTCACCACTTGTGGAGTTCAATGTCAATGCCAGTGCCAGTCAGAATCCGAATCCGAATCAGAATCAGATCCACCTGCATCCGGGCTCATCCTCGCCAGTTCCTTTCGCGCTGGCCAAGCGGCCAGTGACGAAGTTCCTAGAAGCCGCAATGAAACGATTCATTCCAGACCACTACGAGGCGCGTTTCCGGCAGGAGATCGACCAGGAGCCCTCGGTGCCGGTGTTCATCTGCACGGCCGCCTTTCCGGCGGTTCCCTGTCCGCTCTTTGTGTGCGAGCCACGCTACCGTCTGATGGTCCGGCGAGCCGTCGAGTCGGGGGACAAGACCTTCGGCATTGTGCAGCCGAATGGCGGAAAGTCGCGCTACTACGATGTGGGCACCATCCTGGACATCCGGGACTGCGTCCAGCTGGGCGACGGCTGCTCCATCCTCAGTACGATCGGCTGTAAGCGATTCAAGATCCTGGCGCGCAACGAGAAGGATGGCTATGAGACGGCCAAGGTGGAGTACATATGCGACGAGCCGATTGCCGATGAGCAGGTGAAGATCCTGGCCGGGATGCAGGGAGTTGTATTGGCCAAGGCCAGCGGATGGTTCGAGAGCCTGAGCACGGAGCAGAAGCACGAGATCCTGCAGAGCTATGGCCGGATGCCGCCGCTGGAGCCCAACTGGGAGCTGATCAGCGATGGACCGGCGTGGGCGTGGTGGGTCATAGCCCTGCTGCCCCTCTCCCAGCAGCTAAAGGTGCGTAGAGTGGCTTAAATATTTTTTAGACCTTTCTAATAAGAATCTTATGCCTACCAGGTGGACATCTTGGCCACTACCTCGCTGGAAAAGCGATTGCGTGCCATCGGCAAGACGCTCGACTGGCTGCACGACCTGAGCCACCCACAGCAGCCGACGCACCACCCACTGAACCACCACCAGCAGGCGCCGCAATCGCCGCAGCAGGCGCACCATCTCGATCTCGACTGCGAGGAGCAGGAAGCCGCCTCATCCGGCTCGGATGAGTGCTGCCTCTTTGCGGAAACCGGCAACGAGCCGCACACGGACGAGGAACTGCTCCTCTAAGGACGATCCTTTTATATGTAGTAGAAAAGAAGAGAGAAATCATAAGTCAGATATCTGCGAGAAAAAACACTTTTTTGTAAATTCTGTGTCTAAGCCATTTCGTTTGTAATCGAACGTTACATGTTAATCCTAGGGGCCAAAACCGAAAGCGAAGCAACTTTAGCAGAACCAAAATTATCACTAGATCAGCAACATAATCTTTAGCTCTAACCTACAACTTTGTGTGTGTGTAATGTATAGTGTTAACGTGTGTAAAAAACAACTAGCGAGCAAACCAGAGATATTTGTTTAGCAGCAAAAAATATGAAAAAAGTACCCGAAACACCAGTGAAACAATCAAAAACTTGCTTTTGGCTCGAGCCCTTGCCCAAATACCCATAAATGTCAACTTGATTTCCCTCGATCGATACAACCACATTCCACAATCTGGAAAATACGTTTGCCATAGCAAAAAGGAGCAAAGGAAAACTCATGGTTTCTACAAACAAAATACACAAATTTTTGAACATAAAACAATTTTAAAATTACTAATAAAATACCAAGTCAAAGGCCAACAAACATACACCTAGTAAAAAAACCAACCAATCGGATAGGAAAGAGCCAAGGAAACGAACTCTTAAAACAAAGTCTAACTTCTTTTCTTTTGTATAAAGCGGCTGGAACTCTAAGACAATCTGCAATATTTTTTTGATATAAACTAAAACTATATATACAAGAAGTAATTAAATGAAAAACTGAACTAGCGTCTAGTTATGAAGGAAGTGAATGGGAGAACCAATGTGTGAAGAAATTTCAAATTACCCCTTTGTTGATTACCATCCCTTCACTACGAAATCACTCTAAACTCCGCCCCCTCTCTATAACACCCCTACTCTCTCTTGATTATGCCTAGGCTAACTAAAGATATGCTCACCTATATATACCTTAATATACAATTCTATACGCCTAATGCTTATTTCTGTATTCGTATCTGTATCTTCAGCCCGCATTCCTATTGAAGAGATAACTTTGATCTAGATCTACTTTGTCGTTGATTTCTTCTACTTCTAAGCCTCACGCTCATTTGTTTATTCTTTTTCAACCTTAAAAAGCTCTCCCTATAAAGCAAATCAATTTTAAAAACAACAATTTGCTTTATCAGTCGGCACATCTTTATCTTTGTAAATATCTTTTATCAGATAATCCTTAAATTATATGTATATCTTCTACGCTAGCTATAGAGAACGAATTTAATTTTCAGCTCAACACAAAATAAATAAATAAATCAACAATTTTTGTCAAATAAATATTTATGTAATTTTATACAAACTATACACATACGTCTAAATTAAATCATTGTATTAAGTTTAGAAACTGAACACAAACCGACCCAAAATTTGACATCATTTTTTTGTGTCTACTTTATATAAAGAAATAATAATAAAAATCTACATGAAAATATAATTCAAATTTTTAAAATTCTTAAGATAAATTTCACCAAAATTTTTTCTCTGTGTTTTTTGTGCTAAACTTTTTTTACTTGTAATTCTTAATTTAATAATGATGTAAAATAAAGAGGAAAACAATTGAAATATAAAATAAATGTGAAACATAACTATTGCATTTTTTTAAGGGATGATCGATTTTAATTTATAAGTTTTAAATATTGGACATGGTCCTCCATCAATTCAAAGAAATGTTTGGAGCCGCAGAACGATTTCTGCTAAGTATCAGTTTCAGGTTGACCAAAAATACTTCACACTGCACAACTGAGCCTCTATAGTGGTACATATATATCCTGTGAGTTGCATAAACCTATCAAACTTTCAAATCAAATCGAGAAAACTTGTAAATTGCAAATCGTGCGCTGAAATGTTACGTAAGCATCTAATAAATATCGAATTTCTAGTGCTAGCGGTATGCGATTAGGCAACAAAGGAATAAGAATTGGAATTATTAGTTTATATGCTGACTTTTCGAGAAGTGAGGTCGTAGTGCTCAATTCAGCGCTAGTCGAACCGATCTCGGGGAGATAAACCGACGCACAGTGTCGCCTTTGACCAAAAAAATGGTATAAATAAGATTCTTGAGGTGGGCATAGAAAATAGAAAATTGATCCACTATTTTAAATTTGTAACTCTTTTAAATACTAGGTTTTTTTAAAAGACGCCCCTTTAATGTTCAATTTTTTTTGGTTTTAAAAATTTGCCCACTTTCAAAAAGAATATCTTAAAATTGAATTTCCTTTTATTATTTCTGATTGACATTTAATAAGTGTAAAATATAGTTTACAGTTTGCTCTATGCTTCTCTTGGTAAGTGGATGTTTGCCAAATGTCCAATTTTTCTCTGTTTTCAGCTTTTATTGTATTTTTTTTTAACTTTCTTAAAAGGTTTTTTGGACATTCTTATTGACTTATGTTCCAACTGTGTCTGTTTGCAATTTCAGCTGCTAAAGGAAAAAAATATGAAAAAAGAAAGAAAATGGCGCCACTGTGCGTCAGAGGAGCGAAAAGGTAAGCAAAGCAAGGCCATATCATACTTGACTCAACCGAGCTATTCTATATAATTTGCGTACGGAATTTGGAATTTTAAGTTTTAACAACGTTTCTAAAATATTCTGGAACTTTGGTAGAATCACAATTAATGAAATCAAGTCTCTAATAAACTTACTTAATAATCAGATATATACAAATACTCTCATCCTAGTTCCAATCTATGCCAAGCTAAAGTCGAAACCTCCCCCTGGGTCAGACCTTGATCTTAAATGGCAGACAAACAAAACCCGTTGACTCACCCCCTGGGCTGCCAGAAGAGAGACCCTTATATCAGTAATCTCCAGACGGAATACCAGAAACACGCGGAATATCGGACAACAAACAAAAAGGTTGAAAGAAAACTATAGAAAATCGTGATACTAACCGATGTGAGAGAGAGCTGCTCGGAGAATGCGCTAGTGTGTGTTGATAGTTTGATGGAGCGATAGATAAAGACTCGACTCAGATTCGCGATCGGTGCAATTGAGTGATTCGCTGGGTTCTGAGTGGGGAGAGCATATTAAATAATAGCCGAGTGGCCGGGCTCAGTCGGTCAGTCAGTCAGGTAGCGCTCGGAATGCTCGCACACATCGCGTATACGCCCCGGCCGGCAAGCGGCATTAAAACAGACTTGTAGACCCACTCTCTCGCCGATTCGCAATCTTTGTATCTGTGAGAACGCTTCTGGCGACCCGCTCACATTTCGATGCATTTCGCGGTTTTTCGTTTATCCACGGGCTGTTTGCGTTTGTAGTTTTTCGCGAGCTTAGAATTTGCAGTTCTCGTGCATTTGTTCAGTTTGAGCCCAGCACGCGCAGCGTCAACGAGCGGATCTCTCTCTTTTTTCTTTTCCGAATCGGGCTTTCGGTTTATTCGTATTTTCTCCCGTTTTTTGAGCGTGCACTTTTTTTATATTACAAGTATTTAGCCGATCCCAAGCAAAGTCAAGCCGTCTGTCGTCGATATTGTCTCTAACTGTAACTCGATCGCAAATTACACACTTTTTGCTTTTTGGATTCTGTTTCGGTTTCGGTTTCGGTTTCGGTTTTGGTTTGGATTTCGATTTTTGTTTGTCTTTGCCTCCTTCGCTTTCTTTTTACTGCTGATGGTGCCCAAAAAATTAAACCATTTTTTTACCCCTTAACAACAATGAGCTAAGACGTCCGCAGAAAATTCCGAAATGTTTTATTTTTGTTATTTGATATTCGTTTTTCGTATATTTGCATATATGTCACCAAGTGCAAGCCGGTGAGAAGTGCAAAAAATGAGCAAAGCAGAACGGGAAAAGTTATTATGTAACCACTCAAAATGTTTTGCACACACGCGCTATAATAACAGGAACAAAATAAAATAATTCTTTAAAAAAAAGAAGAATAAAGCAAGAAAAAATCGATGTGGATAAGCCGTCGAAGAGGAATATATGGATGGAAATAAATAATAGAAATAATCATGGGCGTTTTTTATAAGCCAATTAAATGAGTGTAGTTATAAATAAATGTGAGTGATGTTGCAACAAAATAAGAATTAGAGATACAAGTGTTTAAAAAGTTTAGTAAATTACTAAAATAACTTAAGCATCCATTTTCCACAAGTTAAAAAAAATGCAAGTGCAAGTAAACTAATTTAACTACTAATTACCAAAGTTGTGCACCAGATTTGAAAGCTTGAACCTACCAAATTGTGAAGTGTACTCCATAAAAATAAAGTGAAACAAGAGAAAAAGAAAAGTGCAATAGAAAAGTGTTCTACTAAAAAAATGCCGCGCCAAAGAGATAAGGCAAAAACCAAGGCAGAGATACGACGGAAATGAGAGGAGAGAATTCAAGCTAAATCAGAAGTGCATTCAACCAAAAATTGGAAAGAAATAATCGGACTGAGAGGATTTTCCCCAGATCTATAATTCAGTTTAGTAAGGCTTTGCCTATAGGATTGAGCCTGCGCAATATTCAAAATATTTAATATTACAGTTTGAATACATTTGACAAGGTATCGTTGCTTTTTTTGTTGCACTTGTGTTTTTGCAATTATTTCCATTGCCAAAGTCGGCTTTTATTCCCAATAAAATGGGGATGGGTATATAGTGTTTGTGTTTGTTATTATCAGTCTATAGTAAATGTATATCTTTACCGACCTCTAGGGCCCTTTAATTCTAAAGAATGTGCGAACTAGGAAAGCAAAATGTATTTATCGAAAGACCTGGATGAATAACCTGATTTTAAGCGATTTATTAGATGATACATTGTTTTTTTTATTTCAATAAACCCAAAACCCTTTTATGGAAATAAATAGATAATTAATTTGTAGTAGTTTACAGCTGTTATTTATTTTTGTTGTGGGATATATTTTTCCACGAAAACCCATAAATAACCACCAGGACTTGTAGTTTTCCGTGAAAGAATTTTCAGTAAACTAGCTAGGTATTTCCCCAGTCGCTTCTCAACCCTACCCTTTTCCATTTGTTTTATTTTAATTTTTTTGTATTTCTTTATTGTTGGCTGACAAGTCTCAGGTCTCGGATCTGGCGTCTTTTAAAATTTTTTGAAACGTCATCGTCAGCGTTTGACTGCCCCGAGTATCTGTGTGTGCCAGTCTGCTAATAAGTGTGAGTGTGTCGCTGATGGTGTGAGTGCGCGTGTGCATTTTGTGCAGTGGTGTGCGATCATGCGGTAGCCGCACACGCTCTCTGTAAAAGTTATTTCAATTGACAACTAAAAAACTATAAACACATGCAAAAAGGCTTTAAACATTAGTTATTCAACTGTGTTGTTGTTGTTGTTGTTTTGCGTTTGTTTTTGGTCGAATAAAATGTGGGGCAATTACGAAATGTAACTAAAAAATCGCTGCAGTCAGCTGCACTTTCTAGGCATTTTCGCTGGGGCTTGCAGAGCGTATACTTCATTTTCAGTTTGAGCAAATAGGTGGTTGTTGATACGGTGAGATAAGCAACTGATTGACAACTGCCCAGGTATATTATTTTTGCGCAAAATTCAGCTAGTTGGAAACAAAGAAAGATAACTTAAAGAGAGCTTCTGGTTGTTTTTTAAGTTGGCGGTAATTATTTAGTAAGGCGCTGAAGTATCTATGACTAATTTTCAAGTTCAAGAGACTAGTTTAAAACCACTGTTAGAATTTTTTAAATTAAATAAGATATTGATTGTTTTTCGTTTACTTCGGGTGTATAGTGATAATTGTATTTTTTCCACACACTTAATAAACCCTATTTAAAATTACTTAGAATTATATCCACTTCCCACAAAGTCGTTAAGTATTTCCACTTGCCAATTTCCCTTGGAACTTAAAATTCCTCTTAAATTACATTGAAATTGTATAGTTTGTAAATCCCTCAACATACCCCATTATTCCACCTCAGTTTAGCCTTTCCAATTTTAGAGTATTTCGTCAGAGATTCCCAGATTTAATTGAACTAACTAAATCATGATCAAGCCGAGATGATGTGATGATGAACTGATGATATTGAGCAGGGGCTGCTAATGATTAAGTGCTCATCACATCGGTTGATTTATTATTAGATTGTTAACTGTTTAGAGAAAGGGATATCCAAGATCCGTTTAGTTAATACTTTCAATCCAAAAAATTACAACTCTTTGGTGGAAAACCGGTTAAAGAGACTAGAGGCCTTTAACCCTATAAATCTTGACATCGATTTGCAAATAAACTATACTTAGGTGGCTTTTAAGTGAAATTAGGGAGAACGAACGCAATAGAAATAAATCAATGAACGGCAAAAGATAAAAATAAAATAATAGTGAAAAATTGAATTAAGTCAAGTTTAAAACAACAAACGCAAGAGCGAGACGAAAGGTATTAAAAGCATTGCGGAAAGGGAAATAGGAGGGAAAAACGGCGAGAAAAAAAAGCTGTACAACGGGTCGTATGAGTATTGGGTATTATCACTCACACACGGACACTATGCTGTAATCGCAATGCAATTAGCATTGCCAAGCAAAAGCTCAAGTTCACTGACAAAGAAATCAAAAGAGAGAGAGAGACACAAACGGGGAATATATATATGTATAGGTAACCCCCACACATGGGTAGTATGCGATAATTTCTGTAACTGAGCGAAGCTTTACAAATGCAATCAAATGACGTTAGTTCCCCCTTTCCAACAGGCCAGAGCGAGACGGAAATCGGTAGAGAGTGCAAGTGAGCGAGACGGGGCGACTACGGTCGACAGGGAGAGGTAGAGATATAGCCGCCGTATCTCCCGACGCTCGTGAGTAGGTCAGTCAACGATCTTCTCCTGGGTTGAGTAAACCTGCCACTGCCACTGGCACTCCAACCGGCTTTCTGTGCTTTCCTCTATTCCGTATAGTATGCTTTTTTCCACCAACTGGCTTCCGCATAGCGAAAATATACAAGCCCGCCATAAAACACATATCAGCGACAATGTTGTCAATGCCAAATGCCTAACATGTCGGCTTCTATCTGTAATAGATGATGGGTTTGCCGTAGATAATGTATATTTTATTTATTTTATGATTCTCTTTTAGTTGTCTAATGCAGTTCAATTCGCCGGGGTGAAGGCCAGAAAGTAATTGTTGAATCTGAGGAGAATTATAATCTGATTTTACTTGTGCTTCATTATTTCACAAAAAAATAAGGCTATAAATTCATGATTTCAAATATATTTATCAATGTTATCTATATCTCTAAAAAATCATAATTAATTCTTCGAAAAATGGAATAGTCTTAGATTTTAAAATTTTAATTGTATACTGCTTAAGGGTTTCTTAGTTACAAAAGCGACTTCGGGGTTTAGAATTACAGATTTAACAAGATTTCTTTACAAGTATATATTATTTTTTTTGTCATGTTTCTTTTTTTGGGATGTACACTGTATTTAATTGATAGTTAAACAACTTAAAAATTACACTTTGAATCAGTTAAGATTAAGATTAATAGAGATTTCATTTTAGAAAGTGATTAATGGTAGGCATTGCATCTTGAAGTCAATGAGCTTTTGTTTAAACCTATAATATAATAGACTAATTGAATTATAGTAAACCTAGTTACACTATTTGCAGGTGATTAATCAGTTTATTTCTAAAAACATTTTAAAGTTTGTTGTCTTTGACCCAATAATGTGAGGGTTTATAATTGAGACAGCAGAGTTGTAATGGGACCGCATTCCTTGGGGTAAAGCTAAACCATTCAATAATCATACCCGACACTCTCTCTCCGTTTGTCTCCATCTTAACCCTTGTCTGTGCTGGTTTTTTTCACTCTGTGACAAACCAAACCGACCGCACTAATTGCAACACGATCCATTAAGCGAGTCACTGGCAATTATCTGGCAGCATTTCAAGTCTGGGTTTGGGCCAACGGCTACTTACGGTTAACCAGCCACACTTGGCCAAAGAACTTTCGGTCAGTTCCGCCTTTGATGTGTACTTAAAATGCCCACCAACGCGTTATACATGTGGGAAATTATGAGCTCCGCTGGGGGTCCTTGGTCAAACGGAGCTAAACGGATTAATTACAACTGCCACGGCAGATGTAAAGCTGTGTAATTTTAAGCTGCTTTGCACATTTTAATTAAACACTGATTTTCCGTCCGACTGTAGCAGCTTTAAATGGGTTCAGTTCGGTTTGCCAACGTCACTGGTTTTCCGGGCATCAAGTTTTCAAATGCATTTAACGGGCTTGCAAAACCATTGACATTTGCTGAAAACTTTTCAAGTTTTTGTTTGGCAAGAAATTGCTTTTCGCCGAAGCCTCTTAAATGCTTTGCCGTCAATTAACAAGGAATAATTTTGCGGGTGGCAAGGAAAATTACTTGAGGTGCACGGAAATGATTGAGAAGTATTAGAATAAGGTGAATTCGATGGAGAGTCAAGTGGAAACAGAGCATTATGCAATCGGAGCGTGTATGGAAGCTTATTTATAGATGGGAAAAAGGGGCAGCATCCGCAGCCGAATTCCGGCTGCAGCCAGGCAATTGGTTAGCAGCTGCCCCACTCACACCATCAAGACCATCCAGTACAGCCCAGCCACCCAACCACCCAACAACCGACCCACCCACTCCAACCACCGAGTGGTTGTTATGGCATTCGCTGAACGCATTTTGTAACATGACAAAATAGCATAGCATACATTTCAGGGGTTGCAAATGTGCAACATTGATTGGCACGGCCAACTGGCAAATTGGCCACGGGGCCTCCAGTTGGGGAGCCTGCGCAGGCGCAGCTTATTCCATTATATAACCTGACCTGAACCGAGCCGATTCGATTCGTTTTGAAAAGGATGCTGGCAGTTGGCGAAGCCGAAACAGAAACAGAACCAGAACCACAACTGCACTTGTTGCTGACAGAGCGCGGCGATACGTTTCGAGTTGAGAAACCGCGACGGGAAATACTTAAATACCTTAACCTAACCCAATTCAACGATTTAAAGCTAATCAATTCTAAACACAACCCATTGCAGTCATTTAAAATGTGGCATATTGAGCATATGGAAATCAATTGTTGCGTGAACATTACCTGAACTTTAAACCAAAAACCAAAGCACATATGAACAAAATTATGTGAGCGTGAAAATTATCTGTGGCATTTGTGAGCAAGTCTTCAAAATAAGTAGTTGAAAGTTTTTCACTTTCTTCGCTTAGTTTAAAAATTGTGCGGTTTGCAGTGGACTATCCGATAGACCCGAAAATGGACGACGAGAGCGATGACAAGGATGATACGAAAAGGTAAATTCACTACACATTAAGCACCCATACTCATACATATATCCGCTGCTATTCATAAATAGATAGCACAAATTTCCGTGGACAGACTGCAAGTGACAGTTGACAAGAAGTAAAAGAAAAGATGTGTATATGGCGTTTTTGATAAATTTTCCACAGGGCGAAAGTGGAATGTCCCCCTTGTGATTGTTGTTTTTCTTATGAATAACTGTATTAAGAAACCGCTGTCGTCATAAAATCCCAGGTAGCCCCAGACCATTTAGCCTATTCACACCCACTAAATCAATCAATGAAAACCTGGTCGTGGTAACTTAATTCTTTCATCCGTTTTCCCAGCGGCCAACTTCAATGAACTGTAATTCGAGTACAAATTCGATTAGCTGGTGTAATTCTTCATTTTACCCGCCCTTGTGGTTACGTTGCTCAATAGTCAAAAAGATATCTTAGTGATTATCTCATAATTACACATACCAGAAATTATTTGTCGAATATCCACAATGGGCAGAACATCCACAAGCTTTAATAACCAATTTGGAAACAGCCTTCTTTTTGTTTTCCGTGAAAATTACAATACAATAATGTAACTTTTATTTTCTTGAATGCAGCAAAGAATCGTAATAGACTTCTTTATGAGAAAATCAGTGGAAGAGTACACCTAAGCCGTTAAATATTTTTTATAAAATCGATTTAAGGACTAATTTGTTGATACATTCCATTGATTAAACTATCTATGATCAGATTTTATGCAAATAACAAATGCCTTTTCAAATTGATCAAACAATTTGGAACTTATAGTAATTTGACCAAAAATGAAGGACCGCTTATATAAAGGCTTCAGCTTTTCATGTGATATTTCGTTTTATATTTTAAAGAAGGTTGCTAAATAGTTAGTTAATCTATTAAAATACCATTTTTGTTACCGAACACATTAATTTTGTTTTTAGTTCCTAACAATGCTTTATAAATGTATCAAAAAAATTATTTTTTTAATAATTAGTCTACAAATTTTTGTGTTTCCTTCTGAAATTTAATTTAATTATCCAACACAAAGACTCCAGAATAACAACTTTCAACTCATTGCCCTCCAATTATTTCGAAACACACTGCTGGGCTGTTTTTCAACAACCAAATCGAACTCAAATAAACTGGCAATAACGATAATCCCAAAACTGCGCTCATCAAGCAGTGGCTGACATGCAAATGTCAATGGCAGGACAGAAAAAGTGAACTCCAGCGTGGAAAATTGAAAGTGACAAAGGGCACACAACCCTCGGGCTGCTTGGGAAAATCCGGGATGGCGATAGCATATGGGCATATGTGGCTAATCAGCGCCAGACAATGCCTCAATAGAACGGGCACACGTGGGTCACAAACTCACCCACCTGGGGGTGGGAAATCCCATATATTATGAAATACTTTCAAACAGCGAAAGCTTGACGTTGCTAACCGTAAATGCAGCCTATTGATTCTTTTTTAACTCGTAGCTTCCTTTGCAGAAAGTCGCGCAATCTCAGCGAGAAGAAGCGGCGGGATCAGTTCAACTCGCTGGTTAACGATCTGAGTGCCCTGATATCGACGTCCAGCAGAAAGATGGACAAGTCCACGGTCCTGAAGTCCACGATAGCCTTCCTGAAGAATCATAATGGTAGGCCGTCTGAACTTTAGATTCTAGCATTTTAAACTCAAAACGTATCACATCAGAGGCCACCGATCGCTCGAAGGTTTTCGAGATACAACAAGACTGGAAGCCCACGTTCCTGAGCAACGACGAGTACACGCACCTGATGCTGGAGTCCCTGGATGGTTTCATGATGGTCTTCAGCAGCATGGGCTCCATATTCTACGCCTCGGAAAGTATTACCTCCCAGCTGGGCTATCTGCCGGTGAGTGCTTTGGGGTGCTTTTCCTAGAAATAAACTTTCCAAGAGAGTTTTTAGAGCAGGCCGAGTGCATTTAATCAGCTACCTAATTTCACAAGATCATTTACTTGATTCGTAAACAAGTCAGAGTTATAGTACAACAAAAATTTATTTCATACGTGATGTCTACCAAATTTAAAATGGCTGTGAACGTGTATTCAACCAACATGTCCTCGGACAATCCCTCGCGGATCGAAATGCTCTCCTGGGTCAACCAGATGCTGCAGGCCCAATTCTCCAAGGTCGAGGAGTTGTGCACCGGTGCTGCCTACTGTCAGTTCATGGACATGATATTTCCCAGCTCGGTTCCTCTAAAGCGAATCAAGTTTCGCACAAACTTAGAGCACGAGCACTTGCACAACTTCAAGCTTCTGCAGGCCAGTTTCATTAAGGTGTCCGTCGATAAGGTAATTCCCATCGACAAGCTGATCAAGGGTCGCTTTCAAGACAACCTTGAGTTCCTCCAGTGGTTCCGCAAGTTCTTTGAGGCCAACTACAAAGGCCGGGCCTATGATCCCCTGAGCGCCAGGAATGGCGTTACCTTGGGTTTCGGCTCGGGTCCCATCAACCCCAAGCATCAGAAACAGTCGCCCAGTTCCACGCCTCGAAGTGAAACTTCGGAAAAGAACACCACTAAATCCGCCACGGAGAAGACCAATGTAAAGCCAGAAAAGGAATCCCTTAAAAAGCAATTTTTGGCCCTTTCCAAGGAACTGCAGGACTATAGTGAATATATTCCGATTATGGAGAAGGAGCGAGATTTCTACTTTTCCAAGCTGCGAGACATTAAAAATGTGTGTCTGAAGAGCAAAGCGGCTGACCCGAGATTACGGCCAATATCAGATAGAATTATAAAGATTATTTACGCCGACAAGGTGGACAGCACAAACCCCAAAAGAAACTAGTTAAAAGCCACTCGAAATTGTTAGTTATTTTGAAAAGAATTGTTAATGGACTGTTTCATATTTTGTTATTTAATGATCTTTATTCAAAGAGTTTATGGAAATTATTAAGTAGATATTACCCCAGCAAAGAGTATAGGAAATAAATCTCCAAATTACTAATAGGTATAGTATTATGGAAATAATATTTGTATGCAGGGAGAGCTATTAAATATTTATAGGTAACATAGCAAGTTAATCGTTTAATTACCAATATTAAAACTCCTCTTCCAGCAAGATCTGTACAACATGACTATCTACGACTTGGCCTACGAGATGGACCACGAGGCGCTGCTGAATATCTTCATGAATCCCACGCCGGTGATCGAGCCCCGGCAGACGGACATCAGTTCCACCAACCAGATCACATTCTACACCCATCTGAGACGCGGCGGACTGGAGAAGGTGGACGCCAATGCCTACGAGCTGGTCAAATTTGTGGGTTACTTTCGTAGGTAGCCGTGCAGCGTGTTCTGGGTCACCTCCACTGATGCTTATCCCTTAGGTAACGATACCAATACCTCGACGGCCTCCAGTTCGGAGGTTTCGAATGGCTCCAATGGACAGCCGGCAGTGCTGCCGCGCATCTTCCAGCAGAATCCCAGTGCCGAGGTGGACAAGAAGCTGGTCTTTGTGGGCACCGGACGCGTCCAGAATCCCCAGTTGATCCGCGAAATGAGCATCATCGATCCTACCAGCAACGAATTCACCTCGAAGCACAGCATGGAGTGGAAGTTCCTGTTTCTGGACCACCGGGCGCCTCCGATCATCGGTTACATGCCGTTCGAGGTTCTGGGCACCTCGGGCTATGATTACTACCATTTCGACGATCTGGATAGCATTGTGGCGTGCCATGAAGAGCGTGGGTTCCGAATACCATATACTATATGTTATTTTATACTAACATTTGGCATTATAGTTCGACAGACGGGTGAGGGAAAATCCTGCTACTACCGATTCCTCACCAAGGGCCAACAGTGGATCTGGCTGCAAACGGACTACTACGTGAGCTACCACCAGTTCAACTCCAAGCCGGACTACGTGGTCTGCACCCACAAGGTGGTCAGCTATGCGGAGGTCCTCAAGGAGAGTCGGAAGGAGGGTGAAAAGTGCGGAAACAGCAGCAGTAACAACAACAACAACAATAATGGGAGCAGCAGCAAGGTCATGGCTTCCACGGCCAACAGCAGCAAATCCGCTTCGGCCACCACAACTCTGAGGGATTTCGAGCTGAGCAGCCAGAATCTGGATAGCACGTTGCTAGGGAACAGCCTGGCCAATTTGGGCAATGAACCGACGGCCACCTCACCCGCCGTCGACTCTTCGCCCATGTGGTCCGCATCGGCGGCTCAACCCTCGGGCTCCTGCCAACTGAATCCTCTGAAGACTTCGCGACCCGCCTCGAGCTACGGGAACATCAGCTCCACGGGCATATCGCCGAAGGCCAAGCGCAAGTGCTATTTCTACAATAATCGGGGAAACGACTCGGATTCTACGTCCATTTCGGCGGATTCGGTGACCAGTCGACAGTCCATGATGACGCACGTCAGTACGGTGGGTATAAAATAGATAACATAGTAAGAAAAAGGTCTTTTGACTACCAAACACAGTCACAACAACTAACCTTCTGTAATTTCCGTAGCAAAGCCAACGACAGCGATCGCACCACCGGGAGCACCATCGAGAGCATCACCACAGTCAGTCGCACCATCACCTGCAGCAGCAACAGCATCAGAGCCAGCAGCATTCGAGTCAGCAGCAGCAGCAGCAGCAACATCAGCAGCATCTGCAGCTGCAACAGCAACTGCAGCACACGGTGGGCACACCGAAACTGGTGCCCCTGCTGCCGATGGCACCCACGCAAATAATGGCGGGAAATGCGTGCCAGTTCCCCCAGCCCGCCTATCCGCTGGCTAGTCCCCAGCTGATGGCGCCCACCTTCCTGGAGCCGCCGCAATATCTCACCGCCATACCCATGCAACCTGTGATCGCCCCCTTCCCGGTGGCGCCCGTCCTGTCGCCCATTCCGGTGCAGGCGCAGCCGGACCTGCTGCCCGACACCGTGGTGATGACGCCCACGCAGAGCCAGTTGCAGGATCAGCTGCAGCGGAAGCACGACGAGCTGCAGAAGCTGATACTGCAGCAGCAGAACGAGCTGAGGATCGTCTCGGAGCAGCTGCTCCTCTCCCGCTACACGTACCTGCAGCCCATGATGTCAATGGGCCTGGCCACCGGCAACATGGCAGCTGCGGCGGTGGGGAATATGGCAGTGGGAGTGGGAGTGGGCGTGGGAGTGGGAGCTGGTGGCCAGCGGGGACTGAACTTCACCGGCAGCAATGCCGTCCAGCCGCAGTTCAATCAATATGGCTTCGCCCTGAACTCGGAGCAGATGCTGAACCAGCAGGACCAGCAGATGATGATGCAGCAGCAGCAGAACCTGCACACGCAGCACCAACACAACCTGCAGCAGCAACATCAGAATCACACGCAACTGCAGCAGCTCAATCAACAGCAGCAACAGCAGCAGCAGCAGCAGCAACAACAACAACAGCAGCTGCAGCAACAAAACGATATTCTACTGCGCGAGGATATCGATGATATAGACGCCTTTCTCAACCTGTCACCCCTGCAATCTCTGGGCTCGCAGTCTACCATCAACCCCTTCAGCTCCAGCAACAACAACAACAATCAAAGCTACAATGGTGGGGGAATGAACAATGGCAGCCAGAGCAACAACAACCGCAGCTCAAATCCCCCGCAAAATAACAACGAGGACTCGCTGTTGTCCTACATGCAAATGGCCACCGAATCGAGTCCTTCGATCAACTTTCACATGGGCATCAGCGACGATGGTTCCGAGACGCAGAGCGAGGACAACAAGATGATGCATACCTCCAGCACCAGTCAATTGCAGCAGCAACATCAGCAGCAGCAGCAGCAACAGCAGCAGCAGCAACTCCTGCAGCAGCATCAACAGCAGTCAAACAACTTCTTTAGTTCGAATCCCTTTCTCAACAACAGCCAGAATCCGAACCAAAATCAGTTGCCCAACGATCTGGAAATATTACCGTACCAGATGTCCCAAGAGCAATCGCAGAATCTATTCAACTCGCCGCACATAGCACCGGGCAGTAGTCAATAGCGGAACCCCAATGTATATAACTCCGTCTAGCGATAGGATCGATTGTAGGAGCTCCCCCTATATCCGTGTATTAGCAAGTTTGGCCTCTGGCTCTCTTTATCGAACCTCCTCCACTGGAAGCGCAGAGCTAGTTGTAGATCTCAACAGACTGAGTATTGTCCTGGCCCCGATTCGTGTGTGTATGTTGTACATAACCCTAGGTGTAGTAAAGTTCTCAAAATATTCCGCTGTAAGTAGGTTTTAAACATTAATACTACGATTAGTTGATTAGTCCATAGCAAGAGCCCATCGTTTCCATAAGTTAGCCTTATCCAGTAAGTGCCATCGAGGCGCAAACAGGGATCTCTGATACGTAATCGAACCTTAAAGCCTAATCCTAAGTTATTCGTATTTAAAAGAGTACCAAGAAGCTAAGCTAATCCAATTCCATATTATTTCCAAGACTGGGCTTCGCCACCGAGGTCGAACAAGATATTATCATACGAGTTAGTGTTTATGCTGTATGCCCTTAGGATACGTATAGGTTTTAATTCGAAACTCAGGTTGAGATTGCAACTGACATTTATTTTGCTGTGAACATATTCCCATAAGTTATCTTCAGGCCCGATCTTTTCCGACAGTTGAAATACTATTAGTTCAATCGTTATTCCCGCTTTTCCCCGTATTAACATTTCGCTGTTGGAAAAGTTCGTTCGAATATGCTTCGATCTTCAGCTGATAAAGAGCCAAACGCTCTAAACTTAGAACTTGTAAATGTGGAAACAAACTATCTTAAACTCAACTACAACTACCTTAATAACTCTAGTTAACTCTCTGTTTAAGCTCTGTACATACCTATAGGACAAGTCGGGAGAACTTGCTTAAGCCTGTAAATAAGCGTTGGAAGATGATGATACTGTAGAACTATTTTGTACATAACTAAATGTTTTTATGTTTTTCAAAACAAGCTCCCCAAAAGACAAACTGAACAAGCTAATCAAATTGAACCAAGCAGAGTTGTAATAAAGCAACCAAAAAAATCTTAAAAAGGACGATTCATTTTGATGGTATTTATTATTCAATTCGAGCTTAATAATATATAAAGGGGTGAGTAATAAAGAGTATATCAATTCGACTCAAACGCGCAGCTTGGTAATGGCATTCTGGAGAATCTGGAACTCGGAGTTGATGTTGTCCATCAGATTCGAAATCTGCGGCTTGGAGTCGAGGACCTCAACACTCTGTGTATAGGCATTGTAGCGGACACCAAAGGGACGGGGAATCGAGTTGGCGAATTTACTAAAAATAAATATTATAAATACTTTAGAAGTCTTGATGGTAAAGTTAATATCTTACATGGTCTTCTCCTTGGCAGTCTCAAAGCTGTCGGCCACATAGTAGAGGGGCTGGAACTGCGTGATGGGATACTTGGTGATGCCAGTGACCTCCGGCTCAAAGTCCTTCAGCTGGGGCTTGTCCGTGAGGCAATATTCCAGTTCTCCGTAGGAGGACAGCAGGCCAGCTCCGTAGGCCTTCAGCTCGCCCTCCTGGCGGCACAGACCGTACTCAACGGTGAACCAGAAGATCTGGAAGAGATCAGCGATTAAATAACCACTGGAGATACCCAGCAAGAGACGCTCTTACTGTGGACAGTTTCTCGATATAATCATCGGGTGCTCCCAGGGAGGCCAAGCCAATCTCCTGGCTGAACTGGGCAAAGGCTGGATCCGCAAAGAGTGGAACGTGGCCCATCAGCTCGTGACAGACATCCGGTTCCGGTGTGTACATGGGCTTGCTGGGGTGCCGGATGTACTGGGTGGAGTGGAAGACGCGGAAGGCCAGGCCAGCCAAGAAATCCCGAGAGCTGAGTAGTCCGGCCACTGGACGCAGAGTGAAGCCAGTGCAATCTGCAAAAACGGAAATGTAAGTAAACCCATTCGTTGACCATCCCAAAAACGCACCCCTCAAAAAGTTGGAGACATCCTCCAGCTGGGGAATATTATCCTCCCGAAAGCCGCAGTTGTCCACCAGCAGCGGGAAGACGTGGTTGTACTCCCGACACGCGTGCGTCTTATAGAGCTTCGTCAGATTCCTGAAGATAATGCCCCAGGTCTCGATCTCCTCCTTGGTATAATCCACATGGGGCAGGGGCTCGCCATGCTTGTAGTTGTAGGCGATGTCGGCAAAGTACTTGCGACGCTTGCGGTATTCCGGATCGGTGAAGCCAGGATGGTCGGAGTCCAGCTCAGAGCCATAGCTCAGAATCTGATTGGCGAAACGATCCAGGTCGCGTATGCGCCGTGGGAACCAGGGCACCGCCGTCGCATTGTCCTTGTAGTCACGCGAAATGATGTTAAAGTAGCTGCACTGCTCCTTCACATCCTCGATGGCTCTTCCCAACGCTCCGGACTTGCCATCGGCCTCCACGAAGAACTCATAGCCGGGGACACGCAGCGAGGATCGCGACTCAATGTGCACCAGGTTGATGTCGTGCTTCTTGAAAATGGCCAAGATGTTGGCCAAGGCTCCGCTGGACAGCGAGGAATCCTTGGGCGAGAACAGCAGACAGGTGTTCCTGGCCTCCTGAATATCCACACCCTCGACTATGTAAGCCGAATCCTCAACGCGCGTTGGCTATAAATATAAAATGGATTTTACAATTATTTATTTCCTAATCGCTCATAAATTGCATCTGCGGAATCAGCGTATTTGAGAGTTTAACTAGCTCATAGAAAATTAAAACGATTGACACTGAGTGACCTGTGTTCAACCCAAGTCCATATAACACTGATAATCTTGTGCGCCACAAAAATCTAACTATTACGACTATTAATTACCTAAGGCCAGAATCGCTTAATTATCTATCCGAAGCCCTATATGTGCCAACGAACTGTAATTGTAGTACTTGCACAAGATTTACACCATTGGGATTGTATTTTTTGCGAGTGGAAGGTTTGGGTCTGACCGCAATGGCAATCAGCGCATATTGCCAAGGATCCGACCTAGAACTTGGTGTGCTGTGTCTGTGAGAAGGTCACTCAAGTGGTTAACTTGGAAAGATCTTGAATAAACCAAGGGCTTTTTAAAGAAAAAACTATTATATTGATGGGGGTAAAAGATAATTCATCAAACAAAATTCTTATAATTTAGAAAAAGTCATCACATGGTTAATTTTTTTTATTTATATCCCAAGTATTCAGTTTTGACATATGAATTATAAACAAATAAGTAGCAAATAATTAAAAAAATCTTAAAATATATATATTTTGAAATTTAACTTGTTTTAATACTTCGGTAGTCTAGGAAATAAAAATATCCCGTTATTTCTTAATACAGGTTCCATTTCTAGTTTCTCATAAATAAAGATATATACTGCTTTAATTCTCAAGCTCTTGCTATAAAAAACTATTGTTTTCTGTTTTGTTACCAAAATAAAAATTCCACTCAATCCAGAAAAACACTCTGTATTTATTTGTTGAGAACTATTACGGAGTAACCCAATTCCAAGTCAGGCTGCAAAGATTGTAGATCCGCTTTCTCATTTAAATGGAATTTATAAATGTGTATTAAAATAATTTAGTGTTTTTCCTTTTTCAAGGTTGGAAAAAGTTCATGATGAGAACGCAGATTAATAAACTTGTTATTGTTTTTAATTTAATAGCTATTTTACGGTTCACTTTCTATACGATGTGCACAGAGGACTTGTTGACCCAACAAACCTTATCAAAGGAGACCTGCCGCTGGTACATTCTCACAAGATTCTCTAGTATCTTCACTAAAACAATAAAACCGAAGGCGAACGATCCGCTCAGCACACGATTTAAAACTGATTTAATTTCTCAGTTAATCGCGCGCTTAAATAGACTTTTCGCTAGGCCCCATAGCGGAGCCAAAACGAAAACGAAAAGCAATCCGAGCTGAAACCAGTAAATAATACAAATAATATTGCGGGCAATCGGGCGAGTGAATGATCTTGGAACGGCATCCACATGCGGTCCAATCGCAGCACTAACTCTGCGTCCGTGGGGTTATCAGTGCCCCGTCTTTATAGGCCTAAAATCTCATTCCATCTCATTACAGAAGCCGCCGTTTGGCTAGACGATCAAATCTAAATTTTTAAGCATAAATACAGTCAATCTTCTCAAATTGGAAATTCCTAGATCGAAACTATTATTTCAGTCGAAAAAGATTGAAACCTGTTTTTGTCAACCAAAAATATTCTATAAGATATACTCAATTCCCACTTCCTATTCCTAATATTATTCCTAATAATGTGTTGGAAGAATTTGGTCCTTAGCTTTTGATAGTTACCTTTGATTTTTGGGAAGTTCCACTGTATTGTCAGAATATTATCAGCTCATTCTCGTGCCTCTGCTGGGGTCCATCTTAACAGAACATTATTTCAGCTAGTTTTAGATTTCTTTGTTTTTGCAAAAAATAAAACAGTATAATCTGAAATGTTTTTTTCTAATGACAGGTTCTAACCAAACGAGTTCAACGGCATTTCAGGGCAATTATTTCAGTAGTGAATAGCTCCAAGTGGGCCTGGCACGCGCTGCTTTGTTGTTTTATACTTACGATCCACATCAGTTTGATTGGAATCAATTATTTCGATCAGTTCACTCACCTGTTTTTTGTCTTACAAAGCTGTTGAATTCATTATCCCAAGTTGCTCTTAAATCACTTATATAAAGTTGGTCAATAGTTTGTTCAAACCAGACCCCGCTTTAAATTGTGGAACCCATTTGTAATGACTCAGCTCAAGTCGGTCTATTTTTTTTTTGGAAATTCTTTAGTTGTTTATTGTTTACACTTTCAAGTTGACGGTTCAATTGGCTAACTGATAAACACGAAATTTCAGCTGATGTAATATTACAAAAGTTTACAAAGGTTTAAGCATTACAAAATAGCACGCCGTTCTGCCATTATAATTGCTGCGTAAACTAAAAAAATTTAAAACAAATAAAAGAACATATTTTAATTTTTCGTTTTACTTTTGCCGTTTTAAAAATTAATTACAGTGAAAAGACCATTAACAAAAATGGTAATGTGTATTAGTTGTAAGCCTCAAAATCTTCTTTAACTCCTCACAAATATTTTAAATATATTAAAAACAATTTGTTTTAAATAGTAAGGAAATGTGTATTTAAAATTGCTTCACTATGCTCCAATTGAGAATTCTGGAGATTCGATTTCGAGTGGCCGTTGTTCAATATGCCGAGTTGACCTACAAAATTAGAAAGAAATACGTGAGATATAGATATTTAACTAATCGAGCATAATATGGCGAGACCTTCAGAGGCTTTCTCTTGTTACACTCGAATCTCTGGCTGAGATGTGGACAAGTTCGAGGGAAGTCAGACTTACAAATTGCTCAGCAATGAATGCAAGGTATCCCCACCTTGTCAACGGACGTACTGATCTGCCTTAGAGATGAATTCCGTGAGAAATAGTTTTGATGTTTCTGTTTTGTGCGCTGGACCTTTGTGTTTTTCACCTATAGAAATATAAAGTATACAATATTTGTTAATAAACATAGGTTTATATTATTATTATTATTATTATTATAATTATATATTGTATTTAAATTTCCAATAAATGTTACTTACTTTTACATCTGCTGGATAGCTAGATTGTGATGATACTGAATGGGCTACGTCCTGGGATTTTGATAGCTTTATATTCTGGATATTCTTCCATTTTGGCAAAATGTGTTCTTTGAAAAACAGGGTGGGTAACTCCTTGTTATCTTTAAGATGGTACAGAAATTTTAAAACATAACTTTAAAAATCCGAAAAAAAACTGAAACCATATTTAAACCTATAATCTACTTACCCACGCAAATGGACTCTTTACCACTCCAAATTCCTGGGTGATCGCAAGTCCTGAAATGGGAACCCCTTAAGACATATCCCACATCGCAGGTAATAAAACAAGAATTCTTTATAAATCCGTTTGGTTCATAGCTATAACAATTAGCCTTGCCATGGAGCGGATCCTGCAAGATCTTACAGTACGGCGCTGGATTATAAATAGTATCAGTTGTTGGGGTTGAATGTATGGCATTGATGACCTGACACTTGACACCATCGGCGGATCTTTCATAGCCTGGCTTGCATTTGATCAACCCACAACTTTGTTTATCCGCCCGCAGACTATAATTTTTCTTGCAGGAACAACGAAAAGATCCTTCCAAATTTGTACATATTTGCTGACAGAAGCGATATTTTTTTGGGTTCAATGGATCCTTGAGTTTACATTCGTCGATGTCCTGACACTTGGTACCATCAGCAGATAGTTCAAAGCCAAGTTGGCATTTTTTGTCGATTTTAAAGGGGGCAGTTGTAGTCGGGGGAATATTTGTAGGGGGAATTGTTGTTGGGGGAATTGTTGTCGGGGGAATTGTTGAAGGGGGAATTGTTGTCGGGGGAATTGTTGTCGGGGGAATTGTTGTAGGGGCAATTGTTGTCGGGTGAATATCGACATGAGACCAGGCACAACTCTGGTGATCCGAGAGTAGATGATAACCCTCAGGGCAGTGACAAATATAGGAACCTATTGTATTCTCGCACTTGTGCTGACAGTAACGGGATGTTACTCGCCCAGTATTCGGGTCCTGATCTATCAATTCGCACTCGTTGACGTCCTGACACTCGCTACCATCGGCGGATAGATGAAAGCCAAGCTTGCATAATATCCCATCTGTAGAATTCCAGTTGCCATCGGTGGGCTCGACTCTGCCCTCAGTTGACGGACGACATTTATAGGATCCAATTAGATTATCACAGCCATTTTTGCAGTCCCAAGACATTTCGGGATCGGCGCACTCATCAATGTCTGATTGGGATTAATACAAAATGTTAACCAATAATAAAAAATTTGTATCATACATTTTTAGTGCATACCCAAACAAGTTGTTTCATTTTGTTCATCTATTTGATAACCCTCTTCACAACCGCATATGCGTTGTCCAAGAAGGTTGTAGCAAATCTGAGAGCAACCGCCATTCGATTCCTGGCATTCGTCGATATCTGCAAAGTATATTTCCATATTATTATATTATATTAAAATTATATTAATATGGTTACCTACCTTCACAGCTGCTCAAATTGGTGGAATTTAAGGAAAAGCCCGAATAGCACTCGCATTTGTTAGTTGATTCGTTACATATATGGGAACAACCGCCATTATCATAGTAACAGTTCTAAAAGGTATGCGTCTTATAAATATCTTGGGGACTCAACAGACTAATTTTCAGGGGCTAATACCTTAGTTTTGTCTGGCGATTTCCATTTTGGCGTCTCATTATCCTCCTCCTCCTCATTACTTTTAGCATTTTCGTCATTGCCCCGCAGAATGCATTTTGGTATAGGTCCTTGCCATGCTCCATTTTTGCAGAGCAGGCCATTCAAGTTGGGCAACTCCAGTTCGTAGTTGTAATCGCAGGAATAATAGGCCACCATTATGTCCTCTCCGTCCCACGAACTCGGATATAGGAAATAACTACCTTGCTCAATCTCCGGCGGGTTTGGGCAGGTTTCTAAAGCTGTACAATAAAGAAATTAAACACTTAAATAAATATAAATAAATAAATGGAAATAATTACAATTCTTGAGCAGCCCAAAAGTGTGCACCTATTTTTAAGTCAGTATTTTTTTATTATTTATTCTTTTATTATTGACTAACTGTATTATATATTTTTATATAAATTATTTGTATATTTTTTATTAATTTATATTTTTGATTTTTTTCTGTATTGAATTAAAAAGTTTTTTCTAATTTAAAATGTTGGTTAGACAAAACCCATTTTGTTTTCGATAAGTTGAATTTTATTTTTCCTACAAACCGTGATTAACTGCTTATTTATTCCCTTATTAATATATATTATTATTTGTTTATTGACTACCAGTAATACAATATTTTTTAGAGAGACACTTAACATTACCAATACAGTTTTAACTGTTATAGTAATAAATGTCCTTAATAATATATTTTCATTACCATTGCTTACCTACAGAAACCGCAAAACATATTAGTGCGCAGAGAAAAAATTCCGCCGCTGCCATTCTGGAGCTCCTTTGGTTGGTTTCTTTGGTTCAAATTCAGAGATGAAAAGACATTAATAACAATTTTTATTTACAAATGTAGTGACATTAGCCGTTTGACTTGCAAAAAAATCCAAACCATCAGTAACTATCAGTAGTAAGTGACCTTGGTTCGTGAAACGAAAAATGTGTTCGCATTGATTTAGAAGCATTTGGTTGGAAATTAACTTTTCTAAATCGGACCATTCATTAAAAAGTTCTTAATCTTTTCTATTAATACTGTTAATATCCCACAGCTGTCTTTTCATCATAAATAAATGCCCAACATGTTCCCTTTAGTTATTGTATAATTATTACCATCTGCTTGTTTAACCCAACTCACAGAGATGCATGCTACACAAAGCCATTAGGATTAGCACGGCTTAAAAATTGGCACATATTGAACACTTTGTACACTTATTTTCAAGCAATTAATTAAAAGTAACGAACAAGTATTTAACGAACTATAACACATTTTGCACATAAATTTATTTAGTAGATTTAAAAAATCAAACAAAAATGTTATATATATTCTCGCCGATTTTCGTTGATAAAATAACGAACCGTTTTAGTGGAGAGCTAATACAATACTGTTGAGCAAAGAGAATTTTCTCAACATAGAACTAAAAATACTACTGGATTTAATTTTTGAAAAAAAACCTATAAAGCCATAAGATCTATGCGTGCCATTTTAAAATTGTATATTAAAAATCAACGAGAGTCTATCGAAAAACTAATAATGTAAAAATAGCAAAGAAGTAATAAGACAATTTGCCCTTCTGAAAATAAATAATAAAAACATATTTATAAAAAAAAAACTGTTCTTTATAGGTCATCAAGAAACAACAAAATTATTTTTTCAATAAAAATTTGTATGATTTGTCTTGTACTTATACCCATTAATTGGAGGAAAATAGGTATGTTGTATTCATTGAAAAATACTTGACAGCAGACATATCAGAGAAGATCAAATAGCACCAATAGAACTAAAAAATTGTAAAAATCCCACATTAATATTAACTGACATTACATAAATAAAACGCTCAATCATCCCAAATCAAATGCGCCGCTGCAATTGCTCGCCAAATAGTAAATTGTTTTTAATTAAACAAAATTAAATACAATACTGAAACCGTGTGGGTGTGCTACTCTTCGACTTATTTGGTTAACCGAGCAAACATGTTATTCTATATATATATATAGCTCAGTATCTAAGCCAAGTTGTTTGTTTCCCATATCGGCAAAGTTACGGCCCAATCCCCGCATTGTCCGGTATTTTTCATTTGATAGATCACAATTTGATTGACAAATTGATTTTGGTGCAAACAACTGAAAACATTCTAAGGTTACACATAATTGACCATTCCATTGAGTCGCGGATTGACAGACAATTGGGCGCGACTTTGGTCACTGTGTATTGCCTATTTCAAGCGATTTAAGTCGCCTCCCGTGGGAGTGTTAATGCAAAAATTGTATTACCAACTTAAGGTTTTTCTCACAAGGTGCTATCCAATTCTAGTACACTGATATTTCAATAAAAAAACACACAATTTTCACAATGCATTGTACAGTAACTTTCCAACTCGGTCTTACCAGAATGTTGTCAAAATAATATCCAACAATTTTTGATTATTTTTAGTTTTCTTGACTTTTTATCAACCGGGCAACACAACTGTTTTGGCTGAGGTTAGAAACGCAACAAAAGAGTGCTACGTGCTTTTCGATTTGTAACTTTCTTTTTTCATTAACTGTTATCTGTTGATATTACCTAATGTACACTGCCTTGCTAAAGATAGTGACGTAAAAAATTACGCTGAAAATTTATACTAGTTGACTCACATTTTATAATAAACTCAGCGTTGAGTTATCGTAATTTTTAATGAATGAATACCTTTAAATACAATGCACCACAGCCAACAAATCGTATGCCTGAACAAAATGTGATTAAAGGGTAACTCAAATTCGAAAGAGTAATTCTTTCTTGTATTTTACTCAGTACATTTTCAAAAAGTAAACAATTCTCGGAACAAAATAATTTGGCTGTCAATCAACCATATGCTTAAACATCGAACGCCCTGCCAAAAAAATGATTTAAACGTTTCATAAATCTTCGTTTCTCTTTTCTACAAGCAAAAAAAAAAAATTTTGCTACCATTTTTAATCAGCACTGTACTGCTCTCTAAATTTTTTTTTTGCAAAAATCCAGAACAAATTGCCTAAAAAAAAACCCTCTAAAACATTTTTTCGTTAGAAAGTGTACTTGAACATAAATGAATGAATGTATTATCGCACAATCTCGTTAATCTGGCACGACGCGATTCATAAAAAATAAAATTCTTTAAAAACCACTCACTCAACCGCTCACTATTCCTATTTGTATCAGTGCAAAAGTGATATTAATCTTAAGTTTCAAATACATAGATTTTCCCTGGAAATAATCTCCTTAGTCAACCAAAACTATTTTAATTTAAATCTAAATAAATTGTTTTAATTTTTTATATTTTTCACTTTATGAATTAAATATTTTTTTTCATTATTATTACTCGTGTTTTGTTTGTGGAATTCACTACAATTTTTAAAATACTTTTACGAAAATATAAACTTTGAATCCAATTTCAAGCTGGGCTTAAAAACACAATTAGAGGTAGACAGTCAGAGAAAACTTCTGTACATTTCAACATCTCAGACGCGAGTAACTTTAGAACTTAAGCCACGCCAGTCACCATAATTCAGTCGCTATTAAAAAATCTAAAAAAGTTACGGTCCAGCGGCGCCACTAAAGTACGTGCTGCTCTACCCGCAAGCCTCAGAATGAAATTTTAAAATTGACCTAATAAAACCTCAAAAAACATTAGATCACCATATTACAGAATAAAATAATAATAAACTACACTTAGATGTTATGAAGACAGCTTTGGGATTACGAGCAATACGAACTATATTTACAGAAGTTGTCAACAGCTAAATTGCTTGAAAAATATTCAGTAGTATTAATTTTTTTATGAATATTTTCTATACTCTTAGTATATATAGTGCTTAAATTTTTTTTGGTATTTTTGATTTCAGATAAGCATTTATTTAGCACCAATAAATAAAAAAATAGAAAATTCCCCCTTATATAGTACAAATATTGTATATAAAATTGTACGATTTTATAGTTGAACAGCTTTTAATTAAAACAAGAGAGAACATAACATAAAATCGTTTAAGGCGATTGTGGGCGTTAGAGGGGGCGTGGCCATCTGCTGAAACAAACTTGCGCTGCTTAGGAAGTCCAAGAATATGTGTGGGCAATCCCAACTCTCTAGCTTTTGTAGTTTCCGAGATCTCAGCGTTCATACAGACAGACAGACAGACAGACAGACAGACAGACGGACATGGCTAGATCGACTCGGCTAGTGATCCTGATCAAGAATATGTATACTTTATAGGGTCGGAAATGCTTCCTTCTAGCTGTTACATACATTTTCACGAATACCATATACCCTTTTACTCTACGAGTAACAGGTATAAATATAAGACTACGTTATTGAACGCGCGCCAATCGCTGTCGCGTGTAAAACCGCCCTAAAAATCGCAAGCGCGGTTTAAAACGCTAGCAAATCGCCTCCACTGCTTTAAACTTATCTTGTGGGCGTACGCTTTTACTCGACGCTCTTTACTCAGTATGGTCAGTTGATATATTTATACATTAATTTGTCCAGCTCTATTTTCTGGCGACATATACGCGGTTCTAGAGCGACACTTTTCCGTGTAGGCTTATGTTCAAAGCGATTGTTGCTTATTGGCTCATTTACATTTTAACTTAACCTTAGTTGGCAAATTGCGGAAATGCCTCGAGGGCGTGCTGTCCACACATAGGTTTCTGGGTACAATGTGCTATGATGAACGGAGAATCTCGGAAGAGAAATACTATAATGAGCGGATAATTTATGTTGACATTTTCCTGGGCATTGTTTAAGCTTTAGCACATCCGCTGGCGCTTGGGAGAAGGAGAGAAACCACTTCCAAATAAGACAGGCTGTATTCATTATTAATAAATTAAACTTTTATTTTATTTAACTAAACAAATGTTGCCTTGTTAATTACAAAAAGAGTCCAATTCTAGTCTTAGAATTAAGTGCATTACTTTTGTCTCTCAATTTTTGCTCCAACAGAAAAGAACTAAGAACAAAACGCGGAATTACGATGCTATAGACGGGGGTTAGTTCTTGATGCTTAGATAGGCAGGACCCACTTGGCGGACGTACACACTCCGCTCGTTGGTCAAATACGGCGGGCACTTGACGGTGAGTATGCCGTCGGAGGACAGTTCCGATCGCACATCGTTGGGATAGTATCCTCGTGGCAGGACGAACCGCTTGACGATGTGGCGTCCGACGAAGGTGTCGCCATCCCGTCGCTTCTCGTGCTTGGCCTCCACGACCACCGTGTCGCCCGTGGTTTTCACGGTAATCTCGTATGGCTTGAACAGGTGCACATCCACATTGGCCTCGAATCCATCCTTGCCGACAATAACCCGACTGAGATCGGGTGCGGATCCAACGCGGGACAGAGACCGCTTCCAGTAGGGCAGATCCCAGTCGTTCAAGTCCCAGTCGCGCCACAGCCGACGACGATAATCCCAGTAATCCCAATCCGTATTGTTTGTAGCCGGCACCAGAGCCATTTCAATGGATTTTATATATTCCTCGTAACAGGACGAACAGCAACGGAAGATCGTATTTAACTTTCACTTATCGCGTTTTCTGATAGACGTCCACTCGCGTTTTCTGCTCTGAGCAAATTAAACTTGCCATCGACAGTAGCCGTCGCTTTTATAGCCATAAGCTTCGCCCAGTGGGATCAGCTCAGCCCGACGAGATTCTAGTCTAGCGCCAATGACAGTTGTGACGTAGAAGCCACACGGCAAAGAAAAAAAGGTTCTAGCTTGGGGAAATTCAGGGCTACCTGGGAAATGGTAAGGAAGGATCTGGTTGACAAGGATGGGCTTAAAAAAATATATGAAAAAAACAGTAAAGGAAGTAAATATTTTAGAAAGAGAAGATAAAATTATCAATGATAATGCACTATAATATCTCATAATCAGTGAAAAAAGGGGAATAATAATAAAAAAAATATTTAAAATTAAAAATGATATGATTTATGCTTGCAATGGTTCTTACATTTCAGGTTTAGTTTTATTTATATAGATTTTATTTTGCCTACGATATTTTTCCCTCAGTGCAGCATTGTTAGTTCAGTTGCATTAGAAGCTGGGCGATGTTTTCGATTGTTTATCTTGTCGCATTGGCTGTGTTTTCGCTGCTTTTAATCCGAAAGGGGGCTGTGGGTCGAAAATGTGTCTTTGCCGTCAATGGAAATGCTTCGATCTGAATGCCATTTCCTTGAGGCGCTGTGAGATCTTATGTTGGGTGGCTTGCATCGCAGATTTATTTCCGTAGATTGTTTGTATTGCCAGCGGTTCTCCAAAGGTAATAGTACTAGTCAAAGTAAGTAATATTGAAATTTCTTCCTGTATCTCAAAATATCTAAAGTAATCTTTAAATAAATTCAGCTTATTATTAATGTTTACGATAAGAAATCTTCTCCAGAACCTGAATATTTTTGATAGAAATATCAATCTTGAACATGAATTTTTACTTTCGTTCAGCTTCTTGGATTTTCACCTTCCTTATTTGTTTACGTTTTTCCCTTTCATCCAGCAAACCATTCTCCCATATCGCCAACGCCAAAAAGTTTGCGTAGCTTCAGCGTTTTAAAATTAATTACCCTGAGTTTCCGCTCGAAAATTAAAAGATTCAAAACAACAAAAACCGAGCAAGCCCATATAAAAGCATAGACATTTCTTTGCCGGAAGTACGAACATCGGTTAATACTTTTCACTTTTTGACCCAATATGGCTTTAATTTGTGTGTCTGTGCCGAGGTATTTTTTTTTAATTTTGAGCCGCTACAAGATACAAATCATCAGAGATACACGGATTACAGATACACAATCTATAGATACAGATACATAAAAGGGGGATTGAGTTTGCCATGACAAAAGGGCAATTTGTGAGTTTTTGGACGATTTTGCAGAGCAGATTAGTCGATAAAAGCAGCGAAAACATATATGAACATGAACACTGAAATGTCGCTACATCTACGGAACATTTATGGGCCTGACCTGCCTACCCCTCTTTATAAAGCCCGTGCCCATAGCGAAGCACAATCATCGATTCCGATTGGGGTTGGCCCACCCCGTTTGTAATTGTAATTCGTTGTCCCAGCCGCTGGGTGTTGTTATTGCTGCTGTAGCAATAGATTTTGCGTGTATTTTATAATAATTATAACAAGCTTCGCAGCAATTTAGATGCCATTTAAGTTTGTATTTGTACATAAAGTCATTTGCAACCGGCCGAGTTCAATAGGTTTGTGATGATGGAACAGTCGTTGGCATATCAATAGAACCAGGCAAGTATGTAAATTAATTGAAAATTGATTTCCATAAATTTGAGGCTTAATAACATTTTAATAGATACTAAAAGCTTTATAGCAATTTAGATCCAATTAATATTTTTACTTATTTAAAGTCATTTTCGTGGGTTGATAAATTAAAATTTTTAAATAGATCAGTGGTAAATAAAAAAAATAATATTTAATAATTTTTTAAAACCATTTCTTATCAAAATAATACACGATAAATACGTTCATCATTGATATATAATAATTAAAAAGTTATAAGGATTTCGAAGATTGTTCCCTGTGTATAAAAAATAAGGTGTTCTGTTTGGTGTAAAACTAGAGAGAATTTCTCGTTTGGAAATCAATCGAAGTGCCGCAGCTGCGGCAGCAACAATACATTTGCAATTAAAGCTTAACAAAGCAATCTACTAATTTGCTTGATTTTATGGCAAAATCAAATGAAAATCTGAATTAATTTCCAGGGGTGTGGGTTGAGCACAACTTTCTTTGGGGCCGTTTGTGTATTGGGCATTATCTAAGAGATTACTTTCTATAATCGTATTTCTCATTAGCATAGCGGAATGCACACACACCCACCGCGACCTCCACCCCATTCCAGTCCCCAAAAGATGACCCACCCGCTTTTTTATAGTTTATGGCGACACACGTACATGTGTTTAGTTTGTGGATCACAAGATCACAGAGAAAAACATTAGTCATTTACCACAAACAAAAATGGACCATATCAATGTCACGGCCTATTTGATTGACTCTGACAGGGAGGACACATATGTTTTTTTTAGAAACGAGAACCCCCTAAATTATGTTAAATATATATATATATATATATATATACAAAATATAAATCTGGCTACAATCCAACAAATGATTCACAATAAAAATTTCAAGATGACGATAATAGACACGTTTTATAAATTTTCACCCTTCTTGACGTGAAATGATATTTAAAAGATTTAAAATACATTAAAATTCTTTCAGCAAAATATAGCTTTCTTAAGAATAAATTAAGTTTAAATAATGATATGGATTATTCAGTAGTTTAAAATTATGATTTAAATTGGAACATTTTCTGTTTCTGCGGCCTTAAAATAGGCCAAGAGAAAATGAATAATGGAATACACTAAATAAATTTAAAAAAAAAAGCATTGGTAAGAACATTATGAACAACTAACAAAGACGTATGGTAAGATTTCCCCTAAAACGTACCCCATAAAAATCAACAAAGTGTTAAGCTAGCTGAAATAAAATCATTTCCCCCACTCAGGCTAAAAGTGTGCTATAAAAGTTTGCGCGAGACATGGCAAACGCGGCGTATGCGTAATACCTGTAGTTAGCAATGGCCGGCAAAATGGCAAGCAAATTAAGTCGAAGAAATCAATAAGGTGCACCGCTCACGTGGCAAATGAACTGAAGTCGCCGGGCGGCGAAGTCGAGTGCAACAATAAATGGCCACCGAGACACTATACATTCAGCCGCAAAAGGGCAACAAGCAGGTGCAGTCGACCTGGCCAACAGGCCACTGCAATGCGACGCCTGCCAAGGGAAAAAGGGAAATTTCGGAGTGAAAAAAACACAAAGCACGGGCGAAACGAAAGCAAAAGTTCAAGTCGTAGAAAAAGACAGGACGGCGAGGAGCCAGCAGGACTTAAAACTGTAATTGGCCATGCGAAGTGAGCACTGCAGGTTGCAGGTTGTAGGTTCCAGACCCGAAGAATGAGTCCCCAAAAGGCAGCCACAATAATAGTTGCCACAACAGAACCAACAAACTGGCAAAGTTTTCCCAGAGAAAGTCTAAAAGAAAGGGACAGAAAGGGGATCAAAGTCGATCGTAAGATACTCTAAGAAAAAGAAAAGAACTAAAGAAGGTAATACCTTAGTTAATATAATAATATAAATATTAATAATTGAACTGAACCCAAAATATTATTATGGACGGTTATTTCAGAAACGTACATGACTAACTTTAAATAGCACAATTCGCGTTTAAACGCCACTTCACTGTCACATATCCTTAAATCAACTGAATATTTTATTAAGTTCAGTCAGATAGAAAATAAGTTTTCATATTAATCCGAAATAAATAAATAAATATCACATTGCATTTACCCAACGAAGTGGAAATCAACAACGTAATTAATTCATAACAAAAAGGGGTATTTCGTTTATTGATAGCAAGAATGATGGGATCTTTTTTAATTATAAAATCTATTAACAATTAAAAGGCTTAAAAAAGTTATCCAGAATTAAAAGAAAGTATGAAATCAATGACAAAACATGTTTACAACAATTTTAAACAGTATAGATTGGTACTTTTTTTCTGTTGTGTAAATGCAAATGTTTTGTATATACATACGCTGCTAAAAAATTTGCCCACATGCTTCCAGATAGTTATCATACCCAGAGGCAACCTTCAACAAAATCCAGAACTGCAACTACATTTCCAAACTCGCCCATTATGCCGCCAGTCACGCCCACCGAAGGCGAGGGCTCGCCCTTTCGTCCTGTCGCTGCACTTTTTTGCATACGAATGAGGGATTTATTTATAGTGAGGAGGTTTGAGGTCTGAGGATTGAGGATTGACGAGGTGGGAGCCTGAAGGCGGACAAACAACGCTTGCCCCGGCCTATTATTCTATTTTTGTTTTGTGCTATTGAACCCAATAGACGTGATGGCTAAACAACGGCAAACACCGAAATGGAAAGTGCACATGCTGACTTGGCATATACTTCCATTTTTTCCCCTTTTGGGCCACTAGTACTGCCCATCCACCCATCGCCCACTGCAGTTAATTTAAAATTCTCTCTTTAATCTAAACATTCTCGTCCTCATGAGTCACCAAAGGTCAGCGTTTACAATACAAAAACTCGCATACTTGCACTTGAAAATTTGTAAATGCCTTTGGACAGTTCTGAGTGTCAGTTGGCGGAAAAAGCGGCAGGGCAGTAAAATTAATGCAAGTGACAAGTGTTGTGTGAAGGACGCATTATGACCTTGCATGTCCCTCTGTCAGGGCCACAATAAAAGAGGAGTTCTCTTGGCAATGGAAACGGTTTCCTAATTTATGTCAAATTCGGAAAGGCAGCACCCTAATTTATATCATCCACTTGATACTGAAAATATATAAGATTTAAAATAAATGTATTTTATTTTAAAGAAATATTTGGTCCCAAAATCACGAAAAATCACAGTACTTTTTTATAAAGAATTTTTATCTATAGATGTATACATGTATACATGTCCATTATAAATAAAACACTTGCGCCATTTAATATTTCTTTTCCCATATTAATTTATTGAATCTCAAGTTGAATACGATTTAGCTGAAATCTATTGTATTGGAATGATATGCGTTGAGTGTTTCTTCTTATTTCGTTGATAAAGTATGTAGTTTCGAGAGGTCTTACTTTGCCATGCAAGTGATCAAGTTGTGAGGAACGTCTAAATTACTTTGGTTATATCGGTTAGATGAGTGACGACCGAGTTGGCCAATGCTAAAATGCTTTTCCATCTAGATAAAAGTTGTTCAAGAGCTACTGGCATAAATCGTTAGTCCAAACTACAGCTATGTAATTTTTATTAACATTTTCTTTGTGACTTATTTGTGGTATCGGGTTTGCTCTTAGGTATTACATTTATCCGAAAGATATGATGCTGAGTTTTGAATTTATATTTAAAGCTATGAGTTTTGCGATTTATATAGATATACTTTTGGTATTTTTTTATTTTATGTTTCGTTTCTAAACTCTGAAAAGTGCAAACAGTGTGGCTACACATATAGTATACGTATACATATATATAAAATTTTCTTCTTGATTAGTTGTAAATACATTTGAAATATTTTCTTTTTCAACATTTAGAATACATTTAGAACACGCAAGAGAATATCTGACTACAAAACTATAAATATATATTTATTCTGTTGTATCTGTATTCCAGCTTTTAACTAGACGCAAGCCCCGCCAAAGTTTTCCGTTTACAATTCTGCTACAAAATCTTTTTGCGTTTCCTTTTTTTCTGTTTTGCTTTTCCACTAATTTGAAATTGGGACCAAGGTCTTCTGTGTGTTTGTCCTTAGCCGTAGTTTGCTATTGACTTGTTTACAGTCCCCCGAAAAGAGGAAATTGAAAACATGTTTCACTTTTCATAGGGCCCACCCACAACCCACCCACCCTTTTAGCCCAAACACTTGCCCACATTGTGCAAAAGTTCCCCCAGCTTTACTAAAAATTTCCTCTTTTTTCGCCAACATTTTTAAGTTAGCTGGGAAAAAGAGGAAAATATAAAACTTTCCTGTGTTTGTGTGTGAAATGAAACATTGCTATTGGTGTATTTTGTTCTTGTGTGTGTGTCAGAAGACCTATTGAATTAGCCCGCAATTTATTTGGCTTAAAACAGCTAACAGCTTTTATAAAATTGTGCGGAATTCCAAGCTCAACCATTACCTTCAGGTCGATCAGAAAATAGGAAAACTCGCATTGGGATCTGAACAAGTAAAATGGCCATAGGTTTTTACAAAAGTTTCCCTGAAAGTATTATACCTCTTTGGTTAAAAAAAAAAATGGAATCATAAGTCTGGCCCAAGGGTTTTGGTTCAGCTCGAATTTCCCTTCCTCGATTTAATTAAACTTCCCAGTATTAATATAATATCCATATATAAGTTATATCTTTTGCTTGGTATCAAAAAATTGTATAAAAAATGTTTGCTTAACAAATTCTTGGTATCTTCTTATTTCGGTATAAATCTGGCTTTAAAAATTGTGTGTATTTGGTTTGCAAAAGTTTTCCTCGGTGTTGGTTGAATAGTTTTTCTTTATTTATTTTCTATATTTTGAATTCACATACTTGTTAGTACAATTCTTGGTAATATTCTTTTTTGTTTGTTTTAAGCATCGATTTGCTTTGGCCTGTAGTTGCTTGCAAATTTTGGTTAGGGATTGTTTGCACTGAGAAATCGCTAGCACGGGGTTTTAAATTAATGAATTAACAGAAAACTGGAACATTCGAATATTGGATAAATTCTGGGAAAAAATATATAAATAATTGGGAATTTTACCTGCATATTCTGATTAAATGCAATTTTTAGGTCGAATAAAATGTTAAATTCAAAGGGCCAGAAAGGAAAAGTTTTAATTTAAAAGTAAATAATAAATATAAAAAATATTTAAAAATTCTTAAAATCCCCCTTTTTCCTACTTTTTTCATTCCAAGTGCAAATCGAAATCGCTAACCCTTCAAAATCCCCTTCGATAAATTCCATAAATTTCAATATTCAAGCCAGAGGTTACCCCAGTTACCCAGCTAAATCATATACCAAATATCTACCTCTGACTGCGAATCGGAGTCGGACGAGTGGGCCTAGTAGGCGATCCTGCCCAGGCGCGTCGCCGGCAGCGAGGCGGGCTCCGAGCTGGGCAGCTCCCCGCACCTCTGGAGCCAACTCCAGGCCTGGCCACAAGCGACTCCGACTCCGGCCAACATTCAGAAGCAGTTGCTCCGCCGCTTCGACGTGGTCGTGTCCGTGTCCGAGGTCGCATTGGTCACGGCCCCACTGGTGGCCGTGGAGCTGATGATGGAGGTCCTGGCGGACAGCGCTGCTGGCAGCAGCCGGGCCGAGTTCTATGTCTTCTTCAGCGGCTGGCCCAGGGGCGCACTGGCCTTGGGGGTGCGCGACTTCTTCACCAGGAAGCAGGTGAGGAACTCAATGGGCGAGGGTATCTTCTGGAGGCTCTCCTCCGAGCTGGAGCTGGACTTGTGGCTCTCGGAGCGCAGGTTGCTGCACTTCACCTTGCCGCTGGCCCCGGGTCCGGTCTCCAGGGCATGGCGATAGTAGTTCTTGCAGCACTTCTTCGACAGATTGTACATGCGCACCGTCCGATCGATGTTCTCGTCGTCCTCCTCCTCGCCAGCCTTCAGATTCAGACCCAGGCCGCCCACGCCCACGTCGTGGGAGTGGGAGTTGACCATGCCCAGTCCCTTGCGAGCAGGAGCTGCAGTGGCCACCATGGCTGCCGTGGCAGTTGCACTCGATGTCTGCTGGGCCTGCGATATCGTCTGGTTATCCTGCTGATGCTGCTGGGGCAACTCCACCTGCTCCATGGGCAGCGGCATCTGCATCGGCATGTGCTCCTCCACCGGCGGCTCCTCCTCCTCCAGATTGTTCTGCGAGTCGTCGTAGAACTTATAGCTGCGGTAGCGAGTGTGCCTGTTGCCCGCCGCCTGGGACCAGTCGCGGCCCGATCCCGTCCAGTCGGTGCTGGCGGGCAGGGACAGCTGGATGGTGGGTGTGCGGTAGTACTGGCGGTGCGGATGGAAGCCCAGGCCAAAGTCGTCCATGTAGGACTGCGAGTGTATGTTGTCCAGCTCGTCGGCGACGCTCAGCAGAAAGGGTAGCGTCGACATGGTTGCGGATACTTCGGGGCTGCTCAGTTGGTTTTTTTCAGCACTCCGGGTTTTTGGGACCACCAAAATTGTAGGTATCTGTAGGTCTATATGCTAGGTCCGAGGGATTAATCTCCCTTTCCCGTGCACACACTCTCCCAACGAAACTGCACTTGTTTGCTTATTTACTTTTTTTTCTCTATTTCTATTTCTACTTCCTCGGTTGTGTTTCTTGGGTTTTTTTTTGTTTTGCAAATTTTTCTCGGCGCTTTCACTCCGGCCAACACGACTGCACGGACTCGAAACTGAAACAGAACTGAAGGAAAATGCAATTTCCAACTGGCACACGACGTCGCATTTACGTTCATGATGATGATGATGGGGAAACTCCTTCGTGAGTGAGAGAAAGCCTTTCTCTCGGCGCTCTCTCTCTCTCTCTCTCTCTGTTTTGGTCACGCGCTGAGGAAAACCCGATGCAGTCACTGGATTTGGGTTTATGTTTTGATTTCGCTGCTGCAACGCGGCGTATGCGTGATATTTTTGTTAGGGACCCGAGGCAAGGCGGCGTATGCGTGATATTCGGTGGGCGGCAGGCTGGGTTGGCTTGGGGATTTTCCCAGTTCGCGCCTTATTGTCATTAGTTGGAGGTTCTCGCCATCGCTTTCGTTTTGGCCTCCAGCGTCTCTGCAGCGTTTTGGATTTCACGTTTTTCACGTTTTCCATGCCTTTTCAAGCGCGTCCCTGGATTGCAGAGCGAAGGACAAGGAAAAATCGGCGGGGGGTGGGATGTCCTGCTGCCCTGCAGCCCTTTTGTGGGTGCCTAAGTGTGTGTGTGTATCTGTGTGACAGGGGGAGGGGGAGGGGGTGGTGAAATCTTAGTGCGCAATAATTCATTTGTTGGCACAACTGTGAGCTGCGAAGGCTGCGTGTTTGGAAATTGCCAGCTAAATCAATTCAATTTTTGCTCGTTAAATTCTCACTTAGTGGTGGCGATAAAGAATACGACTAGGCGTTAATCTGATGGACTAGAAATTTCTCGTAGCTTCCAGGTAAATTCATACACTTCATAAAGAAATAAGATGTAGTAAATCCAGTAAAATACTTAAAATTTTAACATTTAATTTAATAATTATATATTTTTATTTTATTTTTGATTAAGAACCCTAAAACAACACACATTCTAATAAAGTGGCCTAAACTCTGTTTATCGTTTCCCAACTCAATTTACTTTTTATTACTAGACCTCAGGTTCAGTAATCGACTGGATTACCCAGACTTCATATGACTTCATTCGAAGCCCTGCTCTATTCATGAGCACAGTCAACCGAAAGAAATCGAGATATGAAATGGAAAACAGGATGTTCAAGCTCTAAATTGGCCTGGGCCAAAAGGACATCAACAGCAGCCCAGGAGCCGGAAACCCAGTGAAAAACTGCAGCAGGGCACACACACAAATGGTACATATACATAGGTATATAAGGGCAGATATCCAGTTGGGTGTCCTGTCTGGCAGTTAGAGACACTTAAGCCTGCGGTGAGCGCCTGTCGTTCGTCCTTTGTGCCACTTATTGAGAGCAATAGACAGCGAGAGAACGAACGAGAGGCCCAGCTGGAAAAGGAGGTGCAGGGCATAAATCTTTTAGCACTTTATTTGACACACTTTCAGGCCGGAAAGCGGACGGAAAGTCGGTCGGACATACATATAGCCGGAGGGACAGATAGACAGGCAGTCCAAGGGCCAGGACGGAACGTCACATGCTCATCAATCGGTCGCTCACATTTGCAACAATGCAGAGTGATGTCCGTGCACCTTGGAGAGGCAGTACACGGGGGAAAAATAGGGGGGAAAATAAGTAATGAATAATTTATATGTAATAAATATTTTTTTTAATTTAAATTAAATTTTAAATAAATAGGATGCTATTATAAAAAAAATAAAAATTAAGGTTTGTTCTCAAATTTTTAATTTGAAGCCTATAAATGTTTACAATGTTTTTTTTATTTTTTATTTAGTGATTCAAATATATTTTGTAATAATGATTTTTTTTCGAAAGTAAAAAGTACACTTGCACTTAACTCGGCAAAGGCATTTTTCTCTCAGTGTACGGGGGTTCAGAGACTGGCAGACGATGACAGTTGACGATAAGCGGTCGAGTGGCTGAATCCTTGTGTGCTCTGCACCCCTTTCTTCCCTTCTCGCCGAGTCCCTCGAATGTTGTGACTGCCTTTGGTTTGTTGTTGGCCAAACAAACACTGACGAGAGAAAGGCGTGGGGATGGCGGAGAAAGGAGGGGAAGGGCCAAGAGAATCAGCAGAACCTTCTTCACGTTGGCCTCATTTGACTCTGGCCTTTTTCCTCGCTTAATCCATTTAATTGCATTTTTTCGTGCCTTCCGCTGCAGCAGTTAAGCCTGCCGCCTTTGTTCTTGTGCATTCCAGTGCACACGGGGCGTATGTGGAACGTGAGAACGAATTACGCATTCGCCCCAGTAACCCCACCCATCGGAGCATTCAAATATTCATTTGCAATTTGGTGGCTAATGAAAATTCGTTAGAAATGCATTCCGAGAGCCGCCCGAAAGCCAAACACCCCGCCACCCGACTTGTCCTTGTGCCACTTTCAATCCAACTCTTCCGACTGAGCGACTGTCTGACGTTCCGTATCAAATTATCTATAAATTGCGATTGCCTAGGCACGCCATCGATGCAAGGGAATATCCTCAGACGGAAATGGGGGAGGAGATGGGTGGTGGTGTGGATAAATCCAGTTCGTGTTCGCTGATTGTTCCTTTTTGCCTTACATTGTCGTGTGAAGTTTTCCATATCACTCCATTGAACACATGCACGGATAGCCAGTGATGGCAAATGCCTGGGCAGTTGTACCCAACTAAATAAATAATATTACTTTGATTAACATTAATCATTAAATAGGTAGAATAATTATGATACTCTCTTGATCATTCCATTTAATACCACTCGAACTGCTAAATCACTTACTATTATTACTTTTTTAATGTAATTATTTCCAAGCATTTCTAAATTTTTAATATATAATATTTTAAAAATTTTAAAAAAGGTATTTTATCAAGTTTCATATTTTTTAAAAATAAAGAGCCCATTACTTGGTACAAAATGCACTCACACACTAGTGCAATCAATTTGCCAATGAGAAAATAAACAAGAAAAATACGCAAAAAAGGAGAAAAAAGAACGTAAAACTGCCTTCTGCCAAGTCTTATGCCATTTGCCCGAGATTTGAATTTAATTTTGAGGTCAGACAAAGGCAAAGAGTTTTGGGCCGGAGAGGTTGTTTGTGCCTCAAGTGTTGCCTGCATAAAAAAATGCAATAAATATTTAAATTACTATATCCACATGCTGCACGCAAATGGAGAACGAATCCACAAGGGGCTTTCGCCTGGGGATGGGGAGACTTCTCGAGAAACTAGGCTAAATGTGGATCGCACTACAAAATAATTAAAAGAAATGTAGCAAGGGAATTGAAATGAGTGTCGAGTGTCGGAGTCCCATAAAATGTTGAGGAATTGGCAAGTGAATCGTTTGAGGTCAGTAGAGGGTTATAGCCCATAACTTATGGGGGATTTAAAAGGAAGATTGATTCCATTATAATGATTCTGAAGAGTTTTATTTAAACCTCAGAAGTAAACAACAAAATTATATCTTGGATATTATTCACCAATTCATAGCCACGACTCTACTATTTTCAAAAACACTCTTCAATAGCTGCAAAAACTGTTTATATTTTGGCATTTGTTTAATATTTAAAGCTTTAAATTTTTGCACAACATTCAAAAAATTTATGCGAAGAACAACAGCAACAAAATATAATGGCAACAACAAAAACCACATCGAAAACTGAATGGGCAACAATCGTGTCAAGTTCAACAAAAGCTTCACCCGCAGTCGAATCCAATCGCTATTGTTTTTGCCTTTGTTGTTGTCTTACAAGTTTTTACATATAAATTTCACGGCACGCACAGCCAAACCGAAAAACCTGTTAATGCGTTTGTCCAAAAAGATATTGGATACCAGAGGGAGGGGTCTTGCACCCACGCCGACTTCAAAAGAGAAGGGAAAAAGAGAGGTTCCGAAAGTGAAGAGCCGCAGAAAAGAGTATAAATAAGATGAGAAGAGATTGAAAGCGATTGAAGGGTCAATAATAAATCTAAATTTTTTATAAATTTAATCAAGGTATTTTCTAGAAGTCAAGACCTACGGAAGACTCGAGTTATTGTTTTCAAATATATGAATAGAACGGATTTTATTACTTACTAGTCATGATGAATCGCCTCATATCTTCTTGATATATCAAAAAGAATTTAATGAAAAATTGCCCCATTACCCTTTTGAAACCCACCCAAATTGAACAAAGGCAGCTGATTAATAGACTCTATCTAAATCTATAACCGAATCACTTCAATTAAACAGAGTGCATCATTAGAACTTTTTGATGCCCGATTAAATGGGGCAATATGTTCTAATATTTTCCAGGGTCATACTCATACACCAATCGATGGGAAGTTCCAATTTGCCGAACACAATTAGGTTTAAAAGGTGACCGAGCAAAAACTTGCACTAATTTGCTAATGAGCGGCTCATCCATAAATTTAAGTAAAATAAAAATGTAAAGAAATATTACAAAAGCAAAGAAAAAAGTCGAGCAACTAACTGCAAACGTGTTGCTCATCAACGGCCCGAAAACTTAATGAAAAGCCCTCGACAAAAGTTTCGAGGAGCGTTGCGCATGCGCTCTTTAATTTCGGTCTCTCTGCGATCGGTTGACTTAGGGCTTTTGGCCAAAAAACCTACAACCTACTACTGGCTGCTGAAAGCCATAAGTCACAGCATTGTCATCGCAGCTTGGCCTGAACCCAGCCAGTCGTCAGCGGTTGTTCCGAGCGGTTGGATCTCCGGTTAAGAAACCTAAAAACACCACAATACACTACCGAGAAAATCTCAATAAAATCGCACTTAGGGCCGACACTTAATTACAAAAGCGCGCTGGAAATCGTTGTGCTATTCCGCTGATTCATTTCACTTTGCATCGGAAGTTCTACCCATTTTCCCTTCGCGTGCGGCCATTAATTTCGAATGTGCACCCGATTTTAATCGCAACCAAAAGCCGCCCACCATTTTCCGGCCAAGTTCTCCTGGCGAGTTACGTTAACCGAGAATCAAATAAATAAGTGCCACCCATTAACCACGGTTGTCATTTGGCCGGCGATTCCTCGATGGGGAAGACCAGAAAAAAGCTACTCCTTTGGCGCGTGTGAAGTTGTGACTCTCGACCCAATTAAGCAAAAACGCAAATATAATTAACAAAAATATTTTAATTATACCAGCTGATGGCGGAAAAAAGCTTTCACTGCAACACAACAGCCAAACCCGTTTTCGTACAAAAAAACCAGCATATATACGTAGACGTCTACGAATACAGTTGTTGCTCCTACTATAAGGGACATAATAAGATATAGTAAAATACACCAGCCAAGCGGCCGCATCGCATCGCATTCGGCAACTTGTTTATTTCAAAATTATATATAACAAACACCAAAAAAAAGCCCCAAAACGGGTATCTTATAAATAGTGCGCTTTGTTTCGAGATCGACACCCCAACAACAGTGGCTCTCACTTGACGTAGGTCAGGCCAAAGCTCCGCTCGATCGAAATAAAAAAACAAGAAAACACTCCATACCTGTTGCCGGCGTTTTGATCGAAAGAAGAGAGCGTGCCCGCGATAAATGGGTCTCGCCCCATCTCCGTAGACTCCAAACCGTCCGATCGTCTCCGAGAAAATGCTCCACTGGTCCCTGATAGTTAGTGCCCTGGGCGTCTGCGTGGCCGCCTTGGGCGGCTACTGCGGTTGGATTCTCTTTCCCAACATGGTACACAAAAAGGTCGAACAGGTGAGTCCCCCCCGAAAAGTGAAGAAGAATCACACACAAAAACCCAAGAATTTTAATGAGAAAAAACGAAATACACGCGGCCTTGGGTTTAATTCTTCGAAGGAAAGATAAGCTTTACTATGCCTGCAAAATAAAAACTAGCCGAACAGGTCCACGCAAAATTGTTGAGTAAATTTCATAGAGACTTATGTTAGTACAACAGAAATTTGGTTTTTATTTAATCTTTTAACATATAAGATTTTTTCGGGATCAATATTAGCTTTTATTTTAAAAATTATCACAGAATTTTACTTATACATTCTTCAAAGTCTCTTTCATTATTCACTGCGAGCTAACAAGCCCAGCCTTTCATTAGAAATCTAACAAAGTTTCTAAGCCAAATATTTAGATTTCAAAGTTCGCACAGATATTTTCTCTCACTGACCAAACAAAGTCGAAATAATGATTCTATTGTTGACTTCAGCTGGCTGCCAAGTGGCGAACGAAAGCTGTGTAGCGATTATTGAATGAGTTACAAGGAATTATAGTTCGTTAGACTAGGTATGACTCAAAGAAAGTTCAAAGTTCCAAGTGATGAATAAGATTTAATTAATGATGTAGCTGGGAAAAAAAATTATTTTATGTACGCGTAGAATATAAAACCCGTTTTCTCAATTTGCAAGTTTATAAGGCTTAAAGATCATAGATGGAACTAGAAATAATTATATTTCTAATTTCCTTAATTATATTACATTTTCATTGAGTGCCTGACCATCTAATCGACATTTGACATCCGCCATTCAAGGGATACCAAATCGGACACTACTGATCTATAAACTTGGTCTATAGGTAACGGCACGAAAACCCGACATTATATGCCTTATCCGTAATGACATCGCTAGCCAAATAACCCACCGGCTGTCAGTTCCCATACCATCGCTTTCCACGCTCCGTAACAGTAACAAGTCTAATTGCTGGGCCAACAAGTGCAATAGAATCGCATTTCCCTTAAAAATAACCGAATATGACACGATATAATTATACAGACTCGCTCAAAACCATAGAACCACAGAACCGATCCCTTGGGTCACGCTCTAACCGAATGCCAAATGCAATTGAAATGCCACGAGCAATGCGAGTTAATTTGTTAGTCAAATGCACTTTATTATTATTGGGTTTTCCAAGCCATTAGAGCCAAAAACAAACACTTCAATTACGATGCATGTTCTTGTCCTTCAACGCATTTTATTTATGACCAAGTTGAAATGCGTGTCATTGGGGATGTTAAACAACAATAATTTGACATGGATTAAACAGGAGTACTAGAAAAAATCACAAAAATGATTATCATTTCAGAGCACCAATAAGAGTCGATTTTTTTACAATTTTAATTGCAATTTAATATTATTTTTCCAATTCTATTTTATTTTATTTTGCTTTGAGCTCAAATGGACATTTCTAGCAACATTATATTCCTAAATGTAACCTCAGTGTCCTCCATTATTTCAATTTAGTTAAGTTAGTTAGTTAAAATACAAGTCATTGAGCCATAATTCTTACTTTTAATATTATTTACCAAGTTAGTTTCTTATCGCTAGCCACACGCTCCCTGAATCAGGCGTGACATCTTCGGCGCTCATTGCCAAGGCAACTAGAAGTACTTGGGCTGACTTTGAGCTGAGCTTTGGTTTTTTATTGTAATTAGAATGCAAACACAAAGTTTTATCTTTTGCGGCTGTGTTTGCTCTTTTTAATTGTTGTAGCCAAGCCAAGTTAATTGCCCTTTTTTTGTGGCTCTGCCCCTGGAACTTGGCTTGCCACCCATAACGTTGTTGGGCCGCAAAAACTCTTTTTACGAGCCATCGTTAGCAATGAACTTCCGTGTGTACGCGTTCGAGATCCGATCTAGAATGGCCAAAATACCCTCCAAATCGGAGGGCCTTCAACTTGAAGGTGGTCCGTCCCTTGCACATAAACCATTTCTATTTGGAATTCAAATGCAGGCGCCAAAGACACAAAGACGTCTAAAATGGCTAAAAACAAACGAGTCATGAATCGAAATTGAAATTCAAAGCAATTGAAGTCGATGGTCAACACAAATATTGTTGTGCAATTTGGCCCGAAAGCAATGCCAAACAATAGCAGCTCTCAGACGACTTTTATGTTGGAAATCTACCATTTCTTTCCATCATTCTGATCTATTTTTGACCTACTCTAATTTATGTAAGGTATTTATACATTATTTATATGGTTTATTAATTTTAATTAATTAATTTGTAGGTAACACCTTTTTTTAGGAAATAAAATTAGTAAAAAATAATTTTCGATAAATATAAATTTTATAAATGGATTAAAAACCATTTAAGAATATTTATATTTTACCTGCATACCTTTTGATTATTTTGATACCTCCAGAAAGTTACGCATACTTTGTACTTTGACCCAGCACATTCTTGTCCCAAATTTAATCTAAATCAAAATTAATATTTTAAACACGTTTCGCTTCGGCCTGTCGCTTTGCCAAAACCGCTCTATTTCGCAACAATTATTTATAGTTTTTTCTGAATGAATTTTGGGCCATTGTCAGCCGTCGCCGGAGCCTCTCTTTGGCTCTTGAGGTTAATCAAACGTTTTGTATGCTCTTCGATATGCTGAACTGAGCCAAGCCGAGTGTGCCATGACCTTGAGATCTGCCTTAGTCATATAAATATATACCCAGATTTCGGTTTAGCTTTTTTGACAATTCTTCAATTGTATCAAGTGCGAGGGGCAGACCGTAAAATTATATTGCTGGTCATGTTTTGAACTTGTTTTTCACTTTTATTTATGTTTTCTGGTGGGCCTTTTTATGTTTTGCCAATTTTTGTTTTTCTTTGAATTGTAAATATTTTTCTGGCTACTGGGTTGTAAAAATTAAAATGGAAGGTTAAGCAGCAAAGGTTATTTAGCCTGGGAATATTATTTTTTGGGCAAAGCACAGAGACGCACCTTAATTAATTGTATTGTTTTGATCAAATTCAAAATCAAAGCGAATAATTTACGTGGTCATTGATCTTCTCAGCCTGTTGATAATTATCAATTATAATTAGCACAATAAAAAATAACAATAGAAATTGCATTGTGGAGAAAAATATTTTCTTGAGGCGAAAACAGGTTTAAATTCAGTTCAGCTTCGGTTTGATATCGTCGGCGATATTTTGATTGGTTTTTTATTGCCACTACGACGTCATTATGTCATAAATAAACAACTTAGTCGCGTGATAAAAAACCTTAAAGTGTGCTGTGATAAATATTGATGTTGTTTAGCATAGGGCGCTGGAAACTGAGGGTAGTTAAAACAAATTTAAACTGATAACATAAGTCTACAAAATGTATTTTCAAAGCTTAAAGTCATGTTTAAAATACTAATCAGCATTCATATCATTCTTGTTTTCAAATATACACATATTTATGAATAATAAATGTATTAACTTTGTTGACTATTTATTATCTTTTTCAGAGCGTCGTTATAGCAGATGGCTCCGAACAATATAAACGTTTTGTGAACCTGCCTCAGCCATTAAACTTCAAAGTCTACATATTTAATGTGACCAATCCGGATAGGATTCAACAAGGTGCCATACCCATAGTCGAGGAAATAGGACCCTATGTATACAAGTGAGTTAAACCAAATAATTTAAAAGAATTTTGTATAAATAGTTTATCAAATTTCTAGGCAGTTCCGTCAGAAGAAGGTGAAGCATTTTTCGAGGGATGGTTCGAAAATCTCTTATGTGCAAAATGTGCACTTTGATTTCGATGCAGATGCCTCCGCTCCTTACACCCAAGACGATCGTATTGTGGCGCTCAATATGCACATGAATGTAGGTATAATTTTAAATATATCAAACTTATAAATCTAAATATCAATATACCTTCCAAGAAATTACAGTTTTTATAATAAATTTACAGGCATTTTTACAAGTATTCGAAAGAGAAATCACAGATATCTTTCAGGGATTTGCCAATAGGCTAAATTCTCGATTGAATCAAACACCGGGAGTACGAGTCCTGAAACGATTGATGGAACGTATTCGAGGGAAACGTAAAGTAATTTTATCCACTACTAATTTAAACGGGTCTGAGACCCTCCCAACTGGTGATGGTCTACTTTTCCATAGAGCCGCAACAAATACGGCTTTGTAGATACTATGCTATATGGAAAGATTTACTCAGTAGCATGCCTTGATATTTTTAACTTAATGGTAATGGCTTTTCACGGTTTTCCGATGGACGATACCATCGCCCTGCTCTGTTTGTCTTTGTTCTGCTTTAGGAGCGGCGGTTCCAAACGATTTATTATTCTCTTTATTTACCGTTTTCAGTTCATTGTTTATTAATTATGATTTTACCCCAGACGTGCGTCATTGGATACTGGGGGATCTTTTGGACTGTCTGCTTATAACCAATTAAGCTAATGATATTTTTTATTACCGATTTATTGCACCGATTGTCTCGGGTTAACTGTTATAGGAGTGGAATAGGTCAGGTTCGGCTGAGGTTCTATAGATGATATCAAACTACGAAGAGCTACTTTCTTGACATATGAAATGATATTATTAGTTATTAATATTAAATGGACAACTTAGGAATAACTTAATTTGAGGATTTCAAATAAGACTTATTCAAATAAGGCTTAAAAATCGGACAAAAAATCCCCAAATCAATAACTTAGATAAAATAAAAAACATATCCCAATGATAAATAGATTTCCCTATAATTTGACATCTTTTGAAACTAAGACTTTGATTGAGTAAGATATTATGAAAAAGATACCAATAAATCACATTTTATGAACTTAAAACTTATAGCGCCCTTTAGCTGGGTACATGGCATCATGATCAGCATTTTCGATGGTGTCAAAGTAAGTTGACCAGCTTTTCAGATCTCCTGACAGCTTTGCAGTTGGTTAATTACATTCATTGCAATTCGGCGCATCTCCTACTCAAAACTGAAAACTTCAAACTGCCAAAGTCAAGATCATCCACATCAGACGTAGAACAGCAAAATTTTGATTGGCATTCACCTTGGGTTTCTCTCGTCTATGTAAATATTTTGATAAATTGTCGACTTGATCGGGCGACTGGCGAGTAGAAATCAATGGAAACGGCAGCTGAAAACCGAATGATTGGAAACGTCAATTTTCACACACATCCAACGCAAAAACATAATTAATAATAACAAATTTGAGCTTGTGCCTTGCTACTAATTTATAGCTAACTGCCCCGCCTGCTGCTAATGCTTTTTTAAAACACATTTAAATACTAAACTTTTTCTGCCTTGCCCTTTAGCTTTGGTGATTACTGAATGCATGTTCCTCAATTAACAATATGTGTTTTTCTGAATCTATAATTATTCCAGTCCGTCCTGCAAATCTCTGAGAACGATCCTGGTTTGGCTTTGCTGCTGGTTCATTTAAATGCCAATCTGAAGGCGGTCTTTAACGATCCAAAAACCATGTTTGTGAGCACTTCGGTGAGGGAATATCTATTCGATGGAGTGCGCTTCTGCATCAATCCCCAGGGAATCGCCAAGGCCATTTGCAATCAGATCAAGGAGAGTGGATCGAAGACCATTAGGGAACAAAGCGATGGAAGCCTGGCATTCTCCTTCTTTGGACATGTAAGTAATATACAGCAAAATGTAAACATATACTTAAAATTCTAATTTTTCCTACAGAAAAATGGTTCCGGACACGAAGTCTACGAGGTGCACACTGGAAAAGGAGATCCCATGAGGGTGTTGGAGATCCAAAAGCTGGACGACTCACACAATCTGCAGGTGTGGCTAAATGCCAGCACAGAGGGCGAAACTTCAGTCTGCAACCAGATCAACGGAACTGATGCATCGGCCTATCCACCATTTCGTCAGCGAGGCGATTCCATGTATATCTTCAGCGCGGATATTTGCCGATCAGTGCAGCTATTCTACCACTCGGATATCCAGTACCAGGGAATTCCCGGATATCGGTATTCCATCGGCGAAAACTTTATCAACGACATTGGACCGGAACACGACAATGAGTGTTTCTGCGTTGACAAATTGGCGAATGTGATAAAGAGGAAAAACGGATGTCTCTATGCGGGTGCCTTGGACTTGACCACTTGTTTAGGTGAGTTATGATATTAGTTCCCTAGATGAGATTTCTTTAAAAAAAGAAAATAAATGCACCCTAGGTATCTGTTAAAGAATTATAATATCAAGAACATATTTATTTTTATTTCCGTGTTTGTTTTTATAATGTCAAATAGGTATAGCTCCGTCATAAAATCACTTATTAATTTATTTTATTATACATCCACACTTAAATATGTCGCATTTTTTTCAAAACCTCACAAAATATTTATGTTTTGACTTCAGTTATGTTATCTTCCGCTTATCTGTAGTTCCTCATGTTATTTCACAGTATAGGCAAAATTAGCATATCAAAAAATTTCCATAAATTGTTCACATCAAAGACTTCTGTGTCGCCGATCTACTTTTAAATACGAACAAGCTAAAAGTATTTCAGATTTGCTAAACTGTTTGACTCAATAGGTATATACTTATTATTTGCTTATGATCAACAAGTATATTTTGATTACTATATTAAAATGATTGTTTAGAACTGATTTAATGATACATGCATGATATGTAAATTCATAAATGTAGGGGATTCCCTTAGCATGTACGAATATTCCAATTCTTACAAATAAATCCCCTTTTAATTTTTTCCATAGATTTTGGTTAGAGTATTGATAATTTTATTCAACGTTGATCCAACCTTCATAGCCATTTTGTTTGTTGCTGGAATTATACTGATTTCATTTAATTAACATTTTATTTATGTTGATTGTTTACTTTTTTGACAGTTTGTTTGTGATCTTATATTTTGTGGACACTTAACTCAATTTTTAACGATTGTTTGATCAATTCCATAGAAACTTTATCATTAATTGGAGCATTGAGAGTCCGACTTTTATACTAAGTCACCACTAAAAATAAACCAAAGACTCAAACAATGAACTTTCCGTTCTGTAGAATTTGTGTGACAAAAAACAGAGGGAAACCGGAAATATTTGGAATATTATTTGACAATTTTTGCTCTTCGCATTTTGTTATGCAAATAAGCCTCTTTATGGCGGTCTTGTGTTTGTTTTATGGCGATTAACTGGTGAGGAGAACTACCCCAGAAGACACCTTTTGAAGCAATCGCCTCTGTCATCAGGTTGTGGTCGATTACCGCAGTAATTATAAGGCAGCCAATAATAAATCAGACGGTAAACACGGTATCTCAGTTGGTGCCAGTTCTAGTTTGAGTTTTAATGCGTTTTATATGCAAATCGCCTGCTTGAGAAGTGCAAACCGAAGGCATCAAGACCCACAGCTAATAAAATTTAAATTAAAAGCTAAAAAGATATCAAATTCAGCAGAGATCCCAATAAACACGCGCTAGCTTCGAGCAGACAAATTGCAAACGCTTTTCGTTGGGACTTTGATTTAAGCTTAAAACCGAGATACCTCTGTTGATCTCGAATCTGTGTGGGCTGGCTTTGATCTTCTTCGATTGTTTAATTTCTTAATTAACACTCGAGATTCGTGGAACAAAAACGTTTTGCCTCGCATTCTGAATTAAATTCCCCGCGGGCATTGCGCATCTGAAATCAAAAGTGTTGCCTCTCGTTCAACTAGGGGATATAATGAGCCGCTCTTTATCATGAGGTTCTCAAGTGCTGTGAACGCTCTACAAATTGAAGCATTAACTTGGATTTTTATTATATTTTTTTGTTCAACTTTTTTGTTTGGGTGTTTGCCGATCGCGCACGTTTCAAACTTGAGATTCTTTTGGCGATGCCTTCCTTTCGTCGTATTTTTTTTCGTATTTTTTTGTTTAATTGTTGAAACGTGAGTTAACAGTTTCAGTAATGAGCATTTGAAATATTTTGTCGGATGAGGAAATTCTTACAAATTAGTTCAGACACCACAAGTAGTTAAGTAAATAAATAAATGTTGTTCCACGAAAACGTGATGAGGGCCAAGAAGCTTCCGCAACTTGTGAGAAATCTTCCAATTAATTTAATTAAATTAAATTTAAGTAGCTGCGCCTCGCTAAGGTCACATAATCCTGTTTTTCGCAATAATATCTGCGGTGTAAACAGAACAATTAAAATGGAATGCCGTGAGACGCCCAAGGAGCAGGTTATGCAAATCAAGGAGTCCGCCTTACAATGTATCTCTAAAAGTAATGTATATTTTTATTGTTATCTCTGTACAGATGCCCCTGTGATTTTGACACTGCCTCATATGCTCGGCGCCTCGAATGAGTACCGAAAGATGATAAGGGGCTTAAAACCAGATGCCAAGAAGCATCAGACCTTTGTGGATGTGCAGTCGGTAAGATATATATATATAAAATCGATCTAGAAAGATCTTATAGCTATAATTGTTCCATTAGCTGACGGGCACGCCCTTGCAAGGCGGCAAGAGGGTTCAGTTCAACATGTTCCTCAAGAGCATTAATCGCATTGGCATCACCGAAAATCTACCCACAGTTCTGATGCCCGCCATTTGGGTAGAAGAGGTTAGTAATATCGAAAAATTACTAATTAATTTTAATAAATATGTTTTGTAATTAAATTTTATATTAGGGCATCCAACTGAATGGCGAAATGGTGGCCTTCTTCAAAAAGAAATTGATCAACACACTGAAAACCCTCAATATCGTCCACTGGGCGACCTTGTGCGGTGGCATTGGTGTGTCGGTTATATGCCTCATATACTATATCTATCAGAAGGGGCGTGTCGAGGAGCCACCCGTGAAGTAAGATATTAATCATAAATCCGTATTTGTTATCGAGTCTTATGTAAAGTGTATTTGTTATGTTATTATGATGATTATGGATGTAACACATGCAGTTTTTGTCTACGAATTTGTATATAATTTATTTTTTAAATGTGATTCTATTGTATTGTGATTTAGCGTTTACTAAAAAAAAAACAAGAAAAACTACCAAGAATTAACCAAAATGTTGTTTTCATTTAAAGCTGGAACAGTGACTCCTGGAAATAAAATATTATAAGGTCTAAACATTTTAATTTGATTTATAGTTCTGAGAAAGCGAATTTATGGCATGACTTGTGGCTTTAATTAGGGAGCTCTCATGAATATCTCAGTCCTAAAATGTGTGGTTTCCAAGGAAACGATAGCTTATGAGATGTTTAAACAAATTTGTAAACTTCTAAGACATTGCTAACCACAAAAATCACTTTGCATGGCCGAAGCCTTGATCGATCCGCCTCCCTTCTTTGTGGCAATGACTCAAGTTCAAGACCAGTTAATGAGGGAACCCGGGTATTAATCAATCAGCAACAGTTTTTCGGCCCAGCAATTTGCACAAAAAAAGCGGCAATTAAAACACAGTTTATATTGCAACAAATTGGCTATCAGAGAAACACCGAAAAAACTTGGGCAACGGAGGCAAAAATAAAAGGCGACTTGGTCAACCGAGAGATGCAAACAAAAATATTTCGCTGGCCAGATAAACAAAGCCGATCCAAGGTGTTTGCATTACAATGCGATTGAGACACTATCTACGGGGTGGGGTCCCCATCTCCAGTCGCGGACATTGATTGACAGCCGCAAATCGCGCATGTCGATTTCTTGATTGAGTCTTACGAGGCGATTAAAAACGCGTGAAAAGCGCTCGCGACTCTCGGATCGTCTGTCCCATAAATACGGGTATTTCGAATTAATTTCATCGGGCAAATGAGCTGCTAATGGCCCAGCCAGCGACTGCAGAACTTTCTAACCAATTTTTTATGGTCGATTCGATAATTTCGTTGTCTCTTCGCGCTGCCCATCTTGTGGGGGGTTCTTGAGTGGCCGAGAACCTTTTTTCAGCTGTGACCGCCGCAGTAATTATGCAATAGCCACAACCAGTTTGTCTCGCTCGCCGCCAGTCGACGTCGTCATATTCAAATTGACTTTGGGCTGAAGATGCGACCGCCGCTGATTTCAGTCGTCAACGAAACGCGCAAACGCACACAGCCAGCTGGAAATCGAAATCAAAAAAAATAAAAAACGCGAATACGAAAACCGATACGACACGCGTTCAAAAATCGCTGTAAAATTTGAATTTCAAATGACCTAAGGATCTTGCTCCAGTTTTTTGTGTGTGTTCTCTGTGTATTCCATATATAAGAGTGATAGCCGGGGGTTCGAGTGTCAGAACAGATCAAGATGTTGAGGTGGCCAGTGGTCTGCCTACTGCTCCCGCTTTTGGCCTCGGCCAAGATCTTTGATCGCTGCGAGTTGGCCCATGTGTTGCAGCAACGCTTCGGCCTTCCTGCCGCCCAAGTGGCCACCTTGGTGTGCATAGCCCAGCACTCGAGTGACTTCAATACGGCTGCCTTTGGCGGCGGAGCAGGATTGGGCGGTGGATCGCATGGTATCTTCCAGATCAGCGACGTCTACTGGTGCTCGCCACCGGGCCAGGGAAAGGGCTGCGGCCTGAGTTGTTCGAGCCTGAGGGACGACGACATCGCCGACGATGTCCTGTGCGTGAGGAAAATCTATGCGGAGCATCAGAGGATCAGTGGCGATGGTTTCACCGCCTGGCAGGCATACGGCGCCTACTGTCGCCAGGATGCCGCCTCGGCCTATGTGGCAGGATGCGGAGGTCCTGGCACCACCGCCCTGTCGGTGGCTGCCTCTTACCAGAGACCCCAGCAAGTTCAGCAGGTCCACAGCTATCCGGTGAATCACTACCATCAGGTGGCCCAGGTCCAGCCGCAGGGAAAGATCTACAGCCGCTGCGAGTTGGCCCAGGAGCTGTTTTACCAGCACAAGCTGCCCATGCCGCAGATTCCCACCTGGGTGTGCATCGCCCAGCATGAATCCTCCTTCAATACGGCCGCCGTGGGTCGCCTGAATGCGGACGGGAGTGCGGATCATGGCCTGTTCCAGATCAGCGATCTCTTCTGGTGCACCCATGATCAGAGGGCCGGCAAGGGATGCCATGCCACCTGCAATCAGTTCCTCGACACCAGCATTGCCGACGATGTGCAGTGCATCCGAAGGATCCACCAGGAGCACACTCAGATCTCGGGGGATGGCTTCAATGCCTGGACGGTGTACAAGAGGAACTGCCTGAATCAGCACTACGAACAGGTGGCAGCCTGTTTCGCCAAGCCTCCGGCTCATCAGCACCCGAATGCCATCGGAGGCGGTCCCGTGAAGCCCAAGGTCAGCTATGCCTATCAATTCGGCCAGGTGCAAGTGCACCAGAACCCCATAACGCCGATTACCCCGACTGTTAATCAATATTATCGACCTGCTGCGCCTCCCGTTTTGAGTTACCAAACCAATGCGGCGACTGTCTATGCGGGGAATCCCTTCCTACGACCACGTCCTGTCAATAATCCACCCAGGCAGCATCCCAATGCCATTGGACTGCCCATTAAGAACCAGTCCCCCGCTAACCCCTTCTATAGCCACAAACAGCCAACACAGTATCAGCCACACTATCAGACATCACACATACAAACACACTATCAACGCACGGGTAAAGTTTACAATCGCTGCGAGTTAGCCCAAGAGTTGTATTTCTCACACAAGTTTCCCATGCAGGAATTGGCCACCTGGGTGTGCATCGCCGAGCATGAGTCCTCGTTCAAGACGGCAGCTGTGGGTCGCCTAAACGCGGACGGGAGCGCGGATCACGGGCTCTTCCAGATCAGCGATCTCTACTGGTGCACACATGGCGATGGAGGAGGTGGCGGCAAGGGTTGTCACATCGACTGCAATCGCCTGCTGGACTCGGATATTACAGATGATGTCAAGTGCGTGAGGACCATCCACGAGGAGCACACCAGGCTCTCGGGGGATGGATTCACCGCCTGGACGGTCTACAATGGACACTGCAGGCAGAAGACTAGAGCTGATATAGCCGACTGCTTCGAGGGTAAAGATCTGCCTGGCGAAGTAGTCGCAAAACCAGTTAAGGAAAACGAGGTGGTTAGGAAGACACCTCCGCATTCAAGGGGAAAAATCTACAATCGCTGTGAGCTGGCGAAGGAACTTTACCATAGGCATAGGTTACCCATGCGGGAGATTCCCACCTGGGTTTGCATAGCCCAGCATGAATCCTCCTTCAATACAGCCGCCGTGGGCAAACTCAATTCAGATGGTAGCGAAGATCATGGTCTGTTCCAGATCAGCGATATTTACTGGTGTTCCCATGACCAGACAAGTGGCAAGGCCTGCCACATTGAATGCGATCGCTTGCTAGATTCGGATATATCCGATGATGTCCAGTGCATACGCACCATCCACGAGGAACACACACGACTCTCGGGAGATGGCTTCAATGCCTGGACTGTCTACAATGGACATTGCAGGAATCAGAACCTGGCCCAATTGAGTGATTGCTTCGAGGGAAATGAGATTGCAGAGGCGGATAAGATCAGTCCTTATGGAGAGAAGCCCCAGGTTAAGCCTCATAAGACGGTTCCGGAGAATCCACAGCAAAATATAGCAGCCTCCCAAACCTATGCGGGTAATCCGTTTCTACAAGCAGTTAAAAAACCTCAGCCCACAAAGATCGAGAATAAGATTACGCATAATATATCAGCTCCCAAGGAGCCACAAGCCAATAAACTCTATGCCACCAATCCCTTTTTCAATAATCAACTGCAGAATAAACCTACTGTAACATCGGGGCCAACTATTTATTCTACCCAAAAACCAAACTATGATCACAATCCCTTCCTGAAAGCCCCTGGTTCCATTACACCCACTGTAATTACTTCGCACACTTCAACAGAAGTCAAGCCCCATGACAGTTTATCCTACGCCCAGAATCCATTCCTCAGTCTACTTGGCAAACCAATTGTACCTGCTCAAGCACCCATCAAGCCCAAGACCAAGCCCTCGAGCCCAAGTCAGAGCCCATCTAAGCCCACTCAGGTGGTCAACAGACCCTATGTCAGCAGCGACAGCTTCCGCAATGAGGTGATCAAGTTTACGACCACCTCTGCGGCAGCAGCACCAACTATAAGCGTTACAAAGCAATCTGTAACAACAACCACACGGAAACCTTTGACAGCTACCACAAAAAAACCAGTCTCAACTACGGCCAAAACAACTAGCTTGCCGTTATGGTCATGGCAAACTTCTACGACCGCTAAGCCCACAATAGCGGAAAGTGGTAATCGCTTTACGGCCACAACGAAAGCCTCTGCACATCCAACCACCACTCGATCGGTGATAACCAATAAGCCAACCACTCGTCCAACTATTGGGGCGGTTACCCGAGCTACTACTCATCCAACAACTCGTCCGACCATTCGATCAACAACTAGTCCCGCTACTTACACAACTACTCGCCCAACAATACGTTCAACTGCTCGCTCAACTTCTTACCCAACTACTACTCCTCCAACCAGACGTCCGGTTTCTACAACTCACCAACAACAATCAACAACAGTAAGCAAACACACCACTCGGCCTATTACAACTATTCGACCAATTACAACCACTCGCTATATTCCAACAACTCACCAATCTTTAATTACCAAGACCACAAATCGATATGCTGCCTTATATTCACCAACCTATCGTCCAAACTCAACCACAAAAACGACTACTCGTTACACCACTACAACTCGCCCAACAACGAAGTCTCCATACCAAAATATATCCGTTAATAAACCCACCACACGTCCAACTACAACTCTTCGTACAACCACAACTCGTTACTTATCAACTACTCAGCAACCTTCGACAGCGAGAACCACCAATCGTCCTGTTACAACTATTCGACCAATAACAACCACTCGCTATATCCCAACAACTCACCAATCTTTAATAACCAAGACAACAAATCGAAATGCTGCCCTATATTCACCAACCTATCGTCCAAATTCAACAACAAAAACGACAACTCGTTATACCACTACAACTAAGTCGCCATACCACTATATATCTGTCAATAAACCCACCACACGCCCAACTACCACAACAACTCGTTACTCACCCACAACTCAGAAACCTTCGACAACGAGAACCACCACTCGTTACTCAACCATAACAGCACCAACCACTCGTCAAGGAAGCACCACCCCAAGGCCATATTTATTTACGTCAACAACGAAAAAGAGTGGCACCACTAAGAATCCTTTCGATCATCCGTTTTTCCAGAAATTCAAGGCAAAATTTGAGAAAACTGCAACCATTCAAACGCAAAATCAAAAAACGACCACAGCAATAACCGTAAATCAAAATCAAACTACCGTCAGTCCTTACTATGCCAAATTCCAGGAAAACAAGCTCAAAACAGGAGCCAAAACTGTTCTTTCCTATGATTTTGGCCAAAACAAAAACTCAACGAGTAGGCCAAAAAGTGCCTTCGATGTTTACCGGAATTGGAACAAAAATTGAGGGGGTTATCATTAGTGTGACACTTTCGAAACTTGTAAATATGCGTTATTGATCGATGTAAAACCACTAGTTTAGCATAATGGCAGAATACTCATACATTATTAATCCGTAAGCCTTATAAATAGGATTTAGATAATAAAATAAAAATAAAAACCATGCGAAATGTACAAAAATTAATTCAACTTCAGAGACTGGTTGGCGGGCAAAGCTGACAACGTGCCAAACGTCGCCAAGTGCGATTTGATCGTGGCTTTAAGTAGGGGCTATGATTAATTTTCGTTAACCCGTTTTTGGCCGACTCTTGTTAACATAAAAACCGAGCACTGCGACAAAGACAAAGCGGGCCAAAGAACTGCAGAGATAACGTGTTTTGAATTTCGATTGGGTTCCCCAAAAATTCTCTTTAATTTCAGCAACTTATCAATTTGTATTTTAAATCTTAAGGCCTGAGAAACACCTGCTGTGCCATTAGCAGGCCATCCAACGAGATTGACTAGTTAAAAGGCAATACTTTATTTTTTCCAAGACTGTTGATAATAAGTATGTGGTTATTGTTCAATAAATTGTATTACGTGAGATGTAAAATCGGTAAGCGACCTACTTTTATAGCTTCACGAAATACAATACAAAGTAATGAGTACGAAATAATTTTAGATCATCAGTAGGGTCCAAAAATTTAGCTTTCTGGCCCACTGTTCGCTATATATTTTTATTTCGTTTCCACTTCACTGCGTTTTAAAGTGGGCAAATTTGATTAACCTTTTGGTTGAACCGTTCAATTTCTGGCAATCATTAATCGGCAACAAAAAAAATGTAGAGAACTTTAACAAAACACTGTTTTTTGAATAGACCTATTCCAGTCAAACATTTGTCCACATTTTTAATTTCGGGTGTGTGTTGCTTTAGAACTTTCGAAAGAAACACAAAGTTCAACTGTGCAACCAGGTTAAGTATGTCTTAAAATGTTTGTAGCCAAACACTCTGATAGATATTTACATACCTTATTATATTATTTAGTCCAAACAATATGTTTCATTTAACACATTCCTTCTTCCTTGCTTTTAATAGTTAGCTTACTGTATTTTTTCTCAAAGTGGACAAAGTAGAACTTTACTGAAAAGAATAGAAGTCACTATTGAATCTAGAAAAAAAAGTGTTCATCATCGTATCTACAGTTAGCAAAAAAACATCTGCCGCAAAATCATGTTTTGGTCTTGCTTTTCCAAAAGGGGAAAGTGGTCCAATAATAATCGCAGCCTCAACAAATTTATTCGGCAGAGTCAGCTTAGATTTTAGCGCGTAAAGGCATCACTTTTAAAAAAAATTGTTTTTAAATAAAAAAAAATTGGATTTATCTATAATAATCCGGGAGACACGTTAACCAGGATCCTAAAACAAGAAATAATTGTTATTTTCACATGTCAACTCGGAACATGAAAAATGTTTACCCCATTTGTAAATAATTTTTAGAAAAGTGAGTTTTGTAAAAATATTATACAAAGTTATTCGACTAAAAAAATATTTATGACGTTATGAGTCTATAAGGAGACCAAATTAGGAATAAGTTAGGCACCTTAATTTTTTTTGTTTAGAAAACTCATAGTGAGGACCACCCTAATTCACATACACATACACATGTATAAAATTGAGCAAAACTTCCGCTTTACACAGATACGAGATGTTAAGATAAAACAAAATTTTTGCGTGCTACATTTATTGTCACTTGATTTTTAAGAACTGACCATTTATTTGATGTGCAATCTTACCCGGATTATCTAGGATTTCTAACTAGTTTTATAAATAAAACATTGAGAACGATTACTTATTGCGCCGTTCACAAAACTCAAGCCAAAAGTAAATATTAAATCGTGTTTATTTAAACTTTAAAGCGTTCACTGTTCAGTACAAAAGCCCAAAGTGTAGCTGAAAACAACCCAAAATGCTGAAATTTCAATTTCAAGACATGAACCAATCGAATATAATATAACTACCGATTTGAATTTGAATCGATTGGGTGATTTAAAAGAGTTAATAAAAAATTACACAACAAAAAGTATACTTTCAAAGAATATAATATCGTCCTTTCTTTTTTTTTAAATTTTCCGCAAAATTTTAATGTGTTTAAATAAAAGATTACACAGTAACTTTAAAAACAATATTGTTTCGTAATCATCGTGTATTTTTGAAATATAAATAACGACAATTTCTTCGCGGCATAGCTAGGGTTACATTAAAATTAGATAATGTCATTATTTCACAAAATATAAATGTCTATAAAAATGGTTATTAAAGCTTTCTTACATGGTTTGAGTCTTTGGTAACGTATCGATAGTCATTAAATTCAAAATAAGACACAATTTCGCGCCAATTACAATTATTTTCCTCGATTGCGAGCTGTGCCACAAAAATTATAGATGTAAAAGTTTTGCCCGTTATATTAATAGCAAACGCTGAATTAGCTGATTTTGATTTCTTAATTTCTGTATTGGGATGTAACCCGGCCAATTTCAAACCCGAGATCGTTTGAAAAACTATCGACACTTTGAAATGTGCCAAGAAAGTATCGATATTCCGGATTGGAGGCAATCGATACCATCGAATAAACACCAGGTGTTTTCCCCATCTCAAATCCGCGCCGATCGCAAAAAAAAAACAATGTTTGGAATGTTGTGAAATTTATTGTTTTGTTTTATCCTAGTCCTTTTTGTGTTTGTTTAATGGATGAGAAGCGCTATTTGAAGCGCAAGGAAAAGGCGCGCAGCGACGGCAATCGAGATCAGGTGGCGATCAGCTGCAACCAGCTGGGCGACTTCTACAACCAGCAGGGGAAGTACAACGATGCGGTCAGGGAATATGTCCAGGAGGCCCAGATATACGGCTCCATGGGCAAGGAGCTGGAGACGGCCAGGGCCAAGAGGATGGTGGGCGAGATGTACACCCTGCTGTGCGACTACGATGCCGCCAAGGATCACATCAACGATTACCTGAGTGAGTTTGTTGGTACATCGCACAGATGAGGAATATCATTTATGACCCTTTAATCCTTTCTTTCAGAGATTGCCAAGCGATTGAAGAACCAGGTGGAGGAGCAGCGGGCCTATGCCACCTTGGGCCGCGTACATCTTCTACATGGTCAGAGTCTGGCGGACAGTTCCGCCTCTGGAGCCATGGAGCAACTGAAACTGGCGGAGAAGAGTTTCCTACGCAGCCTCCTGCTGATCAAAGAGTAGGTTTCCATCATAGAAACCTAGGGAATGTATAGTGGAATGTCAAAGAATACCCTTAAGATCGGTTTTCTCAAAAGTCCTTACATGTTATAGTTTTTACAGGCTCTTATAATGATATCTTTGTTTTACAGACTTTCTGGTCAGATTTCCAAACTGGAGCAACTCGATATGCAAGCTCGCTGCTACCTCAACATCGGTGTGGTAAAAGAGCACATGGAGGCTTTCCAAGAGTCCATCGAGTACATCGACAAAGCAATAAAGATCAGCAAAACGCACGAGCTGTGGGACCTGACCCACTTGTGCTACATTTCGATGAGCTTGCTCTTCAACTGCAAAAAGAACGACGCAACGTCGGCGCTTCGCTTCTGCAATATGGCTTTGGAGGTGGCCAAGCGCTTTCCCAATAAGGTGAAGAAGATCTGCGAGACCCTGATCACCAAGGCGGAGATCCTGATCAAGGCGGGCGACTTTGCCAGCGCTAAGCACATACTCACCAAGGCCTACAAGAAGAACACGCCGGATGAGAACGATCGAGGGAGCATCGAAAAGCAGCTGAGGATCGTGGTGAAGATCTGCCAGACCCTAGATGAACTGGTCCTTACCAGTTCCGTGGACTACGGCAAGTTGAAGAGCCTGTACGAGAAACTGGGCGACGGTTGCTGTCATCTAATGAACTATGAGAAAGCCCTAACTTATTACCAAAAGATGTTGGAGAACGCAGAACTGAATCAGGAGACTGGAAAGAGCCTGGTGCCCATCTATGTCAGTCTCTATCAGACTTATCGGGACAACAGTCAGTTTGACAAGGCCTTGGAGTACCTGTGGAAAGAGTTTGAGGTGAACCAGGACGTTCCCTCGGAGGCGTTTACCACCCTCTGCACCATTGCCGAGATATGCGAGCAGCAGTCGCATCCCTTTTGGACCGTCCACGATGTTTACCAAAAGGCTCTTCGGCAAGCGGAGAGGGCTGGGAGCTCCTCTGACAAGTTCGAGAAGATTGCTATGGTGAGATTGCGGCGCCTGATGCTGAAGCATAATATGCAAGTTTTAGTTGAAAATTTGGAGGCGGAAGCCACAGCCAAGGGTATCGATTTGGACCAAGAAGAGAGCCTGGGAGACGATGATGAAGATGCCGAAGCCGGTGGAGCAGCCTTGCAGCAAAATACTCCCGATTGGGACGACGACTTCGACCTGACCACTCTTACTGACTCGGATGCCAGTGATCTGGACGAGAGCGAGAAACTGCGTCCGCAGAGAACCACACGAGGAAGCAGATCGCTAGTCATCAAGAAGAACAATAAGGGCGAGACTCAGCTGCATCAGGCGTGTATATCTGGCAATCTGGAGCTGGTCAGACGCCTTATTGACCAGGGCCACACGGTCAATGTGCGCGATCACGCAGGTTGGCTGCCATTGCATGAGGCCTCTAATCATGGATTCCGAGATATTGTTGAGCTGCTGCTGGACAAGGGAGCCGCATCTGCCATCAACGATAAAGGTGGCACCAGTTGCGATGGCATAACTCCTCTTTTTGACGCCTGCTCCAATGGTTTCCTGGATGTGGCCGAACTCCTGCTGGACCGTGGAGCGGATGCCACTGTGCGAACGGACTACAATGAGACCTGTATCGCTGGACTGGACAAATGGCGCCAGGGAGCGCAACTGGTGGATGGAGAGCAGGCACAGTACGCCCAACTCCGAGAGCGACTCCTCCGCACGCTTTCCAAGGTTGGCATATGCAGCGACCGTAATGCACGTCCTCTGACTAATGCCAATGTAAAAAGAGTTAGCAGGGAAGAGCGAGGAAGCTTATCGGAGGAAGAAGATGAAGAGGAGGCTCTGCAAGAGAGCAACAGGAGATCCCTCAGTCACAACCGTTCAGGCAGTGAATATGGTACAAAGAAACCTAGCAGCTCAACCCAGCCAAGTGCCAGCAAGGAATACAGGAGTGTGATGGCGCAGCTAAAAAGACCCAATCGTCTCAACGATGATCCTCCAAGCACCAGCAATATTAGCAAGCACAAACGTAATGCATTTCTTAACGAAGATGAGGTCGATGCGGATAACTGGCTGGTCGATGATGTGGGTCCGGATCGGAAACGCAAGCGCATCAACTCAGGAGATTTCAGCAGACTTCCCTCTAAAGAAAATCTTCAAGACACTGCTTTGTCCCTGCCGGTAAACTGGGAGGATGATTTACTCCAGGCCACTCCTGATATAGAATACTCACAACGTCAGAAGCAGATTAAGAAGCTTACCCTCTCCCGCTCCTCTAGCATGAGTAGCAACCATAGCAGTTCCGCTGCTCCTAGTCGAAAGAAGCATCAGGCCACGCTGATGGACAGCGGCTTTAGTCGCTTCCGAAGCGAAAGTCCACTGGGCAGTGAGTCCTCGCAGGATGGTGCCGCCTCGGTTATTAGCCTGCGCACTATTGAACCTGATTCCACAACGAGCACTATTCAGTTGCTCATCTCGCCGTCCAAATCGTCGCCCATTAAGGTGCAAACTACTCCTGTTTTGGCCACCACTGTGTCCTTTAAGGTCAAAGTGCAGGACGAACTTTTATTGGTTCCCATTGAACGAAAGAAACTGCAGGATATAAACATTCGTTGGTTGGCTGAGGAAGCTGGAAGGCGCTACAATAAGTAAGTATTGCTAAACCAAAGTCTAATCAAATATAATACTAATTCAAATTCTAGGTTGACTGGACTAACACCTCTCCTACGACTCAAGACTGCCGATGGCTTCGCTTATGAGGAAACTGATGCGGTTAGTGTTGCCCTCGAGCAAAATATGCTAATGGCCACCATTCTGGATTGGAAAATATCACCGCTTTCGCAGCGATACGAAGAAATGTGCCATCAAGTACAGAAAAGTAAGAATATATTTCCATTTTTACTAAAGAATTTCTTTAAAGCTGTAAGTACTCACCGAAATGTTCCTAATTTTTAGCCGTGGACAACAAAGTAAAGCTTCTTCTGGAGCGTTCGCAAAACACTCAGATGCTAGAGCTCTCCGCCTTGTGGATGCAGGCTCAGCAAACAGAACCCATATTTAAAGCCCTTCTGCATCAAGCGCGTCTCACGGTTTTGGATCTTTCTCGAAACTTTATTGGTAACGAGGGATGCCAGCAGTTGGCCAAGTCACTGCCGACATTACTCCAACTCAAGGCCCTGCGACTGCAATGCAATTCGATTGGCTCCCAGGGATTAGAGGCCCTGCTGTGCGGTCAAGGCATGGATAAACTTGAGCTGTTGGAAGAGCTTAACTTGAACCAGAATCCGTTGGGCAATGCCAGTATTAGAATAATCAGTAGATTTTGTGCTAGTCCTGCTGGTCGAGCTCTCACTTCCCTTCAAATTGCTCAGTGTGAGCTGACGGAACTGCAGGACTTCGACCTAGGCTTCAATCAGTTGACACGATTTGATATCAGCTTTAATCAACTCACCCAGCAGAGTGTGCGCCGTCTGACAGATCAACTGAATAGTTGCCGCCTGGAGCAATTGAATCTCAGTTATGTGCGATGGCCCTTGGACGAGGCCTGTGCATTTTCTTTCGGAGAAAGACTAGTTTCTCTTCTGGAGGGTGGAACCTGCGAAAGATTCATCCGAGTGGAGCTCGCCGGCTGTGGCTTGAACGATGCGCATCTGTACCAGATAAGTCAGCACCTGGCCAAAGCCAAGCAACTGCAGTGGTTGGATATAAGCGATAATGCCAGGCTTAGTGGAACAGCCCTGGGATACCTTTTAGATGAACTACCACCACTGCACTCCCTGTTGGCCACCAATTGTACAAATCTTCTGGATGACACTCGTCTCCAGAAACTGGAGCAACAAAAGCAGTTGCCCAGGCGCATGGACTTAACGGTTGATGAGCAGGTGTTCTCCATGCCAGGTGCTTTGGAGACACTTCGGTCTATTTGGCAACTCCAGTTTGGTGACAAGGCCAAGATGCTGACCACATCGAGCAGACGGAAAACTGGCAGGCGGTACAAAGGACTTCTTAAGCTTCTGGCTGATGGAAACGATGCGGAATAGTGAAGTCTCATCATGTATAAACCATTTTCATTTTGTTATATGTCCCAGAGTATTTTTTTATTGTTTGACAATTATATAGCAAATCTGAGTACACCTCTTATCGTTTACTTGATAGCAGTACGCCGAATTGCTGAACCTAAGTAGGACAAACACTTAGCCCCCCAATGGGCTAATCTTATCAGTGGATGATAGCTGGCGAAATAATTTGCGATGGTCTAGACTCTAGACTTTTGGGGGTAAGTGAGGCTAACCGCAGAGAAACTTGAGAGGTTAAAAAGAATTTGATGACTGTTTACCCACTCCTTGAGGACTTTTTTAAAATTGTGCTGTTTGTGAAGCATTCCAAATGGCCAAGTAAATATAACATTTCCTCGAATAGATAAATGATAGACACTAGTTTATGTTTCTTGTAATTATTACTTATTGTACTTTATTAATCGGCTTTGTGAATGTGTCTACAATGAGCATGACGGCGGTTGAGGTGAATGATGATGAGGAATCCTGGTTAGCACTGGCTTATGCGTTGCCCTTGGCAACCTCGTACATGTTTCGCGAGATGATGAGACGCTGGATCTGGGAAGTGCCTTCGTAGATCTGGTAGATCTTGGCATCACGCATCAGCTTCTCCACGGGATACTCGCTGTTGAAGCCGTTGCCTCCGAAGATCTGGACGGCATCGGAGGCGATCTTGTTGGCCACATCGGCGGCATGGCACTTGGCAATGGAGGCGTAGTAGCTGTTGCGACGTCCCTGGTCGATTTCCCAGGCGGACAGACGCCACGCCAGACGGGAAGTCTCCACACCGATGGCCATATCAGCCAGCATGAATTGCACAGCCTGGTGGTGAGCGATGGGCACGCCGAAGGTCTTGCGCTCCAGCGCATACTTCAGAGCCTCATCCAGACAACGCTGGGCCAAACCAACGGCTCCGGCGGCCACTGGAGGACGCGTCTTGTCGAAGGTGCCCATGGCGATCTTGAAGCCGGCTCCCTCGCCGATCAGGACATTCTCCTTGGGCACACGCACATCCTCGAAGGTGATGCCACGCGTGTCGGAGGCGCGCTGTCCCATATTCAACTCCTTGCGACCGGGCGTAAGTCCGGGAGAGTCGCGCTCCACAATGAAGCCGGTGAAGGCCTTGCTGGGCGGGCATTTGGGATCCGGATTGGTGCGTGCCAGCACGAAGTACCAGTTGGCCACACCGCCGTTGGTGATCCACATCTTCTGGCCGTTGATGATCCACTCATCGCCCTTCTTCTCGGCGCGCGTCTTGATGCCGGAAACGTCGGATCCTGCTCCGGGCTCTGTGACACCGTAGGCGGCGACCAGCGGCTCCTCGAGCAGGCGGCCCAGGTACTTCTTCTTCTGTTCCTTGTTACCAGACAGGATCACAGGAGTTTGCTGTGTATGAAGAGTGGTTTAAGAAAATCTTGCCGTTAGTGGATTTCAATAGAGTGACTTACGCCCAGACCACTGGCCTCCAGGGCGGTCATGATGCCGGTGCAACCGTATGCCAGCTCCTCGGCCGACAGGCAGGTGGTGAACACATCGAGATCCAGACCTCCAATGTCAGCGGGAATGTGGTTGTTCATCAGGCCCAGCTCCCACGCCTTCTTGATGATGGGCCACGGGTACTCGCCACTCTTGTCGTATTGGGCGGCCACTGGGATGATCTCCTCGCGGGTGAATTTGCGGGCCAGCTCCTGCAGCTGCAGCTGATCCTCGGTGAGTGCGAAGGAGGTGCCATTGGGGGAAACGTGGGACACGGCGGCGTAGGCGCGGCTTTGCGACACCAATTGACGCAGAGCAGGCGCTGCAAGCTGGATTGGTTGAAAAACCAAATTATCAATTAATATTGGTCTTAAGGATTCACTCTTTTGGGAAACAATTTTGATTTAAGTACTATGGTATAAGGATGATTTTCGAATGTCAACTAAATACTCATGTTAGTTTCATAGTTTCTTTTTCCGATTTTTACACTTATATTATATTTTTTTGAACTCAATCAACAAATAAAAGTTGATCATGACCTAACCCTGATTATTTAACAAATAGCAACATTTAAATAGATTAACTTGATTAAAGGATTGACATCATAACCTTATATACTTTTGTTTGGGATTCTGGTTCTCTCTGATCCTAAACCCACCCATTAGAATGATTTTGCAAACAAAGGAAAAGTTAATATATATCAGGCCTACCAATAAAGTTAGCATTCCAATTTAAATCGAGTGCGAAAACAAGCCGCCATTAGACGCCGCTAATAATAATTTTTCGAGGGGGGCAAAGTACAGATGATTGCTGGCAGATAGGCAACAACAAATGTGTTTACGAAACGGAACCCACTCGAATATATGTATGTATGTTTGTATAAACCCAAATCGCAGACGATCAACAGTTGCTGTCGTCACTAATCTAAGAGAACTTTGAACCTCGCCAATATTATATCTCTGGGTTGTGTTTTTCACTTTCTCCGCGGTATAAATTAACTGATATGCTCACCTTGTTGAGGAACGCCATTGGGCTATGGGTTTATTTTCGTATTTTCCTAAGTTTTAACTAGGTCGACCTTAACTCGTCGGTGGCTGGCAGAGAAATGATCCAAACGAGTTGCCGATGCGCCGGTATAGACATATATATATATATATATATATATACGAACAGCGACACTTGGACATTGGACTTTGTTGCGCTGCGCTGGCAGTCGCAAAGCTACAGAATCGCGGTGACGAACGAACTACAAACATATATACCTATATGCAGGGGTTTCAGATAAGGGAAGATGCCCTCGACATTCGTTTGCGCTGTTGCTGGAGCTTTCTAAGGGTATTTATTTTGATTAAATAAATCGTTGAATATTTGTTATATTGACTCTTTTTGATCCACAATGTTATGATATCACAAATTTTTCATATATTTTTAAAAGACCTATATTTTGTGTACATATTTTTATTTATAAAAAAATTGTATACAAAATATTGACCTCTATATGATAAGGGACACACCCCCTTTTCTGAAAAACCAATGTACTCCCATGAATACCCTACAAAAAAAGCTCAAACTACGTAAGGTAAAAGCTTTTAGTTCATAACGTAACGAATTTAAAATTGGAATGAGGTATTTAATAAATTGGTCGGTATATTAGGCTTACAAATGTCAGTTAATAAGGGCCAAATAAGACCTAGAAAATACCTATTAAATTATTTTACAATTATTTTCAAACATGTTAAAAAAAGTGTTCTATATTTGATAATACATACCAAAAGTTAATAAACTGGATTCAATACTTATTATACATAAAGTTTGAATTTTATAAGAAAAATCCAGCTTTTTCTTTAGATTTTACTAATTTTACTAGTAGAAATAAATATTTGTAATTTACTTCTCCAGCAACAAAGTCACAGGATAAAATCCAGTCCAAAGCCTTCCTTGCCACCTGTTAGGCCCTTGAAAATTGGAGCATACTTTCGTAGATGAACCATGTTCCTCTGGCTGCGTTAAAAATACACTCAGAGTGCCGCCCCGCCTCCGACCAAAAAAATCTCCAGCGAAACGAATTGGGAGTCCGTGACACAGTTGACAGCCAGATATAAAAAACAGAGCACTACGCACTACGTGGCCAGGCACGAAGGCATCATTAAATCAGCATCCGCAGCCATCCAAAGTCGCAATCAGCCGTTGGAGCGGGGCATCTCTTATCAGCCAGGCGCATAAAACTGGGTCCGGTTAAAGCTCTTCCGACAGGACGACGACGAACACACACCCGACCTGGTGCCGAAGTGGTTCGGGTGGTGCGACGGCGGGTGGAGAGTCCTGTGGCATCTACGGCCCAACTGGGATAGCTGCTCCTAGTCAGTCATTTGACATTGCTCCTGCGAGAAGGTTGTCCGCGCTCCGAGCCCAAGTCCTCCGTCGCGTCCTCCACATCGCATTCGCCCGCAAGTCAGCCATAGTGTATGTGTTTCTTGTGCTACCCACTCCCACGACTGGGATACATATAAAAGTGTCACCCCCCCTGCTAGAGCTGTGTGAAAAATTAAACAAGTGTTACCTAAGCCCAAACCAAGAAAACAAACAAAAAACAGCTAAAAAAGGGAGCAGCAGTTGAAGGTTGCGGCAAGATGGCCCAGTTTGTGACCCACATCCAGCCCACGCTGATGGAGGCGTCCCAAGGTCATGTGCCCCACCACCACGGACATCAGGTGGGTGTGCAGCACTCGTCGCATCTGCCCCACAGCGGCCACAACATGCCCTCGCCGCCCACCCACAATCACCACCATGGCCACGGGCATGGTCACCACACCACCAGTGGTGGTCATCATGGAGGAACCAGTGGCGATGGCCATTCGCAGAAGCAGTCGCATCACCCCACCACCGGCCACGCATCCAAGGCCCAGCACCACAGCCCGCCCTCGAGGATCCACTCGCCGCCGGCGGAGCACCACCCGGATCACCCGGGACACTACGAGTACTTTCAGCACCAGCATGAGCAGATCTTCCACCACGAGGGAGCCAACGGTGGTGCCGGCCACAAGCAGCAGCAGCAGCACCACCCCCAACATCCCAACAAGCACGAGCATTGCCCCACTGGACACCAGAGTTCGGTGAGTTGTCCTGTCGAGCATTACATCATTGGATTGGGAACTCGGGAATGGGTTAGGCCCTCTTAATATAGATAGTCACGTGATCAGGACTTCAAGGGGACGAAATTAGAGGTCACACCTAGTTGCCTAGAGAAATGAGTTGGGGTCGTTAAAGTTCAAGAGACTTTTATAAGTTTTCACATTTTTACGACAACCCTTTTTCATTCACTTTGTATAGAAACAAAAGTAGCTATACAGTTTGAAGTACATATATCTTTTATGTCAGTATACCCCTATTTCATCTTCTTAAATTGCGTATGAGAGAAGTACATTTGGAGGTCATATTTAAAGTGGTTAAAGTGATAGCCTTCTTTAGCTAAAGGTCAAATGGAAATATTTTTTTGGTATAATATTTTATTTGGGGCCTAAAAGGAAGGTTAATAAAAGTATAATCCACTCTATCATCTATCGGATTAAGGTCTCCTTTAAATCAATTGGCCAATGATAGTATCATTATATCTTCACCCATAAGAAACTTTCGCATCTTAACAGACATGAATCATCCTTGAAAGTAGCAATGAATCACAACTTTTTGAGGCATCATCTCGGCCACATCTTGGAGCGAGAGTAATGCCCATCTCTCCCCATTCCAGCGATGACGCAATGGTAATCCTTGGAGCGACTGTGTCCAATGCCAAGTGAGTCATCGGCAGTGCGCTTCCGTTGTCCTTGCGGGGGCATTAACAACTCCTGCTGGCGCCTGGCGTCTCCGAGGCATCAAATCTTGGTGCTACTCCTATGACGAGAGCAATCCTAAGGTCGCCAAACAGCCAAGAGCTCTTTTCGCAATCTTCTCGGTTTGTTTGGCCTTTATAAATAGCCGACTGGCTATGTGTTTTAGCTAAAACGTTCTCTTTACGGCACTCTTTACTTTGCCACAGTGCGATTTGTGGTTGTGGTCTCTGTTCTCGGGTCTACCCCATATGCCCATCTGTTCTGGGGTCTCTGGTTCTCTAGTTGGACGAGGCGCATTCGAAAATAATTCAGAAAACGACTCAAATCGCTCGGTGCGGCTGCCGCGTGAGACCCTCTAGACAATATTTAGATATATACGCGTATATATTTCAATTTATTGGCCCCGACAAAGTTTGAATAAACGGGGGGATACCTGGGAAAATGGAGACGCTGAAGAAACGCTTCCCATCGCTGCAGAGTTTGGGCGTAAGTTCCTCGACACCTTGGACTTGAATTTATGTAATGCGTTGGGGAGCTGTTCCCCCTCCCGAAAAAAAGAATCTGTTTTTGGTCGCCCTATAAATACAAATACAAAATCCGACAGCCAAATTGGCCAGCGAATCGTGCGGTGAATTTTTTACATTTTTACATTTTCTCATCATTTTGTGCGTGTGCCCATTCAAGTTTTCGCCATACTCCGAATCCGTCCCCCGGGTGCAGTGAACTGAACACGGTGAAAATTTTTCCATTTTCTGCGCTCATTTCCCCCAGAAATTACCAACGATATGGCGGCGACTTTGCCGTGCTCAATTTGCGTTGCGTTTTTTGGGGTCGTCAGAATTATGGGCAATCAGCTCATCTAGCTGGTAATTTACTTAAGGCATGGCCCCAAAACATTCCTGCCACGGTGTTTTTTTAAGGGGCTCCGGGGAGGGTCATTCGAATATCATATTGCTGGCGACAAGCCACCGCGACATCGATGCTAACACAAATATTAACTTAAATACGGGGAGGTTTAAAGAGCTTTGGCACAGCATCGAATTATGGATACTCTTTCTTTTTCAGAAATAAATATCAAGTGGAAAAGTGTGCCATGTTTATAAATATAGATGTTTACAACGAACTTTGTTTACTGCAATTTTAGAATTACGGCTAATACTAAAATCTTTATAATGAAGGAGAAAATTGTGCATTTGCTATTTGTTTTTGCTAAGAAATCCATATAGAAAAGCAAAGAAATAGTGAGTTATAGTTTCATTTGAACTTCTTGAAAACCAAACTAAATTTGGAAACACGTGCTACTTTTCCCCATGGGCTTATTGATATCTCAAGCAGCCTAAGGAAGGAAAATGTAATTAAAAATCTATCAAATGCATGCGAAGGAAAGCAGAAGACCCCTTTGAATTATTAATTGAGCCATAGAAAAACGACAATGGCTGAAGGCATTGAGAGAGTATAAACATTGCTGGAGTGGCTGGTAACATGCGAACAAGCCATTTGTTTTCGGGCCAAACCTGCAACCAAAACTCGGCCCAAAACTCGATGGGCTTTTGGCTTTAAAGTGCGAACGGGAAACCCCTTTCGGCCGGTCAAAAGCAAAACAAACAGGCCAATGTTTGCCCGGGCGATAGGGGGAAGTACCTTTAATTAAATTCAAAATGTGGCTGCCACCTTGCTGGCGGGTTTGCCACCCCTGTTAGCCCATTTAATTACCTGCAACGTGATTCACGCACACTCATTCCTTTATTTACTGCACAATTTGTCCCGGTCACGATGCAATTTGAAATGCAATTTTATGCAACCGCTCGAAGGGGTGGATTTCGCTAGCAGCAGGGGCTTCTTCCTCCGCGAAGGGGTAGGTTTCCTGTCCCTAAGAACCCAAATTAATGGCACTGCCTTTGCCTTACTTGGCACAACGTGACTGGGAATGCATACGCATCCGCATCCGATTGAGATTTTCGACCTTTGAATGTGGTGCCAAAGGGGGTGGGTTTGGGGTTGGGATTTTCGGTCTTCGCATTCCGAACCCAGTTTCGAAATGGGAAGTAAACAACATCCAGTGGAGCGGTGCGTCTGCGCAAAAGTTAATCCCCAGCTGGAAGGAAACCCAACCATCATCCGTCAGCCGTCAACCAACTGTGGATTGTGTGCACTCGGCCCGGCCTTTATTTACTCTCGGTCAACAGAGTTCCGGGGCCAGGAGATTATCTAGGGGTAGGACCACGACCACTGGGCCATTTTCATGTTCGCCGAATGAATTTCGTGTGTACTTAGCTAATTAGTCTAATGTGCTAGCTGAAACTGTCGGTGGAATTTAATGCCTCGGATTTCATTGCGCTAGTAATGAAGGGAAGATTAATGTGACTGTTGTTAGGATAGTTATAGTTACACCCTATATGGGATGATTGCAACTCGGGTAAATATTTGTAATGCGAGTGGGGGTGGTCAACAAATAAGAGGGACTTCTGAGCGCAAAGGGAAGTCGTTAGATGGTGAAATGTTCCTCAAGAAACCTTAGGTAATTAAACATTTGTGTTATTGGTGATGAAAATATAAAATTTAATGTTAAAGCTGGAACTACATCCAAACTGGTTTTAAGGTTCGAAAGAAAGCAGAAGAAAACACTCCCTTAGAAAACAAATTTAACGAATTTTTCGAAGGGATAATATTGTTACGCATCAGTTACTCTGCAAAAAATGGCCATAAATCTTGGTTAGTCATGCTACAAGATTCTCGAATTTCCTTAAAACAAGGCAATTAAGTTGCAAATCAATCCCTATGCGCGACAAATACAATTAAATATGTAAAATGGTAACTTGAATTAATTTAAAACATTCATTTAAGTTGACAATAGACCCCTAAAAGGACTCGTTTTTCTTTAAAGCACGTGCAGGCGTCTATAAAAACGTCAACAATAACAAAGGGCACGTGCCGGATGAAGGGAGAGCCTTCGGTTCGGGGCCCTGCCTCTTTTTCTTGGCTTCCGCTGGCACTTCCATTCGAAGTCCCGGTTCCAGCAGAGGGCGAACTACCCTCGAAACTTTGGGGGTGGACATTCCAATTGGAACGGGCGAGTGCGCAGGTCCTTCGATGTCCTGCCAGTTGGAGTTTCAACCACTCGGGCCAGGACTAGTCGCATCCAGTCTGGAGTTGAACATCGAAGAAAACGGCAGCAAAAACGAAAACTGCTCCTCGAAAACCGTGAATTCAGAAGGGACTGTGTGAGAGCAGCCAGGAATCCAATCAGACACACACACATACACCCAAAGACATTTACACCCATACACCGACACTGACACGCACACAACCGAATCGGTCGCCTGTACGAACACACCCTCTCGCACACATCCACATGCACTCGTGTACATATAGCTTACATAAAGTCTAAGGAAAAATCGATAGGAGTGCATTAAAAATTCAGCGAAAAAAACGGGAAAAGGTCTCGAGCAAAAATCTGCGACTAGTGTGAATTTTCCGCTTTAGCTAACGGCAAAGAAAAGTCCCAGGCCCCGTGAAAAAATATGACTAATCTGGAGTGACGACATACGCCGCGCTTACACAATTTCTCTACACCAATTAATCGCAGAATTAAACTCGAAACGGCCATTTTCCCATTGGCAATCGCTGAAAAATGGTCACCGAAAATGGAGCTCAGGTAATACGAAATTTTCATCTTGGTTTTAGATGGTTTTCACAGAGTGGGGTGTACTTTTCGGGGCCACTGTGGAGATTCTGGGGGGCAGCCATGTTGGCGTCCATTTTGCGGATTATCGATTTTTCGTTGTCTGGCTGGAAAAGTGCAACGAAATTGAGGAAAAATCTGGTGAAAAGGGTTCTCGCAGGGAGTTGCAGGAGATAAATCTATGCTTTTCATGGCAAACTATGGGGTGGCAACCCTTTTTTCGCTGCCAAACGAACTTTATTGATTTTTCACTCCATCAAAGGAACCCATTTAATTTATGGGCGTTGCAGGCGATTCCGATTTAAGCCCAAACAATGGTCTAAAAATAATTGCTGTACTAACCAACGGCAACTGGGAGCCAGTGGCACCGCAGCAACCACCTACACCACTGTCCTTTTTATAATCGGAACTGGGTGTGGTGCGTGCGTGTATTGTTGGCAGCAGTGTAAGGTAATCGAGATTTAGGTTAAACCTAATGATGACATGCGACACTCGTGCCAAGATGGGGAAAAATCCATAATACATGACTCACTTTTTCATCCCACTGCTCGTCGCTGCATTAAGAGATTGTTTGTTGGTCCTGCTGAGGACAGCCACTAGGACTTCGATTGGGCCCGTTAAGCTTGTTGCCAAGTACCAACTCGGCCACAAGTTCAAAGCAAATCCACTTCAAGGCAAAACTCCTTTGGTCGAGCACCCAATTTGCCCCTCGGTCGAGCCGCTCGTTAGTTATACAATGACGAAAACGGGGAGCGAGGCCGAGCCCAAGAACCTTTGAACTTTCGGAACACGTCTGGGAATCACCTCGCCTTACAGGCAGCGAAAAGAATCTCTCGTTTGGCAGAAATATGTTATAATTACGTCAAGTTAGGGAATAAAATACTACTAAAATTGTACATGATAGTGGTTATAAATACCTTTTTAATATGTTTAAAATTCAATTAATACATTTTTATATTTTAACTTTACAATTAATTAGCTAGAATAATGTGCAATTATATAATTCGGCTTATATAGTTTTCATTACTTAATATTTGCGATACCATGTTGACTTTACTGTTTATAATATTAATATTATTTATGTTTATAATACAAATATTAAATGTTAAACCACAACACTCTACATAAATACATAAATAGATCTAATGAAGTAATTTAAGACAAGGCCGGTTTTGAAATGGCCGAGCTTTTTTGATACCTAATATAATATCTGTCAAAAATCATTAAAAATCGTATTAATAGTAATTATATGATTCTTATGGTAAAAATATATATATCAACCATTTCCAGTGATATATTTTCCCTGTGCAGGCAAGCAAACAGAGTTCAGGAAGTAGACGGGGCAAACAAGTTTCTTTTCAATTCGTATGTATGCCCAGGGCATGTGAAATGAGTTTTCCTTTTTGGCCGCTTGTGTATATCCTTCACACACTTCCCTGTTTGCCAAAGGGCGGTGGGTGGATGGGTGGATGGCTGAATGGGTGGGCGGTGCATTGGATTGGGCGGATATGAAGGGGACTTAACGCTCAGGAAGCGGGTCTACCGGGCGTCTGAGCTGCGGTCACTCTCCAGCGCTTTTTGCGCTCACTTCCAATGCGAAAATTTCCGATTTGCCGACTTCCAGTTGCAGTTTGAAAACGCGACATGACGTCATTTTCGATATCGAAAATCTTGGAGAGAATGGGGGGAGAAAAACATAAACAAAACCACCATCGACAGCTGAGCTCCGATCCGAGTGTTGGTGGGTGGGTGAGTGGGTGGTTGGTTTTTCGCTTCAGTGGGTGGGCGTTGGCCATTGGACCGAACTACCCGTACACCTGCGCCAAATGCCGGAAAAGCGACGACGGTGACCCCTCGCCTTGACCGACGCGTCGTGGGTTGAACTTGAGGCAGCGAGCAGGTGCATAATAGCCATATATAACTATTGCACCACCTGACGGGACACCAAACTTGGAGTTGCGCAACCTAGCAACGTTCTATATAACTCCAAGTCCCCTTTTTTTTGTGTATTACCACCCACACAGCAGGTGATGAATACGCAACTGACACGCAACTAACTCTGAAGTAGATGTACAGTTTTCCGGGGCAACGGAAACTTGGCTAAGATATATTGCATTGCCGTTGATAAGCCGTCAGGCAATTACTTCTGGTTGACCTTTGCCTCATTTGATAGCTGTGCAAAAATAAACGCAATTTTCAACAGAAAGGCAATTATTATTTTTCCTTGAAGTTTGCAGACCATTTATTGGGTCATTACCATTAATCTTATGGACTAAGTGTAATAATTAGAATAATTTAAAAAGGAATGAACTCAATCAAATTGTTTTTCTAAAACTATGTTTCTAAAATATCAACTATTAAAAAATTTTCTAATTACCTACAAGTTTTTGAACATACTTTACTAACTAGAAAATTTTTATCTTAATTTTTCAGGGCGATGGAAACACTTCCTTCCTGCGTGCCGCTCGCGCCGGAAATCTGGAGCGAGTGCTCGAGCATTTGAAGAACAACATTGACATAAACACCAGCAATGCGGTAAGTGGTTAAGAAATCGATACCCAAATACAGTTCCTAACTAACTTAATGATTTCCCCCCCTCAGAATGGCTTGAATGCCCTGCACCTGGCCTCCAAGGATGGCCACATCCACGTCGTCTCGGAACTCCTTCGTCGCGGGGCGATTGTGGACAGTGCCACCAAGAAGGGCAACACCGCCCTCCACATCGCCTCGTTGGCCGGACAGGAGGAGGTGGTGAAGCTGCTGCTGGAGCACAACGCCTCCGTGAATGTGCAATCCCAGAATGGATTCACGCCGCTCTACATGGCCGCCCAGGAGAACCACGATGCGGTGGTGCGCCTCCTTCTGTCCAACGGGGCCAACCAGAGTCTGGCCACCGAGGATGGCTTCACCCCGCTGGCGGTGGCCATGCAGCAGGGTCACGACAAGGTGGTCGCCGTGCTCCTCGAGAGCGACACCCGGGGAAAGGTCAGGCTTCCGGCGCTGCACATTGCGGCCAAAAAGGACGACGTCAAGGCAGCCACCCTGCTCTTGGATGTAAGTGTTTAGCAAAGCTCTGTTTAGCCCTTGATAACACCTTCCCATCATCATATCCCCTCCAGAATGACCACAATCCGGATGTGACTTCCAAGTCGGGCTTCACACCCCTGCACATTGCCTCGCATTATGGCAACCAGAACATCGCCAACTTGCTCATCCAGAAGGGCGCCGACGTCAACTACTCGGCCAAGCACAACATCAGTCCGCTCCACGTGGCTGCCAAGTGGGGCAAGACCAATATGGTGTCCCTGCTCCTGGAGAAGGGCGGCAACATCGAGGCCAAGACCCGGGACGGACTCACTCCGCTCCACTGTGCCGCTCGTTCGGGACACGAGCAAGTGGTGGACATGCTGCTCGAGAGGGGAGCCCCCATCTCGGCCAAGACCAAGAATGGCCTGGCACCCCTCCATATGGCCGCCCAGGGTGAGCATGTGGATGCCGCCCGCATCCTCTTGTACCATCGTGCGCCCGTCGACGAGGTGACAGTGGACTATCTGACCGCCCTCCATGTGGCCGCCCACTGTGGCCACGTGAGGGTGGCCAAGCTCCTCCTGGATCGGAATGCCGATGCCAATGCACGGGCTCTGAACGGATTCACCCCGTTGCACATTGCCTGCAAGAAGAACCGCTTGAAGGTGGTGGAGCTGCTCCTGCGTCATGGGGCGAGCATCAGTGCCACCACGGAGAGCGGACTCACTCCGCTGCATGTGGCCGCCTTCATGGGCTGCATGAACATCGTCATCTATCTGCTGCAGCACGATGCCAGTCCCGATGTGCCCACTGTGCGCGGCGAGACGCCACTCCACTTGGCCGCCAGGGCTAACCAGGTGAGTTCAGGGGTTGAGAGTTGGGATGTAGATATTTAGATAGATATTTAAATTTGAGATTTTAGAATGCATTTAGGGAGATTTTAGTAGGAATTTATAGAAATTAAATTATAAAAATATGTATTTATTTAATAGGATATTAAAGTTAATAAAACTAAGACCAACTTAATATTTCCAAGGATGGAAAGTTTAGAACCACCCCATCGCTAGATACCTAACACTCTTTGCTCTTCCACCTGACCCATTTCAGACCGACATCATTCGCATCCTGTTGCGCAATGGCGCCCAGGTGGACGCCCGTGCCCGGGAGCAGCAGACACCGCTGCACATCGCCTCGCGGCTGGGCAACGTGGACATCGTGATGCTACTCCTCCAGCACGGCGCCCAGGTGGACGCCACCACCAAGGACATGTACACGGCACTGCACATCGCCGCCAAGGAGGGCCAGGACGAGGTAAAAGAGCTGATTGCGAAAAAGATCACCGACCACATCGACACCGTTTACCTGATGCAGCTATTTTGGATACGCCATCAGGAGTTTTTCATTTGATCTTAAGTTTTTTACACAGCCCTTTGGTTTTTGTACTTGTATTATGGGTATTATGAGTTGTTTTCTTGACTCTTGTGTTGTTGTCTCTTTTTGGCGTTTTGTTTTCGAATAAATGTTGCAACTCTTTTTTTATTTAGTATCTTGGTATTATGATTTTTTGCGAGCAACTTTGGTAATTTGATTTTTGTGAGATTACCTGGTAGTCTTATTCATGTGTGTTCCCTTCCCTAACTTTCTTCAGGTGGCCGCTGTGCTAATCGAGAACGGCGCCGCCTTGGACTCGGCCACCAAGAAGGGATTCACACCCCTTCACTTGACGGCCAAGTACGGACACATCAAGGTGGCCCAGTTGCTGCTCCAAAAGGAGGCGGATGTGGATGCGCAGGGCAAGAACGGAGTCACTCCGTTGCATGTGGCTTGCCACTACAACAACCAGCAGGTTGCCCTGTTGCTGCTGGAGAAGGGAGCCAGTCCACATGCCACGGCCAAGAATGGACACACCCCTCTCCACATTGCGGCCAGGAAGAATCAGATGGATATAGCCACAACCCTACTGGAGTACGGCGCCTTGGCCAATGCCGAGAGCAAGGCCGGATTCACCCCGCTGCACCTGAGCAGCCAGGAGGGTCATGCCGAGATCTCCAATCTGCTGATCGAGCACAAGGCCGCCGTCAATCATCCGGCCAAGAACGGCCTGACACCCATGCACCTGTGTGCCCAGGAGGACAATGTGAATGTGGCCGAGATTCTGGAGAAGAACGGAGCCAACATCGACATGGCCACCAAGGCGGGTTACACCCCGCTGCATGTCGCCTCTCACTTTGGACAGGCCAACATGGTGCGCTTCCTGCTGCAGAATGGCGCCAATGTGGATGCGGCCACCTCGATTGGCTACACTCCGCTCCATCAGACCGCCCAGCAGGGTCATTGCCATATTGTTAACCTCCTGCTGGAGCACAAGGCCAATGCCAATGCCCAGACGGTCAATGGACAGACTCCGCTGCACATTGCCCGCAAATTGGGCTACATAAGTGTGCTCGACTCGCTGAAGACCATCACCAAGGAGGATGAGGCAGCCGCTGCTCCGGCCCAAACCGAGGAGAAGTATCGCGTGGTGGCTCCCGAGGCCATGCACGAGTCCTTCATGTCCGACTCCGAGGAAGAGGGCGGTACGTAAACCTTTGAAATTCCCTTAAACCCTAACCATAAGCCACAAGATCACGAGATCACAAGATCACTGCCCAGCTAGTCAGCCAGCACACAGACACCGAGCACAACCCATAGTTTACATACCTAGTTTACGATAGTCCTAAGTGAATCCCCGCTCTTTCATGTGTGTGTCAGGCGACACTAACTGGCAACTGGACGCTGGCTACGAGTACGGCATTGGCATTGTCCCGGTCTATCTGCCCTACTACCAGGGCGACAAGCTCTGTGTCTCCAGTAAGTGACCAGGGCCACTTGGAAAGCCCTATCCGTATCCGTATACTCGTATTCGTATTCGTATTTCTATCCTAAGTGCTGGCCGTTATAAAGTGCACTAATTGGCTGTGATTGGATTGGACTGGCTTTATAAATTCTCAACCAAAGTTTGGCGTACTCAAGGCACTTTATATGGGGCTGAAATGTATAAATGTAAACTATTTCTTGACGTTGTAATTGGGCAAAGGAGTAAAAACTCACTCCTTCCTTATCTATATTCTCTTTTAAAATAATATTTAAAATTTTATGACCAAATAATAGGAAATAGAAAGTACCAGGAAAGGAAAATCACTAACTTATTTGATAAACTGATTACCATTTATTCTATTCAATTCAAAATTAAGACTAAAGATTAAAACTCAGTAAAATTAAATAAAAAGACTGACTTTACCGTCGAAAATACAATTAGGTACAAAATAGTTATCATAAAAATTGAAAAAATAAATAAGAACCAAATATACACCTTGATAAAATATCTAGAATCTTTTGACTTTGTTGTCAAATTCAGGTCGAAGAAATCTAAAACTGAATTTGCTTGAAACCGCGGCATGAAAAAATGTACTCCTCTGTGTCTGTATCTATACCACCACTGTTATCGTATCCATGTAATATGCTCCTATTTAATGGTCATGCTAGCTTTATATCACCCTTATACAATATATATATATTTATTATAACGATTATAAAACTGAAGCATGTGAACCTAACGAAATTTTGTAACTAAAATCAAACTCATTTGCATTCTTCTACTTTCAATGCACTGCGCTCTCATCTGCAATCCAACAATTACCAACCAATCAACAACAACAATTCCGACACTTAAACAACAACCAACAACACCAAACAACAAACAACAATAATAATATCAACAACAACTACAACGCTATATGGCCAATTGGACTGTCTTGTGCTTAAACAAAATGCAAATGCTGCGGAATGCCCTCGAAACGCATCGAAATCGAATCAAAACTCTAGGCGAAGACAATATGCTATCAGATCAACCATACCGCTATTTGACCGTTGATGAAATGAAATCCCTAGGCGACGACTCGCTACCGATCGATGTGACCCGTGACGAGCGAATGGACTCCAACCGGATGACCCAGAGCACCGAGTATGCCTCTGGAGTTCCGCCGACCATCGGTGAGGAGGTGATCAGTCCCCACAAGACCCAGGTGTACGGCAGTTCGCCCAAGGCCACTGTGGACGGGGTGTACATCGCCAATGGATCTGGTCACGATGAGCCGCCGCATGTGGGGTGAGTTTCTTGGTTGAGATCCACATAGATCCATACATATATTGGTTCCTTTTTTTCATTGATACAACGAGAATCTTAAATAGATAGTTGATTTATAACTCACGTTTCCATGTGGCTTCCTCAAACTAATTTCTGTTCCTTTTGCAGCCGCAAACTAAGCTGGAAGAGCTTCCTGGTGTCCTTCCTGGTCGATGCCCGTGGAGGAGCCATGCGCGGCTGTCGTCACAGTGGCGTCCGCATGATCATCCCCTCGCGGTCCACCTGTCAGCCGACCAGGGTCACCTGTCGCTATGTGAAGCCGCAGCGCACCATGCATCCGCCCCAGTTGATGGAGGGTGAGGCCCTGGCCAGTCGTGTCCTGGAACTGGGTCCCTGCTCCACCAAGTTCATTGGCCCGGTGATCATGGAGGTGCCGCACTTTGCCTCGCTGCGCGGCAAGGAGCGTGAGATTATAATCCTGCGCTCGGACAATGGAGAGACATGGCGGGAGCACACCATCGACAATTCCGAGGAGATCATACACGACGTGCTGCAGCAGTGCTTCGAGCCAGAGGGTGAGTGAGAAAGTGACTTCGGTGTAGTCTATAACTGTGGTCTATAACTGCAACTCCTCGCCACAGAGATTGCCCAGCTGGAGGAGCAGGCTGGCAACCATGTCTGCCGGTTCGTCACCTACGACTTCCCTCAGTACTTTGCCGTCGTGTCGCGCATTCGCCAGGAGGTCCATGCCATCGGACCCGAGGGCGGCATGGTGTCCAGCACCGTGGTGCCACAGGTGCAGGCCGTCTTCCCACAGGGAGCCCTCACCAAGAAGATCAAAGTTGGCTTACAGGTAAACCTCTTTAAACCGCGCAAGGGCGTTGCGCCTGAGAAACTGCGCAAAATAAGCGTAAATCATGTGCCCAAGAAGAAGCGCTTCTCGCTCATCTGGTAAACCAACCAGGGCAGTTATATCTATATCTTTAACTAAAAAAAAAAAGGAATCAGAAATCTAAAACAAATGCGCCATCGGTCGGCAATATACTCTCGAGCATTTAATCTACAACTTCCCTGAATAATATCAAAAAAGAATGCAAAGATGTTTTCCAAAATGAAAATGAGCATTTATAAGCAGTACTCCTATAACCAGTAACTAATAACCATCTATGTTAACCCGCCCCAAATCCTGTGTAGTGAAATATGGTAGATCCAACTGTCCGAAGTTCGTTTACAGCAGTCCGAGTGGAGTAAATATGCCTAACTAAAGCCGTTGTAAGCGATCTTCGGAGCTGACTTTTCCAAATGTTATTACTCGTATGAAATATGTGCACTTTGTTTGATTATATTGAGACTCACTTAATAACTTTACGGCACTATGCTTATGGAGCCATTCTGGAATCGGTATCCTCATGCTAACCTAATCACGAATGCTATGCAAGCAGTGACATACAATAATACAATTATACGAACCGAATAAATTTGATCATGGATCAAGCCAAGTCAAGCAAACTTATAAACAGCAAGAGCAAAAAAATTTGTCCAACTTGATAAGACATATGAAATACTTATATCGAATATTATGATACATTTACCTATATGCTAACTACTCTTAACTATTCATACATTATTTATGATTATTATCTACTTATGCATAAGATTATACTTACAAGTTCTCTGAAATGCAGTACTACCCAATAAATTTAGTTCGACAAAAACTTTATGCCAATGAAACTGTTTTAATTACTTTTCATTTGATTACTTTCATTCAATTGCTTTTTCAAAAAAGAAAAAAGAAAAGAGATGAGGTGAAAATACTTAGAGAGTTACAATTGGGTCCGGTTTGGAGTGCCTAACGAAGTTGTAACATTTTAGCCATGCCGTAAGCAAAAAACGATTTTATAATGGCCCCACTCATGAGTTCAAATTTTCGCACGTTTTATTTGCATTTAACTGATATTTGTAAATTTCTACATTTTCAATATTTACGTTTATTTTATTGAGTTCTGTACATTCTGTATAAAGTTTTCTAGTTCTTTAGTTGTAGACAGAGTTTTTTTGATAACTAAATTTATTGGGACATAAATGGGCTCGAACATTGTTATCGTTTGTAGTTAACTTATGCCGTAATTTAACTGAAACATGCAATTGCTCAATACAACAACCATGAAAACGATATAGCATAAACATCCAACCTATAAGCATTGTACAAAAACAAGAAAACTTAAAAACGAAGTGTAATCAAATCGATGATGTTCACCATTTAGCCCAAAGACTCATTTCACTTGATTTTGATTTATTGGTTTCCTTATGACAGACAAGAAGCGCATATTTCGTATAAAAACTTTTGTTTGTACATTTTGGTTAAGTTCCCTTGTTTTTTGTTCATCTCATGATTGTGTGTGCTGTGAATAAGCGTGGCCGGTAAATCGATTTTTGTCTATAGTGCCAATCGAAATCCGTTACACTCGTTCTAGGCCCAGCCGGTCGATCCCGATCTCACCGCCAAGCTCTTGGGTCGCGGCGTGGCCGTATCGCCGATCGTTACGGTCGAGCCGCGACGCCGTAAATTCCACAAGGCCATCACCCTCAGCATGCCAGCCCCCAAGGCTCACAGCCAGGGGATGATCAATCAGTACTCGGGCAACACGCCCACCCTGCGACTGCTATGCTCCATAACAGGTAAGTCCCAGCCGATCCATTACCGATCTAAGAGCCAGCCAAGAGCCGGTCTTTTGTGTTGTTTGTACGATGTGATCCAAGCAGTTATTATTACCAATTACCAATTACCATTATGACTATTACGAAGTATATCCACTTACATTTCCATTACGTTAGTTGATGTTTTTTGAGTATTACTGATCCTCCTCGATACCCCTGAACTCCACATCCGCTCTCTCTCTCTCTCTATCTCTATAAGAATCTGTCTCAGGCCTTCATTTACTTCATTCCTGTTTATGATTTCTTGGGTGTAACTATATATGCTTTCGTTGAGTTGAGTTTGTACGTGCTTCCGTTGTTCGATTTGGTTGTCTATAACATTTAGAATACAAGTATCTCATGTGCTAAAACGTAGTACTATATATATACCATACATGCCATATATACTATATCCAAACCTGTACAGTGGAAATTGCCCAAATCTAAAGCCAAAACTCTGGGGAGCACTCCCTAATTTGAATTGAAATTGAAATTTTAATGATATTGAGATTGAATTGAGAAACATTTGTTCGTAGGTCCCATCCGATCCGAAATGAAACATAGTGCTTGTGTCTGTGTAGTAGAAGCGTAAACATAAGTTATTCGAACGGGTTCTTCCGGCAGGAGCCCGCATCGTATCGTATCGTATCCTATCGTAATTTCTTTGGAATCTAGACAGTTGTAGAGCATTTGCCACCTTCACCTCCGATACGTTCATGCATCAACGACACCCACACACTACACAGAAACAGAAAAAGAAAAAAAAGATACAGCTACAGATACAGAAACATATACAGATACTCCACATCTATAGCTCGTACTTCAGCTCGATCCTAACCCAGATCAGTGTCATGTTCAGTGTGTCTCTTCATTGTGCCAAACGGTGTTCGTTCCGTTACCCTTTGTTCGATTTGCGTTCCTTACCGCTTTAGTTTGTTCTGATGATTTTCAATGATTTCGATTTGTATTTCGATTTCGATTTCGTGTTGAGCAAAAAAAAACCCAAACAAACAAACTTCAATTCAATTCTTGATTGAAAACCTATTTAATTGTTCTATAATTTCGTACTAATGCGTCATTGCATACGTGTGCACGCATTCCGTTCTGTTTTCTCAATCCATTGAAGGTGTGTTTCGGAAAAGGTCTCTAAAAGGTAACTAAAACTGACTCAAACGTCACAAATACTAAAATAAATAATACAAAAATTCAGAAATTCACAAACATGTATGAAGTTTCAAATTGAAACTGTTTACAAAAATAAAAATCGTTATTTGTTCATATTTAGTTGTTTCGTTCTATGCCAAACAAAAACAAAATAAAAAATAATAATAACAATATTATTGTGTTGCAAAATGAGGCATACAACCAAATCCCAGAAGAAAATTTGACAAAAAAAATTTGAAAATTCTGCATATTTTACTTATGATAAATTCTCTTGTTAAGAAACTATTGCAAATATTTCAAACAATTTATTTTTCAACTTCTATGCCTTAAATCCTTGGTTTTTACTCAGTTCCTTTCAGTTATTCGTTTTTAGCTGCCCCCTTTAATTTCCTGAGTTTCGTTGAATTCTCTGCTTGAATTCGGGTTGCGCTGCGTCTTTGGGTTCACTACACCAGATGCTCGGGGTTAACTTCTGTTTGGTGGGGCCTGCTCAAGACCCCACTCGATTGGCAATGTTCTCTAAGCCAAGATAACGCTTCCAGCTCAAAGCAGCTTAGTTTTTGAAGTAAGCTAACTTTCCAATTTACTTTTACGAACCTTAAGCTTGTCATGCAAACGTCTTTGCCGCCTTCTCTCTCTCTCTGTCTAACCTCTCTCCCTCTTACATACAATAATATGAAATTCCTATGCGACTTTCTGACTGCACGCGGTTTAATGCCAAATATATAACTAAACTGCACAATTTCATTAAAGAGTTTGTAGGTTAAAGTTGCTCTTTGGGCCATTGAAACCGTAAAAAAAGCGAGGCCTCCAGATTGTGCCAGATTACTTTGATTTCTTCAGTTGTTAAGTTGTTCAGTTACCGATTCGAATCTTATTCTAATTCCTTACATACTTGTTATGGCTCTCAAGGCTTTACATTTAATTTTTAATTAACATTTTCGGTTGGAATGCCATGCACCTGATTGTAGTTCGTTTATCTGTTGTTTATTGAGCGTTAAACCTTTGCGTTGATTGCTATTATTTCGTGTAAAACAAAGCAGAATTATTGTCTATATCAATTGTTTTTTTTCCAAAAAAAATTAAACCAAATATGAATGATCAATTTCGAATTTCGACTGTTTGTGGCACCAAAGAGAACTTTTCTGAAACCGAATAAATGTCAACTATTGAGAAAGAAACTAAAGTCAAGCGAATGCTGTGGCAAGCTCAATAATATCATATTACAAACGGTGTTTTGATAATGTACTATACATATATAAACATAAAAAAATGTATCAACAAGTTGACGATTCTTTACATTCCTATTAAATTCTGTTTACGTTTGTATGATTTATTTCTTGATTTCTTGGTTCTGTTTCGTTGGGACTTCAGTTAATTTGAACACATTTACAACAAGAAACACGTGACACGCTCACTTATTTTCCATTCAAGATAAACCAAATAAACCAAATTTGTTTTTCCAAAATATTAAGCATGTTGTTTCGAAACGGCTTCAAAGTAAGCGCAACAAGTACCCTAGTACTCGTACCTCTGTAAATGCTACAGCCCTATCAAATTAACCAAATATATGCTTGAAATCAAAGTGCCTCATCAATTCACACACTCCACAATACACTCCACTCTCGACATTCAACTGGCGCCATCTACATCATCACATTCATGTCATGCCATAGATAACAACAAGATACTAAATATTTCTAATACTTATCGCTAAATACGACTTTAAAATACTATACCATAAACTGTATACAATAATACTTTTCGTTACTACTCCTATTCCATCTAATTGCTTTGTAATTAACACACACAATCGTAATTCTCTCTAAACAAGTTTTTGTGTTGAGTTTATGGTTTCGTTTGTGAAATTAGTTCAACAATTTTGGAATTCAATTCAATATTTATCTGCTAATGAGACAACAGTAGAGATTTTCAAGAGTTTTTACATACATATATGTAGTCTATGCGTAAACCCCACTGTCCAGGACGTGAATCCCGCCACTGAACGTTTCTGTTTTCCGTCTTCCATCTAACTAATCCATCGCTAGGCGGACCATCCCGCGCTCAATGGGAGGATGTCACCGGTTCCACGCCCTTGACATTTGTCAACGACTGTGTCTCCTTTACGACCACTGTATCAGCTCGTTTCTGGCTGATGGATTGCCGCAATATCTCGGATGCCACCAAAATGGCCACCGAACTGTACAAGTAAGTGGTTTCCCGCCAAATTTCGTAAGTTCCATACTAAATGCATTATTATTGGAACGCAGGGAAGTTATTCACGTACCGTTCATTGCCAAGTTCGTGGTGTTCGCCAAGAAGATCGAACCTTTTGAGGCCAGACTCCGAGTCTTCTGCATGACCGACGATCGAGAGGATAAAACTTTAGAGAAGCATGAGCTCTACACGGAAGTGGCCAAGAGCCGGGATGTCGAGGTCCTCGAGGGTAAGCCGCAGTACATCGAGATGGCCGGAAACTTGGTTCCCGTGACCAAATCGGGCGACCAGCTACAGTTGCAGTTCAAGGCCTTCCGTGAGAACCGTCTGCCCTTCACTGTGCGGGTTAAGGATCAGCATGCCGATATTGTCGGTCGCACTTTGTTCATGAAGGAACCGAAGGTGGCCAAGGGTGAGCCACCGCAACAGCCCATCTGCATCCTGAACATCGTGCTCCCGGAGGCTGTAATCCCTGACTCCACTACCGCCTTCTCGGACCGCGTCACCTCTGCCTACAGGACCTCAATGTTCAGTTTAAGCAAACATCAGAATGACCACTACATCGGCGACATTCGCATCGTTGATCTGTCCAACCTTTTGGGTAAGGACTGGATTCAGCTGGCCCCAGAGATTGGCATCAATGCAGAGGAGATCGACGAAATCATCAACCAGAACACAGATAGTATTGCCAGGCAAGCGCAGAGCATGATCCGGCTGTATAAGGACAAACCCAACTACGATATCCTCTCGTTGGAAACGGCTCTCAAAAACATTGGACGGGACGACATCATGAAGAAGTGTAAGAGTGGGCGACTATCGCATTCGCGCGAGTTTGATGAGACTGACATCATGAAGAACTCGGAGTCCGTGGAGGAGCTCGTTCGCAGAGAAAGTAAGTAGAAGTGCCAATCAGTTATGAAGATCTAACCTAGCTTTTGATCTTTTTATCCTAAATGGCTAACTCATTTTGCACATCTTTCCATTGAATAACCCTTTAAGATCTTCCCCCAGGCAAGCGAATCCAGCAAATCAACGAACGCGAGGAAGTCAAATACTCTGCCGAGGAGAAGGAAGTCGAGGAATCCGAGTCCGATGAAGAAGCTGCCAAGCGAACGGTTGCCGAGCGACGGGAGAAGATTGTCAAGCGCCTGTCCGTAGAGCGATCAATTCCTGCCTCAACTCAGAAGAGAGAGATCACCCGCGAGATAACCGAAATCAAGAGAAAAAGTCTTATCGAGGACAAGAAGGCTCACCATGAGTCCGAGATACTGATGCAACTGCCTGCTGATAACGTGATCATCAAGACAACCACAGTACCCGACCAAGTCATCAAGATGAAGATGGGAAAGATGGACTCCACCGAGGTTAGCAAAAGCGAGTTCGACAAGGAACTGACACACAAGTTCAAGACATCCGGGCGCAGCTCAGAGGAGGAAGACCAGCCATCATCCCCAGATCAGACCGACAAGATTGTCCAAGACATCAGTGCTGCCGAAAAGAAGGAGAAGGATGTGGTGACCTTCAGTCGGGTGACGACGATTACCCGTCAAGAGGCACGTGACATCACCGAGGACTTCCTGGAGATCGAGAAGCGCAGCCAACTGCCAGCTACATCCACCACCGCGACAGTTCACGAGAAGTTCGTTGAGGAGGTCAAGGAAAAGACAAGCCCCCTGGCTTCAGTGCCGCAGGAAACCGTCAAAGAGGTCCAGCAAGTCATTAGCGAGGTGACCGAAATTGCTAGCAAGAAGGTTGAGAACATAATTAGCTCCTTCGAGAGCAGCAAACCTGTGGAAGTCACGGCAACCCTGCCCTCAACTCAGGCAACTGTCGAAACAACGAAGGTCAGCGAGACCATTAAAAACCTGGAGGAAGCCAAGACCGTGACTCAGGAACAAGGGAAAACTGTTCAAGTCATCGAGAGCTCAAGTATCGAGGAGACAATTGCGGAATTCGAAGCCAAGAAGGTTAAATATGACTTCCATGGCGGCGAGCCCAAAACCCAGATCCCTAAGTTCACACGGAAGCCCAGCGAGGACTCTATGAAGCCCACAGCAGCTCCGCGTGCTACAATTGAATCGGAGATTGATTCAGTCATTGAAATCAAGTCCGAGAAACCGATCTCAAAAATTCCTGTGAAGACTATACAAACCGAAGCTCAAAAGGTTGTCGAAGTGGATGCACGAAAGATCACTCAAGACTTCTTGCAGGGCGAAAAACTGGCTGCCGAACCCAAGGCAACTCCAGCTGCCAGCAAGATTCCCAAAGTGGAGCCGAGAAAATCGGTGGACAAGCAGGTCGACCGGGAGTCCAAAATCCTTGATGATGTTGTGGCCTCTACGGCTACCATTATGACCGCAGGTCTGGGGAGCGAACAGCTCAAAGAGAAGCCCGTCGAACAGTCTGAGATTATCGCCAAGGCCGAGACAGTCACCGAAAAGGTAACCGAGCTGCTTGACACCTTCCACAAGATCGAGGAGAAAGTGGCCAAGTCTGAGAAGACCTCGGATGTTTCCAGCAAAGTCGAGGACCTAGTCAAGATTGAAGACAAGCCGCTTTCGCAAGTTCAACCTAAAGAGGATAAAGTGGCAGAAAAGGTGGCAGAGGTAGTTGAAACATTCCACAAGATCGAGGAGCAGATTACGACCGCCGAAGCCCGCAAGATCACCCACGATTTCCTCAGTATGGAACAGCAAACCCAATTGCCGAGCATTCCACAAGTCGCTGAGAAGCCCCTTGAATCCAGTCTGACGTCCACAAGTGCATCGGAACCTGAATCAATAGTTACCGTGAAACACTCACCGCCAGCGAGTAAGATACCTGTGGTGGAGCCCAGAAAGTCCCTTATCGAGGAAGCTCCAAAGCCTCTGGTTGAGCCTGAGCCTGTGAAGGCCACCGAAAAGAAGTCCCTGAATGAGCGACAACTTACCGCTGATTTCTTGAGCATGGAACAACAAACCCAGCTGGTGGCCGAGCCTGCCAAAACGCTGGTAGAGGAGGTGATGAAGACAGCCGAGCAAATGGTGGAGCAACCCAAGCAGCAAAAGCCACTTAATGAGCGTCAACTTACAGAGGATTTCCTAGTTATGGAACAGCAGACACAACTACCGTCAAAGGTCCTCAGCACCGAGGCTAAGAAAACAGATAACCTGATCGATGGCATTGAGTCAGCGGCTCCAGTTGGAGGCAACGCATCTCCATTCCACACACCCAAGCTGACCACCAGTGTGGTAACCCAGGAGCCACAACAACAACTGGCGAGTGAATATGATAGCGACACCTTTGGCAAGCAGGCCACCGTTCCACTGAGAGAGTCCATCAAAGAGGAGGGTCTGGTTCCTCCAGTATCCGTGGAGCCAAGGAAGTCGCTCACCGATGCCGAGTTCTGCAAGTCGGTTGGCGAAACGATTACCAAGAAGATGAGCGTGGGCGTGATTGAAATATCCGATGAGCTCAAGAAAATGGGTAAATCATCCTAGCCCCATTTGTCTTGCCCAACATTACCCTTTACTTTATATTTCTTTAGAGAGCGAAATCCCTCACTCCCAGACTCCACCACCCACACCGAGTGACACCAAAACCGATAAGCAGAATGAGGAGCCAGAACTGATCAGCTTGGAACGTGGTAAGTTGGTAAAACTAATAGCTTATTCTCTGAATAATAATCTGAATATGCAAACAATTCCAACACAGATTACCTGGCTGACACTGTGACCACCCTGCATACGACCACAGAGTCGACCTTCGAACGCGTCTCAGCCATTACCAAAATTGGTAAGTGCGAATTCTGAAATGAGTGGCTGCTCAAATCTATGCTCTATTCCTATGCAATTTGTAATTGTTATGTAAACTTTCTTTATATATTTTCCTATGTTTGCCTTTTTCGGTAAAAGAATATAACTCTATAAACATTATTTTTGTACACCCCTTCTTTTAACTTGAATATTTTCATTTGTTCTTTTTTTGCCACAATCCGTAGTGTTTCTTGAACTGTTTTTCGGTTTTATCCCATTCCGTTACTCCCACTATTCTCTGTTCCTCTACATTTCGTCTTGATTTAAGTCTAAAGGCTTTTTGTATGCAAAGTTCCATTCAACCATTAAACGATTGCGATCTAAGAACTATTAGTTAGTTAACTGTATCTATGAAAACGAATGGCAAACTGCAACTGTGTGTATCTTAATCAAAAAAGTCTGTAAGTGCGGCAGTCAATGTGCCATAAATTGAAACGAACAGGGGATTTCTCAATCCTCGGATAACAAACGCCAAACTGAAGTGCATTGAATGAATGTGGCCACGAAATCACGCATATACTTGTACCGAAACGAATGTCGTTAAGTTTGCCAGATAATCCAATTACGTTAGCACTGACGAAAGGTCGTAGAAACATGGATAATAGTCTGTCTGGCGCCGTTCTGCGCAGTGTATGCATAACACTCGGAGGTGTCAATGTCAGTGGGCCAGCCAATCAATAGATCGAACCACGAATCGATTTTGCATTAATAACTTTAACTGGTTCTCGAAGCGCTCTCCGCTCGGGGATACTTTCCTGTCGACCGTAGAAATCCTATTAGTCCATTAGCCCTTGGAAGATCTGCACAGTTAATAGCATTTCCCAGCGATTCTTTATATAACTTGTGGCTGTTCAATCCACCGCAGGGTGGTGAGAAAGCCGACCCCTGCGCAGTTATGTCATAGGGCCAGGGGGCACATAGCTAGCGAAAGCCGAGCGGTGGCGTATACCTAATTTAATTTGCTTCTGGCATTCTTGCAGTACAGCAATAGCCGCGCTTTTCGGGCAGATTTAGTCACGAATTTGAATTTCCCAAGTACGCGCGATTCGGCATTTAGACAGAGAACGTATTTTGGTCAAAGTAGCGACTACTTAGTGTATCTTGTGTTATTTTGTGTTTTAAATAAAATATTTCTAAACAGCGGGACTAACTTTTAAGAAGTACATTAGTGTTGATTTGTGATTGTGGTTCATTCAATGCGCAACGGAATAAACTATTTAAAATAAACTTAACCAACCACTAAAGTAACTTTAAGTCTATTATATTTTAATGGTAAGTTCTCATGTATAATGACAATTAATTTGAAAAGTTGCCACAGTTTTAGGACCTATGTTTATACATCTATGATGGGTATCGTTTTTTCTGATAGGTCTCTCCCATTGTTGTCCTCTCAACTCTCATGGTATACCAATTACGTTTGCAATTTTAAACAAATATTTAAGCAATTGAGTTTATGTTTTTCAATCAACTACTGCAAGCTACAATTAAATAATTCGATTTGTGTTTAACCTATGTAATTACCTTGTTTACTATACTCGTACTCAATCGGCCTATAGATGTGATCTATGAATAAGCCAAAGCATATAATCTACAATACTTCCTATATTAACATTCGTTTAGCAATTACTAAGATTTTTTTCATTAAGATAAACACTTTTGGCATACTTTTGGATTTCCGAAATTAAAAGAAGAAAAATTTGAAACCTCACCCATATTGGGATCAGCAAGGAGCTGGGCGACCAGCCGTCTTTCGATCTCCATATGAGGATTCATCGAAGAACACTCCAATGAACCACCATGGCCTTCAGTTTGCAATGTTTATGTTTGATTTGTTTTTCGCAAATATAATTATGTCTTCTGTTGCTTTTCGTAACTTTATCAATCCTTAACGAAAAAGCATATGTTTACCATATATATAACAAATAGTGTACTGTATCTGTATAAGTCGAGCCACATCCAGATCTCACTGTAGCATCTCTATATAGTACTAGCATATCAAACTCGTATTCCTACTTTTTGTCATTATTTGCGAATTTGAAAACCAACAGCCACAATTATATTAGCCTCACTGTATAATCAGCGTTTGATTTGTTTGCACCCAGACCCTCCAGCCCAGCGTGCTTTTTAATGTAATTGGTTGTTTATAGATCACTTTAAATACCGTACGAGTATGTGACATATGATGTCGTGGTTTGTTCTTAAACTTGCAATACTAGCTAATTTTGCTTTTTGATTTCATAATCAACATAAACATTGCTTAAATATTAGCAAATCAAAAATATGCAAACGTAATCAGCTCAGCTCATAAATTATACTCGAAGCATTGAATTTTGTGCAGCATCCAAGCAAGCAGAAATGGGACCAAGAATCCACGACCTCATATGCAGCATTTATACGTATGAATCTGAATGAAGCTCAGCTTATCTCATCCCAAGTTAAAGTTGGGTCGGTTCAGCTAAGCTCCATCTGACATCTGTTCAATGCGAAACAGATATTTTGATTTCGCTTCTAAACTAAATACTACAAAATAAGCATTAAGTGCATGTTTGTGCCTGCTGCTGGGTTTTTGGCGAGAAGCTTGTAGTATGAAAATATGCATATATATGTACCGAATCGTAAGTACGTATGTATGTATATCGGCAACTCAATTGCACTGTGTACATAGACTAACCCACCATAAAGAACCCATGGTTTGATTTTAAATTGGTGTTAACTGTGTTTATATTGCCATGTTTTCTACTCCACTCTACTTCTAACCAAACCCTCTTTTGCCATCCCTGGAATGCCTCAAACAGAGCACTTCAGTGTTCATAATGTAAAAACCGAAACCTTTACAAAAACAGATGAACCTGATAAGCTGCTTCATAGTGTGGTAGCTGTCCCCGATATTCAGAAATTGTACTCACAAGACACTACCTCATTTACAGAAATGAGTACAAGTAGTCAAACACCGAAGATGACAACAACGACGACCCTAACAGCACAAATAGAACGCACCAAAGTAGACCTGACTATTCCAGATCAAGATCAGCTGAAGAAGGAGCTGAAGGATCAGTCCGCAGTAGATATAGATGCAGAAGCAGACACAAGTTCCAGTGATAGGGAGTACTTAGAGCAAATTATGGGCTGTGGTGATGTTAGACGCAAGATTATGCGTTTGGAAAGCAGTGGCAGCACAGAATCAGTGGATTCAATTGGCAAGCAATCCGCTGTCCCTCCCAAATACATAGGCGATAATGTGCCAGTGGTGCGAGAGGTGGTGCAGAGCATTGAGGATAAGATCTGCAGTACAGTGGTGGCGGCTATTCCATTTACGGTGCAGAAACGGCAGCCTCACGAAGATGATAAAGAACCAGATGTAGAAGAGTTGGAAAAGCAAATACTAACCGCAGCAGACTTAGCCCTGGATAAGCTAATCAAGTGTGAACAACCCGCTCAGGTGGTTAAGATTTCACCTATCGAAGCCATGGCCATCGACCTCAAAGAGATTGAAGAAGAAGTTTGTGAAAGGGTTTGTGAGAAGCGCAAGTCCTTTGTTGTAGCTGAAGACTTATGTGAAACGGAAAAGACTTTAACAGAACAGGTAATAGGTTTAAATAGGCAAGTAGAACAGGTACCTGCAAAGATTTTAACTGAAGCTGTTGAGAAGCACTTAGACTTAGAAGGTAAGGATGTTAGTGAAGTTTTACCAAAGGTTAGGGAAGTCGTGCAGGACATTGAACGCAGATATCCCACAGCGAGCCTAGAGGCCAAGCCATTTAGTCCACGAAAGCGCTCAGCACCGGACCGTAAAGCTGATGTTTCGTCCATAGAGCAGCAGATTTTAAGCGAAGCCGATCTGATTTTAGACGGTTTAGGCTCTAAGCGCATACCAGAGCAAAAGGTACACTCGCCCGTTTCTTCAATGCAAAAGACGAGCAGCAGTACCGAAAATCTCGAAGACGTATGTGAAAAGAAATGCTCAAAGCGCACAATCTCAGATATGGCAAAGGCATTTGAAAGGCAAGGAGAGGAAGAATGTTTACCAACAATTAAAGACGTCAAGTCGACAACGACCATGTTCCTAGAGCACGAGTCTGTAAAATACGATATAACTGAAAGTATTAAAGAGTTTGAAGCCAAGAGTACTTTACATGAAGGACTAACAGAGATTGCAGAGAGTCAAATTAGGTTTTTAACAGAATGTGATACACAAGAATTTCCAATAGAATCAATTAAGGATACTAAACTTGTAGAATTTCCTAAGCTTGCACACACCCTGGAACGATTACATTCCATTTCCAAAACTGACGTTGAAGATACAAAAGAGTTTGTCCACGTAGCTAGTGAATATGAATCGAAAATGGATAAACTTGTTAATCAGAGTGAACACTTAACAGCACAAAAAGGTAACCAAAACCTAGAAATGGACATCAATGTAAAGTTTCCGACGCAAGATGAATCAGACAAAGTTGAGACACACAAGTTCTTTGCCTCAAAGAACTCTGAACTTGTCCCACTGACTGAGCACACCCTGAATAAGTTTCCATCTGACGTAAAAGCTTATTTAGATAAACCACTAATTGAGAGCGATAGTGACGAAGAGCTGGACAATCTGAAAAAAATAAACAAACTAAAACATTTATCAAAAATTGAACATAAAACTATCTTAGATTCAACTAGGTCAGTCAAAACAACTCATAAAAGAGAAATAACCAAGTTCCCAACAGCAAACGACAATTTAACTGATACATATAGAACTAACTCAGAGTCACATAAGCCAAAAGACTATTCGGACGATGAAAGTGAAGAAGAGTTTGGAATTCCCAAACCTCAAGACAAGCCTGTTACCCAGCCCACTCCTTTGGTAACTCCTTCAATCAGGTGTGAAGATAAATCCCCTCATAAACCTGATGACAAACCAAAGGCTCTTGAGCAAAAAGACGAAAAGGTCCCATCTAAGCTAGATGACAAGCCCAAGTCACCAACTGAGTCTGTAAATCCTATTCCAAAAGAGTATTCCGACGATGAAAGCGACGAAGAGTTTGAAATTCCCAAGCCTCAAGACAAACCTGATGGTAAACCAACTCCTTCGGCAACCCCCTTCTCTAGTGCTCCTGTAGAATTCCTCCCTAAAGATGATGTAAAGCCTAAAGAACTTATCACTTTTAAGGCGGAAGAAACTTCAACCACAATTCAAACCAGCATAAAATCTGCAAGCTTTACTGTGGAAACTTTAGATAGCAAGACCAGCAAGCCATTAGATCCGTTTGCAAACTTGAAAGATGATAAGATCCCAACTTCATTAGGAGACAAACCCAAGTCTCCCGTTGAGACGGTTAGACCTATCACAAAAGTGTATTCGGACGATGAAAGTGACGAAGAGTTTGGAATTCCCAAACCTCAAGACAAGCCTTTTACCCAACCCACTTCTTTGGTAACTCCTTCAATCAGTGGTGAAGATAAATCACCTCTTCAACCTGATGACAAACCAAAAGCTCTTGAGCAAAAAGACGAAAAGGTTCCATCTAAGCTAGATGACAAGCCCAAGTCACCAATTGAGTCTGTAAAACCTATTCCAAAAGAGTATTCCGACGATGATAGCGACGAAGAGTTTGAAATTCCCAAGCCTCAAGACAAACCTGATGGTAAACCAACTCCTTCGGCAACCCCCTTCTGTAGTGCTCCTGTAGAATTCCTCCCTAAAGATAATGTAAAGCCTAAAGAAGTTATCACTTTTAAGGCGGATGAAACTTCAACCACAATTCAAACCACCATAAAATCTGCAAGCTCTACTGTGGAAACTTTAGATAGTAAGACCAGCAAGCCAATAGATCCGTTTGCAAACTTAAAAGATGATAAGATCCCAACTTCATTAGGAGACAAACCCAAGTCCCCCGTTGAGACGGTTAGACCTATCGCAAAAGTGTATTCGGACGATGAAAGTGACGAAGAGTTTGGAATTCCCAAACCTCAAGAAAAGCCTGTTACCCAGCCCACTCCTTTGGTAGCTCCTTCAATCAGTGGTGAAGATAAATCCCCTCTTCAACCTGATGACAAAAAAGACGAAAAGGTCCCATCTAAGCTAGATGACAAGCCCAAGTCACCAATTGAGTCTGTAAAGCCTATTCCAAAAGAGTATTCTGACGATGAAAGCGACGAAGAGTTTGAAATTCCCAAGCCTCAAGACAAACCTGATGGGAAACCAACTCCTTCGGCAATCCCCTTCTCTAGTGCTCCTGTAGAATTCCTCCCTAAAGATGATGTAAAGCCTAAAGAAGTTATCACTTTTAAGGCGGAAGAAACTTCAACCACAATTCAAACCAGCATAAAATCTGCAAGCTCTACTGTAGAAACTTTAGATAGCAAGACCAGCAAGCCATTAGATCCGTTTGCAAACTTGAAAGATGATAAGATCCCAACTTCATTAGGAGACAAACCCAAGTCCCCCGTTGAGACGGTTAGACCTATCACAAAAGTGTATTCGGACGATGAAAGTGACGAAGAGTTTGGAATTCCCAAACCTCAAGACAAGCCTGTTACCCAGCCCACTCCTTTGGTAACTCCTTCAATCAGTGGTGAAGATAAATCCCCTCTTCAACCTGATGACAAACCAAAGGCTCTTGAACAAAAAGACGAAAAGGTCCCATCTAAGCTAGATGACAAGCCCAAGTCACCAATTGAGTCTGTAAAGCCTACTCCAAAAGAGTATTCCGACGATGATAGCGACGAAGAGTTTGAAATTCCTAAGCTTCAAGACAAACCTAATGGTAAACCAACTTCTTCGGCAACCCCCATCTCTAGTGCTCCTGTAGAATTCCTCCCTAAAGATGATGTAAAGCCTAAAGAACTTATCACTTTTAAGGCGGAAGAAACTTCAACCACAATTCAAACCAGCAAAAAATCTGCAAGCTCTACTGTACAAACTTTAGATAGCAAGACCAGCAAGCCATTAGACCCGTTTGCAAACTTGAAAGACGATAAGATCCCAACTTCATTAGGAGACAAACCCAAGTCCCCCGTTGAGACTGTTAGACCTATCACAAAAGTGTATTCGGACGATGAAAGTGACGAAGAGTTTGGAATTCCCAAACCTCAAGACAAGCCTGTTACCCAGCCCACTCCTTTGGTAACTCCTTCAATCGGTGGTGAAGATAAATCCCCTCTTCAACGTGATGACAAACCAAAGGCTCATGAGCAAAAAGCCGAAAAGGTCCCATCTAAGCTAGATGACAAGCCCAAGTCACCAATTGAGTCTGTAAAGCCCACTCCAAAAGAGTATTCCGACGATGAAAGCGACGAAGAGTTTGAAATTTCTAAGCCTCAAGACAAACCTGATGGTAAACCAACTCCTTCGGCAACCCCCTTCTCTAGTGCTCCTGTAGAATTCCTCCCTAAAGATGATGTAAAGCCTAAAGAACTTATCACTTTTAAGGCGGAAGAAACTTCAACCACAATTCAAACCAGCATAAAATCTGCAAGCTTTACTGTGGAAACTTTAGATAGCAAGACCAGCAAGCCATTAGATCCGTTTGCAAACTTGAAAGATGATAAGATCCCAACTTCATTAGGAGACAAACCCAAGTCTCCCGTTGAGACGGTTAGACCTATCACAAAAGTGTATTCGGACGATGAAAGTGACGAAGAGTTTGGAATTCCCAAACCTCAAGACAAGCCTTTTACCCAACCCACTCCTTTGGTAACTCCTTCAATCAGTGGTGAAGATAAATCACCTCTTCAACCTGATGACAAACCAAAAGCTCTTGAGCAAAAAGACGAAAAGGTTCCATCTAAGCTAGATGACAAGCCCAAGTCACCAATTGAGTCTGTAAAACCTATTCCAAAAGAGTATTCCGACGATGATAGCGACGAAGAGTTTGAAATTCCCAAGCCTCAAGACAAACCTGATGGTAAACCAACTCCTTCGGCAACCCCCTTCTGTAGTGCTCCTGTAGAATTCCTCCCTAAAGATGATGTAAAGCCTAAAGAAGTTATCACTTTTAAGGCGGAAGAAACTTCAACCACAATTCAAACCACCATAAAATCTGCCAGCTCTACTGTGGAAACTTTAGATAGTAAGACCAGCAAGCCAATAGATCCGTTTGCAAACTTAAAAGATGATAAGATCCCAACTTCATTAGGAGACAAACCCAAGTCCCCCGTTGAGACGGTTAGACCTATCGCAAAAGTGTATTCGGACGATGAAAGTGACGAAGAGTTTGGAATTCCCAAACCTCAAGAAAAGCCTGTTACCCAGCCCACTCCTTTGGTAGCTCCTTCAATCAGTGGTGAAGATAAATCCCCTCTTCAACCTGATGACAAACCAAAGACGAAAAGGTCCCATCTAAGCTAGATGACAAGCCCAAGTCACCAATTGAGTCTGTAAAGCCTATTCCAAAAGAGTATTCTGACGATGAAAGCGACGAAGAGTTTGAAATTCCCAAGCCTCAAGACAAACCTGATGGGAAACCAACTCCTTCGGCAATCCCCTTCTCTAGTGCTCCTGTAGAATTCCTCCCTAAAGATGATGTAAAGCCTAAAGAAGTTATCACTTTTAAGGCGGAAGAAACTTCAACCACAATTCAAACCAGCATAAAATCTGCAAGCTCTACTGTAGAAACTTTAGATAGCAAGACCAGCAAGCCATTAGATCCGTTTGCAAACTTGAAAGATGATAAGATCCCAACTTCATTAGGAGACAAACCCAAGTCCCCCGTTGAGACGGTTAGACCTATCACAAAAGTGTATTCGGACGATGAAAGTGACGAAGAGTTTGGAATTCCCAAACCTCAAGACAAGCCTGTTACCCAGCCCACTCCTTTGGTAACTCCTTCAATCGGTGGTGAAGATAAATCCCCTCTTCAACCTGATGTCAAACCAAAGGCTCTTGAGCAAAAAGACGAAAAGGTCCCATCTAAGCTAGATGACAAGCCCAAGTCACCAATTGAGTCTGTAAAGCCTATTCCAAAAGAGTATTCTGACGATGAAAGCGACGAAGAGTTTGAAATTCCCAAGCCTCAAGACAAACCTGATGGGAAACCAACTCCTTCGGCAATCCCCTTCTCTAGTGCTCCTGTAGAATTCCTCCCTAAAGATGATGTAAAGCCTAAAGAAGTTATCACTTTTAAGGCGGAAGAAACTTCAACCACAATTCAAACCAGCATAAAATCTGCAACCTCTACTGTAGAAACTTTAGATAGCAAGACTAGCAAGCCATTAGATCCGTTTGCAAACTTGAAAGATGATAAGATCCCAACTTCATTAGGAGACAAACCCAAGTCCCCCGTTGAGACGGTTAGACCTATCACAAAAGTGTATTCGGACGATGAAAGTGACGAAGAGTTTGGAATTCCCAAACCTCAAGACAAGCCTGTTACCCAGCCCACTCCTTTGGTAACTCCTTCAATCAGTGGTGAAGATAAATCCCCTCTTCAACCTGATGACAAACCAAAGGCTCTTGAACAAAAAGACGAAAAGGTCCCATCTAAGCTAGATGACAAGCCCAAGTCACCAATTGAGTCTGTAAAGCCTACTCCAAAAGAGTATTCCGACGATGATAGCGACGAAGAGTTTGAAATTCCTAAGCTTCAAGACAAACCTGATGGTAAACCAACTTCTTCGGCAACCCCCATCTCTAGTGCTCCTGTAGAATTCCTCCCTAAAGATGATGTAAAGCCTAAAGAACTTATCACTTTTAAGGCGGAAGAAACTTCAACCACAATTCAAACCAGCAAAAAATCTGCAAGCTCTACTGTACAAACTTTAGATAGCAAGACCAGCAAGCCATTAGACCCGTTTGCAAACTTGAAAGACGATAAGATCCCAACTTCATTAGGAGACAAACCCAAGTCCCCCGTTGAGACTGTTAGACCTATCACAAAAGTGTATTCGGACGATGAAAGTGACGAAGAGTTTGGAATTCCCAAACCTCAAGACAAGCCTGTTACCCAGCCCACTCCTTTGGTAACTCCTTCAATCGGTGGTGAAGATAAATCCCCTCTTCAACCTGATGACAAACCAAAGGCTCATGAGCAAAAAGCCGAAAAGGTCCCATCTAAGCTAGATGACAAGCCCAAGTCACCAATTGAGTCTGTAAAGCCCACTCCAAAAGAGTATTCCGACGATGAAAGCGACGAAGAGTTTGAAATTTCTAAGCCTCAAGACAAACCTGATGGTAAACCAACTCCTTCGGCAACCCCCTTCTCTAGTGCTCCTGTAGAATTCCTCCCTAAAGATGATGTAAAGCCTAAAGAAGTTATCATTTTTAAGGCGGAAGAAACTTCAACCACAATTCAAACCAGCATAAAATCTGCAAGCTCTACTGTAGAAACTTTAGATAGCAAGACCAGCAAGCCATTAGATCCGTTTGCAAACTTGAAAGATGATAAGATCCCAACTTCATTAGGAGACAAACCCAAGTCCCCCGTTGAGACTGTTAGACCTATCACAAAAGTGTATTCGGACGATGAAAGTGACGAAGAGTTTGGAATCCCCAAACCTCAAGACAAGCCTGTTACCCAGCCCACTCCTTTGGTAACTCCTTCAATCATTGGTGAAGATAAATCCCCTCTTCAACCTGATGACAAACCAAAGGCTCTTGAACAAAAAGACGAAAAGGTCCCATCTAAGCTAGATGACAAGCCCAAGTCACCAATTGAGTCTGTAAAGCCTACTCCAAAAGAGTATTCCGACGATGAAAGCGACGAAGAGTTTGAAATTCCTAAGCTTCAAGACAAACCTGATGGTAAACCAACTTCTTCGGCAACCCCCATCTCTAGTGCTCCTGTAGAATTCCTCCCTAAAGATGATGTAAAGCCTAAAGAACTTAACACTTTTAAGGCTGAAGAAACTTCAACCACAATTCAAACCAGCATAAAATCTGCAAGCTCTACTGTAGAAACTTTAGATAGCAAGACCAGCATGCCATTAGATCCGTTTGCAAACTTGAAAGATGATAAGATCCCAACTTCATTAGGAGACAAACCCAAGTCCCCCGTTGAGACGGTTAGACCTATCACAAAAGTGTATTCGGACGATGAAAGTGACGAAGAGTTTGGAATTCCCAAACCTCAAGAAAAGCCTGTTACCCAGCCCACTCCTTCAATCAGTGGTGAAGAAAAATCCCGACTTCAACCTGATGACAAACCAAAGGTTCTTGAACAAAAAGACGAAAAGGTCCCAACTAAGCTAGATGACAAGCCCAAGTCACCAATTGAGTCTGTAAAGCCTACTCCAAAAGAGTATTCCGACGATGAAAGCGACGAAGAGTTTGAAATTCCTAAGCCTCAAGACAAACCTGATGGTAAACCAACTTCTTCGGCAACCCCCATCTCTAGTGCTCCTGTAGAATTCCTCCCTAAAGATGATGTAAAGCCTAAAGAACTTATCACTTTTAAGGTGGAAGAAACTTCAACCACAATTCAAACCAGCATAAAATCTGCAAGCTCTACTGTAGAAACTTTAGATAGCAAGACCAGCAAGCCATTAGATCCGTTTGCAAACTTGAAAGATGATAAGATCCCAACTTCATTAGGAGACAAACCCAAGTCCCCCGTTGAGACGGTTAGACCTATCACAAAAGTGTATTCGGACGATGAAAGTGACGAAGAGTTTGGAATTCCCAAACCTCAAGACAAGCCTGTTACCCAGCCCACTCCTTTGGTAACTCCTTTAATCAGTGGTGAAGATAAATCCCCTCTTCAACCTGATGACAAACCAAAGGCTCTTGAACAAAAAGACGAAAAGGTCCCATCTAAGCTAGATGACAAGCCCAAGTCTCCAATTGAGTCTGTAAAGCCTATTCCAAAAGAGTATTCTGACGATGAAAGCGACGAAGAGTTTGAAATTCCTAAGCCTCAAGACAAACCTGATGGTAAACCAACTTCTTCGGCAACCCCCATCTCTAGTGCTCCTGTAGAATTCCCCCCTAAAGATGATGTAAAGCCTAAAGAAGTTATCACTTTTAAGGCGGAAGAAACTTCAACCACAATTCAAACCAGCATAAAATCTGCAAGCTCTACTGTAGAAACTTTAGATAGCAAGACCAGCAAGCCATTAGATCCGTTTGCAAACTTGAAAGATGATAAGATCCCAACTTCATTAGGAGACAAACCCAAGTCCCCCGTTGAGACAGTTAGACCTATCACAAAAGTGTATTCGGACGATGAAAGTGACGAAGAGTTTGGAATTCCCAAACCTCAAGACAAGCCTGTTACCCAGCCCACTCCTTTGGTAACTCCTTCAATCGGTGGTGAAGATAAATCCCCTCTTCAACCTGATGACAAACCAAAGGCTCTTGAGCAAAAAGACGAAAAGGTCCCATCTAAGCTAGATGACAAGCCCAAGTCACCAATTGAGTCTGTAAAGCCTACTCCAAAAGAGTATTCCGACGATGAAAGCGACGAAGAGTTTGAAATTCCTAAGCTTCAAGACAAACCTGATGGTAAACCAACTTCTTCGGCAACCCCCATCTCTAGTGCTCCTGTAGAATTCCTCCCTAAAGATGATGTAAAGCCTAAAGAACTTATCACTTTTAAGGCGGAAGAAACTTCAACCACAATTCAAACCAGCATAAAATCTGCAAGCTCTACTGTACAAACTTTAGATAGCAAGACCAGCAAGCCATTAGACCCGTTTGCAAACTTGAAAGACGATAAGATCCCAACTTCATTAGGAGACAAACCCAAGTCCCCCGTTGAGACTGTTAGACCTATCACAAAAGTGTATTCGGACGATGAAAGTGACGAAGAGTTTGGAATTCCCAAACCTCAAGACAAGCCTGTTACCCAGCCCACTCCTTTGGTAACTCCTTTAATCGGTGGTGAAGATAAATCCCCTCTTCAACCTGATGACAAACCAAAGGCTCTTGAGCAAAAAGACGAAAAGGTCCCATCTAAGCTAGATGACAAGCCCAAGTCACCAATTGAGTCTGTAAAGCCTACTCCAAAAGAGTATTCCGACGATGAAAGCGACGAAGAGTTTGAAATTCCTAAGCTTCAAGACAAACCTGATGGTAAACCAACTTCTTCGGCAACCCCCATCTCTAGTGCTCCTGTAGAATTCCTCCCTAAAGATGATGTAAAGCCTAAAGAACTTAACACTTTTAAGGCTGAAGAAACTTCAACCACAATTCAAACCAGCATAAAATCTGCAAGCTCTACTGTAGAAACTTTAGATAGCAAGACCAGCAAGCCATTAGATCCGTTTGCAAACTTGAAAGATGATAAGATCCCAACTTCATTAGGAGACAAACCCAAGTCCCCCGTTGAGACGGTTAGACCTATCACAAAAGTGTATTCGGACGATGAAAGTGACGAAGAGTTTGGAATTCCCAAACCTCAAGACAAGCCTATTACCCAGCCCACTCCTTTGATAACTCCTTCAATCAGTGGTGAAGATAAATCCCCTCTTCAACCTGATGACAAAAAAGACGAAAAGGTCCCATCTAAGCTAGATGACAAGTCCAAGTCACCAATTGAGTCTGTAAAGCCTATTCCAAAAGAGTATTCTGACGATGAAAGCGACGAAGAGTTTGAAATTCCTAAGCCTCAAGACAAACCTGATGGTAAACCAACTCCTTTGGCAACCACCTTCTCTAGTGCTCCTGTTGAATTCCTCCCTAAAGATGATGTAAAGCCTAAAGAAGTAATCACTTTTAAGGCGGAAGAAACTTCAACCACAATTCAAACCAGCATAAAATCTGCAAGCTCTACTGTAGAAACTTTAGATAGCAAGACCAGCAAGCCATTAGATCCGTTTGCAAACTTGAAAGACGATAAGATCCCAACTTCATTAGAAGACAAACCCAAGTCCCCCGTTGAGACTGTTAGACCTATCACAAAAGTGTATTCGGACGATGAAAGTGACGAAGAGTTTGGAATTCCCAAACCTCAAGACAAGCCTGTTACCCAGCCCACTCCTTTGGTAACTCCTTTAATCAGTGGTGAAGATAAATCCCCTCTTCAACCTGATGACAAACCAAAGGCTCTTGAACAAAAAGACGAAAAGGTCCCATCTAAGCTAGGTGACAAGCCCAAGTCTCCAATTGAGTCTGTAAAGCCTATTCCAAAAGAGTATTCTGACGATGAAAGCGACGAAGAGTTTGAAATTCCTAAGCCTCAAGACAAACCTGATGGTAAACCAACTTCTTCGGCAACCCCCATCTCTAGTGCTCCTGTAGAATTCCCCCCTAAAGATGATGTAAAGCCTAAAGAAGTTATCACTTTTAAGGCGGAAGAAACTTCAACCACAATTCAAACCAGCATAAAATCTGCAAGCTCTACTGTAGAAACTTTAGATAGCAAGACCAGCAAGCCATTAGATCCGTTTGCAAACTTGAAAGATGATAAGATCCCAACTTCATTAGGAGACAAACCCAAGTCCCCCGTTGAGACTGTTAGACCTATCACAAAAGTGTATTCGGACGATGAAAGTGACGAAGAGTTTGGAATTCCCAAACCTCATGACAAGCCTGTTACCCAGCCCACTCCTTTGGTAACTCCTTCAATCAGTGGCGAAGATAAATCCCCTCTTCAACCTGATGACAAACCAAAGGCTCTTGAACAAAAAGACGAAAAGGTCCCATCTAAGCTAGATGACAAGCCCAAGTCACCAATTGAGTCTGTAAAGCCTACTCCAAAAGAGTATTCCGACGATGAAAGCGACGAAGAGTTTGAAATTCCTAAGCCTCAAGACAAACCTGACGGTAAACCAACTTCTTCGGCAACCCCCATCTCTAGTGCTCCTGTAGAATTCCTCCCTAAAGATGATGTAAAGCCTAAAGAAGTTATCACTTTTAAGGCGGAAGAAACTTCAACCACAATTCAAACCAGCATAAAATCTGCAAGCTCTACTGTAGAAACTTTAGATAGCAAGACCAGCAAGCCATTAGATCCGTTTGCAAACTTAAAAGATGATAAGATCCCAACTTCATTAGGAGACAAACCCAAGTCCCCCGTTGAGACGGTTAGACCTATCACAAAAGTGTATTCGGACGATGAAAGTGACGAAGAGTTTGGAATTCCCAAACCTCAAGACAAGCCTATTACCCAGCCCACTCCTTTGATAACTCCTTCAATCAGTGGTGAAGATAAATCCCCTCTTCAACCTGATGACAAAAAAGACGAAAAGGTCCCATCTAAGCTAGATGACAAGTCCAAGTCACCAATTGAGTCTGTAAAGCCTATTCCAAAAGAGTATTCTGACGATGAAAGCGACGAAGAGTTTGAAATTCCTAAGCCTCAAGACAAACCTGATGGTAAACCAACTCCTTTGGCAATCCCCCTAGATCTGTTTGCAAACTTGAAAGATGATAAGATCCCAACTTTATTAGGAGACAAACCCAAGTCCCCCGTTGAGACGGTTAGACCTATCACAAAAGTCTATTCGGACGATGAAAGTGACGAAGAGTTTGGACTTCCCAAGCCTCAAGACAAGCCTGTTACCCAGCCCACTCCTTTGGTAACTCCTTCAATCAGTGGTGAAGATAAATCCCGACTTCAACCTGATGACAAACCAAAGGCTTTTGAAGAAAAAGACGAAAAGGTCCCATCTAATCTAGATGACAAGCCCAAGTCACCAATTGAGTCTGTAAAGCCTATTCCAAAAGAGTATTCTGACGATGAAAGCGACGAAGAGTTTGAAATTCCTAAGCCTCAAGACAAACCTGATGGTAAACCAACTCCTTCGGCAACCCCCTTCTCTAGTGCTCCTGTTGAATTCCTCCCTAAAGATGATGTAAAGCCTAAAGAAGTAATCACTTTTAAGGCTGAAGAAACTTCAACCACAATTCAAACCAGCATAAAATCTGCAAGCTCTACTGTAGAAACTTTAGATAGCAAGACCAGCAAGCCATTAGATCCGTTTGCAAACTTGAAAGATGATAAGATCCCAACTTCATTAGGAGACAAACCCAAGTCCCCCGTTGAGACGGTTAGACCTATCACAAAAGTGTATTCGGACGATGAAAGTGACGAAGAGTTTGGAATTCCCAAACCTCAAGACAAGCCTATTACCCAGCCCACTCCTTTGATAACTCCTTCAATCAGTGGTGAAGATAAATCCCCTCTTCAACCTGATGACAAAAAAGACGAAAAGGTCCCATCTAAGCTAGATGACAAGTCCAAGTCACCAATTGAGTCTGTAAAGCCTATTCCAAAAGAGTATTCTGACGATGAAAGCGACAAAGAGTTTGAAATTCCTAAGCCTCAAGACAAACCTGATGGTAAACCAACTCCTTTGGCAACCCCCTTCTCTAGTGCTCCTGTTGAATTCCTCCCTAAAGATGATGTAAAGCCTAAAGAAGTAATCACTTTTAAGGCGGAAGAAACTTCAACCACAATTCAAACCAGCATAAAATCTGCAAGCTCTACTGTAGAAACTTTAGATAGCAAGACCAGCAAGCCATTAGATCCGTTTGCAAACTTGAAAGATGATAAGATCCCAACTTCATTAGGAGACAAACCCAAGTCCCCCGTTGAGACTGTTAGACCTATCACAAAAGTGTATTCGGACGATGAAAGTGACGAAGAGTTTGGAATTCCCAAACCTCAAGACAAGCCTGTTACCCAGCCCACTCCTTTGGTAACTCCTTTAATCAGTGGTGAAGATAAATCCCCTCTTCAACCTGATGACAAACCAAAGGCTCTTGAACAAAAAGACGAAAAGGTCCCATCTAAGCTAGATGACAAGCCCAAGTCTCCAATTGAGTCTGTAAAGCCTACTCCAAAAGAGTATTCCGACGATGAAAGCGACGAAGAGTTTGAAATTCCTAAGCCTCAAGACAAACCTGACGGTAAACCAACTTCTTCGGCAACCCCCATCTCTAGTGCTCCTGTAGAATTCCTCCCTAAAGATGATGTAAAGCCTAAAGAAGTTATCACTTTTAAGGCGGAAGAAACTTCAACCACAATTCAAACCAGCATAAAATCTGCAAGCTCTACTGTAGAAACTTTAGATAGCAAGACCAGCAAGCCATTAGATCCGTTTGCAAACTTAAAAGATGATAAGATCCCAACTTCATTAGGAGACAAACCCAAGTCCCCCGTTGAGACTGTTAGACCTTTCACAAAAGTGTATTCGGACGATGAAAGTGACGAAGAGTTTGGAATTCCCAAGCCTCAAGACAAGCCTGTTACCCAGCCCACTCCTTTGGTAACTCCTTCAATCAGTGGTGAAGATAAATCCCCTCTTCAACCTGATGACAAACCAAAGGCTCTTGAACAAAAAGACGAAAAGGTCCCATCTAAGCTAGATGACAAGCCCAAGTCACCAATTGAGTCTGTAAAGCCTACTCCAAAAGAGTATTCCGACGATGAAAGCGACGAAGAGTTTGAAATTCCTAAGCCTCAAGACAAACCTGATGGTAAACCAACTCCTTTGGCAACCCCCCTAGATCTGTTTGCAAACTTGAAAGATGATAAGATCCCAACTTTATTAGGAGACAAACCCAAGTCCCCCGTTGAGACGGTTAGACCTATCACAAAAGTCTATTCGGACGATGAAAGTGACGAAGAGTTTGGAATTCCCAAGCCTCAAGACAAGCCTGTTACCCAGCCCACTCCTTTGGTAACTCCTTCAATCAGTGGTGAAGATAAATCCCGACTTCAACCTGATGACAAACCAAAGGCTTTTGAAGAAAAAGACGAAAAGGTCCCATCTAATCTAGAAGACAAGCCCAAGTCACCAATTGAGTCTGTAAAGCCTATTCCAAAAGAGTATTCTGACGATGAAAGCGACGAAGAGTTTGAAATTCCTAAGCCTCAAGACAAACCTGATGGTAAACCAACTCCTTCGGCAACCCCCTTCTCTAGTGCTCCTGTTGAATTCCTCCCTAAAGATGATGTAAAGCCTAAAGAAGTAATCACTTTTAAGGCTGAAGAAACTTCAACCACAATTCAAACCAGCATAAAATCTGCAAGCTCTACTGTAGAAACTTTAGATAGCAAGACCAGCAAGCCATTAGATCCGTTTGCAAACTTGAAAGATGATAAGATCCCAACTTCATTAGGAGACAAACCCAAGTCCCCCGTTGAGACTGTTAGACCTATCACAAAAGTGTATTCGGACGATGAAAGTGACGAAGAGTTTGGAATTCCCAAACCTCAAGACAAGCCTATTACCCAGCCCACTCCTTTGATAACTCCTTCAATCAGTGGTGAAGATAAATCCCCTCTTCAACCTGATGACAAAAAAGACGAAAAGGTCCCATCTAAGCTAGATGACAAGTCCAAGTCACCAATTGAGTCTGTAAAGCCTATTCCAAAAGAGTATTCTGACGATGAAAGCGACGAAGAGTTTGAAATTCCTAAGCCTCAAGACAAACCTGATGGTAAACCAACTCCTTTGGCAACCCCCTTCTCTAGTGCTCCTGTTGAATTCCTCCCTAAAGATGATGTAAAGCCTAAAGAAGTAATCACTTTTAAGGCGGAAGAAACTTCAACCACAATTCAAACCAGCATAAAATCTGCAAGCTCTACTGTAGAAACTTTAGATAGCAAGACCAGCAAGCCATTAGATCCGTTTGCAAACTTGAAAGATGATAAGATCCCAACTTCATTAGGAGACAAACCCAAGTCCCCCGTTGAGACTGTTAGACCTATCACAAAAGTGTATTCGGACGATGAAAGTGACGAAGAGTTTGGAATTCCCAAACCTCAAGACAAGCCTGTTACCCAGCCCACTCCTTTGGTAACTCCTTTAATCAGTGGTGAAGATAAATCCCCTCTTCAACCTGATGACAAACCAAAGGCTCTTGAACAAAAAGACGAAAAGGTCCCATCTAAGCTAGATGACAAGCCCAAGTCACCAATTGAGTCTGTAAAGCCTATTCCAAAAGAGTATTCTGACGATGAAAGCGACGAAGAGTTTGAAATTCCTAAGCCTCAAGACAAACCTGATGGTAAACCAACTTCTTCGGCAACCCCCATCTCTAGTGCTCCTGTAGAATTCCCCCCTAAAGATGATGTAAAGCCTAAAGAAGTTATCACTTTTAAGGCGGAAGAAACTTCAACCACAATTCAAACCAGCATAAAATCTGCAAGCTCTACTGTAGAAACTTTAGATAGCAAGACCAGCAAGCCATTAGATCCGTTTGCAAACTTGAAAGATGATAAGATCCCAACTTCATTAGGAGACAAACCCAAGTCCCCCGTTGAGACTGTTAGACCTATCACAAAAGTGTATTCGGACGATGAAAGTGACGAAGAGTTTGGAATTCCCAAACCTCATGACAAGCCTGTTACCCAGCCCACTCCTTTGGTAACTCCTTCAATCAGTGGTGAAGATAAATCCCCTCTTCAACCTGATGACAAACCAAAGGCTCTTGAACAAAAAGACGAAAAGGTCCCATCTAAGCTAGATGACAAGCCCAAGTCACCAATTGAGTCTGTAAAGCCTACTCCAAAAGAGTATTCCGACGATGAAAGCGACGAAGAGTTTGAAATTCCTAAGCCTCAAGACAAATCTGATGGTAAACCAACATCTTCGGCAACCCCCTTCTCTAGTGCTCCTGTAGAATTCCTCCCTAAAGATGATGTAAAGCCTAAAGAAGTTATCAATTTTAAGGCGGAAGAAACTTTAACCACAATTCAAACCAGCATAAAATCTGCAAGCTCTACTGTAGAAACTTTAGATAGCAAGACCAGCAAGCCATTAGATCCGTTTGCAAACTTGAAAGATGATAAGATCCAGACTTCATTAGGAGACATACTCAAGTCCCCCGTTGAGACGGTTAGACCTATCACAAAAGTGTATTCGGACGATGAAAGTGACGAAGAGTTTGGAATTCCCAAACCTCAAGACAAGCCTGTTACCCAGCCCACTCCTTTGGTAACTCCTTCAATCAGTGGTGAAGATAAATTCCCTCTTCAACCTGATGACAAAAAAGACGAAAAGGTCCCATCTAAGCTAGATGACAAGCCCAAGTCACCAATTGAGTCTGTAAAGCCTATTCCAAAAGAGTATTCTGACGATGAAAGCGACGAAGAGTTTGAAATTCCTAAGCCTCAAGACAAACCTGATGGTAAACAGACTCCTTCGGCAACCCCCCTAGATCTGTTTGCAAACTTGAAAGATGATAAGATCCCAACTTCATTAGGAGACAAACCCAAGTCCCCCGTTGAGACGGTTAGACCTATCACAAAAGTGTATTCGGACGATGAAAGTGACGAAGACTTTGGAATTCCCAAACCTCAAGACAAGCCCACTCCTATGGTAACTCCTTCAATCAGTGGTGAAGATAAATCCCCTCTTCAACCTGATGACAAAAAAAACGAAAAGGTCCCATCTAAGCTAGATGACAAGCCCAAGTCATTAATTGAGTCTGTAAAGCCTATTCCAAAAGAGTATTCTGACGATGAAAGCGACGAAGAGTTTGAAATTCCTAAGCCTCAAGACAAATCTGATGGTAAACCAACTCCTTCGGCAACCCCCTTCTCTAGTGCTCCTGTAGAATTCCTCCCTAAAGATGATGTAAAGCCTAAAGAAGTAATCACTTTTAAGGCGGAAGAAACTTCAACCACAATTCAAACCAGCATAAAATCTGCAAGCTCTACTGTAGAAACTTTAGATAGCAAGACCAGCAAGCCATTAGATCTGTTTGCAAACTTGAAAGATGATAAGATCCCAACTTCATTAGGAGACAAACCCAAGTCCCCCGTTGAGACGGTTAGACCTATCACAAAAGTGTATTCGGACGATGAAAGTGACGAAGACTTTGGAATTCCCAAACCTCAAGACAAGCCTGTTACCCAGCCCACTCCTATGGTAACTCCTTCAATCAGTGGTGAAGATAAATCCCCTCTTCAACCTGATGACAAAAAAAACGAAAAGGTCCCATCTAAGCTAGATGACAAGCCCAAGTCATTAATTGAGTCTGTAAAGCCTATTCCAAAAGAGTATTCTGACGATGAAAGCGACGAAGAGTTTGAAATTCCTAAGCCTCAAGACAAATCTGATGGTAAACCAACTCCTTCGGCAACCCCCTTCTCTAGTGCTCCTGTAGAATTCCTCCCTAAAGATGATGTAAAGCCTAAAGAAGTTATCACTTTTAAGGCGGAAGAAACTTCAACCACAATTCAAACCAGCATAAAATCTGCAAGCTCTACTGCAGAAACTTTAGATAGCAAGACCAGCAAGCCATTAGATCCGTTTGCAAACTTGAAAGATGATAAGATCCCAACTTCATTAGGAGACAAACCCAAGTCCCCCGTTGAGACGGTTAGACCTATCACAAAAGTGTATTCGGACGATGAAAGTGACGAAGACTTTGGAATTCTCAGACCTCAAGACAAGCCTCCTATGGTAACTCCTTCAATCAGTGGTGACGATAAATCCCCTCTTCAACCTGATGACAAACCAAAGGCTCTTGAACAAAAAGACGAAAAGGTCCCATCTAAGCTAGATGACAAGCCCAAGTCACCAATTGAGTCTGTTAAGCCTACTCCTAAAGATTATTCCGACGATGAAAGCGACGAAGAGTTTGAAATTCCCAAGCCTCAAGACAAACTTGATGGTAAAGTAACTCCTTCGGCAACCCCCTTCTCTAGTGCTCCTGTAGAATTCCTCCCTAAAGATGATATAAAGCCTAAAGAAGTTATCACTTTAAAGGCGGAAGAAACTTCAACCACAATTCAAACCAGCATAAAATCTGCAAGCTCTACTGTCGAAACTTTAGATAGCAAGACCAGCAAGCCATTAGATCCGTTTGCAAACTTAAAAGATGATAAGATCCCAACTTCATTAGGAGACAAACCCAAGTCCCCCGTTGAGACGGTTAGACCTATCACAAAAGTGTATTCGGACGATGAAAGTGACGAAGAGTTTGGAATTCCCAAACCTCAAGACAAGCCTGTTACCCAGCCCACTCCTATGGTAACTCCTTCAATCAGTGGTGAAGATAAATCCCCTCTTCAACCTGATGACAAAAAAAACGAAAAGGTCCCATCTAAGCTAGATGACAAGCCCAAGTCATTAATTGAGTCTGTAAAGCCTATTTCAAAAGAGTACTCCGACGATGAAAGCGACGAAGAGTTTGAGATTCCTAAGCCTCAAGACAAACCTGATGGTAAACCAACTCCTTCGGCAACCCCCTTCTCTAGTGCTCCTGTAGAATTCCTCCCTGAAGATGATGTAAAGCCTAAAGAAGTTATCACTTTTAAGGCGGAAGAAACTTCAACCACAATTCAAACCAGCATAAAATCTGCAAGCTCTACTGCAGAAACTTTAGATAGCAAGACCAGCAAGCCATTAGATCCGTTTGCAAACTTGAAAGATGAAAAGATCCCAACTTCATTAGGAGACAAACCCAAGTCCCCCGTTGAGACGGTTAGACCTATCACAAAAGTGTATTCGGACGATGAAAGTGACGAAGAGTTTGGAATTCCCAAACCTCAAGACAAGCCTGTTACCCAGCCCACACCTTTGGTAACTCCTTCAATCATTGGTGAAGATAAAACCCCTCTTCAACCTGATGACAAACCAAAGGCTCTTGAGCAAAAAGACGAAAAGGTCCCATCTAAGCTAGATGACAAGCCCATGTCACCAATTGAGTCTGTAAAACCTATTCCAAAAGAGTACTCCGACGATGAAAGCGACGAAGAGTTTGAGATTCGTAAGCCTCAAGACAAACTTGATGGTAAAGCAACTCCTTCGGCAACCCCCTTCTCTAGTGCTCCTGAAAAATTCCTCCCTAAAGATGATGTAAAGCCTAAAGAAGTTATCACTTTTAAGGCGGAAGAAACTTCAACCACAATTCAAACCAGCATAAAATCTGCAAGCTCTCCTGTAGAAACTTTAGATAACAAGACCAGCAAGCCATTAGATCCGTTTGCAAACTTGAAAGATGATAAGATCCCAACTTCATTAGGAGACAAACTCAAGTCCCCCGTTGAGACGGTTAGACCTATCACAAAAGTGTATTCGGACGATGAAAGTGACGAAGACTTTGGAATTCCCAAACCTCAAGACAAGCCTGTTACCCAGCCCACTCCTTTGGTAACTCCTTCAATCAGTGGTGAAGGTAAATCCCCTCTTCAACCTGATGACAAACCAAAGGCTCTTGAGCAAAAAGACGAAAAGGTCCCATCTAAGCTAGATGACAAGCCCAAGTCACCAATTGAGTCTGTAAAGCCTATTCCAAAAGAGTACTTCGACGATCAAAGCGACGAAGATTTTGAAATTCCTAAGCCTCAAGACAAACCTGATGGTAAAGCAACTCCTTCGGCAACCCCCTTCTCTAGTGCTCCTGTAGAATTCCTCCCTAAAGATGATGTAAAGCCTAAAGAAGTTATCACTTTTAAGGCGGAAGAAACTTCAACCACAATTCAAAACAGCATAAAATCTGCAAGCTCTGCTGTAGAAACTTTAGATAGCAAGACCAGCAAGCCATTAGATCCGTTTGCAAACTTGAAAGATGATAAGATCCCAACTTCATTAGGAGACAAACCCAAGTCCCCCGTTGAGACGGTCAAACCTATCACAAAAGTGTATTCGGGCGATGAAAGTGACGAAGAGTTTGGAATTCCGAAATTTATAGACAAACGTGTTAGTGAACTTTCTCCTTTGGTAACTCCTTCAATCAGTGGTGGGGATAAATCTCCTCTTCAGTCTGATGAAAAACCAACGGCTGTTGTTAAAATTGACGAAAAGGTCCAAACTATACCAGACGATAAATCAATACTCCCCTCCAACCCTTTCCCACAAGATTTGTCAAACGCTACTCCCAAGAATCGTCAGACCCATGAAATTAGTGATAGTAAATCTGATTTGATTTCTTATAGTGAAGCAGATAGGTCTGTTCAACAGATTGTGGAGGATACTCTCAGAGCTGGTGATGCTGAGGTACAAAAAATTGTGGACGCAACACTTAAAAGTGTTCAACACACGAGAAACTTTTGCAACATTAAGGATCAGGTCGAAGATGAAGAAAGATCAGTTGAATCAATTGTTGAAGAAACACTGAAAAATGCTAAGTTAAGCTTTGATATTTCTAGCGAAGAAAAGCTGGGTTCCACTAATGTAAGTAAAACGGATACAAAAGAAGTTCGTCCGGTTGCATACTTTGTAAAACTAGACGACGAACAGAAATTGATAGCTCCGGCTAAAAAACAAGTGGTTAAAGCTCAACAGAAAAAGGTAACTAAGTCAGAGGCAGGAAAATTAGTTAAAGAGGCCAGTGTTAAATCAACTACTAAGACTAGCATTAGCAAGAGACAAGTTGGGGCTAGAGAAAAACCTAAAAACGATGTTAAAACCACACCTGTTTTGCCAGCTAAAGTAAAGCAAACACCAATTAGGAAAACATCAGCTACGGACAAAACGAAACTACAAAACAAAACCGAGTCAAGACGTTCTGTCACAAGCTCAACTTCGACTACCACCAGTTCAGCTTCTGCCACGAGTCGCGTTATAAGCGAAATACATTTCGAGCGGTCTGCCAGTCCTGCGTCGAGTTCCATTTTCTACGAGAGTCACCCGCAGGGTGAAGGCAGCCGTTCCACTACCCCGCGACCTAGGGTTAAGACTGACGTCACGCGAATACCCTACAACACTTCAATTCGGTCGCTCAGCCCCCAGTCAAAAACCATGAAATCAGATAAGAAACCCGTAAAACAAAGAATAACTACTGCCACTCGATCTACCAAAGAGCTTACAGAGAAGAGTTCAAAGAAGACTGAGAGAATCGGCAGCCAAGAGCACGTTGAAAAAAGGAAAACCCCCACACCGTCTGCCACTCACAGATACATGCAGCCCACCCTGGCCCACAGCATGCGATACGGTTTAGGTGGCGATGGGAACATTGGCCAGAGTGTCTCGCCGGCACCGCCAAAGTCACCAGCACCACCCAAATCGCCGGCTCCGGCCCAAACCAAAACAACTCAACGAACACATTCTATAACAAGTGCCTTGACCAAGTCCACATCCCAAATAACGAAGCAAAAGAATACGATTGCTGAGAAGAAACCAACACAACCCCGTACCCAGATTAAAAGAGGCTCACAGAGTGATAGCAAGGAGTCCCTGAAGAAAAGCACCGACCGCCTATACAAACGACAGACATCCAAGGAAAATAAGCTAACAAACGTGATAGGCTCCAAGAGCCAAGCAACCAAAAGCATGAAGACACAATCAGCTAATTCAGCCAAGACACTTGCCTACAGAACTTCCATAGAAACCGACAACAAGCTTCTCAAGAAGACCACAGCCACTATACAGCGCACCAAAGTTCCGATTAGCGTGTCTTCCAGTGCAAGGACTGCAGCAAAGCTAAGCAAGAGTGATGACACCGACAAGAGACCTCAGGTAGACAATAAGAAAACAGTTAAGCGAACGGTAAGCAGAACAAGTGAAGGCAGCGGCACTGCGGCCACCACCGCATCGACCAGAACCGTGCAGAGCTCCATGGAGCCCAAGATGCAAAAGAAGATGAAGGACACGATGAACGAGTCGAGTTCGAACTCCGGTAGCGGCACCACCAGTGCCAGCGGTTCCTCGAACAGCACGCGGCGAAGTGTGCGATCCGTTAGCACAGTTAGCCGCAAAACGGACAAGGACTTGACAAACATTCGCCGGGCAGCGGGCGCTGTTGCGTCGACATCGACCGTACGGGTGCATCGGGAGCCAACTGCAACTACCGGCGCTGTTAGCACCGTGCTCGTTGATGACGACTGTGAGGTGATAACCATACGTTCCATTAAATCCAGTGATAGTACAAAAAGTTCTACCTCATCATCCTCCGGTAGCGGCAGCAACAGTCGCAAGGTGCTAACCAGCGAGGTATTCACTAAAACCTTCGGCCCCGACAAGCCGCTCGAGGTGGTCTACCGACAGCCAGAGTTTGATGTAGAACACCACACCATTATGTCCATGCGTCCACCCTCAACCACTAGCAGCGATCAGCAGCGGTGCCTCAACGAGTTCGATGTCAGCTTCATCGACACCACCGACTCCAGTCTCTCCGATTCCGTTGCCCTGCCCATGTTCGGCTCCGGTGATCCGGAGCGTCTGTTGGCCGCCAGCCCCGGTTCACCCAAACCGACCCGCAGCCCCCTGGCCCTTATAGAGGAGACCCTTCGCCGTCAGCAACAGCACCACCACCATCATCAGCACCACCATCACAGTAGCGTTGTTACAACCGCTGCTGCTGCCCTCGATCCTTCTCTGCCGATGCAAGTGGCTTTTGGAGAGAGTCAGAGGGAGGCGGAGGTAGAGATGGAGAAGAGCAGCACTTCAAAAGGTAAATATGGTAATAGTATTGAAGATATTCGTTAGGTATAATGCACATTGATACTTAAGATTAGCTTAGCTACGATACCCATCATATTTAGGGCTCAGTTACCAAATGCAACTTTTCTTATTGATATGTTTATATATGAAATGCTTTTACTTAACCCATTTTTAACTTGTTCTCCACAAATAGCAAACATAAATAACTAAAACCGTCAAACCAAAGCCTTAATACACAACACTACTACAGACCCACCAAACTAAGAATGTCCAAGAAACTCCCAACTATATCCGTAACTGCCGACAAGCGATCCACCCACTCCGATTTATCCTCCTCATCGTCATCCCATGACACAGATAGCAATGACATGGACTACGGGCGCAATGGCGCCGGGGGCGTTACTGATGTCGAAGATTTCGACAGTCAGGTGGAGGTACTGAAACCGAGCTCCCGGCGAAACTCTAATAATGCTTCCCTGAAGCCGAAAGCCCACCCTAGAGCAAATGCTGGCGACAATGATGTGACTGACGTGGAGGATTACGATACAGAATCGGACGATGATGAGAAGAGCACGGCCTACCCAGAACTAAAGCTGTCCCTGAGAGAGTTTCTCCAACAGGGACTTCAAAACCAAGAGGCCGTCGATAATGATGCCAAAGAGAGCTGTGAGATAAAAGCCGGAGACTTCGTGCAAGCACAAAACCTGAATGGAATGGCAGACTATCTCACTGATTGCGAGGACTATGACACCGATTCCGAAGTGGGCTATGGCTGCGAGAAATCCGTCTGCGTTGATCTGGATCATGCCATGGGCGATCAGGGACGAGTGAATATAGCCGATGGGGAGAAGAACCAGGACGACTCCGATCAGTACGAAGATGTGTCTGTGATCAGTGACATAAGCGATTTGGCCTCGGCCATGTCCGATTGCACCGGCATAGGGGTGCGTGGAATGTCCGAAGATGAGGTTTTGGAGGTATCCGATAGTGGACACGAAGAGGTTTGCCAAATTGCTTGTTCGGGGTCCGATTCCGAGTCCGAAGGGGCCGCAGCCTGGAGTAAGAGTGAAGGGGATACCAGCTTTCCGCATATTGATGTGGCCTTTATTAGTGCCAGTGGTCAACCGCGACGAAACTCCAAGTCCAGTATGCCCATGCAGGGACAGAAGAACTTTCTAGAGCTGGCTTTAAAACACGAGGAGGTTTTAACAGATGTTGAGGGCATCGACGACTCTGCAGCAGAAGATAGCTTTGACAATGAGGAGGAGGACGAGCAGCCCATACCACGTGCCATTATTCTTGCTTCCGGCGATGATGGGACTTGTCTAACTGATGTCGAGGACATGTTCTGTGAGGACACGTCGCAGTCCACTAGCGCTGAAGCCGAAGTTCGTTCAATTTGTTGCGAGACTCTACCATTGCCACATCGTGAGGTAGTCGAACTAAGAGAGGACAAGTACGGAGACACTATCACCAATGTGATGCCCATGGACAGCAACTACGAGTTTGGCATTTACAATCATCTGAAGGACACGATTCACACCGATTCCGAAGACTATTCGTGCGCCGATGAGTGGAGCCTTCAACATTCCCTGGCCGAGGATGCTGCGATGGGAGGACCCAGTTTAATCGAAAACGAAGTGATTGTGTCCAACGAACTTTTGAAGCAGCAGCAGAACAAGCGCCTTGAAGTTCAGACTAACGCAGAGTCTGTGACGGATGTAGAGGAGATCTTTGTGGCCGGAACAAATCGCCGCAAGAAGTTGAAGACACGCACTCTGAGCAAAGGCAAGAATAAGCTACTTGAAGCCGTGAAGGGCAAGGAGGATGGAGTTACAGATGTCGAGGACATGGACCTCAGTGAATGTGGCTTACCTCCGGGAGTGAAGCGTGTAGAGCAGCTGAAACTACAGGCTAAAGGCTCGAATGCGGATAAAGAGTCTGATGGCGAGGATGGGTCCACTGATGATGTCTCCGATATCTCAGAAGCCTCCGACGCTCCGCCCCCATCGACGGGTGAAAAAACCAGCGGCAAGGCAAAGCCCCAGCCGCTTCACTTTCATCTGCTTAAGGATGATTTTACCAATCAGCAGCACACCGATATCGAGGACGTTCAATTGCCGTCGGACGCAGAGGACGCGCTGGAACCACCGGCCGTGCCAGTTGCCAATAGCAATAGTAAGGAGCTGAACGATATGTTGAACGAGAGCTACACGGTGGTGCACGAGAAGAGTGGTCGCAGTTTCAACAGCGAGGCCGAGAAGCTGCATACAAAAGGCATGATCCGAGATGCCAATACCGACGTTGAGTATGTTGAGTCCGACGAGTCAGCCGCCAGGGGAGGCAACTAGCCTGCTTCCCGTGTCCTCGTGCAGTCCGACTCGAATCGGTCCCAAGCTGTTGCCAAACTAAATCTCAACAATAGTTAATAAGTGTTCATAGATACGAAAAACCCAACACACACACTCAAGCATTTTGTAAGTAAAGCCAACAATTACCAAACATTTTCGTTAAAGTTCTTACCACAATCAAAGCAGCAAAAAGCCTTTAATCTACTCGCATCGCTCCCATAAGCCTAACCTCTGTGCCCGTGCCATACTAACAGATTTCTTAACGTCACCTAGGCGTCGTTGTACTAACATTCACTCTCTATTCTTAATCCTAATCGTACTTGATGCTAACAAAAATGTTATTTGGAGTTCGTTTCATTTGTTCTTGGTTCGATTGTCTGTAAATCATTCATTATCATTTCGTTTGTAGAGTAATCTAATGTAGTCATAGGTCACTTTTATGTTTGTTTTGCGCTTAACTTGAATTTATCTAATATTGGTCTTGTTTATTGCAGAAACTCTTCAGGAAAAAAAAGTAGACCTATCCAGTCTGGATACCGTAATGATCTCACAGGAAATTGGTAAGTTTCAATTAATGATATCTTAGCTTTTCGTATTTGTCGTTATGCATAGTGCTTCATTAATCAGTAGATCGTATTGGTTTCCCAAATGCAATTAAAGCTCATTAGCAAAATAATTTTAACGGCCTTTTGTTTGATATAAACTTTCGACTCAGTGCGTCCGATTTCGATCACATCACCAATCAATCTCACCGCCATCAGCTACTACACATAAACTTGCACAACCTTCTCGCTTCTCATGCTACACATGATTTCAAAGCTTGCCCTTACTTTCTCTTGCTCGCTCTCACTCTGTTTCAAACTGTCCAATTTCTATCTACCAATGAACTGTGCAATTGTCTTCCAGGTGATGTTAAAGTTGGTGGTGGTGATGATGATGGTGATGGCGATGCCGAAGATCTTGTGGCACGCATTCGCGAGGAAGCCAATATTCTGGTGGATCGCGTGCTAGAAGAAAGTGTCGAGATCATTGAGAGTCACGGCCATCAGGCCAATGGCCACGAGATCGCTAAGCTGGATTACAACTCAGAAAGTGAGAATTATGCCATCACATGCGACGATATCGGCGGCGTCGATGTTATCAAATCGCCCACCATTGAGTCCATGTCGGGAAAGTCATTTGACGACAACATGAGCTTCACCGACGAGCACATACATTTACCCTTGCATGCCCAGAACACGACCACCACCATGACAACGACAATTACCACTCAGTTCCAACAGCAGCAGTCCCAGGTGCAGCTGCCCCAGCCCATTTCCCAGGCAGCTGTCACAAGTACATCGGCGGCAAAAGGTAAAATACCACATAGAGTCAAGCTTTGAGGTAGTCCAACGCTAGCCAAGAGGTTAGGATAGGCGGATTAGACTCCATAGTGTTGCTTAGTCCGTTGGCTATAACCGCTCTCCTGTATCGTTTGCTTTTTGCTCCCATCCCCCATGCCATGTGTAGTGTACCATCCAGATCCAGATCCACTACTCGAATCCGTAGCCGTACCCATCCTAGTAGAGAGTAGTCGAGAGCAGGCCGAAGAAGAGAGTGAGACGCGAGCGAGGCGCATTGATCGGAAAATCGAGAAACTATCCACGGACATGGACGACGTGAGCGCCAAGTTCGATGAGGCGTTTGAGATGTCGGTGCCCGAGGACGAGATCAGCGCCCTGCAGGGTGACTTTTCCAAACTAAGCTGGGACGACAGCGTGTCCCCCACGACCAATACCATGGCCGATATGGCCCAGAACCAAATAACTCCCGATAATGATATCCAAGAGCTCATCGCAGGTACCACAAGCAAAATCGAAGCGCCTAGAACTAAGCTATGATTTCATTTTCTTTTGCCTAGTTTTATGCCGTTGACAGAGCGTAAAGACTCACTCTAGATGTATGTGCAGTATTCTGTTTCATTTATGTTGTCCTAGTGCTATGGCAGATTCAAAATGGCGGCCAATAACGACTTTTTGTTTGTTCAAGTTGAGCTCTAATTGCATTGACATTTTCTAATTTACTCATGTTAACTCATATGAAATATGCATGTCATCCTATACTACCTACCTATCTATCTCTATAAACTTATGTTTCCTATGCTAACCATGGACTCGAATGCATTAACCCTTCTTTCACCTATTCTATTTCCTGTTTCTATCCTGTAATCGTGTTTACTCTTCCTCACCTTTTGTTCTCGACTTTCACAACACTTTTAAAATTGCTTTCGTTTTCACACCTATTGTTTTGTAGAAACAGGCGGCGATTTACCAAACTCAAGTGAAACCGAAACCACTCCCGTACCACCGTCGAAAGAATCGGAAACCAATACCGAAACTGAGCCGACGGTAGAAACCAATGCATTCACTACCACCAGCCACGATACACCCACACCAAAACCACGAGTACTCAAAGCAAGCTCCCCAGTCTCCGAAGGCACCGATAGCACTACCATTCCTGGCCCAGTGCCGAAACCCGATTTGCCGATTGATATTAGTTTCGATGCCGCCGCCCCAGTTCCGAAGCCACGGGCTCCCATTAAGCACACGGAACCATTTGAAAACCTGGCTGCCCTAGCTGAGCAGTCTGATAGCATTAGTCTGAGAAGCTTTGAATTTACCGAGGATATTTCCAAGACGGACGAGCCCTCCACAGAGCTCTCCATTAGATCTCAGCTTCGTGACATAGTCACAACCACCACCACAGCCTCAGAGGATCACACCGAAAGCTTTGAGCCAACGAGTGAGATTTCCGTTGATGATGCTGACACTGAAAAATCTGAGGGCGCCGAAAAGACCACTAGCTTTTATATCGGGGAATCTAGCCGTAATGTTATCATAAAGACCTCGACACGATCGGCAAGTATTACACCACAGGAGGAAGAAGCCCAGGGCGAAATAGGAATCGATGCCAAGGATGTTTCCTTAATGAAGGAGATATCCGTCGATTCTGACGAGGCCAACGATGTTTTCAAGGAGTTTGTCACAATGAAGCCCGACGATGGTGCTGCAGTGGACAGCAAGATAACCAGACAAGGCTCGGAAACTAGAAATGATATACTCGAATTCGAGAATGCCGACAAGGACAAGGCAGGCGAACCGAAGCTTTCGAAAGTAACCACCGAGGAAAGCTTGACTACGTCCACCGGATCCAGTGGTCGAGCCATTATTGAAATTGCTCCATCCAGCAGCGAAGATCCCGACGAGTCCAGCAAGGAAATTCCGGAAATAGTCAATACAATCTCCGAAAAGTCGGCTTCCACCGATCGATTTGAATTGCCTTTGGAAAAAAGTGAGTGGGAAACATCAGAGAAGGAAATTCCAAGTGCAGGCAAACCAAAAGTGGTTCATTCGCCACAACAACCGCAAGAAACCGACATAAAGAGTTCAATGGATAAGTCCCTTATTGGTGATATTCTTGCCGAAGAGCAAGAATCTGGAGAATTCCACAGCAGGGACTACGAAAGCTCCTTGGACACCAAAGAATTCATCGAGGAGAAACCATTAGACTTTGGATTCAATATCGAGACCCAAGGATTTACTACCACTACTGAGACCGAGGATATATCATCTTTTATTGGCATTCCTGAGGCCAGCTTGCTAACTTCAACATTGGAGAGTACACAGCCTCCTGAAGGTTTGTTTGATACCACAATTAAGGAGACGCTCAACAAGCAAGCAGCAATGGCGCACTATTCCCAGGATGTTTTCGGCCGAGGGGAAAGGCGTGATGATCACGGCTCGCTGGGTTTTATTTCCACCGGCACAGCTGAAGAGCTAAGCTCCATGGAAGATCACATGGCAAAGGAGGAGCAAGCCTCCCTGGGCTTCATATCCACTGAGACCGCCGAAGACTTCAGCTCCATGGAAGATTACTACTCCGAAAAATTGGCCATTGCCAGTGTGGTTGCAGATGAAGTTGCTAGCGACAAATCAATCACTACCAGCACATTTGAGGAGCTTTCGTCGGATCAATCCATGAAGCCAATCGATGTGGTCGTTCATCGATTAAAGACCGAGTCCTCGCCGGACTCCATCAACCGTTGGTCTATTCCCGATGTGGACACCTCAAGCTCCAGCGAGAGCTTCCACAAGAGCTTCGACAAGACTCAGAGTCGTCCTCTCTCCTCGGATTTAGAAAACCTTGTGACTGCCACTGGAACTGGTACCTCGAGTGAGTACCAAACCGCCCGGGAATTCACCTCCACTGGTCGCACAGAGGGAACCGAATACATTAGTGCAGTCAGCACCCTTGGCAGTAGTAGTTTAGACTCTCATTCAGAGACTTCGGCCAATTTGGCCAGCATTGATGTTTCCGAACTGTCGGAAACATTGGTCGCCTCCTCTGCTGAAGTAGATGCTTTCGAGGCTGATGAGATGTCGCGTCTGCGAGATCTACGAGCCGATGACGAGGACAGCGATGAGAGTGTAGAACTGCCTGGAACTGCCTACCCAACCAGCGAACAGCAGAGCCTCATGAAACGCTCACAGGAGATGATTTTCAAGCCCAAGGCTGAGGAGGAAGAGCCCCTACCCGTTGAGGCTGTGCAAATCGAGGAATATCCGAAGCCCAAAGAGGCGGAACGCACATGGGGCTTAGCCTATCCTATGGAAGACAGCAAGGCAGATAGTCCGCGAGAGAGCGAAAAGGGCGAGGACATCCTGTTGTATCACGGAGACCCACGTCGGTCCATCGACGAGTCCAAGCTAGCCTCGAGCCTAGACGAGGGCAGCATCCTTTCGGTTAGCATGTCAAGCACATCCAACATTGATACTGTGGTAGAGAACTTCGATGACATCATTGGATCGGCAGGATCCTCTTCGCTGACCGGCATTGAAGGATTCCAGTATGGCCATGATGATTCAATTCCATCGGCCTCAGTGCCCGAAGATGCCACATTTATGCTGGAAATGGAGAGCAAGGAACACTCGCCGCAGGATTCTAATGCCAGTACACCGCCGGGGGGAGAATCGAAACGTCGGGGCCACAAGCGAAATGAGAGCATTTCGGGTGATGCTCTGAAGAACTTGGACAAGGAGGTGGCTCTACTGGGCGAAGGCAAGGAATCGGAAAGCGAGTCCGACACAGATCCGTATGAGTCAGAATATGCCCGCCAGTTCCGTTCCCCCAAGGAACGGAAGAGCAAAAAGAAGAAGCAGGCGGCAGCCGAAATGGATCACAGTGGCGAGCTAGAGAAGCGTCCGTTTACCCCCTCCCAGCTGGTGGCCGAGGTAATCGTGGAGGACAGTGCCACGGAGGAGCTAGAGGCCGAGGCAGCAATGATCGAGGAGCGTCGCCCCTCGCAGAACATGCAGGACTACTCAAACATTCCCGACATCATGGTCACTGAAGACATCAAGTCGCCCATTCTGGAAGAGGAGAGCGACGAGTTCCCCGAAAAGATACTCTACAAGGTGCGCACCGAAGAGGAGTTGCACAAGGCGGCCGATACCTCCGTCTACCAGAAGGCCAAGGCCGAGGAGAAGGAGCAGGACTTTCAGCGGCGGGTACAGGAACAGTACCGACAGAAGCTCGAGGAGCTGAAGCGGGCTGAAGTTGGAGCCGAATACGATGATCGCAAGGCTCCCGACTCGCCAGACTCCTTTGAAATGGTTGAACAACCCGATATCTCGGATGAGTTTGTGATCATTGAGGAAGTGGCGAAGGAGGCCAACGAAGTGGATCTTGGCGGTCAGAGCATCAAGATCAAGCCAACAAAGTATGAGCAGAAGCACGACGAAGATGTTGAGAAGATCATCATCAAGTCTGCGCCAGCAGATCCCAAGCTCGGTTCCCAACTCTACAAGGACGATCTAAACTTCGAGTTCGAGGAAAGTCCTCCCACGGCAGCGAGCAGTAGCAGCGAGCAGCAGGAGGAGAGTGATTCCAGTGAAACTGCGGCGGCCAACAAACGCTGGGTTGAGATGCAGTTGACGGACAACCAGCTGCGATATCCCTACGATTTGGCCGGAGCCGTACTGGAGGATATCAAGGAGGAGGACGGCGAGTTCGAGGTGGGCAGCAGTCGCATCAGCAGCTTCAAGGACTCGTTCTCCAGCACCCCGGAGTACGATGTGGCTGCCCGTCGCTATCATTCGCGTGGCGAACACGACGATGTCTCGATGAGCAGTCTGCAGGAGTTTGAGTCTCTGGAGCAGGCCATTTCCCTAGAGAACCGGAATCGCACTCACCAAGGCTCCACGGACTCGAGCAACGGAAGTTTCACCCGCCGATATGTGGTTCGTCACAGTGCCAGTGGAACTGCCCCGGGTGACGATGTATCGGTGTCCAGTCTGAAGGACTTCGAGGGCCTCGAGAATGCGTGCATTGAAGCCCACCTGATAGAGATCAAGGCCAGGGAGGAGGCGGCTCTCCTCTCGCGCTCGGACGAGTCCAACAAATCAAATGGCAGTGACAAAGGAGCCACGGGCAATGTGGTGGTCACCAAGGTCACGCGCACCGTAACCCGAACCGAGGTGGTGCCCTCCAGTCAGGCGGAGAACATCGAAGCCCTGCTCAAGCACAAGCTGGAACGGGAGGAGGGATCCGGCCAAGTGAAGGTCACCGACATAAGCACCACTGAGCTGGAGCCCAAGTCGAAGATCGATAGCCAAGACTCCGAGAAGGACAGCATCGACAGCATGGAGATTAGCAAGAGCCACGACATGATGACCAGCAGCATAGAGAGCTTTGACATTTCCAAGGACGCCACCACGAGATCAGACATTGACTCCCTGGAGATCGACAAGCGGCACTCGCGACAGGAGAGCATAGAGTCCTTCGGCGACGAGCAGTTGGATCTGATGAGCAAGTTCGTCAGCAGCGGCGGAGTGACCCTGGGCGATGGTCTGACCACCACCACGACTACGACCACCACCAGCACGGATGCCGACGGACATGAGCACACGGTGACCAGGGTGATAACCACAACAACGAGTGTGGGTGGTGGTGGCATTCAGGAACTGCCCATGGATGAGTCCGGAATGTCGAAGGACGTGTCGGTGGACTCCCTGAACCTCTGCATGGAGCAAACGACCAGTTCGGCTGGCACCACGGCCACCTACCAGACCAGCGCCGGCAACTCCCAGATGTCCGGGAGCGTGACGAGCTGTGCCTCCAGCACGCTGATGGAGGATTCGTTCCCTGGTGTGGGTGGCATGTCGTCGTCGCAAATGTCGGCCAGTTTCTGGTCCCACGATGAGTCCACGGTGGTCGAGGACGAAGGACAAGATCCCGCGAAGCAGCAGCACCAAGGCCAGTAAACGCTGGATGGGATTGCGAAAGAGAAAGAGAGAGAGAGGGAGAGATACAGAGAGAGAGAAAGAGAGATGTGGGAGAGGTCACGCGTAATCCCATATGAAAATGGGGCTTGAACGGTGACATAGAATATTCGGCTAGGTAAGCATCACACGGCAAGGCTGCGCGGCTTTTCGTTTTACTTTTGTTTTGTGTCTTTACTTGGTCTTCGACTTAGAAGCAGAGCTCAACTTGACAGAGAAAAGTAATACTCGCCGCCCCACCTAAACCCAATGGCTACTAAATAAGACTATTTTCCCTTTCGGTTTTTCAGACAAGGCGCAGCACTAATGGATTTATCTGCATCTTCACCGGCTCTGAACATCACCGATTTCAAATCGAACAGCGAGAGGGATTTATTAACTAGCAAATTTGACATTTTCCATCTACACACACACATTTTTAATGATATTGAAGTGCATACTCGAGTTTTTAAAGGCAAATATATATATTTTATATATTTATAAAAACTATAAAATCGCAGACATGAATACGAATATGAATATGGCGAGCATTAGCCGTTCAACGCATTTTCTTATTGGCTTTAATGTTTAAAAATTCAATTAAATTAAAGGAGAATCCCAAAACCTTTTTGTGCTAGAGCGTTGTAACGGAATAAACCTTTGCTTTTAATTTGGTGTAGTTATTATATATGTACATGTACGAAGGATACTTATTATTAAATGAATCGCTTATTATTGTAGTTTAATTTAAGCAATTATACAAACGCATGTGGAAAAGGGGACGTAATGAAATAGCCGAAGCCTGGCAAGTGAAATGCTTTTAAAGTCTCATTTTTTACAAGAACCAAGCAAATTTTGTCGCTTGCATATTTTAACAATGAAATATACATAAATATACAATCTGAAAAAAAATGCATAGATCAAATTTAAAACATATACAAACAAGATATGAAATTAATTCACATAGAAATACCACAAACAGCCATGAAGTGTATCGCTAATTTTCGTAAAGCACATCTTGCGTGAACGAGCAGTCGTCGAGAACCTACTTATTGAAAGGATTTAAACGTTTTAGCATCACCACTGTAATGGAATATGAATAAAACTAATATTTGTGTTAAAAACATACAAGAAATATTAAAAAAAATAACATTATTGTATTGTAAACCCACACGCGTATGAATAACCAAATAAAATGCTTAATAAAATTTTCTGTTTGGATTTTTAACATTTCGGAAGGGGAGCAAGGAAAGCAGACAATCAAAAAACGATATTTCTGTAATTCTTTTTGTATGCTTTATAAAAAACTCTTTTAAGCCGATTCTTTTTTAAAAAAAATTTAAAAAACCCTATTAGCAGTACACGGTCTATGTAAAAGAGGGCTTTTTATTTCATTAGTAGTCTTTTAAAATCAACGGTCGTTTTAATATACCCAAGTGGCAACGCTGTAGGTGGCAGCACTACTCATATTTGCAATAATACGGTCTCACCAAATTTTTGGGATCGTGTCCTCGCTAATTTAGCCGATACACTATCCCAACACTTAAGTGCGACCGTTCATTTCGAGTATTTCTGGTATATTGTAAAACGGCAAATGGTATTTTTGTGCCACCCGCACAGTATTTAGCAACACTGTCCAGCTGGGGGATTTCGAACATCACCGTGAAAAAAGAAAGAATTGGGGAAAATGTGGTTTTTGGTCAAGTGATAGCCGCAACGCAGGTGAGCTGGGCCGAGGAAAAACGGATTCGGAAAAGCGCCCACTGGCCGGAAAACTCCTTGGCTGGCCCCAACGGCATCCCTGGCCCCGCAAAAGTTGTCGACGTTCGGCTGTTGTTGTTTTTGCTGCTGCTGCTGATGGCTGCATTTTCGTATTGGCATCGGATTTTTCTTGGGTACTCTTCGGTGTACATATGAGCGTACGTGCAAGTCCGGAACCGATAAAGGCCTAAAAAGCAGCTAAAGACGGGCAGCAGAGGCAGATATACGCAGTTCCGACGGACATTTCTAATTATACAACCCAGCGCCGTGGTAAAGACGTATTCCCCGAACATCCGAAACTGGTTATACACACATCGCCAGGAACGGGAGGTTGGGAGGGTGAGTAAAATCGATTTGTTGCACAAAACACACGACGAGTGGGCGAAAATCGGGGGCCGAAAAGTGGGGTGCGGCTATATAGCTATAGCTATAGATTCTAGGTCGACCTGGGATTATAGTACAACCTGGCGATCCGTTTCTCTTGCAGCCTGCTCCATGGACAAAATCAAGTTAAAGGTTATTGGCGTGCTGCGAGAACGCGATGGTGGCAATCGCAGTGGTTCCGGAGGACTGGCGGCGACTGCTGGAGGATCTGGAGGAGCGACGGCGGCCTCTGCGGGTCATCAGCTGGCCAGCACAGGCGCAGTGGGCGTGGCCCAGCCCCCGGTGGGGGTGGCGCAGGATGGTAACAACGAAGCCAACGCCCCGGGCGGAGGAGCAGTGACCGCAATGGAGCCGCAGACAACGGGCGGAGCAGCAGGAACCTCGGGGGCTGGCGCTGGCGTAGGCGGAGCCGCTAGAACCTCGGTTCTGTCCCGACCCCAGACCTCCAAGATCAGCGCTCTCGACCTGGCCGGCATACTCAACACGCGAAGACGACTCGAGTGGACCAAGGAGTGGCTGCGCAAGAACCAAGCCGAGTTCCTCAGTAAGGAGAACCTGCTCAGCGAACTGCAGTCGCGCAAGGACGAGTGCTACCACTTGAATTACTTCCTAGCCATAACAGAGAGCCAGTTCCGGTATCTGGTGCAAAAGCTGGAGCCCATCATCAGCCAGTATGCGCCGCAGCGCAAGAAGAAGTCCTTCAGCGCCGAGGAGCGGCTGGCCATAACGCTCAAGTATTTGGCAACGGGTGAGTATCGAATGCCCCAAGTTATGGCCGACAAATTTACTTATAACCCGTGGTTTAGGTGAAGTACATTCTTGTCGAAACTACTGCTTCCGTGCCTCGAAATTTGTGATAAACGAAATGATTGCCAATATCTGTCTGGGCTTCTACGAGCACCTCAAGGACCAATACGTGACACTACCAAAGACTGACGATCAGTGGCGCAGCGCCGCCGAGGAGATGGAGCGCAAGCACAACCTGCCCCACTGCGTGGGCAATCTGTTCATGCGCAGCATCCAGCTCCAGGGCTCCGGATCTGGGGCCGGTTCGAATTCCGCGGCGGCGAGCAGCGGATCCACCGCTGGCGACGATCGCAAGCGGGCGACCGTCATCTTCACGGGCATCGTGGATGCCGACAACAATTTCCAGTACGCAAAGGTGGAGCGGGCGGCGAGCAGCCGGCCCAACGACATCTACAACCAGACCACTGCCGTCGAGCTGATCAGGCACAAGATGCACGCCTTGGAGGAGCAACAGTCGGCGGAGATGGACCGACAAGGCTATTACTTCGCTGGCGACTCAGTACTGCCAGCCACCTCGTATCTGGTGACCACACGCAACCTGCCCAAGGATCGGGCTGTGCTGGAGGCCCTGGAGCAGGTTAATGCCCATGCGGACCAAACCATGCGGATACTCTGCAACATGTTCCCCATTCTGGCGCAGCCGCTCCGCATCAGTGACAAGCACATCCGCGAAGTGGTGCTCGGCTGTGTGGCGTTATACAATTTCCTGCGCAAGACGGACGACTCCTTCCGGCGCACCAGCGACAGCATCGTGCAGCAGAGAGCCGAGCAGCAGCAACTGGCGGCTGCCTATAGCGTCGACAGCGATGAGATCGACGATGATTGCATCATGCTGGCCACCGAGGAGGAGCTGCGCGAGCGGGCCGAGTTCACGCCCAGCGTCGGACTGACCACCTGCTTCCAGCCGCTGTGCACGCAGCGCGGCGAGACGCCCGAGGGTCTGGCCAAGCGAGACTGGCTGCTCCAGCTCGACTTTGGCCAGCAGGGCGGAAACGGAAGCGGTATCGGCATAGGAATTGGCAGTGGCAACATGAGCGGCAACGGGGGACTGGGCGGCAGTACAGACAGTGCAAGCGGCAGCTCAAATGGGAGTTTATATTAGTGCAATTTACCTAAGTACTTTACGAATTTTGTATAGTTCCTTGTTTTATATTTTCTAAATCTGTAATCTGTAACAGCATCTGTTGCCACGTTGCCGACTCTTGTTTACCTCTCGTTTGGCGCATTCTTCTCTGCATACCATTACGATTACGTTCACGTTCGTTCCACCTGCGTTCCGTGCTTCATCTAGGGTTCTGTATAGTTAGCTTAGTTTCTTACGGAAGTTCCGGTTCGGTGAATGATGCTATGTGATGTCTCAAATCTCTATTGTGGCCCAGTGAACTGCTCCTGGGGAGCAGGCCCCTTAACTGGGCCGGGCAAAAAAAACGGCAGCTGACAAAATGTGCGAAGTCGACGAAGTACATCGGAAACAGATCAACAAAATTAAAATTTTAGTATTCGTATTTAAGCAAAAAACAAATTATATATAATTATATTTACAAATAAATGTGTAAGGAGTGGTCTTTACGTGTCGAAACCTTAAAATGTGTATTCAATATGTTATATTTGCTCAGACCAGTTGGGCCACTGTTGTAGGAGAGTGTAGAGTGCTTCTCCGGGACTCCTGGTGGCACTGACCTGGCGATGTCCCAATAGCTTGTAGTTATCTGCTAGCTGGCCTTCTTTTGCGGCATGTTCCAGGAGCTTTTTGGCTGCATCCAGGGCCTCTTGACTGGGCGCCTGTTCCTCGAAGTTACCGATGAAGGCAATGCCCAATGATCCATCGTTGTTTGGGGCAGCAAATGCTCCCTTCTGGTTGGGGCTCCTGCCCTCGTACACCTTGCCATTACCTCCGATCAGATAGTGATAGGCTATGTCGGAGAATTTCTGCCTGGACATCTGGAAGCTTTGCAGATTGCGCACTTGCTGGGAACACGCGACATCGTCGGTACAACTTCCTCCAACTGTGTGGGCAATCACAGCTCGAGGCAAGGGAGTCTCCATACTATCCATGGGGCCACTCGGAGGTCGGGCATTCCACTCGGCCCTCGTCACTATCGGTACTTCCCCCCGGACAGCGATGGCTGCTAGGTAAACGATGAGCACAGCGATCCAAGTCATTCCACCTTCGGGCCTGTCATCTGACTGAGTTGAGATCTCGGATTGGTGCGGCACTTATTACCGCTGATAAGGCGTGTGCCCCCTAGACCTCAAATATGTATGTAGGAAATAACTTGAGGGGGTTTTTCTTGGCAATGCTTGAGAATAGGGGAGAGCTATTCTATTATATACTTGGATACTAAGACTTAAGAAACATTACTGATTTCTCAGATATGTTCTAAATTGTGTATGAGTGAGGTGGTAAAAAACCCCATCAAAACGTTTTAAAAAGGGGAATTTTTATAAGAAATAGGATCCCCCAAGTATAGTTATTAATAGTATAGAATAAGGTTTCACTTGGGTGATTTTATTTCTTTTTAGTTTGGGTATATAGGTGAAAAAACGTTATTATTCAGGTTTCATATGTACATATGTAAATATTTACAAGTATAAAATGTAGCTACTTGGAATATTTTAAAAAAGTAATAAAATAAAAATTCCAATAATCGCGATTAAATTCAAACTTTAATTTTTGCGAATATTTCAAAAAATAATAAAATTAAATTCCCAATAATCGTAAAAATCGAACTTCAATTTTTTGCGATTTTTTTTTATCAAAAAACGTATATTAAAAATGCAAAATACCGAAAAAAGTCTATAATATTTTTTTTAATTACTCGAAAGTGATGTGGATTGTTAGCATAGGTTCTCGACTGGGGGCACTCTACCTCCCAGAATTGCGACGAAAAAAATCAAAGTGACTTACCGCGGATTTACCGAACTTCTGGATCCTCCCAATTTCATAGGTCCCGCTCAATACATTATGCCAGTTCATACGAGCCTCGAACAACCTCAACTTGACACAGATGTTCTAGGCAGTGATTTAATTAAAAAACTTTTGCAATTAAATGCAAAAACTGCAAAAAACAATGCGGAGTGCAGGCCATTATGGCCCCAAAAAAGGGCTGAGGGCCCGATGAGGAAGTGAAGTCGCAAAGTGACAACGAAAATGCAAGTAAGCGCCCTCAATTAAAAGCCAAAATGAATATAAAGTGCGCTGGGAAAAAGGAGGCGAGCAAAGCCGCAACAGCCAGAAAGCCAGAGAGCCAAAAACCGAAGCTGAAACCAAAAACCGAAGCCAAAACTATGCGCGGCTGGAAAACTCTTGTCCGTGGCCGTTAACTTGAATTTAAGTGAGTTAAGAGGCCCCATATCACCCTCCCCCCTTCGAAGGAACCTATTGTATGGTTATTCGAATTGTTTTCCGCAGCATTTTAAATCGCTCCGGCGAGAAAAACATATTTTTTTCCGACCCAAACCCAAACTATAGTCTCAATTTAATCTGTCCCGCATTTGGCTGCAATTTTCGGCGTCGGCGCCATGCTGGCTCATTTGCAAAATTGTCAGATTTATTTCGCTAATTGCTGCTCATCCGTTTAATTAAAATTAAAAGAACTTGCACAAGTTTAGGGCGAAAGTTTTTATGCGAATTCTCCGGAATCTCGCATTGGGCACGTTTAGTTTTACGCTATTCCTTCGTTTTTCCTCGCCATTTTCTATTTTCCATTTTCTATTTTCCATTTTCTATCTTCCCTTGTGTTGTTAGCACCGTCTATTAAATTGCTGGGAAAACTTGGCTGAAAACTCGATGGTGACGCGGCAAGATGGAGAGTAGGCTTTCCACTTTTCCTGGACGGCAAACAAATTAAACTGCAGGCTCCGTTAAAGCTGTCGCAAATTCCCAAAAGGTGTCAATCGTGCAAACCCGGAAAGTTGTGGCTAACAACAGCAACAACTTCTTGCAGCAACAGCAACATTTTGCACGCAATTCGGCAACATCTGCTGCCTGCCACGCCCCCATTTCCCAGCCCCCCCCCGCCCCCGGAGGCTTTTCCACGAAACAGGAAAGAGCAAAAGTTGCCTGCAACTGCAACCACAGTGCGGATTTGGATTTCGGGCAACTTTGCACTGCGGATTGACACCTCCTTCTGTATTCTCCATTCTGTATTCTATATTCTCCTGCCCCGCCCCCGCAATCCAAAAGGGGGCGTGTCAATGGGGGCGACATTTTTATGACAACTTGCTTAAATTCCATAACAAGAACTCGAGCAGAAAAGGGAAAACTTATTTCGTTTACGAGTCGCGCAACTTGTGTCCCGATATTTTCGAAGGCACCTCCGTCTTATTCGCTAATGAATAAAGTTCTCGTCTATGAATATGCAAGGCGGGAATTCGGAATCTCCACCCTAAAGTTTTTAAAGATTTAACTGTGACCGAATTTTAAACATCTAAATTCAAGGTAATTAGCTTTTTCACACTCACAGATGCAGCCAGCTAATATAACATTATTTTGTTGGGTGCTAAAACACATATTTAACAACCAAACTATTACGAATTGTTGTTTTTATGTGACCTATTTAAATGGGAAAAATATCAAACTGTAGACATAATTAATGACTAATAAATAATTTACTAAATAAGTAGACTTTTAAAAGGACAATAAAAATTTTGTTATATTTTTCTAATTTGTAATTTATGTCCAAATAAAAATAATCTGGTTATGATTAAGTGTTTATTTGATTGTTTGATTTGCCTTTGGCACTTAATCATTTCAAATTTATGCATTGTTTTTAGTTTTATTAGCCAATAAATAAGATTTTAAACATGACTAAAATTTCTATATAGCACTATTATATTCTTTAACATTATAAATCAGAAATAGCAGTCCTTTGTGCTTGCTTTGGCTTTTCTGACGTTGCGTTTTTGGTCGCCGCACTATTTTTAATATGCATTTGAAAGTATGCGCAACATTATAATGCCATATTAAGGCCAAACGATGTGCGTAACGGCAACCTCATCGTTGTCGTCATCGTCATCGCTCCAAGGACCAAAGGTCCAAAAAACGGGGGACTCCTTCGCCGGCTGACATCTTGTCAGAAATTTTCATGCTGCCGTAAGCTGTTTTCATGCACATTTCGGGCACTTGTGCTCGGCACAAACACTCCAGTTTTGGGCTTCAAGCATGCGTGTGGCGTGCATGGACAGAGTCTGTAAACCAGTATCCAGGATACAGGATCCCTCGCCGCAGTCGATCCAGAGAGGCAGGCAAAAATCAACCAGACGACGCAGGGCAGCCAGTCAAAGTGCCGGAAGGAAGTGCACTGGGGGACGATATAGGGGCAGCCAAACAACGGCCAACTCTTTAACTATAACTTTTGATATATGCTAAGGAAATATTGTGGGAGTGCACTCAATCGTGGTTGCCCTGCCATTTCAGAGGGGCCAGGGGTTGGGTTGGGCTGGAATGCCATCAACTACTTAGCGTCAAAACGCTTAAAGTTGAATTTGTAACGCTCGAAGTGAGGCGACGGCACAAAGCCAATGGAGTGTGTGTGACGGGACGAAGGTCCTGTCTAATGCCAGTTTACTCATCTATTTTTATTAAATCGCCTCGGATGCACACACACTTTCCACAGTTGCCAGTGCCGGCGTTTGTTGCATCGCCAGCACAGCGTTTCGTATACGCAGCGTGGGCCAGGACAATGGAGAGAAGTCCGGAGGGCAATAAGGCATCATCAAAAATATTATTTATGGGCAGCCAAAAAAAAATTATTTCGTTTCCCATATTTAAGCTATTTGCTCTGTTTTAATTTGAATGAATTATCTTGAAAATGAATCAATTTCATTTAATGTTATAAGCATTTCTGTTCAATTTATTGGTTTATCTTGGGAATATATAAAGTATTTATTTTAAGATTTCTTTAAATTAAATTTAACCAAAGAAAGCACAGTTATTTTTTGCAGCCAAAAATATTTCTGTTTCTCAGAAAATATTCCATTTTAATCAAATAAATTATTTTTAAATTATCTTTAAAGAAAATATCTTAAAGTCAGTGAAATAAATATTTTTTAGATGCCACCAATAAAAAGTAAATAAGATAAGCAGGAAATGTTGCAATTACAGGTGAAGCGTTCTGCAAGGACTCCCATTGATCAGCTTACAACAGAGAACTTGCAGTAATTTCTTTAGGAACTACTTGAGAGAATATGGCAGGACCCTTGAAAGCACAGTGGGTAAGTGTGTGGCGATGGCAACGAGAAGGGCGAATGACTTTGGAGGCTTGATTGCTGCAGTGGCAGCTGCCTTGCACCCTCACCATCCCACCCCCAACTCACTTCACATTGCAGCTTATTTTCGGGGTTTAATTTTGATTTAAACGCTGGCTGACAGCTTGAAGCCCGCTGCGTGCTGAACCGGAAGCACAGACATGCCCGTTCACTCGGACATGGCAGTTTTCGGTTCGACTCGGCAGCCAGTTGCCCGACTTCTCGGCTTTATTGAAATTTAAGTTGCACTTTTCGGGGAGGCAGTGGGGTGGAGTGGGTGTGGGTGGTTTCGGGGGGGCGGAACTGGGCTAATGAAAGGACACTTTAAGGCAGCTGCGCCTCTAACCAATCGATGCTCCTTGTCAGCCATTTAATTTTCATTAGATTAAGGTAAGCAGCTGAGTGGGCGGACTCTCAAAGATTGCGGGGGCGTACGGTGCACTTATAAAATTGTACAAGACTATTTGTTACCTCTTTAATGATGAAATTAAAAAAAAAATCAAAGTTAAAGAAAGTGGAAGATATTAATTATATTTCTTATGTGAATACTTACTCTTTCATATTATCTCGTCTTTAATTTATAGATTTTTTAAAAGAACCCTAACATTTACAAAGGATTAAATATATTTGATAGTTTATAATTGTATTTTATTTCAAGGGACATTTTCAAAGGGGTTACTGTGATGAATTCTTGCATTAATTAAATACAATTGATTTATTTTTCAGTGTCCTCAAAGCTATAGGGATAGGGCTTTCCAGACATCTACCGGCTGGCAGTAGCTGCTGCTGTTGCTATTGCTGTTTGCTCTCGTTCTCGTAAATGTAAAAGTTGCCTCAAAATAACCACAAAGTAAACACCAGAGTGGCGCAGTCAGTGGTTCGCAGTCTGGAGTCCTTCGTCCGAAGTCCGGAGTTCCTGAGTGGCTGTTTGGGAGTACGGGATACGGAATACGGAATACGGGAGTTCGGGAGGGGTACGTCTATTTGAATAGCCGGCGAAGACATTGCGTGCTCTCGCACACTGTTGCAGTCCCGTGGCTACAAGGACATTGTACGTGAGAACAGGACACGGCGATGCCAATGTCGATGCGTCGATGTCCTTCGGGCGAGCTCAACCGAACTGAACTGAGCTGGCCAAAATAAATAAGTGTGTAATTTAATATTTAAGACTTTGTCAGTAATTATTTCGGCGCAGATGGCGGAACTTTTCCTTTGTCGTTGCCAGGGAAATTGCGCAACAAAAGGTAGTGGGTGTTTGGGATGGGAATGGGTGGGGTCTTGGGATACTCCAGATCAGATGCACTCCTGCTCCTCCTGCTGCACCACTCATAACTCAGAGATCGCAGCCTTTGCGCCAGGACCTCTCGTTAAATTGACCCACTTGCTTCACATTTGTCTTTATTAAATGCGCTAAATTACGAGTTCACGAGCGTATAAATTATAAACCAATTTAATAACCAGCCAGGCACAAAATGTGCTCGAAATGAACTACCAATTTGTGGAGAACAACGGAACGAAACATAATAATGGCTCCGGGTGAGCGTGAACGTGAATTACGAGTACCGAGTACCGAGTGCGGGTTCAATGCATAAATGGGGGGGAACCTGGCATTAGATTGGATGGCAAAGGGGGTAGGGGGAAAGGGCGTTCCCAGGGGGAACACCTGTGCGAGCCATCGAGTTTTCCACACTCTCTTACTCGCCGATATGAATGAATTCCCTTAACTTTTCACTCTGAATATGCGCATAGTTTAAGCTTGTAATTATTCCAACATTTAGTTTAACATTTAGCCACGCCCACGAACCTCCTATTACCACCCCCCCTCCCCCAGGAGATTGCCATGGAAACGGTGTGCATTTTCCGCAAACTCCCAACCCCCCAACTGGAAAAACTCGAGTTCGCTGCATGCGCGTGTTAAAGTGAATTTGAAATGATTTATTGCACATCTAACCAGACCACTGATACTACAAATTCTACAATTACAGGGCAAACACCCATCCATTCCACCCACTTTCCCTGACCTTCCCTCTCCTGCCTTTTTTTTTCTCAGACGCTTTTCCGGCGTTTTCTCCTTGGCTCGTTAGCATGTTAATTGTAAAGCGTGTCCTAATTGCATTTTAGCTGCAAAAATGAATCCAGGTTTTTTGTTTCGGGCTCTAGACATTAAGTTATGTGCTCCAGAAACATTATTCTTTTAAGAGTTACCTACATTAGCTTGTTATTGGTATTTTGTGTTGGTTTTCAAGTGGCTGAAGGTCAAGGTTTGAGTTATAGATTTATTCCCCGGGTATAAACTGCATTTAAAATAAAGTTTAAGCTGAGTGACATAGGCATTTTATTATTTTAAAAGTTTCATAAATTAATTATAATTTATTGTCTGGTTCCTTTTTCTATAAAAATCTACTCCATTTTTGTATAAGACCTAAGAGGGGCAAGGATATATCACTCAAATATGGAGTTAAAGTATTTCCAACTTATACGGGTTGTCCCGTTTGAGTGTGAGTTTCATTGAGTTTATTTTAGAGTAAAAGTAGAAAGTGGAAAGCATTGGATCAAACCTGAACAAAATCTTTGTTCAAACATGGATCCTGCGGGTTCGAATCCTGTTTGAAGGACCTCCCCTCCAACTCGCAACTGCAACTTAATACGAGTTTTGTTCAAACAAGTCCTTGTTGTCCTTAGCCATCGAATCAGCTTCAAACTTTGTGCAAATTTTAGCTTCCGACTTTGCAGAAATGAGTGATATTGAGGCGAAAATGGAAAAGCGGGGATGTTCGAGTGGATTGCGGAGTGAACTCCGAGCGATTCGCGATAATTATTAATTATATTGCATAATTTGATAAATTAATAAGGCCAATAAAACAAAAAGGCCGCCAAGCGGGGTGACCAAAAGGTTAAATTATACAAATTAAACAAATTAAGCAAATTGCCAACTGCAATCGAAAATCACATCCATCAGCCGGCGGGTTCTCGATGGCAAGGTGGCATATTTATGGACCAGATAGACCCGATGGGTGGTGGATAGAGCGGGCGGACTCTGGGGATGGTATAAAAAAAGGTCGCCACCAAAGCATAAAAATAAATTGATATCACAGCGAATTTGAATGAGCAATATGGTGTTTCAGCTATTTTTCCTGCCCTGCCACTCGTTCATATATCAGCGCTGCTTTTTTGCCATGAATTATTTTGGCCGCTTCATGTGAAATTTTGGCCAAACAATTGCAAAGCAGCCAATGCACTGGGAGAAATTTTAAATATCTTAAGTACCGAAATTATCATAAAAATTCATTTTAAAGCCATTGCACCATATATATCAGATTATAGATTTTTTGTAAGAATTTTTAATACCTATGATTAAATTTTTGCAGTGTAACCATAGTCGTGGAATGAATATGATGCATGAAATAACAATAATGAAATGACAACAAAAGGCACGGATAACAAAAGGATTGCCTTGGATGATGGATGGAGGATGGAGGACCGAGGACAGAGGATTGAGGGGAGAGACAGAGCCACATGACTGGGGCAATTCAAAATCAAATGTGATTTTTGGTCACTTTGAAAATTGTTGATTAGTGACGCCTGAATGCAGCCCAATGAAACCGGAGGCCGCTGCATTAAAGCAATTTCAAGATCTCCGCCCGCCTGTCACTCAACTGCCGGAATCGATGGGATGGGATGGCCAACTGGACATGGCTCTGAAAGTGCAGCTCAGTCGGGCATGCACTTGGCACACTAGTCCCACAATTGATGGGTCTAAAAAATAAAATACAAAAATGCCAGGGACCTTTGTGTAACCATAACCTCGGTGCGTGTGCGTGTGCCATTCCATTTAAACAATTAAAGCTACATAAATTAAAAATGTGGTTAAGCCCCGGTCACCGCCAACAGCGACAAATTGCATGTAGTAGTGGTAACTAGAGCCACATCCGCCCCCATCTGCCACGCCCCCACATCATTTGCCATTAATTCGAGCATATTAATTCGAATCCACATGCCAGTTTTCTGTGTGTGTTTTTGGTTTTCAGATAATACCGCAAATGGGGCGTGGCCACGCCCCCGCCCCTGCTCATTGTTAATCAATTACAATCTCCAGTGAGCACTCGACCTTTGCCATTTGCCAAATTATTAGCTCTATTGTTCGAATTGGTTGGAAAATCGTAAAATGGTAAAATGTACACTCCCAAGCTTTTAATAAGGTCAGCATTTAAAGGCTCTTTAAAATATAGATATAAGTTTTTGCATAAATTACTTGATTGAATCACAACTTTTTAATACATCTGTTTAAATCGCCAAAAAAACAGTTTTTCACATAAAAACCTTACTTTCCATACGACTGAAAACCCGCAAATGTTTATTTTTGTCTAAAATTCTATTCCATATTTCCACCCTAAAACATCAGTATTTTTGCCGAAACAAGAACAATAATGATCCAAAAATGGATTGCCATATCACTTTGAGCTCGTAATTAAATTCCCAATCGATTGGCATTCAAACCTGCAACTTTTAATTTTTGGCCATTTTTCGCTAAAAATCATGCGAAATTTGATCAAAAAATTAATTTTCCAGAAAGTGGTGGGGATCGTTAGTTTAGTTTGTTAGCTGCCCAAAACAGTCAGTCTTTTTACTGTCGGCCTTGATTTGTCCAAAATACGACTGAAAAACCACAAAAAAAAAGTATATTTATCTAAAATTCTATTTAATATTTTCCACCATAAAATTTCACTATTTCGGCCGAAACAACAAAAATAATGATCCAAATATGGATTGTTACACCTCTATGAGCTCGTAACTAAATTCCCAATCGATTCGCATTTAAATTGGGAACTTTTTATTTTTGGCCATTTTTCGCAAAAAATCATGATGCATTCAAAAAGAAGGGTACTTGGGGAAGTTATAACGCGCAATTCCATCAAAAACCAATTATTTAGATTTTTTCTGAGATTTGTACAGCGGACATTTTCATTCCGCATTCAAATTTCCGTTAACTGAATAATGTGTCCGTACCGTTATTTAGTATTTAAAAATTGAGTTGGTATATTTTGGTAAAGCTAACACCGATTTTTCTGAGATTTTTTAGTGAATGTGTCCTCTAGCTCGTGTTATTCAACGTTTTAAAAACATCTGTTTATTTAAATTAAAACTAGGAAAATACACAATGTTAAGTCTACGAGCTGTGCTGCCAAGAGGGAAACAAGTTGCTTTGGCCCTGAGAAATGCCACCCGACAGATTTCCCTCGCTCAAAACTGCAGATGCATCACCGGCGTGAATTTCCCAAAGCAACCGCAATTACAACCACAAAATCTCCAGCAATACAGGTGCCTTTCGGTGAAATCCACGAAAACCGAGTCCGAGGATGCACTGCAGCGGATTTACTATGGAACCCTGGCTCCCCGGATGAAGGTGGTCAAGTTCTTCTCGCTGAGCACCAGCTTAGCCGGCTTGGCCGCCCAGCCCATTCTCCTCGAACAGGGAATGAAAATCGGAGGAACCGGAATGGCCGTTTTCCTCTGCACCATCGGTGGGTTCTTCACCTTTGTCACCCCACTGCTGCTGCACTTCATCACCAAGAAATACGTGACGGAAGTGCACTACAATCCCCAAACGGAGGAGTACACAGCAACCACAATATCCCTACTTCTGCAAAAGATAAAGGTGAGTAGATGGTAATTACTGTTATCTATAAATAATATTGTTTTTCCCTTCCAGACGAAATTCCGACCCGACGACGTGGTGGTTCCAGAGGTTCCTGGCATGTTCACCTCTTTCCTGGTCAACAAACGACCCCTTTTTGTGGATCCCGCGCTTTTTGACGATCCCGAGCACTATGTTAAGATCATGGGCTATGACAAACCCATCGATTTCAAATTGGATCTTAGCTCGAGCCCCGAAAAGCAAACGAAGACAAAGGAACAGCAATAAAAAGGAAGTACTGTCTGCGGGATAACATGTTTTATTTATAACAGAAAATTCTTCATAAGGAAAACTCTTGTACATAGAAAAATAAAGGCTTCTGAGAGCTAGAACTTAAAGATTTCGGTAAGAGAAACATTTATAAGGAACACATTCATTTGTTTTATCCTATAACGACAAATTCTGAAATAACTTCTGGTTCTGATTTCTTAATAACATAATCTTGATATTGCAATATAAAAATTACTCTTCAATGGACATTGCGTCATCAGTACTGCATTCTAAAAATTAACTGCATATCATCTGGAGTCATGCACTTCCGATCTCGGCACTTGATAAGGCGTCTTACAATGCGACTAAGTTTGCTAGCATAATCTTTCTTGTGATCCTTTTCAAGGTGCTCCAAAACGCTGGCATCCGGAACCAAGTAGAACGGGAGAAATCCCCTCCGAAGAAACAACGTCATATAGATAATCGCCTGATAGGAAATGATTAATATTACAAATCACCCGCAACGATTATGAGCATTTACCCGAATGAGTATACGACCCGGCGATTGATTCCAGTTGATCCCCTTTTTCTTGGTTGCGTTTAGAAAGAGGCTTTTGATGGTGTAACTGAAGATCATAGGCATATCGTTGGCATCCCGCAAAGCCTTCATTAGCCGGAATCCGTCCTTTAGATTCTGCTTCTTCTTCAAAACCATTCGCTCCCAGTGAGGAGCACAGACGACAAAAGAAAGAGGGTCATCTGGAACATCGGGATTTCGGATTTTACAGGGCACGGCGTACCAGCTGCGATCGTCGTTCCGGTGTTGGGGAAAAACCCGGAGCCACTCCGATGCCAAAAATCTAAAAGCGGGCACAAAGTCGAAGCAGATCTTTCTCCCGGGATCGGATAGGCAAGTAGCCTTAATGGTGTGGGCTACATGCCCACCGGCTATGTTTTTCAGCTCGTAGGTTCGTCCACCTCCGCAATGGATGTATTTTATTTCCGGCATTACTTCGTTGACGTTATCCCGGAACCAGGCCTGAACCTTACGACGGCTAATAAAGTAATCGTGCCCTTGCTGATTCACCAAGTGCATAGGGATTCTATGCCCTTCGACCCGCAACAAGACGTAGTTGCGTTGTCCGATCAGGGGTACGGGCTCTACATTACAAGGCAACTGGATAGTGGTCAGCATATCAAACTCATCAGGCAAATTGATCTTGACATTGTCCAGATTACTGCCCGTCAAAGAGAGTCCACGGAAAGCCGATGCGAAGTAAGAATCTCGGCGGGAAATCGCCTGGATAAACTCATTTTCGATTTGCTGGGCATCTTCCTTGAAAGTTTGTCGATCCTCGGGATCAATGGAGATATTATCGAGCACAAATTCAATGCCCTCGCCGAAGGTAAATTGTTTTTCCGGTGAATTTTCCATTGAAATTTAGTTATGATGAACAAAGAGCCGTTCTTTACGTAAACGTGTCTAGGCTTAGTTTGAGTTGATGATAAAAGTTTAAATTTTTTTTAACACTTAACAAAAACGAAGTTCTCAGGGAAGATGGCAATCTAGAAAAGCGTTACTTCCAAGAAACCGTAAAATTCCCCGAAAATCGTTTGAAGTTTTTGGGAGTTCTGAGTTTGTAGTTGCCAGACCGATTTGGGTTTCGGACTTAGGATTTGGTATTATTTGTGGAGAGCGAATTTTCGGTGGTTCAGAAACGGTCATACTCTTATTTACATCGAACATATGATGGGCACGCCGGAATTAAAAATTATATTGGAATTCAGGTAAAGAAAGCCCTCTATTTATTTACATTTTTAGTTATATGTGCTAGTTCTATAGTGCAGGAGCGGAGCTTCTTTTTGGGAACATCAAACGGCGACAACTCTCCTTGGATGGTAATCAAAAATGTAAGTTTTCAAATCGTTGTATGATATATTGTTGATTTTGATTTAAAATATATATTTTTGAAGGGACCATTGCCAATCTGCTGAAGTGGATGCATGCCAATATTCTAACAGAGCGACCGGAACTCTTTCTTCAAGGAGACACCGTGTAAGTTGGTTTGAAATAAGCCTTTTATCCAAAGTTGTATATTTTTGTTCTCTGCAGACGACCTGGAATTTTGGTTCTGATAAATGACACCGACTGGGAACTACTGGTGAGTTAAGATCAACCATATCTTTAGATATCCTAAATACATAAATCAATTTCCAGGGTGAACTCGACTACGAACTGCAGCCCAACGATAATGTTCTCTTTATATCCACTCTACATGGCGGTTAATAGAGTTCCTCAAAGTTAGTTAGTCGTAGGCGAAAAGTTTATTTTTATACACCAACCATTAAATTGTAACCGAAAAAAAGCAAAAACAGTTTTTGACTGAATCAGAATTACGTCCCTTTACCGAAATCGGCAAAGGCCCACATGATGGTTCGGGTAGTAAGGTTTTCATCATATCATTCAGAGATTGTAAGTCATCGAGATTCCCCTATTTATACGAACAAACCCCCAAACAAGCACTTGGGAATTGTAAGGTAGCTATAAATAGAGAGCCTTAACTGAGCTTTGGCGGGTTATTTGAATTGAAGTCAACACGAATGGTCGTTTTACATTGAAGCAACATTTATTGATTTTAAAGTTTCGCTTATACTTATTTATCAATTTTATATAATGTATAGATATATTTTTTATGTTCGTTTACGATTATTTTAAATGTAGGCACTTAGGTTACATATCAACTAACTGTACGTAATGAACTTCGATTCAGATATGTTGGGCATCGGCCACGCCCCTTTTGCGGGTGCTGCTCATGGCTCCCATCGATTCTTATATATGGATCGTTCGATTGTGTGGACTAAAAACTACATGTGAAATATGCTTCGACATTGACACGCTGAATTCAATAATTTCAAAAGAGTTTTCCGAAAAAAACATGGCCAAGGCCAAACCAAAAGCAGCGACTATGACAAATTAACGAAAACTAAAAATGTAATAAATAATAAATAACAAAAATAATGAATTAAAATTAGGGATCGAACGTAATGTTACAATCTGGATCCGATGAAACCGTTCTGCTAAAGCTATAAATGGGATTCCTATGTATTTATATCTAGATTCGATGCTCCAGGAGCTCCTATTTGCCGCTGTCCGGACTGGCGGACTCCGCCGCATGGGCGTAGGATCGGTATCGCCGCAGGATCACCGTGGATGCGCTCGTCGTCGAAGCTCCAGATGCCGTTGTCGTCGACGTGGACCAACTGCTTCGGCTGCTCTCCGCCGCCGATTGCTCCTGATCCGGGGTTACGCACATGTCGGAGACAATGCCGCTCTCTGAATGGGGGATATTTACACATATTGGACACATTATATATCGGCTAGAACATGGGACATGGAACAAGAAACATGCAGCACACGACAGGCACGGATTACGGGTTAGGTTTTGGTGTAGGTTGGGATTATATACAGTAATACTGGGGGGTTCTGCGAGATTATGTACAGGGATCAACTACTAGCTACGGGGTGCGTCTAGAAGAAGTAGCACAGTTCAAGCTCTATACCCATGGACAGCTGGCTGACAATGGTTGTCGATCGTTTGTGGTGTCGTTTGCTGTTCCCGAGTCCGTTTCCGCCTCCGCTTCCGTTTCCATTTCCAGAAGTGCTGCCTCCCTCGGCAGCGGTTTCCGTCCCCTTGATTCCTCCTCCACTCTGCGATTTGCCCAACTTCAGGGCCTGTGTTTCGTTGATCAACTCCAGGGTGGCACTGCAGTTGGTGGAACTGGTGCTGTGAGGTCCGGGCAGCTTGCCAAAGTGCAGGCTATGCCTGCCGACGGCATCGTGGTGACCCGACGTGGAGCCTCCGCTGATGGAGGAGCCACTGGTTGTGCTGGTGCCGCTGGACAAGGAGCTCTCCGAGATCAGCGAGTTGGGCCGTCGCATGCTGCCCTTTCCTGGCTCCGAGTGACGCAGCTTGGGGGCTACAGAAACGAAACATGAATCAGAGGGATTATAATGAATAGAATTAAATGGTTTATTCCAAGTCCAGCCGACTTACTCTTGTTCAGCTGCGCCAGTGGAATCGAGCGATCGCTGATCTGGTTGTTGCTCGGTCGAATATCCAGGCAGGGTTTACTGCCAATGCCCATAGAAGACATCTCCGCCAGACGAACCTCTGCAAGGGGAAAGTTTTTAGTTATAATTACAATATCTTTTAGGTATCAAGTAGACCCAAACCTCGGTTTCGTTTCGCCTGCTTCCAGAGCAGCTTGGAGATCTCCTCGGTCCAGGCATTTTTGATATCCTCCGACATGCACTGCAGCATCCAAGTGTCGTCGGGCTTTCGTTTCCGGAACCAAATCTCGAACTTGGTGGCCGAATCGCCTGTGTGCGCTGTGAGGCCAATATCCGAAGTCTTAATGCTGTTCTTGTAGATGTAGATGTCCAGATTCTGAAAGGTTATATATGAGAAAATAAATAAAACAGATCTTAGTTTTTGTTAGAGTTTTATGTGGTACCTTAAGCCTTTCAAATGCTGCCTTTTGATACATAAAAAAGATAAATAAAATAAATTCGTATTTTATTAGCTTAAATTTAATCTATTATTTCTACTATAACTTCATGATCGATCCCTTTCACCACTTGTAAACCTTAAAACCTATTAGTTCTAAACTTTATAACCATACTATGCTATGTGTTTTCCTAGCCCATTCTTACCTTGTGATCGGGAAAACGACGAGCCTTGCTGAAGAGCACCAGTTCTTCGAAGAGGAACACCTGTCGCAGCGTCTTCTTGCCACCGCGTCCCTGCCAAACGAGGAACTCATTTTGTCGCAGCAGTCGTCCCTGCTCCTTGACATTCACATCGCAGTCGCGCAGCGAGTCCATGGCCAGCAGATCGTTTCCGTGACGCAGCTGGAACTTGACCATCTCCTCTGCCCGCTGCAGTTCCTCCACATCAGCTGCGATCTCTTGAAGAGCTGCTCCCTCGACTTCCTTGCAGGCTTTAACCAATTGCTGCAGCAGCAAGGCGTACTTTCCCATCCTCTGCACAGGTTTCAGCAGATATGAGGCCAGATCCAGTTTATCCTGGAGCTGCATTTGTTTCGGCTTGAAGAACGAACTGCCATACTCGCTAAGCAGAGTATCGCTCTTGGGCTTGTTCTTGTTGTACAGAGCATATAGGTAGAACTTGGACTCCATTTCCAGGAAGGCAGCTCCCACCTTCAGGGGATTCCGCTCGTAGCGCTCCAGTTCGCCCAGAAAGTGCGAGTTGTGGAACTCGAAGATCTTCTCGATGTTGCCGAAGATCACATTGCGCTGGCCCCTCAGCGGCTGTGGGATATCCTCGCGCAGCAGCTCGTCTATATAGTTCTCGATCACGTAGTACAGGGAGCGCACATAGTCGCGTTCGGTACCAATCATCTCGCGCATGATCAATAGAAGCGTTCTGTTTGGGGATTTAGTATTAACATAAGATAAGTGGGTTTTATTTTGCTCACTCACTTTTGTATCTTGGGATCCAGGCAGCTGAGCTCCTCCAGCTTGGGCAGCTCCAGACTGGAGCCATGGCACTGCAGATGGGCATTCGCCTCCATGGGCGAGTGCATGTCCATGTACCTCTTCGAGGGTCGATCGAAGCACTCGTCCTCGAGGAGTTCGTCGTGACTGTAAAGGATGGTGATTAGCTATTTTGATAACTATATAAATTACTAATATTTACTATTAGAAATAGGTCTCAAAACTTTAAGGATAGCCTTATATATACGGAAGATCACCCACCTCTTTTCGTTGAGGCTTTGGCAGGAGCAGATCCTGGCTAGCTTGGGATTGCGTTCGCAGTTATCGCAGACGCCCACTCCGGAATCGGCAATCTTGGACTGCTGCTCCTCTCCATCGCCGCCGTCGCAGTCCTGCTCCTCCTCCTCGTCCATCTGGTCCATGTCCTCCAGGTTGCGACTCTCCCGCCAGCAGCTGCAGCTGCTGCTCGAAGGACCTCCCTCGAAGGAGCTGCCGCTGGCCGAGCTGCAGCGATAGCTGACCCTCTTCCCAGCGGTTGGAGCTGGCGTGCTACTGGCCACCGGCAGCGAGTGGCTCTTCCTCATCGCCGGCCAGTGCTTCTCCAGCAACGCGGTGGCGCCCAGTTGCTCCGCCAGGCGTTGCAGCTCCTCCCTGGCAGCGGTTTCCCGCTGATGTTGGGTGAGCAAGTGCAGCAGGCGGGCGGCAGCCTCAAAACGCTCGTGGGCCAGCTCCAATTTCTGGCCAAACTGATCTAGGGCAGACTTCAGGTTATTGGCGCTTTCGCTAAGGACGGAAACTTTCAAGGCAGCGGCATGCAGATCCCGTCCTTTGGCCAAATGTTTCTGTTGCAAATAAGTCAAATTTGATCAGAGGGTCAAAACTAAATTCCAGAATCTTCTTACCATCGCTATAAAGTAGTACTTCTCGAACTCCTGCTCTTGGGTCCTCAGCTGCGATTCGTTGTCCCACTGCAACTGGGAAAACTTTTGCAGATTCTCCGCTCCATCGCTTCCCAGCCAAGAGGTGACCTTAAAAAATAGGACATGAAAACAGAAATCAGTGGGAAACCTTCAACACGCTGTAAACAAGCCCACGCGCTAGGCCAAGGTTCCCCATTGCCATGTTCCACTTCATCATCATCATCGTCTCCTCCCAATTTCCAATTCCCCATTCACAGCGCTGAAAAGTGAAACTCATAGAAATGATCGACGCTCTAATTAGCCTCCACTTTACAAATTAAAATCCAATCGAACACAAATCAAATAAAACGACTCAACTATGGGTATTTTGGAGGCAGCTCAGCCTCCCAAAGGTATTGGAAACCACAATATAAGCCAACCACACAGGTAGACATGGCATCAACAAAAAAAAAACAGATAAAAACAACAGCCACGGGCAATCAACGATCTCACATTGATAATTTTGTGGCTCTAACCAATTTTTAATCACCTGCTGCGTCCAATTGAATTGATACAATCGACGACGCCGCTGATGATGATGCTGCTGCTGCTACGGAACCGAGCTAACCAGCTCCCATACCATCTCATCCCATCCCAGAAAGCGCCCATCCACCGACTTCCAACTCCAAATTCCCAGTTCCCAGGTCGAGACGCGTGCACTGGCGCATTCACTTTCCGTTTTTGGGTTCTGTCTCAGTTTTGCACAGAAAAAAAAATGTTTTTTTCAAGAAAAAACATTTAAAAACTAATCCATAAGATATTTTAATTTGTTACATAAAGGTTTCTTCCAAAAAGATATACCTTTGTTCATTTCTTATTATTAAATCTCATATTAAATATTTATTTTAAGTGAAAAATTATCTTTCTTTTCTCCGAGTGACAATCTCTTGCTTCGAGATCCACTATCTCGAACCTCTTTTGGGGCATGTCCACGTCTGCATCCCACCCAATGAATGAAAATACAGTCTCAGGGGGCTGGGAAGTGGGAGTTGGGGCGGTTGTCTTATAGGGGGGATCTGGAGCAGGGGCTCTAAACAGCTGCTCCAGTTTCACAGTCGCAGCACAATCGGCTGTCAGAGACGCTGACTCTTCATGCTCATCAGATATGGCAGGCACGGGTTTTAGCGGCGTTGTATACTCCTATATACGTATATACATCTAAGCCATGTACAGGGTGAGGCAATCGGCTTGATTTCTTAATTGACTTCGTTCTTTAATTAATCTAATTTGGGAACTGAGAGCTTTTGCCCATTCGATTGAGCATGGTGGATTGATAATTGCATCGAGTGGTCCACTCTATTCGTTTTCATGAGTGTCTCAAGAGATACTTAAAAAAATGATTGGTTTTCCTATGTCATAAATATTCGAGAAATTTGTGGAAAACCATACCATAATACCTTTTATTTAAATGTACTTTAAAGTTAATTTTTAGAATTCTATTTTAGTATTAACAAGAACAAAAACGTTGACTCACATTCAGGTAAGAAGGTTTAATCTCAACAAAGAAAAAACTCAAGTGAATCACAGTTAATCTAGAAAAGCAAACAAAAGCTTATAAACACGCTCTCTAAATATTTAATTGCCACACTAGTGTGTTTATTAGTAGTGAAAATACAGAGGAAAAATAATTAAACCGGACATTGAAATCGGGCCTTGAATTTCTCAATTTAGTGCCTCGATTATTTCCAATCAACTAAAAAAAAACAGAACCCCATGCACCGATCGATGATGTCATTAAGAGAAGTATGTCAAAACAATTGGATTGGGTCACAAGTACTCATTATGATCGATTTGAATGGGTCGCAGGGGATGATATTGCTCCATATAATGGACCGATGACACCCTGTATTGCGAAGATCGACTGAGCCGGCTTGCTGAAATTGTTTACATTGAAACCGATCGTCGGGTGGGGGAAGTTTGGCCTTTTTAGCTCTATGCGGCCGATCGGCAGATTGTTTCTCAACGATTGCCCCGCACAGGCTGGCCATAAATTAATTAATTGATTTAGTAAAACTCGGCCCCAAGTGGATTTTCACTGCTAACCGATGGCGATAAGACGTGGGCTGATCACTGAACTGTGAACTATTAATAGCTGCTTCGATTGACTATATCATTCCGCCGACCGACCGACCGACCGACTGGGTGGCTGACTCACATAGCTGGCCATTTCGGCTGCCAATTCGCCGGCACTGGGGTCTTCTGTTTTTGGCCAGGGAATCATGGCCCGATTGTTAGCAACGAAGTCCGCCAAACGCGACAAAAGCTGCAGCAACATGCCACAGGCAGCTCAGAATCGCGACTGGATGTGGAAAAGCCGAACCAACTGCTCCGCGTCACCCAGGCCCACGATCTTCTATATATGTTATTATATATACAAGTATACCCAAGTACTCGGCTCTATACATAATGAGGCATTTTCAATTTCATTTGGGCTTTCCGTCCTCGTCGCTGGCAGGCGGCACTCAATGAAATTCAATAAAATCAAAACAATTAGCAAGCGTAAACAAAAAAAGGCGAAGAACAAAAAAATGGGTTAGACAGGGAGCCCCGGCACCCACGACGAACCGATGACGATGTCGCCAATATCGGCGAAGTGGAGTCTTGACTTTGGTTACACGGAGAGAAGCGAAAGGATCAAAGACTCTATAAAAATATAATGGAATATTGAAGATTCTATTCTTATTTACCTTGTAAATAAGCAACTTTTCATTATAATGATGTTCCTTTTTATTTTTTAGGTATAATTTTGATCTTTAGATTATAATTATGGAAAATACCATTGATTCTTAAAGTGATAACATTAATAATAAAATATTTCAACGAACAAGGGATCACATAAATAGAACCAATCCTAAAATGTTTTCACTTCATAATAAACTATGATTTTTAATTTTTGAAATTGTCTTCGGAAATTACATTTTTAATCGTTTAAATTTGTAATAGTTTCTGATAGTTCTTTGCAGTGCAACTAAGTAAATAGGCAAATGTCAACCATCCGCCTGCGACTTCGTCTTCGGTGGCAGAAGTGGCTTCTGCGGCGATAAGAGCGCGTCCATCTATGGCGGATGTGGAGCTCTTCGCTGATAAGAAGCCACTGCATTCGAGTTGACTGCACTCTGTTCTCGACGGACTGATCTAAGGAGCTCTTGCGGCTGCCGCCTGACATAAAACGCAAATTTAACGTGACAGTTTAACAAGTTGATCGCATGCGCCATAAAACACATGCAACAAATGCAACACCTACAACAACAACAGCAACAACGGCGGCTAGTTGTGAGCATGCGTGGCTTCCAGTGGTGGCCACTCCCTCCTCCTGATCCCTGCTCCTAGCTCCCTGCTCCTTACTGCTGTCGTGTAATTTACACAAATGTCGCGCATTTATCTCGTGGCCATAAACATTTTTTAAGCCACAATATCGAATTTATTTTGACACTTTACAAAGTTGTCGCCAATGTTGCAGTTGTTCTTGTAGTTGTTGCATCAGCAGCCTATCATAGACAACCGAAAACAACAACTATTGGCATTTGGTTTACCCTTCAATGGGGTAATTCGATTTTTTGTGGGGATTTGGAGTGCTCTTTGGATCATTAGTCTTTATCATAGCCAACACATGTTGTCGATTCGATTTAAGGTCCCAAGTTGAGTCTATCATCTGAACTTATGGTTTCCTGTGGAAGTTCGACAGAAATCTATATCATGTGTTGTCTGTTAGCTAAAGTTTATCATAGTGCCAAACATAATTCTCAAATGCTTTATCATCTTACAAATTATTGGACTTTTAACAAGAAACTATTGTCATATAAACATATCTTGTTTATTTATTACTTATAGTTCGTATTAATTGCATTTGTAAGAATATTTGCGATTCGGTTTGTCTTGAATTACATTTTATTTCCTCAGCTCGTTGGGGAGTAGGAGATTTTCGACTGGGATTCTGTGGATTCTGCTTCTATTTCTGGTATTGGGTAATTTATTTGAAGTACCTCTTAAATGATATGCTTTTGCCATTTGGCTGTCTCATTTTTTGTTGGCTAATTTGTTCTCTATGTTCGCCTGTTGTTGATGGTGATGTGTCTCTTTGGTTTCTCAAGCATATCGCAGCCGGCTTATCTCTGGCTTTTAAGTATTTCTGCTCTTGTCTGGCTGTTTTGCATTTGAATTTATGGCAGCACGTTAGAACTTATTGCGGCGATAACTGGCTAGGAGATCAGAGGAATGGCCATCGGAATGCGAGTGCGCCAAGTGAGACATTAAACATGAAAGCCGACTAATGGAGAGCGAAAAACCAATTGGAACTTCAATATTTCTTGGCACCTAGCTAATACACGTAGGAAAATTATTGAAATATTAGCTTTGTTGTAGGGAAAACCGAAGAAATGTTTAAAACATTTAATTGAGGGATATAAAATTAAATTTTTTTATTTCAAAAATATTGTAATGGGAAATCTACAAATCTGTTAAGTGAAAATATACCCACTTCTAAGAAAAATCTAGTTGAACCAACTTAACAAATCCTATTTTCTTTCTCTGCAACATTTTCCGACCGCTAAACGTGATTTATTTGGAATTTGATTGCCCTGCTAACCGGCCACAACCGGGTCTGCGATCCCTTTGGGACCACATACCTACATTCGACACCCCACTGGGCCAATAAGGGGTTTATGTGTGGAAAAGTCTTGGCACGCACGGCTGCATTCATTACCGAAAGTAATAAAGCAATTTCGTTTGACTATTTTACGGCAAAAGGCGATTACGATTTTACTTATTTTTCACTTTCCAAACCAGACGGAGCCAAGGCAAGCCAACCCAGCGGCAATCGGCCGTCCGAATCCCATGGCCCAGGTCTCCAGATAGTGCGACACGCACAAAGTCATAAATAGTGGCCACAAAAGGCCAAGACGTTAATGTGGTGACAATATTGCATGCAACCGACCGGCGAGTTGCTGTTGCTGTGCACCTTGGTGTTGCTGCTGTGTCGCCCGGGTGTTGCTGGTGGAAAAGCAGCTTTGCCGCCTGCTTTGGCACAGCAAGTGCATCATACACAGAGCTCCGCGAACGGGGGGCGTGGCAGCTTATCGCCGATCGGGCGACGGCGACGGCGACACTGTCCAACTTCAATTGCAACTCCAGTCCAGAGCCAACTTCATTTCAACTGCATTGGGGAGCGGACGTGACGACGCTCAAAAAATGATGACAGCTGTTGATGAAGTTGACGATTTCTAAAAATGCGTGTAAAATTAGTGTTAAAAAACATGTCAGACCCAATGTGACAGTTACGTTTTGACATGACAACAATTACACTTTGTCTGGCGACCGCCAAGAGCAATACTGCATACATATATTGCTGGTTTGGCGACCGAGACCGAGACCAAGATGGAGACTCTAAGACCAGGACCCCAAACCCGTGTTAATTCAATAACCTGGACATTCTGGCCAAAGCGACGATGGCCAGCGGCGATGGCTGGCTTGCTAAGCGTATGATTAACGTCCGTTTTGATGACACAGCCAACATGGAACCATGGAGTCATGGAGGAGGAGGTACCACAATATATATACATATACATATCTGGAGATATGGAGGAGCAGGAGATGGAGAAGCATTGTTTGTTTGCGTGGAACATTTGCATGCAACAATCTCAACCGGTTGGGATTGGCGGCACTTGCGGCAAGCATGTGTTCATTTCGTACGAGCACTCGTATCTTGGTAGCTTTTCGGTAGAGATGACAGCGGACACGGGTGCTACATATCATCACGCACGGGGAGTTTTCGGTATTGAAGCTAGCCAGAGATATAATAGGATTGCAAAGTTCATATAGACTCATGTTAAACTTATAGGACCTTCTAGATGGGAAACCCAAAATATTCTTTAGTTGATATATAAGTCTTGAGATTTTCATATATTATGATCCAATTCTAAACAGAATAGACAACTGAAGCTTAACTCAACTCAAAATCCTTTTAAGCCTATTGAGCTTCTTGTTTGTCAAGTTTTCGTATTCGGTCCACTTAAGATTTGTCAATCCGGCAAAGTGCCCATAGGCTTACTTAGTTTCAATTCTCGATTTCTGGCTAGCATTTATCCAAATGTCAACGGCTAATCGACAGCTGGCTAAGCAATTGAAAGACAGATAAGTGCGTCGTGGGGAAAATGAATAAAACCCGAAATCAAAAACTAATTTTCCGCCGACTAATTGCAATTAAGGGTAATCGTATTTTCCTGTATGGCAACTTGTTTTATTTTCCATCCCGTTAACCGGTGGGGGACATTAACGATACGTTTATGTAATGGGGTCTTCAAAAACCAACACAGGTGGAGAAGAGTGGAGAGATTCTGAATAACTTGGGTTAATTACGAAAAATATGCCTTTGTCCATCTCTATTGAGTGTAGAAAAACTTATTATGCCCACGAGGGCTAATACATGCGGTTATTATTAATGCCCCTGTGGATGGGGTCCCGTGGATCGAGGTTGCCGGGGCTCCAAGGCGGTTCGCCTGGCCATGTCGACAGTAAATAAGCCTTCATTTTTCATGGCTCTTGCCTGACCGAATTCTATGCAGCCAGTTCTTGGCCAAAAGCAGCTGGCAGTGCGGTTATGCAAGCTGAAAAAACCAAAAAATACAGGAGAAAGGAGCTGGGGGCACTGCCACCGCATTCCTGGCCCAAAAGACAGCCGGTCAAATGTCAGGGGCCATAAATAAGCTGGCTTCCGCGACACAGATGCTCGCAGATCCTCGCTGCCTCCGCAGAAGCCAAATCCCAATCCAAATCCAAAGTGCTCCTTATGGCCATTGCAATTCAAGGCGCGAAACAATTAAACATAGTTTTCATTGCACAAAGAGGCCGACATTGCGCAAATTAATTTGTGCAGCAAAAGCAGAAAAAAAGAGCAATCGTCTCAAAGAAAGCGCGCTAAGCAAATCCAATTTCACCGTCAGCAATGTTTATTTATCTGTCGCCGCAGCTGCATTTACCTCTTTCTCCGGCCAGCTCGGCAAACACCCATCGTGGCCATATTTGTGGATCAATAGCAAGCCACCTTCATCTCGGAGACCCGAGCTCCCAACTATCCAGCTATCAAACTATCAAGCTAGCAGGCTACCAAGCTCCCAGCTAATGCAGCCGATCAACAATTTAGATACAATATCGCATATCGCATCATAATGTCGTCGTCGTCATCCTCTTGGCCAGCAAAATGGCGACACCACAGCAGCAGCAGCAGCAGCAGCAGTTGCAACAGTTGCAACTACGGCAGCAACATCAAGCACGGCGGCATCTTTTTTCGCACCTTGTTTGAATGCTCGCGCCTAATGGACGACAGCAACATTAGTTTGCCGGCCGGCTGGAGACGCTTTTTGTGGTCCAGTTTCGTATGTTCGGCTTGTTTTGGCATCGCAGATTAAATATATTTAATTAAAAAGAAACAAGATGAATGCGAGATCAATTGACACGGCCAGCGGTGGACACACTATCTGTGTATCTTGGAGATATTTATAGCTGATTGGGAGAAACCTCCAAGAAGTTTGCTAAACCTTGCAAAGGGCTGGGAGTAAAGATCTCTCACCTTTCCCACACATAAAAATTCTTTTAAAACCGACCTATTCATAGAAAAATCTGATATAAATTTCAGCTTATTTCGATTGATTCCCGTTTCACGGTCATAAAAATACAGTCTCTCTATATTAACAAACTCTTTGGTTTGAGATTTAAAAGAAGACTACTTGAAAGTATATTTGGTTATAAAAATGGATTACAAATTGTAAGAGCATTTGAAAACTAAAAGCGGTGGCTAGACAAAAGCCAACAACGATCTGCACAAAATTGGTAGCTGTCAACGCCTTTTTAATTGAAAGCGTGTTGGTGTTAAATACTCGTAAGTATCTCTTAGTATGATTTTTGCGCCGATCGCGATATGACAAGCGGGACAACTCTGACGGACGGACAAACGGACGGACAAGCTCTCGAAAGGACAGACAGGCAAGCTGAATGGACGGCTGCGGCTTATCGGTGAACTACTTTTCGAATGGAAATGAATGAAATCAAATCGAATGAATCGAAATGAAATGAAATGAGCAGAGTCAACGAATCGAATCGTATGCGAGTGCGAATCAATGGGCGCTCGAAACCGTCGACAAATCGATTGAAAAATCACACACAAAAACAAACAGCGAACCAGAGACTGGGAGGGAAAAATAAAGATTGCATTTAATTTCTTTAACCTTGCTTTCACTTTTCTCATTAACTTTTCGTTGGCAATTAAAATTCAATTTTTGCTCAAAAATCAAGTCAGATAAATGGCCGCACATTTCTCAAAACTCAAAACTCAAAACGGAGCGGAGTGCGCGGGAGCGTGTGAAAAAGGCCAAGACGCCACATACGAGACGTTAACAAGGCTCGGCAAATTTTTAAATGCCAATTTCCGCAAATTATTAAATGAAATTGAGGATTCCGCACGGCTATCTATACATCTTTGGTTATGGGGAATTCAATCGGCCGTGGGGCCTTATATGGTGTGTGGTACAGAGAGGAAAATAAAGGTTTAAATTATTAAAAAATTAATTTGTTTACTTTTGACTAAATTATAAAGAAGATTGTTATAAAATTTAACTAATTTAAATGTTTTTTTTAGACTTTAAAGGTTACTTTGTTTTTTTTAATTATAAAAATATGAAAAACTATACTTTAACTTCTGTAATTTTTTTAAGGGCTCAAATATATTATTAAAAAAATGTGAAACTAACTTTCTATGAGAAAACCTTTACCAAAAAGGAGCTAAATAATATTTAAAACATATATTTGGTAAAAAAAACATATATTTTCCCTATGTGTACTAGCTGCGTGTTGTGTGTTTGCAATTTGACATACTTTTGTTAACCAGCAACTGCAACTGCCGCAGTAGCTGAAGAAAATGCACAAGCGGCATCTTGCGGCAGCATCAACAATCATAATAATAATGGCAAAACTTAATAGTGGCGCGAAAGTATGACGAATATGTAAACTGCAGCTAATCCCGCAACAAATGATTGCGATTAATCAGCGGAATTGCATTAGCCGGGCCAAAAGGAGTCGCCCAACTGGGCGTAACTCCGACTGTCACTGTCGCTGATTAAGCGCGATGCCCAATGGAAGATACAGAGACGAGTTGTGGGTGCGTGCGCCTGCAATTATGCGCATGGCGCGCACGGTAGCCCATGCAACATGCGAATATGGGGGATCCTATCCCTTTCCTTTAGGCCCCAAAACCAAAAACTCATTAACAAGTCAATTAAAAGGCCAGGAAACGGCAGATGGCTGCCATCCAGCTGGATGGGATGCCTGCGCTTATCTAACGACTCCATTTGGCCGCTGACTGGCAGCATCATCTCTCAATCCCAATCTGCCGACCGATCCTGAAACTAATGCGAAAGCTCTCCGAGGAGCGGACAGTAAGCGGATGCGCGTAATAAATTAATAAAGCCCGCATTAAACGCAATGCATATTCAATTAACAATGTCAGTGCGCCGCGTATCTTGCAGATATGCACATTCGGTATTCAGCATTCGGCATTTGCAGTCACATTCGCTGCGCCTGCCGCATTTCCTGTCAGCAAAAACCAAATCCGAGGCCACCGCTCATTAAAGCCCCGAGACAACAAAGTTGCCGGGAGAAACCAATTTTATGGATATTGTAAATCGTTCGGCGAACCTAGGGAATAGAGCCATCAACAGGTGGATCTGTATGTGGTAGAAGAACTCCTTATAACAGCGAAGCTTTCTTTTGCTTTTGAAATTGTGAAGAATATATACTTTGTATATTCTTTAAGAATATTTATTAATATCAACAATGTTTCCTCTTATTTCCCAGGGGCAAAAAACCTTAAGGGAATTTTAAACATATACCTAAAGATTTTTCTTCCATGCGTGCTTTATATTTTTCCATATTTCTAATTAACAATTTAAGACAAAAACCAAATGTAACTAATTTTTCCAGTGTAATAACTTTGCTTTGGTTTCCGTTTCATATTTGAGTGTTTTTTCTTGAATGTGGTAAACTTGTGGGTTTTTGGGTGACGCCGTTTATATTAGGTAGATTTGAACCACTTTGTATTTAAGAAGTGTGTGATAACTGATAACTTCCATTTATGCGCCTAGCTTAGTAGGACTGCGAGGAGGTGGGTCCGTCATCCTCCTCAGGATCCCGATCCTTACTTCCGCTACCATTTTTCCCTTCGGTCAGGAATCGGTGAATGTGCGGCATGACACCGCCACCGGAAATGGTGGCCCGGATCAGGGTGTCCAGTTCCTGGTCAGCTCGAATGGCCAGCTGCAAGTGGCGCGGCGTGATGCGCTTCACATTAAACTGCTGCGCGGTGTAGCCGGCACACTCCAGAATCTCGGCGGTCAGGTATTCCAAGACGGTAGCGGTGGTCACGGCGGCGGTGGCTCTGATGCGCATTTTCGATGAGAATTGCTTCTTGAGTTGACGGTGGGCGCGAGAAACGGGGAAAGTGATTCCGGCGCGGCTGGTTTGCGACACCGCCTTTGCCTTGGCCTTTGGTTTTGCCTCTGCCCTTGGCTTATCCTTTCCCGAATTCTCTTTTGGTCTACCACCAGGCATTTCTGTTTAATCGTTTTTCACCGTTGGAATTACTGTATTCAATGAGAACGTTTGATTGACTATGGGGTGGGATAAAGCAGGGTCCGACAGATAAGGAGACTTTTGTTTAAAGGGCAACTGTCTTAACAAAACTCTGACTATACAGTACTTTTGTTTATATTTTTTGAACAATTTAAAAATTTTTCTAAAATTTTAGATTCTATTTTTAAGATTTTTAATCCTAGTAAATCTCTGCAAATTTAGAGCTTAAGCCCTCATTTTATGAACTTTCTTTAGTTCGCAACTCTATATATTTTAGTTTAAGCTTGACTTACCTCACTGATCTCATCCTCGAGAGCTCGTTGCCTGGTCAGTTGCCTGAGTCTCTCCCTGCGCTGCTCCGTCAGCTGTTCCAGTCGCTGGGCCGCTCGATCGACTTCGTTGAAGAGGAGCGTCACCTTGCGCAGCTTGCAGGCGGCATCCGCGTTGAGGAATGCCCCCGATGATGGTGATATGACCGAAGCCGAAGCCGGTGACGTCATCCGTGGCGAGGCTGGAGTTGGAGGGGCAGAGGTGATGGCCCTGGCCAGATCCTGAAGCCTGGCCAACTGGCCAGCACCCATCTTGCGGAGACTGTGGAGCTGTGAGTCCATCAGCGCACGACTGAGGGCGCGATGCTGGCCATAAAGTTGGCGGCGCGTGGGCAATCCCTGAAGATCGGCGGCGCGTATTTCGCTGAGGGCACTAACCAGCCGACCGCCGGCCGTCGAGCATTGGCGCTGAAAGGCCTCCAGTTGGGCGAAAAACTCGCGCCACTTGGTGGCATCGTGATGCCGCTGGTTAATCCCCGCCAGAGTGGCTAGGGCGGGCACCGAGGGCAGCAATCCAGCGGGCAGCTGCGATGGCGCAACACTTGTCGTGACTTGGTCCACGCTAATGAATTTAACCAAATCCATTGGCGATGACGATGACGATGACGATGGCGATGGCGATGGCGAAGACGACGGCTCCTGCTTTTTTGGGGTCAGAGTCAGAGCAGAGAAAAACAGCGGATTCGTTGTCATTAGTGGACAAGTTCTGTTTTGGCCCGGCCGGTCATGTCGGGGCGGGTTAATTGGCTGGGGATCAGGCTGGGGCGTTAGCCCGTTGCCTGGCCTTTCGATCCCAACCCCCTGACAATGGCACTGAGAAAAAATTCGTCTTATTTTATAAAAGGCTTTGGCATACAAAATAAATATAAACTTTTATAATTGAAGAATTTTGTTTTAATGAATTTAATGGCAATCATTTGTTTAAATAATCAGGAAAAGTTGAATTTGATTTAAAAAACCAAAAAAACACAAATAAAACTAATTTTTATTTTCACAAAAATATTTTTTTAAATTTAATTTTTAAATAAAATAAATTTTTTAATAAATTAAATAAATTAAATTTTTAAATAATAAAACAAAAAATTTAACAAACAAATTTAATTAATTTTTTTTTTTTATAAATTTTTTTTCTGTGCCTTTTTGAGCAATCTAAAAGGTCAGGCTACCTAAACTCTAAACTCACCGGGTGATCACTGTTATTGTTCTGCTGCTGCTGCTTCTGTTGCTGCTGCTCGTTGCACAATTGCAGCACACTCGAATCGGAACAAACGGCCAAAATTTCACAATTGCCAATTTGCTTGGCTAAGAGTCTGAGACTTTGGCAAATTAAGTCGATTACGCATAAATGTTGAGACTTCTCGATGGCAATTAAAATGGTAAATGTCTGTTGGGCGGGTTGTTGTTTCTGCTGTTGCTGTTGCTTTTGCTGTTGCTGCTGTTGCTGCTGATCGGTGCTTTTATGGCCATTGATTGTTGCCGTCGTTCCGGGTGTTGCCGGGGCGGAGAAGGGGCAGGAGCTGCAAGAGCAATGGAAAACGAGCCGTGAGTTGTGGTACAAAGTGGCCGAGAAGGTGCACGGTCAAGTCGCATAAATAACATCAAAAGTGTTGGCCTGCTGTCGATCAGAGGTGGGCAAATAAAAACGATCGGGGAACTAGTTCAAAAAAAAGATCATTCAAAACTTAAACATCTCATTAAAAATAAATATAAGTTGAAAATAACATGTTTTTGGAATCTAAAAACCTTTTTATGAAATCCCTAATGTTGTAAAAATTGGACTGAAAGCCTACTAAATTTTCAAAAAAAATTTAAAATTAATTTGAATTTGCATTTATTAAAATCCTTTGTTAATTTAAGAAGTTAATAACTCAATTCAGCTTCTAATCTAATTACCAGGTAATTTTCTTTTACTAGTTCCCAAGTTGTCTCTATTAATTCTTTTCCCCCTGAAACAGAAGCTATCTACGCTGAAGCACCTTATTAGAATTGTTAAATTTAATGTGTTTCAGGCTATAATTTTTCAATAAATCATTATAATCTCACCGCACATTTCCCGCCTGATTCAGGGAGTGAATTAATCGCTGATTCCCAGGCTTCCATGTGAACTGGTTCGCATGTGGGCCGCCCAGCTCCATGGAAAGCAAAGAGAAACACATAATGCTTGGGCGGATTGGGTGGTGGTGTCCGTTTGGGGGAGCAGAACACACCGACTCGGCTACGCCCAAAACAAGTTCACTTTAATTGGCAATAAGCGGCCTCTGCACTTGGACTCCGGCTCTTAACCAGATGAAGCACTTTACCTTTCAGTAACTCAGCGGGGAGAAATCACGTAACTATGACAAGTTGGTAGCCACTTTTAATCAGCGTAAATAAAAATTGAAAATTGCCGCTAATGGCAGCTGGTGGGCACTAACAGAAGCCAAGAGCCGTGTCCTAACACTTTAGCCAAAGTTTGCACAGCCGCTTGGAAATTCTTTAGCGGCCAAGTTGGGTTAACTGTAAACGCATGCCAGGCCGCGGTTTTCAGTTCTCCGTTCTCGGTTCTCACATGCCTCTCAATTGGCAGTCAGAGCCACCAGTCCACCCCCAGGTTCTTTTCCAGATGCAGTTGCTCGCGGAGCTGCAGTTGCAAATTGCACGCAATGCTCACGGGGCCAAGATCCGCTGATGTGGCGTGTTTCTGCGGAGTCTTTGGGTCTAAGACCGCGGCTTAATGATGCCGCACAGTGCGCACAGGCTATAAAGAGCGCCCGGCATTCCAATTCCGAGGCAGCCTATATACACGCTCAAATGAGCCAGCCGATCTTCATCACGTCGAGATGGGAAATACCCTAGCCCTAACTAGAGTACTGTTAGGATACCTTGAGATCTTGAAATAACATCACTATCTTGAAGAATGAAATCATTACTTTAAGATCTAGTGTGGTGCCAATATCATATCATCCGAAAAGTAATCCAATATTTATAAAAAGGTTTTTAGATTACTTAATTTAAGTCTATAAACTAGAAAACTTAAATTTCCAAAGTTAAGAAATAAATTGATGTTAAAAAATATTTATTTCCTCAAAAAGTCTTGCAATATATGGTTTTATATTAGTAAACCATTTGTACCTTTACAATTGATAATTATATAAAATACATATTTGGATCATACACCACCCATTTATTAAGCACAACAACTTTTCTGTCTACCCATATTCCGCGAACCCATTTTGTCGATCACCCCAAAAACACTTTAACCCCGTTTAACCACAAAAATTATAATTTAAACCTTGGCTGATTTGAAATGCATTTCGGTTTTCGGAACAGCCAAGCTTACTCTCTCTCGCTGTCGATTTTGTAGGGCAAGACGCATTAAAATATGAGCACAATCCTAGGTCGAGCGTGTGTAACCCGAGCTTTTCTTTCATATCCGTATTATGCGCGGGCATGCATATTTATACTCGAACTGGGTACTGGGTACTGGATACTGGGTACCTTTCGCAGCCGAAGATTCCGTTTCCGAGAAGTGCAGCCCGCCAAACTGTGTCCATAAAAACAAATTTAATTGCAAGCTGTCACACACACGATGGAGGGAGTTGTGGATTGGCATCGTAGAAGGGGTTTTTTTCTTATTTTTTTGGAGCCAGATAGGAGTCAGAAAGTCGGGGAGTCAGAGTCGAGGTCAGACCTCTGGCCCAGACAAATGATGTAAGCTACGGATAAGCCAAGTGGCCATGTTGACACTGACGCAGTGGTGAAAACTGAGCTCGGAGCCAGCCAACATCTAATATTTGCCGTCCATCTGGCTGACATTCCGAATTGGACAGGCAGCTAATGAATACCTTACACATGTCTGCAAACAAACGCAAATAATGTCAATGGTCTGGCACATCCAACTCGTCATGAGTCAGGTCAAAAGCGGGGAAACAGAAGAGAAATACTGGACTGGATGGGATGGATTGGGATGAGTCGAGTTGCGATGAGATGCGATGCTGATGCTGATAATGATGATGATGATGAGGCGGCTACAGCAGATGTGCCAGTTTTCAGTTTGCCACTGCCACTGCCACTGACAATGTTTGTCAAAGACTCTTCTACACGATTTGGCCGCGTTTTTACCAATTGGCATTGAAGCAATTAACATCAGCATGCAGCTGGATTTCGAGCCGAGACTCTGGCTAAAACTGGAACGGGAAGTCTAAGTGGCCGCCAGATACGAGTGTTCGTTCCCCTCTGTCGATTTAGATTTCACAGATATATCTGAGATTTCCAGGAATCGTGTGGCAGTTGGAACCTTTTGCGGAGAACAGCAACAACCATTGCGGAAAAATAAAAGTTCACATCATAAATTTTAAAGTGTCACGAATCTGTCGGTAAAGAAAATCATTCATATGCCTGCAGTTATCGTTCCCTCTCTTTCCATCCTCCCCCATTGCGCTCCTCTCACTCTCTCCTCAAAGGGAAGCCGCACACAGTCCCTCGAAAGACGTGCCCGCAACAGCCAGACCCACAAAACATTGGCAGCCAGCCTGAGTGGAATTCTAATTTACACTAAACATCAGGGCAAATGGCCTGTTAAGCGAAGTTTATTGGGATTTTCGAGACCTTTTCCCATGACCTTTGGGTTGGACCCCCGTTAACGGGGGAGCTCGTTAATACACTTTTAACGCTCGGTGTGGCTAGAATATATTTTTAGAATTTTCTAGATGGTTTGGACTCTCTCCCACAGACTTAAAAGTTCTTAGTTAAAAGCTTTCTTTTTGATCTTAATTGGGAACTTACTCCCGTGATTTTTCTTATGAAAATTTTTATTTTTATTTTTATTTTTAGCATATTATCATATTATCTTTATCTTATCCTTAAATCTAATCGAATGTTCTTTGAAAGCCCCATTTGCACTTGACCCTCTTCTACAAACACTCATCGAGCTTACTGAATTGCCCCGTCTTATATGTTTACTCTACCAAATCCCCATTCAGTGGAAGATCTAGGGCAGATAGCCAACCCTGCTGGACAGTGTTTATCGACTTTTAGCCCAGACTTTTGTTCCATTTTCTGAGGCAAAGTTCTCGGCTCACAATGCAAGTGCTGTTCGATGTTGCCGTTGTTTTTTCAGCTCTGTTCTGTTCTATTCTGTTGCTGCTGCATGTTTCCTTTTAGCCAAAGTGGCAAATTGACTGACGTGCATTCGGGCCAAAACGAAACGAAACGAATCTCTCGGGGGAGTGGAGGTGGATGTGGGGGTCCCGACTTAAAGGCTTAAATGCAGCTCCGCATCGTTCCCAGCGCCATTTGGCTGACTGGCTGGCGCATTTGCATATCGACTCGTAAATATGGATGGGCCGACGGGTCTCCCGGGTCTGCGAGTCTATGAACTTATTGCCAGACAAATTGAAATGCCTGATTCGGCTGCAGATGCTGATTCTGGGGATTTACGGCGGGAAACGGGAACGGGTAGTAGTACTCGTACTCGTACTGGTTCTGGTTCTGCGATTGCCTACAGCTGCTCGTTGAGCCCATTCCCATGCGTTACTTTGACACTAAACCGATGAGGCTGGTTCTAATTCTGATTCAGATATGGAAATTGAGATATGCACACGGGCAAAAAGTTCTTTAGATTGCTATATGGTCTATCTTTCAATATATGTATTATAATAATACGTATACGGTTGCAGTTACATTTTTCTTCCTTGTTCTGATCTCTTAACTTCAAGGAGGTTTACAAATTTTCTACTGGTAATGTTAGAGATATGAACACTCTGTTTCTTAAATGCACTCTTGATGTGCCAGCAATATAACTCATTTTGATATGCAAAAGTACCCATTTCTTGACCGATTTCAGTGATTTTTGTTCTCAGTGCAGCTCTGCAGATCCCCCACTTACCTTCGCTCGGGAATTGTGCTGTAGTAGAGGAGCAGCGTGGCCAGCTCGTAGCAATTGAGGCCGGCGGACGCCACACAGGCCGCGTCCACGCTCACAAGTGGGTCGCCTTGGAGGGTGCGTGTGCCTGGAAAAGGAGTTGCGAAAATCGTTAAGCGATGGGCTATAAAAGATCTCGAGATGTGGGAAATCACACTGCGACGCGGTCTCAATTGGATCGCCCTGGGTGGCCACTTCGCCTTCGATAATGTGCGAAAAAGCGTGTGCACATTAATTGAAAAGCGCCAACTTTATGCATTTCCCCCAGCCGCTTTTCGCCAAACACCAGGAAAATGGCCAGCGGCAAATTGCCCGGCGGGGCGTTACAAAAGCGATTCCAATTTATAAGCAAATTTTGGTTTTTCAGTGACTCAGTGAAAGTCTAGAATTAGATGGGATCGGGCTGGGGGCGCGGCGAAAATGGAAAGTTTGTCACCTAGGTCCACCGTATGCGGATGGATGGATGGATGGATGCTCACCCGGTAAATAGACGCCGCTGGTCAGCAGTTTCTCAGGCAGCTCGCCAATCGAGCTGGGCGGCAGTAGCTCTGTCTCGCAGGTTTCTGCAGGGGAAAAAATTAAATTAATATATCTATAAGCTTACAAAATAATTTAAATATTTTATTTATTATTATTTATTTTATTATTATTATTATTATTTATTTATTTTATAATTTTTAAAACATTTTAAAAAAATATCTGAACTTTTGCTTGATATCTTTATAGATATTATAATGACTAATTTAAAAGATAATCTAAATATGGTCTTCTTTATATTTTTCTCAGTGCTTAAATCATAAAAATATAAGACTTGCGAAAACTCACACGAAAGTAATGTGCAGAGAGGGGGGGTCCACAAATATGGGTTAATTGTGTTTTAAATGCTCGACGGAACCTTGAAAACTGGTCCAGGATCTGCGCCGTTTGCATAATAATGTCATTTGATTAATTTCGAGCTGCCGAACGGCCCACACTAGCTCTCTATCTTTAAAAAGGGGCGTGGCATCGTTGCACCGAAAACTAGTTCGTCATAAATTGTCCGCCTGCCCCGGGAACTTTCGCATGCGACAAATATTTCCCCCATGATAAATGCGACACATTTCAGCGTCTCGGGAAATTCTGCACTCGTCGCTGTGAACTCCGGCCACCTGTTGCCGCTTTTCCAATGGCAGAGAGCCAGAAACGAATGCGACCCGCTGCATTGTAATTCAATAGCCCGACCACAATAGCCCCCGCACTTGCCAACTGATTTATGCCCGCTTGCAAATTGCACCCACACCCAGCCCAGATAGCAGTTGAACGCATTCCAGGGAACAGTGGTGAGATGTAGTTGCTTTATTATTTCTGGGTTATATTTTGGGTACTACATACTCTGAGTGATAAAGTAAGTTTAAGTACTGGCATAAAAAAAATAATGATAGGGAGTTAAAATGTCTCCAAACATTTGAAAAAATCAAAATTAAATTTAAAGATATTTAAAAATCGTTAAAGTTTAACAAAACTTAATTTCTAAAATACAGAAAATTTTAAAAAATGTATCTATTAGTGCCAAGAATGATTAACTATGAAATGATAGAAAATCCAGGAATATCTAGGCTCTGACAAAAAAATATTGCATCCCAAATAGATTAATATTAATTAAATAATAATTAAGACATTAAAAAATCTCATATCTGCACATCATATCATATTGAATACCCTTAATTCGTATGACCATTTCGAACCACTGTATCCGTACACTGGCATTGCTTTGGTTTCTCATTTAATTTTCATATTTTAGGCTTTGACAAATTAAAAGGCATTTGCACCGTTGTGGCTGCCACAGAGACAACGATATTTTGCGGCTAACCACGTCTCGCCGGATGCCGTGGGTTGTCGATGTTAATGGCTAATGGCTAAAACCACTGCTGCCGGCGGACCTCCTCCTCTCGATGGAGCATTTTTTGAAGGGGCATTCAAAAGCCGCCAATAAAGAACGGCTTTTAAGATTTTTCAGCAATAAATGGGTACAGATAGAAGTGGCAATTTTTCGGGCATTGCCAACTTAATTGAGTATGGTTTCTGGCATTTAATGGATTGTGTTGTCATGGCATTAGGTTTTCGTTAAACTGCTAATTAATCAAGTGGCATAATGAAATGACATCTCCTATAAAACCGGATGGAATGCCTTAGATCCAGACCGAATATCATCCAGATAGCTAATAAATAAAACATTTTCGCCACAATTTCACTCTCTCATACTTTCGCTAGAATTCGGGGCAACAAAACTGCGTTTATCTGCGGGCAATCTTTTGGCGATTAATTGATTTAAATGTCGGCCAGCATTTATGAACAGCAAATATATCAAATTAGCGCCAAAACTGAGCGCTATCAGAGCGCTCCATTAGACCCCACCCCCTGAAACAAAATCGACTTCAAAGCGCCGTTCGAAATGAACGCAAATTTGACTCCAGTTTGGGTTTAACCGACTTTTGGCTGCGGGGCGTTTAATTGAATAGTTCGGGCTCACAGATTTGCATACGATGCAGGCCACGGAGCTCTAAAACAAATAAGACAAATCACGCCCAGAAATTGCGATAAGCAAGCCACGAACTGGTCGCTCTGTTGCAACTGTTGCAGGTACACTGGGAAAAATTTTGATATATTTTATAGAGAATAGCTAGCTAAACCAAATGAAATATCATATGATTTTTGTAAGACTTTCCTAGTAATAATTTTTCAAACTGTAATAGAAATCCTTAAGTTGATTTTCAACCATTATCCCAAATGTTTTCTGTGCACCAATAGGCGAAACGAAATACCGACCGATATCAGAGCAATTTCTGCATCCCGGGGCTATCGGTGCGCATGCGTAATGCGATATTACGTATACGCTGCGTGGCTTACCTAGACTGTGGTGTTTCCCCGGTCCGATGCTATCGCTGGGCTCCTCATCGCTGTCGATGTGCGGAAATGAGTTGCCGAGACAAAAGAGGGGCAGTGCCGGCGAGGTGGAGGCACCACTCGCCTCGTTACCACCGCCACCGAGGCTCCTCTTTTTGGCCTCCGAACTGCTGGTCAGGAGCTCCTCGCCGGCACTCGAACTGGAGCTGGAACTGGAGCTGCTGCTCCTGTCGCTCACATTACTGTTGCCCGACGAGGTGGAGTTCATGCTGTCCTGCCGGTTGGTCAGACGCCTCAGCATGTAACGGCTGTTGAACAGTTTGTTTTTGGTAATCAAATCGCTGCGCCGCAACGCGCACTTGGGTGATCCCGATCCTAACAGGCTATTGCAGCCATTATTGTTGGCCTCATCGAGGGCATCCTCCCCGGGGCCATGATGCATCGGCATCGGCATCTGCAGCTCGTTCAGCGAAACGCGCTCGATGCTGCGCTCCACGCTCACCAGCAGATTCTGCAGCAGTTGCGGCAGCTGCTCGCCGCAATCCGAAGCCATCAGTGCCGCCGCTGCCGTGGACATTTCCAGCTGGAGCACGCTCAGGGGCAACTGGCCGGGATTCTCGTGGTCGATGCAGTGGCTCTGGACGCTCTCCTCCTTGCGGGACGAGCGCCAAACAGCATAGAGGCGCGGTGTGCAGTCCGCGTCGCCTTCAGCTGAAGAATCTGCAAGTGTCGAAAGAAAGGGTACGATTAATTAGGGTCTCTCCTTTGAAAGCCTTAAATTTCTACTTATTTCTTATTGATCAAATTTCAATGGAGCTTTCTTAATAAGTATTACGAAAGGTCAATTGTCTTGCATTTAAATTTTACTGTGGAGGTCAGCCCATAAAAATGTTATTACTCATAAAATTATCCGGTTTCTGATGCCCACATAGCTTGTATACTAAAACGTTATTCGTATTCAAACATTTTCAGTTTTCACCTATACAGTAACTGTTTATTAAGGTCTAGGTAAACTCTGGAACTAAATGACAATTCTAAAAAGGATTTTTTAAAAATTAGGAGTGTCTAAGGCAACATTGTAAATTCAAAAAAAAATTATTTTTAAATTACATCATTAGAATGGAATGAATAAAAGTACCTACATGGTTTGATAGAGTAAACCAAGTCTTGGTAATCTGTGCCAAAATAAATACCTAGAAAACTTGGCATCCCAAGTATTGACTGCTTCCATTCTAGACCCATTCGAATTGATCAAGTCAGCCCTAGACGGTCGTAACTGATCGATTATTTTGATTGGGGGTTGTGGCTGTGCTCGTGTGTTCCTGCCCCCTTAATCATAGTCATAAGAAGGGCCAGACCAAACCAGACCCCTCCGATCCCGGTCGACCCACTTACCCAATTTGATGCAGAGATACAGCTCCGCCGGGCGAAGTGCGTGCGCGATCTCAGCGTCGCTCAGCTGCAAGACCAGCGCTCCATTGGATGTTGCCAGCGGCCAGCCGGGATGCCATAACCAGGACTGCAAGACGATAAGCGGTACGGGTATATAAGTATAAGCATAAGTATAAGTGCCCGATTGCAGATTGAGTAACGAAATCATTTGCAAATTTTTATTATTACCGCGATTACATGTTCGGCCCGAAATTGTGCAGGCCACAACACCCGCAAGTGTTAAGCTGCGGAAAGGAAACTGAAACCCCAAACCGAAACAGAAAACCATAAAGAAACCAAAGCCAAAACTTCAACCAAAAACTGAAAACCGAGGCTGACTGCCTGGAAAGCGCATTAAAAATGGCCCAGACTGTCCGCCGTCAGTCGTCAGAGCTGGGATATTTGGATATTGGGATATTTGGAGGCCTGAATGTTCGAGGTCTCCCCCATGTTTGTCCGCCAGTTGGCCATATCGGAGATGGCGAGTGTGGCAACTTTTTGGACGCCCCAGTACCCAGAGTGCACAGGAAAAAGAGCTTGTATATATAATTTACCTTATTAAACACTGATTTAGGCGATATGAATTGTATTTATATAAGTAGTAGTGTTCAAAACATTGCAATAAAAAATCTAGCACTTAATATTTCGTATTAAATAACTGGACTATCTCAGAAAAGATCAAAAGATTTATTTCAGTTTAAAAATTATTTTTTATAAGTCATAGAATGGAGAATATAGAAACTGGATTTTTTTAAAGCAAGATATCCATGCTTACAATTTTTGTAGCTATTTATTGAGTATAAATATGTATGGTCAGAAATTCAACACCTTTATAATATTTTCCTAATCTTTTCTTCTATTTATCTTATTATTCTTTAGCTGACATTAATTATAAAAATATATTTTCTTCGTGTGTATTCCCAAAAAGACCAGAAAAAAACGGAAAAACAGGCACCGCCTGGCGATGGCGATGGAAAATTATAGATAAATCATGCAAGTCAAACTTTTGGCAATTTTTGCTAATTTTTGGTTATTACCCTCAGCGTTTGTGCCAAACTGAAAAGACTGAAAAGCAGAAAGCCCAACGCAGATTTCACCCCTACGGGAATGTGAAATCGAATTTGAGTCCCGCGACTGCAAGAAACGTAAACCCAAAGAGAGAGCTCCTCGAGATCCGAGCTAAAGCCCGATCCTTTGGTCAGTCAGCTATTAATTGTTGCAATGCGAAAATGTTTCTTCACATTGTTGCTAATTTGCCAGTTGCTCAGATTTTTTGAGCATTTGATTTTGGCTTTGTTTTCGTTTCGCTTTTTAAGAAAATCAGACAGGGGAAAAAAGGTGCGCACTGGCTTGATTTATAGCGCCTTTTGACTCAACACAAAAACTTGGATATTTTATTGGTAACAAAGCGATCGCTGTTGTTGTTTTTATTGCACATGCCACCCAGCCAGGAGGAAAAGAGAGAGAAATAGAGGGGAAAAAGAGAGAGACGCGAACATAAATCAATTGTTGTCGCTCTGGAGGAGGCATTCGATGGGGGGCTACGAGTTTTTCGGGGTTTCAAGGGGTTTCAGGGGGCTCCAGGGGCTGAAGAGGGTCGCCGATCGAAATCCATTCAAACAGAAAATGATCAATTTTGTCATTTGATCAAAGCCGCAGCAACGATCGCAACGCATCGTTTACAATCGATTGAACAAAATGATCATCGCCGATCAAGCGAACCACACAACGACAACAACGCAACCACTTCCTCCGCTCTAAAGCCATCTCTTTCCCCCCTCTTGCCCTCTCACTCTGTCTGATATTTCGGAACTGCACTAAAAAAAATATTTAAATTTTGTAGATCTTTAAGAGATTTCGGCTTAAGCATATCCAGTAATATTTGCAAAGTTAGTTAAATTCAGTTGGTTTTGTTTGCCTAAAAATATGATTTATTGATTTTTAAGTTGCATGTTTACTGTTTCAACACTTTATGATATTTAAAATCTATGTCAACATCATAAACTTTTGTTGTTAATAGCTCATAAAAAATGAATAATATATTTGTTTTAAAAAATGTTCAAAAATTCCAAACTTCTACTACTTCTTCTTTTGAAATATTATTAAATAAAATATCAAAAATTGAAATATTATATTCAAATTTAATGGGATATTTTCATATATGTTTTATTCTTTGTTTATTTATTTTCCGTGTGATTCAGGGAGGTATCTTTGTATAAGCCCCTGTCGCCACATGCTAAAATAATGATTTTCGTAACATTTTCTGCATGATTGCCCGCGACCCCAGCTCCATGCCAAGTTCCATGTGCCGGTGCCTTCTCCATCTCCATTTCTGATCCGATCTGTTCCGTTCCTATCCGATCCGATCCAATCCAATCCAATTCAAGCCAAGCCGAGGGGGTTCTAAATCATTGGAAGCGTTTCGGTTTCGTCGTCATTGACCCAAATGCGCGCGTCGCTCGGACGCCGCTTGTCATTGTCATCGATGTTGTTATATTGTAGTTTTAGTTGTCGCTGGGTTTTGATGGTGTCGCCTACACTGAACCACACTGGAATATGGAACCAACCCTCTCTTCGCGGCGGCACTGTCATATAATGTTCGATTTTATGTCCACAGACAAGTTGAACTATTGGAATTGTTATGCAAAGAAAACATTTTGAAGGACAGCTGGTGGTCGAGTAATGTAAGTTTGTTGCAATACAAAATACTCTTGGTTCCAGAATGTAAATACATAATACCTAGAAAATGTTCCATTAAGAGATGTATTATTTTTTTAATTTCTTCAAGAACTTTAACTCTTAATAAATAAAAGATGAAGCCTAGGAACTCTAGAATAATTCCTGAAATTTAGCGGCTTCCAAAAACATTTTCTCCTTCCCAGAATTGTAGACACAAAAAGACGAATCCAAGGGTATTTCACCACAAAGAAACGAAAGTATCTTTTTTGTTCTTTCGCTCGGGTTGTTTTCAATTTGTTGCTGGGCGACAAATTTCCGTTCCATTGGCGGCTTTTGGCTTTCGGCATTCGAGTATTCGAGTGTCTGGCCATAAATCTGCGGGCAGATTTTGTCGAGGATTTGTCTGAATCCTGGGCCGGATCAGAGCATATATCATTCCATCATTGTTTGTGTGTTTTGTTTCGCATTTCTTTGCCCATTCCCACGCCTTTGATGTTGAAAACTAAATTACCGACCGGCAGCCGAAAAAACGAATCAAAATGAAACAGAAACCCATCAACAGGCGGCGAAGTCAGCGGATCGACGGAGCGTATATATGAGTAATCAAGCCGACATGGCCGGCATTAGCATATATGCAGATATAAACATATCTGGGAGATACATATATGTATAGATTGTGTGTGGCCGAAGCCGAGGAAACCGAGTGGTATGAATGGCCATGTCCCGGCGTGTGGCGCCCAGCCTATGGCAATTATTCAATGCGGGTGCAGTCGTACACGGATTTGGATTTTGGACTCCGCCGGGGGTTTGTTTTCGTATCTCTGGATGGCCGAAGAACCGGGGGACCACCGTCGGTGCCAGCTAAATTACGCATTCACCAGGCGCACAGGGCGTTGCACAAAGTAAGTAAAAATAAAGCAAAACCGGAGACACTCTCATCGACACGTTCACATGCACTTGGCTTGTTTTCTTAACAAATTGTAGGGAAAAAATGTGCGCAGCTGGGGTTCAAGTTTCGGTTATTGCCAATTTTTGGCTTCACATATTTTTCCTAGCTTCTCAGCTCGAGCCATAATTAATTTGTTGGGAAAAAAGGGCCACACCTGGTCAAAAGCGCCGCCAGCGGTGGATAATTATGATGTGTAAGCGGCGGCCTCGGTCTTTTTTATTTTCCTTTTTTGTGTGTGATTTTAGCTGGCGATTCCGTTACTTTTGGCCAAATTGTGTGTGATGGCCAACAATTGATATTTGCCTGCTTGTTATTTAATTTTTAATTTACCGCTGTGGGTTGAGCAAAGAGGCGGAATTTCATTAGTGAGCGAAAAATGGCTTTGCAATTAAATAACACACTTCTTTGTCGGGAGGAACATTGCAGAAGATTATGTAAACCCCCTCAGCAATTTGATCTATCAATAGCGATAAATAAACTTTCTTTGCCGGCATTTGTGTTAATAAATAAACACTCAACGGGGAAAAAAATGTGCCATAAATCATCTGGTAAAGCAGTTATGATTTCAATTTGAGTGGTTATTAGCAATTGGTTTTTTGAATTACTTATGCGATCGTTTTGAAAAATATACAAGAGTTGAGCTAAAAATATGGGCAATAAAGTTGCCACTTAATGTCAATTAAATTGAAATTTACAATAGCTATTTGTAAAGATTTTTATGGTTTTTAGTGTTAATTGAATTCTTTGGATATAGTTGAATAATCCATCTTCAAAAGTCTTTTACTTGGGGTAGGTTTGAATTAGAAAAACAGAAAAGCTGCATTTGTTTACTATTAAGTTTATTGCTTTACTGCTCCAAAAACGGGACCATAAAAATCACCGATCTTTTATTTCTTTGAAAAGAATAGCTGGCCATTTTCGCCCATTTCCTTTTTGGCTGCTCCAATTGATTTCCTGTTCCACATGTTTTCCGTGTATCAATTACCATGCCCAATACTCCCAATTGTCTATTAATAGGCGTGTTATTTTGCACTCCCTCCCGCATACTTTTTTGTTTTGAAATTTTTCTGCAAGCTTTGAACTCTTGCATCAACAAAGCGATTCACTTTATATTTATTGCCGTCAACGTCACATTTCCGCTTGATCTGGCGCGGAATGGCCATCAACGGAACGTCATTGGCACCACCAACATTTTCAGTTGGCTCCACAATGCACCACCACACATCCATATCCATGAACACATCCATGACCACGTCCCTGTAGATGCCACATTTGATTCGGATCACTCCGGCCACACCTACAAATTGTTTGTGCTCCCCCATATTGTGTGGCTTGATGAGGCGGGGGCGGAGGAGAACCGCTATATACTGGTAAATATATAATATACACAGAGGAAAACGGGATATAGTATCATTTCAAAGTGATTTTAAAGATAATAAGGATTTAAAAAAATACATTTCTGGAATTTCAAGCACAGAAATAAATATTAATATACTATTTTCAGTGACTATCTTCAAAAGTTTTCATAAAACTAAAACACATCTCAAGTTTTAATCTTTAATATATTAAACTGTTAAAATTACCATATTATTGGATATATTTCTTAATATATCAGGGGTTCCGAAACCGTTTCAATTCGAAATCCCTGGAGATTATAATACTTATGGATAATAAACTTTTCTTTTAGTGTTCCATATAAAATTCAACGCTTGTGTGGGGCAGATTTTTCGCAATGCAAGTAGATGGCACCGGGAGTGAGACGAAAATAGATCAGGTCTAGGCTGTCATGGTAGCTGCACGGTCGGAATGCCACGGCAGCAGTGTTCTTGGAAGCCCCACACTGCCCCACTGAGAATAACCCCCCTCCCCCTTTTCCTTGCAAGTTGATTCTGCAAATTGTTGTTTGCATTTTGGTGCAACGATCGGTGCAGCGAATTATTTCGTCTGTGGATGCAGGAAGTTGCTGCTTACATTGGCCCTCGATGGGGTGTTGAAACGGCATCGAGAATGGGAAACTGAATCTCAAATCGAATGGAATCGGATCGGATGCACAGACTGCTGTCACAGTTATGGATTATGGCGGAGGGCTTGAGATAACAAAACAAAGACCGTTTCGATTCTGTGGCAACTTCAAAGGCAAGATGCTGAGGCAGGCACAAAACTGTTGCCCGTTGCCCGTTGCAAGTTGCAAGTTGCTGTTACATCAGCACAAGACTCTCTCAATTACGAGTGCAATTGGCGGGGCACGAGTAACAAGCAACAAGTAACAGCAAAAACCGGTACCAAAGCAGAGGTTCTTCTGGTGCTCCACGGCTCACTGCTCCAATCAACCACTTTCAGTTCACAGCTGATCATGAACTTCGGCTAAATCAGCTGAAAACGAGTTTTTATGGCATAATAACCAAGCGACCGGGGAAGAAGAAGTTAAGGCTCCACAGCTATATAGCTCCACAACAATGATGACGATCTGATCTGAAGAGCGAGGCACTGTTGCCCGTGTTTGCTCAACTGCTTTTCCAGACTGCGACTTCGGCTTGGACTGGGTAATTGAAAAAGTTGTTAGCCACATCAATTCCAAAACGGCCGTAAACTTGTTAATGCAACCCAGCCGGGCCGAAAACGCATTAAAACACCAATAACCGTAGTGGCCGTAGTGGAATCGCTATCGAAGGGTCTCGGATCTGGACATTCTGCTCTCGAACAGATTGTATTGGCCAATAAGGAAGTACGAAGGAAACGGGTAGCAGAAATATTTGCTTTTCCACTTTGATTGTTTTTGGGGGAAAATTCTGGGAAATATTCTAAGTTGCGACCACGAAATGTAATTCCTTGGAAGCGCTGCAAATGGAAATGGAAAACTCAACGAACTAAGGACAACTGCAGCGACAAACAACACGGCGAGGCAAATCGAAATAAACTTTATGCACGTAAAATTTTAATGAGCACAGCACGAAGTCAATTTCAATGCTAATCCGGCGGCCAAAAGCCAGACGATGGACAAACGGACAAGCGGACATTTGACCAGGAGTTTCGGGGGACCACCGAGTTGATGTTGCTAGTTGCTGCTTGCTGGTTGCCAGTTGCTCGTTGCCGTTGTTGCACATGTGCCCTAAAGCCACAAATCACGAAGGTGGCGCGATCTGACATCCTACTCACAACGGAGGCCCTCAGGCAAGGTGTCGCTAACACTATGTAGCCAACGAGGGGATTATCCCAGCTCCTGCGCGGAACCAGAGAGCTATAAAGACTAGCCATAAACTAGGGGCTATTTCCGCAGCAGTATGTGTATCCTTATGTGCAGTAAAGTATTCAAAGTATCGGCAAAGTTAAGGTAAAGTTAAAAAAAAAATTCACATAAATCATTGGATTTTAAGGACATTAATAGGTAGGGTGTACAAATCTTAATTTTTAATTCAAAATTTAAAACAAAAGATGAGATATTTTATTCATTTCTTATTTATTTCATTACATTTTACTGATTTATTTTTTAAGTAAATTTTTCGGATTTTTAGAGATTTATCAGGTAGTGAAGATTACATTTAGATAATAACTAAAAGGTATACAAATGCCTGCACAGAAAAAAAAACGATATGAAATATCATTTAAAAGACGATATGATTTATGTTAAATTTATGATTCAAACATATCAACATGATATTTTATCATATCAAATAAAATACCAAATAAACAAATAATGTAAGTTAAGATAAACCTAATCTTTATTTTTATAAAACATTCTTATAAAATTGACCATCACATATTGTATATAGATTGATTGATTGATTGTATAGATTTTTGTGTATATATATTGTGAAGATTGCTACGTTACAACAACCCAGCTGACTAGTGTAAACTGAGAGTTACGCTTGAACTTGACAAATGCCCAAATAACGTGATGCCGAAACAAATCCTGGAGGTGAACCTGAACCGGGAGGTAATTTATTATTGAACCATTTATTAGAGCGTGTCGTTGTCGTGGTCGTGGCTCCTTGGCTCTTTGGCTCTATGGCCGTTGCAGTTGGAGCATTTTGTGGCCAAGTCTGCGCACAATTGTCGCTAGGGCTTGTCAGTCATTCATGGGATGATTTGACGGCTTCGTTTGTTCGCTGCACAATTTATAGGTAACTATTTGCTTTGCCCGGAGCGTTTCTGGCATTTGAAGCGGCCGATTCCCACCGACTACGTTCATGTCTGGCCAGAGGATTGGGAATGGTAGTGGGAATGGGACTGGGAATGGGACTGAAATGGGGATTGGGGTACCTTTGTCTTGGTCTACCTGTTGGCATTGCAGGAAGCGTTCACCTCCACGCACACAGCAATAGAGACATGCACGATGGCGATGATGACACAAAAGACAAAGCTAAAAGCAAACAAATAAGCAAACAGCAGACAGAAGACGGCGATACACAAAAAAATAAAGGAACAAAAGTATCCATATATGCATGAGTGTTTCTGTGAGCGCCGCGGATTCGGATTCGGTGTCTGCCACTTGACGTGCCTGCCCCATTCCCCACCTCTATATGGTTGCAATCCCAGTCCCAGTCCCAATCCCTATCCTCATCCCCATCCCCATTCCAATCCCAAGCCAAGCCAAGCCAAACCGCGACTCATCGCTGGCCTGCGGCTTTTGTGCTGGGTTAATTACTAAGCGAGTCACACGCGCTTGAATTATTCAAGGCTATCTTCTGGATGCATTCGTATCTATTGCCAGCTGCGCTCAGATACAAAAGTCTGGAGATGCACAGAGCAAATTTATTGGTTCAAGGTTCTTGATTCAATAGATTAAATATTTTATAAAAATCATGGAGTTCTTTCAAAATATTACTAAAGAGATATAGTAGTTCTAAAGAGTCGTAAATATTTAATAATATTCACAGGATGAATAAAACGTTTTTCCAAATAAAGTTAGATAGATTTAATATTAGTACGGGTTGGTATAACACTTGTAAACATTCTTTAACGTGTGCAGGGGATTCATAGTCATCTGAAGACCTGTGTTTCGCAGTGAACACGCGTCTTGTAACTCAATCTGTCGGATTGCCAGTGGGGAAAACTGGAGGGGCAAGGCATCTGGCTTTGTTTTGTTCGGGGCGACAGCATTTATGACTAAGTATTTTATAATGAAGTGGCAAATGTGTAGCTGCGGAGTTGTCCGGCTAAATAATTGTTAACATTACGCTGCAGATTGTTTGCATTTTTTTTCGCCTGAGCAGGGTGAATATGGATGGCCAGACATACCAAGGAATTTATATACAAAATGGTATCTATGGCGAAAAACAATATTTTTTTAGTGCCACCCAGAGGGGATTTTATGACAGCTTTGTAAAGATTAGTTTCTGGGCAGGGCGCATAAGAACTAAGTAATTAAAGGATTGCAAACTAAATAAACAAACAGCTTTAAAAGATTAAAACTTTCATTAAGAAAAATCATTGCTTGCAAAATTAACATGTGAAATAAAAAAATAAAGAAGAACCTGGATGCATTTCTTTTATAGAGCTCTCTACAAATATTTATCTAACTACTCACGAATTAAGCTTATTGATTATAAGTTATGAATATTTTCCGTCTGATATGCTCATTAAATTATACTTCATGTATTCCCATAATAAAGTTGTCTCTATAATGGGGGCTCTACCCAGAATCGGTTCTCTAACTCCCGGGCCTCGAGCTCATTGACCCATCAAACGTTATCTCTACGCAACGCCACATATTTCTGTCAAATTAATGGGCAAACTGTGCACATTTCGCTGCATAATAAACCCATGGCGGGTATTTTATTTCGAATGTTTGCTCATTGGCGAGTCCAGTCACATATCATCCATATCCTGAACAGCGACTTCCTCGGCGATCGTGTGTTTATATATATGTTTATACTTATATATAGACGGTCGGTTCAAACAACACGTGTTCGAATGGCGAATGCACTCACATGAACACTGGCGCACAGAGAGACAAACAGACGGAGTGAGTGAATTTTACAAGTTATTTTATGCAAGCCATAAATATGCACTTTACACTTTGCACATTTCCCCCTGCAACTCCGCCAATTCCCCGTTTGTCTTTCTCCTGGGCGGGCAAAAACAAACCGCAAATGCCTTGGCCAGATGCTCTTAGTTAGACCAACACAAATACTATATCCAGCCATTCAGACATTCAGACACCCAGACACATGGCAGACGCCATGGTCTTCGGTCTACGGACCATGGAACTCCGGACTCCAAAGTTGAAGTCCATGTGTCCATGAGTGGCGGCCCCCAGAGCCTGCATACAAATTATGTACAAACATGTTTTCAGAAATGTTCAATTCATTATCGCTAACAAATGCCGATCATGTTGTGTTCAACACAGTTCAAAGCACTTTTCTGCAAATTATTGCACAGATCTGCCGCTGGATTGATGGCCCGTTTCAAATGCAACTCGGAAGCACAGCCACTCACTTCAGGGGCTCTTTTTGCCCCGACTCTTCACTCTTGGCGCTGCTCTCCTAATCGTAATTGCTGTTCGGCTAAGTGATATGCCGTGTCCAGAGATTCTCAATTACACGGCAAGAAAAGTTCTGAATTAATAACGTAATCAATAGAAGCTACTAAGAAAGGTTGCCAGAAAGAATATGCCTTGAAATTGCATTTATGCTTTTGCTAAAAAACTAAAATATATGCAATAGCTTTCTGTTTTATAATAAAAATTTCAAAAAAAAGAAAGACTGTTAGTTCTTTTTAACATAAGTAAACATATTATATTCATTAACACCTTAATGTCAATGGATTTATACCTTTCTGGAAATCAATGGATTTTTTTTAACTACTTGTACCAGTATCTTATTTAATCAGAAAATATTAGCTTTTTGTTTTAAAAATCTTTGAAAATATTTAAAAATATCTCAATGTTAAGAAAATTAAATTTATTTTATTGAATTTAAATCAAATTCATTTAAGAGTACAAATAAATATATTTTTGGAGCTTAGATCATTGAAAACTCTTATTATCGCCTTACTAAATCTTATTAATTTTCTGATAATATTTAACTAACTTAGTTTCCAGTACAAAAAATTTGTTTTTAATAATATGGAGAAGAAAACCTACAAAGAATTTTTTTTCTGCAGTTTTCGAGTTTAGCTGGAATCTGTTTAGCAGACTGTACGGCTTTACCCCATCGCTCCCTTCACTCAAGAACACTTAATACACAATTTCCGCTAGCTGATCGGCAACAGGGGGAAAACAAAATAAAACCAACTCGAACCAAACAAAACAAAACCCTATAAAGTACTTGCTGGATGAGAACGCTGTTGCGTCTGCGCACAAAGGCGATTTAAATTACAGAACGTGCCCGGCTGCCAAAGGGAATAAAATCGAGAATAAAAAAATGCCAACTCGACGCAACTTCCATTCAGTTTTCGAGGCGGCACAGCACACAAATTAAATAGCAATTAACATGCAGAAGCAGCGGCAGCTGCAACTGCGAATCGAGTTGCCACAGGTCAACCAGATGCCCGCAAGTTTACGACTCCAAATCAGCGGCAAATGTGCGCGTAGCTGATTGATTCAAATAAGTTTATGTGGCTGTGGCTCTGGCTGTTCCAAAGTGGGTCACGCCGAGCACTTTACAGCCTTTTTTTAGTAATTTTCAGCTGCCTCCCACGGCCGGAGGCACCACATGCTCCACAGTGCGTATGCGTTACGAGAATGATTATAAATTACACTGCGAACGGAGCTGGGGAACTGATAAGTGGACCCAGAACCTCTGACAATTCGATTTAGAAGGGGCACTTCCCACACTTGCCACCACTTTGTCATTGAAATGGTTTGAAAAAAACGTAGAAAACATAAGCGACTTAGGCCAAACGATTCTAGCCAAGTCTAAAAAGCGTAGGCTGACCCGAAGGACGCTTCCGTGGCTTGTCTTTTATTTTCTCGTTTTTTCCTCTTGACTTTTGTCTCTGACCGTGTGTAATAAGTATGCAAATTGCGAATGCGAGTGGAAAACAATTGATTTTTAATGAACACTGAGGTCAGGGTCGGAAACCAAAACACTACACTACACTATAGCACAGCACGGCACACGAAACACTCGACAATTATTGGCCATAAATGATAATGAACTTCAGGCGGGCCCCGATAGCTAATAAAATGTGAAACCAGAAATTACCTCAAACTATTTGGCGAGGAAATCCTCTGATTTACGCTGATGTGACGGCTATAAAGCGTTAACTTCTAGGCGAAGAGATATATGTGGCACTTGTGGGACGGGAGTGTATAACGTGGATGCGAAGCTGATTCGCACTTTTACGATTATTTCTTGCAGATTGTAAAAAGATCACACATTAAGGCACTTTTATAACGTATTTGCAGGCACTATTCGGGCATCACTCTGTCGCGATTTCAATTTATTTGCATGTTAATTCGGCGATACTTTGCACATTTCTTTCGGCACACTCTGTGGTGGACCCCAAAACTCCAAGGAAGCGAAGCTCCGAAACTACGAATTTACTTGCTCGGTTGCACTTGGTCACTTTTGTTCACTACTCTAGATATTCGTCTTCGAGTCGCTTTTGTTTTGGTGGGGTAGTCAGGCGCTTTCTGCCGCTCGCAAGACTGCGCGTCGCGAGTTTAAAAATTCGACTGACTCCAGAAAACCGAAAGAAAACCGCACAACCGCCTTCGTCGAACGCAAAAATGAAAATAAAACCGGCCTGGTCGAGCGAACGGGGGCGAACCTCGCGTTTGCTTCGTGGTCTCGTGCTTCGTCGTATTCATTGGATACCATTGGATCCCATTCGGGGGACCAAAGATGTACGTAAGAAATATCCTGTGGAAATAATATCTGTGACCACCCTCGATTGTAACTGTTTCGGATTGTAACTGTTTATATATGTTTATAATAATTAATATATAATATTATATAATATGTATTTAATATAATCACCAAAAAAGAAAAGATAGAAATTAGCTATAGAAAATCTTAAAATTTTCTTAAAATTTAAGTCGAACCCTGCAATCAAAACGCATCCACACAAGGGAAGTGCAATCATAACGTAAAGGTGGAACTCAAATCGTAACGACATAACGTGAAGTGCAATCAAAACGTAAGAGAGCGTGAGAGCAGAGCGAGCCCGAATGAAAAAATAACAGTGCGCTGTTAGTTTATACCATTTTTAACAGCGACTTTTTTACACCACTAGCACGCTGCCAACAGATTTTTAGAAGGCTTGTCCATCGGTGGCGGGATTTCAATCTCACTATCTTTCTCAACATAGTAAGAAATTAAATCATTCTTAAGAGAAGATGTGAAAAACTGCTGTTCTTATCGGCAATGAAGTATAAATTTTCTAATTCTCCATTTCCAAAATTTACAATTCGTATAATCTTAAAAATCTTATATACTTTGGTGTTAATATTGTAAATTACAATATTATTAGCTTCCAGTAAATATTTTTCTCTGAATCGCGTGATTCAATCAGACGACATACATTATTGCGAAATGGGATGCTCTGTTGCCGTTGTCTTGCTGATAATGAAAAACCTCTGGCGAGTTGTGGGTGATATAATCTTGAAAGATTAATTGCAGTGGCAAGGAATGTGAGCCCATTGAAGTTCAATATTATGTTGTTGGATTGTATTATCACTGTAATTAATTACAATTTAATAAGTGCAAGTCAATGTAGCATCAGTTATGGTTTTTAAAATTTAAACTCAATATATGTTTATCTATGGATCCAACTTTACTAATTCAGAAAAAAGCAAATTGAAAGACAACCAATATCCAAAACTTTATCGTAGCAGTTGTGATTGCTCTAATTAAAGTATTTACTGAGAGCCCCATTAGCATTACCCTTTAGCGAAATGGTAAGCCACGAACAGCTCCACCCCTGTGATTTTCTCAACTATTTGCTCCGGAGAACACTTATCGCCTGACGATCGCCTCCCGATGATTCCCCCAATTTCCGCAACGATTTCTCGACGCAGTTACCCAACAATTTCTCGCTGGCGGACAGACCAAAGCAAACTATTTAGCCTGCGATTAAAGAACTTCATTCGGGGAGAGTCGAACAAATTGCGGCTAATTTCGCCTGCTGCGAGTAACTGCCTTGTAAATGATATATCTTTAGCTCGGATTTCCTTTTTCTGGATTCTTTATAGGACATATGTTCACGTACCTCGCCAGTTTGATGGGCCGTGCGGAGAGCCGTGGCAATTTGAGCAAATTTGCATAGGAATCGCTGCTCGAAGCGGGCCAAACTGCCGTCGAATCCGCACACGAGTCGCTCACGTGCCTGCTGGATTAAAATCGCACGCGTGCGTGCCCAGTAGACGGGATAAATGTGCGACAGATGGCTGTCAATCAGCTGGGCCAGCGTGGCGTCCACGTCGGCGGGAAGTCGCGTTGGCATTGGTATCGGGATTCCTCCGGGGATACTCTGCGAAGGAGAAGTTGTGGAAGGTTCCGTCAGTTCAGGGCAACAGAGAAAGAAAAAACCCTTACAAAATTGAAAGCAACATCTAACAAACTAGCTTTTCGAATGATTAAAAAAAACATTTAAGATTGCCTAACAGTGAAGTAAAATCTTAAAATGTATCTTGTTATGGAACTAAATACTATTTATTTTAAATTTAGATCAAAAGTCATTTAAAGAAGATTTTTTCCCCATTTCGCATGGAATTCACAGTTCAAAATCTTCGAGACCTATTAGAATTTTCGCGTCTATCCAAAAATATTTTATTCTAATTAAATAAGTATCAACGCAATCAAGAATGAATTAATAATTAAATATTAAAGTTATTTAAATATTTATTTCTGAATGTGCAGATTTAAGTATCAACACAAAACTAATTTTGATTATACAAGAACCGAAAAAAAGAATGATTTATCTGCTTATTATATTTTTCTAATTGGCTGATAATCTGTTCTTTTTTTTCCCGGTGTAATTACGTACCTCTATCTCCAGTGGGACTTCCTCCTTCGGCGGCTCCAGCTCGTCGACCTCCTGCTGTTGTTCCTCGGCAATGCTGGCACTCAGACTGCAGTCGATGGGCAGGGCATCCGTATAGGACCCGGTGCTGCTGCCCTCCACCAGATCCTCCTCCTCCACCAGATCATCGTCCTCCTCGGATTCCCTCTCCTCGACTGTCGTGGGTGCTGGCTCATTCCTGATCAGGGTGATGGTGGTCGCGTTGCTGGAACTGCTAGTTGGCATCTTGGGCTGACCCGTTAGCCGCTGTTTGCACTTCTTGAGGTACTTTTGAACCCGCGACTTGCTGCGGTTCAAAGTTGCTGATGCCGCCGAGGTGGAGGCAGAGGCAGAGGCAGAGCTTGTTCCCGGGTATCGACAGCACACATAATTAGCATTCGCGGACAGCTGCTCCACCTCTGGGGGTTCCTCCTCCGGGTCCTCCGCCTCCTGATCCTCATCGTCGCGAGCTATGGGCGCTGCTCTGGCCCCTTTCATGTCCCTGTCAGTGGCCACGACCGGGGACTCGAGGTTCTCTAGGCTCGGGATCTGCCCTCCTGAACTTCCCCCACCAGGAACATCGATTTGCGTGTCACTCGCCACCAAGATCTCGGCTAATTCCGCTCCTGCTCCTGAACCAGAAACAGAACCAGAAACAGCTGCTTCTGCTCGCCCTGCCTCGATGTTCGTGTCAGCCTGAAAATGCAGAGGAAAACAGAAAGAAAAGACCTCAGACACGTGTGGAGTTCAGAGTGCGCTTGTGTATACGCCAGATACACAATTGCCGCATTTCAAATGGGCCAAAGTTCTTTGCACAGGCAATGGCCAATGCAAAGAGCCGCATTAAACACAATTCGTTCGGTTGCCACCGGCAACAGGGGCTTACAGTGGGGCAAATCAGTAAGACCATTACCTAAACTTGAATTTCTCAATATTTATGTATTTTTAAATGAAATGGAACACCAAGGGCCTTAAAGAAAGTTCTACACTTATGCTCACTGAAATAAGTTAACCAAAGTCTTGTTTTTAAAGATTGCAATTTATTGACTAATTTAGTTTAGTTTATTCAATATGTATTATTTTGTAATACACTTAAATTTGTTGAATAAAAATGGTTCAAGATCCTTAAAAACTTAGTATTGATTTAATCACAAAAGATAATGAAATTTCATAACCAAATTCGGAAAAAAAAGTTCAACTTATAAGTACAAAGATTTGTATTACAATCAATAATGTAATAAAGCAAAATGGTATTTCCATTAATCAATTAAATAAATAGCACAAGGCCTCCAAATATACACTTCTGAGGGACTAAGCTCCTTAAAATACTGAAATATCAGAATATATACGATATTTAGAGCCATAGATGTCAAAATCAGACGACAAGTTCCAAGTTTCGATCCACTTTCCCATACCATATCGTACAATGTGCTCAGAGGGACGAGGGAAAGGCGGCCCGGTTCGCCTTGTTGCATGTTAAAAGTTAAACAGAAATCAATTGGGGACAGCATTGATCCGAGAGACAAGACTAGGGAAAGGGATGGCGAGGGGCCCCATTGCATGACAATCAAATGAAACGTCAAACGTTCGTTTCCAGTTAGTTTTAGTAGTTAGTGGGGATGTTGTTGTTGCTGCTGCCTCAGTTGTCGTTGTCATAGGTCAAGTGTAGCACAGTAGAATTCACTTTCTTTCAGACACACAAGCACACACAAAAATGTATAGTGAAAGTGGATGTGGTTTTTCGTTTTTTCATTTTCGGTTCGGGGATGCGGCCTAGCAAATAGCCAAACTTTGACCATAACACACATAACAAAAGCCTGGCATGTTAGGTTTTTCTGTTTGCGAACCGAAATACTTTTGGCCGCGGCCAACAATGTGACATTGTGCGATGCCGGCGATTTTCCATTTATTTTCCCATTATCCACTCACTCGCCTTTCCACGCCCAAACGAATCTAGCGACTAACTTGGCCAAGGAATGTGGCTAGCTCGGCAAGTCCTGCCTGGCCTGCAGCTTTTGGTCCTTCGTGGGGCTGAGTCTAGAGCGCCAGTGTTGGCCGCCAGATGTCGCCCTCGGCGCCTGCGCATGCGCAATGAATGGGCATTGCCCAGATCCAGACCCCGACTCGAACTCGGACCCCCTCCAACCCCTGCCAATAACTGCAGTACGGTCCCACAGAGACACAGATTTCTGTTGTCGAAGCTTATAAATTTCCACAATTTGTTCAGGCCGGGCTTTTTGAAGTGCGGCCGAAGCGACGCCAATAAATACCAATAAATATATCATCAATATTTTCTTTTTGGTCCAGGCACTGAGAGGAAAAATGTGAATTTGTAAGGTAAGAAAATATGTAGACAAGGGTTTTACTAAAATAGGTCTTTAACAATATTCTTTTACTTCATTAAAAATTTAAAAGTTACTCAAAAACGCATAGGAACATTAATACAAGTTATTTTGTAAAATAAATAGATAAAACAAAAAGAATTTCCATTATTTTTAAAGTAAAATAAATAACCCTTTTAAAAAACACTTAAATTCTTGGTAAATCCTAAAATCAAATATGAATTAACTGCTAAAATAAAATAATAAAGCACGAGAAAAATTATAATTATTTTTTTTATAGTTATAAATGTATACCAAAATTTAATCCTATCCATGCGCGGATCCACGGGGGGTGATATGGGTGATATATCACTGATATATCAATCAAAAAGTATGCACTTTGTTTCGCCACTGATCCTAACTTATGACTATGTATTTAAAAATTTAAAAAAATAATTCTAATATTTTATAACATTTTATTTTCCTCTTTCTTTCAGTGCACGATTCTCGCTCTGCATTCCGGCCATTGGCCACCGCTTAAAGATCAGTGCCCAGTGGCCATGGCAGTGGCACGCACGATCAGAAAAAAGGCAGAATCAGAGGCAAATGCAATTTGCTGTCATGCCAACTCTTGACCAAGTGCCGGGCACTGCTCATCAATTAATTGCCCCGGCTGGTCTGGTTTGGTTTGCTTTTGGTTTCGCTTTGGAATGGGTTCGGCCCGCCCGGGGGCGTTTTGTCGGTGGGTATCGGTGGGTTTTGGTGGGTCACGGCGGCGGTGCGTGAGTCTTGGGCAGTGGGTCGGTGTCGGTGGCTGAGCCGACCGGCTAGCCCGCTGTTCAAATTATGGCCGCGCGTCAAAAGGAAATCGAAAATGTTGCACTAGTTGGCTGGACAAGCCATTAAAGGAAGGTCGCCCCACTGCACCGACAGCACAACCTTGGGGCCATGCCGTTGCCGTGTATCTAAAATATACCGATCTCCGATCCGATCCAGCACTCTCTCACGCATCTGCGGTTTCACCTAACGCCGCTGTGACCCAAATCGGAATCGGGCATCCACATCCACTCCCCTTTTGATTTAGTGGACTTGGACAAGATTGGAAATTAATTTTTATGCATCTCTTGTCACATTTGTGTTAATCAAAACATTATGACTGCGTTTTCTGCGTTTTATTTTGTTATTAATTGGACAACCTACTCCGGCAATCTAAACACCTGCGGAGGAGCCAGAAAGCCAAAAAGCTGGAACTGTCATTGCCATTGCCATTTGGACGCACTGCCTCTGCCTCTGCCCACAAAACAAATTAAATTTATTGCGTGTGATTTTGATAGCGCAGAGATACACAGAAATATTGCGTCAGTAACTAATTTGTTAGCTGACTGCTCGTTGGAGATTGTAACGAGGCGCCACACTTTGACTTTGACTTTGCCTTTGGTAATATACAAATCACTGAAGAAATAGGTCTGTAATAATTCAACATTTAATGAAAATTTATTTTAATTGTAATGGGTTATTTATTTTAAAATAACTGTATATTTATCTTCAATTGCAAGCATTAATAAATATTTATAGACTTTTTTGTATTAATAAAAACATTAAAAATTGGAATCATTCAAACCTAAAGCCTAATATTAATATTTCGATTTTAACAGCAGATAACTGAATAAAAAAGCATATATTATTTTTAATGTAGGCACTTACAAAGATTGTATTGGAGGTGAAAATTGCCACTTTGGTGGCAAAGAGAGAGTGTGCGTGTGCATCTATATGCGAAAATGCGTGGGCTGCAACTGCCACTGCTCCCAAATTAAAGTGACAGCGCCAAGAAATTGAAAATGACTGTGAATGCGTGTCGTTAATGGGCTGTCCTAACCCCAGAGACTAAGGTTAAAGAAAGAGAAACTGAAAACTGGACAGGAAAACAGGTAAACAGCGGGGGTGGCCCATAGGAAAATTCATTTGCATAGGAGGCTGACTGAAAAATGGCAAACATAAAAGTAATAATCGTATTTGATGGCAGGGTTTAGAGACTGATGACGGGATTCCTTTTAATGGTATTTTTTTTTAACTTTTTTAATGGTATTTATGACTTATATATTACCATTTATAATACACATGTACACAGAGAAAAAAACGGAACAAAATGGTACGATTTCATATCAATATGGTACAAAATCATATGTTCGGAAATATCACTTTGATATGAACACATAAGGGACCAAAATTGATATGAAAAAATACCCGATGGATGATTATTTTTGGTATTTTTTTTTCTCTGTGCAATAAAGTTAATTTAGGACACCTTTCTTAACACTTCATTAAATGTCAAATATTTAATTTAAGAAATCAAAAAAAAAATAATTTTTAATGTTCACCATCTGAGCTGTCATAACAAATTGTTACTTAACAGTCCCGCATTTAAAAGCGAACCAAGACGCGGCAAGCCATTGCACTTCCTTCCACTTATAGGTCAGATCGGCCTATTCGATTACAAAACCCATTTCCTATATCAAATTTGCATCTCGTGCGTTGAATAACAGCCCCTGCCAATTGTAGGAGGTTTATGAAAGGTTCAATGTTTCGGCCTCCTCGCAGACATGCCAAATGCGTTGCAGTTTTGAGCTTTTAGTTTTCGGTCTCTCAGTTTTGAGTTGCATATTACAGTCGAAGTCGAAGACGAACTCAAAGTCGCGAGCTGGAAAAATTCCCACGTCGTGCGTGAGTGCGCGGGAAAATATTAAACAGATTTCCATGTCTCTGTTGCCGTCTCTGTCTCGGAGGAAAACATAGGGAAAATCGCGCTCAACCGCATTTAACAGCTTTGGGGATTCGATTTGAAAGCCGTTCGTCGTCGCCGATTTTTTGCTGCCATCGCATGTCGCGGCGTTTTTGCATGATTTCTAGTTAAAATGCAAAACTCAGGCTGCGATAAATAAATATGCATGGCTCGGATGCAGCAAACAATGTGGAAAACGGCAACCGAAAACCAAAACTTGGGACTGAAACTGACGAGCGGCGGATGCACAGCCCCCATCTATCCCATTCCATACCATTCCATTCGATTCGATTCGATCCCATCCAGCTATTCGGAATTGGCCAGCCAACCAAGTTAACTTAACAGCGGCAAAATCACCAAACAGGCGGCGCAATTAGCCATCGCTGCCTGCTAGTTGCCTTTTTTATTTGCTTTTTTGGTTTATTGGCCATTGAATGCACTGCTCCCCGTCCACCATTCCACCTGTCCGTCTGTCCCTCTGTCCCTCTGTCCATCTGTCCGGCCAACAAATGAGCCACTGATAAATATTATTAGCGCACGGCCAGTCGCAGTTGCCGTTGCACCGCCGAAACCACCGAAAACCAAGTGCAAGACCAGGACCTGCACCCAGAGCACACTGGAAGAAAATCTTCGAAAGTTTGGAGAACCCTTTTATGAAAAAAATATCTTCAACAATTAATTTAACTGATATTTCTACTAGCTTCTGAAATTGCAATATATCAATTTAACTTTTTTTTTTTTTGAATGTGATAATAAAACTTAAAAATATTTTTAGAAAACGTAAGTCTCTGTTTTTTCTGAGGAAACATAATATTTGATTATATTATATTTAAAAAATATTTTATTATATTGTATTTAAAAAATATTTTATTATATTATATTTAAAAATATTTTATAATATTATATAATTTTTAAAAATATTTTATTTTATTATATTATTTTAAAAAATATTTTAATATATATATTTTTAGAAAAATGTTTCTTTTCGTTAAGAAAACTAAATGGTTCTTAGTACTTAAACTTGTATTTCTCCCAGTGCATAGATCGGTGCACTGGCTGCCACATTTGCGCCATAATCGCAATTTATTTAAATGCAAAGGGGGAGCGGCGTGCGGGGATGTGGATGGGACTATTGGCCACCACTTGAATTGTAGTCCTACCACAAGTGCTACTACTACTGCTGCTGCTGCCAATCAGCAATTAATATCGACATTTTAACACTTTACCTTGAATTATTGCATCTCTTACTATTCCCGATTGTTATTATCAATGGGGGCAGACAGTCCGTTTAGCTAGTTTGGTGGTCCCGGGACTATCGTCTTTGGTCTTTGGTCTTTAGTCCCAGGGAGCCGTGGCTTTGAAACCCATCAGTGCCGCCCCGACAACTTTTTACTTTGTCTAGTTTATTTTGGCTCCTGCTCCTCAGAGCCGCCAAATCTCGGCTATTTCCTTTGCATTTTCGCTTTGACTTTTCCCGTGCCGCACTCTCGCACTATCGTATTTCGTTAATGGGCGGGAAATGCAACTGTCGCCGCACTCGAGTGTCAAGGAAAAAAACGGCATAAGTAGAGTGCCCTGGTCGCTGATTGAATAACGCCAATCGAGGTGTGATCTAACTAGTTCAGTGTCGGAAATTGCCAATCTTAAGCCTAGGAAAGAGTCGTAAAGTTGAATTCCTTCGGCTGGTCAAGAAGTGAAGTTGATTGGGTGTTAGGAGAAGGATTTATGGAGCAGTTAATAGATTAGGTGGGTGCTACCAAAAGTGTCTTTAAGTAGATCAGTGGTTTGGGCAAAAGACATTTAAAACAGAAAGGAATTCCAGTTAACCTTACTTTTATTAGCTGTTTCAAATTGTAGCTAAGTATTCCCATCATTTCAGCCAAAAACCCAAAGATCCCAAGAAACAAACCTGTTGCTTAAAAAAAAAAAGGTCCCAAACTCCATTTAGTGCTTAAACTTTCGCCAACTTCCCTTAACGAACTGGCCGCCGTTTAATCACAAATCAACTTTCACGCCCCCAAAAACTCAAAAAACACTCGAAAATGTGAATCGCGCGAATAAATATGAGCGCTCACTTAAAGCTAGCCACATTAATCTACAATTACTTTGTATGCCCCGATGGCCGATGGCCAAAACCGAGAAAAATGACTCAATTTAAATCAATAAAGGGCAGGGAAACGGGCCAAAGAGCCAAAGTAAAGTACGTGGTGACCCCGACTGCAGGGGATTTGGGGATAGAGGGATAGAGAGAGGGTTACCCACCGTCTCAATGGCCGCGTACGAGTGCCAGATCAACTTCGGACTGAGGGGCTGCGGATCGTAGCGCAGGCGGGCATATTGCTTCATGAATATTTTCCAGATTACATAAGCCATGGTCGAAGCGTCTCCGGTCATAAAGATCGATATCCACATGCAAATTATATGCGTGCCAGGAAACCGCCGGCACCTCCAATCCCATACAATCCCAGCCAATCCAATCCAGATTCGGCACTGGGACCGGGATTTTTTTTTTGGGGGCCCGGGCTTAATGCGTAGTTTGTTGTGTTGCGTTTATTGTTTTCATAAATAAAGAAAAGGCACTCCGAAACCGAAATTTGTCGGCTTGCATTATTATTATTATTCCTTATTATTATTGTTGCAATGGCGATTCACTTGGCGATCGGCGGTGGACCGGCAGACAGATTCACTTCATTTTTCACAGCACTAGCGCAAAAAAACCGAACCGAAACGAACGGCTTAAACCAACAAAGGCAAAAGGCTGGGCGCATACAAAAGGAAGGCAGTGTGGCAGACTTTTTTGGCTCCCCCTTCTCGTGATCTTGTGTATTATTTTAATATTTATTTACATTTTGAGCATTTTGCATAACGCGCGGGTCACGACGGAAATCGTCGGCTGGCAATTTATCAATACATAGTTGTGTGGCCTAAAGGAAGGAGCCGCAGTTGAAGCCAAGGAAAAGCCAGAAAGGTTCAGGAGACGCGAAATCAAAACAAATGCAAAAACGCGCCAAAAAATCAAAACGCGCACAATTTTTGCATTACTGGGCGGGTATTATTTTTCCCTCTTTTTTTTCCGTTTTCTGAATCGGTCGAAGAGATCAATATAGGAAAAACGTCAAGAGTTGTCCGTCTGTCCGGGAAACGAGTTCAAAGCGTTTGCGGCGGCCGCTTTGCACCAACTAAATTGAAATGAGCGGAGCGCGAAATGGAAAAGCCCCGGCGAGTCGAGGGTGTAACTCACACAGATACTCGCCCATTTTCCACTGCAGGCTTCAATGATTTTCCATGCGTGCGAACGCCTATTTGAATTTTGCCTGGGCTTTTCGGCCAGCTCAGCTGACTCAAGCGCCCGATTGAATGGCCGGCAGAAAAACGCTCGCGGAACATCAATGGCAGCAGCAACAATAAACACAACACACCCACAATTATTGGTGATTTATCGTGATTCAGCCAAGGATATCTCAGCTTTGACAGGCACTTGGTCACCGGTTGCATTAGAATTCAATCAGGGGGATGCATATATTTGCATATTTGACAAAGAACGATTTTATTCCAATATATTGTTTAAGTTTTCGACAGCCAAAATATTATAAAAAATTCAAATCAGTAGGGAGAACAATGTCCAATTAAATAGGTCTTGGAAAACGAGTTGGTATATGCCTTTTTTTTCTTACAAGAATTTTATTAATTGAAAAAATATATTTCTTTTCTAATACACTTTTTGAAATTTCTCAATAATTAATAAGTTTATTGTAATTCTAGAACTTGATACCTCAGGCCTTATAAAAGAGTATAATATTGTTCGTATTGCCAAACCAAACAGTATCGTTCACTGCCATTTAGTCAGTATTTCAAGCTTGGGACTGGGGTCTGTTTTATGCACAATGTTATTGTTCCCCCAGCTCTATAGTTGTTTAGCCCATCCCTCTGCCATAATTGTGAATACAAAGCGTCATATAGACATCTTCAACTCCTGCCTTGAACTTGGCAAGTTCTCATATACAAAATAGAGGCATGTATATATGTAGCCCCTATATTTTGTTTGCTACTTTGTCGGTATTTAGCTCATGCCTTTTGACAGCCATTTGTTTACGATCCCAGACGCAGGTTTAGCTGAAAATACAAAATACAAGCGGGGTTCCTTGGGTTCCAGGGTTCGAGATCCCCAAGCGATTTCGTTAATCGGAACACGCGATGAGTGTTTACTCCGCTTCAGTTTCCTAAAAATCTGGTCAGTCGCTGAAACTTCGAGTGGTGAGAATAAACATTTGCCGGCGGGATAAACAATATACTTATGGGCCGAGCGGAGGGCCATAAATATAAGTATTAAGTGCTCTACTCGGTGGGTCTGCCATATTTTCACTTGTAATGCGAACGAGCATTAGAATTAAGTTTCATCGCGAATTGGATTGTGAGTAAGAGTATCAATATTTCCGCAGCCAATTAAAATCAATTAATTGTGAGTCACTAGTTCGTGATTTGATGCAGGTTTTTATGACTTCATATGCCCTTTGCAAATGGTTTGCTAATTTAAACTAATCATATTCATCAAATATACGATATAATAAGAATTAACTTTATGCATGCAATTCAAGTTTAACCCTTTTGAAAATATCTTTATAATCTTTTCAGTTAAACCATTAAACCACCCAATGCCATACGAATAAATCACCCATTTTGCAGTCTATTGGCTCATATCAGATATTAGAAAACTTTTTAAAATGCCAGGGGCGTTCAACTTAACCCCTACGTGCTCTGTTTGAGATCCGCATTGTTATAAACGTACAAATTTCGAAATCGCACAAATGCCAACTACAAATAATTGCCAAAAATCACCGGCAAAGTCAACTTTCATAAAACGTCTCCTCGTCGGTCGGTTAGTTTTCACATCTGTGGCATTTTGGCGTTTGTTTGAATTGATAACAGGCTGGAAGTGCCTTTCAGGCTGACAGCCATAATCGCTCAACGCCAACTGTTTGCCGTTTGCTGTTGGCCAGGGTGGAGTTTAGTTGGGGAGCTTTGGATGCCAGGGGATGAAGTGTGCATGAGTATAGTAGAACCAAGCCTATGTCTCCGGCGGCAGGTCGATGGACACACCCACCCGGCGAAACCGGCAGAAAGCGGAAACGGAACAAAGCCTCAGACAGTGGGCACCTTGGCCCCCAGACCACTCCAAACTACGGGCGCTGATGGAGAAATTATAGCGAGTCACGCGAGTGCGAAACGAAACTTTTCTAACCCTTCTTCATCAGCCGGCTGTGCCCCGATTCACAGGAAAACCAGAATTAGCTAAAAATTGCACCGAAAGCCACCGAAATGATTGTATTTAATTGAATTTGCAGCCGAGCAGAATAACTTTTAATTGAATTCCAGCTAAAATCTAAGGGTTGTGAGCCGTAATGATGACCCACTTGGGATATAATGCAGGATGAGCTGCACAGGGGAAAAATATTACCCTAATTGGGGTTTGCATACCTACTAAATATATAAAACAAATTTTATCTATTTGTATTTTCCTAAAGCCCTCACAAAATGAAAACTAAACTAAGCAAAACTATAACTATATAATATACTCGTATACAGAGTTATAGAATGCTGACTTTATTGACTCTAAAAAAAGTGCTAAACATGAAAGTAATAAAAAAAAGCTGGAATGTCATTAAAATAACTATTTGCCATTAATATTAATGACTTCATTTTTTTTACATTAAAGGTATTCCTTTAAATACGGGTAAATTTAAGTTTGGTTATGAAATGTGTAAAAAATAGTTTTTCCCATTTTTAGATGCTTATTACTTGGTTTATAAAAGTAGTAAAATCAGCCCAACCAATAAAACTATCTGCAATTTCAAAACAGCTGCTTAAAAATTTGTAAAAAGGAAAATAACAAAAACAGCTTCCTATAAACAAAAACCAATTTATAATAATTTTTGCAGTGATATAATGAAATGTGGTATTTTACTTAAATAATCCTAACTTTTGTGAATACCCTAAATTTATCACATTAACACATTCACATTACTGAACACACTTAAGTTATATTTTGCAGTATTTATTCGCCAGTGATCTCATTTTTAAGGCCTATACAATTTGTTAGGTATGAAATTCAAGTAGGAAATTATTATCTCCCAGTTTCTTCCGGTGCACTCACGTGACTTCGTCTCCTGGCCAGTCGGCGTTTAATCCACTTGAACGCCCCCTGGCGGCCGCGAACGAAGGACATGCTGGAGCGGTGCCAAAGGTGCAGGACGATGACGAGGAGGCGCTGCACCCAGACTCCGAACCGCTCGCTGACCTCTCTCCGCAGCTGGAACATTAAGCACTGCACTCGATCCGACTTTGCTCGGACTCAAATACCATAACTTTCGGGGTGATTTTTCGTTTGAATTCGCTTGATTTCTAGCTAATCGCGGTGATATTCCTGGGTGGTTTGGCCCAGGGCCCGGGATCCTATAGAATTTCACTTTTGTTTTTGGGGGCGGTACGCGGCTACGGACTCGTTGTTACTTCAGTTGCGTTTGTTGTTTGACTGAGAATGCCGCCGAGCTTGTTTCTCGGCCTGGGCGAAATAGTGAGTGAGTGTGAGCAGGAGAGAGAGACCCGTCGGAGACTTGAGACATGAGACGGAGAGAGCCCTGCACTTGCGATTGTCACCGGTGATACTCACTTTTGTTTCTTCTTTTCACGTTTTGTTTATACAATTTTCTGGTGCGGCCCCCGTGCGTGTGGCTTACTGAGAAACCCAGAAAACCGTACTACTCGCACATAAATAATGCAATAAGTTAGGGCCCCAGCGAAATAAGACAAAAACAGAAGGCGGAAAAAATTGAAAAAAAATCGAAACCGTTTTTGCATTCGCATCACACCCGTCGTCACCACAACCACACCACATCACACCTCTCTGGCTGCCCGAATACTTGGCTTTTAACCGAGCTTTGCACTCAATTTGATTGCCGGCAGAAGCGGCTGAAAATCAAGAGTCGCGCGACATGTGAACACGCAGGGGAAGCCAATTTTACGGTGAAGGCGAAGGTGTTGCTGTTGTAATGCACGGCCTAGGCACAGTGGGTGGAAAGCCGATGGGAAAGTGAAGAAAATTCGATAGTCAAATAACGAACTTACACTATTTTATTTCCACGTAAAATGGTTGTACAGACACAACTGGTTTTATTTATAACTATTGTTATTATTATAACTAAAGAAATAAATCAAGAATATCTAATTTATTTTAATTTTTGATTTTACACCTTAAATTTATAGGGTGTTTGTAGAGTTCTGCTCTTTGAACCTAAATTCCCTTAATACTTTGTTTTAGAAGACAAAAATAGTAATTCAAACATTCTTATAAAAGTATTTACTTATCAATCTTAAATAGAAAGCAAAAATATTTACAATTAAAACTAATAAGTTCAATGATAGATATGTTTATTTTAAAAGAACATAACACTATATGAGGCCTAAAACCAAAACAAATAACAAGTAAAGAGGAACATAAGGTTTTTAAGAGTTGTTTAAATTTATTTGTAAATTTTAAAAATGTTTCCATGATATATCAATAACTCAATATCACAATTTTACAAAATCCTTCATAATAAATTTTTTTTTGAGATGCAAGTACTCTGTGTACCAAATCCTAGTACCACTGTGCTTGGCCAGTTCGTGTGTGGGCGTTTCTAGGCAATTCCCTTGCACCGAACCTCGTCGAAGTGCAAGTGCCGCTAGGCGACGAAGGCAAACAAGTGTTTTGGGTGTCTGCTATAAAATGCGAGGAAGGCAAAAGCCCATGGAACATGGAACGTCCATCGGAAAGCTTTTGGACCGTAGATTAATGTTGCTGCTCGCGTTGTTACTTTGTTATTTACTCGCTCGTTGCCAGTACGGTTATTTATTTATTTATGCTAATGTTGTTGGCAGAGCCGCTGACGCTGCATTTGCATTGTTTAGAATGAGAACAACGAGAAAACGAACCAAAGGCAACAAAAAAGGGGGCAAAGACAACAAATACAACAGCGATTACAACAAGTTACAAGCTGCAACAGTAGCAACAACAACACGACAAGTGGCACTCACGCGACAAAAGCCCATAAATAAAGTGTTCTCATTGTTATCTCCTTGCATGTGCGATATTTTCGAGTATCTCAAATGCAGAGGAAAAATGATTATACTCCTTACAAAATTATAAGCTCAATAAAAATAAAATAAAAAAAATATTGGCAGAAACTATAATGAAAAAAAAGAATTTTTTTAATATACTTTTCAAGAATTTAATTTTTCAGAAGAATAGATCAATAAACCAAACAATCTTTTTTTCATTGTGTGTTTACGTTTTGAATACGGGCACATAGAAAGTTTGGAGTTCCCATAGCGGAGAAATTGATGGAAAATTCTCAGCACGTTCGTCAGTTGATTCTCCAGCTCTCTTTGATAGACAGCTGGGCGTCCGATCTTTGAAGTATGGCTCCAAAATGGACCTGTGTCTCGGAGGAAGCGGTACCGAAGACGTCGCTGCTGGGTACGATGGGCTATGGGGGATTTTGCCTAATGAATTTCGATGCTCATTCAGTTGGATATCGACGAAAATTACCACCTGGCACGGTTTGCTGGAATTTAAGTTAAATAATTAACATAGTTGGAAATAGGAACCTATAGGTATGAGGTACACACCACCAAGAATTGTTTCTATAACAATGGAAGTAAGTTCTTCAGAATTCTTAACTTCTAGGATAGAGAAATAATCTTTCTTCAGTCATCTTGTTCTAAACTTGAAAGCTTAAGCTATATTTTGTTATGGGTAATATAAAATATATATTTTAACCTTAAAAAAAAAATAGTAAAAGAATACCTTCGAAAAAAGTCTCATTTACTTGACATTCCCTGTTGTTTACAATACCGAAAGAATTTTGAGCTTTGAATTTCGAGCTCGGTTCTTTATATATATTTTCCTATTCGAACCACAGAATGGATCCCGGAAATGTGGATAATGATTTTGCGGACACGGTTCGCTTTCACCTGAGCAAGGATGAGTTGGACCGCCAGATGCGTAAGATCCACGATCACGTTGATCCTCTAAACCGGCCTTCTGGAAGTGGAAACAGCTATAGTTCGGTGAATGCTTTGCCGCAGCAGGAGTCGTGGATCTTCGAGAGCGTCGGAGGTTACTATCTGGCCAATGAGGATCCGACCAAGATGCCACTGCCGCATCAGGAACAGTTGCTCATGAGGGATCTAATCTACGCCTTTTCGGGGGTACCATCCTCGCATGTCATGCCCGATATTCAGATCGATCAGATTTCCGAGATGAGTTCGGTGGACATATCGAAGGTTCGCTTCCGTTTGGATGAGGTTTTCAATGGGGCCTTCAGGGCCTTGGCCAATGACGTTTTGCCCCTGATCGGTTACTATATAAGTGTGCAAAGCTTCATAGAGGAGACGAACATGTCGCCGAATTGCGGTAGGACCCGTTTGGCCTTGGCCAACGCCTTCGGTGACCAACTGCAGGAGTACTACGATCTGCAGGCCAAGTTGGAGACGGATTTGCAGGAGAAGAAGCTGAATCTCAAGGAACTAGTGCGACAGGTGCGTCCCTGGCTGTCCATTTTGAAGACTTTCTCCAGTATGGCCTGCAGTTCCCGTGGTAAATTGACCAGCGCCCAGTTGCTAACAATATTGGATCAGTTTCACCAGGATCAGAAGGCCAGTGAACCGGAAATGAAGGAAAGGGTGACCAAAATTGTGTCCTCTGTAACGCGCATTTACATGAAGATCGTTCAGTTGTGGATGCAGAAAGGTGTTCTATACGATACGCAGCACGAGTTCTTTGTGGAGGACACGGAACGTTCGAATGCGATGAGTAGTACCTTACTGACGCCGGAGAAATGCTGCCACGCCTACTGGACCCAGCGGTACCGCCTTCTGCCGGATCGACTGCCCGCCTTTCTGCTTTCCCTGGCGGACGAAGTGTTTCTGGCCGGGAAGTACCTGAACATCCTGCGTCAGTGCAATGTCACCATGAAGCTGCTGCAGCAGCCACTCGCCTATAATCCTGGCGAAACGGCGCATGAGGAGATTATCAAGGATAGCTACGATTTGCCGGCGAGGAAGCTGCTGAGTGTTTTAGAGAAGGAACACAACCTACCGCTGCACATTCGCAATCTGCGCTCCTATTTCCTGCTGCAAGAGGAGGGATTCGCGGAGACTCTGCTGGACAAGTGCCAGGAGCAGTTGCAGTGCAATGTGGACAGGTTGATTCCCGAGAAGCTGCATACACTGCTGACGGAGACACTGCAGAAGTCCAATGACTTCTTTAAGGACATGCTGCGCTGCCAACTCAAGGACTGCGATGTGGCCGCTCAGTTGGGAAGGCGGCACGAGCCCGAAAGATGCGAGGCCGAAGGTCAGGAGAGGGAGAGCTCCAGCGAGGCGGAGGATCCACCGGAAGTCCTGAATCTCTACGGCTACGAATCGTTGGCTCTTCGCTACGAAGCCAAATGGCCACTGAGCTTTGTTCTCTACCCGGAGCTCCTGGAGCAATTGCAGATCCTGCAGCGAGTCCTGCTCTTTCTGCACTATGTGAGGCGCCACCTGACACTCCTGTGGCAAACTCCCGCCGAGGGCTCGGGTCTCAAGTCAACCAAGCGATCTGGTAATCTCCGCCAGCGCATGCTGATGTGCATGCTGAATCTGGAACACCACATTGTCCTGGACATCGCAGAGCCGCGTTGGAAATCGCTGACACTCACCGTGGACAAGGCCCAAAATATCGATGAGGTGTTGAATAAGCTGGAGATTACCGTCGATGAGTGCCTGCGATTTGGGCTACTGCCCACTGCGGACACCTTTGTGAAAGCCTTATTCACACTCGGTCATGTGTGCCTCAACTTCTGTGGCTTTGTGGAGTCACCGCCAAACGGAACTTGGCAGGAATTCGAACAGGTCGTTGGCGAGTACGAAGAGGAATTCGACAGCTTTATGGCCGGCATCCTGGAGTTGGTAAGCGAATTGGCCAAGACAAGTGGTGCTGGCGAGCGGGAGTCGTGCAAACAGCTGCTTAAACGACTCGAGGGGTTCTGCAAGTACAGCGAAACGGATTAATGGATTTGTCACACACATTTCATCAGTGGGTCAAAAGCAAATCAGTCGTACTAAACAAACCTCCTAACCATTTGACCATAAAACATGTAATGCTGTGTTCACACTACTCAACTATACTTCATTTGGTGACTCTTCTGATGCTGGCTACTTGAAAATATAACATACTTTAAATAAGAAATTTAATAAATGGATCTAAGACTCCAAAATCATTCCATTTCCATGTAGCAAATGATGCAATATTACTTGGTACTCATGCAGTCTTTCAAATCCTTCAAAGATCCAACTTGTGCTCAACCCCTATATAGCCCATAAACTTACCAAGTGTGAGCTTGGCACCTGAGTACGACACCTGTGGCGGGACTCCACTTTTGAGTTATTGTCCAACGCCGCACAATGGGCGTGAATAATCGATGTGTGCGTTTAATTTCTGGCCAACGAGCATTATGTCGAGTCACGGTGGCAAGTTTTCGGGGGCTAGTGCAACGAAAGCGGCGATTTGCATAAGATCGTAAATTATTTTAAATGGCGGTAAAGAGATTTTAATGCTGTCTCGCCGGGATAGCCCGAATCGATGGACGGGCGATGGAGACCGCTGCCAATTTGAATTCAAAGGCCAATTGTTATGTAAATGCACTTGCCTCAGTTGCAGACGCACGCAAGCGCACGAAATTTGTATTAATAAATAAGAAGAAAACGCAAGAGAGCCGCTGTCCAGAAATCACTTAATACTTATCGCTTTAAGGACAACAGGTGGTCGACAACGACGACGATGATGATGATGATGCAACGAAACTGCAGCTCCGATTTTGCATTCAACTGCCCAGAGCGGGCCAATAATAATGCACTCGAAATTATGGTAAAGTTCAGATGCATTGCTTCCGAAATGTATATCATTATCTGGTTGCGAAAATGATGGACTGCCGCTGTCGGTTTGCATTTAGCCCGGCTGAATGGAGTTTACTTGGCGGAGGTACTTTGCAGTGGAGTGACCATCGCATGGCCGTGGGAATTTCCCCTAGCTCGACTTACGACAACTCGCAGATCGCCGGGCTTTTCACCCATTAGTTAGGGGGGCAGGTTCATTAAACTCGGGACACGCCTCGTCCACGGGATGACTTCATTTGTGCACACAAAGGCCTAGAAATGTCATAAACTTGAACCCGCCAGCCAGCTGGCCGTCGAGCGGAAGCGGGCCTTCAAGGTTCAACGGGCCCCTAATTGAGAGCCGAATTTTATTTGGCAAACGGCCAGAGGCAGTCAACCGTTTAGCACGGTGGGTGGGTCTCTTTAAATGGCCAATAGTGTTGTAAAGATAGAGGGAAAACACCATCCGAGGTTTACTATTGTTTATCTAAAGAAAGCATAAAAAAGGCATCAAAGTCGCATCCAAAATCAACACATTAAAAGTGTATTTTATCATCGTCTTTTACTGGATTTATATTTGAAGAGATTAAACTTTCTTTTCATTAAATAAGATACGTTTCGCTATCATTAAAATGAGTGGTATGCCAAGAAATATTCATTTCATTGGTCAAGTTACAGCAAAAAATAAATGAAAGAAAAACCTATTTTTAGCATAAGTACTGATCGTTATTTTTGGCGCAAAAAAATCAGTATTTTGACTGTAAAAATGCTCAAAATGGATGAAATATGGAATGTCATACCTTTTTGAGCTCACAATTAAATTCTTAATCGATATGCATTAAAACCTACAACTTTTTATTTTTTTCAACTTTTTGCAAAAAGTTATGATGCAACCCCTTATGAAAAATGTAAAAATTGGTCAAAATATTAATTATTTTTAATCAACCTCAAAATGATGGGAATCGAATTCTTGCATTTTTAGCTGTACAAAACACTGCGGCTTATAGATTTGGGATAATTTTTGGCCAAGTAAGAGCAAAAAAACACTGAAAGAAAAACATATTTTTCGCAAAAATACAGATAATCCAGAAAAAACAAAAAAAGAACACCTTTAATAATTTTCTTTTATCAAACACATCTTGAAAGGATAAACTTCCAGGTAAAACCATTTGATACTAAGTGATATTAAATTCGCTGACATTCACGAAAGGAAAAGTCGAAACGACTAGCCTTCGAACTCCTCATTTACATTATCCACAACAATATTGCTGCTCGATTTGGACAACACAAAGTGCGTAGCTGCGAATTCGGGTTGACTCGACTCCTCCGCCTGGGTTCCGCTAACGGATTCATAGCCGAACTGGCACTCGCCCAGTTCCCCCAGCCGGACCCTCTCCTCGTACCACAGCAGTCGATCTGTGTTGCCACCCAAGGACTGATCCAAGAGCCGCCGCCTCTGGCGACCACGCTCCAGAAACTCAATGTAGTCGATCGGTTTGAACTCGTTGAACATGCCCAGAATCTCGAAGGAATCCTCGCACACCTGCTCATAGGTGTCGGCATTCTCCACCTCTCGTTTCACGCGCTCGGCGATCATCTCGTTGCGCTGCATGTCCGGAATCTCCGCTGGCAGGATTCTCGCCCGTATGTTGGCTATATCGTTTTCCACCCTGGCCAGGACATCCGAATGGGACTTCTTCTTGGCCGCCTCGTAGGCATGCCGCTCCTTCTCCAGCGCCGTTTCCCTGGCCAACTTCTCGGGATCCATCTGTTTGCGTGACATCAGGATGGTCATCATCCGGTTCAGATTCAGTTCGTCCCACATCACGGCCATTTTCTCGTTGTAGTTGAGGCCACTGTAGGGTTTTTTCCTTTTGAACAAGACAAGTGGAGATTATTGATCGATTACCTAGATTAATATCCCTGACTTACCTATTCTCCTCGCCTCCACCACCTCCCTCCTCAGCGGACTTGTGTCCCTTTTTTCTGGTGGCCAGCTGCTCTTCCTTCTCCAGCCTCTCCATTTCCTTGCGCGTCTCCGCTTCCGCCTCCCGCTTCGCCTCTATGATGTCCTTGTTGAGCTCGTAGTACTTCTGTTCCCACGCCTGGATGCCCATCTTGCGGCGCTCCTCCTTCAGGACATAGTTCATCAGCTGCTGCAGTTCATTGGGCAGCGGCACATCGAAGGAATGTGGCAGTTTCACCATCCTTATGCTACTATTGTAGTCACCAATGCCGAGGATCTTATAGGGAAGCGAGGGCCGGTGCTCTGTAATCCCAGTAATGATGCCGCCTCCGAGAATCTCAGTCAGACAGGCGTCATCATCGCGAGCTTTTAGGGGGAAATATTAAAAAACTATGTATATTTTACACCTTAAAATTATTTTACCCAATATATCCCACGCTTCTAGAATTCCATCGATCCTGGTGAGATATAAAACCGCAGGACGCGTTTCACTCCAGGCGACGGCGGTCAGGTCACAGGCTCTCTGCCGCCAGAAGATGGGGGAGTAGTTGTAGTCCTCCTTCCAGATGGCCAGGATAGTGCGCCCAATGGAGGCGAATAGCTGCGGATAGAACGGATTCTTCTTCACCATCACCACAGGTCCATCGTGGACCATGGCAAAGGGGGTCGAACTGTTGATCATCTCCGTGGGCTCGCCCTCCGTATAGGTGCCCTGCCAATCGATGCGGCTCACGTGACCATAAAACGTGGACACTATCATGCTCTGGCGCACAGTGGGTGGATCTTTGGATATCGTCTTGATGGGATAGTTCGAAGGATTGGCATGAATCAACCGGGCAACTGGCGTTAGACACGAAAAACAAGAGGTGTCCGCTATGATTCCCGTTAGGGGTTCCGGGAAAGAGAGGTTGTAGGTGGGCTTGATCGACAGCGACTTGAAAGCGGACTCGCTTTGGGTCAGCTCCTTGGGCAGCATGCGGTTTCGCATCTTCTCCTTGCCGCCCTTCGCCCCCTTGCCATCGAGGTCCCAGAAGCTAATGGTGCCATCGAAGGCGCAGGTGACAAAGAACTTATGGTGATTCCGGGGATCGGTGTCATTGTAGACCTTTCCGAATTGGCTCAAGTATATCGAACGACCCAGCCAATAGAATCCCGTGATGGCACCCTTCGGTGAGCAGTCTAACCCAGAAATGCTGGCCGGTGCGATGACATTGTCCTCGATGTCAATGGTCCAGTTGAGGAACTCGCCAATCATCACCCGGTACTTGGCCTGGGCAGCCGTCAAGTACTCCTCCTCATCCAGCTTTTCGCATCTCCCCTGCAGATCCCACAACACCACCTGACCATTCTTCGACCCTCCCAGCAAGATGTCTCCGTTGAAGGGGCAAAAGGTCAGGGCGGTATTCTCGATCGGAGCCTCGAACTCCAGCTTATAGTTGAGATTATCCGAGAAGCTCCACAGGAGTACGGGATTGGGCTCCAGAACAGCTCGCTGCACGTAGTCCACCCGATTGCTGGCCTCATTTATGGTGGCCGGAGTACTGAAGGCGTAGGATACCGCAATTAGTCCCGACAACTTGGGATACCAATCATATCCTGCCACGAATCGCTTGTTGCTCTTCGAGATGTTTGCAAAACAAAGGAACTCCTGCAGATAGGGATTCGTATACTGCACCACTTGTCGCGAGGATATCAAAGTGTAGTCGTCGCTGATGGGAATATATAGATGTTCCTAACTATATTATCTTCGATAAATTGTAAAACCCACCGATAGCTGTCGATCTGATTAAAGTCCAGGGTATTGAGCAGCATTTCAATCTGTGCGGACATCTCGGGTGGTGGCTTCTCGGGCTCCACATAAGTGCCCGGCTTGGCTTGAGCCTTCTTCTTCTCCTCCTCCTCGTCCACATCCGTTTCATCGAGCTCCAGGTCTTTTAAATAGAATGAAAGTTAGAAAATATTAACTCAAAAAGCAGTCAAACACACCTTCATCATCGATCTCATAGAGATACTGCGACCAGGCGTTCGACGGAAAAGTCGGATTGGTTTGCTGTTCCCTATCGATTTTCGGCGGAGCCGATTGGACCGACACATTGATCCTCTTCTTAGTCACATTGTCCCACTTGATGTTCTCGTTGGGCAGCAGCTCGATCACTCCATCCCTAACGTCCCGGGTCATCCGGTAATCGAAGGCCACGTGCCGCGGCATCTGAATGGGATAGACGCTCTGGATCTCGACGTCGATGGGCTCGTCCTTGAAGTGCTCCACCAGGATGGTCATCTCCTCGTCGGTTCCATGGCTCACCCAACGACGCGGTTTCTTCCTCAGGCGGCGCTGCATCCGCCAGCGGTCAAAGTGCTCCATGTTCTGGATAATGCTCAGCGCCATTTTGGACTCCTTGATGCTCGAGTAAAAGATGAAGGGGTCGCCCTCGGGCGGATCATCGTCCTGTTCGGTCAGTAGAGGACAGAATCCCATCAGCACATAGTGCTCCGGATTGAAGTTCTTGAACTTTTTCATCAGCTCGGCCGAATTCTCCAGCTCGTCGAAGAGCACATCCCGAAGATCCTTGAACTGCACCTGCTTCCAGGGGAACTCCTGAGTCACATTGATGCCCACCTCGATCTTCAAGGTCTTCTGAACTTTTTCTCTGCAGAGAAACCGTGATGGATCTCGACTTTACTTGGATATTTTCATAACTTACGACACCATGACCTTTTGGCAACTGGACAGCGACATTAGCGTTCGCCAGGACTCCTGGACATTGAACAGATTGCGCGGATCACCCACTTCCTCGTCTGAATCCGGCTCCTTGAACTTCTTGAAGTAGGGCTTGTTGCGTCTCATCGATAAGGGCGCCGCGGCCAAGGGATCCGTTAGCTCCGATTCCCCGGGCAGACCCTCGAGGTCACCATCCAGGTCCAACTTGCCCGGGGGCTCGATTTCCGTGTTCGACATGGTCAGTGCCTTTTTCTATACGATGCCCCTCGAAAAGTTCTGTCCTGCCGGCTAGTTTGTTTATTTGTCTTCTCTCTACTGACAACTGGGAAACCCCATTTATGTCATGGCAATCCGGGAGCATGCGCATTTCAAAGAAGGAAATCTAATGGATAAAAATGTTTTAAGTTAAAATAAATAAAATTAAGATTTAAATTATTGTAAAGGATTCTTTTTAATATGGTTTAATCAATTGGGTTACTTTGTTTAGTATATTGAGTCTTGATAACTTAAGATGTAAAGTTTAAGGAGTGTTATAATTTATTTAAGCTATACTTTTTGAGTAAATCACCAACATAAAACGTGCTCATTTAAGGTCAATACTAAAATAAGATTTATTATTCAGCTGGTCAGGTCTTAACTACATTTTTTCGTAGACCTTGTTTTATTTCCCAGTGAAAAGTTAAGGCAAAAGTGGAGTTTCTCTCGGGCTAAGCAACTCGAAAAACCCTGCCGCACGCACGTGAACGCACATAAACAGAATTAAGTTGAAACATTTTCACTCATTTACATGGACGATTCGCGTCGGCCTGGCAATTTTTCCTCAACGATTTTTGAGTGGGTGATTGCCTCGTTGTCGCTGTCGTTTCGCCTTCGTCGACGTTGTTTCGGGGATATGCTGTTGTTGTTGCTGCATTTCACATCATTATCTTTGACCAAATACGGAACTATGCGCAAAAAACGCAATTGTGTGTCACTCACAGAGACTTCAAACCCGAACGAAAAAGCTACGAAATATGTGTTTCTTGTGCGATCTGTGGCAGTTGTTGTCCGAGTCCCAGTTCCTGACCCTCCTCCTCCTTACGTCTGTGATCTTGGCTAGCACAGAGAGAGAAATAGGAAAGGATATAGAAATAAATGCCATAATTCGATCTAGATTTATTTGCAAAGCAAGAAGTTGGCAAGTCAAAAATGAAATAGAATATCATAAAATAACAGAAAATTCATATTGATGTAATAGATATAATAGTTTTCATAAAACCCCTCTAGATATAGGGTTTTGAATTAATTAACTTGACTTATTATGGTTTAATAGATATAATTTTCTTCTTAAAAAGTATTTCAAAATGTATTTTAGTTAATGACCAATTTATCGAGATTTTTTCTCAATGCACCCGAGATCGGTTCAACAAACGCCACAATGGAAAGTCTTCGAGTTGACGCACTACGCAATCGAAATCGAAAGTTCTCTGATGGACAGCTGCGAATGCGACTGCCGTGGTGCAGAGTGCACAGTACAGAGCACCGAGTCAATGCACCACCGCGATTTTGCTGGTGGTGGTGGTGGTGGTGCCACATGAGTGGCACACTTTTAATGGATCCACGTCGTTCACTTTCATTCTGGGCGTCTGCCCAACTTTCGATTTTAAATGCAATTTATGCACCTGTCACTCAGCCAGCTGATAACTGGCAATTCCGATTAGTCGCGGCCATTGTGCCCACTGTGTTGCCAGGTTCCCATGTTGCAAGTAGCTAGCAGCTTGCAGCGCCACAAAAGCCAATAAATCAGTGGACAAATTGTTGACAAAACATTTCGTAATTTAAATAAGAGAAAAACGCGACAAGCTGCCGATAGTCGCCAGCCGATAGTTGGTAGCATGCCACAAATGTGCAGCCCAGTCCAAAAAACTTCCTCATCCGTCTGAAGTCTGAAGTCGGCAATGCAGCACCACCGAAACAACAATGACAACAGCCCCACTCTGGCAACCGAAAAAAAAGACACAAAAAAAACAGCAGTGGGGCAGGCTGATAGTTTTCTGATTGCCAATTGTGCACATGTGTGTATCTGTGTTGCAGTGAAAAACTTTGTTTTTTTTGCAACCAACCCCTCCTTCTTTACCCACAGCTCCCCCCCTTGACCTTATTGGCAACCCCGAAAACATAAGGTTATGCTGACAAATCGAAGATTAGATACGCTGGATAATATCCAACGGATATGATGAATACACTTAAGCAATCAAGCAAATACTTAAATATTTAGTATTCAATCTTGATTATTTCAAATGTCATTACCATCATCAATAGTGATATTAAATCAAATTTTCAAAAAAAAATCCAATTTAAGAGTTTTGTCTTTTCCACATAATAATTTTAGTTTGTTTTTAAATATTTACCTAATTTAAAAATTAATGGTTTTTTGAATAACAGTTTTAAGATATCAATAAATATGTCAAAGAATTAAAATGCCAATAAAAACTTCTTGTATATTTTCTACAGCTGATAATTTTAATAAACACTTAACAAATAAAAGTAAAACTATTTCTAATTTTAGAGTTGCCAAGTTAAGAACTTAAAAATAATAGATTTGTGTTACAAATGCATTATATCAACAATAAAAACCAAAGTAAAATCATTTTATAAATCATTTAATCTCCTTGTTTTTGAAAATGCACATCACTCGTTCAAGACACCAGAGGACATCCTCGAAGATTGATAGCTCCGAGGTAGGTGTTAAAATCTCATAATCCCCTTAGAGGGTATTACAGCCGCTGAATCGCGGCCTGGGCTGGGTTGCCATCATAATCGCCAGAAAGTCGTAGGCAGTGGCCAACACTCCAACATCAGCAGCATTTGGCATTCGGAGGCATTCAGGAGTTGTACAACTGGCGACAAAATGTTGCATGTTCGTGGCGCTGTCACCGGAGCTCTGGGGAGGCTTTGGCTTTTCGGTTTTTGGTTTTCGGTTTTTCGCCTGGACCGGGGGAATGTATGCAAAAAGGTGCTAAAAAGATCAGAGGCAGCGATTTATCTTCATTTGCATTTGACGTCGCTGGCTGTGTGTCAAAAAGGTGTTAAGTGCCAGGCAACAGCCCAAGCCGATCCGACTCGAGTCGACTTTCGGCGCCGCTTTTGATGGCAGCCACCAGTAGCCGATGCGCATAATTTTCTATATTTTATAACTTTGCGGTGGCCAAAAATCAGCAAAGTGGCCGGAAAATACCAGGGGGAGGTTGGGAAAACTCGGCTGTTCACACAGAGTCACATCAATCCGTTGAACCGCGACCGCCCAATAAGGCGAAAACCCCCCAGCACGAACCGTTATTATGGCCAGGCAAATTTGCCAAAAAAAAAACCCCAACCAGCCAAACGACACCAACAATGGCCACTTCTAGCCGAAAAGCAAAGCCAAAAATCCCCGAAAAAAAAATAGAAACCAAATGGAAAAGAAAAGAAACAGAAAAACCAACCCAGGCTGAACTGAACTGAACCGCTAAGCGTTAGATAGTCGCACCGATAAAAGGGACATGAAATTCAAATTTGAGTGCTGCAAATTTGCCTGGCGACTTATCAGCCGGGTGAAATTTGCAACTAGAAACGGCTTCCGTATTACGGCGTTTTGTGAATTATGTGAGAAATTTGTTTGTGGGCTAAATAGTTTACTGATTTGAGCCGCCGCCGCCGCCCGCAGATCTCCCTGAGATCCCTGATGGCGCAACACGGCGTATGGGTAATGGGACGTCGAGGAAGTGCCGCAGATGAAATCGCGATAGTGGGATACCTTTAAAAGGAGTAACCCAACTGAAAGTTCTCAAGGGATTTCTCTTTTCTGATACCTATAACCCAATTGCTTATCGAATTTCCTGCCCATAAGCGCCGGCATTTTGTCTTTTCCCATGAAAATCTTGGCTAATTGCTTACAAGTGTAACAGGCAACAGACTGTGAAAATATGACTCGATTTTAATAAGCAACTGGCGGCAAAACATTGCAAAATACTAATGAGAGGAAGCGCTTAAATTGGTGAAAGGGAAATTGCCGACAAACGACGTTTTGACTGTCCCTCTTGTAATTTAATATGGAAAAGCTACATAAAAGAGATAAAACTTGTTGAATTCATTGGTGAAAATAAGCATTGAATATGTTAGCTGACATGCTGATTTATTTCTTAAAAATAACTTTAGATAATATTTTAAATATTCCAATAAGGTAAATGGCTCTCTATTCCTTAAAAATATATTTAGTTTTAGACTTTAAGCGAGTGTCTAACATTTTCTCTTTTGAATATCTTCCCCAGATCCTTGAAAAATCCTTTAATTCTATACTGATCATAAGGTGCCCGGTTGAACCCTAAAATTAGAATTCCAAAGCTACAGCCGCAACGGATCGCAATTGGAGCCCCCAGAGATCGTGGCCGATTCGAAACCTGGTGGCGGGAGTGTGACAGTGATAATCCCCCAAGAAATATGCACACAAATTAGGCATGCATGTGGCCCAGGTAGGATGTGGCCGCTGCAAATACTATGTGGCTTAGTGGCTTTTGGCCATTGTTGGCATATTTAAAGTTGTAAAATAGCAAACCAAACACGTTTGACCGACATTCGTGACCAAAGTGCGGCTGCCGATCCGTTTGGATTGGATCGCTTGGCTGGGGCTGAACCAGGATTTCAATTTCAATTTCGATTTCGCTTGGGCCGGCGACAAATGTGGTCCGCTCCCCAGATCCGTAGATCCCTCCCTCCTAACCATCCTGCCCTCCGTCAAGCTGACCGTGTGACTACTTTGGCAAATGAAAATGCTTAGAAGAAAAATAAAAGTTGGGCTGATCGCAGCGGATCGGATCGGAGCGGCAAAGGCAAAATAATTTATGATGCACTTTTTGAGACTCTGGGTCCGCCGTCTTTATCCCCTTGCCCGTCTCCACTTGGTGGATAACTATAACTCCGTGAGTCATGGGCCGCTCCGCTCGCAGCCAGGTGTCGCTCAAACAAAAGTGAAACCATTCTGGTTCGCCACTGTCCCCCTCTTTATCGGTTGGGGACAACGACAACAACAAACGACAACAACAACAAACAAAAACCCACTGGGACCGCCGAGACCCTAAAATATGGCGCATTTGATATTTATGATTGTCTGCGTTTTAGCGTTTTAATCACATGGCCCAGGGAGCACTGACCTGCCGCAACCTACGTACTTCAGCCAGCTACTTGCCGGCTACCGAATTGCGGTGAAAATCCCTCGCAGTTTCAGTTGGATTAGCAGGGCACTGGGAGAAATATTGTAGTCTAATTAAAAAAGCCAGCGATAAAATCATGATTGTTACATTTTGATTGCCTATAAGATAACAGTCTTTAAACCAATAAAATGTTACATTATACAGTTATATTTCTTGTTTATTATAAGGATCCCTTATAATCCCTTGATATAATAAAGATCCTTATGATACTTACTTAAATGGATTTATTTAAAAAATTATTTTATGTTTCTAGTCTTTTTTGAGTTACAGAAAGAATATTCTTATTTATTTAAAATTTTTTTTTCTTTGTATTACATATTTATTTTGATTTTAATTTTAAAGAGTGCTCTTGGTTTTTGAAATATTTTTCTTTAAGTGACTGAGGTGGCCCACAGCCCAGCTAACTATGTTAAACAGCGAAATCAGGCTCGGGCCAAGACTGAAGACTGAATACTGAAGACTGTGGACTGAAGCCTGAGGACTCAAGACTCAAGACCCAAGACTCAAGACCAGGTTGGGGCTCATGACTCCCAGCGTCATCAAGATAAAGCGCATGACATACGGCGACAAGAAGCTACCAGAGCGTGCTCCATCCAGCGCCTTTTGGCCAGGAGGAGGTCGCTCCATCGCCCCATCGTCAGCGTCACGGCCACAGCGGTGGACCAGGCTCGGCTCAAATAAAAAACAGAAGAAGAAAAAAAGTTCAGTCTTAGCCACAAAACGCTGTGACCAAATTTGGTCAAACGTGCAACATTTCAGCCGCACGCTGTCAAAGTTTTGGCGTAGAAAGCGAAATTTTCCCGACTGAGGTAATCCAGGCTACTGGTGACGAGAATTACGAGAATGTGGCAACCGAAAAGGAAAGTATATTTCGGGGGCCCAACTTTCCGTTGAGCTCGTTTGTGGCAGCAGCCACAACTGAAAATCAATCGTCAATCGAACTTGGGGTCTCTCAAGGTCCGAATGGGCAAGACGATTTATTTTATAATCGTTTAATGCGCTTGTTTTTCCGATGACATCACCTGGAGCCGCAGCTAGAGTTGCATTCATCATCATATATATCTCTCGCAGATCATTATGATCTGCTGCCGCCTGGCGATTCCATCGTTTGGCGACGTGGCAACATCAGCATTAACGCGGCCCACGCGGCGAATGTGTAATCAATCAACTGGCCATCGCGGAGGCCAAGTCGGGAGTGGTTGCCCGTTCCCCCTTCCCCTTTACCCGTTCTCCTTTCCCCCCGATCTTGGCCAGGCATCGCTAATGGCTGCCACACAGTGTCAGGGGCATTGGTTGCAGGTTGCAGGTTGCAGATTGCCAGATGCCGGCTGCGGAGACTGAGACTGCGAGTTGCCCATTTGATAGACACCAACGGCTGATGAGGCCTCGCACTGCCGCATTAGAGGGCGTAATTACATTTTTATTGAAGCCTCCGCAACGCAGGTGCTGCATTTTGTGTTATTTCATCGCAGGCAGCCAGAGTGCCAGAGTGCCAAATGGAAAACTCCCATGAAAATTAAGGCTCGTTTCCGGCGTACACAGAAATCGAAAATTTACATAGTTCACCGCCCCCGATGGCAATTTTAATGATTAATTTTCTCAGGCTCCAAATAAATGAAAAGCCCATTGACAATGACGGCCAAATTGGCAACAACAGAAGCCGGCGTTTCAGGAGCTAAACGATATTTAAATGCCCTCCCTAAAAAGAGAACTTTACTTACTTTATAAAAATGTAGACACATCTTAAGAATTAAATAGTAAAATTGATAAAAGCCCTAAAACCATAAATGTAAAATTTAAAAAAATCACTTTTTTATCCTAAAATACTAGTTAACGAGCAGCAATTAAAATCTAAACAAATCAATTAACTTAAATCAAATCTCTTGGGCCATCAAAGTTGCCAAAAAGAGCAAAGTTCTCCTTAATCGACTGAGGGTATCATGCAATTGTATTCAACTATTTGGCCAGGCGCGACTGAGATCGATATAAATCTACAATTTTAATTTTATTTGGCAAGAATTCGCAGCAATATATGAATGCGACTGGCGATAAACATCGACGGGCACGACTCATACCCGCTGCCAGTGGCAGATCTTGGCCAGATTCGTTTTGGGGGCCCAGAACTAGCTGACATTTTCGTGGGTGTGGGCTATAGATTGGGGACCAAGCTAGAAAAAAAAAGGTCAGCAGGCAGCAATCAAAATAACTGAAAATAACTCAATTTTCTGGAGCAATTAACATGCTGCCACGATCGCAGATAAACCCACACACACTCACTTTGGGCGGCAAACTTGAAAAATTCGCGCAGACGAAGAAAAATTGCATGTAACTAACAGTTAATAATCAAAAATTACGTATACGCATGCGCGGCCGAGTCGAAGCAATTAATTTGGCCATCGATTTCGTCGGCACTCTGTGAGTTTTAAGTTGTGAGCCGTCTTGAAAGCCACGTTTGGCCTCCCTGACATCCAGTGGCAGCTGGAAGCTGGAAGTTGGTAGAGAAGATGGCCAAGAGCCGCTTCACCCGCAACGAAAGTTTCGCATTCTTTTCGCATTCGCGAGTGAAATGAAAAGTGAAATTATTTATTATTAATGAAATTAATATATAATCATGTTTTTGGGTGCGTATGCGCTTTGTTTTTGCGCGACAGCAGCACGTACATATGTTAAATCACAAAAAAGCGACGATAAATAACCAACAAAACGCCGGGACCCAGACCAAGTCCAACACGTTTCGCAGCATCCAGCGAGAAAACCAAAAACTAAAATACAAAACAAAACAGAAAAAAAGAGCCAAAAATACTTTTGGCCAGGCTTTAAAAAGTTCACTTTCGTTTGTGTCCAAAAACTACGTTGTACAAGCTACATTTGCTCCCAGCAGCCGTATGATAATGAACACGTAAAATTGGGGGGAAAATGTTCGAAAATTGTGCAGAAAAAAGCAAAAAACAAAACCAGTTGCTGCGCCAAAAATCATTGCAAATCGCCGGCAGATGCTCCAAAAGGATGAGGATGTCGCCTGCCAAACTGACAGGCTGAAGGTCGCCGGTGTCACAGAATGTGTGTTCAGTCATAAATACGGCCTGAAATATGAAGCCGACTCTGAGAAATGGTCTGCCAAGCGCGGCTAAGTAATGATATGGGAGTGCCATTAATTTATGGACCCGAATCTGTACTCCAGAAGCAAGAACTACCACTCTTGGATGGCCATTAAAGACCTGATTTAGGAGTAAGTAAAATTAACTGGTAAACTGCAAAATCGAACTATAAATAAACTTGCTTAGTTAGTGGGCCAAATAAATACATAAAATCGAATAAAACTGCATTAACATAAGTCGCCTCATCAAGGGGGAAATCCGCCGATTCAAGCTTAAGTAATTTCCCCATAAAAAATCAAATAACTACACACATCTTAATTTACCCTAATGGCAATCATAAATTGCACCCTATAAAAATCGAATGAAAACCAAGTGTTTCCTCTAGCCGCGTTACAAATTAAATGCGAAATTTATGCAATTTCAATTTCCTTGTGGCCTTTTTAATTAAAACATAAATATTTATATGGAATATTTCACATGGCATCCAGGCAACACAGACACTTGCCGCAGCCAGTCCAAAATTAATTCAGCAAATAAATAATAAAATCATTTACAATATAATTGCAACGGGCCAACAAAAACACTTTCACCTTCGCCACGAAGTCAAGTCGGTTTTTCGATGGAGCGGGAGTAGAGAGGTTATGAATTTGTTTTCTTTGCGGCTTGGATTTTTCGCGGTTCGAGACATTGCTGTTTTTATTTATGCTTTGTGGGTGTTCAACATGCACCATTTGACTTTTTACCACTGTTTTTCCTCCACTGCCGCATAAACATATTTATGCAGCGGAGCGTTAAGCTTTTATGGATGCCCGATGCCAAGGAGTCTGCAATTAGCCAGCGTGGTTAGTAACGTGGCTAAAAGAAACAAATATGTGTGCTCAGAAATGGCATTTCATTTGGCCATTTGACACGGCCATGGCCCCACTCCCACATCGCATTGGCCAATCTTCGATCAACATCATAATAGAATCTGGCAGTTTCCACCTGCCACCCGCCAACTGCCGTCCCACCGCATTCAATTAATTAGCCATTCAACATTTGATTTGCACTAGGCACATACATAAAACATGACAAACCTCATAACGAAGTCGGCTCGAGTCTCGAGATGACATCGCCAATGTGGGGAGTTGGCTGATTAGCCAGATAAGCACTCGAAAAATCGGCACAGTGGTCCGGATACGGTGGATTGTGCGGAAAAAACCGGGATTGGAATGCTTCCTTATTAGCCCCTTAGACTTTGGGTAGAACTGGATCGGCAAAATGGTAACAAAGTGGCTACCGATGATAAATCAATTAAGTTATTTGGTAATCAGCTAAGATCCATACCTCCTATATAGGGTTACATAAGTACTAATATGTATAGTAGTATAGTATATGAAACGTAGATCGATTTTACAGTATGTAATATTAATTTTAACTTGATATTTTAACTGGTAAATTAGATATGATCGAAAGGAGTATTTCATGTAAACACGATATGTGTTTTGCATAACCAGAAATTTACATGCACATATCGATTTTACGGCGAAATGTTTTTTTGTGTATACTCGCCAATTTTATTATGGTAAGATTACATTTCGAACAAGTATTCCTTATAAAAATTACCAATTTATCTGTAAATATGCATTTTTATATTATTTGTATTACTTTATAGCAATACCTATTTATTTATAAACAAAATGGTATATAATAAAGCTTCCTTAAAAATTTAAAATTTAAACCAGTAAACCTCATGAAAAAATCTTCATACTTCATAAAATGAATTATAATGCATAGTTCTAGAAAATCAAACAAATCACCGCATAACGAACTATATTGATCCCAATCCTATTGAGACCAGCCCTGCACTCAGTACCTCCCATCGATTCCCGAGGCAGGTTAATGCCCACTCAATCGGCGTTGATCCAATGTTCACTAGTTGACTGGCTGGCTGACTAGCTGCCTGGTGGCTCATAACTCATTACTAAGTGCCTGGCGTTTGTTATGTGGCACAAAATGCCAACGAACTCCGGTTCGGCATTATCAACGGGTCTCGGTCCCATTCCGCTTAGAAACCCAGCAAGCGGGCAGCGGGCACAAAGAAAACGGAAGCGTCCTCGACTGTAATTTGCGGCCACTTGACATGCATATCCATCCCGAGATGGCATTATATTTCTATATATATATCTCGGATATCTCTGGATGGGATCGCAACAGGCAGACGCATTCGAAGGCCGTTCGAGGAAAAGCGGAATGGGAAAAAACGGAACGGAACGGAACTGAGCAGACCTCTGGACCGGCGAAGAGTGCATGCTTAAAGCGCGTTAAACGATGATTTAATGCCAATAAATAAGTGTAAACGTTCATTACAGATAATTAATGTATCTGCACAGAGGTCAGGCAGTCGGGGAAAAGTGAAACTTCAATTAGACGGCTTAACAGCATTATGGCGTGGACGATTAAGACTTGAGTTACGTGGTTCGAAGCTGTGTGCTGTGTGCTGTGCGGCAAATTGACATTTCACCTGTGCGAAGTGGTCGTCTCTGCCATTGATCTCTTTATCATGGTGGTATCAGGTGGTCTTCGGGCTTCACAGTCTAGACCCCGGGGTTTGGGGTCTTCGTCTGGGACGGGACTTTGGATTTTTTTGGTTTTGCGGACGGGCGTTAGTGGCCTGCACATGCCCCAAATCCAGGCAACAATCTCAACTCTGCCCGCCTGACAATGTCGCCCAATTCGTCTTGCACTTTTCATGCCCGCCGGCTGGAAATTTCGTATTTCTTATATTTTTCTCTCTTTTCCTTTTATTTTCCTTTTTTTTCTGCTCGCCTTGGGTTTCAGTTTTCAGCGCTCGTTTTTCGGCTCGGTTTTGGGTTTCGGCTTTGGTTAGCCTTTTCAATTTAAAATGTAAATCAAGTGTGAAAAACAAAATCTGCAGCGAAAGTGTTGCAATTGCAATTTGCTCGTTGCGATTTTTGACGTTTCTCGCTCCGAGGCTGTGTATTGATTTATTTTGATTGTTAATCAATTTGGCGAGCGCTGTCCCCCCGAACACTGTCGCTCCGGTAATAGTTCAATGAAATTATAAATCAGTCGGCCGATTCCCCACCCGATTCCGGAATCCCCATTCCCATTCCCTCAAATTCAGTTATCGATGGCCGGTTGCCAGTCGAGTAATTCGAGACAAACCCGAAAGAATGCAAGTGACACACTTTTCAGCTCTTTCACTGCGGCACCATTAACCCATTGAGGGTGACACACAAATGTGGGGAATGTGTAAAATTTAGAGGCGTTTTGAGCCATTTTTTACTGGTTTTTATATTAAAGAAAATAACTAAAATTCAGGATGATATAGGTGTGGGTATAATATTTAAAATATCCTTAGTATTTATTGGACAAACGATTTAAATAGAAATACAAGCAACGTAATTTAAATAGTTCTATAAGTTCTATAATAAATTAGTTTTAGTAATACATTTTTAGGTTGCTACTAAGATTTTCTGTTTGGAAGAATATTTCTAAAAAATACTATCCATCATAGCTAAGGGTTAGTACTCAACCTAACAAAAAGTCGTCCAAAACAAAAAACTTCATACGAAAAAAACGTCAAGAAATTTTGTTTCATATGAAGTTTTTTGTTTTGGACGACTTTTTGTTAGGTTGAGTACTAACCCTAAACCTCAAAACTATTTGGTTTACAAAATACCCACATATGTTGCAGGCATTAACAGACAGGTAATCTCTTTCTTTGTCCAACATTTTTGTGGTTTAACTTTAACTAGGCCAAAGTACAAATATGCAACCTAAAAAGTCACATATCTTAGAGTACTTCAAGAGAACTTTCTTTCTGGCCACCAAGAACCGAACTTCAGTGGGTTAAACTGATTGGGAGGCAGCTCATTTGTCAGCAGGAAGCTGCTGGAATCGAGGAAAGCCAATGGCTGTGCTGCAAAAAGCAAAAGGTTATGGCGCAATTTGCGCATGCGCACGCAAATTACGCGCCATAAATCATGCGACGGAACGCAAGGCGACTTTTGTGGCCATATAGCGCTGACTTTTTTCTGCTCCTTGGGCTTGGCTCTTTGTGGGAGTTGCCCCAACTGTCACCGTCGCTGATTGCCGGTGGCTGCCGCATTGCGAGATTAGCGAGAAGCGATAAACACATAAACCAAAATAAATTGTAAAGAAAGTGGATGTGGAATGGATGTGGATGTGGATGTGGAATGGCAATCCAACGCGTTCGATGGTCGCGTGCGTAAGCAATTACACATGTAGTTACCTATGGGGAAATGCTTGGACCATGTGTGCCTCTGCGGTCGCTTTGACATTTGCCATCCTGACCCTGACCCACAAAAAGCACTGCGGTTCGCTTTGGCAAATTGAAAAAGAAAAGCCAACTTGAGCCATGTCAATCACTCTGGCACTCCAAAACTCCCCTCCCCCAAACCACCCACTCAGGTGGCATGCAAATCTTCTTCTTTACGCCAGGTATTTCATTTCTTTGCCATTTTTTTGCGCCTGTTTTTGTTTTTTGTTTTGGTTTTTTCGCTTTTTGCTCTTCTTGACGGTCGCGGTCGGCTGCTGTGCCCCCAAGGTTAACGGCGCAAACAAAGCGGGCCAAACAGCCAAATGGAACCGGCCGAAATGAATTGGAATGAAGCTCGTCATGGAGCCCAAAAGCCAGCGGCTAGAGATGGCTGACTGACTGAATCAATCCAGAAAGTTGGGAGCGGAACAGGCTTTATGGAGATCAAATATCGGTCAAGTTCGGTTTAGTCTATAAAATAGAAGTAGGAAAAATTACAACCCATAACATTACATACAAAAATATTAAAATAAAATCTAATATCGGTCAAGTTTGGTTTAATCTATAATATTTTAGTCTATAATATAATACTATAATACAAAAAAAAATTAAAATAAAATCTAATCTTTATTTAAAACTATATTTTTCAAGTTTATTCCAAATTGCTTTATCTTAATCGGGAAATACAAATAAATTTAATTTATACTATGTAAATCCCCTTTCAAGAACCCTGGGGTTCTATTTTTCCTAGATCACTTCAGTGCTAAATTTAATTGTCTAAATATACGTATCAATTTCAATTTGGCATTCACCCACTTTTCGGCTCCCTTCGACTGACCCAGAACGATCACTTTTGGCAGGCACAAGTGCTTTTCGGGATCCCAGCCGAAAATCACGAGACGAGATCATAACTATAACTCTCACGCTCCGATTTCGACCGTCTCTAGGCCCATGGGCACTTCGGCGCCGACTTTGTTCTTCTGTCTGCCAGAGCCAGGCCCAAAACGTCACTCCAAAGAGCCAACACTCAGCCCGTCCGCGTTGTTCTCATCGTGTTTATAGTTGTTTTCCGATTCGGATTCGGATTTGGTGAGTAGCCGTCTGAGGAGCAGCGGCATTGGCTTTCTGACAGCCTTTACTGTAGTGCCTGGCATGTTCATTTTTATGGGTTGCGGAGATGGTGATGGAGCTGGAGTCTCGGCCGTAGAACAACTGCATTCTTGGAAGTCAAAAGCGAGACGCAAACCCGTAACCCCCTCGGTTCTATGGGTTCTCTAAGTTCTGTGGGTTCTAACTGTTGCTGATTGAAGTGAAGCCTCGTCTGCCAGCTCGTTTTGCAGGGCGTTGCAGAGGTTTCTGATTACAAATTGAATTTTATTAGTTTGCTTGCTCACCGCATTGATTTATGATTTTTCTACAAAAACATAACGAACCCAACTAGAACTTGGCTTTGTAGGTTGCCTTTAATTAAGACCAAGTGTCAATATGATTTATGCTCCACACATACTGGCCGCTATAATTAAAGATTCGAAATCATCTCAGCCCGTGGCTTTCCCTTTGGCCAAACACTCAACTTTGGCTATTTTCAGTTTTCGAGAGGTGGACACATTGCGTGCGATTGCATTACGAGTGAAATTTGCCAACTTTTACACAAAAGATCTTGGGATATTGATAACCTTTTTGGCTAGGTTTTGGGTTGCTGCCGCCTCCGACTTGGCTAGCTCCTTCTGTCTTCTGCCGCCGCTGACATCATCAAATTCAAAGTCTAAGTCCAAGCTGGCAATTTCATTCGATGGCATCCATTTGGGTTGGTTTTGATTACATAAATTTGGCGCCGTCTGCGATCGCGATGCGATGCCAGGCGATGCGATGCGATGCGATGCGGTTCCATTTGCATCTTCAAAGTCCAAGTGGAGCCCCAAATGTGGGTCAGCGGTCTTCGGTCTTCGATATGGGTGCGGCTCTCGGGGTCTGGACATCGCCATATGTAATTACAATAACTGCAACTTCGAATGCAACAACGGCATCAAAGCAAACAACACGATCTCAAAGTAAAATGTCTCGAAACCTGTCGCTTTTAATTAAAGGCCCCGCAAACTCCGACTCTAAGTAACTTTTCATGTTCCAAGTTATGCGCACAATTTTAAGCGACAGCCCCCACAAAGGCATTCAACATCAAAATAACTTTTGCATTTAGTCATAACTGCATTTAAAATGCTATTGTAGCGGGTAAATATTGTAAATGTTTTATTTTCGCTTGTCGTATGCAAAAAGAGGGAAATATCATGGATTTTTGGGTTTGAGTTTGGGTTTGGGCTTGGGTTTCGGGCTCGGGCTCTCAGGTCCGACCCACTTCTGTCATGTTGTACGATAAATACTTTGAGATTTATTGTCCGCCGCGGTGGCAGGCATAATTACAATTTATGCCCAAGGTGGTCCCCAAAACACCCGCCAAGTGCCGCCTTGTGCAATAGACCCCAAACGGCGCAGCTCCTCCCCGAGCTGCCAGCTGCCAGCTCCATCTCAATCCCAATCCCAATCCCAGCGCCGATCTCCGCCAAGTTGCCAAGTTCAAAAGCGTGTTTGAGGAAGCTGTCGCCAAAGACAAAGACCCATACAAATTGCCAGGGAAGCCGTCTGGCAAGCCGTCCCTCTGACAGCCCGTACGTTGTTTACCTGTCTCACAATTGCCATTATTCTTGGCTGAATTGAAAGTGAACACCGCACAATATTGGGAGTACGAAAGTGGCAAGAGGAGATCGAAGATCGCATACCCTTAAGGAAAATACGTCCAAATCTTCTGACAATATTTAGTAAAATTATTTACTAGGAGAAGAAATCATTTACTTTACTTTTAAAGGTATAAATTCATTTATTTCTTCAAAATTAATACCAAAAAATGATTTACAATTAAATAAATAAATAAATTATTTGTTTCTGGTATGGAACCATCTTTTTTAAAATTTCCTTTATTTTTTTTTTTAGTTTAATTAAATGATTAAAATATTAAACCAAAGAAACAGCATATTTTAAAAGTATTTATTTAGAGTAAGCATACAAAAGTCGTACAAAAATATTTGTATAAATTGCGCATCAATAGTTATTTAACAAATAGCTGTTGTATATAGTTTACACAATAGTTTACACACTTCAGAAATTGTTATAATGATGCCACAGCGATGTGAGCTTGCCGCGTTTCAGTTGTTTCTGGGGACTCGATTGAGGACGCACGTTCTTCAGAGTGCAGCCTATGGGCAGTTCAACCTACAAAATCAGAATAAATATATTAGTGAGATCTAGAAGAGCAGTTGGTTAGTCAGACTTACGGATTGATCGGAAGTCACTTTGACTGGCTCCTTATCCGGACAGACGACATAGGTTCCGGGACTTTCTAAAAGACCAGCGGATTCCGAATCAAAATTGATCTCTGGCTGGACAGGTGGAGGAGTGGGCTTTGCATCTAAATAAAAGTATTAAATTATATAAATAATTAATTCATTAATAAGTAAGTTGCTAGTCAACCAAAGCACCTTAAATTAGTAATTTTTATTAACTTACTCTTGACATAGACGATAAAAGTGCAGCTCAGCGTTCTTCCATCGGTGGTGGTGGCCTCGTATTTGATTGTGTGATCTCCCGCTTTAAACAAGGCACCAGGGAACTGAAAATGGTTAGCATTACTTATATACCTCAGGGATTCTAAACGATAACCCCACTTACATGTGACTTGTAGATCTTGAGTAGTTTTCCCGCGAAACGAGGCTCCTCCCAGATTATCGATCTCAAGTTCTGATTCTCCTTCAGATAGACTTCAATGGAGGGTGGACAGTAGTTTGTGGTATCGGATCCCAAATCCACACGAGTACTTTCACTACGAGTGGGGGCGGGACTAATTATCTTGGCTGATCTTTGCGGAAGAGGTTCTAGTCTGGAGTAAGACGTTGGCGCAGTATCTGCGGAGCTATAACTCGAAAATTCGGGCTGCCGAAGTGAGCTGTGGCTGGAAAATGTGCTAAAAGGGTCTGTTTTGGGAGCTGACTCCCGAGAAAGGGGCTCTGATGACCCTGCGATCGCCGAACTACTACTTGGAAATGGCGACTGTCGAATTGAACTGTGTGTTGAAAGTGTGGGAAAGGAATCGGATTCGAAGGATCTATATGATGGAAATGAAGAGGAACTGATAGTGGCTAGGGTGGCGAATGGAGCCGGTCTAGGAAGTGATGATCTATGATATCCAATTGGATGTGTATCTGCAGGCTTTATCGTGATTGTCGTGCTACATCCGACTGTTTGGTCGTCCGAATGGAAGATCTTAAAGTCGACCCTATGAACCCCAGCTGGCAAATGACCTTCGAGCTCACTCGCCCAAGCGGGATGGACAACCAAGCGAGGGTTCTTAATATTGGTTTGCGGTCTCTGAAGAGTTACGTGCGCCTTCTGCTCCCCGCGATGTAGTAAGATCACCACATTCTCAGGACATTTAATATAGGGCTTATGTGTCTGTGTTGAAGGCTGTGCCACTTTTATCGGAGAATTCCACGGGGAAGAGAATAGACTATTTCCGAACACAGATCTATCAATTGGCTGACAATTGAGATCGGTACCGAAGGACCAGCCCTGTAGCATCATGCAGGAGGCCAGCATGGATCCGGTCGGAACGAAGCCGGGATTGCACGTAAGTTGGCAAATATCTCCGAATCTGGATGGTTGTTGAGTGCAGCTAGCCGGTAATATAAACCCATTACGAGCGGGCTTAAGGGCAGGACAGATTCCAGGAGACTGTGCACCATGATGATTGACGGCTGAGGTGGGAGAAAAGAAAAGTTAAGTCAAGACCAAGGTGAAAACTTAATTTATTGTTTACTCACCCACGCATCGGGTCTCTGGACCCTCCCAAATTCCATTGTCGCCACAGCTCTTGAGTTCCGGACCCCGGCGAACGTATCCCGCATTGCAGGTGATCCGGCAGCGACTGTTGTAGAAGTGCTTCTGCTTGTGGCGATACCTGTTGCAGTGCGATCTGCCATTTCGTGGCGCCTGGAATCGAGGACAGAGGTCCCTGGGCTGTATCTGATTAACCTCCGGACGCTTGGAAGGCTCAGGAAGTTTAAAGTCAGGTGCGTTGCCACTGAGTACATCGTCAAGAGAGGGAGGTTGCCTCGGAATCTCTGGCATAATAGGCAGATCAGGAAATTTGGACCTCCTAGGTATGTCGTTGGACAACTCGTTGAAGTCAGGATACTTAGGTTTCCTTGATCCCGTTTGGGTCGATGTGGGCAACTCTGAGACTGAAGGAATCTCCGGCAGATCCGGGAACTTGGGGAACTCGCAGCGGAAGCCACCAATCTCGTTTACACACTTTCCGCTGATACAACTGGTTTTGCCCGGAGCACACTCATCGATATCCTGACAGGTCCTTTCATCATCGTCCAGTTCATAGCCCGGTGGACAGCTGCACTTAAAGGAACCCTCGCTATTCGAGCAGCGATGCGAGCATCCTCCGTTTTTCTCCTGGCACTCGTCAATGTCTTCGCACTTGTCGTCCAATCCCGGGGTGAAACCCACTTCGCATTTAATGGGAGCACAGCCCTCGGAGGAGCGCTTAGTACCAGGTGGACAGCCCACCAGGGCGGGACGACAACTGCGTCCGTCCTCGTTGAGGGCGTAGCCCAAGGGACAGCCGCACTCGAAGGTGCCCGCCTTGTTGATGCACTCGTGGGTGCAGCCGCCGGATAAAAGGCCCATGCACTCGTTCACATCCTGGCAAGACTGCTTGTCCTTGCCCAGCTCGTAGCCCCTTTCGCAGGCACAGGCATGGGAACCTAGAAGATTGATGCAGATGTGGCTACAGTTGCCATAGTCCCGAGAGCACTCATCAATGTCGGAGCAACCGAAGCCATCGGGGGTTAGCTCGAAACCCGTTTCGCAAGCGCAGGCATATCCCCCCGGTTGATTCAAGCAGAGATGCGAGCACTGGCCATTCTCATCGAGACACTCATCAATGTCCTGGCAGGTGCGCATATCCTGCGAAAGAGCATGGCCCAAGGGACAGATGCACTGATAGCCACCTGGCTCGTTTTGGCAAAAGTGCGAGCAGTTCCCATTGGCCAACGAGCACTCGTCAATGTCCAAGCATGAAGATGGAGGTTCAAATGAGGTGGAGTCATGAGAGAATGAGGTGTTAGGTGAGGTGGTGGCGATGTGGTTATCCAAACCCAGGGCATAGCCAGGTGGGCAGAGGCAGGTGTACGAACCATTAAGGTTCTCGCAAAGCATTTGATCGCTGCACCCATGTGTTCCCCGCGAGCACTCGTCGATGTCGAAGCAATAGCCGCGCAGGCCATCCAGCCTGAGGAGCTCATAGCCCGCGGCACATATGCACCCATACGAACCTGGAAGATTGCGGCACACCTGCTGGCAGCCTCCGTTCTCCACCAGACACTCGTCCACATCGTCGCAGCTCTTGCCATCCGGGCTCAGGCGGAATCCCTCGCGACAGGAGCAGGCTCCTCCTCGGGCCGTCAGGCAGATCTGTTCGCAGCCATTGTTGTTTACCTCGCAGAGATTTTCGACCAGGCAGGTGTACTCCTCGACCAGGCTCTGGTCCTCGGGACACAGGCACTGATAGCCACCGGGGGTATTCTGGCAGCTGTGACTGCACAAATGCGTCTGCTCCGCACACTCGTCAATGTCCTGGCAGCTGAACACTTCGCTGCGGTAGCCAGTTGGACAAATGCAACTGAAACTGGTATTGTCCTCGCTGGCCAAACAGCTTCCCGGCAAGCACTTCTCGATTCCCTTGGCCGTGGAGCATGGGGATTCCTGCACCAAACAGGAATGGAGATCCTCGGCGAGTTCATAGCCTTTGGGACACGTGCACCGGTAGCTCCCTTTCGGTAGATCCTCGCATTCGTATGCACATCGAGTGCGGTTTAGCCTGGGATTCTCCAGATCGGCACAGCTGTCTAGGGCGCAGCTCCGCTGATCCTCGAGCAGATGATATCCTTCACCGCAGGTACAATGGAAGGATCCTACGGTATTTTCACAATTTTGCTGACAGACGGCGTTGGAACTCAGGTCCTTGGAACCATTCACCTCGCACTCATTAATATCCCGACACTCACTACCATCGACAGAAAGTTCGAAGCCGGGATTACATGACTTCTTCGCAGGAGGGATTTCGGAAACGACCTCCAGAATATCGTTGTCCTCCTCGACGGAACTTTCCACCACTGAAGTGGAGTCGGTCCTTTCCACTTTTTCCACCAGAGGAACCACACAGCGATAGGAACCGGGGATATTCTCGCATTCACCTTGGCAGTCCGAGGACAGCTCAGGATTGGCGCATTCATCGATGTCTGCAATAAATAATAATAATAGATAAATACAAATGATTTGCTATATCTTTTAAATATCTAATATATTTCTTTATACATACCCACACAAGATTTGCCAGAAGCATCGATATAATAACCAGCCTTACAGCTGCATTTATATTCCCCAGGCAAGTTTTCGCAAATTTCCGAGCACCCGCCATTCGACTCCTGACATTCGTCGATATCTGCAAACGGATTATATCACTTCGTTACATGTTTAATATGGTCAAAATAGTAAGCACCCACCAAGACAGGTGGCATAATCGCTGGGATTCAGAGTGTAGCCCCCTCGGCAATCACATTTCTGTATGGGTTGATTCTCATCTGGATAGAGCAATCGCCGGCATATTTGCTCACATCCGCCATTATCTTCCCCACAATTGTTGTCCACGAAGGTCGGCTCATAGGGATCTTTTGTGGGAATTTCCTCTTCCCGGGGGTTCTCGTTTCCGATATTCTTAGGTTCAGACTCATTTAAAATTTCAACAAAAGTTTCATTTCCTGATTTCAGGGAAGTTTCGGCCTGGACAGTTGAAACAACCGATTCCTGAGGAAGTTCCGATGGAATATTAATAACGATTTCCGGTTCTGGTTTGGAATCTTCTTCTTTTAGGGACAAATCGTCTTCCTGTACCGGTGGCGGAGGTGGCGGTGGTGGTTCCCTATCATTAGCCACTGGCTCCTCATCAGTCTCACTTTCCTCGATATCATCATTGGGGATCGTCTCGTACTCATCTAAATCATCTTCCCCACCCTCCTCCTCAACTTCCTCCTCAGGCTCTGAATAATCCGGCTGGGGAATGCAGGTTGGTATTTCACCCACCCACTTCTGGTTGGAGCAAAACATTTGAGTGTTTCCGTTTTCGAATTCGTAGCTCTCATTGCAGGTGAAAAAGGCCACTAGGAAAACCTTCGTACCCCTCCTGCGTCGTTCCAAGAGGAACACCTTTCCATGATTGATCTCCGGTGGAAGGACATTGGCCGCCGAACAGCTCATGTCCAAAGTTGGCGCCAGGGACAGAGGCACTTTGGGCTCCTCAGGAATACTCATAATATTTTTCCTTCTTCGCTCCGAACTAGGAGAAGCTAAATTGGGAATTTAATTAAATATTAAATAATATTAGAAAATGAACTAAGAAGAAGTCTAAAATGTTTTAAGGGGACTCAAATGATATGGCTTATTAATAAAGCACATATTTCTTTAAAAACCACTTTCTTTTATAGTTAGTTCTGAAATAACAATCAATCCCCAAAACAAATACACAAAAAGCTTTTCTATCCGCTGCAATACTTTCGTATACTACACGATATCTGACCATAATCCGTCAGCAATAAAACAATTTATGTCTCGCTTAATACCACCAACATCTGTTCTCACTCAACCATATATAATAAAAGTCCCTTAAATACATTTCTAGACTCTTTTTCGACTACTTAGGGGGAAACCCATAAAAACTAGGTGAATCAATCTGTTGAATGGTTGCCAACAATTTTTTCACTGCCATCTAGCTTTTTTCGCTTTTTCGACAGTTTAAGTTTTCTTTTTGGGATTTTCATTACTTTGATTTATGATCGTATATTTTGTATATTTTTCTAGAAAGCCGGCCGGTGAATTGGTGAGTAATGTTTTGTGTAGATAAAAGGTGACCCGAGTTAGCTATGACAATATTTTTATCGGCAGAACGTGCCATAAAAATGTACATATGTGTTCCATTAGCTAGTAAGTCAAATGGTTTTTGTGGAAATTTTGTGGTCGTTTTTATGGTTATATGTATAGATCATAATTTTTAAAAATTAAAAGATAGATTTAATGGAAAAATTCAAACAAATTTTTCATGTTTTCATTGAAATAATTTTAAGACCACATTCGAAATGAATCATGTATTGTTCCGAAGATGATTTAGGTAAAATTGTATTAAAATTGACTTGATATAATTTAAAAGTGAATTTATTTAAAATGTATTCTATACCTAAATTTATTTAAGAATGAAAAATGTTTTGTAATACCCAACCGATGAATACCATTCTAATTGTAGAACGATATAAGCTTAAGATACACAGTCGAAACCATAATAATCTTTTATAATCCCAAAATTCCTTGTAAATTATCCAATAAATTTCCCCTTTCCACAAAATCCATGAAATATTTCCGATGTCCGCCCCCACTTACCTGAAGCAAATGCAACGCATGCTAGCGCGCATAAAACATATTTCGCCGCCCACATTCTGCAGCCCTATATGCGATCCTTGTAGAACAGCTTCTTCACACCTTTCCACTCTCACTTCTGATGACTTCTACGGTTCGAATTTTATAAAAAAGAAGACATTAATAAAATTCGTTTCTTTTTTTATTGGTTCTCCAACATATTTATGGGACAAGAGGTATATATGTAGAGAAATATAGAGGAGCACGGCCATTAAGATTAAGGCGGCTTTATAAATAGCACATGTTCAACACTTTTTACATATATTCACGAGCATTTCATGGAAGAAAAAGGGACAGTTTTACACCAGACACAAGAACTTTTGGCAAACAGAATGCACAGAGTATTCAATTACTTTAATTGGTTTAAAAAATTAAATAACAATCTCTATATATATTTTCGTAGTTTTATGGAGAACAAAATATAGATACTTTTTATTTTAGAAAAACGCACCGTTTCTGTCGAGAGCCCAGGCAAGACTGAGGAACCGAAGAAATTCCGACTTTTCTCGAAAGGAACACACAGATTTTCCGTGTCTCCAAAGATATATATATAAGTTTATGGTTGGATATGTATATATATTCAGATATTTCATTGATATCATAAAGCAAATTAGTGAGAGAGCGCACAAATGTCACCAGAGGGGGATGTAAAGAGGGAGGCTATTTTTACTGATGGTATTATCATTAGCATTGGGCCGCGAGAATTAATGAGGTTCCGTCATCCATTGAACTTGATCGCATTGATCCTTCAGCAGCTGTCAAATGCGGTAGTCTTAAAACTTATTTATATTAGCTGGCAAAGTCATACAAAAGTAAGACGCTAAATCATCCGGAAAATGGAGCAGTGTAAACGATTTTAATTAAGTGCTTTTAAAAACAATACAATAGGTAGAGTGCTATAAATTATATAATTTTAATTTAATAATTAATACCAAAAAACATTTACGTACACTTGTTGGTTACTTTTTCGATCCCTATATAATTCTTACACATTCGTACCTTTCGTCTTTCACTTTGACTTCTTTGACCCAACATTTGGTATGTATATTTTTATTGCAACAGCATATTTATGAGACAAGAGCTATGCTAAGAATAAAGAAGGGCAAAGCTATAAAGATTAGGGCAGCTTTATAAATAACACATGTTCAACACTTTTTAAAAACCTTTGCTTAAATTATAATATTAAAGAACATAAAAAATGCTAGAAAGAAAAGCTTTCGTGCTTAAATACTAAAAAATGGTAAACAATAATAATAATATAATAATAAAATATTTATTAGTACCAGCAGCTTAATTACCAGATAAGTTATTCGTTTTCTAAAGAGAAGAATCATCATCAACTAATTAGCCATATGAAATCGGCGCATTTGCAGGGTATCAAGAGGCGAAACTTTCGCATGGGGGAGGCCATTACATCACGAGATTGCTCGACTGGGTCTTGAGCACTTTTGGCCTATTGTTGAGCACATAATTAAGCATCGCTTAGCTTATGTAATTAATGTCAAACCAAATGGCAGCGCCAAGAGCCCGAGTGGAGAGTCTAATGAACCAGCTGCGTGTGCTGATTTATATGCGACTTTTCGAGCTGGTTTGTTTGTACTTGTATGTTGTATGTCTGTCTATTGGTCTGTTGGTCTGTTTTGTTTTGGCCCGGCCAAATTGTGTTTTGTCACCGTCACCATCTCGGACGACGTCTCTCGATCGCGCACTTAGGCTTCGTTTATGCGCAGGCTCTGCTCGATGCGATACTCCAGTTTTGGATTTTGTATTGGGACTCCGACTCGTGGACCATGTGAATGTGACATAAGTCGCCGGGTGTACGGCCATGATATATGAATATGACAAAGCGACATGGACAACTTTATTGGCTCATGAAAAGCACTGTCACTGCTTGACTGACATAAATCACCGAACGGCACAAATAGGCATTCATCGCCCCGAGAGCCAATCGATTGCAGAAAAAAACGTATGGCCAAAAAGTGTTCAGTCAAAATAAATCAAAACCCAATCTTTTCGAAGGGCCCTCGACGATCATCTCTCTGCGGTGTGGGTCTCGGCGAAATCTAGCCCAATCAGCATTTGCATACGACAGAATATGCCGAATCGATAGTGCAGCTCTCTTATCTGATTGAAACTGTCAACCCAGCCGGACATTTCGCTTCATTCATGGGCAGCACGGGCAAAAACCCATATGGAATATGGAAATTAGAGCAACAATTGAACATCGTGCAGCGTTCTAAAAATAATAACCGAGTGGAGCTTTTATTGACCAACAGACAGGCACACAAGCCCACGTCAGCTGGGGAATCGAATGCACGCCACCTATCGGGCGTACGAAGCGTAACTGGACACGCTACCCCACCCCACACACCAAAAAAACTTACTCACACTCAGAATTACGAGTCTAGAGCCTTGTTTTTCACTTTCCCTTATTTTGTTTTCATTTTTGTGCCGGGTATTCGTAGGTTACGAGGGTATACCCTGTCTTAGAGAACTTCTCAAGATCAGAACCCAAAATTTCTATGTCTTAAAGATGTTGAAATGCATTAGAACTTGGAAGTACATCACCAAAATGACAAAAAAGAAAAGAATATAATCGTAAGATCCTAATATATCTGAATTTTGATTGTATTTGTAAAGTTCCATAAAATACTATTTATATTGCATCATAACTTAGAAGATCATCATCAAAATGATAATAATAGATCATTATTATATCCATATCTATATGTTTAGAGTATAAACTTAAACAGTAAACATATCTAAATCTGGCTTCATATTAGAAAGTTCCTTAAAATACTATATTTATTGGTATTGATACCAGGTATTCCCTAGTCTTAATCCTTTCTCCTGCACATGCAGCCTTATTTCGGTGCAGACCTAGAACCCTTTTAGCGCTGGCCTATAACTACTTTAACTATGACTATGGTAAGTGTGCGCCCAACGCGCATGACCTCAACAATTTGACTTCACTTGAAGTGCAAACGCACATGCAAACTGTGGAGCTCGATGGAGCTCCATGGGTCTTGGCCAGCTCAGAACGGTCCGGCCCTGTTGCGTGCCCGCCGAATGGTAATGGTAGGGATATGAAAGGGGATTGTCGACGGTGGTCGAGTGCCGAACTGACCCTTCACTTTAGCAGGCGAATGTTTTGGGTCAGTGCTCAGTTGCGTTGAGTTCGTGACCAAAGGCGGGCGTATTTCTGATTCCAAATTCATATTCATATTCGATATTCGATATTAATAAATCCTCGACGGCTGCTATAGCAATCCCCGGTCCACAGTTCCAAATTTCAATTCCCGGTCGATTCCCGGTCCGATCGGCATGATTATTCGGCGATTGTCTGGCGAGCATTGAGAAGAAGTCATGGGCTGTGCCAGCAGCACTCCCATGGTTGCAACGGCGGGCAGCGAAATGCTGAAAGCCGCCAGCCATGTCAAACAGAAGGGCGAGGCCGTCGTCGAAGGTGTGTGAGTGTATCTCAGTGTGTGTTTGTGTTACCAATCCGGGCTGACCATTAGTTGGTTTTGGCCAGCAGATGACATTTAAGAGTGTGCAGCCGAAGGGAAATTCCAAACTGCCAGCGAGCGTATACTTGATATTCGGAGCGTATACTTAATATTCAGCGAAATTAGGTCCTTGATCTAATTTTATTTACTATCAGCAAATCAAAGAGGTCTCCTACGTTTTTTATTAGTTTGCATTCGCTGGCAAATGTCATTAGTATCTAAAAGGTTAAAGGTCATATCTAAAGCTTAATTAGTATGAATAAATTCTGGTTAGTTTTCGAAATTCTGGTACATCGATAAGATGAAGTCCTTGACCCCTTGGCCGAATCAATATTAAATCCAGTTAATTAACGGCCCACCAACAAGCAGGTAAATTCCCACTTAATGCCAAAGAGAAATTCGATACATCCAGGTACAATGTACGTAATAAATGTGCTCGCATTTCGTATAATTATAATAACAAGCCACGTAATAAAGGACAATTGGCCAGCGCAATGCGTGCCGCGGAGCCTTTCGGCCTGATTTTTCGCCTTTCTGCCGCAGTGGGTCGCAAGTGAAAGCTGCCTCCATTGCCATCGCCCGACCATATTTTTATACATTTATTTAACGCATATGAAGAAAAACGACTTGGTTGCGTGACCGAGCCGTCAACGAATTAGAGCAAAACATTGACTTAAAAATATAATTCGTACATGTGCACTGAGCGAAAGTTCCATTATTAGATCAATTTTGTAACAGCAATACCAATTTAGCCACTCAAGGAATTGGTGAATAAATTTTAAAATTTTAAATTAGTAATCAAATAAAATCTTTAGAAGTTTTATAAATATGTTTCCTAAATAAATAGGCTCCTGTTTTTTTTTCACTGCACATTTATATACTATAAACTGGCACTCCTCCCCGGGAAATGGCAAATGAAAGTGCTTCCCTTACCTTGCTCCTTGCAGAAGCTACTGGGACGCTGACCACCACTTTGGACACGGCCAAGGAGACCGTTGGCACGGCGGTGGCGGGGATTACCAATGAGCTGGGCAACGCCTTCAAGGAGGGCACTCAAGCTCTTGACGAGGCCAAGCACAAGGTGATGGAGGGTCTGCATCTGGAGGAGCCGCAGGAATCCGATGCGAAAACGGATCCGGCAGAGGCCACCATGAGCACTTCCCGGGCTCCGACGCCCCAACTGCAGGAAGAGGATGCCGATAGCCTGAAGACCTCCACTCCGGAGCCGGAAATCGAAAGGGCTCTGGCCAACGAGGAGGAGAGTCCGCCCAGTCCGAAGCCCACGCTGGAGGAGATGGTCCAGCTGAGTGCCGAGGTCTCTCAGAAGGCAGATGCACCTGCCCCTGAACCTGCTCCACCTGCTGCAGAGGCAACAGCTCCTGCAGCCGAGGCACCCGCACCCGCAACCGAATCCACCGCCCCCGTGGAGTAAGTAAGAATAGAGAGAGCACCTGATGCATCGCTAATCCGTAAACCCCGTAGACCCATCGCAAATCCGTAACCTGTAGCGCCACTGCACCCAGAAGTTTTCGCCTAGTTTGTACCTGCAACGTTCGCTTATGATTCGTAGTTATCGTCGTAGTATCCCGATATTTACCTACATTTATTACAGCCTAATCAACATTTAACTTTCCTCTCTCTCTCTCTCTTCTTGACTTGTATGTAAATTGTAAATAAACTTACTCTACTTCTATGTACATATCATATACTCTGCCTTTGTTTACTTGCGACCCCAGCAAATCAATCTAACAAGAACATCAACAGCAAAGTCTAGTACGTAGCATTGTGGTAATATTTTGAATATCTAACACGGCTATCAACATTTCGTTCGGTTAACCGAATATGTGTTTTATTGCAAAACTTAGTGTGGTGGAAAATATTGTAATTGGTAATCCAAGTAAGAAAAAATATTAAATTATGGATCCAGAGATTTTTATAAAGAACAGTTATCTATTAAAATAAAATATATTCTTCATAGTTTATTAGTATTGAATTAAATAATTATACAATCAAAGTTTTGCAAAACACATCCTTACACAGATACTCACATATTTACTAAACGAACTAAACACCTCACAATAAATGGAAATACATATATCTAACGCATACTACTAAAACACCCACATTATTCCACACCCAAATCCTTACACACTCAATCACTCAAACCTCCAGAAGTCGTAAAGTTCGTCGCAGGGTCGTGGGAAAGGATAAAAGGGATAAGGAGCAGCAAAGACCCAGTACCACCGAGTGGGAGAAGTTTGCGGATCAGTTGGCCAAAAGCAAGAAGTTCAAGCCCTACGAGAGTTTCGCCCACAGCCAGAACAAGTTCTCCGTTTACCAGGATCACACGAGTCTGCGGGACAAGCCGAATCACTACGATGGTCACTTCAGCGGGGGCAACTCGCAGAGTGCCTCCCAATCGGATCTGTCCAGCGGTCACATAACGCCCGCCCCCACTCGACGAGGTCAGCGGGAGTTCGCCAAGTTCGTGGGCTCCGAACAGCCGGGCAGCATTTCCCGGTCCAGTTCCAGACTTTCGAATCCCGCCTCCAGGACATTTGATTTTAATCCCCAACGCGAACGCATCAGTCTTCCGGTGGCCAATCGCATTGGTTCTGGCATCCAAAGAGCGCCTGCGGAAAGGATTTCCGGCTGGGGCCGAGGAAGGCCCACGCCTTTGGCTGAGGAACCCGGTTACGCAGGACGCAGGATGAGCACGGGTGTACTTCCGCAGTCCCTGCGACCTGAGAGGGAGAAGTTCCTAGGCACTGGAAGTCGCCGAGCAGTACAGCCCATAACTCCAACTAAGGGTGCGAGAAGAGAAAAGTCTTCCAAGAAACAGCCTTCCATGAACATTTCTTCCAGAGAGTCGTCTTACCTGGAGTTTGATTCTCGTAGAGCCGATAAAAGCCCATTAAGGATCACCAAGCCTTTATCAAAACATATAGTGCGCTCTAGAGAACCATCTTTCAATGAGTTCGATTCCATGAAGGCACATAAGAGTCCTTTGACATCAAAGCCATTGGCAAAGGATGTTCACCCACTAAAGAACATTCCTTCCAGAGAACCATCTTATAAGGAGCTTAAGTCCGTGAAAACGAATAAAACCCCCTTAACAAAGGAGGTTGTAAGATCTAGAGAGCCATCCTATATAGAATTTGATTCCTTTAGGAAAGACAAGAGCCCGCTAAGAGAAAAAACTTTGGCAAAGGAATTGATTCGATCTATAGAGCAGTCGTATATTGAATTTGATTCCTACAAAGCAGATAAAAGCCCCTTCAGAATGCCACAGCCTGTAATAGGAAATGAACAGCGCGTACTAGAAGAAAAGCAAAACAAAAAACATCATATGTCTTCGGAGCATCTACCTCAAAGAGATCTCAGTCCGAGTGAGGTAACTCGAACCCCAACAAACCAAAATCTGTCCTCTGCTCCTCAAACACCTCAAAAGATAGAAGACCCAGCGGTTTCCACCTCAAAGATGCCATCACCACCAGCTTCGCGTGCTTCCAGCGGCAAATCCTCAGACAGCAGCAATTTAGATGTGATAATCCAGCCCTTGAGCAGTCTGAACACTCCAAGTATAAAATCTTTCACCCAGTCACCAGATCAGGTGGTAATGGAGGGCTATGAGGATTCCGATTTGGAGGCTGCTCTGGCCAGGTTGGAAATCCTGAGGGGATCCACGGCCACTTTGCATTCGCTAAGATCTTGTAGTCCTGGCAAGCACACATACACTGCCTCTCTACTAAGTTCTCGAGGAACTTCTCCTTGGGTGATGCGAAAAAAGTATGGAGGGAGTATTGGCAAGGAGAAGAAACCATCACCATTGATAGGAAGTTCCCTGAAATCCAAATCCTCAGAGACCAGCCATCAAGCACTCGAACGCTGCGATATTTGCTATAATGAGTTTATTATAAATTAAGAGTTTTAAATCTTTCAAACTGATTTAAAATATTTTATATTGTTTACTTCTCATTGAAAATTATCAAATAATAATACATTTTGGGTATAAAATATTTTTAAAATAAATTTTTAAATATTTAAATTAAAAACATAAAATTACTGCCGTAAATAACTGTAAAGTTCCCTCTAATCTCTAAAAAAAAAAGTATTTTATGATAAGTATTTGGAAATATTGAGTAATGTTAAACATAAAAATAATATTTTATTTTCATAATTTCTTAATAAAATAAGTTAACACCAAGGTAGATATTCCAAAAAAAAAAGGTTTTTGTAAATTAGTTTAAGTAACCATATGCCTCAAAAGATTATTATTTACACTTCCTTCTCTTTTTGATAGTTTGTAAAAAAATATATATACATAACCAGAGATTGTTAAATCTAAAACAATTGCAGGACTAGCAATAAAGCAATCGAGCCCAACGATAAACTGCTAACCCAGAAACCAAGAAGTTTACTGCTATTGCAGCGTTTTAATTGCGAAACTTTTATGGCAGGCAATTTGCCTCTCGGGAGTTCAAATCAAAACCGAATCACCCGGCAGTCGGAATTGGGTTCCCCTAATTGATGACTTAATAACGAAATTGAAATGTTTATCTTGCCGTTCACTCAATTATTCTGCCACTTGAAGTTCGGTGCGGTGCGGCGGATCGGAGTTCGATTTTACGTTTTACGGTTTCACGTTCCGTGTAGCCGTGATTCCACATGGCTCCCGCATCCACAACATCCACATCCACATCTCCCGTCCGTGACTTAATGAACTATTAACAGCAATGATAGTAATTTGTTGCAACGGCGGCGGCAGCAAATGAAATTGCTTTCGGCCAACAACGAGTTGTCTTCATGGCACTTTTTGGCAAACAAATAGACAATCCAACAAAGCGACGTGCAGACAAATGACTACAGTGGATACTACCAGCAGCAGACATATATCTGCCTGGATTTTCGCGGGGGTGTTACCTGTGTTTAGTGTTCAGTTTTCGCCGCCCCCCCCCCCCCCCCCCTGCACCTGCTTCAGCTGCCCTCTGCAAATTGAGTTTGGCTGCGGCATCTATTTTGGCACGATTTTCAAATTACGTACATTGACTCGCAAAATGTTTGCTTTATGCCGCAATTAATTCCCAGGCGGAAGAAACAGTGCCCGGGGCTGAGCGGGTCCAAAAGTTGAAGGTCTTCTGCGGTCTCTGTGGCGTGACATTGAAAGTGAAAGAACAAGTTTTGATGGGCTTCGTTTCGTAGCGTTTCTTTTGGTTTTCTATTTTTAATGACTTTGGCATGGCCACTTGGTTCATTGAACGCAACGGCCACGCACAAAAAAAAAAGGCGAAAAGTAACCACCGCTAATGATCCATGAAGTGTTTGTACTTTTACTTTCATTTATCAAAAGTGGAGGCGTCATCTTTTTTGGCCCGAAAACAAAACAGAAATTAGCAGCGAGCCAGAAAATGCATTTTAGCACTTCGTTTTCTGGTCATATCTCTTGTCGCTTGTACGTTTGTGGTAAAACGTGCTTTTAATCAAATTTACATGTGCACCATTCATACGCACTGTGGGCCGGAGAAACAGCAAATTTTCGGTGTAAAATTGATTTATGCAATTGTTGTTTGGGGCAAGCAGCAGCTGATTTGTTTATATGCAATAAGTTTATGCAACAGGCGGCGATAAAATCTAAGAAATCACCGAAAACAATGGCCTTAACATAGCTTCCTGCTACAGTTTCGTTTTGACCAATTTTGTGGTTTACCATTTTTCGACCATTTTTTAACAGAGCCCCTCGCGTTAACAGTGCTCTGTGCACATGCGCATTTTCGGAGTATCTCGGATTTTCAATTAATGTCTTTCCTTTTCATTTCCATTCCAGCTAATGCGGCAACGCACTTGCTGCTGGCTGCAAATAGCAATCATTTGTTAGGCAAACATTTCTACTTTTCGACTGCTTTCGTTTGGCCTTTTGCCAACATTTTGCATAACCTGGGTCAAGACGGAAATGCAGGAGGAGGCCGGCCATTAATAATCTTTGGCTCTCGGCTTTCGGGGCCTCGGCTGCCCGCTGCCGGTGACTTCTTCAATGCGTTTCGCCGGAGCCTTTTGTTTCTGCCGGTCGGCCAGTTGGCCCAATACGTGCCCGGGCCACAAGCCAAAGACAGTTAGCAAGAGCCCTCTACCAATCACCTGAAAAATTCACAAAAGCTGACCATTGATGCTAAGATTTTTACATTTTACTCTTAAAGCTTTTTTTCCATTAAAACATTTTTTTTTTAATTTAAAACATTTTTTCCAAAAATTAATTTGGAATGCTAAATGACAATAAAATTAGTTCAAAATAAAATATTGTCAGGAAAATCTGAAAAAAATATGTAAAGTATTTAAAAATTAATTTTTTGCAATTTAAAATAAAATTTTGTAATATAACACTTATATTGCCTAAGAAAATGGTTATCAAAAAATTAAGATGATAATAAATGCTGTTGTTATTTTTTCACCCAATCCACGTCAAGTCGGTGACCCAATCTTTTTCACCTCTTCCTTTTTTATCCGACCTGCACTCCCGGCTGCAGCGAGCTGGTGTTCAGTAGCCTCCGCATAATCCAAATTAAATTGTCAAGAGAAATGACAATTCAATACACACAATCTTGTTAAGCAAATATGAAAGAAAATACCAAAACAAAAAGCACTCTGTCATCCGTGCTCTCCAACAAAAGCGGAGACAGCAGGAAAGAGTGAGAGTGAGCAGCAACGAAAATCAAAACCAAAACCCAAGCCAAAACCGAGATGGAGACGGAGGTTCCAAAAAGTGTCAAATTAAACTGTCAGAGCGACTTTTAACCCATTTTCGTGGGCCATTACATAAGCTACTTATCAGTTGATAACTCGGGCTCTCGGGGTGTTGGAAATACTAATAGGGAAATGGAAATGGGAATGGAAATGGAAATGCGAGTGCGAGTGCGTAGGCGGTGCGACTGTGGAGCGGTCAGGCGCATAAATCAGCCCGGACACTCAGCCACTCGAGTTCATTCGTTCATTCGCTCATGCGTCAGCCAAACAAAAGACTTAGGCAACGAACTCCAGCCGCTGTTGCAACAGAATGCATTCCTACGAGCGTGCGAGTGTGTCAACAGCTGGGACTGCCGCTGCATATTCTTAGCCATGTGTGTCTAGCGTCTATCGTCTAGCCCTACCCAATGCCCCCTAAATCCCCACCCCACCCCCGCACTGCATTCCCATGTGAACTGCGCTAATTCGTGACTACTTTGTTGGGCGACTGCTGAGGACCCCGGCACACACATCGCCAGATGCACAGAAAGAAATAACTAGACTTTAAAGAAATTACTAAGGATGATAAACGGGATTTCCCCAGACCCATTACTATAAATATAAATAAATAATATTAATATAAATATTATATAGACTTTTGTATTTATTTTTCTCCCTCTGCACCCAATATAAAATCGATATGAAACCTAGATCAATTTTATTTAAGATCAATTTTACATTATTTAAGATCAATTTTACATTATTTAAAATAAATTTTAATTTGATATGTGACCAGGTAAATAAAACGATATGGGTTTTGCATGACCTGAAATTTACATGCACATATCGATTTTTCGGTAACATGTTTTTCTTTTGTGTGTGCTTACAAAAACAAGAAGGAACACCAAATGCCCTATTCACACGCCCGTCAACCCCCAAACCCAAAACTGGGGGAAAACATCTGTGATAGATTTGAATGACCCACTCCCAAGGCTCGAGGTTCGGGGCTCGAGCTACCGCCTCGAGGACTGGCGCTTGTGAGTCAGAGATCGACTCGCTATATGTCCCATTTCGATGGCAATTCCCTGCCCACGCCGCAGGCGCAAACACTTTACTTTTGTTTTCGAAACGGTCGCAGTTGCAGTTGCAGTATCCCAGTATCCAGTACCCAGTTTAAGTCCCAATCCCAAAATGAACTACCCAACGATGCAAGCACACAGCTCTCATTCTCCGCTGGCAGTGGGATTCGGCTGTTTTCTGTTTCGATACTCGGCGTTTTTCTTCTTCAGAGTTCGACAACGTTGCAGTTGTCGCTTTCGTAGTCACACAAAGATAGAAATCGCATGACACGATCTTGTAGCCCGAAACAGGCGCCAGTAACCCAGTTTTCAGGTTTCAGACCAACAGCAAAAGCCACAGAAACAGCAAAAAAGCAACAACGGCAACTACGATGACTCCCTTTGGCCGAAGCCAAATGAAAATGAAAATGAAACGTTTTGGGCATAAATAAATAATGACAACAGAGCAGCCACCAAAAAGGCAACAACAAATGATCAGACAGTCCTCCCTGCATTTGCATTTGCTTGCGTACCTCTGGTAAAAAGGTATAGTGTATTTAGTAGGGACTTTGGAATAAAACAATCGGATGAAATTTATCCAAAATAATATAAAATCTTACATATATGTAAGCTAAACTATACCAAGGTTTCGTATTATATATTTCAGAATAGATATATCTCAATAGAATCTCGTTAATATTTATTTATAACTACAAAATAAGGTATAACATTATTTAATAAAATTACAACTTCAATTATAACAGGTTGTTAGATAAATAAAAATCCTTTGCTTTTCTAAAGAGTTTTTTCAAAGATATAAATCTTTCAATCTACTCCCATGAAACTATATCAGATCCCCCGTATTGGACTTTCTTTCCGTCTGTGAGGGTAAATTGGCTTCTGTTTACTAGACGATCGATTTCTTGCTAACTTTTTTGTTATTGTTTGTTTGCTGCCCGTTATTTGTTTTGGTTTTTGTAGCTGCGGCATTTTGGTTTGTTTGTTTCAAGTTGTTTGGGCTCAGCCTAACAAGCAGTCAACGTCGACGTCTGCCCATTGTCTCTGTGCTTCACCGTTTTCATGTGGCATTTTTCTAGATTCGCCAACCGAGCCCACCCCCTGACGACATGCGCTGACCTTTGACATCGTCCCCGTGGATGAATCGAAAAGCTCTCGATATCAATGGACATGGATAAAAAAGGATTATATTATAAGCAGATTCCCTTTTAATATTTACGAAACATTTCCCCCTTCTTTTTTAATCATATTTTACCAGTGAATGATTAATAAGATATTTTGTTTTTCATATTAAATATTAAATAATAGTCTTTTAAAATATTATTACATAAATATTATTAATGCATTCTGAAAAATCAGGCAATACTTAATCATGTTGATTAATGTGCCGTAGTCAAACAACAAAAAATGTACAAACAGTACATTGAACCTCGACTTCGAGGCAGACCCATAAATTGATCGATGCCAATGGATAAACGCGGAGTTTTCGCTCAACTTCAATTCTAAACAGTCGACAGCAATTTCACTTTCATTGGCAGTCCGTCACCCACGACATCGGCGATCTGCGCGTCTGGGAAAGCGATTCACCCTACGCATCGGCCGGGATCCGCGGGATCCGCGAGATCCCCAGACTTTTCGCAACGGTAGCCAATAGACGGGGCGACAGACCAACGAGCATGCCAAAAATTGCATTTTCTACAACAAATCAAGGTGACTGGACATCAAGATAAAAACATAACAAACGATTTGACTAAGCCAAATGGTAATAGGCCCCGGCAACACAACATCGCCAACATCATCAGCAGGAGCAGCGATCGTGGCCACGAGCTCTGGAGTTTAAGCTGGAGCTGAAGCTGGATTTTAGCCACTGGAGCGATCATCGAGCTGCTCCGCCGTTATTGTTATTGCCATGGCCAAAAGCCTGGCATCGGCTGGCTGGAGCTCCTGGCTCCAAATTTGGTGCGAAACTGCGTTGTCGCGGGCGCTTTTTTCCCCTTCGTGGGATCGGGCACAGTGGGACAAGGGTCTCGTGGTTCTTCAAGATAATAATGTCTTAAAAAAAAATTGTTAACTGTCTGAAGGTAGAAACTGCTTAGTTTTATCTAAGCTTAATCTTTTAGTACCTATAACATTATATATTTTTCCCAAAATAATTCTTAATTCTGTTAGCAACCCTACAAATGTAATAATTGTTTAACCGCAAGTAATAAATAATATGTTCCACCATTTAGAATTTTAAACTTTAAGGTAATTTTATGATTTTTTATGAATATCCTAATTAGATACTTTGCAAATATATTAAAAGCCCTTTAAACCCCTTGAATGGTAATTATATAAAAATGTATCCTTCACCACCTGACCTTCAAGCAAACCTCTTTGGAACCACTGTGCTGTCGTTGTCGTGCCTGTCGTCGTCGTCATATTGAAATTGAAAATAAGAATCGTATTTGGTAATTGCAATGAAAGCGAAAGGAGTGAAAACTTTTCTGCTGTTGTAGGTATGTTATTTTGGCCACTAAGATAGATCACCAAGGATAGCGGCCGAGCAGCGGTCACTTTCTATCTATCGAGCGGTTCAATGACACGGCCCCCAACGCCCCCGCCTTCTGTCTGCCGACTATATGGTTTTTTTTTCCGTTCGGATTGTGTTCAGTTGTGTTCGCATAGGTTATAGGTGGATATACATTTGTGAAGTGGACTCGAGCTGATGGCAACACTTATCGATGGCTAAGCCGAGTGCCTAAGCCGCTAAACGGCAATAGCCACATCAAAATGCCAATGAAAACCTTTTGACATTTTTATCACGCACAGCACTGGCCCGAAGATCGGAGCTGGAAGCCCCGGCCAAATGCTAATTGACCTTGACATGCGGAAAGATTTGAATGCGACGATATAGACCCCCCCTCCCTTGATTCCCCCGATGCATCTGATGCACTTCAACTCGAGTGGCCGCTGCACTTGGCTTGGAAGTCTGGGTCTTGGGTCTTGGGTCTGGGTCTTACCACAGGTAAGAAGTAAGAGGCACGAGATACGAGGTACGAGGTCCGAGTTAAGTGGTAAATGGTAAGTGTTGCGGTTGCAACATCATCAGCGCCGACAACGAAATGTGAATGCATATGCACAGTGTTAATTGCAATCGCCACTGCAGTGTGACCAAGGTGCCTGCAGTTCAACGAGTTAAGTGTAATTTATAAATAAATTACTCAAATTATAAATGAAAAAACGTTTCAAGCTATTAGCTAATAAAATGTGTTAGATTTGTAGGGTGTTGGCCTTAAAATGCGTCCCTTCATTCTTCAGAATACATTTTATGTAACATTGTAAACTAATTGAATGTTTTAATCTTTAGCCTGTAACATAAATTCAAGCATGACTTAATTTGTTACACATATGTTACATTGGCTGACCTAAAAATCAAATTAACTTTAAAGACTTTAACATAATTACTGACCAGACTGATACTCACAACATACATGTTAACTTTCTATTATCAGGGTTTTTACAATTTCTTGTTTAATTCATTCATTCATACAAGAATTTAGCATTAAGAAACGAAAACCAACAAAATATAAGTGGTTATATAATAGAATATTAAAGAATGGATCTTTTATGAAAGGATACTCTATCAATGAGATAAAAAAATTGTTTTCTAACATTTAAAATTTGAAATAATACCATAGTAAATTGGAAAACGACCCTGAATATCCCATGTTAAAACTTATCTAAAGAGAAAACAAAATAAATATATATTAATATTTTTTCTCCCATTACTTTTGAACTTATCTTGAAAACAACTCAGCTATTCGGTCACACTTTAATAACATTTAACGAATTGATGTGCAGTGTGCCGCACCTGATTAAATGTCTGATGAATAAACAACGAAAGTGCAACAAGTTGGGGCCATAAAAATGACACCAGTTGGGGCGGGAAAAGGGGGAGTGGCTAAGGGGGCAAGGCCAGGCGACACTTCACCTTGGGTTGTTCAAGTTGTTGTTTTTACCCGTTGGTGTTGCTGTTGCTGGTTATTATTTTACACGCTTTCAGCTACAACTTCATTTTGCGCGCAGCGTCTTAATGCCTGGTGCTATAAAATGAAATTTTACGCACTAAGCGCGGCATTTAACACAAAACCGGCAGAAATGTTTTTCGAGGGGGGCAGTGATAAAAGTGAAACAGTAACTGAACCAAGGTTGCCCCACAAAACTGACCACCTGCCACCGATTTTCACTCTTCACCGCCGAAATGCGACATGTTTGGCACTAAAATTGATAACTCTATTGCCCATTTTCTGCTGATTTTGCTGCTGGCTGCCGCTCGTCAATTGCTCAACCGATGATTGATTTTGCTGATTGCCAACGAGTTTGCATCTCGCATTTGCATTTTGCAGTTTGCATTTCGCATCTCTGCATATTTACCGCGGCCAATTATAATTAATTTCCCTGTCTTGTCGCTCTCTCTCACGTGAACATCGCAGAATCCGATGCATTTTGTCAACATCAACTTTATCGCAGGAGAAACACCGAAAACGAAAGTCCGCCGACTGACTGACTGACCGACTGTCACCGTTTCAGGTGTCCATTCATTACCTGTCATAATCAATCGGGATAGGGAAACGTCAACGTCGAGGTGCTGAAAGTTGATAATAGGTTGGCCATAAAGGCGAGGAAAGGTCGTTAAGTGTCTCCGAAGAGATGTCTCAATAACTCAAAGTTCGGGAAACAGAGGATCATAAATAATAAGGCTTATAGTATGCCCAACCAAACGAAAATGAAAACAAATTTATTAAGTCCTTAAAAGTATGAAATGATTAAAAAAAATCAAAATATTTATTATTAAACTAATCGTTATGAATTAACCGTATTTAAATGATTTAAAGATTTACTTATTAATGTATTAATGGTTTCTCGGTTTACATATAACAGAAAAGACCTTTAACAATTTACAATACATTTTCGTGTAACATCATATGTATATAAAAAATTATTTTAAAAGGTTATTACCCCAAACTTGTCGGTTAATCATTTTACCAATTGTGTAACTGAACTCTTAGTTGTTTCAGCTAAATAAAAACATATTTTATTTTAAGGATTCCCTCTAGAGAACTTTCAGTTTCTTTGGAAAGAGAGAGTAGAGCTCAACATGGTAATGGAAATGGAAATGGCGAAGACCTTGTCCGTCAGTCAGATGCGGTGAATGTGAGAGTACTGACCTGGCTCTGCCTTCAGTCGCTGCCTCACTGACTGACTTGTAAGTGATCACTGATCACCGATCTGGAGGAGGGGTTTTCCGAGCCTTAAACGGATTGCAAATGCGACTGGGGATGGCGAGGCTTCGTGCCTAAAACATTTTGCATAATTTGATTTGCTTACTTTTTATATGTATTCCAAGGCTTGTAATTTGATTGCGTTGTTGATTTTATTATGAAAGTTGCGAGACAACAATAACAACAGCCGGATTAGCATTGCACACTTTTCACTGGGAACACAGAAACAAATTGAGATGGTATTTAAATATTTCTTTAACAAATTACCACTATTTTTAAGTTATTAAAAAGGAAGAAAAATATTTAAATATTATTATAAATTAACTTAATTTTTTTCGAAAAGAAAGCATAGATATTAAGATATAAATCTTCTGTTTTCTGTGCAGACTGACTCACAGGCGCCTACATTTTTATTTGTACTTTATTTTTTATTCGCGTCGTAGCATGTTGCCAGCAATTGAATAAAAACCCTTTTCATGTCAATGCAACATTTGTTCGATATAAACTAGCGAAACAGCAACAATCGGCGGCGCTTTGGCTTTGTACTTGTCTCTTTGGATTTGGATTTAGCTGCTGCTGCTGCCGCTGCAGTTGTTTCCTATTAACGATAAAAATCACATGACACGAACTGGTCGGTCGATCTGGCTTCGTTTTCTGCACTTTTTCCATGGGCCGTGCTTTGTTTTGGTTTTTGCCTGTGTCCCGCTTCGAGTTTTCGATTTGGCGCCAGGCGCCACTAACCCAGTTTGAGCCCAGTTCGGGCCCAGTTTAAGCCCAGTTTTCGGGCCCAGCTTAAATCCAACCTGGGCTGGCCAATTATGCCACATTATTGTCCAGTTGATTGCCGCTGTTATCGCCCCGGAATGACAGGATGCGGCCAATTGGCAGGGCCACGGCCAATGCCTGCAGATTACGCAACGTCAACGTCAATTAAATCAGTTTTACTCCAAATATTTTAAGCCAATGTCAACCGAGACCGGGGAAAAGAAATATATTGACTTCGTCTGCCCATCGCTCGTACACCTCTTTTCCGATCTCGATCTTCCAGGGGCCACGCCTGATTGAATTTATGGCCGAGCTGAGGACTGCGAACTGACCAAATGCAGTTGGAGACCCTCGAGGCGCTTTGGGGCTTTGTTTACACAAAACTTTCACAAATTAACCCAACCTGTGAACTGAAAAACTCAAAACTTAATGCCCGAAAACGCATCGACTCGATTAAAATGCTGCAAACTTAATTGGGGCCCAGTTTGTCGCACATTCTGGGTGGCCCAGCCGGGGTACAGTGGTCGAAATTAAAGAAACTTCAGTAATTAGTTTTTCGAGGGACCATGAAACAAAGTATTGCTATATTTTTCTGTCACTCTTCAAGGTTTCTAAAAACCTTTAGAACTGCGATTATGTTAATATTCGACTTGACATCACATTTTTTATATATATTCGTTACCATTTATTTCTTTATATTCTTTCTTTAATATTTTTTATATATTAATATTTTTATGGTAGGATATTATTATATTATTTTTTTTGTATTTTTATTTTTGAACTTTAAACACTTTTTTAATGCTATGAAATGTAACCATTATTTATATATTTGTATTTAATAATTTATTTAATAATATTTATATTATACGATATTAAAACCGTTTAATTTTTTTTTCTTTTAATATTAAACACATTTTTAATGCTAAGATAAAAATATATATTTATATTCAATAATTTATTTATTAATATTTATATGGTATGATATTTAAATCGGTTATATCGTCGATTTTTTTTTGCTGAGAAATGTAACCAATTTTTTATATACTTATATTTAAAAATTTCTTTGTAGATCCAAGTTAACCACTGTGCATCCTTATTTATATGTGGTCTTCCTGCACCTTCTTCCTCCCAATTCCGCCTGCCCCGGCGGCATGTGCTCGGTCAAGTGCAAGTGGCAATTTAAAGAATCGGCTGAGAAGGAGGAGGAGAAGGCTGGTGGAACGATGAATCGGGTGTCCCTGCGTCCCAATGTTGGCGCCCCCATATGCGCATGATAATTTCGATGGAGTGCCGAAGAAAGTTGCCGGCTGCTCCTGCTCCTCGGCTACTCGGCATCGTTTCATGTGGCTGAGCTTGTTGTTGGCCGGTAAGTGAAATGAAAAGTGCATAAATCTGCCGATCTGGCAGCGGAGTACAGCGTAAAAAGCGAGGCGATAAGAATCGAAGCGAGGCTGCACTTTTTTCCCCAGTCCTTCTTTTTTTGGTTAAACGCAAGACAAAAGAACTTTCGCTTTCGTTGCGCTCTTTTTTCGGCCAGGTAAAAGTGGCCAGTGGTCCGTGCATTATTTAACCAAATTTGGCCATTGAATGCAACCGGTCGCGAGTAGGTGCCCGTTCATCGATATAACAATTATGTGCGTTTAATGAGCAGCGGGAGCAGATCGATCGGAGGAGTTGCCGATCATGCCGCTGACGGATGAGATTGATTGCATAAGCTGCAAGTTGCAACATTGTCACCCGCGTCCCGTGGAGCGTTTACTTTCACTGCCCCCCACACCAGAATCGCTTAGAAGAGTCAGCGGTTTTCGCTTGTTAGCTTTATGAGTCGGAGCGGTCGATAGTAAAAGTGATAGTCGTTTCCAATTGGAGATTATTATGGCTTAAGTATTTTACGACTTATATAACCACACACACGCACGAGACGTCAAAGCAATTAAGCTACCCAAACACACACGGCCGGCGATACAAATGCAGGCACTTTTCTAATTAATCTCGAAACGTAGCGGTCGGGGGGTTGGAAAAAATCTCAATAAAATTTCATTTTCATTGACAGCCGCTTTTCAACTGCAGCTCCGCAGAGCTCCGGACTCGCATGATGAAGTGTGGAAACGGCAACAACAAGAGCCACCACTCGGTACACTTAATTGACAAGTGTGAAACTTTCGATTTCTATACACCCATTGACATACAAAACGAGGCAACCAGATAGACACAGAGAAAAAAATATAAGTAGATCAATCCTAATGCTTAATTAGTCATAAAAACCTTTTTATTCAAGGACTAGCTAGCGAATAAGTCATAAATGATACCAATGTTCTATATAAGAATTTTCTAGTACGTTTAAATTATATCAAATCAAGAAAATAATCATTTATTTATTTTGTTTAATTTTTACCATTATTATACATTTTTATAAAAATTTATATATTTTTTATCTAATTTTTAAGATATAATTTCTATCCAGTTTCTGATAGTAAAAAACCTTATTTAATTTTTACCATTATTATTTAATTTTTAAAATATGATTTCTATCCAGTTTTTGATAATAAAACCCCTTGCTCATTTCTCACTTGTTTTAATCAGTTTTCAGAGTAACCCTTTTCTTTCTGTGCAATCTAATGATGCTGCCTGCTATGATTTGTTGTGTCTAAATGTCACAATTCTTCCAAGTGATGGGCGGATCCCGGGCGGACAGGAAAGCAGGGTCGCAGAAGGAGGTATTGGGTGCGCCTGGCCAGATCCGAATGGATTGGAGTGTTTGGAGTCTGGATTTTTCGAGGGGAATGGGGAGCACTCCGAGTACTCGAACTCGCTATCGCTATCGGCAGCTGATGGCTCCGGTGATAATTGCCGATATCTGGCGACTGGTCGGGTGCGTCTCGCGTGCTGACTTGACAAAAAGGCTGCGCAATGCCATCAAATGATTAACTAACGGCTCGGTTCGACATGAAACGTGCGAAATGGGTGAAATTCACTTGGCGTGTTCGAGTGCCGGCCGGTGCGATTTTACACTACAAAAATTATGTTTCAATTATGCCAGAAAATGAAAGTTGCTGCCGAGGCCACTACTGTAATGGCTTAATTGCTGCCACCGAATTGCGGGTAATCCAGGCGATCATAACGAGAGATCTTTATATCTCTTACTTTGAATTTAAAGGCTAGACGGGATTTACACAGGGTATTTTCTATAACTTTATCGTATTAACTTCGAAATCCGGAAAAAACTCAGAAGTTCTTAAAAAAGCTACACCCAAAAAATAGATATGAAACGAAGATCGATTTTACATAATTTAATATCAATTTCAACTTGATATGCGGCCCCGTAAATTTAATATGAGTATTTCATGTTTAAACGTTATTCGTATTTCATAACCAGAACTTTACATGCTCATATCGTTTTTATGGAGAAATGCTTTTTTTTGTAGCCTTAAAATTCGTTAAAATTCAAAACATCATTAGAGCTTCAACCCGTTGAGTTCCGCCTATAAAATTTCGGCCTTAACTTTCAAAGGAGCAACCTTCCCAGAACAGTCAGCTCGTCATTTGGCATTTCAACATATTTCTTGGCAAGCCATAATTAAAAATCAATTTGGCCCAAAAGTTCCTATTATGCAAGAGCCGCCGCCGCGACAGGCTCGTAATAACCAGGTTCGTTGCCTCAGTCTTTTGTTTGGCGTTTTGTCAAAGGTGCAGGCGGTTGGCAGTTGGCAGTCAGCAGTCGGCGGTTCCCCCATCTGCCGGCAGACATCAACGTGAGCCGCACATATCGAGCATAATATCGCGATGTGGAACGGCATGGTCTATTGGAGGCCCGGGTTCATGCTATGTCAAGCATGGTTTCGCTGTTTGGGGCCTGCCTCAGAAACACATTAATGAGCCCACAAACTGGCATTTGACAGATTTTTTAATTAAACCATACAAATTGCGATTCTTCACGCTTTTCGCCACACGAAAACGGGCTGGATATTATTGGAGGCCTGGGAGGCAGCTCCTCCTCCTCCTTCTCCTCTCTTTCGGTGCCCAGAAATTGGCATTCCATTCGACGATAAGCGAGTAATCTCGGCAAGAAACGAGTGAAATGCCACAGTTATCGGCTATCTGGCAGCTGGCAGCTCCCGCGTAAATGCAATTTAAGGAGCGGGGCAAAAAGAAATTTGCATAGGCGCCGGGCTAATGAATTTCTGCTGCCTGCTTACATAATTATCGGCGGCACCATTATGGCCTAAACCTGGACCTGGGTAACTGGGGACCTGGTCGCAAGTCCAAGTGCTCCTTTCACTTTTGTGCGAGTGCGCCTGCCTAATTATTCCTGCCCGGCCGTGTCCACATCCACCATTGTGTCCCCTGTGATTTCGCACATAATTAAGCTGCGCAAAATTTACATTAAATTAATAGTTTTATTGTTTTGTCTCCGCCTGAGTCATGCGGAAGCGGCGCCCTACCAAAAATGGGCAGCCGAAACCTGCCGCAAAAAAGCAGGAGTGAAAAGGGGTAATAAGCCATCGGCACTGGCGGCAATAAACAACGACAAGGCAGCGGTTAAATTATGGCGGAATTTATGCAAAACTTTTGCCAACAATAAAATCATTTTACTTTCCTGACAAATCGCTTTTTTAACACGACCAAAAGCAGACCAAAATGTCTTAATCGAATTCTATTATCTCAAAATAAAGCCATATTTTTTAAAGATTCAGGGGCTACAAATTGCAAATTCTAAAATAAGATAAATTAATGATTTAAAAAAATAAAAAGAAATTATAAAAGTTTTTCTTTAAATAATTAAAAATATTTTATTTATAAATAAAGATGAATTCAGGGGTTAAAAATTGCAAATTCTAAACTGCCTCATTTAAATACAATAAAAAGAAATGGCAAAGTCAAAGACTGGTTCTAGTTAGCATGCGAAAACTATTAAGAAAGGCCCGAATCATTTCGAAGAGGTCGAAAGGTGGGTCGATAATGCTGAAACCTTTTATTCAGTTCGCGATCGTGGTCTCGAGCGGTTATGGGTCACAGGTTATTAGAACTAACCCTATGTGCGGCGCTGCTACTGCTGGTAGTAAGGATTGAAGGACGACAAAAGGATCCCGCGTGGTCCGGATATTACAAGGACAATGGAACCCACTATCTGCTGTACGAAAAACCAAAGACTGTACGGCTACGACCCAATTTTGGAAATATATCAACGAATCCCTTCATAAACGCCTTGGAAGCGCTGGAAAGTTTCCCCACTAGAATCGTCAATGGCGAAAGGATCTCGTGCAAGGAAGCTCCCTTCCAGGGTTCTCTGCACTACGAAGGCTTCTTCGTTTGCGGCTGTGTAATCATCAACAGAATTTGGGTCTTGACCGCCCATCACTGCTATTTTGGACCAGCCGAGAAGTATACAGTGCGAGTGGGAACCGATGAACAGAGACGTTATGGCCAGCTGCGACATGTGAGCAAGATCCGGGCCTTGGCGGCATATGATGAGAACACCATGCGACACGATCTGGCCATGATGAAGCTGAAGTCACCTATATTCTACGGCAAATGTTGCCAGCCCGTTAAGTTGCCCTCTCCCAAAACCAAAAGATTTCCCAGAAAATTTTGGTGCAGTGGTTGGGGCATTACCTCGGTAAATGCCCAGAATGTCCAGCGTTATCTACGCCGCGTGGAGCTCGACTTTATGAATAAGGCGACGTGCCAAAAGAAGTACAAGGGTACCGGGATCCAAATCTTCAAGGACATGATCTGCGCCAGTCGAAAGAGTAAGGACAGCTGCTCCGGAGACTCTGGCGGTCCGCTGACTAGGCACGGAATTCTCTACGGAATTGTTTCCTGGGGCATTGGTTGCGCCAGCAAATATCCTGGTGTCTATTGCAGCGTGAAAAGATATATTAAGTGGATCAAACATGTCATAGCAAATAATTAATATATCAGTTTAAAGAATTAATGAAAAAATTTACTTTTAATTTTTACCTTTATTATTTCATTTTGGTCAGTAGAGTTCGCAATTAATAATATTTAAGTGTTTGATCTAAGATTAGGCTGGGACTTAGGAATGTTTAGCTTGAGAGTGTGCCTTATGACAGCCATTTGACAGCATGTCAAATATGAGCGTCGCTGCGGGTTGTTTTTTTTTTCTTACTCCAGCTAATTAACTTGGCCTACTTCAACGCGGCCAAAGATAAATGGCCAATACAAACAGATTAAGAAACCGGGAAGCAAGAGGTCGAAAGGTGAGTTATTGTTCTAAGATGTTTCAGTAGAGAGGCGATCGTGGCCCTGATCGGTTATAAAAATGGATTTTACAAAGATTGGTAGTTTTACCGGAATAGGAATATTTGTGTTGTATTTGTGTATCCTGGCAGCAGGGGGACAACAGGAGAGTTCCGCCTGGAGTGGTTACTATATAGATAATGGCACCCACTACCTGCTGTATCAAGGGCCAAGACAAAAGCAACAAAGCTCTTTGCCAGCCAATATATCCAGTAACCCCGCGATAAACGCCTTGGAAGCACAGGATTACCTGCCAACTCGGATTGTGAATGGCAAGAAGATCAAGTGCAGCAGAGCACCGTATCAGTGTTCCCTTCATTATAATAATTATTTCATTTGTGGCTGCGTTATACTCTCCAACCGCTGGATTCTTACTGCCCAGCATTGTAAAATTGGTAAGCCTGGAAGGTATACGGTTCGAGCGGGATCAACACAGCAGCGGAGAGGTGGTCAACTCCGTCACGTCCAGAAGACAGTGTGCCATCCCCGCTACAGCGAGTACACCATGAAGAACGACCTGTGCATGATGAAGCTGAAGAGTCCACTTAAGTTCAACAAGTGTTGCCGGAAAGCAAAGCTTCCGTCCACGAAAACCAAGCGATTTCCCAAATGCTATCTGGCCAGCGGATGGGGTCTGACCTCAGCGAATGCCCAGAATGCTCAGCGATATCTGCGGGGCGTAAAGGTCTGCAAAGTGAAACGTGGTAAATGCCAAAAGGATTACAGGAAAGCAGGGATCAAGATCTACAAGCAGATGATCTGTGCCAAGCGAAAGAACCGAGACACCTGCTCGGGAGATTCTGGAGGTCCGCTAGTCCACGATGGCGTTCTGTATGGTGTCACGTCGTTTGGAGTCGGTTGTGCCAATGCAAATTATCCTGGAGTTTATGTCAACATCTTACAGTACGTTAATTGGATAAAAAAGGTCGCGCGCAATAATTAATTACCGAAATACGCAAAAAAAATCTATTTTTGGAACGATACCAAGTATCAAGATACTAGAAATAAAGTTAGAATTTCCTTTCGCGAACCGGCTTTGTTGATTTAAATTTTAGATAGAATTTCTATTTATTGTTACGATGATATTTGCAAATCTTCTTTTATAATAAATTCTGAATTTTTCGAATGAATAAATTACCAAAAATGTGTAGAACGTATACGTAATATGCAAAAAAATTTAGTTATGAAACGATCTGAGAAAAACCGAATGAAACCTTAGGTTCTCAAATGACAATCGATTTCGTAGTCAAGCCTCCAAGAGAGGAATATGGTATATCATTAATGGGCCAATCAATATTCTGTAGGTCGCATGCCAAAGCTGGAGGTCATTAGCATTCTTGATTCTAAGCTCTTTGCTAGGCCAGAGTTCGCGCCAAAAGGTCAAGAACTGGACTTTCAGTTATCGACCAATATTTGATCTTTACGGTCGATTTGTTTTTGTTCGGATGATGAAACTTTCGGCGTTGGTTTTATTGCTCATTTGTGGCCATAAAACATGGGCTAAATCTAAATCGTCACAGGAACGAATCGTAGGTGGAGTGGAACTGCCCATTCATATGTCACCCTGGTTGGCTTCGATTAGCGTGCATGGAAACTATAGTTGCAGCTCGGCATTGATTACGTCTCAGTGGTTGGTCACAGCAGGCCATTGTGTTTACTATCCGGACAGCTACTCCGTTCGCGCAGGATCTGCATCCGCTGAGGAGGGTGGTCAGAAAAGGGACGTGGTGAGGATTATCCTTCATCCAGATTTTAAGCTGCGGACTCTGGAGAACGACATCGCTTTGTTGAAGATTGGTAAATCCTTCACTCTTGGAGGAAGTGTTCAGCTGGTGAAGCTACCGCTGCCAGGACTTAACATCCTTCCTCAAACTCTGTTTGTGGCCGGTTGGGGTAGTCCAGATGCCAGTGACAGTGACTCGAAACCCAGGCTACGTGGCACATTGGTGAAGGTTATAGATCAGAGACGTTGTCAACGACTTTATTCGCATTTGGATCGCCCCATTACGGATGACATGGTGTGTGCGGCAGCCGCTGGACGGGATCATTGCTATGGAGATTCAGGAGCTCCTTTGGTTCATCGGGGCTGTAGCTATGGCATCGTATCCTTTGCCCGTGGATGTGCTGATCCACATTTTCCAGGAGTCTACACCAGATTGGCCAACTATGTTACCTGGATCTTCAATGTTCTGGAAAATGATAGCAAAAATAATCTTATTATTAACTTGAAGTGAATTGTATTAATTGTATTAATAAAGAAGATTTGTATAATGCATGATTTTCTGTTTTATGAACACTCTATTGTGCCACTTTTTGAGTAACCCCTTTCGGAAGTCAGTTCTTCCTGCATCTGCTCATCGCTCCTGGAATACTCGTTGCATTATACAATTCGCCAGCGTTTTCCCAGCCATCTGAGGAGCCGCTCTTTCTTCGTGCCCAACCAAGGCGATAAACTCGTACCGCCGGTCGACGGCAAATTTGTGTAAATTATGTATTTGTGCATTTTGATTTCATTTAAACGAAGTTTCCTGATGGCCCCTGGCGCATGTCAAATATCAAAACCGAAACCAGCCTGCCAGCTAGCTGGCCACTTGCGCAACAGCCACATCCAGCAATCCATATCCATATCCAGCCCCATCCCGAATCCGCATCCACATCCACATCCCAATCCCAGCTGGCCAAAATATCACTGCCATATGCGGTGGGCGTGCTCCGTTAATGCTGCACTCTGGCGGCCCCCGAAATTAACATAATCGTGCTGCCGTTGCTGCTGGGATCGGGATCGGGGATTCGGATTGGGATTGCCTTTGCCTCTGCCTCTGCCCGATGTATCCGCCATGAGTGTGATGCCACAACAAAGTGTTGAATGCTGGCGCTGGCTGTCAAGTGGAGGCCCCCGGGCATTGGCACACTCAGTCGGCACCCGCTTAGTTGTGCAATGGGAGCATCAAAAGTGGTCTGACTTTTACATGGATTTTCTTCGCTTTTTTTTAGTTAAAATAAAATTTTAATAATATGAAAATATGCTTAAAATTTGCTTTTTCGCAAGTGTATGTGTTTTTGGGGGCGTGTGTGTTTTCATATATATAAAAGGGTATCAGCTTTGTGGGGTGTATACGCTTGCTAGTTAGGCATGTAAATCTCTTAAGCATAAATTCACACCGAATAGGCTTCTCTTTTATGTATATGTATATTTTGTTATCATTAAGTTACGCTTATACAATTCGTTACGTATTCTAGCCTAAATGTATACCATCATTTTGTTTTGTTTTTTCCTTTTGCTCTTGTTATCTTGTTCTTTGTATATGTGTTTTCAAAGGATCTTGTAAATTTTAAACTAGTCACTATAAAAATGTTCAACAGCAAAATCGTGTATGCATTGGTGTCTTGAAGGTGGACCAAAAGCGAATGCACAAACAAATCAACTGTCAACTCGAAAAAATCGTAAAAATGTGTTTAAAAATCGATAGCCAAAAGCCATTAATAATTGTATTTGGTTTCTGCAACATGCGCGCACAATAAATTTCACAAAAAAAGAACGTAAAAAATTTACAATTACAAGCACACATAATTTGTTTACCATTGTTTTTAACATGTTTTCTTTTCGGATGCAATCTTTAAAGCTATATAACAATTTTTAGTTTTCATTTTCGCATCTCTCGTTTGGACTCGATCGGATTTCCTATTACCGGTATCGTTCTTGGTTTTTGCCTCAACAAGGATACAACTTAATTAACAGTAGTAAATGATCAACTAAGGAAGTACTTGAAGACTGACAGTGGGTATCCCAGACAACCACTCAACTTAAAGGGGCATAATATACTCATGAGCTTTAAAAATTTAAAATTTAGTGTGTGAATCGTAGGGAGAGTAATTTCATAATCAGCTGAGTGGCGCTGGGGATGCCTTATGCTATCTTAGAGGCTGGTTTACAGGTTTAGTTATTGCAATTGTGTTAGACTCAAGTTCTGTTTGAATGTAAGCTGCCTGCGCGAAAACTGGCTGATTTCTCTACTCATCTTGGCTGGGTGTCGTTGCTGTTTCTATTCCTCCTCACTTTCTATCGCTGGATCTTGGCTTTCTCTCTCACGTACATCACATATTTTACAGTTTAATAATACTTCCTTACACATAATTTATTAATTAATTCATATTTCTCTCTCTGCAGTTATGCAGAGCTAAAATTGGTTGCTTCTGCTGCTATTGTTGCTAATGCTATTGGACAGCTCCATATACACCAGCCAGGCCTTGATTAGATGACGTTCCCTTAGTTGATGATCCCATTGCTGCTCCTGCTTACATTGCTGTTGATTGATCGGCTCCAGTTTACGACAAAAACGGATTTGTTGCTGCTTCCGGTTTGATCCACGGCATGTTGTTATTTTGCTGCAAAGATCGAGATCGGTATTAGTTAGTGCTCGATATTTGTTTAGAGTAAATCTAATTTGCTATAAATAAGCGGACTACATGCAGAGTTTAGAGTTATTTTAGCCAACTACTGGGGTTAGTTTAAAGGTTAAATGTTCTTAGTTTGTTAGGAGGGGAGGTCTACGAGTTAGATAGCGGAGCATGCACATTCGAAAAACATTTTACCCATTTGCATTTATTGCATATTGTATGTGTTTTATTTAAGCGTCCAAGCCTCCATTGATGGCTACAATTAGAAAATATTATGGATCAACTGGGTTTTAGCAGAGCTGTTTAGGGTTAAGATGCGTACTTCTTATCAGAGAAGCAGCAAAGGAAATGAAATTAAATTAGCTATTTAATGATAGTAATCCAAAGAAACCTATTTCCTTTGCTACACTCTTCAGTTGGCAGTTCGTAATTCTCATACTTGCAAGTCAAACAAAAGGTAACTAAATGAAGTTAAAAATTAATTTAAAATAAACAGAAAAACGCAAGCTAAACAATAAACGACAACTTTTGGCAGAGGAAGTAGTAGTGGAGTTGGCAGTAACGACAGCTTCAGCGGCAGCACACTCACTTCCAGCTTGCAGTTGTTGGCCGACGAGGATGAGGGACCAAAACTCAGGGCAGGCTCGGCCACGAAGCCCATGGGAGCTACACTAATGCCCGGGGTTTCGGCCAGCGAATCGGATAGGGCGCTGCTATAGCTGGCAGCATAGCTTGAATAAAGTCTGGGAGTACCATAGTTGCTGTTGATATTGTTATTATTGTTGCCATTGTACATGTAGGTTTCGTCAGCCGGTGCTGTGGGACTATTATAGTATGGACGGTCGGTGAATATATCCATGTTGCGGATGCCATCGATGCCAGGACTCGGACTCATATAGCTGCTGTAAATGGTGCTATTGCTGGTGGAGCTATTCAAGTTGCTGTTGCTATTCATGTTACCGTTGCCAAGGATATTGGTGCTGCTATTGCTGTGGTACGCAGAGCTGTAGACCTCTGAATTCTGCTGTGGCTGGAGGATGGTGGCGGAGGGAATGATGGGATTACTAAACGCACTCAAGAGTTGAAATTCACCCGCGGACGAAGGCCCCAAGTTGAGGCTAGTGGGACGTACGGGAGGCGGAAGTTTGGGCTAGGATATTGGGTTTCACATGCAAAAGTTGCTCAAAACGAAATGACAGAAGGACAAACGATAATAATGGGAAACAAAATGCACACGTGAAATGATAAGATAGTTTCAAAAAGTAAACAGATATATCGATAAATCATCAGACAGCAAAACCTCAATAAAATAATTAAGATACAAGTACAAGTTGGTAGAGTTTCCCTAACACCGCTGCCGCATTTAAAGTCGTCAAAATCCAGGCAACTCACCTGTGAAGTCGCACTAACTCCACCCATTACGGGTGCCCAGGGATCCTGGTTCATGCTGACTGAGAAGGGAGCTTGCTGTTTCAGCTGATTGATGGACGGCACCTGCAGAAAATGAAGAAATCCATTAGTTAAACTTTATCTTTAAGATCCGATCCAAAAATCCACTTACGGCTGGCTGCTGTTGCTGGAATAGATTCGTCTTGGGCGGCATCACGGTATCGCTGAAGGGATTGTATGCCGGCTGATTACCCGTTTGCGTCTGTGGCGCAATCGGTTTGATCAGGTTGTCCAGGTTAACCAGCGCGGAGTTCTCGCCGAGGAAGGAATGGGCATCCTTCAGCGGTTTCTTTGCCGTGGCGCCCGTCGACGGATGCACACTGCTGTTTATAGCTCCATTTCCGTAGTTCGCCGATAGCGGGTCCATGTCATCGAGCAGAGAAGCTGAAAGTGGTTTCTCGTTGATAAGCTCGAATGCGGTTATGTTTATTTTAAGAAAGACTTACCATTATTATTGTTGGAGGCGTGCGAATTGCTCAGCTCACTCTTGTTCCGGTTAGTAATTAAGTCAAACTCATCAAACTCGGGGGATTGCTTCTGTAATACAAATTAAACATGTTAGTAATTAATTTAAATACAAGTAAGAAATAGAAAGCAACAAAAATGTGTAGAATATGCTAGCAAGAAGTCACGCTTATTCAATTACAATATTAAATTAGCTGAATGCAACTAGACATTTGATAGTAAATTAAATTATCTAGGCGGTTCAATAAACTAATACAATGAGAAAAAGCCTTACCTTAATGGCGCCCGTTCCCAGGGCTTTCCAGGGATCATCCAGGCCACCTGCGCCAGCCTGAGGTGCTGCTCCACCCGCCCAGGGATCCGCCAAACCGGCAGCTGCTGCTCCTCCTGCCGCTGATCCTGCTGGCTCTACCAGCCAAGGATCCGCAGATGAGCTGCCATTATTTGCCGCATGGTTAACGGGCGCAGCTCCCAAAGCACCGACAGCAGTTGATTTTATCAACCAGCCCTCAGCAGGAGGACCCGCCGGTGTGGCTCCACGTCCGTTCTGGTTGGCATTACCATTGGTCTGTAGCCAGCCCTCATTGGATGAGCCCGAGGCCACCGATGGTGACTGGGTACGACCTCCCCAGGCGTCGCTTCCAGCTGCTCCAACCAATGGCGCCGAAGTCATCGGCACTCCGGCACCCATGATTGTACGCGGGGCAGCGGATGGATTCCAGGGATCAACTTGTGGTGATGAAGTTCCCGACCAGGGATCGGACAGTTGGCTGGGCGCTCGGGGACCGGGCGTGGCCCACGGATCGACAACAGCCGCTGGAGCGCCGCCTGCAGCACCCAACGGCGGACTCGAAATGCTCGTGGCGCCTAGCGAAATGTCCAGCAGATCGAGCAAATGACTCTGAGGCTCCTCCTTTTTGGGCGCGGGAATGGGTCGTCCATTTGGATCCCTAATAAAGTAAAGATTTGATTAGCAGCGGAAGATGATAGAGTACTCCCTCTACTTACTTGAAATCCTGCTCACTCTGGCTTAGGGCCAGTTGCAGACGCACATCATCGCTGCGCCGCTTGGCCTCCTCCTGCTCCGCTTCCTCGCGTGACATTGCCATGGCCAGCTGGAGCTGAAGTTCCTCCTCGCCGGCTGTCTGGGGCCGAACCATTTCCAGCTCGGAGACAGACTTGGGCGGCTCCTCCTGCCACCCCGGAGGCAGATCACGCTGCGATGGCCCATCAATGTACCCATCGCTGCCGAAACCACTCGGATGTTGGGCGAATCGCTCCTTGGCCTTAAGCGCCTTGACACGCTCGTTCTTTAGCCGCTCGTCGTCCTTCAGGAGAATAACCAGCTGCTTTGCCTTCTCACGGACATGGGTGCCCTGATCCTTGCCCTCCTCGAAGTAAACGAATTCGCGCAGCGTTTGAATGGCAAAGATGTTCTCCTTGCACTGCTGGGCCACCTTCTCGGTACCGGTCTTGATCAGGTACTCCAGCAGGATGAGTGCCTTGTAGACGTGACGCCAGTTCTTGCCGTGATCGTTGAGACGCTTCCAGATCATTTGCATGATTTCCGAGAAGGCGACCACATTGTAGGTGAGGTCCGCTACCTCACCCATAATGGCGGCCGACGGACCCCACGGATCATTTGAGGTGGCCTCGCGCACTTTGACCTATTCCAAAAGAATATGATTTTACAAATGGCTGCTTTGAATACAGATCAATTGGATCACTCACCTGAGCATCGGAGTAGTTGTGCGCAAGGTTCTTGATGTTTCTGCGCAGACCAGCGACATTGACCTGCATATCGTCCTTTTGCTTTCTCACTGTGTGACGAGAAGGATGGAAGGGGGTATTAACATGGCTAGATCTTGTCGATCCTACCCTCGAATGGAATAGGATGGATAGGAGGTTTTTGGGTGTAGGGGTTATTGGCTTTCGGGTTAATTTCTGCTATCGAAAAGTCCCGCTTGGATGTGGATGCGAATAGGTGTGGGGTTAATTTGGGATTTAAGTTATTTTTTGACAGTTTCTGTGAAGTTTTCTGAAGTGTAGACCGAGTCTAAAGTGTTAGATGTGTGTCGGACTACAATATCTGAACAAAAACCAACAGAAACTGGTGAAGACAATTGGGTTCCAATGGTTTTGGAACTTGTGTGGAAGGTGTTACGTGATCTGTGTGGTGAGTTTTGCTGCTCTGTGTTGCCGCTCGGTGTGGTGAGAGTTGAAACTCTAATTCAAATCGATTCGAATCGGTTTAACATATCCCATTTTTTATTTGACGATGCTTTTTTTAAAAAGAAATTGAAGGTAAATGGGATGGATTGACATTCAGACTTACTTTTCGTTTGTTTTTGTATTTGCGTTTTACTTTGCTTTTTATTTTCTATTCTTTTGGGCTTTTGCTTGAATAAAAGCTATAGATTCTTTTGCCCTTTATTCGTTTTGTTTTTTATTCGGTTTGGTTTATGTTTATTGCGGTTTAAGTGCTCCAAAGCAAGCTAAATATGAGATACAAGATAAATACAATCAAAATACATAGTAAAAGAGTACACATACGGATATACATATTTATATATAGTCAAATGTTGGTCGTTGCAATGGTGCAAAACACACAATTAGATAGATAAAAGAATTGCTAAACTCAAGAGTGAAAGCATAATTTAAAAACAACAAAAATAAATAAAATCCTCCAATTTTAAAGCGCTGCTTTAAAAACCACTCGAGACCTTACAATACTAGATATGTAGGCCCAGTCCAGAGACCTCCTATAAGAAATAATTCAATTTGCGGGAAACGAAATGCAGACAGAAGGGAAAAACAGCAGGGCAAAAAAATAACACAAAACACAGCAAAGAGTATTTCCCTTGACATTTCCAAGGCGACTGTCCAATACACTGCACAAAAAACAATCAAGACAAGATTAATTACAAATAGAGCAATAAATTTTAACCGTTTTAAATAATTATACAAATTGATTATCATTATTTCATTAAAAGGTCAATCCACTTTATTATAACAGATCTTTTTGGATTCTTCAAATTTCTATCCCCAATCTCATGTTTCAAAACACCCCAACAAACAATTTCACTTAGCTAATGAACCCCACTGCATCAAATTCATTGGCTTGAACTTAACCCATGGCAGACCAAAGCAAGAAGCCGCAAAAATGCAAAATAACCAAGAAACAAGAATCAAAAGTGGACAGACTATCGTCTACGACCATGTCTGGATATGCAAATTCTGCGTCCAAACTGCATTATGCATTAAATGGCGACCAACAACCACAGCGAGAAATTATAGCAAATGAATTGATTTTTCCGCCTTCCTTTTCACGGTGTACGTCTATTTTTAAAAGCAAAAAATGCACATCGTATAATCAAATTGTTATCGATTCGCTGGCGAAAATTCTTTAAGAACTTAGAATAATGCTGTTCTCAAACATAAAGAAACCTGAGTATATATACATATATATCTTAGTGCAGCCGACTGACCGTTGCAAATTGGAGCAGATTACAGATAAGATAGCTACGTGCCTTTGTACAAGCAATACGAAGTGTTTTAAAACTGTCTTTGGAGAAAGTAGATAAAACCGCATTTCGTCACATTGCGTGGGTTACACAAAAAGGCAATTCCAAATAATTTACAAGGTAATTAAATTTATTAAAAATAATATTATCGGGCAATAAACAGATAAAAAACACAGTAAACAAATTACTTGTTTTTGATAAGCATATACACCATTTTATAAGGAAAACGATAAGGTTGAATATCTTTATCTCTATATTTCTATTGGAAATCTCCCCTTATAAACAGGGTACTATTATACCCGTTTTTTTAGCAATTAAGAAAGTAATTAACCTCATGAAATCTCAAGAAAAGTCACTGCTAAAAGTAGAATGTGAAATAGCGAATATTAACCAGTTTATAACTGGAGAATCATTGTCGGTTCTGATATAAGCACCGTTCTTGTGGCCGTTCGACAACTTTTATATTTATTTTTGTTTATTTTTCGTGTAAACAACGCACTTGACACATATCGAAGAGAGCCGGCAGCGGCGAAACTCCATCGAGAGCCCGCTTCTCAAAACTGTAGCTCACAGATAAACCAGTTTCCCAAGTATTCGAGCTATGCGAGAAACCGAGTGATAAAGTGGGGGGAAAACTCGCATCCGGGGAGCAAAATTCATTGACCGATCCACAGACTACGATCGTAGTGAGAAAGGGCTATCTGTTTGTTTGTTTTCATTTAGTCGAAAGAAGGCGAAATAATTTAATTAAACTACGCAAATGAAGTGCAAGAGTCAAGAAATACTGGGTGGTGTTTTTGGTTTCTGGTCTGTTTTCTGTTTTTGTTATGGTGGTTGCCTGAACTTGAGCAAATTGAATGCCAGACAGGGCAGGAGGGGGAGACAACGAAGCTTTCTTTGTGTTTCTGCACTTGACTTTCGGCAAGACGTCGCCGTTTTATTGCCAAAAAAAATATATGTACGCCTGTGTGTGGGGGGGGTATCAAAACAAACAGAATGCTGAACGAGTTGCGAATCACTTTGTTCCAAGGCAGGGAGCCTTGACGGGGCAGCGGTTCAATGAACGTAGCGAAAAAGCTTCGCAACACTGCTCCAAACACCGAACTGAAAAACCAAACCGAAAAGGAAGCGGTGCTCCGTGCGTTGTGCTCCCCGATTGAAATGCGCGATGGAACTGATCAGTCGGGGATCGCTTGTTATATCTAAAAGCAATTAAAGGCGAGCGAAATATTCCACATCCACGAGGCTGCTTGACGTGCATTATTGTCAGGCGTTTAGCATGTTTCCGCTAAGGTGAAATATTGATGAAAGCCTGTCGGTAATCACCTAAAAGATCGTTCTATCTGGCTATTATATTTATTCTTCCACAATAAACAGTCGAGCTTTTCTATTTTGCATTTCTTGTAACTTGAAGAGCATCTTGTATTATTAAATATAAAATAAAAAATATTTAATTTTTTTAACTTGTTTTAGATTTGGATGACAATTGTAAGAAATCATTCCATTTTGAAAATATGGCTTATCGTTTCTGGAATTTCGAATTGAAGGCTAAATCGGAAACGTTTTAAACTTTATAGCAAACATTAAAAGCTTATCAGATTAGTGTGCTCTGGATTCTCAATAAAAAATAGTTTTGTGGAATTCCAAACTATGTTATCACACTTTCAAGATCACTTTATGTTTTTGTTTACTGAAGAATTTTTTTTTTTTTTTTTTAATATTGAAAACTATTGGTAGAAATGTGTCATTAAACGCAGCTAATCTCCCTACTTCATTTCTAAATTCCGATCATTTTAGGGAATTTCCACTGTCTGAAGATACGCTTCTTTCGCGAATAGAATGTTTGCTTTTGGTTTACGGTTATCTGAGCTTTTCGAGATGTTTTTCTATTAGCATCGCAGGCCGGCGAAAAGGGTTAACCGCCGGCGACGAAGGTCACTGTTCGCTTGATGATGCTGCCCACTGTGCAACACGATCGCCCGGCCCCTCCCCGATTCCCCCCTTCCCCCTCCCACCGACACTGTTGCATTTTCCAAACCTGCTGCATCTGTTGTAAATGCGGGCGTACATTACATAGGTATCATATAAATATATACAAATTAATGTGTACATGGGTGCTTTCTGCGGCTGTGTGCGTGTGATAACGAGTCAGAAATGCGATTAGATTTCATTTGTGTCACTCAAACTACACACAAACACAAACACACACACACCGACGCACTGATGGGAGGCCCAAATGTGCGAAACTGAAATTGAAACTTCATTCATTACTCATACGCCCCCCGTTGCAAACATAAACCCGTTTCCACCTACGCCCCTGGCAACCCTGGAATCACTATGACTAATCATTCGACCGGCTAACGGCACTTATCAAATTAAAACAACACAAAAGTCAAAGCCAAAGAAGCGTTATCAATAAACATAGTTTCAACTGTTAGCGGGGGGAATTACATTTGGGCAGGGGGATCTTTAATTACGAAAATCATTATTATAAAAAGTAATCCCCAGAGAGAGAGAGAGAAAGAGAAATATGTTTGTTGCCCCCTCCCACTTACTCTTTCGCTCACCTGCAATGTTGCTGTGTGTTTGTTGTTGCTTTTGCTTTTGTTGCTTCACTGCAGTTCGCCTGTGTGTGATTGCGTGAGTGAGTGTGTGTGTGTGAGTGGGGGGCTCCGTGTGTGTCTGTGTGCCTGTGTGTGTGCGACTCCTCCTCCCCAACTAGTTTTCTTTTCTATATTTTACGACTTTCTTTTCTTTCTTTTTTCGGACTCGAATAGACACAGTCACAAGATGACGATGACGACAATGCGACGTCAACAAAGGGAAAAACAGCGGAGCTGCGCGCACGATACGGGTATCCAAGATCCTGGCACTTTTTCGACTTTTCGGGCTCTCGACTGCGACGTTCGAGATGATTTTACAGCTTATTTACCCTTTGCACTCTGCACACAAAACACGAATTATTATTTCTTTATTCTTTTTTTTGCACTCTGCGCTGCAGTATGACCGCGCCTTAGCGATTAATTAATACCGTCCGGCCGAAGAAATACCATTATTTAATATACTAAACGAACATCAAAATACTATAGATTATAATCAAATTCAAAAAGAAAGGAAAATATATTATTGACTGTATTAAATTATTTGAACGCTGATCAAGCGATTTCGAACTCCTTTCCAATGTATGGAAAATGTTTAATTTGTTGTAATATAGCCTGTTATTTAAACAAATGGCGTTTTCGAGAGAGAGCGGCTATAAATTAGGGATGGGAATGCGCTTTCATTGCACATCTCTAATGTTAAAATCATTTTTAACGGTCTGCGGAATGTGTCCTCGCTAATGTTAAAGTGTGTCCTTGCTAGGTAGCCTCGTCACCGTGAGACCGTTTAACTTAGCGAGGACACCACCCGCAGCTAGACCGTTAATGTTAATCTTAACATTTCTGTTAAGACACCGGAAACCACTGAAAAAGAGGTCTGGCAACTCCGCCGGTTTGAAAACTTGAAAGTGTTTTGCTATAATAAAAGTATTGTTTAACATTAATTTCCCCAGAAAAGTAACACCTTTCCAGAGAACATGGTCATTTGCTCCCAGCTCACCTTATAAAGTGTTAGTTCCCAAAACCAATTCAAGCATGCAATAAAAAATCAGTGGTGATTACACTTTTCCAGTTGTCATTATTTAATTCAGTAGAAATGGAATAACACAACTCTTTACTAGTAAACATTTCAAATACAAAAATGTTGCCTTACCCATTTCTTAAAGAATTGATGAAGCAACATGAGGATAATTTTTACCGGAAACCTCGAGTATTCCGGCGTACAGCATTTTATTAAAAATGTTTCATTTTAATTTTAAAAATTTTTTTAAATATTTTTTTAAAAGATATTACGCTAAACCACAACGTTGCATACCAAATAATAAAATAACTCAAAAGATTCTGAAGTCCTGCATGAATTTTTATAACGGAGCTTAACTCTAAAGATTTCGATAAAAAATAAATGGTCGTTAAAAATCTATCGAAAAAATAATGTTAAAATTTTTCTGAGATTTGAACCCAAATTGTCATTGCCAGTCATGTTTCATGTGGAATGAGCCCTTTATAAAGGCCTTAAAAAAACCCAAAAAGTAACACTAATATTAAAACAAATCCAAATTCAATTTTTATTTACGATTTTATTTAGAATACCATTTTGATTTTTATATAATTACAGTTTAAAATCTATTTTCTCAATTTGTTAACGAACTGATAACAATATTTTTTTCTCGTTTTTTTTTGTTTGTTTTGTATTCGTTTATTCATGTGCACGGATACGGATGTGCTTGTGTGGGTGGTTTTTGGGTGTTTTCATGTGAGTGAGTGCTATTCGTTATTAACATTAGCTGCGGTTCGTTGTTGCTGTCGTTTAACTCTAAGTACCTACTTGTAGATGTTCAACGTTCGTACGTGTATACAGTTATTAAATATAGATTATGTGTATTTGCAGTTGCATATTCGATATCGCCACCTTCCCGTCTCTATAGGTTGATTTTCGGTTTTCAATTTCAGATGGAAAAATATTTTAAAATCATATTAAACTGGATTTCATTTCGAATATAGTTCCGTGAAATTGAAAACCGTAAAGCGACCAAAACACACACATACGCGAAATTGAGCCCCCAAACAAATAAGCTTAAATCATAAGACTGTCCTCGTGCGTTTGTCCTGATTTTTCTGGGTCCCTTGAGCCCCTTGAAATCTGATCGAAAAAACTCAACAAAAAAGCGTCCGGTCCAACAAACTTTTCGATTTAGCGATGGCTTAAATAAAACATAAGAACTAAGTTAACTTAAGGCATACAAATCATACGAAGCTCGCTCCTTCCGCTCCTTCCGCCGCTTGCATGCTGCTCCGCCCGGTCTCCATCGATTGCGCCTCCTCCGTCCGTCAGCGATTTACAGTAAAATAATATGTTTGCTTTCGGGGAAACCCCCCCGAGGAGGAGCCTGGGGACTCACTCCTCCGGCGGTTCCTCCGGTATCTGGAGGCTCTGCGCCGCGTGCGGATACTCTGCGTGCACGGAATTGGAGTGCACGGACTCGGAGTCCTCCTCCAGGGCGTTCGCCTTGCTGGGCGGCGGCTTGAGTGCATCACTGCTCACCGGCGGCTGCACCAGATTGGGGATATACTCGACCGTCTCGTACTCGGTCTTGGCCACCGCCTCGTGGTCCAGATCCCGCTCCAGATCGCGCTCCCTCTCCCGCTCCCTCTCCAGCTCCTGCTGCAGGGGATCCTGAACCTCTGGGGGGACCAGGGCTGCCGACTCGTCCTGGGCCACGCCAACATCCGTCTGGTTGAGTGAAGTGGCCGGCGGATTGGGCTCCTGGAGCTCCACAATCACGGGCAGCGTTTCATTGGGTTTCGGTGTCGTGGTGCTAGTGGTTGTGGTGGTGGGTGCAGTGGTGGTTATCACCTCGGTGGCAGCCACCTGACTGCTGCTCGTCTCTGTGGTCGTCGTCGTCGTAGTTCTGGTGGTGGTGGTGGTCTCCTCGGTGCTGCTCGTGGTGACCGGATTCGCTGTTGTGGACTCGTTCTTGGCCACTTCCGGCTCCACAGGAGGAGGCAGAGGTGGTGTCTGGGTGGTGGTGGTGCTCAGCAAGAGTGGTGGTGGCAGCGGCGACAGCACGGGACTGACCAGTGTGCTGCCAATGAGCACCGGATTGCCCAGGGTGGCAATGATCGGCGGCAACAGCTCGTCGTTGGTTTTGATCAGCGAAGGCACCAGCATCTGCATCACCGGCTTGGCATCCTCGCGACCACCCAACTTCAGATTGGTCACCATTATGGGCAGGTCCACCTTGTACAGCATGGGCAGTACTGTGCACACCTCCTGGTCGTTCTCGAAGCACTGCGATCGTCCTCGGATTCGGGCCTCCTGCACAGCCATCAGTCGACACAACTCGTTCAGGCGCACGTCACACATTATGGGATTGTCTGGAAATAATATTAAAGGATAACTGAGGATATTTGGTTACCGATGATGCCTTACCATCTAGATGTATCTCCAGTTTGCCGGGAACATTGTGATTCTTGCAGCGCGTGTTGGTGACGAGTTCGCTTGATATGGTCGAGATCTGGTTGTTGGTCAAGTTGGCCTGGCACAGCACGGGCAGACCCTTGAAGTCCTGCTCCAGCTTGGTTATATTGTTATATGCCACCTTGAGGATCTTCAGGCTGGGCAGCAAGGTCTACGGGAAAGTAAAGCCCATTAGTAAGTATGTTAAATAGTTAATCCAAAGTTAGAACTCACCATTTCCAGAGGCTTCAGCTCCGCCAGCTGATTTCCGGTGAGGTCGAGGATGTCCAAGCGGATCATGCCATCGAAATCGCCCACCTGGAGGTGCTCCAATCGATTCCCGGCCAGATTCAGTATCCGGAGATTCGCCAGACCGGCCAGGGCTCCGTTGAGGGAATCGATTCTGTTGTTATCCAGGTCCAGATTGATAAGAATCAGATCCTGAACTCCCCGCGGATCGGGCAGCAGGCGTTGGATGCGATTGTTGGACAGGTGCAGGGTCTTTAGCGCACGCAGTCCATGCAGTTCGGCCATCGAGAACTCTTCGATGTCGTTGAAGGAGAAGTTGGCCACCTTTAACTTGAGGATCGGCAGAAGGGACGAGTTCAGTGACTTTATGTGGTTACAGCCCATTAGAAGGGTCTCCACCTTGGAGCAGGAGGCGAACTCATCCTTGGAGAGGTACTCCAGCTCATTGTTCTCGGCCATGACCTCGGAGAGATTGACTGCGTTGCGGAGGACGCGATCGAAGGATCTCAGTTGGTTGCAGTGTATGTGCACCGTCTCCAGGCTGTGCATTCCGGCCATGTTGGCGGGCAGTCGTTCCAACCGGTTGTTGTGGGCCATCAGAAGACGCAGCTGACTGTTATCCGGCAGCTCCCCGTCCAGCGATGTGATGTTGTTCGCATTGATGAACAGCGACTGCAGGTTGTCCAGATCGTGCAGCGACCCGTTGAGCGACTCCAGTTGGTTTCTGCCCAAATGCAGGATGAGCAGGCTCTTGGGAAAGGATCCCTTGTCCAGGCGCTGCAGGATGTTGCTCACCAGGATCAGGTTCGTCACACTCTGGATGCCCTTCAAGTCCTCCTGCTGCACCGCCCGTATGTTGCACCGACCGATGTCCAGAGTCTTCAGGCTCGGCATGTGGCTCAATGCGTGCTTCGGGATCTCGTCGAGTTCGTTGTCGCCGATGCTTAGGTAGGTGACATTCGATAACCCGCGGAACGGCACCTCGGGCAGCGATCTATAAATAGCGACAACAAAACAAATCCATTACAAATTCGTGTTATTAGAAGGAGAGATCCGGATTGGAGATATGGAGATATGGCTGTCAGAGAAGAACACTATCTTCTTAAAAATTTAGTTTAGTCACTAATCGATTGAAATTGTACTTCTTAATTCTCAAGTATTGAATAATATTATCTGGGAATATCTGCAGAAGGATGCAAAATAAAAGAGCAAGGGATCCCAAAAGGATTTTCCGAGACCGAACAGCTCTTTCATGTTCTATTGAAATATTTTATAGTCTTTGGTTTGGTAAGGTTTTTCCGTATAATCAGGAAACATAAATTATTTAGAAGATAACATTAGACGGTTATGATGACATTAGCACAGTTCTTGCGTATATTCATTAGAAAATATAAACAAAAACCATTTAATCTAAAAACCTTAAATCGTATTTAATGTTGTGTATAGAAAATCCCATCGTAACTCCAACTTTAGATGGCATTTTAATTTTATGAATGGTTTTCACAATAGAGCAATGCCCCTTAAATGTGATTCACGCCATGACAGCGATTCAAGCCAATCTGTAATTAGTTTTGAATGGGCCCATATCAAGTTTCGCATCCCTGGCCTATCTTTGGACCCGATGACGCAGCCTTATCAGGGGCTACGGCCCCCGAAACCACCGACCGCCGCTCCGCTGCACCTGATCGGGCATCAGTATCTTTATCGACGTCTGCAGGTGGCTATTAAGTTGTCGCCGTCGAGGCGCCAAACAGCCCCCAAGAACAAGAACAGCAGATTCATGATGGGAACTGGGCTGGATGGCGTGCCAAGTGCATCCTTGGCGCCCGTTATTGGCCTGTGGATGGGATGTGGGATATATGGGATGGATGGATGGACAGTGGCCAGTGGCCAGTGGCCAGTGCAGCAGATTGATTGGCAGGCTCTATTTTTAGCCAGACGATCTTGATTGATTGCTGGCTTCGGGGAGGGAGTGCTACTTTATCTGCCGAGCCGGGCTTGTCAGGCCTTGATTATGTAATGAGAGAACTGGCTGCTCCTCCTCGGGATACTGTATCCATAATGAGCCCGTTGAACTTGAGCACACCGCACATAGATATCGAGATAGATGGTCGGATGCTTCGGTATGCGCGATCGTGCAGAGATATATGTATCCACAATTCCTTAACGTCAGCGGTATAATTGTCACACGACCTAAACTGGCCCCTTGATCATTGATTGAGCGTAATAATGAAATTCAATTGGACTGCCTGCTTCGCTCTTGACTGACCCCGGACCAAAAGACCACGGAACACGGAGAGAACGGGGAGTCGTACCGTATTCCATATAGGTATATACCATATTTACCCGAAAATCGAAAACAAAAACAAGCATTCGGCTATTGAATTCTCTGTTATTGTTTACCATGCTGCCGGAATATTGAATATAATCCGTTTTCATCGGCAACACTATCTCGCTATTTAGGAACAGACAGAGCGGCTAGTAATATTCCATGGGACACATGCCAGTTATCATAATTAATGACCGAATGAAGCCGTCAACACATTTCACACACAGTTCTCAGGGCTGTGACTGCATTCTGATAATGGTGGTAATAACAAGAGTAATGCAATAATAGCCTCAAACAAATCTGCGAGTTATTGAACATATAATGGACATATAGTAAACCCCGAGCATGAGACCTTCTTATCGCCTGAGCGAGGCACAAGACCAAATCCATAAATCTATCGAAAAGGCCACATAACTCGTACAGTACCCCATTTATAAAGATTCGATCATCCAGAAGTCCTTATGTCCGTTCATTCAGTAGTGTTGCCCCCGCTTTACTTGATTACTCGATTTAGAGCGTCATTAAAAGAGATCATAAACTCAAGTTTATTATTTTTTGGCGCCACTCATAAAAAAGATTGAATGTTTATTAAAAAAAAAATCAACAAAACAGTGCTTCAGTATTTCTTATCAGAAATGTTCTTGGACTAGATTAAGGTGCATCAGTACATTTTTAACGTTATAATTCCCTTTTAAGCTTACAATATTTTCGTAGAAAAAACATTTGTTTGATATCATATTTCGTTTCCGTTTCATTGGAATAAAAACAAGTAATATTTTAGATTTCCAACTAATATCTGAAACAGAACTTTACAAGCATCAATTTGAGGGAAAGACAACGAAATCCCAAAAATTTGGCCGGAAGAGAATTCTGTGATTCGTACACTTTCCGGAAATTCCAGATCAGTGATAACACCGTGATGGCGCCAAAAAGTCATCAAATGTTTATAGCTGGTTTAATAGTTATTTTTTAAATATTTTTTAGCTTTTTCACTTTAGAATGAAAAATATGGAATATTTAAAATTTCTACCAGTGCATATGAATACACATGTGTGGTAGCGGTACTTTTCCTGGCTGGGTTGGCATGATTTGGTCAAAGCGCGATATTAAGGCAATAGGTCAATTGTTATAAATTGACATCAATGTAAAAAGCGTTCCCCCAAGCAGCCAGAATCGGAGGCAGTGGCATCAGAGGCACGCGCTCTCCGCTGGACTCTCGATACTCGATGCTCGATGCTCGATTCTCGGTTCTGGGGAAGATCGGCGATCGGGGAGATGGTGCACAACACTGATTCGATCAAGTCGGGTAATTAAATCATTTCATCTTGCCCACAAACACACAAATTGCATTCGGGAGATGATAAATCGAATAGTTAAATCTAAGGGGGTAAAGAGAACATGACTTCAGAAAGGCAATTTGAAAACTACATATTCCCAGAACTCACACGGCACTTTCTAGGAATTCGAACCGATTAGAAAATATTTAAAATATACTAATGTTTCGAAACTACAACAAGTTATAGTTTCTTTAGAAATTTTTTATTTTATTCACAAGAGTGTGTATTTAATAAAAGTCACATTTTGAATTAAAAAAAAACAAGCTAATAAATTCCCAATAAATTCTAGGAAACAATAAAGATAAGTATATTAAAAAATGCCGAGCTTGTTATAAACAAGAATCAAACTACCAATAACATTTGGTATTATAATTTCTATAACAAATATTTTTTAAAATTTGATAATGCCTTTAAAAAAATGTTTTTAGTCAAATTTTCATTCAACAATGACTTTCGTGTATGTATTAATTATTCAAATAATTTTTTTTCGTGGCTCGATTCTTTAAATTCCTTTCTCTGAATGAATTTCTTTGGGCACAAAGAATCCTGAATCATTCGAGCTCTGAATCGAGACTTTCTCGCTTTAAAACAACAGATTCAAATATCAATGAACCCGCGGCAGGCGCTTATGAAATAGGCTCGAATGTTATTTCTATACCGGGGAGAGATCGCTAGATCGGCGGCATTTATTTATATTTCTTATATTATAATTGCCAATATATAGAAGACAATGCGACAGTGAATTGAAATTCATTCAGAGTCCGAGTGAGAAAACGTGCAGGCGCCGTTGAAAAGATGCCTTCGACAAACTGCAATTTTGTGTACGCATTAAGTATACGTCGTACACAGCCAGCTTATAAGGTGAAGTATATAGAGAGTCCTCTCCATCAATACAGACACGCTGTTGTGTTGATAAGAGACGCTATTATCGGTTATCAATTCAGTAACAACAAAAACAATAACATAGCATCGTCTTTAGATTAAATTAGTAGCGTGAGAGTATACGATAGGATCCAATCGGATCCCGAGCCAGTTGGTAATTTGCAGCAATTCAATGCTACTTCCTAATTGAAAAATTAAATCATCTGGTCGGCAATTAAGAGGCGACTGCAGCAGCTCCACATCCATTCCAATCCATCTCCTTCGCAATTTGCCCAATTGAGCCATAGATAATGAGGCGGCACTGACGGCTCTTTGACGTAAACAAACGACATTGTTATTGTTTTAGTATCTACATATATGGCTGTAAACAAGACCTGGGGATCCGATCTGAGAAGACCGTTTTTTTTTCGTGAATTTACATAAGCGTATTGAAATTTGTGTACATTTTGCATTATTATTTTTCGCTCGGTTTTTATTGGGTTTAAGGAACCTAAATTGATAGCCGTCCGAGCGGAAAATTCTGCCTTTCTGCGGAACTCGGCTACTGGCCTTGAACTCCCCAGCAAAGATATTTTGATTGAATCTATGGCAGGGAAATTTCCCCAATAAATAATTTACCCACCTTAGTCGAAAGAAATCGTCTCTGGCTGACGGGAAATTTTAAATTCTTATCGAATATGTACTGAGAAGATCTTTGCTGCTAACTATTTTCCTTCATTTCCTATATAAAGTTTTTGATAGAAGGAAAATACCCTAAAAAATTATATGTGTTTCAGAAAAGAACATAGATTGGATTATACATGGGAAACTTTAAAAACCAACCATTACCAAACCTACACACAAAATGTTTTATCATTACATTTTTCAATCTATAAAATACAAATACATAAAGTCATTTTTAATTTTTGTAAAATAGTGACTCAGATAGAATGTTCGCCCAGAAAAACCCCTTATTGAGCGACGTTGCTCCTTCTCGCGGGAAAATGTAACGGAAACAATGAGTCAACTCACTTTAGGCCGTTCCACTGCATCCGTAGCTTGTACAAATTGAAGTTCATATCCGTAAACGATCGCATTTCCAGGTCGTCGAGGTGTGAGTACGTGATCTTGAGGTCTATATTGGTGTCCGTTCCGAGCTTATTGGCCAGGCTGTCGACGACGGCATTGAAGGACTCCAGTTTCTCGCAGGAGAGCTCCACATGGTTCCAGGCCTTGCCCGTTTCGCAAGTGCAGGGCGAGATCTCCGGTCGCACGGAACATTGGAGCGTCGCCAGGTGAAAGACTGTGTACACGAGGGAAGTCATTTTGCCGATTGATCGTTCGATCGGTCACTCAATAATTGGAATTTCACAATTCTTTGGCAGGGCGAAAAGGACACTTTAGTTTATTAACAATCTGTTCGGTTCACAGTTCACAAATCACGGGTTTCCGGTTCGATTCCAGGGACACGCTGCATTCGCTCGGGCGGCGGATTACCAACTGTTTTGAGCAGGCAGCTCCGAAAAACACGGAAAACTCGGAATAACCCACTAGGCGCACATATGCGTGCGTGCGGGGGTTTCCATGGCAGATCGGTTTTCCAGCAGGATTTTGTAGATACTATAAACCGCTGGCATCGGATTTCTGATTTCGGTTTTCAGAGCAACACAGTCTCACAGTTTATCGGTTTTCGGCTTTTTCTTTTTCAAAAACACACGCGCACAAGAACAACTTCTCGAAGATCGGTTGGTTGGTTCGATCGTATCGATGGGATATGGCGATGGGCGAGCTGGAGATGCTCCTCCTCCCCTCCCTATCTGGCTAGACCTCTTGACCCGTTTGTATATGTGTAGAGCGTCGATGTACGGAATTAATCTTCTAAAAAAATTGATTTTGTTGTTTAATTGTGGATTTCATACACCGCGAGACTCTCAGTATATATGGGACGTCTTTACTCCAGAACGAGGTGTATGCGACTGTTAGTGGAGGATTCGTATATGTTGCTTTCTGTTGCTGTTGCTGCCGGCGTCTCTGCTTCTGCTGCTGCTGCTGCTGCTGCTGAGTTTTACTCTCTATACGATCTCATACGATCTCTCGACGAGATCTTTGAGCGGCTGTTTGACCAATTGGCTACTTGAGATCTGGCTATAATTGTCCACAACACTCAATTACATGTGTTCCTGTTCTTTCGGCGCCAGGCATCAATCTCAATCTCAATTTCAATCTCCATCTATATCTGCAACTCAATCTCGATAGCGATGTGCCCCCTTCAATGCTGTTGATGTTGCCAGTTCGCCTGATGTTGCTGCTGTGCTGCTGCTGCTGCTGTTGCCGTTGGGAAGTTCTTCGGAACCTAGTTCTATGTATGGGGCATCATTATACTGCCATGGACACATGTTGGTACTTACATATGTGTGTACTGCTGGCTGCCTTACGCACTCCCAATAAATTGTCCTTTACATAGACATCTGGCACTCGCCTCGCCGAGAAATGTTTTTAATTATGACTTTTCGGATCGTATCGGATCGTTGGCAGCGCTTGAATGGAACCAGCTTGTTTAAGGATCTCTGCAGCCCAATTGAGATTGGGCCAAATGAAAATTTTCCATTGGCGCCACAGCGATTCAGCATTTGAGGAGACGGGGCGACAGGGAGCCGTGGAGCAGGGAGCAGGAGCCATGCATCAAAGTCCGCTGCCTTAATTTATCTCCAAGTTCTGGGCCCGCATGCATAATTAAACACTGGGCGCCTTAAATGCGCTCGCCACAAATTCCGCAAATTCCCCGGATTGCGCGTGCCAACGATGTCTGCTCCTCATCGTCTGCAATTCTGGATGCAATTAATCATCGGGATCATCGGGGGGCGGCAGCTGAGTGGCTTCTGTTTTGCCCATGCACCACATCCATCTCCGTTTTCCATGCAGGCTGCAAGCTCCCGAGAAACCTTGGCACGATTATGTTATGTTTAGGGCCGTCGGAAAGATTAACTTAATTACATACAGTACGGTCCATAGATGTAAGCGGGTTGATCGACGTAGGTATTTTCTTGATCATATTATAATAAATATAGAAATTTTCCAAATATTCAAACACAAATTTCTAAAGTCATTTTCAAGTAAAACCATTAGGAAAATAAGGATTTTCTATTGTAGGTTGCATATAGCCTTAAAAAGGTAAGTTTTTAATCTTTTTCTGGGTAGATTTAAGGTGTCTACTTTAAGCTAAGTAACAGCAAACGTGAAATTATATTTAAAATTGTTAGAAAAGATTCAATATTTAAAAAAAAAAAACGACAAACAGTATGATTTAATAAAAAGAAGGTACCAAAATTATAATTATATTCCCGATTGAACTTTATAAAAAAAATAGTTCGAAAAAATGATTGAAACAACATTTTTGAACCGCACTGTGATCCATAACTGGATGTATAAAAATATACTTCGATTACGTAGCCAAGCTATTTTTAGCATCCTATCATTTTGAGTAAATATTAAAGAAAAGCGGCAATATTAATTATTATTTTTATTCATGTTTTGCCAATTCTAGGTATTTCTTTTTTTTTTGCACATAAATTATTTCAACATTTTCGTGTGACAAATTTTCATGTTTCGATTGCGGACGACAACAATAACAAGAGTAGCGTAGGATTGGAATATCGATGACGGTAAAATGGGATGCTAGATGTGGGCCTGGTCGGGTGGGATGTTTTGGATATGCCTCCTGAAGCGCTTCTGCTGAAGGGTTATCCACTTGAGATGATCTGCACATTCCGACGGTCGTCATCGGTCATCCAGCAATCATGTGCCATCGGGCCCACGTCAATGCCGAATTGGCGCCGGCCAAAATATTTGGCTGGATTTTGGAATTCGGCTGTCGTCACGGCTCGGTTCTGCTTTTCCACCACGTCACCCGACGAGGGGACGCCACCGCCATTTGGGACAATTGAAAGCATTCCACTCGTTGTGTGGTCCCCACATCCAAAAGTCCATCCATTCAATCCAATTCCAATCGCCATTGTTTCAGTTAATAAGTGTGTTTATTTTGCTCCGTTATCGCAGCCGAAAAAGCGCTTTTGCTTGGGCTCTGTGTTGTGTCCCATAGTGTGTGGATACATATCAGTTGGATATTATTATTCTAAATAGGTTGAAGCATTTGCTAAAGGTCCTCTCCATGTGTTGGTGTTGCCGCAATCTTCGTCGTCTTCTCGATTTAAACAGAACTTAGCCTTTAACTAAATTAAATACAATTCTTTAAAGTAAAATGTACAACAAGCACAAGGTGGCCAGGTTTCCATCGCTTCCATCGGCCGCCTACTTTTGCTCGGCGAACTTAGCGATCTGCGGATACTTGGTGGACTTGAAATCCGCATCCTGCTTGATACGCTCCTTTACACTGTTCCGTACCGCATCCGTGTAGGAGGCCTGGATGGCGGAATCGTGAGCAATGGAACCGATGACGGCATCCACACTGATCGAGGAACTTGAAGCACTACCACTGGTTCCTCCTAAGCCGGCGCTTTGGATGGCCCTCTGCACTCCGTTCGCGATGAGGCACTCTACGCTGGCCGTCGGTTTTTCTGACTGAATAATCTTTCGCCTTTTGGCGGACATGCCCGAGATGTAGGCATCGGAGAAGGGCGGCTGGGGGCGGCTATTCTGCTGCAGGATACATACAATGATATTAGTGTTAAGTGGCAAGATGTATGGAAGGACCTACCTCAGTCTGGGTCTGTAGGTCGCGCGTTATCACAGGCAACCAATCATTGGGGAAACTCATGTGCCAGGGTTCCGAGCCCACAATCACGGCGGGCAGTTGGGCTGCTGCGGGTGAGCTGCTGCTGCTGGTGGCGACTTCAGCCATCTCTACATCCGTGTCAAGAGTTTCCTGTGGCGGCTGCTGCTTTAGGTTAAAGGCAAGAGGCGGTGGCGAAACGAAGGGCTATTAGTGCATAAGTTTCTGGATAGCAATGCAAGTGTGGAAACCTACTTCTTCGGCATCTGTGGGAGGGGCTGCCTGAACGCTGCGCAGAACCAGAAACTGTTGGGCATCCACGGTGTCCGTCTGTGCGGGAATTGTGGGGTCTATGTAGATGCACAAGAACTGCAGGGCTTCATTTCGGAAATCTGCAAGAATAATATGTTAGTCAATAATACAAAAATAAGGCTGTGGACCATTTTTAGTTCAATTTCCATTTGTTAGATATTCTTTCTTCGGATAGGTCCATAGACATAAGACTCGGTTAGAACTGTACTTACTGGATCGCATGGGTGCACACAGTAGACGCATTAGCTGGCGCCAGTAGAGCTCCGCATTGGCGCTTCCAAGACACAGGAAGAGGACGCTGTAGAGCCGCTTACGGAACTGGTCGCAGATCTGCTTCAGACTCTGCTCGAACTGGGCGCCATCTGTTCCGCCGGGAGTCGCACTACAAAGCTCGATGATCAAGCGAAGGCTGACACGCAGGATGTTGCACACCGAGTCGCGGGAGTTGTACTCCGGACGCTCGTACTGCGGCAGGTAGACCAGGCTCTCGCCGAACCACTCCAGGGCGCGACCTATGGCTCCCGGGATCGTCTGCTCGTTGATGGGCACTCCGACAAAAAGACTGTCGTTGAGGAAGCTGCGCAGCTGCGAACGCAGGTTGCCCGAATCTCCGCCTGGAGTCGGTGTGGATGTTGATAGAACTGCTTGTGGTGGCGCAGCTGAGGTGGTAGAAGCACCTGTGGCAGCCTCTCCTGACGACGAGGCGGCCGAAGCTCCCACGGCGGCGGCGACGGCGCTGCCTGCCGAAGCTGTTTGCGCATTATTTCTCAGATTATTAATCAAAAAATTAGCGAGTATGGTGGGAAATTGTCTGGACAGGCGACCGGTAGCGGTCGCGAGCCGCCCCCGACGGGTGGAGGTCAGGCCTGCGTTGGTGCTGCCACCACCAACGAGGGCCGTTCGAGCCGCCAGCCGATCGCGACTGATGGGCGATCCTCCCGTGGGCCGCACTCTCCCGGCTCCGGCTCCGATTCCGGCCCCATTGGTGCTGCCACCACCAACGTGGGCGGCTTGGATATGGGGGGTCTGGGTCTGCGCCTGCGCCCAGGCTGCCGGACGGAGGCTGCTCAGTTGCTCGCTGGCGGGTCGCTGACGACGCGACGACCACATTGGGCGGACGGTGGCACTGCCGCGCTGGATGCGACCAGTGGTGACTAAATGATGACATGGATAAAATGGATATTAATGTCAGAGATGGTGGCCAGTCGTCAGTCGAGTAACTGGAGGCTAGGCATTCCCTAGAGCTCGGTGTGAAAACGGATAGCATTTCCAAAATAAATATTTTGTATTGTAATAAAATATTTTACATTACTACTGCATTAGATTAAGGCGTAAATTAGTGCTAGGAATTTCATTCAAGTCTTTTAGAGCAAAATCATGTTTTCATTGAACGGGAATTTCACAAAACAAAAAATTATTACGGGAAACTTCTTGCAATTTTATAGTTTCCAAGAAAACAAGGTATTTATTCATACTTTATAAATTGAATTTGAGTTTAACGAGACTGCTAGATTAGCCAGATCAACCCTGATTCGACTGGTTCTCAATGGACTTGGACCTTCCATCTCTGGTTGGTGAGTGTGCGGATGAAATGGATTGGTGTGCTAAGTGGGTCAGGGCGGGGGTCGTGGATATGAAGTGGTTCGATAGCTGTCACTGCAGGGAAACAGTACTCACCAGGACGAGTTCCTACGGCGGCTGTGGGCGAGACGACGGCGGCTCCTCCTGCTGGCGCTGTGCTGGTGCCACGGTTGGTACTTGCACCGGTGGCATTGTTGCTATGGGGCAGCGGCTCTGGTTCCCGGATATGATGACTATTGCAAGGCAGAAAGCGGTCGAATGCCGTGTGTGTAGGGGCAATGCGTCCGCCCCAATTGTTATTTCCGCCAATCTGAATCTGTGGCCTTGATGTCGAGCGCGTTTGGGTGGCCGTTGTGGGCAAAGTGTTGGCCCTCTGATCTGCACCGCGCGTTCCACTCGACGTGGAGGCGGCATTCGGAGAGTCACCATTGCCGGCTGCAGGAGCACTTTCGGGGGATGATTCTTCAGTGGGAGCAGAAGGTGCCGCAGCTTCCGTGGCTGGTGCACCTGGTGCAGGGGCCTGACGCACTGCGGTCATCACGTGTACGGGCAAGTTAATCGACATAACATTGGGCGCATTGAACTCCACATGAACATCATTCGGCCGTTGATTGTTGACCATTGCCTGAATAATGCGGGCCATCTCCAGTTGGGGATCTGCAAAACAGCAGGAATTAGTAGGGCTTTTAATAAGATGAGTGCTAACAGAGATTAATCTGGTTAAAGGGCTGGTCAGTAAACAGAACGAAATAACAAGGTGAGTGGAACCAAACGTAAATGCAGTGAATGAACTGGTAATATTATCGTTAGTCTGCCATGACTGAGATGAGTTGGATTCAACCAAACAACCAAAACGTACTGGGCGGTGGCAGGGTCACTGGCACATAGACACGCAGCCTAGGCGGTGCTCGCATCTCTCTTTCAGGAGTTTCATTTTGATCTTGATCGTGATCGTGATCTAGAAAATCGTCAACAAATAATGGGGCAATATAAAGGGTGATTCAGTACTTAAACAGAAAAGATAATTGCTCATCAACGACCAAGATAATTAGGAAGAATCAATCAAATTTGTAACACCCCTTTGTGCATACAAATAAATACAGATCATTATTGAAAACAGCATCTTACCCATTTCGAGACGTGGTTGTTGCTGAGCCTGTGGTGTTCCGACAGCGGCGTTGGGCGCCACCATGGGCTCATCGACGGGATCCTCCACGTGGTCGCTAGACAAACCACGAGCAGCTGCGGCAGCGGCACTGGCAGCACCGGCAGCCATCTCAGCAGCCGCTCCAGCTGCCCGACTGGCTATCTCCGCCATGGCCGCCGCACTCCGGCTGGCATCGGTGGCCGCCTGCAGGTTGGTGGCCTGCGGCGGGCTTACAGCTGTGGGAGTGCCTACCGCGGTCGGCGTTTGAGTGCCAGCAGCGGCAGCAGTGCCGGGTGCTCTGCCACGGAAAGGTTCGTTAAGAAGACCCGGTGGCGGAGCCAAAAAGTTGGGCGTGAAAATGTTATTAGACCGTATGTAGCCGCTCTGCTCGACGAGAATGGGTCGACAAGTGAGCACTCGCGGTCCTGGTTGCGACAGGTCCAGCATCAAATCGGAAATGGCATGCTGGGCGTGTGAGAGGTAGTGGAAAGCCTCCGAGACGCGGTCAAAGATGCGCTGTGCATTCTCGCGTCCAGTAGTGTCCTAAAAAAGAGAATATTGTCGTTTCAATAAAGCCATTCAAAAAATGTATCTAAAAGGCAACGAGGAACATAGTTAAAGGACTCACACTCTCCTCGAAAGTCGGATCATTCTGAAGGATCTCGTAGTAGCGATCCACAAAAGGCGCCAGACGCGTCTGTACGCCACGATAGTGCTGTATAACTTGGGCCAACACCTGCGGACGAGTGCGACGCCTGGGTCCCGAGTTGTTTCCTCCCTCGCCACCAGCTGCAGCATCGTTGGCAGCTCCATTGGAGGAGCTGGGAGTCTCAGCAGCTGGCACCGGCTGGCCACCAACTGCTCCTTCCGTCTCGGGCTCCGGAGTAGGCGTTGCGGAACGATCTGAGGCTCCATCGGCAGCCTCGTCGTCGGTTTCGATCACATCCTCAATGATTACAGTGGCCGCGGTCGTCTCCCCGCTGGCGTCACTGGCAGCTCCTGTGGCTGCCCCTTCGCTGGTTCCTGCCTCTCCCGTTCTCTGCTGACTCGTCTCCCCATTCTCATTAGTATACACTGTGGGCAGCTGCACCACCGTATAGTTGCGGGCTCCTGTGCGCGACAGAGCTGCGGTCACGGCATCTTGGACCATGTCAATTATGTTATTGTTGCGCGGCAGATCCGTCGAGGAGACACCCACTTCCACGACGGTGGACTCCATGGACCAGCGACCGCGCTGCAGGATGTCCAGAGACTGATTGTTCAGACCCACGGCGGGATTCTCCAGATAGGCGGCTATATTGTCGGCGCAATCGATCATGTGCAGGGCCACGGTGATGCGGTTGATGCAGAAAGACGAGGAGTTGGGATAGCGGTTCGGAGTGGGGCGAGTCTGTTGGTTAATGAGACTTTAGAAAGAGTGCTTGAAATAAGATTGATCTTGAAGACTTACCCCTGCAACTGGACCATTGTTCACGGGTATGGCCATGGTGCCCACCAGCATGCCGTCGAGGGCGCGGAAGTACGGCGAAGTGCGCATTCCGGGCGGTGGAGGTCTTGCCACATTGCGGAAGGTGCGCATGGGTTCGTCATTGTTGCGGGAGTTGGCTCCGCGCTGCGAGAAGGGCGGACGCTCGGCCACATGCAGCACCTTGCCGTCGACATCTGAATGTGAGGATAGTGGGTTGGTATAGCAGATATGGGGGGTGCTCCCGGGGGCATGACTCACCGTATTCCTTCACCTGCTTGTCATCGGCCAGTACGCGACCCTGGTAGATGATGCGCTGGTTCTCCGCCGCGATGTTGGTCTTCTCGGCTATTTGGTCCTTGAACTGGCGGATCGTGAGCTGGAATTGGGCGGGGTAGGTGGCTGTAGAGAAGCCTCTAGACCTGGACACACAACCTCAAACATTACCTCATTGTCGATGCTGAATTCGTGGGTGCGCGCATCTAAGGTCTTCACCTTAAGGTTTATTAGCATTTTCCGGCCGGACTGCGTTGCAAATCAATTGAAAATCTCGTTTTTCTTTCGGGTTTCCCCGTGCCGTGCAAAAAAACAGTCAAAACGGGGGATGGCGGCGGAGGGGGACGGGGAAATCTTGTCGGTGTCGCTGTCACCTGCTCTCTCTTTCGCACTCGTTGTCGCCTGGCCTTTGGCTTTTCCGGACACGTTTTCGCACTGCTCGGATAGCGGTAAGCACGTATAGTTTTTCACGGATCTCCGCCTGCTCGCGGATCGGGCAAATATATGCAGAGCTTCTATGCTAAAGCGGGCGCAGGATTTTGCAATTCAACAACAGCGGCAGAGGAGAATAATTACTGGAATTTGACAGTGTGGCAGTGTTGCCAACTCTCGCGCCGAAACACTAGCCAAATGCCATCTTATAAATAGCTAAACTAGCTATTAAGCTATTATTTCGGTCTTTAAAAATTAGAAACTTATATTTTTTAATTCATTAAATTTGTTTTCCTTGTTCTTGCACCTTTACTAATAAATATTAATATATAATCGAAATTTTTTAGTTGAAAGTCTTAGAAAAATATATTTTTTAGAAATATTTAACAATCGAAAACTAATTTTTAAAATATTTAATTTTATATTTTAAAAAAGCTGTTCAGTTTCACACAAAAAAGATAAGCTGGCAGCTCTGTTGGGAATAATACTCTGACCCAATGCAAAACTATTTTACAACACTCTTATCTCAGACTCAAACCAACGAGGCATACGCATTTTTATGCTAGGCTGGCAACTCTTAAAAAGTGGCGGTTCTTTTAAATGTTTACATAACTTATCAATATTTTATGTTTGCAATGCTTTTGAGAATTTCTCGTTGCCTTGAATTAAGGAAAAGGCTGAATATCTCCAGGGTATTACCTAGATTTTCCCCATAAGCCGAGTCATGGCGGTAAATGCGAGATGAACCTTATAAAAACGTTTAAAGGACTGCACATGTGTACTACAATTTATCCACCCACCAACTCACCCCTAACCCCCCTCCAACCTTTCGCCTTTGACTGCATCCTGTGGGAATTTTTCGGCACTGCACATGAAAAGCGGCGTTTGAATAATAAAGAAAAGAAAACACGAAAAACAGGGGAAATTCAGCCAAGACGCAAAGGTGTAGGGCAACTTTTCGCTTTGAATATTTAAGTGGCGCTATGGCAGCGGTAGTGGAGGTAAAATAAGCAGAAGGCTGCGGAGAAAAGCCAACCGCAGCTAACACAATTTTTCGCATACCCCGTTTGCCGGAATTGTGCGGAAATTTGATTTAATGTCTACGATTGTGAGCCTTTCCACGGGCTCAAAGTGATTGCGACGACCCCTTATTTTCCAGGCTGAAGGGATGCGACGGAAATGGGAACTGGCAGATTGTTGAGCTCACCATTGACTTTGTGGGATTTTTTAAAGGGTTCTTGGCGGGCAAGGAATGATTGTCTTAAAACATTAAAGGCTTAAAATGTTTTTTTTTTAACCATCCGCTTAGCAATTATTTGTTTAAAAGTTTTCCATTTTTTGTAAGAGAAGTACAGATCTATTTTTTTCTAGTTAACATTTTATATGGAGTATAATATAACTTAAAGAAAATTAAATCTACTAATTACAAACAATTAAGTGTATTAGGATGCTTATCCTACATTTCGCTTAAAATATGGGTTATGCTTGGCCTGAAAATATAAATAATAATTATTACAATTTTTCACCGACTTTGCGCGGGCCAAGTGCAAGTTTTACAATTTACAAATTGCTTTTAAATGGGCTGTGAAAAAGTTTTAATGAGTTTTCCACGCAGCCGTCCTACATCTAAGCACCCTGAACACTCCCATTCCGCAACGCCCACCCGCCTTGTCAACGATTTCTGTTTATGCATTTTCATTTTCATTATCATTTTCCTTCTTTTTTCTCTGTCCACCAGTACTGCCCTCTCGTTTTCCGCTTTCCATTTGTTATTAAGCGAGCGCTTTCCGTTACTTTTTATTCCTTTTTTGCACCAAAAGTTTTCCCCGCCAGTGTCACAGTGGGTGGGCGGTGGTCAGTGGGCGTGGCACTACATTGAAAATGTTTTTTGTTTGGCGGGAGGGGGAGGGGGAGTGGTAAAGGTTGCTTAATGAAATTATATCAATCGGGCAGATCAGCCACCCTTCTTAAGTCGCTGCTTTTGGCAGCTGGCAAATGACATTTGCTTTTTCCAATTGTTCATATTTTCATTAAGCGACATTTGAATTTGCCCCGAATGTAACCTGCAATCGTTTCACTTCAGAATCAGATTCTCGCCCCCATTGCATGATTCCATTTCTGTGTAATTTCGGTCTGGTCAAGAACAGGGCCCAAGAGCAAGTCTCACGTCAAATTAAATCAAGCTGTAATATAAAGAAAATTGAAGCCAAGTCCCCTTTGTGCCATAAAGCACGGAGAGCCGAGGAGCATTCGAAGGGTGGGGATGGGCGGAATGGGGCTGAACTGGGGGGTGGAAGTGGGTGGTTTCCGCAGCTGATTGGCAATATAACACCAAGGAACCTCAGCATTCAAGCTGGAATTTAACCCGTGAGCAAGTTGCTTCGTTTCATCTGGGAGTTGTATGATAAATAATATATTTATTTGGAATATTTCGGTTTTTATTTTAAGACCTCTTTAAGTGTTCTTTAGAATATGAAAATATATTAAATTTCCATTAAAAATGTAACGAAATATTTAATATTTAATATTTTTAAGAGTAAAACTTGATACACACATAAAAAAAACATTTTACCGTAAAATCGACATGCTCATGTACATTTTTGGTTATGCAATACGCATATCGTTTTTACATGAAATACTCCCTTCGAGCATATCAAATTTACCTGGCCGCATATCAAGTTAAAATTGATATTACATAATGTAAAATCGATCTACGTTTCATATCGATTTGTTATGGGTGCAAGTATGAATGACCCACAGAACATATGGACAACTTTCGTTGGTCACTTGTAATGGCCAGTAAATTATTTCGAGCTGCCAAAAGGCAACTGCACTGGCCTCATAAATACAACCGCCAACTAACCGTGCCAATTTATAGTCAACACTTAATCTAAGCTGTCAATGTGGATGCAACAGCAGGGGAAACTAGTAGTATCGTAATTGGCGGGGATTACGACAAAACGTAAAAGTGCAGAACGGCATGTGAATGCGGAAGTTGAGCTCGGAATTGGCCAAAGTGAAGAAGTCGTAAAGTTTTAGTTGCATTCTGCCGTCTTCGCCTTCGAATTGGACGCTTAATTTATGTTTCAATTCCAATTAGCCATCGAGGCGCGGGCTTTCAAGCTACTTTTCTTTGTTTTTGCTCTTAAATGCACGGCAAAAAAATGTAGAAATTCTTTTAAATTTAGTATTCGATTTTTTAGCGATTAAACTTTGGAAAAATAAATATTTTAAAGAAAAAAGACTTTAAATTAATATAATTAGGAATTAAAAAAGTTATTATAAACATTTTAGAAATATGATATATAATATGATGTATGATTTCAAAAATTCTGTACATTTTTTTATAACTACAAAAATAAAAAATAATTATAAGTAGTAAGAATTATAACCAAATTATCCAAAATAGGCCAGGAATAATGATATTTTTTCACGTGCTCTCTGGTAATTGACTTTTGGCCTGGCCCTGACGCGTCATTTGTAATTGTATATCAGCACGAGGAGCCAAGACGAAGGCGGCGTTTATTAGCCATGGCCAAATGCAGCTAATTGAAGTTCAAATTGCGTTGGCGCATGAGTTGAAAGGGCCAAGGAAACCGTTGAAATGTAAGGCACTCACATGTGATTCCTGTCGCTACAATAAAACGTTAAGTTCAGTCGGACGACAAAGCAGACGTAAACGAAGACGAATCCACTTAGGGCCAAAAGCGAAAAAACAGAAAAAGCTGAAAAAAAAACATAATGCGAAAGCCAATTCAACACTCAAACACAATCAGCAAAGAAAAGCAGAGTCGCAGGCGGGGTAGAAATAAAATCAAGCATAAATGCAATAATACAATTTATGTGCCGAATTTCATAAGGACCATAATGGACACACAAGCACACATCCTGCGCACTCCTTAATCCCCGCAATAAAGATATGGAGCCAACAAAGGTGACTTTCTCAAGTTGGCCCGCAATCGCTGTAATCGTAATCACATTTGGCGCCGAGATGTTGATGCTATTTGCGAGTGTGTGTCATTCTCTCATTCTCTCCTGGCAACAATGTACCCAACACTTGCCAACCGGACATCCGGTCCATCTATAGATCCAACCATCCAACCATCCATCTCCCTTCTCCATTCTCTGTCTCTTTCGTCAAGTTAACAACATTTGCTTGACGTTTGCCAATTGCATTATGACTCAATTGCGAGCTGAACGATTTTACGGACCAGCCAAAGAATCAAAGAATCGAAGATTCAAGTTGAGTGTCGGTCCATTGGGAGGACAGCAGAATCGGAAACGGAAACAGAGACAGAGACAAGGGACTCTATAAAGAGGAACTTGAACTCAGATCGATAAAAAATGCAGTTAAACATCTGTGACAATGTTGAAATTCTCATTATTTAATTATTTCAATTGAAATGTATACAATTTTAAGTTACTTTTATAGAAAAAAACAAGTAGTTTCAAGAGAAAATAGTTTGTTGTATAAAGTTTGTTAACATATTCCCGGCTTTCGTAAAAAGCACAATATTAACAAAATTTTAATACTAATTTCTATTTAAATAATACAAAAAACATTTTTGTACTGAAATTTTTAAAACTTAAATTAATTAAATTAATGACTATTTCTTCGAATTATCCGTTATTTAAAGTATTTATATATAACTTAAAACCTTAAATTGCGGTTTAAACAACTAATAAACTACTATTTTTCTAAATATCCGTTATTTTAAGTACTTACAAATTACGTCTGATTTTTTATTTATTTTTATAATAATTATAGTTATATTAATCAGTATCGGTATCACATCTTTCAAGAAAAAACATGTACCCACAACAAATAGATGGCTCATTATGCTTCATTGTTGTCACTCTAAATGCGTGAAGATACAAATATCCCCATTTGCGTGCATATCTTTATGTGGAACCGTAACACTCCGTTCGAGAGGCTTGAAGAGCGGATGAAACTGGAACTGGAAATGCATTAACAATTTGGCAGCGCCGTTAATGCATCTCCGATGGGCCATAAATTGCGCTGGCCGCAATATGTTTGGGCCACTTGATGGCCCTTCAGCGGTGAATTGTAAGCTGCCATCGCCGCCACTCAAGCCGAATCCGAGTCCGAGTCCGTATCCAAGCTGGAGTCCGCGGAATGTGGAGCAAGTGCGGCAAGTGCACAGACCTTAGCTTATTCCGGGCATTATGCAATGGCAATAGGCCAAGTCTTGGCCTCTTTTAACTGGGTCGACGACACGCCCTTCTCCAGTTTATATGCCCGCTCCCGCCGCCTTCTGCGGCTGTCACTCGGAGCTGGGCAATTGTAAATTGATTTGCCACGATCGAGGGATAGAGAAATGGATTTCTGAAAGTCACGCAAAGCCAGACGGCAAACAAGTTTCAGTGGAGTGCGCCCCGATTATGAGTAATTGGCATTGCGGTGGTCAGGTCTTCTATATATGGCCCAACATTGGACTTATCCAGCACAGTTGTTCCAATTGCTCCCATCGACATGGCTCACTTCCAGTTCCTCAGCGTTGCCTCCAGCCTCCTGCTCCTCCTGGCTCCCACTTGGGCGGGATTAATTGCCCAGCCGAGCATCAGCTATGTGGGCGATGAGCACGCCGTGGCCCACACCCAGCAGAATGTGGTGAGGAGCTTCGATGGCACCGTCTCTCACTACGCCAAGTCGGTGGCCACGCCCTACTCGCAGGTCCACAAGCAGGACACCCGGATCAGCAACAATGTCTATCAGCCGGCGGTGGCCAAGACCTTCAGCTATGCCCCGGCTCCAGTTCCAGTCTCGATCCCAGCGCCTGTCTACAGCCACAGCACTCAGCAGGAGCCTTCGCACCTGTTCACCCAGGCTTCGCCAGTCTACCACCAGACAGCTCATGTCCAGACCCCGTCGGTCTACCATCAGGCAGCCCATGTGGAGGCACCCGCGGTCTACCATCAGGCTGCCCATGTGCAGACACCCTCGGTCTACCATCAACCTGCTCAGGTGCAGAGTCCTACGGTCTACCACCAACCTGGCCATGTGGAGGCTCCCTCGGTTTACCACCAACCTGCCCACTACAGTCACCAGCCCGCCGTCATCCACTATTCCCCCGCGGAGACCGTCTCCCACATGACCTTCGATGGTTTCGGTACCCACTACGGATTCTAGGGGGTTAAACCAAGTTAAGTTTAGAACTTTGTGTATACTTATTAAATAAAATGTTGAACAAAAATTATGAGTTTTCTTAAGATTTTTATATTTCTGATATAAAATTTATATATGAAAACTTACTGACTAATTTCTACACCCAAAAAAAAAATCAATATGAAACGTAGATCGATTTAACATTATGTAATATCAATTCTAATTGAAAACATATCGATTTTACGGCGACTTGCCATTTTTGGTGTGTACAGACTTAATTTATTCAATAAACTCATTGCAAATTAGAGAAAAAGTCAAAATTTATATAACCGTTGATTTATATTGGTTATAATAAAGTTCTCAAAAGACTTTACCGGGTATCAAAATTGGTTCAAAATTAAAAAAAATATTTATAAATAAAAAATAATATATAACTTAATATCTTGGTTACATAATTCTAGTTACTCCATAACCATTTTGCCATCATGTCCTTTGCATTTGGAAAATGGCTTCAATGGCTCGATTTACTTGTCCTGCGTGCGGTTTGGTCCCTGCTTATCACTCACGTTCGGAGGCAGCGTAAACAAATCATAAAAAATCCACACAAAGTGCAGCCAACAAATAGCCCCAAGTAGGACATTAGCTTTGGTCCTTACACCAGTCCGTGATCCTTGGTTCGTTCCCCATCGTCGGAAGGGGGTTACAGAGGAGCTTGTGATTTGTGCAGCGCAAACTTAAAAATCGGACATGAAAGCTACGTGACTCGCATGGCAACCAAAGGACTCCGGACCCGGGAGCATTTGTAAGGACGAAGGACCATCAACTAGCGTGGCTTATGAACTAATAAGATTCTACCCAACCCAATCCTCGTAAATTATGCACATTGACAACTGTAATCGGCAAATTGAAATCAGATTTTTGCAGGCTCATTAAGTTTGGAAAAGAAAAGAAAACTCTCAGGAAGCCGGAAGCAAATCGCAAAACTCTCAAATGGACGGAGTCAATAATCAATTTGTGTCCTCTGAGTCCTTTTTTTCTCAATATTTTTACTAAATGATAGCTTCATTAGCTGGCCATCAAAGTAATGGCCAAAATGATTATCAGAATGGGGCCAACAACTTCTGGAGTGAACTTCTGAATTGAAAAAACTCAGCAAAATACAGAAATTTGCAAAAATGAAGCCATAAACTCCGCTTAGTCCGGGATCCTGCAGAACCTCCTGCCTTTCCCTTCCTTCCTTTTTGGGCCACCGCTTCTGTCCGCCACTTGAGTGCTAAAAGGCGCAATGATAAAATATTTGCCCGACCATGGCAAGTAAATTTGTTGGCTAAAAAGTTGAAACAGCTAACAAAAAGCAAGAGATGAAGAAAGGCCGAGCCGCTAGTTGTTGTTTTTATTTAGCTGTTGCGGTTAAAGTTTTCCCACTTTCCATCGCCGGGACATCGTCCACAGCAAAGTTGGCAAAATAAACATGAAAATGCCCAGTAAGACGTATTTATCAACATAATTACATTTTTTAATGGCCCCTTAAACCGCAAAATGGCAAAGCCGCAAAGCAAGATAAAGTCATGGTGCAAAATGCTAAAAAAAAATGGGGTAAACTTGCTTAACCATCTGCATTCTTTGGCTTTCCTTGGCCCTTGAAAATATTAACTCTATTTGGGTGGCCTTTCCAAACAATTTTGAAATTCCGGTAAGTTTTCTTTAGAATTACAAATTTACGAAAATCGACTGAAGATGGTGAAAAAGTGTTGAAATGATTAGTGATTTATGATTCTGCATACTCTTGTGAAATAATAATTCTACTCTTTTTCAAAATTCATTGTTTTTGTGTGAATCATTACAGCAAAGAGAATTTATTATAAGAGACATTTTGATATCAAGAGAGCTGGAAATTAAGAGAGCATGCCTAGTCTTTTTGACTAATTACTCATTATTATGCATTATCTGTTAGAACTTAAAGCCTGTTATAGCAATAATATTTGTATACCCGTTATACTCGTAGAGTAAAGGGGTAAATTGTATTCGTTGAAAAGTATGTAAAGCTTCGACTCTATGAAGTTCATCGATTTCTCATATATGAGAATGTTAAGCTTCGACCCTATGAAGTTTATAGATTTCTCATATGGGCGGTTCTTTTACAAACCGAACGGATTTTTCCAAAAATATTTTATCACTTTTTTGATTTGCCTGACACTTTTTTTGCGAAACATAATTCGGAATATAAGTAAACACGTGTATCAGGATTTGCCAGAAAAAAAAGTATTTTTTTTGTAGAATCTTTTTTAATAATGAATAATTTTATATTTATAAGCTATTTTTTTATTTTTTGACGCACGAAACATCACTTATCTTCAATACATACATTTATAGAAGCGTAAGCGAAAATCCCAAATAATGTAATATAAAATGAACAAAATCTCCAGCAGAAAGTCAGTAGCAGTAAGCAATATGTGGCGACCAGTGTTACTACTTTTCGCAGTGACAGCTTCCGCGGATTATTTAAGTTTCCAAACACCCGTCCTAAAGTTGGATAGCTTCTATACCTACGATGAAATGAGTTGGTACCTTAAAACCCTTAGCAACTCCTTCAGAAATGTAGAGCTTCAAGTACTGACAAAAACCTACGAGTCTCGATCCGTGCATAGGGTGAAAATAACTGCTCCACAGGACTATCACTGTGCTGGTCCTAAGAATGTGATTCTATTGGATGCGGCCATCCAAGGAAACGACTGGATGACAACCACTGTGGCGCTCAAAATTATTCATGAGTTGGTGGTGAATTATGAAGCAAATAAAATGTTACTAGAGCGATTCGACTGGTACATCCTGCCCATGGTCAATCCGGATGGCTATGAATACTCTCGACATCCGCTATTCCATTTCTGGAAAAAGAATCGATCACCAAATCGTTTGAACTATGGCACCAATCTGAATCGCAACTTCAACTCGAACTGGATTAAGTTGTATCAAGAGAATTCCCCACCCATTAGTCAGCAGTTTCCAGGAAACAGTTCCTTTTCCGAACGCGAATCAAATATTCTTGCGAGTCTAATGAAAAGACTTATTGAACAAAATCAGCATTTTCTTTACATTACACTTCAGAGCAAAAGCAGACCGTCTATCCTTTATCCTTCGCCCCTCGAAACGTAAGTAAAATAAAAAAAAAACAGAAATCTCATTACAATCCTAATTTTTATTCTCACAAACGCTTTACATTTATTTAGAATGCCCCCGCAAGAAATCAAAATGTTCAAGAAGATAGCAGAATATGCCAGTAAAAAAATATTTGAAGATACGAAACCCCAGTATCTGCACATCCCTTTCACCGAATACAAAAGATTGGGTGGTACCAGTTTGGATTACGCCTACCTACAGGGGTTTCCGCTGACCTTTGCGCTCGAGGTCTTCGAAGCAAAAGTATTTAAGGGAAACACAAGGATCTTTATAGCCGAACGCGCCTTTGTGGGTTGGAGAGGAGTTTTTAATCTGGTCGTAGGAGCCTTAAAATATAAATGCAATGTCCCCCAAGAAGATACATGCAGGTGCCTAAGTGAGGGAGACGACTATGATGATTTGGAATTTATAGATTTACAAAATGCTGAATTTAAAGCATCCAATAAAAGTTAAACCTTCAGGAGCAGCCAAATTAAATTCGCTTTTAAGTGATTTCTGCTTATTTTGGCTGTGTATATTTCTCATTAATTATTAAAATGTAATACTTTGTTAATACGATGTAAAAATACAAATCTACACGAATTTCCTCAAATCAGTGATTATAAGAGAGATAGCTAGGCCAAGTTGGCAACTAAAAGAGCTCACTTTGATTCTCTTTATTTTCCATGATCTGTTAGACTCACAATATGTGATTGCAATCTATTTTTTTTTTAAACTGCATTCCTGAAATTCATTAAAGAGTATAAAGCTACCCTTAAAACTAAACACGATTATTATTATTATTAGTATTAACTTACACTATTTTAATTGCATCATTTTAAGAGAAAAATAAATATTTATTTACTAAATAGTTGTGTTCAAAATGTTTTTGGAATTTGTATTGTATATCTGTGCTTTTAAGACTCATCGGTTTCTTCAGAACGTATTTTTTACCACGGCGAGACTAAGAGTCATTCGGAGACCCTCAAAAGTGCTATCTCTCGAAAGCTATATATAACCGCATTGTGGTCGATCAGAGTTAGTGCTCTGTCCATTGGCTCTCTGGCAAGATGTGGAGAACTCTGTGCGCGATCTGCCTGCTCGTTGTGATTCTAAATCCGTTGGCGGACACGAGATTCGTTCGCCGGCGATCCCCCGGGCAACTTCAACTGGATAACTACCTCAGTTATGATGGAGTGATGCAATACCTGGATCAGTTGGCAATAACCTATAGTGATCGGGTGACCATTAAGGATGTGGGCCGAACCTACGAGAATCGCGCCCTGAAGGTCGCCATTATAACGAACGGAGATCGACGACCTGGAAAGAGAGTGATATTTATGGATGCCGCACTGCACTCCCGCGAGTGGATGACTCCCGCAGTCGCTCTCTATGCCATTTATAAACTGGTGGTGGAATTCGCGGAGAATGCCGATCTTCTAGCCGATTACGATTGGCACATTATTCCGCTGGCGAATCCGGATGGCTACGAGTACTCCCGCAGTAAAGATGTCTATTGGAGAAACACGAGGACACCGAATGGCGGCGACTGTTTCGGCACAAATCTCAACCGGAACTTTGAAGTCGGATGGGCAGTGGGCTTTCCGGAGCTAAAGGATCCCTGCGATGAAAATTACGCGGGTAGTATGCCATTCTCCGAGGTGGAGGCACGAACAGTGCGCGACATAATGCATAGTCTGGTGGAATGTAAACGGGCTGTCGCATATCTCTCTCTGCACACGGCAAACCGTTCTGTTTTTTATCCATGGGTATATGATACGTGAGTTGAAAGTCTGTCTGGATAAAATCTTATATATAAATCGAATATATAAATTATTTTAAATTTATCTTTAGATCGCCAGTGCCCAATCGTGAGGAACACGATGAAATCGCCAGGTTCTCAGCCGATAGGATATTCCAAAGTACGGGGACTGTCATAAAGCCGCGACAGGCGGCTCAATACGCCGGAGCATTTGGGGGCACCAGCATGGATTATGCCTATCACGTGGGCTTCCCTCTGTCCTTTGTCTTCGAGATGTCGGGAACGGGCCAAGATCATGTGGAATACAAGTTTTTCCCCCCACCCAGGGAAATTCGCCACCTGGCTGAAGAGTCGTGGACGGGAATTCGAGCGATTGCCGAGAAGACCATAGAGAAATATCCGCCCTCCAGACCGATACATCAATACCAGAACAACATACTTTCCAAAAGTGGAGCTTCACGAAGTTGGGGCTTAAGTTCCATAGTTGGAACAGTTACAATGTTATTAATATATTTTACCAATAATATTTTAAGCTAAATAGATATAGATATTTTGGGTATATAGTATAGTAAGTAAAAGTATACACTTGTAAATAAATAAATCTTTTTTTATACCTGTGTTGCATTGTCTTTCCTACAAGTATAAACTGCCGTCATTTCATTCGTAATTATTTACCATATTCACATTTTGGTGCCTTCTTTATCTGCACCAAATATCAGATTCTCTCTCGGCCCGCCTTTAAAATAATTTTAATACCCAGCGGTGGTCAGTGGATACCCCTTCCACCACCACCCTCCCATTTATCACCCACTCTCTTGCATTACGCATACGCCTCGTTGTCCGCTTGTTTGCACTTGCTATCAACGTGACTTGGCTGCTCCGCTGGCGTGGAAAAGGGCAGGGTTTCGTTTATTTTTTTTTTCTGTGTGGGGGAACCCGCATATCACTCGCATTGTCCGATACATTTCACATGCTGCAATTAACGCAACAAATTGCATTTTTAATATGCAAAATTAATGCGGAAAATCTTTCTGTGCCGCGCGGAGCAACAGAAGTGAAACGAAATACGAGATATGTATGTCCAAGCACTTTATTTTTATAAAAGTCATTGTGAAAATTGAAAATCCCCATTCGGTCTACAATTAAAAACACTTTTCGTCTGCATGGTGGCACTCGTTGTGCTGTGGATATTGTGAGTATTTAAAATAATAAAATGCCATTACAAAGTCAAAGTTGCCCGGCCCAGGAAGTCGGTGTTAATTAGTTTTTTCGAAGGCAGCCCTTGGCCAGCTGACGAGTCGCCAGTCCAGCCATCTATCTATCTGTCCATCTAGCCATTCATGTACTTTCTGCTCGGAAGTTGGGTCAAATGTTTTAATTTCCGCACGAATGTCTCTAACGGAAATTACTTTAAAAAAAGAAACAAAGTTTGTGCCCCACGGCTGAATGTCAATCGCCTGCAGGGCTCCTCGTTATCTTTGCCGATGGGCTAATAAACCCACTAACTTAACACGCTGGCTTGAAATAGTCTACGCAGATTAGCGCAATTATCGCTATAATGATACTCTACATGCACTTTGAGTTACATTTGAATCTGAAGCCGATTAGATGTACTCGTAAGTATGCCGCTCTCGGATTGCTCGGATCGTCCGCATCGGCTTGGGCGCCATAATCGTCAATTCAGAGTGCAAAATGTTGCTGTTCCTGCTGGTTGTGTTGCTCTTGGCGGCGGGCTGGATCGTCCATCTCGGCCAGGCCGATCGCCGGCGGAAGGTGGCCAATTTGCCGGGACCCGTGTGTCCGCCGCTCATTGGCGCTCTTCAACTCATGCTGCGGATGAACCCCAAAAGTAAGTAAATTGATAAATATCACGAAAGTTGATAATCTTAACATAAGTACTAGAAAGATTTATTTTAAAGATCTATACATTTTTTTAATATTTTAAAGAAAGGCATTAAGGCATTTCTACTGATTTATTCAGATTTAAATTTAATAACTGGTTCGTAAAAAAATAATAATGTATAATTTAGTCTAGTTTCCATTTTTTGTGTATAATTCAATGTCAATAATTTTTTTCTACTGACTTGCATTATTATAGTTACTGTAATAGGTATTACATGCTATGCATCACTTTTGAATTTTAATAACTCAACTCTGAAAGCTTGAAAGCTGTTCGTGACTGCTTTTGTTTTTACGCTACTGATAAGGAATTACGAGTTTTTAGTTTATTTATTTATATATTTATTATTAGCTTATAAAGCGGAAGACATGTTAATGTAACAAGTTTTGCTATATAAAATCGTCGATTCGAATAAGTTGGACAATTCTTATATATATTGTTGTGCTTATATTCATTCAATATTACATTGCATGATTCTAGTTTTGCTGTCGACCGGTTTTCAGCTCACCCGATTATAAATAAAATGAATTGAAGAATATTTAAGTTAAAGCTATCTTTAAAGAACTTGGATGTGTGTTAACGGAAAATTTCAAGTTGCCTAAATACTATCGCCATATTTTATTGGTGCTCTTATACTAAATTTAGAATGTGTTAAGTCAAACAGTTAACAAAAACAAAACATAATCTTAAGCTAATAATACTTTTGTTTTCAATAAACAAACATTATAGGCAGATTACTTGGGAATCTAGTGCATTATCGCTAAACCATTTATGAATGACCAGTGGTCATAAAAAGAAATTAGGTCTTATCAACGCGAATTCCGAAACAGAGAAAGAAAATCAAGCCATTTCTGTTTTATTTTGCTTCAAATATATATTTTCTTACTTTTTAATTTATAATTTATAATTAATATAATTTATAATTTTCATATTTTCAGCATTCCTGAAGTTGGGCAGAGAGTACGTGACCCGATATGGTCACCTCCAGCGAGTATGGGTGTTTAATCGCCTGCTGATAATGAGTGGCGATTCGGAGTTGAATGAGCAGCTGCTGAGCAGCCAGGAGCATCTGGTGAAGCATCCGGTGTACAAAGTACTTGGTCAGTGGCTGGGAAACGGATTGCTCCTCAGCGATGGCAAAGTGTGGCACCAGCGCCGCAAGATCATTACGCCCACCTTCCATTTCTCGATCCTTGAGCAGTTCGTTGAGGTGTTCGATCAGCAGTCAAACATTTGTGTCCAACGACTGGCGCAGAAGGCAAATGGCGAGACATTCGATGTTTACCGGAACATTTGTGCAGCTGCCTTGGACATTATAGCCGAAACAGCCATGGGCACGAAAATATATGCCCAGGCCAACGAAAGTACACCCTATGCGGAGGCAGTCAATGAGTGAGTACTAAATAATTTTTTTTAAAATTCTAAGAAACTATTAAATGTCCTAAAACCCTCTTAGATGCACTGCCCTGTTGAGCTGGCGATTCATGTCGGTTTACCTGCAGGTGGAGCTGCTGTTCACCCTCACCCATCCGCACCTGAAATGGCGTCAGACGCAGCTCATCCGCACAATGCAGGACTTCACCATCAAGGTGATCGAGCAGCGTCGACGGGCTTTAGAGGATGAGCAGAAGCAACAGAGGTTAAGGGAAGCAGCCAATGATGATGTGGGTTCTAAACGGCGGATGGCCCTGCTGGATGTCCTGCTGATGGCCACCGTCGATGGCAGACCTCTGAACAACGATGAGATCCGCGAAGAGGTGGACACCTTTATGTTCGAGGGCCACGATACCACCACCAGTGCCTTGTCCTTCTGCCTGCACGAGCTTTCGAGGCACCCGGAAGTGCAGGAAAAGATGCTGGAGGAGATCCTACGGGTCCTGGGCACCGATCGCAGCCGACCCGTCAGCATTCGGGATCTCGGAGAGCTGAAGTACATGGAGTGCGTCATCAAGGAGTCGCTGAGGATGTATCCACCTGTGCCCATCGTGGGACGCAAACTGCAGACTGACTTTAAATACAGTAGGTTTCTAATAATCTATTATCATAGTAAATTTGTAAACTTAAATTCACTTTTGTCCAATCTTAGCAAACTCTAAGTATGGGGATGGAGTGATTCCTGCTGGTTCCGAGATAATAATCGGAATCTTTGGAGTCCATCGACAACCAGAGACCTTTCCCAATCCGGATGACTTCATTCCGGAGCGACATGAAGATGGAAATCGCGTGCCGCCCTTTAAAATTATACCTTTCAGTGCCGGACCACGCAACTGCATAGGTCAGAAGTTCGCCCAGCTGGAGATGAAGATGATGCTGGCCAAGATTGTGAGGGAGTACGAACTTCTGCCGATGGGTCAGCGGGTGGAGTGCGTCGTAAACATCGTCTTGCGATCGGAAACGGGCTTTCAGCTGGGAATGCGCAAGCGCATTAGCTCATAAGTTTCAGGGATATTGCAGGACTTCTAATATTAAATAGTTATAGTCTCTACTGAAAATTTAATCTAATTTAACTTAATTGGAAATATATTATACAAAAAGTATTTCAGGGTATTAGCTTATGACTTAAGATGAACCTAAGAGCTTACAGCAATAATCGATTTTATGTGCATTTTTTGAATTTTAGTAAGAGACCCTAAATCAACACTTTGTGCTTTATATTTTTTTGAAATTTATACAAATTACCCTATATTTTTACCGCGGCTTCAAAGCCAACTGAAATCCATTAGATGATCCCAAAATAAGTCGTAAGTCCAAGCGCAGCTCATCGCCATAGGGTAACAGTTCGAAGTGGGTTAAAATAGGGGCCACCAAGGTTTTTAAAAGGTTTATACTAAATTTTCTAGCTGGACAGCAACGGGGCCCAAGACTAAAACTCAGGAGTTCCGGAGGAGAGTCTAAAAATCGCTCTGCTTCAAAGTGATTAGCATTCGCATAACGATTTTCATTTCGCTGCAGTTCATGGAGATTTATGTAGATCTCTGAACCGAAGGGTAGAACTCCATCTCCTACGATACTGTGTGCTGTGGAAAGTAAAATCATGAATGAGGATTTCGGTTTGATAGGGATATCACTCATACGCACTGTAGGGAAAATCGTTCTTGAGCTGCCTGCCGACAATCACTTGTGGTGGGTAAAGTCTCATGGTTTCCTGCAGGACAGCTTCTAGATAAGGAAGCTTTTCCAAGTCCCAACCTTGATCCTTGATCTGTGCTAGTTTCAATTCCTGTAAACATCTTTGTTGCACAGATGGATTTCTAGCAATTGTGACGAGGGTGAAGCAGAGTGCTGAACTGCAGAGGAGGTAACCCAAGTAATTACAGGTATTCAGCTCCCCGCAGATTTCCTCAACTGTAAGGCTTGGATCTTTGCTTTCCAGAAGAATCTGCAACAGGGATTCATGATACTGCTGAGGTAGTGGCCTAATATGATCTATGGCAAGACTACCATCACCCATTTTTAACTTCTCTTGCCTTTGGAGACTGGCCATGAGATCCTTGTGCTCCTCGTTCAGTCTTTTGATCAAACGATTTTGACGTCTTCTCATGAAAGGAGAACTGAGCCAATAGTTGAATCTGTTGGCCGACTGCAGGCTGAGAAAACGTTTTCTATAGAGCTCCGACAATCTAGAAAAGGTAATGAAAGAGGTAATCATTAGGAACTTAAGATTATGGTCTTTATGGACACTTACTCTCCGAGGTTCTTGGCATATTCCTCCGTGGGCTTTGCACCACAGGTGGTCATTACCATCAGCTCCAACACATTGGGAGCCACTATTTCCCAGACATCAAACACGTTTTGATCCGCTCGTTCCACCAGCTTTTGTTGCAGTTGCTCCGCCTGCTGGTGACATAATTCCATTAGCTCCTCCAAGTTTCCCTTGTCAAAGAGCCCACTGATTAGACCATGTCGCCTTTGCCACTGATCCGGCTGACATATGAGTACACCTCCTTCCAGCCAATCCTTCATCAGTTCGTAGCCCGTTTCCAGATGCGATTCGCTGTCCAGAAGCTGTCTGCTGAGCTCCAGATCAGCCAGAGGAATAAAGAGGCGATGAAAGACCCAACAACGGCTCAAGGAACCATATTTGACCAGGTATTCGGTGCTGCGCTTAAAGAAATCTTTAAAAATAAATGTATAAATATAATTTCCAATATTAATAATCAAAAGAACGAACTTTTCGGCTGAAGGAACAGCAGCTTGTGCATTGCCCCCATCAGCGGCCAGGTGAAGGGTCCTTTGAGATTCTTGATCAGCGACCTTTGCCGACGGGTCCTGAAATAGTTGAAGGCCGAGGCCAGGCAGAAGCACACGAATGTGGTGGTCAAGATCATGGTTCCAACTGAGCGAAAACACCGTCCTCTCGTGTCTATGGTAATCGCACCTTATCGCAATCTCACCTGCATCTATCCGCTCCCAGGTTTACGACTGTTCGAGGGGCAGTGCTAATCTCATGGGGGCCTTAAATTCCACCTAATCTTATCGATGTCAAGACCCCATTGTTTGGCAGAAAATAAAACGAGCGATAGTTAAATCTCCGGATAAGTTAAGATAAGCCCACTATAGTATATTTGTGTATTGTATTCCAGAATTTAATTACCTTAAATTATAATTATAAAATGAACCTTATATTAATTTATTAAGCATTATTATTATTAATTTTTATTTATTAATTATTATTAATTAATTTATTTTGGTATTTGTATTTCAAAATTATATTCTTAAAACTATTTATGAAAGAATATAAGAATCCTAAAATGTGGTTTTCATTGTTTGCTACATGAGTTCCACAAAATGTTGCTTAAGGACTTGGCAACATGTTGCCATATGCATACCGATTATATTATTTTGGGTTATAAAAAATAAAATATATTAATTGCTTTTTAGTGCTATTCCAGAGAATGTATTCTCTTGATCTTGAACGTTTCTACTTATTCTATTAATTCTTAGTCTTAATCTTGGTTAAGGAAAATGTGAGCTTAGAATTCTAGCTAGCAAGCCAACTTGATTGGCCCAGGCGAAAATTACCAATACCCAGTGGGGGGTGGGATTCCATAGATAAGTGCGTCATCTGTGCGATACAAGATACTTGTGCGAGATTTTTGACTGATAAATATTTAAATACTTGCACAACATTTATTGCTGCTGGGCCGGGAAACTATTAAACAAACCAATTTGGGGCAATTGGTTAGGGGTGGAGTGGACAACAAAGGACGAAGGACGAACGACTTGGGGGCATCAGCAGCTGTTGTCCCGGCGAGCAAACAAATCTTTTGTCTTTTGTCCATTGCGGTTGCCGGGGTCACCGGCGAGGGTTGGTCAACCCTTTTAGGTTTCAGTTCAGGAGTTTCAGCAGTTGGACTGTCAAAAGTACATTTGCCTTGGTTACGCCACAGAAATATCCCCCAAGCATGTAATGACAATATCAGCAGGCCTTCCCCCCTTCCACCCCTTAAGTATATCCCTTGTATCTTGAATATACATATATCCCTGCCCTCAGGGAGTTGGCAAACTGGGGTGTTCCTGGAAAACCGAGCGGAGTTTGTTGAGTTCCATTTTCATTTTGCGGCGTTGATGAAACTTTAATGACACTCCACACGCATTCAAGAGGCAAATGGCAAAAGGCAAGAGGGCCATGTGTCCAGCTTCGTTTTTTGCCTCCTGCCCCTGGCTATTTCTATTTTTCTGCACAATTTCACTTTGAGGCAAACGAAGACAAAGCCGGCTAATGGCGGCTAATGAAGCCAGTTTTATTGGGGATTTTGTGGGCCGTTGAACCCGGCCAGAACCATCAGAACCACCAGTACTCCCAAGTTCCCAGTTCGACCGTTGAGTGTGAATGTATTTATGAGGCCCAGGTATCCAGGCATTCATACGTCAATGTCACGAGTACGCCAAGTACAAGGACTCTCCGGACGGAGTCGAGTGCAATGGCCACTGGCCGGTGGCCACGTGACCAACATCCAACATCCAACACCACTGTCTCGCGTATGCAAATGAACAAAAAATTTGATGACAGCGTCGCCGGTGACAATGAAAAGTAAGCGAACTACAAAGCCAACAGTCCGAGTGTTACGCAAAAACGGAAAACAGCAAACAAACATACAAGGAAAAAAAAGGGGAAAAAATCGTCGACCGACAAATGGCGGCAGGATACAAATCCTTTCACAGGCCTGCCGAATATGCGCTCCTGGGAAAAAAATTAAAACAAAGACATTGCAACAATTTGCATTCCCATTGTTTGCCTCGACGGCAAATACAAGTTCACAAAAAAAAACCGACAGATAGTTAGATACATATACACACAAATACTAGGCAAGGATACAAGTGTTGAATTTATATAAGAATTGCTTATAGCTAAAGAACAATAAAGATTTTTAATTTAAAAATATAATTTTGAAAAATACTTTACAAAAAGATAATTGATTGAGGTCAACATTACTTTATTTAAAGCCTTAAATGCTGCAATTAAATACTGAAATTCTTCTAAAAATTAATCAACTTAACTCAGTTATTTTCCTAATAACTAAACATTTTATTTTATGATAAAAGAACTGCTAAAAAACTTTATATTTTTGTAACGCAGTGTAGTTTTTCCTGTAAATTGCAAAAACAGTCGGTCAGCCGGCAAGTTAGAGAAAAAAACGAGGCTGAAACATACATGGAAATCAACGAAAACTGAAGTAGAGGCTTTGGGCTGAAAGGACATTTTGAAATTTAGTCAGAAACATATATGAGACCGGTATAACAAAAAAGGAATTTTCCATAATGGACAGGAAGTAATTAACGAATCTTAATTATGTACAAAATAGTTTAGTTTTATTAGTTATTTTTTAGTTTTAGTCTTAGTTTTATTTTTTAGAATAAAAAGCACATGATTTTCATATGTTATACATCAATTAAATAGTATTCTTAAAGTAATAAAAAAATTAGCAAAACGAAACAATTTAGGAAGTAAGCATTTTTTCATAAAAAAGCCGAAGGGTATTAAAAAAGCGTGTTAGCCAAAAGATTTCGCGCCACTTTCGACGTTGGCTTTGTGTTTTTTCTTGGTGTTGTTGGCTTCAGGAAGCATTTTGCATGAATTGCCCATAAAAATGATATGCACATCAAGATTGTCTGATGTGACTTTTGCGATAAGCGCGAAAATTTGCTTACTAGCTCAGCTCCCTCTCTGTGTGCACTGTACATATTTGGAGACTTCAAGGTGGGAGAATCCCTCACTTAATACACCTCATCACGGCTAATCAAAAGGAACGATAGTTGGCTAGACATTTAATTTGGCTACTGCAGCTAAAAGGTTTCCATCAGTCTCAGGCACGCCCTCCGCCCATTAGCCAGCAGTTATTCCACCTCTTAACCACCGCCACCCCATTAACCATCACCCATTAGGCGCATCCCATTATAAGCTGGGGTTTGGATAATATTAGTACTATTAGTGCACAAAGAAAAAAACTATAGAAATTCCTTATTTTTATGGCGGAAAAATAATAATAAAGTATAATATTTCGTTTGCTAAAATTCAGATTTTAAAATAACAAAATTTTTCAAGTTGTAATAATAAATACAGAATATATACTTTATATTAAATCTTAAAAACATTATTTTGAGTGTAAGTTTATATACCTTACAAGTTAAAAATATAATTATTCAAATTCTGTAGGGCCGCAATTTCTTATCTTTATATTTTGATTTTAATTGTGGATGTGACGTACGAACGATTATTTTGATAAAATCTGAAATGAAGTGGTGTTTCTCACTGCGTAGAAACCTCCACACACTGGCATATTAATAGTCCACATTCCTTTTCTTTGGTCCCCAGTCCCCCATTTCACATTTCCCGTTTCCCGTTTCCCAGATGTCATATGTCAGGCGGCAGTAATATTACGAGCTGATGACTGCGTTATGATTACTGTCAGCGACAGGCACTCAATGAATAAGCAGATGAGAGAGTGTCAGCCTCTCACTGTTGCGTCCTTGCGGACTTATCACGCACTTTCCTCCCACAAAACCACGCACCACCCACCCGAGAACCGCCCACCCGAACGACCACACATATATGTGACTTGAGGTGCCCCGCAGCGGCAACAACAACTTTGACTCGCAACAATTTATCACAGCCAATTTAACCACTTAAGTGCGAAAAAGGTTTCAGTTCAGCAGACTGAACTTCACGTGGCTCAAAAGTGAAGTAAAGTGCATGTGAAATAAAGTATTGAATGAATTCCAGCCTGGAATCTCTAGCCACTGACCACTGAACGTGCGAGTATCTGTGTGTCATTTATTTGTTTACAATCTGTTTGCGCAAAAGCCGCTGCAAGGCTTAAAAATCTGCATTTGCATTCTGACACCAGCCTTGAACTGTGGGGCTGGGGAAAGGATTCGAGGTCCTTCCGCATATGCAAGGACTAATTGAAAAGGCATTTACCATAGACGAGCATATTTTCACATTGAATTGTATTCTTTTTGATGAATATTAAAATCTGTAGTTCATAAAATACTTTTATGATTAAATACATCGAATATTTTAAAATTTTAACCTTTTATAAAGAGCATAAATAAAAAAGTTGGCATTTTCGGAAAAGTACCAATTTCGACTGAAACCGATAATATTATTATTTTACCCAAGGGTGAATATAAATAAAAATGCCAACTACATAACAAAGCATATTTTTCAATTTTCGAAGGTGATGTCATTCAAAAGTTCAAGTCAAGATCGTACTATAAAACTTTCCCAACCAAGTGTTAAACGTTATAAAACTCTATTTCTGATTGTTGGAATTTTTTAGGCGCACAATCATCGTTCCTGGGTGTAAAATATTCACAACTAATACCCTTGAGCCTCATTCTCGAATAACTGATAAAGTATTTTCTAATCGCACATTAGAAATTGGTTTTTTATTTCCCCCAGGGGAATGAAGCAAACGGCTGAGGTTCCCTGTTCTTGATTTCGAAATTCAGCTGGTTTTGGAAAAAAGCTATATAATTCAGTGATCTTCGACCATCGGCCGTCAGTCGAGATCGGTTCTCCGCGCAACAGCTTCCTTCGTCTAAAGGGCGCTGACTCTATAATAGTTTCGTACAGTTCTTTGGTTTTTCTAATGCTGTTCAAGTAAACCGCGTAAATATCCTGCAGCGACTCCTTCGGTACAGTCGAGATGTAGCATATTCGAAGGCTGATCGGTTCCAAAATACGTATATATTGCACTCCCGATTTGCGCCCACCTGACTGCGGAGTATGGATTCAGGATGCTACCGAGCGTATTCCGGGAACCGAAGAAAAGTCAACTAAGGGCATGTGTCTGCCAGCAAATGCTGGCCAATGGCAAGTGCAACAATAGACTGAGGGAGGAAGTTTTTGGGGAAGGTGACTCTCCAGGACGGATTCATGGAGACGCGGTAAATGTTTACCCAGCTGATAGTAAAACCAATTAGTATAGCGAGGTAAATCTTTTTATATGTGATATTTTCAAAATTTATTATTTGTAGATTTCTTATTTCAGATTTTTCACAGTCCTTAAAGATTGTTGAGCAGTTTAATATTTTTTGAAATGTTCGATAACGGTAAGAGCTAACGTTTTCCAAAAACTTTCCAGAAATAATTTAATCCCATTGTTTTAGGTCCAGCAGTCATAACATTTTCCATATGCGCAGTATCTGTTAGTTATCGGTATGTAAAAAATTAATTTTTGATTTATTCGATCTCAAATTTTAAAGTTTATTTGTGAATACATATCTTTGTGACTATCCCTCATATTATTGAGTGTCTTTAAAATTTCACAAACCTTTAAGCACATTAATTATCTTTTACTTGACATTTTTGCGATGATGTTTTTATTATGTTTACCCTCTTAAACGAGTTAAATGTAGCTCTCGACCATATGCGAACCATGGTCTAAAGGGCTTAACCGTAGTGAAGGCGGTCCGCTTCAGCTGAATAGCACCAAATCGGCTTTCGTAGCTCTCTCTTTCGGTCTTTTCATTCACATATGTGTGTAAAAGTGCAAATTCATGTTTTGTTCGACAAAATCTGTATAAATCTAAAGACCAAATGCCAGCAGTCAACTGAGCTCAGAGCTCTCACAACGGAGGAGGATTATGAGGGAAAATGGGTGGGTGGGTGTACTGGCATCGGAATCGGACTGGCAAGGATTCAGGAAGCGACGAGGTAGTTGAAGCCATGTAAATGGATTGCCATGGGCTTCTGGGTCAAATGGAATTAGCCGCCATTTCAGTGGGTAGATGTAGATGTAGATGGATAGGGAGTGGTCCAAGGACCAAGACGCGAACACTTGTTGCTCCCATGCCAACCATTTTCACACTCATTAAAAATTTGCATAATTACCGCAGCCTCCCAGCTCGTTAACACTTTGAAGTAGACGGGACTTAAGGACCCAGGACACTCATAACCAAATGAGCTTTTCATAAGGCCGCGAGAATGTTGAATTATAAATGCATGGAAATTAAAAACAATTACATGGAATGCCATACTCCAACGACCGTGCATATATAAACAAATAAAGTGGGCATAACGATGCTAATCCCTTAAGCCACAGCAAACTGTTCGCGTGGGCGGCACGAAAAAAGGGGGCGTGGCTGTCAAAAAAGGGCTATCAATTTGCATTGCGTTTGGCTCATTAGCGTCGCTGCCACTGACCACTTGTAAATTTGGCATGTCTATAAGGGATATCCTGAATATTTATTGCCTTGTGCGATAATGGCATTTATGCACAGAGGGGTGATATCCTTGTTACAAATACATAAAGGGAAATATCAGAAGTCAAGCAGAAATACCGCTTTATTTACATATATTATTTTCTGGGTATATCAGTAAAATATAATGATTAAAAACTATTTCTAAATTCCGGGACTAGACTAAATATTTATTTAAACCTAAGAGTGATGTTTAAGAATTTTTACAGTTTTATTATATTTGATAATTTTGTATTATGTAATCTAAACTTCTATAGCTCACCTCGTTTAGTCCACCATTTGACAAAATAATGCGGTTTCGGCTCTGTTCGAGGGTTCGCATATATTCCATAAGCTTGAATTACAGCAAAGAGAGAAGAAATATTTATTTAAAATATTTTCAATGAGGCGATTGATGCCATATAATACGAGTAATTAAATGTCAATAGAATTAAGCCAGACAAAGTGGCACAAATATTATAATAGAGTAAATAGTAATTTCAATGAGAAAAGTTATCGAAATATGGCTAATTTTAATAGAAAATAATATTAAATTACACAATTTGTGATCAACTAATTTCGTTTTAAATTGTCAAGTCGAGGAGCAAAAGTTATTGGCCAGAATCGCTGAATCTGCAGTGGAAATTGCTGCCACGCTAAGCCGTAAGTCCAACAAGAAAAATCACTTTTCTCCGCCAGACGGACGGGGCGGTATTTTCTTTTTTTTTTTTGGTGGCCTGGGATTTGCTTTCGATTTTCCATCGGCATCGCCGAATGATTCCCGCTTAATATGCCAAACACAATTTGACTTTTATTCAATATGCAAAAGATACGCGTCAATTTGTTTGGTTGTCTGCAGAACTTTTAAATCTTGCCGAGATTCCCCAGTCTGCCTTTGCCTTTTCGATTCCTTAAATCTTCATCTTACGTGGCTGGCATTAACTTCTGGCTAGTGGCAACATAAAAGATGTTGTGGCCAGATTTATGTTGGCAGTTTTACAGTCATTTTAAGCACTTCCCCTCGAAGAACAGCTACTTAAGACCGCGCGAGCGTTGAAAACTTTTGCAACTATTAAAGTCTTAAGTAGAAGTGGATAAAGAGAAGCTGCCACAGTCGGCAAACTGTAAATGCATTTCCACAAAAGCAACAAGGATATCACGTTGCAAGCAAAACTTTTGCCTTGGACTGTTCTACTTATGCGGCCTGGCCAACACTTTCCGTTTGTTTGCTCGAGGACAAGACAAAAACTGACTTAAGCCCACATTCTAAGTACGGAATCGGGTGTCTGTGAGTGGGTCAAAGGGGGTGTTTACTCCAGAACAACCAGGTGTGCTGAATAGGGGAGAGATTCCGGTTCACAGAGTCTTGAAAAAATAATAATCTCGGGTGATACGGAACTTTAGAGATTTAAACACAGGTTGAAGAATAAAATTTCAATGAATTACAATATTAATCGATAAATTAATCGTATTGGTGTTTCTTTTTATATTTCTTATAACTAGAATCAAAAATTTCCTTTATCATAATATTTACTCTTCCAAAAGCACAACTTAAAAGTTAAAAAATCTATTTATTCAGGACTTACCTTAAACATTTGTTTCAACTTGATATCCAACACTTTGCTGGTTCAACTTTCTTCCAAGTATTTAGAGCACCTGATAACACTTTTTTCATCTCTTTGGGGCTTAACATTTTTTGACTTATGGTAAAAGCAAACGAAATGTCAAATGATTTTCCAATCCGCCCCATTCCACCCATACTTGCCCGTAATATGCACCCTCTTTAGCCTTAAATCAATGTTGACAAAAGTTTTATTGGATAAGTTTGTTTAACGACAAGCAAAAGTAGACGCACACAAAAGAGCAGGTAAAAAGGCGAAAAGTTCTTCCTATTTTGTTGAAAAATCAAATTGAGCAAAAGTTGATCTCGAATAGGATGGAGCCAATGGAAACTGGGGTGGGGTTAGGGTGGCCCGGAAAAGTTCTTGCAAAAATCGTTTGGACGCGGCAAGTTTGCAATTTGATTTGTGTTCAATGTGCGCGCAATTGATTAGCCATTCTGCGAGTTCATGAATCTTGAGAACTAAAATTGTAAAAAATCAGTTTGAACTGGAAATTCATTTCTTACAAATCTATTTTTTCAGATCCAGCAGATACGCCGTCTCCATGGATCCATCCTGGAAAGGTTCTTTATTCAGGCCATCGTTGTATTCTCCATTGGCCTTCATTTGCTGGCTGGCATATGCTCTTAGCTGACTTTTTTCCGGCTCCCTGGATATTTTCGGCAGCTCCCTAAAATTATACTCCTCTGTCAGGAGGACAGGAATGGGGAGTTAATCGTATGTGTCGGAATCGTTCAGCCCTCGGATATGCGATATGTCTGGAGTATCAAAGTAGCCGTAGGAGGCTATTTTCCTCTTCGATTTTCCCAGGATCAATAGAACAAGAAGTGTACCAAACTATCTAAAAAGGCAGCCGATTTTAGACCTAGGAAGCTTATCTCGACTGATTCCGAGTAATGGTAGATTATTTAAGAAGAAAATCATGTATTTAATATTATATTTTAGTCGAAATCCGATGTTAAATATTTGAATTTAAAATTAAATAACTGCCATAACAATTTCCACTGTGTATTTACCCCGGCAGCTGTTATCTTCATCTGCAAGTTTGCCAAGTGTGCCACACTGAAATTTTGCGGCCAGGACTAACAACTGTTGCAGGACTCCCGGGCAACTTCAGACCCTCGCATGCATAATGCCATTGTGGTTTTGCCGCCGCAGACTCCTGCTGTTTAATATGCTGTTAAATTACATTAAAATTTGAAAAGAGTCGGCTTGCTGGCGCTTGTTGGCCTCCTGATAAGCGCATTACGAGTCGCAATCCCAGATATAGTACTTCACACGGGTGATCCGATCCAATCCGATCCATGATTCGATGAATAACCCAGCCAAACCGAACTGGGGCTTCAATGTCAGGCGGCAGTAATTGGCTGGCAAATAATTTAATGCGAAATCATGGCATGCCACGCCCCCGGGGGCGGGAGCGTGTTGCATGTTGCACATTTAAAATGCAATAACCGGATTAGATTGTGTTGTTGCCATATCGGCATGTCCTTTGGCCGCACTCCGTTGTTGCATGTTACTCTCGTATTTATAGAGTTTTAACGCAATCGCAATTTCGGTTGACATTTTGCGCTCTCGGCCATTGCCCATTTTCCCATTTCCCCCATTTTCCAACCTGACACAGCCTCTGGCTGTCGATAGAAGTCTACAGGTAGTCCTCCCCCTCCCCCCCCCTGTCCCATGAAAACTACCGGAAAACTCCGAACCGGGAACAACAGGCATGTCCATGCCCCATTCCATGGCCTGTCTGCTTTATGAAAAATGCATTTTGTCTGTCGTCGGTGGTCCATGAAGCGAATTGCGGCCGTGTGGCTAATATCATTTCATTTGGCTTTTGAATTCGTTAGTTGAAGTTCGCATTTCACTTGGGCATTGGCAAATATCTATTTATTTAAGTGGCTTAAATGGAGTCGCTCTTATTGACATACACCATGGACTATCATTTAACATTTCAATTTAGCTGGAAAACTCATTATTGATTTTTTCTTAAGTTTAATAACGTATTATCATTGCCTGCTTCTAGAAATTTAAAGATTATGGACAGTTTGCTGTTTCTCCATACTTAATATTGAAAACATCGATATTATCGAATCAATATTGTAAAAAAATCGAAAATATCGATAATTTTCAAGCCCTACTTGCTTCTTTAAAATGTTCATAATACCTAATGAAATCAAGGAGAGTGCCAATCAAGAATAAATCCCCTTCTTAGCTATTAACCCCTAAAACAGATTGTTTTTCGCAGGCTGTTAGAAAAATCATTACATCCCCTTTCCTGCATATCGAAAAACTTTTAAGAATAAATCTCATAATTTGGTTTGCCATGTTGGGCCTTCCATCAATCAAAAATCTGACATTTGCAACACCTGTGGCTGTGTTGGCCACAACATCCCCACATTTTGTCCGTTTTTTTTCGGGTTGGTATTGATGTTCGGAACAAATTAAACCGAATGCAAATAAGTCAATTTGAAATGAAACACGAGGCGAAATTAATGTGCTACAAAATAAATACGACAAGATAAATGTTTTTGGCACTGAGCGGGTGGCAAGTAACAAGATAAACTGATGGCGGCGGATCTCACGGATACGGATGCGGATGTGTGTGGGTGTGCTAATAAAAATACACGAACACGAGTCCTGCGTCCTTGCGTCCTTGCGAAATGTGTGAAAAACGCTGCTGGCTCTAGACTTTTCCGAGCGTGTGAGAGTGCGGCACGTTTAGCATTTCAAAAGGCGTATTGTTTATTTTTTCCTTTTCCCTTGTGTTTTCACATTCAATGTTATTTATCTGCGTTTTCCCTGCCCTCCAAACTCCTGCGATCTGTTCTCCTTTGTAACCCAAGTTCACTTTCGCAGACCGCTTTTGTAGTTAACTTCTTTGTAGTTTCGTTTGCTTATTCATTTCCCCTTTTGCCCACATACTCGTGCACATGAAAAGTTATTTTTCCACCGCACAATGAAAATGAAAATGGGAAAATGCGGAGAGCGAGCGCAAGACTGGAAAACTTGTCACGTGATAAACTCGGAAAGCAAAAGAATGTCACGTACTAAGAACGCAGCGACAACCTTTGCCACTTAAAGTTTTAAGCTCACAGCGCAGAAATATGTTTTAATTCCATAATCAGCTTGCACTTGGCCAAAACCCGAAATCAATTCCCCATTGTTACCCTACTGTCCTTCCCAAAAAAAAGTAGGAAAAGTGGGAAAATCCCAGCGTTTGCCAAACGACAAATGCTGGTCACGTAGAGTCCCCCTGGAAAAGTGGGGGACAGCTGTTTGGGTGCACTTAGCATTGCTACATAATTTCTGATGGCGTCATTTTAAGAATTATGAATGCCACGTGACTTCTGCTGGGCAAATAAAAGAACCCGGAAATCGGGCAACAGGATTTTCGGTGTTAAGTCAAGCCGGCATAATCGTGTTTGAAAAACTGAGTCAGTGTGAAAGTAGGATATTGCTCTTAAGAGTATTTTTAAATTGAAAGGAATATTTAAGTTGATGCTTGATCGGAAATTTAAGAACGCGGATATTAGGATTTTTGAATGGAACTTTTTTAAAGGTTACTTTATTTTTTATTTATTAACTAATATTATTTGTTCAATATATAACATGTATTATACTACTTAGAAATATTCAAATAGAAACACTTAATTTGTTAAACAGCACACCCTAAATATACCAATACAAAAGGACCTATTCAAAACGGTCAGTAGCAAAATTCACCCAGAACGGATTGACATAAAAATCGAAAAAAAATCACATTAATTCGTAAAATAATAGAAAATAAATCTGTAAACTAAAGTACAATTAATTCAAGCACAAATAAAATTTTTTATAAAATTTTATAATAATAAATGGCTAAAATGAGATATTTTAAAATATAAAAATTAAATTCCTCTTCTGCTTATCAGTTCCCATATGGTAACAAATATTCGTCTGTGATTTTAAGCTGATACCCGAAGTTTCCCTTGCTTGCTGGTGAATTTTAATTTATATCGTCTGGCTGTGGGCAACGTTGGCCAGAAAAACACCTCGGTGACCGGTCAAAGGTGTCACACATAAACCATTCAATCTGACAGTCAGCAGGGGAGATGGAGATACGAGTCGAAATCGGGGCTGGGATATAGTGATATAGCAAAGCGATAGACAATGACAATGCCCCACGTTGACCGCAGTCAAACTTTCGATTTCACTTCGTTAACGTGGCGAGTTGGACACGTTTCCGCCCCTCCTCCTCCGCTCACCTTTTCGTGCTCTGCAATTTATTTTTTCTGCACATTTGTCGAGAGTTTTCCCCTCGCTCCATATTCATTTTGGTTTCGGTGGTGCAAATTGCGCACGAAACATGCGAGTGGCGAGTGCACAAAACCAATTTGTAATAAAGACGACGATGGCGAGGAAAACAGGGAAAAAGCGCAATGCCTTCATTTCATTGTTCATTGTTGCCGTATGCGGTACTCGGGGATTACGAGGGTATATTGTGTTTAACTTGGGAAAATCCTAGGAAAATTCTATATCTAAAAAATGTGAACTATATATATTTTTTTACAAATTGTGCCAGACATATCAATTTTAAGATTTTATAATGTCCAAAATCGCAATACACATTTTTTTAGTTGAACAACAATAAACTAAGGAGATTCCAAAAATTATTAAAAAAAATGATTTAAATTAAAAAACGACCAAAATTTAAGGTTCCATGCTCAAGAATTAATTGAAAAAAAATCTTTTCAGGACTAAAGTCGGGAACCACTTTAAAATTATGATTCATTCATTATTTAATAATTAAAAGTAAGATAATTATTATATCTAAGCAGGATATCCTTCAGTCGAAAAGCCTGAGCATTTCATCACACTGGTTAAGGGATAGGTGTCCGGAATGGCTCCTTTGGACGGAGTGGGATTATGCGGCATCAGAAGATGTTGACACATCACGCAGCCGTCCTGGCATTTGAATGTTTTCAATTAACTTTATGTAGATAAATAGCCGCAACTAGCCCCGTTGGCTGAGCTATCCTAGTTGTCTGCGTTGGCTTTAAGGACGACCAGAAGGACGCAACAAAAATGAAACATTGCACGGCTGTAAATTAAGCCAGGGACGGGGGGTTGAAGGGGGGGGGGGGGACGGTCGGAAATTGCATTATCAGCGTCAAAAGGCAAAGGCAAAGGCATTCGCTTTCGCCCCCTTTGGTGGCATGTTTTGCCGCCGGCTGCTGTTGCTGCCACTTCCTGCACTTCCTGCCCGCCGAGACAATGAGTTGTGATAGCACAACTTTTGCAGCGGCGTCGCGCGTTGCGCATAATTACCGTTACGGCGGAATGGGAATGGGTTTGGGAATGGGACTGGGGAGCGGTTGGTTACTTTCCCATTTCGCTCGCTCAAGACTGATGAGCTGTTTATGACTTGACGCTTTCGCAGTGCATTTAATACCGTTATTGTGGCGCATTTGTAACTAGCAGTTAATAACATTGCACAGGGAAAACAAGAAATTTTTTTCAAGAGATATTATTTAAAAAAATATAAAATAGTGGATGGCTTGCTTAAATTGTATACAGATTTAATAATCTTTTTTTGTGTGTCTTTTGTAACACATAAAATTTTAGCTTCTATTCAAATTCTATCATTTAGAATCAAAAATTATTTTAAGATATTAGAGAAAATATATTTTAGTACAATATTATTATCTTTTACTTTTTAAAACTTTATATTTATATTAAAAAATGTATTGAGTAATTTTAAAATATTTTTTAGTTTCAAAACTTTTTAGTTAAACAGAATTTCTACTTTCAAGAAACAAACAGAAGGTCTCAAAAATGTTCTTAGAAATACATCCAACATTTCTTTCTCTGTTTGGCTGCAGCTGCAAAATGGATTACGTTCGCTGGCCATTGTTCATTCCGTTTATATGAAATTTTAATGAATTGTAAAGCCAGGACATCTTGGAGCAGCACACATGTGCCGCCGCCCGCGTCGCCGCCGCTCTATCAGACAAACATTATCGCAGTCTCCACTTCAAGTTCAATAAAGTTGAGTGCCTGGCACAAATGGAAATTTTACGCATACCCATCGAGGCGAAAGGGAAGTGCGGGAAAGTGCCCTTTAAAATCACTTTATTACGACGGCGTGTGTTTGGGTATTTTTTGGCCCCCACTATGGGGGTGCGGACACATTTGTTGGGGGCGACAATTTATAAGAAAATTCCTATCGAACTCCGGCATCGTTGGGCAAATGTCTTTCGGCCGATAAAAAGCGTACCCGGCACGCGCTTTAATCATGAAAAATCATATTGAAAGCACCGCCCTGCACATGCTGATAGCGGGTGGCGTTCGCCAGATCGGGGGCGTGGCAGCCATTAAATGAATATTTCAACAAATTTGCTCTTACAAGTATATTTAAGGGGAAGGCCAACGAGACGCACAAGTCCACACACAAAACAGCTGCACAATTTCCGTTGAAAACTTTGCACTGCAAAGTTTTTGTGTGCGACTTTTGACAACAACAAGAAAATAAGTTTGAGGAATGATTGAATTGGGAATACCCTAATTTGTAATAATAATTATAAGTCAGTAATCTTAAATGTAAATCTAGCATTAAATATCTCTCCTTTATAATTTTTTAAAAATATTTAAAGTGTCAGAAAATGATTTTTAAAAAAAACAATAAATGTTTGTAAATAATATGGACACTAAAAAAATTAAAAAATGGTTAGAAGCGCTACACATAAACTTCTCATTTTGCTTAACATTTTTCTTTGATCTTAAAACATTTGATTTAGGAAAAACACCCTGAATACCCTTTCATGACAAGTTGGAAGTTTCCGCCGCATGCATTTCAATTGCGTAGCCGTCGACATTTACATGGCAAGTCATTGGCCAAAGTGGGTTGACCACCCACTGGCATGGAGAGCATCCACATCCCCATTCACTTCCACCGCCCGCTCAGTGTCTTACATCTCTTTGACTCTAATAGATTTTAATCAGCCGCAGGACATGCGCCTGGACGACAAGGACAACGACAACGTAGACGACATGCTGTTATGGCCCCGAAACGCTTGGCGACAGTCGAAATTCCTGCCCAGAATCCGATGAGAATCGCCGCGGGCCGATCAGGCCTCGCCTTTAATTATGCCAGTTGGGGATTAAAAAAGCAGTGAAATACTTATATTTCGGCATTCAAATCTTTGTTCGCACTTAGATTAGAGTCCACGAAAGAGGCCTTTGTTCTTAGCTAAAGGCTTTGAACATTTTTGTGTTAAAGTGCCAGTTTAGAGGGAGCGTTTTTCCACACAATTTGCCAGCGAAAAACCTTCGGGGCAGCGCGCACACACACCTCTAATGAGCCACTTCACATCCCTGAAAACCTGAAAACCGCTGCATTTTCCAGCACTTTGACACGTTCCGCCTTTTTCTCCAGGAGGGTGTGCACTTTTATTTGCGTAATTGGCCAAATGCTGAGTGATGTGGCCAGCGACTTTATGGCTGAAACAAATTTAATGCCCTTATCGGCATCCGTTCTTGGCCATAAAATGACCCGCTTTTCCGTTTCGGTTGCCAATAAAAGTGTCAAGTAATGAGCATCGGACTCGGGACTTCCCTGACTTCTGCCATCTGACCGACTGGCAAAGTGTTTTAAAATGCAAAGTATCATTATTTGTGGGCATCGTTAAATTTCATTTAAAGCTATGTAACTGAGCCAACCGATGACCCCGGCGGGGGTCACAGCCTCCTCTGCTCCCGGCCGCGCTTATCTTGTCATTGTCATTGCCATCTTTATTGGCTGCCATTATCGTCCTGCGGGTGTCCATAATGCCGCATGTAATTTGATTACCCACACAACCCACAAATTGCCACGCCTGCCGGTATCAACAACTTCATCAGCACTTTGAGGTCAGTTTCAGGGGGCGAATTTCAAGATTAAAGTGGTAGAATGGGGGAGTAAATCACGCCTTTCCTTTTTTCTAGTAATGAGATGAAACGTATTTAAAAAACAGAACCATTTTATTTTATGATTTGCAAGTTCTCAAGTATTGGATTTAATAATAATATTTTAAAAAAACATTTAAACCTTTAAAAAAAAAACTAACGAACAAATAATTTCAAATTTTATTGGATTTATCAAAACTAAATATTTTTAAAATAAAAATTTTTTTTTTGTTCACTTTTAAACATAAAAAAAAATCGAACAAATAATTTTAAATTGTATCATAACTAAATATTTTTAAATTTTAAATTATTTTTATATTTGTCCACTTTCTAATAGCCCAATTGAAACTCTCTCGTTTGCTCATGCAGACGCATCCAGAAATTAACAATCAAAACCGTACAGATTATCTATGGAGTAGAGATGTTTTAATTATAGAACTCGATAAATTAAATATCCGACTTTTTAATACCGAAGACGCCGTGTTGACTTGAAACCAAATGTGAATGACGACATTGGACAGAACCGTCGACAGATTCGCACACACTATCCACGTAACTATTTTAAATAAGCTGAACAATACCAAAATAATCATCAGCTGAAAGCATCTGAAAATATGAATGTAATTGATTCAGCAGAACGTAGACAGGACGTACCATCTTTATAATGAAGATCTGGTTCATAATCGCTCCGTAAATTCCCGTTGCCAGGGCCACAAGCGCTATGAAGCACACCACTAGGATGACGGTTTGGATAACCTGCTTGGATTCGCTATTAGTATACATTTCCATGCTAGTAAACGCCTGCGGATTTGGTCATGCGTATTTGTTCAACGAGCACCAAGATATCCAACTCACTATGGTGGTAACGATTGATATCAGCACTGCGATCTTGAAAAGTAGGGGTGGGCAATTGCACATCCTAATGGAAATTGTATAAAATACCGAAATACTGATGACAAATTTTTCATGTCCAGAATTACAAAAAGTAAGAACTGGTCAATTTTGATACCCAATGTTGACTATTGACCATTTTTTATGGCTAGGATATACTTAATAAGGGAAGTAAAAGACAGTATTTAAACCGGATTTAGAAGAATTGTTTGTTTAAGTACTATTTAGTATTCGGAAGTTGGGAATAATAATAAGTGTAACTAACTAAGTTGGAGATCCAAAACCAGACATCCAAATTGTCATATCATAACCCATTACTTCGTCTGTGGTGTTTATAAAAATGTGACAACTTTTCCAACTACTGCTTGTTATTTACAAGTGCTAAGCCGCAAGATGTTTAAGTGGCGCCAGGACGAAGATCCTTGGAGTCCTGCCACATGTGTCGCAGTAACAGGGTCGACAAAGCGGCCACCAGCAATGCCAACAACAGTGTTGACAATTTCCAGTTGAACGCACAGAAGCCACCCGTCCCTGGGTCCTGTTTGTTGTTTGCCGTCTTGTATCCTGTATCTTGTATCTGGTATCTGCCCTGTGTGTCCTGCCTCTCTGCTAAAATAATCGCCACAATAATCTGTCAACGACAGCTGCTGATGTCATAAAAACCTTTTGAAGATGTCGTTGCCGAAGTCCTCTTCTTGTGGGAGGACCCCCCGAAACAGGCTAATGATAATTTGCCACAATTTACACTCAAAGCAGCCGCAGCAACAGGACCTCCTGGCTGTGATAAAATCATTGATGGAGCCAAAAGCTAATTGAATGTTAATCGCTTGGCATTGACATTGCACGTGGCAGCAAAAGACGGGGTTGTGGGTGAACTGTGGAAACTGGCGAAGTCCCCGGGAAAACGGTAGAATAGAAACCCCCTCATCTGAACTGTTCTACCGATGTGCTCTGCGATAAAGCTCAAAGGTAAGCGGTCAATTTGCATAAAGTGATGATAAATCAACAGAAAAAAAGACCTTAAAGTTGCTTTCATTTCCGCTGCCCCAGCTGCTCCTATTTGTTTCGCCACGCGGAGCAAATAGAATACAAACAGTCTTTAAATTAAAAATTAAATTTTAATCCACCTCAGAATGCGTATCAGTTGGGCGGGATGAAAATCGTGGGGAGCAGGAGGATTTTCTCTTTGTCTGCTTCTATGACATATCGCGATTGTGGGTCTGTTTTCTTTGCTTCTACTTCTGCCCGAGTTGGTAAGGTTTTTGTATCGCAGTTTAATGTCATGTTGTCCTTTTAGTTTCCTTATTTAATATTAAAAATGCAGAAGTTTAATTTTTTTCCAAGAAAAGTGACTTTTATGGTTTTTAAAGTTAAGTTTGAATTTAAATTTTTATTTAAATAAATATATTCACATTATATAATTTATTTAATTTTTAAGCTTCGAGGTCTGCTTTTTTTTTATGTTCTCCTTTTATGAAAAAAAGGTCTGAGCTTAAACAACTGGCCATTCTCCACACAATTAAAAAAATCAAAAAAGAACATAGAAACCCGTAGGCCGAAAACAGGGCAACAAATTTGCATTTTCTGCTGCCCAAATGTTTCAATTGCATTGCATTCAAAGTGCGGCTGTCCCTGACAGAAGACACATTAAATGCAGTCACAGTCCGGCAGTTATAGTCGCTGTTACGGAAACAGAATCCGGACCACGGGACGGCCCTTTTGTGGTTCCGTGAAGTCAAAGTTGCGAGAGAAATGCTGGCACAAATGTAAATTCAAACGGACGGGCACAACAGCCACAGCAGATGCATCAATTGTCTAATTGTTTGCCGAGAGAGAGTCGTCATAATGTCCATCAAAATGCGGGGAGGGGCATACAGGATACAGTGCGTCCTTGTTGCACAGAAAGAAATGTACACTGAAAAAAGAAAAAACAAGAGAGAACGCTTCGACTATCAAATACCCGTTAGTGCGAGGGAGATGGAGATAAGCTACTGGCTCCTAGCGGCCATTTCATTTTTTGCTCATAACTTTTTAATAGATTGTCCGATTTTAAATTTTTCTTCTACATTTCGATAGGTGTTAAAAAACACAACAAAATGGCATTTAAACTTTTACAAAATCTGTAAGGATGTTGGCACCAGACTTTGTTTAAAGTACTCTACGAGAAGCGGGTGTGCAAATAATTCCATTATAAATTTAAATTTTATAAATTTTTTTTTTAATTTTTGTAGATTGAAGATAATACCTGTAAATGTTTTGCAGTGCAACTATGGCTATAGGAGACTGTGTCTGTGACGGCGTCTGGAGTGTCATGCCCGGCATGGACCCGTGGGATAGGTAAATTTGATTTATGACCTATTATGCGTCTTATGTCCAGCCATAATTTAATTATAGCAGGACACACGGCCAGCCAGTCGGACGAAACACAAAATACCGAACAGCACACCCACATTGTCTGCAGTTTTTCAGCCACACACACAATCTGCTGCACATAATGCTGTTATTTAAATCATGAAAATTCGCTTACCTAAATTGCATTGCAACAATTGCAGGGTGGACCTTGTCAGTCTCGTTTTGTGGCAAAAACTAAAGCGACAATCTCAATCTCAAGCCGAAATGTAAATGTAATTAAAGTGCAGTTAGGCTTTCATTTTTGGGGGGAGGGGGAGGGGAAGGACGGTGGTGTGTGAGTGTGCTTGGCATGCGAAATGAAATTGAAATAAATTATTGACTAATTGTCAACTCAGACGAGGACAATCTGGCACATTTTGGCATGTGGCATGGGGCGTATGCGCAATCAAATCGCAAATCAAAGTTCCGAGCAGGAACAACAAATGCAGCTAATTTGTCTGGCAAAAATTCCAAGACAGGGACCTCGTTCTACGCTTTTCGGACACGTTTTCATTTAATTTGATTGTTATTGTCTGGCCTGCCGGTTGGTCTAGGGGGAATTAATCAGCTCCATTGCATGTCTCATTAGTGTCATGTCTTTAAAAGGCCGATATAACTAAATTGCCCATAGAGTTGTTTTTGTTTGGATCGAAAAGAAATTTTAAATAAAAGTTGAAAGAAGAGTAGAGATAATTATACCTTATGAAAAAGTATGAAACAGGTAGAATAAAGTGTTTCCGACCCTATAAAGCCCTATAACCGAGATCTAGCCATGTCCGTCTGTCTGTCTGTCCGTATGAACGCTGATATGATAAATTTTCCAAATCGGAGCATTCAGTAAAAAGTTATGAGCAAAGCAAATAATGAAATTGAAGCAGTGCAAGCAGTCGCTTTGCTGCATGCATGTATCCATCTCCCTCGCACTTACATTAGATGAGTAAAGGGTATCTGATAGTCGAGGTACTCAGCCGTAGCGTTGTCTCTTATTTATTTTAAAAACAAAAATTCCCTAAAAATTATAGAGTATTATACGCTTTCAGTAATTCTTATTTCCTTATCTTATGGACTGGTTTAACGCCCTTTTTTTATGTATTACCTCACAACCTTTATATCAACATCTTTCATTACGCAACTCGAACGTTGTTCAAGCCATACCGCTAAAATATCACTGTCACAACACGCATTTGATCTGCTGATCTCTCCCTCTTTGCCGCCTGTCAATGGTTCCAATTGAACCCATTAAACTGGGGGCCCCATTATCGTACCACATATCCACAGCCACTCTAGGCAAATGTCAAGATTAAGCTTCGGGGGGCCGGCGTGTAAGCCATTTATGCGGCGCTGCGGTTATGCGAGCATAAATATCCGTTAATTAACTGACAATAATTATAACAAGTGCACAAGTGGGCCGGAGGTTATTTCTCCGGCTGAAAGTGGTTTGGGGGAAAGGTGTGCGAAAAATATTAAATCCAATTAAAGAGCCATAAAACACGAAATGCCACGCCCCCGCAGCAGCTTATCACAAATCGGCTTACCCCACTCCCCACTCAAAGTGAGACCCCATTGAAGGCCGCCTCAGCAATGATGATGATGATGTGGCAGAAACCAGTCTTGGCCCATTGTTCCCCGGGAAGGTCTGCACTGCTCACTGATCATGTTTAATTTGCAACAATCGATCTCCGTCTTTATTGACCAACAAACATTAACAACTGCTCGAGCCAAAAGGCCAAGTCTTGATGCTTAGAAACCCCAGTGGGTTCCGAATCCATCGAAGCTCATGTGCGACACACTCTCGGCGGGGGAGTAGTGGACCGTCTGGGAGCTGCCATAGCTGGAGACGCCCAGAGCGGGGGCATTGTGGGTGTAGGTGGTGGCGGACGGACCGTGGTTCACATTGGTGGTGGCCACTGGAGCGGCATAGGACACGGTCTTGGCCAAAACGGGAGCGGGAGCAGCATAGACTGGAGCGGGAGCGGCGTAAACTGGAGCGGGAGCGGAGTAAACTGGAGCGGGAGCAGAGTAAACGGTCTTGGCTACAACTGGAGCAGGAGCAGCATAGACTGGAGCAGGAGCAGAGTAAACGGTCTTGGCCACAACTGGAGCGGGAGCAGCATAAACCGCAGCTGGAGCGGAATACACAGTCTTGGCTACAACTGGAGCAGGAGCGGCGTACAGAGTCTTGGCCAAAACTGGAGCTGGAGCAGCATACACAGTCTTCTCCACGACGGGGGCTGGGGCATGGACCAGAGTCTTGGCCACAATGGGAGTGGCCTGGGTGTACAGAGGAGCAGGAGCAGCAGCAGCATAAACGGTCTTGGCAATAGCCGGAGTATAGACATTGTTCTGGATACGGGTGTCGCTCTTCCTCACGCTGGAGTACGGGGTGTCCACCGCCTTCGAGTAGCTAGACACGGTGCCGGCAAAGGACCTCACCACGTTCTGCTGGGTGGAGGCAACGGCATCCACCGACGGATTGGCAATGGCCACATGGCTGGCCAAGAGACCGGCATTGGCGTAGGCCACCAGAGCGCACAGAGAGATGAGGTAGCGGAAGGCCATGGTGATTGGTTGCCGGACTGAACTGGGATGACTGGACGGTTCGGAAGATTGAAGTTGAAAGCAGGCTGGCTGGGCTGCGACTGATGCTGATTTGGCCAAAATGTGGCGGCTTTTATACGCATCGGACGCGTGCCAGTTTCGGATAGGTTTTCGTGATTTTTGTCGATTTTTTGCTGATTTTTTGGCAATCGAACTGCCCACAATGCGATGGCAGTTCACCTGCGTAACCGCTTGAAAGCCAATTTGCAGGCATAAATTAAACGCGGTAATTAGGTTTCGTACTGAGGCGAAAAAGCGCTCAGGGCCCCCGGTGTAAAATTAATAACAATTTGCCAAAAAAAATAATAATACGCAAATAGAAGAAGGGAAAAGAGAGCAGAATTTGTGGCAGCAAGAAGCATCCCAAGTTGGCAACACAATTCAATTTGGAGCAGCGTCAACTTTGGTAATTTCAATAAATATTCATCATGCGCCCGTGAGCAGCAGGAAAAGCAGGAAAATTCATTTTCCAAACTTGGCCGAAGAAAAAAGAAAACAAAACAAAACAATAGGGGAAGAACTGCAAACAAGACGAAGTGTTAGATGCCCTTTTCATCGTAATTTAGAGGAAAAGTTTTCGGTGTCACAAAAATATAAATATATTTATGTTTTAGTCAATATTCAGCCTTGTTTTTGTTATGGATTTCTGATCTTACTTTCAGACTCCTGACCATCAATTTCAACTTCAGATCTCCCTTCTTGAAGGGAGATCTCAGCTCCCCCTTCGAATGAAAACAAACAAAAATCATAAACAACTGACTGCCACACCACTCCCAAAAAAAACCGCTGACACCCCCTGCTGATAAAGTTGACAGCAACAAGGAATACGGAAAATAAGGAACATCCCCTTATCGAGGGGTTGGCCCCATATTTGCTGCTCGAGTGGAACTCAATTTAATGGAAAAACACGCCGAGAAAATAAAACTTTTCGCCCCTGTCGCTGGAAAATTTATGAGCTGCTGATAGTACGAGTGAGTATTCAAAATAATTCACTTTCTTGATACCCAGGGTGTGGGGCACTTGAGCTGGCCTCCAATTAAGCTGCAGACAGAGACGGAGCACGGAAAGAGAGGGAGAGAAAAGAGCGCAGTCATTTGTCGACCCATTGAACCAGTTTTTTTTCAGAGGCTTAGGCCTAAGTCAATCTGTCATACGAGCACATAGTAATTTACCAGCTGACCGTGAAATTTGGCAAGACATTTGCGCTGTTTTGGCTATAAAAACAGCCGATTGGCAAGAGTTTAGCATCAGTAGCCACTGCAGCTTACGACCTACATCAGTTCCTGTTTTCAGTTTTCAGTTCGAAAGACTTTCAATCCAATCCTAGCCATGGCTTTCAAGTTCGTCCTGTTGTCCTTCTGCGCTCTGGTGAGCGTGGCCAGCGCTGGTTTCCTGGCTCCGGCCACCACCTATGCCGCCGCCTCCATTCCCGTGGTGGCCAAGGTGGCCCAGCCGCACTACGATGCCGTGGGCACCACCCAGCAAAATGTGGTTCGCTCCTTCGGCGGCACCGTGTCCACCTACTCCAAGAACGTGGTCACCCCCTACTCGAGCGTCAGCAAGGTGGACTCCCGCATCACGAACAACGTTTACACCCCCAAAACTCTGTACTCGGCCCCGGCTCCCGTGATTACCAAGTCCTTCTACGCCGCTGCCCCAGCTCCCGTTTATGCCGCTCCAGCTCCCGTTGTGGCCAAGACCGTCTACTCCGCCCCAGCTCCAGTTTATGCCGCTCCAGCTCCAGTTTATGCCGCTCCAGCTCCCGTTCTGGCCAAGACCGTCTACTCGGCACCCGTGGCCAAGGCCGTCTATGCCGCCCCAGCTCAGGTGTACGCTGCCCCAGCTCCAATTGTGGCCAAGACTGTCTACTCCGCACCATCACCCGTCCTGGGCAAGACCGTCTACTCTGCTCCGGCTCCAGTTTACTCCGCTCCCGTGGTGGCCGCTGCCCCCGCCGCCTTCGTCAAGTACTCGCCCGCCGCCGTGGTGGCTCATGCCAGCTTCGATGGATTCGGCTCCCACTGGGGATACTAAGGGTGTGATATCCCAACCTCTGTTGACACTTTGTTGATTTGTCCGTACAAAATAAAGACAGTCCGTTTGTAGCTGCGTTAAACACGAACTTGCTTTTTAAGTAATTATAATTACCAGTAATTACTGGATGGGGAGGAGGAGGGGTAAATGATATGCGAATGGGAGCCACAAAGGTCCAAGCATGTCATCCAAACATTTTTAAAAATGTTTCTGACTGTTAAGGGGGGGAATATAATACCAGATGGCATGGAAAGGTCTTAATTTCAACCTAACTTTCTTTACAATTTTTTGTAAAAATCGAAATGATTTATAATCATTTTTTCTGGTTTTTCTAAAGCGAAATTAAAAGGTTTTTTTTTAAATAAAAAATTTAAGTTGCTTAAAAATTTAAAAATGAATTCTCTTTTTCGGAAGGTCAAATACAAATTAGATATTTAGTTTAGTTTAATTTAATAGTCCCATAAATAGTTGAAATCTTAATCGTATTTCCTTAAATACTACCCGTACATATATATAAAAAAGTTTTTTATAAGCACAACTTAAAGTAACACTTTCACCCCTTTTGTTGCCCCTGGCATTCCATTTGTCTAGCGTTTAATGGGGCGTATGTGTGCCAAGAAATTTCCAAACCATTCCGAAAACCCTTTGAAACCATGGCCACTCACCTCAAATACCCCTTGCATTCTGCTCTCTCCTCTAAGAACTCTTTTTTTTTTGGCGAGGGCGCAAATATTTAGTGCAAAACTTTCTGTTTGTCTTTGTCGGTGGGGTGCAACAAAAAATTGTTGGCCAAAGTTTAATGAGCCACATGACCCTTTGGCGCCCCGACTCCATCTTTATATCATAAACTTTGCCATGGGTAGGGTGGATCGGGGTATTTCAGCAGCTTGACCAGAGAGTGGTTGTTGCTGCCGTTATTGTTACGGCGGCTAAAAAGTTTGGCCAACGCCACCCAAACACACGCATAAAAAGTTGGTCGTTCCGCCGGACAATTTTGTATGCATATTTTATGGATTTTCAAATGCTGCAAAATTGTTTTCCACGACTTGAATTTAATGTTGACAACAATAAAATTTATGCGCGGGCCGAGGGACATAAAGTGAAAATAAACTCGGGGCAGCTGGATGGGGATGGGGATGGATCGTCCTTGAATATTTTCTGCTTAGCTGCATTTGCATATTGTCCGGACTCCGGACTCCGGATTGGATTGTTGCCCGATTCCGTGTCCGAATCGCCGGCTGTCCCGGCATTTGCAATACTTTTTCAATCGTCGGACATGCTTTGTTGATTTCTTTATTGGCTCATCCATATGCATGCCATCGGACAGGATCCTGGACATTGGATTTTGGATTTGCGACTCAAGTGTTTATCGTTATTGATTGCAGTCCGTGAAATATGACGAGAGCCGGCAGCATCCAATTTGTCTCGCCCGCCAGTGCCAATACCCGTTCCCAGGGCAAACCGAATACGAAATTGAATACCATACCACATGGAATCCTCTGTTGCTGCTGCTGCTGCTTAAGTCCTGCGTGGAACTGTGAAGTAACCCTCAAGTTCGCTTCTCTTCGAATCCTCAGGATTACTTCCCAGTTCCTTGGCCTCAGCAGAGCCAAACAATTCGGTCCGACGCACGGACCACAAGGTGCGACGATGGGCCCGGTTTCGAATCATGATGACCAGATATAGCACAATCGCCAGGACCAATACGTACTGAAGAGATACTTGTTATGAGAGGCTGAGAGCAGCATGGCAGGACTCACCTGGAATATCACGGAGATCACCTGGGGGACGGGCACAATCGGTGGCGTGATGGAGCGCGTGGAGCAGCCAGCTTGGTATAGATCCTCCGGCTTACAGGTGCCATCCTTGTAGCAGGATGCGGGGATCTTGATGTCTCTCAGCTTATAGTCGTCGGGTCCCACCACGCCGCAGCACTTGGACTATAAATAATAAAAAAGATTCCTTATTTCTTTTATTTTAAAAAGATTTAATAGTTTAAGAACTGAAAAAGAAATAATAAGTTACTAATTTAGTTAAAAATCTTTAATTTTTCAATAATTTTCCTAAGTACCTAGATATTTTTGATTTCATAACCCTTACGTTGACTTCAAAGAACTCCAAACTCCTGTGATTTATCCATAATCGAAGTACGTCAGCTGCAGCCTCGTACTCCTGTGCTAACAAAAAAGTCAACATCATCTGCAACCAAGTGGCTAGGAAGAGCACCGTCGCATACTGCAGATATAAAACACAATAAAGTGCAGCTACATAATATTTTATTATTACTCACAATTCGTATTTCGCTGGACAAATGAAGATAAACCAAGGGTAGTGCCACGATCAGCAGTGGAATCTTCAGAACAGATAAAGTGAGCGCTACGTACATATAGGACCTAAATAAACACTTCCAGCAATCCATGTGCTTCCTCAGCCTGAGATAATACATATAAATGTCAGCAAAAGTCAAAAGCTGTGGATTGGCCATTTTCCTTAGTCGATTTCCCTGAGCTTCTATGATATTACCTACGAAATTGATTAGCCATAAAACGTAGATCGCATACTTGCAGATCCTCAGCTTGCGACTCCTCATATTGAGTGAGGTCTCCGAAGAACTGGAGTGCCCCGGTAATCCGCTATTCATATCTGAGTTATATCCGAATTATAAACTGACGAGAAATAAGTTTTTTTAGAATGACACTGCTTCCGCTGGTATAATAACTCCTTTTAAAAATACGAATTTATTTATTAGATTCCATATTTCCAATTTCATTCTGAATAACCTCTAATTTTCAGCGTCGAACGCTCCATTTCTTGATTAACAAGTACACAATCAAAGCCAGGGCCAAAGCTAACTAAAAAATAATTTATACTTTGATTCGGATCTTAGAGTAGAGTGCTTACTCTAAATATTGCAGAGGCCAGCTCGCTGATGGGGATTCCGGGCGAAACGAAGGTTCTTGTTGAGCAGCCAGTGGTGTACAGATCTTCAAGGCGACCACTGTGATTCTTAAAGCAGGACTTTGGATAATGCCTTAAGGACACATAATAGTCATCTGGTCCCATAACTCCACAACATTTATACTGAAAGAGCAGTAAAAAATATTCCAGATATTAAATAAAATGTATTTTCTTTAAAACTGTATTACTCTCACTTTGTTTTCGATGAATGTCAGACTCTTTTTATGTCTCCACACCCGCAATACATCGGTGATGAGTGGATATTCATGGTTAACCACTACAGCCACCATAAACCCCATGAACGTTACTATAAGAAGGCAGGGCACATACTGAAATATAGAAATATTCAATAAATACAAATGTAATTTTTTAAATACTCCTCACTCACAATGCGAATCCCACGGGCCTTCTGTAAAAATACTAATGGCAAAGCAGAACAGAGAACTGGCAAAATGGAAACGGAAGTAACGATCCCGATGGCCATATATGTCTTGAATAAACACTTCCAGCAATCCTCATGACTTGTCAGGTGGAGGTAGTATCTGTAAATGTTTACAAAGTTCAGACCCTGCGGATAGAGGGCTTATCCATTTTCTTTTCACTTCTAATCGCTCTGTAGCTACTTACAATGGCCAGCGTCCACAAGGGGATGATCACAGCGATACAAATCTTTAGTTTCCATGAAAGGGTTTGCCGGTCCGTTTGATTATCCCCCTGATCCCCTTGGTAATCGGGCACGGAAACGCTCCCTAACATTGTTCAAACCCCAATATGACACTACTATCGGAGATGCAAGGATTTCATTTTAAATAAAATGATATATTATACATTGTATTCATTCTTGGTTAGAATTTCTTACACATGGAATACGGCAATCCCTATTTAGGTGCCAAAGTCGGCATCGTTGGCTAGCACATGTAGTCGGATGCAGTACAAAATAATGGTGGCCATACAGAAAAACTGTTCTAATTAGCAGGGGGGATACATATATATAAAGAAATGATTCCGAAGTCCAAGACATACCGAAACAAGCCAGCATATAATGAACCAGGTATGGGCTGCCGTCTTTTCCGGTTTCATTTCAGTAGATATACACACGAATAGAATGATCAGCTTAACCACGCAGTTCACTACGAAAACAGAAAGCATCTGAAAATTCCAGAAAGTATGTATTTATGAAGGAGAATCACACAGAACATCAAATGAACGCACCGCGTAAAGAATCCGGACCTTGGTACAGATCGTCGCATATGTAAGCCCAATAAGGGCAAGCAGGATGACTACAGACATGCTTAGGCTTATAATAAGAATAGTATGATGGTAACCCTTCAGAATATTCCACACAGCCACGTCTTTTGCTATTTGGGCCGCATTACAACCCTGCAGATTGTGTCTAAGGTTAACTGACAAAAGAATTAGGAGGCTAACTCACTGCGGTAATGGGTATTAGAATCAGAAGTCCGATTTTAAGAGCAAGCGTGGGACAAAAGCACATCTTATTTGACAGGATATAATTTTGAATTTTTATTTTGACACTAAACTCATGTGGGAAAACTAAAAACGCATTGTATGTGGCCTAAAGTGGGGAGACCTTAGTTGGCTTCGTCCGAATTTTCTTTTACTCGCATAGAGAAACACATATTCGCGACCATACAGGTTATCTGTTCTGATTAGAAACACCCATTGATGTTAAACAAATTATTGTAACAAATAAATAACATTAAATACCGTAAACATCCAGCATAAAAAGAACCAAAAGTGGGCAGCTGTATTTTCTAGGTTCTTTTCAGTGACTACACACACGACTAAGATGATCCCCTTGCACACACACTTTACAATCAAAGAAACAAGCGACTAAAAATTCCATTAAATATCAAGAATAATGATTAAGAATAATCTCAAAGAGACGCACCATGTTTAAAATTAAGAGATGATGGCGAATAGCTGCATATACTGCAGCCATAAGAACAATTAGTATGAGTAGGCATAGGACTAGACTTATGATAAGAACAATGTGATGGTGACCCGTCAGTTTGTCCAGCATAGTAATGTCCTTCGCCACTTGGCCGACATTAAAGCCCTGCAGAGTAAGCTTAAAGTATTTTTACATTAAACGGTATGCAACTCACTGCGGCAATAGTTATTGCTATCAAAAGCGTTATTTTAAGACCAGTCGTGGAACAAAAACACATCCTACTCTAGATTAAACACAGGAAAAATTTTTTATTTTTTGTAGAGTTACACTAATTGACATTGTTTTCATATGTTGTTGTGTTAGGACTCGTTTTTGAGCTTATAAATATAGGTTTACAAATAAAACATGGTTTAATTTACTCTTCTTTTATGCAGAACCAAAAACTCTTTAAGATATCTCTGGAATTTGCATAGATTTATTCAGCATCGCTGCCTTTGACCGCGGTTGGTAATGGGAAACGGTTTAGGGCGAGGGAAAACTAGAACTAAACCCACACACATCCTTGCATAGGAAGCTGCTATGGAATTTTTTAATCAAACAGTTGCCATTAATTACTGCAAAATTCTGTAGCCACATAACAGACATTTTTTCGACAGTCATCCGCTGGAATGAATGAAAAGAAAACAGGATGCGGCGATGGAAAGCGCTGCCAACTCCTTCATCGTGGGTGTGTGTGTGTGTGTTTGTATCTGTGAGATGGTTTTCAGAGTGGAGAAGGGGGAAAGGAACGCCAAGAGAACCAACCGCAGTCTCGCCACCAAAAGAAGCAGCGACTAAAAATCAAATTAGGTGCAAACGAGCGCCCGTCAGCGGCAGGCGTTCATTTACTTGGCCAGAAAAAAGTGGGCGTGTCGCGGTTGCGTTTTCCTAATGAATAATTTATAATGCACGCCACCGTTGGCTGCTTATTTTTGTGAGCTCTTAGTTGAGATTAAAATTTTGTGGTTCCTCAAACCGCACGGCCGAATTAAAGTTCATGCTCCGCAGGATTCGCCTGATTCGGCTGATAAATGTGCGTGGCCTGGTGTCAAGTGCACGCTAGTGAATTCAATTTGATACACAAACTGATTTATCGACTCACAGCAGTGGCAGTAGCAGCATATCCTTTACACTTCACAAAATTGAAGAACTGCCCTATAAGTTCTTAAATGTTGAAAAAAAAACGTTGGAAAGCGCTGCTACATCTTAAGAGAATTTTTAAAACATTTTTTTACAATGGATTTTTAAAAATATTGTTGAATTAATATCAAAGGTCCTAAGGTCCCCTTTATAAAAGAATAAATACTCCGTATATTATTAAATATTTATCCAATTTTCCCAAAGTTTAAATATTACAAAATATTTGATCGAATTTTGTCATTCTTAAACTATTTTAATTTATTATATTTTAATAATAGGAACGTTTTTTTCCTTTTGTACAAGCTCAAGTATCACAAAATATTTTGTAAAACTTGGTCATTCTATGTATTTATGTTCTTATATTTCCATACATATTTTCTCTGAGTGCGTCGTCTCAACTCGACTGGCACTTGCCATTCATAAGTCAGTCGTCGTCAGTGGGAGAGAAGTCGAAAGTCGCAGACGATAAAAAATTACATACACTTGTAACTGGTGTCCTCGGGCCGGAGTCCTTGCCGTTTCCACTGCTCCGGAGTTATGTCCTGGTCTCGACTTTGCCTGTGCTGCAGCCTCTAACAAGGTTAATTTGTTGCGATCGCAGTTCTCTGTCATTTATCTTTGCTGTCAGCGGCAACTCCTCGCATAGAGCACAGTTCCCGGTTCCCAGTTCGTTCTAATTTGAATTTAACAAGCTCACTGGAGGCAAGGACGTGGATGTGGGGATGGTATGGGTCCGTCAGGCTATCAGACCATCAGTCTATCGGGGAGCATTGAAAATTAAAAATTTATTGCCGGGCGTGGTGTCAATCATCGACGGCATCATTCTCAGTTCAGTTCAGAAAGTAATAAAGTATAGGGGATGTAAAAACAAATCACAGGGGACCTGAGATGCTCTACTCAATGGAGAGTCCTCTTAGTTTTAAATATTTGGGAAATTTATTTTAAATACCGAAATAAATATATAGTTAAATTTTTAAATATACATAGATTTGTTTTAAAGAAATTTATACATTTAATTTAAATAATTTTTGATACAATTCTTGTTGTTAAATGTTATTTTTTGTCAAAGAAAAAAATTTTTTTTTAAATATTATTCAAATTATTTTATTTTACTCAGAAAAATCTCTTCTAAAATCCGAATAACTCAAGTCGCGATGTGAAAAAAATCCCGCTGAGCATCCTGCCACACAGTTGCAGGCACACACACTACATCATCGTCAATTTGTGTTTGCGAGTTTCTAGAGCACCCTCATCCATCCTGTTTCCTTTTTATCCCCCCTAACCCTGCTCACATATCTGCTGCCAGGACTCCACACTATCCATTGAACGTTTCAATTTCACTTGTTGGCTTCGATTGTCGCCTGCAGCCCGAAGTTGGGGTAACAATTGAAAGCGACACTTTTATGGTTTTCAGATTTGTGTGATGTTTCCTCTTTCACCCAATTTTACCGCACTCTATTCGGTTTTTTTTTTTATATGTCCACGTTAACACTTTTTCCCTTAGTCTGTTACGTGCTTTATTACAATGGGGTTGTATTCTCCAGCGAGTATTCTAATTGAGAAATTCTTGGGGAAATTGCGATAAGAAACAAATGCCTTAAAGTGTTTGGCACTCTTACTTCCAAAGCATTGCACAATAGTTTCTATAATTTTATTTTCAGACCCAGCCAAGGTCTCGGGTTCTTATTTCTGGCAAATAAAATTTTGTTGCATATTTTGCGGAGCCACAAAAATGAATGAAATCGTAAAATTCTGACCGGGCTGGACCGCATCCACGCCCAGTGAGCTAATAACGTACACTCGAAAACCGGAAGCGCCGCAGACCAATGCCGCACAAAAGCTGACCCGCCTGTTAAGCCCCGGTTGACCCCATGCCCCAACAGATTTTACTTACTTTTTATACAGAGAAACAAAATATTCGAAAATTCATTAAAAATAACTACAAAGTAACCAACAACTGATATCCAGTTTCATTTATATCGGATTTACGCAGGGAAATATAATAATTCTACATTTTAGGCACTTGATGGCCTGAATTGTTGAAATTAAAGGCGAAAAAGTCTTATTTTCAAGCTCCGAAACTCCTTTTAGTTGATTTTTTCCTGTGTAGCTCTATCTGAGCTTGCATGCGAGTGTGTATTCCGGGATTGTGTGCATTGGCATTTAAGTGCCGAAACAAATTTTTGGGAATAGAGGAAAGAGTTGGCAGCCAGAACGTCTAACATAACCTCGATTTGTATGCGTTCTTTCTTCCATTTGGTTTGTTTGTTTGTTTGCCTTTGTCTCTGGGTCTGTCTGTTGCCGTCTCTTTCGGCTGGGAATTGCAATTGCATTGCCTCCTCTTTTTCGCCTTTCCTATTTCACTTTGCCAACCCCCACCCCTCCCAACGATTGTCCTTGTCCCGCATCCGCGCTGTGTAAATATTTGATTTTTGCATTAAAGTCAATTTGCTTTCATGATTCCGTAATTCATTGTTTACTCACGCCAACTTCTATTACGCCTTCTGCCGCCCGCTTTGATTGTTTATTTTTATATCCTCGGGCCCCGCAGACTCTGGATTCGGGGATCCCATGGTCCCATGGAATCCCGCATTTCCGCTGCACTTCCATATCCACTTCCATATTATATCCACAGACATACAGACACACCGACACCAGACCGGGCTCGGCGATATCCGCATCATCTTTGTTTGTTGCTCGCAGCAAGGTTTTCCTCCGCCTTTTGTCTGCTGCCGCCTCTTTTCTCCCAGAAAATCCGCAGCCACAATCCAACAGACCCATCTCCCCATTTCCATCCCCATCCCCAAAACCTTCCCGCCTGTTTTAATATGCGCACTCAACGTTAGAAATTAAATCTGGCTCTCAAATGTTATTTGCGCTTTTCGTTTATTTATTTATTTATTATTTGCTTACGCGGCTGCCGGTTCTGTTGGCCCGCTGCCTCCTTTGGTCCTTGGTCCTGGCCCAGTTTTCATTAGGTAATGCATAATAAGCTCGAAAACTTGCGCCAGTGAATTTAATTTATATTATTTTCTCTGAGTGCAGAGCTTTTGGAGGCAGGTCCCAGGCAAAAGCAATTATACGGCTGAATATGAATGGCAATGTGAGAGGACTCCGGCTTCAATTGTTAGGACCTTTGGTAGTGGAATTAGGCTGGGAATCATGCATAAAGAATGTCCGTTGCAGATTCGGGAATGGGGCTTTATCCTTAGAAGGGTGTTAGAACAATAATTATATTTATTAGGGTTTATATTAAAATACTTGATTCTTAGATTACAAATTTTAAGAAAACTAGTTTTTTACGATAAAAATAAACTACTACAGGTTGCAAGCTCAAAATCCTGCGAAAACTGTTTATTTCTTACGACCCACTTACCATCAATGATTTTATGTTTACGCTGCTCCACTCTCGGATTTACCACGAACCACATTGAGAATCCACCATCAATATCCTTCAGCTATTCGGCTTCTTCCTGCGACATCAGCCATCGATTGCTATTATTATAAAAGGCGCGTCGCGTGCAATTTTAACGAGCTTACGCATTTTATCGCCAGAAGCTGGAGGAGCAGGAAAATAAACCCGGAGACCCTGTCATTGCCGCATCATCAAGGCGGACGACGATGTGGCTGCAGTAAAAAAGAATCTAATTTAGTGCGCGGTTTGCATACAAATTCCATGCCAATGCCGCAGCGAATCCTGCGTGACAATGAGGCTATATGTGTGAGTATATGAGGGTGTTAATTCGCAATTGGTGTCACGATATACATTGATTCGCCATTTGGCTTATGCATTTTTCATTAATTGTCTTGTCCCATCTTGTCGCAGTAAATTGCCAGGAATTTGTGTCTCTCGCGTTCGCCCTTCTAAGCAATTTAATCAAAAATTCTAATTCGTTTCCAAAGTTGGGCACAAGTTTTTAATGACTTTTCCAACTACGGTTGAAGTTTTAGACGCGCTACAACTGCAATTACTGCAATCGATGCCGGGCCTTCGGGATGCCGGCTCAGGTGTTGCTCCGCGGGACTTTCCAGGACTTAGACACAACAGCAAACAAAACAACGTTGAGCGCAAACCGCTAATCGCGTTACACAAAACTTCGCCTCCAAGGCAATCGAGTGCGAAATTCCACATACGCCCCGTGTGACGTGGCGATAGGGAAGGCATTCAAGTCATTTCCGCTTAAGCAATCAGTTCGAGGCAGCAGTCGTCATCCCTTTCACTCCGCTCCACTCCACTCCACTCCCCACCAGGTGGGCCACCACTTGACATGACAGCCGCGTGCTGAAGTCACTCTGCATTTGAATGTCTGAATGCCGCAAAACGCTGCTCGGCAAACCGACATAAATACAAACAAACATGGCTGCCTGGCGGCCACTTCCTCCTTCCTTCTGGCCATAAATTGCACAGGCCTGAATAGTGCAGCCCAAACTAGAGAGGATCTCAGTTTTATATATTTGTTAACTAAATTCAGATTGTACATTTTGTTAAGCTATTCTATAAGAAATCAACAGAAAACGCTATAGTTCAGTACCTCGACTATCAAATACCTGTTACTCAGCTGAATGAGTGTAAGAGAGATGGAGTTGACCAAGCAGCCAAGCAAGCAGTCGCTTGCATGTGGCGCCATCTATCGGAAAGTGCATATTTGCTCATAACTTTTAAATTAATGGTAAAATTTAAACTTTTTTTTTACATTTGAAAGGTATTGATAAACACTACAAATGTTGGGCCAGGCTTCTTAAATCTACAAGTAAATGAAATAAATACAATTAGAATTGAATTTTTTTCTAAATTATAAACGAAATTATCAGAATTAAATGAATTTAATGTTGTGTACAAGACAAAAAATAACACGTTATAAACCAAGTATGAATCTCTGATATTATTTGATATTCGCAGTTAGTTTTCGCTGTGGGTTCGCAGACCGGAAACAGGAAACCGGAAATTCAAAGACTTGCCGTGCAAATCAAACGATTGGCCAATGCAGTCCGTCTTTTACTTTGTTATTTGCTGTTGCTATGCAGCTGACGGTTTTTTGTTGCTCCTGCCAGACACTGCGGACAGTTTGAGTTGCATTGTGCAAAAGTTTAATTACAATTTGTACTTTCTTTTTTTGCGTGCAATTTCAGCAAAAAGCGAAGAAAAGTTTTTATTGATATTGCTCGCGAGCGCCGGCTTCCCCGCCGACCTCCGGCTCAATGTCAAGTGTCATGTTATCCCGGACTTATTCATGTCTCCCATCACAGCACAAAGGCAGGAAAACTCAACCGGAACGGGGCAGAAATTACTTGCAAATTGATTACTGACATTGCCTGCCCCGACTTTGAGTTGCTTTTACTGCTTAATAGTCGAGATGTCACATTATCGGCGTCTGCAACGAGTTTATGATACAGTCGTAATGCCGAAATGTATATATGTAATGTACTTATGTATATAAAGTAGAGGGTCATCCTTTCAACGAGAGTTGATGGACGAGATGGCAGTACACCCAAAAAAAATCGATATGAAACGTAGATAAATTTTACATTATTTAAGATCAATTTTTATTTGATATGTGGCCACTTAAATTTGACCTGGTCGAAAAGAGTACTTCATGTAAAATTGATTTGGGTTTGCATGACCTGAAATTTACATGGCCATATCGATTTTACACGCTAACATGCTTTTTTTTGTGTGTAGGATACAAAAATAATGGTTAATTCACATTTTAATTTTAATAGGACTAAAATCTTGGATAAATAATATGATAGCCATTTTAAATAAAAGATATATTACCAGTAATATTTTACAGTAAGAAAATAAATTAAATTCAAATTGAAATTGTTTTGGTCTTTTAATCATATAATTAGTTTCTTGTACTTAACCTAAGCTTAGAAAAATAGATAAAAAATAAAATATAAATAAATACTTAAAAATGAATAACCAATAAATTTATTCAAAAATCTTTGCCTTTTATTGAAACTGCCCTCGGTCTGTGCGAAATCAATAAAACCCTCGAGACAGCCTTGGCAGCCATCAGCCGGAAATTGTCATAAATTCATTTTTATATGTGAATCAAATTGGCAGGCACGGAACGTAAAAAGAGGCCCACAAAAGGCAGCCGGTGGAGATGGAAAGTGCCAAAGTGCGGACACGGATGTGGACTGCGATTCCGTGGCCGCTGTGGAATGTGAAATGTTCAATGTGCAATGTGCGATGCACTCGCCGCGTAGTGGTATGAAAATTTTATTAGGCATATATGCAAATGTGTCAACTTTATTTGCCATATTTCGACACTTGTTGCCGTAATAAACTCGCTGCCAGTGTCGTCGACACAACTGTTGCGCAAATGTTGGTGGAAAATGCCCGGCTTTCATAATGCACACGGCCAATTGAATTAAACTAAATGACAGCCATGGCTACGTTTTAAAGCCTACTTCGGAAGCCAGAGCTGCCGGGTTGGGTGTGCATAAATTGCTGCTATTGTTTAAATATTTGCCAACATAATTAACTTAATTCAATTGGATTTCCATTAGAGCCGCACGCACAACTTGAACGGAGGAGTGCCGAGATTGCCTCGTTGTTTGCCCAACCAAGGTATCCTGCTCCCCTCCCAGGATGGCACTGCCAGGATATCCAGGATGGCACAATCAAAGGATTGGCCCTGCATAACATATGAGCTGGAAGATGAGATGCGTAGCTCGTAGCGCCCCTTTGACTTTGTCTGCGACTCTTCGATGACTATCTTGTCTATTGACTTTCGAAATCGAATCGAATCGCATCGCATCGAAGGAAGCAGCAAATCACACAATAAAATAATTGATTCCATTTCAAATGCACACACACACACACAGAGAGGAGATTCGGCAGGATATGCGGGTCGTATCGGGACAGACAGAGGACTGCATTTGCCGTCTAGTGCTGAGTACAACTTTATTTTCATTGTTTGCAGATTTAACATTTAACGCAACACAAACACAGAGCAGCAGAGTCAGCTCAACTTTGGCTTTCGGTTCGGTTCAGCACTCTGTATTATTTATGGCCCCTGCCGAATGGAGGTCCTTCGATTAGGCGTCCTTGTTGACCGCCTTCAGCAGTTCCTTGCGGGTTTTGCGGCGCATCCTTAAGTTTGAAATAAGGCGCACCGTACAGAAGTAGATCAGCTCCACAATGCTCAGCATGGAAACGCCCATGAAGAGGCCAAGTAGACCGCCGCAATTGGCAAGGAAGTCGGTGGTACCATAGAGTTCTGAGCGGCGAGAGGTCAAAAACTGAGCCTCCTTGAAGAAGATCGACACTCGAGACATTTTCATGCTGAAAAAAAAGGATTTTTTTTAAACTATTCACCCCTTAGCTTTTAAAATTTGGAGTCAATGTCGATTTTTTTTGCAATTATAGAAAGTTATTTTTCATTTAGTAGATTTTTTTTCAAAAATTGTAGAGGAAATTTTTTTTTTAAAAAATAGTTTTTTTAATATATACAAAAATTTCAATCAATTCAAAATTTTTAAAATTTAGGAGAATTAATTTTTTGAGTATAATTCTTATTTAATATTGCTTTTGTTTATATTTATAATGATAATATTATTTTGAGATAAAATATGTCCATCTTCAAACCCTTTCCAATCTCTTTAACTTACCCCTTTCTCTTTTCCTGTTCCGCTTTTCCCTCCGGGGTATCAGTATTGATCACTGTCTTGTAATCGAAGTCAGCCTGGGAAATCTCGGCCTCGTAGGCGATCGAGGTGCACGATGGCAGGCAGTTGCACTCAGTTTCGCCCCGAGTGTTTTCCCCAGCGTTGACCAAACCCTGGGTGAATTCCCTGAGGAGCAGCTCGTCCTCCGCTTGGTTATAGCACTTCAGGCTGGCATCACCACAAACAGGCATATTTACGTTACCTGAAGGAACACTAATTAAATGAATCCCCAAGGACAATGAGGAACCAACTTACGTGGCATAGAGAACTTGACACAGCCACATTTGGTCAAGGTGAAGTTGGCCAGGCACTCCAGTTCGCAATTACTCTGCGAGTAGATGTTAAAATAACGCAGTTCCCTTTCCTTCTGGAAATAACACTGCCTTCGATTCGGCTCGTAGTGCTTCAGTCCGTCCGAAGTGGTAATGATCTTGGGCCGAATGGAGATGAGCACTTCCTGGTCGAAGGGAATGCGGAAGTACTGCTTGGACACCTGGGCCACGTCTCCAGGGGTGTGTAGTAAAATCTAATGATATTTATAATTACTTTTTAATTACTCACTGGTTGAAGGATATTTATGAGACCCCCACCTTGAAACCCTGAACAGGACCGCGGCACATGTCGTCAAAATCGATTTCCGCACCACCCATAAATAGATAAAGACCAGCTCGAGCTCCGGGGCCCAGAACTCGATTTGGATACGGTGAAGTATCCGCACTGGCGCTATAGCCATCCTCCACATTCCAGTCCATAGACAGGCGATTCTCCTCGCGGAATATAAAGTCGGGTATAATGCTGTAGTAAGTAAGGTCTCCTAAATAAGATTTTTACTAAATCCTAACCTAAATAGCAAGTCTTACCCCTCGGCTCTAAAGATCTCAGCTGGACTGAGTGAATTAAAACTGAAGCAGACGCCATCTTCCGTCACAAACTTGTGGAATATCTCATTGCACTTAATCGGTGTATTTCGCCACTTGCAATTCAGATAGGTGTCATCGAAATAGGGCGATACCTCAGTCAGGGCGTCGATGATCTCCATGCCCCTCCTGGTTTTGTTGCCCAGCGTTACATCATGCAAGTGGGGCTCGCAAACCTGCGATACAGCGCCATATAATCCCTTTCTAGGAAGATAAAGAAAAATACCAGAAAAATACCAGTTAAACCCAATCCAATCATGATCTCGCAACCCCAACTTACTGCTTATCCGTGAGGTCCGCAATCCCACTGACATTATTCCCAAAATCCCGAACTTGATGATACGAATCCGTAAAGTTGAATATCGCCCGGCGCGTCTTGGTCTCTGGACAAACTGTAACGGCGGGAAAGGGAATCTCCCACACGGGCGTCGACTTCTCGGCAAAACTGACAATCACCGGATTGTTGTTCCACTTGTCCCAGATATTCAGGGTCAGCTTGACGCAGGTGAAAATGGACAGCCCCAGTACGCTGATCCAGAAGAGGCGCTCCAACCAGGGTCGCTTCTTCTCGCCCAGATACCGGATGCCATGGATGGTCGTGTAGTCGCAGTACTCGTGTATGATGGCCTTGGCCGCCTGAAAGCCGCTGCCGTACTTGATTTGCTTCTTGGTGTCCACCTCGTCCTCGCTGTCATCGGATACGGTTTCCCGGAATGCCGGCGCCATTCGAGCCATCAGGGCGGCCCGCTTCCACTGGTTGGCGGCGGAGGGCGGCGGACGGACCGCCACCTCGTGACTGGGCGTATGGGGTTGTGTGCTGTCCGTCGACATCCGGTCCGTCTTCCTGGAGATGCGTTGACTAAGTCAGCGGTGCGCACGCAAGGCGCCGGCTTTTATATACCCTCCGTCTAGCGGGGTGCGGCTGTCCTGGGAAGTCGCAGGTTCGGAGGTCTAGAGGTTCGGAGAGCCCCGGAGGATTGCGACTGCGGCACGCATACCTTTTCTACGTATTTTTCGGCGGTGGCGTTTCAATTACTTCATTTCGCTAAGCTGGCGTAATTTGCAAGCTCGCTCTGGAGCCCTGGAGTCCCCAGGGCTCCCCCTTTGCCCTCGACATTCTGCCAACGTAATTGTCAACTTTGACCCATTGCCTCGGTTAAATGTTACCTTTGAGCCTGCACTAGGCGGGGCATTCTAATTAGCCAGCGCGCACTTTAAGCTCGCCAAGCCCCGGGTCACCACAGCCACATCCTCATCATCTGCAACTTGCCAACGCGGCAGGTGCAGCCGAATGGCCATGGCCAAATTGAAAACGGCAACTTCCCGGCGAAACGGGCTAATGCATTTTAAATCCTGGCCTCCGCTCGACGCCACTTGACTGCAGGCGCTTAACTCGACCTCGAAACAAAATGGCAAACGGCTGCAGACGCCGACAATGTCGACTCAAATCCTCAGGTTAAACACGAGGCCACAGCGGAAAAGCTACAAGATTTTTACCAGCGACTTGGATACACTCTAACTAACTGATAGATCCAGTGTTTAAACTATCATGCTCCTTTAATGCCTAAGAAGTCAGTTGATTTTTGTAGAATATTTTAAACTTAAGCTATGGATTTTTTGGATTTAAAAAATGGAGGCTATTATCATATTTCGTAAATTTTTTAAAAGCTTTTCAACGGTTTGGTTTAGTATTGAATACATAGGAGTGAAAATTGGCTAGCCAAAATTAAATAGCCCGTAAGCCACTCCAAAAGTTTAATATTTCCAAAATAATTTTTTTTCCGCAGACCCATGTTTAAAAATTTTTTAAAATATTCGAATTAGGTAACCTATGGTAAGCTCTTCCAATCAAATACTAAACTAAATATTGGAAACCTTTCTAAAATCATGTAGATTTAAGTTTCTAAATTTCCAATAGCATTTAAATACATAAAAAAGTAAATACAAAATTTTAAAAATTAAATTTTAAATTAATAACTTTTTCATAAGTAATTTTAGCATGTTACCAAAATGTTAGTCAAAATGTAACTATCCTTTAATAAGAGCAGTGAAAAATCGCAGTGGCCAGCGGCAAGGACACAACAAAACAGGCAACACGATGCGACCATTTTGGTTGCGCATTTTAATAAAGTCAACTGCAATCGGGGGGCATTGTGTCTAAATTTTTCGGAGCTCCCGTGAAAATGCCGCCAAAACGGGAACGGAAAAGGAGGGGGGATGGGAAAAGTGGCCCACCTTAACTCAGCCTTTGTTGGGACTTTTCATTATTGTGACTCCTGTGCCTTCAACAATGTTGGCATTGTCCTTGCACTTGCTGTTACCTGTTCCTTTTGCCAGCCGTAAACATTTACACACTTCTCTGTCTGGCAAAGTCTGGCGATCATTTATTTTAATGAGCTGCGAAATAGAATTTCTGATACGTCGCCAAAAATGAGACTGTGATTTAAGGAACTTACTTTAGTGAAAACCAACCCCTTTCTTCCTATAAACCATTAAAAGACTGGGTGGAATAAATATCTTTTTATATATATTAATATATATTTGGTATTCTCATTTTGCATAATACATTTCATTTGTTGGTTTATATGCTTTAGCTGGAGGACATTGAATTGAATGTTGTTACTGTTTACAAATTGTTTGCTTGGTAAGTACATAATACGTTGATTAATCTATTTACATAGCAGCTACTTTTGATATAGTTATTACAGAATATAGTCGCCATTAATATTACGCATATTTGATTATGGTTCTAGAATCTAGATGATAATGTATAGCAAGTTTCTCCGAATTTGTTTTTGAAACACCTGTTGTCACTATGCTACTTTTGATATACAATTTGCGTGGGTTAATTTGCTACCGACTACGATTAATTTATTCCGTAAATTATATCGAAAATATAAACATCGGTTAAAGCCGCCGCCGGACAAACGTCCGGTTAATAACAATTATCTTATATAATTCCGTAAATTGTATCCTTGCAATTGGTATTAACTATATACAAAGCTCGATTACCGTTCAATTCGCACTGCCGACAGGCGTTGACAGTTTAAGCCTTAAATAATTTTTTACCTATACGTTCACTTATGCAGTTTTGAAACCCAATAAATAAATACTCTCCCGTTTGAAACGCTAAACCCAAAGAACATGCAAACAACACAAACACAAAGGCGTTTACAATTACAATTACAGTTACAATTACAATTACGATTACGAATACAAATACATTACATTACATATAAACGTACACATGGCTGTAATTGATATAGCAACCGTAGTACACTATATATTTAGCTGCTCGCTTCTCATAACTATGGCTAATTTAAAATGATATGTTTGCTGTAATTTACGTTATTCGTTCCCCTTCTCTTCCCTCTGACTTATTAGCTTCCCGCCGGGGTTAGTCTGTTACAAAAATACTGAAGAAATTGCACTTGTATCGGATGACGATAGCACAAAACACCACTCCAAAGGGAGTCTTCTGAGCCCGTTTGCCCTTTCCAGGAGCTTGCGATTCCTACTCTCGACCTTCGACCTATTGCGGTGCGAGGGCCAGGCTCAAGCCGTTGGACATCAGGCTCAAAGCGTTGGCAGTTTGCGCAGCGGCTGGTCCAGCTGCCTCCTGGAAATGGAAGATTACGGAGTTGAAGATGTATTAGATTGGGATAAATTTTTTGAATATTTAAATATTGGATGGGGGAAAAGAATTTGTCACAGTTTTCAAACCACATAAATAGGTGCCTAAAAGTATGTAGTGAATTAAAATAAGTCTTGTTACTTTGGATTTCCGGACTTATCAAATAGTGTTGCATACTTTTAAGCACTTTTACAAAGGATTTCAAAAATCGTATGTTTTATCTCTAATATTTTTATAGCAAAGTGTGTTAGAAATCTTTTCCAACCAAAACATTTCACTAAAAGCATAAATTTTGGGTTGGAATTCCTATGATTTCCTATATTTTACGTTTTGTTTTCAGTTTATGTTTACAATCTTCCAAGGATCTTCCATACTCACAATGCTCAGAGTGCGGACGATACAAGCCCTGGTGGCCGGCGGCTCATCCGCCTCCAGGCCGGGCGAGCTGCCCCTCGAGGAGACGGATCCGTTCAGCAACTTGACGTTCAGCTCATCCGAGTGATGGGTCTGCTGCGAGCTGCTCGACATGCGCCCGTCCAGCGAGAGATCGTCCCTGTGCTGATCCTGCAAGAGAATCATTAGGGAGTGGGAGTCTCTGCCAGGCGTTGCGGGGTCAGCCATATCACCCACCTCCTTGGGACTGGCGCTGGGACTGAACTTGATGTCCAGTTGGCAGTTGGTCTCCATGTCGCTGGCCGTTCCATTGTCTGCCGATGCCGATGAGCCAGAAGATGCCATAATGATGCCCGATGTTCCCGAGGGCGACAAGTGGCCATTGTTGTTGCTGGCCTCGGTATTGTTGTTGCTAATTTTATTATTGTTATTGGGCTCCTTGTTATGTGTTGATGAGGCCGGTTGCATCTGCGGCATCTGCTGCTTTGCGGCAGCCTCATCAGCGACTGCATGTCCGTTCTCCACGGCCGCAGTTGCAATATTGTTGTCGGCGGCGATGGCTGCTGTGGCAGTGGCGTTGCCCTCATCATCGCCCAACTCGTAAATGTTAACCATGTGGGCGGCCTGTGCGTGGACCATCAAATCCCAAGGATTGGCGAACGCATCCTTGCAAACGGCGCACAGCAATTTGGCGCTCGTCGGCGGAGTCTCTGAATATCCAGAGAGAAGGGGCGAAACATGCGAGAATTAATTAGTTATTTAAGTTGGAATTTGCACAAGGACAGACATCGGAGGCTCTGGCGCATAAATAACTCAATTTTAAATGCATTTGCAAGCAGCCGCAGGACATGAATATCCACAGACATCCCGATCCTGCCGCCCGGGCCAGCAGATGTTGCTGACTGGCAAACAGAGGAGCCTTAGACAAACACTTTTGGCCGGGGCAAGGGCAAAAAGTGTTTAACAATCATAAATTAATTGCCAGCCGACAGACAGACAAGTCGCCACTCCCCCGAAAAGTGGACTGCCGCCCTTACTTACTTGCACTTGCCGCAAAGGCAACATCCTGGCACTTGCATGTGAACCTCAGCTTGCAATAACTTTTCTTGTGGTCCAATAATTCAGACAGCTCGCCAAAGGATTCCCGGCAATTGCCGCAGATTAATGTGTCCGGATTGCCTGCGAATATGCAAAAGGAATTGGTCTCAGATAGGGGTTGAGCATATGTGGAAAATATTGGGAGGGCAGTCGAAACAAGAGAGTTTTATTTAATTGGGAGGCCTGTAAAAACTAAGCCCCTATTATCCATTTTTAGATAACATAACTTTTTTAACATAATAAATAAATGTCTAAAAGTATGCAGTGAAAAATAATAGTCATCTTCCTAATTCCTTAATTCATAGCACTTTTGAACTTAAAATACATTGTTGCATACTTTTAGACACCTCTTTAAAAGTAATTTTAAAAACTTAGCTATTTTTGTGTTACATCCATAATCTAACAATTAATTTGGCATCCCTTTTCTGAAATATTTATTTAGCTCAACTCTTTAAAAAATATATCTTTATGCATAACTCAGTGTAAACGTTCCACCAAATTCGATCGTATGCTAATGGGCCAGATTTTAAGCTCAGCCTGAAGCAGTTGCTTTTTGTCCAGGATCTTATCTCTTTTTCGTTTCGTTCGACTCTGTGATCTGCAACTCTTGATCCTTAAAGGGGGAAAAGGGTTTGGGATAGGTGCTAACTGCACCCTGAGCTATTTTTCTGCGATATCTCAGCAAGTTGGTGATGGCATTGATGCGTAAATCTGGCTGAATCACATGTCGACCACTTCGAGGTTGCTGTTGCAGGGACTTTGCCTGCTCGGCATTATCATTTTGAATGTTTAGCGAAAAGCTAATGACATTGGGCGCCTCTGCAATGCCTTGAGTTCGTGGCTTGGTGCAGCAGGGCAGTTTTCTAGTAGTTGATTTGGTAGTACGCGTCGTCAGGGGTTTGTGTGTGGTGGTCTTGGCGACATTTGGCTTTGTGGGCTTTGTTTTAGGGGCCACCGAAGGCTTCGGCTGGGCTGTGGTGGTTTCTTCCGGTTCCTTGTTCTTCACATCCACAGTAACCGAATCCTCGTCGTCATTTTTATTGGGTTCCCTTGTGGTATCACAACAGTCGGTAGTGACTTCAGCTTCGCACTGCCCCTTGCCCTCATTCTGATCCATCTGAGCACAGTTGACGGTCTCCTGCGGTTGCACCTGTTGTTGCCACTGCTGCCGCTGGCCAAAAAACTCGGACAACTGTTGCAGCAACTCCAGTTGCTCGGCCGTTGGTGGCGCATCCTGTGACTCCTGCTTTTTGGGCAGCGGAACAAAGGGCGGCTGGAACAGGTGGGCGGCCGGAAACTCCTGGTTGTAGCGACTCTGGGAGTGAATAAGGGGTCGGTGAGCTAGATGGGCAGATGGCCTCAGATTGGCAACGGGCTCAACCTGAATCTCCTGCAGGGGCTGCTGGCTTTGCGGACTCTGCGGCTGCTGCACATCCAGCTGTGGTGTATACCTCCCGCCGGATCTGATTCCGGCAACGGGAGCGCTGTTCTCCGCCTGCTGATTAGAGCCGTAACCCAAGGCCGGCTTACTGGACAGCAGACTGCTCTTCAGGCTGAGCACTCCCTTCACGTAATCCGGCGGCAGACGCTGCTGCGAAGGGGCCTCCTCCAGGGGCAAGGACATCACCTGCTGTTGACCCTGGACGACACCGAGTATGGTTGCGATGGCTGAGAGAAAGACGATGAGAGCTGGGCCACGCACTTCGCGTTGACACATTTCTCATTTTCAAAAACCTGGTTTTTGGCACTTCAAAGCAGGAAAACTAGACGCTAATCTAAGGTCTATTAAAGGCGTTTAATATTTTGTTTTTACCAGGGCCCTTAAAAAACACTATTTCCCTGGGACCGATTAAGTTGATTAATAAATGGGTGTTTTGGATTTCTTTACTGTTTTTAGACGTGTTTTAAAATCCAAAAAAATACTCAAAAAGCTAACATTTTGAATGGATTTTTCGCTATATTTTGGGCAAAATGAGAGCAAAAATTATAACAAAATGTGTTTTGAGCAGCTGATAAGCTAAACTAATGATCTCTAACATTTTTTGCTGCATTTCAGAAAATCATTATTTTGACCCATTTTTCCATTTTTTATAAGGGGTACCATCATGATTTTTTGCAAAAAATTTACAAAAATTAATCATTTTAATTTTTAATGCCAATCTATTGGGAATTAAAATACGAGTTCAACAAGGTATGACACTTCATATTTCGACCACTTTTTTGATTGTTTTGGTGAAAAAATCGAATTTTCAAGGTAGAAATAAACATTTTTTTATTTTTTTTTACAATTTTAAAACCGTGAAAGAAAAAATGACTCAGAAAATGTAGCCTATCTAATAAAATATAATACAACATTAAAAATACAAAAAAAATATTTAATAAAATATTTTTGCACATTTTCCCTTAAATTTTGATTGAGGTAAAATGAGGAAGCCCAACCACTATTATACTGCCTCTTAAAAGCTTACTACTTTTTTTGATAACTCCCAAGGTGAAACCACAGACAATATTTAAAATATACTTTTCTGTCTTTATCCCTCAATTTTCCAGCATCCTCCCGAGCAAACTCGGGTCAATACTCACTGTAGACTTTGAATGGTCCCCATTGCTGATGCAAACTTAATTGCTCCTGAGCATGTTGCTGCTGTTGTAGCTGCTGCTGCTGGTGCTGTTGCTGCTGTTGTTGCTGCTGCTGCTGCTGTTGATGTTGCTGCATCAATTGGCTGTGCAATTGTAGTGGCGTTGCCGCCTGATGAGGCTGCGGTTGCTGTGGGGACAATGCCAGAGTCAACGGCTGCAGCAACGGTTGCTGATGTTGCTGTTGCTGATGTTGCTGCTGCTGCTGATGTTGCTGATGCTGATGGGTGGCGAAGGCGGCGGCAGCTCCAACCGGATATGGCTCGCCGAGCGCCGTTTGATTAGCAATTATTGCAGACTTTGCATTTTGTGGCGATGTCGTCGCCTGGACAGCCACGCTGCTCTTCAGCTGGAATCCGAACGGCTGCTGGTGGTGCGGGTGGTGCGGATGCGCATGGGGGTGGTGCTGCTGCTCCTGTTTGTATTGCGACCAGTGGAGGGATCCCGGCGCCGCCGTTGCCGTTGTGGCCACCGCCGCATTCGAGAGCAGATTCTGCTGATGCAGCAGCAACTGCTGTTGCGGCAACAAATTGGCCATGGCTGCCATCGCAACAGCGGCCACCTGCTGCTGGTGTTGCTGCTGCTGATGCTGATGGTGTTGCTGCTGCTGCGCCTGCTGCTGATGGACGGCGGCCGCCGCTGCAGCGGCCACTGCGGCCGCACTGTGATGATGCTGGCCGTGCTGCTGTTGTTGCTGTTGCACGGCGACCGCCAGACCGCCGCCGTTGGTCATCAGGCGCTTCCGCTTCTTGGCCCGCACCCCGTTCGAACCGCCCCCACCAACGCCGCCGCCGCCACGCAACAGCGCCGAGGAGCAGTAGCTGTCGTAGAAGTAGTCCCTGTGTAAAGAAAAATATTATATATATTATTCTCTATAAATATTTCTTAAAATAAAATATAGCTAATTATTAGCTATTTTCTAATTTAATATCCAAATATTTAAGTTCTTTAATAATCAATTTTGTTTGTCACTCTATTAAGGAAACAAATAACTATTTAGAGGCTGTAATCTGCACAGTAAATATTTGCACGCTAATTGAAGTGACAGCAACGTCAGGCTTACAAAAGTATGCTGCTCACATATCTACAGGATAAAGGTTAGTTAGTTCTTCTTAGTTAGTAACGAATTGGTTATACCCTGCATAACTACAAGGAGTAAAAATACTCTTGAACGGAAAATATCTTAATCAAAACTTTCTTTTAACGTTTATTTTTAGATCATATAGTTCCAAGTTCTTTACTATAAATATTTTTCCTGTTATTTATTTCTTAGCCAACCTTTCCTACCTTACAAACTTCACCCTAGAATTCAAATACCCTCTCATTAACCCCGAAATGAACAGCCTGCCAACTGTTGCCCGACCGCACTGTCAGTCCGTCACCTCCTCAACCCACCCATCAGTCTGTCAATATTTGTTTAGGCTACCATTGCCGCCGCTTGAATTGTCATTTGGCAATTGTGTTTGTGTGCTGGCCCTCCCGTTGGGTTATGTTGCCAGTGATTGATACAAATGCCGTAGCAGGACGAACCCCACTCCGATGAAGCCAACCAATTGTGGTCAAATGTGAGGGGGGGGGAGGGGGTTCTGGGGAACAATTGCGGCTTTTTCGGTCAGTTTGTGTGTGGTCAAAATGGGGGGAAAATGTGAGCAGCCGTTTAATGACAAACACGAGAGCACCTGGATATATGGGCTTCGATAGACGGCGGGGGCCTGACATGTTTGCGTTTTAATTACAATCAAGTCGCTGTCAGTTGGGTTTCCTGTTTCCTATTTCCCCTTCCCGCCCAAACTCCTCCTCGATGTCCTTTTTAAAGCCAAGGCCCAAGCGAACGCATTTCGTTTCGGCGTCATTAAGCTTAAATTAAATATTTCCACACGAGTGGCGGGGATGGGGATTCAGCTGGATCTGGAGCTCAAGGCCCAAATAAATTGTGAATGTCGCTCAGTCATCATTAAGGCCGTCGCGCCACGACAAAGACAAACAAGTGCACATGTCAGCGCCAGGACATTATGGCATACATTGCAACTGTCACTCACAGGATCCACGGTATACGGTATACGGCTAGGGATATGGATACGGATACCCACATATAGTGTGTGTATGTTGACGCAGCACTCGAACACCAAACTGACCCTCGCCGGCGAAAAGCGGAAAGTAAATGGAGAAATGGAGACGAGAACTTGGCCTGAAGTATTCCGGTTGGGTGCAAAAAACCAACGGCTAGCCGTTGACAGCCAAATATTTTATGCCGGACGGGCATTGAAACAAAGGGCGACCCCATCGCCTGATGAATGCTTTCTTATTTATTTATTTATTTGTTGTGCGCTGTGGAGCCCTGAAAACTCCCACACCGAAACCCCCTGAAAAACCCAACCGTTAAATGATATGTAAATAAATTCTAAGTGAATGCCACATGGCGGCGTTAAATCGAGCAAAGTTAACTTTTAAATTAAATTGAAATGAGCCAAATATTGTCGGGGATTCCGGAATGAAGTCCTTGGTTATCCCTCGTAAGACTTACCAATCATTTCCGGTCTTGCTCACATTCTGCCGTTTCCTTCCGATCTGATGCGCTTTTGGTTCGGCCACCATGTTGACATCTGCAAAAGATAAAAGGAGAATGGGAAATTCTTAATGACTAAAGGCAATCTGCTTTATATCCCGAAATTATAAATAAGTACAAAAATTCAGTGTCCTTTGAAGTCATTGTCTAAGCAGTATACAAAAGAGCCCGGGAGCTCAAAGGCAGTCCTTTAGCACCTCACTCCTTTCATTAGGCAAATGAATGGACGAGCTGTGAGTGATTAAAAATGTTTTTTTTTCGTCCTATGTGCAGGTCCATTGGCCAACTGCATTCCTCTGTTAATTCAATCTCGCTGCATCCCCAATCATTAATCTTAATTAAAGGGCGCTACAATGAATATTCATGTTTAACCATACAAAAAAGGATAGTAAGAGATAATTGAGGGGGAAATAAGCTAAATAATTTTTAATAAAATATTGAAAATAAATATTTTAATAATATAATTATACCTATATTTAAAATGATCTAAGAAGTGAATACAAATATTTTCCTAAACGTTAACGACGGGTGCGACAGAGGCTTTTTTTTATAAGCATAGCTATTTGAAGGAGGCCAGGATTGAGGGAAAGGACATTCATTCGCAGCCCACGCTCGTTCATCATAATTCATGACAAAGTTTGAAGTGCGACGGCTGCGCCTCCAATCCCTTACAGAAAAAAACAACAAAAAAAAGAAGGAAAATTCATGGGAACCTAAGAGCTATCTGCAAATTGGTGGGTTTGGTTTTTCACAAAAAAAAAAAAACAACAAGAAAAGCGGGCGTGATGGCTTTGAGATTTCCTTTTCCAGCTGCTCTATTTTCTTCTTGGCTTTTTTTCTGTTATTTGTGCTTTCCTTTTCCCGCCTCACTGTCCGACTGTTGGGCTGGCAGGCTATAATTAAGATTAAGGATAAAAGCGTAAGAAGGATTTGCACAACTTTCAGCCAGGCAACCAACCGACCAACTCCCCCCTTTTCCCCCAGTGTAAATCGCTTTAGTTGGCCTGGCCGCATTTCGCAGCGCTTCAAAGTCAATGGCGCGTAGCAATGAAATATTACGCCGGCCACTTCGTTGTTGGCTCTCCTTTTCCTAATCAGTGGAATTAGCATTCCACATTTAGCAATTCGCATTTGCATAAGCGGTAGTATTTTTTATGAGAACTGCGTATTTTCCATTTCGTTCGCCGGCGAACGGGGCGTATGAATATGAAGCATCCGCAGCGTTGCCGCCAGCAGCAGAAGCATCATCAGCTGACACAGAGCACTAAGTGCATTAACTTGTTCTCCACACGAGACACGCACTGGAGGAAGGAAAAAAAGTATGAAAAAGGGAGGAGAAGCCTCGCAGAACCGTCAACATGGCAGCTGCAACTGGCGTTGAATTATTTCATTAAACGCCGAACGACTGCTAGACTGTCAGATAGTCAGATAGTACGATATTCAGATAGTCGGGGCAAAGGCAGATACACAAGACAGTCGACTGTCTGCTGGCACAACATTGAAATTTCATTAAAAGTATCGTGCCAAGATTTATGTCGGCCGCACTTTAAGTTTTTGCGGCCGGCAGCGACTTCCGCCCGTCGAAATACTCAGACATTAGTGCGGAGGGTGCCCAGAGATATGGCCACTACACATGCCAGGATCGTCGGGGCTCCTTCATTACTATTGCCAACTATGTAAGCCATAAGCCCGGACAAACCGACCCATCCGCACCACCTTTCCTTTGCCTTCACGGCGCCTTTGTGGCTTTTTTCGCGCGTTTGTTCGATTTTAGTGCAACGCTTCCGCTGCCGGCGGCCATTAACCTGACGAATCCCCATTACCCCCCAGAAATCCTTTCAGAAGACCCACGTAACTGGCGATATCCCACGGACATGCAACTTTGGTCGAGGCAAGGACGAGGGTTAAGGTCTGGAATGTCTATGCAAAGCAGCAGCCTTCGTTAGCGGGGATTTTAAGGCACACCACGATTTTTTGCTCAGATTTAAACTGACTTTTAACTACACATAGTGTGCCTTTTAAAGGTTTAAAATTCTTAGAAATATAGCTTTTAATTTGTTTTAACTTCGAACAAAAAAAACATTTCTATTGAGTAAGTGGCTATCAATGTTAATAAAATTATGAATTCTTTCTATCTAGTGTTTTTAAAATTAGCAAAAAAATTACATAAAATAATTACTTGAACACTAGAACTCTTTTCCATATTATAGGTACTGAATTGTAGGCCAATAAATGTTATTTCAAAGTAAAATTAATTTTAAATTGGGACCCCAAATTTTAGAATTCTAATTTGCATTAAAAATAAAAATCTGCTTTAAAAAATTTAAGGGTATATTTTGTCTGAAGTTTTTGTAAAATTTCCCTAACAAACTGAAAGCAAATTTGTCAAAGCACCACAAATTAAAATAAATATTAAGAAACAAATGTCATTCATGTGATTTGCAGGACATCCAGGGTACGCACCCCTTAGGGTCAGTGATATAAATCCTTACCTAATGTCTGGCTGAGGACCGTCTTGCCATCCTCGCCGTGGCAGGCATTCCGGGCATCGAACGGGGTGGTAAACTGCACAAAGGCATAGCCCTTATGCATGGATATGCCTGCGGGATGTTCAAGGAGAGAGACGAGTCAGTAGAGTTAGGAGGCTGGTTGTCGGACGACAAGGACTTACCCGCGAGGCGGCCGTAGATCTGAAACATGCGCTCCACGTCCGTTTTGGAGCACTGGAAGGTATTCAGATTGCCCACGAAGATGCGCGAGTTGACCGCCTGCGGGTCCTGCGAGTTGGTCTGGTTGGACAGCTTGGAGAGCTTCATGGTGGCTGTCGAGGACCCGGAGCCTACTGGCGACGTCACAGGTCCTGCCAAGGACACGGGCACGGGCGCAGCCGCGGCGCACGTGTGTCCGAAATACAAGAACGCAATCCTGGCGAAAACCCTTCTGTTGTCCTCGTTATCGATGCAGCGTTTAATTTCCCTCTTCTTCTTTTTTGTTTCTTTCTTTTTTTTTGACTGTGGCTTAGACACGGGGCTTTTGTCGACGGCTTATTGGATTTGCAGTCGGATTGTTTTCCCTCCGCAACAGATTTTTCACTTTTTAACGAATCCAAATATGTGAGCGGCTGCAGATTGTCGGGTATCGTTGAAAAATCTGCAAAATAAGAGAGAAACGCATCGCACAATAAATAAAAATCGCATTCCCTTTTGTATATTTTTTTTGGTTTGTCGTCAGGCTTAAAAATCAAATGGATATCAACGTTCGTATTTGTGTTTCATTTATTTGTGGGTATGGCTTTTGCGATTTCGCAATGTTTTTGGGCATTTTTATCTTAGCGCCTGCCAATTAAAATGCAAAAATGCCGCTTTAATTGAAAAAACTTTTTCATCGGTTAATACTTTAATCTGTAGGTTGGATAGCCAACGCAAAAGTTTGGTTATTTTTGTGAATTTTTAAAAAAATATATTCTTAAATATCTGAAGTTCCTTTATATTTATAAAAAAACCTTTTTCACTCGACCATTTTTATTAGAAATACTTCCTTCTCAATTACCTCTTCATATTTATGCTCATTTCCTTTTACTGGAAACATGTTTTGAGCTTGTTATTAAATTAAATAACTTTCAAATGGCCTGCACACACATACAAGGACTCGCCCAGTTCCACACCCATTATCCTTGCTTCGAAAAAAGGAGGCAGAAGGATAAAAGGAAGAGGAGGTGGATACAACAACAACAAAGAAACTTTGCTCTCGCTCGTGTAAAAGTGAAAAATTAAGCGTTTTTATTGCGCTTTCGATGGCAACAGTGCAGTGCCTCCTTGTCTGACACTCCGCCCCTCTCACTCACACCCACCCACCCACCAACACCATTGTGGCAACATGTGTGTTCAATGTGTGCGTGTGCGGCTCCTTTGCATAGTGTGCGTGTGAGGGTGTGTTAAAGGGCATTAAAATGTACAAAAGACGTGCATGAAATAAAAATAAAACATGCAGCCATAAAAATAAAATACTCGTGTACTAGCAAATTGTTAATGTGATTTTTATGCAATCCCCAACCCTCAAGAATTTATTGCGGATTTATGGGCGCGCCAGTTGGTGTTAATTGTGAAAGCTTTTGGCGCTTCAACTTGCATCTAATACGGGGAGAAATATCAGAATATGCAGAAAAAATAGTAGAGTGAACTAAGCTGTTCGATAAAAAATATCTATAAATTTAAAAAAGGATATAAATCATAAAGTAAATTTAATTGAAAAGAAATCATTAACAAGTTAACAACTTAAACAACTAACTAATAAAGTATTTTTAAGGTCTCCATTAACAGGCAATCCCTATAAAATCATATAGTAATCTGTATAATATGTTTAGTATTTAGAAAAAGCAGACATTCACATTGCCGGCAGCTGAGCTGCATTCAGTTGGTAAATATTCATTGATCGGTATCTACAGCTTTTCCCATCAGTTTTATTAAAAGCCTTTTCGCATTGTTTGGCATAAATCAAACGGAGGAACCAGAAAAGGAGTAACAAGGAGTTGGGATATTCATGGCTTTGGCTGCATTGTGCGCCAGTTATGAGTGAAAGGCTCTTTATTTATTATAATGGCATTCCTGCCTGCCCTGCCAGTCTTCTGTCTGGTTTTCATCCATTCATTCACCCATTCAGGCATTCATTCACTCATTCAACGGTTTCTATTTTTGTGTCGCATTGTCCTTGCAAATGAAGGAACAACGCCGATGGCAAAAGCACAGAGAACAAAACCGGTAGATGATCCCAGTTGATAAGTTTGAATTTAAATAAAGAACTTTCTTTTCGCTTGACTAAAGACCATTTGATTTCATAGCGATTAACAGATAGAAATTATAAGATACATATTTTTTGACTTTTTATCATAGGAGTATGATTTTCCTCAGTGCACGGCATTGCAGCTTCCTTGAAGTCTGATGTTCGTCACTGTGAAAATCCCACAACAATAGTAACTACCACAGGATGTAAGAATCCCTGGTGAAGTCGTATTGAATAAATGTTTGAATATGCAACAGTTTTGGTGGCCTACTTTTCGGGGCTGTCGGCATTTTAATGAACGCAACTTTAATTAAGACAACCATAACGGTAGCTGACATATATTTAAGGTGTCTGCGCTTAATCCTGTGGACTATGGCTGCAGGTGGCTGTAGAGTTTCTCAAGTGCCAGCAAGTGGTTAGTTAACTCGGCTTAATTATAATTAACTGCACTACGGAGCAAGTCGACGGCCCAAGTTCAACCGCTAGAAAATGTGCAGGAAATTGCCGTAGTTCTCTCGTTTTGCACTATTTTCCCGCCCCTTTTGGAGTCCTGCTTGTTTTTTTTTAGGCCCAAGACAAAGGCTCTGGCACCGTTGGCACTTTTATTTTCCAGACGCCTGAGCGCAAAAGTAAATTAAGACGCTTCGTGGCAAGTGAGTAAGTAAAAGTCGTAGCAGGCAAAACTCCAGGAGGCGACTCCTTGTGGGCACATGTGAGCTGAACTTTGTAATTGAGTGTGGAAAAAGCACACAAACAGTAGATTAAGTCGGGAGAAGCCGGAAAATACATGCTCTTTAAAAAAGGTAATACAAATTAAGGATTACAATTTCATAAAGGATATAGTATATTATATTGCCAGCCTTCTGATATTATTATAATTATTATTTTTGACTTTAAAATACTATAATTTCTAGCTCCCTTAATGGATAATCTTTCCATTCCAGCTAATGGACTCAGCCACAAAGTGTTTAATTACTTTTGCTGCATCCGCTCGGGATCGGGATCGGGATGCCTAATGCCCCGCATTGTCTACGGCTTAAAGTCAACGACTCTGTGGACTACATTTCGCCGCTGCCTTTCCAAGTATTTTTACCCGTCTATTTTTCGCCACCCGGTTCGTGTTAAAGCGTTTTGATGGGACCTCGATGTGCTATAAATAATGCAGCAAGCCATTAAGCTGGCGGAGTTGTTGAAGAGCCAACGATGCGATGCTGTCAGGATTATCGGAGGCGAGCGATCAAATGTCAAAGGACACATTTCGTCACCACGCCTGTTGCTATTTACTGCCTACCTCGCCGTATCATCTTGTGTTTTCTTTTTCCCATCTCTACATATGTTTATATGGCAGACAACTTTTCATTTCAAATTGCTCAGGGCAAATGGAGTGGTGTTGATGGCAACCCTAATAGCGCAGCACAAAAAATGAATAGACGTCGTGGCCCATTGAAAGCCGAAAAGTCAACAAAGGGGGGTGCCACAACCACCCACCGATTCGGGACCAGATAGAGCGACAAATAACCCCAATTGAAAGGGGGTGGGGGGATGCAGGAACGGCGGAGGAATGATGATGATGCCATGTGTGTATTGACAAGCCAGCAAACAACTTTATTCATAAGCAGTCAAACAGGACGAAGTCGGGCCAGGACATGGCAGACCGGGGCAACAAGGACCCGCAGACGTGACCCCGGTCGAGCCAAACAGAATCCGATTCGAAAAGCAGGCAATGCATATGCATGCACTGCGAAAAATATGTAGAGAAGTGAGAAACAAAGGTAGGAATAGGTAGGAGAAGCAGAACATTTTTTAAATTCTGAACTTATATTTGTTAGAAAATTAATAAATAAAGGACTACACTTTAAAAAATCCTAAAATTCAAATATAAAACAATTACATTGAATAAAAACTTTTTATAACAATTCCATATTCATTTTAAATTCGTTATATTAAATGTTAAACCAGTTGAAAAAATTATTGATAACATTTTTTTTAAATTTGTAATTCTATTATTTCTCATAATATTTTTTCACAGTGCATCAGAATGTGCCCAGAGATGACTTCACGTCTGCTGGCGATAACTCTGCCGAGTTTATGGAACTCGGACCAGACCAGACTCGAACGAGGCCAACTTTCGGGACTTCCATGGTATGAAATTCATACTTTGTCCGTGCTCAAAAGTTTAACATTCCGAAAAAGAACTCGAAATTATCGATAAGCGGAGAACGTGTCACCGCCCGATCATTGTTGCTTTTTGTTTGCTGTTAATTTATCGCAATGCACAAAGCAATTTGCAGGAGAGTGAGTGAAAAACAGAAACAAATATTTAAATATATTTGCACGCGTATTAAGTGCCAACTATTTGCATAAATAACAAGAAATTAATAACAAACACACGGCGCCATGGCAGCAGCCGCACAAAAGTTAATAATTGCTGCATGTCAACAGGCTGTGGAAATGGGTGGAAAATGCTACTGACATGTGGACCACATATAAATGAAAAATATGCCAGGGGGCGGCGGGGGAAAAAAAAAAGAAAACATGGGGCTTCGAAGCTGGAATACCATTTTATCACTTGACAGTAAATGCGTTTTATTGCGCTGCTCATTAAATAAATTAAATTTGCAAACGAATAAAGTGAAACGGGGAAACCGGAAAAGTATTTAAGCAATTAAATCGCCAAGGAATTCGCACTTTAAATTTACGAGAAGCGAACAGAATAATATATTAATTACCTACAGATATTCAAGTTTTTATAGAAAAATAATGTAAAATTAAATAAAAAATTTTAAAAATGTTATAATATTTTTTTTAATGGAAGACTATTATTTCTCTTTAAGTATTAATATAAAAAAGTAAATTGAAAATATAAATTTGATAGACGCAAAGAGCTTAATAAATTTATCAATCAATCTGTTAAAAAATTTTTTTTTTTAAAAACATCCAGATTAGAGCATTAAACTTACAAAATTTAAAAAGTAAGCTTTAAACAAAGTAAGCCGTACAAAATATTATTGGTCAACCGGAACATTCCATATAAATTGGTTCGTTACACCCCCCAGTTTGCTAGTAAAACCCATTAATATTTTTACTTAGTTTGTATTCAAAGTTAAAAGTCCAGAGTTATACCGCTTGGCGATGAGGCTCGTCGTGACTTTGTTAATTTTATCGTTTATTATTTTTGCCAATGCAAAAAGGAAAGTGAAGCCTAGGATCGCCGGTGGTTATCCAGCCAGACCTTATACGATCGTGTTCCTCGTTGGCATTGTCTATGCCAGAACTCAATTGTCCACACTTGAGTTTGGGGCCGGCACAATAATTTCGAACCAATGGGTCCTCACAATAAGGGATGTCCTTCTGTATCAGTATATTGAGGTCCACCTGGGCTCGAAAAGAGCGTACTGGGGCTATGACATTTTGAGAGTCTATAAGCAAAACTTTTATTTTCACTATGATAAAAAGCGCAACATTGCCTTGGTAAAAGTTCCATATCAGAAGTTCGACTATCGGATGAACCGGTTGCGAGTGCCACGATCCGCAAAGGCATTAGACCGCTTCGAGGGAGGAAGGACCGTGATATGTGGATGGGGAAATGGAAAATCACATGACACGCTGCCCGATTGGATGCGTTGCGCGATAGTGAAGGTCATAACGAATAAGGAGTGCGCTAAGTACTACCCCCCATTGCAGACCTATGAAATGTGCACCTCCGGCGAAGGCGGCCGGGGTGTTTGTGAGGGTGACCTTGGCGGTGCTGTGGCCCTAATCGACGGCACTCCCACCTTGATCGGGGTTATAAACCTTAGGCCCGACAACTGTACCAGTGGCTGGCCATCGATACACATCCGGGTCAGCGATCACTTAAAGTGGATAAAGTCAGTCACTGGAGTATTTATTCGTGAGTTTACCACTTTTTAAATATTTAGATAAGGAAGAACAATTATTGGATTTATTACTTGCAGCATAAGCTAAGATATTTGCAGAAATTCAGTCAACAAAAGGGGACTAAGAGGACCAAACTCTTCGTGGACTCTCCATATAAATTGATTCGATAGACCCGAATATTTTTAGAATTCTTTCTTATAAAAGCCAAGAATATCATGACTGCTTGCTTCAAAATCAAAGTGATGAAAATACCTACTGCTAAATAAGAATAAAGAGATACATACATATACATATCTAGGTTATCAAGTTTAAGTTCTCTACAACAAATCTGTAGAATGCACTAAAAATCAAATTTTAAAACCCTCTAAATAAATTACGAAAATTTAAAAACAATCAATTAATGTTATATACAGAAAATAAACTGATAATATTACACTAATTATTTGTATTTAATAAAACAATGCTATATTTGACCAAATATTATAATAACTACATTATTTCGTTGCTATAGTTTTACAGTTTGAGATTAATTACCCTTAAATCCCTAAAAGTCCGCTGCACAATTTAAACTTACACCACTCTAACATAATTTGGTTCGTTTGTAATGTTATAATTTAATGCGATTTCGGGATATTATATTTAGCCGCTCCTCGCACGACCGTTAAAGTGTTTAATTTATTGTTATTGTAGCCTCTGTTCGCAGTTGCAGTTGCAGTTTCAGTTTCAGTATCTGTTTTATTTCGCTCTTTTCGGTTCAGGCTGCGGTTCTTTAGCGCGCATTCATTCATTATCGCCAGTCCCTATGTGTACAATGTACATACATATGAACATATATATCTGTTGTGCGGTCCGTCTGGTGTGGCAATAAAAATGGCTTGAATATTTTTCAGTTTGTTATGCATTTTCCTGCCACTTGGGCAGCAACAACAATTATGAATAACTCGCTGCATAATGGCCTGCAAGCTGTTCCTATGGAATTTCTGGATCGATTACTGGGAGGTGGGTGTACGTACATACATATATATCACTCCGCCAATTATAAGGCAAAGGGAACTGAACAGGCAACCGGCAGTCCCGGCGACAGTAATCAAATAATTGTTGCACTCCCTGTCATATGTATCGCTCTTTAGCTTTAATTATTTGCACAGTTTTCCACTCTGTAATGGACACACACGTCGTAATAAGGATATACGGATAAAGGCCTGAATATACCAACGTTTATCATGGCAGTTCAATGCAAAGCCGTTTAATTCTTACTCTTACTTTCGCAATTGAAATTGTTTATTTCAGCCATTTATCACAATAATAGCGAAAGAGAATATATCATGTGCATGAAATGATGTATTTTAACGTATATTAAAAAATTCTAATAATGCACTGAAATTGAATAATAATATAAACCGTTCTATTACAATACTATATGATTGCTCTGAAACATTTATTTAATCATGTTGGCTGTGTCTGTTCCTATACGATTTGAAAGTGTTTTTTCCAGATCTAAGTAGCCCAAAATTTTTTTCCGAATTGTGTCATTACAGGTTGTATATCAAATCCTTCAGTAACTACACAGACTCGCAGCAGTAAACACGCATCGAGAGTTCTAAATAAAAGTGATAACTAACAAGCTAGGCCATACCAAAAATAGTTTAAGTTTTCATTTTTACAAATTTCCTAAATATGGCGTATTGTAATTTCTTTGTTTTACAGAAATAGGAATAGTTTTTTTGTAAGCCGATTTCCTCACAGCGGATTCACACACACATACACACAACTCGACGGGTGTTTGTGAAATAATACACTTTACAACGCGATCAGCCATCGAAATCTTCATCAGTGTGCAACTGTTTTTGTCAAGTATTCCTCAAGACTCGAACTCATAACACCGAAGTCAAATCTGCGAAATTATAAGTAAAATTGAAATTTAAGTTCTCTCATTTTCGATCGAAATTGTGTCTATTTCCTCGCTTCGCCATGGTCAAGAAATATTGCACTGGCTCCAAATCGCCGGTGTTCATCAGTCACTCTGCCCCGTACAACTTTCTGCGTTAATACCGTCTATTGTGCGATGATACCGAAATACCTGCGATGACCCTGATTGGAGAAGCCGCCCAGGCCTGGCAGGCGCTTAGTCCCGACGAGAAGGGCTTGTTCGAGGAGACCCCCTATCTGACGGCCCGATTTGGTCAATCCAGCAGCTCGGCGATAAAACTAACTATTGATTTGCTCTCGGCCCAGCAAACCACTGTGCGGCGGATTCGTGGTACTCCCAGTACTCGCAGTCTCCGAAAGATCTCGGAAAAGTCCAAGACCATCCGGAGCGGTAATGCCAAATCGCATAGGAAGAAAAAACTGCAGAAAATAGGTGCAGATAGAATGCTAAGAGGACTTGTGTCTGGAATCTTAGAGGTGTAGGGGATGCACCTTAGCACTAGTTCACCGGAAGATGTCCTTCAAAATCAATAAGATGACCCACAATGCCATTGACCAATGAGATTGCGATTAACAGGGATGGAAAATAAATACACTACAACAAATTAATTTGTTTATTGGGGACTTTCGGTCGGTTACCTTTGCTTATGATATAAGATCAAATATTCTCGGTAATATTTTTTTTATATAAAATGGGACATTTAGAACCTCAACTATTTAAGTGCTTATCGCACTTCTACGCAATTAAAGCTTCCGATTGGTAAATCACAAATTCCTCTGTAATTTGATAATTAATTTGAGAATCGTCTGTTATTCCTGGATTGCTCCTCTTTGAAATACCAACCTATATTTTTTGTATAACCCCTGATCGGCAGATAACCTTGCGCCACCCACCCACTTGGAATCGAATACGAAATCGAATGATTCACCCACGCACAAACAGAAACATGAACGGACTTCATTGGCGATTTAATTGTTGGCGATTTTTTACAGTAAATTCCATTAAAAACTTTTTGAAATGTATATTATTGAAATTCATATTCATGCTGGCTATTCGAATTGCTGAAGAGCAAATTTTGTGGCGCCTATTTAATTATCCAATTACAGCAGCAACATCAGCAGTGCGAGAAATTAACTTAAATGCGAAAATATTCGCCGGCAGCTCTTTAAACTTTTCAATGTGGAAATCCATGCAAAAAATGGGCGTGGCACAGGGGGGAGGGGGGTTTTACAGGCGGAAATTTTTCGACTATCGCTTTTAACTGAATGCGGATGCGGCGGATTCGGTTTGGGTTCTGTTTTTGGTTTTCGGTTTTTACTGTCGATATTTGGCGTTGTTTGCCGTTGTTATTTGTTTGTTGTTCCTTGGGTTTTGGTTTTTGCCAACACACGCATTTTTGTGGTCCATTAAAACAGTCAACGGCAGCAAATATCCCTTGCGTACGGTGGTTAGTGATAGACGAGTGATTTATTTATCATTCATTGGGTAAAGTATATGGAGTGAAAAATTATTACTTGAAAATGTCCAACTATAAACTAATATAAAAAAGAAAAAAAAAATTTTATTTTTGACAAATGGTAGATTTATTCATAAAAAACGTGCGTCACAATATCAGGTATTCACCCACAAAAATGATATAAATAATATTTATCTTGTTATATCAAAGGTGTTATTATTTTTGGTGTGCCACTAAAAGTTTATTGTACCAAGATAAGCCAAAGAAAGTGAGTACCTAAGTTAGGAAATGCCCATCTCTGAAACTGGTCGCGTGGAAATTGGCTCAAAACAACAAGCGATGGCAGGGAAATTCGTGGAAAATCGGCGAACAAATATAGAAAACTCTACAAAAAAGACCAAAGCAAGGTCAAGTGAAGAGACAGCCTCCCCCTCCCACACGATCTCTCTCTCGCTCTTTCTAACACTGCTCTCTGGATTGCCACGACTAACGTCACCGCCGCAGTGACTCACTGTAACTAATTTAGTGGGAGGCCACTGTGTCGCTCTCACTCTCTTTCCTTCTCGCTCTTTGTGTGGGAGAGCGTGTGCGCAAAGTACTTGGCTCAAGCGACTGGCGCACGCGAGCGAGCGAGACAGCCACACAACGGGGTGGCCCTCAAACAAGTTGAGAGAGGAAACTACAGTGAAAAAACAAGTACAACAACTGCCAGCAGAGGCAGAAATTTTCTTCACTCGCCGCGAAGATTTCACAGCGTTTGGGCGTGTTTTTTTCGTATCTGCCTTTAGAAAATCCACATATGCGGGCTCAATTAATTCATAAATACCATACCGACAAACAGGAAGAACGCCGTCACAGTTCTGCTTTCAATTAAGAATATTGATTGAAAAACTCTCGTGATAAATCAAATAAAACTGGAGTTTAAAGTGGACTTTAAATTCGCATCTCTCTCATTGTACCCGTGTGTGTGTGTATGGACAGCATTTGTATTTGTGCGTTAGCAAATTATTGTATAATCGCCAAAAAAAAACAAATTAATAAAAAAAAAACGCCAACGCGAGAACTAAAAGCTATCCAATCAGAAAAACTAGCTGCCAAACGGAATTCAGCAAAAATTAATGACTAAAATTTGTGTTTAACTCGGTTGAAAATAGTCCTTTTTGGGGAACTAAAATTAATCCTCACTGAAAGCAGCTAAACAACAACTACCAAAAACCACTTTTCAATAAATAACATTAAACTATAAATATAAAACACATTTAAGAACTGGCTGACCTACTGATTTTAATAATTACCCCAAAGCCATTATAATTAACTACCTACACAAAAAGCACACATAAAACCAGTTACGCTACTGGAAATCGACCAGAAAACCAGCTGATCTAGAGACACATCTGCATATATAAGTAAGAAGTTCTCTTGAGCGACTGAATTCACCGATTACCCCGTATCCAGCCTTATCCAGCATACATCATGCAGGCCATCAAGTGTGTGGTTGTGGGCGACGGAGCGGTGGGTAAGACCTGCCTGCTGATCAGCTATACGACCAACGCCTTTCCCGGCGAATATATACCCACCGTATTCGACAACTACTCGGCCAATGTGATGGTGGATGCCAAGCCCATCAATCTGGGACTCTGGGATACTGCGGGTCAGGAGGACTACGATCGGTTGAGGCCCCTGTCCTATCCCCAGACAGACGTGTTTCTCATCTGCTTCTCACTGGTGAATCCGGCCTCCTTTGAGAATGTGCGGGCCAAGTGGTTCCCCGAGGTTCGTCATCACTGCCCGAGTGTTCCAATAATCCTGGTTGGAACCAAGCTGGATCTTCGCGACGATAAGCAGACGATTGAAAAGCTGAGGGAAAAGAAACTGACGCCGATTACCTATCCCCAGGGTCTGGCGATGGCCAAGGAAATAGCTGCGGTCAAATATCTGGAGTGCTCGGCTCTGACCCAAAAGGGTCTGAAGACGGTCTTCGATGAGGCCATTCGATCGGTTCTATGTCCGGTGGTTCGAGGCCCCAAGCGACACAAGTGCGAGCTGCTGTAAAACTTTGAACCCACCAAACAGAAAACAAAAAAAACACAGAGAAGAACATCAAAAACTGGAGGAGAACAAAGCGCAAAATTCTGTGCAAAAAATTTTCATATTCATTCGCTTTGTTGGGCTTACTGTTACCGATAGTGTGAGTGTGTGTCTTTAGGGTGTGAGTGTGACGGCATGAGTGTGTGAATGAGTGAGCGTATTTTTGTTTTTATTGTCAGCTTTATGTGGGGGAGCAGCAGCCACAGAAACAACAGCAACAGCTATTAGCAAGGGGGCTGGGGGTCGGCGGGGGTCTCTGGGGGGGCAGATCACAGATAGAGAGAGATATACACATAAACACATAAGTATGATATTGTGCATACACGGGAAAAATAAATGTTGAATAACTTCTTCAAACTTAAAAATAAATTTAATTTGCTTTAGCTTTTAAATACTGCCACAGTAATTTTATAAAAGAAACAGAAGCAATTAATTACACTAAAAAATTTACAACATAAAATAATAATAATTGATTTTAATTGGTAAAAAGAAAATTTAATTTTCTAATGTTATAGTTTTGGGAATTTAACTACATGACTTATGTACCAGAAACCTTTATTATCGCAAACTTCTACTTTAAGATCATAATATGTTAGAAAACTATTGTTTTTTCCTGTACTTGAGTTGGGGTCTCATGCTAAAGGAACTTGGACCGGAGAAATGTATGACAAATCAAATAAAATTAATTGTAAATAAATCTAGGCGATTTAAAGCCTTCAGCGCCCCAAACACAGTCACTATAACAAAAACCAGATAGCTCTTATCTGGGCGCGGGAGCAAAACCCAGGCAAGGCCCCGCCTATGGCCAATATCTGAACAATCGAAGGGGGGGAATCGAGGAATTTGGCAAGACGAAAAACAAAATGTCATTTATATATAGTATTTAGTGTTACGTGTGAATGTGCGTCTGATCAATGGTCTTCCCACTCAATGCATTTGCCTGGAATTGATTTAATGTATACTAAATGCACAATTAGCCCCTACTATGATATTTATAGTAAATAAATGCATACACTTTGCCAAGTTGTTTTTAACGAAAGAGCGAGAAAAAAAAATTAAAAACACTATTTATATTAACACATAATTTATCAATAAAGAGTGTAATATTAATCAACCCAAATAAGCGTTTTTAAAAGACTAAATAGGCCGATTTCGAGTGAATTATGTGCGGACCATAGTGGACTGGAGATTAATGTACAGGGATTGCCAATAGGTGGTATGGTAATTCGATGGGATTTACCAACTGGAGTGCTGCATACTTTTTGGCGACTGCGGAAAATTCTATTCAACACGCATGGCAACTTTAATCTTATCTGCACCCGCATTTGTCACAAATATTAGATAATTATTTCCGATTGCCGGACACGGCCGGAAGTTCTGATCCCCGGACCGGTTGACTAAGCAATTTGCCAGGTCCAATCATATATGTATATACAATGGGCTACGCTACATCATATTTTCATTTTTGTTACGCTTCGTTTTCGATCAATTCTATCTATAGTATACTTCGATTGTCATAATGAGCCAGCTGTTGATTGATTGCCCCCGGGAAAACGATGGGGGGTTGGTTGGGTGTTTTAGGTGGCTTTGCGGTTACCGTGTGTCAGTGGCTCGTTAGTGGATGGCCCCGCACTGTCGTGCTCAGTGTGAATTTGACAAATAATTACATAAGACAACCTGCTGTGCGAATTGTGCTCTGCCCATACCTCCCGCACATTTCAATGGCCTCTGATGGATGTTTTTCACCCCCGCCCCCCAGCCATCCTGGTTTTGTCTGTGACGCGACGAATCGCATAATTGACCCACATTTTGAACAAACGCCGCGACCAGCAATCAAAAACGGAGAGGAGCAAGGTATAGAGACCCCTACGAAGTCAATTTAATTAGCAGCAACATTTGGCTAGCATCTAGAACTGCACCTCTAGAATTTGCACTTTTGGCGCTAGATTGCGTCTAAGAAAATGGCGCTGAGTGAAGAAGCGTTGACAGGCGTGGAATGCCCGGCATGTTCAGTTACAATTTGCCCTACTACATTGTATGAAATAATGCAGTTCAGAAAGAAGGAATTAAATAGATAAATTATTAAATGTTTATAATATATAAATCAAATTGGTTTAATAACGCAAGTACAAGTACACATTCAAAAATACAAGTCTTTTAATTAAACCGTTTTTCCTACATTCTTTTTTATCGTTTTTAAAAATGCCTTTAAGTTCAATTCCCTTTGATTAGTATTAAAATATTCCATAGAAAAATTTTCCCAATAAGATTAATCCATTTTCCATAGAACATCTAAAGTTTAAAGATTCAATGGAAATCATTCTGATTTTCAAATTCCAAATAAATTGTTCACCAATAAACAAAATCATTCCTAAGATCTCACGAGTAATTTCCATATAATAAAGTTAGCCAGTGCTTCCCTTTAATTTCAAATCCCCGACCGCAACTAGAATTTCGGAAAGCGAGCGGGATTATCCCCTGATTATCCTCCCACCGAATCGAAGGGGGAAAACTGCAGAATGGCCAATACCGAAAAGAGGACAACTGCTGTGCCATGCAAATCCATTGACAAGTGTCGCATAATTATGCCCCCCATGCCAAATGTAAATGCAAATGGTAAAATGCTAAATTTATGCACTGCATGCGTGAAATTAAAAGGTTCCCCGGCGGACTTACAGTTCGTTTTGGACCTGATTTTTGGGACTGAGTTCTCCAATAGAGGCTTGCGCAATTTTCCCACTTTCATGCGGTTAACAATTTGGCTAAATCAATTATACGCACGGCGAACAACGCGAATTTGAGTATTTTTTCGTGGGGATTTTAAGCTTAATTGAGAGATTTCCAGGGAAATCGTGGCCGTTGGGAAAGTCGAAAAATTTAATACGAAAATTGCTGAAAGAATTCCTAGCCTGGCCTGACCACAAATTTCATACAAAATGCCAATAAAATACGCTCCAGCGCAAAAATTCCATTCCACATAAGCAGAAGGTAAATTCAGGTGAGTTTGGCGGTGGGGCTGGTAAAAATATTTCACACTTCCGGTGCGGAAGATGCTCCACCTGAACCTCTGTCGACGCTGCCAACAGGATATGAGAAGCTCGGACACCTTTTCACCCTCCTCCATTTTCTCAGCATATTTTCGGCGGCAACTTCCTGCCAGAAAACACATTGCAAATTATGATGCGAGTACGAGGGGGAGAACGGAGGATGGTCGGAAGTTGAGTATTTCATTCGGCCAACTAAAAAATATTCATTTGTGCGTTGATGTTGATATTGGTTTTGGCTGTTCATGAAAAAACAAAGAAATTTAGCACAAATTTACTCAAATTGAAAATAGAAAAATAAATTCAGGATATAATACAAAAAATTATTATGCTATCAAATAAAAATATATTTTATGATATCTTTATTTGTAGAGGAAATGTTTAACACAATCTGAAGACGTAAGTATAGTATCTTGGTTATAATTTGCTTGGTATAACTTCACATAAAGCTCTTGAATATTTAAACGGAGCAGAAAAGAGCAAACAAAGGCGTGAGGACACAATTGATATGGATGTGGCGAGCGGGCATTACAGGACATTCGATGGACAGTGGCAAGAGAAGCCATGCCAGCTTGTGGCGTAGCCAATATCCGTTGCAGGGATAACGCATGTGTGTATCTTCCTTGGACTTGTTATTGATAATCTTTGTCATGGCTCCACGTAAACCATCGACAGCGGCTAACAAAAAAGCAAGGAGTCACGGGACAACAGCGAGCCAGCAAAGGATGCAGTCAGCAAAAGTTTAATATTTAATACTTTATTTTTACTTTAAAAATCATAAATAAAAAGAATTTCGATATGAATTTTTTTGAAAATATTAATATTGAACAATACTTCTTAAAACTAAGGTTAATAAAACATCGATAATAGACACTAAATTTGCAAACCATCGATAGTATCGAAAGTGCTATCGATTTTTTTTACCAACCCTACCAAATCTATGCACAACTTTCATTATTTTTTTAAAATTATTCATTTTTGTTGGGATTATTTTTATTTATCATATTTTTATATGATTTTCATTAAGATAATATAAAAATTAGTCTTCACCGTTGATATATTTTTAAAATTTTCATAATATTTATTTATATTTTATAGTTTGTCTTACTATAAAATCAAATCGGTTTTCATCACAAAACAAAATTACCTATCACTCCCCTAACTTTAAAAATTTTGAAAACAATTCTTGAAATCCAAACTAACATGATCTCCTATTTTTTCTGTGTATAGGAAGGACCAGCATAGCCTGCCGACGGAGTAATGAACTGCGGCAGGACCAGACAGGCGACGGGCCTTGTTTGTCCCGCCGATCGATGCAGCTGGAGTCGAGGCAAGTCGAGTCGAGTGTATTAAAAACAAAGTCGCACTGTGTGTCCTGCATCCTTGTACGCTGCCAAAGTCAATGAACAGCGACGTGCGACGTGGACCGGCTGCCAGGATATGAAGCGTGTGCGAAAGTTTTCCACAATTAGGATGTCCTCTTCGTCGCCACTCCTCGTGGCAATAAAAAAGTTTAAAGTTGCGTTTAAATATGCATTCCATAATTCATGAATCCACCCGGGGAGCTTTGATTTTCCAGTCAACGCCGACAGCAACACGTTTCCGCCATTTTGTTGGATGGCTGGCAACTTGTTGCATTTTCTGCATTTGAATGGTAGGAAAACGGTGATCGGGGGAAAGTGGCCGGGGAAATGTTGACATCCCGAACACGTTGAAATTTCCGCCAGACAACGAACGATGCTGAAAAGCTGAAAACTTGCCAGTCTGACATTCAAATCGTCCGAATGTGTGTGTTCGAGATTGCAGGTGTGCATTCGAACTTTGAGTGTGATTCTATGTGAGGCTTTTCATTTTCAATTATATACAATTACATGTCCAACTGTCAGCTTTCAGTTAATAATGAACGAAAAAAAAAACATAGGCCAACATCACCAAAATAGATGCCACTTAGTTGCGCCCCAGGTAGTTCTCAAAAGCATCCGATTTTTTCGCTTCACTCTATTTTCGACCACCTCCCTCGGTAGCACAGTTCAAAGATTTTCCCCACACCCTTTCCTATTTATGTTTGGCTTTTTAACAAAAATATATAAACAAAATACACGCCGTCATGGTTTTTTCTAGTATTTACACTCGCATAAAATAAACGTTGGGTAAATAGATTTTATTCTCTGGGGGATCGAATCAAATGAAATCAAATGAACTTACTTTTTAATATAATTTCCTCACTATAAATGTATCTGGAGCAGACAAAAATTATTCACCCTCGGCGCAGATTGACATTAATTGTTTAAATTGAGGCGGATACGCCTGGCTAGCCAGCGGAATTCTTATAAATTTTATTTCGGCACGGTTGAATTCCATCGAAGGATTTACGCATCCCATCCATAAGATTGGACTTTGAATAGTTGTGAGTTCGGAAACTTACTTGAAGGGCTTAAGTAATTACAGGAACCGTACGAATTTATTGAAGAGGAAATAAGTCGATGGGGCAATTCAAGATTTAGTAACGTAATTATTAACGATGTAAAAAAAACAACATTATTTTTGCCGGAAATTCGGTTGAAGAACTGAGTAATTTATGGCTAAACTTCAAAATCTTTGGAAATTTCCAAATCCTTCACTTCAATTATGCAAAAAATACCCAAAGGTTTGAAATAATTAATTTTTCGCATTAAAAATACTGTAAGATATGGAAAAACATAAAACTTGGAATACATAAAAAACATTTGTTTTCCATTTTATTATTTTACTATTATCAATAAAATTTTGTCCAATTATGATCACTTTCAGAAACATTTTAATCAAGTCACAGCGACGCACCCAAGCATGTATTTATCACCCTGAAACCGCCAAGTGCTTAAATTATTCAAAAATGTTTCTTCCCCCGAAAACTCGTGCAGTTGACGTAAATTCGGGGATTCCCCGCGCCCTTTTTCGTAACTGATGTCTCTGAGGACACTTTATCATGGCTCGCGAGGCTCAAACAATTGTTGCAAATGGAGCTCAGCGCCTAAGTGGTTTTATTTTAAATCTTTCACGTTTAGCATGGAGTAGATGAAAAAAATGGAAGCGCGCAAATCTGCAGCCCTGCGACAACAAGTTGCTTTCAAAAACTCAACAGTCGCGACAAGTTGTAAGCGGAATAATTTGGTTTTTCTGTTTTTCCGCTCTCTTCATTTCCTATCTTATTTTTTCCGCAGCTCAATTGTTTGGCGAATGTCAGTCTTCATTTGTCAGCTACATCCAAAGTTAGGGCTTAAGTGGCTTCGTTGTTGGGCGGAGGACACAGATATAGAAGATTTGAGTGTATAAAGCGAGTATTGTTTAGGCTAAGCTTTAAAGGTTCTTCATTTTTCACTATCCCATTTAAAATTACAATTGAAATTGAAAAATTTCCAACAAAGCACTTACAGTCGATTGTTCTTGAGCGCAGCTAATACGAATCCTATAAATATTTAGTATGGCTTTTCAAGGACTAATTCTGATTAATTTATCAATCGATTCGCCGACGAGCCTTGACACGAAATGCCAGACTCTGGATTTATGGCCCAACATTACGAGCTGCCTAGCTAATTATTTCGCTGTGTTTCGCCTTGGCTTTCACCCACTCAACAACTCCTTGTCTTTTATTTTTCTTGGCAGTGACTCAAGCTGGAATCAATAAAATCCCGTGGCACATGAATTCAAACACGTAAACCCCAAAAAACAAAAGCCTGCAAATGTGCATGGCATCAACAAAGAGGCCGAAAGCGAACGAAAGTGAATTTCACGCCATTGGCCAAAACGATTTTCCGGCAGGAAGGCATCAATCAGATCGGAAAATACTTCGTTCTGCTTACTTATTTATGCGTCCCCGGCGTATGCGTAATATTTCAGCGGTTTATTACAAGCTTATTGAATTCGCAGAGCTGCACAGTTCCAGCTCCCTTAATATGAATATTTATTCAGTCTAATTTATTGAATACATTACAAGTTTTTTCCGATTTGTTTGTAACTAATTGTATGCAAATTTAAAGATTTAATAGCACAAAGTTAGTGGTTGGCAACTTTTTAATAGGTTTTCGTAAAAAGAAATATTGTTCCCATTTTCCATGCATTTTTTACTAATATTAGTTATGGAATAACACAACATTGACTTTTTGATCTTTTTGAAATAAAAGCTATAGAATACAATTTAAAGATGAAAAGAAAATGTAATTTAATATAAATAATATCCCTTATTAACTAAACGAATTATTTTAAGAAACTGAAATTACTATTTGAACCTTTAAAATATTTTGTCCTATTTATTTGCCAATTAAAATTACTAAATATAAACATGTCAAAAATCATTAAAGATTTTTGCTACTTTTTTTGCATTTACTAAGGGACTTAAGATTCTCTTTTAAGAGTTTAAATATTTAAATGAAATTCAAAATGGGTAGAGCTGCCTTTTTTGTTCGTCTAAGATAAATAATTGCAGACATCTGTCCCACAAAAGAATGCTAATCAGGTGGGAAGCCGGAGAAATGAAATTATCGATCGATTTCTCATGGTTTTTCGTTTCCTGTGTTCGTGCTCCCTAAGCTCTAATTGAACTCTTTTACTTCAAACCGCTTCCTCGATTCAGCCAAATGGAGCATGGAAATGCAGACCACTGGATTCCCACCACCCACCGCAATCTAAACCCAGGCAGGCGACCTTGTGGCTGTGGGTGGGGGGGTGGCGGGGTGTGGGCCATCTTGTTTAACTCAAACCGCAATGGGCCATTTGCTGTTACATTAACCCACTATGCACAGCTCATAAATTAGGAGGCATCTCAACACCTGCGAATTGCAGTTGCAGATGCAGCGCCCCCGGGCAGATGGCTTTAATATGCTCGGAATTTTCCTTCCGACCCCCCAATAAACACTGATTTTCATTTTGACTGCAGAAAGCGTTAAATAGTTCTGTGGTTTTTGGCTGTTTAGATGAAAAGTTAATACGGCTGTGGCCTTTGATGCGTCAGCTGTCAAAAATTCGCCGGTGAACTCTGGACTGGAAAGCTGAAGAGCACTGCAAAAAACTTTTATTTAGTTGGGATAATAATGTATGAAACGATAAATATTTTAATCTGCTCTCTGAGGTTTACATTCTATATAAAACTATTTTCTAAATTTCCCATGAATTTTTTCCCTTTCCCAAGAATATACAATTATTGTTTATATTATTCACTTCTACGCAGTGCTTTGGAAAACTTCAGACCAGGTGACGACGACGAAGTTGTTGAAATTTTTATAATATTATCACAATTCCGGTGGAAGCAAGGTCGATGAAATCGAACCTAAGTAAAACTACTCGCATAAATTAGACGCACATAAATAAACACGATCGAGATGAATAAGTTTCAGGAGCTGAGCACATGTGACCAGTGAGGCAATCGAAAGTTGGAGCAATTAAAATGCTATAAAATTGTTCACACGCCAATCACCGGAACATAAACTCAGCGTATACTTGAATGAGAATCCCTCGGAGCTATAAACTATATGGCCCAGCATTTGTTTGAGCAATCGTCACTTCCCGATCGCCAAGGACAACGCATTGTTACCATTTCCATGTAGTTCTATCTACTTGTTATGCTGTGCATGTGAAAATGTATAAGGAATAGCCATAAAACCATTGCCTTCGACGAGGCGTTCAATAGGGAGTAATACGTTTTTAATAAACCGAAAGGCAGCAGGCGCCGATTGCCTGCCAGCAGGAAGGACTCTACAGGAACCCCCATATCATCGCACTATTCAACGCGGCGTGGCAATAACCTAAAATCGAATAGCCATAAATGTGGGGATTTCTAGCCAAAAACGGGCCGTAAAAATAATTTCAGCCCCCATTCCGATTTACCACCGTGTGTTTAACAACATGTTAACATGTTGACTATTGCAATGAGCCTTTCGTATGCGGGCTGGGCCGTAAATCAGGCAATCGACTGTGAGCCACAAGCCAAACATTAACCCCGGAAAACCCACAATCTGTTTCCCCGCAGGAATGGGCCCTTTTGCGGTTTGACAGCCCATAATATAATTTAACCTGCGGTTAAATAAGCGTTTGCATTTGGTTTGATTACCGAATTCGCTTTAAGGATTAGTTTGCGACTTTTTGGGGTAGCTACTCGATCTGTATGTTTATTCTAATAATCTTTAAAGAATCCTTTTCCAATTAAACTATAGTTTCCCTATAAAATAAATAATATAGAACTAATAATAGGAAAATAATTAATCATCTCAAATTCCAAGATTCAAGAGTCAGATTCCAAGTAATAAAAATGATCACAAATAAATAAACTTATAATCTTCACTTTTTTTTACATAGCAAATTTTAATTCGCAAATTGAAGTATAATATTTGGACTCTGTGGGCGACCTTCTACGGGTTTTTTTAACTTTTCTTAGTAGTTTTTAAAATTTTATATCGCTGAACTAAAAATTGATTTTTTTATCAAAAAAATATAAAATTTCCTAAAGATAAAGTTGTAGATATCAGTTGGTTCTAAATGTTATTAAAACAACTCTGCATTTATTAGTAAAATCCAAATTCGTCTTCCTAATCAAGAATACTAACACGTATTTATATTGTGCCTTTGATTCTTATTTAGAAATTGTTTTCTGATCTTTAAAAATTAAATTCTCTATACCCAAACAAATGTTTATAGACTAAAAACAAGTTGTTGAAATAATTCATTGTTCTCGTCGCATACATGGGTATGGGATGAGATCCCATCCTCTATGTGCTTCCAACTTATTATGCTCATTTATCTCTCCACTCAGACAGACCGGCCGTCTACTTATTATGCTGTTATTTATATTTCAGCGCGAAATTCTCTGTGCCCCCGAATGTTGCACAATTTTCGTGTTTTTTTGTTGTTGTTTCTTTTTTGTCATCAAACATGTTGCGTGTCTTGCCGCCGTGTGCAATTTAAGCGATGACTGGGGCTAAGGGGGTGCAGAAATGCGGGGAGGGCCCAAAACTTTTGCCACGTAAATGATTTGTTTTGTCAATTATTCTGTTAGCCAACATGCAACAACGGTAAAGTCTCAGCTGATAACATCAAAACAAAGGATCCCCAACCCCAGAGAGGAATAACTTTTGGGGGCTGCGATTTAATTGAGAGGCGTGGCCGGGCAAATTGCATCAAGATAAACAAACAAATCGAAACCGAAATCGGCCAGAGAGGAAACGGAGTTGACGGGCACCAGATTGAAAGTCTGATATGGTCTGATTTTCCACAGATTTTATTAAGTGCCGGGGATCGCTTCGGTTGAGATTGTCTGCGGCATCTGTTTAGACAATTGAGTCCACTTGCATAAATATTTATCGCCCTGCCAGGCCAGCTGATTATTTATCGCCTAACGCCAGATTAAAAAATAATGAAACACATGTGCACTCGACTCTCTTGAGTTTCAAATTAAAATTAATGCACATTTGGCTTCCAAGCGGCTAAAAAAATAATCGAAAATCAGAGTTTTATGGGGGGAGAACCCAGAAAATCCGTAGCTGAACAGGCAATTGAGTGATGTATGGATTGGCATTGGCCCCACCGCCATTCAGCATTTTTTTTTTATGCCATGTCTTAATTAACATGCGCGACATTCTGTTATTTTTTGGTGACATATTTCTGCCGTCTGACGTTAGAGTACAAGATATTCGGGGGAAATTACCTTAAAGCAACTGGAACTCAAACACTTAAAAATTCGCACTCACAACAGCACTACTAATAATATCTTTTTGTTAATTCATTTGCTAATGATGCGCCTGGCCAGAGAAAGAGATTTCCCAATTCATTGCACTAAATTTGTGGCACTAATTGCACTTAGCCGCGATCGCGATAACTCAAAATAACACACGCGGCACTCGAGATTCCAAATTTTTTAGAAAAATATTCAAAAACACACAGAGATTTCCCTTGAATTCCTTTTTGGGCGTACTGAGAAGCGTATATGACCGTTTCAGCGTGCGGGCCGTTGCCAACTGAATCGGTGGATGGGAATCGTATCGGAAAATAAAGCCAGCCCCGAATCGCTGGCCAAAGGCTCGTGTATCTTTCGGATTTTCCGCTCGTTTTGGTTCGGCTATCTGTCGGATTTCGCTTCGTGCGGGAAAGCCGGCAAAACAAAATGTAAATAACAGTGGGGAGGAGGATGTGTGTCGAAGGGTGGGGGGTTGGGAAACCGGCTTTTGGTCTCAGTGTTGAGCTTTGCAGATTTTACGCCTTACGACCAAACGTCAGACGAATGAATGCCCCCTGCTACCGATACCCACCCACCATCCCCACCCGCTCTGTTTGCTTTGTGGCTTTTCGGGGTTGTTAGAGAGTGTGTCTGTGTGTGAGCGAGTGTTTGTTTGTAGATACTTCGGCTTGGCCTGCAATTGGCGGGAAAATTTGTGGATGCTATTCGCAGTGAGCCCTTGAAGTCATCAATAATTTACGATTTTTTTTTTAACTTAAAATTTAATCTCATTATGTTAACTAATTCACATTAATTAACGTTAAATTTAATCTTTATAATTGGGATTATAAGGGATTGTTATATTGATTTTATGATACTTTATCTACAAATTTTAATGTTTGATTTTGTTTTTTTATTTACAGATTGAATATAATTTTACAAATAAAAATATATTTTTGTTTTATTTAGAAATAAATACTCATAATTATAATTTTTATATTAAACTACTAAATTGAACCATAAAATTCATTATTATATACCACTAATATTTTATTGGTCTTGCACCCCAATTAAAAAAAAATTATTTCTATACCTAAATTATATGATTTTATTACAGTCTTAAATTAAAATTAAATACTCTAACTCAATATTTTACTATTCACTGAATAGTATTCAGTTTGGTTGACCTTCCATTATCATAATTATATGAGGGAAACGAATTTTTTATTTATCCTAAAATGATTTATGAAAGAGTTTATCACTACCAATATGTTTTAAATAAATTTTTTAAAATAAGGTTTTTTTTTAAATTAAATCAAATTTATGATTTTTTATATATTTATTTATATTTTTCAAATCCTTTTTCAACTCACATTCCACCTTGTCAACATGTTGCATTCGCCATACATGTTGCCAGCACGCATCGCTCATGCGCCCTGTTGTCCCATTCGCCGAGTTCTTCGTTGTTTTTCCTGGCCTCCCGCCCCCTGCCTGCACTACCACCCCCCTGGGCCACCCCTCACCGCCCAGTTACCAACACCATTGCCTATCCCAACCAACACGAGCGACTGCCTAACGCTGCCAAAGTGACAACCTTTCAGTTTTATCGCTTCTACATAGCCAAGGTTTGTATGTTTGTGAGCGTGTGCCAATGTTGGCAGGAGTGTGTGTGTATGTGTATAAATAATGTAACAGTAAATTAGCGTGTTTGACACACTGTGGGCGTGGCCAAACGGTGCGTGCGTTGAACAATCTCAATCAAGTTAATATTTGTAATTGCAGATAAGTAGAAGATGAAAGGAACTCTGGTGACTTCATTGTCCATAAAAAAAAGCTTTTTTTTTACCTGTTATAAGAAATTTAATTCACAATTTTAAAACTTTAAAAATATAAAAAAATTTGGGTTTTTAAATAAAAATGTTATGTTTTTTTCTTGTACAATTAATAGGAATTTGTAATATATTTATCGTACCTTTTCTAAATCATATAGCTTTCTGCTGCTAAAAACATGTTGCCTGAATATAAACTTTATATTATTTACTTACCATTTAATTATGTGCTCTAGTTTCTATCGACAATAATTATTGCACATGAACTGCCATATTTAATTATGCTTATTATATTATTTTTGCAGAATTCAAGATTAAAATAAATATTTTTCGTCTCATTAAATCTTAAACCAAATTATGTGACTCAATTACGAGTGATTATATGCTCATTCGTTTGATTAAATCAAATTATACATACCATATATACATTTTGCTTCTGTTCATAAAACCGAGAGGAAATTATTTTTATATTGCCGTCCCTGGCCAATTACAAGTTGCAACAACAATGAGCATCCGCCGCTGTTATTGATTCAAAATATACTCAAGCTAAAAGAAAACTTGAACGTTGGGAAAATCCAAATTTAAATTGGGGAAACAACAAAAGCCGAAATAAGCGAGTCAAGCTATTTTTACTATTTCAACGGACTAAACTATACCCATCATTGCAAAATTTGATTAATAAACTTTTTAAGGTTTATAAAGTTTTAAAAATCACACTTTTAAATGTACCCAAAAATACTAAAAGCACAAGTAATATCTCATAGTCTAAAATCAACGAAGAAACACTGAGCAAGTAAATAAGTAGACAAAGCGAATTGTGCAGTAGAAGAAGAATAAGAGGCCAAGAAATACAAACACACTTTCTACTGATTCTCCCCATCCAATTACTACCCATTTCGTAGAACATCGAATGGGCTAAGACGTAAATAAGATCGTTTTCCTCTCTTTTTTGGGGGAAATCTTGAGAGTCGCCAGCAGGCGCCACCAAAGGGCACTCGTTGAGATGACGCGATCGCAGAGTTCGCCTCACCTCCAAATGATCACAGACTTTTCGCACCTGTACAAATCAGTACTTGTTTTTGGTCTTATTGTAGTGTCTGCTGGCCAAAACGTATTTTTGGTTCATTGCCAAACAGGCAAACAGCAAAAAAGCGACTGACTATGCAAAAATAGAGGCGAACAGTGCGTATTGTAAAAGGTGAATAGGATCATTCGAAAATATCAATATCAATTTTAAACATAAATACCATTTTAAATAAAATAAAATGTTAATTTTTGTATTAGGTATTTATATTTTTATTATTCCAGAAAACGTAACTTTTATATTTAATAACTTAAAATAAATTAAAAAAATATTTTCAAATTAATTCAAAATTCATTTCTTGAAACTCATTTCGCCTAAGATTCCTTAAGATGTCGAAACGCACAGTATTCATGTCTGTGTCTTCATTGCGTTGATGCGTGCGGCCAATAATTTGTTATGCACATTCCCTAGAATTTATTTAGTTGTCTTGATTTTATTTATTTTGCCTACGGTGGCCTAATTGTTGTTGTTTATTATTGCTCTGGCCAGTTGCCGTTAATTACATTAAACTTCCTCAAACAATGAAAGAAAATTCAATGATCATTAGGATTCGAATTTTACTAAGGTGCTAATTAAAAATTTCTTAACCGCTTTATAATAATAACAATCATTGTTAGTTATACATATGTATTTGATTTTTTAGAAAATATAGTAATTTATGTAATATGTAATAATTTTAGAATAATTTACTGGTACTTTTGAAATTTTGTGAAATATCGTGAACTATGTATCATTTTAATCTTCCACCAAATACTAGAGTTTTTCCAATTAAGGTCAATGAAGTTCCCCCTTAAGGCCAAAAACCCCTTGCAGTACGATCCATTTGAGCACGTACAATAAATCTGTCTTTTATCTGCCTCAATTAATACGTTCGGAACAAAGCCTCGGCCGATTCACCGCATTCAGCCCCAAAGGGATTTCGTGGGCCGTGACTTCTTGGCCAGCCCGTGGGCCAGAAATTCTCACCGGGATACCGAAAGAGCGGTTTGTTTGTACTGCTACCTTTCGTACTCCTTGGGTATGGCGTCAAGAGAATTCGGCTGTAAATTGGCCAACTGTAATTCATGTCGTGCACTGAAATATGCGAAGCATTTTTAAGACTTAATTGTTATGCCTGTAAATTATACTTGGCGGTGATATATGGCCTCTTCAATGGAGCGATAATCATATTTTCCGAATGACTAAGTGGATATTAAATCTTCTCGAAGAAGCTTTTGCGCTGAGTTTTTATTGGTTTCTAATGGCCCGCGTTTCAAAGAAGAAATTCTGTTTATATGATAAATTTAGAGAAGTTCTTGAGTTATAGTGCATTTAGACACTTGTAAGATAATATTCTAGATCGATTTTAGAGGTCTTTTTCCGAGATCTAAATATACCGAGACTGAATTTCAAAATCATATTAATAGAATTTAAATTGTTTTTATTTCTCAATTCTTAATTCATATATTTTTAAATAACTTATTTATACAAAAAATATTTATTAAAATTTTGCTGGAATTTTTAAAATTTTCTAGACGTAGCTTTACACATCTTATTCGCATAAATTTCATAAACTTTTTTCCTGTTCTAATTTATTAATCCTGCCACCCATCCATCTCAGCAGGCTCAGCAGTAACCTCATTTGGCCTAAATGGATTCCCGTTTGCCTTGATGAATGCATTTTCCTAGCGGCACGAAAGCCAAGGAAATATCACTTACGAAAGTCATTCGAAATAAATGCATAATGAATGGGCAGGACAATGTGAGGGGTCAGCGGGTTTGGCTACCGTTTCCGTTCCGGTGGTAGTTCCAGTTCCACTTCCAGTTTCGGTTACCCTAAATATTCCTGCTTGCTAGCTGCGTGTGGTTAATCAGTCCGATTAATCTACGCAGGACGAGTGCAAGTGTTTTGCCAAGGCGGAGGACACGAGCCAGCGAGCAGTCCTTGTTGATGATAATGTTAATTTGCACATAAGTTGCACGTGTAGCGAAACGGGAGCAGGTCGCCGGATCAAGGGTCTCGCTCAGCAATTAATTTACTTTGGCAGGACATGCGACTGCCTGGCGGGCGGAACCGCAGGGGATGTTGTCCTTGCCTCCTGGCCGGCTCATTACGGGCTTCCCGGGGCATTGTCATATGGAAAGTCTTGGCCGGATGACAATGTGAAAGCCGCATTTAATTGGCATTGGGAATTCGCCGGAGTCGGTAAAAGAATGGAATGGAAGTGGGAATGACAAGCCAGCAAACGGAGAAATGACAATGACTCCGCTTTTGACTTTGCCTCCGTCTCCGACTCCAGCTCCAGGTCCTGCACTTATGCGGGTATTCCTGCAGTGCTAGTCACAGTTGGAGACTTTTGATTGGCATGTCCTAAATACAGACAGTGCGTGTCACAACCTTAGTGCTTCGGAAAATTGTATTCATATGTGCACTGAGAGGAACCACACAGAAAAAAACTCGATGTGAAATAGGATCAATTCTTGCTTATTTCATATCAATAAAAAGCCGATATAATTAATGTCAAATTGATGATTTAAACATGTCAACTTGATATTTTATCATATCACATAAAATACCAATTTTAGTAATTTTTGAACAAATAATATAAAAGAAAATAAACATAATCTTTATTCATATCAAAATGATATGAATAACTTTAAAGAATATAAATTTGACCAGCACATATCAATATGATCTTTTGTCAATTTTTTTTCTGCGTATGACTATTTTTTAAAATTTAAATATTTATTTTTATTACAACCGGTTATTGAAATATTTTATTTAAATAATATAAAAATACAAAGTTCTAAATGTGTAATAAATTTATATATAATCTAAAAATAATGCAATATACATTCAACTTAATTTAGCTTGATGTGTAAGTGAACACTTTTGTGATGAGTCAACGCAAACGGAAGTGCAAATCACAAATCTTATTAAAAGTTTATTTTAGATCATTAAGAGAATAATGCAAATAGCATAATGCACGATATATACGAAGCTCGAATATTTGCTCAGGTGTTTAAGATAGAGGGTGGGAAAAGGGGACGGGGCAGTCTCAAAAAAATAATTTGCATTTCATTTAGCCGACAAATTTTTGAAGTTAACTCTGCGGCTGAGGGGAGGGGGAATGCGGATTGTTCCGTGGGATCCGGCGGAAATGACGGCTATAAACGGCAACTGCCGTATGCGGGATACGTGTAGCTAAACAACCGTAAAATATATGCAAACCCCAGACTTTCTGCCACCCCTCACGCACGCACAGTAAAGACAATTAGTGTAAGGCAAGAGCGCGCTTGCCACGCCCCCGTCCTGCGCCCACTTCGTGACTTTTGGCGCTTCATCCTGAATACGTTGGGCTTCCCCCCCAGCAGCACCCTCTCCAAAGAAATATCCCTGGCTTTCCCTGTTCACACATGAGCATTTCTTTATTTGCACAATGCGAGCTGAACGAATGAAATAAGGTGCGGCTGAGGCCATAAAGCGAAATTAAATAAAAAATACTTACATAAAAAGCCGAAGGAACAATCCAAACCAGGGGAAAACCCCAAGGATACGCCACTCTTTCTCTGGAGATTTCATTTTCGTTCAAAATGTTTCTCAAATGCGGTGCGTAATGTGCCATTTTTGGGTTCCTCATCTCGAATCGAGTTTATTCTGAGACCTAATTAAATGCGGAGCTTTAAAAATGCGATTACGGGCTGTGTGGCTTCGCCTTGGTTGCATGTACATTCATAAGAACAATTGGATTTCCCCATAGCATGAGTGTGTACATTTTGAGGAGTGAACAAACAGAAAGCTCAACTCAAATAGAAAACTCAATTAAAGCGTTTACATTGATGAAATAAAAGCTAATTGCTTGAGAATATTTATTTAAAAGAAAAACACATAGAATGTAAGTGTATGAAATACCTTTAGTTTTATTACCATGTGCAAAATGCAAAAAAAGGATATTAGCTTTTAACCTTTTAAAAAAAATATATATATTAAAAAAGCAATATTCCTTAATATGAACTTAAATTTAGCTATACACATTATATAACTTTAATTCAAAAAGTATAACAATTTAAATAAACAAATTCGAACAAAATAGTAGTATTAAAATCAATATAAAATGTTTTAAAATTGGATTCCGCTTTCAAAAACGCATCTTCAGTATTATTTTCTCAAAGACAGGCTGAAATGCGCATGCCAATTTCAATTATCCCAGAACCATATATTACCAAATGCCAGACTATCCCAACACGCCATTGCCACCTCATACAAGGAATATCTCAGGTTGAACCAAGAAAAAGTGCGTCAAGAATTAATGAATTCCCGAGCCCACTGCCTCTTAAAGAGAAATGCCCCTAATCGAATTAGTGGAATTAATTTTTGATGATATTGAAATTAGTTGCAGGCAGAGCCACAAATTTCAGGACCTCCATCTGGAGGGGGGGTAGTATTGTGTTTTTGCGCTCCGCAGGGGGTTGGTAAATTATATGCGGGACTCGAACTACAAAACACTTTTAGCTGTCCCGCATTCCTCGATGGCGTGTGGGTGCATAAATTTAGTTTGACATCCCGGGGTTGACTTTTGGCCCGTCGCCTTTCATTGTGCTCCTTTGGACCACTTGATTCTGGCATGTATGTAATCCCCAGCCCTCCAAGAACGACGTTTTCTACCTTCATTATTAATGACTCTTCGACATGTGTGTCAGGTTCGCCAAGTTTTGTTGAAAAGCAATTTTTATTTACTTTTATTCCGTGCAACTGTTACTGTTGATATTCGATTTGTGCTTATAAATTGGGGCTGCTATGTGTCATGTTATTATTTATTGTGTGCTGCAAATTAAATGCCAAAATACGTTGAATATTTAATGCAGGTCTGCTTAAAGTTTTGCCGCCCCCACACGTGAGTTGGCGTTGAAGTTTTGCTACATTTCCTACATTGTCCTTGTCCTTGGAGCACCGAACAGCCCAACAGCCGCCCAACCGCCCATCCGTTCGCCAGGACATGATAGCACTTTGGCTGCAGGAGAAAAATAAGGACCCTGCAGGAGCGAGGGAGAGCGCAAGTGTTTGCATGTCAGGGAGTAATAAGCACAAGGGCCATAATAGTTTTGCCAGTTATTTTATTTTTCTCTCTCCCCAGAAGCATTTGCGCCCGAAATTCCGCCACGATTACGCGGCCCTGACTTGGAAGCCTCCAAGAGCCAACTGCTCCTACTACAGAGAACAGAAATTCTGAGTTGGTAAATTTTAAAATGTAAAAATAAATATACCTTTTTAAGGAATAAATAAATAAAAAGATACCTCATATAATCTTATCCATTCTTAGAAAAAAGTATTAATTTTTTTTAGATGCACTTTTTTTGTATTTTATCTTATATAAATCGGTATAGTTTGATCAACTATTAGAATTGGATAAGAACATTAACCAGCCTTTAAAAATAAAGGGCAAAGGCTCAGCTTTTGTTTCTAATGTTAATATCAATGCCAATGCCATTTCTTCGCTTATAACTTTGTTAAAAAAAATCCTACAACTATTTGGAGTTTTAGGTTTGAAAAGTGATGCTTTGAACTTGTCGAATGTTTGAATAAAATAACCAAACCGGAATCCTTTTGCCTGTAATGGTGGTTCAAGTATAATCAAGAACAGAATTATTCGTATTTTTTCATCATTTTTCTTAGAGTACTTTTGTGGGGACTTTTTTTTTAAATACATTACATTCTTTGGGGTAAATAAATAAACAGTGCTATAATAATTGTTTGAAAATTCCTTAACAAAAACAATTATTTTTCCCTGTGTAGACTAGACCACATCTAGCAGGCCAGGCCAAAACAGAACAGACGCCTCCACCTCGTTGAGCGTCTTGGGAGGCAGACATAAATGTTGGACATTAACGGGTAATTTTCTTGCAATTTTGTAGTCGTTAGCGTTTTGTGGCAAGGACGATGACGACGCGCCACGTTGACAACAGCAGGCAAAAATTTAATTTTCGCCAAAATTTCGCGCCACAATTCGCATAAATTCTGCAGCTAATTTCGGGGTGGCACCAACAGCAGAGCAGCTGCATCCGCCAGAGGAGATTTAAAAATAAAAATCCTACAACTATTTAAATAGCAGCTTTAAAGCGGCGGAGGTGGAGAGGCGAAAGCAATTCCGAATGGAAATCCATTAGCGGCGGACAAATTTGTAATTTCCGCTGTTGGGCACACGCACGCAGGACATCCAGGACACAGCTGGACACTGGACACTGGCCACCCCCACCTCATCGCTGCTGCTGCTGCTGTTTTTGAGGTGTGTTCGGTCAGGTAATTTCATTTACCTTACTCATTTAGCACGTTTCTTTGAGTGAGGGTCGCTGTGGGTGGGAGTCCTTTTTTCCGGCTGTTTGCATGATAAAAATCACATACACTCCTTAAATTTCAACAGCACGCGATGTCGGATGATTATCCTTGAACCAAAAGAAAAAAGCAGAAATGAGAGGAGTGCAACCCTCACCTCTTCCGTGGCTTGGCCTTTGTCTCCTTTCCCCGGCCAGCAGACACTCAACCTTTTTGACTTTCCTGATAGAAATTAATGCTCTGGCTTTTGTCCTCATAAAATTTTATTCGGAATCGTCTGCTTTTCATTTGCCCAGCACACGCAAGCACCAAGAATCCGGCTTAAAGCAGGACGTTAACCCCCCACCCCATTTCCGATTCCTGCAACTTTTTAATGAAATTCCATAACCTGGTAATCAAAATCCAGCACCCGGATGACCAGAATTATGACCAAACACTTGCCCCTGAAGCGGCGGCAAGATTGAACGGAAGTTGTAAATTATTCAGGCTCATACTACCAGAATTTCGTCAACCAGAGGGTTGTCCCAAATGTTTTAATTTTAAGGCATTAAAAAGCCACATCACATAAAACTAATGTTAAATTTGTAATACGCCTAGTAAAACAGTTACATAAACAAAATAAATCAATAAAATTACATAGGACCTTCTATTGATAGAATATAAAAAGTCATTTACAATTAAAATAACTTAAAAATGTAAATGCTTCTCTGAAATTGACTATAAAGAGTAAAATATCTTAATCCGATTTTAAATTACTACAATTTGCTACAAATTTCATGGAATATTCACTTCCCTTGGCATTCTAGTTAGTGCATGCCCAATTGGCTGCAAATCGGACCTAAAATTAAACCAACTCCTTTCCAGGCCGTCGTAGCCTGCCAATATGCAATCTGTTTCCACCTCAGGGACCGCCGACTCCTGTGAGTTTTGTGTCCCCGTTCTAGGCTCAGTTTAATTTACATTTATCCACACGTTTAACCAGTTTGCTGCCTTTGCCCCCGACTCCAGGTGGAGTTCATTTGCCTGTTTGGACTCCTGGTCCGGAGACTTTTGGTCCTTGCTCCTGGCCAAAGTCCCCGTGGTGCCTTGGCACGCAGACACACACTCTCGCACAAACAGGAAGCGACTGACACCGTACAAAATGTTAAACACTTTGGCAACATTTGCTTAAAACTTTTGCCAGTCCCTGACTTTTGGGGTGGGTTTTCCGGGGGATGGGGAAAGGGTCTCGGAAGGGAAGCGTGTGCTTCCTAGTTGCGGTTGCTGCACACAAAAAGTCACCCGGCACTATGCAGTTAAACCAACAACAGCACCAGTAGCAGTTCATATACACTGGGAAAAATATAATTTTATAAATAAATGTGGAAAAGAATTCATCTCATTAAACACACACCCTTAAAGCTATTAACAAATTTTTAAATTTTTTATTTTATTTTGTTATTCATTTTAAAATGTTTTTCAAATATACGATTTTTTTTAATATCTATTTATTTTTGGTCACCCTAGCAATATAAATATATATTTTTTGTGTAGATATAGATAAGTTAAATATTATTAACACATATTTCAGCAAAACATATAGTGATTTTAACTCCAATAAAAGTTTAAGTTTATTATTTTGATAAAGTAATTTCTTCAAAATCCGTATCAATCAAACATAAAATAGGTTTAAATTAATTAAACAAAGAAAATTCTAAACTAAAATTTAAAATTTGAAATTTTTCTATTTTTTCTCTGTGCAATGACAACAACAATGGCCAAAAGGTAAACGTGGCTAACAAAAGGCACGCCCGGAAATGGCAAAGCTGCTCGACTACAAAAACAACAGCAATCGCAATGAGATCCTGCGGCAGGAGCGGGAATCAGGAGCTCTATTCAGTAGCTGGAACAGCAGACGCCACTTGGCCACTCATTGTCGGTCGCCATGGTGAATCCTCAGGTGTTTTGCGCACAGTTTACTACGTTTTTCATTTAACCAACGTTGGGGTTCAGGTCGTTTGTCCTGCTTTTTCCTGGCTGCTGCTTCTGCTCCTGCTGCTGTTGTCCGTTGTTTGCTGTTTGGTGTTTGGTCTGCGGTTGCCAGTGGACAGTGGACAACCGACGACACCTCTTGCCGTCCGAGCATAATTAAAAATTCACATAAATTTAGCTTAGCGTTGACACACACACACATTCTAATTGGGTTAATTATGTGTCGCCTGGACCTTAAAAATGTCAGCCAGTCTGTGTAGGTTGCACCTGTGTTGTGGCAGAGTTGTCAGCTTCAGCTGGCCAGGAGCCGAGTTCCAAGTACATTAACAGCAAATTATGTTGTCGCATATGAGGTGAACGAAAGGGAGTTTAAATTAGTTAGAAAGTAAAATTGTTCAGAGTTTATTTCCTGCATTTTAACACTTTGATGCTGACAAATTTTAGACTATTAATTTAAAGTCCCCCAAAATTTAAATCCAAAAAAATTGTTTTCTTATTTTTTAAACATTTTTTAAACCATTTATAAGTTAATATCATAATTTTGTTTATTTATACTTTAAAATTGTATTTTCCTTTTCCAGGACTTTTCCCACTTACACCCTCTCCTTTGAATAAGATTAAACTTTGTAAATGGTCTTACTTTTTGCATTGAGACCCCTTCTCTTCAATTTCATAGCCCAGGTCCTTTAACCCTAATGCTGATCCACTGTTTCATGCTTAATTACACATACGCCCCGTTTGACATGCCCCGGACGGTTGTCCGTTTTTACGGCCACCTTGTTGCATAATTTAGGCCACAATTTCGGCTTGCCAACGGCTTAAGTAGCCAGAAAAGTTTTTATGTGACCGGGTCTACGTGTGCGGTCCCCAAAGAGCAAACCTGAACTTGGCAATAAAACAGATTTAAGTCGGGGAAAATTACATGAAAAGTGTGACAAGATGGCCCATAAAATAATGAAACATAATAATAATAATAATAATATGGCGAGGGCTGCAACTAATCCCGCAGAAAGGCTCTGTGACACTCGAAGAAAAGCGAATAAAAAGCACACAAAAGTATGCAACATATAATGGCAAATGTCAACAGCATGGAGGAGGGAAAATCGGGAAATCAAGGGAAAACTGAGGGGAGAAAGCCCGCCAAGGCGAGACAAAATTAATTACTCGACGTGGAAATGTAATTACGAAAATATTTAGCCCAAGCTCAGCGGCATGCCAAGGCAACAAAATGCCATTTGTCAAGCGGTGTCCCACCGAGCAGATTTCTTCGGGTCAGGCTCGGGGGAAATCCCTGATATCCTTCATGTCACTGCGAGAGTGTGTGTGTTTGTGGAACCAATAATATGCCGCATACTGAATTTGATGATTTATGAGCCACGGCAATTAATCAAATTAATCAAAATATCATTAAACTTTGGCGCAGTGCTGCAAAGTCTTTTTTTTTTTAATGCCTTCGGTATAGATTCCTTTGGTTGCCCATCGCAGTTATTTCTCATTTTTTATCTCCTCACCCTTTCCTTTGACATTTGTGCGTGCCATATGTACATTAATTCCGCACAACGAGAACTTTTCCGGACCGGCGTGTGGAAAAAACTTTACTTTATGGCCCACTTATTCACGAGGCCGGAACGATGCGGTTTTCCTATAGCGCCTGTGTTCTGCGGTAATTATCCACTCACCGTCGACCAACTTGCGCAATTGCGTTTCTATGTAAATCCGCTTGGATGGGAAATCGGAATTGGAACTGCTGTTGCAATCGCCACGTAAATGCCATCCGATGGCCTCGATGCGTTCGCTGCTGGGAGAGGTCTACCACATCTCTATAGGGATCTTCCTATTATTTAAAGACTTTAAAGATATCACAAACTTGTATAATCGATTTATATAGGATTCCATTTGAACTACTATAAATGGGAAGCTTTCGAAATAATGTCACTGGAAGTTTTGTTTTAATTATTTTTATAGACTAAAATATCTTATCTTCAATTTACCTATAATTTATTAATAAAAATGTTTAGATTTTGAATTTATCTATATTCTATAGCAGAAAATGATTACGTAAAATTCTTAATAGAGCAATCTCTATTTAAATTAAGAATACAAATTTTTGTATATCCAAATCTGGAATTCTTAAAGGACCTCCTATACCGCTAAGTAAGACACAATATCTTTTTGTTCCAGCCAGCCAAGTCGAGAAAATTGAATTCAAGCTACGGAAAGGACGAAAGGATGATGACTGCGATGGCTATGGCCATGTCTCGCTTTCAGTGTTGACAGCTCCGCTGACATGCTGGCCATAAACACGGCCAATGCCAGAAGGGAAATCATGGGGATTGGCGGGATTGGCGGGAAAGGAGGCAGACCGAAGGGCTTCAGTTTGGTTTGTGTGCTGCCGCCGGCGTAAAACCGCAAAATTTAATTCCCTTATCAGAAAGTGACAAGCGTGCGTAGTTAATGCAATTTTGCAGCGCATTTAACATGACATAGCTGCCATCGAGAATGGAGGAAATCTTGGTGATGATGGAGAACAGAACTACACTGAAAAACAAACTTAATAAACCAACACAACATTTTTAAAAATCGTATTTTAATATTCAAAAAAGTGCAACAGTTTTCACTTTTTCAAATTTAATTTTAATTTAGTTGATCATTTAAAAGTACCATAATATTTATAATCTCATAACTTTTAATACTTACATTTCAGTATGCACATTAAAATAATTATTTAATTTAATATTATTTTTAACAGGTAATCATTATCTTCATTTGTTTTGTGTAAGCTTTAGAAACTCACCGATCCGCATGGTATTTTCCATTATCCAACGGAAGTTGTTTACTTCCCGGGCTCTTTTTTCCTTGGCCACATTTCTTCTTTGTCTTCGGCGTGGAAAAACCGCAAATTGCGCTGCTGGAACTTGCCCACTTTTGGGCCAAATTACAATTCCGCTGATTGCATTGCCCACTCTCTCCAGGATTTTCCTTGGGATCCAGCTGAAAAGCGCCTTCGGCTCATTCACATTTTCCACGCGTTATTCACACTTTACGCCTAGATTTTGAGCGCCATGAATCCTCCAACTGTTTTGCATATTTGTGTGCCTGATCCTTGGTCCGGAGTCCTGTGTTCTGTGCTCTGTGTCCTCTGTCCGTAGTCCTTGCTCCTGCGTCCTTAGTTTGCCGTTTTGTTGCTGTTTTTGTTTCGTTTGGTAGTTTTGCATTCATTGCAAGAGAGATAACAATAATGAACATACCAAAGGCAAACTCGAATGGCGAAAAAAAAAATAATGCCAACAAGCAACTCAGCACAACTGCAGATATAGCTCCTTCTGATCCGCCAACGCTAACTTCTAAGCCCCATCCCATCCACTTTTTGGGTGTGCGTGCAAAGGACCTGCGATTCAGCCAAGTTTTTGTTGGCTTAGATTTATGAGCACAAAATGCATACAGGTACAGTAAATATTGCTCTGGATAAACAATAATAAAACAAGGATATACCTTAAAGGTTAAAGGAATTTAACTTATAATATAAAGATTTCATTTAAATGTAATTTCACTAAGAAATGTCTGTTTATTTTGAAAATATTACTAGTCTAAACCAATTATCAGAATTCTGTAAAACTGTTTTTTTTTTTTTGGTTCTTACTTGGTTTTTCATTTTAAATATTATGATTTATAATTTCATACATTTTGGTATTGCCATGACTATCCAAGATGATCTTCGCTTTTATTTCTTTGAATTTTCAAAATAATTAATGGTACAGAAAGGAATTTTTTGTATTTTTGTGGTATATTTAGAAAATTATTTTATTATTACAATTTATCAAAAAATCTATTGCTATATAATATTTCTAATTAGGACTGTTCCTTAGCCGATTTTCCCTGTTTTTCTATACGTAAAATTCGCATTCAGTTTGAGTGAGAAATGGGCGTAGCTCAGTCGACCAAACGCCGTTTTCGCCCATTTTCCTGGGCGCCGTGCATAAGGCAAATTGCTTGTAAGTTCAACTCGTATTTTGCATTGTTCCTCACTTCCGACAGTTAAATTAAAGCCATTGTCTGAGTTGGTGTGGCCGTTAGTTAGTTTTGTGCGCCTAACGTAACAATTGTCTGGCATTTTTATCTGCAACAAACCGCTGGAAGAGGAACAACAACAACAGGCAGCGAAAACAGGAACAGGATTAGAGCCCAAAACAGTTGAAATACGACAGCGAAAACAATTTGTTAGGCCAGAAGTGTTTTGCAAGTCTTCTTGACCAAGTACCTTACCCCGTTTTGCCCAGGCCGAATTTAAACCATTCCATTTCCGTAATTCTGTGCCTGGAGTTTTGGTTGGAATGTTGGATTTGGCCATGAAGTGTGGCCTTTCGGGTGCGGTTTTAATTAGTCAAGCACGCGTCGAAAGAAAAACCTCTAATCGAAATGGGGAAATCTTATTTTAGGTTTAGGCTGTGCCGTAGACGGAAATTACATTGTTTAATTGAGGATGTGGAAGAGTGGAAAAACTTGATAGGAAATGAAAAGGATTGTATTTTTAATTATTATCAATTTTTCAGTATATTTTAAAGAATTTTTTTAGATTTTACCAATAAAGTTTCAAGAATAACTTTGCCAGTTATAATTGATTTTTTAAAAATATTTTTTATTTATTTTTGTGTTTTTTAAGTATCTACAAAATAGTTAAAGTTAAGGATCTAGTTACAATATATTGAGACTTAATATAACTACTTACTTACGTATCTAAATTAAGCTATAACTGTTAACTTTGAAATTTCCTACTTTTAATTGTAGGATCTGGACCTCATCTAGACCCAACGGGAAACCCACTCAATGTGAAAGAACAACCGCTGGGAAACGCATTAATTATATGGCCATGGAAAATAAGGTTAGTGCTTGGGGCAAAACCGCCCCCTTAAACCACCAAAGACACCACCCACCGCAGACAGCCACCATGATGACACAGAAAGTGTTGAGCTGCAAATGAGGCAACAATGCGGCCAAAAGCGGGGCGAAAAAAAAAATAATACCAAGTGGAAATGCTTCGAGTGCAGGCCATGCGTAGAGCAAACAAACTCGGAAAATGCAAAACGGATGTGTAAATAATTTAGACGAGTTGCCAGCACAACCGGCGAGTGTGTGTATCTTTTTAGTTTATGTATCATTAAAAAATACTTACAGCGAAACAAAGCGAGAGGAAGCGGAGCATAATGAAAGGCAGTGGGAAAAGCGGAAAATGTGCCATTTGCCAACTGCAAGGCAAACAGACTCGGGGTCCCATTGTATAGGGTATATGTATACATATATGTATGTATAAACCCATATAGTAGCTTCGTACTTTTCCGGAACGTGCGAGAAATGCAATAATTATATGCACACAAACACACAGTGTTGCTTGTATAGTTACTTTTTTGACATGCTGCAAATTAAACAGCAGCAAAAAAGAACAAAGAACGGAAGGAAGAATCTAGGAGAACGAGTGGGAAAGACGCTTGCCGAACTAAATTACTTTTTGCAACAACTGCATACAATCAAATGCAGGGGGATTAAAAACCAACGTGAAACATGTAACAGCGATATCACCTTTAGATTTTACAGGGAAAGAAACTTCGCCTAAACAGATCAATAATCCTTTCAAAAGGTATAAAATACCTAGGTATAAAATACCATAGAATGTATATTAAAATTAAATTCTTAGGAACAAAGATAAAAAGGCAATGATATAAATTTTTAAAAAAATGTTTATATACTTTTAAGATTTTTTTTTCGTAACCATAAAATATGTTGTTATATTATATTATAATTATATTATGATAATAATAAATAATAATTATTAATGTAATTATACAAACAAAAAAAAGCATGTCGCCGTAAAATCGATATGTTCTTGTAAATTTCTGGTTATGAAAAACCCATATCGTTTTTACATGAAATACTCATTTCGACCATATCAAATTTACTTGATATAGGGGCATATCAAGTTAAAATTGATATCACATGATGTAAAATCGATCTACGTTTCAAATCGTTTTTTTTTTGGTGTAGTATAAAAAATCTCAATAAAACTTCTTATTTCTGTCAGTGGACTGAATTCTCAGTTGCGGCGGCTTGTCAGTGTGGATAAAGGATTGGGGCGACTATCCATGGGGATAGGTCTGGGTGCAACCTGGCAAACCTCCGGCGGCATTTGCATACCTGATGCTAAAAAACTATGTTAATGTGTGAGCTATCCGGGATTGAGGATACAGGATTGAGGCGAGTTGGCAAGCAAGTCCCCCGGTCCTGAGGAGAACCAGCTGTGAGTCCGCCGGCGGGACAAACCGCAGACATTGAAAGTGTCGCCCTCTCCGCTCTGTCTGTCTGCCTGTCTGTCTCTATAAATCTCTACGGATGTGTTGTTAACTGCCGCCGGGCTCCTGAATCACTCCCCGGGTTTTTCCTCCTCCCGGGGCCAACGGGGGCGTGGCAACGGGGGAGGTGGCTCAATTTGCACGCTTCGTTATTCAATTAGACACTTGGCACACAAACAGCGAGTGCCGAGGAGAAAGGGCGATGGGAGGAGCACCGACTCTACAAGGGACGCATAATTTTGATTGATGGCCCAATAATGGCGGTGATTTATCATATTTGCATGCTAACATTTAAGCCAGCCAACGGCGTATCTGCTCTCGAAGTCAGACAGCGCATATGTCCGGGTATTAGCTGTGAACCATAATTAAATTTAACCCTTTCAATTTAAAAATTCAGTCACTGAAATTCATTGGAAAAATTTAAAAGTTCTTTACCTAAAAATGTAGGTATCTGTATATTTTAGCCATGTATACAATATATGAATTACTTTTAAGTTTAAATATTTAAAAATAACAATAGATCGTAAATAAAAACTTGGGACATCTAAGACTTTTTCCTGATAATGGTCACCGAAAAGTATGCTATACACCTGAACAGAGGACACCAATACAGCTGCAGATTGGTGTGTGTTACACATATATGTATACTTACATATGTATACCGCTAATTGGTCTTTTGCTCTCTGCAAATGAAAGCGTTGCGCTGGCAACAGCCACGTGCTGCTGTGGCTACAGGGCGTATACGCAATATTTGTAGTTTTTTATTGCACTTTCTCCTGGTGTGTGCATGTTTCTCCACTGCGGCTGTATGTCTATAAAATCCAGCTTAAGCCGCTAGCTACCTGCGAAATGTATGAAATTTTTGCTGCCACTCAACAACGCACACAGCGACAATACAACTCACACTCATTCAGCAGTACACAAAGGAAAAAATCCTAAAGGTTTATTTGAACTTTATATATAATCAAAATAAATCTATTAATATATAGCTTAGCTTAAAATAATCTTTGGGAATTCTGTTAATAAATTAAATGATGGTTAAAATATATTTTACTATTTTTTAGATTGCTTTTACCATTTTATATATATATTTTTTTAAAAAGTATAACATTTTTTTTATGTTAAAAATACAAAAAAGCAAAAGTGGAACGCATTTTTGCCAGCAGCTTTAGCTGGTGCTGCTGCTGCCTGTGGCTTTGCCGACGGCTAGGGACGCTGGTAAACACTCAAATCCAATTAAATTTAATACGACTTACTTGGCTTTGTTGCAGGCGCATGTGTGACAAAAGGAGCGCGGGGGAAGGGGAAGAACAGAACGAAGTGTGCCGTTTGTTTGGCATTTGGTTGCTCTCGTTCTGGTTTTTCTGGTCGCCTTTTTTTCATTCACAGGTTTGTTTTCATTTTAGCCTCTTTTTTGCCTTTTTCATTGTTCTCTTTCGCAGTTTTTTACTCGGTACTTGTAGAGCATATAAGCAAAGACATATTCCTAATATATCCATTTTCTGTTTAGTTTATTTAACTGACTCAATAAAAATATAACATTTTAGATGTTTTCACATAATAATACCCGTTTACAAATAGTATTTTATTCAATGCTTAAAATATATAAAAATATTGCTTTTCAATATAATGTACATATAACTAAAATTTTATTTAATTTAAATTATTCAAGTAGCGAGCAATTTACAGTCGCAAGTATTTTTAGCATTCTTACCTGTTTTGTAATGATTTTACGGATTCTCCTTTCGCTCGGTTTACCTGAGTGCTTCGGCTTAATTAAAGCAACATTTGGCAAATAAAATTGGCCCCCTTCAAATGAGCTTAGGAGAGCTAATTGAGTTTTGCCAACGAGACGGAGAATCTCGCTCTCCGGGAAGTTGATAAAGTCAATTCGCCGTAAACCGGCTAAAAAAAACAAAAAAAAACAGTATTAAAACACGAGGCAATTAATATCGCCCCGACTGTCAATGAACGATGCAATGGAATCCGGTCCGATTCGTTCAGTTTGAAAGGGGTTATTCATTCAGCAACTTCTTTCCGGTTGTCGTAGGACAGGGTGCAACTGTCGTTATAAATATGCATAAGCTCCAGAAACCCCTTGGAATATTCATGGAAGTGTGTGAAGTGCCAGGAGCTGCAATCTATGTCATATGCAAAACAAAGTCCTCGAAAGTGGATACACTTGAGGTGTCAGTCGAACATTTGCACTAAATCTATATAACAAATCTTGAATTGTTTGCATTGTTTTTTAGATTATGAAATGCAATTAAAAGGGACAAGTTTGAAAATAAAATTAATTTAAAATGTATTTACTTTGGAATTCTAGTAAGAGGAATTATGAGCTTATATTCAGAAAATTCATATCATTCAAAAATTATTATTTAATTAATATTAAGCATTTTTTCTTATTTATTTTTATTTTATTAAATTCCTGAGATAGGACCTAACATATTTTTCAGGTTTCCTATTAAATATCTTAATATTACAAATATATTTTGAAATTCGTTCAACATAGTTTTGTAAATAATCCTTAAATCCTTATCCCAGGCCCTTCAGACTTTCCAGGGTTCTTGATCCCACAGTTCCAGACCTTTGAGTTTGAGGCACCGTATTTGGCACTTTTCCTCGACTCACAGCAGGTATATTTATTGGTGGACTATCTGCCATCAAAAGTGGCAGCAGTAGGATCAGGCAGAGCACAACAAAAAGGCGTTTCATCTTGGGACAGATCGAACGAGCAAGTAACTGACAATCAAAAGTCGAAACGGTCTTTATATACGAGCGACTAAGCCTCCGCCGAATACACTCGAACAAAGCACAGCTTCGGGGCCAGTTTGAGTTCTAAATTTAAGTGGGAATTGTATTCAACGTGGATTTCCGGCTGGCAATTAAGAAAATTGGCCAACGCAACGGTGGCTGGCAACGAGTATATAATGGATTGTAAATATCCGACACCTGCCACCCACTTAACCCCAACCCCCCAACTCGATGTGGCCTTAATCCAAACGCAAAACAATGCCAACAATTTACTCCGCTTAAACTGCCACCCTCCAAGTTCTTCGCTTCCAATTACTTTTTGCACGATTTGATTTTACATTTAACGATTTTTCGCACTTAATTAGAAGCCAGTGTCGATGTCAGTGGCAGACGGAGAAGGAGAAGGAGGTAGCTAGCCGAGGGGTGGCCATGATTTGATTAAATGTGAAGATGAATTTTAATTAAAATCCTCCCCCTTGGCCCTTGGCTCCCATTCACCCTTTGAGGCCACAAAGTTTTTGACACTCAACGCCATTCAACACACCCCCCAAAAATTGCCCCTTCCCTAATAGAGCAATAAAAGCCGCAAGTTCATGCCAGACTTAGTCATCGTAATTTATGCAAAATGAAAATTAAAGATCCTCGGAGCAAAAGTTTTTAATGCAAATGACAGACTAATGAATTCCCAAAACTACTTACAAGCAATTTGCTCGTCGATACCATCAATATCAATTAATACCTTTAAAGCTTCGCCAAAAACAGTGATTAATTTGGCATAATTTTCCATTAAATGGAAAATGGCTGCGTGACAAACAATACCGCTTTGTCCAGGCGAATAAAGCCAGCTGCAAGACTTTAGCTAAAGTTTTTTGAAACCAAAAAAGTAAACACAAAGGAAAACAAATACAGCCGAGCAATCACACACACTCACTCACACAGAATTTTAACGGGCAGGCACACACAGTCCACAAAAAATACAATATGGACAGAGAATGGCGGCCAACAGGCCGAATACTTAATGCGCTTCTGCCGATGTGCATTTCAATTTTATTCCTGATATAAAAAATGTATCTTAAATTATAGCTTTTGAATAATTTTGTTGTGAATGCGTAAGTGGCAGTCTAACTACTTAATACAGATTAACTGTAGCAGCGGTTCGGATTTTCGGAGGTCTTTAATCACATAAATTTTATCATCATATTAATAAGTAAAATACTGTGAATAAACATGTAATAAATGCTTGCACATACATTAAAAATGTAGAACAATGATTTATGAGTAATAAAACAAAAATTATCTTATTTTTAAAGTAGGTAGTTAATAACCAACAAACAGGTAATTAATAAACAAGTATTAAAAAATATATATATATTTAAAAGGCTATCATCAAAAGGGTGGCAAGACATGTAGTTTAAATTATCATTGAAATGAATAGTATTTAAATGTAGAATATTTTTAAAGCATTTTATCCTAGTTAAATTTCTCCAGCTTGAAACACTGGTCTAAAATACCCTATTATCCCGAGGGAATATGCCCATTTTCAGGAACGCAGCTTAGTGGGAGGGGTTTGGGCTGTCGCTTCCAATGGGCCTTTTTCAAAATTACGAGCCAACAGTTTCCGCAGTGTTTTTTGTCATTTCCATGCGCTCATTGTCAGTTTTAAGTAAGCAACTTCCTCGTCGTTGTTTTGTTGTTTTTCTGGCAGATGCCCGAAAGTTTTGTGACCAAAACTCTGCCTACAAATGCAGACAAATATGGAAAAACTCCGTAAATGCAATAAATTTTCAAATATATTTTGTGTGCGCGGCAGAAGAGTTTTTAGTTTGTCTGTTTTTGATTTTTTTCTCCGTTTTTTGCGTGCAGGTTAGTTCTGTTTTTTTTTTTATGTCCTGGCCGTCTATAGATTTTCATTGTTTTAAACTGAAAACTTTTTTCTTGGTGCAGTGCACAGAACGAACTGATAAAGCCACGTTTTGCAAACAAATTCAAATACCAAAAAAAATAGAGATAGAGACTGCGACTGGCGCACTCCAAGAATTGACGGAGTCTAAGGCCAAAAGAATCATATAAATCAAATGTTGATTGCGTAAAGTCAGAAGACCAAATTTACGAGTTGCTCCAAAGCTGTCCAAAAATAGCAGATATCTGTGGACGAGGACAAATATATATTTGGTTTGGCACCGTCTGCAATTAGTTAAGTTATTTATTAATATTTTATTTTTAAATATTCAAATTCCAAGCTTTAACTTAAAAATAAGGAAAAGGTATCATTGGAAAAGAATTGGTTACAAAAAGGTAATTGAAAAATTAATTAGGGTTATTATAAATAGATTGTAATGTCAAGTCCAATTTAAATGTTTTCTCTAAAATTAAATAAATTTTTTTTAATTTTTAAATTTAGTTTAAATTGTTTCACTTTGTTCACTAAAATTGAACTATTAAATATCATATAAAAACTGGTTGTATAACTTAATGCATCTTTTTTTCACAGAAGCGTATTCATTCTATAAAATGAATAGTGCTTGCTATTCAATGCAACTCAATCATTCATTGATATTATTTACCAACCATTAACGTCACAAGACAAAGTATTTAAACCTCGAGTCATGACTTTGTCGAATGAAAAACTTCTACTACGAACCTGTCTGTCACCCTCTTGTCAAGAACTATAAATTTTGAGAGATTTTCTCCAGAATTGCCTCATCGCTCGACACAACAACAAATCAAGTCAAATCAAATCAAATATCGCCCATCATCTGCCCACTGATAGCACTGATAACTACTCTTTTTCGATAGAGTTCTCCTCTGATAAGAGGACGAATGAATGATCGGTGAGTCGGCTGTTGGCTATATAAGCCACGATACATTGGTGTGAGCCTCATTAGAAGCCCTGGGCCCAAACGGAACGGAGCTGACTGAAAAATGCTGAAACTATTCGCTGTGGTTCTGCTGCTGAGCGGCGTGGCCTTGGCGGCCAACGATTACGACGGGTGAGTGATCGCGATCCGGCGGAGGAGGAGTGTTTCCACGGGCAATTAGCCAGCTTAAACCATTTAAATTTAGGGTGCTACCTAATTTTAAAATGTATATCTTATAAATGTGTAGAATAAGTGCATTTAATTATCCAATCTTACTTCTTTAAATTAATATAAAAAGTTCTAGTAAGAACAATATATTTAAGATCCATTCGTTTTATTTCTTTTCACAACAGAAGCTCATTTTTTTTAAAAGATTAAAAACCATATAAGACTCGTAAAGAAAAAGATTTTGATTAAGTTTAAGTTTCCATAATTTAATTTCTTTTTACAACAGAAGCTCAAGATATTATTAAATTTAAAAAACAATATAAAAATCCTACACATTTTGGAAAGTAATTGAAATAATTGAATTATAACAAAAATCAGCATAACAAACAATATTAATTGACACACATTTATTTCGGCAGTTACAAGATCTACGACATCCATGCTCGTAATGCCTTCGAGAAGCAGCTGCTGCTGCGTTTGTCCGGCAACGAGGAGTACGACTTCTTCGACCTGCCCCGCTCCCTGGACGCGCCAAGTCGCGTGATGGTGAAGCCCGGCGATCAGGAGGGATTCGAGCACCTGCTGGAGAAGTACAACGTTGACTTCGCGGTGGTCAGCGAGGATTTCGGAGTGGCGCTGCGTCAGGAGCGCGAGGATAACCAGAACCAGCGGTTGATGAACCTGCGCTCCGCCGGACGCAGCATTAGCTTCACGGCCTTCCATCGCCATGCGGAGATCAATGCCTACTTGGACGAACTGGCCGCCGCCTATCCCAGTCGTGTTTCCGTCACAGTAGCTGGCAAGTCGTACGAGAACCGTGACATCAAGACGATCACCATCTCGAATGGCGATGGCAGGACCGGCAAGAATGTGATCTTCCTCGACGCTGGCATCCATGCCCGCGAATGGATCGCCCATGCTGGTGCTCTGTACGTGATCCACCAGCTGGTGGAGAACTTTGCCGTCAACTCGGAACTGCTGAAGAACTTCGACTGGGTCATCCTGCCGGTGGTCAATCCCGATGGCTATGAGTATACCCACACGAACACCCGGATGTGGCGCAAGACCCGCAAGCCAATCACCAGTGCCTGCTACGGAACCGATGCCAATCGCAACTTCGACTTCCACTGGGGCGAGGTGGGTGCCTCCAGCTACTCCTGCTCCGACACCTTCAAGGGCGAGACGGCCTTCTCTGAGCCGGAGACCCAGCTGATTCGCAATCTCCTGCTCGAGCTGACCGGACGCGGCAAGTTCTACCTGACCCTGCACTCTTATGGCAACTACCTTCTGTACCCGTGGGGCTGGACCTCGTAAGTAACTCCCTGCCTTTGTCAGCGACCCTTTATCCAACTAAACAATGAATTCCTTTTGCAGGGCTCTTCCCAGCAGCTGGCGCGACAACGATGAGGTGGCCCAGGCTGGTGCGGCTGCCATCACGAAAGCCACCGGTACCAAGTACACCGTGGGCAGTTCCACCAACGTTCTGTATGCGGCTGCCGGCGGCAGCGACGACTACGCCTTTGGAGTGGCCAACTTCCCGGTGTCGATCACCATGGAACTGCCGGCTGGCGGTACTGGCTTCAATCCCTCCACCAGCCAGATCCTGTCATTCGTCGACGAGACCTGGGTGGGCATCAAGGCCATGGCCCAGAAAGTCGCCGAGAAGTACTAGGCGAGTGCAATAAACGCCATCGATATTTCCTAATCGCAACGTCTTCTAACTAATTGGGAATTCTATTCCCGTTCTTGGCACTTCCACGCTCGATGAGATAGGCGGGCGTCCCGTCGAGAGGGGTTATATCACTCGAGTTTCGGCATTGACACACTGGGCAGACTTATCGGGGTCTATTAATTGAGCTCATCAAGTGCGACGGACTTCAAGTGGTGGTTATCATGGATAACCAGAAATAGCCTAATTAACTGCTTAAATGGCTCTTAGGAAATTTTATTCAAGTTTGAATACAATTTGTTAGTACTATATGAATAATGAACCTTTTTTACATAAAGATCTTAAGGTAAAAATATAGGAGTCATGAAAATCTGGGCATCAGACCGAAAATAAAGGGTGAAAATAGTTATTTTCAAAAACCCCTTAAAATAGCGATAACAAAATAATGAAATGAAATCATAATTATTAGCCCTTAAATATTTAAAATGTCTACAACTGTAGAAAAACTTACTTACGTCATTGCTACGAATTCCCCAGATAATTGATAAGTAGTGCTATTTTGATACTAATTGGGGATAAGGGAATTAATAAAAACTGTATTCCCATCGGAAAAAATTAGTTACAAAATATTTACAAAGTTCTTTGTTCTATTTAGCTTTTATAAACATTTACATCAGGAGATAATTTTGACTTATAGCACAAAATTCCGATAAAAAAAGTTAAGGAAAACTTTAAACTTAATTTAATTATTTATTGTAAAATTAAGTGATCAAAATTACAGTTATAGTAAAAGTGGCTGCCATATTTTCCCAAACATTTGGCCTAAGTAATGAGAATTCGTCCATACTTTTTGTTTGGCTAGCACGATGTTTCGGCCATGTTTGCATCAGGATTTTTTTGCGTCATATTAACCCGATTCCTGGTGGTATAGAGACATGGTTAATTTATCATCTGGCTCAAACATTGAGGACTCACCCTTCCTTCAGCCATTGAAGCGTGCTGCGCTTTAGGACAAATAGCACAAAAATGGTTATACCAAAGGCCGCATGATAGTAGTCGGCTAACCACAGAAGCTGTGGCCAAAAACGATAGGTTTGCAAAACACTCAGAAATAAATCCAGGCTCCAAGTGACTCCCAAGATCGTGGACAGCCGCAACCACATTAAGTAACTAAGATTAATAAAAGAAATAATTCAGATTCTTTGAAGACAAACTCAAAGGCCACAAAAACCTTACGTCATGACCTCCATCAATGGGTTGCTTTTCTTCAGATCAATTATTTGCTTTCGAAGAATCCTTACGGTCAAGATACTAAAGATCATGTTCAAGAGGCTAACAATAAGCATTAGGCCATAGTAGATTCCATAGTATTGGGAAACATTCCAATCTTTTAACCAAATGGAATACTGGCACATGTACCGTGTGTCGGTCTTCCAAAAATAGTTTAATATATAGATGAATACGGTTAGGATAGCCGCACTGTCCCACACAAAGAATAAATAGGTCTTAAAACGGAATCGGGCAGGCTTACTTTTGTCGAACCCGAATCTTTCCCAAAAGACATGATTTAAGGCAAAGAACCAAAGAAAGGAAGCCATCCAGAAGTAGAAAGTCATATAACCTGGAAGAAATCACAATAAAACAACTTAAAAAGCTTGATTTTATTAATTTTTCAACGACTAACCTGCTAGAAAGTTTACGCTTTTTAACAATTTCCAAGAATTTAGCACCCAGAAAAGGCATTTCATAAACATGCAGAATAGACAACAAGTGAAGCACTTTCCGCCTAAGTTTTGAAGTTTCTTTACGTATAGATAAACAGCAATCGTAAGAATATAACATATCAATGAAATCAAGCCGACTAGAAAAATTTAAAAAAAAGGAAAACGCATAAATAAGAAATAAATTCAAAAACCCTTTTATGTACTTACTCTCGCGGACCGCCGGCGGCAGCGACTTTGATGAATACTTATAGATTTTGTACTCCACTTTTGAAATCCAGTTGAAGGATTGAACAAGGAAAGACTCGTCCTACCAATGATACTAGATAAGACTGCGAAACACGTGTAAAACAAAGCAAAAAACAAACCTCTAACCATGTATATCCCTTGATGTTTATATCTTCACAGGCATAGTCTCTCAAGATTATCTGGTCATGGTCTATTATACCCATTTCTTCAATCTGAAAATCATCGCTACAAGAGCCAAGGGGTGATTGATTCTTTCGGGGGCAGCAGAACCGAATGCATTTTCTGTTTTTACAAACACAGGCTCTTCTATGGGTTTCCACTGTCACAATAGATCCATTCACCAATTCAATCGAGTCATATAGTCCCGTTTGATTGACGGGAATAATGATGTCTTTATACTTTAATGTATTATTCACCTCTTTAATATCCGAAATATTCACCGTATCGTAGTAATTGCAATCGGGAATGACCGCAATTGACTTATTAAGAATAATTAAAAAATAAAGTACTACGAAAATGTTCCAAAGATTTTTCATTTCGGGAATAGAAACGTGATACGCGGAGAGAAAAACTTCACTGAGGGTCTAAAAGCGCACTTCACAAATATATATAACTTGGAGTACCACTGATTTTCAAAATCATTGCCTTTCGAACTGAGTCACTACTTATATTCCCTAGAGAATACAATCTCGGACATTGGCTTTCGCAGAGGGGTTTTATAATTCTGAATATATTCGGCGGCACCCACTTGAGTTCAACATCCCCCCTCAAAAAATCTGGCATAAGCCGCTGATCTCGAAGCATTGACGTCATTGGACGCATTGCGATTAGGAACCAAAAGTAATGTTTTTCAATAATGGGAAGCAAGGGAGTTGTTTGTTGTAAAATTTAAAATAAAATTCCTAGTTCCCTTGAAGCTGGGGCGCCTGTAATAGTTTATATGTTATCTGACCCCAATTATATTGGGCCGATAAAATTTATAATTTGGTTCAAATTGTGTCTAAACTTTAAACTTACACAAACGTTTCTTCGCCAGTTTTAAGTAGATTTAAATATCGGATAAAATATTGCTTGTTTATAGGTGCCCTAGGTTCACTTCTTGAAAAGGATGTTTTGTCAATCAAGTTCCTCGGGATTATACCTACATAACAGCTAAAGACTTAAAAGTGAGATTTTAATCGGCTCACAATAGACGCCCATTATAAATAAAATAGGAATAGGAATTGATTTTTCATGTTGCACTGTTTTTATTAATTGAAATTATAAACAGAAAAGATATGTTGATAATAACAGCAGCTTTATATCAAATTAAAAACTTTTTATATCACTTGAGTAAAGTCATAATGGTCAAGCAAATATCAAACTTAAGATATTTTACGCTTAGGCCAATGGATACTTTTTAATTACTCTCCGGGCCATGGCCGCGATGCCCACCCAGGTCTCCTTAACTATGTGGTCTATGTCCGAGGCCGGGGGATCGAAACCAGTACCACCAGCGGGCAGTTCCATTGTGAACGAAATGGGGAAGCCCGCATTGAAGGCATAATCGTCACTAGCTCCAGCAGCCGCATAATTTATAGTGGTCGTAGAGGGTCCTGCCGTATAGACAGTTCCTGTGGCCTCCAGAATAGCATTTTTACCTTCCTGAGCTACCTCATCCAGGTCTTCAACGGTATCGGGAACACCTCTAGAAAGTATGGATCCCATATAAAAGTAATATAAGCGGACATGAAGACTTATAAAACAATACTTACGCCGTCCATCCCCAAGGGTAGAGAATAAGTGAGCCATAAGAATGCAAAGTCAAGTACATTTTTCCCCGACTCACATAGCTATGGATGAGATCTCCCACCACCAGAGCCTCCGGTTCTGAGAAAGCCTTCGCACCTGCGTAGGTATTATCACAGGGATCCGGCGATGCACCCTCCTCATTCCAGTGGAAATCAAAGTTTCGGTTGGGATCGGTACCGATGCAATCGTTGCTGCTGGGTTTTCTGGTCTTTCGCCACATACGAGTGTCCACCGACAACTGGGTGTACTCATAGCCATCCGGATTGACCACGGGAAGGATAACCCAATCGAAGTCCTGCAGCAGATCAGCATTCTCTGTTAAGTTATCCACAAGCTGAGTGATCAGATAAACCGCAGCTGCTGGTGAGATCCATTCGCGAGCATGGAAGCCACCATCCACTAGGATCACATTCTTATTACGCCTGGCATCTCCATTGGTTATAGTAATGGTTTTCAGCCATCGACCCTCGTAACTCTTGCCAACGGTTTTCAGGAAAACCCGACGGGGATATTCTCCAGCCAGATCCTCGATAAACTGGTTGATCTCATCGTGCGAGTAATATCTCTCAGTTCCCAATCTTCCGTTGTAGGGGAACCATTGGCGCAACATGCGATTCGTTTCGAATTGGCGGCTCAGAGTGAGGCCCACATTCCGATTGAGAATATCATAGTCCACATTATTGTCATCCATCAGCTTCACAAAGTTAACCTGCTCATCGGGATGCACCATTACCTTGGCGGAATTACCACCTTTGAAGCCAGAGAATACCTCATAGTATGATGCATTCTTGACCAATTCGGAAAGGGCTCCTTCTAATGCCACCGAACGAGCTTTACTGGACAACTCGTATATTTTGAAGCTACAAAAAGCCACTAGTTAGAAATTGGATTTAGAGTGTAGAGTATTATCCATTATCCTACCCTTCGTATTTATTGGATTTCTGCACTCCAGCAGACAAACTCAGGCAGCAAAGAGCCAGCAAAAGCCAGCAAACTGCCATCTTTCCAAGTCGCAAGCTATCTGAGTAATACAAATTCCAAGCTATCGAAGAAACTTCGACAATCTCATATCGTTATCATCAAAACGAACTATATGGAAGGTCGTAAAATCAAGAGAAATCGATTGGAGAATATGATTGCCGAGAATAAAAATAACTACAATTTATCAGCGTGGTTCCCAATTACGTTCGGAAAAGTTAAGTGAATTTAATTCGATTTTGATTGCATTTTTCTTAAAGAAGAAAAATGTTATTAATAAGTAAGATTTCAAAAAGTATAAATGTTTCTATGATCTTTTACTATCTATCATAAAATTGAATTGGATTTCATGGAATGCATTTCAAATTTTTACTAAAGAAAATATATATTTTTTTATAAAAGGGTACTTAAGAAATACAAATGGTAATTTAGTAAAAACTAGTCACATTTTTTAGTACATCTCGATCAGTTTCTCAGCCATGGCACGGATACCAATCCACGTTTCGGTGACGAACTCATCGATGCGGGTGACTGGAGGATTGAATCCAATGCTGCCAGCTCCTGGCAATTCCATGGTGATGGACACATTAAAACCGGCATAGTAACCATAGTCATCACTGGCTCCAGCAGCAATATACAGGACATTCGTGGTGGATCCGTAGGTGTACTCTGTTCCCGTGGCGTTCTTAATTGCCTCAGCTCCAGTGCGGGCCACAGCATCCAGATCCTCCCAGTTGTCGGGCAGATCGCTAAAAAATTTTAAAATATAAGTAGAAGTACACTTTAATGGTACTTATATGTTTTTAAGAATGACTTACGAAGTCCATCCCCAAGGATACAGCAGATAGTTGCCGTAGGAGTGGATGGTGAGGTACATAACACCCCTGTCCGCCAGTGAGTGCATCAGATCCCGGACGACGATCGTCTCTGGTTCGGAGAAGGCCGTTGGGCCGGCATAGGTATCCGCGCATGGGTTCGACGAGGCACCCTCCTCGTTCCAGTGGAAGTCAAAGTTCCGGTTGGGATCCGCTCCATAGCAGATCGATGAGCCCGACTGATATGGCTGACGGGTCTTGCGCCACATGCGAGCAAGAGTTCCGGTCTGGGTGTGCTCGTAACCATCGGCATTGACCAAAGGTAGAATAACCCAGTCGTAGTCCTTTAGCAGATAGGCATTCTCCTCGAACTGCTCCACCAACTGATCGATAACGTACAGAACAGCAGCTGGGGAAATCCATTCTCTGGCATGGAAACCACCATCCAAGAAGATCAGTTTCTTGCCGGACTTGCCATCGCCATTTGTGATGGTAATGGTCTTCAGAACTCGCTGCTCGTAGGACCAACCCACGGTCCTAACGTAGACTCGACTGGGGAAACGCTTGGCCAGGTCATCGATATAGTTAATGATCTCCTCGTGGGTGTAATAGCGCTCCGTGCTCAAGCGACCCTTGCCCGTGATGGGGGCCAAAAGGCGTTGCATCTGCCGCTGGGCAAACTCCTCGGCAATTGAAGCTCCCAGGTTTGAGTTGACCAGAGTATTGGTGATCTTCTCTCCCTCTACCAACTGCTGGAACAGCTCCAACTGATCAGGACTCACAATCACCCGAGAGGGATGTCCCAACAGACGACTTTCGCTGATGAAATCGAATCCCTGCAAACTGAGCTGGTGCAACAATTTAGCCTGGTCTGCGTTTGAAGGAATAACCTCATAAATGCGGTAACTGAAAAAAAGGTTTTAAAATTAATTATAATTATTGGAAAAAATTCGTTCTTCTGAAGTGTAGCAATGTAAAAATTTGTGTTTAAATAATGATTTCTTGAAATTAACATATATCTTCCTAAAACTAAAAATTTTGCTATTATGGAAACCACAGTTGAAGAGAGCTGCCAAAATCAACCAAATTTTCTTTAGTGCTTATGTAAGATTTTGTTTCGAACCATTTAATTGGTTTTCTTTTTTGGTTTCTTAGGATACTAAATTAGTATTACTAATCAACTCATTTCTTTTTTAGCAGTAGACCTCTCCTCTTCCCAAACTTACCCCTCGTAATCCTGATCGGCGGCCACAAGAGCGGCGCCCAAAAAGAGCACTAGCAAACCCAGGGAGAACTTCATCTTCGCACAGACTAAGCAACCGCGTGGCTGGGCCGAGCCACTTAAATAGCCAGCCAAAGTCACCCGGCCACATATCTAATCGGCAAATGGATCAATAAATAATAAAGCACTCCAAAACTCCCGCACGGGTGACCCGCAAATCAGAGCTGGCGCAATTCACCGCTAATGTCTCTTTATTTACAGCCCGATTACGCCGGATAGCGCCTTATCACCTCCGCGGCCATGGCCCGCACTCCCACCCAACTTTCCGTGACCAATCGCTCGATGTGGGAAACCCAGGGATCGAATCCCATGAATCCTGCAGCCGGCAGCTCCATGGTCATGGCCACAGTGGCGTTTACAACGCCCAGAGCGAAATCGGCCGTATCGCCCGATGTTGGATATAGCACATAATAGGTACTGCCGTAGCTATATATCCCATTGGTGGAATGGACAATCGCCTTGGCGCCGGCATCCGCAACAGACATCATGTCCTGGTAGTGATCCGGAAAGTCACTGGAATAAAATATATATATATAATATATATAAGAAAAATATATAAATATAAAATTGTCAAAAAACCGAACATCTAATATGCATCTGTAATACAGATTCTGTATGCAAACTTACTCATCAAAAAGTTCTAAATCATGAATCAGAAGAATTTAGCTAAAACAAGTTCTCCATAAAAAAATATAAACTAAAAAACTGGGTTTTTTCTTAGATAGCACGGTGACTAGTTGATGTCACATTGCGGATTACTTCTCGTCTAGGCAAAGCCTTTAATAAATTATTTTCTTATCGCTTACATGAGAACTTTAAATTTATTAAACATCTATTTACGCATTACGAATCTAATATATGAAAAATAGTTATATTTAAAGAGGAAAAATGAAAATTAAACAAATCAATCAAGCTAAACGAAAAAGATAATCAAATCTGTTCAGTTATTCCTATATTTATTATCAAAAATAAGAAGAATAGATCAGCCTACCTGGTATAACCCCAGGGTAGAAGAAAATAGTTTCCGTAGGAATGGAGTGAGAGATAAAAGTTGAGTCGTCCTCTAAAATGGAGCAGCACATCTCGCAGAACCTGCGTCTCGGGTTGGTCGTATGGTCTCTCCCCTCGATAAATATACTCGCAGGGATCTGACGAGGATCCCTCATCGTGGCCCCATTCGTAGCCGAAATTCCGATTGATGTCCGTACCAACGCATTCCGGATTATTAGTAGGTCGACGGGTTTTACGCCAGTAACGAGAATCCGTATGAGTGTACTCATATCCATCAGCATTGACCACTGGCATAATCACCCAGTCGTAGTCCTCTAACAGCTCCTGGTTTTCCGCATAGTTATCGAGCAGCTGTTGGATGATATAAAGGGCCATCGAGGGGGATATCCATTCCCGGGCATGTACAGTACCGTCAATTAGGATTACTGGTTTATTGCGCTTTCCGTCTCCATTTGTGATTGTCAAAACTTTGAGGCCTCGTCTTTCGTAACTCCATCCAAATTGCTTCACCTGAACTCGCTTGGGAAATCTTTGGGGTAAACTATCCAGGTAATCATTAATTTCCGAGTGGGTATAAAAAGCGGCTAAGACATCGATTTGGGGCATTTGGACGAGTAGCTTTCTCTTCAAGTTCTCCTCTCGTTGGGACTGCACCAAGGGTGCCAAGTCCTTAATTAGAATTTGATATTCAATGTGATATTTAATAAAGGTTTCAACTAAATTTTCCTCTTCTTCAGGCGGTATCATCACCTTGAGTGAACTTTCATTCCGATTTTGGCCGAGAAAATCCCAAAGCGGCTTTTCCTTTGACAACTTTCCTATAAGATTGAGGTCTTCAACTCCTTGAGGTTTCAGCTCGTACACCTTGTAGTCCTTGTAATCCTGCCAAGCGAAGAGGACCAATGGCTGCACCAGCAGTAGAGTTAGTAAACTTAAGAGCAACGAAGTCATTATTGTCCGATGGTCCGATATTGACTGGACTAAAACAGGTGTGAGGCTAATCGCATTACCCATTTTTATCACTTTATTGGAGAAGCTGCCGCCTGCTTATGATACCAAAAAGACGGATCGCTTATATGTTTCGGTTTATGGCATAGACAAACTGAGTAGATCCCCCTTCTGTTTTCAGGGCTTGAAAAAGCTTTTAAACAAACTAGTTCCAGTTCATTAAAAACAAACGTGTAATATAAACATTTTTAAATGTATATTTTATTTAATAAAATATAGCTATTTTATTTTATTTTAATATTTTATTTGCCGAAAAAACTCAAATTGATGCAGATCTGTTTTCCATTAAACAATCAGCCATAAAAAAGCAAAGAAACTAAGAATTTATTTTCAAAGGCATTTTTCTCTCAGGCGGTAAAATAAAAATTGATCAATTAAAATTTTTTTTTAATATTCACTTCTTTAATGCTTAACAACGAGGTCACTAATTATTTTATATTTAACAAACAATAAATTCAATTGCTTAAACAGTTTAGGAAATGCGGGAGCCTCATCTAGTAGAGGCTGACGTGCCGGATGAACTCGATGAAGCCGGCGAATGTCTCCTTGCAGACGTGGGTGATGTCGTGGGCGGGCACGTGGAACTCGTCACCGGGCAGCTCTAGCGTGTAGGACAGGGGGATGCCCAGGTTGCCATAGGCGTAGTCGTCCAAGCTGCCGGAGGCCTCGTACAAAATGGAGGCAGAGGTTCCGGTGGTGTAGCGGGTGCCGCGGTACCGGGCGATTTGGTTGGCGGCCCTCAGAGCCACCGAACGCAGCGTTCCCACGGTGGGTGGCACGGTATTTCTACACAGAGAGAAAAATTTTATTAATATTGAGATGTAAAGAAAAATATAAGAAATAGTAAAAAGATATTTCGAAATTTATTTAATATTTATTTTTAGCATAAACAACTTAAAACGGATTGAAAATTGGCAAATATTAGAATATTTAAAATTTCGTTACGTTTTTTTTTTTTTTGCATCGTTATTTAATTTGAAAAAAATGTATCAAATTTATATAACGTTTGCTTTTTACCAAGATATTTTGTAAAAATTAATATTTTTTCGACAGTGCTAATAGAAAAAGAATTAAATGGATGCATTGGCAAAAATATTCCAGTTTAATTGCTTTTAGCAAATAATTGAAAAGTAAATTGAATTTTCTTTCTGGGCCACCCGCCGGCCTGGCCTTCATCCGCAGCCGAGGATTTTCGGACATGAAACATGGAAATCAGGGAGACTGCACTTTCCGCCCATACTCACTTCGCATAGCCGTAGGGATAAAAAATGAATTTGCCAAATGAGTGAACATCCAGGCTGAGTTTCACACGGTTTCGATTGAATTCCAGATATCTCACAACGGCCGAGGTCTCCGGTTCCGAGTTGGGCGATGTCCCCGAGTAAACCTCCGAGCAGAGCTGTAGTTTTTTTGAACGGAAAGGATTCGAGGATTACATACGAGGGTCAATGGCGAAGGTCAAAGTCGGGGTCAACAAGTGGCTTACGTTCTGACTGGCTCCCTGGTAGTTCCAGTGGTTTCCAAAGTTACGATTGATATCCACGCCGGAGCAGGAATGACCCGCATAACGATGACGGTTCTTGCGCCAGAAACGATCCTGAAAATGATTTAATTAAAATATTTATTACCATGTTTGGATAATACCTAGCTAATTTCTATTATTTTACTAGATATTCTCAACATTAAAGTGAACATCTAAATATAAAGTACCCAGTAATTCTAAAAATATTGCCAAATTTCTTTTAAAACCTCTGACGTTTAAAAACTTTTAAAGTGTCACTTTTCTCAAAAATAATTTATGAGTTTTTTCTCAGTTTCCTTATAAATATTAAAAGCGTATATGTATGTACTTTAAGATAAATGAGCGAGTCTTTTTCAACACATGTTTTTATCTTTGATATATTTCTTAAGTAAAGATTTTTATGTTGTAATTATTTGTAAATTTCAAGTATATTATTTTTGCTAAACAAAAAAAGATTTTGTAAAAATGGATTTGAAAGGTATTTAATTTTAATAGAGATTCCACACTTCTCATTGTTATTTCAAATATACGGGTATACCTTTCCCTTACTTACCGTCGTGTGGGTGTACTCATAGCCATCGGGATTGACAAGTGGCACCAAGAAGATCTCCACATCCTGCAGGACCCTTGTGAAGGCGCGCAGATTGCTCAGCAGTTCGTAGGCCAAATAGAGAACCGTCTGCGTGGTGATCCACTCCCTTCCGTGGGTGGCGGCCTGGATATAGGCCACTCGACGGGGACGAACCCGACTGTTCAGGGAAATCGACAAACCAGCTATATGGCGACCCTCATTGGAACGGCCCAGGGACTCGTAGCGACAGTACTGCGGATATCTGGAGGCCAGCCCACTCATGAAGCTAAGCACCTCGTGGTACCGGGGATAGTGCGAGAAGAAGCCGCGTGCCTGGCGACGAGTCCTTCGGCGAGGACGTTCCGCCTCTTCGCAATCCTCCTGCTGGCACTCCTCGTACTCGCCATCGTAACTGTCCTCGGCATAGGAACTATTGGCCTGAAGGGCCTCCATCAGCTCCATTAGGGGCTGCATCTCGTAGCTGACTCCCAAACTGGCTAGACGAGCCTCGAACTGGTATTTCCGCTTGGGGCTCACCGTCAGCACCGAGGAGTTTCTGGTCAGCAGCCAGAAGTCCAGCTCTGCGTCGGTCGTCTGCAGATCCACCATGTAGCGGAAGGCGTCCTCGTCACCATGTTGCACCGTGTATTTCGTATAGCTGAATATTTTATATGATTTTGGGTACAAAAATAAAGAATTTTAATTTTTAATGAATGAAAATAATGCAAATTATCTTATTATTCTTCTCTTTTTTAATAAGTAATATAATATTTCTTGAAATAAGCTAAAGATATTGGTAAACAAAATATTTCTGGGCTCTGACTTTTTCGTCTTGCTTCTTATTGTAAAAAAAATTTATTTATATTCGGCTAAGAAAATTAATAACATAACCTTATTAAATGCCAGAAACTCTAAAACCAATCGTATCCTAAAGATTCATAGATGTTTTTAAAATTAAAAACCCGTAATAAATATAATTTGTGTAATGCGCCATTAAACATTTTAGCCAGCATTTAAGAAGATAAAGTTTATCCAATAAACAACTTAAAAGCCATAATTTCTAGTGAGTATGTCAAGGTTGGGTGATCTATTGCTTTGGTAGATATGTGTTAATTAATTCGTTGTAGAGATACGCTGTGTTTGGACAAATACATATTGGCATCCATTCGACAGGCATTTAATTAATCTAACAGCCCAAACTTTTTGGCACTTTTTGCTAGCTTTTATGGCAAACTCATTTTTCGGAACTAAAAGTGTGATATGCTTATTAGCGGTTCATAGCATAATTAACTGATACCCCCGACAGATAATGATAATCTAGCGACGGGAAATCCCGATGATTGCTCCACATGTCTCCAACTAATTGGACAACAAATTAATTTATGGCTCGCCCTCGCCTGGCGTCAAAATGAGTTGTTGATTCATAAATTTATGCAAAGCGACTGCTGCTGGCCGCCGTTTGTTGGCTCTTTGCCACCTCGTACGAATCGGTGGCCAATTTATCATCTCTCGAAATTCCACAACGGAAAACGAAAACACACAAAATATACAAGAAATACAAGAAATAATGAAGCAACACAAGTTTAAAGTCCCCCTGCATATCTCGCCTGCATTATGGGATCGTGTAGGTGGCGGGGGGCATATGATATGGTAATAGGTATTATAATGCAGACAAAAGCTAATCACGTGAGCCAGCCAACGGCATTCGATGATAATTTAATAAGGCGCCCCTGTTGTTGGCCAAAATGAAATAGCCAGCGGGGATCATTTTTCATCTTTTAAGTATATGAATTTTTTTTCGAAATTTTCCCAACGCATTTTTAACCAAATCAGAGCCTATTGTCCATCTCAATTCGACCTTGTAAAAATGTATATCTCTCTAAATGTCTAACTTTATATTTTTGAACTTGAAAGTGGTTAAGTGCAACATCTGAGTTGTTTTGATCGGAAGAATCTTTTAATTTCGATTCGGAATTCCAGTCGAAATTTCTGCAACCACAAAGCTCTCATCCATAACTCATCCGCCACATGGGCGGCTGACAGGCGGGTGGGGGCGTGGCATGTTTGACAAACATTTCGCACTTGCGATCGCTTGGCAATTACAAATTGTGCAAATTATCAACGGCATTGTTGAATTTACAACTGTTGGCCATTGGCAAAACGACAAAACGTTTAGCGACGTTTATTATGACCACTTCTAATCACGACCAATGACCATGGATTCGGCCAACACTTTTGAGGAAATATTAAGGTAAAATAAACCTTTGTTTATCCTATGATTAGATGCGGCTAATGGTGTTTGCATAATTAAAGACATTAAACACAATACACCGGTAGCTCTAAAATCTATTCAATATTTTTATCACACAAAAAAACAATGCCTAGCTCCATGATTTTCCATTGCAACAATAGTACAATTTATTTAAATATTATTGTTTTATTCATAAATTAAATATAAACTTTTTATTGCTTGTTTAAATGTTTCCGGTTTTGTTTTTTGTATTTTTATAATTTAAAGATTGTTTATGTATATATAAAAAAATGTACATAATAAATTAATTTTATTATTTTACATAAATATGTTTTTTTTTTTTAAGTTTTTTCTCGGCAATTCTGTATATATATAAAAAAATGTACATAATAAATTAATTTTATTATTTTACATAAATATGTTGTTTTTTTAAGTTTTTTCTCGGCAGTTCTGAAATTTTTTTAATAATTTATTCTGCTTTAATTGCTCAGAAAAAAATAAACCACTGATTTCAAGCTATTTATATGAATCCAAGTGATCTAACCATTTTGTTTCCCAGAAATTTATACAAAACATACTTTCATTTAAAAACTTTAAAAAAATAAAAAAGTTAGTCAAAATGCTGCGATTACTTCAGGACATTGCAAATTGGTTCTGTCATAGCTATCGCTATTTTTGGCTGGCCTCCATTCTGGCCATTCCTTACCTATGCTACCGATCAAAACAAGACGATTTCAATATGCTGGATAGCTTTATAATGTACGCAGCTGTGTTCATTGGAGCCTTTGGATTGATTCAGGACGAGAGGATTGGTCGTCCTCGATAGCGCAACCAGATAAAAAGTTTCCAAAACTCGTTTATCAGCTAGAAACACTTAACCAGTGGCCGAAAAAATTCAATTAATGACTTGCCCTAAAGAAGAGCCACTTGATTGATGTGTATTACGTATTATTTTTTTGTTTCTTCTTTTCGGTAACGTTGTAAATTATAATTAATTCGAGTAGCCCCGATGATTACCCTTCGTAGCCGGCGAGATTGTTGGCGAGGCCGAAACCCGCCAATCCGACGAGGCAGAAAGTCAAACTCCACACGATTCCCTGCCACATTTTTGCCATCTATATATAAAGATATATATATATATATACTAAATGCACTTCCACACTGAGGTGCTTCCACGATCTTTGGCTAATTATGTATTAAAATATTCAGTTGCATGGACAGGCACACGTTTTTTGTATGTTTTTTATGCACTTTTGTTTTAGCTGGTTTGTTTTATTGTTTGCACGCTGCACTTGCGGCGATTAGGCAAGAGATTTCGAGAGCTTTTAGTTGGAGCGATTAGCTCTGGGCAAATAATATTGATGATCACTGTTCAGCGGACGCGATCCGTGCGTTCCATCTCCGGTCCGGCGGAAGACTGACGGGCGGTTTGAAAAGCGGCCGAGAAAGAAGACGAGATGCTGGCCAAAAAGCAGAGACCAAAAAATGGTCTCGGATTCGGAACCGAGCTGATTGTTTAGAAAAGTGAGTGTCAAGGTCGGGCTTTGCGACCAGTTTTTTTTTTAAGTTCCGAAATAAAAAAGCGGCAAACGCGTCACGAGACAAGATTTTGGGCACGCGTCTTTACCATTTGAAATATTTCGACTTTCGGCTAAGAAATTCTTGTTATTTTTGCATAATTTATTCACCGGTTCGATTCCCTTTAATCTGAACTTTTTCTTTTCTTTAATTAATGGGTTCTCTTATTTAATTTTTTTTTTATAAATCGAAAACTTGTTTGTCCCCATATATCTAGACACATTTTGTCGCACTAACAATTTGTTCTGGCTTATTTTTCGGATTTTGCATCCGCATATGGCGGTTCGTAAATCGATTCTGAAGCCGTTGCTTGTTTATTTTCTGGTTTTTATAGAGGAACTCGTATACTGGCGGCTTCCTAATGTCATGATGATGAGTGTTCTGTTGCGATTCGATTTGAAAGTTCAAGATGTGCTCGTGTCTTGCCCGCAGATGGAGATGGGCCATACTTTGGAGCACTGAACTTTCGAATTTGGCCAAAAACGGACAAGGTCAAGGGGCCCAAAATAGCCGGAAGCAATAACTTGGGTTCGGTTCGGTACGGTTCGGTTCATTACAGTTACCATCTAGCGTCTAAATACGCATTTATTGAGTTCATTAATTCGTCAAGAGATCATCATTGTGATCGCCGCCAGAAGCCAGGTCACTCAACGTCCAACTCATCAACTGATATTTATATTTGATTTGACTTGACTTGACTTTGCTTTCGGATCGGTTCGGTTCGGACCGCTTTTGTGTGTAATTATAACACTTGGCTATGGCTTCGGGCACTTCCGCCTGCAGTTTTTCGCTTTTCGATAGGGAGTTCGGCAGATGAACAAATGAGCCGCCGCCATTCGCATATTTCCGGTGGTGTTGGTCCAACGCAGAACTAGTTTATCTAAAATAATTTACATTTAAAATTTGTGCGACTTCTGCCGCTTAATGACTCCACTCGGCTTAATGCCAGCTCTCTAGTCGAGATCTAAATCATTTTAGTTTATTTATTATCCAGCTCCAGACCAGACCATTATCATCGGCAGCAGCCCAAAGGGCATTCAACTTGCCCAGTAAATTAATTCACTATCTCTACTCTGCGATCGCATTAACTTAAAGCCTTATATATATTCGTATAAGGAGAGATCTATTTGGTTTTTGGTATTGTTCGGCTCAAGGCGTGCTTTTGTTATTATCGCGCTTTCGGCGGGATTATTTGCATCTGAAAAACCTCTGGTGACAATAGATGCGTTTGGCCTTAACCATGAACATGAAATCTTAAATCTTTTGCCTGGGAACGGAACTGCGGATTGCAGAGAAATAAATTTAGATGATCGATACAGCAAAAACATTTGATCTTAACGTGTGCAGTGCGATATTATTGTGCATTCTTAATAAGGGAATCTATGAATAGTAAAAACTATAATATAAGTACTACCTTTAAATCTGCTTTCTTAAAGTTTAAGCAGTTCTGTCTATTTTGTGTGCATTTTATTTCTTAATGGAGTGTTTATTGGCTCGAGGGGGAGTGGGGAATCTTGTTGCGCTCGCACAGTAATCAAAATAATCAGAATATTGCCTCACAAACTATGCCAAATTGCACAAAGTTAAATTGCCCTGCCACATGACAAAAATTTGGCTTGTTGGGGCAGGTCCAGGCTAAAAGTTTCCCAGGAAATTCGAATTTCTTTGGGCATAATTGTTTGGAATTTCGTTAATTCGTAAACAGTTTTATGCTACATTACATTTCGTCATCGCAACTCGAACGAAAGACAGGAGACAGCCGTCAGGCTAAGGGGGAAAAAAAGCCAGAATTCCACAAAGTTTGGCTCTTTATATTTGCCAACATGCTAATGACATAATGCATACTTGAAAAGGGTTTCCCCTTTAACTTTTACCCCTAAAGGAGGACGGCCAACCGACTGACTTACTGACTTGGAAAGGCTTCACTTGCTCCATTCATCCATTTGGTATGGGACCTTGCGTGTTTATACCAAGTTACACTAAAATAAAACAGGAATGGTTTTTAAAGGTAAGCGGATTTAAATATACGACTTAATAATATACTAATCCAAATAGAATGTATTAAAAGTTTTCATCTAGCTATATTTATTATTTAAGGTATTTAAATAAAAAGGTAAATCCCTTATAAAATATTTCTTTAAATTGTTTTTCTTTATATAACAACAAATTTACCTTATCTGAAATATAAGAAGTATTTTTGATTTTCAGCTTCTTATTTTAGAGCTTTTTTATTTTTTATTTAAGAAAATCTGCGTGTTTATTAAAAAATCTTTAAAATAAAAACCAAACTAATTCTCTGAGCTACTTCAGCAACTTAAGAAGAAATACTTCAAATTTTGAGATGATAGGGTATATGTATTCAACAGAGAAAGAAGTAACAATGTATTATGTAGACATAGCCAGACGTAAATATATGGCAGTCACTGTGTCAGGAAGTTGACTAAAAGACCGTTAAATGAAAATCAACACGAACATGGTTCCTGTATAAATCAACTGGTTGCGTTGCTCCCGCTATATGCCGTACATATTTATACCAATTTTTATGGATTCAGTTAAGGATACGGTCCTACATTTGTACGAATTTTTGTGTGTGGTTCTACACCGACCTGCCGCGCACTTTTGACTTTTGCGTTGACATGACATTTGCACGGCCATAAGAAATATATTACACTCGGCAACAAGTTGGCGGAAGAGTTGAAAGATATGTTTATGGGCATCATAAGGCGGATTATTGCTTTCATCAGCAAATTGGCACATAAAAGAGCGATAATTAGTAAATGTGATCGAATCGTTAAATTATTATCATTTGTTATAATATAATATTTAACGGTTTATTAAGAAATATTTATTTAATAATAATAATCACGTAGTTATCCACTCAGAGCACAGATTACGTCCACCTTTATATAATATAATACTGTTTTTGCCTAAAGAAAAAAAAGAACATTTTAACAATATTTATACCTATTTGATTATTATAAAAACATTTTCTTTGTTTTTGCAGCTGAGTGTAATCAGGAAGCCGAGATCCACAAATGAACTTCGCTGTAAAACGCTTAACCGGAGGAGGACTTGAACTGCTCCTCCTCCAAATCATTTCTCGTTTCCCAGGCTGCACGCCAGCTCCTGGAGTCCCTGTTTATTTGCACTGGATGGTGCCTGCTGTGCTTTTGGACGCCGACGCCCACGCCGACGCCCACGCCGCTACTCATGCTCCTGCTCCTGCTCCTTTCCCTGATTTTGCTCCAGACCCCAACCAGTCAAGCTACCCCGTCCTCCTGTCTGACATTTAGCATATTTGCGTTTTGTGGCAGCTGCAGCCGGGCTAGGGGATTCCGAACCGGAATCCAAATCCAATTCCGCATTACATGCTACCGTGCCCAACTTATTAAACGTTGTCGCTGTCCCATTTACCCACTGCGAACTCTACACTCGAAGAAAAAATGCAAAAAATAAACATTTTATTGTTCGGTTTTTTGTGGTAATTAATAATTCTAATTATTAATTTCTGCTAACATATATTTTTGAGTTTACTGACAACGATTAGTATTTTTTAAGCTATTACTAAATGTATTTAAATCTTTATAAAAATAAAAAGGGGAATAATTAATATGTAATTATTCAAACGAATCTGAATTGTTTTCAAAATTTCTAAAACCAGCTTCTGCTTTTAAGGGCTCTGATTTAATTGGGTAATATTTGTAATATTGGGGGTGATATAAGAGGGTTTATGATAACTACAAATCAAAAATATCTTTGAAAAATTTAAAAACATAATCTTAGTAAATTTTATAATCTCCTTGGCTTATTTAATAATTTTAAAAGTTTATTTGAGCTTACCAACAAAGAATTAAAGTAGAATTTCTGAAAGTGCATCATCAGGAACGACTCGAGGGGAGTTGGACCTTCCGTGGGAGTACGATTTCTGCCATTTAGTGGTACAAAACCCGGGCGGCCTCTGTTTAAGGCCCGCACAATGGAAGACAAACCCAAGGAGCGCACACGGCTCGCTCTGCTCGTGGTCGAGCGACTTCATCTGAACATCAAGTGCCAGGTGAGAATCCCACCCAGTAGGCCAGGCTAATTCCGCTTAGGTGTCAGTTCCAACCGGAATATCAGTTTTCATTTAAGTCTCACCCATACGATAGGCAATATCCTTAAATTCCGAAGTGATAAATAATTTTTCTTGCTTGTTTCTCTTTTAAAAATCCTTTGTTTTTCTCTCTAATGGCTACTGTATCCAAACGTAACACACAGACGGGAAAGGAACGCAACCGAGATGCTCCCATAACGCCACTGCGCCGGCTGGTCATCCCGCGGCCGGACATCCTGCATACCTATTTGGAGTACAAGCAGATCAATCAGTATCTGGAGTACCTAGCCCAGCGGTATCCCCACTTCGTACGCATGCACAGCTTGGGGCACACGCACGAGAAGCGGGAAGTTCGAGCACTGGAGATCAACTGGATGAACTCCGATAACGTAGAGCTATCCCCACAGATGCGGGAGCAATCACCACGCTCCTTTGATATCGCTCCCAATGGACGATCCACCGTTCCGGTGGTCCACCAGGGTGAACACTGCCGGAAGACTGTCTTTATAGAGGCGGGAACCCATGCACGTGAATGGATCACCATCTCCACGGCCCTTAATTGCATCTACCAACTAACTGAGCGGTACACCAGGAACATAGAGGTGCTTCGCAAGCTTCGATTTATCATCGTGCCGCTGGTGAATCCCGATGGTTACGAGTACTCTCGCACCAAGGTAAATATAATAAGGTTTTACTAAGCGTATATTTTAAAATATTTAAATAACCTTTTAAAATATCAAATACTTTACAGTACTGTAAATATTCTAACTTTAATTATAAATGATGCAGCGGCTGCTAACATAATGTCCTTTTCTTTCTCCCCAGAACGCCAAGTGGCGCAAGAACCGGCGGCCACACAGAACCAGCAAATTCGTGGGCACTGACTGCAACCGAAACTACGACATCTTTTGGAACAGTGGACCCAGCAAGATCAACCGCAACACTTACAAAGGTGAATGTCCGTTCTCCGAGCCGGAAACGCGGGCCATGAGGAACATGCTCAACCGTATGAGTTCCAATTTGCTCTTCTTTCTATCGCTGCACTCGTACGGCCAGAGCATTATGTATCCGTGGGGCTACTGCCGGGATAATCCTCTTTACTGGCGTGAGCTGAGCTCACTGGCCAATTCTGGCCGGAGTGCCATCAAGTCGTACAACGGGCGAGAGTACCGAACAGGAAGCATTAGCTGTCTGACCAAGCGGACCATTGCCGGATCCGTAGTAGACTATGTGTATGGTGTGCTCAAGGTGCCGATGGCTTTGGTGATGGAGCTGCCATCGCGGGAGCTCGGCTTTCAGCCGCCCGTCGAGATGATCAGTCAAATTGGACACGAGAGCTGGTACGGAATTCGGGAGATGTGCAAACGCTCCTATGACCTGCGACATCAGATTGTTCGTGAAAATGAGCCGCAACTGCCACGTCCGGCGCACTACGAGCCCAGTAACGAGGGTGGGGCCACTGAAAGCATTACTATGTCCGTGGAGGAGTCCACCACGGCAGGTGGTGATTGTGCCAAGACCAAGCCGAAGAAGAAGCGGGCGAAGCGCACGGTTCTGGCGACGCACGATGAAATCCTTCGAATTCAGAAGGGTTTCAAGGCCGGGGAACCGAATGAACTGCCCGAAGGTCTTCAAGCCCTGCCCGCTGGACTCTTTCCCCGGCAATTGGGACCGCGTATTGCACCTGTGAAGCGATCCGGAATCAGTCGTGATGGAAGGGGCGGTGGCGATGGTGTAATCCTCACCAGCCGTGGCAAACCTCCCATCGCGTCCACAATGCCGCTAGGGGTGTTTCTATAGGCTAAAAATTGTGTTTGTGATTAGTGCGAAAAGTTTATAGATTTACGTTTTAAATTAGATGTGTGGCTAACAGCGATAAAACTCACAAAAATTGCCCTTTCATTTAAATCCTACAGGCATGTCAATTTAAACATTTAATAAAACATTTAGGTTACTATAAATGATAAAAATGAAGTTCACATTTCATTTAAAAACCCTTGCGATTTAAAAAACAACATACCACACCCTTTTTATCCATTTTTTTTTGCAATTAATTGTATATGGTGTTTGGGTAACATTACGGTTTTGTATTGAAAATCATATGTTAATCCTCGCAATTCACATTCTATTTGATTCGCGAGTGTTCTTATCGACTAGTACAACAAATCCATTATTGTTGAGAGTGTTACTTATCATCGAAGGTGGGTACCCTAGGTGCAGCGTACTTCAAGCGCAGTTTATCGTAGATTTTGTGATCCTGACAAGTAATTAAATACACAATTACGAATGGTATGAATGGGAATATTTTGAGGCATTCTTACCTGTTGGCTAACTGAAGGGCGCAACTGCTGTAAAGCCTCTTTGAAATGCTGACTGCGTACGCACAGATCGTCTAGTTTTGATTCGCCTTCGTTTAGAGATTGGCGCAGGGAGAACATGGAGGCCTGCTTAACCAGTCCTGCCAAATCTGCGCCAGTGTAGCCCTCAGTTTGGGCAGCAATCTCGTCAAGATCTACATCCTCTGCCAGCACAGGACGCTTTCCGTTCTGCGGAAGAAGAGATAATTACATTAGTAAATACAATTATTTACTAAAATAAAAAAATAAATATGTTTACCTTTGTGGTGGCCTTTAGGATCTCGGCACGTTCACTCTGCTCGGGGAACCCAACGTACAGAATGGTGTCGAGGCGACCGGGACGTAGGATGGCCGGATCAATAATATCCGGCCTGTTGGTCGCCGCCAGGATATAAACACCCTTCCGCTCTTCGACGCCATCCATTTCGGTCAGCAATTGGTTAACTATACGGGTGCCTGAGTTATTTCCATCGCCCCCATCCGATCGTTTGGGACACAAGGAGTCGAACTCGTCAAAGAAGATGACGCAAGGTGCAGAGTTACGGGCACGTTGGAAGCAGGCACGCACAGCGCGCTCGCTTTCGCCAACATACTGAGGGAAAAGACATAGTTCAGCAAGGAAAGAAATATCAAAAATCTTATTAAACTCACCATGTTCATTAGCTCGGGGCCCTTCACGGATATAAAATTGATGCCAGCCTCATTGGCAATAGCCTTGGCCAAAAGGGTTTTGCCGCAACCTGGCGGACCGCATAGCAGAACGCCCGAAGGAGCATTCAATCCAAGGCGTTCCAGCATCTCTGGATACTTAACGGGCGCCAATACAGCCAGCTTAAGTTCCTCGCGAATTTTTTGGAGTGCCCCAATATCATCCCAGGTGGTGTCCGGCACAGTGATGAAGCCCTCGCGCTTGGCCGAAGGTTGCATTACCTTGATAGCGTCCACGAAATCGATGAGAGTTAAGCAGAAATTTGGATCAGCAAACTCCTCGGGAGGATTATCCAAAAAGTTGGTCAGCTCGGCCAGCGTCGGCTCGTAGTATTCGTCGTTGGATGAGTCCGCTTTCTGCTCAACGGTCTTTTCCGGCTCTTTGGCAGCCTCTTCGTCCACCTCCATGGCTGCGTCAGTTGGTTTTTCAGGTGATTTGCCATTGGTCGCTTTCTTAGGGGATTCAGTGTTGGGTGTGTCGCCCCCTGCTTTTTCATTATCTTCAGATTTTTCCTTGTCACCATCCGCCTCTTCGGCCACGTCTTCGGCTTCCACTTTGGCTGGCTCTTCTTCAGCTTCTGTTTCACCTTTTGGCTCAGCCTCAGTTTCTTCTTCAGCCTTGTCACCTGACTCCTCGATGGGCTCATCATCATCCAAAGTAACCGTGGTCATGTTCTTCTCGCTGGCAGCATGCAGTTCTCGGAACTTCTTCATGGACCTACGCTTTACGGCCACAGAAGCTGCCCGGCCGACTAAAGCCATCAGATCAGCGCCGACATAACCTGGTGTTAGTTCGGCAATCTTGTCATAATTAAGCTTCGGATCGATGGACAATCCCTCGCACTGGATGCGCAAAATCTCACGACGCTCCTTGCGCGACGGTATGTGAATGGCGATTTCATGATCGAAGCGTCCAATGCGACGTAGGCCAGGATCCAGGACATCGGGACGTGTGGTGGCCCCAATGACTACCACGGACTGACCAAACTCGTTGACCTTTAGATTATCCAAGCTGCTGATCAGCTGCGACACAATGCGCCGCTCCATATCCTTCGAAGCCCACTGGCGGTTGCCACCAATGGCGTCGATTTCGTCGATGAAGAGCACGCATGGCGAGTAGCTCATGGCCTGTTCGAAGACCTCACGTATGCGTTCCTCAGACTCGCCTGAGATGCCACCAATCAGCTCCGTGGCCGGCACTTCCAGCAGCGGCATTTTAAGTTGCTATGGGAAGAACCGAAATGGGTTTTCAACGAGATCACAAAGTAATTTTATTTTATTAAACATACCCCACATATGGCACGGGCTAGAAAGGTTTTGCCACATCCTGGCGGACCGTGCAGCAAAAGACCTCTCGAGGGCAGCAGTCCCAAATGAAAATAGAACTCCGGCGACTTGATATGGATCAGCATCTCGCATAGCTCCTTTAGGGTGCTATCCATGCCGCCAATGTCACGGAAACTTTCCGTGGGATGGTGCACCTCCATCTCCTTCTTGTACTTCCGCGGACGGTCACGGTTTGGGTTTTGATGCAGCTGCTGATACAAACTGGACGCATTGCGATGATCCTTGCGATGGCTGGCGTCCTCAGAGTGATGATTTTTACCCCTATGTCCTGCACCTGAATGAACTGAAAAGGAAAGACTAGTGATTTACGACGGGTAATGCGGGATGTAACTCACATTTGTGTCCGGGCTCTGGTCCCGAGCTTGGAATAGTATTCAGTTTAGCTGCTAATAGAGAATATTATTAGATTAAAGTCCCACCCTATTCGTATCGAAACTTACATTTCTTGGGAGCCGCCGTTGTCTCCGGCAGATCTTCCATAAGGCGTTTCAGAGCGTTGGGCTGAACTGCCGGTGGAGCAGGAGCCGGTGGCCCATCTCCGTTGGTGGTGTTGGTATTGGAGTCATCGTCGTTGTCATCCCCACTGGATATATCGATGGGTTCGCTAATTGGCTTGGCAGCCAGCGGCTTCCTTGGCTGGCTGTACAGACTGTTCATCATATTGTTCATCACGCTGTTGGTGGGTGGTGTCTCGAATTCCTCACTGATGCAATCGGTCTCGGAGCTGCTTACCTTGTCCAAGTTGTAGCTATCCGAGATTATGGAAAATGCTGGAAAAAATGGATAATTTTCAATTTGACAGCTAGTTGAATTAAAATGGCAGCCGACAACTAAAGTAACTTGTCAAAGACTTATTATTCAGTATTTTCATATTTATACCCGTTACTCGTAGAGTAAAAGGGTATATTGTATTCGTGCAAAAGTATGTAACAGGGAGAAGGAAGCTTTTCCGACCCTATAAAGTATATATATTCTTGATCAGGATCACTAGCCGAGTCGAACTAGCCATGTCCGTCTGTCCGTCTGTCCGTCTGTCCGTCCGTATGAACGCTGAGATCTCGGAAACTATAAAAGCTAGAGGATTGGCATTTTGCATGCATATTCTTGGAGTTCCTACGCAGCGCAAGTTTATTTCAAAATGGTGCCACGCCCCCTCTAACGCCCTCAATCGCCCTACACCATTTTTTGAAAGGTGTCTGGCGCCCACACCATTAAAGATTTTGGAAAACTAAAAATGCAGTTTTATTGTGACTATCAATACCTATCGAAATGTAGAATTTTTCAAATCGGACCATTCGTTAAAAAGTTATGCCTGATCAAAGATTTTATATATCTATCTCCCTCGCACTCCCTTAGCTGAGTAACGGGTATCTGATAGTCGGGGCACCCGACTATAGCGTTCTCTCTTGTTTTGGTATTATTATAATGACTATTACTATGATTTTTCTACCCAATTAGACCTTTTTTTATTTGTAGCTGGTGAAAGTATGTACTATATGTTCCCCAGCCCGACTGTGAACATTGTTTACCTTGATGTACCAACTGCCTGAAGGGTCCAAATTTTCGTCGCGAGTACTCTGGGTACTTTTGCATCAACTCCCTGGTCATCTGCTTCACATCCAGGTAGGTTTCACCGATGTGCTCCTCGAGGTACTGAAATCGGAAGACCAAACACAATTAGCACACGATGCAGGCAGTCTGCGACCTAACCTTGTTTTTCCTGTGCCCAAATTCGCCGCCCTTACAAAGGGTTTTGTTTTTTTTTTTTTCATGGGAATTGTGCCGGCTATCGGGCAGCTGGCAGGGGGCACCGTGCGTCCGGAAAAGTTAGGGATTTGGACCCACCTTCTTCACTCGGATCGTTATTAGATGGTCGTGCAGCAGCGGCTTGGCTTTCTTCATATTACTCGAGGATTAACTCTGTCTAAACATTCGCATGGGAACCAAAAAATCACTTTGCCGCTCGCTAAATGCAAACGACGCCGTCGCCTCGATATCTTCGCTGCGCAAAACGTTTCCACTCTCCCACATTTACGATTGGGATGCGAAATTATCGGGGGTGGTCTCAGAAATCTCTTCAAACCAAAAACGGTGGTTTTGTACATTGATGTACGTAAGGACTATAACGGATTTGGGTTGGAATTCATTTCTGCGACATTCCCGATTGATGCACATAAGAAACCAACCTGAGTTCCAAACTGCGCGAATTCTGCGTCACTCTAGACGCGCGATAATTAAATTTCCCATTTTAAGTTACTGTCTAAAACTAATAGTAAACTTACAAAAAGTAATAATACTCTCTAATTTTATTTTAAAGTAAGGCTAGTACTCAACTTACCAAACAATCTTGCAAAGCCAACCACTTACTATAAAGAACACGCCACAATTTTTTTTTATATAAATTAAGTTACATTCTTCCTTCCTTGAACGCCACAAAATTGTTTGTCAAAGTTTTTGGATGGCAGTTTATGCTTTCCAAAAAAATTGCTAAAAAATGACCGTCAATTAACACGCGGATTTTACCAAATTGGCCGAAATTAGTATTTTTTGGGCCATATTTTGTTAGGTTGAGTATTGAACAATTCTTTAGTGTGAATACTGCTATAAATCCGCCAGTAACCGTGTATCGATAACCACCGTGCATGCCCACCTGCTATCGATAAGTCCGCGACAGCTCGCATCAGCTGTTCGCCGTTGTTATCTCGCTCCCGCCCGCAGCAGAGCCGCTCACTCTGCTCTGCTCTCTCGCTCGCTCTCTCTGGTCGGAACAAACTGAGTAGTCGGAATTTTACAAGTAACCAAACCAAATTAAATGTGCTTTTACATCAACAAACGCTGGACGCGCAATAAGTGAGGTGTTAATTATGCGCCGCAGCAGCAGCCAGCAGTGAAAAAATGATGCACTCGGCCTGAGTTTGGCAGCACAACTGTTTGGATTGGCAAAATTGCAGCAAAATTGAAGGAAATAAAAAAAAACAGCCAGAAGAACGTCGAACGTCGAAAAAAGAAAGCGCGATGTGCGACGGTGAAATTGGCGATCCGGTGACTCAGCCACGTTCCGAGGGCGGTGGATTGCTGGATGAGGAGACCCGGACGCACCACCTTGAACCGGCGGAGAAGCACCTGACCAATGGATCACCCGAACCGGAGCCCGTCGATCCCCTTCTGGTGGCCCAGTGGTCCCTGGAGGATGTGACCAACTGGGCCAGCTATACAGAGCACTTCTCGAGGATCCTGCTCGACTGCCTGCGCCAGGAGGCCATCGACGGCGAGGTCCTACTCTCTCTCACCGAGGAGGATGTCCGGGACTTGCGCTACCGCCTGGGCTACAAACTCACCTTCGGGGAGCTCAAGAAATTCTGGCTAGCCACGCTCAAACTACAGCTTCTGGTTAAGAACAGCTCCGCGGAATCCGTAATGCTGGGCATCGAGAGCCATGGCGGGAACTCGGTCTACATGCCACTGTCCAACGCCGGCGGCGGTCCACCATCCTCCTCCACCTGCCCCTGTCCGCAGGTCGAGTGCCCCAGCTATGTGTCCGATTGCGACACCTATTTGCGCATGGGCGGACGCTATGTTCCGCCGGAATACTTCAAGACCGCCATGAGCTTAGGTGAGTAGACCAGACCACACAGCCTGCCCCCCTTCAATTACGAAGGTCAATTGTCCATTGATTGTTTCTCCGGGCTTATCGGTCGTGTGCCAATTCTCGAGAGCTTTTCGCTATAACGCAATTCAGCCATAAACTTGCCCAGGCGATAACCGAGAAATAAGAGGTTTCCCCATGGGAATGCCTTATATGTGTGGCAAGTTTACGCATATGGTGAATAATACGTCAATAAAACATATACATAGTTCGTTAGTTATCAGATATATAATAACTGAAGACGTAGTAAATTTCTGATTTCCTGTGCCCAATTATTCTGTATGGTATACTTAACCAGATTTGCATTTGTCACTCTTTAAATATAGTTTAAAAGCTTTTTGCTACATATACTGCATTATCATTTCGTTAGCCTTAAGCTGACAAACTTGAAAAAGGCAGTATGATTACATAAATTGTATAAGTTTAGGAATTGACTAGAACCCATACCGCAGTTATATCTTTCTGAACACGTTCACTACTACGTCCCTACTAGAATATTTATGGATACTCAGCTATTCTAAGCAATTCTCCAGAAATAAACACTTTCCTGGTCACTAAAATAGAGGTCTGAAAAACCACTACAGACCAAAAAATAATGGGTTTCCCCCAAAGGTCAATGTCACGACTGCTATAAATGAACTGTACTCATTTTCTGGTTTCCATTTCCAGCCCAAATATATCAGTTAATAACCCAAAAATAAAAGGCTTCCTTAGAGTTCACGGGCTATATTCGTAAATACGACACTCTAATATTAATGACAGTTTTCTGGACGCTAGTGACGCTTTACTTTTATTTGTTTTGAGCACTTTGGAGGTTACGTGTGGAGACGCCGCTCGCATTTATTTGTACATATGCTTCATGGGGAGTCTCGCCTCTCATTCTGGCTTACTATTTTCATTATGTGTGCGGGCTTGTGTGCTTTTTGTGTAACTTTGCGTGCATTAAATTTCAAATTCCGATTTGTTTATGATACCCTTCAAACGGCTGACTTACTTTTCGGGGAAATCAACCAAAGTTTAGCGACAAAGGAAAACATAAACACAGTTGTTAATCGCATTTGGATTTTTATCAAGACAAATCTGCTTTTGGAAAAGCTATAAAAAACTTTTTTTTAATCAGTATTTTGTTTAAATGTTCTTTTAATGCACTAAAGATTATCCCATTCCTGTCAAATTATATTTCCTATTACAAAATATATATTATTTATTAATATGAGCAAAGTCCAGACATAACAATGGACTTATCTTGGACAATTTGCTATCAGAACCATTATTTTTCGATAATGCATTTATCATTACAGGCTGTGTTTTGTTTTCTTTTGTCATGGCCATTTCAATAGATAAGTCTACATACATTTTGGCAGATAAAGCTACGAACAGATAATTCTTGGTTTAGGTAGTGAATATTACACTTTTATCGCTTTTGAAATGGGGCCAAATTCATCCACAATAAAAATAAAAATGTTTCTTTCCTTTGTTACAAAGGTTTGCGCTTTATATAGAGTATATATTATAATACAAACAAAGATGATTATCAGAAAATCGCAAAGTGTACTTTTGTACTTTTATTCCCTGATCTCTGGTGCTTTAGTCATCACTGTGAATCAACTTATTTAATCGGTTTTCGGTTTTGTATTGACCATAATATAAATAATTTTCTTAAAAAAGTCTTAGAGCAATGTCTTTATTAAAATAATAAAATGTTCTTATATTTAAAGTATCAATAAAGCACATCTAATTGAATCTCTATAGTTTAAAAAATCATTCAATTCGTTCTAGTCTAGAACCTCTAGATTACGGTAGCCAATTGTCGATTTCACAACTACTTCTTCTACGTGCAGAGTTAAGTTAGTCACAGTTCGGGTCTGCATAGTAACCATGCAATTTTTCCTTACCATCTGCAGGCTACTCGTTCGTGGTCACCTGGATAACTTCATTAACGATGGTTATCGTGCATGAGCGGGTTCCGGATATGAAACGCTATCCGCCGCTGCCGGACATCTTCCTGGACAATGTGCCGCACATTCCGTGGGCCTTCAACATGTGCGAGATCACCGGTTCGCTGCTGTTCACCATTTGGGTGGTGGTGCTGATCTTCCACAAGTACCGATTGGTCCTTCTGCGGCGATTCTTCGCTCTGGCGGGCACGGTTTTCCTGCTGCGTTGCGTCACCATGCTGATCACCTCGCTGAGCGTTCCTGGAACGCATCTGCAGTGCAGCCAAAAGGATTTTGCCATCGATGATCCCAATGTGGACATGGTGGGTGCCTTGATCATACGGATGTCGCGGGCCTATCGCATCTGGAGCGGCCTGGGAATGTCCATTCAGGGCGTGCGAACCTGCGGCGATTACATGTTTAGTGGTCACACAGTGGCCCTGACCCTGCTCAACTTCTTTATCACCGAGTGTGAGTTTCGCTCGTATAACTTTTTAGTATTTCGTATAAGTATACTTACATTTGTACTTTGAATCTTTAGACACGCCGCGGAATCTGTACTTCCTGCACACGCTCACCTGGCTGCTCAACATGTTCGGCATCTTCTTCATCCTGGCTGCCCATGAGCACTACTCCATCGATGTGTTTGTGGCCTTCTATATCACCTCACGTCTGTTTCTGTATTACCATACGTTGGCAAATAATAGGGCAAGTATTTAAACTTACGACAGATATTTGCCGAATTGAATAGCCACAAAATAGTATTGAAATATCTTTGAGCACATTATAAAAATCCTTTCTAAAGGCCCTTTCCTCCCACAGGCTCTCATGCAAAGCGACTCCAAGAGGACGCGTGTTTGGTTTCCCATGTTCAGCTACTTCGAGAGCAGCGTCGATGGAATGGTGCCCAATGAGTATGACACACTTGGCTCCCTTATCGATGGGATTATTGAACAGATCTTCAAGGCCAAGGACCAATTGGCCTTAACCATAAAGCGCTCCTGGCTGGATGCCCCGTTGAGCGACAGTTCATCGACTCACATCTTTGGCTCCGATTCGGATACATGTTTACACAATGGAACCTCTGCATCCCCTTTCTTTAGTCCTCACCAGTCGATGGTTGGAATGCTGGGTCACCAGGGAAGCCAGACACATTTGAATAATGCTCGACCCACGGCTGCCACGCCCGCGGCTGCTCCTACGTCGGCTGCAAAGAGTTTACAGGCTCAGAAGAAGACCTTTAGGGACGCGAGCGTGGACCCCTTCTCCAGGACGACGTTCGCCGCTGGCCAGGAACCCTCCAAGGTTACACCGCTGAAGGAAAAGAAACAGCTCTGATTCCAACAGCCATTCGCTCTTCCACATCAGTTTATCGATGACGTTCTTCGAAAAGCAAACATGCAGAAATCAACCATACCGACTGATATTTTTATTTCGAAATTACCATTTTTCCCTTTTACAGCTCTTCCTCCTCCTCCTCCCCCTCGTATTATTGTCTGCATTCTACCATTCGTAGTGCCTTCCGGGTCGTAGTTTCCCCCACCTAGAACAATGTTGTGTCCCCCAGAGCCTTTCCTTAGTTTACGTGTGGAATTTGAATATCGAAGTTTTCTTAGCCGGGAGACGCTCCACGTCGTCTTCTAATTGATAATGATGATAAGATAACCCTCCTCATTCCGTTCAATTGAGTTTTGAACTAAATGTATTTATTATTGAAGACTTTTAATGCATTATTATGTAATTGTAAGCATGTGAAACAAGCGTATTTTTAGTTAATTAGTGATAAGTTTGGAAAGTTTCTGTTGAACGCACAAAAATCAATAAATCAAATGAATATTCTCAGAGTCTGGAGAAACCACTGTGAAGATTATTAATTGTCATTTATAAATGGAAAGTTTTGCAAAAGTGAATTAATTTATTTAAATCGGACATCATAAGTTTATTCCGAATCTGAAAAAAAAGCCCCAGGCTTTGTTAAACCGATTGTAAACAGTTTACCGGTGTTCGTAGATGATATTTCAAAATGTTTAAAAGCTTACATTTACCATCAGCTTACTTTTAGAGCAACCTGAACCAATAATAACGCTTTATCGAGAAATTTTGGGTGGGTTTAAATAATAATGGAGGTTACAAACGGATGAAATTAAAGATCGTTTTACAAACAGAATTAAAAGCTTTAAAAAGAAAAGACCAGCGGGCTTCTACAATTCATCATTTTATTTTTGTTTGTTTTAATATAAAAATGGCATTTCTTTACTAATTTTAAGTTTAAATTACTAATATAAAGTATGTATGATTGCGGTAATTGAAAAATATATATATATCATATATTCTTGTATATATTCTTCAAGGTGTGAAAAAAATATTTGTAATGAACATGAAACTTCTTCTGTCAAGCGTATATTATAAGAAAGCGTTCAATTTGACTTATTGAATATATATTTTTTTTTTGTGTTTTTTTCCGGTATTCATTTTTGTAGGTTGCAAAGCAATTCGAAACATTTCAGTTGTTTTGTGTGTTTACATTACTTTGCAATAATTCGCATCAAAGGAAGAAACAATTAACAAACGATACTCGAGAAAATAGACAAAGTCAAGCGTTCGTTTCTCGCCTTAGTACAACTAATATGCAAAAATAAACTATGAAAGGTGTTCTTCATGAGTAGTGAGTTATCTTTGTTGATTTAATGTTTGCTCCTTTCGCTGGGGGCCTTCCGCTCATAAATAACTATTTCAAAAAACAATATAGTTTGATACGTTTTACATCATACCTTATTTGCTACATGTACCTAACATTATATTTACCAATTCTGTCGGTCTGTTATGTACGAAGCTACGTTTGAGGTTTCATTGAATCGTTCTCTCTACGAATGCACCATATATGTCTGCAGTGGCTGTGTGCTTATAGTTCTTTATATCAGATATTTGTCATTTTATTTAGAATTTTCATTATGTGAAAAACATAAATTTAACAAGTTTTGTTGGTTTCTTTCTTTTGTTGTTTCTGCTTGCTGTTAAATAATTCATCCCTTTGCTGCTAACCGATACAATATATATGTAAATCTAGGCATAAACTATAACTGCTTTCTTCGCGTGTATTTCAAAATATATTAAACACGATGTATGTTGTAGTTTGTTTTTTTTTTGTTTGTTTTTTAGGTTTTTTGTTGGTTTGTTTTGCGTTTGCTTTAGTTTCCTTATTTGTTGTTTGTTTTAGTTTTAAATGAGGGCTGTTGTTGTCGCGGTAGATCTACCGTCACATAAGATCGTAGTGCAATTATTAATTTCCTTTTTGTGAGGCTCGACGTCCTGCACAGCCTTACGACAGGTCTGAAAGGATACAAAAGTTAGTAAAAAATCTCAATGAGGATGTCAATCTGAACTCACAGCTAGGCGCTGCCTCGTAGCGACGCTGTATCTGATCGTATGTGAACTTGACGAAGGCATCGTACTGCTCGGCCAGCTTGGTGGTCAGCACGGACTCGTAGCGCTCCCTCAGCTGATTCTCCCGCTCCTTGATCATGCTCTCGCAAATGAGCTGCACCTGCTTGAATGTGAACAGGGCCTTCTCGCCGTGTCGCATGATGTTCGGTGGGCTGTCCGGGCGGCGCGGGCTCTCCGGTCCCATCTCCGATCCGCTCGACTCCGAGTCCTGCATACGCTCCAGGGCCGACGAGGTGATCGGCAGCTGCTTGCGCTTGTGCAGTCTCTTGATCTCGTTGCACAAGCTCTCGGCCATTTTGTCTGTAATTTCATAAAAAAGGTAAGGTGTTTTTAAGCACACATGCATTTTTAGGGGTGCTAGATAATTACAATGCTTGAAACAATTTGTGGACAATTCATTGATCTCATTTTACGAAAAATTCTAAAAATTCAGCCGTACAAATTATTAGTTCTTGTAAAACAAAAAGTAAATAAATAATAAGTATTTAACCAGTATTACTTTGAAAATTTCTTTAAGTTGTCATAAGTTTATAATTCATAATTAAGTTGAATTGAATGTCATTTTGAGGACTCAATGATAAAGTAATACTACTTGGTATAGTCTTTAAATTATCCACAGCATCAAGATTGTATGGAGGACCCATCCCTTATCCCAAATCTCTCACCTGGCGACATCTTGGCCAGCGATGCCTCGCTGAACGGACTGGGCTCGGTATTGTCCTTGGCGAATCGGTTGGTGGGCGTGTGGGGCAGTCCCGCCGAGGTGCTGGGACCGTCGCGGGACGGAGACGATGGGCCTGCGTTGCTCCCGGCCTGGCCGAACGGATTGCAGCGCCGGCGCTTGGGAGGACGCTGGTTCATCGACTCCCAGTCCAAAGCGCGTTTCAGGGTTGCACAGGCCATCGCTATGATTGAGGTTCTACTTATCGGTGTTCTTCTGATGGATAGATGGCTCGCCTGATTGTGGCTAGCTGCTGATTATTGCCTCGACTTCGGATGACGAATGCTGCAGATGGATGATGATCGAGCGTCGGCTGCTGTGGGCAAACAAACAATGAATGAGTAAAGTGAAGCGAACGAACACCTTGCTGCCGGATAAAACACCAGAAACTGGTTTCAAGGAAAAACAGGATTCACAGGCGTGCACTCACGCACACGCAGCCAATAAAAGAAAATGGTGCAGCGATTTATGGCGATGCCAGTGCTGGCAATTTGGCCATAAAGGCTTTTAGACATAGCTGGGGAAAATGGACGCCTTCCTTATCTTATCGCTTCTAGGGGGCCGTGATTTTCGAAATAACTTAGGGGGGCAAGATAACTAGCAGATGCTTCAATGGCACAAATACAGAGGCAATCTTTTAAACGGTTAAAATTGTATACGAAGGATAAACTCAATAAATACGGTTTCAAGTAACTTTGATTAAATGCAAAAAAAAAAAACCAGAATAAATTACCTTTTAAAATGTCTTAAAAATTCTATTAAGCTGTAATTACGGTTAGCCGATCTCTTTTCCAAGAAAACGATTTATAAAATTAAAAAGTCAGTAAAAAGCTTTTAGAAGCCAAGTTCACCAAACATTAATGACTTTGATGACGTTTAGTTCGGGACAGGTCAAAAGAGAAGTGAAAAATATTCAAGACAGCAAAAAAAAAATAGAGTGACTGTTTATTCGTCAAGATTTTAGACTACCAGGGTTTGTAAAATCCAGTATTGGTAAAGAAAAAATAAAATTAATTCGTAATTAAAGGCAACATTGAAATGTTTTAAATACTAACAAAGTTAAAATCTTTAGCTATTTTTGAGGCTCCTAGCTTTTTGTCGGCTATCACCGACAACTCCGATGCCCTGCAAGCAGCTGCTCTCGCCGCAGGAAAAGGGCGATACCGAATCGGAATTCCGAATGACCAGCAACTCCGAACAGAGGGAGAAGCGGGCAAAGAAAACGAAGAAACGAAGTGGCGCAGCGCAATTAAAGGACGGCCGACAATAAAAACCACCACGACAAAGGCAGCAACAGTAAATGCATAGCAATGCAAGACAAGACGGAAAAAAAGGAGCTGGGGAAAGTAACCCAATAGCAGAACAACCACCTCTTCAAAGGAAACTACGCAGGATAAGGATAATAAGCGTGTTTTTCTCTCCTCTTTCTCTTCTTCTTCGCTGCAGCGGCAGCTGTACCAGCTGTTTTCCGCACCAACACTCGCGCACTTCCCTCTCGATTAACCTCAACACGTGTGTGTGTGTGTGTGCGAGTTTGCTGCCCCCTTTCTACCAATAATTTATACTTTTTTTAAACCATACTTATTACGCTTTTGTGTTTTACGTTTTACCCTTTTACGTGACAAATACCAGAGATTAGTTTAAAAAAACGAAACCGAAATGACAGCAGCCAAGCGATCACACTAGTTGTCTCGCTCTGGCCTGCACACACACACACACAGACACGCACACCGTTGTGAGTTGGAATGTTGATTTCATGAAATTTTAAAAATGGTCGAATCGCATATCATTATCAGCTTTCCAGAGGAAAAACGCTGAACACACTTTTCACACCATCGCACTTACGGTAATGGGACTTTCGGGCCTTTTCGACTCTCTTTTCGCTTTCTGCACCACTTCACACGCGCTTTATTTACTTTTTTATTGTGCCACTACTCCGCTGGCACATACGCACGCACATTCACGTCCCAACTTCAGTTAAGGTGGTTAATCTATATTTTCGGGTAGAAATTAGTATTGCTATAGCTTGCTGGTTGTTTGAGCAGTATTCCAAAGGCCACTGAAATGCACTGTCAATAGGTGTTTGTCGTCTGCGACTCGCTTCTGTTTAATTTACAATTTTTCGTCTCGGTTCTTGGCAAAAATGGACGATTTCGTGCGTGACGGGTGAACAGTGTGACCGCAGTACGACCGTTGCAATTGACCACGATGCTCCCGGAAGAATACCAAAAAATACTTTTTTTATTGTACTGGAGAAATACCAGAAATAAGGTTGGGGTATTCCGTGAACTGGCGGCTTTTATGGTTTTTCCATTCAATTAACCTTCTTTTTTCATTAAAAATTCATGGAAACTCTGTACCGCAGTTCAAAATATTTATAATATTTATATAATAATAATATATAAAGCCAATCTTTGGATATTTATAATATTTAAAAAGAAATTTTTTTAAAAAAATTAACAACTTTTATAAAAATGTCAATTGTAAAAAAAAAGTGTAGTTATAAAGAAAAAAAACTTGTTCTGACAATTAGGTAACGGTATATTTCCGGTATTTTTAAACAAGTATATTTCGCCGTGCCGGATGGGATTTTAGGGCCGCCAGTTAGCGGGCACACTATTCGATTCAACTAAAGTAGGAAATAATTTCCACTCCTGATAAATATGAAATAATTTTGCACTTTTATAAGCGTCGCCAGTTCACTTTTTTATCCGCGTCTTCGCAGTTTTTACAGCCAATAAAACCATCGACCTTGCCCAGTGCGTGTGCCTTCGTCACCAGTGAAAACATTACGTAGGGGTAACGGAAGAAAGCAGGAAAAGAAAAGATCTAAAAATATTTTTATTCGCCGTGAAAGTAGCCAGCGGATTTTAGTCGCAAAATATCATTTAATTAGAGCTCCGAGGACATAAATAACTGCGAAAATGGTCTTAAAAGTCTACGTCAGCGGCATGTCCGGCAACAAGGAGGTGAGTTTGTGGGCGTGGCGGGTTTTAAACCGAAGATAGTGTCATGTTATTGGAATGTTTGGCCCTGTTATTAGCAGCAAACATGGGAATAAAAAAGAAAAGAACAAAACCAAAGTGGTGACGAATGCATTGCAAATTCTATTTCTTCTGCTGCGTTTTTGTCTGTATGTATGTATGTGCGTCTGATGATGATGTAGTGTGTGGTATGTAAGTTTGTGTGTACAGTCAAAGAAAAACAAGTGGGCATTTTCGTGAGTGCTTGTGTGCGACTGTTGGTGGTGGCAAGAAGCAGCACAAACATACATTTCATTGCCCATATAAGCTTATTCCACTGTGAACTGTAAATTGTTCATGGAAGAGAGAGATTTCCATTGATCGCAGTTGCGTGGGTTGCGTTTGTGTGTGTGCATGCGTGAGTGTGATTCACTCACCTTTTCTCCCCTCTCTTTCGTCGCCTTTGTTCAATTGGCAAAGTCTCTCCTCTCCCAATAAGAACAAAAACATAACGGTCATTGTGCGGGTCACAATGCTTTTGTTTTTGTTCTGACTACACTTCCAAAAAACGGGTGAAGGAAATCAAAGGAAGACACAGCTTCTTATCGCAAGTTAATTACCAGAGTGCAACAAACCATTTTAATTAGGGTCTTTATCATATCGCTGTTCTTGGGTTGTTTGTATGTATGTCTACATGGTGTGGGGGAGGGCTTTGCGTGTGCTCGTGAGCGTTTGGGCTTGCCGGTAACATTTTATTACCGACAAGTCATCGCTGTAATTAGCAGTGTTGGCCAACAGCTTTAAAAGTAGTTACACTGAACAAAATGAAGATACAAACATACTATATGAATCCTAGCTCCTTAGTTAAAATTTCTATTATAATTTTACTCAAATTTTGTTGATTTATTTTTATTTTAACGTACATATTTAAATAATTTTAAGATAACGTTTTTTTAAATAGAGCTTTTGATTCAAAAAAATATGATCTAATTAAAAATAATTAAGTTTTAGACGGTAAAAGGATCAAAATTGTTCACAATAGTCACTTTTAGAAAGTAAAGTAATATCAATTTCCAACTATGTTATATTTAAAATGGTTTTCTTAAAGTTAAGAGGCATGGGATCCATCCAAGAATTGTGCTGCCGTTTAACAATGTGTTTCCATTGACTAACTTGCATAATAGTTATTGCATATTTCTTACTACCCTTAATTTTTCCAGGTCAAGAAGCGCCAGCAGCGCGTTCTGATGATCCTGGACAGCAAGAACATCAAGTACGACACTGTGGACATCACGGAGCCCGGCAAGGAATCCGAGAAGGAGTTGATGCAGAACAAATCGACGAGCAGCGGCGGAACGGTCAGCGACCCAGAGCCCCGCCATCCGCTTCCTCCCCAGCTCTTCAACGATGAGGAGTACTGCGGCGACTACGACGCCTTCGACATGGCCAATGAGATCGACACACTGGAGGTGTTCCTCAAATTGGCCACCGCCGATACCACGGCGGTTAGTACCGCTCAAATCGAACTGAAGCAGGAGAACGGCGAGGCCAAGAAGGAGGAGGCGGAAGCGGAGGCGGAGGCGGAGGAGAAGAAGCCGGAGGAGGAGAAGCCGGAGGGCGGCGAGGGCGACGCCAAGGAGGAGGCTGCGGAGAAGGCCGAGGTTTGAGCTTGAGCTATTTTCACGTATTTTCCGTTAACTGTTACGACGCAACAAACGATCGATGTCAGCTATCATCTGGCAGCAAAGCAATAGAATTAACAGCAACATCTTGGAACTAAAGCCCTAAAGTTAACAGCAGCTATAACCCGTAATGTTATCTAACAGCACAGACACTACCAACTCTCTATTTCAATATTTATAACCCTTGCCTTGCCTCCGGTTTCTACGCCTATACGGTTCGGGGGAAATGGAATTATTTGTTGGGTTTTTTTCCCTCTTTCGATTATTTTTATAGGCAAAGTGGAAAGAAATTGTTTACAAAGTTTCGTATGAAACTCTTTTAAAATTTTAATGAAAATTCCAAACTTAAGACTTTTTATCAGTGCCAATTGCCCCAACTTTAATAGGTCTAGAAATTGGAAGCCTATTTTATAATCGTGTTTAATTTTTTAACGAATTCATCATGACGACTGCGGTTCTTAAGCTAAGATTAAGCGAGGGCGATCGATTGTGTTAACCCCCGGATGAAAAGACAATTTTAATCAAAATATTTATATTCATTAACTTACATCCAACACCTTTGTATGTACCATTTATACACACCTGTAAGGACTCTGAAAACACGCCAGCACTTAAGCCTAAGTTGGATTAGTGTAGAGAGCTGAATATTTTTAATGCAGCCGTTATGTTAATGCTAAAACATAAAAATGCGCTGCCCCTGTAATAAAAGGAAATATATTTGTATTAACTAAAAAATCATAACCAACAGCAAGCTTGTTTTTCTAACACTAGATAACACACTTAAACGTTAACACCACAGCATTAACTCAACAGCAAACCTAACGAAAAGAATGAACTGCAAACTAAATTTAAAAAACCAAACGAAAAAATGTATAATGAGGTTTAAAAGTCGGTCCTTGGGTCCAAGAAATCGAAAATGTACATGTATCCTAATTGTCGATTTTCTTGAGCATTTTTGTTGTCCTAAGCACTGAACTTTATAAAACTTTTCTGCGATGTTCATACATTACTAATGATTGCGTGATTCTTCAAAGAACGAAGACGAGGATGGCGAGGACAAAAAGAAAGCAGATGTCGAAGGTGAAGATGATGCCGAAAATACTGAAGAAAAGGTAATAGATCGAAAGGAAATGCATGAAAAATACATAACACTAGAGTTGTAGAGCTTGTAGAAGCTAAAAAATGCATGACCTTGCACTACAGTAGCCCAGCAAATGTAGAGATCCTACTGATCTGATCCTGTATATACAATTTACACCTTCCTTACCCCAAAAAACACATATCAACAACCCACAAACATTTGCACGCCCCACAATCCAACCACCCATAAAGACTGAAACCGCGGAGGGAGATGGTGAAGTGGGAGATGATACCAAAGAGGAAGTTGATACAGATAAACCGGCGGAAGTTGATGCAGATGAATCCAAGGAGGTTGATACAGATGAATCCAAGGAAGATGGTACTACAGCAAAGACCGAGGGAGATGATAAAACCGAAGGTGATGAGAAAGATGATACCAAAGATAAACCCGAGGAAGATGATGCAGATACTTCCGAGGAAGTTGATACCAAAGAAAAAATCGAAGGAGATGAGGGAGATGATACCAAAGACAAAACGGAAGGTGAGGAGGGAGATGATACCAAAGATAAAACTGACGAAGTTAATACTGAAAAATCAGATGAAGAGGAGACTAAAGATGAATCCGAAGATGATGACGAAGATAATACCGAGGATAAACCCGAGGGTGATGGTGAGGTAGTAGATACAGATAAACCAGAGGATGTTGATACAGATAAGCCGGAGGAAGTTGATTCAGATAAACCGGAGGAAGTTGATACAGATAAATCCAAGGAAGAAGATACGAACGTAAAAACCGAAGAAGGAGAAGATGGAGATAATACCGAAGATAATACCGAAGATAAACCGGATGAAGTTGAAACAGAAAACTCTCTGGAAAATAAGGTCGAAAAAGAAATTGAACAAAACTCAGAGGGAGAAAGTACTCAAGAAGATACCGAAGAAGAGCCGAAAGAATCCACCGAGGCGGAGACCCCTGAAGAAACGGCGGCAGAGGACACGCCCGAAAATGAAGAAAGTAAACCGGCTGAGGAGAATTCGTCTTCAGAAGAAAGCGAAGAGGAATAACCATTGACTCCAAAAATCGATTAAACGACAACCACACACAGATATCATAAACACCAATGCACAAACACACTCGCACATAAAAAGGCACATTTAGCCAAATAATACCAAAAAAGTTTTGTAAATAGAAACAAGAACCCACTAATAACGATTTTGGTAACGGGTAACGAACCCTAGATTAAGGCTTTATGTGACTTTAATTTATAATTTTCCCCCCTTTCACTCAACAAATTACACGCTCCTGTCTACAACAACAACAAAAAAAGAAGTTAACAGCGACAACAACAGCAGCAGCAGTGAAGACCTCCACTTCAGATTCCCAATCGGAACTCTTATTGGGCAGCGAGCGGGCAGCGGCTGCGCAGTAGGCGTCGACGTCAACGCAGGACGATGACTTTCTTCATATAATTAAAATCTATTATTCTTAAAAATTATTCGGGCTTGTTGCAAGTTTTTTTTTATAATTTTTAAAATTTTAGATTTCATTTAATTGAATTTATTTAAAATTAAATCCGTTTATTCGGTTTATTTGTCTTAGCCAATCATACAAAAAAGTTTACTTTATAATAAATTGAATTTTCTTTTAGACTGGATACCTAGAATACTTGCAAAACTATAAACAATTACACTTTATAAAAAAGGTTTACAATAATTGAATAAAACGATAAACTAGAAAATCGGTAAAGATAAAGATAAAGTATTGTGAAAAACATCTATAACAATTGACATAATACTTGTTAGATAAAATAAATAACTTTAAATAATTTAAATTAAAGTTTTCGTGATGCTACTTATAAAATTGTAATATAATTTAAGGGATGTAATGTTAAAATTCTAAAAGTTCAGCCATTATCCGGTAAATTAAAGTTGATTTATTATGGAAATTCGTGAAAACCCTAACAAGCCCGAAGATTTTATTGACCACACAACAAAAGAGTAGTAATATCAATAGACGTTTGTATTTACGTGTCTCACTTTTAGTTCTTGTATCCAAATAATTAAATATACAGTACATTATAATTATGTTTAGTACAGTACACGGTAAAATGAAGTTATAGTTATTTACGCACTAGTTCGGGGTCTTTTCCATTACAAAACTAGTAAAAATGCGAAGGAAGGGTCGCATTGGTGTGCCTCCTCCGCCACGCGAAACTCATTTACTAAAAGGAAAACAAAGAGGCTTTTCTTCCGTCCCATAGAAATAGAGAGGAGGTTGAGGTTGTTTGGGGGTTCGGGACGTCCATCCTTCGGTCGGTCTGTCCATCTAGATCTAGTCGCTGTCCTCCTCATCGGACGTGTCTGTGGTGTAGTCGCTCAGGTTCTCCTGCTGGTCGTTGTGCTCCGGCTCCGATTCGCTCAGGTCCCACTGGGGATGGTCTGTCGGTGGTGCGGGCGCCTTCTGCACATCCAGTTTCAGCTCCTGCTGCTGGTCCATGCCCAAATAGGAGTCTAAAAGATGAGTGTAATGAGTAATTTTTCTACTGATAGACCTTGAGCCATTTAAGGCAAAGAAACTCACCCGATCTCAGGCACACGGTGAACGTGTAGACGCCGGGCCAGCGTGGCGCGGTGAACTTCAGCTGGATCTCCTCCTTCTCGACCAGATTGGTCACGTGATAGGGCGCCGTCAGCAGGGTGCGCGACTTGCGGTCGCAGATATAGGTCCACCAGTACTCCTGCTTCTCCTCGGGGAAGTAGGGGCAGTGGACGGTGTGCGACAGCCGGGACTTGCCCTCGAGGCGCTCCCTTTTGTTAAGCTTAGCTTGCAGTCGCTCCCACTCCTCGTCATCGTCGTCGTCCAGGGAGGAGTTGTTCTTGCCCTTTTCCTCGTCCTCGCTGCCACTACCGACAGCCGATTCCACATCGCTGCCCTCGGCATTTCCGCCCTCCGATTCGGCATCGGAGTTACCCGCCGCAACTTGATCTTCAGAAGCCGTGGTCGTAGCTGTGGCGGCCACCTTAGGCGGCACCTTCTTCTGGTTGTTCTTCTGGTTCGGGGCTGGTTTCTTGCCACCCTTTCCCTTGCCTCCCTTACGTGGTTTTGCCCAGGCGGAGGCTTTCTTGGCCGGCAAAGCAGCAGCGGCAGCCTCATCATCGTCCCCGGCAGCCTCTTCGGTAGCCTCATCTTTGATGCCCTGCTTTTCGGGCACCTTGGTGTCCCCGAACAGTGACTTCATGTCCTTGCGCTCCAGCGTAACCGTGACCGTAACTATGGCCCCAGCGGTCACAACATTGGTGTTCTCATCGTCGATAACCTCGCAACGAATGGAGAAGTCGATCAGTGGCATCTTGCCCAGCACTTTCATGGTGTTCTCGTACTCAAAGTCCGAAAGATTCTTGAGAAGCTGGCGGCTCTCCTCCGGCTTAAGCTGGGCGAATTGCTGAAGATTCTTCACGTGCCGTTTCTTGTTCATGAAGTACAGATGGTCCTCGGTGAGGTGGGGTAACTGCAGAAGAGGCGACTTGAACTCCCACAGCCCTTGGATAATCATCGGCGACATCTTCATGCAGTTCTCAATCGTTTCGATGCTGGGCAGGCGGGGCACACGTCGTGCATAGGCCATCATGACCAACTGATGGACGCAGGAGACCATTTCTTGAACCAAATACGGGCATTTCTTCACCACAAACTGGCGGTCACGCTCCAGGGTTTCCGGATTAAGAGGCATGCGACTGAGATGGGCATGCAGGATGGCGCGGGCCTTGATGGAGTACATGCGGCACAACGGATGCTCCTTGCACTTCTCATTCAGGTTGGGTAGCTGCCGAATGAGCTGTAGGGACAAAGGGACGTATCGTTAGTAACTGTTCGGAGGGGAATATCAGAGAATCCACTTACCGCTGGCACCTCATCGTTGTCCGACTGCCGCTCCTGCACTTGCGAGTTGTGGCGCTTGTCAAACTCCAAACTGGCCGCCAGCACCATAAGTGCCCGCTTCAGCAGCATGTGCGGCGTCTTGTGGATAAAGTAGAAGTACATCTGGGTGGTGTCCAGCAGCACCTTGTCGCCGCTGAAGCGTATGGATCGATACCACCAAACGCCCACCGCCGAGGGCATGGCCACCATGAAGACCAGGCCATACAGTCCCAAAACCCAAACACTGTTCTCCTTCTCCACGATCCACGAGGGCAGGGCGATGCCAAAGGACATGGCTCCCGGTCCATCGGGATTACCATACTTTTCGTAATTCTCCTTGGCCACATCGTCGGTCAGCGCCTGATACGCCTTGCTCAGCATCATGAAGGACTTTTCGTCACCCGTCTCCTTGTCAGGATGCAGAACCTTGGAGAGCCGGTAGTAGGCCTTCTTGATCTCGGCCTGCGACGAGGTGGGCGGTACATTCAGGATCTCGAAGGGATCGAAGCTGGCCATCTCGTAGTCGAACTGCGAGACGCGGTACGTGAGGAAGAGCAGCAGGGCCCAACCCAGTACGATAGTCAGTTTGATGGTCCATGATGTTAGAGCCCTGTACGGCTCGGCATTGGCTAGAATGGTCTTCTTTTTGAGACAGTCTGGGCACTGGCATTCTTCCTTTAGCTTGCCGTTATCTGCAGGTAAAGATAAAAAATTTGGATAAAAAAAGGGTGCTTTAAGAATTCAGAAATTATTTAACCATATTCTACATATGTATGTAGTATAAATTGTAAGGAACAGAAAGATAACTTCCCGAACCTAAAGAACGTGGAATTCTGATAGGGTTTAAATTAATATCAATTAAGTTTTAAACTTTTAAACCCCTCTATAAACCCCTAATATTCTTTAAAATATTAAGTAAATTATACTCTCTATACATTTTGAAAACGACTTTAAGAGAATTACAAATTCCGCACAACATTAAAGGCGATCCATTATGAGGAACCTGTTAAATATTCATTTTACCGGGAATGCCAGCATTACAGAAATGAAAATCTCGGGAGAGAGAAAATCTGAGAGCGGTGCAGATTACTCAGTGTGTGTGTTTGCGCAAAGTTCACATGTTCACAAACGCTTCAAGATCGCAGATAAGTCAAAGGTAACTTGTTTTTGATCACGAACGCTGATCACGGTGACTGACGCGTTATCGCGACTTTTGCGACGCATGAAAGCGCGTGGAGTGTAGATGTGGAGTGCGCTGTCCCAATTGGGAAATGAAGAGAGCTCGACTTGCGACTTGCGGTAATCGCAGCTTTCACCCATACGAAGACGCTGAGCTGACGTTGTTAGAATAGCTTATTGGAACGTGTCCATTTGCGGCGGAAAGAGAGAGTGCGAGAAAGAGGGGTAATCTCACATGCATGTCTATGTCTTACTGGCACTCACACACACCCACGCACAGCTGCAGGTGGAATAAAAAAAAGAGCGGAGAGAGTGCGATTAAAATCGGCTGGGCAGCGGCACTAACCTTCTTTCTTTTTACGTGGCCAATAGTAAATGGTGGTCGGTATCAATATTAGCGCCAAGAACGATAACACAAAGTAGTAGAATGTTCCGCCGCTCTCATCGTACTGGAACTTTTGACCCGCCATCTCCGAAAGCGACTATATATATGTAGTATTTCGTCTGGCTCTGCCACAGGCCTTTCCTTTCCGCTTTCCCTTGCACTTTTCCTCCGGCAGCTCCAGCTGATGTTGCTGTCGCGGTGGAGTTATCGTTTCAATCGCTGCTCCCCGTGGATTTTCGATCACCGGGCGGCGAACTGCGGGGGCGGGCGGTCGCAAGGGGGCGGTAGCTGTTGCTGCTGCGAGATTTCGCGAGGATTGCACGCTGCGAATTTAAAAAACTCTGTATTTACACCGACGCATGAGACTGACACGTAGGGTTGTTTGGCTCGTGCTGGAACCGATAGGCGGAACTGGAAGCGGAGCCGGTTCGATTGCACGGCTGTCGATTGGCAGGTGGCCACTTGTATAAATTAGGATTGCCAGGGTTTTCAGTTAAATGTGTTATAAAATAATACAGCTTTGGACCAGATATTAAGCTTTACTTATATAGACATATCAGATTACAAAGAATCAGCAATAATGGAGATGTACATACATTCTAGCGGCAACTGTTAAAGCTAGAAAAGTGCTAGTGAAATCACTTCATTAAATGATTGACAATCTGGCAGCACTACGCATTCGCAAGGAGTTTTTGATGGCTTGCGGCAGGTGATTTCACCTATTTTTTCTATAAAAGCTGAATAGACGATCCTCTAAAACCTTTTTTACCAACCTCGGAAAAACGTTACTTAAGAGAAAAACAGACGCAAGCAGGAAAATCACGGAAATATATTTTACCAGCGGGAAAGTAAGACCAGTTGAGGGCTGGCCCATTATGGCCGCTTTTTCTGGTTTGGCGTTTTGGTATTTTGAGTGCGATCATGGGATTCGTATGCGGAAGACGGAATGTAAGGCATATAAGTTGGTGATTACCCGGTAAAAACTTCATTAGCTGTGCAACTGCGGCAAGGAAGAGTTTACACTTATTAGCTTTCAAATGGCAGAGGCTGGAGAAAACCGTGGTGCCAACCGCACCGCCCGCGAAGTGCAGCAAAACTTTGCAGAGTCCCTTGGTTATGCCGAAGAGATAATCTGGGATTTGTAAGTACTGCGCAATTGGCTTTTCGGTTCCCAAAACATACATATATATTTTCAGGTTGTCCCAGGAACAAGCCCACGTTTTGAAGAAAAAACTAAACGAACTAATTCGTGATCCTCCAGCACTTACAGAGGAAGAATTGGCCGCTAAGTCATGTGCTGAAATTGAGAAAGAGACAAAAGCTCTATTAAAGATCACCGCGGATAATGAGAAGGCCCGTCAGATCATCTTCGATGCCGTTTGGGAGCAGCGTAAGCAGGGGATCCGGATTGAGTAGTATATATCGGTTGCGTAAGCTCTTACTTTCTTCCTCCCAGGTAAATACACCAATCGTCAATCGCTAACTGCCATTATCTACGTAATGGTGGTGACTGACGAAAAGGACGTTAATCGCGCCGAGGACTCCAGGACTTTCTCCTGTCATCCTGTTTTCCGGGCCCGCCGATGCGTCAGTGAGTATGCATAATCCTGTAGTATACAGGCCTTTAATCTGGAAAGCTTCATTCCAGGAAGCCTGTCTTCATTGAAATCTAAAAAACTTTAGACTTAAAACTCTATTAAGTATTCCTATTTCAAGTTTCCAGAGACCTAAACAATCTAGAAACGCAATTTGTGAGTCATTAAAACATTTATATTCCCAGCTCTGATATGACCACTTTTTTAAAACCCACATATTTCACTGACTAACGAAAGCTGTAATCTAAATCACACTATCTTGATTCTCCTAACTTGTTAAATTCGATACTTGAACGGCTAGCCGCTAATATTTCTAGGAATTTTCAACTTGTAAATTACTTACCGATAGTAACTAATTGTACTTATGGATAGTAACAAATTAAATCTGTAGTCAAAATTAGAATAATTAAAGAAAGCAAAAACACCTCTTCTCGCTGTTCTGCAAAACCCTCTTACTAATTTTCTAATTTTTTCCCATAGCTGGCAGCAGTGGCCGCAGCAGCGACAGCTCCGATTGCTGCAATCTGTTCGTGGACGAGACCGGCCGTGTCTATCAGAACTGGGATCAGTATGTGGCCACCAACGAGTTGCCCGAGGGAGTGATGGTGGCCCCGGAGAGGGGTGTTTACCGCCTGGTCAGGGACCATGTGCGTCTGGACAAGTACGTAACGCCGGCGGGCTGCACCAACAAGAAGGTGCTGGGCTACCTGGATACGGGATCGGCGATCGGGGGCTTCGCCGCCGCCTGCGTGCCCATAGCTGCGCTCCTGACGCTTCCCGTATCCGGACCGGTGATGGCCGTAGCTGGAGCCGTGGGTTTGGCCAGTGCTGGATACGCGACAGCCCGCTCCGGCGGAAAGTTGGTGGATCGCAGCCAGCACGAACAGTCGATCAATGTCACTAACCGCGAGGCACGCGGCCATTGGCTTGGCGTGCTCGCTGGCACCGTGGGATTGGGAGCAGCTGGAGCCACCACAGCCGTGACGGCAGCCACCAATGCCGGACGCGAGGTGGGAGCGGTGAGTTCTCACATATATTTAGTTAGAAAATCGTAAGCTTTTAAAACCATTTGTTTTGTAGATCACTCAGCTGACTGTGAATGGCATGAACATCTCCTCCATTGTGGTCTCGGGCACTGGAGTGGCCAACGGTGTGCTGGACTTGATATTGGTAAGTCACACGGTGTTTCCAAACTTCTAAAGCAGTTAAAAATGTATGGTGCCTACAGAAAGTCCAAGATGGTGACGATATTACTGGCATGGATGTGCTGCAGCTGTCCGCTTCGTTGGTGCTGCTCACGCACAGCGTCTACAATTTCAAACTGGCTTCGACCATCATCGCCGAGACGGCCAATAGTAATATATCTGGCTATCGTGAAACACTCAGTAATCGCCAAAGGTAAATAAGGACTAGTATAAGAAGATTAAATACTAAATTAGTATTGACTTCCGTGTTAAGATCTAGATTAGACCTTACTTATAAACCTATATTTGCAGACGCTCCTTTGATAAGATCTCCAAGGAGACCATTCGGCTGCGGGGCAACACACGCGGCAAGCTAGACATTATTCGTAACGTAAACGAAATGCCATCGCGTCAGCAGTTCAATGATCTGTTCAAAATCAATACGAACATGAACCAAGAGGGTGTGCGATACTCTTTTGCGCCCGATGGTCAGGGAATCCTGCTAAATGGCGAGGTACAGACGACGGCCGCGGATTTGCGGGCCAGTGTGCAGCATAACCAGGGACCAAATGTCCTGGGCCAGGTTAGTCAACAGATTCCTGCTAGCCATGCGGAATCGGGACGGCTGCAATTGGATCGTCTAAATCAGGGTTCCCGACTAATTGGACCGCTGCCCACAGCACATCCGCGCCAGGAACCCAGTACTTATGCCGCCGGGGTGTTCGCCCTAGAGCTGAGCTCCGTGATGGTTGGCGGCGTGTTGTTTGTGCTGCAGAACTACGGCAGAGTCATCTTTGAGCACGTGATCAATGCCGAGAGCTTCGAAAATCTGATCAGCGGCATGGCCGATCATCTGGAACCGGAGGTCTTTGATTTTATCATGAAGCTGACCCGAACCTTCATGGACAGCATGCTGGACGATCTCACCTCGGTGCTGAAGTTCTTCATATCGACAGAGTCTGTGCTTTTCCGGATCCTGCAGCAGGTGTTGAACAAATACGGAAACATGCCGTATGAAGAGGTGGAGCAGCACACTGGAGACATCGTTCGAGCGGTCATGGCTTACTTCATGTCCCTCAACCCGAACTCCTACACTGATCTTCTCCAAAAGTGCCCCACTTGTGCCGGCTACTTCAGGATTTGTCCCTTGTAAGCATAGGGATTTTTTATTCCACCACTTAAAATAAGAGATAAAAAGCCATCAATATGTGATGATCGGTGCCTTATTGTTGAAACACAAAAGAAATGCACAACGTTTTTATATATATCTGTGTTATTTACTTTTTTAATCCCCTTTATATATGAAATTTGAATTTAACCAAATATGAGCACAAATTGACATTGATAAAATCGAAATAAAAACCAAAATCGCAAGACGAAACCAAAGCGTATTTTATTAAAAAAAAATTGAAATTCGACTCCAAAAGATTAAAGTTCAAACTGAACATTAATGACTAGAAATTATTGATTTTAATATCTGGTTTGCAAAATCTTGTGAATCATACCTTCTCATTCAGTCTTAGACTAGTTAATCCTTATTGGGTATGTATCTGATATTTTCAGTATGCTTATAATGGTTACAAAAATTAACCAAGTTATTTCACGATCAGGCGTGCGCATAAACATAGTAATTGTGTACTTTGAGATGACAAATACTGACCGCATCGATATATCGATAACTGGCGCTACTGATGCTATATGTCGCCATCTTTTATTAGAAATGGGCAGCTGTTTCAGTTGGAGGGATTAAAAACGCGAAATAAGCAGCAATAACAATATTCTGCATCATTTTTAACTCCAGCTTCGTTGGTAATTAAGTGCCGGTAAGTAATATATCAACTGGGGAACTCAATTGGTTGTTGCGAGAAATCGATAGGCGCCCTCTTGGGGGCTCTCAGCCATCCGCTGTGGGTCGCCACTACTAAACTCTAATTTGTGCGTAGGAATGCCCAAAAGAAAGGCGAAGGTTGAGGACTCCGAGGATCTCCAGTCCTTCCTCAACAATTTCCACAAGGAAACCGAGGGCAGCAGCGATGACAAGGTTGTGCACACGATTTTGAAGGCCATTAGCGCCGAGGATGAGGAATTGGACGAGCATGATGACGAGGAGGAGGCACCTGGATCGGAACAGGAGGAGCAGGAGGAGGAGGAAGAGGACGACGACGACAAGTACTTCATAGATGACGAGGGCAATTGCTACATCAAGACGACACCCAAGAAACAAAAGGAGCTGCAGAAGAAGCTAAATCGGGCAGCGGCCAAGCCCGGTAAAGCGACACGATCGGTGGTGAGCAAAGCCACCAATAAATGTGGGTATCCTGTGGTACATTTGTGTATGGATATCACAACTTATATGACTCTTTACCTTAGCCATCAATCTGCGCCCAGCCAAGTCGCCACCAAAAGCAGCCACAGCGAAGCAACCAACAGAGCCCAAGGCAATTAGCGTTCGCTCTGCACGAGCATCTGTGGCCAAGACGAAGCAGATCGAGCTGCCACCTCCACCGGCACCCGCTCCCAAAGTACCGGCCACCAGGGGCAGGCCGAGGAAGAACCCGATTTTACCGAAACCCGAACCCATGGATTTGGAGCGAGAGATCGAGGAGCTGGTGGATGAGCCCGACCTCAGTTCGGTAATCACCGATTTGTCCGATTATGCAGTGGACAGTGCTGACGTAGAGGCAGTCTCCTCGGTGCTAGAAGCAAACGAGAATGAGGTGTACGAGTTCGAGGACAACGTAGAAGGAGTGGAGGAGGAGGAGGAGGTGATCGAAGACAAGAAGGACCTAGACTTTGTGGTCAGCGGCAAGGAGGTGAAGCTAAAGCCAGCGTCAACCAGCCAGAACTCGAAAGCTTCGGGACAAAAGTACTTATGCCCCCATTGCCCGTACACGGCCAACAAGAAGTTTTTAATGACGCGTCATTGTCGGAGTCATGATTACGAGCCGGCCTTCAAGTGCTCCATCTGCGAGCGGTCCTTCCGATCGAACGTGGGACTGCAGAACCACGTGAACACGCACATGGGCAAGAAGCCGCACAAGTGCAAGTCCTGCGACAGCGCATTTACCACCAGCGGCGAGCTGATTCGGCACACGCGCTACAAGCACACTAAGGAGAAGCCACACAAGTGTACGGAGTGCAGCTACGCTAGCGTGGAGCTGACCAAGCTGCGTCGCCACATGACCTGCCACACGGGCGAGAGACCGTACCAGTGCCCGCACTGTACGTACGCCTCGCAGGACATGTTCAAGCTAAAGCGGCACCTGGTGATCCACACGGGCGAAAAGAAGTACCAATGCGACATCTGCAAGTCGCGGTTCACGCAGTCCAACTCGCTGAAGGCCCACAAGCTCATCCATAGCGTGGTGGACAAGCCAGTCTTTCAGTGCACCCTCTGTCCGACGACCTGCGGTCGGAAGGCCGACCTCCGCATCCACATCAAGCACATGCACACCTCTGATAGGCCGATCACATGCCGGCGTTGCGGCCAGCAGTTGCCTGATCGCTACCAGTACAAGCTACACGTAAAATCGCACGAGGGCGAGAAGTGCTACCGCTGCAAGCTGTGCAGCTACGCCTCGGTGACTCAGCGTCATTTGTCCTCGCACATGCTCATCCACCTGGACGAGAAGCCCTTCCGTTGCGAGCAGTGTCCGCAGGCCTTCCGCCAGAGTCAGCTGCTGCGCCGACACATAAATCTCATGCACAACGATGAGTATCAGCCGCCTGTGCCGCGCGCCAAGATGCACAAGTGTCCCAGCTGTTCGCGGGAGTTTACCCACAAGGGTAATCTTATGCGGCACATGGAGATGCATGACGATTCGGCGAAGGCTCGCGAGAAACAACGCCGCCTCAAGTTGGGCAGAAATGTGCGTCTCCAGAAGGACGGAACTGTCATCACGGTGACCAATGATCAGTTCGTTGACATAGACGAGGACGAAAACGGAGAAGAGGACAACCCGGAGAGCTATGACCTGGCCGAAATCGAGCCAGAAAACTCAGAAGATGAAGATGCTGAAGAAATCTTACCCACTGCGAGGCCCGCACCTGTCATTATCAACAAGCAGGCCAGGCTTGCGGGCTCCGTGAAGCAGCCCAGGATTATCAATCGTCGCCTTAGAGCTCCCGGCGGCACCAAGACGTTTCACATTAAAGAGGAGCCGGACAACTCGGAATTCACCGTGGAACTTCAAGGTGATGACGGCGAGGTAATGGTCGTGGAGCTGGTTAACGGTGACGAGGAGGTGGTCGTCAAACGCGAGCCGGGCCCGAACTCGAAAATTAACGCCAACAACTGCTTTGGTTTTGAGGTAGGTCTAAAAACTGGTCTTGGACTTAAACCATTATTTACCCATTCTACCCACTTAGGAGGACGAAGATTATGAAGATTTTGAGGAACAGGAGAACGGAGTTGACGGCGCTTCACAGGAATTTCTTCAACTGATGGACATGATTGAGCAGGATTCTTAGTCTCCTGGAAAACGAAAAGTAGGGATAAGTAATTAAGGCTAACTTATGTACATACCAAGGATACGATAACGAGATTCAACGTTATATTGTTTTCTATTTAAATAAATATTCCTAATATTAAAAACTTACATTTATTTGTGTTACTTTTGTAGACTTTCGAATGGCTTTGAGATTTAGTTCCGTAATGATTTCTAAGATTTTTTTTTATACGCCAAATAGTTCTGAATTCAAATTTCGATTAATTTTTATATTGTTAGCCCCACTTTGAATAACCTGTAAATATTTATAGATGTTTAAAATAATTATAAAATGATTCCTAACGCTTACTGTTTAGTTGACAACGTGGCATAAATATTTATTTAAATACATATACATATATTTCAATGCTTTCATTAGTGGTATATGGGCAAAATGTTAGGTGCGCTTGCGTTTAGCTGCATCTGGGCGTGCACTGTAAATTCTCGGCTATTAGTTGTCGTTCCTACCATAAAATGTTCGCATAGTTTACAATTTGTTTTCATTTTCTCTTCAGCAATCTGGTTACTCCTCTTGTTCTTTTTATGTGGTTTCTCTTGCCGTTTTGTTCAAGTGTATAACTACAATAAAAATATATATATTTATATATAATATATGTATATATTTTTTAGGTGGTGCAATGTGCAAAAATCTGCTGTGCAGTGCATCATTATCATTATTTCAATATATAGTTGCTTTCTTTTGTGTTGATTTTGTAGTTGTTGCATAAAACGTTAACAATTTGTCGTTAATAGTACATATGTATACGAATTGCCTTTTGTATAACAATTAAAATGGAACAACGTCGATAAAGGAAGTGCACATTGAGTTCCGAGTGAGTTAGATTTTAAAATGACACTTAGAAATCGAAAATTGCTTGCAGAATCGAGTTGCGAATACGAAACACACTTAGAAATACAAGAGCTAAAAAAATTGCATATCCTATAATTAAGTTAATGCTCTGCGAGATTTGCTTGACCCCATTCTCTGGGCAAAAGGAAGGAAACTAATCGAGCCGCCGACTGCCGTCGCGGCCACCGTAACTATCTAAGTAACTTTAAAGCGAAACTAAGTTAAAATTAAACAAAAACAAATTCTTGGAAAGCTGTGCTATGGCTCTTTGCTAGCTCACTGATAAGCTTGGCTTATATCAATTTACTTTTGGCTTAACAATTTTCTGTGTAAGGCTGCTGTTGGTTTTGTTTTCCATCCCTGTCCTTTTTGTTTCCATTCCATTCCACTACTATCCATTCATTTCCGTTCTCATCGCTCTAGTTTTGGTTGAAAATAAAGGGTTCTCTGTGGGTTTTCCGGGTGGCTAAGGGGAACATAAATCTCAGAATATCTTCAGCTTCTGCAGGAAACGCAACAGGGGCGCACTGAGGCAGGCGGGCGGCGGCGTCGGCTGTCTGGTGGCCTGCTGCTGTCTCGGATTGGCGGCAAAAGAGGCTCTGCCGTACGCAATTCACGACTGCTCCCTCTTTTGCCTCTTTGGCTGCTAATTGCAATTGAGCGTGTTCTGGTTGGGGCTGCTGCGTGAGACGTTGTTGTGATTGATCTGGTTCGATTGCGTGATGCTGGCGCTGTCGCTCGTCTTCCACGACAGCAGCTTGTTGAGGAGGTGGTCCATGAACGGATTGTTACCCAGACGAGCCACCTGTGTTGGATGAGAGATTATAATAATTATTAGCTGGGAACGAACTAGAACATAAAGCTATAACTTATTCAAACCTTAAAAAGTTTTAATTAGTTAAATATTTCTAAAGTCAAAGCTTGGACTAAACCTTTACTAAATATATTGCTATACTTTATTGCTGTTTGTGAGTGTCTAAGTTCCAAGGAACTACTATTTCTCGTAATGGTCTCTCAGTACTAACCTCCGCCCGCGCCTCCGCATCAAGCGTCTCCAGAACCTTGCGTGTATACTGAAAGCTGCCCAGCTTTTCCAGCAAGGTGATGCAGTACTTCTTGACCTCAATGTCGTGCGTGCGCTGGCGTAATATGTCTGTGGATATAACCATAAGCCACAGCTTGATGAGTGGAAAGCCTTTTGGGTGAGGTCAGGACGCTGGTACTTACGTAAAACCTGTTTATCCTGCTTCTGGGTGCGAACCGCATGGATTACTGGGAAACCGAACTTGCCCTCTGTCAAATCCTCGGCGAAGCTCTTGTTTTCCGTGTACTACAGAGAAATGTCATTTATGATTAACCGATTTTTGCATTTCGATCCAATCCACTCACCTCCTTCAGACTCAGGTTGCAGTAATCGTCGCGTATCTGAAAGTACAAGCCCAGAATAGCCGTCAGCTTGGAATAGTCCTCCTTGTTGGAGCTAAACAACTGCATCAGGCGGATGGCCAGCATGAAAAGGCCGCCAGTTTTGCGCACAGTCATCAGCTTGTAATCGGACTCCGAGGGACACGTGAAGCTGTCGCGCCAATAGATCTCCATGCCCTGTCCACGATGCAGCTCCAGCAACTGTTCCGTGTACACCTTGGTGGCCTGCAAGAAATGCGAATTACTGGACATTCCATTCCATGGAGCTCGGGTTTCGTTCGTACCTCCGGGTGATCCAGCTGTTGCACCTTCTCCAGCGCCAGGAACAGGGCATAGTTGGCCGCATTTATGGTGCTGGCCACGCCATATATGGAATGCGCCACGGGCACACCTCTGCGAAGGATCGAATTGTCTTCAATATCATCAATGCTGTAAGTTAGTATCAAGAACACATAGGTATATAATAGCTGTGAGTTGATTAATCGTGTACAAGGCAGTTACTTCTATTCAACCTTAAAATTAAGTGTTTTTCTACGTTTTTTCATAAAATATTAATGTCTTTCTTTCCTAATGTTGAAAAGGAAAATTCGATTTGAAAATCTGTGATTAATAATTTTAGTTAGTTAATAGTAGTTAACAGAAAATTAACCAGTTAAAAAAAAAATTATAAAGAATTTTCAAAATTCTATATTTTTTTTTAATACTAATATAACTTATTAACAAAAATTTAATTTTGTGTTTGTGAAAGTATAGTCAAATGAAATATTTTTATTATGCTTAAGTCATTAGTTATGCAGTCAGAATTCTTATTCGCTGGGAAATACGATAATTCACTAATCAGCAGATGTTTTTGTGAAACCATTAATTTCAAATTACACCATATGCACACATACTGAATAGGAAAATATGGGGTTTTAAATAGAATTTACCAATTCGAGCGTGTATAAAGTTAGGAGAACTCGTCACGTGTCCACCACCGACTCCCCCAATAGGTGCTCCTCCCCTCCCTTGGCAGGCTAAGCATACATATTTATGAACATACGGTGGCCCCATAATAGATGTGTAAATTTAAGCCTCGCTTTAAGGCCTCCATCGCTTCAATAACTATGGTGCCCGGCGGGTAAAACGAGCTGGGCAGCTCAACATTTGCGTAATTAAAAAATGTTTGCGCTCCGCCAAAGCTGGCAAAGCCATTGGTAGGGAATATGGATGGTATGGGATGGCACGGGATTGGATGGTATGGTATGGTATGGTATGGTATGGTAGGAAGGCATGAAGGCGTGGGCGTTGAAGCGACAACGCACAAAGGGGCTGGGATATGGAAAGGACAAGGGGTGTTCAAGGCGGCGGAGGCTGGATGGTGATGGGGAAAATGAGGAAAACGGGGAAAACAGTGGGCGTGCTGCGTGGCAAGAGTTGTGACAATGCCTGTCGACTGGCGACGGGCTGACTAACTGACAATGGGCATAAGTGCATGAATGACGGACGGACGGACGGACGAGGGTCGGGGTACTTGGGCACTACTGACTGCTGTAACTGCTGGCATCGTTGTAAAACTAAGTTTTTGCCAATATGAAAATGCATTACTAAAAAGAAAAAAATCACCAAGAACATGCAGGCCACTTGGGGGAATGAGAATGGGCATGGGAATGCTGCCAAGGAACAATGCTGGGGATTTTAAGCAGAATTAAGGCCGTTTCAGAGTGTTTGCCTTTGAATGGTAGGCGACAGGTGGCCGGAGGCAGGACAGGATTAGCCCGAAAACGACATGAATACTTCCTTAGCTGCTGCTTGAAGATAGTCGCAAATCCCTTGCCACTTCGACTCGTTTTACTGCCTTTAATTGAATGGCGGCAGACACTTCAATTGGCTGAGTTCAAAGTTTAATTGTGGCGTTTCGACGTTGCCAAGCCAGCTCTTTCATCTCATTCCTCACATTTCACCCCCCTGGGCGCCTGGAGAAAAATCTAAATAATTTATGCAATTTCGGATTCGACAATGGAATGCAAAGAAATTCAATTGTAAACAGAAAAACCTGCGGGCTCATGATGAAATTTGGAAATTGATTTGAGGCTAGCGCAGAGCGCTCTGTTCAAATAAAATAGCCCACAAACGTGCGAGAACATTACTCAATATGGCCAAATCTATTTGGGGGACCGGAGTGAGTCACCGACCAAATGATAATACAAAAGTTTTATACAACATATGCGCGTTATGGAAATGAACTGCTGATGATGATAAGAACTTCTCGTGCGAGCATATGGCAAGCATTTCTACATATATGTAAGTAAGTTCCATATTTTTCGGGCGAGAAGAGATCCCCGTCATCACTTCCCCCAAGAACTTCACACTCGATTAGGCATTTAACTGGAATCCATCTAAACAAAGCAAATAAACTAAATGTATACAAATACAGGCTGTGCAAGTGTGAAGAAAGATTAAACATACTGGGAAGGGGTAAAAACAGGGTGAGGGGTCAAACGGTTGGGGGTTTTTTGGGGTACAAACAAGAGGTAAACAGAGCCAAACAGTGCAGAGCAGAAAAGCGAAAGAAGGCAAGGGTCAAAACTTAAAATTAAATCGCGCTATGCATGATTAGTTGACGTGCAATAATATCGACAGGTATTTAAGTACGGCCATAAAATTAGCACTGCTTTTGTACGGTTTCCTAATGACATTTGTAGTTTTTAGGTATATATATATTTTAGTAAACTAATATGCTATTTATGTTAGGAACTCTATTTTAAATATACATTTATAAGTATAAATAATACTTTTTTACGAAATGAACAATTGATTATATTATAAGACAAGAATTTTACAGTTACAAATAAATTTTTTCCCTAACTATTAATTTTAAATTACTCAACTCTTTTCTAAAAATCTCTAGATTATAGTACAAATGCAAATGGAATTATTCATGTCATACGTAAAGCCACCGATTACTGGGTATACAAAAACAGCCTCAAAACGACAATGTTTGTAAATCAATGCTGTGATATATTGGCGTGCAATTTAGGGCTATTAATCTGGCCGCAGCTGTATACTATATATAAATGATATACTCACAGTAAACTGGAATTGTGCAGCATCTGCACAATGTCCCCGATCTGCGCCAACTTTTCGCCCGGTATGAGCAACCAGTGATTGAAGGCCAAGGCCAACTCGGAGCGGAATTGTTTGCCAGGAATCTGTTGTATGTATGTGAAGGGCTGCAGCAGAATCTGGATAGCGTTTAACCATCGGTCGACGTCGTCATGTGCGAGCGGGTTTTTTGTGCGTGGGCCACATGTAAATAAACCCCAAAAGAAGTGGGTGGCGTGGGTCGCAGGGAATGGGAAGAGAAGAAGGACGAGAGAGCTAGTTAGTTAGTGTCTTTCGGGGGTGCCACTTTCAAATGTCAAAGTTCAGGGGTCCGGAAGGATTAAGCCGTGGGATAAGTACCTCATCCTGCTCCTTTAGCGTTGATTTATCTTTGGTCTTTTGCAATATGCTGTTCAGTTCCTCCATTGTTGTTGTTGCTGCTGTCGTTTTTGTTGTCGCTCCGCCGTGGCCTTGCGTGTATGTGCTTTTGTTGTTTTGATTGCGGGGGGTGGGCGAACGCGGGTGGGGCGTGCTTTTTGTTTACCGCTTGGCTCCGCGAGACGCGTGACTAGAATTGTTTGTGGGCCGCTCGTCGTTGGTCCAACTTGATTTTCGCGTAATCCGCACGGATCAAGGCAAATACACCACGGAAAGACCAAAAACAGAGTGTTATTGAAGTTCTTCCGCGGCCTGCGTATTAGAGGTGCGCGCGAAGCGATATTGGCATCGATAGACTCGAGGGTGCTTTTGTGCGGTTATCGATTCTACCAGGGATGAGAAATCTAGCCAAGTAGCGTTTGGCGGGAAATGGCCATTAATTAATTTATAAAAATATTGAACATAAAAATAAAAAAAATCAGATCATTTCATGTTGGTATGACCGAATCTCACAATGTTGAAAATATTAATTTATTTTTAAAGGACCATAGTAACGACTCCCACTTAATTAATGTAATGATGTGTTCAGATTTGCATACTATAAAATAAAAAAGAGTTTCTCAAATTATTTAAATCTAAAAAATAAATAATCCAAAAATCCAAATACTCGATTTTTTGCATGTTATCGATTACTCTTTCTCCTCCATTGCCATCCCTATTTTGCCTGCGTGGAAAATAGCTTTCTAGCTTAATTTTGTGTACATTTATTCGAATTCTACTAAAACTAATAACGAAAATCCGGCGAAAATGGCAGACGCAGCACCCATGCGTACCAACTGGAACCCGAGCATAAAGCACAACGAGATGGAGCGGTAGGAACCAGGCGAACAGTAACAAAACAAAGTCCGCCCTCACATGTCCCCATTGTTATTGTTGTCACAGGTGGATCTGCATATACCCCGCCTACATCAACAGCAAAAGGACCCGCCAGGAGGGCCGCCGGCTGCCCAAGGAGAACTGCGTGGACAACCCCACCTACATAGAGATCCGCGACGTGCTGTCCGTGTCCAACCTGCAGTTCCTCATGGAGAACATGAAGTACTGCCGCGAGAAGAGCAGCGAGCTCCAGTTCCGTGGCCGTGTGCGCGTCCAGCTGCGAAATGCCGACGGCACGCTCTTCAACAGCGACTTCCCCTCGCGCGAGTCCATAATGATGCACATCGCCAGCAAGATCCCGCAGCTGAAGACGCGCCAGAACAAACCCGGCGGCGAGTCGTACCACCAGCAGTCGCAGCCACAACAGAGTGCATCCGGATCCGGAGGTGGCGGTGGCAAGAAGGGAAAGGGCAAGCGCCGCTAATGACTTCTAGTGGCTTCTCGTTATTTGGTTTCTTTTGTAATAAACGCTGTAAACAAAGATTTCTGTGTGTTCTGGGCCAAGTTCAAGTGCGGGAATTCGGCCTTGGCACGCCAAAGTGTGCCAAAAAAAATTCGGTATAGTACTCAATTGGAGAACCCAGTTGGGAAATGTCTCAAGATCACACGAAGTCAGCATAAATTCCGGCGAACTGAAATCTAGAATCAACTGTCAGTCACGAACATCTACGATTTCACCTGGTCAGCGTTATAAAATCGGTTGTGCAGCGCAAATGCCCAAACAGTTTGAATTGGAGCACCCACAACGATGACGGGAAAGATACGGAAGATCAGTCTCTTTGGCTACATGTTAATACTTCTTCTAGCGGTTATCCATCTGCAGGCGAGTGCTGTTTCCACCACGACCAGTAAGTCGCCATCGACGGTGGCCACCTCCACCAAGGCTACGCGCAGGGTGAATCCCCTGACGGAGTCGAAGCTGGAGAAGAATTGCAAGGCTCTGTGCGAGCACTGCGGCTGTTTGGGCTTCTACTGCGGGGAGGAGTGTCTATGCGAGTGTAATGATGATAAATCCGATACCGAGTGCATACGAACCATGCAGATGAATGCCAAGACGCTGAATCTCCCCTTCGAGATAGTCATCCAGGGACCGAGTAGCAATCGGTTCGTGCGCAATGCCCAGCAATTCGAACAGAAACGCGATCTGGTGGCCAGGAGTGCCTCCGCTTCGGGTCAAGCGCCTCGAAATCGTCGCTCTAACATAACCATCTACAAGCCTTCCATGAAATCGGCCAATCAACCCACAGCCAATACCCTGGTTACTGCTTCCAAGGCTTCGGAGCTGGAGGTGACCAGGCACAAGAGGTCTGTCGATCAGCTGGAGTGGTTTAATGACTTCGCCAGCTCCTTGGTGCGACCCTCGCCCTTGGGCACCAGAGCTCAAAAGCAGCAGCGGGAGTCCAAGCCATCGCCTTTCAAGCGCCAAACTCCTCTGGAGGCGCCGGTTCGTCGGGAGCCGTGGTTCCTGGAGCAGGCTGCTCCCCGTCTGACTCGTCCTGCTCCCCTCAAGAAGGAGCAAATCTCTCGGAAGAATAAGAAGAGTCCTTTGTCCCGGAAGATGGCCAAAAGTAAAGCCAGCAAAGAGCAGCTCCGCAGGGAACCCGAGCGAGAAATTCGACCACTCCGCGATGCCCTACAGGTAGTGGAGCGGATTCCCAGGGTGCTCCAGGATACAGTGAGTCATCTGTCTTCGGATCCCCGTAGTGGGGATGTCTTCAGCTTGAATATTATGAACGAGGCATTGCCCCAGGAGAAGGATCGCGAGGATGAGGAGCGTGTGCCCCGGAGGCCAAGTGCAACCTTCCGCAATCAACGGCGTAATGAGATCGTTCCAGAGGCTGTGACCCTAGCTGCTCCAATGGACCTAGCACCTCGAGCTCGACTGGCACTTCCTGTCCAGCGAGGAGGTCTCCTGCTGCCCTGGCTAAGGCAGCGGCGTCTTATGCGCCTGCAGCAGGCTCGGGGGAATGTGTAGAAGCACTAATATAATAATATAATATCCCTTACTTTTACCATCATACTTTGTTGTATATTTTTAAGGCATCTTGGGCAATCACAAAATAAATTAGCAATCTAATGGCTTTTTTAATTTTCCACTTTTTAATTTTAAATATTCTTTGTATTAAATCACGTTTTCCACGTTAGTTTATCCTTATAGTTTTATTATATTCGGTGTTAATTTGTCCTATTATTCCTAAGGGATCTCTTAGGTAAGATTATTTTATTGCTAATCAAGTATAGTATTTAAGGTTTACAATGGCATTCATAAGTAATAGTAATAATTTTTTTAATTTTTTTAAAATATTTTTTCCATTTTTAGAAATTTTACGAAAGTTATAATTCCTTAACATAAAACCGTTACAACCTATGTACATTAGGGTGGACATTTTTAAGGTCTATTGAGCTCAGCATCTAAAATGGTAGGTTTCTGTGCCAAAAAAATTTATGTGAAAACAGACAAATTTTATTTCAACGTTTAGGCGGTGCAAAGTTTCAGTAAAATAACTTATATGAATCGTAATATATTTCTTCTTTCCCTAACTTGTCAACTTTTTGTTCCGTTCGAATAAAAGAGTCAAGGATAAGTTTATTTCATGAATATTAACAGTTAGACTTAGCCTAGCGTGTAGAGCTTCTGTCTCCGAACAAAAAGGACCGAGTTCGATCCCCGACCCACCATTATTTTTTTTTCTGTGACTTACACTAAAATTGAGATTCTATATTATAATTTTAAAGATCAACTGTAACTTTTGCGTTCGCCAATAAAAGTTATGGTAAAAGAAATGCTGACTATTATTTTTAAGTTGTTTAAGTTAAGTCTCCCAGGAACTTGAATTTTATCAACGACTTATCTCGGGAAAGTGATTAAGATACTTTTTGAAACAATGTAAAAATATAAAATCAAGTTTACGGCATCTAGATGAATCTGAAATATGCGTAGTAAACTTTAAACCCGTTGCGCACCGCCTGAAACTAATTATTTTTTACTTTTTCTTTCTTTTATGGATTTAGGATACAAAAAGGAAATTTATAAGAGGGTGAGAGTATGACATTAGAAATTTCATACAAAATAGGTCCACCCTAATGTACATATGCCCGACAAGTATGGGGTCCTCTCTTTTTAGCTCCCGCTCCGTGTTTCATCCGATTTGTTGGCAACAAGCGTCGTCTTCAGTCTGCCGAGACCGTTCATCTTCAGTGGTTGTCGCTGCTCCGCTGCAACAGGTAGTTGTCTGAACGGAACCCAATTGGTAAAAGGTGCATTGCCTTACCCGCTCGAAGCCCCACAAAGGGATTATGAAGTACAAAGAGAGGATCGGCGGTGGGGGGTTACTTTGTCTTCTTACCGTGCTGCGGGGAAACATATATGTAGTATATAGCCGTTGGGAGCGGAGGAAGCGGAGAAAATGCGTTTTGGGTGATGTTGTGAGTGGTTAAACATTACAAAGTGTCGTGAGAGTGAGAGAGTAACGACCCAGAGCCAATAAAAAACAAAGAGTGTATGTTTTCAATGTGTGCACAAAAACAACGTAGTAAACTGTCGGCGCGGGCCAAATAATTATTTAAAAGCCGAAATAATTCGAAATCAAAGAGAACGGTGCCAATACAAAGTAGCTTTTCAAGCGAGCAAAAATCAAGCAACCAGAGATCAACGGTCGCCTATCTTGTATCTAGTATTCGAAAGATGTGTGTATGGGTGCCTCTGGAGAACCAGATCGAGAATCTGGCTCTATCCACAGAAAACAACCTAGTGCATCAATTGAAAACCTATATTCAATCTGGAATTGATTTATGAAGCCGTGACTTTCCACTGAGAAACGAGGAAGTAGAGAATAAAAAGTATGCCTGTACTGATTGATATGGCTAATGGCTGCACTTGTTGCATTATCAACAAAAAGTTTTAAACACTTGTTGAGTTTTAATGGCTTAGTTTAGTGGATGTTGGTTTAATTTTGTAGTTTCTTTACTGGCGAAGCTTTTAAGTGGTCTACGCCTCTCCCTCTCTGATAAATAAAATCATGTAATAAACTGACGGGTTCCGTTCGAACCTTATCATGCCATATAAACAAAAACAAAGGCTTACTCACAGTGATAGTGACTTTTACTAAAGAACTCACAAACACCCGCACATGGCAACGGATAACTGCTAACAGCTGAATTTCGCTTTATTTGGGCACCGATTGCCTTTATCTTCAGCAATTAATGTGATAAGTTCAACCAACTGTTGCCCATATCTTCGGTATTTTAGAGGATGATCACGCACCGGCAGCCAGATAATCCACTTAATATTCAAGGTTTCTAAGACCCCAACCCACGATAATGATTTAATCAAATATTGAAATTTTAAATAATTGGAAAGTTCTTTAATTAATTCAATAATTTATAAATGGATTAAGTAGTTAGGATTGAACTTGAATATTAATTACATTCTTCTTGATTTTTTATTTTTAAAAAATCATTATACAAAATGAACAATTAAAGCGGATATGAACAAAGGGCTCCTAATGACTCAAATCTGACACATTCACTTTAAAAACTCCAATCATGTTTCAAAATTCAGTTACAGAATGACTCAGTGGCGCTGAGATCCAACATAGTCTTCCAAATCCACATCTAAACCACCCACCAACAAACCAGTTAGCAATCCAATCATGGAGCTGGCCCGCCGAGTGTCCGCTCGCTTTGAAACCAAAAGACTGCCGGAGGACGTGGACGATGGCCTGGAGACGCTGGAGGAGTACAAGCAGCGCTGGCGTTCCGTCCGCATCATCTACTTCACCATGTTCCTGATGGCGCTGGGCTTCAGCATCATTCTCACAGGCATTTGGCCCTACCTCAACAAGGTGGGAGTTGCGAAACAGCAATAAAATTCCTCGGTTCTTCAAGCCAATCTCTCTTCAGCTAGATCCCGATGCTGGCAAGGAGTTCATGGGCCTCATTGTGGCCGCCAATCCACTGGGACAAATGATCTTTAGCCCCATCTTCGGGTGGTGGGGCAATAAGCTGGGCAAGATTCGACTGCCCCTGCTCATCTCGTTGGCCCTGTTCACCCTGGCCAGTGGAATATACTCGTCGCTGGAACTGCGTCCGGATAACGTCAAGTACTGGATGCTCTCCTCGCGTTTCCTCATCGGAGTTAGCTCGGCCAATATTGCCCTGTGCCGGTCGTACTTGTCAGCTGCCACGCGACTCAGCGAACGTACGCATGCGGTTTCAATGGTGTCACTGGCCCAGGTTCTGGGCTTCATCATTGGTCCGACTCTGCAGGCGGCCGTCACCCCGCTTGGAAGTGAGGGGCACGTTTGGCTGGGGGGATTGATGCACTTCAACATGTACACGGCATCCGGATGGATTAATGTGGTGATGAGCATTGGAAACTTTATGATGTTTCTTCCCGGTGTGTTTGAGGTGAATCACAAGGTAACTGAGTTTAGTTAAAAGTTGTATTAAATAGGGATTTCCTTTCAGGAGCACAAAATCGCTGCTCGCGAGGTCATGGTAATTCAGGGCGGGACATCGGAGAGAGAGACTTGGAAAGGCATCAAGCCAAACTATTACTCCGCCTGGACTTTGATCGTCGCCTTCTTTGTTCTGGTATTCAACTTTGTTCTGCTGGAGACGTGAGTGTTGCCTTGATTATGAAATTTCCCGGAACTCGAATGACTTTCTCTCTCCCCCCCACAGATTGGGCACATCCCTGACCATGGACATGTTCGCTTGGACCGACCACGAGGCCCTCTGGTACATGGGCATCATGATGACCACCGCCGCCATTGTCTCCTTGATCACGTTTGTCCTAATTGGACCCATGTGCAAGATCATTTCCGAACGTTATGTGCTCATCTGGGGCGGATTCTTACTGATGTTTCTCGGTCGCATGCTCTTCGTGCCTTGGGGTCCGGATCCGCCCAAATTGGCGCAGCCCTTCAATGCCAGTTTGAATCTGACCAAAGACGATCCCCTCTTTTTGGGTTGCCCTGTTGAAGAACAGCCGTGGTGCAGCGAACTGCCGGCTCTGACCTTTACGCAGTTCCTCATTGGATTTGCTCTCACCTCGGTGGGATATCCCATTGGTGTGACTCTCATCCAGACGATATTCTCAAAGGTTCTGGGGCCTCGGCCGCAAGGCGTCTGGATGGGCTTTCTGACCGGATCGGGCTGTCTGTCCCGCTGCCTTGGTCCAGTTTTTGTGGGATCAATCTACACTCGGTTGGGCACGTTCTGGACCTTTTACGTTACCTCGTTCATGATGTTCGTTTCAATGCTTTGGCTGCAATTCAGCAAGTGAGTCAAGTTACATGCCGTACTTACAGGCGGTTCCCTGGAATTAATTAAACCTCGTTATCTTTCCTAGCCGATTACTTATCCCTCCAACATTCGAGAGGGCCACGCCTGTGGAGCTGCAAGAACTAAACAAGCACAATGGTGGGAAGCAGGAGGACCACTCACCCGAAGAGCCCATTTCGGTGAAGAAGGGCAGCTATCACTCCCTAGCCGATGACGCGTAGCGGAAGGAACGCCTCTAGCTCTAAGACACAAATCGTTGCAATACTGCCCCTTAAACTAGCTTTAAAATACATGTTTATTTTTGCATATTTTCGACTGCTTATGCTTTTATTGGTACTCGAATCTCTGTGGATGTATGGGGGAGCACGTCGTTGTCTAGTCTTTTAGGCATGGTTTGCATATAAGGAGGATGCGTCGACAAGTGTTTCCATCTTCTTGTTTAAGTATACGAATTATGGTTAGTTTAGGCTTAGTAAAATACGCGTGGTTTACCAAGGCGGCAGCCACAATTGTGAAAATGTCGTCGGCATCAGCATGTGCTGTTGGTGTTGTTGATGGTAGTACGCCGCTGGCGACCACAAGAGCAGCCAGCAGTCCCCACCCGCCGTCCTTTGGTTGCTGGGTGTGTGATAGAGAGTGTGCCCCATGGGCTGGGACATAGACATGGGCAGGGGCATGGGTAGTGCAACCGCCACTCAGCTGCTGCCGTGATAGTAAAACTCATCTCAGTAGGGCGCGTATCGGCGACCCGGGGGCGATGGACCACGTATTCCGCGAGACGAAATCATGCGCTCGTCGAATGCGTCGCGACTGAAGTCCTCGTAGCCGTGAGGAGTGGGCGAGCTGAAAAGAGGGGAGAAAGACAAACATATTAACAACTTAAAAAGGTTTCAAAACTTGTGTAATAAGTAGGGTCAATACAGGCTTGATCGAAACGAATTGCAATTCTGCACACATCAGTTAATTCCATTTTACAAAACACAGGAGTGACTAAATGGCTTTGTCATGGCCCTAGGCCTAAAAATGGACGTGGCACCTACCCGTAGCGACTCATTCCGTTGCTGCTGCGCGGTGGAGGCGGCGAGCGGCGGCTGAACATGGTGTCGTATCCGCGCGAGACGCTACAGGAGCGCAGGCTGCCGCTCAAGGGGGGCGGCAGGGGCATGGGTTCGCGGCGCGAGATGGGCGGCGGCGGGAAGTCGCGCATGCGCGAAGTCTGATAGCGACGCTCGTACAGATCGCGTGAGTCCTCGAAGCGGCGGTCATAGTAGTCATAGTCCTGCGGGAGGGAAAACAAGGATTACATTAGTGGCTGAATAAACTGGCAGCATGATATGCATGGGAAATGGGGAAATGGATTGATGATTTGATCTGGGGGGCAAATGGTTGCTGAATTTACCCTAAAGCCATCCATGATGCGGTCACGCAGGAACGCCGGCGGCGGTGGCGGATACGGGTCACGACCGTACATGCGATCTCTGTAGCCGCCGGCGCTGAGCGGTGAGGGCGGCTCGCGTCCGCCTCCGGCGCTGCCGTACAGTCGCGGACACTCTTTCGACCAATGCCCGGATCTTCCGCACCGATAGCACTGCTCCGGATCGCCCATGCCCGGCTTGGGCCGCACACGACTGGTCGACACTTGAACCTTGAGCGGCTGGCCATCGACGACGCGACCGTTCAGCTCCTTGATGGCATCCTGAACATCACCGACACAGTCCAGATGGACGAAACCATAGTTGCGCACAATGTCGCACTCGACGACGGTGCCGTATTTCTGAAACAATTCCCGCACCTCCGGCGCCCGCGTCTTGTCCGTTAGATTTCCCACGAAGATTTTCGTGGTCGGTGTATTGGGCGCCCGCCGGCTCTTGGCCGCCTCCACCTTGATGGCGAACTCGTTCAGCGTATAACCGTTCAGATTCTGTATGGCATCGCGACCCTGCTGCTCCGTCTCCATGTGGACGAAGCCATAGTTCTTCACCACGTCGCACTCGACGACGGTACCGTACTTCTCGAAGAGCGCCCGCAACTCGGTGGCCTGCGTCTTCTCGTCGAGATTCCCGATGAACAACTTGAACGTGCCGGCTCCGGGCATGGCGGCAGCGGGTTCCGCAGCGTGGTCGTCCACGGTTATTTCGTTTCTAGCACTCAGGGTGGGGGAATCCCGAAAAATGGCTATCTACGCGGCGGCGGCGGCTGCGTCGGATAGATGTATGTATGTATGTGAATATCGCGGTTGGGCGACGACTGCGGCGGACAAACGCGATACCTCAAGGGAAGAGAGAAGACAGGGCATTGTTGTTTTTTACGCTGTTTTTGGTAGCTATTACGGGCAAGGGGAAACATTTAGGCAGCAGAACAAGGAGCGCGATTACCAGTAATCTCTATATATTCCGTTTTTCTCTATTTCTTTATTGGCGTTGGCATTATTCTGGCCCTAACGCATACACAAAAAAAAGATGGCGGCGGCTAGAGTTCACATTTTCTCACGGTTCTCGTTGCTTTCATTGGCGTGGCTTTCAAGTGCGGTACGAGTAATGGGGGGCGGACTTACCTGATCGGTGGGGCTGCAAATAAAAATTTAAACGGACAGCTCAGCTTTTACTTTTTTATTTCCCAGACGTGCGGCAGAATTTTCCAATCGATTTGCTCCAGTTTCGCAGTATGACCGTTTGACACCTGAAAAGATGTGACCTGAGAACACGCCTGCTGAAATACCAATTGTACACACCAGGGTCTCACTAGTCCTGTTAAATAATCCAAAATGTTAACATCCAGTTGGAAAGTTGAAATATTTAAAAGCGTAGCGATCAGCATTAAACTTGTTATGAGTTATGAAATAAATATATATTAAAATATATTTAAAATTTGGTAGATTAAAAAAATGTAAACACTTAAAAGGATATTAAATGTTTTAAATTATTCTTTACCATTTCCAAAATTAGGGTGACCGTTTTCCGATCGCCGAACAACTGTTTCTCAGAAGAGTGTTGGTTAAGGCTTTACCAACACTAGGCAGCCACAAAAAAGCGCGAAGGAGTCTCAATTTGGACAAAGTTAATGCGAAATAAGGGAATTGCGAGCGATCATGGAGACGCCGACCGGAAGTGGGTGCTCCACGCGATCCGCTCGCACGGCCACTCCGCGCCTCTCGGAGCGCAAGCGGCAACTGTTCGGCAGTCCGGGCGCAAGGCTGCGAAAGATCAACGACCATGACGAGGATGAGGACGTAGACAGTCTGGGGGTCTCGCCGCTAAAGCCCCGTGTGGTGGCCAACAAGCAGGGCAGGAGTCTCTTCCCCGCAGGCACCGGCAAACTGAGGGGCAGTGCCAACAGCAGTCCGGAGACCAACAAGGAGAACAAGAAAACCCGTGGCGGAGTCGGCGTGACTGCCACGGCGGAGCAACTGCCCCAGTTGTTTACCACCACCATGCGGCTGAATAGCAACAGCAGCAGCAACAGTCGCAACAGCACTCCCCGCACACCCAATATACGTGCCAAGCGAGCGGATTCATCGATGTCTTCGCCCACCTCCTCATCGGTGGGATCGCCATCGCCACGGGGCAAAGCCAGGCCAATGCAGGAGATCAGGAGCAGTTGCAGACGCAGTCCTCGAACCTCGAATGCGCAGAAGAATCAGGAAGACCTCTCTTCCCCAGAAACTTTCCAAAAGCGACTAAGCAAGGTGGCTGCTATGATGATGAAGCGGCAGTTTTCGAAAACTGATGTGGGATCACCAAAAGGAAGGCACAGTCACAACTTAAAGACCACGGCCCAAATACATACCATCAAACCGAAAAGGGCGAGCCCGGAAAGCAGCTCTAAACGACGCAAATCTCCCATTAGAGTGTCCGATTCTGAGGATGAGGAACCCCCAATAAGTAAAACCTCAAGGAAGAATGAAGCGGTCCTCAAACAGAGCAAGATCGGGACAGCGAGAATGAGGAATAGGCTGAAGAACTCATCGTCAAAGGAAACAGATAGCAGCTGTCCCAAGCCATCCCCCAAAGTACCTGTCATAAAACCAAAACCGGAGCCTCTGGAAAACCGAAGTAGGAATCCAAAAAGTCCTATTGAAATGGATGTTATTGAAACCCCAACCGTGAACCCAAGAAACAGCACGAGAAGAACTAAATCCCCAGTTAAAGTGACCACTTTGAATGAAGAAGAAAAAACCTTAAAAGAGAATGCAGAAAACAGTGCTAGAAGATCGAAGTCACCAGTTGAACTATCCAGTTCGGAGATTGTTAAAAGCACAGCCAAGAGTCAAGAAAATAGCAGCAATAGCTTAACATTTCCACTTGAAGTTCCCTCTTTGGATGAAGAAGCGGCCAATCGTAAGAGCCTAAAGCGAGGGCATCTGGAGACGTTATCCAGCCTAACTGCTTCTTCAACAGAGTCCGATTCCGGATCCCCACAAAGCAAGATGCGTAAGATGACGTTGAAGAGCAGCATTCCCACCGTGGCATTCTATTCTCATAGTGGAGCAACTACTACAAAATCGAAAAGTTCGCGTAACACACCCAAGAGCCTTATCCGACGACCGACCAAAATCTCGCCAACCGCCCGCCCAGTCCTGGGTATAAATAAGGGAGTCCACCACAAAATACGCAAGCGCCACAGTCTACCCACCCGACTGCCAGCCACCGACTTGGACAACATTCTCAACTCGCTGAGCAACGAAAGGCTAAAGAACCTGATCACCACCAAGCGAGAGGAGCGAGCCAAGGTTGAGGAAGTCCATGAGATCTTGCGCAGTGCCAGGGATCCGATCAAAATGGCCAAACCATTGAGTGTGATCGAAGCCGACGATGCCAACAACAATAACAATATGGCAGAGCCCAAGTGGCAAGAGATCTCCGCCGACTTCTCCGACCTCAGTGACGATGAGGACAAGGCGTTGATCGAGGATCCCTTTATAGAGTTGGAGCCCATTATACCGATAATTCGACACGAGCCGAGCCACACATCGCCACCCGTTGATCCGACGGATCTCAGCAAGCGCAAGTTCTTCAAGTCAGGCCGGCGGAGCAGCACTTGCATGGAGGTAAGGATCACGGACAACATCCGAGCCAGCGTCAGCCAGGGCAAGATCGCCCTGGTCCAAACTCCACGCAGGAAGCCGCGACAAGTGCGTGTGAAGTCGTCAACGATTTTTTCCGCAGAGCAAGCAACCGTTGATGCGATTCTAAAGAACTTGGACGACACGGTGGTGGACGAGATTGTGGAATCGAAGCCGGTGTCGCAGATTACGGCCATGAAAGCGGAGGACATACCCATGGAAACGGAGTTTTTAGCGGATATAATTGAGTATGCACCAGAAACAACAGATGCAATCATCGATCCATTTGCTGAGTTTCGTCAACGCTTGCCATATCAAACCGATGATCCTGAAGTCGTGGAGCAGCAGCAAATCTTACTCGAGTTCCTCATTAGTAACAACATTTGCACGGAAGAGAACTTTGAGATTTTCATCGCGAGTCCGGACAATCACAAGGAGGAGGCCAATCGGATTGTCGACGAATTGTATATGGTGGTTAACAGCGAAGAGGCTGCGCAGCTCGCTCAGATGGAGGCCCTGCCGGAACCAGTGATGGATATTCCACCGCATCAGGATCCTCCTGCAATGGAGGAAGTCCAGCCGCGGCTATTTCCCATATTCACGCAACGCCTGCAGCCCGTTGTCCAGAAATCGATGCGTCGTCGGCCGGATACTTCGATGAAATTGCTATCAGCAGCTGGGGGATCCAATCAGTACCAGATCGATGCAGGTCAGAAGGCTTTTGGCGCCCGGCAGTGTCAGCAGTGCGGACTGGTGTACACCGTTCACGAACCGGAGGAGGAGCAGCTGCATCGGGAGTACCACAACTCAATCCATGTGCTGCGATTCAAGGGGTGGATCGACGAGGACATTGTGGCCGTTTATCCGGAGTGGGCCAGCGATGGTCGGATTATACGGATAAATGAACGCGCACCGGCAGCCCGACTGGAGAGACTCCGGGACCTCATCGGAGTGGTGGACAAGGAGCTGGGCTACTCCTCGTACATTGTGCCAAAAATCTTTGTGGCCTTCATGGCGGTGCGGAAGCAACAGATTGTGGGTTTCTGCCTGGTGCAGCCCCTGTCGCAGGCCCATCGGTTTATCCAGGTCGACGGCACGGATTACTTTAGTGAGGAGAGCTACCCGGCCAGGTGAGAATGTTAAAATGTTTTTTTTATGTCACCAGCTAATCTTTTGCCATTTCCAGTTGCGGCGTGTCACGCATCTGGGTTTCACCACTGCAGCGGCGCAGCGGAATAGCCAAGAAGCTGTTGAGGGTCGTCCAGTGCCACACGGTGCTTGGTCAGGAGATCGCCAAGGAGTGGATCGCCTTCAGCACACCCACCGACGATGGACGAGCTCTGGCGCGCCATTTCACCGGGTTGGATAACTTTCTGACCTACGACCAGTGATGGGGGAAAACGGCTATTGAATAGCTGGATTATTTTTGAGTTAGGATTGCTTCGGAACCTGTAATAGTTGATAAGTAAATGCGATTATGTTACAAGCGGCGAGAAGGACGCGGCATTTATTTTGTTTTCATTGGTGGGTCTGAATATGCCCTTTTTTTTGCAATAAATTTTGATTTCACACCTTTGGATAGCGTTAATTTGGAAAATATAGAAATATTGTTTCATACTAGACTTGTTTTATAAGGGTGGGATCTGAAATAGGTTCTAAATAGGTTCTGATACAGTCATTCAAAAGAAACTTGGAAAAAGTTTCTTTTCCTTCCTTTTGTTCAAAAATTGCCTATAAGTTTATAAAGAATTTGTTATACTTACAGAGTTAGTTGTAAAACAAACATTTTGAAAAAAAGGTTTTTTTTAATTTTAAGTGCCTAAAGGTATGCAACAAGTTATTTTTAGCATGCACGTTCGCGATCGATAAGTAGTTATCGATCGCTTGCAACCCTGCGGCACAGCCAACAAGTGCCACCACTAACTAACTGAGCCAGGCTTTGGGCGTTGTTTTCGTAGCTGCAAAGTGGCTGAAATTACTACCTTTTGGGACTTTAAGAAGTTAATACACTTGAATGGGACTTGTGCCAATCTCAGTGAGCTCCAATCGTGCGCAAATGGTGAGTGCAGGTCATGTTAAAACGGGAAAATCCGAAGCTGCTGGCTTAGTTTGCTTTGGTGACGCCACGCCCAATGTGACAAATTGGAATCGGAATTGGTGGCAATTGGTTTCGGGGTGCAAGTGTGGCATGCAGCGTGGTGGTTGAACCAGAACTGCATTCTCATGGTTACCTCTTGTTTTCTCCTTCCAGACAAGTGAGCCTTGTGCAGCAGGCTATTGACCGCGTTTTCAGGTACCACACCCCTAAAAGACTATGTCCACAATCGAAGAGGAACGCAAGGCGTACGAAAATAATCCATACTTCACCGGCCACATCTACGGCAACTTCTCGCCGTTTTATGTGACCATTGCCATCTGCACGGTTGTCCTGGGCACGATCATCATACTGAACATCATCCTCGGCTGCTGCTCCAAGCACCGCAAGTACTGGCAGGACAGGCACACGGGCAACCGCTGGTTGGTTTCCATTTGGTCCGCCACGCCCCACAACCAGCCGCCACTGGATTTCACTGAACTAAAAGACGCCTCCTACTTCCAGCGTTTCCATGTGAGTGAATATAGAGATCTCCCATGTTTGCTCTAATTGGGTCTTTTAAAATAGTCTCTAAAAATTTCTTGCAAGAAATTCAGAAACCGTTATAGAAATTAGATAATTAATTTACAAATTTTCATTAAGAAAACCATTTTAGAACCTACTAAAACATTTAAGAACCTACTAAAAAACGATCGAAAGATCTTCCACACCTCGAAAATCAGATTTGTTAAAATTATAAATGAAGAAACATTCTGAATACAAACTTCTGGTTCTTCCAGCCCACTACCCATCAGCAAGTGTTTCCCGACGACGTTGTGATTGGCGTTGACGACTTGGAGCCCGTGCACTCGGCGCATCATCATCACCAGCAGCAACACCAGCGTCCACCACGTCCTGAGGGTCGCACTCTGCACCAGCAACGACAGCGCGAGGAATACGTGGAGCTGCAGAAGCGTGAGAGCGATATCTAAGTAGTAATGGCTCTATACTTCCTTTATCCCGCCGTGGCCGCCATCGCCATGTTCATCGTAGGCGTGATCATTGTCATGCTGCGCTATGGACCCCGTTTGTGCGGTCTGCGCCACCATGCCCTGCCGGACGACGACGACCTGCGGGGGAAGACGTACGAGCATGAGATTAGCTATGCTTAATCTCCTTCGGGGGTGTCCCAGAAATTTCTTCCAACCAAAAGTGCCCCAGAAACCTCTTTACATTTCAGTAAATACTTAAGGATCAACAGAATAGTAGGCTTGTTTCTAAAGTCGATCAAACTTTTTTCGAAACACAAAAAAAAAATTGGGAGTTTTGGGGCACAACAAGTTTTTTTTTGAAATTTTGTTCAACCAACATCCGCAAAAATAATTTAACATTTATGGACACCCCTCCTTATAATTTACATACTTCTTACATACGAATTGCTTCTTATATATCTCTCAAAAACTAATCCTAGCTGCTGTAAGACCCCACTAACCTTTCTGCACCCAACAACCATAATTATTTTGCATGCAGTACAAATAGCTTCATTAGCAACTAGTTTTGTTTGAGCCGTTTCCATTTCATTAATCACAATCAGACAATGTGCCTTCAATGTAGAGACTCGTAAGAAAATTATACCGTCCAAGCGTCTTTTAGTGCCGTAAGATCGAACTGTATTTAAATTTAATGGTTTACCCTTTTTGGGTAGTCTACAGATGCTGCATTTAATGTTGTCCAATATTTTTATAAAACATATCAACATACCACAGTTAATGCAAACTATATACATTTGTATTCGTCCATTTAGTTTTCTAATATTGTATCCCGAAATGACATCAAATAAATCTTCAAGTTACGGCAAATAAAAGTTAATGTGTTTGATTAAAAAGTTCATTACAGATACCAACATCCTAAAGTTCAACCAAACCATTTCACTTAATGGTCAGCAAAGTTTCTGTAAAGAAAATTAGTCAAGCAATAGAGCCGAATATATTTGTAATTCATAAATTTCACAGATTTTAAATCAAAATATGCTAAACAACAATGTCTTATTCAATAGAACATTCTACGATAATAATAGAAATTAATACAAAGCATTCGGAATAAGGTATAAGTACAAAAGAAACGAATAATTAGGGATGCAGAAAATTAAATTTAAGATCTACTTCTTCTTAGAGGGCTTTTTAGGGTTCTTCCGCACATGACGATCCGATTGTTTCCCGGGAGCGACCAACTCATAGCGAAAGATAATGCAACGCCGGTCAAAGAAGGTCTTTAAGTCTTTGGGATCGTAGCGATGACCCATGTGCTTCAAGTATAAATAGACTTCTTGTAAATCAATGGGTTCATACATGAGAACACTTTCGTGCAGTTGCGGATTGGCGCAGAGAAGATTGTGCCAGGCGATGTGGAGCGGCACCAGCGGCTGTGCAGTCTTCTTGGAAACGTTCGTTTGCATGACAAAGGTCTCGAAGTCATCGCAAAGACTCGGTGGAAGTGATTGGGAAAAACGCAGTAGCTCCTCGCCAGAGGCATCTTTAAATTTGAAATCCTTTTTGGGCTCAGTTGGCGTCAGGGAGGCTTCTGTTGTTGATTTTCTTAGTTTTGAGAGGGGTTTCTCCATCATTACGGGAGTCGATTTGGAACGGACAATGGGCTCTGGTCTAGTTGGCAAGACATGAACAGCGGAGGTCTGCATAATAGGATGCGTTTGATTGTAGATAAATTCAAGCATTTTCACGGCCTGTTTGCGTTTCAGAGGTTTTATGCCGTAGTTGTAAAGTCGCTGTAGAATCTCTGATTCCGAAAGTGTCGTGAAATCTGGCTTGGGGGTATGACAAACGCGTACGGTGTACACATTTCCATCCACCTCCACCTGATCAGGCACATCTGAAGATTGCTTCCTTGGAGCACTTGGCTCAGGAGTTGCCGTGGTTTTAATCTCCCCCTGTAACAAAAGATCCAGACCACTAGGCATGACATTTGACTTCGCAGCAATAGAGGCGTCCTTTGTGTTTTGAAAAACCATCTGATCAAATTCATCAAAGTCGTCATCAGAATTTTTATCTGGCTTGCTTATTTTCTTCAGCAGTTCATTAAACTTGTGGCTACTCCTGCGGGACAAAGGCTTAACAGGTGCATCCAAAAACGAAGCTTCTGCCCAGTTGATATCGCCATTTGATGGGGAGTCTCTTCGGGCGGGGCTCTGGAGATCGGAGAGGCTAAACGGCTGGGATGGAGCAGCATCAAGAATGCCAAACTCAGCACGCTCCTTGCTAAGAGCACTCTGGTTTGGGGAATGTGAACTTTGTGACACATTTCCGTCCGTTGAAAAAGCCATTAGAAAGGCATCCAGATCGTCTTCAGTTTGGAAATGTGGAACAGCACGTTTTTTGGATACCGGAGAAGCAAAACAGCTGTCTGAGCTGTCCTCGCCAACAACCAGATCCTTAACCGTCTTATTGGCCTTCCAGATGGAGTAATTTATTTCCTCATCGGAGAGCAAAACCACATCGTTTTCGTCCTCGCTGTTTTGAGTTAAATCCACACTTGCATCCGAGTGTCTATAGGGAGAGGCCACAGACGATACCCTCTTCTCAGGTGATAAGTTCATTTTCCAATTTAACGGGCTTTTGAAGCTGTGATCCGTTGATAAACTAACGCTCCTTCGCATTGAGTTCTTCGAGAAGTTCAAATCACTAAAGCTCGAACTGCGTTGAGTGTCATTTGGAGTGGTTAGAATATCTAAATGAAATGATGACTGCTCGGAACTCGTCGTGTCTTTTCCGGTTGTGAAGCAAAAGTCATCCTTATCCTCATCTTCTTCTGCTTTCCATAAAGGAAATGTATCGACTTTCGCATACTTCAAGAACAACTCCTTCGATATGGGACAGCTTTCTTCCTGGGAACTGAAACTTCGGTGTATATCTGAGTCTGTTTTAGATGGTTCTATTTTTGGGGTTGGTTCATTAAAATCTGCCATTTCAAACTCTTGGGTTAGGTCAATAAACTCATTTATTGGTGTTTCTGGAGAAATAAAAACGTGGTTATAATTTGGTTTATTAAAACTCCACAAATCACCTACCTTCAAAAGAAATCGTCTCCTGTGTAACGTTAAAAACAGTCTTTACTAAAGGAAAATTAAAAAGCAGTTTAGAATACTTTTTCTCCTCTCTATAAATCAACATTCTCACCTTCATCACTGGAACTAGAGAACACTTCATAGGTGGTTATTTGACTAGCTTCTTCAATGCTGGATTTAATTTCAAATTCCTTCACCGGAGAAGATTTTTCACTTATACTGTCATTCTTGTAGACCTTCATGGAAAGTTCCTTTACCTCTTTGGGTTCGTTCGTGATGGAAGCCGTTGCTATATCCGGTTCGTCATCAGAATCCGCAAAGAGATCGGGGGAGGTGCAGCGAGTAGTTTGGGTGGGAATGCTTAGGCTGGCTTTTGAGGTTATCGGTTCCAAGTTTTCTTTATCATCCACCCCCATCTTTGGACGCTTATCTGGCGGCTCCTTAGATGGACTGCTACTAGTCGAGGACGTTTCGGTCTCCGCATTTTCTCCCACCTTGGAGTCATCTTCGATCATGTTCTCTGCCACCAGCTTTTCCAACTCATCTAGTTCCTCAGCCACTTGTTGTTCCAACTTTTGTTCATCACCAAAATGTTTTTCCAACTCGGCATAGACCAGTTCAAGTTGCTGCCTTAACTGGCGGGATTTCTGGGTTTCACGCCCTGGAGATAAATCTCTTCCCTGTATTGCAGCAAAATTCTTGAGAAGATGGTGGGCAGGCGTTTGACTCACTTCAACCAAGTCAGTTACGTAGTATACACTTAAATCTTCGATGGCACCTTCGCTCGGTTCTCGAAGGATTCGAGATTCATTTTTTACTCTGAGTGGCTGAAGGAACGAACTGATCACTATATAGGGCGGCATCAAACCGTCTTTACCATCAGGTTCCTTTGTGCGCACTTGTTGAGCCAGCAATGCTGACACTTTCTCCTCCAGCTTCTTCTTTTGCACTTCGGGATTGCGTAAAGTTAGGGCAGTAAACTTATTGGCCCATTTTCCGCGTCTTCCTCCCCTTCCAGCCACCACAGGCAGGACCGCAAGGGATTTGTAATCTGAAAGTTGAATGAAGGATAGAAGAACTTTCCCTTTTGAAAACATCAATAAATCCTACTCACCTTCCTTGGCGGCTGTGCGAAAGCCGTACTTCTGCAGTTTGAGCCGTATTTTCTCCGTTTTCTCCACTTCATCATCCATGAGGTCAACCACTGCATCCTCCTTGTCGTTCAAGCGCAGGCGTCCCTGCTTCTCAGCCTCTGACTTGGACAGCGCCAGCGCCATTTCAATGTCATCCGGACTGAAGTTGTCCGCTATACAGTGCTGGGCGGTCACCTCGGCGAAGATCTGCTCGTTCCTTAGGAAGTTACTGATGCTAGGCTGCTGTTTACTCTTCCCGCGTCCTCGACGGGAACCAGCCGATGTTGATCCACTGCTCCCCTTGAGTTTGGGTGCCTTTTTGGGTTTGGGTCCAGGTTTTTCGAACACATTGCTGGCGCGTATTGGTTTGATTTTGGGTGCAGGGGGATCAGGTTCTGCGGGAGATGTGGCAAGCTCTCCAGCATCCTCGGGTGGACCAAAAAAGTTGGACAGCGATAATGTATCAGCCGATGCTTTGGTGCTTCGCGTCGATCTTCGAATGAAAGGAAAACAAAGTCCATGGTTAAATAACTACAAACATTTTATTGATTAACAAGCTGGTTTGAATTAAAGTTACCGAGGCTGCAGGTTTTTGAAGTTCGCCCGCCGCGTCTTGCGATCCATTATAGATTCCTCTGCTCCTCGCTCTCCTTAAGCGCCTCCTCAATGAATTTCGATGTCCTCGGGGCGCCAAAGTCGAAGAGTCCCTTTCTATCGCGCTCCTGTTCCGTCTGAGCCACTGCCTGGGACAACTTTTCGTTGGCAATACGCTGGATGGGCGTCAAACTAGAAGGGGTTACACGTTAAAGTCCTATTTATCAGAAATAACTCCACAGAATATTCACCTCCAAATTCCGAATAACAACGTTCCACCGGCCAACAGGGCATAGGCAAATCGATTGCGGTACGTAAAGGATGGTGTGCCGTGGGTGCGTCTGGGCTTCCGCTTGGTGGTGTCAACAGGATCCATTGCTGCAATTGCCACTGAATTATATAATTAAATACATTTTACCCGGTAAAAATCAAGAAAACATGCTTCAACTTGGCGTTGCTGGTTTAGGGTTGCCAGGCCTTGCCAAACCAAATCAAAACAAGTTAAAGTAATACCTGAAGTAGCTGATAATTTATTTTAAAATTTTTAATTAAATCTATAGTTCAGTTTATAAATAAAATTTCTTAAAGATAGTTATTAAACTATTGTTAAGGGTATTCCCTCCTTTGTTTGAATTTTGGTTATCTAGTTTCCAAAAGTTAATATAGTTCGTTGTCTAGTCTAATTTTATTTTAAATTACAATTAAAATAAAAACAAGTTAAAATAAAAAAAAATATATATGTAAAAGGAAACCCTTATTACCGACCAGCTGTTTGAATGCACCTGCAGCAGTGTCGACAACCCTGTCCCCAAGCGAGTTGGCAGCCCCCGCCAATGTATATGCGTAATTAACGCTAATTAAGCAGAGAAAACAATTTAGTTTCATTCGATTCAATAAAGTGTGGGTGCACACGTCACTGGGAATTTGAATAACAGAGCGAACTTCGACTGTAAGTGGAGTGTGAAAACTGATAACCGACGGACCCAGAGACAACTACAACTGCATAGGCGTAATCCACGCAGGCAACAACAACTATAATCGTTAGACAAAGGGTACTAGTGCGAGTACAGTAAACAAAAACAAAAGCAGCGAGATAAGCGACAAAAGACAAAGCAGAAGAGTTCAACTCGCCCGTTGGCAGAAATTGGTACAATTATTTTGCAGAAACGGCAAAAAGAAAACAACAAAACACGAATCGAAAACAGCAGGAAATCAGAAGAGGGCGATTAATCATACATTTTTCGATACGCCCATTCCGCGGGACTCGGTTCCAATCGCTGGTCAGTACGGATTGAGCCAGCCGTGAGTTGAGATGGCGCGCGAGGACGAGGAACGCATCGTGGACAATGAGGAGGTGTCGCATCCGACGGAGGCGGACGAGGTGGCTCCGGGACGCGGCGGTCGGCGGGACAACGAGCTGAGCCTGCCATCCGGCGGCTGCTGCATGCCCTCGAGCACGAGTCACCGGTTCATGGCGCTGGTGTTCATGTGCCTGCTGGGATTCGGCTCCTACTTCTGCTACGACAATCCCGGAGCCCTCCAGAACGTTTTCAAGAGGGATCTCAACCTGAGCTCCACCCAGTTCACGCTCATCTACTCCATCTACTCGTGGCCCAATGTCGTCCTGTGCTTCGTGGGTGGCTTCCTGATCGATCGTCTCTTCGGCATTCGACTGGGCACCATCATCTACATGCTGATCCTGTTGGTGGGCCAGCTAATCTTCGCCTGCGGCGGCATACTGGACGCCTTCTGGATGATGATTCTGGGCCGGTTCATATTCGGCATTGGCGCCGAGTCACTGGCCGTGGCCCAGAACAGCTATGCAGTGCTTTGGTTTAAGGGCAAGGAGCTCAACATGGTATTCGGCTTGCAGCTGTCGGTGGCCCGATTTGGAAGCACCGTCAACTTCTGGGTGATGCAGCCCATCTACGACTTTGTCAGCAAGTTCTACAAGGGACACACCGCTCTGGGCGTCGTCCTGCTGCTGGCCACGCTCACGTGTGTGATGTCCATGATCTGCGCCCTCATTCTCGGCTGGATGGACAAACGGGCCGAGCGGATTCTGCAGCGCAACACCAACCCGGCTGGTCAGATTCCCAAGCTCACCGATGTCTTCTCGTTCAAGCCGCCTTTCTGGATGGTTTCCATCATTTGCGTGGCGTACTATGTGGCCATCTTTCCGTTTATTGCCCTGGGACAGAACTTCTTCGTCGACCGTTTCGGCTATACTCCGGCCCAGGCAAACACTGTGGACTCTCTGGTGTATCTAATTGCAGCCGCATCGTCCCCCATCTTCGGATTCATTATCGACAAGTTGGGCAGGAATGTGACCTGGGTGTTTACTGCGACGCTGACGACCATCGGAGCGCATGCCCTGCTCACGTTCACCGAGCTGACACCCTATGTGGGCATGACCGTCATGGGACTCTCGTATTCCATGCTGGCCGCCAGTTTGTGGCCCCTGGTGGCGCTCATCATTCCGGAATACCAGTTGGGCACGGCCTACGGCTTCTGCCAGTCGATCCAGAATCTTGGCTTGGCCGTCATCACCATCCTGGCTGGAATAATCGTGGATCACAGCGGCGGCAATCACATGTGGCTGCAGCTGTTCTTCATGGGCTGGCTGACTATTGCCCTGATCTCCACCGGCGTCATCTGGGCCTACAACAACAAGCACCGCGGTAATCTCAACATGACGCCCCAGCAACGAGCGCAGTTCGTCAGCGCTGAGAATTATCAGAATTTTGAATAGAGGGGATATAGAGGCGAACGGCACCCGCAGATCGGATTATTATCGGTTATTTAGTGTAGACATAAAGTTACTCTCTGCGGGCTATGCGCCATGATCTTGTTCCACGATGTGATGACGATGTGTGATGTGCGTCTCGAGTCGCAAATTGGTATTTACTAACTGCAATTGTTTGTCAAACGAGGACGGGGAGATATACAATACGCTCTGATCAGCCGTAAATCAGTATTGATGTGTCAAATGCGCTATCTACGGATTCGAGCCCGATCAGGCCGGTTATATGCTATTTTACGCTATGTATTTTTAGAGAAATTTATTATTACAGTTACTGCATGTTTTTGTGTCAACGTTTTACAAATTAAACTAAACAAATCAAATCCTGAAAACCAATTAATTGTGTAATAATAACCGCAACTCATTAAAGACTTGTGCGCCCAGGGCGAAGATTCGGTATTTAATTGTAAATATGTATGTTACTCGAACTTTATCTCATTCATACAAATCGATCGTTACTAGCATTTTTACAAGTTCAAAACTATGTCCTGGTGTAATACAAATTAGTTAAATCTCCGTCTTAAAAACACTATGTTTATACACATGCCTCACTTGCAAATAAAAATTATGTAAATTACAGTATATTTCAAAAAATCGTATTTTCAATTTATCTAATGAGAAATAAGGAAACAAATATATTTTCTATTCAGCTTTCAGTTCAATTGTAAATGATTTTATTTCGCAAAAAGCCGGCGTATAAACGTTGTACATATTTGCAAAAATTCCTAAGGCCCAATAAAAGCGAAGATTTATAATTAAAACAAAATAATTATCTAAGTTAACGTTCTTTCATTGTTTAAAACATTTTGATGTCCGTCCTCCGCTCCAGAACCTCAATGCACTGTTTGCTATCCAGGCTGAGCACATGCAGTTCCCGCAGAGGTTTTGTTTTCTCTTCCACTGATTGATTACTGCGCAGCGTTTCCAGCAGTAACAAAGCCGTTCCCCGAGCTGCCGTTAACAGCTTACTGGCATCGTGTATTCTAGCGAATCGAAAGCGAATGTGAAAGGTGTCAGGTTTATGTTTATTGCGGATTAAAGCTTATTTCGGGATGACTCACCTCTTGAAGAGCAGCTCTGGTCGACGTGTATACTGTCCGAAGAGAGCAAATAAGTTGCGCGTCATGTCGTAATTGAACTGCGCTGCCCCCGCAGGTGCGAACTTTGTGTTCATGACCATGCTCTCGTGCATGAACTCATCGATTTGATGTGCTATTAAGCGCAGCGTCTGGTTAAACAGATTGGCGGACAGCTCACGCTCCAGATTGTGTAGCAGGGTGACAAGCACCTGGAACATTTCACCGCCACTGGGCGAAAGGATAAAGGGTTCCCTGCAGTTCTGCTCCGGCATTGTAGGCCACGCGTCATGGCGATAGCTCATCGATTTTGCCTTCATCTCGTTGGTCGCCTTCGTGGCCAGATTGCGTGTGAGTTGCCGGGCCCAGTGCTCCAGCTCAGAAACAGCATGCTCGAAAACCGAATTGATCTCCGGTGCATTTGGACCGGCAAGAGCCGCATGCAGGTGAAGATAGTGCACATTCTCGCCCCATTCACGCAACACCATTACCAAATAGTTAATGGCGTTTAGAACGGGAATGCTCGGAACCGCTCCACTGCTGTGCAACTGCACCAGGCGTCTCCGAAAGCTGTCGATCAATTCCAGCTGCAGATGGAGGAACTGCAGTTGGTGGCCGGGTTGTATTAGCCCATAGTAGCGATCCTTAATGGCGTCCAGTAGTCGCATAAACTGATCCGCACACTTGGGGATTTTCAGATCGTCATCGAAAGTGTTGGGATCAATAAGCTGGAACGGCGTCTCCGCCTGTAGGATGTCATCCATTTTCTCCGCACAAACTAAGTAAGCAAATCATTAAGTAAACTAAGCAATGGAGTACAGTGACCTCATCTCACATCTTTCTTCTAGAGAAATCCAGCGAAGCAAATACATGGGCTGAGTGATAACGGAAATGGCGCTGGGAAAACTCGCCGGATAACCAAATGTCTCTCTAAGCTCGGACTCAAAGGCCAGCGTCTCATCCAGCAGATGGGCAAATAGTATCTCGTCTTGGGCAATCTGTTCTATGTCCACCGCTAGCTTCTCAATAGTTAACTGAACCAGCCCTCGCATGAACTCCAGCTGGAAGGGAAAACAATAAGCATTTTGTATGATATAGTAGGACACTCAGTACTCACCCTTAGATTGTAGTCCAGCTTGCCCGCCTTCATGGCCGATGGCTGGAATGTTTTGCCCACAAAGAAGTGCGTCTCCTTGCCCCAGTTGAGAATTTGCGTGTAGAACCATTCGGGCTTGTCCAATCGATTCGTTTGCCTTGCGCCTGTGAAGTGAAACGTGAATCGCTGGCGATAGGGCGCCAGCAGGAGCTGCACCACCTGGTTGATGGGCTGGCACACAATGCTGGGCGTGATGCTTAGCAGTGGCGCATGCTCTTCCGCTGGGGATTTGATTAAGAACATGTATTCGGCCAGCAGCTGTGCCTTGGCAGTGTCCCGAGTGGGTGAATAGTTGAGGGCCTGCTGTTCCAGGTGCGCCCAGCGCATGCTCTTCAGGACAGCCTCGAACTCGCTGGATAGTCGCTTGAGGAGCAGCTTGTGCCAATAGATGGCAGTGCGTTCCGCAAAGGATTTTAGTGAGTACGCCTGCACGGCCTGCAGACGCCCCACTACGCTGTGCTCGCAATCGTTTCCCTCGTAGAGGGTTAGGTAGATATTGACCAGCTTGGCCTCATCCTTGCCGTTGATGGCATTGCTCAGGGCGGCGCTGATCTCCTGGATGTCCTGAACGAGGCGCAGATACTGCGTCAAGCGCTGCAGGTGTCGCACATTGCCCACATCCTCGGCCACGCTCTCCAGGGCGGGTTGGCACTCCTTGAGCTTCTTTTTTAGCTTGGCGCCGAACTGCGCCAGCTTTTCCAGTTCGAAGTCGATGCTCTCGCAGACCTGTTGCTGGCACTGGAAGGCGGATTTGTAGCAGGACACGTTCTGGGCATCCTCGTAGTCGAGCTGGTGGTGTATGGCTATTGAAAACATGTCTTTTTTGTATAGGTTTTCTCCTTACCGTTTGGGACAAGACTTGAAGGCGCTCCTTGTAGTGGCTGACTAGGTGACTGGCCCGATGCAGCTGGGTGGCATCCTTCCCAATCTCCTCATTCAGTCGCGCCACTATGCGCAGCTCCATTTCGCTCAGCTTTGCATGCATTTTGGTGCAGCAATGGCTAAAACAACATTTAAATTAAAGCTAATCGGGCCACGAACCACGTATAAAAATAAATAGTTTTGATAGTGTGACCATACAGCAAAAGCCTAAAATCGGATTCTTACTGCCTACCTTGCCACTGTTTTAAATTAAATTCTCTGTAATTTAAAATTATGAAACACATGTAATAATGCTGTTCCTTATTAATTAATTTTTCGAAAATCTCTGATAAAAAACCTAGGTATATTATTACCTTTCCAACTTTCTGAGCTCCCCTCGCATATGCGGCTCACACCAGCTAGTGTGGCTGCTGGTGGCGTGCGGTCACACTGCAGAAGCGGGCATTTGTTTAAATTGAACAGGTGTGGCGTCCTTTTCGTTTGCGATCTTCTTAAGATAAACTTGGCTGGAAAATGTTTACGCCCAGGCAAAAAGGATACGGGAACGGGTTCATTCCCTCGCCCCAGACCCCTCTGAGCTTCAGCCGGGAGCTGCGGCAAGTGCTTCAGGAGAGGAATCTCCTAACCGCCAAGTCGCGCCGAAAAGGTGAGCAAAAAAAACGGGCGTCGCCAGGTGTTCGGGTCCTAATTGTTATTATTTCTTTAGTTTGCTCAATGCTGGACAGCAACAACAGCAGTCCCATTGGATCACCCAATCCGGAGTCGGGGAAACGATTGGGATTCCGGCGGCAGGCCATCCAGGAGATCATCTCGTCGGAAAAGGCGTATCTGGGGCAGCTGGAGCTGCTGGTGAACTTCTTTGTGCGCCCTCTAAAAGAACAGGCCATCATCGATTGCTCCAATCACACTCTGCTCTTCGGTCAGATCGAGATGATTCACAATCTGAACGGGGAATTCCTGCGGGAACTGGAGGCGAACATGGAGAATGTGGCGCAGGCCTTCTTGAAAATGGCCCCCTTCTTCAAGCTGTACTCGGTGTATGCCTTTGACTATCGCGGTGCCCTGTTCATCATCCAGGATTTGATCAGCAAGAATCCGGTGTTTAGAAAGTTTCTGGAGCAGACCGAGAGTCGTCCGGAGGTGCAGCGTAAGCTGAACTCACTGATGATTGTTCCCATCCAGCGGGTTCCCAGGTACAAGCTACTTCTCGAGCAAGTTCTGCTCTACACAAGTCCTGCAGATGCAGACTACAGATCTTTAAAGGGTATGATCTAAAAACTAAACATAATTCTGTTATCCGATTAATATTGGTGATTATTCTAGAATCCGTCAAGGAGATTGAGGCCACCGCCAGTCACATTAACACCTGTGTGGAGGAGCAGGAAATCACCCAGTATCTGATTCACTTGCAGAACTCTCTGGTGAATCGTACGCCCAACATTGTGAAGCCATCGCGACGGGTCATCAAGGAGGGCATTCTGCAGAAGATTACCCACAAGGGCACGGAAATCAAGCGGTACTGTGTGCTCATGTCGGACATATTCATGTATTGCAAGATGGTAAAGGAACGTTCGCCCAATACTGTTGTGGAAAACTCTCTGGAGTGCTGCTGCATTTTTCCCTTGAAGAAATGCAAGGTGTATGAAATGCTGCCGGGCAACTTTAAACTGACGTGCCAAAGTGATGGCATCATTTTTGGCAGTGGCGACGTGCAGCTGTCGCGCACTTGGGTGGGCTTCATCCGCGATGCCATAGATCTGCATGTACAGTGCCGGAAAACACTGCGAAAGGACTCGAGTAAAAGGACGCCCATACGCAAAAAGGACATGAAGAAGTTTGGAGCCGATTATGTACTGAGTCCCAACAACAAACGCAAATGCGTGAGTACCCACAAATCGAGATGATTAGTTTAAAGTTAATGTTTTAAATATATTTCAGGAATATGAGACTGTTTTTCGCAACAAGAATCGCAGCACGGATTCCGAAGAGGAGACCGAGGAAAGTGCTTGCTTCCCGCGAAAGCGAAAGGTGCCCAGCGGCGCCTTAAGGACTCCAAATTCAAACATAATGGGGAAGCCAATCTCGTCAAACAAACGCGTGGCCCCACCACCGCCACCACCTCCTCTTCCCCCCAACGGAGTGCAGCTGCGGCACCAGCCGGAAAGAGCGGGAGAGTCGGCCTGCAAGGAGAATCGCATCTCCAAGTTGTACAAGAAAATTGCCACCGGTGACAAGGTGGCCAATGTTCGAGGCATCCTCAAGCGCAGCAATGTGCCGGTGCCCAACAACGACCACGATCCCAGCTATGGGTTTGCCAGTCGCTATTCGGACTCCAAATCCTACTTTAGGGCCCACAATGTGGACAACACTATTCCCACATTTGTGAAGCGAGAGGATCTGTTTAATGGCGAGAACATGTTTCCAGTACATTTAAGGAGCCAAGAGGAGATCTGCTCACCGCCGCAGAAGAAGCGGGTTAAGTTCGACGAAACCTTGGATGCAGTGTCTCCGGTTCTGGACCAGAAACCCTTTGCATTCTCAAGCGATGGACATTCCGCGGAAAAACCCACATCATTGCGTGAGCGAATTTATGATTTCTTTGCCAATCTATTCTAGAACTAGATGACTTCAAACTTAATCGTATACATTATTCATCGTTTACAACATTTATACACATCAATAAAATTATTTACAATTCTGATCATTAAGATTGTCGTAGATGGCAGATCTTTTGCATAAAGTCACCCACAGCCTCTTCACTAATCTCCTCAAGCCAGTTGCCATGTCGTTTAAAGTGCGATCCAATTATGACTGCGTGGGCATCATTGAAGTAGCTGCCGATGTTTTCTTTGGTAACGCCGGAGCCAATTATCAAGGGAACCTTTACCCTGCCCGACAGCTGTTGCAGGTCTTCCGGACTGGCCGCATGACCCGTTGCTGTTCCTGTGATGATTATGCCATCGGTGAGGAAGAACTCTGCAGCGTGGGCAGTTTCCAAGAGACTGACATCAGCGGTAATGGCATGGGAGCTATGTTTCTTCTTCAGATCTGTAAAGATCAGTACATCCTCAGCATCGATGAGTTTGCGGTACCGCAGCAAATCTCCCGCGCAGGCATCTGTGTAACCCTCATCCGCCACATGACCAAAAACGAATCCCTCACTGCGAATGAACTGCAGCCGACTGGCTTTGGCAATGGCCAGTGCTTGTTTATTGCCGCAGGCGAGGACCTGGACACCACAAGGAGTTTCTTGAGGGATCACATCCCGCACTGCCTGTCCCAGTCGAGTCATGCAAGCCACTATCTCGGGGCCAATGAGGCGCTCTGGGATATAGGGAATATCGTGCATATTCTCGATGAGCACGGCATCCTGTAAAGGAAATGCAGGAGTTCAATAGAGAAAAGAATATTACGTTGTAAATATACTACCAGTTGATGTTTCTTGTAGAGATTTGCCTCGTATACGGCCTTCTCAATCGTCTGTTTCCAGTTGCCGGTGTATCGTGGCGTTCCTGATGTGGTTCCGGATTAGTAGGAAATCAGTTCCGATGTTTGTGCTTTCTTGGAGCTTCTCTCACCTGGCAGCGCATCCACGTGTATCATGCCGATTACTTTGCATGTTTGCTGGTTGAATACTTTCAGAAAACGTTGCATTTTGGAATTTAAAGATTTTACATGCAAGGTTTTGGTAAAAAAACGAAAATATTTTTACCGGCAAACAGCTGATAAGCATACCAGGGATGGAATGTAGTCTTATAAAACTTTTTTAAAATGTATTATTAAATTAACAAACGTTATTAATTAAGGTTTAAGTAAGATCAAAAAGCAAGTAATTTAAAATTTTTTTTTAATTTACTAGACCCTAAAATGTACTATAATTTGGTAATAATATTAGGTTTCATTATTATTCAACGTACGTTTTAAATGGGTGGAGTGTTCCAAAAGAAGTATCCTCAATCGTAGTGAATTGTTTGGACCAATATTCAAAACAAAGACCTCACGAAAGGCACTTTAAATAAATGGGGAGTGCAAACGAAAACAATTATGACACTTGGGCGGAACAATAAAAGCGGCTATCGCCCGCATGGCAACAGAAATAGGACTGAAAATAGCCGGGCAACAGCAACCGGGAACAGGAACTAGGGAAATCCGCCTACAAAGTCGCCGAATGAAATGAAAGGCTTCCCCCATTTGGGCTGTTCACAGCTTCTGTTGTTCCTGTCGCCACTCTATTACATTGTTTCAGTTGTCCTCCAGTTTGATTTGGTTGGGATGGGGTCCTCTATATATGTATGTATGTCGCTATATAGGATGGGGATAAAGTGGGCTCGTGCCCACTTCTGAATGGCAGTGCTTAGCGGAAACGGCGTCGTTCGTTCGCTGTGCGCGACAGAATTTCAATTATCACAGCGTGCCATTTTCCCTTCGGCCTCACCTTCGATTTCCATACCCCAGTCCACTTTTCACTTTCCACGAGCCATGAGCCACGAACCACAAGAACCCACAACCATTCCATATTCGCCATTTGTTTGTTTGTTCGGCATTGTTTTGCCGCGTTTCGATGTGTGTGCATTGCAAGTCCTTTGTGCAAGTAACAATTGTGCTTTGTCCTGTTTACAATATGTAAAAACGATGATTGTAATGGACTCCACTCATGCGGGTCCATTTGATCGAGTTCCTGTGTTTGAGCCATAAAAATGTGCAATCTAATTGAATTTTGTTTGGCAATTGATTGGCCAACAAGGTCAAAAACTCTTAAACACGGTGAAAAATAGGGATGACAAATTAAAATTTTTAAATTTTACAATTCTTGCTTCTAAAAAATGGTCATTAAGTGGAAATTGAAATGATAAATCTTAAAAAAACGATTCCGATACAATTTATTTTCCAAGTGGTTTGTTAATAAAATCGAATTTCTTTCTCAACTTCCAGCTCGTTTTACCGCCTCCCAAAGGACCTGAACAAACATCCCAGGCAGAGTGGAAACTCTTTACCTGTTTGGCAAACAGTATAAATAATTTATAATCTGAGCCGAGCGTCCTTTCGCACTTCCAGCCCACTTCCGCCCGCTGCCCTCAGCTCCCAGCTCCCATTTCCCAGCTGGTCCGCAGGACCTGTGTCCTTTGGTGTCGACTCACATGTGTGTACCCACTTTGTTCGGCTTGTAGTTGCAACAAGTTGTTTCCGTGTTTGCCTTTTGTCCCCTGCCCTTGATTATGCGTGCTGCAAACAAGCTACATCTGTGTGTTTGTCTGCGCCGCACGGAGGTGGTAAACAGAAAACATTATGTGCAGGATATCCCCCTCCTGCCAGAGCCCCATCAGGACCCTATTTTTCTAATTAGCTGGACGAACGGAGAAGAGGATAAGAGCACTAAAAAAAAAGTGTAAGAATTAAATGACTCACTGATGTTTTATAAAAGCCTTAAAAAATTCAAACATAAATAAAATATTTCTTAAATGGAAATATTAATTTATCAAAAAAATTTTTTTATAGTAACATCATTTTTAAGAAATAACTTCTTTGTTTTAAAATTGTATTAATTTAATTAAAGTTATAATTATTTTTTTTTATTTTTATTTTAGAAATTTATACATAATATATAATATTAAGTCTAAAAGGAATTTCATGTATATACATATTTACATTGCTGATGACTGAGACCTTCGATTTTAAAATTATTAAATTATTGATTTTTACAATTATTTTTTTTGCCACTTTAAAATCCTTTTAAGTTTTTAAGTCTCTCAGGTTTTACAGAAAACTATTAAAATTTCCCATTTTTCTTTAGTGCTGAATATAGCCAACTTTAATGCTGACGAGGCCAAAGAACCAATTACTGACCAACTGATGAAAGTTGGCCAAAGGGAAAAGCTTCTCGAATTCGCACTAATTAAGCTGGCTGCAAGTGCATAAAATATTACGTGGTGTGCAATAACAAAAGGCTCTTCAAAAGTCAAAAACAAGCACAGTTGATAGCCATGTGGACATGGCCGAAAACAATTCAATTATTTAGCAGGCAGCAGGGTAAACTTTTTATAGCCCCTAATTGGAAAGTTGCCGTCAGTCGTTCCCTTGTTCCCTTGGCCTGCAGCCATCAACCTCCTTCCTCCGGCTGTCAACTGCAGAAGATTGGGCGACAGGTGAGGCAGCCGCCCATTCCCACTTCCCATTTCCCTGACCGCACAAACTTGCCGACATTCATTTGACAGCAGACAGTCGCAAGTGTACAACACACCCGACTTCCGACTAAATCGGTGCGGCTCAAGAAACTCTTTTAGGCAGTCAACCCAACGATTTTCCATTAATCTCCACGCAAATTACTTTTTCACACCTAATAGCGCTCACCTTGAGCTCCAAGGACTCTTTATCATCGTCAAATCAGCGGAGACCATTTTATAAATTAGCATTTCGAATATTCGGCCCACATTGCGACGTTGATTTGCCATTACTCATGCGCCCCGTTGTCCACTAAACCAGAAGATGGCCGCCGCGTGAGAGAATTTGATAAATTTGCCATTTTATTTGGCATTTGAGCGTTTTCATTAGCTAGTGTAAATGCAATTAGTCAATAAATTGAGTGAATATTACCAATTTCCATGCGAGCGACCGCATCAGACAGTCGATGGGCAAAATGTCGAAGGGCAAGGACGCCGGCTAGGCAGCAAAATGTGCGTGCTGCCGCTATCGGCGGACATAACTCGTGGACGCCACCGTCAACGCATCGATCATCATTGGGCCAAGGGAGTGTATAATATGGCCAACACGCAACCGACGGGCCAAGGGAGGCCACTGCAAATTGGTAAATGAGCGAAAAACATTGCCGAAATGTGTGCACAGAGGGCGGCTTGTAAGCTGCCAAAACTGCGAATCGATGGTCTGCAGCGGGGTGGTCAAGGCAGGAGGGTTGTATTCCCCTTGACCCAAACAAGTTCAGCGATTCGACAGCACAGTGAGGAAGGCCCTGGCCTTTAAGGATCAGATTTATACATTATCTAGTTCTAATTCAAAAACTAGCAGCTCTTAAACTCACATGAACTATGTAGTAGGTGAAAAAATTAAAGTTTTATTATTTCTATTTAAGAAAAGATTCTAGAAATAAATGGGTTTTGATAAAAAATAGAAAGCCTGATTTTTAAGATTTTTTTTAAAAGAATTTGTTATGTTAGATTGTATGTAGAAATGTATTTTTGATAAAATAAATCAATAAATATTAATTGTAAATAAATGGTAGCACAAATGTGTTTCTTAGAAGAAGACATTACTTAAAGAGAATCCAAGTTCGCGACTCCTTAAAGCCTTAACTTCTTATAACAATATTTCGCCAGACTTCAATTCCACAGTATAGCCATGTTTATGGCTCTTTCCATAATGAGTGCTAAATTTTAACCATTTCTCAGCGTTTGGTGCTGGTGCTTACCGGGCACTTCGTTTAATGTTGTCTGCTTTACAGCCCCAGCTATATTCCACTAAATGATTTAGGTGACAAAAAGTTTGCAGACAACGAGAGCAGCCAGAAAAAAAGAGACAAAAATTCAACTTTTTTGGCAATAAAAATATAAATATGCCACACCGCAAGGAAGGAGGTTGGCTGGCTGGCAAATGGAACTATAAAGTGAAATTGCAAGCGCTGCATGAACAATTAAAGGCGAACAACACGCATACGCCACGTGTGCACAATTTGCTGCAGCTGCCTAGGGAGAAATAAATTACTCAATTCGCCGTTTCGGCTGACAGGCAGGCAGGCAGCCAGACAGGCCAGCAAATAAAGCCATATAATACGAACGTCGAATTTTCAAGAGAACTTTAATTAAACTAAGCCACAGCCGGAGAGTAAGCGACGTTGTCGTGACCTCAGGTGGCAAATATATACGATGGCGCACCCACCAAAGTCGGACATTCAGTGGTTGACCAACATCAAAAAAAAAGGGAATGAAAATAAAGAGGAGAAAAACCCGAAAAGCAGACAGCTGGATTCGGGGAGCGGCCAGTGGCCCAGACATGGCTAGTTGGACTGCTGGCCGACTATCGCCTCGCTTTATCTCGGCCAGCCAAAGATTGTCGCAACGTGTGGCGCGCACCTTGAACTGCCCGCAAATGTGTGCTATGCTTTTTCATTTCACTCTTATTTATTTGGTGTTTTTTTTTTGGAAGAAAGATGGTCTAAAGATTATAACTGAAAAGCCCGTACCCTAAGAGTCAAAACCTTTTCCTGCTAACTTTTACGTGCACAGAAAAAAATTTGATATGAAATAGGGTCATTTCTACCTTTTTTCATATCAATTTATAATTTAAACATATCAACATGATATTTTATCATATTTTATCATATTTATATCAAAATGATATGAATAATTTGATCTTTAAAAAATATATAATTGACCTGAACATATCAATCTGATCTTTTAACAATTTTTTTTCTGTGTAGCTCATTTGCTCATTTTTTCTGGGAACCTGTGCATTTATCCCTCGATTACTGGGAAGAACCAGGAAACCTACACTGTGCTCACCCTTGACTTTTGGCCTATTTTTCAGCCGAACTCTTTAGACAACTTTGCTGGCCATCAGTGCAAAAAGGCATAATTAGTGAAAGTGATTTGTATCGGCTGACTTGGCATTTCGAGCGCACTACTTTGGCATTTGCCTGCCATTTAATTTCCATTCCATCTCCCCAAAGTCGCCTCCTTATATTACTTCTTAATCCGCTGTGGGTCCCGGCTTATCTTGGACTTGGAATGCAGCTTGGTTTTAAATTGGGATTGCAGTGCACCTGGCTTTTGTCTTTGCCTTTGCCAGCAGCCTAATGAAGCTGGTCGAATGCATTCTGCAGGAATACCTCAAGGATATCATTGGCATTCCCTTCGAGAGGGCTGGGGTATTTAAGGCATTTGCTGGCTTATTTTTCTTTTTAATCAAGGAAATGTTGTGTTGCCTTGTTTTGCGTACAGCCAAGCAATGTTTAGCAAATTTAAATTGAAATAAAATAAATGTATATTTCCTAACAGTTAATAAAATTATTTCAGGCATACTTCTATGTATTATTGATTTTCGTACTAAGTTCCTAACTAATTAAGCTATTTTCTGGCGTTGCCTTGAAAGTTATCAGCTAAAGTATGGTTAGGCCCAAAGTTAAAGCCTCTAAAGGTGTACAATCCTGGCTTGTAGGTCACAGAACGCCTGTATGTGTGTGTGAGTGGGGCAACCAATCAAAGTTCAAAAGTTCACATCATTGACAGCGAACAACTTTGGCTGCTTTGGCCCAACTCAAATTAAGAAAAGATAGCAGGCAAGCCAGGAGAGACGCACAAAACTTTTATCATTTTCACAGTCCAAGAGAGCAACGAGAATAGTTAGTTACGGCGTACTTCACCCCATACCATAACCATAGCCCCCGGAATCCTACGACAAGGACCCTTGATATTGTCGCTTATTTAAGCAGCTTAATTTTTTGTTGCCACGTTGCCAACGGCAGCAGTTTGTCCCCCTTTCGAAAGGGCTGGAATCCAGTGCAGTGACAATCAATCACTGCCTGGTGAAATGTTGACTCGGTCCAACAATGCATGATGCAAAAATGTGTCACATTCGCACCTCCATGCGAACACAGGCCTCCATCCGGACAAATGCCAAAGTCCCAGGCCAATCAGGCGCACGGTATGACTGCAAATCTGTGGGCACGGAAAATGCCTTCAATCCCGAAGGTTCAGCCTCCCAATGTTGCTGCCACTGCCACCGCCTTCGGTGGTGCCACCAGTGAGGCTGAATCTCCTGTCTCCGTTTCTGAGCGCCGTGTACGTGGAGGCATGAAATTGGGTCACCAGGCGGGAGGCGGGGTTCCGGGTCCTTGTGGCATTACGTTCCGCACGGATTCAGATTCGGCCAGCCCGCAGACGCACAAATGGCTCAAGTACCGAAAGAAAAAAGGTCAAACAATCCAAGGAAATGTCCAGCAATTAAACTGACAATAGAAACTATTTCAGAATAAAACGGAATACAAATAAAAAGTTTAAATATTTATTAAAAGAGGGGTGTTGTATGGTAATTTGTAGTTGGGGTAGAAGGATCATAATCTTTTAGGTATTATATAGGAAAAAATTGTTTTGAAAGTATTTATAAATATTTGAGGTGCATGCAACGTGTTTACTTTAATAATACTTGTCCCTAATTTTTATTTTTTATGCACCGAAATATTTATTTTTCTAATAATATAAAAAGTGTATTATAATCTTTTTTACTGCAATTTTGTTTTGAAACTTTTTTTGTTTTTAATTCATACAGGTAGGTACTTAGTAAGTACTAAGGTAAATCAACCGTTTAAACTTGTTCAATATTTGTATACATTTTTTGTTTTTTTTAGGTTTAAATATAGTAAAAATATTTATTTACAAAAAATTTAGTTTTTACACTTGTAACCATCTACTCTAATGCATTTTTTTTAACAAGCATGCAAGGATATGGACAAATTTGTTCATTGTGTACTCTACAGTAGCAGGATGTGGCGAACAGGTGTGGGCGGTGGGTGGTGGGTGGTGTCCCATGGACGACGGTGGGCGGTGAGTGGCCAAAGCGCAGGAAGGAAGCCAACGCGCGCTAAGCGCCGTCGCTTGATGGAGCTCATCATAATTTTTTGGGGCGCCATGGTGGAAAACACAAAGGAAACAAAACAAATCGAAGTCGAGCGGAGCGAACAAGAGCAACATGTGAAAAAGCGAGAGGTCGTGAGAAGCGAAGAGAACAGAAGCGTCGCGGAGAGCGAAAGCTTTGCCGCAGCTTTTTGAGTTTTCGGCGCTAACCTTCATCTTGAACTTCACGGAGAGGGGAGCCCATTGTGGGTGGCTGGGTGGATTCTATGTTTCCTTTCTAGGCCAAGTCGCAACCCCTTACCATGCGTTGGCCATAAAAACATATGCAACAGGAGGGAGTTCATTCATGACGAACCCACACCATCAAGCGGAGAAAGAGCGTAGTAGGAGATGGGAAAAGGACAAAAAGGGTTTTAGCCAAGAGACAGTGTCTTAGAGTTATTGTTCTTTAAAATGTTTTTACTAAGGTGTATTATTATTTATTCTAATAATTAATTAAACTAATTAAATGTTGATTTATATATTATTTAATAAGCCATATTATTAACAGATTTAGTTAAATATTAACGAGAAATTTTTATTTGATTAGGTGATAATTTTATATATTTTGTTCATTATTGAAATAAAAATAAGGTTATGTTTTATTAACTAGTTTTCAATAAATTACAAATAAAGTTCTTTATTACTATTGGTAAATGTTTACATGATTCATTTTTTATGGGGCTGTGAACCGGAAAAATGTTGTGAAACCTTATTGAAAATTCAATGGCCCTCATAAGCATAAACTTATGTTAGGTATCTTGCATTTTTTATAGAAAAAATGCCAGATTTTGTAAAATAATTTGTAATTCAAATATTTTTAACGGTTGAGCTTTGTAAAAGAGAGTTGGGATGTTGGGGAGAGGACCGCGGACCACATGCCGAAAACATCGCACTGAACTGACCCCTCTCCGAGCTTTTCACACAGTCTCTCTCTTCTCCAGCGGGCTCTTTCTAGCTCTCTCTCTCTCTTGGCACGCACACCAACGCCAGCTCTTATCAAAGGACAACGGCTGGCTGGAAGGCGAGGACTCGGCAGGACTCGCATTAAGGATAGCACAGGAGCAGCAGCAACAGTGCGATGGATGCGACACGCTTTGGTTTATAAGGTGAAGCCCGAAACTGGAGCAGCTCAGTTCGCTGTTGGCTGGCGTCGCCGAAGGTAGTAGCTCTATTCAACATTCCAACATTCAACCAGCGGATCCAGAGGAAGTCCAGAGTCGGCAGAGTCACCCAGAAGTCAAACCAAACCAAACCCATCCAAACCAATCCTCCTAGACCAAACCCAAGAACCAACCGACGGCAGTGTGAAAGTGAGTGCGCGAGTGCCAAATGAAATGAATTGAAACGAAACGAATAAGCCAAGCAAAGTAAACTCGAGCCAACTAAAACAAATTGAATTGAATTAAATTGAGAGAGGTGGAGCAGCAATTAAAAGCAAATTGCTTGCAGCCAAGAGGACGAAGGATAAAAGGGGCAAAAAACGACGGGATCCGCCCGTTTATGTCACGCTGCATTTGCACATAATTGCAAACTGTTGCGCGGCCTGCAGTTACGCTTTTTATTGCCAGGCTATAAAATAAAAATCCATTTGCCCGAAACCATTTTGCCCACTAAAAACCCCCACGACAACTGTTGCACATAGGACACCGTATACCATATAGGACTTAGGACCAGAACACAGAACACAGGACACCGAACACCACACTGCACTTGGGGGGCCACAGGACATAACCATTTCTTTTACGATCTCAGCCTTGGTCATGCCCCATTAAATATGCTTCTGGATGTTTTGTTCAAGTTGAAACGGAGAGCGAAAAACGAAAACCGAAATACGAAAAGTGCACAACCGACAAATTATGCTAAAATAAATATTACAAAAATATTCGCATAAAAGGCGAAGCAGACTAAAAACCAAAAAAAAAAGCAGGAGCAACTTCCAGTCGAAATTTGCATCTGAAAATTCCGAGTTCTGGTCAAGAACGAGCAGCGTGTCAATTTATGCAGCCATAAAAGTTAAAGGGGAACTCGAGAGCAGCAGAAACAGGAAAAAAACAGGAAAAGCAGGTGAGTCCTTGAATCGCTTCTCACTATTCACGGCAAATTGTTAATAAATCGACTATCTGCCAGCGACATTTCCAAATGCAATTAATTACAACAACCAAAGCATTCATTGGTTTTTAATCATTGATGCCAGTCTTCATTATTAATTTAAAACTCGTAAATTCCACACACACTTCTCGAAATTATTCATGGCTAACTTATGCATGTGCGATGTATATATTATTAACACCTGAGGGCCAACGCGAGTTGGGAATATGTCCAGCTGAAAGTTGATTCATGGCTAATAACATCGGACAGAGGGCGCGAAATTGCGATTCGTTGAAATAAAATCTGTTTTATTATCGCAATAAAGTATTCATGCAATTTTTGCGAATCAATATTTATGTTCAGTCTCGGCCAACTCGATGCATTTGTTAGGATAAATCCCGGAAAAGTCAGAATACGTATACGTAATGCGTATTTTCTTTAATCATGGCAAACAAATATTGTGTTTGGCTGTAATGTTTTGATGAGGCTGCCTCGGGGCCACTTTAATGACCGCTTCCTTATCGCGCCAAACTATTATGGCCACGTACACGAGTATTACGCGTATTAAATGGAATGGAATATGTCGTCCAATTTGCTGCCGTATATCATTTACCCTGGCCTCTGCGAAATGTGCAGCTGTCGTTTTTATGGCCTTTGGGTGGTTCGCTGGCTGGTTTCTAGTGGGATATAGAATAACATATGCCAGCGCATAAACGTAAACAAAAACAGCAACAGGCGAACTTGGGTGTGTTGTGTTGGTATATCCACAGTTAATTAAAACTCAACTCCAATTTGGCAACTGTTTTCAGCCGCGGATCTCTAATTAAATTTATGCTAAATCCGTGTCAACAAAACACGAGCACACGTGCACATCTATCGAAATGCAAATTTCGAATCAAATTAACCAGAGTAATTCCATTGTGGCCCACCTGGCGTATGAGTACCGCGATTCAAGAGGTGCCATCTGTTTTATTTAGCTTGCTCCATTACAAAGGCAAACAATTAGGAGGCTTAGGTATTTGTAAAAGCAAATTCCTTGGGATACCCTTAAAAGTGATTAATATTATATCCAAAACAAAATCGATATGAAACGTTGATCGATTTTACATTATGTAATATCTATTTTAAATTGATATGCGGAAAAAATGAATAATATTACACCCAAAAAAAAAATCGATATGAAACGTAGATCGATTTTACATTATTTAATATCAATTTTAACTTGATATGCGGCCCCGTAAGTTCGATATGCTCGAAATGAGTATTTCATGCTAAAACGATATGCCAGAAATTTACATGCTCATTTCGATTTTACGGGGATAAGCAATCAATCCTAAAAATAATCCTTAAAGCCGCGTAAACTTTCCATCGATTCCAAAAATAATCTTCAAAGGTTGAGGTTTAGATATATACCCCTCAAAGTTACAGACCCCTACCATCAGTTAGGGTATTTGCCATAAAGGCGGAGCCGTGAACAAACGAAAAGTGCGGGATGACAATGGTTTGGGGCCAGGCTTTCATGTCAACTTTGTTAATTAAATGAAGCACTTAACATCGAGACATATTTCACCCTTTCGCCGAGCTGCGTTTTGTTCTCACTGTTTATTATTTATTTTTTTTTTGCCGACTACATAATTCGGTGTTCCAGTTCCATTTTAATGACTGTCCAGTTCCGAATGCCTCCTAACTTCTTATCATAATTTCCATTTTACTTCCGTTCGCCGAGTGCCACTTGTGTGCTTTATGGCTCGTCCTGGCAACGCCCCCCCACCTAAAATCCCACCACCCCCTCATCATCCCTCATCCCCCGAAGCAGTGTCCTTGGACGCTCCAATTGAATGTGGACAACTTCAAAGGCTTTTTCGTGGGCATTTCATTAAAATCACTCTCGTCCGCCGTGACTTTTGCCTTTTTCGCTGCTGTTTTGCATAAAGGTTACAAACAAGCTGTCTTTTAATTTCATTCTTCGACAAATGATTGCAAGAAAATTGTTTATTTTTGATGACAGCACAACTTTGCTTAGTCGTAATTATTTTTAGTTTATTGCTGTTGGCCAATTGTTTTTTTATTTTCCGAATATTTCAATTGTTTTTGACATCTCTTGTTTGTTTGCCAGCTGCAATTGTTTGTGGTCTCTGCGGTCAGAGTTTTAGGGAATGGGTTTTGAGCTGGAGAAGAAAAAAAATGCACAAAAATGTGAACAAAACAAACAAAATGTTTGGTAGCAAAACCACAACTTTATTGCTTTCAAATTTGTATTTCCAAACGGCTTTTTCTAAAATTGAAGAAGAACAAAGAAAAATAAAAATAAAAAAGCAATATATTGCGCAATATGAGAAACCATAAAAATGTTTCGTTGTTTATTAGTTGTATTTATTTGGGTTAGAAGGAATTTGCTAAGCCTGTTATATACCACAATTGACCTGGATTTGTGTAAGCCAAAGTAATCGCGTATTGCATTTTATATATAATCATTATCAGTTGGAAAAAAATAATGCAAAATATAGGGAACAATGCTTTGAAACTAGTTAATTCTAATTTAATAAATCTTTGCGATGGTTATTCATTTTGTGTGATAGGCATTAGTAATCCGATCTCCTTTGGCTTTGTTAAGTTTGGGAAAGTTTGCTGGCAAAAGGGACTTCATAGGATCTTTTAGTACAAAACTACTGAGACTCGTCAAGGTTGCCATGTCAATGAGCTCACTTACATTGGCTATTCAATTCATATGGCTCTAATACGCGACAATAAGTATTCTTCATAAGCTCGATATGGGAATATCGAGTATCCTTCCCCGCCACCCCAACTTCCGATGACCTCTGGCAGAAATGTCGCAAAATACTGTCGCCTGCTGTGTTCCCAAATATTTGTGTTATGTCGCCGACGATGAGCGTCAAATCAGAATTCGATATGTGCGACAGCCAAAAGACGGTAGGATATGTGGGCAATGGGAATGCACGGTCAGATCGAATCGAAAATACCCTCTGCGCCACATCAAAGAGTCCTTGAAGGAGTTATTAGCATGCCCATTGAGTTATGAAGGGGATGTTCAGAAATGGGCAATTAACCTTATCAAGACGCTGCGTTCCAGCGATCCAGCAAAACAAAAAATGTCAACGGAGATGTGTCCTCAACATCGTTAAGATGCGGCAGTGAGGGAAGGCGACAGGAAAGAATAAATAAGACAGGACGAGAGAAACCGAACCTAAAATATACGCCATTAGGCAGACGGAATGCCAAAGCAAAGGAGAAGGTCCTTCAACGGGGTGGCAAACGGCAAAGGCAAAGGCAAACCCAAAGCAAAAAGCAATTTCAAATATTTTCGTTACCTGCTTGTAGAAATTTTTACGTTCTTCTGATTACGGTGCAAAGCTTTCGCTACCTTCCATTTTATTGTTGTTGTGTAATTGTGCGCACCAAAAAAAAATAGGGGAGACAGGAAAAAAATATATAAGACGACGATGAAATGGGTTAAGGGTAGGCGAGCAGAAGGAAAACCTGGAACAGCCAACAGCCACCACCCACCACGAGCACTTAAAGCCCGACTCTGAGGCTCCGTTCTCGACATTTGAAATGCAAAGAAGCATTGCATACTTTCCGCTTCTAGTGGAGCAGAATGGAGGAAAAACATTGCATATTATACCCGAGTGGAGGAGGCTACGGCAGGTACGAACAGGTGCACTGGCATTTTGATGCAGCACAACAAACAGAACGAGAATGGCAGCGAAATGTTCCCTTTCGAGGAACCGGATTTGTCAACCCACCTGGCAGGACGAAGAGGTTTGTTTATTAACCATGGCATACTTAGCAGCTGAATGGAAATTCTTGGCAAAAGTATGCTGGCAAAGTCAAGTGCTTTCGAGGGAGAGACCTTCAGTTATAATTGAGATTTGTCTTAAAATTTGTGCATTGCTTGCGGAAGTTGTACATGAGAATGGGAGTGAAGAAACAAGTTGGCTGTTATTATGAAATAAATCTAAGGAAAAGTTGCTTGGAAGTTTTTAAAAGGAGTGAACTTTGGAAACATGTTATACAGATTATAATCTAACTTTTAGAATATAAACGGAATTCTTTAGTGATTTTAAATTAATTAAAAAGGTGACTAAAAGTATGCAATAAAGAATTTTATTCGTGAATTTTCCCCTATGATATCTCGAATTGAAATCCACCTTCGCATCTATAATGTTTATTTTTATACCTGAGGCTTACAAGCGTCATGTCCATGCAAAACCGGAATTATCCTGCGAAAGAGCTTTTTCTTCGGGACTATAAATAGATACAGCTTCAGCTCCAACTGTTGCGCAGTTGAGGATAACTAAAAATAGATGGCAGCTGGGCTCCACATCGCACCATCGGCATAAAACCCAATAAATGCCGCTCAAGACAAACCCGAATTACTCGGCACGTTCGACTGTCCTGCACAAATGTTGACGTGTTTTAGTGTAAACACACACGCTACGCGCTACGCGTAAGCACTCAAATACATATTTGTGTAGCTGTTGGATGTTTATCAGCTTGTCGCATGATTGATTTATATGCCATCTGGATTATTAACGGACGGGGCCAAGTCAATTGAAACGACTCCGCAGGACTTGGCTCATTCATTATTGATACCCTGCATGAAAGTGACACACACGCGCACTGGGGACAGCGAAATTGGACATCAATTTGCTTTTTTATCATATCCAAATGGTTCTTATTTGTGTTGCTGTTTTAAACATTCTAATATATTTAATGCTTTCACATTCAATCTCTAATGTTTTAAAGGAAATATTACTTTACTTTCACAGACTGACACCTTAACTATATGTTGTAAACTTTTAAAAAGGTTTAAAAACCAACAAAATATTGAGAGGGCTACATAAAAAGCTAAGTTTTTGAAATCACTTTTAAATGTGCCTAAAAGTATGCAGTGAATTAAAAATAGTCTTCTTCCTGTATGAATTCATAACACTTCTGGGTTAAGAATATATATTGTTGCATACTTTTGGACACCTATTTATAAGTTATTTTTAAAGCCCAGCTATTTCTGTGGCAAAGTGACATAATCATTTGCTGCCAATCAATTACTTTCCAAAACTCCTTAGAGATTTCAGCAATAGTATGATAGTTCTTATCTTTCATAAACGATATTATAACAATATTTGCATACTATTGATATTAATCTGTTCTATTTCATTCCATTTCCATTTCCAAGGCAAGCTAGCACTTATATTGTTATGTTTTTTCTCTCTGCACACACACAAAAAAAGGGTAAAAAAACAGAGGGGAAAATTGTAGGTAGCTCGGCGCTTAATTGCGACTCCTCTGGGAGCAGGCATCGCCCGGTTAACTTTGTTTGCTCAAGCAGAGCTGGGAAATGGAAAATGTCAAGATGCAAGCAGCGGAAGCGGGACAAAGTGAAAATTTCCTTTTGTTTTTGTCCTGCTGTAAGGCTTCTTGCCAAGACCCTCCCAAAAAAAAGAAGAATATAAACTTTCTGCCCGACAGATGGGACTCCCTGAGATACACACTTATAAGAACTCACGCATGTGACAATTCTCTGGAGGACCTAAGCAAACCTGGTGGGCGCAGCTGACTGTTTTATGGCTCAATCATAATTTTTCACACTGTTTATGTGCAAATGCGCCGCCAGACAAGAGGTGGGTTGGGCTGGGTTGTGGTTCGGGAAGGCCACTTGGAAAAGCGGCAAACACTCAGACAGAACAAACAAGAGCCAGTGTGTGTGTGTGTGTGGAAAAGTTTTTCAAGTGTTAAATGAGATAACGTAAACATTGTGAGGTTCTCTTCAGGCTCCGAGGCTCTCAGCCTGCCAGGACAATGGCAGGCAGTCCTCATCTCACGGCAACACGTTGACAGACTGACAGCTCCCTCCGCCACTCGCACTCCGCTTCCACTGTCGTAATAATTATTAAAAATAGCTAGCGCTGCTCAAAAGTTCTTAGGCAAAATGAACATTTTTATGGCCTCAGGCCTGCCAGTTGGAAAAAAGTTTTCCTTTCGGTCGGCATAATTTATTGTTAAACTGACGTTTTGATTGCGCTTTCTTCTTTTTAAGAGTGTGAGTGGATGAGTGGAGTTTCTGCAAATATATGTGAGCTTCCTTTGGCGCAACACTTTTGGTCCTCCAAGTTAATTGAGTTTCAACAAGTGGCCATCCCTCAGGCGGCTGAAAAGTGCACAAATCGCTCTGCGTTAAGCTCTTCAAGTGGTGCAGCCTAATGAATGGCCCTGGTATGCATTTGGTTTCACCGGGTTAATCAAGTGCTCGGCTTGTCTGGCTTTGTTAGCAGTTCATTTTAGGCTCAGTATCAAGGAAAACTGGCATAGTTTCTTCGATTTTTATTTGCCGATTATAGTTTGCCAGCATGCCAATAGCAAATATTTATGACTCTGGTGGGCCTACAGTAAAAAAAAACATTAGGCTTGAAAATATATTTAAAATAATTTTACCATTTATAAAATTTAGAGGCTTTAAATGCATTTTATTCTGGCTAAAATAAATCACTTGCCTAAGAAAAAAAGTTTTAAAATATTTTTGCAAAAATGGCCAAAACCCTTATCGCATTTTTGATAAGGGGTTACATCATGATTTTTTGCAAAAAATTGACAAAAATTAAAATGTCCAGATTTGAACGCGAATCGATTCAGAATTTAGCTACGAGTTCAACAAGGTGTGATTCTCCATATTTGGGCTATTATTTACTTTGTTTCGGCAAAAAACACTAATATTTAAGGTGAAAAATTTGGATTCGAACTTTAGATTTTTTTTTCAACTAAAAAACCGAAAAAAAGTCTAAAAATTGTTTCCATAGAATTCCTGTTTTTATACCCTTGCAGAGGGTATTATGATTTCAGTCAGAAGTTTGCAACGCAGTGAAGGAGACGTTTCCGACCCCATAAAGTATATATATTCTTGATCAGCATGACAAGACGAGTCGATCTAGCCATGTCCGTCTGTCCGTCTGTCCGTCTGTCCGTCTGCCCGTCTGTTTCTACGCAAACTAGTTTCTCAGTTTTAAAGCTATCGGGCTCAAACTTTCCCAAAAGTCTTCTTTTTATTGCAGGTAGTATATATGTCGGAACCGACCGGATCGGACAACTATATCTTATATCTCCCATATGAAGGATCGAAAAAAAAAACGTAAAAAAAATTCTAGCTTTGGTTTTTTTTGAAATATTATCTTCTACTTTTGGGAATAATATTTTTTAAATATTTCTGAATTTCGAATAAAATTTTTAAAAAATCGGATGACTATATCATATAGCTGCCATAGGAACAGTCGGAAAATTATATGGAAATTAATAGGAAAAAAATTATATCTTTGTTGATTTTTATTACATTGTCTTTCCTCTAGGATATGGCTTTTTTTTAACATTTCAAAATTTCGAATAAAATTTAACAAAATTCGGACGGCTATATTAAATAGCTGCCATAGGAAGGATAAAAAAATTAATGCCAAAGTAATACGAAATCAGCTAAAATTTGGATTATTGTAACATATACGCAAGTTATTTTAAATGTAATGTTTTTTAAATGAATAGGAATGATCTGCAAGGGTATATAAGCTTCGGCTGGCCGAAGCTAGCTTCCTTTCTTGTTTTTCTACGATTTTCCCATCGCAGAATGAATGATTTTGCTGAGTGATGGATGCTATCCTGCCTTTGGATTCTGTATTCATATGTGTTCGGTTAACGCAGGATATACATCACAACGCAGACCCCTGCAACGCCAAATGTCAATTTCAATTTATTGAATATGTAAAGAGATCGGGGCGCCAGAGGAGTGGGCAAAAATGAAATAAATGGGCGTTAGAATGAAAATTGAAAACGATGCCAGCTGCGAGGACCTCGACTGCGTTCTTGTTGTCAGCCTCGTTGGTTGCTTATTAGTTTAAAATGTAAACAGGAAGTGTTGCGGCACCGGATATAAGGCCAAGACGCTTTTAGGCCAAGGCAAGGGGAGGCGAGGGGAAAGGGGGGATAGGAGGGATATTCAGACGGAGCAGCAAAGACGAGGCGACTGGCGAGGATTCAACTTGCCTTGTGCCTGTCAGCGGCAGGCGAGGAATAAACTTTTAAGCGAATGACAACAGCGGAAGCACTGCGCCAAGAGATGCCTCTTCACTTGGCCTTGGCTTCCTCCCCATCCCCCTTTTCCGCCCCACTTTCTGTTTGCCGTTTGTAGCAACTGTCGAGCATTTAGTTAACTCTTGGCGGTGTCCTTGTCGTTGTCAGCGAGTCGGTCGTCAGTCAGCGGAGGAAGTCTTGGCCCGAAAGGACATGGCCAGCAGTCAGTTAGCCAGGCCGGCGGCTTTAAGCTCGATGGGGTCTTTAATTTGCTGCTGCAGCTGCCAGTTTCGCCACTCCCTCCTCCTCTCTGCCCAGTCCCCCTGATTTATTCAGCATTTTCTTGCATTTTGCATGAGCTGCTCATTGTTGTTGCCGATGTTATGGCGATAGTGTTCGTGTATGGGGATGCACGGGGAAAAAAGCTGAGGAATTAGGACTTACTCTTAAAAGTATTTTTAAATTTAACATGAAGCATTTAATTACAAAGTTTGGCATTAAAACCAAACTTTAATTTTAAGTTTTAAAAAATCTTTTAAAATTCTTTAACGACTTTAAAAGTAATATTCTGCAATTGTGTGAATATTTTTTGGCAGTGCTTGTGCTTTGGCATACTAAAACGCAGAAATGCTTCCATTCATTTTGAGCTGCTCTTAAAGTCAGACCAACAGGGCGGATGGATAATATACGAGCAGTCGAAAAAGCGACCGAAGAACAAATAAAGCGGGGGGTGGGGGAATTAAAACCAACAAGACAACAGAAATTAATTTAAAAATCCTTGAGTGAAGTGAGGGATCTCCAAATCGCTTAATTATATTAGCAAACATTAAGTTTAAAGCTTAAGTGGGTGGCAGGAGATGCTTCCGCCTGTTTTATTCGCTTTCATGGGGAATTTACAAAAGAAAATTGTTGCTATAACAATGACAGAGGAGAATCCCCCCCCCAAACGCCTCCCCAAAACGCTTACCATTCAGCGCCTGGGGCCTATTGTCTCGCTTTTATTCGTCACAATCCAAGCGCAACAATGCGACATTTTAGGCATTTATGGTGTTCTGTTCCGAAGTTGTTGTCAAAGCCCGATTATATAGACGTTTCACTTGCCGCTCCCCCCAAAATCTCTGGCCCCTGGCGATGGTACATAATTGTAGCAAGCTCCTGCCTTTGGGCCGATATCAATCATATTTATGCAGTTACACGTACGACAGGACAGGCACCTTTCGTCCTGTTTGCGTGATTTATGTGTTTCTCCTTCTCTGGAAAAAGGGAAATTGTGGATCCCCTGTACCCAGGAGGAAGTCTACTGCTTACTTGTTTTCTCTCCCAGCCTGATAACCAAATTTTGAACAACATAAAAGTTGCCTTTGTCAGTTGACAAACAATGCGCATAATGCATGAGCCAAAAGCCCCGCCCAATCGCTCGACCTCGGCTACACCTACTGGCCAAATTTGAATGCTTTTGTTGGCACGAACATGTTGCGGAATAATGGACAGCTTACTTGCGCATTAAGCTGCTTTCAATAACGTTTTGGCCCCCAAGTACAAGTACAAGTTTGATTGGAAAACTCTCGATGGCGATGGTTGGTTATTCGGCCAGGATCACAAAATAGCAGCCAAATGTCTGTCAACTTGTTTTTATCATATTTTGACCATTTTTCGTTGCTCTTTGCCGTTCCTGGTCCTTGGCCATCGATTGCCGGTCCGGGGACAAAGGAATGTCATTAAAAGCAAGCAAACGAAATGGCTATTGTTAATTCAACGAACCAGAGCCTCTCCAAAGGGCTTTGTCATTAAAATTGTCATTATTGTTTGTACTAATCGGTCTTGGAATTTTTACCAATCAACTAAAAGTACATGTCTAAAAAGTTCCCTAAACTTTGCCCACCAATTAATCTTTGTTTTGAACATTTTTCATATCAAAACATCAAGTAGAATATTTTATGTTACATATTTTGAAAGTTTATTAAGAGGAGTTCTTTTATCTGGGACAAATATTTTGTCGTCTAGACTCTGGATAGCAAATGAATCTTTTTCTCTACATAATGGTATCATTTTCCGTACCATAACTTCCTAGCAGCAGACTTAATCTGACTGCTTTTCTTGTCTTCAGCTGGAATTCAATTTTCATCTTATGTTTAGGCATATGTAGTAGTATGTCTGCATATTTATGTATGTAACGTTGGTCACGCTCAGCACTCCATAAAGGTTAAAACTTTATAACTGACAAAAGCAAGCGTCAGACAAATGGCCAACTTTTTTACCTCCATTTTCCCTTGTTTGGATTTTTTTCTTTTTTTTTTGAAAGGCCTTCTATTTGGCTCAGGGGCTGAGGGGGCAAAAGGACCAGGGCCCAAACACGAAGACAGTTTAATGGGCTTTGACAACAAAAACATAAAAATTTAACTGACATAGACAAGGCCCGAAGCAGCGTTTGCGAGAAAGAGATAAACACACACACATAATATTATTTATTTTCTCTCGAATGTGTTGTTTGTGGATGGGAATTGTGTTTTGGTAATTTGTAAATCTCAATGTGGAATGCGGGAGATTGCTCATTTCGTAGGCATATTTCAGAGTAGGCAAATGGTTATCCATTATGGTGCATGTGTTTTTCGAGATGTTTGTACGGTTCATTTCGCAAAGTTGGAGCTACTTTTTTTGAAAGTTTTAGATGAAAACCAATCCATGGTTATAAATGAGATTTTTGTATACTAAATATGCTTAAGAAAATAAGTTTCGGACACAGGATAAAAGCGAAATTGTTCAGTTTGTGATAGATATTTAATAAAGTTTATGAATTTCTTAACTACGGGTATATAATTCAGTCTTTAAGTATCAGTTAATCCCAAAAATATGCATAGTATCCCACTTTAACTTATCGGAAAAATCTGAAAATGGTTTTCAGATTGCTAATAATTGGGGTAGTTTAAATGTAAGTGCTATTCCCAAAAAATAGCAGATTTCCTGTGTTGGGGAAAACATTTTCAGACCGTTTAAGCCATTATCGTAAAGCAGCTTCCGCATAAACGGGTCGCGAGAGTCCTTGTGTCCTTGGCTGTCTGCCTGCCAGTCTGTTGCTTACCATTTTTTGATAGAGCCTGTCTGTCAGTCGTCCTTTCTCCACCACCACCACCCCCTCCCCCTCCTTTGCCTTTGTCCTTTTCTCATTTTCTCTGTTTGTCTAGGCAGCCATTTTGACTGTTGTTAGTGTGTTGTTGCTGGTGCGCTGTTTTTGTTTCTGCTGCTGCTACCGCATTTCTAATTGAATTGCTTGCTACGTAAACGTTGCCATTGCCATCGCCGGTGCTTCTGACACGAACAGGCTGCCTCCAGGACCTTCAGGACCTGCCGCACACACACACACACACACAGACATGCAGACAAACACTCACACAGACACCCGCTCACGGCCATAATCGAATTAGATAAGTTAATAACTTGATAAAAAGTTACAGCGTGTTGCTGCTATTCGGCTGCCTGCCTCTGTTCGGCGACCGTTTGTCATTCATTGTTTGTCAGTTGTCGCTGTCAATAAACGACGAAATGAAGTTGCCAAACAAAATTTGTTCGAAAAAATCAAGCGAAATAAACATTGAATTTGCAAGTTTTTATGTTGCCGACGGGTTGGTCCAGCCGGTTTCAGAAAAGGCCATATACATCAACTGTTTTATTTATATTTACACAGGAAAAACGGAAATTTTCAAAAAAATGTTGAGAAAAATTAAAAATATTATGTAACTTAAAGGATTACAAATATTACAATTATTTAAAAAAATTTAAGAAATAATTTTTAAGTGTTTATTAATTTAAGAAATAATTTAGGAAATAATTTTTAAGTGTTTAGAACTTTTTTACGATCTTAAACCTAATTTTATGTTGAAAAATATGAAGAAATCTGCCTAAAAAGCTGCCTTCCAATGCTTCCTCTTTCTGTACATAAAAAGGGAAAAAGATATGTATGTATATAAAGCCCTCTACCCTTAGGGTCCAAAACATCAACAAGGAAATAATCATGCAGGGAGAACAACAAACCAACAAACCAACAAGCAAATAAACAGGCAGAAGGAAAAATCAGAGGAGAAAATGTGGCGGGAATTATTCCCTGAATTATTGGCCTCGTTATGGCAGGGGCGTGGCATAATTTACGAGCCATCGCACTCGCCCTCAGTCCGCCAGGACCGCAATGTCCTTATCGATTTTGTTGCCCAATTTATGCATGATATCGGCTGGTATCTGGTAACTGTTATCTGCTCGGCGGACATATGGCTTTAAGGAACGTGATGAGGCTGGCCAAAACTTCAGAAACCGCCGAGTGGCGGTGACGGTGACGGTGGCCGCTTAAAGCCAAAGCCCTTGATCAGGTTGTGGCTAGGAAAACGGGCCACTGCCACTAGACTGACACTAATCAGTTCAAAGCACATTGACCCAGTTTTGCCGCAGGGAGCGAGGCTTTGGCCATCAAATGTAAACACAACAGCTAAAAGGGGAGAAGCCTTTTAGTCAGGAACGGCCCTGGGCCAACGGTGCGTATGCGTATGCGTATGCAAACCACAAAAGCCGTCAAGGCGGACCACCATGGCCATATGGACTGGACCATGGCCACGACTTCATTGACAGCTCGCCAGTTGTCCAGCTTGCTGCATTTTAATGAGTTTATTATGCCCATAATAGAGCTGGCCAAGGGGGAGGGAAATGGAGCCGAGCCAAAGGAGCGAGCAAAGTAAACATATTTAGCCGGTTGGGCGATAAATTAAACAGCAAGGAACCACCGCTCCACTGGGCAGTTCAAACTGGGGCACATAATAATAATGATGTGTGCATAAGTGGACTCGGCCCGCAGGGACTTTACGCCCTGGCTCCTTAAAGTCCCTATGGTAGCCACAGTTAAAGAAAAACCTAGAAAAAAATGTTTAAACTTGAAAAATATTTGGTACAGATAAAAAGAAATAATATTAAAACTTATTTTTTATCCAAAAGTAAATTTTTGTATATGAGTTTAATGTTTTCTTTATTTTTCTAACCATTTTATACAATATTTTCGACATAAGATATTATTATATTGATTGGATTTCATTGTTTTCAAATGTTTTAGGTATATCTCATGTACTTACTAAAGCTTATTAAATTTAAATTATGTATAAAATGTTATATTTATATTTGTAACATATTTTCGATGACATTAAGCACTTGAAACTCAATTACCATTTAAAAATTTCTTAAAGAGGTCTATTTAAATATAATTTCTATCAGTGTATATTCCCGTTCAAAGTCCAACCCCGAGCTCCTGACAAAACAATAAGCTCACCTGCCTTGTCTGACCGCCAAAGCTCCGGGGCATTTCCAGAGCTCATTAAAGTCTGGACGCCAAGAAGGGATTCGCCTTTAAAGGTGTTCCTGAAATTCATTTCCTGGAAAATTAATAAAAAGGTCAAAAAGCGAAAAATCTTTTTATAAATTCAGTGAAATTCAATACAAACGTGTTGCGAATGACCGTGAATTCCACTTTGCTGGCCAGACAAAAGTAATATTTATGTGTTGCTACATAAATAACGCCGTGAAGTGCGCGGGGAGAAAAGTAGGCCAAGTTTTTAATAAACTCCCAGCACGCAAAAGTTTTTTGGCACGCACTAACTCACACCCTTACAAGCACACAAACATACAGCCCAACTAACACACTTACAAAAGAATATTTATATGATTACTCTGACGAACAAGTTTAGAGAGCAACAAAAGAACGTGGCAAAGAATAGAGTGGCAATTTGGGGGCTGTGGGGTGTAACCTGCATATGTGACCGCGGTTCTTCGTCCGTGTGTGGCCCTATATGCACAGAAAAAAAAGATAAGCTTTAATTTTACACTAAGATTAAAGTTCGAAATATTTACCATTACCATTATTATTCAAAATAACAAACTAAAAACCCTAGCCAGCTTAAAATAAAAATGTTACGTTTCCTATAAAGAAATATTGAATTACAAATGGTAAAAAATTATAAAAAATCCTAAAAATACACTAAGATTAATATTTCAAAACAGTTACCAATATTATTCCAAATGCCGAACCAAAAACCATAGCCAGCTTAAAAACGTAGCTTTAATAATGTTACAATATCTATAAAGAAATTTTTAATTACAAATTCTAAAAAAATTCTAAAAAATCCGAAAAATTATATATAGAAATTTCCATCTCTTCATATTCCAAAACTAAATTAAATATATATTTTTTCTACATTTTTCGCTGTATTTCTGGATGTGAAAAGTGGCCACGTCGCCGCGTTGCCTTATTAAATTAGTGAGCGCACTCAACTCGAGCTGGAAAGCAGCTGAAACGGAAGTCGGGCATATACAAGTTTTTCAATTTCCTGCGGTGTGTGTGTGTGTGCGTTTGAGTAACGTGTGATACCGCACCATTTTTAGTGGCATTTAGCAACCGCTGGAGAGCTTAGCACCGGGCCAAGCCCCTCCGATTACCGCCAGCAGGTTGCTTCCAGGTCAACTAGTCGGGCTTATCCTGTCCCGCGTTTAGCTTAGCTAAATCAAAAAATAAAAGAAGAAAAAAAACCCCGAGCAGCCAGCTTGCTAATATATATAATACACCAACGGAAATGCTGACCAGCTCACCCGGGGTTTCGCCCCTCTTTTACGTTTACAGGTAGCAACCTCGCTTACACATATTTTATCTCATTTATTTCTGGTAATTTACTTTGATTCATCGATTTTGTAATATATACGTGGTGTGGGTTGGCTGAAGGCGAACTGGGGATAACCACGCTTTTATTACACTAACTGTGGGTAGTATAGTGCTTTTACGATCTTTGTTATGCGCTGGCGAGAATCGTGTTTACACCAAAATGGTCTTAAAGTTTTCCTGCAAGTGAACGAGGTAGTAAAAGTTTTTAAGTTTAAATTCTTGGGAAACTCCGGAACTAAAGAGTAAGACTAAAATACTACTTAAAAGAAAGCTATTCAGCTGCTTCAAATAAACAAAATGCTAGATAAAATAATTTATCTTTTACTCATGCTTCGTTAAGGGTATTAAAAACCAGTCCTTCATCCGCTTGCGAGTACATTTTCATTCTCTATAATATATCAGTATATCAATTGTATTTGTTGTACTTTTCTTGGCTCAGGCAATGCATCAAAATGTTACTTTCCCTTCTCCACTTTTATGTGTGTATCTGCCTGTGTCGAAATCTGATTGAGTTATTGAGCTAAAATTTCCTCGAGCTCCCTGTTATTGTTGTTGCTAGCAATTGTGCACATCACAATCGTAATAATAATCGTATATTTTTATGCGGCAGATAGAAGGCCGAAGGAGTCCATAAAAAGCCAGCACTGGATTAGGTTTTATTCGCAGGTTTCGGGGGGCAAAACAGAAAGGCTTTAATGCGATTTGTACACATTAATCATACGCCATGATGCACAGTACTAGAACCAATAACAAGGATTTATACTAATAACATTTCTGGGAATGGAATGGAACTGGGAAAACTTATGACGGTCATTTGAGAGAGTGTGTGGCATACAATGAAATCGAATTTCATTAAATTAGCAGGAGCGACTAGAGCAAGGACACGACTCTTATTGGATGCTCGAATCAATGACCGAAACAACAACGGGCGCCATTAGCAAAAGCAAATACGAAATACGAACTTAGCTGGAGGTAAAAACAATCGATAGGGGGAAAGGAACAACAACAATATCTTTCCCAGAGGGCGATTCATTGACAATTTGCCAGGGCGGACTCTGAAGTTTTTGGCACCTGATTGGGGAGTCTGAAGGACATGTGTGGGAGGACCTTTCACCTCGCTCGCTTTATTGTTTGCAATTTGTTTTTAGCTGCCCAAACAGAACTTTATTTTTATGGCTCAACCTGAGGCCAGGACATGGCCAGAGTAGCACGCGCCCACTTTTTTGCGCCTATTTATCCTGGGGCTAAAAATAACTGAGACGTGCCGCTCTATTTATAGGCCCCCTCAGCATATAGGGCCCATAACACTTGGTGGCAACAACTAATGCCGATTGCCATAACCGAGAAATCGTGGATGAATCCCATTGACATTTAAGCTGCCACAAATTGCTTTTCTGCGGCGCCAACTCCTTGGCTCCTGCTTTTGCTCCTGTTTCTACTTCAGCCACACCTCATCCATGTTTTGGGCCTGGTCATGTGTTCCCTTACTTTTCAGGCATTCGTCTGCGGCCTATCGACCACATTTACATAACGAAAAATGAAATTTTCAAATTATAACAAATTGAATTTTCCGATGGCATAGGGGAACACAAAAAAAACTGGTTGGCAAAGCCTTCGAAAGGGGATAACCAACAAAGGGAGGCTCACGAAGGCGCTTTAAATATTGACATATGCCATGGGTCCACAAAAGCAAAGGTAAAACAGGTGGAACGCAAAATGTCCAAAAGGATTTACCAAGGGATTTTATCGGGCATGGCCAAGAAATTGACATGCTAATAAAGTTATTGGCTAGTTTTACACTAAAGGAATCTTAGCTTTAAACTTTTCATCAGTTGAATATTCTATTATTTTTTTTTAGGAATTTTATAAAGGTAAAAAATACAAATAAATTGAAAAAATAAAAAAAATTATTCTTAGAAAAATATGTTTCTTTTACAAAATTAATTAAAATACAATAATTATTAACTCTAAACATTTTTTTTTTACAAATATGGAAGTGGATAAAAATTTAAAAAAAATGCTATTACTTTTATCCTAAGATAACCCGTAGATCATTCGATTGAGAAAATTCTCCTTAAAACCTGTAGCTATGTAATTCCAATCTCTTCTCCAGTTCAATGATTCCTCAATCGTCCGCTGTCCGCAGTTCCGAACCAGTTCCAATCCTTGTATCCTTGTAGCCCAATCAGTCACCCGGCTACGTGTTCGGCCCAACATGTTGTGGATGTGAAGGCGACTTGGCATCGCATTCGCGGCACATTGTGTTGTCTTTTGATCGGCGGACGCCATTTCTTTGCCGTCTGTTCGACAGCCTCAACTTCCATGGTCCGTGGGTTTTTTTTTGTATTTATGCGTTGATGTTTTACGTGCCCGAAATGCCAAGAGCTTCATCCCGGCCATCCTGGCCGTCCATACAAAATGTATGTGCGAATGTTTCCCTTCCGTATGTGCGATGATTGTACGTGTAAAGTGTACATTGTGTAAATGCTGGCTGGCTGTTTTGGCATAGTGGGAAAAGTGAAAAGGCAGCAGGGCGAGGTAACTCGGTTAGATGTTGCCAAAAAAACGTATGTATGTATGACCCTGGAAAAAAGGGTTAGCATGGCAAATGAATTTATGTGGTTTTTTCCGTTTCATTCTCCTTTTCGGCTTGGGTTACATTCATATTTGTATTCGATTCCATTCGTCAAATGCTGAAAGTGAATTTGGTGATTTTTGGAATTCATTCTTTTATTTTATTTTTTTTTATTCGTTCTCATTTCCCGATTTCCGTTTTCCGTTTTCGGTTCTCCGGTTTCGCTACGTTTTTCGGTGTTATTAAAGCATGGCAAAATATTGACGCAACCATTAACAAAAGCTTTTAGTGCAAATACAGCTGGCTGTGGCAAGTGGCATGTGGCATGTGGCACAGAGCCACCGGCGATGGCGTCGTCGAAAAGCGAAAAAGGCAGACCAGTAAAAGGACGGTCGTCACTTTGACAGTCCTGTCGTTTTGGAGCGTAGCTTTTTGTGTGTCGCGCTGCGTTGCACATTTCCATTTGCATTGTTGCTGCGGCTCCCTGTTCGTCTGCCCCTGCAACACTTGCCCCAAAAAGCCCGCAGGATCAGGAGAAATGGTCAATGGGCTATCTATTTTAACTGCCCTGCAGGTTGGCTGTCCTGCAGTGCTTCTTCTGCCGTTCCACATTCGCTTTGGCATGTGCAATTGCCTGACGCAACAGCAATGGCAATAGCAACAGCAGCAACAGCAACAGCAACATCCACACCAGCAACAACAGCAACACACATTGTTGACGTGCATTTGTGTTTTGTGTCATGCCGGCACTGCCTGTGGCTTTGATTTGACTTTCAGTTGCCAATTCAAAATGGTTCTAGCCAAGGACAAACTGCTTTAAATCCGAACTCTGACAGCATTGTGATGGCGATATTAAAAGGACATTCAGAAAGCTCAGCTCTGGCTGGCCATAAATATTCACACAGCAAGCTCTACTTAATGCTTGATTTGATTTGATTTGATTTGAGAAAGTAAATTAATTAACAGACTTATTTTGATCATCTGAGTATTTGAATTCCCTGAGCCACTTTTCTTCAATTGAATTAAAGCGGTAAAAGGAAGTCATAAATAGCTTAAATCAATAATTTAATTTTTAAATTAAATTTGATTTTCTTTAACTGTTTATTTAACTAGCCTCTGGACATTTAATTTTATTATTATGGACCAATAACTCTTTTCTAAAATTATGAATTTATGGTTTAATAAATTTAATCCATTATTTGAATTTTCACAGAATACTAACAGAAATTTTCTGGCTATGTGATTCGCTTTAAAGGTCAAAGCCGAATCATAGTGAAATTGAATAAATATATTTACTATGAATTTTTCACTTTAACTATTAAAACATTGAAATGCCATTTCTTTCAATGATTTATTTTTAAATCGACATTTATGATTTAATTTTGCCCCAATTGTTCCAAAGTGGTATGCTGAAATCATAATGGAGATGAATAAATCTCTAATGTCTGCGTATTTCGTTGAACATTCGAACAATTCTCCGCATTGAATTCTTGTGCCCTTAGTCAAACGGCCAATCATCGAATCACCAAATTCCAATCTCGCCAATCCCAGAATTACATCTAACCACCTTGCCCGCTTTCGAAGCAATCAAAGTTGGATTTCGGGAGCCCTTTAAGGGGAGCACCCTCAATCTAAAACAGGCAAACACAATTAATGGGATAAAAAACGAACTCGAACCGGAGATTCGCGCACTCTAATTTACTTTATTTTCGGACACGAATAGCGGACCGGGCTAAGTGCGTGGTCTCAGCCAACGGAAACGGATACTCATGCAGCCAAAAGCGGAAATGTTATGCCGACGACAACGAATGAGGCGCTGTAGGTGCACAGAAAAAAATAAGACAAAAGATCAGATTGATATGTGCACAGGTTAATTTATTATTTTTTTAAGATTCACATCATTTTGATATGAATAAAGATTACTTTTATCTTATTTTACTAAAACTTGTTAAAAAATACTACATTTGGTATTTTTAAACAGTATTTTTTAACTTTTATGAAATGATAAAATATCAAATTGATATGTTTAAATCATAAATTTGACATTATTAAGGTAGAAATGACCCCATTTCATATCGAATTTTTTTTCTGTGTTTTTTTTGTGTGAGTGGCGGACCAAAAAGGACGAAAATAACACCCAGGAAAGCGGATCCACAGACAGGGTCGAGTCGTGTCGAGCGGAGCATTTCTAGCATTAAATTTATGTACATGTCATTGGGGGCGTATACGTAACGTGCCCGAGGGCATCACAGTATTTTTGGCCGGGATTCCTTGCCATTCCTTGCCGTTTCGTCTGCCTGGGCGCCCATAAAGTGTTGCGAATTCCTCGCCTTTACTTTTACCTTTACCTTTACCTTCAGCTGTATCTCGGCGCAACTTGATGGCTGAGGCTTAAAAAAATATTTGTTGCCGCGCCGCACCTTAAATCCACACAAATTAAGCCCTAAATTAGAAAGCCATCACTTGAAGTAATTGCCGGGCCGATTTTTATGCTTTATATCTTGGTTTTTATCTTTGCAGTCGCAGCATTAGAGGACGTGCCCGGACTGCCAACATGATGTAGTAGACGCGGCGTCCCCGGCAAGGACAACTCAACACAGACAGTAGCCCAGGCTGTTGCTCTGATGAGGCCCCATTTCCATTGCCATCGACTTGTTTGCGCCTGCGGTATGTGTTTAAAAATTTCAGTTTTATTCCCTTATTTTTATTTCCCGTTTAATGTGCTTTCTTGTCCGTTTTTTTTTTGTTGGCCCCGAGAAAACCCGAAACACTGCAGCTCTCGGCTGGCCACATGAAACTTTAATTTATTTCTGCATAATTTCCAAGGTGTGTGTGTGTGGGAAAATGTTCATTAAACACCCGCAGGAATGTGTCTGTTCTCCACTTAAATGTTTTTGTTTTAAATTGAGGTAGCCTCCGCTTGGGAGCGATGGTCTGATGGCCAGGTCCCCGAGATTCAAAGTCCCTGTCGACTGAGGTGTTGGGATGTTGGGATGTGACTGCGAGTGTGGGACGACAGTGCGGGTGACAGTGACACCAATTATGCATAATTTTCATGGCAGACCCGGGACGAAAACTGGCAGCCAACAATAACAACTTTATTAATCATGCATAACGCCAGCCTAGGCAGATAATAAACAGCAAAGTTATCCTTATTTTAATGATTGCCGGCAATGGACAGGAAAAAGGCGGAAGTCCGTTGGAATTATGTTATTAAACAGGAGGAAATAGAAGATTAAAAAATATTTTTTTTATTTCACTTTTTAATTACAGTTGACTCAAAACTTCAAGAAAGTCAAAAGTTCATTATAGAATTTCTAGATAATAAAACGACAAATTTTTATAATATTTACAATCCTAATTTCAAAACTGAAAAAATTTATAAATTTTATTTAAAATCTTTTGAACTTTTATTGATGTTTTTTACTTAAAATTTAATGATAAATATTTTAAAAATAACTTTCCCATTTCTATCTATTTTTAAATGTTTTCTTTCTGGTCATTTACTTTTTTCTCCTCCTGCGTCGTTAAAACAACACCTAAACTTCGCTTGCTCTATGGGCTTTTGCGTTGTGTTTATTATTATTTCCAACTGCCACGCCCACAAACTGACCATAACATGCACCACAAGAACGCCCCCGAGTGGCACATCATTCCTCATGCCGCCCGGCATGATAATGTATTTTTTTTTCCTAGCTCTGACCGCAGTTCTAATGCCTTTTTCATTGTCTTTTCATCGTCATCGCCATTGTCGGGCCCATGTCCCTGGTCACGCCCCCAAGTGGTTGGCCCTTTTGCATACTTGGAGCTAGGGATTCAGGGAGCTGGGTAGCAGGGACTACGCTACTCCACTGAGTAGTCTCCACCGGAGACTGAGTGGCTCAGGCAAATTGACGTCATGTCATCAATCAATCTTGCTGCAGAGCTGCGGGCCGCACGCCAACGCATCATCACAGTTTTTCCTTTTCTTTTCTTTTCATACTTTCTCCCATGACAAGCTGTGAATTTTTCATTTTCCATCTACACTCCTTCCGCTAAATCCAAGTTTAGTCGGGCAATTTCAATTTACTTTTGAATTCTTTTTCACTTGGAAAATTTTCATTATGCACTGGGATATGGGATGGCTTTTAACTGCAGGCCGACGTTGCGGTTTGATTTATGTTTTTTTAATGAGCCCCTGCCGCTTGGCTATTGTCTGACCAAGCGTGAAAGCCAGGCAAATTTTAGGCCTTAAAGTGGGCTCTCTCCCCGCAAAAAGGATTCAAGGCCATGGCACTGACCTTAGCACCACAATAAATATTCAGAGAGCGTTCTGTGGGAATAAAAAAAACATAAGAAATAACAAATAACAAATGGCAAACGAATTGCGTTGGGGTGCTGTTAAATTTTAATTGCGTCGCAGGACACGGCCCTCATGGCGTATACGTTATGCATGTGACCGGGAGAAATTGTCGCTGCTAATTTCCCATTTAACATGGCTCCCTTTGCCTGTGTGTTTTATTGCTCGGTTATTTTAATTAAAAACTTTGCTCAGCTGACAGTAGCAATTGCCGCTTCCCTCAGCCTCTTAACCCATTTCGCCTGCCTGCTCAGCAACTTAACTTTGGCCCGAAGTTTGCTGCGCATTTTGGCCGCCTCGAGCTGCGTGTGGCATCCAGACAACAAAGCTGTCGGTACAAGAGCTACTTTGTGCCAGTATCTCCTTTGTCTTGGCCTGGTTTCCACCAACACCACCACCGCCAAGGAGCAGCACCCACGTTTAAGCGACTTTTGCTATATTTACGCCGCTAAGCTGCCATTAAAGCCATATGCAAAATATGGCCACGTTAAGATGTGCAAACGTCTGGATGGGAATGGAATGGAATGCTGGGATGGGTGGCACAAATCTTGGGCCTTTTTTTATTTGCTCACTGCTCTTATGTCACCTTGTTGATGATGTTGGCGACATTCGAAAAACAAAAGCGCAAAGCGGCGCTCCTAATCCCGCTTAACGTTCTGTTGACGTCGCCGTGGCAACCGAATGCCATCAGGCATTTCGTCACATAAAAATACATGGCCAATATATATATATGTATGGGCGGAATACAGAATAATGAAAAATGTATATGAGGGCGGACGAAAAAAGGGTCCTGAACGAAAATAAATCATAAAAAGGAAGGGAATGAAATACAGATTACATGTGCACGAACCAAGCCCAGCTTTAAGCGGAATTTCACAGCCAATCGGCTAATGGTTTGTCGCAAAAATGGTAAACAAAATTCAAACAAGGTTAAATCTTCAATGGAATTTTATCTATATTAATTAAATTAATTTACAAAGAGTAAAATCTGATCCTTCATTAGAGATATAAATGGTTTATTTTAATTGCATCATAGAAACCTGAAACAATGTGAATATTAAATTTACTCCCAACTTTTTAAAAATATTTATGTTTCTTGGAAAAATGCATCCAAAAGTTAGTAAGGTCTAATTGTAAAATTAAAAGAGTTTACTGCTCTAAAGCGTTCATGTGTTCTATGTGTTCAAAGCAGCTACCCATACAATGTTTTTTAGAAAAATGCATTTAAAAGTTCCAAAAGTATAATTGTTAATTTAAAGAGTTTCCTGCAGTAAAATGTTAAACAAACCTTGTTTGTACTTAAAACTGGCTGGAATTTTCACTGGCAGAATGCAACGGACCTTAACAAAAATTCCGCGCTGCTTTGCGAAAAATACCATCCTCTACTTTTGCAGAGCAACTGGCCCCAACACGTTTTAATTACGGAGCATTTAAGCAAACAAAAGCGTGAATATGCAGTACAAAAATACATTTTCATTGCCCCCCACACAACGTGTGTATGCATTGCGCATACGCCGCGTTCGCCGGCGAAGTCCGTAAATAAGCTGCGGCGCCCTTAATTGCAGACTTTGTGAAAAGGGGTGGCAATGGAGGGTAATACAAAGCGCAATGAAAGCAAACAATAAACCCGGTCGGCATAAAGGCCAATGGAGAAAAAATACAGAACAGAACAGAAGCTGAAAAGCAATTTTTATGATCGTCCTTTGCTAACCCAGTAAAAATGAACTTAAAGCCGAGCCAACGAGTCGGAAACATTGAACGTCTGGCAGAACCATAACCCATCTTCGCCTCATCCCCACAGTCTGTCATCCCCCCTCCCCTCTCCTCTCACCCCTCTTATCCCCCCGAAAGGATGTTGTGCATTGAGCCGTTTTGGATTTACTTGTAATTTGCAACAATGTTGAGTTCTGAAAGCTGCTGGTGCCGTTGCAACGTCTTCGTTTGTTCGCTTGGCCCCCCGCTTTTGTTGTTCGCTGTTTGACATGTCAAAGCCAAACAAAGCGCCGCTAGACACACACATACTCACGCATTATTATGGCAGAGGGAGCTATATAGCTATATACCACCATCCAGACCATTAGCACTCCCCGTGGCTTTGATTGGCGTCAAAAAACGCATCAAACGACGGCAAGGCAAGGTGACTTTCAGGTTCAGCGAACACGGTTAAGAGGTAGGTTCACTTAAGAGAAGGGGAGCAAAGAGTGGTACCAATCCCTTAAAGACCCATTATTTTGAAATACAATTAACTTGAATTACGAAAAATATTTAAAGAGTCATAAAGATGTAAAACGAAACCAAAATATTACAATTAAACCGAATAAAACTCTATTTCAGTCAGGGGGAAAAAGAGAAAAGTTTACTTAAATTTAGAAATATTAAATTAAATTTTTAAAAGTAATTTAAATATAACTTTATTTAAAAGTCAGGGGGAAAAAGAGGAAAATGTATTTAAATTTATAATTTTTCTAATGAAACGAGTAAAATTATTATTATTTTACTAAAATAGTTCCCTAAGAATCTTTGGTTAAAAATATTAACGTTTTTAAGAATTCTTTACAAGTTAGAGTATCTTTTGCCAAAAAAGATAGCTGGACAATATTCAAAGCGAAAACTCTTTAAAGTTAGATGGCCAGTACTTCAGCCATTCCATGCATTAATTAACAGCATAAAGAGTTGATCCAAAGTTTGTACTTAGTTTTTGGGCGAAGACAAGTACCAAGTACCAAGAACAGGCGTAATTTGGCCATCGATTTTGAATGAGCCAAGCATGCTTGGAATTTGTAATTAAAGCGGCCAAAGGCTGTGTGGCCTGGGTGTTCAAGCAGCAGCCACTTTCAAATTGTTGCAATGTCAAAGGCGACAATTAAACGTTGATTCGCCCTGTTTGTCTGTGTGTGTGTGTGTGTGTGTGTGTGTGTCTCATCCACTCGGTGGTTTTGGCCACGCTTCACAATTAGGCGAAATAGAACACACACACATCCGCCCACACAAAGCACATTAATTATGCATGCGTATGTGTGTGTCGCGCCTCCAATTTCCTGTGCGACATTCCTCATTGCCGAAAACATTTTTGCGCCACCGCAAATATAGTCCATGAACGGATCCAGTGTCCTTTGTGAATGTGGGGACAGAGAAAGAAATTTGATAAAAATCCGACTAAAATTCAATTTTGTGAGAGGCCTAAAAGTAGGCAACAAAATATTTGTAATGTTAGATTCATTCCGAGAGACAACGTTCCTTTTTCACTGCATACTTTTTAACACCTTTTTGTGGTTTTAAAATACTAGTAATTTCTGTGGTAAATATTTAATTTTAATAAATTTTAGAACAAACATATGTGGAAATTTTATATATTTTTCAAAAAACTTAATGTACTTCGGTTAAATAGTAAATTTTCCTTTTAAATTTTCCATCTTCTACTAAACAACAAAATCTTATAAATCAAAAATCAGTATTATTTTTCGCTCTGTGTAATTTTGCAGATAGCTTATTTGAGAGTTGTTCAAGACCTGCGTCTAATTAGGCAGCCTGGTTACGCCTCGCTAGGCGTATGCGTAATTTGATAGTTTTAATTGGACATTCCATGGGCCCCAGAGATGCACAATGGAGTGGGAGCGGCAAAGCTCACCCTTTCCCTTTCATATGGAAATTTTGATTGGAATGCGAGCCATATTTAATTAGATCTCTGCTGGCACACAAAAACACCTTGCATTAAACTTTCTGCAAAGTTTTAAGTACCTTTCTCAAGTCCATGAGTCTAAAGTCTTATGTTGATTTTCTCCTTGGCTGGCTAATTAGTGGGATTTCCCAAAGGATTTACCTCTGGCATGGTAATTCTGCTGGCAACTTAATCAATGCGGATTCCTTACAGCCGCCATAAGTGCAGCGTTTTTGACGGCAGCCCCTGTAATTAATAGCCGCAAATCCAGCAAGTTAATTGAATTTCTGTTGCATTTGCGCAAATTGCCCATACGCCCTGTTGTGCCAGTGCGTGTGTGTTTGAATTTGCCTCTGCCTTTGCGTTTTCGTGCCCTGTTTGTGTTTTAACAAATTAAGCAATTTACCAGACAGCTGCACAAGGCAGGTGACCCTTCTTGGGCGCATTTATCAAAGGCAACTCATCCACCTTCTCGGTGCTTTCAGTTCGGCACTTTTGCATGCTTGGTCTCCATTACTCATGGGCCCCTTGGATCCTGGGACCCTTGGACCCCATTGTCCTGGCCAGCCATTCTTGTAGTGGCCACACAAAAGGATCTATGGTTTATTGCATTTGACAGAGAAATAGAGCTCGAGTCCTTGCTTTTCGGCCCCGGCAACATGCTGACTACAAATTGCCAAAGCAAACAAAGAACGGCGCATGGAAAGTGTGGAAAGCGTTGCACATGCTGCACTTTTGTGATTTATGGTGATGATGACGATGATGATGATGCCAATACTGATGAAGCGGAAAAGCGAGAAATCCCTGTGGGTGGACACAAAATCCCATACCCTTGGTTTCTGTGGTAAATGCAATTTTTTCGCATCATGTTTAACGCAATTCATGCTTATCGCATCAGTTTTCATTTTTTTTCGATGGCTGCATTACTGGCACATAGAAAAGAAAAGAAAGAAATAGTTAAATCCTAAAATAAGGTGATTATGTTAATAAATTTTATTTGGAATTATTTTGTTTTTCCAACTCATTAAAATGTTTTTGCTCTTAAAAAATACATAATAATATCCTTAAGTATTCTTGTAGCGCAGTAGTTACTGGCAATTATTACTGCTGCCATGGTCATGATGATTACCATTATTGGTTGTTATTAACCTGGCTGGTTGCCACAGTTGCTGGTGGCAATTAAATTATATTTGGTCACAATTGCTACATTGTTTGGGCCCGTTTTGCTCTCTGAACTTGGCTGGCACAGCCCGTGCGTAAAGTAATTTATGTTTTGCCACGCCCACACACAACTAAGGAAGACATTTGAATGCCGCACATTTGTTTGGCTTGGTTTTTCAGGTCCTTTTTTGAGATGTCGAATCTGGAATATCTGCCGCAATGTAAACGAGTTCTTTCTCTGCTTTTCTTCTTGCCGGTTTTGCATGGCTTTCCTTTCGTTCCATCTGGGTTTTTTTGCAGATATTTAAAGCCACATATCATGTCGGGCCAGGAGTGAAAATAAATTTTATGCCAAAGCATGCGTTGCCGTTTGTTGTTGAGCAGCTGCTTTGTCATTTTCACGTACCAGTGTGCACCCTAAAGTCCCCATTTCCACCTCCGAAACATCCGGAATATACCCCAAGCCCTCGCTTTTTGCCACACATTCATCTGCCAGTTGCCTGCGAAAAAACTTAGCTTTCGCTAAAAAAAATGACATAAAGCGACATAATAATTTTGCCTTTGAAATTGCCTTACAATTGCTTTTTTTTTGTGTGTGTGCGCGAATTCCTTTCCCTTTCGGGGATTCTGCGTTTTTTTCCTGTGGCTTTGTGATATTTTTGGTATATGAAAAAACATTAAAATTTAAAAACACCCTAAATTTATATTTATAACCTGGATATTTCTGTTCAAAGAATTTTTTATTAGGGATTTATTTATTTAACTTCCTTTTTTCATATGCTTATGAACTTTAAAGCTTTGGTTAGCGTATTTCAAATTCCTCTTGGCGATTGTTAAGATTTTGTTTTTCAATTTTCCGCTTTCTATTTGGATTTTTCAACTTTTTTCGTACAACTTCCTACCGCAGAATTGTTTGCACAGGTGGGTGGGCACAGGGAATGCTTTTAAATTATGCGTGGTAACCAAATCAGCTTATAAAATGTGTCTTAAATTGACTCGAATGGGGAACAGTCGGCTAGACCCTCGTCTCAGTTCATTTCGAGGCACAAAAAACGATAATTACTACGAGTTGATGGAGAGCGCGATGTTGTGACAGCTCTCCGGAATATTCGGGGAAGTCACATTAGTGCAATACACATTTAATTTAGTTTTTTCCCCCGGCGAGCTGGAAAAACTTTTTCGAACAAGGGTTGCTGTCGGCACACACACACACCCGCGCAAACACCCTTCCCACTGGCCCACATGTCGTATGCGCAATCATTAATAAAAACTAAATAGATTGAAGCAACAGCGATGAGGAAATGGCTTGTGGGCTTCCTTTATGGCATACATTAGTACACTGAAAGAATAAATAAAAAGAAAATAAATGCAAATTAAACATTTTGAAAAAAGGGATTAAAAAAGTAATCTAATAAATAAAATTGGATTTAATTAGGCCACAAAAAATGTTTTGATCAACAAAAATTCAAATTTAACTTTACAAAAAGTTCTAAATAGTCAGATTTGGTAACAAATTTATACCAAAACCTTCTTAGGAAAAGAAGAAAATAATATTATAATTAATTAATTTAATAATAAAATTAAAGTATAAAAATCGTTTTTAAAGCCTTCAAGTTGATTCTTTCAAGGAAAAGGTTAACTTTTATCGCCAGTTCCACGACTTCCTGTGTATGCAGCCCACCCAGTAACTCACACATGACACTTTCCGCTGCCTCGCTTGGCCAGTGACTAATTAATCTTAATTAAAGTCTAAGTTGGCTGCGTATTTATGCCCCCTTTCCATTCACATACTCGAACACACATTCATCTAAGGTGGTGGGCAGCTGTTGCTGTTGTGGCTCCGCTTCCATTTCATTTAATTGCAATACATTTGTCTGTCGCTTAATGGCAAATTTACGTGCACCATATAAATCAACTTTTGTGTGTCGGTTGATTTATTTTTAGCGTTTTCGAAAACAAAACAAAACGAAAACCGAATAAAGCGAACCACACATACAAGCAAGATAACAGGAATGGTTTGCAAATTATTTTCGGACTCCGCTAATTATGGCACTAGTAAGCAGGATAACATGCAAAAGCTAAACCCGGCCAGACAGAGAGGGGTATATCGGTTAGAGAGGGAGAGAGTCCCATGCATGAATGCGCTGATTACGCCCACGAACGCAGTGGCTTACACATCGCAATCATCGCTGTTGTGGCCATTGTTTTTGCTGGATGCGAATTGTTTGCCAACTGTAGTTCCAGTTGCCATGGCTGCTGGCCATTTAAGGCCATATCCTGGCACTGGTTCAGGACCCGCATTGCTTTTATGGCATTTAAAGCCACTCCAGCACAGCACATAATACCCTTCATTGTCCCCGAGAGTGCTTAACTACACTATCCTGCGTGTTACCACCTACGATTATGTTGCGAATTTAATCAGTTTTATTCTTATGGCGACAGTAAACAGGTTGACAATTGTCGAGTATTTTGTTTTCGGGCGTGCTTAACATGAGGTGAAACCCATGAAACATTTTATTGATACCAGTAAATCCTTATCAAATAGATATCGGAACTTCAATGCTAATTACGATTTAAATTACTAATGGAGAACTCTATCTATTCGAGTATTTCGACTATTAGATACCAGTAACACAGCTAAAAGGAAGTGCGAGGGAGATGGAGATATGCAGTCGTCAAAGCTACTGGCGCCATCTAGCGGGAATATCTGCAACTCTACGTGTAACGGTGATAAATATAATTCTTATTTACTGTTTTAAAGCTAAACCTTCATAATTCGAAGGTTTGTAAATCAGATTTTTGGCATTAAATTCCTTTCCTTGTCAAGAATTAAATCCTTTAATTTTCCCCACTCAAGGGCCAAGTTTGAGCTTCTTCTTCATCGCCAAATCGAAATGACCCAAGAGCCTTTATTACATTTCCATGGTGATTTTAGCGAGCGAAAGGACGAACAACTAAGTCGGTCACGTTTGAATGGCCGGCGGAAAACCAGGAGCAAAACTGGTGTTCAATTTGCAATTTCATTTTCGCCAGCCGATTTGCTCATCCATAAATGAGAGCCAAACCCAGCAAACTAATTAATTAACTACTTTTCTGCTTGGCCCAGCGTTTATTTTCGGTTGTCGAAATTATTATTATTAGTATTTTTGGGGGGACCAAACTACATGGTGTCCAATTTATGGCAGGTGACCCAATTATTCATGCAGATCGATTAGCCATGAGCCCAGAAATGGCTCATTAGGCTCAGAGATGATTAAACGTTAATTAGGACAGCGGCAACGGGGCGTATACTTCAAAAGAAATTTAATTAAGAGCCGAACCTTCAAGTGAGCAATACGATTCGACAATCAATCGATGTGTATGTATAGACCGAAGCAATGCCTAAATGCAATCGCTGTTTTCCCCTCGATATTTGTACTGAATTTGGTTGAGCAAACAGGAGTTGGGGTGGTAAGTCAACAAAACTGCTGACGAAACGAATCAAAGACAAATATAATCGGAAATCGGGGAAAAAACTCGGGGGAATCGGAGTCCTAGAGTGCAGTGGCTATAAAAGTGCCAAAACAAGTTGGCTTAATTAATTTTTTGTTTGGCTCCCGATGAAATTCCAGCGCTGCAAAGTATGCTACGTCAAAAAGGCAAATGAAGAGATGGCTTTTGTGTTTTGTAATTGCTTTTAATCTGAACACGAAAATACCTACACACACACATAATTCCCCATCTTAAGGACCGGGGCCGAAATTCAATTATTGCCAAAAATAGCTGAAAACAATTCTCCAGCGGATAGCAAAAGTTTCACCTTAAACAAACATTTCGTTTCGTCTTTATCCTTGCAGAGCCTTGATAAGAAAACGACGAAGGAGAGCGAGTCTGGAGCAATTTATAATCGCGAATCGGGGAAAAACATAACGAATTGGGTAGGCAAATCCCGGGCGCAAGTTTTCCAAGTGATTAATTTCACAAAAAGACGAAGCAGGCGAAGCAACTCGAGCCAATTACACCAGCCAGCCAGATAGGAAAGCCAGATGCCGCCATGAGTTTCCTCAGCTCCATGCAGCAATATGTAACAAGTGGCATCTCGAGTCTGGGCCTTGGCAACCGTCGCTTCTCGCTTTCGCGCCAGGAGTCGAGTGAGCAGCAGTCGGGGATCGGAGGCGCCACACCTGGCGGCCTCGTTTCCGGCCAGCAGCAGCAGCAGCAGCTGGCGTCGTTTCCGCAGCAGCAATTGCAACAGCAACAGCAGCAGCAGCAGCAGTCACTTCCGCAGCAGCAGCAACAGTTGCTGTTGCAGCAGCAGCAACAACAGCAGCAGCAGCAACATGGCCACGCCCCCCTGCAGCAACAGGCGAGCATTGGCAGCGGACTGGGCGTCTATGGCGCACCCGCCCCGCCCACCGGGGTCGTGGCAGCGTCGGGCGGCGGCAGTAATTACCCCTCCGGAGGCGTGGTAATCGGCAATCCAAATGCCACCAATCCATTACTGGGTAAGTTATATTACGGATCTGGTTTTCGTTTTTTGTTTTGGTTGCTTACCTAGGCACTAAGCAAAATTCATTTAAGTGTATGTGGCTTCCTATTTTGAAATGCAACATTTATTTATTTAAAATATAAAAAATATTTGAGAAATTTATATTGAAGATATAAAATTAAATAGTTTCTAAAAGCAATAAAATAAAATAATAATAAAAATAAAAAGGATTATTTATCACGGGGAGATATTTTTCTCTTATATCCCCCTCCACTCGTATAAAAAATAGTAAGTAAATATGGTATTCAAAAAGTATGCAACAACATTTTTTTTATAAAGTTCCTCACAAATCCTGGATTTGTTACTGGAAAAATTCACAACTGAATCGAAAAATATGTTTTCATAACCAACACCCAGTCTTAAGAAGTTTTTGAATTTCAATCTTGAATTATTTTTCTGCCTAAACTTTTTCCCATGTAAAAGCCTCAACCTGATAAAGGCTTTGCCAAAGGTCACGTCCTCGCAGATAAAGGGAACGGGTTGGCTGGAATCCAAAAACAGCCTTGCCCCTAATTAAGTTGCTAATGGAGTTTTCCGATGTGGTTTTTGCCCCCGGGACATATTGGGTAAACATGGAGTGAAATGCATACGAAAAAAATACGATTCACCTTTAAGTTGGCTACGACTTGACTTTCACTTTCACTTTCCCTTTCATTTTCACTTTCCCTTTCAATCAGCTGCCATAACTTGGCACAAAACAATTTGTTTGCGTATGCGTGCCGCAGAGATGGTAAACATGGAAAAGTTTATTGAAACCGCCAGACGTTATCGTCATCGGGCCTCAATATGAAAATTACATTACATGTCTTGCCAGCCACCAAATGCGCCCAAAGTTTGGCAATCGCCGAATGTTCTTTGGGGCAACGCCACTCGCATATGGATCAACAAATGTGCAGACAAAACCACCGCAATGGGGTGCCAGTTGGTTCGGGCGGATGATAGTGGGGGTTACACAAAGAACTATAACTTATATAATTAATATGATATGCATGCAATATAAGTTAATATGCATAAGGTATATATTTTTGCTGAAAACACAAGAAGGTTGATATAATATTTAAATAACACAAATGTTTAAATTGGGTTTTCATCACAACACCGGAAAAAATATAAATTTAGGTTAGGTTTAGTATATTATTATTTTAAATTAGTATATAAAAAAAAATTCGATGATATTTTTTCCTTAAATAAATATAAGAATTTAATATTTCTTATTTTATTTACATAAGGTAAAATATTTTGTTATTCTTTTTGTGGCACGTTTTTCTCAGTGCAGCCTCGCTGGCGGAGCGAAAGCAATCAACATGCATATGTGACTTCTTGTGCGGCTTCGTTTCCGCTTTGGCTCCGTTTGGCTATGCAAAACTTGTTTGCCAAGCTAAACGATGTTCGAGGTTGTTGTTTCTGTCGTAGTTGGCAAATGCAAACACATTTAAATGTCAAGACGCAGCAGCAGCAGCATCAGCAGCATGTCCTGGCCACAAACCGCCGGATCCTGAACTTTCCAGCTTTCCGCCTTAGCCATCGCCATCGCTAACGCCATCTTCAACGATATCAACTTGGCATTTGGCTGGGACTTTGATTCAGCGACGTCTGCAGCATTTGAATCAAAATTGAAATTGGCTTATCTTGTTGCAGGAGCCACGAACGAGTGGTTTTTCTGGCCAACAGCGGCCAGCGGGGAATGGGAATTGGGGAATTCTTTGCCCAAAAAGCCATCAACGTGTAAGCGCTTTTCCCCATTCGAGTCCGGCGGTGGTTGTCCAACTTTGACTTTACGCTTTGTGCACACTTTTAAACCGAACAGAACCCCCGAAATTTCTGTGCATACTCGTTTCCTTCTTTTTTGTTTAGTTTTTGACTGCATTCAGTCCTGGCTTCTCCGCTACTTGGCCAAAAAAAGCTCTCTTTCCGAAGCCACAGTAATGGTTAGCTATTTCCATGCGAAGCCCCGCCGTGCCTGCTGGTCGTAGTCCTTGGGAGACAGAAGTGGCAACAGGACCAGATGCAGGAGCCACAGGACCCACACAGATGCATGTCAAGGTTGCGGGCTGCGGTTGCATTGCCGTTGCCGTTGCCGTTGCCTTGAGCACGGACCACTGCATCACACTGCACCACATTGACTTCGACTGGCCTCCGTTCCCACCTGACTTTCGTCGGAGCCATCATCCACCTGTATTCCACAGATATTTTTGCATGTGGCGGGCATTATGGAATATGGTATTGGGGCAAATAGTTTCCAGAAACCGACTTTTTGTATGACTTTCAATCTTCTTTGGTCAAGAAACTTCACAAAAGTATGGTGAAAACTATTGCAAAGTAAACATAGTTTTTATTCATGCACAAAAAAAAGCATACCGCTGTAAAATCGATATGTAAATTTATGGTTATGCAATACGCATATCGATTTAACATGAACTAATTAATAGCATATCGAATTTACGGGGCCGCAATCAAGTTAAAATTGATATTACGAGCTCTGTGTAAAATCGATCTACGTTTCATATTGATTTTTTTTGGATGTTTGCCAGTATTACTTATAAAAACATTTAAAATAGTGAAAAGTGTAATTTCTGTTTATAATATGACTTATAAACTGCTATTCTACATTTTTTTTGGCCCCAGAACTTTAAACTTTAATTCTTTATAATTCGCTTTAATAATAAAATTAAAATTTTGCATAAATGAAATGACTAGTAAATGGATTTATTTCGTAAATATATATTGTGATGCAACAACTTTCGTAAGCAGATTAAGTTTAACATTAGTTGAAAGCCCAAAAGCCATTTAAATTAGTTGTTAATGGAATATAGCTTATATATTTTGTATTAAAAAAAAAAAAAAAAACAAATTGAAATGTGAAAATCTCTCTTCGCCGGCTTTAAATTAATTCCTGTCATTATGCTCATGCTTTTATCCCTTCTTTATTTGCCCCAACAGGCTATCCGAAAATACCAGGTGGAGCTGCGGGACCCGGCAGTCCCTCGACATCCGCCTCCGGAGGCGGCGGCGGAACTCCCCAGTCGCGTCGCCAGTCGCGGGCCCTGGAATGCCTGGCCCCGCCCCGTACCGGATCCTTCAGGCAGCGCAACTCGCCGCTCCACCAGCCGGATCCGCCGCCCCGTCCGCCGTTGGCCTTCTGCAAACGCCGGCTGAGCTGGCCCGAAGTGGATCCGCGCTCCAATTCCGGGTAAGTCTGGGCCTGATTCTGAATCCAAGTCGAACTCGAAGTCCGGTGCCCCCTAATGCATAGTTGATGAAGTGCGAATGGATTTGGCAAATTAAAAGCCTGTCTGACGGCCTCTGCCGAGCATATTTGCTGTAGGTAATTAACCCACAGATGGAAATGCTAATATTTTGCCCCCCAACTTGGCCAAGAGATATTTACACACCCACATGCGTGTGTGCAGACAGAGGTATTCGAATGTGAAATGCATAAATTAAACAGGGACTGGCAATAATGAGCTGCTTTTGGGGATTTGGGACTTAAAGTCAGGGAAGGGCGAAAATCTAAAATAAATTATATACCAATTAATTAATGTACTTCAATTTCAGTTGTGTTTTCGATTTGTTTTCCGAATTGCCAGGCGAAACTTTACCGCTCGACCTTCATAATTACGTAATTACAAAAGTTCTTTCAGTTAGTTCGGTGCCGAAATTTCGAAAGAAACTTTAGCACCCTCCCACTTTCGAAGGACCATGGCAACTCGGGGGATGCGGGCAGAAACCTTTGAGAGTCGAAAAGTTTTTTGAAAATAACCTGCACACACACACACACATATCTACAGTATAGAGTGTCTTGGGCTTAAAGGCGCCTGGTTTTTGGTCCTTGGGCGCCCAGATTGCTCTTAATGTGGCCGAGAATCTGGCAGCCAGGTGCAACATCCTCCAGCCGCTGCAACATCTTCGCTTTTTTGTGGCTCAAAAGGCAGCGCTGCCACTTAGCATAATGCGGCATCTGCTTAACCTGAAAATGTGCGCTCGACGCGAGCTCGGATCACAGGTTACATTTAATTAAGCCCGAAAATGAGGTTTACTTTGGAGATTGCTTAAAGAAATATGAGGTTTTGATGAGCCGAAAGTGTGAAATGCGTCCTGGAGAGGGCGGCTGTCTTCTTGGGAAGTTTTTACATCCATTAAAATGGTTTGGCTTTCCGGCATAATTGCTCTCGTCGAGTGTTCCAAAGTTGTTCAAGGATGAAATTAATTTTCCCCGCTTTGTGAGCTCACCTCTCCAGTGATAATGAGCGAATATTGACCACTAGCAAATATTTTTTCACCTATTTATACCTGTTTGATTTACCTGCAACTAATTGCTTGCCATTTAAAAAGCTATTTTCTCTACCATTTGGAAGTCAAACCGAAAATTGAGCTTATTAAAATGCAATTGATGCGCGAAAATGGATGTTTTATGCATTAACAACTAATTGCCACAAAATTGGTTTGTCACCACAGCCATTAAATTTTGAGCAAAATGAAAATAAATTGCGATTAATTTATATTTTATATGAACTCTCAACATTATGCTGCTGCTTATAAATTATTTAGCATTCATTTATATTCCGACAAATAAAAACCAATATTAATTATGGGCCGAAAAAGTCTTGAGTGGGCCCTAAACAAAAACTTTGGCGACCGAAAATTGTTTACCTTAAAGTTAAATACAAAATAAATATTTGCGACAAAATAAATACCAAAGAAATATAAAAAAAAGTTCGGCAAGAACTTTTCCCTGGGCCACAAAACAAAAAAAGATGACAGAAGAAAACTGTGAAAAATCTTAAAAATTGAAACCGAAATTGAGAGTCTCTGGAAGCGATAAAATCACAGGGCAAGGCAACAAGAAGAAAAATACAAGCAACACAAACATCTGGGCAAAAAAGTTTAAAATTAAATTTTTCACAAACAACTTTCGAGAGGGACAACTTCAGACAATGCAGTTAGTGTCCTCGAATCACCCAGTCCACACGTCTACCCTATCATTTACGGCAATTATGTTGACCGTTTTCACACGCCCACGCCTTTACCTATATGTATGTATGTGTGTTAACATCGAGAGGTGTTACCAACATTTTGGGAGCGACGCGTCGCTTTGGGAAAAAGTGCCGACAGAAAGTGTTGCCTACTTTCGGGGGCCCCGTCAGTTTATTTTTCGCCATAAACGTAAACGTAAAAAATCATCAACGCCGGGCGACAAAGTTAAGCCGCTTAGCTGTTTCATTTCCCCTGCTGAGTGGACAAAGTTTGGACCAACTTTTTTTTGCCACAGCTGCTCGGATAAATCCGGGGCTTGGATAAGAGTGAGGGGCATGCAAATCAAATGATTAGGCGGAGCATCAACTATCGTGTCTAGCCCTAGTTAGGACCCAAGCCGGAAAGTTGTCAATCCAGTATGCACTGGGAAAAATAAAATTCTGAATAATAAGTGATAATTAATATTATTATTATCTTAAATACATTTACTTAATAGAACAAAACCATTTAGTAATATATGTATTACAAAGTAAAATTAAATATATTTAAAGGACTATCAAAACAGTCTTATTAAAAAAGCCCTTAAATATAATTTAAAATAAAATAATAATGTTAACAAGGTATTTTAGGTATTTTAATTTGGTTATCCCTTACTTTCAAAGTCAAGTCTGCTTAATAAAATGAATAAAAATGTTAAAAGTAAAATGTAATCCTCACCTTAGGTTTACGAATCTATTCGTTCTCCGTGTGCACAGCTGCTGAATATTTGTATACAATTAGCGGCTCAGGGTAAGCCTTCGTTTCGGGGCATCAAGCATACGCCGAGTGGTCCCCGGCAACAGGCGACGACCCTTATCAATGTTGAAATAGGTACGACAATGTCACATTTATATGTTGGCAACGGCATATTGACAGTGCCAATTAAAGTCAGACACCGAACTGACAGCAGCAGCAGAAGCAGAAGCAGTTGATTTGAATATCCTTTGATATCGAATCGAAATAGAGAGTCCATAAAAAAAACAGAACACACAGACAAGTATAGGTATGTAAATAACCCTTACCCTTTGGCACTTTCCCGTTCGCAGGGTTCAAGAAACGGACGGCTCGTACTTTGAGAACTTTACATCGCTCGGCTGGAAACGTGAAAATCGTCGCATGTCGGCCACGCGTGCCGCCGAAGCACGTGCCGAGGCTAATCCCGAGAACGAACGTGATCCGCCGGCTAGCGAGGAGTCCATTGACCGCCAGGACGAGAAGGAGAAGCTGTACGCGGAGGTCCTGCATACCATTGCCAATACGGTGGGCGCCCCGGCTCCAGGTGGACAGGTAAATCAATATCCAGGGATAGTTGGGGATAGCCCCCCCGAATAAAATTATGATTTAAGATGGGGGCTATGCAAATAGTTGCAAATTACACAAATTAAGGCGATTTAGGGGATACCAAAAACATTTTATGCCTCGGGGCGGGGACACCACATGATTGAAAGGCTTAATCGCCGGCATTAGGCTTTGAGACGTTTTGCAATTTGAATGATTAATGCTCGGGTTGCCGAAGGCAAGAAAACACATTCTGGGATTTAAGAGATTTTGGGACTGGGTCACAGAAGTCTGGAGACTAAAGGATCCAGAAGGAAATCGAGGGGTAGGTAGGTAGGTAACTTGATTTCATTTCCGAGCTCTCAAGTCTCCATGTTGAGCGCAGAAATTCAATTAAAAATGTGCTACTTTTCCTCCTCATTGCTGATTGCCATTTCAAAAGGAATTTTCCAATATTTCTGCGTTGGCTTAACACGAGTTCATTTTTCAATTATCGTTTTTAATTTAGCAGTAAGAAAATTGTTAGACGCCCAGTGCACAACTAATGAAACTTGAGCAGCTCCCGAGGGGGCAAAAGTTGAGTGGAGTGGTGAGCTGGCAGATGGCAAGGTTACGCCAGCATAACAAAAGTTTCAACTAGTAGCGGAAAATAACGTTCGTCCTCCTGCTGTGATTGAGTTGAAACCGGTCAAATCTCGCGGGTCCCCGCAAAGCGGATCGAGAAATGAGAAAAGGGACGAAGGACTAGGGACGCAGGACGAAGAAATAGTAGCAGTGAGTTGGCCAAGTCAGTAAAGTTATTGCCTGGCCGTCTCTGCGGGCGTCCCACTGCTCGAGTTTTTGCATTTAATGGTAAATAATTACAAATAAATGCGATTTGCTCGGCCAGCGCCATCAGAGGGTTAAGCCAACCCTAATGGAAATTAATGAAAAGGGAAAAAATGAAATAAAAGTAATAACGAAATGGAATGCAGAAAAAGTTGCAGGAACAGATTGTGAAGGTTGCTTAGGTATAATCTGGCCAAGTGGTGTTCATTAAAAGGATAAACAAACTGCGTTGAGCTGCCCTCAAGTGAAACTGAGATTATTTTCAATTATAAAGAATTATTTCGAGTAGAACTAAAAGCGCGTTAATAAGGCAGTCATTTTTTTTTCTGAATGAGGATGAACATAAGCAGGAAGATCGGGCTTCAAAAGGGAAAGGTCTCCTTTACAAAAGCACACATGAAGAGGATTATTTAATTTCCCTACTTAAATATTCCTTATATTGCTAATATACCCAAATTAATCTTCTGCCTGCTCATTATTCATTCCTGAACCCAATCATCGATTTACCGTCACTTTCTAAAATGAGGATTAAAATAAAAATAATGTAATTCGATTTCAAATATAGCTCTACCTGAATGCAGTATTCTGTTTGCATTTCCTTTCAAGTAAATTTAATGGTAACCAAGTTTATTCATAATTTTGACTGCAGCGAAAGCAATCAAATTATAAAAACATCCCAGTAGTGGGGAATGTGATGAAAGCGTTTTTCGAAGCGTGATTCAAATCAAAAGTCGGCAGGCTAATAAATTCAAGGGAGATAAATCAATAGAGATGAGAGAGAAGAGAAAATGGATTTTGTTTGATGGCATGATGGGCGGATGAATGGGCAGGCAATAAACAAAATTTCTGCCAAAAGGAAAATATGCAAATTTTCCCCCAAAATGATATTATAATTTTGTTGACTTGATAAATATTTGCAAATAAATGACAATATAATTAAATTAAATTAAAAAAAATATTTGCTCTCTCTCCCCAATGGCAACATGCGGCGTATACGTAATTTGGCCTGGCACATGTGTCTTTTCATCACGAAAAAATCACGAAAATGGCGAAACAAACACAGTTTGCACATTACAAGGACGAAATGTATCTGCACGCACAGCGCGCCTTCGGTGTCAATCCGGATCGTCATTATCGACTGCTGCACGCCTCCGCCGAGGATAAACCAAAGATAATCGTACTCTCTGCGGTGGTAATCGAGGCTGATGGCCTCGAGGCAAAGGATGCCAATGGTAAGCCAGTTCTCTCAGCTTTCCGCACAATCGACACATTCCCTTCCCCACCCCCATTCAATGTGTCAATCTGTCTATCCATGTATCGTGTGTAAATATTTTTAGTTTGTAAATTGATTTTGCGGCTACTGCGGTAATTGCATTATGAACCTCTGTGGCGGTGCGTGTGTGCACTTGGGCAAATCAAAAAGCCAAACGAGCCATCCATAAACTGAGCACCATGTGCGTTGACTATTCCCCCCAATTATCCTATATTTTCGGATCATTTTTGTTGTCCTTGTCCTCCCTCTGCGGACCAAGTCAAAGTTACAGTTTTGGTTATGCCGCTTCTGGGACCTGGCTCCTGCTCACTGTGCGTTCAATAAATTTGCAATTTAATGCTTCCCATTTTGTTCATTATGCTCAAGAGCCAAAAGCCCCACAACCAGAAATAGGTCTGCACTGGGAGAAATATTATAACATTTTTGAGAACTATAATTATTTAAAATGTGAAAATGGTAATTGGAATATGTTTTATGATTTTTAGATTCTTAAAGGTATTATTAGTATTTTAATTTTTACTGTTTTTCAATTTTTCCAAAAATAAAATTTGTATGTAGGTACTAACTTTTTAAAAACTTCTGAAAGATGGCAAAAAAAAGTTGAGTTTAAAAAAAAAAATTTTTTCTAAACGTATGGCGCCCCCATCTTTTATGATTTCGGAAGAGTATGTGTTGTTATACCTATCGAAATGTAGAAAAAAAATTTTCAAATCGGACCATTCATTAAAAAATTATGACCAAATAATGGAATTGAAGCAGTGCAAGCAGTCGCTTCGCTGCATGCATATCTCCATCTCCCTCCCACTTCCTTAAAATTACCATTAAGGGAGAGTTCAAGTTTTGTTAAATTCATTTTATAGAAAAGACTATACTACGTATTCTTCTCAGTGCAGAAGCAGCAGCAGCCTCATCGAAGGCAACGCAATTTCGCATTTTAATGTGCTCAAGGATGTGTAAGGAATACGTTGAGTGCTCCTTCGTCTGCGTTTGCTTCTGTTGGAGCATTTTTCTATCCGGCATCCCCTTGCCACCCATTCATCCACTCACCTCCTAGCGTCCTCCTCCTCCCCGCCTCCCAGTGTAATAGTGCAGTGTTAGTGTGCCGTCTGCCATCTGCTAAATGTACTGATGATGGCTACCGTCTGGAGGCGAAGGCAACACCAAATAGGCCAGAATGAGGCATTCGGTGGCCAAAAGGGAGGAGGGAGGTAGTGTGCGGGGCCCCGGGCAGATGGCAAACAACTCGTTGCCAATGAAACGTGGCCGATGAGAGCGGTCGGCTTTTGTTTGGGCCATTCTCGATTGGCAAATAAGCTGCGAAAGCGGAGAATCAGGTTCAGTTCCGTTCCGTTCGGTTCGATTTTCATTAGCAGCCAGTGATTCCTTACCGACTGGTCAAGCATGAAGGGCAACAATCAAATTGGCCATTACAATGAGTGGCCGAGTGTACGAGTCCGAATTTCAAATGAATCATTTTTGCGGCGTAATCGATTTACCGGCGAAAAACCCACTGAAAGTAAATCCATATCGAAGGAAATCGCTTTTAGTACATAATCAGCGTCGGCAAGCGGATATGACCTCTCTTATTTGCTGTCATTTTGAACCCAATTAAATTAATCGCCCTGAAATAATACCAATAACAGAAATTGTCCCCCGGCAGCGTAATTGTTTCAATTATGGGTATCCTTGTGCAAAAATCTTAATCTTGGCAAAGGGCATCTGTGGCTGCCAAGGCCGAGAGCCCAATGCTGTGCGCGTAAATCACAGGCACTCAATAATTGAGCGGCACTTTATGCAAATGAAATGTTAATCATACGCAATGTGTGACTGGGACCAGCTGACGCCGCCGCCACGTTGTCCCCGCGGGCAGTGCCATTAATTGGCATTTAATGTCATCAGGCGAGCTCTTCATTAATGCGCCACCATTTCTCACTCCTCCTTGTTTGCACCACCCTCACCGCTCTTTTATTCCATCTTTTTGTCTTGGACTCCACAGAGATAAAAGCATCGTATCGGTTACATTATGCCATTAAGGCCTTGTAATTGATTTATCATTGTACAAATATATTTATTTAAATATCACTTAAGTGAAAATTAATTATTTATCTTAATTGGCCAATTTTGTAACGTTTAAAGTTAAAATAGTGATTAAAATAAATAAATGATATACTTTTAGATAAATAATTCGTATATTGAAACCACATTTAACAAGGATATTTTAAAATGTATTAGCTGCTTAACACAGTTTTATTTATTTACAATTTTTACCAGTGATATCAGAATAATTTTTTTGTTGCATACTTTTTGAATACCACAATTCCTTTTATTTTTCTCCCGTTATATATTACCCATTTCACCCCGTGGATCCGCGCATGATTTTTACTTAAATATCGATTAAAATTCAAAGATATTTTGTTTTAATTAATTGGTTTTTTTTTAATTTCTTTGGGATTTCCTTATAGTTTTTTTTTTCCATTTTGATAATATTTTTTCTCTGTGTATTTTCGTACATCCCTCTGCTTGACCCAAACCCTAACCAATCCACACTCAATTATTTATTGCCCTTGCAGGTTTCTCGGATCCGTACTGCATGCTGGGCATCCAGCCGGACGAAAACGGCGGTCCGCCCGTGTCGCCGCTGCCGCTGCCGCCGACGCCGCGCGCCCTCTCGGCGGACATGAGCGGCGGCTTTGATAACAGCGCCACGGACTCACCGCCGCACCGCAAGCACAGCTTCCGGCTGAGCTTCAAGCGGCGGGAGGCGGGACGGCGGGAGCAGCGCGACTCACTGGGCGGGCCGGTGCCGGCCAAGCTCATCAAGGCGACCAGCATCAAGCCCCACACGCTGACCCCCAAGTGGAACGAGAAGTTCAAATTGTAAGTAAATCAATGGACCTGAGTGATGGATTTGTAAACAGAAACATTTAGAATTAAAAGGAGGCCAAGGGGGAGGAGTTTTCCTTTCCGCCCGGCCGCTTGATAAATGAGAAAACCTGGCAACAGCTAAAATTCAAACAAATCATTGCCATCTGTGGGCCCTGATCCCTGTCACATGCTCAACGACTCGCTTCAATATCGAACGTAATTTACGAGTTGTAAGCCGTAAAAGAAAGAAATTCATTTACATTCTCCATAAAATTGAAACACAAATGCACAATGAAGGGCTCCATAAGGAATGCAATGAAATTTATGTTGCAATTGCAATAAAAATGGAATTGCAAAGGAAGGAAGCGAATGTAAACGAATTTAAAATACCCTTATAAGTCTTTTCAGAAATTAAGAAATTCAATATTTACTTATACTTTTTCCTATGATCCAAAAATATAACTTATTTTAACTGGTTTCTCGTAGTTCTTAGAAAATAGTTTACAAAACAATAAAGAGGACTTTAAAATGTTGGGTATTATATTATAAGTGAACTCGGTTTTTTTAGTTCGCAGAAAAAACAATAAATGATTTTAGCACGTTCAATTTCGAACACATAGTTCATAGAATTTGTTAATGAATATTATTGAACACCAATCAATTAGGATTTTCCAAATGTCGTTTCGTGTCCTTTCTGAGAAATCGACAACAACGCAAAGCGAATGGGAACGTTGCTTAAATTTAAAAGCAACCATAAATCATGAAATAAATTAAATGGAGCATGAGAACTCACAGTGAGGTTTAAAAGAAAAACCATAAACACATGCTAGCATGTGTAAATCTTCCCCAACGAATGAACATGAGTAAATTACAAATAAATTTACATAAATCTTAATACATATTTCCCACAGCGACATAGATGACATCAATACAGACACCTTCCACCTGGACATCTGGGACCACGACGACGAAAGCTGCGTCATGGACGCCGTTTCGCGACTCAATGAGGTTCGTGGGGTTCGCGGACTGGGGCGCTTTTTTAAGCAGGTGTGTCAGTCGGCTCGCCAGGGCTCCCAGGACGATTTCCTGGGATCGGTGAATATACCGCTTTCCGATATCCCATCCACCGGACTGGATGCTTGGTTCAAGCTGGAGGCACGCAGTCATCGGAGCACCGTTCAGGGTCGCATCCGGCTAAAGATGTGGCTCTCGACCCGCGAGGATCGGAGTACTGTGGCCGAAGAGAATCACGAGCAGCAAATCCACAAGGTGGAGCAGCTGCAAAGGGTCTTCATGCAGCACGAGGTGACCACGCACGAACCCTCGTGGACCTGGTGCGGAGATCTCCCGGGTCCGGCCCTGACCATCCTGCATCAGTTGGCCGTCCAGGGGGATCTCTCGGACTTGCACTGCGCCATGGCCAGGTGGGTTTTCGAAGGACATATGAAATGTAACATCATATTTAAAGGATTTACTAAAGTATATTTTTTATTTTTATCACGAGAAGACAGAGAGTTTTTTTAGAGATTTTATAATCAGTGATCTAACTAATTCCATAAGTTTACTAATAATTTAAAAATATTTTATTAATTTAAGAGTAAATGAATTTCAACATTTGCAATTCTAATTTTTTTCCCTAAAACTTTCTTCTAAAATCCCTAAACCCTTCAAACTCTTCCCTTTCCAGATATGTGGCTGCTGCCAAATTGAATCGATCCACCCCGCTGGACCCCAAGTTCCTCCATCGGCTGCTCAGCGACGTGGAGAAGCAATGGAATCAGCCTAACCAAGAGGCTCTCAGTCGGGATCTCGAGCAGTGGCTGGCTGATGCCATGAATGGCTTCGTGGAGCGCTCCCTCAATCAGATCCGTCGGCACCGGGACATTTTCCCCGCCCTCAATCCACCCTCGCTGATTCGCTTGGAATTCCTGCTGCGCTGCCTGGGACTCCTCGGTTCGATGAGAGCCTTCCGGGCCGTGTGTCCCTTTAACAAGGGGGTCAGGGGCGAGGTGGTCAACGCCCTGCGCAAAGGATCCGTGATGTGGGGCCAGACGGTGATGCGGGAGTCGCAGGGTCTGCCCAATCCATTATCGAATTTCGTAACAACATTAACGGCCGACATTCAGCTGGGACAGACGTACTATCATGCCCTTTTCGACAAGTGAGTACCTACAGCTTTGTCTCTCTTTCGTTTTCGGTTTCGGTTAGTTACATACCTTTGGATAGTAGGATTGAGTATGTGCCACACGTGTCGCCTATTAAACGGGTCCAAGGTCCACACTCGCAGCGAACAAATAAAATGTCCCGGGCAGTTTAACAAAACAAGCAAGGGTCCCCGGGTCCCATCCCAGATTCTAGATCCCCCATCCCGGGTTGCCATGTGAACGGTGCACTCCGTGTTGACCCAATTGAATTGCGGCCCCCACGCAAATGGCGTCATTTCGATTCCAACCAATCAGCCATCGTCGCCGGGGGCCAAGCACTTTACAGTTGCCAGTCTCTAATCAGTTTGAGCATTTGTCAAATGGCCCAGTCAAAGTCATAAAGCTAACGAGCATTAATGAGGGCCACAAAATGTTGTCATGACAGATTGCCGACAGCGTTGAGAAGAGCAGAACTATTTCTCCCCTCCCCACAAGGAGGATTGTTTGGGGCTCAAGTGGCGGAAATGTTTTTCAACTCAACTATTTTAATAGAAAGGTAGTAAACAATTTTATTTTTCCCTTACGTGAGGTTTTCCAAAGAAGTTCCTGATTGAATAAAGATTATTTGTGCTGCAATTTACACAGGAGCATCTTAAAATATATAGGAATGTCGGTTCCTAGATCTTTAGCTTTTGCTGCAAATAATATTTTACAACATCTTGTTTTTTTCGCATAATATTAAAAAAATTTATAAAAGAAAACATACTTAAATTAGCGAAGGAAACTTCAATATTTTGATAGCATTATCCAATAGGTTTTAGATTTTAGTATTTTCGACGTATAAAGTCTAAGTTCTTTGCAATCATGAGAATAAGAAAAAAAATCGTTAAAAAGTGCTTTCTAAAAAAGCTGTTGATGGGGTATTTATTTATTTGATAAAATCTTTTTTGGCTGCCCATAGTCGACAGTTAACAACACTGGTTTGCAAGACATTTTTGAAATCTCTCTCAAATTAAATGATAAATCGATCCAGCCACGTATCACGTTGCTCCATTAAACGCAACCGGAAGGGCTTCAATAACGGCTCATTTATAGGTGCATAGGCGCCGCATCCTTGGCCATCCCGCCGGACTAATCAGTCACATATTTGCCAGTTAGCGCGGCCATAAAAGGACCTTAATGAGGACATCAAGTGGCTTACATACATAAGCCCCAAATTAATTGCGCTGTCATAAAAATGCTCTCACGTTGCCTTCTGCTTTCGGGCGGGCGAGCAACCCGGACATCCTGACGAGGCATTTAACAAATGTCCAGGGGCTGTCAGCCAAAGTGTTGAGCGTTGAGTGCCGAGTGCCGAGTCGAGTCGAGCAGCATTAGCCAAATTTACTTGGAGGCTAATTGCGCCATTTTCTCGCTTTAAATTCGGGTGGCCATTATTTGTACGCCGCAGGTAGATGGACAGTTCAAAAGGATGTTTGGAAATAATCGATTGTATTTAAGCTAGAAAATTATTAGTATAATATATTAGTAATATTATAATAGGTATTTAAGGAGAATTCACTTGATATATGCGTTATTAAATCACAATAGTTGGTAGTCAGAGTCCGCAGAAGAAAAGAAAAAAGTTAAAGCACACAGAAAATAAATAAAACAGTATTATAGAGTAGACCACCTCGAACCCCCGAGACAATGTAATCCCATAAATCGATGCCCAGCCACGTAAACGCCCCCTTTCTTCTCCTGCTTTCTCCTTTCTCTTAACAGCACGAATGGCATACAGTACTTCAGCATCATCTACAAACAATACGATGCGATGGTGGGCGAGGAGGTGTACAGCCGGATGGCCGCTGGCCAGGTGCCCGGGGTGCGGATGAACCTCTCCCAGTACGCCGTGCTCGAGGGCGATGCGGAGCCGGTGGACACGAAGCCGTTCGAGCTCTTCCTGGCCCTGCAGGAGTTCTGCCAGCTGAAGCGACACCTCTCCGCCCAGCCACAGCCGCCGGAAAAGCCGCTGGCGCTGAGCAACAGCCACGAGTGGTTCATACCCACGCTGGAGCGCTGGATGATGGTGAGCAAGGCGAAGGCGCTGCAGAGGATTAGGGCGGCCATTCGCATGGACGCCATCTGCGAGGGCGAGCGGATTGTGCGCTACAGCAGCTCCTCGGTGGACACGGCCAGCACGCTGCTGAACATCAAGGAGTTCTGGAAGGTGATGAACTGGCCCGATGAGGACACGGCCATCATGATGGAGTCGCAGCTCATCGATGTGGTCTGCTCGGCGGCCATGCACTACTGCGATCTGATACACACGGCTCTGGCGGAAGGTGGCTACTACGAGCAACAGGGTCCCTTTCGGTGCTCCGATGACATGTGCGTCACGGTCAACAATGTGGAGTATGTGCGTCGCACTCTGGCCGAGTTTCGATCGGATGAGCAGCCGCTGGAGGAGTCGGCCGACAACCTGCTGGAGTCCAGTCTCACCCACATGGAGAACCGCTGCGAGCGGATCCTCTCCAAGCTGGCTCCACTCATGCAGATGTCCCTGCAGAAGGCCATGTTCCATCTGGCCTGGTCACCCGACTCGCTGCCCGCCAATCAGGCCATTGTCCCGCTGCTGGAGTACCTGGACTGTCACCTGGCCGCTTTGAACAGCGCTCTGCTGACCAAGAACTTCAACCGATCGCTGCGCTTCATTTGGAAAACGGTGCTCGGCGAGATGTCGCGCCAGATGGAAACCGGCGATGAGACGGACAAGCCGACGCATTTCCACAAGCGTCTGTACGAGGCACTGCAGCTGCTCATCGACTTCTTTCATGCCGAGGGCCAGGGTCTGCTGCTGGAGTGCCTGCACACCGAGGACTTCTGGCGCATCGAGCAGCGGCTGCAGTTCCACAAGACGGACACGGATCGTCTCATCGATATGTTCTATATGCAACGCCTGCGGGAGCAGCTAATGGCCGTCATGCCCTCTCCTTACGGATCGCTGGCCGTGCGGGCGTACTTTAACCACGATTCGCTGTGCGTGGAGGTCCTGCATGCCAGGGATGTGGTGCCCCTGGATCCGAATGGTTTCAGCGATCCCTTCGTGGTTATTGAACTACTGCCGCGCAGGATTTTCCTTCACTGCATGGAGCAGCAGACCAATGTGCACAAGGTAAGATCTTTCACTACTAGTAGGGTAAAATGAAATGTATATTCAATGAAAATAATCAACTCCTTAATAAACTGATAGATCTTAGAGACAGGAATTAACAAAGCTGAAATTATGAATCTAACCTTCCATATGGAAAAATAGAGAAATTCATACACATATAATTTCTGGATTAAATAGTTAGATTAAAAGAAATATAGTAAACATTACTTACTATAAAATTAGTTACTATAAAGTCCCCTTAAAAAAGTATAGATCTTATAGAGAGGATATTTTTTTTTGATATAATAATAATTTAAAAAATCAAGATAACAAACATTAGTTACCATGAATATTTGACTATAAATTTTCAGTACTTCCTTTCGTAATACCATGTTATATTTCTTCACCCTAGCGCACTCTAAACCCGGTTTTCGACGAATGCTTTGAGTTCTCGGTGACCCTGGAGCAGTGCTTAACCGAGGGTGCCATGATCTGCTTCACGGTGATGGACCACGATGTTCTGACGGCCAATGATTTTGGTGGCGAAGCCTACTTGGCTCTGGGCAACATTCCCGGAGTGGCTGACTACAGCACGAGTGTGGACAACTTCCATGGGCTGAAGCAAATCGAACTGCCACTCATGGAGCAGAAGGATAAATGTGAGTAAAATATTAGCTGACAATCCAATCTCCTTCGATGCGATGTAAAATGTTTTCCAAACCCCCCTCCTCCTCCAAAGGCAATCCCATTTTGCAAATCCTCGAGGTGCGAATCAACGACAAACAGGCGCAGGACTTTGTGCGCAAGCAAAAGGCGCGATTTATCAATTGATTTTAAAGAGGATAGAATGAAAACAGGACTACCGAACGAACCGTTTGTAAAACGCTTTGAAACCCGACGAAAGTGCGGATCGAGCAATGTAATTGCATCGATGGCGACGATGATAACTTTAACCAAAGCTAAATTGTATCCAAACCAGCATTGTATGTATTGTACTTAATCTAGTTGTTTGACAAAGACTCCTCCTTCTCTTCAGTTTGTAAATGTTAGCGAAGAATCGAAATTCAAATGGTGCAAAAGTGACGAGTAACACTAAGGTGGAAACCCCGGGTTCCCTGCTCTCTACACAAAACGTTGCTTGAACAAAATTACGGATAAATTTAAAAACAAAAACAAAACACAAATTAGGGATTAGAAGCCTAGCATTGCTGAAATTGTCACAATTGGGCAATCAAAGGAAAAGTAATTAGCCAACAAAAAATCACAAATATACGAACACACAAAACTCGAGCTACCTACTCCAGCACCCAGATGCGTTTTGAAGACTTTTACCAGAAACAGAAACACGATTAAGATACTTAAGTAAGGATCATCGTCCTTGAAAAAGCGCTAATATCACATATACACACAAAACATTTTTTGGGTCAATTTAAACTATACGAATATATCAGCAACATGTATACCTAAGTATACAAAGGACAATTCAGCATCTTTTCTACCATACGCCAGGAAACAATCAAAATCTGCGTAACTCTGAGCTTCTTGAGAAACCCCCCAAAACAAATACAAAAACACGGAACATAATCACACCCAGACATACAGGTCAAAAAAACAGCTATTTACAATACAACTAATTATGAGATATATGTACATGATTTGTACATTTTATATCACGCCCAAAGGACAGTGTAACTAAGTCTAAAGTCTAAAGTATATTTGTAAACTATTTTCTGAGCACAGATTTTGTATAAATTTATTAGACACGCGCTTGTCCCCCGAGAGGCAGCCTTCAGCTCTTTTGCTTATACACAACTTAGGGCTTTTCCCCGTTTTACCCCCTTTAACAACCCTCTCAGAACCCCCTAACTTCCTCCAACTTTTACCAAACACTCTACCCCCAATTGGTTTTGTCCACCCAGAAGGTCTCGCTTCTATTGTAAATTTTGTACTATATACAACGGTCTCGATAATGAAGGAACCTAAAACCTATACACGCGGTTAGCTGTGTATATTATGAATAATGAAAGAATTGTTGAAACTGTAACTCTTAACTGTAAACTGTAGCAAGAACTTTTTATACCTTTCGCAAAGGAGGCAGTAGGCGTGTGGCTGAGGACAATTTTAGAGAAGAAAACTAAAGATAAAAAACACTTAAAGATGCACAACAAAGATGAAAATCCAAGTCAAATTACAACTATTTTTAATATTTACACTTAACTCAAGCGATCTGCAAGAAATTTCATGATTGTTTATTACCAATGGATGGAGTATTATGCAAAAAAGAAAATATAAATATATAGATAAATGGATAAATAATTAATCGGTAATCAAGTATTTAGTTTGTAAGAGAATCGTTTGGTTTGGAATATTTGCACAGCCTTTCAGATCTATACTTTTACTTGATTTAAGTTCGGTTTCTATTCAACTTCGTTAGTCTGCCATCGCCAAGACATCGACAGTGATCGGGAAAATTGGGGATCCCCAGAGACAAACATCGAAGTAGTACGATCACTAATTCAAATGCTCTATGTGCTGTGTTCTACCAAAGCTCCTCCTTCACTCAGTATCTTCCAAAAGGGCACTCGTTATTTTGAAACTCCCCACTCTTCGAACTGCTATCTTCCAGAATTTTTGTGCAGCAAAACCAGTAAAGAGATAAATAGCTAAATGGATAAACATAAATATAGGCAAGAGTTTGCTGTACTAACCAACCATAACTACTGTGTTGATATGTGTACCTATGATAATTTCCTATATCGAATAGACAAATTCAAACACACCAGCGGGCAAACAAGAATAAATAAAATCAAATTAAATTATTCATGTTACTAGCACTAGCTAAAAAATAAAAAAAAATATGTGAAGCAAGCAGAGTAGGAAAAAGATAAACAAAATTGAAATTTCATTTGAAAGCGAAAGCGAAACTGATAAGGAATGCGAAAATTGGCCAAACAAAGAGACCAAACGCATTTTCCCAACCGCAACAAAACCAACAAGCAACTGAAACTATTGAAAATCAAGGCCAAAACACGCATAAACCTATACTATAACTATATATATATATACATATTTAAATGTGCAATTGTTGTGCTAGTTACAGAATACAAAAGAAACCTACAAAGAGCCCTCCTACATATACAGAATGCAAATGAGAATACAGATACAAATACTTTTAATTGCCACATTTACAAGCGACCGGCAGATGGGAAACAAAACGGCCACTATTTTCGATGATAAAAGTTACAAACAAATTTTTATTTCCCCGTTCAGGGTAGACTTTAACATTAACAACCGCACACCCCACAACAGAAACTAAGTATTTATAACTATTGTATTTTTTGTATGCCAAGACAGAACTATAAAAATACTCCACCGCCGAAACTTGATACGAATATTTTGAATGAATATTTTGAAAACTACCAGAGAAAAAACCAAAGGTATAACTATAGATTTTTAAATGTGAATGCATATAAACTGTTTTGTGCGTATTGCAAGTACCAACGGGCCAGAATTCAGGTTCCTAAGCTCCCCTCCGTAAGTATCTGATATCTGAACAGATATCCGAATAGCAAACACCGCAAACTCTTAACTAACCCTAAGTACATTATTGTGTGTCTGTGCAACAGCTAATATCAAATCAAAACAAATCGATACGAAAGCGATAGGGAAAATATGAATGAACACGATGAAGAAAACCCCTAACACATATTCAATGTAAATTCAAACGAAATGCTGCAGAAAAACATTATCAAATTCAATCAATAAATGTCAATGAATAATTAACTACCAACTGTCTTTTATTCGCTTTGCCATTCGCTTTGGAAATTCAAAAGTGTTTGAGGGAAGGTGACAAAAGGTAAATATTGGATTATCATAGAGTGGATTTCTTTTTTTCAGCGTTTGACAAATATTAATATTTGTATTTAATGCTTTAAAAACATTTATAAGTCTGATACTATCGTAATAATCACTTTTTTGTTTATTCTTTCTATTTTTTCGGTAATCCCAAGACTAAGCTAGTATAAAAGTGTGTAAAATGTAATTTTCCCTGAAACTTTCTCGAACTGATAAGCTAGAATCAATCCCGACGACAGGCCAAACGTCAGCTGTATGAAAATAAATTGTCGTCTTGCTGTCAGGGTTGCGGCCGGGAAAATGTTTACGGAATTGATTTGAGGCATTATCTGGTGCACGTCAAAGGTCTGGAGTGAAAGTGTGGAAAAGCTTTTATCTAAATTAAATCCCGACACATGCGAGGCCGCCGTTTTGCCCGTATTTCCCCGTATTTCCTTTGTAGCCATTTGCTACTTGCTATTTAAAGCCAGCGGCAAGGGTCACGTTAAAGCGATCCTTTGAGACATGCACACGTAGATGTGCCATTGTATTTAAGGCATATCCTAAACTTTTTCACGACACTCTGTTTGCAAAAATCTGTGCAGTTTTATGCAACTTTTATGACACCAGCCGAGGACACAGAGCGCACACAAAAAACTTTTTACGACTTGCAGTGCCAAAGAACAAACATCAGACGTTCTGTTCTTGCTCTCGAGCTGCGCCTGATGCGTAAAGTAAACAAAAAGTAACGTACTACCCCAGGAACTGAAACAAATTTCACAAAAAAATTCTCACTTACATGTGTGTTTAAAAAGTGCTGACAGACGGAGAACCTGAAATAGACAAAGCAAGTGCTTTGCACAGGATCCTATTTGAGAAAGAATCAAAGATATCAAACTTGAAGGCTGAAGTGAGAAAAAAAAATTAGTAAGGTTTTAACACCCTAAACAACCAACAACTGGTATATAAAATCATAAGGCAGTTGTCAAAAATATACATCCGCATTCTTTAATTACACTTAATGAATGATATAATAATATCTGATTCTTTCCTGAGACTTGTATACATGAGAGATACAACCGAAAATAATTATATAAATTTTGTGAGTAATTTCCTCTTCAACTTGCCCAGTTTTGATTAAAGTTATGTCACTCGCCATCAAAAATGGGTATGCAAAATTATATTTCAAGCATTATGATTTTGTCATTTAAACTAATGCAAACTGTGCCAGCGGAAGTTGTACAAAAGTTGGTTGAATAATTTTAGAAATATTTTTCTACATATTCCATAGAGCGCGAGTGAAGTAAAAGCTGGTGTGTTTATGTACGAGCATGCAACGCGAACTGGCAACGAAAATGCGGCATGGAATATTTATTTACATGAGTAACCATTTTGAATAGCATCAGCAGTATGAAATGCAACCTTAAACATTCAACGACGAGGATTTTGGTGAAAAGTGACCCAGAGAGCCTGGGGTCTGGCCCCATTATCGATGCCACTCATCCTAATGACATGATGCAAATTAAGCCCCCAACTTACCTGACCCCTAATGCTCCAACCAACAGTCAAAAGCATTGCACAGTCACGTGCGGCAGCTGGCCAAAAGTGGTGCCTGTCAGGCAATGAAGCCTAATGTAGTAAGCCTCCAATGCACCTCACCTCCAACCCGAGTAACGCCACCACCTCCCAGTCGACCTCCCAATGCACTGGCAAAATGTTTATCGATAATCATCGATGTAGATACATACAACTAAATAAGAACTATAATAAACAACTATAATATAAATAATTCTCTAAATGTTTTCCAACTTTATCATCACCTAAGATTTTAGTATACCATTTTTTTTATTCCAAAAAGTTCAAATAATAATAACAAAGAATTATACGTTTTTAAGACTTGTAAAAATAAAACATGTTACTTACATAAGAAAATCGAGAAAAAAATACTTTGAAATTCATGCAAAAGTTGGTTTTTCATATTTTTTCCATCTTATAAAATCAAATTTCTTAATCACACTTTATTTTCCTCTGTGCAAATGGAGTGCACGTGTTGCAGAAGTTTCGGTTAACGGTTATTAAATGCAGTTTTTGCAGTTTGACAACAAAATGCAGTCGCCAAAAGTGCAAAGTGCAGATGGTGGAGACCGGCACAGCCGCAAACGAGAGAGAAACGTTGGGAAAGAGCCCCGAAAGCCGTATAGAGATTGTCTTGGCCAAGAGCGAAACCGGTTCGAGTCGCGTTTTAGACCAGTTTAGACCACTCACAGGTGCTGGAACATTGTCGCAACTCCCGAGCGATCAGTTTGAGCCGAGATCGCGACGCGTTCGCTTCGATTTTTTGTCCCGGACCGCGGTGCATTTGCAATCTCCGCGATTGACAAACAATACAATAGCAAAACAAAGTTGTACTTCAACAAATACAAAAAAAAAACAAAAAAAACGCGCAGCAAATTCAACTATTTTTAGCGGATTACGTGAGTGTCATTTGAATTTTTTCGGCATGAAGTATACGCCCGATCTGCTGGCCAGAAAATAAATAATGGAAACAGAACGGAGTGCTGGCCAAATTTGCTCACCATCTGTATCTGCGTCTAAGCCAGAGTTTGTGTGCGTTTGTGTGTGTGTTGGCCAGCTCCAAAACCTGCTGCTATTATTAGCCTTAGCCAAGATTATGGGCGATTTCATTATGGCGCTGCAATTTGCTGTGCCGCCGCAAAAAAACAAAAATGAAAAACCGAGCTTAGGCCGAGAAGATTTGAGCTTAGTTAGACGAGTTCCGAAGTCTATTGGGAGTCTTGGCCATTGTGTTTGGGCCGCCTCGAACCGATTCGAGCCAACTGGGGAGAAGCTGCAACGCCTTTCGTTCATTCATTCATGCCAGCGATACCGATTCCGATTATATCATACACCTCGCGATCTATTCCATGTAGTAATGTGTTGGCTGGCATTTTGGCCAGAACCAGTGAAGGTTTTTGGCCCACACACACACACACCAACGCATTTGCATATCTTCGAGGGAAACGACGACGACGTCATCGCCTTTATTTATATTAATATTTTAATATCTCTTGTTTGTTTTTCGGTTTTCTGTTTTCTGTTTTCGATTTTCGGTGCAGCAGCCAAGTGAAGTGTAATGAAATGTGTACAGCAGCCAGAAACTAACAACCTGTCGCAGTGGCTGGCAAAAAGCGTTAACAATAAATAAACGAAACAATACCAACGCCAGTTCAACTGTATAACAATGAGGAGAGAAGGTAAGCCAGTTTTTGTATTTTTATTTATTTTGTAGCCCACAACCGTGCCGTGGAATACATTCCCATCTACTTATATAGAGGAAGTTGTGTGGATGCATAGACGAGTTTACAGAGTGGAAAATTTAAGAACACTATTCATTTGGCAATATTGGGTAAAAAATATTCCAACTTAATTTGGGATAATATAATAGGTCTCAATAATTTCTCATTTAAATTAAAACATTTTATTTTTAAATATTTAAAAATCAGATCTAATTAAAAGATCATTATAAAAAGGAAGTTAGGAGTACAAAGTGAAAAACTGAAGAACACTTATCTTTTGGAAATATTGGGCGAAAATATTCCAACTTAATTTGGAAAATTATGTAATAGATCTTGAAAATATCAAATTTAAAATTAAATAATTTATTTTAAAAAATTTGAAATTTGTTAAGATATAGTTAAAAGATTATTAAGTACTAAGTGAATAGGAATTTAGCATTGTCTATCTTCTCAGTGTACGATTAACTTGTTTTTTTGGCCATCAATTTGATTTTTGGCTCAGTGGAATTGCATTTTGAGCATCTTAAGGTTGTCTCCCGCCTTCGGTTTCGATTTCCGCAAAACGCTGAACTGTGAACCGATTGCGGGGGCGGCGTTTCGGTGATTCCATTGATTACGCACCGGTTGACCCTGAAAGTGTCAGCCAAACGGCGGCTAAAGACCGGCCTTATATGAGCATGATTCGGTCTTTTGTTGGTTGTTGGTTGGCTACAAACACAGTTTGTTCGCCTTTCGATGGAGTGGAGTGCTTATGTCATTTGTCAACAGACCGAAAACGCAGCGCCCAGTAAGGATTTCGATTCCGGGGGAAAATGCGAAATGCGAAATGGGAAATTCGAGTGAAAAGGCACTTTGGTCATTTGGCAGAAAACTGCAATCTGTGGAATTGCCTTTAGGCGACACGGGGACCAGTACAAATGCCAATACCAAATGGATCAATGAGTGAAATTTAATGGCTCCTATATGCATTTAATTTATTGCTTTCTCTTTTGCCCCGAAATGACAATCGTGATGGCAGAAGGCAAAATAGGGAAATGCCTTGACATAAGCCCTTGCCTAACGAGATGCTATCATATCTGGCAGACGTCGGCACAATGAAAAGCGTTTTCAAATGGGGCTGGGGTTTATCTAAAGTATAGTTAGTTCAGATCTATCCAATGCAACCCACTGTGCATAACAGAACTTGCTTTTGGTTTGGTTTTAGTTTTATTTTTAGTTTTGTTTTTGGTTTGCTTGGGTTTTTTTGTCTTGCTTTTTTTTCTTCTGTATTATTTTTTCGTGTCTTCGCCGCTGGCGATGTTTATGCTTAAAAGGCAGCCATGCTTAGCACGCTTGCCATCCAATAAAAGTTGCACGGACAGCAGCAGCAACATCTAGAAATTCAAAACCAACGCCAGCGGCCAAGTGTTTCTAGTTTTTCTCTTCGGCCCTTTTTTTTTTTTGATGACAATGTTTTGATAATAATGATAATTTTCTGTGTCTCTTACTGTTGCCGGGGGTTTTTTTTTTGGGTCATGGAGTAGTTGTTTTGTATTCGTGATTGCGCCGAATTCGGTAACAATTAAAGTTTTGTACTCGAAGATGGCCCATGGTCACAGGCGTAATTCGCGAGATGCAGCGAAAGTTACGTAATGCCAGTGTTGCGGTTTATCGGACAGACAGGTTTTAAACGCTCAATTTTGCAGCTGCACATGGTGCGTATACGTGTTAACCGAAAACCAGCGAATCATTGGCGATATGCAAATGCTTAACGACCATCGGAGAGCACAAATCAATCAGAGCTAATCACCCTGGGCAAGTCGGTTATATAAAGTTGAGTTACTATCCGCAAATATGCAATAAACCATCCACAGACTCTCTCGGCTTTCGCAATCTTCCCATCTTTAGTGTTTGCGTGTGAATCTGACAGACAACAAAAAACAAAAAAAAACAAAAAAACCAACGAACTAACCAACTATTATGCAGGTTGGAATTTTGAAGCCCAGCTGCAACTTTCATTTGACATTTGAGAGCGTATGCAATTGAAATCTGCAAACTGACAGATGACGATGATGTCATCACTTGTGTGTGTAATTAATGCCTCGTGTCGCTTGCACACTCATTGCGTGCAAATTATACAAAAAATTATCAGGCATTCCGCGGTTGCAGTCGCTCTATAGGCTATATAAATCAACGATCGACTCGCAGATCGATGCTAAGTTGAAATGCTTATTGAATCAGTGATGCCAACCGGTTTTGGCATCAGCAAATCAGCGAATCGCTGAATGTGCAGGCAGTCGAGCTCGGCCAGAGTCGAATTCCTTAAGATGTTTTTAGGGTATCGTTCAACCGAAAATTATGGGTTTCATTTGATTCCCAACGCCGATTTTATATGCCATTACTGGCGTTTTAATTATATTTGTTTACACAGAATTTGCATATTTTTTGGGGAATAAATTAAATTAAATAGCAATAATAAGGGGTAAAATTTAAATATATACTTTTAGAACTTTTATTATATTTTCCTTTTTTGTAAAGTTGTATTGACTTCATTAAAAACCCATTAAGAAATCTATAGAATTTGCACTAAAATCTGATACATTTTGTTATATTTTTTTCTACTTCCTTTAATTTAAACTTAAACGTTTCACAATCAAAAACCACAAATAAATCCTATAAATAGCCACATCACATTTCAACTGGTTATGTTTTCTGCTTGACATGGCAAACAATTAGAAGTGGACAAACAATAAACAAGGCTCAATATGCACAAGCTCTTCACCGCTCGAATCCATAATCCAAACTCAGAGCTATGGCAACGTCCTCAGTTTCAACATCTAATTGAGTGAACAGGCATTTGATGAAATGTGCCCAAAACAGAGAAGCAATCAAGTCGCCGAAACGAAACCAAAAAAAACTTGTTGAAAACACAGTTTTTGGCCTCTCGAGTGTCTTAAGTCCTAAGCCAGCCAACCGAAAATTCTGTGAGCCACACTTGACATTAAAGCATTTTCTCAGGGGCCTAGATCCCACTATCCACGCCCCCACAGATCTTCCACGTAGCCGAGATGAGTGGCTTCCAAATTATACATGTATTCCGAGCAAAGGCAAATATTATACAACATCAACAGCACAGATAACTTTGCCAAATTATAAAAGGCAACACCCCTTCCCATAAATCGCTGTTTGCGTTTGCCGCCAAAAGACCTTGACGGCAAGGCAAAAAACATACAATACAAAATAAAACTGAATGGAGAAAAACTTTAAATACAAATAGCCGACAACAAAAGCCAAAAAACTCTCAAGATTGTGTTTGATACTTAGCGGACATTCGTTAAGTTCAACATATTTAGTTTATTTTCATCATCACGAGAGTCGCGTCATCTCGGTGCTCACATAATACGAAGATTACTAAGATTTGTCATGCCAGCATTAGGCGATAATTAACTTAGGTTCGGCTTCTGTTTTAGGAAACCCAATTGGAGTTCCTGAAAGGCGAAAAACTGGTGCTGTGAATTTCCGCCATGCCATAGAGATAATTGTGAAACAATGAATTGCAAAAAGCCTGGCTGCAATATTAATTAATCTCCATCCGTGTCCCGGGCGCATTAGAATACTCGTATCAGCAGCCACCACCAACTGGGCATTCTCGACATCGCCGATCCATTCCACCAATCCGATCCAATCCGCTGCGATCGGAGCAGCTGCAGCCTAGCGTGGGAAACCGCTGGCGATGGCGATGCAAACTGGCCAAGGCGGACACAAGAGGCCCGGGATGCTAGGTGGTGGATGTGGATGGGGATGTAGAGCCACGATCTGGTCTTCGGGGCCTCGAGTTTGCATATGCGCTTATGTGTCGATTGCTGCCGCATTGGCTTATTACCTGATATTTAAGGTCTGCTCTCATTTGTTTCCACTTATTTTTTTGCCCGGTCAAGTGTACCCACAGACATTGTTGTCAACTTGCCAGTTGTGCAATCGAAATTAATGTCACCGCTCGAAAGCAATACTCAATTACAGGCGGGATTCTCTAAAATTAACCTCTTTATAGTTCTTTATAGTTCCATTGTGTGGTTTTGAAATTTTGGGAATTTTTTTTAGGGAATTTTGGTTTTAATTAAAAATGTTTAAATAAAAATTAATCTCCAGGAAGTCATTTTGCTTGAACTAGTTTTTGGAAAAGATACGAATATTTTCTTATAGATGCAACACATATAAACGGTTAACAAACTTTGTAACTCAATAATATAATATTGGAAATAAATGTATTTGGAAGTGACTTTCGTTTTTTTAATATTATTTGCTATTTTTAAAAATCCATTTGCTATATTGTCAACTTCCCAATAATATAATATTAGAAATAAATGTATTTAAAAGTGTTTTTGATTTTTTTGATATTATTTCCTATTTTTAAAAATCCTTTTGCTAGATCATCAACTACCTTTTATCGATTAAAAAGTTGTATCTTACCGAATTTCAACTGTATTTGCATTCCTTCGCTTGTTTGCAATTCGATCTTTATGAAAGTCTGTAGATCAATAGATTACAGCAGGGACCAGCTTTATGGGGTCGTAAAAATGGCGCACCGAGTGTACGAGTGTGTCTGCCTTTGATGGCTCGCCGAGGCACTTGTGCAGTTATTTGAACTATTAATGAAACCGAATTATGTGCACAGGCCGCAGTCGAAAAAAGAAAAAAAGAAAAGAGGCGCACGGGGGGAAAAACAAAAGTTATAACGGTATGGCGATATGGCGAAGGCATGCAGTCAAACAGATACATTTGGGTTCCCTACTGCCTTGGCTGACTGCCCATAAATAAGCCGAACAGGTTTACCCAGCAGCCCCGTCGACCAAACCACCAGCCAGACCACCAAACCACTGGGCCACCACCTTACCCCAAAAACCGCCGACAAGAATATTTATTATGCGCATTGTTTTGGGTGCCATTTAGACCGTGCGCCACAGATACGAATCCAGGCGGATTTAAGAACGCAGTCAGACCTTAGAACTGAACAGTACTGAAAAGCACTGAGTAAGTGGAAACACCTGACGATCTCTATCTGTTCCATCGGTTCTGCTCGCAGACCTGGTTAATGCGCCACAACAGCGGTAATACGACCACAAATCTAGCCGTCTGTCTATCTGTATAAACAGATCATTGTGCCTGAAAACGAACGACACCCTTGTCTGCACTCGAGCCAAAGTGAAAATCAATTTACTTATGCTACGTACACGAACGTATTTCAGTGGAGTGCAATTATGCCGGAAGGCGACACCATTAACCCAGAAGGGGAAACAGCAGGCGCCCCCACATAACCAAGCTGCAAAAGTGTGCTAATGAAGTGCGAATGGCGGAGAGTGCCCTTCGCATATTGATACAGAATGGTAATGAAAGGCAGGAATAGAGACACTCAAGTTATGGATGAGTACTTTTGTTTGTTGATTAGTATAAAATGATGGGTTATGATAATACTTTAAATATGTTTTGGTTAAGATCATAAATATATTAAACTTTTGTAACATTATTGTCTCCTAAAGTCATTAGAGATCATATAACGGATTATATTCAAAATTCTTAGTGTCTTGAACGAAAAGTTTAATAAAAAACAAATATTTCTATAAAGAGTTTTTATAAAAGTTAAGGAATATATTGATACTTGGTAAAATTAAAATACCTACAAAATGGTTTATAGCAATCTTGTTCAAATCAAAAGAAACGTTACCCCATGAAAGTAAAAGAAAACCAAAATCAATGAAAATTCATTTAAATCAGCAGATTATCTTGATCTCCCAGAAAAATAGAACAATGATGGTTAACTTTGGTCGCCCAAAAGCATTTTCGTAAATCTTCAATTCATCCCAGACCTTTGTTTTTTCAAGTATGCTACCTCAACTTCTAAGCCCTCCATTCTAACTGTTTTTCTTTTGGAGTTGGGAACCAAAAGACAATCCATAGAACCATAGAGATTACGACGCCCCAACAACTGTTGCGTTTGATGTGAACAACGGGGCATATGGATAGAGTCATACATATGTGTGTAGTTCAAGCACTTGGCATTCCCGTTCGCAGAAAGCGGAAAAGGGCGTAAGACGGGGTCAGGTTGATTGAAATTGATGTGGCAAACGTGACGCAGTCGAAAAAAAGGGACCTTCCTCCAGACACCTAGCCTGCCCACTTTATCGTTTCTTGGCCACCGAACAACAGATGGCCAACGGCTTCATTTGCTTTGGCTAGTTGTTGCCCACAATCGCAGAACCCAAGGTGGAGCTAAAATAAAAACAAAACACCAAAATGTTGTAAACAATATTTGTTGTTCAAAGTGAGTTTGCAAAAAAGGAAAAAAAAATCAGGGGGGGCTTGGGAGGAAGTGGCCTTAGCTTAGGCCATTAAGTCAACTTTCTCCGCACGAGTGTTGAGATTTAATATTGTTTGCCCACACAACAACGCCGCCAATTGTAACCTTCTTTTCGAGTCCGTTTCTGTTCGATTCTCTTTTCTTAGCCAGCACTGTTTGGCCATTGATTTTAATGGCTTACTTGGCGCAGCGCAGCGCAACATCAAACGCCGCAATAAATGGCTAAAAAATTAATAAAAGAAATATGGCATCTTTATCGCACTTTCATCGCCCAGTGCCGCACTTGGCCATAATTAATTTCGTTCCCTTGCCTTTGCCTTTGCCTTTTGGCCAAAGAAGCCAAAGCCTGACGACGTGAGCGAGCATTTACGGCTAGAAAGTTTCGGGGGGCTTATGTTTTTGGGGTTTTCGCATGGGTTTCGGGTTTCGGGTTTCGCATGGCCATTGTCGTTGTCAAAATGTTTTGCCAACTGACCGCCCATTTGAATTTTGTCGGCCAACTTGTTGGATTACCATGGGTTGCTTTCAAAATTGCCACAGTGGAATTGAACAAGGGACCCCATGTCCGTTAAAAGTTTTTACCCCACGATAGTTTCTACCCCAAGAACTTTGTCAGAACTTAGCTTTCTTAGCCCGAAATGCCTTATGAATAATATATGACATGGTAACAAATTTATAGGGAGCTATAGGGAGTAGGCCAGGATCGTGCCCATCGTACAGGGAAACTGAATAATTTTAAACGCTGCTCATTTTTCAAGTCTGCGCGCCCTTTTCGGAATGCCCCGCTCGCCACGGCGGCCTCTTTCTACGTCTGTGCTGCGGCTTTAATAGCCTGCAGGGTTAAAAATTTAATGGAAAAACGTTTTAATAAATCAGTTAAGTGGTCTTGCCGCTTTTTTTTGCGGCTAATTACACGCATTAGTGTTGGCCAGTCCCAGATCTCTTGGCTCTTCGGCGTGTTAACAGCCGCAACCGTGTCTCCAGCTCCCAGCATCCGACTCTAAGCTCCATTTGCGACTCCATATATATATACATATATATATATATATTTGTAGCTTCCAGACCCTCGCCGCAATGTCGGCCATGCAGCGCGTAATTTAGCAATTAAAAGCGATTAACGCGCGGCAGACATGGCTACTTAGTGTCTAAGATCGGAGACGAGACCACGCATGGTATATATATACATAAAAATACACTAAAAAAAAAATGTACTAAAGATCAGATTGATATGGGCTGGTCAATTTTATATTTTTTCTATATCGTTTTGATATGAATAAAGATAATTTTTATCTTAGTTTACATTATTTGTTCAAAAAATACTTAATTTGGTATTTTATATGATATGATACAATATCAAGTTGACAAGTTAGAATCATAAATTTGACATAAATCATATCGGCTTTTTAATAAAAAGTTTTTATTGATATGAAATAAGGTAGAATTGACACTATTTCATATCGAATTTTGTTTTCTGTGTATATATGGTTGTACCAGATATCCAAGAAGACCGCTTCCAAAGCCAGTTTGAAGAGCGAGCCAAATCGGCATCAAGTGTTCGGCTCTTAACAATGCAATCAAATTTTATGCTGATTATCGAAACATGCAGCAAAAATTAATGGTCGTGCGCAATTAAGCAAGGGTGTTTTCCCCCAAAGCATTCGATGTCTTTGATCCAATTTGAATAACCATAAACTCCCAGCGGTATGCTTAGGCGCTTTTAACGACTTTAAAGATAAGGATCAGAAGCAATGGTTTTTCAAATGCAATCTTAAATTTTTACGACCTACGAATGTTTGGCAGTAAAATTCTAAAAATTAAAAAGATTTCATTTAGAACAACAGTTTACTTAAACAAAAATGAAAGGAAATGAACAGAAAAATAATTAAATTTTTTTTTTTATATTTTGTTTTTATAAAAAATATTTTCAGTTCTCATAAGACCATTCTAAACCATATTGTTGAAAACCCAGTTCATGTTATAAATTCAAATGCTGATTTATGGTTATTAAAAGATCACTTACTGCACAACCATATCGAATGGTAATTGTACAATGAATATCACAAGAAACTCAAATTTCGCAGAATGACAAGGTAAAGTGTGTTATTATTTATTCTAGCGACTTCTGGGGGCGCTGTGGGGATATTTATTGGATTGCGGATCGGCGAACTGTAGCTGGCAATTTTCGGCCAGGTAATGGAGCCTACCTCCATATATCCCCGCCTCCTCCTGGCGATCCTCTGATCTTCGCCAGCTTTTTGTGAAAGGCGCTCGACTGCGGTTGAGTGTTACAGATTTTTCGGTTGCAGGCTGCTGGCCTGCTGCAGTTCTAGTGAATGTGCCTTGCCCCAGTTTTCCGAGCACATCTACAGCATACATCTGTATACAAGTCGGGGGAAAAACTTTCTAAACCGCGCCCCAAAAAAAAAATGATGGCGCTCTGGCCATGAAATTTGCATGCTGACCACAGGTTTTCGGTCCAATAGCAAGTTCAAGTCGATCGCCCAACCTTTATGACACTTGACCGCAACGGAGTGGAGTGCATTTCTGTGGTCAATCCATCGGCGGCTCGTGACTCTCGTTCCGTTTTTCTCACCTGGGCGTTAGTGTAACACAAATTGCCGCGAATTAACTTCTCGTTTTCGCTGGCGACGACTTCCGCTCTTAACCCATTGTTGCCGGCGGAAGCAGCGAAAGTGGTGAAATCCATCGAAGACAATGGAGGCAGAGGCGCCACCTCTTAACGGTCGAACGACAAAATGCAAATCTCGTGTAACCTGGACCATCTAAACTGCTTTACGAGCGATGGGGCAAACACATATAGTACACAGGGAAAAAATTTGGTTATCAAAAGATTGATTTTGAAGCGATCAATTGGGTTTTTTGTGGGCTGTATGGAAAGTAAAATATTTAATATACTATTATTTATTATATATAATCTTTTTAATTAGTTCTAGATATTTCTTAAGATTTGTTCGGGTGTACATATAGCTTCATCTTATAAGTATAGAGGCTATATACTTTTGTACTTGGAGATAACGATGCTCTCGAGTGAGTTCTCGAGGCTTTCACGGTTTATTAAGGCTGTTTATGTGGCGTTAAATGCTAAGGCCTCGCTGTGCCAAGGTAAATGCGAGAGCAAACACATTTTAATGGCATTCGCATTCCATTTGCCACCGCCGCAGAGGCAAAAGGGAAAAGAAAAAGGCTTTAAGGCCTAACAAAACAAACCCCAAAAACCGCATAAACAAATCAATGTGCGGAGTGGAAATGCGACGCATGGGAGTTGCAAGTCCAACTCCGGCTTTGATGGCCGCCAAGTGATAGAAGTGGTCAGAGATCCAAGAGACTCGGGAGCAGGGAGAGAGAGCGCGGAATGGGAGCCGTTCAAATCCAACCCAGAGCCATTGGGACCACACAGGCCCAGGACCAGATGAAAGGGTCGCTCTTTCCGTCCGTTTCTGTCTCCCCAAAAATGCCCGACCCCCAATTCGATTTCTCATTTGACGACGTTCCCGCCCACACCATAAATGTGTGGTGTGTCTATATTGCTGTGTGTGCGCGTCCCCAGGCGCTGAAATCACCGCATTGAACTTGAAAGTTTGCTGTGAGAGGACCGAACCGGACCGGGGACCCAACCGAACCGCAAAGAGACCCCCACACAGATCCACAGATCCAGATCCCAACTGACAATTGTATCGCGATTGACCGCCGGGCAGGGCACAAATGTAAATGCACTCAGAAATTGGCCTCAGCTGAAATAATAAGAAGGCTGGCCGCGAGACTTTAAAGCGGGGTCCGTATCTGGCTGGAGGACCAAGACCAGATAACGACACCCTTTAATTGGCCTAATCGAGGCAATAACTCAATTTTATCAGCTGCCAGGCGTTAATGATATGCTGCAAGAGAAGCTAGCAAGTTATAGGTAAATATGCAGGGAAGGTTCGTTAAAAATATATAATACAAAAATATACCTGATTAGAATTTTCCTTGATTGACACATTCGAATGCCGTGAAAAAGTGGATTTTTATGGTCATATTTGCCAAACAGGTTCATTAAAAAAAACCTACCTAAAAGTGAGAAGAACTCTTGCTTTCGTTATATGGCCATTTTTGATTGACATAGTCGAATGTCATAAATGGATCTGACATTTTTCAAGGCTTTAATGATACACTAAGAAAAAGGGGGAAATTATAATATTACTATGTTTCCATTTCGATTCCTATAAGAGATTCCCTTTAAAACTTAAGTTCCTATTGAATAGCTTCAAAATAATAAAAACATGTCAACTGTTGATTGACATATTCGATTGTCATAAAAATGGTGATTTATGAGGAGCCAGGGTGGCGAAAAGCGTTTTATGGGAACATCGGGCAGAGATTAAGTTTGCGGCTGGTGGAAAATGGAACCGGGAACCAGTTTGCCCTTAACCCGCTGGCGCTCCCTTTATCAACTGTCACCTCGGTTGGAGTGACGCACCCAGAACCGAGCACTACGTGACCAAGTGACAAATTGCTGGCGAACGACGACGAAGGACGGGCAACTTCAATTTCTCTGCCATGAACTTGAAAGAACGAATTTCTCCAACTTTTTGAGTGGCTGCGGTGGTTGGCTGGTAGCTAAGGTATGGGGGCGAATTTAACGGGACGACGAGGAGAGTGCAACGAACTGCAATTCCAATCATTAAGCTGGGTGCGTCCTTCGCTGCAGAACCATAAATTGATATAAGTTATGCAAGGCGTAAACGAAGCTCTGTTTTGATTGCAAAAAGGTATTAATGGCATCCGCTGTCGACTTAAAGCTCATCGAAAGACCTTTTTGTTTATGATCCTTTGTCTCGGTTTTTCAGATTACCTCCCACGCTCGGAGGAAGAGTAAAACAGAAATAATATCTGGGCAAAGAAAATAATAGTCAAAAACTAATGCAGTTTCCAAGTTTATGAGTTTATCTAAAGTTGAATAAATATTTGTTCTTGTTTTATAAACCTTAATGAGTTGCTTGAAATTTCCATAACTCTATTTTTATGAGCCAGGTGGTGTTTTTGACTTCGAGTGTAATAATAATAAATATTTTACTATTCAACTTTTACGAGCACAGAACACTGAACACCATAAAAATATGTATTACGTTTGGATCTGTATAACTATAGTTAAAACTGTAAGGCATACCCTATAGAATGCAGTCTGCGAGTGCAGCCAAATAAAACTTTCATCGCTCTAATTAAAAGTTCTAAGCTGTCTGATAAACTGAAGCCAAAAGCTAATTGCCATGAAGCCGAGCTCATCGTGTGTTTGTTTGCTTTATTTTTCCATTGCAGGCACCTCGAGGAATTGCTAGTCGGGTCCGTTGTCCATTAGCAGTCAATCAGCCGAAGAGACGAGAGGCGAAGAGCCAGCAGAAGATACAGATACAGCCAGAGGAAGAGGAAGGAAGGGGCATACCGATACAGATACAGGATGCACGAGAGACAAGTGAAGAAGTGAGTCGCGGATGCGGCACTTAGCAGCCAATCGGCGATAACATTTGCGATCCAATTACAGGTTGAAGGGCAGCCATTATGTGGCCACGCACGGTCGCCTCACTCCGGATCCGCCCTACGTCCACTCGAACCGGGGCTATTCCACCGACGGCGACGAGACGCACTCCCATCGGGCTCCCTCGGAGCGAACCTACTCGGAGTACACCCTGACCCACGAGCGCATCTCGCCGCAGTACAATCCGTCACGCAAGAAGCGCTCCTCCTCCGCGAATGGCCATCACCAGCACCTGCAGAGCAGCTACAGCCACAGTCAGATGGGCCTCTCCAGTTCGCCGGACAACGGAGGTCCGCGCTCGCTCAGCGGCCCGCCTCCCACGCGTCAGCCACCACGTGCTCCGTCCGCCCTCAGCTACGACCAGGCCGGTGATGCCGGCAGCGACATCTATGTGACTAGTGCCGCCTACAAGGCGCCCTCCGAGATCAGGCAAGTTCGGGGATAGCTACTCTATAGAGGAACTTCTGTTTTAATCAATCCCTCGCTCCCATTGCAGTCGCTACAGCCAGCGTCCGGTGTCGCGAGGAGCTCCGCGGAGTGTCTACTCGGTGGCCAGCACTGCTAAGACCGGAAGGAGTGGGCGCTCGACGACCAGAAGGGGCGCCAAGATCGAGACGATGTCCGCTCCGAATCCGTTTTGTCCCAATGTCAAGGGCGTGTGCTGTCTGATGCTGCTGCTTAACTTGGGCCTGATCCTGGTCACCCTGGGCTTCGTGATCGTGGTGCAGTTCTACGAGCCTCTGTACGTGTGGATCCTGGGCATCGTGTTCCTGATCTTCGGCTTCCTCACGCTGATCGGCTGCATGATCTACTGCGTCTATGTGTTCCGGGACGCCAAGACGCCGTCCCAGGTGCGAAATGAGGATCTCTACTGGACGCGGCACTGGCAGAAGAATATTGGTTATACGCCGCAGGAGATCAACTACAAGGCGGACAAGTATGATGCCTACTCCGATCGCTATTCGGTCAGCAAGCTGAGTGGAAAATATTCGGATCGCGAGAGCCAGCGATACTGATGCATTGTTATATACGGCTTGATTGGGGGGATCCTTCAGCCAGAGACGAGAAAATATCCATAGAAACGTATAAACCACTTATATCTTAACTAATTGTAAGACTATGTACTAGTTCTAAACGGTTATTAACAAGGCCCCGCAACGTACCTGCTGCAAGTTGCTTGCTAGTTTGTATGTTTTAAGAGAGAAACGGGAGGGAAACGAGAGGATACATCAGAGTATTGTAATCTGCCATATTTGAGAAGGTTTACCGCTCGTTCGGCTAATCAACAAGAGAGTTTTATGCTAAAATTGTAACTGCAATTGTAACACATGAGAAATAAACAAGCGAATAATACGTAATACAAACAACAATGCGAGGAAGTGTAAATTATTTCTTGCGGAATGCTGAATAGCGCCAAATTTCAAAAATAAAAGCAAATCGATATGGCAACTCCAAGCTGAATTCAGTCTGTCAACGTTTAAATTTGGTATTTTTCGAACGTGGCATTATACAGGGCGCCAAATACCAAGAATCTTTGGTATTTGTGGAATTTTTTAGCCCGCCAACAACGGTCACATTGCGGTGTGGGAAATAAACAAATTGCAAATATTGGCCCCAAAATTAGCCAATTACCCTGATAATGTCCTTCCACCTGAGCACTAAGGAGCGCCTCTTGCTCCTGATCGACGACATCGAGATGATAGCCAAGGAGCTGATCGAGCAGGCGCACCAGAAGATCTCCAGCACGGAGCTGGTGGACTTGTTGGATTTGCTAGTGGCCAAGGACGAGGAATTCCGCAAAATGCTGGAATTGGCGGAGGAACAGGCCAAAGTGGAGGAGGCAATGGACCAACTTCGCGCCAAGGTGGAGGTGCACGTAAGTAAATGTCTTAAAACTACCGAACCATAAGTACTTAACGGCATTTCCCCATCAGGACCGTGAGATCCAGAAGCTGCAGAAGTCTCTAAAGGATGCCGAGCTCATCCTCTCCACGGCCATTTTCCAGGCACGCCAAAAGCTAGCCAGCATCAATCAGGCCAACAAGCGACCCGTGTCCTCGGAGGAGCTGATCAAGTATGCCCATCGGATCAGCTCCGCCAATGCTGTCAGCGCTCCTCTGACCTGGTGCATAGGTGATCTGCGCCGTCCCTATCCCACGGACATCGAGATGCGCAACGGGCTGTTGGGCAAGTCCGAGCAGAACATCAACGGCGGCCCAGTGACCCACCAGAACAGTGGCATCCCCTCGGAGCAGCAGAGAACTTTATCCGGCAGCGGGGGAAGCGGGAGTGGTAGTGGAGCGGGCAGCGAGGTGCCCAATGCCTTCCAGAACCAATTCAACTGGAATCTGGGAGAGCTGCACATGACCATGGGTGCCTCGGGGAACACGGTGGCCCTGGAAACGCGCGCCCAGGACGACGTGGAGGTCATGTCCACCGACAGCTCGAGCTCCAGTTCCAGCGACTCACAGTAGAATGGGATACACTATAATTAAATCACGTATAAGCTAGTAATAGGTATTTAATAAAGGCACTATAAGAAAAAGGAAGTTTAATACATTTAAAATTGTCTTAGTTAATATAGCTCAGTAGGTTAACCTTTCTTTCTCGTTTCACAGATGTTTTAAATTTTTGTGTTTTAAAAACGTAACAAAAAATATTAGGGGACACCTATTTTTCCAATTGTTTAAAAAAAAATGAAAATATGAAATGAAATGAAATAAATAGCGATTAATTTAAAAAAAAGTTTTAAAAAAATTACTATCGACTTAATTTTAATTTAATTAATTTTAGGTTACAGCCAATTGGAAACCAGTGGAGTCGGCTTATTTATTTCGTAATGTACCCACTTTTAAATGCCATAAAATGGCGTGGTATTCTCGTGTTAGCCCGCTACGGTCTTACTAAATCAGGCAAACAATCGATTGGCAGGTCGCGTGCAATCGATACTTTGACAGCATATTTTAGTTTTGGTTTAAAAAAAAAAAAAATGGAATGCAACGCGAATGCAGCGTGTTTTAAGTAGCTAAAATGTGGCCAAGGTGTAGTCCAGTGTCGGCGCCAATCGCAGATCTGAACCGTGTGCGTCTATAACGAAAGCGAAGCCCCGAAAACGAGCGTAGAAAACCGACCCCCAGTCCGCAGTGTGTGTGTACAGAGGGCGAAGCAAAGCGAAGGCGAAGAAGGCTCGACTCAAACTCAAACCAATTGCAAATTGCAATATCAAAGAGGTGGAAGTGGAAGCAGTAGTGGAAAAGACAGTGGAGTGCAGTGGTCAGGAAGCGAGAGACACCGCCATCGCCGCTTGCAGCACCCCGTTGCATCCGCAATCGGGTTACATACAACACACCCATAATATAGCACACCACACTTTTACTTTTCCGATCCGATATTGTTGGGGAAAATTTGCCAAAAAAAAAACAAGAAGAAGCGTGTGCGAGTGGCGACATGATAATTTGTTTGATTTCTACACACTGCATGTTTGAATTATTGTAAAGCCACGAATTATAGCCCAGCCACCGAGACCGTACATCCGTAGAGAACCACTAGAAAGTCGCCCGACAGTCGCAGTCCAGACATGATGATTCAAGAGCCCGTGCAGGTAAATCAATAGCTCCTCGGTCCACCTGGCCTCTAAAAAAACTCTCTCCCTCTTCCCAAAGGCCGCCATATGGCATTGCCTGAACTACTACGACTTCAAGGATGCTGTTTTCCTAGCGGAGCGCCTGTGCTCGGAAGGTAAGGGTCAAGGTCCCTGGGCTTTGCCATGTACATCACTGATTTTCCCTTCGCTTTTTCCTCGTTTTTCAGTGGAGAGCGACGAGACGATATTCCTGCTGGCCACCAGCTACTTCCGGTCCAATCAGGTGCACCAGGCCTACTGGCTGCTCAAGGAGAAGACGCGCCGCTCGCCGCAGTGTCGCTTCCTGCAGGCCAAGTGCGCCTACGAGCTGAAAAAGTACGCCGAGGCTGAGAGCGCCCTGATCTCGACGGGATTCGCGGACGCCAAGAACTGCGATGAGCTGCAGCGAGACTTCGGCGATCTGGCCTGCTTCGCCTACCAGCTGATGGCCCAGATCTGCGTGCGGACAGAGCGCAATAAGCTGGCCATCAGTGCTTTAAGGCGGGCCCTCAAACTGAATCCCTTCATGTGGCACGCTTTCGCGGATCTGTGCCTGCTGGGCCAGGACACAGACGCGGCGGCCATATTCCAGATCCACAGCACAGATGTGTTCAACACCTGCCAGGGCAGCAGCGCCAACGCCAATGCCATGGTTCTGTTCGGCGCCGAGCAGCAGAATCAGCAGCAGCAGGAGCGCCAGTCTCTGATTACCAACCTAAGCAATATCTCCAACTACATTTTGACCACGCCCGTGGATCAGCAGCAACAGAATCAGCAGCAAACGCAGCAGATCAACCATAATCAGAACCACAACAACAGCAACAGCAACCTGGTGACGCCCATAAACAATAACAATAATAACAACAATCTCAACAGCTCGATCAGCATGCTGCGCGGCGGTTTGGTGCAGAACTCAAGCATGCTGGCGATGCTGGAGGACACACCCATGGGCTATCCGCAGGACCCGGCCGGCCAGCATCAGCAGCACCAGCAGCTGTACGACATGAGCAGCGGCACACCCTTCCGCAAGCAGTTCAAATACCTTTCGGCCATTTCACCGCCAACCCCCAGCTTCGGCATCATGCCGCTGACTAGTCCCTGCACCGGCAACGATGGCTCCTTCATCGGCAACCACACGCCCGTAATGAACAACTACTCGCCAATGCCACAGATGCTGGTTGAGGTCAACCAGGAGCCCAAGATGATGGGCAAGAAGCTGAAGACACATGTCGGCGGAATCATCAGTCGCAAGGAGGGTAGCCTCAATAAACCCGCCGTCTTCACCCAAGCCGGAAACATAACGCCCCGCACCCCGAACAACAACAATGTGGGCAACAATGGCAACATTAATGTGCCGCCCAATCCGAATGCTGCAGTGCGTCGCAGTTCGCGGCTGTTTAGCAACTCTTATTCGGTGAAAGAGAACAATAAATCACCCAACATAGCCAACAAGTTCGTGCAGCCTCGCTCGCCACCCCGGAAAACCAAGTCCCGGATGACCAAGATCTGCCTGAATAACGAACTGATCGAGGAGAAGTCCCACCACCTGTCGGAGAAGCGAAAGGAAAAGGTGGAAACCATCACATCCTCGGGAGCCAATAACAACAGCGGCGGACGCAGTGCCGCCGAGGAAGCGAAGGTCCTGTTGAACAACAGTCTGAACAACGCCCAGACGATGGCTCACCAGCTGATGGGACTCAAGAAACAGTCGGCAGATGGTCTGATGGCCCTGCTGCGGGACCTAGCTGAAGCCTATCAGCTGCTGTCCAACTTTCAATGCAAGGCGGCCGTTAAGCAGCTGGAGACGACGATACCAAAGCACCAACTGAACTCCAGCTGGGTGCAGTCGCTGATCGGACTGGCCAGGTACGAGATGCGCGACTACGAGGCGGCAGTGGGGATCTTTGAGAGCATCCACAAGGCGGAGCCATGTCGCCTGGACTACATGGAGATTTACTCGTCCTCCCTGTGGCATCTGCAGCGGGAGGTGGAGCTCTCTGCTCTAGCCCAGGATCTAATCAACCAGGACAAGACCAGCCCAGTGACCTGGTGTGTATCCGGTAATTGCTTCTCCCTGCAAAAGGAGCACGAGACGGCCATAAAGTTCTTCAAACGGGCTGTGCAAGTCGATCCAGACTTTGTCTACAGCTACACACTGCTGGGCCACGAGCTCGTGCTGACCGAGGAATTTGACAAGGCGATGGACTACTTCCGGGCCGCCGTGGTCAGGGATCCGAGGCATTACAACGCCTGGTTTGGCATCGGCACCATCTACTCCAAGCAGGAGAAGTACGAGCTGGCCGAAATCCATTACGTGAAGGCTCTGAAAATCAATCCGCAGAACTCGGTGATCCTGGTGCACATCGGCGCCATGCAGTTCTACATGAAGAAGAAGGATCTGTCGCTGCAGACGCTGAATACAGCCGCCACGCTAGACCCCAAAAATCCGCTGACCCGATTCCATCGCGGCTCCATTTACTTCTCCCTGGGCAAGTACCAGGAGGCGCTGCGCGAGCTGGAGGAGCTTAAGGAGGTCGTGCCCAAGGAGTCGGTGGTGTTTTATCTCATCGGCAAGATTCACAAGACGCTCGGCAACATGGATCTGGCGCTTATGCACTTCAGCTGGGCCACCGACCTGGATCCCAAGGGTGCCAACAATCAAATCAAAGATGCCTTCGACTCCATGGCCCATCCCAGCTGCTGTCCGGCCAACACTACGGCTCTGGACGTTGATCTGGAGCCCACCTCGGAGCGTTCCGATGACTCCACGCAGGCGCAGCAGGACGGAAGCTACGACAGCGACTACTAGGGAGCTGCGACTCCAAATTCACGCGGTTGTATATACGTTAAACAGAACACACAGTAAACAGAGGAAAGCATAGTAACAGATACAAAAACCAGATTGATTGCTGCTGTATTGTCGTAGAGGAAAGCAAACCAATTATGAAGTATAATAAAGTCTAGATAACGTTTAGCATTAGTAATTTAAAATATACAACAAAGTAAATGGTTTAAACAAAATTGTGCACTCTGAAAGTCTAAGGCAAAATAACAAAACAAAACAGAAAAAAATAACAAATTAAATACCACTTAAAAATATACAAGAAAAGGATACATTTTAAATGTTAAGTTGTAACCTAAAAGTTCTTATGGGAATAACCAGACTATTATACATGTTGGACTTGGACAATTGGAATGATCCCATTAAACTATTCAAAGTGGAAGCATTTCGTATGTGAAGTTATAGGGAACTTAGCTATAAGAAATTCCAATATGGACGTGGATAAGATTAGTTTGGTGGATACTCTATTTCCTCTACTTCTTGTTTTACCGGTAGACGCATGATTTGCTCATGGGTCAAGCCCAGAGTTATTTCCAGGGCACCCCTTAGACGCTCCAGGTTCACATTCAACATGGTGGCCAAGGCGGGCAGGTGATCCTCCAGCAAAAAGTATTTACGCGGGGGCTGCACCTTCAGTATGCTGCTTACGTCCTTGGTGCCGAATATCTCGCCGATGGAATCGCTCAGGGAGATGTTCATGGAGAAATCAGTTTCGGTTTCCGATGGTGATGTGTTTGGAACTGCCAAATCCGGAATATGAGTGTCCTCCTCCCCAAAATCTAGGACATCAGAGGAAGATCGCACTCGATCAAAAATCAATTCCTCAGCGGGCGGCAGTTGATGAACAAAATGTGCTGGATATTGTGAGGGCAGTTTCGATGAAGAGGGTGAGATCCCTGGGTAATCTTGCGGACCAGTTGGTGGGAGTTTTTTGGGCTTCTCCTCAGCCGGTTGCTTCGGTTTTCGCCCACGCTTTTTGGCTGATGCCGGTCGGCTCCTCTTCCTTTGCGAAGTCTTTGAAGGTGTTGCCGGTCGGGTCCTCTTCCTTTGGGAAGTTTTTGGAGAATCAGGATCCTGATTCTCTTCCGCTTTCTTAAGGTGGATAATCTTATCCGAAGACTTCTGGTGGACGATTTTGTTTAATGGCTTCAAGTGGACGACTTTGTTTGATGGCTCCAAGCGGACAATTTCATCAGAGGATTTTAGGTGTACTACTTTATCCGCCGGCTTCAAATGGAAAACTTTCGAAGTGGGCTTTTCCTGCTGCAACAGTAGTTCAGTGTAACAGTCTTCAGTGCTCCCGAACAACTGAGGAGAACAGCTTTTTGGCGGAATCATCTGGGAGTTCCGGATTTCCATGTCAATAAGGCGCTGCGATCGGCGTACCGGCGAGTGCTGGGAACCCACATAGACCGAGCAGTAAGTGGATGCCGGACTTGGAGTTGATGGGATCCTCTCCATAGTTTTAACTTTTGAGTCAACAAAGCGCAATTTATAAAATTATAAAATAGCAAAGTTAAATCTGACGGACATTCTAGATTCAATTCAGAAAATTCGATAGATGGACTGCTTGTAAAAATCGAAAAAAGTGGGAAAAACTGCTTGTAAAAATCGAAAAAGTGGGAAAATCTGCTTGTAAAAATCGAAAAAAGTGGGAAAACCGTTAGAAAAAAACAGTTTAAAAAAGTTCAAACAAATAGAAAGCAAAAAAAGAAAGGGCAAGCTTATATAAGCAGATCATCACATTAACTTACAAAAACATTAAATTTCGATTTGCTTGCGTTAGGGTGAGGGTTGCATAAGCTTTATAACTTTTGTAACGGTAAACTTATTCATAATCATTAAATTAATGAACATAATATTGCATATGTTTTAAACGTATTTAAATAAATTGGTGTATTCCATAAACTATTTCTGTTGTATCTTGAAATAGCTGTAATTAATTGATAACATATTTCGAAACATAAATTATATTTTATTTTGCATTGTTAAATTGTCTCTAAAACTATTTTCAATTGTTCCGTTTAACCATTTAGGTCGTTAACTTTTCGGAATTGTTAAATTGAAATGATTCAATTTTTCGTCAATAATTTTGTTGTATCTTTCTATCCTCTAAAAACAAACTTTTTTAAAAAATAAAAAGGAATATATACAGGTTATTTTTAAATAAACTTCTGAAAACATTTTTAATTGACGAAAAGTTTTTTGTCATGTGGCAACTCTGAGTGCGGTATATAAGTATTTTAAATACCGCACTTAATACCTCCACGCTCGTGGTATTTTTTATTTGGTCACATCCGCCATGGCAACTTTACGTAAAACCCCAATTGTGAGTAGAAAATAACGAATATATCAATTAAAATAAAATGACACTGTGTTTTTTAGCTCGTGGGATGCATGCAGAGGAGTTTTGCCTCGGCAGCCAAGGCGGCAAAGGCGAAGCCCATTAAAACTGACTCTCTATCTGCTGTCGGCGAGTCAATTGCCGCCAAGGGGTTTGTACCTGACACTTATTTACAAAATGATAACTTTAAAATATCTATTATTATAGTTTCCTGCGTCCCCACAAGCCGTACACTCCACCCGCAGATGCCGCCGAACGTATACGCACCGTGGCCGCCTCACTTCAGCTAAAATCCGATCAGCTGGGAAATCTGTCCGAGAAGTTCGAGTTCCTAAACGCCTGCTTTCAGGAGCTGCAGCACGGAGTGCCCAGCTCCCAGGTTCATGAGCTGCGCACCATTGGCGATGTTATTGCCTTCTACCAGACATCTGTGGACACCACCGTCCCATTGGATGCACTGAAGCGCATCGAGCTGCCGGAGAATCTACACATCCAGTACGAGTACGTGCGCTTCAATCCCGAGACAGATACCAAATTCGACGGCCAGACGGCCTTCCCCAAGAGCTCCACGCTGGTGACGGGTCTCAAGTACCGGGAAAAGTACCAGGGACACGAGGCCAAGCGATCCTGGCCTTAAAAACAACCATTCTGTTAGTTGATAACCTCATACATTTATTAAATGCCAGAAAATCAGTTAATGAATAAGTAGTACATTTATTTAGTGTCAGGAATCTGATGTAATTTGGCTTCTGCGTCAAATTCAGGAGACGCAAAGCTATGATCTGGTCGTTAAGCCCTCAATTTGTTAGTTTGGTTAGCATCTAATACCTACTAAATACCGAGAATCTATATGAACTCAGCTATAGTCTGCCTAACATCCGAATTGTAAACGCTCTCCAAGGCCGCCATGACGCGTTCGTCGCCCAGCAGCTCCATCAGCCTTTTGTCCTCTTTGACCGCCTCGAAAGTGGGATACATGAGCTCGCTGGTGATCTCGGTCACCGCCGGCTTGTTCATGATGCTCAGTATCTTCTTCTGCAGCTCGATCTCTGGATCGGGAGCCTTGAGCTTGGCCAGGGCATTGGCCTCGCCCACCTCCCGCTTCAGTTGCTCCTCGCGCTGGCCCTCGAGATACTTGAGGATCACCTCGTACTGCGAGGCGGTCAAAGGATGATTGTCGGCCAGCCTCTCCAGCAGTTCTTGCATTTGATCGGGATGTCGTCGCTGTCCCTTGTGAATCGTGGTCACCACGGGTGGGGCGACTGCATCGCGCTGCTTCTTTAGTCTGAAGTCGGTGGCAATCAGGGTGATGGCGTCCTCCAGTGGCATGTTGCGATGCTCAGCGGGCACTCCGTACAAGATGTTCACGGTGATGCTGTTGTGCTCCTCGTGCTGGGGAGTTACCAGGACCGCATACAGACAGCCACGCGATGAGATGTTGGCCAGGACCTTGCCCAGCATGACGTCCTCGTTGGGAAACAGGACATCCACCCGCAGACTGGCGTTCTTTAGCCGCTCCTCAATGTACTCTGCGTATTTTCTGAAAGAGAGATGAGTGGTAATGCACTTCTGGAGGAGGATTCTGTGTATCATATGCAACTCACGTATTCTCCCGATTCTTGACTATAATCTCGCAATCGTTGATGAGCGGCTGACCAGCAGCCGCCGCCGCAGCAGACATCACAATCCCGCCCTGTACCGTCACCTGGGCGGCCTGCATTTGCGCCCTCTTGGCATTCGCATTGGCCGCCTTTGATTTTATGCTGGCGTTGCGCACCGTGAGCAGGTTCTGCTTGAAAGTGGACTTGTTCAATGCGGATGCCGCTTTGTTGGCCACCTCCTCGCTTTCGAACTGCACGAATCCGTAGTTCTTCTGGACCATCGAGCCGAGAACTTTGCCATACGGCTGGCAAATGCTCACCAGCTCCTCGCGCGTGCAAACCGGCAGGTTTCCCAGGAAGATCCGGCTCTTGGTTAGGGCCGGATCCTTCGTTATGTTGTAGCCAACGCTTCCCGGCTCGGACATATTTAATTCGAGCTTTCCAGGATCGACGGAGACGAAAAAAAGGATTCCAATCAAATCGAAGTGTGACCAGAGAAGTGAAAGGTAAACATTCTCAACTGTCGAACTGTTTTAAACTAGGGCTGCCGACCTTAATTAATAAATTTTTAAATGTACTAATTATTAAATTAAAAGCTTAAAAGTTTTCCTGTTTTTATTTAAGCATTAGTTCAATTTGCAAATGTTATTTTTTAATTTGACAATTTTGTTTTTATTTATTTCAGCAATTTGAAATGGTAACATGTAACATGCCAGCAGTCGAATTGGGTAGTTAGGTCCGTTGGCAATTAAAAATATTCTTTAACCTACAATATTACATTCATTTTGAAAGAGGACAATTGAAAATGTATTACTATATTAACACTAAGAACATAACATAAGAAATCTATATTTGATTTAACTGACATAGGAAAATCAAATTTTAAAATATTTTTGAGAATAAAAAAATGTGACTGAACATCGTTTTATATGTCAAACATTCGATTCAATCGAACTTTAATTATTTAATAAATAAAATCAATATTTATTTTAACTTAAATCTAATTTTGTATGGAGAAGAAAAATGTACCTTTGTTTGCTATGTCGAATGTTTAAATTACGACTTTGCATATAACGGGATGTTTACTCATGACAATACCTTTTTGAGATAAATGTATATCTTTTAAATACTTTTCTTTCCCTTATGAGTATAATAATAAAAGGTCCATTCTGTGAAATTGTATCATATTTACGAATCCCCCTAGTAATTCCTAGGATATATATGGTCACCCCAATCATGTTAAAACGTTGACGTTGCCGGACGGTTAAAGAAATCTAAAATTGTTTTTTTAAATATCAAGTTAATTCAAAAGTTAAAAGTTTAAGTAAGAGTTTTGAAATATATATTTTTTGTTGTATTAATGCTAGAAATAGTTTTTAAACACGAATTTCCAATTGGAAAATAATGACCGTTGCGCCCTAACAGCACGCTGTAATTTAACAGCACGCGCGGATATTTTAGCGTCTTGTTCGGGCTGTGCAGCCACACTATTTTCTTTCTTTTGGCTTTCGTTTCCGGCGAGGTACGTGCAAGAAAAAAATGCTCCACGTTTTTAGCTAAAATTAATGTGTAATTTCTCATTTTAGCGTTGATTAGTACATTCAACAAAAGAAATGGTGGGTTCCCGACAAAGGCTTCAAGCTATCGTTAAAGGAAATACGCGAATAACCTGCAAATGCCAGCGGAGCCCCAGCCCACGTGCACTGTGAAGCTTCCTGGCGATAAAAAGCCCCAAAAAAAAACAAATTATCTGTGGGCGGCATCTAGTTCGTGATCTCAAGATACCATAAGTCCCACAGTTTAATTGAAAAGGGCTAAGACATTGCAGTAAACATTCGCACAGAGTCGTTTTCCCGGTCCAAAACATCGGTTCTAATATGTGTCTTTCGCTTGCAGGGTATTGATATCAACCACAAGTACGATCGCAAGGTTCGCAGAACCGAGCCCAAATCCCAGGATGTGTACCTGCGCCTGCTGGTCAAGGTGAGGGTTAAGTTAAGGCGATCCCTTGTTCAAACTCAACTAATTTGTGTTTTCCCCTGCAGCTGTACCGCTTCCTCCAGCGCCGCACCAACAAGAAGTTCAACCGCATCGTCCTGAAGCGCTTGTTCATGAGCAAGATCAACCGCCCGCCGCTATCGCTGCAGCGCATCGCTCGCTTCTTCAAAGCCGCCAACCAGCCGGAGTCGACCATCGTGGTCGTCGGCACCGTTACCGATGATGCCCGTCTGCTGGTGGTGCCCAAGGTCACCGTGTGCGCCCTGCACGTCACCCAGACCGCCAGGGAGCGCATCCTGAAGGCCGGCGGCGAGGTGCTGACCTTCGACCAACTGGCTCTCCGCTCGCCCACCGGCAAGAACACCCTGCTGCTGCAGGGCAGGCGTACTGCCCGCACCGCCTGCAAGCACTTCGGCAAGGCTCCCGGTGTGCCCCACTCGCACACCCGCCCCTATGTCCGCTCCAAGGGACGCAAGTTCGAGCGCGCTCGTGGTCGCCGCTCCAGCTGTGGCTACAAGAAGTAAGCGGCTGGCTGACTGGACTGGATTCGGCATCCTTTTGGTTAAGATATTGATTTTTCTCGCCGTCGCTTAAGCAGCGCGGCAATAAAGAGGTTTTATTCCAAAAGGTGAAAACGAATGTCCTAACTCTATGTGGTGTAAAGTTATCCTAGTGGAGGTGCGTGCTCCAGTAGTTGATCACCGGCTGATCCTGCGGCTGCACGCCGAGCACCTTCTTCAGTTTTCCCTGGACGCTGGTGGATTTGGCATGGTTGAGGCAGGTCACTTTGCTGAAAGAGCCAGATGGATAAAGGTCTAGACTCTACACTTCTTGCGATATGAGGCGGGTACTCACTTTTTCCACTCTTCTATGAGCACCTTGGTCTGCTTGTTCAGCACTAGTTCTGTAAAGTTTTTCTCCTCCACCGCCTTCAGAAGTTTCACCATAAGATCTGGCACTACAAGAGAAGAATTTTGTCACGTTTCAATGAAATATGCTAAATAAGTGATCATTTCTTATCAGTAGACTTATGCTTACGTTTTCTGGGCAGCTCTCCAGGCCATTTGACCGACACCTCGTGTCCGTTGACGTGTTTGTCCAGAAAGTCGATGCGAAACACTGAGCCACTGGCCATGGGGACGGCTATATCGTTGGACACGGATATTATCTTGTACTCGGAGCTGATGGAGTGCTGATGCTGGGCATCGATACGCATAAGATTGTGCATTGGCTCAGGCAGGAGTTTCTTCAGACAGACCATAAACCGGAAGGTCTTCCTCGGATCCCCGCGCACCACAATCTTGACCCCAGTCAAGGCGCAGTAGCAAACCGTGGCGAACTCCTCCTTGCGCACCACACTCTTCAGATGTCGCAGCGAGAAGAACTCCTCCAGATCGGGATCGTCGATGCTCTCGATCATGGGCAGGGTGGAGCTGTTGTAGGTGAGTCGCTGGGCGGGAGGACGGCCACTACTTTGTGGGGGTAACCATGGTAGATTGCCGAAGGTCACGTGCTCGGTGAGGAAGCGGGAGCCGGCCAGCAGGAGCCACGAGAAGTGCGAGTGCAGCTGGGCAAAGATGTGCTCCTCGCCCGTGAGTTCCAGCAACGAGCGGGAGGTGTGCATTAGGAACTGGGCACCCGACAGACGCCTCTGTCTCTCCGAGTAGGTCGATTCCTCGGTATCCTTGGTCTTCTTGGCAGCCGCCTGCAGCTCTGTGGACACCTTCTTCAAGTGCTCCGCCAGGAAGGGCTTGATGTTCAGCAGGAAGTACTTGTCCTTCATCAGGACTATGATGGAGAAGAGCTGCGAGTAGCCGCGGGCCTGCAGGTCGCTCAGCCGAAAGGTGTGGCTCAGGATGTGACCGCGGGCCGAGTCGCCGAAGAAGACAAACTCGCCATCCTTGCTGGCGTCCGTGCCGTTGCTCAGACTCAGGACCGCCGCCTGCTTGACCAGATTGGCTACCTCCGGCAGGACGGCAACCTTGGTGCTCACAAAGGTGGCCCCGCTCTCCGTGTCCCTGCTGTAGATCGCATTGTTGTTCCTGCCCATCGAGTAGTTGCAGGAGGAGCAGGACTTCTGGGTCTGCTGCTGCTGGTCCAGAGGCAGGTCCTCCAGCTTCGTGTCCCGCAGCGTCTGGGTGCAGAAGATGGCGCAGGGACCGTGCGCCTCGCAAAAGTGGCACAGCGCTATCACGGCGTTCATCGCTAGTGGGTATTTTCGACGATTTCCGAGGGTTATGTTATTGTTTATTTTATTAGTTAATAATACTAGAGTGACCAGTTGGGCGAAATTCGAAATGGGCAAAATGACTTCGAAAAACATCGCCAAAGAAACGTTGTAGGCGATAGGTTTTTTCGAAAATTTAAATTTGGCGGGAACACTTAAATTTTTAAATTAAAAATGTAAAGTATCTAATACCTGCAAACCGGAAATTTGTTTACAATTCTGACTTGTAAACTTCAAAATAGTTATAAATATTGTTTTAGAATTAAATTGTTGGCTAAATTTGGATTATTCTATTATTTTCGTTTAAAAAAAAACATAAAACATCTTTAGCATTATGTTTAGAACAATGCTTTTTATTTTTAAAGAATTATATTTTATCCTTAACATAAAATTCAATGAAAAATGTTTATATTTCTGGATGTTGTTCGTCTTATTAATTATAACTGTGGAAAATACATGTTTTAAACAGATCAAAATACAAGATACCCAAATCAGTTAACTCCAATTGCGGGAAGATGGCCTTTATTTATTTACCAAATTACTTATGCAGAACGAAGAGAGTTGAATATCTTTATAACCCAATTTGTTGAGGATGCTAAGTGGTTGGGTCAATGTTTGTTTGAATCGCAACGCAGCGCAGATCGGTACCGATTTAAGTGGTCTTCATTCTCGAAAGGTGTTGTGCCACTGCCAGTCGTTCTACAATGCAACTGGTGGCTTGGATATACTTGTTTTCCGGCTTATTACCGTTGGTTAAAAGTGCCTATGATGTGGTCAACCCTTCAGTTGGTCAAAATATCACGGAATATCTGCATGCACGCCAGAAAAGACACCAACTGATCTACAAGAATGGAGGAACCATCCGTTTGGTAGTGAGTCCCGTGATGGCCACACAACTCGAGGATCCTGTCGTCTGGCGCGGCATGCTTTACTATTATGTTCTACATTTTGGGGCATTTACACTGCCATCAGCTCCACTTTACCCGTGGGACAAATGGGAGACGCTCTACGCCCGTTCGCTGCAGGCGAAGATCAGGAGCTTGGATGATTCGCACGAAGACGACACACGGACATTTGTCTTTGCTGCTCTGGAGAATTATATGGACCAGGTCAGTGGATCGGCGGGTCGGGGTCGGCAGTGCTTGTTGCGAGGGATCTGCGAAAATGCCCAGGTCCATTATCATGTGGGCATAGTGGCTGAGCTACTAAACATTCTACTAACGTAAGTTTTAGTTTATAACAACGTAATATTTTTCGATAAATATTTAAATGTTAATTAATTATTATAGACCTGGTAAAACGCGTTTAGATCTGGCCTATACGGAAGCCTTAGCCGCAGGAAAAGCTGGAATTGATTGCTTATCACATTTTTCGGATTGTCCAAGAGGTGAAAGTGTCTTGGATGCCTATGCCGTGGAGGTGGATTATTAATATTAAGTCTATTTTTAAAGAAATGCAAAGAAATAAATTTAAAATTTCTCGCATTTATTGCATTTAATTTAATAATTAAAAATTATTTCTTTTTAAAATCCCTACAAGAATTTACCAAATCCATATTTTCCAGAAACTATACGATACGCATTATAAGGCTTCAATAAATCCAGTTAATTTATAGATTACCACTGATAGCACTTTTCAGTTAGATCAACAGCAATCAGTCCTCAACCTGGCAGTAATCTCAACCAACCTGAGGCATCTTGGTGCTCCGATGAATTTTTAACACTAATTGCAAGCGATTTGCGCCCTTGTCACTGCCACGCCCTCTCAAGCTCCTCCGACTTGGGGAACGCGCCTCTGGTAAACCAGAAACATGAGTGCATCCCAACATCCCCCAGCTTCTGGGCGAAAAATCCGTTAACATTAATGGCTTGTGGCTGGTGCAACTTGGGCGTGGAAAGCGGTGCAGCGAAAGCCAACACACGACCGCCATTTTGTCAACAATGGCGTCAATTAAATGGAAAATGCAGCACCACCAACAACCTCCAAGCTGCAAGAACACCAACAGCAACAACGAAAGACAATAAATGCGTCTTAAGTGGCACATTAGGCTCTCGCAGACGCTGACGGACGGAGAAGAGGTTGGGTTTTTTTACAGGGTGCAGCAAGTGCTAAAGATTCCACAGAAATTGTGTGAGATTTCTAGATCGCTTGGTTGGAAAATACTTTTAAACTTTCATCAATAGCTGGAAAGAAACGAAATATTCATAATATTAGTAATCCAAGTTATTAAAATTTGAAATATCTTTACAAACATGATTTTTCAAATTTTTCAAATAATAAATCTAGAAAAAATTTTTGAAATCTTAAAAAATTTGAAAGCCTAATAAAATACGAATTTTTGGGGGAAATTGAAAATTTCTTATACTTTTTTCATAGTTAGTCACCAAGGATTATTCAAACTCGAATCAAAAAGATTTATGTGATATTGATAAATCAGGAACTTTAAGCACCCTGTTCAGAATCATCAGCTGCGCCTTGTGTGCACAGCTAATTCAAATGCGATTATGACAACGCGAACAAGGAAGGAGCTAAGCGGCGGAAAAGACAAGAAGGGGGTGAAAGTTGAGAAAGTGGGACGAAGGAACCATGCAAAGTGCAGTTGGCGCAGCGAAAGGGGCGGTTTAGGGGGAGGAGGCCAGCACAACTTTGCGGTGTTTGAACTTGTGATGGTGCAGAGGAATAGGTAACTAATGTCTGCGGCTGCCATGTTTATGCGGCATAATTATCATGATGTTTAGCATGATGTTAACCCATAGCACAAAAAAAGAAAAACAAAATGGGTAGAAATTAGTTTGAAGAATTGTCATACGATACTGATTCTAATCAGACTGATCTTACTTAAAATACATTTTTCAAAATTAAATAAAAATCAAAAAGAAATTTATTTCGCTAGCATAAAGTGCTTATGATTATTATTTACATTTTTTTTTAGATTTTTTCCTATCTTTTATTTAATTTTTTCTAATATTCACACTTTGTTTGTAGTTTCTCAAGTTTCAAGAGTAAATCCCCGGCATAAACCGTTTTGCATCTGGTATGCCTGCATCGATGTGCACACATGCTCATCCTCGAGCCGAGTCAACACAGTTTCCTGCCGCCCCTCAGACATGCTTCCGTGCATTTCCGCCCCAAATTATGCAGCAAGAACAAGCGAAATCCGACATCAGGACAAGACCCATTAGACATGCACTTTGATTTGGCTGAAAACTTTATTGCGAATCCCCATTCTCTTCCGTACTCCACAGAAATCCGCAGCAGCAGCAGTAAATCAATCATCTTCCACAATCAAAAGCCCGTCGAGGAAGTTGAGACCCCGAGGACAGGAGCTGTATAGACCCAGGCAATTAGCTCCAGCTCTTCCGGCGGCATAGGCCTCATGATAGGAACTATCCAGATCCGCTTTGCCGGGACTGTTAAAGGTAAAATAATTGTAACAGATTGTAATATTATAATATAAATATATTCCTATATAGGTTGAAAAAAGATATAATGTATCTGTTTGGCTTACCTGAGTATTATATCCATAATTTCAGAGAACACACCGATGTGGTGATGTATCTGGGCATTCTCGCAGATGGACCGCAACAGGCACGGCCTGCCCATGGAAAGGTCGTTGTTCCTTCTGCCCATGTACTCCTCCAGAGCAGTGTAGACCAATAGTCTGGCATCGTCCGCATATCGCACTCCCCCATTGGCCGTATGTCGCTCGATATTCCGTCGCATTTGCGCCAAGGATCGCGCGAAGGTGCCCTCCCACTTATCCCAGGGCCAGATGGGCGATGTGGGCAGGGAATAGGATCCACCTTGGAGCGTGAAGGAGAGCACACAGGATCGAAAGGACACCTTGTCCTCCAATGGAATCGGGGTCGACGGACCAATGCTGAACTTCATGGATCCACTATTCTGGTAGATCAGCCATCGCTTCTGCCGGTGACCCATAAACTCGGTGAGATTTCGAGAGGCGAGTCCCGGGGCTGGTAGGGTGAGCAGACCCACCGCCAAGAGCAGACCCGTTGTCCACTTCATGCTCTCAACGACTAACTGCAGGTGTAGGCGTCACAGCCATAAACTCGTTCACAAATCGCCCGTGAATTAAGTGAGCCATCAACTCGGGATGACAAGTGGAAACTTCGGAGGCACAAACATTTGGCCAGGCAATTAGCATTATGAATTGGACAAGAATTGGATTACACTGAAGCAAGAATTTTGACGAATATGTAGCTATATTAAATCAACAACCAAATGTATAATTTAAATAAAACGTAAAAGAGATTTGGCTTAAATGACCCAAATAAATTACTAGAAAAATGTTTTATTTTAATCTAAGATTATAGATAATTTATTTAGTCACCAAAGCAATGTTATAAATCTCACAAGATTTATTAAAGAAGTATCCAGCACATGCTAAATAGATTTTTGATATGCGGCTCACATTATTTTTCCATGTGTGCCCAATCCATTTTGGTTTTCTATTTGCACACGTGAGTGGAAAACTGAGTGGACAACAGAGCAACCTATTTGGGCCCGGCCCAAATGAAGTGACCCAAACAGCCAAGATCAAGATGAAAGGTCACAAAAATATGGGGGGGACAAAAAAACGAGCCACTTAGAAGACCATTAAAATGCGGAAAATCTCTGCACACAATCAGCCTGGGGAGCGATGAAACGAAAAATGTTTTGCAAATTATTTAGACAAATACGGGAAGTAGCACCATGCCAACGTGGCACCAGGATAATATCCTTTTTCGGGTTGTTTTGTGATTTGTCGACGTGGCCGGAAATGAAAAGCAAATAGCAGCAGCAGCAGCAGCAACAGCAGCAGCAGGCAAATAAATTTGCTTAAATAACAGCAGAGGCAACGGCAACAATCGGAAAACAGCAAACAGAGCTGCAAACCGCAAAGATGAAGGAGGAGGAAATGGATTCAGACCGCAGTGGCACACACAAATGGTTACACGATACAGAAGACCCGTGTGGTTGACATGTCTGACTAAATCACAATGCCGCGTAACTTTTCCAGCCCGTTTCCATTCCAACCACCTGTCCCTCGGACATTTCCGCTTTCTGGGAACAACAAGCTACTCACTCGCACAAGAAATAAATTCATGTTGACAATTTGAATGATTTACAGAAAATGCGTGCAGACGAAATTTTCACTTCTGGGCAAAAAAAACAACCGAATAACTCAAGGCCTTTGCGTAGGCGTAAATGAGAAGATCAACAGAACCCGCCGATTTGGAGCATTAAACCCGCTTGGCAGACACGTTTTTAGATCGTTATACGAAAGAAACTAGAAAGTAACTGTGTCACCTTATTCACTTCCTAAAAATAGATTTAAAAAGTTATAGAAAAAAATATTTGCCGAATTTCAATTTTAATAAAATTATAAAACTTTATAAAAATAAACTAAAATATTTATATTTAATTATAATTTTATTTAATTCATATTTTTTTTTAAAAATTTCCTTACCCTATTTTGTAGATTTTCAAAAGCCCAGCTTGCAATTTTTAAGTCTCCAGTTCATCTGCATTACTTAAGGGTAGTCCTGATTTATGGGTCCTTATGAGCTCATGTTTGCAATATTTTTGCCAAAAGCTTGTTTCATGGCAACATCGCCGTATCTCATGCTCTGTCATATGACATTGCACATGTTTTTCCCCAGCTGCCTTTCCATATTTTTACTTGGCCCGTTCGCATGCTCCTTTTGCCCAATTTGGCACAGCCAGAAACTTTATTTTTCTTGGCCGCAATTAGGCAGCGGGTGTACGTCGGAGGGTCTGGAGAAACAATATCTGAGAAGTGGGGCTGTGCCACCCACCAGAACATTTCTCCAACTGTCACAGGAAGCCCAAAAAAAAGGCAAAAGGACGAAGGCAAAAATGGAAGTAACTGTGACACCCAATGGACTCGTAGCTACCTCCTTCGACCTTCTTCTTTGCCAAGCAAAACCAACCCCCCCCCTATCCAAAAAAAACGGCTCCCCAGAGCGAAGTTCTTCTTCTTCAATTTCTCACACAAACTGTATATAATATTTATTATGTTGGCATAATAAATTGCAACATGAGGCAGATTCATTTTCGCACTTGCGGACATTTTTCATTTTGTTGCCCGCCGGGCAGCAGCTGCTTGGACTTGGCGGTGCGACAGGAAAGGTGCCGGTTGTAGGATGGTGGGTGGTTGCTTTTTTGTGGGTTCGTAACTGGTGGGCGGTGGTTGGGGGCGACAGAAGCACTGGCGCCACATTCATGTCGCCACTCGTTGCGGTGCTGCAACTGATGAGCAAAAAATACTTGTTGCCATCTTCTAGTCGCAGTTCAGCAGCACTGTCAGTTCAAGTATCCTTTGAATATAAATGAAAAGTGAAGACCAATATTTTTATTTAGTTATTTATTATGTTCAGTGATAAATCACTCGTAATGTCAAAGAATTTAGAAAGTGAGAAGCTAAAATATAAGGAATTTAAATAATTATTTATTCTATTTTTGTGTTTAATACATTTTTTTTTTAATTTTATTTTATATTTTGGGTTGAAATAATATTTTTAAAAAATAGCACTTAATTTAATTCAGAAGAAAAATTATTTTTAAGAAACAACACTGATACTTATAGGCTTTATCATACAACATAAAAAACCGCGAATTCTTGAGGAGATGATGGTCATTTATATATTTACTTGTATAACAGCCATTGCCGCTAAAGAAAAAACGCTAATTCTTCAGAAGATGATATATTATATCGTATATATGTATTTAATCGTATAACAGCACATCCTATGGCGCTATATCAACCTCCTTTCTTGCACTGTTTCACCTGTTCTCCTTTCGCCGGCTGCCTGGGCATGTGCACATTTTAAAAGGGAAATTTAATAAACCTTGTCCTATTTCATGCTCATTAGTGTCATGATAAATTGCGGAGCCACGTAACCGGAGCGAGGAGGAGACCCCGGGCCGGGGCCATTTCTCAGGTGAGAACGGCGAAAAGATGAGAATCGCGCGGCCCATGTAAATGTAGCCCCGGCATAAGTTCAAAGGCCAGTGGCGCTTAACTGTTGCACAATGCTCATTGCTCATTGCACACAAACACACACCCCGCACCAAATGGCCATAAATTAGAAAAGTTCTCCTCTGATGCGGACAAGTTGCCTTTGATTTGCCAGTTTTGTTTGCCCTTTTATAGCCGTTTAATGTGCTGACATGTCGGCAATTACAAGAGAAAGATTGCCAGCGATTGGAGGGCGGTAAATGTAAATGGCGATGGAGATGGAGATGGGTGGGTGGATGAGTTCATAGAGCTCACATAAATTCAAGCAATAATCTCATTGTTTTCACATGCGCTTCATTGCGCGGTTTTTATCACGCATCGGGCGAGGCGAGAACTGAAAATCGAGACACTTTTCCCCATCTGTTTGCACTTTTGCTTGTTTTTTTGTTGTTGTATTTTTTGTTTAGTTGTTGTCAACAAAGTTTTGCAGACACAATATGTCTGCGGCAGTCGGTTGTCTATATATATGGTGGATCCCATATCCCAACCCCCTTCGCTTGATCTGTCCGTCCGTCTAACTGAGCTCTGTCTGTCCCTCCGGTTGCTTCCATCTGCCAACTGATGTAGCTACTTTTATGGTTGATGTTATTACTTTTTCGCTTTTGCCCCCACTGACGCCCGGCTTTTCCATTTCCCCTTCAGGTTTTCCCGCAGCTGATACTGCGGTATGCAACAGCATAAAAAGTTTAAGGTTGAAGACAATCTGATGCCCAGAACGGGAATCTATTCCAATATGCTCTAAAATGTTTAAGAGTTATGGATTTTCAAAAATATTATGGAACACGGTTTAAAAACACAATTATTATTTAAAAATTTATTAACATAATTATCGTCAAAATCAAAAAAAATTAGAAATATAATATTACAAAAATAATTGAATTTAAATAATATCCCCAGTAAAAATCAAAAAAACAATAAGCTGAGAACAAGTTTTATTGAATACTTCTTTTAATAAATTTTCAATAATATTTGAAAATATTAATTTTCCTTATGTTAAACGGTATAAAATTGTTATCGTTAAATATTAGAAATATATTATCAGAAATTATAAAATTTGAATATTATCTCTTATAAAAAAAAGAACAAATATGTATATATATTCTAAAAATAAAAATAAATTTATACCTCACGTTAAAAGGGATATTTCCTTCTTTTCAGGGTATCTAACATAACTAACTTCAGCAGCTGGTTATTGTTTTTTATGCTAGTTGCAGCATTGCTTTTTTGCCTTTGTGGCTGCATCTGCACTTCAGACGTCGCCGTCCTCGTGGTTTGGCGACGACATTTAAAGCGCCATGAATATGCAAAACTTTTACACTTGCTTTTTATGCGCAAATGTATAAATTGAGGAAAAAATGAAGAGGCAGGGAAAACAAACGCCGCTGGCTGGCTGCAAGGATACTTTTTGTGCTCTCCGGGCTCAGCACTATTAGTCGCCAGCACTGGCAACTGGCAACTTGTGCCGCCAGGATGCTAGGATCCTGCGATACTGGCATACTTGGTGGCTGAAATGCCCGCCCCCTCCATCGCGTAATAATTCTTCAATAATAACGGAGAGGAGTTGGCGGAGGCCAAAGCGTTTGTCGGTTAGGTGGGAAATGGGTTCCGGCGGATCCGGAGTTCCGGTCTTTCTACTGCTGCAGCCAACTCCATTGCGGGCTATAAAATAAACACTCACTCACTGCTGCCACAGCTCCTTGTCGCGTTATCCTTTTTCCTGCAGCTTCTCATAGTGCACTGAGAAAAAATTAATTCGGTTTTAAAGCTACATTAACAATATTTTCTGTGTATATAAATTATTTCTAAATACAAGGATTATACTGTTTTTTAATTTAATTTCTATAATTTAAAAATTAATTCGTTTCAATCTACCACACACAAAAAAAACATGTAAATTTCTGGTTATGCAATACGCATATCGTTTTAACATGAAATACTCATTTCCAGCATATCGAATTTACGGGGTCGCATATCAAGTTAAAATTGATATTACATCGATATTATATCAATTTTTTGTTTTAATTTAAAATACATTTATAATTTATCTCAATTTTAGGTTTGTACTCGTAATATTTTCAAATTTTTTTATAGCTACAACAATATTTATAGATAAAGAATGAAAATTAAATTGATAAACTGCTGAACTGATAATCAAAGGACATACGATTTATTTTTAGTGCTCAGCTTCTTCTTTGCGTTTTTTGTCGCTAGCTGCGGTTTAAGTTTTCATGCTTCCTCTCGGGTTTTTCCATTTTTCTTTTTTTTTTGCAACTGCGGCTTGGTGAAATTTGTTTGCATTTGCAATGCAGAATTAAATTATTGCTTCCCCTACACCCGTCCCTGTCTAACTTTCAGTCTGCTGCCGCTGCTGCTGCGGTTTTTCCATGTTGCTGCTGCTGTTGTGCTGCATGTTGTTGTTTTGCGCACCGCAGCAACATTATCGCCGGGTTTTGGCTTGTTATTTGAACGCCGCTCGGAGACACGAAACTTTGGCCCGCGAAGCACTGCGGTGTGCGGGCCATATTGATTGGAAGGCGTTTAAAGTCGCCAAGAGCGGGCCAAGATACTTTGGTCCCCGAACGCAGTTCAAGATGTTGCCGCAAGATGTTATTGATAGCGATCTCATCTATTAAACGCTTTCCAGAGTAATTGAGGCGGGGAAAGGGGAGCCTGATAAAAGTCCTGATAGCCAAGATGGGATTTTCCTCCGGCTAATTTCAGTGGGAAATCGAATTGTGTTATCTTTCTTAATGGCGCAAATTGAGGCAGCTAGATAGAAAAATAAATCGGTTATTTTTATTAAAATATTTATATGTTAGATATTAACTTCTATGTCTTATATGCTTCTCAAAATATCTACAGAAAATATCTGTAAATAAATAACAATAATAAAAACTATAATTTCTTATTTTGCCATGTTAAGCACTTTTCTAGGGAAAATAAATAAGAAACTTTGCAGATTTTGTTTTATTTGCGCACCATTTTTTTTTTTTGGCACATCCTGAAGCTGTCGCTGTCCTGTCCGCTTATTTGGCGCTTTGCATTCATTCCAAATATTTGCCGCCACATTTTCACAAACAATTTTCGCAAGCATACTTTGGCAGAGTCAAAAAAAACCAGGCGACTCCAGCTGAAAGCCAAATCCGGCAGTAACTGTCTTGAGTCAGGAGTCAGGAATAACCAAGGATGCGACAGCTACCGCACACTCACAACAGGACGCCCGCTCGCAGCTCCCAAGGTTCCTTAATGCGTTTGTCTAAATTATGCGCGGCAGTTGGGAAGAAAAAAAAAATCAATGACGAAGATTTTATACCCTTTCAATTGTTAAAGAAATATTTTGTTATATTAAAAATTACCATAGTTTAAGCTTAAGCAATTTACCTAATATATGGATATCTTCAAAACAGATAAATATTATTCCATATAAAAGAAAATAATATTGAATTAAATATTATATCGATAAGATTTTAAAGCAACACTCTATTCTTATGGTAAGACCCAAGGAATGAGCCCGGAAAATATACCTACTGATCAAAGGAATCTATAACGCCCTCTGCAAAGGGTATTGAACATATAAAAAAGGAGGATATAAACCCAAGGAAGGAAAAGTGGCGAAGCTCGCCAGCTTGCAGCCCATAGTCTCATGCCCATGGATGAGTTGGCCCGGGCATGAACTGTGACCCCGGACAGGGAGCACAAGTCAAAGCGTGCGGGGGTTAAATATATTTTTTGTTATTTATGCAAATTCGTTTCTGTGTTGCCAGCGACCTGGGCTTTGTTGTAAGTCATAATGGGGTGCACGCGGGTAAAAGGGGGCTCCAAAGGGGTTTTTCCAGGCTTCTAACCTGTTGGCATTCGGTGCTTCGTGTTTATGTGCCAAACACTCGTGCTTTTCCCCTTGTTTTATGCAAATTTCCTAACCGGCCGCATTTTCTCGTCCATTTTTCACAGCATCTCGGCGGCTGAGCTATGGCAATAGCACTCGGTCTACAACTTTGTTGCAAGTTTGTCTTTGCCCGGCATTCTATTTTCCCTCCTACATATTTAATGCCCAACAATAGGCTTGAATAATGAATACGTTGCCCTGCGCCATCCAACACACACACACAGGGTCACATTCAGGTTCAATATTTGACACTTTCGGGTAGCACTTTAATCTCAAATTTGTGCCGAGCTCCAGCTCTAGCTGAGTTTATTAGATTTTATGTCATAATTTATAATATACCCGGGCCTACGAATTACTCAAGGACGAACAAGAGCCCCAACAGCCGGGCAACCAAGTCGTTAGCTCGAGGACATGGGCAATTCCGCCCACTTTTGGCTGCATAATCACAAAAAACACTCGAAAACATTTTTAATTAAAATTTGTGTTGTGTTTGGGCTGAAGTGTTGGGTCGACTTAATGGGCTCTGTAGGGTGTTGCTGCAGGTCAGCTCTCTCTTCACATTAATTTATGTAACCGAAAGGGGTGCCCATTATGTTAAATCAATTAAAACGAATTCGCTTACCTGGTCATTTAATGAGAACTAATTAATCAGATTGGGTTTAATAAACGAAAGGTTATAAATCAACTGGGTAAGTTATAGTATAGTGTAGGTCAAAAAGTGAAATATATCATTTCTTATTACAATTTATTTTAGTTTGAAGTTAACTACTGAAGAAAATATCACATTTTTGCTGACTTAAAAATTCTAAAAAAATAATAAAGCATTTTTAAGTAAAGAATGATATTTTATTTCTTTCCTTGCAGGATTAAAGTGACTGCAATTTCCACAATGCGTACAATTACAATACAATCTGCATAAGAAAGTGAGTTTACATAATGGTTACACACAAAAACAAGAGAGAACGCTATAGTCGGGTGCCCCGACTATCAGATACCCGTTACTCAGCTAAGGGAGTGCGAGGGAGATAGATATATAAAATCTTTGATCGGGCATAACTTTTTAACGAATGGTCCGATTTGAAAAATTTCTTCTACATTTCGATAGGTATTGATAGTCACAATAAAACTGCATTTTTAGTTTTCCAAAATCTTTAATGGTGTAGGCGCCAGACACCTTTCAAAAAATGGTGTAGGGCGATTGAGGGCGTTAGAGGGGGCGTGGCGCCATTTTGAAATAAACTTGCGCTGCGTAGGAACTCCAAGAATATGCATGCAAAATGCCAATCCTCTAGCTTTTATAGTTTCCGAGATCTCAGCGTTCATACGGACGGACAGACGGACAGACGGACAGACGGACATGGCTAGTTCGACTCGGCTAGTGATCCTGATCAAGAATATATATACTTTATAGGGTCGGAAAAGCTTCCTTCTCCCTGTTACATACTTTTGCACGAATACAATATACCCTTTTACTCTACGAGTAACGGGTATAAAAACATGTCGCCGTAAAATCGATATGTGCATGTCAATTTCTGGTTTTTTCATGAAAACCCATATCGATTTTACATGGGTCTTCTTTCGACCATTTCAAATTTACCTAGCCCCATATGAAGTTAAAATTGATATTACATAATGTAAAATCGATCTACGTTTTATATAAATTTTTTTTGGATGTATGAACCTGTACAGTGAGTACCATTTCTATAGCGAAATAAAGCATAAACTCGAATTCAGTTAATAAGGACCTGCCTTGTTTCGGGTAGTCACTCCTGCCTTTTCCGCATGTGCGTGAGTTAATTTATTTAAATCTCACCTGTAATTCATATTTCAGAGGCAACGTTGTCTGCATAATAAGCAACACAGCCCGGTAATAGTGAGCTGCGGACTAGAAACTGCTGCAAAACAGCCAACATCTGAGCTCCTCTCGTTATTTCCGTAAGCATCCTTGCTTGTAGGTGCGTGTGCGAATATTTGAGACATAAATTTGGCAAATTTCGGAACCGCTACGTGTTGTTGGTCTTTTCGTACCCAGGACAGGACTCGTGTCGGGTGTAAATTTGCAGATAAGTAGCATTAGTTGGGCCCTCCATCCTGCTGCCTCAGCACGGTTATTATGTAGTTAACGAGTGTTTATTAGCATTTTAATTACCTTTTGGGCGCGTGAAAGCTGCGCGCATTAGCAGACCTTTAGTCGCAGATATGCCGGCGGGCTGGCAATTTACCCCAGGGACTTAACTTGGCCCGCAATGTATGGCTAAAACTTTAATTATGTTTTTAAAGTTTAATGAGCGGCATCGGCTTTGAGCTTTGAGTGGTTTCAAAATATTTGCTTATTTTAGCAGATGAATGAAATTACTAAAAAATGATTCATCTAAAATTCGTATAATAATTCCCACAGGCTACAGTAAAAGCAGCTTAAAGTGAAAATATTTTTGGTAATGGAGAATTAATTTTGTAAAAGAAAACATAAAAACTAGAGAGGACTTCAAATCTTTATTAATTAAACTCTTAGAAAATAGTTTTTAAATATTTATAATTTGCTAAAGTTCTTTAAATATTTATTTTACTGTTACGGTATTATTATTTCACTTAAATGAACTGTAAAACTAACAATATTTACATGAAATAAATCAAAATAATTTTATTTGCTAGTCATTTGGTCTCTGCATAAAAAATTCGCAAAGGGTTTTATTTAAACGGACTTCACTACAACATGTTCCATACGGTCGAATAGTAGAGAAATATTTGCATTGCGCTAATAAAAGCTAGGGAAAATTGCAAAAACTAATTGGATGTGCTGGGCGGAAAAAAAATTGCACCACGCAGCGGTAAGCGTATGAAACGGTGGGCGTGGCAAGCCAAGGGAAGGGGCAGTCCTGGTTGCTTGTTAAAAGTTCATTAAACTCATAGAATGCTTGTAAAGCGAGATGATAAATTAATCTACAGCAGGCAACCAAGCGCGCTATTGAGTGGGCCAGAGAAAAAGAGAGGGGAGATGAAGTAAGAGAGAGAAAAGATAGGTGGAAAAAGAGTGAAAGAGAGAGGGGGGTAGAGTAGATGGAGAGCTAACATAAATGACGAGTTTAATTTGTATGCAAACAAGTTGGCGGCGTCGTCTCGACACAAACACGCTGCTGATGTTGACGGCGATGAGGACGATGTTGGACCTCCAGTAATTACGCACACATTTAAAGGAATGCAGCGGACACACACACACACACACACATGCACAGGCAAAGAGAGAGAGCGAGAGAAAGCAAGATGGCGAGGTAGCCATGATGGTTGCTAACTGTTTCCGCTTGATGCTGAGTGACGTGCGAATGCCAGGAATGAAGAAGCATCGCAGAGAGGGAGAGAGAGAGCGGGAGAGGGAGAGGGAGAGAGAAAGAGCGGGGTAAACTGCTGAGAGAATTATTGTGATGAAATAGTGTGTGCATTAGTTAAAGCTGGGGGAGAAGGGCAAAGCATTTCACTGGGGTGCATTGATAATGCCAGCGAGGGGACTCCAAAGTAATGATGCAGAAAACATGGCAACTTTGTCATTGCTCGTCTGCTTTTGAATGGCAAAGATATTTCAACGGAAATTGTATGCACTTTGCATTAAATAGGTCAGTATTATGATGGACTCGATGGGAAATTCAGAAATAAATGGGATTATCCTAGGGAAATGTTATATAATTATATATATTTTATTTCGTTGATACACAGTTGAAGATATTCAAACACTTCAACTTCCTAAGCAAACCTCTACACTTATTAATTAACCAAGCGAATAGTATTCCAATTAGAATTACTCCTCGGACTCCATGGCGTGTGCGTTATATTTCAAAGAAGAGCCTGTGTTCAACCTTTTAATTGGATTCTCGGCAATAAAATGATTCGCTCGACTTGTAGCGCGTAATTAGCATAAACTCGAACAGTTAATTAGCGTAATAATTGCGTTCATTGAAACAAGCACAATAGCCAGAGGGGACTTTTAACACCAAAGGGACTGAGAGAGTGGCAAAGCAGAAGCCAAAATCCAATGTGTAACAAAAACTAAAACTATTGGCGTCTTAATTAGCGTGCGTGTTCAATTACAATCTAGAAAGCCAATGCTGCACCGAGAGGTCTTCGATTGGCTGATTGACTGAGATTGGGTGGTGCTGTAGTCCTGGTAATAAGCCATTATCAGCTGCTGTTACTTGAATTTATTCGCCAGACAAAACACGCAGGAACAAAGCTGAAGACCCGGCCAGCACGTAATCCCAGGAGGAGGGTTCCGGGGGAGGTGATGGTGCACAAGGACGAGTGCCGGAGGACAGGCTGCCATTCATGAATTTCAAATAATGTCGAACACTTTGACTTTGTCCTGGTGCCGTGCAATGCGATGCGATTGAGGCAGGACCCTCCTCCCCATCCTCCGCCTCCTCACAATGTCGTGATTCCATTCCGTGATGCCTGGCATGCCAAAATCCAATGAAAGACGTTTAGTTCGCCTCGGTGTCGTAGTCCTGCGACGTCTCGAGGAATTCGCAAAGAAAACAAGCAATGAAATCGCATAACTAACAATGAATTCCTAACTTGAAGCTACTTGAGCAGCCAGCCACCAGCAGAAAGAAGCCATGAGATGAGATGAACGTGGTCCATGTCTGTGTTTCTACCGTGCTCCAAATTCCCCTTCCATTCGTGTTTCCTCCACCACATACACGTAACTATACAGAGAAAATATGCATTATTAGAAATGGTCACTGATGATAAGTTTTAGTTCATTTAGAAAGCGCAAAAAATATATAAAAAAGAAAGAAAAAATGCTAGTTAAGCATTTATTTTCTTAAAAATAAAATAAGAGGTCACGAATATAATTTAAATTTTTATAAATTAAAAAAGCATAATCCTTAACAGTTTTTTCATATTTTTGTAACACATAAAAATCTTTGATTTAATTTAAAATATTTTTAAAATAAAACTAAAAACTAATAAATAATTTTATTCAACATTTTCTCTCTGTGCATAGTGTGCAAAAGTCGACAGGGAGTTCCTTAGAGATTTCAGGGCAAAAAATAACTTGAAGCGTGCTATTCTCCCGTGTGTCCTGCGGGCGGGCCTTCATTCCTATGCTGCCTGTGTGCTGCCGGTCGCGATTTGCTTTGCTCTTGCTTTCGCCCTCCCACTTTCCACCCGCTCCGGATGGAACGTGGATTCCTTTGCTTTGCTTTCTGTCCGCCGCTCGGTTTACTTGTGGGCGCATATTTGATTTCTGCTCGCTGGTATTTCAAGGGGGCATCAGCACCAGTTCCGGCTCCAGATTCATATTGCAGCTCAGTTTTTACGCCATTTGAGCAAATGCAGTCGATGCATTGCATAACATTGAATTTATCTTATCGGCAAGCCAGGAGTCCCAGGAGTCGGCAAATATTTATGGACACTGACGTTGGCAGCAGAGCTTCCAGGAAAGATAATGCCGTACCCGTGGGATATTGCACTCCGGAAAAGCAAGCTGCTGCTTATCAATTAATTGCTTGCTATTAAATTGAAGTCTCTAGACTTCAGTTGATAATTTATCTGATTGGGTTATCGGCTGGTAGCTCTTTGTATATATATGCTGCTTCAAAGCATATAAGTATATGTATGTACATCATATACCAACTTGTTCTAGCTACCGCAAAGCGAATAAACATGCGAGTAATTTCATCGGCAAACAAAGCACAAATACCTCGTTGTTTTGCTTACTTTTGGCCAACAAACGAAACCAATCCGAATTGAAGGTTTTCGAGTTCAGTTTCAGTGGAAGCGATTCCAACTTTGAGCTCGAATCCATTGCATACTTCAAGGGGCGTCGGGGCTCGTATGCGATGCGACTGCTCTTGACTTGCATTTCAAGTGCATGTTGGTTTGCTGTCGCCGCTTTAGCATTTGCTGTTGTTGTTGCCTTTGCTGTTGCACCATTGTTCCAACGCATTGTGGTCTTCTTCTTGGCCAGCTTCTAGTTTTAACAATGCCACTGACTGCGGATGACAGCATTTCGTGTTCCATGTTGTTGTTGTTCCAAGCTTCCAAGCTTTTGTGGCCATGTGCACATTTGAATGTATGTATGCAGTCGCTTCTACGACAAGCTGAAAAACATGTTAATTTCGATGCCAACGGAAGGAGGCTGCGGGAAAGCGATTATCACCGCCTAATGGAAAGCGCCACAACTGTTGATGCATAATTTAGGAGGAAGACTGGGCTCTAAATGAAAAAACGGCTTATCAGCGACGCCTCTAATCAGGGCAAGGTAACGAATCATCCTCCTCCGCCAGACACGTTTGACTCGCAGAACCCAGTCAACAACCCACAAGAACAACAAGAATAACAACAAAAAAAAGAGGAAAAAAAACAGCAACAGCGCGGCAGGCAAATAAGCGTTATAAAAACAAGGAGAAGACAGCAAAAAAGTGTGTACAAAATAATTCCACAACAGACAGAGGGTAAAGAATAAACAACGAGAAGGCAAAGGTGCAAGTCAGGTCGCCACCATGGGCGAAAAAGAAAAATATAGGGGTAAAAATGTGAGGCATAGAAATAAATATCGGTTGCTTTTTTTAAACTTAAATAAAATAAATATAAATAAAAATTTAAAAAAAAATATTTTTTTTGGGTTGAATCTTTAAAATATTTATAAAATTAACGCTCTGATAAAATAATATAATCAAGAATATTTTGGATACAAAAATAAGGTGGTCTACTAAATTGAATTTAATTTGTATGAATTCTTCTTATATAATAACGAACTGTCTAAAACCCCTTAATTTTGTCTTACACACAAAAAATATCGATATGATACATAGATCGATATTACATTATGTAATATAAATTTTAACTTGACTTTATTGATTTTACATTATGTAATATCAATTTTAACTTGATATGCGGCCAGGTATATTTGAAATGCTCGAAAAGAGTATTTCATGTAAAAACGATATGCGCATTGCATAACCAAAAATAAACATGCGCATATCGATTTTACGGGGACATCCTTTTTTTTGTGTAACTTTTTAAAACCCTAAACCGCCCATGGTTTCCGAAACAGTTAGTGTGCCGTTGTCGCCAACGACTTGTTGGCAAAAGGCATTTTTACGACACCTAAACAGAAGACCTTCGCCCAGGCGGGAGATCCTGGGTCCCGTGAAGCTGGGAAGGACTCTGCTGGATGGTGGTGGCGAAGACGTCGCTATTTACATACAGGAATACCGGGGATACAGGATCTGACGGCAATTTTTGAGTGAGGAGAGGAAATGGCAGAGCGACTGCTCGCAAATTCTAATAAATGTAAAAGAAATTGAATGAGGTTATGGGGAAGGTTATGCCACGGCAGCTGTGAAAATTGCAGAAATTGCCAGGCAAACGCAATTTTTAGACTCATCTTTTCACGTTTTTTTTTTTCATTTTTTTTTCTTTAGCTCTGTGGGTAAAATGAAAACTAAACGAGTTTGTGCTGGCCTAGGCAACATCATCCTTGACTCGGATTTGATGGCAGTCAGCAAATTGCCAAACGCACTGCGGCGGATTCGTGGTGCTGTCGGCGACAGTGAAAATTGCTGAGCCAAAATGGATATCGTTTTAATTTTTTCCAAATTGGGGGCTCTCAACATCGTTACGCGGATAGACAGACAGACCAGAACGGGATTTGCCATCGGAATTTATGACCAGGAATTTAAATTATAATTGTAAGCGGCGAGAGGAGTATTGAAACTCGATAATGTTGCGAAGAGGAATTCCTGATTTGCAACCGGATATGCAGCTGTGTGTGTGGCATCAGCAGCAGCATCAATTTGGAAACGATTTAAATTGGGCTGGCCAAATGCCGCATGTTGCATGGTGTTGTAGTTGTAGTAGTGGTAGTACTCTGTGTTCGGCTGGCTGACTGACTTTATATAATGCCTGCCTGATTAGAGCAAAGGGCATGCCATGCCCCCTGCCCCCTGCCCCCTGCCACTCACTTTGCACCAAGGGGCCGACCACAGTTAATAGCGCCTGCATGTAGGCCTCAAAATATATAACCAGACCATGTGGCCATTTCGTGTGCGTGTGTGTGTGCAACTACATAATGGCCAAAATGTGTATTTGCATGCGTGTGTGCGTGTGCCGAGTGCGTACGCAAAATTCATGTCTCTATACGCACAGGCGGCAACATTGGCGAATCAATAATGATGACCTGAATACGCAAAAGCTGCAGCCGATTAACTCTGGACGCAGCCAAACGCACATGCACATAGGTAGGCATTCGGATATTACGTATACGCACTGATATAACGTATACGCACGCCTCGAAATAGGCAACGGAAATGGTATTTGTTGTTTTGTTTGGTTTTGCAGCCGCCTTTTTTCTCTCCCAATTTTTTGCAATTTCTGTTTTGCTTCAATTTGCTGGTCTTCCGTTTGCCAGCTCCCCAGTTTTTCATTTGCACCAGCGTCTTGTGCCCTGCTTTTTGTCGATGTGTGTGTGTGTGTGAGTGTGTGTTTTCAGAGCTCTGTGCTCTGTGTGTTTTCATTGTCTTGCCGCTTGATTGTTCAAAGCGCAGCTTTCGGCTGAAACATTTGCAAAGTACTATTGGACTCCCTGTTTTCCCAGTTTCAGCGCTTTCGTTTCACTCCCCTTTGTTGCTGCAGTCACCTGCCACCGAGTTTTACTACGACGATACTCGACTATATGTGTATGTATATGTGCGAGAATGGTCTGGTCGTAGTGTACAGTACAGTACATAGGCCTCTCCCTCGCCGGTGAATGTGTGTGCTATATTTATGGGCATGTGCATTCCATGTGCAGTCCGTTTTCATTGTGGGTCATTCCCGTTCCCATTTCCATCGCTCCAACCAACCCCCCTTCTGGCACCCTCTTTTGCTCTCACGTTTTTATGTTTTCGACGCCTGCCTGCTTCCATTTGCATTCGCACTGTGCACACGAAATCCGCTTTGGCCACACACACACTCATATACCGATGTACGGATGCACAGATGCACAGGCAGACAGATGCGGATACATACAATCCTCGGTCCAGTCTCCAGTCTGTATTGCGTATACGCCGCGTGGCCCATTGTGAGCCGCGCCTCGCTTCGAGCATCCCGTTCATCCCGTGCACCCCTCATCCCCTCTACCCCCTCACCGCTTGTCCACTTGCATTACTCATATGCAACAGCAACCAACGAAATACCAACAAAATGGGAGAAAAATAAAGGAAGAGGATCGCACAGCGACGAAGTAATAAAAAAATTTCACAAAAAATTTATTCATTTACGTGGCAAACCAGGGCTGCACCACAACAGACGATAAACGGACTGAAAGTCGAACGAAACTGGGTCAGCAATCGAAGCCTTTAAAATCCATTACAAATTGATGAAGTCCCACTCGAAAATATTTTAATTTTAATGTGCAAACAAGCAGTTGGCTGCGCTCGATTCCGACAAAGGGCATATATATATTGCAACTGTTTACAGAATATTTTATTTAATAAATCAGGAATGGTATAGAGACCTTAAATTACAAAGATCTTTATATTTCAAACTGAAAAGTAGATTATAAGGTTCCTAAGTAGGAACTTAAATCTATTATGATATTAAGAAAACAAGTAATGTTGAAATTATTATTAAAATAGACAATTCTCTTGAACCGTGAATATTTAAATAGATTTCCCTGGCAATCTGGCAAGAGAATAAGTTCATTACGTTTTGTTTGCCTCGAAGTTCATCTGCAATATCGTAGCCGGCTTTCACTTGTCTGAAATGTAATTGTTTTACCTTGGCGTTAATTGCTCAAATATTCTCATTGTGTTTGCGGCAGGCTTTTAATAGGCGGCTTGCATGAGTAAGAGCCATCAAATATTTAACATGAATGTGATAAGGCAACATTGGCCATCTATTACTTTCTAATTCTGCTGCATATTTCTGCATCGATTCCGGGGCGATATGCCATTTATCTTTGTTATGCATAACAGGGGGGATACTTCCCTCTCTCCATATCGATGCCCTTTTCCCCGTCTTCTGTCTTACTTAACCCATTTGTTATGGCTCTTAAAGCCTGACCCCTTATTGCATTCTACTCGCACTCACACTCTATATACGAGTGTGTACATATACGTTTGCTGCAGCCCTGTGTGGACTGAGTATGTGGGTGTATGTGTGTGGCTCTGGTCGTCATTCGGTTCTTCTTCTTTTTGTTCATCTTCTTTGCAATGCATTTTGCTGCATTTTATTTATTGTTCCACAGGCTGGATGTTGTTGCATGCATACATTTTGCATTGCCACCTCTGCATGCGTGTGCGTGTGTATCTCTCTTCCCCTTTTGCAATTGTGTAGGTGTGTGTGTGTATGCATTTTGTATTTACGCCTGCTCCAATTTATTTATTGTATGTATATTTGTTTATATCGTATATAGAACTCTCAACAAATTGCCGCTCCTGCTGTTGCTGTTGCTGCTTTTGCTGTTGCAACTGCAATGTTTTTTTCGACATTTTTTATTGGGCGTTGGCCGCTTTATCGATTGGTTTTCAAGTGTTTTGCGGCTGCCTTCGCACCGCTTCACCGCCGATGCAATTTCAATTATGCACGCACAAATAATTAAATCGCTTTAATTGCCAGAAACGAAGTTGCCATGTTGTTAATTAACGGCGGAGGGGCTGGAATACTAAATATTTATCAGTGGCCTGCCACACAGGACACTTGTCCATCCTTCCTCAAAAAGGTATAAGTACACTTGAAGAGAATTTAAATATAAATGGAGAATTTTTATATATATTTTTGTTTTTTTTTCATTTGGAAAACCAAAATAGTTCAAGATTATAAAAATATATTGCCTTGAAATACATAATTTCCATGCCTAAAAGTGGGCTCTGAAATGTTTTATTTTAAAAATTCAACTGCCTAAAAGTAGGCACCAAAATTAATGTTATGGCCTTCGCTTAAGTGGTTTAATTTATTTTCGGTGTACATTTCTAAAATGAAAACACTCAGCGAGCAATGGGCATGAAAAGTTTTCATTTTCATTCCCTTTGCTTCGTTTTGCAGCTTATCTAAAATTACTCCTTCACACACACGCACACACTTACGCAAAAAGGGAAAAGGGAAAACGGGAAAGGAATGTGTGGATAGCCTGGCAGCCAGATTAGAAAATATTAAGGTCAACAGGTTAGTGTGCTGTCCCCAAAGGACACAAAAAACGGCAGCTCCGGCAAAACTGTTTTCAAATTTTTCTCTCCAAAAGTAGGTTGTTAGCTCCAGTCCCTTTTTCATTTTATTTGTGTGTTGTGTTTGTGTGTATTTTGATTACTGCCTAATTTGGTGACGGAGCGAATGTAACATGGCGTATACTTAACGCGGCGTCTGCAGCTTGGTTCTTTCATGTGAAGTGCGGTTTCTTGCTTGAGTGAATGAGCGAAACCTTTCCTCTTATCTGCCACTACCCCTCATCCTCTCCTCCTCTCCCTCCTCGCCGCCCCCAACGCAATTTACGTACAATTGCTGTGTGTGTGTGTGGAGATTCGGGAGAGTGTGTGCGTGCTGATGACGATGCCAGCGACGTTTCAGCAACACTTGTCGCAAAATGCCGCATTAAGCAACGTGCGTGGTATATAAAGTCGACATGGGTGTTAGGCCATGTTAAGGCAAAGAGCTGGCATATAGAGAACTTTTCGGGGATGTCGGCATGTGGATGTGGATGTGGTGTGCGGCTACGGAACTTGGCCAGGGCGAAAAGCTGATGAGAGGCGAGAGCTCTCCGGTTTGCCCGGGCCGGGAAATGTGGATGCCGCTCGAGTGGAGTCGGCTTGATGGGTTCCCAGCCACGATCGGTTAACACTAAGTGGTTGTGCAGCAGATTAACGAAACTCACACTACAAATAATATTGCTTATTCAAGATTCCAGGGAACTGGAAACTTTATTTTAAATTTTTTCTATTTGTTTTATCTTTAAAATCAAGAAAAATCAACTCTTGATAATTTAAAAAAATATTTATACTGAAAAAACTTAATTATTATTTATTTTAATAAAAATCTAAAGAACTAAAAAAATATTTTGAGTCTTGAGATCGAAAGATAAATGGTGGAACTTTTTAAATCAACGGATTTAATCCAAATAAGAATAAAGTCCAAAGTATTGCTAAAAAGAGAATTTTCCACACTTTTAGATCCTTTTTGTCTGAATCCTTGAGTAGGGACATTTTTTGGAAAAAACATAAGGGGTAAATAAATAACGCCCGAATTTTGCAAGACAGTGTAATTAATTCAAAGTTAAGAAAAAATTTTACCAGTGCACTTCCCAAAACGTTTATTCAAAAGCGGCTTTTCCGTCCTGCAAAGGAATACAATGCACGCACACTTGGGCAAACACGTAGACGACGCTGGGCGAACCCTTGCAGGACGAAGGACTGAGACCGCCTCACGGACAAAATGTTAGCATAATTTTAGGCACGAATGCGCTGCCACCGTCCTCTATCTCCGAGTCTCAGTGTCTTCCGACGTCCTCCGCCAGTTTCCGCTCCCTTATCCCCTCGCCCCTTTGGTCCTTCCACCCAGTACAAAATTGTGTAACCGAGTGGAGGTAGAGTGCATTCGGGGAAGGGGAGAGAGCGGTGATGAGAGGGGCATCTGAGCATAACTCAACGAGTCAATGACTTCTTGGTGGCAACGTTGATGTGCCTTAATATTAACAACATCATGGGCAGGAGCTCTGCACATGAGGCGGCATTTGAAGAGCCACATTGCGCATCAAACTGCCACTTACCCGAGCACCCACAAATAAATTTGCAAATGAACACGTTCCAAGCGATGCTTGATGGGTGGTGGATAGTGGGCGGTCGGTGCTACCCGGGCTCCACTGTAGATGTCTGATAAGTGTGTCAACAGCTAGGCATTCCCACCGCTCTTCCAGATCCAGAGAGAAAAATAATTCAGGAGCACGACTCTTTGATTTTAAAATTGGGTTCTTTGGGCATATATATCTTAAGAAACAGGATTTCCAGGTATTAAATACTTCATCTTACTTTTTCTGTTTAAAATTTGATATCTTCTACTTAAGATCCCCTTTAGTACGTTTATTTTAAGCTTGAATAAATCTAGCTTTACATTTTCCTTTCCTTTCTCAGTGCCCAACTAAACTAAATCAGCAAATTGGCTCCACTTGACTCGTTTTCGCTCCCCTTTGGCCTGAGCCTGCTTATTAATAATCATCTCTCTCGTTTTTTTTGGGTCTCCTCTTTGGGGAATGGTAATTAAGCAACACAATAATAATTATAATCATCATCTGGCAAGAGATGCATAAATCAGCAAATTACCAAAGGATGCCGCTGCTTCTGCTGCTGCATAATTAAATAAAAGGCGAACGTGATAAATAACAATCTTTCAGCAAATACGCTTGGGAGATTTTTGCATTAAATTGATTAAATGCGCAGCACATGCAAAATGATAACAACTACAGCAGAAGCGCCAGAAACGGCAGCAGAAATTATCAACTTGGACCGAAAACCCGTTGAGACTCATAAAAATGTGCCACTTAGCAGGGAAGTTGGGTGGCAAACGGGGGAATTGGTTGAGGGAGGAGGCTGGGGATGGGGATTGATAGGGGGTGGCGATGGGTAGGGATGCCGCACGCACACTGCGGCATAATATGTTGCCCGTTGGTGTTGGCTTTATGCGGCTATGCGGCTTTCAAGAGCGATTCTCTCTTTGTGTCATGGTGAGCATGCGCTCTATCCTCAACTGCCAAAATGGCGGCCTACACCAACAAGAGAAATGTGTGGGGAGCCGAAAGGAGATAAGGGGGGGTATGGGCGGCGAAGGGGGTCCGAGCCAAGTTAACAAGAGTGTTGAGTTTCTGCAGTTCGGTGCCGTAAATGTCAAGTGTAATGTCACAATCAGCAGCAATCAAATAGGCAAACACACACGCAATGCCAATGTGTGCGTATGCAATATGCACAGGAAATGGAAAGGCATCAACGAGTCCTGGCGAAAAATCTCGCCACAAAAACAGCCACACACTTGGAACTTGAAACCTATAAGTTCTGAAAAATATGCAAATCGGTGAACAAACAAATATTGCAATCAAAACCAAATATTAACTAATTTTATGGTTTCAAAATTCAAGTTTCTTGTGTTACAAAGTCGCTTACTGAAAGATTCCAATTTCTAAAGAATTTTAAGTAAATTCATTACTATCTTATAAAGATCCCTGTTATCCCTGGAATTATAAAAAATATTTAAAAGCCTTCTTTAAAATTAAATCAGGGATAACAGGGATCTTAATATGATAATAATGAATTTATTTAAAATAATTGTAAAGGACTTGAAACACCTAAAGTGGGTTAATATTTCTATAAATTTCAATGAATATAAAAAATATGGCACCGCTATATTTCCTTGGCCCTTGAAAGAAATTTGGATTTTATGACTTTGCCCTTTGAAAGCGCGGCAAAAAAAAGTCTAACTCATTATGTGAATTTTGTTGGCATTTCCTTTTTTTTTTGGTTTTGTTTCTCTTGATAAAAAAGTTTTTCGTAAAAATATATATAGTGCGCGGGTTACAAAAAAAATAAGAAACTAAAATATAAAAACTGAAAAAAGGAAAACACAAATAGAAAAGCTGCTGCCCAGCTGGCCAATCTTCTCTGGGGTCAACCTCAAGTCTTGGCTCTCAAGTTTCTCGATGGTGGGAAGGGGGGGAAGCTGGGGGAAGGTTTGTTTTGGCGTTTGGGGGTGCAAGGGCCAAAAGTGTTATTAGTTTTTGCGGTGCATGCTCATAAAATGTTGTTCCTTTTCAAGTGGCCGCAGCGCGAAGTTTGGAAACGTTCTTTTTGTTTAATTTTTTTTCTCGTTACTTGCAAAAGAGGAAATAATTAAAAATTTGAAATGCCTGGAAGCCTCTTAGTTAGAAAGTTTCAAAGAGCGGCTGCAAGTAGTTGAGCGGATATCTGGTTTGGTCGTGTCGGAAATAATATGAAATATCTGACCAAAAGACCAAGATTGACTCAGTAAATATTAAGCTCGCTGGGTAGAGATACGTTTATAAGAAAATACAGTAGGTATAAAGTTACATTTATTTGTTCCCTAAATTTAATTTATTTGTTTGACTTTTATGGAGCACCGACATTAGCTTCAATTAATCTACACGTGGGTTTGCCCTTGAGCTTTTTTGATTGATTGCCCATCATTAATCTTCCAGTGCTTTCTTGGCATTTCAGACAAATATATTTATTTCTATACTTTGTTGAATACAAAGCACTTATTTAATATGTTTATATGGAATAATATTTAATTTATTTTATTGAAATAAACAAAGTTATCACTTCAATCGAAAAGGAATCGAAAAGAATCAAGAATATATTTTTGTATGGTGATTTTCATTTCGTAAAATTTGTGATTAAAGTGGTTTGCAGGATCCTTAAATGCTCCATTTCCTAATAGAGTTGTCCCCCTTCGTTTGCTTCTTTTATAGACAATTTTGTTGCACTTCATTTTAAGCTGTTTGTGTTTGGTTTGTAATGCCCGAGAAAGTTGCATTTTTGTCATCACATTACGGGGACACTCATACTTACACTCTGAGAAAAGAAGAGTGTTCCATTGTTTGTGTTTGGCATATGCATGTCATAGCCCATTTCCTTCTTCGTCCTTTGGGACTCGGGCTGCAGCAATTGGACGAATGCCTTGAGTCAGCCAAGCGAGAATACATATTGTGGAAAGACTGTGGGACCGAAGGGAAGCCGAAGGTCCTTTCCTTGGCCACTCAAGGACCGTTGAAGTGTGCCAGTATGTGTTCGCCGGGGGAGTACATGGACATAAGTGTCAAAAGCCTTTGTGGCAACACTGAAAAGCGTAGGATTTTAGGAATTGCATTGCATCTGCCTCACTATGCATACAGTTTTTCCCCAAGTGCTAAGCTTAAAATTTTCACTTCGCTCACATTTGCAGTAATTAACAAAAAAGAAAAAAAACCCTTTCCATTCGCTGAAAGTAGAGGAGAATGAAATTGAAGAGGTTCGCCTTCCCCTCCCTTCCCTGCCGCTTGTTTTGCTTGGCTTCTGTTTGGCTTACTGCCGGCACTTCGGGGGCTTTGCCACGCCCCTGGGGGCGGGGCAGACCCTCAGTTGTGGCATTTGCCAACGTCAACTTCAACTTCAACGCCAAAGCGGAAGTTTTATTGTTATTTCCCCCAAGTGCGTGCAGGAGCGGCGCTTTATATTGGCCATAAAATATGTCATATGAAAAATGTCGCCTGGACCCTACGGTTTTATGGCCACAGCATCCACTTACCCTTTTTCCCTACCTCTTCCCTTTTCTCTTTCCCCTTTCCCGGCATTTTACAGTTCAATCAACATTTCAATGCCCCGCTTTTGTGTGCAAATTGTTTACAAATGCAACAGCAATTATGCAATCATTTGTGGCCGGCAAATGAAAAGAGATTTACATGCAGGCAGGCTCCCCGCCCCCCCAAAAAAAAGGAACAAATCGATGCTGCAATAGAGCAAATATATATCGATCTGTGGCTGTGTGTGTGCGTGTGTGCTTGTGAGGGGCTTTGACCACTGTTCCAATGGGCCAGGTCAGTATTCAACCGGCCAACGCCCATGCCTCGTCCTCGTCCTCGTCCTCGAACCCGATCATGGGTCCACATTTAGCCAGGCTCTCCTCTCGGATTGTATGCAATTGTGTTCTGCGTATGAATGACCAGAGACCACATTGCGAATGAGTGCTCCTGACTCGGCCTCTGCACCACCCCACCTCATTCACCCCCTTTCACCCACCAGCGCACCGCAACACCCACCGACCACCACCCACTCCATGTGCATGTGCCTATTTGTATGTATTGTATTAGCCAACATAATGGCCGCAACAGCAGCAACACACAGCTCAAATGGCAATAGCAAATGCTCACGGAAAGAAATATGGGTTTATTAACTCTTTAGGAGATATTGGAATATTTAACCATGGAATAATTGTAGAAAAATGCATATAATATAATATAATTAAAAATATAATTAAAAATCAAATTAATTATGAAGGACATTTTACGTTGAAGAATTTTGGTAAAGAATTCTTTTAATAAATTTTTAATTTTAGCATTTTAAAATGAAATACAAATATTTTCTGGGTATTAAAAAAATAGATTTTAAATACTATAAGAAGCACAATAAATTATATTCTTTTTCCAAGTGGGTATTATGAGACTAGAATTTTTTCAGAAAACTCTTCTTCCAATTGTACAATATTTTACAACCGAATTATTTTGATTTTTCTCGCTGTGCAGCAAAACAGCATCCTGCTGGCAGCAATTTCGCATTGGTCATAACGCTGGCTCCGCCATGGGTCAGGTCAGGCCGCTTCCGTTTCCGGCTGGTGCCTGTTGGTCCTGGGCATCCGGAATTGGGAGAGGGAAAGGTAGGAGGTGTAGCTGAAGGCGGGTGGAGGTGCCGGCACCGCTCTTACTGCAATCCAATTTTCGTTGCTGCTATGTTTTTGACACTTACAAAGTGGTTACGGCTTTTGCTTTGGCATTTCTCACTTCAGCAACCGCACAAGCAGCGCACAAAACCCACACGGCACCCAAACACAGGCACAAACACGAACACAAACACAAACACGAATACAAACAAACAATGTCGAGCGGCCCGAGCAATTTACCAAATGTGTGTCAAAATCCCAACCCCCCGGCTCTGTGCCACTCGGAATGCCACCCACTTCCCATTGACGAGGTCAGTTCTTAACAAGTTATTGGATTGCCATTATCAGATGGCCCTCCTCATTTCAATTAATTTGTTTATTGCCTGATCTGTGATTGATTTATCTGAGCCGAAAACGGAGGCTGGAATTTTGCAGTCTAAGTAGACTAAGACTAAGTAAAACCAATTGTGACTTGGAAATAAAAGTATTTAAGGGAGAGTATGAAAAAAGTTTAGGAATAGGGTTTAAAAATTAAACACTGATGGTGTTGTATTGATTAAATCAATACAATCAACAATCTGATTTACATTTAATCTTATTTAGGAATGCAATAAATAAGGGTTTTTTGGTAATTTAATTTAATATAGTTGAATTACTTTGAAAAACAAAGTGTTAAAGTGTTAATTAAAGGGGTTTTTATTCAGCTTTGCCCATTAAATTTGCATTTAATTTTTGTCAGTAGTTTTTCACTAAAATTTTAAATAAATTAAAATTTTCTTGTAAATCAAGCTAATTGCGAATCTTGACTTATCAGAGATCCACTCATTGGGGCATTTCTTTATACTTTATACTTCCATTTCAAAAGCTAATGCTCAACGTTAGCCAGCACATATTACAAATGTTGTGCATTAGGGGGATTAATTTTACACACTTATGACACCCAGGCGACTCGTAAAAGCGAACCGCACGCAAATGACATTGGGCGAAGATGTTTTGCCTTGAAGAGAAATTGGCGGGTGGTTGGATGTTCAGATGTTCAGATGTTTAAATGGGTAAATGGGGAAATGGGGGGCAGTTCCAGGCTGTCAGGGCTGTCGGCTAAGCTGTGGCATTTATTAGAGTTGCCACGCGACAGTCGCAGGATCCGCAGCCACAACCACAACCGCATAAGCTCATTTCCAATGGCTGTCCATGTGACAGCTATGAAAAAGCAACGCCAAAGGACACCAAGCCAACGTCTTATTGTTTTGCAAGGAGGGATAACGCGGGTAAAGACAGGATGCGGATGCCAGAGCCCAGATCCCAGAACCCAGCAGATCCCAAGCATTTGCTAACAAGCCAGCCAAATTGTATTTGCATGCAAGGCGCTACATCCTTCGTCCTGTCAGCTACAAATGTATGCAGATGCCGGCAGAAACTAAACCAACGCACACGACAGCCACGACATTCTAAGTGAATTTTATGTCGAAAAGTTTGAAAAGGGTCGGGATGGCGGTATGCTCCATCCTCCCAGCTCCTTGCTCCTCTGGCGGCATATCCTTGGGCCAAAGGCGCAACAAGTGCCTCTGCCTCTGCCTCTGCCGAATGTTGCAACATGCCGTGAGTCGCAGGATGAATGTGGTTCGGCATTTGCATTTTCGGCTTTCCCAGTCTCGTTTCGGGAGTTGTGAATTATGTAAATGCTTAAATAATAAGATTCACCCTGGTCTCCATTACCCTCTGGCCCTCCTTTCGAATGCGGTGTGGCTTAGGCTAATTGAAATAACAAATTCTATGCAATATAGCCCTAAATAAAGTCAAAGAGATATAACAAATTTGATGTAATTCAGTCTTCTGGCAAGTTTAAATGGACTAACAAATCGGTTGCAATAAATTCAAGCCTATTTATTGGAATATATTTTATGGAGTTATATTTTTATTTCAATAAAAACCATTAAAATCTGCTCTTATTTCCAAATGGCCACATTTTCTAAATGCATTCGAGTAATTAACAGATGAAGCAATCGCCAGACTCATAAAGATAACAGCCATTTAACGATATGAAGCTCAGCTCAGAACTCCCATTAAAAGCTCTCTCTCTCTGCGAACTGATTTAGTAGGTCGGAATTCAACCCCCGGCAGCTGCCACATAACAAGTTGGGCTAATTAGAAATATTTCCAGCCATAAACAACATTCGTTGGCCATATCCTCCGGCATATTTCGGTTTTTATTAAATAACGCGTACGACAATAATTTCTTTCGGCGTCGTCTAATGAAACGCAATAAAATATGAAACAGCCTGAAGGCTTTCAGAGGCTTCAAAGGTTTTGCAGTTGTTTCTTTACCCCGAAGGAAATTCTTAATGAGGCTTCATTTTTGTTGATGGAACTTAATCAAGGATGAAAGGGGTAGCAGCTACTCCTTAAATATTAAACTAATTTATTAAATTAAGTTGTGGCACTTGGAATATTAACTCAAAGTTGTTAACATCTGAAAAGAAAAATGTAATTAAATGAGAAAATCTTTCGTTATAAATTCTACACACAAAGAAAGCATGTTACTATGGTCATGCATAACCCATATCGTTTTTACATGAAGTACTCTTTTCGACCAGGTCAAATTTACCTGGCCACATATCAAATTAAAATTGATCTTAAATAATGTAAAATTGATCTATGTTTCATATCGAAATTAATATATTATTGCCAACTTTAGAGTATTATTTACTTAAGAGTTTATTCTAAATATATTAATGCCTTATAAGAACAGTTTTTAATCTAATCTATAAGTAATCTCTTCTAAAATATTTATATTCATTTTATAGATTTTCTGCTGCTTAAATTACAGATTTACAGATTTTAGATTTACAGATTTTAAACAGCTTGATTAGACTTTCCCAGACTAGTTTAACATTCATATATGCAGCAGCATTGATCGGAAAAGCAGGCGAGCACTGAACTTCGAAGAGGATAACTTGCCAAGGACTTCGGGAATACCCCTTAGACCACCCCCTTACCATGTGCTTCAACCACTTCCTCTGCTTTCGGGCTTCGGGCTACGCATGTTGCATATTTAATAGATTTTGACAGCCTAATCCATTGCACACTGGCCCGACTGCTTGGGCTCCTCAGCTGGGTTATGCCCGGAATTTCAAGCATAATTTGCCGCATATTTCTGGCTACTGTATTATTTAACTATTAACGTTCAATTGCCGCCAAGATTTATCGTCGGGCTTACAGTCTCGGCATTTTTTCATATCACCCTGCGCGCTGCTTGGCCCGCCACTCCGGGTGGCAAGTGAGAGTGTATCCGTATCCGTATCCGGGTCTGACGCCGTCTTAGTCTGAGCTGCACGAACAAAAAGGTAATTCAATATCTTAATATCCGCATAGATCAAGTGCAGGTACGTGCAGGTTTGCACAGTTTGACTCGGGCGCCGTTTAACGTGGGCCGTCTCATTGCTGGGGCTTCTTCTCCCTCGGATTCCAGCTGGCTTACAAGACTTACAGGTGGTATGGGAAAATGTTCGGAAAACACCTTTGCCACCAGGCTGTTTTCATGGGATATTTGCCTACACCCAAAAAAAAATCGATATGAAACGCAGATCGATTTTACATTATGTAATATCAATTTTAACTTGCGGTTTCGTAAATTTAATATGCTCCAAATGATTACTTCATGTTAAAACGATATGCGTATGGCATAACCAGAAATTTACATGCGCATATCGATTTTACTGTGACGTGCTTTTTCTGTGTACACAATAACTAATTTTAGCATAATTTTTTTGGATATTTCTAGGATTAGAATAAATTATTTTCTGAATTTTTGTTATACCCTGTCTCTCTAAAAACATATATTACTAATTGTCAAAGATCTGATATTTTCCTATATTTCTTTTTTACTTCCAGTCTTTATTGCGTTGCTCAGCAACCTAATGGACCTGGCTTGATTTGCAAATATAATTGGAGAGAAAGTGTTTTTCCTGACTCCTTTCTTCTGGCCACCAATTGTAGCCCCCAAAATGCTTGTGCGGTTATTATTATACATTTACGAATTTCCTTTGTTACACTTTTATTTTTTTTTTGGCTGCGTTGGCCTTTTTGTATTTTGTTTCGACCGAAAATCTCGTTGAAAGTTTCGCAATAAAACTAAAAGTTTCAACGTTTATTGTCGCCAACTTGAAAGTTTAAACAATGAGCACAGTTCATGAGCCACAATTTTTGAGGGGGAGGGGGATGGGGGGCTGGTGGTCTGATGGTCGTGGGTGGTGGGTGGTGCAGTGCCAGGATTGAGTTTTGTGGCAAAGGGTTGCCGGGACCAGCAGCATAATTAAAAGCCAGAACCCGAGTGTGGGGCCAAAAACTTTATGTAATTCTAGTTTTTATTCCTCTTTTTATATCCTCTGTATAGAGGGGATCAATTAATACGGTGAGGGAGATAAGCAGAGGCATTATAAAATTGTATAAATTATGCGGAAATTATGAAATATTAAAAGCGCGATGGAAAAAGCCTGGGCCCATGTATTTATATATTTAATTTAAAACGACAAAATTATTGCTGTCGCTGACGTTTTTATTGACCCACATGCTGGTTGCAATGGAAATGGGTTTAACAAAAAAAGAATTAACAAAATGCCAACTAAAATTGCCATTTGCGGCAGCTGAATCGTTATAGTCGCCGGCTTATATGCAAATACACACACATGGGCATGCCTATATATCGGTTTAAATCTCCTTTTTTTTTTAGTGAATAAAAATAAAATTTATTTTATTTAATTTGCTGTTTGCCGCTGCATTTTGTGCAAACAAATGCGCGAACAATTCATTTAAAATGTAACGTTCACCCACACATACGCAGATCGTATGCGAATGCATAAAGCTGAGTGTATTTGCACACCCACACACATACATATCGTATACGTATATGCACCGGCACACTCACGTGCATAAATTGCAATCGCGTTATTTGCATTTAAAATTGCCAGGCAACGGAAAGCCAACTTTTTACGAGGTTTTTGGCATATTTTTTTCGAGGTTTATTTGCGGCAATTTTTTGCAGGTATTCCTTTTTATTTTTGTTTTATTTTGAAATTGATTTTTTCCAAACGCACACGAAGTGTTTGCTTAGTTTCATTTTAATTGAATGATGGGGATGATTTGGAATAGAGTTTGGTATGCAAAGCGCGATTAAATAATTAAAAAGCATTATTAAGGAATTACAATATTAATTAAAATTTCTCTTGGCTAAAAGTTTTTATTATTCTAGAACAAATGTTTATAACATGAGTTAAACAGTTAAAAAAAGAAAAAAAATATTATATATATAAATATTAAATATTATTTTATATTAGGAAGGACCTGTTACCTTATTTATTATTTCTATTATTTGTATTATTTTATTTTTTCTATTATTTATTATTTCTTAGAAATACTTGGAAGACGAGGAAGGAACTTTTAAACACTGTACAATAACCATTTAATTCAAAGAACCTTTCTGTTTCTGGTTTTTCACCCGACAGCTCTTGATTATTATAATCGCTAGCCCCGATTCGCCATCATTTCGAACCCACGTCAAGCAAAACTAATAACATCCGTTTGCGGTTTGTTCGTTTTGATTTCAATTCTGATGCTTCAACGCTGCGAATGCAAAGCGACTGTCAATTACACACAATTAAGCCGGATTTCTATGTATTTGGATTTCCATTTCCGCTGCGTGCTCCGATATTAAACGCCGGCCGCAAATCCACAAACAAAATGGAACGATCTAAGCCCCTGTCTGGATTTCTGTTTGCGCACGGACCAAGAACGGAAATTGATTTGGTTTTTATTTGTTGTTATGGAAAATCAACTTTGTTTAGGTAACATTTTCGATTTGCCCGCCCGCATGCCCGCATGAGGGTCGGGGGTCAATGAACTCGGGTCAATTCAATAAGCATATTATAATAATCAGGCCACAATGATGATGGCCAATCCGAAATGCACATAAAAGATGTTGACACGGGGGAGTGAAAGGTGCGGAAGGCGATGAGTGAATGGGAAAACTTTTTGATATATTTTGCAAACAATAATGCCGAAAGGCAAATTGAGAATGTGGGTGGTTCGAGATAAACCTGATGGAAGTGCAAACAGCAAAAGGAAGGGAAAGAAAAAGTAGACATTCCGCATCTGGGAATGCGTATCATATGGAAACCCATCGGGATTACCCTAAACATGAGAAACACGACCAAAAAGAGACTACAAAAAACAGGGGAAAAAGTAAAACCATCAAAAGCATCAGAACTTTTCCATATTTCGCCAGTCCTATCCTAACTATCTCCCCAGTTCGCCCCCCTCCTCTTTGGAAACTTTGCCTGGTCTGTAGCATACATTAGAGCGTGTTGAAGCGCATTGAATTGTGTATTGGGAATTGTTTACAATGCTGCAAAAGTTTTTACGTTCGCTTAGCCAAAGGCAAAGCGACTCGAAAGTTTCTTAAGCAATTGCCAGGACCCTTCAGAACAAAAGAGGGGCTGCAAAGGATGGTGGGTTCTGGCATTTATTAGATGCACAGCCCCCACTGGCGATCCACTGGCCTGTTTTATCCGCTCTCCTCTTCTCTACTTCTGTGGCTCTGGGCCATGACATAACTTTTCGGCCGCAGCATTTCGCTTTGCGGCTGTCACCACCGAAGGACTTTGGACCCGGCTTTTGGGTCCCATTTTAATTTATTTAAAATACTTTTAGCTGCAGCTCGGCGAAAAGTTGCAGTGCAACAAGTTGTAACAAACAGGACAAAGGCATCTGGGCTCAATGGGAAAAGGAACTAAGTGCTGAATAACTTTCCAAAGTCCAGCTGAACTTGTTCGTTACTAGCAAAAATTATGCAAATTCCCCCCAATTATGTGTATATATGTATGTATGTTTTTCTAATAAATCAAACAAATTAGTCTGGCGTTTGTCCTCCTGGCACAAAGTCAATTTCGCCTTGACTTTCGGCTAATATCCTGTCGCCGAAACTATAATCGAGCTAGACTATCGCAAAATGCTGTTTGGATTTGTAATTGCTTTTGCTGCGGGCCATGTTCCCTTAATTATATCCGAATGGCTTTTTTCCAGGACCCGGCAATTATTTTGATTGCCTTCAACTGGCAATTGTTGGTTACAACCGGCCATGTTAATTTCGGTTGAAAACTTTTACGGCATACGTCGCAATATTGCTTTTTATGGCCATTAATTAGAAATACAATTTGGCCCCGGGGGCGGTGAGAAGGATGGGGATGATGGCAAGTCAAACCGGATACAGGATGCAGGATGCAGGACTCTGGGCTCTGGGGCTATTCTTGACACCTGAACAACAACAGATTCTCGGTCTCTGGGCCTCCGTCTCAGTTACATCCGCCCGAAGGACAACGATGCGAAAACCTCTGGCTCTGATGCTGACTGATGAGATTAATTAAGCAAGGCAAACAAAAGGATTTTAGTTTCGTGTGCAGATATAGATACGCCAGCTGATACATACTACACACTACACACATTGTTATTGCTGCCGTTATCCTTGTTGGATTGACAGGCAGCATTGCGTATGCCTGTTGGCATTTTTATTGACAAGGACACATTAATTACTCAATGACATTGTAATCAAATATAAGCATTGCCTGAAAGCATTTGCTAGTTCATGTTCATCTAGTTGTTGTTGTTGTTTCTGCTATTATCCTTGTTCCTGACTTTGCCAGCGAGAGTGTATGTGTGTGTCAAAGTTCACCGTGGGTTCCGTAAATCTTTCCCCGACGTCAATATTGCGCATACGCCACCGACATCGCCACGATGCTCGAGTGTTTATTTAAGCTACACCGTGGCTGTCCTCTGAGCCTGGACACGCCCTTTTCTAGGCGTGTATGGGCGTGTATGTGTGTCCTCAGGTCCTCTGGTTTATTAATTACGTAATTATGTAACAAATTAAATGCATGTACAAGCGCAGGGGAAAAGGGTAGCTGCGGCACGGAGCTACTTAGACCGCTTGCTGGCATGTCGATGGAGCTACCAAAGTGGGTTAACTTGCATGCTCGGGCATGCTCCATATGATATGATGATGCATCTCCTGACACACATCCTGCTCAAAGGATTGCCGCTCCAGGAGAGTGCTGTTTACTTGGTCCGCAGACCGGAGTTCAAACACAGGGAGACCAGGTACAAAGTGAAAAACATGTTTTGAAAACGAGCCACGAATGAATGGCGTGCTCCAAAATGCGAATACTTGAAATTCAGGATAAGAGCTTGACAAACAAACTGAAACTCATTGAAAACGATAGATAAACACGTCTTGGAAATGTTTAGAATTAATAAATTAAGTAACATTTATAAGGTTGTTAGAGGATTTCATTATAATGAGGTAAAATAAATATTAATTGGATTAAATTTATGAATTTCATTTATTGATATATTTCTAAAATTAAAAATATAGCTTAATTTTATTTATAAATTCATGGTTAACTTAACCACTTTCATTTTGCTGTTTATTTTATCAAATAATTTAAAAGTAACAACCTCTCCAGGACTTAAAATCACAATACTGATTCGTGTTGCCAGCTAAACAAAGATAAACAACCTGAAGACCACAAATCTTCAACCAGCAGACTTCACACAACTCCCAAAGAAATCTGAGTAATTACAGATCCGACACTAAAAGTTTATCCAGTAGTAGTATCCTGCACCTGCGATGGCAAGGACATTCCAACTCCATCCAACAGTCATAAAAAAGTTTCGCTCAACGTTTTCCGCTGCTAAATGTGAGGTGTGAGTGTGAGTGAGTATGATGGTGGGCTGTGAGCTGTGGGCTACAACATTTGTCTCATTTTCCCTGTCGCCGTCAAGAGTCTCCGGTGCTCGGCATCTCCATTTCGTCGCTGGTCCTGGCCTCACATTACACCACGGCACGCATTTAAAATCCAAATTAAATATTTCCGCATGAAACTGAAATCTTACAACTGATTAAATAACCCACGACCGGAAGAGAAAGAGACAGAGAGAGAGGGATAGCTGGCGGGTGAGGGAGACAGATGCCAGAGGAATCCTTGTTGTTGTTGGTTGCTCAAATGCTGCGGGGCAAGTCAAAAAGGCAGCGAAGGCAGCCAGGACTTAAAATGCGACAAATATGTGAGTATGCCAGCGATTGTACACAATGAGAAATATTTCTTTTAATTAAAAAACGTATTTTATGGTTTAGGAACCCCTAAAAAGTATACAATTTAAACCATTTTTGCTAAGATTCATTAAAGTTTATTAAAAAAAACAATCAACATAAGGTAAGAAGCATCCTTTAGATATTTATAAGTAGTTTCGTTTTCTTAAAATTTCAAATTTAACAATTTTGAAGTGTTTTTAGGAGTCCTATATCTTTGGTTTTACTACGTGTTTTTGATTGCTTGCTAATAAAAAATACAAGTATGTCATAATAGCGTTTCCGAAATATAGAATAAATATTTTTGTGGTGCTTTTCCCCTCAGTGTTTGGGTGTTAAATGTGTTTGTATAATTGGCATGCCAGCAGCCATACGTTTGCGGCAAACTTCTATCCATCTCTCTCTCGCTATCTCTCTCCTTTAATCTGCCTGTCTCTTTCCCCCAGCTGTTGTTATATGTGTTAAGAATTTTTACCATTTAACAAAACTCCGCACAGGCGTCGTTGTCCCGGGGTAATTGCGTTGTTATTTGCCATCCCATCGCCCGAAACTCGCTGGCTCCTCTCTGCGTGAAAACTCATTTGGCCTGGCCAAGAGACGGAGCACCTGGCTAGATGTATGTGTCTGATTGTGCGTTTTATGAATGAATTTAGCCTGCTGCCGGCGGATCCTTCCACCGCACCTGGCTGATTGCAGAAAAGGAGGACGAAGGGAGGAAGACAATGAGGGGAATGGGAGAAAACTTTGCCCTTAGCTTTTGGCCAACTTGCGTCCTTGCTCTGTCACTCACTCGCCCATTGCTTACAGTTACAAGTTTTTCAGACAACTTACCGTCGGCTTTCACCGAAAAAAATATATATTTCTATCTGATTGATTCCCTTTTTAAATCATCAAAGGAGACTTTTGTTGGTAAATATATGAATAACACCATTCTTTTTTATACTACACAAACATTTTCGAAACTCAATAACTTTAGGCTTTAAATGTAATCATAAATTCTAATTTCCAATATAATGTTAATTTTTTTCTGTGTCGGGCCGTCTAAGATGGTCCTGCAGGTCCTGGCTATCACGGGCCAAAGTGAAAATCATTTGCACGGTAAAACGTTTTTCGGTAAACTCGTCTTGACTTGGATTTCGGAATATAAAATAAAATTACCAACAAATTGAAAACTGCATCCTGCGTGCATCCTTCCCCTGACATCCCATTCCCCTTTCCATTCCCATTCCCAGGGCGCCCGTTCAAGTTGGTACACGAAAACTTTTCTATTTTATACCCAAGGATTATGCTATGAATATAAAATCTTGCGAAATTACACTCGCACAGACACAGGCACACGTGCCTAAATCTACACGTAGAAAGTAACTGAAAGTTGCGGTCGTGACGTTGCAGTGGGCGGGCCAAAGGTTATGACTGTGCGAATGTGATTTCAGATTGTGTGACTTAGTTAGGGCAGCACTGAAAAAAAAGGACGATCACTAATTTGATGGTTAAATAAAAAAATACATTTTTAAGATTTTAAAATATATTTTTAAGAGATTTTCTAAAGATGATATGATAGGGCCTTTAGATCTTTATAAAAAAGACTTTATAAAATATTATAATAAAATATATAAATTGATTTTAAACAAATAAATGATGTAATACATTTATAAGTTAGGATTCAGTAAAAATAAATTATAAAATGGAAGTTAGTAAGTATGTTTCATTATAAATATATTCTTAAATATAAAAATCTAATTTTTAAAGAGTCCAAACATTTAAATATAAACATGACGTGCATTCTTAGATTTTAATTATTGAATAGAGAATTAATTAAAATACAACATTTTGTTTTTTTACTCTTAGAATTTAATTTCAGGTAGTTAAAAGTAGCTTAAAAATATTTTCCGCACTAAGTTCAAGGGGAATCTGGCTCTTGCAGCTCCCGATGTAAAGGAAAACTTGTTATCCGATCGGCGAGTTGACGCTTGCCAACAAGTTTCTGTGTCCCCGGGCAAAGTGCAACAGCTGGCATTTAGCTGAAAGGTCGCACTTTGTGCTCACCCCGGGCTAAAAGCGCTCAGTGTAGCTTTCAAATTTGTAGCAATTTGAGAAACTTGCTTGTAGTTTCTTCCGCTGCATCCTGCAGCGTCCTCCTGGCGAGAAGGATGAAAGTAGCATCTGGCAGGGCAGCTGCCAGCGCAATCATAAGCCAACACCTAAGCACGTCAACAACACGGCGCCTTGTGCGGGGAACACCCCCCTTTCCCTGCAAGGATAAGGGATTCCCACGCCCTCATCAACCAACACTATTTAGTGTGAGAAGCAGCGAAACTTTTTGCAGCTACTACAAGTAAAACTAAAATTTGCCAGATCATTGCTTCCGCTACGTGCAAGGATTCTGGATTCCAGATTCGGGATGCAGGATGCCGTTGCAACAACTCGTGTATGGGAAAGGTTTTCTCGCTTTTCTGCCCTCTGGGGAAGCTGTAACGTTATTATGCATATGGAGTCCTTGCTGGCATCCTTGTTGTGATTGTCAGTGGGTGAGAAAAACTTAATTCGAATGCAGGCTGCGTGGCTTTGTTTTTGCCGGATTTGCCTAGGCACAACTTTCAGGCCAAATTAAATGTTAATTAAAACGTTATCAGCCGGGGTGCCTTGCCTTTCCTTGCCTTTCCTTGCTGGTTGAATGGAAATGGAAAAACCGGTCGGAACAGTTGTTGAGCATTACTGGCATTGCTGGGGCTTTGAAACTAAAGTTAAACATAATTTCTGCACCAATTGCCACTTGGCAAGTCTTCGCCCGCTGCTCACTGCTCACTGCTCACTACTTACTGCTCGCTGTTTGCCGCTTGCTACTTGAGCGTAAATTGCACAGCTCCAGACTCGAAGTCGGAGTCAGTTTCAGAGCCACAAACACATACCAGCACACCCCCACCCACATCCTTGCACACACACAAAGCCGGGCAGTCAGGCGAGTAAAGCCCGAGGGGTCGGTCCAAAAGGGCAGCAAATGAAATAAACGTGAGACCGAGGAAGGCATCGAGGCGAGTTCCAGTTTCCAGTTCTCAGTTCGTACACAGGAAGCTAAATTTTCGTTAATGGGGTCATTAATCCTATTATTTTTTATGTTATAAATCAACAGGACTTTTTATACCAGTTACGCGTTGAGTAAAAGGGTATATTGTTTTCGTTCAAAAGTATCTAGTAGATTGAAGGAAGCATTTCCGACCAGGTCTTGATCAGGATCACTGTCTGTCCGTCCGTCTGTCCGTCTGTCCGTTCGTTCGTCCGTCCGTCTGTCCGTCTGTCCGTATGTTCGTCCGTATAAACGCTGAGATCTCGGGAACTAAGATAGCTAGAAAGTCGGGATAAGGCCTGTAAATTCTAAAATACTTTGTGAATAGTTAGGTATAAGCATTTTATCTGAAAAACTAAAGTAAATCCTTGTTCTTTGGAGCTTAAAAAAATACTTTGCCATTTTATAGATATGTTTAAATAAATTTAAATGGCAAATGGTAATTGAAATGCCATACCTTTTTTGCTCCGTGCAGCTCTCCCATTGAGCCACTACAAAACTGCAATGAATGGTTAATCAAGCAGCCGGCTTGAACAGCTTTTGGCTTCATTTTACAGCAAGTTGCACTGGGATTGGGAATGGGAAGTGGAAAGTGGGAACGGGTGGCTTTTGGTGGTGCGGAGTTCCAAGTGCCGGCTGCTTAACTGCAAGTGCAGGAACGAAACTGGTATATTATGTGCAGAAAACGCACATAAACAAAAGCCCAAAGCCGGAGCTAAATAGGCCGAGTGCAAAAAGGCAAATGCTGGCAAAGGTGTGCCATGCTTGACATGGCCATGGACAGGCCGCAGAAAGGACCTGCCAACTATACGGGAATTAGTATAATGCCTGGCTAAACTTTTAAGTATATAGGCAAGGGCTGCAAAAGGCCATTGTGCACTGATATGTAATTGATGGATGCACTTGACGGAAAGCTGAATCTGAGACTTTGAGCCACTTCGCAAAACGGAGTGTTCGGTCAATCGTTGGAAGTTGATGAACAAAGTCCTGTAAATTATATTCCCTTTTTTTAAACACTCACATTTGGTTGGCTAAGCCAGTTTTCCGTTTATTTCCAACCCAGATTGTCTTATCTAGGCATCTAAATGTCGGGTTCTAAATCAAAAACTTAATATTTACCGGGACCAAAATTCCAATCCTGGTGGAAATTTATATTTTTACGACTGCAGTAAGCTGCTTTATGGATCAGGCTTGGCAAAAGCTGAATAAATAGGACCAGATGCAGCAGTAAATTCCGCAACTACCCTGCATTACCTCTGCCCATATAACTGACAGTTTAACTATCTGCTAAAATAAAAGGGAAAAAAAGGAAACCTGGATAAAAATAAATTTTTTCCCCTTTTATTGGCTGAAAAGCTTAAAAACGTTGAATTTCTATTAAATATCTGGCGCACACGTCGTATACGTAATATCAGATTACGGCAACGGCTTAAAGGCAAACCGAACCAAACCAAAAAAAAGGGGCAGAGATGCAAGGAAAAAAACAAAGCGCGGAAACAAAACAAAATAACAAAACAACAAAGGTAAATACAGAAAAGGAAAGAGTGCAGCAAATACAAAAAACGTTGGCATAAAATAAAATGGAAATTACACGGAGTGAGTTGATGGGAGAGTTGGCTTGGTATAAAGGTGCTTACGTTTTTTAATTACCTCGTTTAAGGCTTGTGTTTGTTTGTGTGTGTGTGTGTGTGTGTGTTAGCCCGCTCTGCGATTGTGTTTGTGTGTGTGTGCGCTTTTATCAACTCGTTTCGCCGTGTTTTACTCACTCGCAGACGTTGCCATAAGTTTTAATTAAAATTACTTTGCTCGCTGCCTGCCGGCTGATGATGGTTGACTCTACAGCTACAGCTACATCAACAGCCACTTTTCCATTACTACCTGGTAGCTGGTTCATGGTACCTGGATCCTGCTACCCAATACTGCCTGCTCCTTGCGATCCCTGTGCTCCTTATGCGGGCCGAGTGCTTTGCCGTGTGCTTTTTGTTATTTGCTGTTTGGCTGCTCTCCACTCATCACCTGCCCACTGTTTACGGCGGAGTTTTTGCGGTTCAGCCAGCCTCGGTTTTTCGCCTTGGCTTTTATTTTCACCCTTTATCCTGGCATAGGCCCAGCGGTGGTTTGTTTTTTCGGTGGCCCCTATGCATATACCGGCATTTCCAGCCTACGCCTCTGACATTGCCCCATTACAATGACAATGACAGCCGTTGGTCGTTGGCCGCATTCGTTCCTGGCCGGATATTAAAACGCTACGGAAGTTGGCAAAATATTGAACAATTATCAAGCTGCACGGTTACCACAGATGGAGCCTATACAAAGGGGTAAAAACAAATTAGGGTGGACCTTAAAGCAGGAAAACTTATAATACTGTAAAATACATTAGTTCTTGTTTAAAAAATATATTTATTAGTAATGTTTGATTAATCACATTGTGAGTCCCTTTTAACTTTGTTCCATTTAGTCTGCTACTTTTTTTAATAATAATATTTTTTATCAAAAGCTGATAGCATAAACACATCAAGAGTTCACTCTACAATTTATGTAATCATTTAATAATATTTATGAAATATATTACAAACTTTTCTATAGATAGAATATTTATATTTGTGCAAGTTTAAATGTTATTAATAATTTATTTAATCCAATTTTCCTTTTTTTTCAGTTAAGTTTTATATAAAAATTACACTTTTGTACTTTGGTTAAAAGTATACATTTCCATAGTATAAATACATAATCTCTTGCCATTCAGGAATTAGCCTTAAAGCTCAAGTTAAAATTATGAAAGGGCGGATGTATTTATTGAGCGCTGATATTCAACTGGGCATGACAATCCGCTGGCATTTAGTTTCCAAGCCCGGCTTTATGGACTCCGACTCCCCGGCGTCGCCGTCATCATTCAAACAATCAGCCAACTGTGAAGCGGAGCAGCCAAACGAGCGGCTCTAAACGCGCAGTTCAACGCTTGGCTTGTGTTGGCCCCAAACGCGCGGGGGGTCCGGATGGTCGGTGGTGCTGGTTATGCTGGTGGCCCCTGCTCATTCCGGGGGATTCGGAGGATTCGGGGGGTCCTGCGGATGGAGCTGGAGTATATTTGCCACATGCTGATAAGCAGACATAATAATAAAAAATGTATGAGCTGCCTGGCAAGCGGCAGTCATAATAAAATGTGCAAAATAAAATGGAATGGCGAGCGCAACCACAGCGAGGGAGCCCCGAATGCCAGGACTTAGGATGAGGATGAGGACGAGGACCAGGACCAGGACGAGGACGAGAATGTTGGCGGCAACGGATGTGCGCCAAAAGCAGCAACGGAAACGTTGCACAATTTTGCGGCGACAGCGCCAAGATGAGAGGGGCGTGGCCGGGGGCGGGAGGCAAGGGACAAATGCGACATAATGAAGTCAAAAGTTGTGGCGGCAACCGGCCGAAAAGAGTTTTGAACGTTTTGCTAATGAGCGCTCAGAAAGCTGGCTGCGATTATCAGGGCCAAAACACCGAAGCAGGCGGTCTGAGTCCAGATGATGGCTTATACCATCTCTCAACTGGTGCATCGCAATTTCAAAGGAATTTATATTTGAAGCAGAGAGAAGCTGGCAAAGTTGCACTGGAAAAAAAACAGAATATCTTTAGATTTATATTAGCAACTTAATTGTATTGCTTAATTTAATTATTCTAATTAGTTATCTTATTTGTTTTAGGAATAAAAGTATAAAGTATAGTATAGTATAAATAACCCATCCTATAGCGTATAAAATGGTAGAAATATTTATTTTCTACATTTTATAAAAATCAATTGACTTTGTCGTATAGCTGTCGTAGTTTATAAAGTAAGTTATATAAGGACTTATTGAAAAAAATCTTCCAAAAATTAATGTTTTTAGCTTTGAACGCTATTTTAAACTCTTCCAGAGGTTCTTTTGCTTAAAAATATATAGTTCTCCATTCACTAACATCCTGTTCGGATAAAGAACCGCATTACCAGAGTTTCTTCCTTTTTGGTTTATAATTTATCTTAAATGAGTAATGTGTAGGTTTTTATTTTTGTTTGTCAGTTTAGTTTTGAGTCTTTTATGATAGAGAAGATATAATTTCGGTATAACTCACTGACTGAATGTTTAATTAATTGTTGGTTCTTAAATATTGTTCTCTGTGCATTGCAGCTTGGAAAAACAACATGTTAGTTGCGTAACTTGCTTAATACGAAAAACCAACAAGAAGAAGCAGCAAAAATATCTGCACATTATGCCACTCAACGCTGCTCAGTTGGCTGCTGCCGATGGTGTTCATATTTTGCGACAGGGGTGACAACATTCATGGCCTTTGGCATTAAGAACCTTCATAAATTCCAGAGAGCAGCCAATGAGCAGTGGAGTCTCCTCCATCACGAGATGCTGTCGTTTTCTGGCAGCAAAGTCTGCATTTGATTGATACTTGATGGGCGCCGCAGAGGGTCGAGGGTCGAAGGGGGGGCGTCGAAATGTGCGACCAGGCGATGGTGTTGATGTTGTTGATGTTATTTTGTGTTGCTGTTTGTTTGCCCCATCGCCAATATTCCCCCCTGTTTTCGTTGTCACAAGCAACAACAATTTAATAATAGATTCATTACACATACACACATGCCGAGGAGGACCCATCCTCTGGGCTAGAAAAATAACGAAACATCTTTCACATGACAGTTGGGCGCGTTTGCCGCATCATGCGTATCATTATGTCAACAGAAAACAAGTGTCTCTATATCGAATATAATAAATTGAATATATTTTCATCAGCAATAGGAGCGAAAACAGCCGCAATAATAACATTGCTAGCAGCAACATCATGTTAACAAATAAAGTCGGCAGTGGGAGAGCTCTAGGATCGCAAAATTTGCGTGGGAAGTGTACACTGTGGAGATATGGAAATGCGTTGTAAACAAATTGGGCACCAGTGACATGTATGTTTTATAACAAAAGGACAGACACAACTATATTAAACAAATATATTCAGAAAATTAAAAAAACTGTTTAAATTCCAATTAAATAAAGGTATAAATATTATAAACAAAATTTAACAAAATGTTCATACATATTATTAAATTTTATAATTTTAACAAAGAAATTTAGAAAAATATTCATATATTTAAAACTATTTGTTGCTTGTACAAAAATTACATAATTACTTAAATAGGGTTTTAAAATATAAAATAAAAAATTAAAAAAAATAAATTTATTCTAAATTAGTTCTTAAAAATCTCGAAACTATAAATAGGGCATACTTATTGGTAGTTTGGTAAATATCTTCTCATACTTCCTAGTATTGACATCTCCACTTGTATTTCTTATAGTTTCCCTCCAATTTAAACATTAAAAATGTCTTCCAAATCATATCCCCTTTTTCAGATCCCGTATCCTGACAGGACAGCAAAACTTAGCCGAGGCGTCGAGGCGCTAACAGTTTTGAAGTTTATTTGGCATGTGGCAAAATTCAGCCGGCAGTCGAGAGTGGCGGCTTCTGTTTATCTGCCGCAGAGGGTTATTATCTCCGGGCAGTCAGTCGGGGCCAGGATATATCCCAGCCCGACCCTTCGTCGAAGACCCTTTCGCTGTTTTTCAATAACGTTGCTCCGAACGAAAGGATGCTGTGTATAAAAATTTCATAGAAACTTGCTTTGATATTTTATTTATTTTTATTTGCCCCGCCACTACTCGATTCTTTATCGCCCGTCCGACTTGGCTCATTTTTCTTGCTTCTTGCTGTTTCTAATCAATTCCAAATCATTTAGCACACGCATGAGCTGTCACTGTCTGCATTAGTGTGCGTGTGCCTGTACTTATCTGTGTTTGTGTGGACGCCATTTTGATTGCGTCAAAGTTGTGCGGCTTTAAGCCGCCCAAAGGCAAATGGCGGTCATAAATCAGGAGCGTGACAGGGCGCAAAAGCCAGCCGACAAAAGCCAAAAGCTGGGCGGGTAATTATGGCTAATTAACGTGCCGAAAGCCAACGGCAGTCGGCCAGTCGATATTACGATATTGCGAACCAAAAATCGCAAACTTCGTTTTAATAAAATCATCAAATTCGCCTCGAGGCGGCATAAAAGGCTTTTGCGGCAGCCATAAAAACGTCGTCGTCAATGTCGAATGTCCCGAGTTCGAGTCCCTCGAATGTTTATGGCCAGCACATGCTCCATTCTGGAGTTGTAGTGGCTTCAATGGGTCTGTAATTTAAGTGGCGTAAATTATGGTCAAGAGGTTGCTCGCCGCCTTGAACCCTTGAACCGAAAAAGGGCAAACCGATGGCCCATTATCCTGGTATCCCTGGTCCCTGGCTTTGTTACACATGTGAATCTCCTGCTACCCAAGGCAATTTCTGGCCATTTTATGTGCGTACCAGACCAAATATGACAGTCGCCGCACAGAATGTAATTTCAGCAGAGAAATTATAAACAGCAGGGACATTTTCCAGTCTCAGTTTCCACTTTTTCCTCTTTTTCAAATGGAAACTTCGGCCGAAGTTCATTTTTCCGAGCCAAAGTATCTTCTCCTTCCGTATTTACTTTGGTCCAGTTGCGGAATGCGCAATTCAGCACGTTTCCATTGTTCATAATAAATGTTCATAAATAAGTTGATTAGTTTTTTATGTGGCTAGGACTTCTGGAACGAGTGGCATTTTGGGCGCCGTCTTGAGGATGCCCTGATTCCTTGAGGACGGTAATTGAAAATGGCTCTTAGTGCGTGATTATTACATTTTTTTGCGCCACATTACAACGTGATGGGACAAAAATGGCATGGACTGGTCTCCACTGCCAAGATGTTTATTGTGTATTAACTTAAATTGGAAAAAGTGCGCTGTAAGCTGCTTTTGTGCTGATCGAAATGGGAACCATATTTAAAATTGCATTAGTACTGCAAAAGATAAACAAGTTTTATAACCTTTAGTTAGAACCAAAACAAACTTTAAAACTTTTGACTTAATTTAAACCGAAACTTCTTTAGCTGCAAACCGATTTTCCTTGAATGGAACTCACAAATTCATATCTTTTATGAAGTTTTGTAGCCGAAACTTAAATTTGCAATCGTTTTGCTCGCCTTCGCAAAACTTTGACTATTTGAAAATGTCCTATTTTATGACCGAATCACTTCAAATAAACTTTTTTTTAATAGACTTCTCTGTCGGCCCGTTACAGTTTGCCAATTGTCTCTCTGGCTAAAACGGAAACTAAGTAACGGTTATTTCATCTTAAAGTGTGCATTTGTGTATGTTATTTTGGCCTTCTTCTCATCGCAATTTCCGCTCCGCCAATAGAAATTCTGAATTCAGTGGAAAACTTTAGAAAACTTTGCCACATTCGGGGCGAAAGTCTCAGTTGAAATGCTCAACAACTAGTTGGCAAATTGTTTGCCATTGCAATTTCCGTTTGATAGAGACAAAAACGATCTTAAAACAATCTATTTTTTATAGCTGGTAATAGATTTTCTTTCAGTCTGTTTGGTTTCACTCTTCGATTGGGTAGTTGGATATTTGTTTGGATTTTGGTCAACGTTTAAAATTGAATTTTCTTAAATAGTACATTTTTAGATTCCATAATAGCTTAAAAGTATTTAATTTAGTTTTTTTTTAATATTATTATGTATTATACAGTAATTTTTTAGATTAGATAAATATCTATTATAATAGCTAAAAAGTATTTAATTTTTTATTATTATTATTTATTTTTTTTATTATTACCTATTATATTTTTTTATTTATTAACAAATGCGTTGACTGTTTGATGATTCGATTTCTCCGCCTGACTTCAGCTGTTAACTGAGCCATCAGAGTTGCAACAAACTGGGATATTGAGTGATTGTTGCGACATCTTTTAATTATTTAACGTGCTACGTTTGGCACACACAATGTCATCTTCGAGTTGGGCTGCAAATGCATTTTGCATAATTTGTTTGTGCGCCGAGGCGTGCGCAGGCTTCATCATCGTCATTCAGAAGCCCATTCCGATTCGAATTCTCATCCCAATTCCATTCCCGTCGTCATCGTTGGAGCTTGTCATATCAATCTCCTGGCTCAACCCATTTGCTGACTGTCAACACGGTGAGGGGTGCAATTGAGGAGTTCTGGGGCGACACTCTATATATGTGTATACCTGTGTGTGTGTGTGTCAAACATCAACCCTCTCTTGGCCACACACACTTACACTCTCACTTTAATTTATGTGCCACGACCCTCCGTGGCCCAAACAATGTCACTTGGCTTTTGTAAGCTCACGTGTTACATGCAAATGCGCTTCCTGACTTGCCTGCCTGCCTTTGTTTTGTCTCTTCCTCGGCGAAGGCGAGTTCTTAAGTGTGGGTAAATATTGTAATGATGTATGGCGATACCCTTTGTGCCAGTGCCAGCCCCCTTCTATCATCAGTTGATTGAAATCACTCCTTATCCCATCCACAAGTCCTCACTCCCCCGCAGCTTTCCTCAAGTGCTTCCAACCACTTGAAGAAATTTTTTCAAAAATGCTACATTCTCGCAAACATCTCGAAAACATCTCGCTTAATGAAGTAACAACATGGTTGAGCAAAATAATAAAAAAAAAGTCATTAAAAAATGCTAAATGCAAGTGCCAGGCAAAAATCAATAAACAATCAACGGTACGGTAAGGGGAATGCAGAGAAAATAAAAAATAAAAAAAAATGATGAAAATATGCCTGCTGCAGGCCTCAAGGCTGCAATTATGGTGAATGACGTTTGCCATGTTGTCAAAGGAATTGCGGCAGAAAAAAAAAACAAGAAATGCTTCAGATGAAATTGAAAAACATGTAAAATGCGTTGACGATTGCGTTTTTCAAGTGCAGCCGAGAGCCGAAAGCTGAGAGCCGCTGCCGTCGTCGCATTTCAACTCACAGCATTCACATGAGTTCGCTGTATACCAATTAAAAATGCAGTGGACAACGCCCAAAAAAGTATGCTACAAGATGGGCGAGTTGGCGATTGGGCGGTGCAGGAAAAGCAGGAAAAGCTGGAAAAGCACCCGCCATGTGGCGACTGCTGTCAATGACAGGGCAAATAAAATGCAACAAAGCTTGTTGTAAAACGCGCAAAAATGAAAATCAATAGTGATGCCTCGGCCGCCTCTGCATACAAGTGTACATATGTATATCGCAGCTATATAACGCACAATTCATACGATGGTGTGGCAGGTTTGGGCCTGGTCAGCTGCTCCTGCTGCTGCTGCTGCCTCCTTTTACATAGGCACATCGTGGGTGTTTGCCATAACAACAACAGCAACAATCACAGCGAAAGGGAACGGGGGGGTTGGTTTAACAACAACATAAACACGGGAAACGGAAACGGACAACCGGGTGGGGGATGAAATGGGATGGGATGGGAAAAGGGGTGGCACAGGATAATGCAGCGGGGTACAGCGGGGTGCGGTGACTTTCGGGCAGGACATTCCCGGTCCATGTTGACGTCAGTCATAGAGCGTGCAAATGTTGACCTACATACAAAACGTTGAGCAAACAGGCGCATAAATGCCACGTTAAACAACTGCAACAACACGGCCGCGCCCAGCAGATAAGTCCGCCTTTTTGCCCAACTGCCAACGCATTGTTAGAAATTGTCGGAGGACATGGCCAGCCGGCATAGTTAATAGCCCATAGTTGTAGTCAGAGCCAAATCTATAGTTTTGCATATGCACTGTGCGAAAAAAGGTCCCAAATCGAGAAGAAATCACTAAACTACTTTACTGAAGATATTATTAGATTATAATCTACTGCATTTCTTTCTAGGTAATTTTAAAATATTTTTAAGAATACTTTTTTAATAGAATAAATAAATTAAAAATTCATTAAAAATTTTAAGAAATTTCTAAATAATGATATTAATTATTTTTACACACAAAATAGATTGATATATAGAAATTATAATGAATAACTAATTGTTCTTAATTTCCTAAAATCTTCTATTGACTAGCATTTTATTTCCTGTGCACTGCCATTCTTGTTATTGTTTTTAATACTTACCAGCATCATAATTGTTATGTAGATTTATAGAATTGGGTTGACAGGCCAACGGTGACCAGTGGCCAGCATCGGATATGAACCAAACTCAAACTCAAACCATTGAATGCATCCGAACAAAGCCAGCCTGCATTGTGAGCCAAGAAACGAATGACCAACTGAACTGAATAGAATAGAATTTTAAAGGAGGATTCTCGAAAGTAACTTTTCTGACCGAAAATTTACGGCCCCGGTGGGGAGTTACCTCTTTTTTTTTTGGCACGAGAGTGGCCAAAAGTGCCAAGGCAGCTGGTGCGCCTGCCAACCCACCGACCCACCAATATTCCAATCTACCAATCTACCATCCACCTGGCCACGTCTAATGATGACAGAGTGGGGCGAGTGGCCCAGAATGTCCCAGAACAGTGGCCATAACGGTTGACGCTTCCCTACGGTCGCCGGCGGTGTAGTTTTTGCTGCCCGGTGACTGCATTTACTCCTGTTAACGCTGCCAACGTGTGCAGACACGCATTGGCAGTCAGTCAGTTTGTTGGTTTGTCAGTTCGTCAGTTAGTAAGTTTGTCAGCCAGCCAACCAAGCAACCAACAAACAAACAAGCTAACGCTGCTTGAGCCAAGGAGTTTGGCGGCTAAGGGAAGGAGAGGAAGGGTGAAGCCCGATTTCGAAAGTTGATATACTCTCCGTATCAAAAAAAAAGTTATAAAAAAATATGTTAGCCAAAAAAAAGTTAGATCACAAAAATGGAAAGTATAATTTCAAGAAATAATTGTGGACTACGTAAAATATACTATTTTATCATTCCCTAAAATCTATTTATTTTAGTTTACATTAAAATATTATAAATGAAGCTGAAATTGATATAGTTTTATTTTTTTGTTTAGTGAAGGCATAATCAGGAATCTGGAGTTTAAAATATCTCATCCATATAAAAAATAAATTGCTGTAATGTAACTAAATATTTTATATTACCAAAAAACTATAATTTTTGTTCTAAATATTCCGTATTTTGAAGGATATTCAAGAACAAACTGTTATTCCTACTTTGAACCCCTCAGCTCTTGAAGTTATAAAGCCCACCGCAAGGGTATAAAAAGGGTATCCCTGCAACTTTTGTTAGCACACACACACACACAGGCACAAACGCTCACCGGGACCAAACTCAATGAGTCAATGACTTTTTGGTGTCGCTCGTTGATGCGCAACGCGGTCCCGTTGTCATTAGCAGCGACACCAGCACCAATACCATTACCATTACCATTGCCACCACGGACACCGTGACGCACACAAATGCAAGTCACAGGCACTCGCACTCGCACAGATACAGGATACACAGATGTACTGGATCCTGGCATGCACAGGACTCATGAATATGGTTACTCTTACTCTTACTGTTGCTCGTTGTTTGCTGTTTGCTGCCTGGTATTTGGTGCTTGTTGTTCCCTCGGTTTTAGGTGTTGCTAACGGGTACGAAATAAATTTGGCAGGCAAACACGTTTTGGCTTATGTTTTATTGTTTTTGTCTTTGTTGTGGCTGCGGCTGTGGATGTGGCGACCACTGTCCTTGGCACGCCTAATGTGGGCCAAAACCAAACCATCCGCCACCCCTTTTTCCCATTTTCCCCCTTTTTACGCATTCACGCGTCCTAAAAACAAGAAATTGGCCAGCGCTAAATGACCACAAAAAATCTGTGCACTGCGAATAGATACAAATACTGAAAATAATATTTTAAAATTTTTTAAATAAACTTTTTTATTCTACTAAATAAATTATTTAGGTATCTAACATTTTTTTTATTTGAATTTAATTTAAATTAAAATCTCTAAAAAAATCAAATCAAATTAAAATCATTTTATATACCCTGAATTAAATCTTATTATATAATTTATCCTTAATATTAATTTATAATATTTTTTAAACTTTTTCTTTGAGTGTTTTCGATTTGGAAAAAAACCACTCTTCAGTCTAAATAATATGAATCTTGGCAGCTGCCTGAATGCGATGTTGTTGCGGCTCTTTTTCCTGGTACAAGTAAATACCCCGCCTTGTTGGCCATAATTTCCCCTGATGCTCATTAGCAAAAATGGCCAACAAAAAAAGTAGACAACATTTATGCGATGGCAGGAAGGGACTTAAGTGTGAAATTGCTTTGCATAATGCCAAGTAAAATTATGCGAGCAAATATTGAGACCATTAACTAGGCGGCCAGAAAGCGAGTTACCGATTATTGCGTTATTAATGGAAAGCAACATTATTGCGGGTGCTTTATTAATTGAAAGTAAATGAGATTGTTAACCCATTCCCAGCACGAAAAAGTCATCAACGTCAGAGAGTTCATGATGCCTAATCTATGCCAACGAAGATGAAGCTGGTCGAATAATTGAAACATTGAGCTAGGCACTCACGCATGTGGCTAAACCAACCCACTGGCCAACCACCCAACCACCCACTGCCACCCATTTATATACCCATCTTGGTCCAGTGTAAACACAGCTGTTTCGAAGCCTCGAAACTCTCGAAACGCTCGAAAAATCGTCGAAAGTCGTGCCTAACCACAGACAACAAATGGTGGTGCGCAGGCGCGGAGAGTGTCCGCTTGGCGGGGCTGCCAACTGCACCACTGAAACCGAAATCGAAATGGAGACCGTGCTGGTCGCCGCATCCGGCAGTTGCTGTTCGAGGCTCGAAGGATACGCACGGCTCTGGCGGACGACGGAAGTTGGATTGAAAATGCATCGGGACTGAGTGCGAAAGTGAGTGCGCGCGTGTGGTGAATTTCCGCCGAAGAGAGTCCGTAAGAGCGAGCCGATAAGCTTCCCTACTTCTCTAGCAAAGAGCTCCGCTCCTAACTTGGCCAACAGTTCGCTTTGGTCGGCGCGCAGTCAAGTCGAATCCTTGCTGGCAGTCGGTTGTCCTGGCGGGAGTGCTTTTTTGTCGCCTAGCAGAGTGTGCCGGCACCGAACCATGCAGTCCCTCTAAACATAACATAACAAAACAAAACCACAAGTCATCCGAAATCAACAAATCACAAATCAGCAAAGTGAAAACAAATGTGAAAGATACAAATGTGCCAAAGAATGAGAGAAGAGTCAAGTGTCTGAAATGTAAAACCGCTCAAAAGTGAAAGCCAAATCAAAATTGTACAAGTCCACGGAAAATCCGGAATTCCTGAATACGAAAAAAAAGCTTAGCTCAAAAACCCAACAAAAAAATATAGAAATTCAAATTCCAATCCAAATCAAAATCAAAACAGAAGCCGGAAAACATGTGGATTAGTAGCCGCTTTTTTGTGATTTTCCTGCTGCTTCATCTCGGTAGGTGCCACATCTTCTCTCCTCTCCTCTCCGCAGCGGGAAAACTCTTAAGCCGGGCTGCCGGCATTTTAGGCGCCCTCTTCTAGGGTTTTCCTAAGTCGCTCGGCACGCGCCGCAAAGTATGCTTAGTGCTTTTTGTTTTTCCACCGGCTGTGCGTGTGATTTTCCTACCCATAAGTCCCAACAGCTGTCGGCGTGATTTCTTTCCCTTTTCGGATCTCGGTTTACGCCTCCGAAACGGAACTTATTATTAAGTCTTGCGAGTAAAACAAAAGGATTTGGGGGCTTTTGCGGTATATTCATGCCGGCTTAGGCGGGCAGAAAAGGAAAAAAAGTTGGCCAAGGCAATTACTCACTTTATTATCATTCAAAATGGGGAATCTTCAGTGCCGCATAGAGACTTGAATTTATGGTGATTCATACGAGTGAGGAGGTGCCATAATTTATGATATATACGAGTGCCTCGTCTCTCGTCCAGAACTAAGTGCAAATGACTTGGTCGCTTTATGGGGCAGCCCAGGACCAGAGACCATAAAATTGCCGGCAAAACTAAAGCCCAAATGCCCCTACATAATATGAAATTGCCTTATGATAAAAACCAGGCGTCAATTTATGCCACACAAACGACTGCCCCATCTACTCGTTATGTGTGCATACACTGAGAAAAAATGGTCAAAAAATAAATAGGGGTTAAAATAGGCTTAGAAGTCAGTAATGTTCATATTTCATTAGTCAAATATATTTTTAAGCAATTTAAAATATTATTTGGCAATCAAAAAACACTTTACGTTAGATTTCTAAATTTATAATAAAATTTTTTTTAATACACCCAAAAAAAAAAAAACGATATGAAACGTAGATTAACTTTACATTATTTATGATCAATTTTAATTTGATATATTTGACCTGGTCAAAAAGAGTACTTCATGTAAAAACGATATGGGTTTTGCATGACCTGAAATTTATATGGCCATATCGATTTAACGGTAACAAGCTTTTTTTTGTGCAACATTGTCAAAAAACCTTGTTTTTCCTATTGCACTATATTCAAATATTTCTACCCATTTTATTTACCATTTTCTTTTCTTGAACTATTTTTCTCTGTGCATTTATGAAAGTGTGTGCGGGACAGCCTAATGAAATGTGTCAGGAGCAGAACACTCGATCGACCCACCGACCTTTTCATATCCGGAGAGCTCTGTGTGCGGGGGGCGCAAACCTCTTTTGGAAATTTGATATTTTCCAATTTTCATTGCCTAGCTCTGCCATTCGATGGCGACTGGCTTACATGTCTATTTGGTAGGAAAAAAAAAATTATCAAAATGCCGCACAGATATTTCATGTTTCCTACTCACCCACAAACATATATATGTATATTCGCACCCTCGCCGACGTTCGGAGCTGGGAGCAAATGAAAAATATGCAAATGAAATTGTTGCTCAATGTCTAAGCGCACACACTTTTTACCCTGGGTTTTGTGGAGAAATGGCTCACATTTTTCGGTGCTGTTATTCCATTTCCATACAGATAAACATAAAATATAATACGTTATATAAAATCAGCAGCACCGACAGCAACAACAATGCCACAAATCCGATTAGGGGCGAACTGGGGAAAAAGGTTTGGGGTTGTGATGGCAAAATTATGAAAAATTATGGCCAACGCCAAAGTTTCCAGCTCACTATGATTGATTATGTTTTAAACCGTTTATGACAAACGCTTTAATTTGTTGCAGGATTAATGAAGTGCAAGGGATAAAGTTTAAATTAAATGTTCACCAGATGGCAATCTAACTTCGAGAAGCCGGATGGATCAAAAACCTTAGTTTCTGTAGCTGGCATTATTAATGACATAACCTACCACACTATAAGTTTGCCGAACTGCTACTGACATTAAAATATGGGGTTACAATTTACAATGTTAGATGAAATTTTTATAAAAATCAATCAAATAAAGTCTAGATTCTATAAAAATTTAAGGAAACTAGTGAATAGGATTAATTTATTCAAAATTAATGTTTTAAAAAAATATTTTAGAATTACTAGTCTTTCTTTCCAAGCCACTAAAAAAAAAAGATTGTTTTCACTATATATTTTTTAATTAAATATTGGGACTATTAATACCCTGCAAATAGGCTTTAGAATATTATTCTAAAAATGAAAAAATTAAAATACCATTTTTTTTAAATAAATGAAGCTAAATATTATGTTTTAATCTGCTCATAAATCATTTTCTTATAAAGAATCCAACCCAATAACCAGTTAAACTTAAGAAGAACAAATATTTGAAGCTGTCGACTTTGTTAAAAATCAACGTGCACCGTTTAGATTTGTAAAAACTCACTCTCTGCTCTCTCAATGTATTCCATTTTATTTTTTGCTCCTGTTTTGCAAAACAATTCGGCCAACAAAAGATTTTCAACGTCTTATTGGACCCATCCTGGCCCTCGGCCCACCCGATTCCTGTGTGCACTTTGGGCCAACTGGAGCACATCTTGGTAGAACTCCGGCCAAAGCAGCAACAAAATCAAGTTATTTACAATTATTATACGTTTCGTGGCCGTTGTCGTTGTTGTTGTGGGGCTGCGCGTTGGTCTGTAAACGTTTTAACTTCTTTCAAGTTTTCCTCTTATTTTCTTTTGGCCAAGCAATATTGAGTCGATATCTTTGGGTGTTTGGGTCACGCCTTCCTGCCGCTTGTTTTTGCGCATAAAAATTGAATTTCCTGTATTTTTCAAGCTGATTGCTTACAAGGTTCGTCCCCTCATTTCCGGCGAAGGCCCGGGAATTTCTGTGGTCTTAAAGCCTGCTAAATTTTCTCTCTCTTTTTTGCTTTAATGGGTGACTTGGTCTTGGTCCCTAGAACGTGGGCCATTAGAAATATTACCACTGCATTGCCGGTTGCCGAATGCAGACACACGGCAGCCACACAACATGCATCACACCCGCCCGCCTGGAGGCAACGAAATAATTTCGAAAAGTGCCAAAAGAGCATAATCCAAACAGAGAAAAAAAAACCGTTCGAGGAGCAGGGAAAAAAAGAAATAAAGAACACACACACACACAGGGAAAATAATGTCTGAGAAGCTTGGCAAAGTAACCCTTCAAGACTCGCACAAGTGGATGGGAAACACATTCGGAGTGAAAGGAGTGAAATGTACGACACAAAACGAGCGGAAATGCGAGCCAAAGAGGAAAGGGGTTTTTTTGGGGGAAGGGTGGTTTAGGGGGGTTTGGGGAACCGTTGCACATGCAGACGTAGAGCCAGAGTTCCATGACTGCTGCAGGTATTACGGAAAACGAAGCTGGAAAAACAATTTGGAAAAGAAATTTGTGGCAAATGGAGACAGTCGAAATGCGCTTTTGCATTGGCCAAAGAATGCTGTCTGAATTGATTGGGAAACACTCAATTGTATCGACATAGAGTAGAGGTGGTGCAATGCAAATATGCAGATAAATCCATTGGTCACTTATCACATTAGCATTTTATGCGCATTTATAATGATTAATGTCATTTTGATCATCATCATTTAATTAAAAGCACCACAAAAATAGAAACTACTGAAATAACAACCTCGAGCATTTAAATAAAAATTCTTTTGGTAGTTAATATACAAATTAAACAATTTTAAAAGGAAAATAGAATTTTCCTAAAATAATATGTAATGATAATACCAAAGCTTAAGTGAGTAAATCTAAAGCTTAATTGTTTAAAGTACGTAATTTTGTTAAATTCAAATTTAATACATAGTCAAAAAATGACGAAAAAAGGAAACTTGATTTCTAAATTCGTCATTGGAGCATTGGAATAGGCTGAGCGGCAAGGAATACGAAAAGAATCCCAGTCGGAACGAAGCTCACCCACACATGCATACAGTCAGGACGTTCAGGAAGAACTCACGTACAGGAACACGGAGGGGATGGACTTTTTGTTTTCGCAGGAAAGAATAAAACCCCTACAAGTGGATGTATACACAAGCCGACTCACATGCACCCGACCACATGTACACACATGGGATCCTGCTCCAAGGCACAAACTCGTAAAACATACCCTTTCTACCCGAAAGCTGAAAAAAAATGAGAAACGAGTGCCGAGCATACTCAAGACATACTTGCAATAATTTTATGGCCTGGCAGAGGCCTCGTCTTTATCCGCATTCTGGACCAGGAGCTATGGTTACACAGAGGAAAATAAGTAGAACACAGGCCCCAAAACTGATTTCTATTAAATATTTTTAATAAACTCGAATTTTTTAAAACTAAAGAGAGCAAGAATTCTTAAATATTTACTCTATTTGCGAGTTACTTTTCTCTTTTGTTGGTTCTAGAAATATCAATAGTTTTCAGTGTACCTTTTAGACTAAATATAATGGTACAAAACATTAATTAAAAATTAAATTATTATTGGGATATAATTGAAGATCAATATTTTCAAGAAAGTTTTTCTCCCCTTTTCTCTGTGTGATCCTTGCCGCTGGAGAAGCAATGAAGAGCCATGAAATCAGCGGGGAAAAGCGAAATGGAACCATTTCGGAGAACGAGGCGATGAGACAGACGGAGACGAAACCAGAAAGCAGTTACATAAAAATCCATGCTGTCGAGCATAAAACAAAAAGCGCCTGGCCGGGCACAACAAAAAGCGTACAAAGCCAAAAAGAACAAAACACAGAAAGGCAAAAAAGGCAAAAGGGAAGAAAAAAATGGGAAAAGGGAGGAAAAAAACAAAACCAACAAAAAACAACTCTAATTGCAGACACAATGACTTGTGGAGGCGGGGAATCAGGAGAGTCGGAGGAGTCGGGAGTCCTGGGCAGGACGAATGCTGGAGATTGAACGAGTTGCAAGGATTTGCACAACGCCGCAGGGAAAGATGCCCGCTTCGGTGGCAGACAGACAGCCGAGGCGCATTCATGTGGAATATGAAGCGAAATGTCAATTTGGAGAAATATATACATATAGATAGATATATACCCCCTTATCACTCTGCATATATGTATTTGGGTCTGGGGGCCATTGGGAACAGAACAGAACAGCACAGAACGGTACAGAAAGAAAAAGGATAGCCCCAGCTAAAGACGAAATTGTTATTCTAATTTGGGATAAGGCTAAATCTGTTTGCTCGCGAAAGGGACTCTCTGATGAAACGAAAACGGGCTTCGAATGCGACAATGGCTGGGTATTATAAAAAATGTAAATGCTTATTAAAGTGCAAAAAGGTCTCAAGGGATTTGCGCACCCAAGAAGGCCAGCGGCCTTTTATGAATTTTTGATATCTCCCAGGGATTATTGCTTTTGTTTATGGCAGCTCACAATTTTAATATACGATTGTGGAACATTTTCCTGCATTTTTATGCGTCCTCTAAATGATGTATGGGATAGTAAAAGATTTTATGCTCATAAATGCATATATTCGAGAGAAAATCTAGAGCAGCCATTGCCAAATTCATGTATTCAATGCATTTACGTCTTTAAAAGCTGGGTATTTCAAATTGTGAAGACGGAACTGATTTATAATTTAGTTGTAAAAATACAGGAGTTCAAAATTTTTGAAACTTTTTAGTCGCCTAATTTTACATTTTACAAATTTTAATATTTAACAATAAATACGGAAAATAACTATTTTGTATTAATAACTAATTATCATTACCTACTTGTAAACGAAAATGTTTTTATAATTTTAAAGCGTTATATAATGCCCAAATATTAAGAAAAGTTGGTTGAAAAGAGTGTATTAGGATTTGTGAAAACGAAAATATTATGAACTAATAATTAGAAAACATTATAGGTGAGGCCAATACCTATTTCTAAAATATTACTGTGAAGAAACAAGATTCCCTTTTCGTTATAATAATTTTTTCTGAATAATCCCTAATATTTTGATTTCGCTTGAGAGAAATCCTTGTTGGAATAGCCTTCAGACTCTTTTAAACATGTTACATTTAATAATTCTATTAATATTTAATCTATTAATATTTAACACCTTACAGATACCACCTGCAGTGAACCGTTCGAAGCCCACCTGCGCGGCCCCGGCTTTGTGATGGAGCCGCCCGGGCGGGTGGAGTTCTCGAACTCCTCGGGCGGCTGGCTGGACTGCTCGGCCTCCGGAAGTCCGCAGCCGACGGTCGACTGGGTGCACGCGGACGGCTCGGCGGTGACCGAGATCCATGGCGTCCGACGGGTCCTGCGGAACGGAACCCTAGTCCTGATGCCCTTCGCAGCGGCCGCATACCATCAGGATGTGCACAACACGATCTATCGTTGCATCGCCAGCAATTCGGTGGGTCGCATCGTCTCGCGGGACGTGCAAGTGAGGGCGGGTGAGTGGCTAGAGACGAAATGGAGGGGGGGAGGGCGTGGCAGCATTTAAAAAAACATATATATCTGTACTCCTGCAGTCGTGGCCCAGGCCTACAAAGTGGATGTGGAGGTGCTATCTGCGTCGCGGGGCTGCACCGCCATTCTGCGCTGCGTGGTGCCCACGTTCGTCAAGGAATTGGTACGAGTGGTCTCGTGGGTTCATGAACCCGCTATCTACATCTATCCCTCGTTGCAAGGCGGTAAGTTACCCGGGGCGTCCTGTTGTCGTCCTGGCTGTCGTCCTTCTGCCAGAAACCGAAAGGAAACGAAACGAAGAGGAGCTCAGCTCAGTCTGCATCCTTGTCCCTGCGCCAAGCAAGCCAACAAAGTGCATTGTTTGTTTGCAGTATTTGCCTCACATGTTTGCCTGCTTAACTGCCATTTTCATCCGCACCTGCACCACTCCTCCGGTCCTTTGGTGCATAATTAACATTGTCCTTTAGCAATTTGAGACGAGCCTTTGGCTTGCTTGCCTTCACCCTTCACTCCTCATCGAGGAGGCGGCCATACCGGTTGTCTATGTTACAAAGAGCAGAGAAACTCTTTTCAAATTTCGATTTTACTGCCCGTCTTTTGTGGCTGGTAAACTATTCGGAAAGGTCAAGAGTGTCTGGCGGAAGAATTAAATCAGAGCCAGGCGACAGAATGGAGGCATCCATCTTGATTAATCCTGTCATGAGGGATGTCACTTTAGAATTATTCAGTTTGGTTTTTGTTATTATATCAAAAGTGAACAAAGATTGGTTCAATCATAAATTCTAAACTAAAGGAAATTGAAAGGAAAACTAAATCAAATCAAATCAAATCAAAAATTAAACCTAAGAGTTATTTTTCGAATAAGTAAGAGTTTGGAAATTAACTCTCCTCTTTTCCAAATTTTTTAGAAGAATTTCTAGTTTATTTTTTTTGTCCGCTCCCAATTATTTCAAAAATTACTTGGTTGGTCCCTTCAGTAGGTTTCTGGCACCAGTTTCTAGGTTCCTAGGATAGCCATCTCTATTCCTTTTTAATCTTTTCTATCCCCCAGATGGCAAATTCCACTTGCTGCCCACCGGTGAGCTGCTCATCCACAATCTGCAGGAGAGCGATGAGTCGCAGTCCTTCCGCTGCCGCAGCATGCACCGCCTCACCCGCCAGGTGGTCGTCAGTTCGCCCACCCGACTGCGTATTAATTGTGAGTATACCCAAACCAGACCCAAAGCCAAAGCCAAAAACCGAAAAACCCAAGGACCCCGACCCCAACCCAACCTCACCAATGTCACATATATCTCCATCATCTCTATCATCTCTCGCCGCAGCGCATCGCGGCATCATTTCGCCGAGCGTGGTGGAGCACACGGCTCATGTGCAGGTGTCGCAGGACGAGGGCGCGGTGCTCCTGTGCGTCGCCCAGGGCTGTCCTTCGCCCGAATACAGGTGTGTATAGGATAGGTGCCGCAAATCGATGGCATCCACTGGCCCAACCACTCCCGACAGGACTGCCCCATTCACTCACTCACTCATTCGTTCGCTCGCTGAGAGCTTTAGCACACATTTCTAACGAAACTTTTGACGTTGACAGGTCCTGGCCACACAAACACCATCACGCTGGGCTATTAGTTATTAGTGCACTGGGGAAAACTTAAGGATCTTACACCTTTGCCTTGAAAACTCTTTGTTCTTGAAATGCCAAATGCTTGGCATCTTTTGTATTTATATTTTTAATATTTTCTGGCATCTTTTAATATTGGAACTACAGGTTTTTAAAAGTTTAACCACGACTACTGTTTTTCAATATTTATTTTTAATAATTTTCCATGGAAGTCTATTAAAAATATCATTCCAAAATAAAATGCTGCTTTAAAAAACACATTTATAATTTTTAGACAAGTATAATACATTCAATAAGAATTAAATACCGAAAAATAACATCTAGATTTGGTGAAATTCATAATTTGAAAGCATTTTCCCCCGTGCAATGGGAATAAATCCTTGCTGGTGTGAGTTAATTGGAACGCATACATCTATAAAATGTGCGGCCAGGGCATTTAGTTTGCCAGCCAAATAAATAAACAACCGCTCCGGGGGTCAGAAGGGTAGAAACAGCGAGCTGACGTGCACATTATTCTGTAAAATGTGTCTAAAGAGTTGGCAATGTGTTGCCTTAATTGAAATGTGAGCTAAAAGCGTTAGTTAACTTTCTCGACAGCCGACGGGTCGTATGCGTTATGCAGCGTAACGTACACCCTTGTTCGGCAACAATGGCCTAGGACCTAGGTAATGATGTGTATACAGTAGGGATAGAAAGTCTGCAGCCACATCGAAAACACTAAACACATATACATATACATACACACGATGTGCCCATAATTACGCTTTGATAAGCAGACAAGTAATGTAAGATCTGATGGGGTTTGGGTCGGTGGACGTGGCACAATGTCAGACTGCTGACAGAAAGCAAAAGAATCTATAAGCAGCGGGATGGGGGGCGGGCTCACATACATATAGATAGATTGCTGTGCCAGGGGAAAAAAACTTGTAGCCATTTCATAATTAATACAACAGAGCGGGACGAGGTCCTACGGGAAGAGGGATAATGAGTGAGGCAAAGGATTAATGCAACATTAAACAAAAGGGAACCAAAGCAGCACAGACAGCGGGGGATGATAGATAGGAGATATGGGATAAAGAATGCCAAAGGTATTCGGTCCATCAGGCCTTGAACTTTGCTCGGTTGGCTGATAGTTTCAATGAGAATACCCTTTCAATATTGTGCAAAACTTTGACAGCCGTCGGATGCTAGATTTGTTTGGGGAACCAGATGGTCCGTGATAAATGGCCTGCAGTCGCCGAAAAGCTGAACTCCATTAATTTCAGTCAGTCTGGGAATGTATTCTATGCTCAAATTACAAAACGAAGCTTTTAATTATAAATGTACGTACACAGGGAAATGCAATCAGATATTAAGACCTTTAAATATTTAATCTAACATTTTAAGTATAATCTTCAAGGTAGTTTTTCTATTTAATTTTTATTTCTTGTGCATAAAGGATGTTTCCCGACTGCACTAAATAATGGAATAGATTGCAATAACCACACATTCTCTGTTCGTTTCTTTTTTAAAATTTTCCAATTGAAATCGCGATTAATGGAGTCGATTTACAATAGTCTGATCCACATAAATCTTTCACATCCCCCTCTTTCTCCCTCCTCGCAGCTGGTTCACCCACAATGGAGCTGGACCCCTGCCCGTACTGAGTGGTCCCCGTGTCCGCCTGCTCGGCCCCATCCTGGCCATCGAGGCTGTGACCGGCGAGGATTCCGGAGTCTACAAGTGCACGGCCGGCAATGTGGGCGGCGAGGCCAGTGCCGAACTCCGGCTGACGGTGGCCACGCCCATCCAAGTGGAAATCTCACCGAATGTCCTCAGCGTTCACATGGGCGGCACCGCGGAGTTCCGCTGCCTGGTCACCAGCAACGGCAGCCCGGTGGGCATGCAGAATATCCTGTGGTACAAGGACGGCCGCCAGCTGCCCTCCTCGGGACGCGTGGAGGACACGCTGGTGGTGCCGCGCGTGAGTCGCGAGAACCGCGGAATGTACCAGTGCGTGGTGCGACGGCCCGAGGGCGATACGTTCCAGGCCACCGCCGAGCTCCAGCTGGGAGGTGAGTGCGAAGAATATTGAAACACTGGGGGAAGCAGAAGTTTTCGTATAAGTTCTTTATATTTTTTTTTTAAAGATACTATTGACTTATGTTTAAAAAAATTTATACTAAAATATTTATTTTAATGAAAATCTAAAATACAATAATTTAGTTCAATCTTAAAGATTTTTTTTAAAAACATTTTCTCAAAAATAAACGACTTTAAACTATTAAATAAAATACGAGAAAGGAATAAATCACATGTTAATACAAATACGTGAAAATTTTAAATCGATTGGGGTTTAAACCTAAAACCTTACATTTCCAAAGTTTTTTTGCAAAAAAAGGAATGAAAAAATTCAAATTTGCCCAAAAGATTTATTTAGTCGATTTAGATAGATTAAGTCGTCACGAAGGTGACATGGATCTTATGTTATTAGCTAAAAAATTGAGCTGAGACAACCTTTTAAGTAAATATACGACGAAAAATATCAAACAAAAAATCCAGATTTTGCCAAAAGTCTTTAATAAAAAACAAAGGTTTTTATTATTCTAATTTGATTTCTTAAAAATGTATTTTTAGTACAACATTTTGCTGAATAATAAATTCGGTATTAATAAATCTTTAGTTTTCTAACTTATAAACCTACGTGAATTGGACTAGCTTATCGCTAAAATATTAATGTGACCTCTTGCCACGACATTCTTCTCCCCAGATGCGCCGCCCGTTCTGCTGTACAGCTTCATCGAGCAGACCCTGCAGCCGGGACCAGCTGTGAGCCTCAAGTGCTCCGCTGCCGGCAATCCTACGCCGCAAATTTCATGGACACTGGACGGATTTCCGCTGCCATCAAACGGAAGGTAATTGAACTTGTTGAAAGGGGGCGAAAAGGGGGATGAAATGGGGCTGTAAGAGGGCGTATAAAGGGGCTGTGCAAAACAGGGTGGGGTTTCGTGATGGGCTTGGCAATGGCAAACGGCAGAGGCGGCGCTGCGGGCGCCCAGAAAAAATTTATCTCAACTGCGGCTCCCGACTGTGGCTGCGGTTGCATTTATTGCACTCGTTGTGTGTGTGTGTGTGCCTTCCGCTTTTCCCTCCATATTTTCATTTTTTTCTCCTTCTTTTTTTTTGCGCTTTCCTTTCAAAAACATTTCCCCACGAATATATAGAAAAACATATACATATATAGAAAGTGGCTGCCGACTGCCGCGCCTACAAAGGTGGGTGGTTTGGGTAGCCTTCGTCTGCTCCAGCGTTCATTCACTCCTGTGTAAATGTATCTGTATCTGAATCTGAATACATATATGTGTGCATCTGTGTTTGCGTCTGGCCCAAGGTTTCGACTTTGCCTTTCTATTTGTTAATTAAGCCCGGTCGGCCAAGCGCCGGCAGTAGCCTTACGCATTTAATTGCATTTTTAGCTGGCCCGCTGCCAACTAAATTGAATCGAATGCGGCTCTTTAATGACATTGACATTTGCATTGGCCGAATAAAAGCGAGGAGATCGCCTCAAATTGAATCCAGACTCCACAAATAGTTGACGTTCGGGCTCCAGTGTGCAGGCAAATAAAATGCAACAGCGAATCGATTGATTGGCAATTCGGTCTGCGACATTGTCAGTGGCATTCATTTGATTTTAATCGTACTTCCCCGTACCTGCTGGCAAACTCTATTTTCATCTTTTTTCCCTCCCTTTTCATTTGCAGTTCGTTGGCAGCTGCCACTAATTGTTTGAGTTACGTCTGTAATGATTTGCAAGTCAAAGTTTTTCGACCGCCCCACTGTTGACTTCTGTTGTTGATTAAAAATACCATCATGACCATCAGGAAAATCAGTAGCGTTCTATTTGCACTCGCTTTTTGGCTCTGACTTTGGCTTTGGCTCATTGCTTAGTGGAAAGCAGTAAAATAAAAACTAAGGCAACCGTGTCCTGATTGTTGTCCTGCGTCGCCCAGCTGTGCAATATTTTAATTAAAACTTATGCAATATGTCGAGAGCAGGAGACGAGATCCCATCAACTTGATAGGATAGTGGGATTTCAAGATTTCAAAGGGATTCGTTTTGAGGATACCTCTTAATTTTAGATAAATTATAGATAATATTTTAGATTTATGAGATTTTATTACATATTTATTAGAGTACTACAAGATGTTTTTTCTATAAACAAGGGTTGCAATTTTAGATAAAGTTACGTGTATAAAATCTGTAATTAGTTTATGACAGGAGATCGTCCTTAAAGGTCCTCAGTATTAACCGGAAGACATCAGGCTCCATTAGTCGTAAGCCATTTAAAAGTTCATAAAAATATGACTCGATTTTATGCATGTAAGGCTCTTGAAACTGCAACTTGGGGCTGTCGACGCCATCGCCATGAATTTGCTTCGTTCAAGTGGTCATCCTTGCCGGGTCCTTCGGTCTCTCTGACCACCACTCTCCCCGCCACTCGAGTGCAAAGAGGTCCAGGAAGATGGCTTGACCACAAGGCAAAATTGATTACAAAAATTTGTGTGTTATGTGGTCGGTGTGAAAATTTGCTTTCGGAAACTTGTGCGGACATGCAGACGCCGGTGGCTTTAATTTAAAAGTTATCTGAGCAACACAATTTTGACACATAATACCCGCAGGCATTATCCTGGCGTCGCTGGCAACCTAATTTGCCAGGATGCCAGCATCCTTTGCCATCCTGCGGAAATGCTCTTGCCGTTTGCGTTGTTATTGCCGAGTTTTAAGTGGTTTACATTATTCGGTTTAAAGGTATATCAACTTGGTAAGTGTATTTATTTAATACACAGACAAGTCGGAGTGGCAGGCAGACAGACAGACAAACAGGCAAGCGGAAAAGCGGGGGGGAAATGGGGAGTCGGAAAAGCTAAGGAAAAGCGGGGGGCAGACGCCTCGAGGCGGAAATTAAATGATTGCGCGCACGAGGTAACGCAACACTCAAACGCTCATTTTACGCCATTTTCAAAAGTTTGTCTGCGGCGCTACCAGAAAACTCAGGCCCACACAGTCGAGGGAGGAGGCGTCTTCCTCCCGTTTTTCGCCGGCATTTCCCCTCAGCTTTTCCTGTGGAGCTGTTAAGACGCCGACGTGGAGGCGTGTGTGCGTGATGCGTTTGTCTACAACTGCAGGCGTTATGGAAATGTGTGTAATTTTGGCCTAAATGAGAAAACGCTTAAGCTGCAGGAGGAGCGCTTTTTAAGCAATATAATGCCATGTGAATTAGAGTGAACCCTGTTTTTAATTAAAAACTTCAGCTCGACTGAAAGCTGTCTAATATAGTAGATTTATTTTTAAGATTCGTTGACAGCATAAAAGTATATATATTTTATAACAACACTTACATAGAAAAAATTGTAATTTAGAAACAAAAAAATTGTTAAAAAAATAATTTTATTTAATAGACTTTAGTTATTTAATTTTTTTTTATTTATTATAAATATTATGCAATTATAGGTATTGTTTTTTTAAAGCAACACATTTAAGTGATAAGTTTACAAATACACCCCTATGATGGTCCACCCTTATGCGCTTAATCTGTGCCTGCAAACTAACCTGATTGGGATCCAAGTGCAAACTCGATTCGAGTAAATTGAAATTCATAATTTTTCGTAAACTTTTGCCCCGAAACTTTTTGCCTTTGCCATGCGAGGGGCAAACTGCAAGTGGCACCTACAGAAATTCTTGCTGCTGTTTCCCTTTTTGGCTGGCTGGAATTAAGCCACCCACTGAGCCGGGCACTCACTCTGCAATCAGCTAAAACAGCACACAAAAGCCGCGCCAAGCTATTAGGTTTATATTGTTGCAGCCAAAGCGTTTTACGCTCCACACATATAGTACAAACACTGGCAAACATACACACACAGTTAAACTTCTGCAATGCCGTTTAAGCCGGCATGCGGATGTGGGGATGCGGATGAGGATGCGGATGTGTGCGACTTTGTTGCAATTTTGTCCTCGCCATTGTTTCAATGCGCTCAAGTGCTGCAGTCCACGACTGAGTGTCTCCATTTTTACCCCACCAGCTGCCAGCTTCGTTTTCATTTAACTACAGTTGCTGTTTTTACAAGCCTGGGCACACTCCATAAAGATTTTTCGGCTTGACTTGGCCACACTCTTTCTGGGGAAATCAGCGCTCGCTGTTCATTCATAAGCCCCCACGCCTCGGCCATTCCCCTTTTGGGCCGCAGGATGCGGCTGCTGCAAAAGTTAATTAAAATTGTAATTACTTTGCCTCGGCCATTATTGTTCCGGCTCCAACTCCGACTTCCGACTGCGGCCGTAATGCCAATTGAAAAGTTGCCACCGAGCCGGGGCCACAAACTAATGAGCCGGCGGGTGTGTGAGCTGGCTTAGATCTCCCAGTCCTAGTCCCAACCCGAACCCCAAACCCCAATCCCTATCTCAATCCCAGCCATATAAGATGCCGCAAAAGCCGATTGTGCGAGTGCCACATGGCGTATGCGTAACAATGTTGCCTGTAATTAATGTCTGTGCCAATAAAAGGAGGCGAGGCAAACAATGGAGCAAACTCAGAACTTAATGCCGACTTGAGCGCCTCCATGAAATCCTTTTTCCACTCATTATTTGTGCCGAGGCGTAACGGCCGCATTAAGTGGAAGTCGTTTCGTGGGCGTGGCACATGACATTGACAGCAATATGGAAACTATGCTAAGCCCCCCCCCCCCCCCCAACCGACAGCTCGACTGACAGCCTTCATTACGACTAAATATGGCAACGAAAAAATAAAGAAAAAAAATGCGAAAATGCGAAAAACTAGCGCAGAAATACGACAAAAACGAAATGAAGCCTACAGCCAAAAGGGATTTGGGTCAGGCTGCATTTTTGAAGTGTGCCTAGCTGATGAGTGTGCAAGTGCAGTGGTGTGTGTGTGTTTGGGTGTGGGTGTGGTGCGTTTAAATATGCAGCTTTTGCAGCTCGAAAACAAGAAAACAATTGTAGAACACCGAACACCCACCGCACATTGCGCATACGCCGCGTGCAACCGCTGAAAATCGCAACCAGCCCAATATTAATGTGTTCTTTGTGCTCTCATCCAAAAAACCTTCATCCTTTTTTGCCATTGCAGATTTATGATCGGACAATACATCACCGTGCATGGCGATGTAATTAGTCATGTTAACATAAGCCACGTCATGGTCGAGGATGGTGGCGAGTACGCCTGCAACGCCGAGAATCGAGCGGGCAGAGTGCAGCATGCGGCGCGCTTGAATATTTATGGTATGTTGTATCCACACTTAAAGTCGAGGCTTAGACATAGAGATGCACAGGGGAAAAATATTACTAAGAAATATTATTTAATATTATTTTCAAAGTTATTACTCTTCCTTTGTTAACATTTTAATTTATATACATTTAAATATTGTAAAAATAATTTATTTTAATTTAGGAAACCATTTCCTTATAGTCCCTTGGCAATACAAAATAATTTAGAAGCCCACTCGAGACTATTCTTGTACATTTTCCCTCTGTGCTGCTACAAATATGGCCAGCTACTTACATATGCACTTAAACGTTCGCCCAGCTGGAGGCTGGCTCCTCTTTCTTTTTGGGCATTTGCCTACTTTTGCTTGATTTTGTTTTACAACACGTTTGCGATGTTCTCAGTTCGGTTCCCTTCAGATCCTTTGGGCCGTTCCGCCTCCCCTACAAGTTTACTTTTGTGCCTTTGCAGCAGTGAAGTGTTGTTCGAGGCGCACACTTTTGTTGAACATGGCTCTCGGCTGCAGTGCTTTTCCCCTCACAAAGACCCTCCAATCTCCCCTCCCCCTTGACAGTCCAGAAAATCCACCCGAAAAGCCACCCAGTTTCCATTTTACCAGCTCCCAGCAGCACGCGCAACATCTGCCTTGTTTTTGCAAGAAATCAAATATTTTTGTGTCGCCAGGCAAACAAAATGGCGTTGCCAGCGAGAAGGAAACAGGAGCAGGAGCGGGAGCAGGAGTGCAAACACAAAACGACAGCGGCGGCAAAAACTGCGCCATGTTTACAAAGTTTTGCAGTGAAAAAGTTGAAAAATAAAGTCAAGTAAATTCACGAAAAATCCCTTCTCGACTAAACGATGCTCTGCTGGTTGGATACGGGAAAAAAGAAAAGAAAATGGGGGAAAATCTCAGTCCCTGTTCGACATTTATCACTCAAATCAAATAAACCAAGGGATGCCTTTTCCTTGGGCCAAAGTTAAAGACCCAAGTGATTCGGTATGATAATCAAATAAAAAGAAAAAAGTATGTCAGAAGCACTGCTCGTGCTACCTTCCTTGCTTCCTTCCTTCCTTTTTCAAGCCCTTTGACAATTTCCGCATACCCTGCCAGCATTGTTTGCCCACGGATCGCAAAAAGGAGCAAATGAATCCCGCTGCCACCATCATCATTTAGTTTAAAGCTCGGCGATGTCGCTGATTGCGCGACTTGGTAATGGCGGTGATTACAAAAATCTCCATCCCCTGCGCCGAAAACACGGACGCAGAGACCACGTATGACGTGCTCGAAAATTATGCATATTCCGCAGAAAAAAAAAACACTCAGCCCACGAGGCAAACCAGAGGCAACCGCTCCTTCAGCTCCTTCAGCTGCTGCCACCGACCGACAGTTGCTGCATTATTTCCTTCCACGTTCCCGAAAAGTGTTTTGGCGGAGGGCACGGGAACGGGCACAGGAGACAGGACGAAACCAGCCAGGATATGCATATTACATTGTGCTCCGCTTCCTGTTGTCTGCACAGAGAGAAATACTACCTATATTGAAGCTCATTGAGTGGATTTAAAACCATGATTTTACCGCCCTTGACTATTAATTTAATAGTTCTTAGATCTACTGTCTTTAAATTACCAAACATATTAACTTTCACACCACTATATTTAGAGTAACATTTAAGTTTCTATGTATCTTTAATATTTAAATCCATAACAATTTACCATTTTTTGGTTAATTAAATAATACTTTTTTTTTCCTGTTTAAAAAGTAATACAAAATATTTTAAGTCTTTTAGTTCGATTACATTTTTTTACAATTGTTTTTTTTTACTATATTTAAAGGTTTGGGATATTTTTTCCCAGCTTATCTGCTCCTTGTGGAGCCTGTACTTGCTGTTGTATGTGTAGTTGTTTACTGCATTATTAAAAAAGCAACGTGCGCGCAAATCTGTTAAGCATTTACATTCCCCCCCATAGCTCTCTATCGCAGCGCCCTTAACTCACCAACTGATGCCCACTTTTTCCGTGACAGGTCTTCCGTATATTCGACTGATTCCGAAGGTAACCGCCGTCTCCGGCGAGACATTGAATCTGAAGTGCCCGGTGGCCGGCTATCCCATCGAGGAGATCCACTGGGAGCGGGGCGGACGGGAGCTGCCCGATGATATACGACAGCGTGTCCAGCCGGACGGCTCGCTGACCATCAGTCCGGTGCAGAAGAACTCCGATTCCGGGGTGTACACGTGCTGGGCGAGGAACAAACAGGGTCACAGCGCCCGGCGGAGTGGCGAGGTGACGGTCATAGGTTAGTATGTGAAACGAAAAACTGAGCACCCCAAAGAAAACCCAGGAAAAACAAACAAAAAAACAAGTACAAAAAAATAGATGAACAAGAGGAGGTCGAGGTTGGTTTCTTTCACAGCTTTTTCAGCAACGATGACATCAAGCAGCGGGCCACGAAACGAAGTGAAAATTGCATTTTAATTATTAACAGCAAACTAAGTAGTTTCCTATGGCGCTTCAAGTTGTCCCAACCTTTTTGCCAACCTTTTTGCATAACTTTTTGTTATACTTTTTTCACTTTTTGCGATTCTGCTTAATTTTGTTTTGTTTCGGCTCTCAGCCGGTTGTGTGTATATGTTCCTTTTTGCCTCTGCCGTAATTAAATATGCGCAATAATCTAAGCTTAAAAGTTGGTAAATTAAAAAAAAAGGAAAAACGAAGAGGAAGAGGAAGCTGAAGGAGAGCAACGGCAAGCGGTTCCGTTTTTTTCATTAGTGTTAATGTTAATGAATTCGCGCCCTAATGAAGCGCTGTGCTGATTAAATTTTCATAAATCGCAAACCTTTTTGCCTGGCCGGCTCCTTCCGCTTCCCCCCCGTTGGCTCATCAATCCTTGGCTGATCCCTTGCAGTGCCGCCGAAACTCAGTCCCTTTCAAACGAGCATCCTGCAGCTGAACATGGGCGATCGGGCCTCGCTCACCTGCTCGGTGGTGAAGGGCGATCTACCTTTGACCATCAACTGGCGCAAGGACGGCCGCCCCATCGATCCCACCCAGCACATGTCCGTGAAACAGGTGGACCAGTACAACAGCATCCTGGTGATCGAGAACCTGGGCAGCGATCACACCGGCAACTACTCCTGTGTGGTGCGCAACTCGGCCGCCGAGGTGGAGAACTCGCAGGCCCTGCTGGTTAATGGTAAAAATAACGATCGACTTGAGTCCGAGCTAACCACTTATCCAGTTAGCCAGTAATCCAGTTATCCAGTTATTCAGTTAACCAGTTATCCAGTAATCCGTAATCCCGTTTAGTTGCAAGTAGTTGAGTTTCCTTTCGTATGCACTTTGATTCATGTACCATGTAACACAGAACCATTGAATTGCATATACATATACTTTATATCCTTGCTATCCTTTGTAAATGATGTTTCCACTTTCGGAATGTTTGTACAAGATTAAGTAGCGTTTTCATTCGAATGTGTTAACAAAACTGCGAAGGTTTACAGAGCGTACAAATTGACAATCGAGAATCAGCTATCGACCATCAAGAAACAACGTGGGAATCGCAGGTGTCGCCGTCTCCGCTCAAGGGTCTCCGCTCACCAGTGCCAATCTTAACCCGTTTCGCCTGATCTTTCCTCTTGCAGTGCCGCCGAGCATAGAACCGTTCGCCTTCCAGGAGGGCTTGGCCGAGGGCATGCGGACGAGGACCGTCTGCGGGGTGTCCCGGGGCGATCCGCCGCTGAAGCTGATCTGGCTGAAGGACGGTGACCCGCTGCCCGATCTTTTGGGGGCCAATGTCACCATGCTAGACCAGTACAGCTCGCTGCTCAGCATTCCGTCGCTGTCGGCCACGCATTCCGGCGAGTACACGTGCGTGGCCAAGAATCCGGCGGCCGAGATCAAGTATACGGCCCTGTTGCAGGTCAAAGGTAGCGTACTAGCGTACCCATCAACACACTTAAACATCAGACACACAAAGAGAAAAATGCAAAAATATCAGAGCCATTGGTAGTCGAAGTTATCAATAAATAAAAGTATTTCGTTGAAACTTGAGGGTTTCAAAACAATTATTGAACTGTTTATAAGTATGCAACAAGATTTGCATTTACAAGAAGAGGAAGGTAATAATAAGAAGATAAAATTAATTGCATACTTATAGGCGCAAAATAAATGTTTTCAAGTCCTTAGTGGCTTAAGATAAGGAATAAAAAATATATGTAAATAAAAATGTCAGAAATATGAATATATATATTTCATACACTTTAACGATTTTACCAGAAATGGCGATATTATTTCTCTTCACACACCATTACAAAAACACACGCATACAAAACTAAGCGAACTTCACTTGCCCCTCAATAACTTTTTGCTTTCCCGCTGATGTATTCAAGAACAGCTTCTTAATGGTATTTTCAGTTGTTGATGATATTTTTGGTTGATTTTTAACAACAAAGAATAATAATAGACTGATCCAGCTTTTTTGGAGCTCTCGATTAGCTCCGGCGTAACTGAACGTTGCCCAGCCCGAAGGCGCTTTGATTTTTTGACTCTCACTAAGAAAAAAACTCCCCATAACTCCATAAAAACGTACCGCTTAAAAACCCCGAAAAAACCCCTACTAATCTACAATTAAGAGTTCCCCGCCACCCTTAAGTCGCTTTGGCACGCTGTGGGTTTTTTTGACAACCGTCTCACCAGGTAAACCGTTTTAACTGCACTGCTTCTTATGCGCTTCGTAACCAAAAAATCTAACAAATTACATACGTATCAAGCTTATGAATATCTCTTTTGATTTGCTGCATATTATTTGAACCGCTTCTTAAACGACAAGTCGGATTTTCTAGATGCATAAGTTATGTATGTGCGCTCTCCGGGCGAAATTCAATTGGCGGTCCCTCATTTTCGAGAGCTCGGAGGGCGCACAGCATTCGTGATTAGCTGTAATTTATAATTTATACAAATACTCTTGCATAAACATGGAAAAATAAGCTGCTTTAAGATTCATTTGCCTTATTCGCTATATCCTTTTTTTGGTTGCCGGCCACTGGGCTGCTGCTCGGTCTGCAGGATAAATGCAGAGACTCCTCCGCTACCCTTGGCTCCTCTCTTCATTTTTGACTTGCAGCTTCCGAAAACTCAACTTCATCTACTATGCTCAATGTGCTGTGCTTAATTAACGAACGAATAAACAAGGCGAGCGCTGAAAAAGAATGAGTTCGCATAAAAAAGCCAACAATCCACCCAAAATCCGCCGAAGATGCTATGAAACTCGCGCTTATGCTTCAATTTGGTTTTGGCCTCTCTAAACGCTTACTATATTTCCACACCGAAAAAAATTAAGACATCATTTTAAACATCGAAAGCAATTTTAAAATCAATTTAATTTAAAATTTTGTATCCGAAGAATTTTAAATAATAATTTTTAATTAAATAAATACGATTTTTCGGACTGTAAATTTAGTTATAATTTTAAACAAAAAAATTCTTATAATTGGTTTTTTTGAAATTTAAAGATTCAAATGAGGAAAATAAAATTCCAGCTTTAATCGCACTAATATTTTTCGGTGTACAAACCCCTTTCGCTTGTGTGAGTGCCCGATTGCCTGTATAAGACTGTGTGTGTGAATGACAAAACGCTTAAACATAATCCCATTGCAGAGCAAAGTGAACTAAACCACAAAAATAAAGAAAATAAATTAAGGAGAACGAACCGAAAATAAATGGATAAGAAACTTAAAGCTTCGCAGTATTTGCTAATGTAGTTGAGAATGAATGTTTTTTATCTAGAGGCGGCCAGCGAGCTGCGCTTTTTGTTTCTGCATGCCGACTGTACATGGTAGAAATGCAATTTTTAGTTCTTCAGTTTGCTCTGTGCCATCTGCATGCGCGTAGTGCTGTGACAAATGAATTTTAATTTCCATTTATTTATGATTTGCTTGCTCTCCTTCTCGTTTCGTTTGGTTTCGTCCTCCTCGGTTCTTAAGCTCTGGTTTTAATTCGTTTTTGGGTTTTCCTCCTTTCACACACAGATTGCTCCGTTAAGCTTTTTCCACCCGATTTCGCCAGCCAGTCTCGGGGGTGGGCAATTATATTTATTTTCATTTGCCAAGCAAAGAAGAGCTTGACGTACACAGTTTTCCAAAAATTTAATTTATTTATTTTGCCAATGCCCCATTTCTATTTTCCATTTTCCCGGGCTGACGCTGCTGTTGTTGTGTGCAAAGATTTTTTCCGTATTCGAATTAGACACGCTGTCCCCCAGAAACCCCGCTTTGTACTATGCTAAATAATCCCCGAGAAAAAAAAATACCATCATAACCAGAAATCATTTTAATTAATACTTTGCCCTGGGCCAGATGTTAATTTCATTTGGAGCTCTATAATTTGCTCCTTGTTTGGGTTTAATTTTTAATTAATATTTTTCATTTCGTTATTGCTGCACAAACAAAGGCTGGCAATTAAATGCAGCTGCTAAGTAAACAGTTTATAATTTATTGAAAACGCCAGTCCACTGAAATGGACTGGCGGTGCTTTTTTTGGGGGAGATTTTTATTGAAATCCCATTTTATTGTTTTCGCTTTTTTCGTGTTTTGTTAGCTGCGTGTTCAACTATAAAACTCACACTACGTTCACATTTATGTTGCGCATTCTATAATTTCTATGCAAATATATTTTCCATTTCGCTTCTGGCATGCCTTTGTTATTTAATTTATGCGCCGAATATACCAGAACATATTAAGCCTTTTTTGCGATTTTTTCGAACAACAACCATCAAAGTACCGTGAGGCACAGAGCGTGGGCGAATCCAAGAAAACACACAAAAGAGAAAGCGATTAATTTGAATAATCGAAAAAGAAATAAAAATAAAATCCTTGCACACCAACAAATGAAATTATAATTAATTTAACCCACGGACATTCCTAAACGATTCCCCCCAAAACATGAAAACCTGAAAACCAGAAAACCTGAAAGAGTAAACATTAATTTTTGTTCCATTTTTGACTGAGTTGCATATGAAATTCTTTTTGTATTTGATTTTGAAAGCAAACCACCCAAAAGCAAAACTATCCTTTTGTATATTAGTTGAAAAGTTCCTACTATATTGCTACCACTATTCAACCAGTTTTTACATTTGTGCTAGGCACAATGAAAATCTTAAGATCGTAAACAGCAAAATTCTTTTATGCCGTTTTTTACTTTGCCAGAAATCTTCACTTTTCCTCTCTGTCTCTGTCTCTCTCTCTCTATAACTCTCTCTAAGAACCATTACTCTTACTGTATGTCTTAGCAGTTTTCATTTGACTTATTCGTTCTGTGCTCCCAGCCATTTTCTAAGTAAGCTAACTAACTCTTCATATCACGCATACGCCCCATAGTGCCGCCTCGCTGGATTGTCGAGCCCGTGGACGCGAATGTGGAGCGCAATCGCCACATTATGCTGCATTGCCAGGCGCAGGGTGTTCCCACGCCCAGTATAGTTTGGAAGAAGGCCACAGGTAAGACTCTTTAAATTTAAAATAGTAATAAGTAAAGAAAAGTTAGTACTTTTCTCTAAGTTTATAGTTTTAAATGTAGATTTTCTGTATTCTGGTAATTAGGTAAATATTTTAAATCCAAATTAAAGTTATTTATGTTGTTCAATTGTTAAAAAATAATTTAGATAGTTTAATTTTTAAAAAAATATTAAAATTATACAAAAATGTATTTAAAACAAATTATTTATTTTATATCTGAAATAAAGTTATCAATTTAAAATTAAAAAAAATATATTTTGATAAAAATATTTATTATATTTTGAGTGCAGATATCGCAACAAGATTAAACCACTTTCCACTGTTTATCACACGACACTTTACAGGCAGTAAGTCGGGCGAGTACGAGGAGGTTCGCGAGCGTCCCTTCACCAAACTCCTGGGCAACGGCTCCCTGCTCCTGCAGCACGTTAAGGAGGATCGCGAGGGCTTCTATCTGTGCCAGGCCAACAATGGCATCGGCACCGGCATCGGAAAGGTCATCCAGCTGAAAGTGAACTGTAAGTATTTCGGCGAGGTTGAGCAAGCTGCTCTGGCAATTTGGTTAATTGCTCTGCCCTGAGGCCCTGCGGGAATCACCGCCGTAATTAAAATGGGCGAAATGCTTGCCACTTTCAGCCTCGCCGTACTTCTCCTCGACCTCCCGCTCCGTGATGGTGAAAAAGGGCGACACGGCGCTGCTGCAGTGCGCCGTTAGTGGGGACAAGCCGATTAACATTGTTTGGATGCGCTCGGGCAAGAACACGCTGAATCCATCAACCAATTACAAGTGGGTGCACTGGCTTGGATTCAGGCGGAATGAAACTGAATCCTTCTTTATTCCCTTTCAGGATCTCGGTGAAGCAGGAGGCCACGCCGGACGGAGTATCTGCGGAGCTGCAAATTCGCACCGTGGATGCCACCGACAGTGGTCCGTACTTCTGCAGGGCCAGCAATCTGTACGGGAATGATCAGCAGCTGGTGCAGCTGCAGGTCCAGGAGCCACCTTTGCCGCCCAGTGTCCTGGAGGCGGCGATGATCAACAGCCGTTCGGTGAACATCAAGTGGCAGCCGAAGACTTTGGGCACCGGCGATGTGACCAAGTACATAGTGGAGTTCCGCGAGGCAGATCGTAAGTAAAAAAGTCTTTTTAGTAGCTACAGATATGATATACATAGGTATCACTTACCATTTACCATTTAAACAAGGCTCTCTCCCACCAGCCTTGTTTGTGGAGCAGTGGCAACAGATGGAGGTCAAGGATCCGCCGCATTTCAATGCCCTGATCGAGAACCTCAAGCCGGCGACGCGTTACGCCTTCCGTGTGATTGCCGAGGGTTCGGCGGGACGAAGTGCACCCAGCCAGGAGCTGATCGTTCGCACGGAACCACAGCGACCCGCAGGACCGCCCCTCAGTCTTTCGGCCAGACCGCTGTCCTCCACCGAGCTGCTCATCAGCTGGGTGGCTCCGTTGCCGGAACTGCGACACGGTGACATCCAGGGCTACAATGTGGGCTACAAGTTGTCCAGCTCGGGGAATACGGCCTACAACTTCACCTCCGTTTCCGGGGACTACGATGGCGGCAATGGAGAGCTGCTGCTCAGCGGACTGGCCAAGTTCGCCAGATACACGGTGGTGGTGCAGGCGTTCAACCAGGTGGGACCGGGACCCCTGTCGGAACCCACAGCCGCTCAGACAATGGAAGATGGTAATAAATGGGATAATCTATATTATTTCTGATTTTATCTCTCTCTTCATCTAGTTCCCAGTCGCCCGCCGGAGGATGTGCGCTGTGCCGCCCTCTCATCGCAATCGCTTCAGGTGTCCTGGCAACCACCGCCAATCTACCACACTAATGGCCTGCTGCAGGGATACAAGCTGATATTTGAGCCCATCATCGACGATATTCAGCCCAGCAAGGATGAGGTGGAGTCGCGCAAGACAACGGCCCTCACCATGGTGCTAACGGGATTGCGCAAGTATACCAATTACAGCATTCAGGTTCTGGCCCACACGCGAATGGGCGATGGGGTGGTCTCGAAGCCATTGTTTTGCCACAGCGAAGAAGATGTGCCCGAGGCACCGGCGGACATTAAGGTGGTATCCAGCTCATCGCAGTCCCTGTACATCTCCTGGCTGCCGCCTACCGAACCGAACGGGGTGATCACCAAGTTCAGTCTGTACACGCGAGTGGTCAACGGTCGCGAGGAGCTGAACAACGAGAAACGGAGTCTGCCGTCGCAGCAGGCCTATTACGAGGCGAAGGGTCTGCATCCGCACATGGAGTACCAGTTCTGGGTGACGGCCAGCACTCGAGTGGGTGAGGGTAAGAGTTCGCGGGTGTCCTCCCAGATCACCACGAATCGTGTGCCCGCCAGGATTATATCCTTCGGTGGTCCAGTGGTCAGACCCTGGAGATCCACCGTGACGCTGCCCTGCACGGCGGTGGGCAAACCGAAGAGGGAGTGGTTCAAGGCGGACGTGGCCCTGCGACAGGGTGGCATGCACAACTCCCAGCTGCTGGACAGCGGGGATCTGATCATCTCCAGCCTGCAGCTGGCCGACGGAGGCAACTACAGTTGTCAAGTGGACAACGGCATCGGAACGGATCGTCTAACGCACACCCTTATGGTGCAGGTTCCGCCCACAGCGCCCGTCTTGTACGTAACCAGCGCCACCTCGAGCAGCATCCTGATGCACTGGAAGTGCGGCTTCACGGGCAACGCACCCATCACCGGCTACACATTGTTCTACCGGAGGACCAATGGAAACGCAGAGGAGATGCAGTTGTCGCGACATGCCTCCAGTCACGAACTGAAGGGCTTAGTGTGTGGCAGCACGTACCAGATCCACCTGAGTGCCCAGAACAAGGTGGGCACCTCGCCCACCAGCACCATGCTGCACGTGCGCACTCAGGGTCAGTCACCTGGTCATCCTGCCTCCACCGCCCTTCTGGCCCCCAACTCGACCTCGCTGCTGGTCCGATTGCACTCCTGGCCGGACAATGGCTGTCCCCTGCTGTACTTTGTCCTGCAGTACAAGGCGGTGACCGAAGATCCGGACGCCGAATGGGTGCTGGGTGAGTTTTACCATGCAAATTTAACCGTTTGCTCAATGTCCTGTTAAGGTTATAGTTGGTTAACTGCCAGAGACAAATTGAACTTAAACATATCATCTAGTTAAGTTGTTTCTGACAGATAAACACTAATATAATATTGAGTAGCTGAATGTTTTTGAAAAATCAATCTAACCCTACGATAACAGTTAACTTGACATTGAGAAATCGACGCTAAAAATTTTGAAAATGATGTATTTTATTTCCTTTTTTTAAGAGTCTTATAAATTCAACATCTCCTTATTTAATTATTGCTAAAAACTCCCCCCTTTTCAGTATCAAATGCCCTGAAGCCGCAACGTCGCATTGTGGTCAACAACCTGAAGCCATCGACCCTCTACCAACTTCGCATGGAGGCGCACAACGTGGCCGGGATCTCGCAGGCGGACTTCTCATTTGTGACCCTGACCAAGGACGGAGATCCACCGCCGCCGGAAATCGTGCATCGTGGCCATCGCGGTCAGACCACGGTGATTTTCGCCAATATGAACCTGCTCATCCCCAGCATTGCGGCCGTATCGGGAATGTTCTGCACCATCATCATGGTCATCGTCTGCTACCGACACAGTAAGCATAGCAATAAAGTCTTAACCACATTCAATGACCCACTAATTGACTCAGTGCTTAAAAATGCACCACCGCACGCAGAGCAAGCCAATCACATTCAAAAGGAATCACTCGAGAATCGAGCCAACTCAGAGGCTGCCCAGCGGGAGCGCTATTATGCCACCATTCACAAGGTGTCCATGCAGAACAACGATAAGATTCCAGGTGAGTGTTTGGCGGCTAACAGGGGTGTCACAGAAATCTCAGGGATATAAAAAACTAAAGCTACAAAAGATAATATGTATATATTTTAAAATATATTACGATTATGGTGATAAACCTAAATTTAGAAATTTCTTGAATATTTAAAAAAAACTAAGGGTTCAACGTAAATTTATAAATTTTTAAAATACTTTAAAAAAAATTTTTAAAAACTAAAATTTTAAATTTTTTAAAAATATTTAAAAAGTTGTCCAAAATTATAAATTTCTAAAATATATTAAAAAAAATTTTAAAAATCAAATATTTTAAATTGTTAAATATTTTATAGGTTTTATAGGCTTAAAAACATAATAGAAAGATAATTAATTTTCGTTAATTACTTAGAAATTTTCATTCATATCTAAGGGAAAAAAAAAATTCACTTGAAAATCAACTGGTTATTCCAAGAATCGATTCCTTTTAACTTCTTAAGAGACATCCTGACTGACTGACTCACTGACAGGGAAATCCTTGAGATTTCTGTGATGACTAGCTGTATTTTCCACTCGATCAGCACCGCTCACCGCCCGAGGTCTTTTCACAGAAACCTCCGAGGACATCTCGCCGTACGCCACCTTCCAGCTATCGGAGGCTGGGGGCAACATGTCGCAGCCGCACCACGGCGGCCCGGCCAACACGCTGCTCCACTCGTTCATGTACCACGAGCGGGCCTTGGCCGAGGGCTGCTCGTCGCCACCACCAGCCGCGGTACTGAACCCACCAACCACCACCCATCACCACCACCACCACCAACGTCCACTAAAGACAATTCATAATTATTATCAGACCTCACCGTTCCATAATATCGTGCGTTTGTTTATTCATTTCTTTGATTTAGCTCTCTCTCTCTACTGTACTCTACTCCTCCATTGATCCGTGTGGTCCTGCCACAATTAGTGTTTTCCTAAGTGTACTACGTGCTTTTTATGTTGTTCTCTGCTCGTCCATTTGTTTGTGTTTGCCCTTCAGTTGACGTTAATTGCAATGCCGTAAATCATGCGAAGGGGATCACGACTCCCCGGATCCATGTCACCAGTCTGCCAATCTTCAGTTCTTACCCGTTACCCTTTCTTTTGTTCGAGAAGCGTTCCATCCCAGGGCGCTTTTGTAGTCGCTAGCTGCCTCGTAGCCGCAGGCAGTTGCAGATCCAGACTAATTTCACGCTCTGTTCCATGTGCAGTCCAAGAACCGGAGGCGCCACTCGAGGAAGACGGAGCCGGAGAGCGAGGAGTCGGAATCGGACCAGGACCAGCTGACCTCCAGTCGCACCGAGTCCTCCAACCAGCACGAGGGCAAGATCAAGCACAGTAAGTCCAAGTCGAGGGAAACTTCTGGGCCCAAAAGCCCTTCGATCAGATCATCATAAAGATATGAAGTACTGTTTCAGTTTCCATCTGCGGTGAAAGCTTTAAAAACAATTTATTTAATACAATTTTGGTATAAAATGAATAAAGCTTAACCTTTAAAATATTCCTGTGATAATTGTAGTTAAGTTATATTTTTTAAGATTTTTATAATTGAGTAAAATAATTTTTACTTTGTACTTTAAAATTTGTTTGTTTGTAATAACCACTTTGAAACGGCTTTCACTGCAGATTTTCCTTGTTCTCAGTTCCCAGGCTTTCTGCTTTAGTTTACTTTAGCATTTAAAGTAAACTGCCCGCTGAACTCTCTTTTTGTGTTGCTTTGTTTTTGCAGACTCTAGACTAATACAACACTTTCCAAACCACAATATCTCGATAACATATCTGTAGTAGGCCAATCAGACACAGCACCAAAAACTCTACACCAACAACTAAGATCAGGCCAACAAATAAGACTAAGCCACCCGATTTGTAATTTGTAATTCGTAATTCGTAATAGTAACAAATAAGTTAGCAATAAGTATGTTTTTACTTAGCGTTCCCCCCAGCCAAAAAAAGAACTCTCTATCAGCCCGCTCTTTATTTTTCTGTTCTTTTCTTCCCCACTAACATCTCCGTCTGCGCTGCGAACCACCACCATTGATATTGATCCGTTGATCAAACAATCCGTTGCTGTTGCGAATTGCGAAATGGCGATATATTGTTGTGATTTGTCATTTGTCGCAGGCATCATCTACCACGGAGCACAGTCAAGCACCTCCTCCGATCTGTCACCAATGTCCGAACAGAAATCATTGCCCCGCCGCGGTCGCTCCAGGTATCATCATCAGCAATATCAGTTTTCCACCAATACCACACCGCGCCACCACAACAGCAACAAAATGAACAACAACACCACCAGCAACACGAACACCACAGCCACCAATACGACAGCCACACCATCGACATCGAGCAATTCGAACAAAATTCTATCGCCGCGCGGCGGAAATCTGAAATCCATTTCGAGCACCTTCAAATCGCAAGACTCCATACAGTGCCACATACCCACATTGGTCAAATCGCCATCGATCAGTACACAGCAGCAGAAACAGTTTCACAAGCAGCAGTTGCAGGGCAGTAGCAATAATCCCCAGCATAGTAGCACCTCCAATTCGAACAGTAGTAGCTTGAAGCAACAGCAGCCCCTCCTGATCACGCCCAAGCTCCATCAGCTGGACGGGGCCAATCCCGGCTGCCAGGAGCTGATGGGGCTGGACGGGATCGGCAATGGCCACAGCCCGTTGGTAGCCTGCATGCCGCCCTCCTCACAGTTCCGCCCCATTCCCCACAAGTCCATAATGCCCGCGCATGAGCCACCGCACCACCACACGACCCACCAGCAACCACATCCCCACCAGCAGCAGCAGCAGCAGCCGCAGCAGCATCCGGGCACGCTGCTCAATCCCTCGACGGCCATGCTCTCCTCCAAGTTCTTCACAGCGCCCACGCTGCCCAAATAGGATACGGCCAATGGGGGGAGTGAATACGTTGGTGGTGCCATGGAGGCCATGGACGGTTTCGGCTACGACAGCGGCGAGATCTCCTGCACCTACATGGACCCGATAGATCAGACATGAGACCTGGCCTACGGTGAGGTGTGCGGTCCCCCAGAGGGAGCCCGTTAAGGTAGCTTTTCACGACAAGGTTGCTCAGCTGAGATAGGGCTATTGCATTTACTAGATGAGTTTTATAATCCGAAATAATCTTTATACAAAGGTGCCTAAAAGTATGCCTTGAAAAATATAAAACATAAATCGTAGCATACTTTTAGACACCTTTATAATTTTTCGAAATCTACTTGAGATCCCATTCATAACAGAAACCAAGAGCAACCCTCAACTGATAAGCCAGGTCGTGAGAACTGTGCCCACCCACGCACACCCAACCACACAACCAGACTAGAACTACACCACTAGGTCTTTAACCGAATGAATGCTTGAATGCTGTGGTTGCAATCCGAAAAAAACTCCAACTCTGGACCCTTTCTTGTACTTGCACCCCCTCACCCCCCAACGATTGCCACCCACCACCCTCCCACCCCCCGAAAAAAAACACGCATCCAGGGCCGGCATCCTGCGCACGCTGCATCCGCTCCAGCTGCAGGCCGAGTGCACCACAGGCGCCTTCCATCGCACCGAGGACGGCGGCCTGGGCGAACGGATCGAGCTGGCCGAGGTTGAGGTCGATGTGGACACGATTAAGAAGCTGAAGCTGGGTCAGAGGTCATCGCTCTGGTCGCGACCCTCCTCCACCACCTCCCAGCTGCAGCAGGAGCACCACCAGCAGCAGCAGCAGCAGAAGCATCACCAGCAACAGCAGCAGCAGCAGCACCACCAACAGCAGCAGCCGGCACCACAGCAACCACACAAACGAGCGCATTCAAAGTCACCGCAGCCACAGCAACAGCAGCCATTGCAACAGCAACGCCAACAACAACATTCACCCGCTCCTGGCCAAAAATTGCTTAGCGAGAAATCGGATTATTCGATATCCGTCTGAGACATTGGTAAGATCTGATCGCAAGATCAGCAGATAGGATGAGGCCAGGCCCCCCGATAGCCAGAAATTTAGTAACAGCAGCCGGGCCGTTTTTGTACATTTTTATAATGCATTTGTTACCTAACCACCCAGACCCAGCCCCCGCCCCTCCACTCCACCACTTTCGGAACAGCCCTGAACCCAGTAATACCCTCCTGCCCTCTCAAAAAAAGAAAAGAATAACACTCAGTAAACTTTCGGACAATCAGTATCAAAATTCTGCACCAACCATCCAAAACCAAAACCAAACATACCGAATCAAAACACTTCCCATTATAAAACTCCTGCCCGTATTTATAGAGGTCATACTACATCTAAGTATTAACGATTGTGCATGCTATAATCCCACGTATAAGTATGTGAATGAATATGGCATGTGTCCAAAAAAGAACCCAGGTCAGTTGTCGAACTTCCAGAAATGTTGTATGTATATATACTAACGTAGTCTCTTAAGTATCCGTAACGACTAATGCGTATATCACTCGAAACTGTAACTCAAACTACTAACTGCAAAACTATCGCAAACTATCGTATCGTATCGAATCGAACTGTTTTTCGTATCGTATGTAGAAAGGATGATCTTCTAAGTGTGGGTGTCTCGAATAGAAATGAGTGTTTGGCCTATACATTGTACTACTCCTACAGTAGATCTATAAGTTTTGGGTTCGTAGTGCACCAGGGCAATGAAACGAGGAATTTAATCTTGAAATTTCAACTAAACCAAAAACTCAGATATATGCTGTGTACAAATTTATATGAATGTATATTTAAATGTGTCCCCGTGTGCGTGTCTACCTTATGAGACCGACAGTCGTGTGCTCATGTATATACGATATTATATACCGAGATATACAATTGAAAAGAATACTCATCTAGTTGTTAGCGAATCGAATCCCCGTACACGTAGAGTACTGAGCATATTTTGTAAATAATCAAAAGTAAACCCTCAAAGGACTGACAATGTTGCATGACTCCGCTGAGAGAACTCACACAGAAACCGAAACCAGAAGTAAAGCCACAATGAAAATGTTAACTAAATGTATTCGATATAGCCGATGTACACACACACTCGAATATGTCGCCAGCTGAATTTGAATTCAAAGCAGTATTCATAGAAAATATGACATTATAACGCAGTAACCACACTTTAGTGTTTCCATTACAATAAACTGTCATTCGTCGAGTTGTAGATAAATGTTTTTAAAAACGAAATAAGGAAAGAAACCAAAATGAGCCTGTAGGAGAATCAAATACAAGTCGTAATCAAATTTCGAATTATTACAAACACTCAATCAAGCAGCAGAAAAGGAAAAAAACGAAAGCCAAGTTAGAGGAGCAGACAAACAAACTACAAATTAATATAACTCTTAGTTCGTATCGAATAATCCAAATAATATGAGTACATAGCTGTATTTTAAACTAGCCTACAAAAGCATAAGGAAACCCATTAAACAGTCATATAAAGTCGAGGAGGAGCAGAGATGCGAATCGAACCCGTTTTGGAAACCATGTGCCAAAATTTGTTTTTAGACAAAGCTCTCTTAAATTACGAGTAAACAATAAATAATGCAAGCCATGAAAAGCGAGTAAAGCGAGTAAATAGCAGCCATGAAATATGAACATACAAATTAGAGACACAGAATCCACAAAATAGAGTCGCAGATTAAGGTGTTCACTTGGGGGAATTTATTGAGCCCCAGCGCTATTCATTTGTCTCTCATTTCAAATAAAACCGAAATTCACGAGCCAGCAGCACTCTTTGTTTATATAGCGATTGCGGCAGTAACGCCGCAGCGATTTTAGTCGATTTTTATATGCATTTATTTGTACGAAGCAATGAAATGGTTTATTACATTTAACATCGAATTTTACGAATTTATTAACAAAACAACAGCAAGTTGCGACTGCAAGGAGCAACCTCACAGCAAGTCTACAAATCAAAAGAAGAAATTAACTTAATAGATCACAATCAAAACGAGAACAAAACCAAGTACTTATACGAGAGGAAGAACAATTTTTATGTTTTACATATAATTAGCACAACAACTACAAAATAAAAACTATTAATGTAAAAACAACGGCATTTAAAAAATATAAGAAATATTTAAAAATAACCAAACAGTTGTTTTTCTCTGGGTTCTGATAGTTTTTTCAAAAGGTAAGATGAAGATAATGTTAAACTATATTAGGCTGCCCCGTTTTTCTAACTAAGTAGAGTTTTTCGAATTTTTTCTATCCAAAAATGGTCCCAAATCAGAAGTACGTACTGTTTTGAACAGCTAACAAACTAAGAAATGGATCCCCATCCCTTTTTGGCAGATTTAGAATAAATTATTTTTCTGCCAATTTCAAAATTGTAACTTTGCCAAAAAATGTGCCAAATCAATAGTACATACTGTATTGAACAACTAACACACTAATACTTTGATCGCCACCACTAATTTTGAGAACGAAATTACAAATAAAACACACGTTACAATTTTAATATAATATTTTTAATTTTTTTTGGATTTTTCTTTATGTGCACACTTAGGGTATAAAATGGATTAGGGATAATACTGAATGATGCCAATTACTCACACTGAAATCCGAACGGGCAGAGCCAGGGGCAGTGCTCGGGATCGTCGGGTATCGGTGTAGGACCTGGAACGAGAACGCCCATGAGAACGACCGCGCGAGTGACCACGGGAGCGACCGCGGGACCTGGAGCGATCCCGCTTGCGGTCCTCCCGAACGTGCCTCCTCCTGGGCATGATCTCCTCCTTCTCGGCGAGAATCAGCTCGCAGTCACTCTGGCCGGAACTGGAACTGGAAGATGAGCTAGAGTGATGGTGATGACCACGATGTTTGCCTCCCCTGTGTCGCCTTTTACCTCCATCGGAACTTCGGTGTTTGGACTTGGTCTCCTTGGTGGAGGCCTGAGATTCCTGCTCCTTCTGGATTTGCTTCATTACATCGTTCAGCATTTTCTGAGCCATATTGGCCTTACGGATGAGCTTCTCCAGCGACGGGGTGGCCATGTCCTCCACTTCCACCGGCGTGGCACGTGGCAATTGGCCGCGGCACCCTTGACATGCCTCGGGCATTGGATTTGCCGCAGTTTGCTCACGTGCCGCGTTATCAGATTGCGACATTTTCGCACTAGTTTACACCTGCCTCGATAAGAGATTCACTTTACACTTTGCTCTCTGGATTTATGGCTGCTGCTGGTCTGCATATAACTGTTGCAACTGCTGGTATTGCTGCGGGAACTACTGTTGTTGCTGCGGGAACTGTTGATGTTGCTGCTGGAACTTCTGCTTCACTGGAACACTTGATTTCGACTGGCTTCTCTGGCATTTAGCTGGTCAGCTTTTATAGGCAACTTTGGCGCCAAGCTTATCGCGACTTTCAGCTTGTAAACATTTGCATTTGTTTATCAGACACATAATTATACAAACGTGCGATTAAGGTGACGTCATCTTGGCTATTTATAGACAAAGCGCTTTCATGGGATTGGGAAAATGCTTCTAATAATCACGTGTTTTAAAGGTTACATAATTTTAGAGGTTACCTTAATTTTAGGTTACCTTCACACCTCAAAAATATTTCGTTACCACATGAAATCGGTCAATTTCAAAATACAAGAAATATAGTAGGTTTAAGTTATCATTTAAGAAAGAGACGAAATACTTTTTTTAACCAAATAACATAACTACTAATGTATTAAAATTTATTTTAAAAACTTAATGACGTCATTACAATATATTTATTGCATGGAATTGTGAAATACGATTGATCACATGATTATTTAATGTAATTTATGATTTCGCCTGGAAACGTAACCTCAAATATTTGATTGCAAATTGTACTAACAAGTTTTCTTTATATGATTTTAGCAAACATATCAACAAATAATAGTTACTTTTAGTACTTAGACATTAACATTTTTAAAAATAATGTATTCTCAAAAATTTAATTCAATTTTAAATTTTTTATACATTTTATAAAGTTTTTAGAAATTAATAACATTTTATTTGTTCAAAAACATGTAATACAACCTTTTAAATTTTCATTAAATGTATACAAATTAAAAAAAAAATATATAAAATTTTAGAACTTTTTATAATATCTAAAAGTGGAAAAAATCTTGCAATGGAATCGGGCTATTACAGACAAAGATAAGATATTGTATAAGACAGAACGGTATTTAATCTGTAAGTTGTTTGGTATTTTAATAATCGGGTTTGAAAAGGGACCGCCAACAATATGCTGCCGATCTCAAAACCAGTTTTTGTTGTTTCTGCTTAATAAGCGAAGAACTTCTAAGTAAGTGTTAAATTATTACGAAAAACATTTGTTTTCTGAAATAAAAGCCAACTAAAAACCTTATAAAGATATACGAATTTTGAATTTCTTCTTAAAGATACTTTTCATGCAACCGACAGATACTTTTAACAGCAGCTAAGACATAACAGTCAGATACACCAGCCAGTTAACATAGTGAGAGAGGGTAATGCCCGGTTTTGGTATTTTTACGTTACATTTATTCGGTTTCTCTAAAAATTCAAAAATCTATATAAGCAACCAGCACCTTATTCTCTCTGTAATTTTTCGAGAGAGCGCTGCAGCGCGCGCTGTTTTCGGTTCCTATTAAAAAATAATTTTAAAGAATTATCAATAATTCCTTAAAGCCTGCGGAGTTGCGGCATTCGAACCGATATTTGCGGAGAACCGAAAAGAAAATCGTCGTGATAGTGAGTTTTTGTTCGCCTCCATAAAATCAACAAAAATATGGATACTTAAAAGAAGTATAACGCTGCATATTGTGACTTTGTAAATATAAATCGATTTAATTAATATTTAAACTTGTTGTTTTCCCCGAGTGGGCGCGTTTTGTTACTTAGTTGCTTGTCGATTTTCGTTTTTCCGACTTTCCTGCGCGCGGAACGGGTTTTTCTCCACTGAAGCCTTGCGGTGTTTTTGCTCTCAAGCAACGCAAAAAAAAAACAAGGCTGAAAAACTAAATTAAAGCGACAGGCTGGCAGTTGCGGCAAATTAATCGATGTGCGGCATGGACTTTTAATTCGCAGATTCATCATCGATTTTTCCTTTGAGCTCAGCTGCAGTGCGCTAGTGTTGGTCCTCGCGTGTGTGTGAGCGTGTGCGAGTCCTGGCAATACAAATAAACAGTTGAGTTAGGTAAACGGAACCATAAAAGGAAGTGAATAAAAAGAGAGAGATAGGAGAGGGAACGACAGAATTGGACGAGTCCTTGAGTGATCCTTTTTCTCCAGCTGCAGCTGTCACGAAAATTCGCGCGAGTGTGTGTGTGTGTGTGGGAGAGAGAGAACGAGAAGACCGGTGATAATTTCTCTTCCTTTTATTCTCCGTATTTGTGCATTCAATTTGCACAAAACCCAAGCGACTCGCCAAATTCGCAAATTTCCGTCCGCGAATTGCCATCCATTATTTTGCACTCCCTCCAAGAGAGCGAGAGCAATAATAGAATTATCAGGCAGCGTTGAAAAATAACACAAAATCGAGGAACAAAAAAAAGAGAATGCCCTGGGAGGCCGTAATGCCGCGACCCTCTGACATTTCCATCGTCTTCGTCGCCCACCAAAGGAACAACAACTGAGCAGCAAAAACAACAAATCGACAAACAAACAAACAAAACAGCGAACGAGCGAATCAACGAACGAAACTCCAGCAGCCTCAACCGCTAACACAGTTTTCCTCCTTTAACTCCAACTCCGTGGGTGAGTAAATACAGTGGAACTCGAGAAAGACGAACCTTTAGGATACCAAATTGATTCAAGTTTAGAGTTCTTAAACTATTATCATATCTTTATCATATCATATTTGGAGCTCAGCCTTTTAATATAATCATTAGTAGACACTTTTCTTTATAAAAGACCTAAAAGACTCCTCCAATAATTGTTTTCGTTTTTTATTGAATATTTTTTTAAGATATTAGTTACGGTAGAAAGTCCATACAAAAATGTTTAATTTTTTATTATTTTATTAAACAATCCAAAATATGCTATGTCCCATATATAATACTAATAATAACAGTAGACACTTTTCTTTATAAAAGACCTAAAAGACTCCTCCAATAAATGTGTTCGTTTTTGATTGAATATTTTTTTAAGATATTAGGTACCGTAGAAAGTCCATACAATACATGTTTCTATATCATTATTTTATTAACCAATGCAAAACATGTTACTTCCCAAATGGTAGTTCAATTTAATGAATCTCCACCGTAAGTCTTTGGCGGGTAGAAAGTGGTTATCGAATATGAGCTGCGTCTTAAGCTGAAACCACATCGCCACATTGGATGGCTGAGGGGGTGGTTGTGGTGGGTCAGAGGTGGCAGGCCTCATGTCTTGGCGTCGTGTGGCTTTGGTTTTTAGCTGAAATTAAAAAGGTCAGGACCGTCCGACTTGGGGCTTCCGGATTTAGTATCCTAGCCACGTCGTCCGCTTCATTATGCAGCGTTAACTTTGTATGTATATTCATGTGGCAAGCGATGAATATAATTTCAGTTGCATGACTTCGCCGATAATCGATTTTGAAGCGACGAGGCAATCAGGAAGAGTGCAATTTGATGTCAGTCCGTCATTCAGTCAGCCAGTCACTCAGTCAAACAGTCACAACCTGACACACTGGAAAAAGTTATGTTGCGAAATGGGGGTCAACATCGATTTAGTCTTCGTTTTGATTGACTTTTTTAGTAATACAGCGCTACGATCGTATATCGCTTTATAAGAAACGATTTGTTTCTAATGACTTTTAAAGTTAGCCATATTTTATGAATGGTCTAATTTTTCCCGGAGTATTCCGGTCTGCTTAAGTGGCGTTTACCATATTCATAAGCCCCGATTGATGGAGCAGCGGACATTGCAACCGTTACTCCATAATGCGACAATTTGCGACTTGGAGTTGGGGGAGGGGATGGCATAATGGAGAGTGAGCCGAGGAAAACGCTAATTAAGCATCAATTAATGCAGTTTCCGCTGAGAGTCGTAAGAAACAGGCCTCCGTTCTCGTGCTTTCCACACAAATCGTGTGACACATTTCGCTTTCCCACACGCCTTTCGCCGATACGACTTATCAGCACTTTCCAGTTTTAGCACTTCTTACCACTTTGGCTTCACCGAACGCACCCCTCCCCAGATAAGCACTGCATTTTCTATGTATTTCCCCTGATAACCGACATATAAATGTCCGATTAGCGAGTATCTCAATAATAATGGCAATAATTTGTGATAAACAAGTTTATAAAGTGTGCGAAATCTAGCAGCTCACTGATTCGAGCCTGTTTTTTTTTAGCGTCACTCCCCGAACTCTCTTCCCCCCAAAACTTGTCCAAATTTTGCATTGTTTATAATCAGTAACGGTCTCTCACATACGAACACATGTCTGGGTGGTTTTCAAGGTCAGTTGAATGGCCAGATTTGCTTCGTTTTCGATTCGGTAACCCTTGAAACACGATAAACGAGGGCAAACAGGCCAGAATTTCAGGCTGCAGCCTCATCTCGTCTTACCCCAGACAATGGGCATTCGGTTATTGCGTTTCAGAGGGTTATGCCTTGGAGAACGGTTCTAAACAGCCTGCCTGGAACCTTGCCAAAGCTCTCGAGACTCGCGTTGACAATGAGCGAGGCTCTCAGGCGAGACTTTCAGGCGTCTCCAGATGCTTTCCATTCGCTTTGTCTCAGTGCCGCTTTCGGCAATTCGTGCACTGGGAAAAAATATCTCAAATATAAACCTATTACACTATTTATTTTTAAAGTAATCTGACTCTATAAGCTTTTTTCTATAACGAAAAGTGTGTCGCTTATCTACTTGACATTTTTGGTTTCAAAAATATATTGCTATCATGTCGAATACGTATCTTGATGATAAATGATAAAAATGTATCTTGATAGCCGACAAATATTATTATCAGGTAATTTCTATTCAAGGGAAAAGCCTACACCCAAATAAAATCGATATGAAACGTAGATCAATGTTACATTATTTAAGACCAATTTTAATTTGATATGTGGCAAGGTAAATTTGACCTGGTCGAAAAGAGTACTTCATGTAAAAACGATATGGGTTTGGCATGACCTGAAATTTACATGGCCATATCGATTTTTTGAGCGTACCTATATATTCTGCAGAATTCTGGTTTAAGATTTCCTTAAAATTAAATTCGATAAAATATACTTTTCCTATTTATAAAATAGGTTTGATTTTTTCGCTGTGCTGTTGGCTCGGTTTTATTGGATTGCCTCCAGTCAAGCTCAACTCTGAGCGGCGCTGGTCAATGGTCAAGACCGCCTCGCACCGCCCCCCGCTTCTCCCCCCCCCCCCCCTTCCCCCCTTTCCCACCCCTTTGGGCGGCGGAGAGTGTCGTGTGGCGCATGCCGCTGAAAAACTCCACGGAGCGTGAAGTACACCACTCATTGTTTTTACTCGCATTGGTATGAAAACTATGTGTATTATGGCATGTCGTAAAGAGCCATTTTCTTGATACCCAAACTGTTAAAAGACCAAGTTGCCATAGGCCAAGTATCCGAACATTGCGACGGAGATCAAGCCGCAGCCGCAATCTCGACTTTCTCCGCCATATGACAAATAATTTTAGTAGTTGGCGTAATTGCCAACGCAATGAGTTGTTAATTAAGCCGGAGAGTTTCACAAAAGAGAGCCACTGCAGCGAGTGGGAAAGGAAAGAGAAGTACTAGTCACCATTTCATTCCGGTCTATTCCGGTTCGCATTTGGACCAGGCCAACGAACGATATTCCGCCCTCAGCAGTTCCGCACATCTAAAACAAATCAAGTGCGGCACATTTGTCACAAAAGACTCCATTGGCGGAATACATTTCAATCGCTGGCTGCCTACTAAAAGTTATTTATAGACACCGCGGGAAACATTATTAATGCGGTCTTTGGGATGCAAAAAGAGTTTCAAGATATGAGGGTTCCTCAAATAAATCATTTTATTCTTGTAACTAAAATGGTGAAATAAAATAAATCTTAGGGAATTATTAGGTATTTCTTGGGATGATAATAAAATCAATGAGATGATAAAAATAAAATATTCAGCAGAAAGGTTTTCTATTAAAATAGATTTTATGAATAAAACCCAAGGTGATTTTATCACAGTATAGTTATAGAGAATTCAGGTAATATTACCCAAACATTTTAAAATATTTTTTTGTAGTCCAGTGTTATCCTCAGAATGTGAAGTACTTTCGAGCTCTTCGAGTTGCCTACTTTTCACTGTTGCCCAATCTGCTTTTCGAAACAAACTTTCCAGCAAATGCAAAGCGAAACTTTTGCGTGCCGTTGCCGTTGACTGAGAAGCCGCCAAAAATTGTTTATAGTTTACGGTACTAAACAAAACAACAACTCAACAAAACAGTAGCACAACATCGGCGTCTAAATCAACAACAACACACCAGAGGCAAACTTTAAAAACTTCAAAAGCGATGAACGATTCAGTCGGCCGCTTCTTCCTGCTACGCCGACTACTCGTATTATTGTTGCCCAATATCTGATGACCAATGCCCAGTCTAGTACATTTATTCCCGTTACCCGTTACCCAATATTCCCGATCCCATCCCCAAAAGCTGTGTTCGTGATAGCCAGCTGGCTCCGCTTTAAGGCCCAGCCACGCCTCCCCAGGTCCCAAGTTTTTAATACCCCGCCTCTTTTCGGTTTTAGTTCTTATTTCTTTGATACCCCAAACACCCAAACACAAACGGGGGGGAGTTGGCCCCAAAAACAAATTGAAACTGTTTAGGAAAAAAAAATGAATAAAGCAAAGCCGCGAAGAAGAGACAAGGGAATCGGCTAAAAATTAGAAAATCATGCTTACAATTTTCTGGTCCGCGCTGTGTGCATAATGCGCGATAAGTCGGCAGGTGCAATACAGAACGAAAACACCAAAATATAGGCGAAGCCAGATAGAGGGAAAGAACCCGGAAGAGTCGGAAAGTTCTTCGACTTACCCCACAGCCCACAGCCCACTGCTATGACTCCTGCCCCTTCTCCGAATAATAAACTCAGAGCACTGAGAAAAAATCGTAATTTTTCTACTAAAAACCAAAAAATGTATGAATTTTATGAATCCAAGATAGCACAAGATAATACTTTGTTAATTGAGATTTATTTAAAGACTTGGGAAATGTTTTTGAAAGGTTAAGTCAATCAATGAACCAAAATTTAAAGAAAATCAGAAATCTTCATAAGTCTTACCGTAATAACTATGAATTCTTATAAAAGGAATTAAGAATTAATGCAAAATCTGTAAAAATATTTTTAAACAAAATTAACATTCACAAGAAGTGCACAGTATTCACCTCTTATTTCCTAACACCTAGAACATTTTTTGTCTGACTTTCATAAGCCAATGTAAATATTCCAACATATTTTTTTCTGTGTACGCAGTTTTGAATTGACGTCCGTCCCCCAGACGAAAACTGTGCGCACAACTTGCAACTGCAACTCATTATAACTGCATCGGGGGGGCGGAGGGGATGGTGTTTGGTTATGGGGTGGGGCGCGAATCGAGGGGCTCGGCTGTTCAGCAGATGCGGGCTGCAACTATAAATGGGTGTGAGGAGGGGGGGGGTGGAGCAGGGGCAGGGGACACCGACCGGGGGCAACTCGATTGTAATTCGCGGCACAAATGTTTCACTTTATTTGAGTTTCGTGGATCGCTGGCAGCACAGGAAGTGCTTTGACAAACAACAAAACGGTTTTTTCGGGGAGTGGACTCACTTCTTTGGGGCGTGGCAATCGCCCACGCACGACCACCTGTTACAAAGACAGATACACAGAACGTGGGTCTCCGATAATACCCGATCCATATCAATTAACCAAACTCCCTCACAAATAGAAGCCCCATCAATTGAGTTCTACGAGCCCCGAGTATCTGGGATTCCAGTTCCAGCCAGTGGGCATTGAGAAGGGGTTCCGCTAATCCCCTGCCCCAATCTGCGACACAAAATAAATTGCTGTAGCTACTCACTGTATGGGGAAATAAATTGTTTTCAATGCAACTGCCACAACAGACGGACTGAAACGGGAGGAGAAATTTATGCAAGTGAACGTTTGTATTTCCCCTTTTCATTTCAGGAAAAAAGTCCAGAACATATGGCACAGAATCACTGACCAGGGAACTGCGATCTCATAAATAATCATATGCATATGCAGGATAGACATTGTAAAGTTTAAACCATTATATACTTACATTTACATAAGAAGAAACCCTCAGTCTTACTTTGATATGGCGAACCCACCTGGAAAAAATATATATAATCAAAAGTGTACATGGCCTTATAGTCTTGAAACGCGCTGTTTATGCAGATTCTGCTCTGAATTGTCATGCGATTTGGAGTACATATACTCGTATATCTGTTTGTATGGGAATGCATAATTGAGGAACAAATTGCTGAGCGGTTCCCAGGAAATCAGCTTGACCGTGGTCGCAGATACGATAAGCCGTTGAATTCTGCAAGATATACAAATTTAATTTTCATTTTTAGTCTACTAGCTGAAATAAAGAAAGGAGCCACTACCTGCTATATGACTTTTCTTAATCCAGTTTATCTTAACGACTCAAAACTCTCACCCAGGAGTGCGTTGTAAAATCAGCGAAATCGTTGAGATAAGGCCGCCTTCTGTTCAATCACTGGATGCTAATCCCCGATGAATGGAAGATGTCTGGGAGTTGGTGAGACCGGTGTGTGACCGTTGACAGTCACTGGCAGACGCATCACAGACATCAAACGCCGCAATTAATGCCGAGCGAAGCGTTAAGCGCAGCACTTGTGGCACTTACATCTCTTGCAACTTTTCCCATTTTCCATTTCCCATCCGCGCAACCCGGCTAAGTGCAATTAACTTGGCAAAGTCAGCGACATCGCGACGTCGCCGGTGCCTTGGCTATGCAGTATATTCTTGCTCTGCCGAGCGCCTTAATCGAATTAGTGGGACCCTTGGGAGAGAGGAATACTTTGCCCATTGATTGGAGTTAATGTGCCGTGACGAAATCGCCCTCAAGGGTTTCTATTCTCGGTGTGGGTTTCTGTGTGTGCTTATAAAGCTTTCGCCTTGAACTATTATTCGCTTAAACATTGTTGCATCTTGCAACATCTTCCAGAGGGAAAATTAATGACTAGAATTAGAAATTTCTGCTTTGTAAAATAAAAATCATAACCAAACACTTTTTTATTATTTTTTAAATACTTATCTTCTGATTGATTTCATTAGATTTAAGAAAAACTAATAATATTTTAAACTGGTTGCTATTAAAATGAAATAGGAATTTGTTGTTTTAGGGACTTAAGCTTTGAAATCATATTTCCAAATCTGAAACTTATATTTTTTAGTTTCTGTGCAGTGCATAATTTCCGCGTCAGTTCCGGTTTATTCTCTCAATTCCGCCAAGCGCCTTGGCACCGACATAGTGACAGACCCCCTCGATAAGGCCTCACTCCCAGTCTCTCAAACTTGTTTTCTCTCGGCAGACTTGCATCTTTCACTGCCAGGGCCATGGCTTTTCAATCGATTCGTGGATTAGCGGCGACAACTTCATTCCCGTTTGCAGTCGCAATCGCAATCCCGACTTCCAATCCTTTTCCCTTCCCCTTCCTTTTGCCCAGTACCCCAAATGGCTCAATGTGTATCCAGTATTCAGTGGATACTTTGTGTGTATCTCTGTGTGTGGACATGTGACTGTTTATGGCTTCGCTTCGCTTTGCCTCTTCTAGCACCCTACCGGGGGGCCCGGTGAGGAGGCTCTTGGAGTCTTCCCCATCAGCGCTTTCGAGTGGTCTTCATTTGGGGGCTGTCTTGTCTAGATGTCTAGATGGGAAAACGAGCCAAGCCGGCTGCAACGTCTCTTTAAAGTCAACTCGAGCATTGCCCGAGTGGCGGGCACGACTTGAGACAGCCTTTAACATATCGTAAACAAGGTCGTTTGCCAGGATCTTTCATTCTGGCTGGAGATAAAATTGAAAAAGCAAAAGAAAACAGCTAGAGGGGCAGTGGAAGGGAATTCCTACCAAAACCGGTTGGCAATTGGCCAAGTCTGGGGCGCTCGCAATGGACGGTAATTCGCTTCAAATAAACTTCCAATTTGAAAACTGAAAACTGGAGCAACTTCATTAAGATCTCCCTTCGCACTCAACTCCACCGTGATGAAATCGTCAAAATTTGCCCAAATCTCTGGGAGATCGCATAACAAACATGACGCTAATGACGTGTGTCTAACCGGGACTGTAATGTAAGGCCAAACAAGCTTGAAAAATATACCAACTTAAAATTTTCATGTGGTGAAGCCACAATACCCTCACTTAGCTTAACTTTGTACAGGATTAAAAGTATCTAAATTTCTAAGAATTTTTAAAAGGGTTTTTGTTCAATGGTATCTATGGTAAAAAACCCACTAAATACTAAATTATTACTAATTATTTATTATAATAATTAGTTTCCAAAAATGATTTTACATCTTTACTCAGCACCTTTCTCACCTCTTAAATTAAAAAGCCATTTTCAATAGGCGCCAACATCTGTGACCTGGTCTTGTATGAATCTTAATGTGAGTCAACTAGAATGATGATGGCTATGATAGGGTGCGAATTGCGAAGCAAATTTCTGGCACAACAATTGGATGCGAATTTGGAAAGTTCCGCGATGATGTGCGAGGTGGGTCAACGTGCCACAACAGCCACACAAAATGTGTGCTGGCAACCTCAGGTATTTCGACGATGACGACCCCACGAGACAATGAGTGCTCCTCATAATTTATTTACGACAGACCCAGGCGATGGCCCACTTCGCTGGGACGTCGCCAGGTGCACAATTCGTGTCGTGTCAGTCTCCTGTAAACTAGTTCAAGTCAATCATAGCCTGGGGGCCATCCGTTTAGTCCTGGTCACGATGCATCCACCAGTCCACCAGACCATCGTCCATCTGTTTTGGGTTGCGTGCCCGGCAACTTGACCGAAAAAAATGAATTGTATTCGAAAATCCTATTTTTGCATTCGGGAAAAGGTCGGTGGCATGCAACTTGTTTGTGTCGCATGCCGAGAGAATGGGAGCGGGAAATGGGGAATCGGTGCGAAATGCCAGCATCCCAAAAATACGCATCCCGAAATGTGGGTCGCCCCAAGTGAATCACTGCACAGAAGAAAAGAATTTGCGGAAAATAAAGAATAATAACTTCGTATCAATAGTCAGTGGGTTTATTTTATCTTTTTCTGATCTATATTATTTTAGCGGTCTAAATAATATCTAAAAATTTTATAATTATTTACCTTAAGATTTTTTTAAAACGGAAAAAATTCGAACAAAGAAAATAATGATCAGAATTTCTAAATTCATTGAACTCTTAGGATGAACTTAGGATCGTTTGAAACTCAGACCTGAAAATTGACTAACTTTATCATTCGAATTTGATTAAATTAGATTAAAATAAAAGTAGATATTATTAAAAAATATTTAAAATTAGTGGGCAATCAAAAATAAACAAATTTAGCTGTAATAATAAGTACAAAATAATTTTCCTTAGTGCTCTGACTAACAATATTCCTTTCCTTTTCTTTATTTTCTTATACCCTCAGTGGACTAGTGCTCGGCCATGTCCGCCACTCTCTTCGAGATGGAATCGCAAGCGGAGGAACAGCGACCGATTGTCTGCCTGGAGGAGCAGCAGCTGATTGTGGGCATGAGCAGCCTGGAGCTGAGTGAATCGGTGGTGACGCCGGGCAATTGCGATGGCAGCGACAGTGGGCTGGATGTGGCCAGTTGTTGCCTCTCGCGGGTCACCTTGCAGCGCGGACTGAGCAGCACCAGTGGCGGCTACACGAGTAGCAATGGTCTGGAGGAGATTTACGACAGTTGCGAGCTTAAGGTGACCACCGTGGCCCAGGAGCCCAGCGAAACGGGCAGTGAAAAGACCACACCGCCGCCCAGAAGAACGGGTTCGGTGAAGAAGAAAGTGGCCATGTTCGAGCCAACGGAGCCAACGGGCAGTCCGGCCAAGGATCAATTACGCGGTAGAGTGGCTAACCTGAAGAGAGCCGAAAGCCTGCCCAGAAACAGTGCGGCACCGGGAACACCTGGCACACCTTCTACTCACAGGGACAAGTCGCGCCTTTCGACCTCCTCCTCCTTTCGAGTGCCCAGTTCCGCTGCCACGCCCACTTCGGCGCGCCTGGCACGCCCCCAGAAACCGGATACCCTGCCCAATGCCCTGAATCGGGCGCAGTCGGTCCAACGGCTCAGCCAGGTGCAGCGAACGCCCTCGCTGAGTCGGGCCAGGACACCGGGAACGCCCTCGGACGACGGTCGTTGGCCGGCGAATCGAGGAGCGGCACGTCGCGGAATGTCGGTGACCCCGGAGGTGACGGCCAACCGGATGCGTGGAAGTCCAGCACCTGGCGGAACCCTCCCGCGTCGCCGGAAACAGCAGTCCGTGGAGGATCTGACAGGAGGACGGCTCTCGAGGAGCAACTCCATCAGCCGGGCGGCCGTCGTGGATGCCCGCATGACCTCCTCGGTGATGGTGGTGCCCACGAGTCGCAGAAGCCTGGCCCCCGCCACCGCCAAGGTCAACTCCCTGCGAAGACCTCAGCCGGCGACTCCGAGGACTAGAATCTATCACGAAACTGCTGTTCAAACGGCCCTAACCAGTGAGGATTTGGAGCAGGTACTGGGCGGCGGCCTGCTGCAAACGCGAGCCTTGGACGCCGTTGAACAGCGCCATCAAAGCACCCAGGCAGAACCCGACCAAAGGGACCTGGAGCTGGAGCAACTGCGCCAGGAGGTGCGCCAGCTGAGTGGGAAACTGCAGCGGGAGCGCGAGGAGAAGCTGGCCATGCAGCAGGAGCTGCACCTGAACACGGAGCGGGTGATGGGCATGCTGGAGCTGGCGCGAGTGGTGAGTGCCAGTGCGGGAACACCCACGTCGGAGGACAGTGGCGACGGCAGCGGGCACGACAGCCTGCTCATGCTGGAGTCCCAGATCCAGATCAGTGGCCATGAGCTCTTCGAGCGCCAGCAGGAGATCGGCCAGCTGCGGTCGATGTGCCGCGCCCTCCAGTTGGAGATGCGCAGATCCCTGGCCACGCAGCAGCTGTTGCTGCAGGAGAAGGCGGCCATCGAACAGGAGTCCAGTGAACTGCAGGACTTTCTGCAGCACGAGAAGGCCGCCCAGTGCGATGCTCTGCGGGATCTGGAGGCGGACTATCAGGCGGTGAAGGCGCAGTTGGCCAATCGCGAAGAGGAGGCCAAGGTCCTGCGGGACGAGTGCCGACATCTGGTGCGGCTCAATGAGCAGCGGCGCCAGGAGAACCGGCTGCTGCAGACCAAGTTCACCGCCCTGGAGAACAAGTCGCGGGAGCTAATTCACCAGCAAAATGCCTCGGTGGCTGGAGCCTCCACTGCCCTGTCGGGATTGCACTCTCGGCTGGATGGTCTAGTGGAGCAGCTGGTCTACTCGTACAGTATTTCCGAGCAGGACTTGGAGGTGAGTTTTTGTTGTGCTAATATTCATAGCTCCTTTATTTGAATACCTTCAATTTCCCCAGGACATTCGCTTCCAGGCGGAATCGGAGCAGGTTCAGAACGGCCAGAGGCCCAATGGCCTGGACCTGCCCATTTGTCCTGCAGCCAGTGGCGATGCCATCCACACTCTGGTCCTGGCCAGCGACGGTTCCCTCTCCCCGCAGCGCAATCAGTCCTTCATCGCCGCCGTCATCGGTGCCATTCGCCAGGCCACCACCCATTCCGGCAAGCGATTGTCCCTGCGACAGGCGGGGAAGAGGAACGGAGTGGGCTCGGGATCAGCTCAAGCGGTGACCACGGGAACTACGGGTCATGAGCCGGGTCACGGCAATGGAGGTAGTAGGGAAATACCACATCTAATTACCTTGAAACTAATATTTCCTCCTTAAACTCCTTTAGATGATTCAGATTCCACGGAGATGCTGGACTCCGAGACGGAACCCTGCCTGCTGATGATGGACAACGTGTTGGAGGATGTGGTCCACCCGGATTCGCATTCGCACAACATGGTTTCCTCCTGCACGGGCATGATCTCCCAAATAGAGCTGCCCACGGAATTGATTAGTCAGTGTAGCCATCAGAACAACATAAATGGGGTAGCAGGCGGCGATGACTCCCTGCAGCAGTTGTCCCAGGCCATCACCAATCGCCAGCAAATGGAGCTGCATATGCACAAGATGAACGGCATGCCCATGAAGTAGGTTTTAGATTATCTTTTATAACTTATTTATAACTTAAATTGCCTTCCTTTCAGTCCTCGCGATCAGTGCAACACGGAGGAGCTGAGTTGCCATGACTCGCTGGCGGAACTGGCCGAGCTGCCCTCGCTGATGGAATATAGCACCGCACAGGCTGTGGTGGACCAGGTGATCGAGGTGGACACCCTGGTGACCAAATTGCTCAAGGTCTTGAGACTGGTTCAGCTGGACAACGACAACTGCATACAGCAATTGATAGTTGACAAGTGGGTTTCTAAATCGATTTCTTATAGAAATTGAAATCATTAATAAACTCTTTATAGGAACAAGCTGCAGCAGCACAAGGAGGACATGCTGGAGAAACTAAAAGACTTGGAGGACGTCAACCTGAAGCTGCAGGATGAACTCATGGACGCCACCCAGGAGCTGATGATCAAGGGCAGCGACCTCGGCGGCGCCAAGGCCGAAATGCAGCGCCATCGCAACGAGATCGACGTAAGATTTTGAGATTTGAGATCGCCGCCGAGCTATTTTGTGGACTTTTTCTGTTGCGCATCCTTCGAAGACATTTCTATATATCTATATATATCAGATATATTCTCATATGTTGTACACCAATCTCGATCGCGATCTTATATTATTATTTGATTGATTTAGTTTAGTTGTAGTATTATTATTTTTGAATAAATTACTTGGCTTATTTATAACTTGAGTTGCTGTGCTGTAGTTCGATGTAGTCGTTCGATCGATCTTCCGATATAATTTGTTTCACCTTATTTCATCATCACCACAATCATCAAACCATCAAACAACCGTCATCAAAACGACATCTCGATGGTACGACAGTCCCAAATCAAGTTCAAAAGTGCACTATTTCGTTTAAAATGAGACCCCAAACTAATTGCCATGTAACCACCACGCTACTGCTTCTCCACCACCACCAACGCCACATCCTTCGATAATCCTGACCAGCGTCTCAACGAGGACATTTGCACGCTGAGCACACTCTGCAGCAGCTACAAGAAGCTGTCGCCCACCACGGAGTTTCCGCCCATGCGCCTGCTTTCCCCCAACCAGGACTCCGACCAGGGCGATGTCCTGGGAATCCTGAACCTGCTCAAGATGTGGCAAGCGGGTGGCCAGCTAAAGGATCCGCGAGTCCGTGGATACCTCGAAATGGTTAATGGCAGTCAGGTAAAGATACTAAATTGATAAGTTCTCAGGTAGCTTTTAATTTCACCATAAATCCTTTAATAGCAGATCCAAAACCTGCATCAGGATAACAACAATGTGGAACGCCTTAGGATTTATGCCAATCAACTGGAGCACGTATCCCGCGTCCTGGACGACGGACTGCCCGTGGAGCTGCATGCACCGCTTCGGCAGCTGCGACAGGATATCGAGGTGGTCAGGACGAATGCCAACTGGACTCAGCTGCTCGAATCAAACGAAACGGATCACAATGCCAATGGCGATGTGTCCGCCGCGCCTTGAATTGTGTCAAAAAATGTTGTTAAAATTGTCTAGTTAACTATTAGATCTTGAGCGTTGTTTACTTTTACGTAGTTAGTTACAAATGTTTGCGTCCAATTTAGAGCGAAACTGCGCATGGAAGGCATCGATGTTTTAACCGCGTCCAAAAGATGTACTATTTTAACGAAATCATTCCATTCCACAAAGCAACTAGACTTCTTTAGGCCACTAGTAATGAATTTCAGTTGGTTTTTGCATTTAGCTTACATAGCATACCGCACAGCATTTGATATTTCAGTGCTGCATACTTTTCGTCGTAAAATCTTTTTCTGTAGCCCTGTCCAATTTTCGTGGGTTATCAGGTATTCGGTCCCAAGTATTATGGAAATTACTAGAATTAAATTTATCCTAGAGTTAGGTTCAACTTTGTTGAGTAGCACCTCAAAATGAAAAGCTCCATAATGCCAGACATTCGTTGACAAAATTAAGCGCCAGTCACCAAGCAGATTTAGAATTAACTTAGTTTTGTTCAAGGAAGCGAACATTTGCTTATGAGAAAACGCCTCAAACGGAATTCCTTGCCGCATTGCCAAAGTTTTTGATTGCAGCTACAATTTTGCCATTCAGTCATTAGTGGGAGGTGAAAGAAGGGGGGTTTGAGCCCCCTGTACTGAAAAATAACTAAAGCATTCGATTTCGAAAGCCAGCTGTTTGTTTAATACACGTACAATAAATAAGCATAAACTAATACATATGTATAAAAATCAACTATAAATGAAAAAAACAATTTCGCAAAATTTTTGAAATCCCTTGAAATGGTAAGTACACGCTAGATAAGTCTATGGGCGTAGGCCTAAGGTATATATAGATATATATAGAATGGTATATTGTATATATATATATGTTTAGTGTGTGTATATATAGATCGCCGATCCTTTGTCTGTTTGTCTTTTGTGTGTTGCCGTTGCTCTGTCTTTACATTTACAAATAATCTCACATTGGGGTTGGTTGGTTGGTAGATTGGTTGGTTGGGATGGCCTTGCATCCTAGAATCCTAGAAGGAGGGCTTGCTGCTGCCCATGCTGCGGGCCGGCAAGCTATTCGTTTTGGCCGTGGGATTGTCGCGGGCCTGCGAGTGGGCGACCACGATGCTGAGGCACTGCACCCACTCCTCGGCATTCTTGCCGTCCTTGGGCTTGAGTATTAACGTCTGATCGGCTGTGAAGATCTCGAAGGCCTTGGGTATGTTGCGGGCACCCCGTGACACCTTCACCGATCGTATCTGGTTCACATCGATGCTCTCACCACCGCTCTGGAATATAGTTAATGTAATTAAGTAAGATTTCGGATTTTGTATAGCTTATATACTTACAGATCCCTTGCAGGACAAATGCGCTCCGGAAAGAGTGAAGTAGCGCGTTCGCCAGCGTCTGAAAAGTCGCCACTTGCCCTTCTTCTCCTTCAGCTGACCCTCTATCATGGGCTGATTGCTGCCATTGAGGAAGCCCACAGCCTTGTCCGGATGATTGCACAGGAAGCAGCCCCACTGGTACTCCAACTCGTTGCAGTTTGGGTTGGACTTGTCAGTCTTGGAGACCTCGAACACGTCCAGAAAGCCCGAGTGACGCAGCTCGTTCACCAGGATCTCGCGGTCCTAAAAGAATAACAAATAATGGATGAAGATTAATGGATGCAATTTAATAGTAGGCAAAAGTGATAAACGCACCTTGACCTGAGGAAACTGGCTGGTGACCAGCTCGGTGAAGCTGCGGTTTTCGCACTTGAGTATCTGCCAGATATTCTTGAGATTGCTGATGCCAGACTCGCGCGTGCTCAGCACGCACTTCTCCTTCACCTGGAAAAATTAAAAAATAAAACATAGTTAGAAGGGTATATCATTCGGAGATAACTCAGCAAAGCCCTGAACTCACAAAATGCCGCACTTGAAAGTCCAGGAACATCATATGTATCCAGGTCTTCGGATTCCGAGTTCGCATCGTGAAGCAAGTTTTGGAGTAGAGGCAATGGGGTCCTCGTATCTGGCAGGCAAAGTGCAGTTTGGCCACCTTTTTGGTCCGACGTTCTGCGAATTCATTGGAAACTGTGTGATGTGTGTGTTTGGTGTGGGGGGTGTGTGTGTGTGTGTTGTTGTTGTTGTGGGGGATGGATGGGGAGAGGAGTTAGAGATTGAGGGGAGAAGGACCTTCAGGGACTTACCCTCGATGCTGCAGCGTGTGGGCGGCGGCAAGTGCTGCGACACCTCATCCATATAGGACTTGATCGAATTGAAGTTCTTCTCGCAGAACTGCTGGACGGGATCTCGCATTATCTGGTATGGCTCGAAGGTGCTCATCCGCTGGTCCATCACACTGTTGGCGTTCAGCAGGGTCCTGCTGGTATTATCGCTGCGCCGGGGTGCCACATTGGTAGTGGGTCCCGAAACAATCACTTCGCTCTGAAAATGGGTTTTTAATTGAATTAAAAATATTTATTGTTCAGGTTCTGGATATATCTTACATTTCCGTTGACCGGCAGCTTCATCACCGACTTGGCATTCCCGTTGCTGGCCGATTGGGGCAGTGCTGGCGAGGCATGATGCACGGATACCGCATTCTGCGTCTGCGCCTGCGTCTGCGGTTGCAAACTGGCCGCCGTCGAAGAAGACTGCGGTATGGAGATCGAGCCCACCGACTGATTCAGTGCGTCCGTGCTGTACTTCATCAGCACCGTGCTCGAGTTGAGCAGCGTGGAGGGTCCTTGTGAATGTGGTCGCACCTTCGAGGGCGAAGTGGTGACCGTCACTCCGCCGGAGGTCACAGGTATGCCGTGTCGATTGTGTCCCGTGATGACGACGTTGTTGCTCAGCGGCGGCACTGGTGTCACGGGCGGATTGCTAAACACAGTCGGTGTCTTTGGGGTGGCCCCTCCCGATTGCACCACCACATTCCCGTTGGAGCTGCCACCGGGCTGCTGGTTAATCTGCGAGTTGCTCAGCCGCGTCATGCTCTTGTGCAGTCCTCCCACCGATCCGCTGGCCACATTCAACCGGGTCACACTCCGGTGCGTGTTGCTGGCGGGATGCAGGCGACCCGTGCTCCGAGAATCTCCCAGTTTCACCCGCCGCGTGTAGCCCGCATGCTGCTGTGTGGGCGTGGCAGCGGCCAAGGGCGTGGAGGTGGCAATGGGCGCAGAGGCAGAGGAGGGAGGAGCTGTGGGCGTGGCACTGGCCACGCTGGGCGGCTGGATGATCGTCGTGTTGACAGAGGGTGCAACAATTGGAGCTGTAAAGCATTTCACTTGATTATTAAATATTTAACGTATAAATATTCAAAAATTGAGATTACCTGGCTTTAGCGGCGGACTGGGACTGGAGCTGTTTAGGCTGACAATGGTGACACCACCGGAGGTCTTGTTGCCCAGCCCATTGCCCACATCCTGCTGAGAGCTCAGGGCGGCGTTCTTCTGCCGCACACATGCCAGGACCTTGTCGGTGAACAGAACCGGATAGGCGGAGCACAGGCGAGTGGCCTCCTGCTGCAGGAGTGCCTGGGTGGGCAGGTGCTCGAGGACAAAGTCCAGAGCCTGCTGGGCCGTCTCCTTGCTGCCAATTCCCGCGGTAGTCATGATCTGGGCGCAGAGTGGAATCGTTCCGGGATTCGTCTTGGCCGCCAGACGCAACTGCTCAAAGTGATCGACAAGGAGATTGGGCGAGTGCTGCGACAGCTTCAGCAGGATCTGCATGGTGATGCTGGAAGTGTCGCTGTCCAGCAGAAAGCCACAGAGCTGTGGAACGCACGACTCCAGGACCTCGGGCGACTTCTGCACAATCAGCAGGTACAACTGGAACACCGCCATCCGCTCCTGGGGATCACACTGCGGCAGCAGGGGCATCAAAAGCGGGGCATGTGGCGTCACCGCCTCCGGAGCCACCTCGTACACCTGGGAGAGCACACGGAGCAGGCCGTAGTTCCCGGACAGGATAGACTCCATGACGGAATCCGTGTGGGGACTTAGCAGGCAGGCGTGATCGATGGCCGCCAGTGACAAGTAGCTGGCCAAGTTTCTGGACAGCTCGCGGTTTCCTTTCGGCAGAAACTGCACGGCGACGGGAAGGGCTATTTTCATCAGTTCTTTTTTGTCATAGTTCTGGTGGATAGCGAAAGAACGATGTTACTAAATTAAGTATATAACCTTTTTCTAATCTTACCAGAAAAATGCTAGAGATTATATCGGCGGCAATCTTGGCATGGGGTGGCTCTTCTTTTGTGCTTCCCGAGGGTTGGAGGTTCCACAGCAGGCAGGTTTTCAGGAGATCCACCAGAGCGGCACAGTACCGCTCCGCAGTTCGCGTTTCCCGGATGCAAGAAAGCACCCTAGTCACACAAATTTCCACCACACTCTGATCATTGTTGTTCTTCACATAGTCCGCATGCGAAATGATGGGACTAATCTCGGAGAGCTTGAAAGGATATACCAAAATTAGTTTAGATTTCGGGCATTAACCAGACGATAACCTACCACCTCCGTGATGTCGTCGACAATATCTGCATCCGGCACGGAGAAGAGATCTCCGGCTCGGGAGAGATCGCGCTTGGCGAGCACTTTGTTAAAGAGTTCGTGCATCGTGAAGAATTCTCCCAATCAGGATTGTTCAATGGTCATCATCTGTGGCAACTAAAAAATAAAACATACGATTTTTCATTGAAAAAAGTACAATTTAATTCTATAGACACTTTAAAACTAGGTACTTTGAAAATGATATAGTAAAACTTCATTATTACCTATAAATATTTAATCTAATTAAAAAAAATATATATAAAAAAAATTTAAAAAAAAAAATAATTCAAAAACAATATGATTTAATTTTTGGAACTCCCTACGATCAAATTATCAACAATTTTGTAAAATTGTATAAATTGTTACCCACTTTGGTTTTTTGACGTTTTGAAAGGTTTTATTTCTCGGTTCAGATGATGTCGTTGAATAACTAAGAAAAGAAATCACAACCCTTGGGATGAGAAATAGTCGGGTGTATTTGTTTATTTTAGTCACTGCACTTTTTCACTGCCATGTTTGGAATTGGCCCATTGCCAAAGTTCAGGCGCCTCTGGCGGCCACTTTTTTATCTTATCGCCGGGCAGTTGCAAATGCGAACTAGTCGGCGGCTAGATTTCCAGAGCAGTTCTATTCTCGTGTTCCCCGAAAGTGCACATATAGTTGTTTAAATATAGATATTCCGCGGACACACGAATACTTGTTGCATTGCCTCGCCGCTTATCTCAGACACTCGCAGCGAGATGCCCTTGCACAGCCTCTGATGGAACTTATATAAAGGCACTTGACGATCACCCGCAGACTTGGTGATAGCAGAAATCCTAGCAAATTATAATTCGCCATAACACTTATCTTAATGACAGCCAAATATGGGTCGAATATCTTTATGGAACCTTCAAATAATTGGCAATGAGTACAGGTTTTGGCCCACATTAATTGCCCAGGCCCGTTTTGTTTACCCAAGAATCTGCACACCGTATGGCCAGGCATCAATTCCGCGAAATGATTCGGTTCTGTTTTCCGTGGGGTTTCCCGCAAACGGTGTGCTGTATTTTTCTGTTTGTGTTTGCCCACTTGCACTTGGCCGCTTGTTTGCCCCGCTGATAGCCCGGTAAATTCTTGGCCAACTTGCCGTCGACTTCTTTGGACATTCGTGGAATGCAGGCGAGGCGTCCATTTGATTAGATGCGCAAAATTCCGGCAAGGGATTAGCGATTAGCCGCGACTTAGCGGATCACCCGGGAATTTGCTGGCTGGCCAAATGAGTGGGCGCTTGAAAAGATGTGGCAGAAAAGCCATTTCTCGCGGCTGTCGCGCCATCAAGGAAGCAGACGCCAACGCCAACGCCCGGGTTATTAAATTTTCAAATAAAAACCAAAACCCAAACCAAAACCAAGAGTTGCATAATCCATAGAGGCCAGTCAGGCAGCTCTGCACGCGAATGCAGACGGTTTGGCTTGGGTTTGGATTTGTGTTTGTGCTCGACAGGCAGACAAGCGGACTGACTGACGGACAAACGGACGGACAGACGAACGGACAGACATTTGCTTCCTGGAAACCGGGACAGAAGACAGCGACTGGGCTGCTGTGGTTGTTGTTATTTATGGCTCATTCGCGCTCAGGTTGCAGCACCAACAACAAACAGAAAAACTGGTTAAAAAATAAATAAAGAAGCAGCAACAAGTCGCAGCAACAGCAGCAGCAGCAGCAGCAACTTTGAGCGCCCGAGAGAAAATTAAAAGAGAAATAGAAACACACATGTGTACGGGCAGCAGTACGGGTTCGGGTTTGGGTATAAGTAATGGATGATGGCGTTGGCTAAAACATAAACCGAAACCGGTGCGGCAGGTTAATACACACGAAGCCCCGGGCCCAAGAGCCGAGAAGAAGGGTCGGGGGTTTTGGGGGCTCCGTGGTCTCCAGATTTCGGAGACAGAGTGGAAACAAAGGCTGTGCCAAAATTCAAAGACCCATAATTCACCGCTTAGATTTTATTTGCATTGCTCCACAAAATGGCAGAGTTCAGAAACGGAATAAGCACAGTCACTAAATATATCAGTTCGTTAAGCCTCTCTATTACAGACGAATTTCTATAAATCAAACTACATTTTGGCTCTGTAATTGTGACCTAAGATATACTTGCGGTTGAAAAGGTATGATTGGATAAAAATTAATATCTAAAAGAAATACATATAAAAACATGGTTCATTCCAAATTGAAATGAAATAAGTTCCATTATTATTAAAGAACTTTTATTGGAAGAACGGCTTTATAAAATGTGTAATACCTGATGATGCACATTTCATTAATATTCAGAGTGCGAGTGATCTGCACGCATTTCGTAGATCTTAAACGTGACAAGATCGCAGTTCGATTTACAGAAGTTGGTCTGTATTTCATAAGAGCGTGCGAATGACTCAATTCTGCGATGAGAGATGCTTTGCTATGAGTAACCCTACCTGTTGGCCAGGGCTGGACCAGCCGACCAAGTGGCACGGCCTCCAAATCTCCTTGTCGGGAGTTTCCGCGAACCGGGCAGCCGGCTCACATAACCGTCACACTGGACGTATACGTATTCCGATCCAGCGAGCATTCCGCTTTTCCGAAACCGAGTCGCATTGCGTGCTCGGCAAGTGTTTGGTTCTTGTTTGTGCATTCCATTGTCATACCTGGCCAATAGAGGAGCCCGGACGAGCGTCAAGTGTCTCGTCAGCCTGCCACTGGCCACTGGCAACTTGCAACCTGCAACTTGCAACTTGCGACTGCAATTACACGTCGGTTCAAAGTCTGCCCATGTCCGGCGGTCGGGGGAACGGAGTTTTTGGCGGCGGGCAGTCGCAAAACATAACTAGTATTAGTCGCTGTCGGAGAACTCGTTTTCCACTCACTACCTCGAACAGTCCGTTTCTGTTTGTGTTTCTGTTTCTGCCTACCCTACGCATGCGCAGACAGTCAGCGCCACTGCTGGATGGGATGGGTGGCCAGGATGGCTCCGAATGATAATATTTTTGTCTGGAGTCTGAAATCTGGGTTGCAGATGTCATCGGTAATTATTGGCTACCGGTGGTAAAGGGTGGGGTAATCACGATGGTGTGGGAACGATCTAAATCACTCCAATTAGGGAGTCACCAATAAATATATAAAAATCCTTTTCAAGTCCATTTATGTAAAAGACTTTTACTAAAAGTATTTTCTATTATTCGTTCTATCAAAGTCAAGAAATGCTATCTTAAAATGAGTAAAAACAAATAATATCTCCTTCAAAAACCAAAATTAATTAAAATTTTAGCATAAATGGATCCTTAATTAAACAAAATATTATAAATCTTGCTGCGATCATGTTTGACAGGTTTTATTCTGGATATCGGTAGTAAATTCATGATGTTTTATCAAAAAACGAATAGAAGAATATTAAAATTCTTCAAAAGTAAACATTAAAAATCAATCATCGACGTTCCTAGCCAATTCTTCGAGCATATTGCATCACCAGTTAAATTATGTTATCTACCCCGCCGAAAGCGAAAGACTACCTACATGTACGAATTAGCAAAAAATAATAACCTATACGTCCCGCCTGCCCCCTTGGCCAGTATTTGGGGACTGCGAAAAGTAAAGACAACATCAACACGGTAATCCGATCCAGAGGCGAGGTGGTTCGGGGACAGGAGTGCGAGTATGTTGAAAAATGAGCGGCGCGTGAAACTTATTAATGAAAAGGCCGCGAACGAAGAAATTGCCGCGAATTAGCACAACAACAAGAAGCTCACACGAAAAATATACAAATACCGCGACTAATACTGGTGCACAAGTTTTGGCACTTTTAAACGGCTTTTGCGGAGCCTGCGATCACCAGTTCTCCAGGGTTGCTACCTGGCTAACTTTTTACCTGCCCTGTTGACTAGGGACTACGTTGTTTTAATATAAAAAATTTATCGAACTATTCCATTGGTTTTACAAGAATTAATTTTATTTAATCTAAGGGAGATATTAATAAAGCATAATATAATTTACTGATATTAATTTGATTCTAAAATGGTTTTTTACAGAATCCTAACTTATCATAATAGTAAATTTTAGTTTCGATTACTAGAAGCCATTTAATAAGATCATACAAATTTTAAAGTTACAACATATGAAATCAATCTGAATACCATTTCTGAATAATATTTTTGATTCTATCTCATAACTAATCTATCCTATTCATTCGAAAACCATATCATAAAGTTTAGATGGGTAAAAAATTAAAATCCCATCGAAAGCCACCCAGGTTTATTTAAATGGTATCTCTACGACTGATATTTGAATGCGGCAACTGTGAATGGAGATGGGCGAAACTCACCGGATTGCATCTGTGGCTGCTGGCAGACAGCTGGTCATATCAGTATCACTTCGGGTAACTGGAACTGGTCGAAGTCGGAGTTCGGAGTCGGAGTCGGGAGTTAAGCCCCGATCTGGCGCTCTCTTTGTCTGCGGTTCCTGCTCTCCGGATCTCTCTATCTATATCTCTCTTGCAGCAGCAACAAAAACAAAAAACACTTGAAAAGGTAAAAAAAAGGTAGACAACGTTTATGGTTGTTGCTGTTGTTGTTGTTGCTGTTGCTGTTGCTGCTCTTGCTGTTGTATTGTATTTTTTTTTTATGGCTGCTACTTTTGTTAACTTTGGGTGTAGTTCAATATTAATTTAATTGTTGCTGCTGTTGCCGATAAAGCACAAAATTCAGAAATTGTCGTTGGCGTTATTTATTTTTTACGGCCGTTCTTTGTTGCCGCGCCAGCGCATTGCTTTTTATGCAAATTTTCGCATTTCGTGTATATCTTTAAAGATTTGTTTTTCGGTTTTGTATATGATTATTATTACTTTTTTTTATTTATGTGCGCTGCCGTTACCGTTGACTGTTGTTTCAGCCACAATGCCTTGTTCCACTATGCCTGATTTCTTTGTATTTTTGCTAATCACATTTTGTTAACACACAGGCACACACACTCGCACACACACGTAGGCAGGCGCACGCACACACACTCGGCTCTCGGATGGCAAGAAGAGAGTGCGAGCGAGGGGGCGGACGGGGGGTGGGCGGCAGCGGAGTGACGAGCGCGCTGGCCAAGCGAACGCGTTTGGGCCCGAATGAAGACTGAACTGAAAACTGAAAACTGAAACTGAAACTGAGCGGAATGGAATGGCAACGCAAAAGCAAAGGCCCAGTTGTCACACTGGCTGACACCGACTGGTTGTTGTTGTTGCTGCTGTTGCTGTTGTTGCTGCCTTTGCTGCTGTTGCCTGTTTGTTTTGCACGATCGCTCGCTCGCTCTCTCGCTTGGTTCTCTCTCTCCGTCACCGACTCTCCATCGGGCTACCTTTCTTGTCGGAGTACCTTTGCTACCGTTGCTTTTGACAGGTGTATCGGTTCCTTGAAGGATTCAACCCAGGACTTTTTATTTACCCACGTATATTTAAATTAGAACATTTGGAAAACAAATAAAACACGAATACAAAGTTAACAAAAATCAGCAAAATTGGTCAAGTAAATAAAGAAAAATCTCAGTCGATTGAATAGGAGTCCCAAATAACTCTTCATAGGGCCGCTTTCTCGTTCGTTTGTTAAATTTATTTGTTAAAGTTAAAACCCTGAAATTGTATGGGAAATCGGAGTTTAGAGCTTCCTTTAAATCTAACAGGCGGACGAGAAAACGACCCTTAGTGATTCATTTTTTAAATTAACTAAAAAACATTTAAAATTTGTGCCTAAAAGTATACTATAAAAGGTCATATTTCTCACTTCCTTCTCACGCCTTTTCAAAAGTCTTAGAATCATCAAATTTCTGTTTTAGCCACAACAAAGTTTTACAATTACATATAAAAACTGAACTTCATCAATATTGCATTTTAAATAAAGATTTTCATTAGTTAAAAAACATTCGAATTAAAATATTTACTAGTACAGTTAAAATAATTGAGAAAACAACAAAAGAGTTTGTAAGAACAATATTCCATTTTCTAGGGTATTTGCTCATCGAACCCCCACAATTACCCTAGTTAGCTGCTCTTTTTGCCCGCACACCAGTTTATCGCCGTTTTGCCTTTGCGCTTTTCATTCATAAACAAAAAACGGCAGGCGGCATTGTTGTTGCTCTGATATCCTCTCTCTTTTCGTGCCTGCTTCTTCTTCTGCTTCGCTTCTGCTTCACCTGTTGCTTCAGCAATCGGCAACTAGCAACATGTTGCTGCCGGCAGTTGTAATGTTGCCGATGCATTTAAAGTGTTGCAATGCAGATAAAACATTTTAAATTTAAATACCACTTAAATCACGAAAAATCGTGGCTAATTATCGCGAGCTTTTCGTTAATTTCCAGCACGCCCCAAGCGGATATAGATGGATGCCTCAAGGTCGCAGATTTTGGAAATCTTCCTCCTGGGACTTTGAACCCAGTCGAGGAGGTTTGGGCAAACACACTCGAAGATCCATTAACGATGCGCCGCTAACAAGCGCCACTGGTGGTTCAAAGTACAGAAAATCGTTGCAGCCACTTCCTCTATTTACCTGGTAAATAGCCCCGGGGCTAAGCGAATGCAACACTTGAGTCACTGGGGTCAACATCTTTTAGTACAAAATTAACATACAAAGTTTATTCCGCATTATAGGTAACATTAGTGGGTATAGTCTCTAGCTGGGTTTAGGATCGCTAATCGGTGGTTGGTTGGGTTTTAGGGACTTAGGCGTACTTGGCCACCAGGCTCGCCACGAAGGTGACGTACTCCTGCTGGGCGGCCTCGCTGCTCTTGCCCTTCTGCTTGTTCCAGGCCTCCCACTTGGCCTTGCCCTTGAGGTCGAGGAGTCCCGGCTTGGCGGTGTCGTTGTCGCCCACGCTGGCCTGCTTGAACAGGGCGTACAGCTCCAGGAACTCGTCGTCGCTGGGACGCTTGGTCAGGCTCTTCACCTTCTCGGCGGCGGCGTTGAATTGCTGGGGGAAAAAATAATATTTATATATTAGTTTTCAAGTAATATAGGGGTTCTTAAATATTATCTTTCAAAAATTAAATTTAATTTAAATTTCTAAGCTTCTAAAGGAATAGTACAATACCATTAGAATTAAAAAAATATCAATCATTGAATATTCACGAAAGAATTTTCTTTAGAAATAATTTCTAGTTAAAGTTAAGTTTTACTTATAAATCAAAGATCACATTCTGGTCCCATATGGAGAATAATATTAACACGTATTAAATAAAGTTTAATCTTATCTCTTTTCAAGATGTAGATTTTAAGAATGAAGTACTTCCTTAACAAAAAACTTAATTTTCTCTCAGTGTTCGAGCAATCGAACAGGTGATTAGCAGCAGGCTTATCGCACTGCCCAGAGTCGCCCTAAATTTAGTAGACTGTTGCGATCGGAGCGCAATCTTTCTGGGGAAGTACTTACCTCGGAGAGGGACATTCTGGGTTAGATTTTATCTGCAAGAAGTGGAATTGTAAAAAAGTTAAATTAGTCGTGTTTATAAAGCGCTTAGTTTTATGTTTATTATCATAATAATTAAAACCAGTTCCGAGTCGAGAGGCTGGCGTGTGCCAAACAGAGCCAGGTGGTTCTGAACTTTGGCCCCGTCGGGCGATCTCGAAGAACTAATGAATGTTTGCTAATGTGTTTTGTGTTTGTCGGGCCTCACACATGTCCGACTTTCTCCCAGAAGAAATACATAATTTTACTAGAACTTGGAAATTATGCTGCGGAAGCAGAAGACGCAAATATTTGACTCTGGTCCGAGATTTTTTTGAAAGGGAGCGAACAACCGTTAGCGGCCGCTTTTGGCCGGCAAATTTTGACCCATATGGTTTTGGGCGAGGGCTCTGTACGTGTCGAGCACTGAGCGAAATACCTGCCGAATATGGTCATGCAAATTTATGGTTACAAAAGCTTGCCATCCAAATACACTCATTAATATTATGGGCGTAAATTAATGGTAAATTACGAATGGAAAAAGTCAAAGTGACTTGCCAGTAAACAAGTTCTAGATAGTATATATTCCAGAATATATATTCAAAAATTTTAAATTAAACTTATGTTCACAGTTTTTCAGTGCTTTTCCTCAGTGCTTATTGCTTTGTAAATTTCCATAATTATTCTGTTACAGGTGTCCAAGTTCGCACAAGTTACCTCTATCTAAATGATTACTTTATGTGTCACAACCACAATTAGTGGGCACCGATAGGTGGATAGGGCTTTTGGGGGTAATTGAATGCAGACCGCGGGCAATTTAAACTGGGCACTTACTTTTGTGTTGGCTGTCACAGAACTAAACAGTGTCTGAATTCCAATCTGGCGGTGACTTTCAATTTAAGTCATTCCATATCGCACGATCGCCCTCAACGAGAAAGCTTCTCCCTCTGTTGAGAACTACAGAGAGAGCGAAAGAGAGGAGCTCCAATAAAATTCTCGCTAGATCATGGAGCTTTCGCTCGAGTGGGTTAGGCAATCGGGGTGGTGATAATGCCGGCCCACTGATAACAGGCCCGATTTCCTGATAAACCATTAGACCAAACTGAGGCATCGCCACGTAATCGTGTTCGGATCGAAGTTCGAGCAGCCCTCCTATCGTAAACACCCACCAAACCGCCAAGGTTCAGGGGGGGATGGGCCGTAAGGCACGAAAGCTCCAATAAAATGCCGCTCAGCCGGACAAACACCTGATTATTGCTCATATCTCGGATTATCTTTATTGTTCAACTAAGTAGTGGCAGGTGCATGGGGGGTCCGAAATCGGATACCGGTTTAGGCGTACTTGGGGGCGTACTTCTCGTACACCTTCACGTAGGCCTCCTTGGCGGCCTCCTTCGACAGACCCTTGTTGGAGCTCCAGGCCTCGAACTTGGCCTTCTCCTTCAGAGCCAGGGCGCCGGGCTTCTCGATGTTCACATCGCCAACGGTGGCCTGCTTGAAGAGACCGTAGAACTCCAGGAACTCGGCATCGGTGGGCTTCTTGGTGAACTTCTTGGCGAGTTCAGAGGCTTCTTCGAACTGTAGAACATTGGGAAAACCCAGTTAGTTAAATGAATCTATCGTCATTACTTTAGAAATATCCTAACTCAAAGAAAACACTTTAAAATCATTAGTAAAAGAGTTTAAGCCTCGTATTCTACCAAATTGTGTTTTTCCGTTAGGATATTCTCTTAATTGAATAACATAATTGTAAAATATCCATTGTGTAGAATACTTACGGACACCATGTTGTCAAAATTGGATTCTTGTTGGTAATGCTGGAGTTGGAAACAAAATAATTCGTTATTAAATGTAGTTAAACTACAGGGATCCTTCGCTTATGTGCTTACCACTGGAAAAGGCAAAGACGATTGAATACTTCTATGCCTTTCAGTCGCGCTTATAAAGCTTTCAAACCCTTTCGGTTTTCCGTTGGTTTATTGGGGCAAGAGTAATATTCCCATTTTGCTGGTAATCAGCAGATATCGATATCTTTATTTCGCCAATTTCGTAGCCCAACTACAAGCGGACGACATTGTCAAAGGTAGCGATATTGGAGATAGCCCCCGGATACACTTATCGTTTATTGCTTGTTTTAGGTACCAAGGGCACTTTTTAAGTAGATTCACTTGCGAATTCGTATTAGCCATAAATTATGACGAATTTGTTACCTCAATACTCTAAAATACGAGGCTATAATCTAAAAGATTATAAAGTGGTATATAAATCTATTACTGCACGTATATACGTGGCTTCTTGGTCAGCATCAGCTGTTTATTGCTGGATTGTCCTCTTTTTTTAGGAAGTTGGTTATATAAATTATGTATTAGTATTCCATTAATAAAAACATAGTAAATTATTCGAATTACAGAAAGGTTGCGGATAATTTTCGATTTATGGTTCAATTAATTTTCCGTTCACATAATTTATTCAATTATTTATTATAATTTATTTATTATTTACAACGTTGATCGCTTTAAAATCATTGTGAATTAAGGTTTTAATGGATCCAGTTAGAAGACAAAAAGTTCATTTTTCTTTATACATACATAAGTACATTTTCGATTTAAATCATATTTAAAGGCGAAAAAAATTAATCGAAACCTCCTAAAAGTGTGCTTTCATTTTGTAAGATTTCCTTGACAGATTTTTGTCTCAGACGTGTAAATAATTTACGTACATATTTTGTCAAATCAAAAAATCACTTATGGGGGGTGTTACAGAAATAATTTCCAACCGAAATCCGTTATAGGTTCTAAGCGTCTTCGGTTGGAAGAGATTTCTGGGACACCCCCGTAATTACTATATTTAAATTCAAACATCTTCCATATAACAGTATCTTTTTTGCAAAATGAACATAAGATTATTAAGATGACTAAGAATTATTTTTAGTCAAACTATTCATTATACCAATTTATTAAACACTTGTTTTCTTTGGTTCTATATTTAACCGGAAATACTTACTTTATCTTCATGCTGATTATATTTTTTATATTCGTTGAATCATATCAATAAGAACGAAATCTTCGACATGAGTAACTTGTTCCGAAATATAAGGAAAAGATTATGGCGAAAGTGGAAATATGAGTAAATCAATTTTGGTCAGAAATCAATATATTAACTTTCTTAGCTATATTTTATATTTGTATGTACCAGTTATATATTATAAGTATTTGTACCAATACAAAAAAATTTGATGATTTTCTTTTTGAACGGTAAATTTATACAAGAAAGTATTTATATACAGAGTACCGGAAACCAATTCAAACTTCGTTCAAAAAAGGCAAATGGATTTTTTGGCACGTTGTGATCCAAACCAACTGGGCCAAGCAGTTATATTTTTGGAGTAGTCCTTGGGTTATTTCACAGACAAGACAAATTTATGTAGCCTTTGTATAAATAAAGTTTATAGCTTATTTTATTTGCAATTATCAAATGCTTTCTATAGGAAAACAACATCAAATAAAGATTTATGTTGCTTCCACCTTACAAGCTAGGCGTTCACCGAAATCCGATATCGCCTAATCAGATTAAGATAGGTATGGAGTGGGTCATATGATCGCGTTCGGCTACTCGAGTGGAAAGTTAGGAATTGATAAAGGTTCCGTTCATTTTAAATGCATAAGTGTTTGGTTTATTATAAAATTACAATAAATACAGCGAGTTACAACATCTATCCACATGCATCATTAGAAGGGTCACAGGAAAGGGCCTTAGGCTAGGGGTTGGCGGAGAAATGCACTGCTTATTCGTACTGGGGAGCGTACTTCTTGTAGACCTCGATGTAGTAGGCCTTGGCATCATCGGCGGTCAGACCGGCCTTGCTCTTCCAGGCATTGTAGCGGGCCTTCTTCTCCTCATCCTCCGGCTCCTCGATGTTACAGTCGCCGACGGTGGCCTGCTTGTAATAGCCGTAGAACTCGAGGAACTCCTCCTTGCTGGGCAGGTTCTTGAAGCTCTTGGCCTTCTCGACGATCTCCTCAAACTGAAAGTGACGAATAAAAGTGGTTACACAATCGATCGGCTGCTTTGGAGGTGTAAAACTCACGGTGGGCATGTTGGCGGCTAGTTGGTTTCGGTAAACAAAAACAATCTGTGCGGATTTCGACGCGAACACCGTTTATATATTGGCAAACATGGATCACGCCTTTCGCTAATCTTATCAGGGCCCCACTGCAACTGTAGTTCCCACTTGGCCTTATCGAAAAAGTATATATTCGGGTAATCATGAAAAGTGAGAGTTCCTCTTAGGGGCACTGAAGTATATAATTAGTCAGACGGCGGCTTATCAGCGCTCTTGCACTTGCCAAAAATTGAGTGAGGCATATGCATAAAAAGAGCCTTTATCTGATTGATTGATTAGGCCAAGCCCCGAAACTGATGAGTTGGCCAACATATACAGAAATCTGGATAGCCAACAGCCCAATAACTTAATTAATGGCTAGAACCGATTTTCAACAGTCATCGACTCTGCTTCTAACACCTAATTCACGTGAGTCAGGCCATATCATGTGTTATCATGGTGAAGTCGCACGATCTGGAACTAAGAATAGTGCTTCGGCCTTCTGCTTAGATAGTAGTATCTACCCTGAAAGTTTCCAACAAAAAAATATTAATTAAACTTTTCAAACGGCATATGTGGGTCTCCAAATGTAGATACAAAATTGGGCAATGCACCTGGCCATATTCAAATTAATTAAATTTCGTAATACCAATTGAATGGGGCCTATAAAAGGCAGCCGTTGGAAGGGAGAAATAACTTAGTATCACTCGTAAATCCAGCAACATGGTCAGTTTTGAGGAAGCCGCCGAACTCGCCAAGAACTTCTCCAAGAAGCCCACCGACTCCGAGTTCCTGGAGTTCTACGGCCTGTTCAAGCAGTCCACCGTTGGCGATGTCAACATCGACAAGCCCGGCATCCTGGATCTCAAGAAGAAGGCCATGTACGAGGCCTGGAACGCCCACAAGGGTCTGTCGAAGGAGGCCGCCAAGGAGGCCTACGTGAAGGTGTACGAAAAGTACGCCCCCAAGTACGCCTAAGGCCTAGGATTATTCTTCATCTGTCAAATAAACTCGAAATCTTATTATGAAAGTCAGAAATCGTAGTTGCGTACTCAACCCATTTAGAAGGCCGCCTCGGATTGGGGCATCGAAACGGCGGCTGCGATAAGGGGCTTGGCCTGACCAGCCTTCATTAGCATAACCCGAATCAGTGAGTTATCCGGGGTTAGGCTGGCCGGAGGCAGCTTGTCCATGGGATCCAGCACGGCCACCACTTCGAAGTCCACTCGCAGGGGTACTCCGGGCAGGACACTGGGCAGTCGGGCCAGTGTCTGCGGAATGGTGTAGTGGCGTCTGTCCGCGTGGAGTAGAACCACCAGGTTGGAGGCCATTTTGAACGTGGACAGGTTCTGGACGGTGAGGTAGAGGCGAAAGGCGGGTCCACTGCCGCAGACCTCGGCGGATAGTTTGACGGGGGCGTGGGTTAGGTCTCCGGATATCGTGCTCTCCGAGGAGTTGATGGCATCGATGGTGGCCCGGGCTGCAGTGTGGCGTAGGCGCCAGAGTTCCACTTGAAAACTTCCATAGGTTGCTGAAAGAGAGAATTTTTAAATCTTCTTTCATTTGCAGTTGTAACTAAATCTAATGACTTAAATTAAAATAAAATAATATGTAACAGTTTTGAATTACTAATCAAGTTTTAAGATTCCGGATAAACCAAGTGCGATTACCCAGTTATGGGATTTTTAGGAACCTGAATCATTCTTTAATCTAAATTCATGGGTATTTCAACTGCTATCATATCTGCGGGTAATCTACTCATGGAAAATAACGCCACCTTATATTAAAGACAACATTTTTGGACAACAACCTTTATAAATAATGTTTCCCTTTATAATTACATCATCTGTAAATTAATACACATGTGATCTTTTCAGAATGGTTTTTCTTAAAAGAAACATTATTTAAATTGTATTACGGGCAAAAATTACAAAAAAATTAAATATTTTGATTTTATCTTTAAAGTAAAAAGTTGGAACAACTTGTTATGACCTTAACATGTCTCACTTACACTTTGCCTGCTGCTTCTCCCGTGCCGCCTGTTCCACAAAGATGGAGCTCTTTTTGGGCTTGTCCAGTATCGAGGAATCCACGATGGACTTGTGATCGCTGCCCGTTCTCTTGTTTCCCAGATCTCCGGGCTTGGGCTCAAAACGAGAAACCCGCCTCAAAATCTTTACCACGATCCGGCCGGATTGTGTGACGAGGGTAAGAACGTGATCCTCCATGCCCATCCGTCCGTACACCATGGCGTCCACCGTCTCGTCCAGGGAGAACTCATCGACCAGATAGCGCTGCAGATAGAACTTGACCACGCCGCCCCGGAGGGCAATGGCCACCAGGGTGAGTCCCAAGTGGGTCATGGGCAGCGGAAGGAGGCAGACGGGAAGGTCGGCCAGTTGCACCTGATGCAGCAGCTTGCCGCGCTTCGAGTAGCACAGATAGCGATTGTCCATCGTGGAGGCGAGGATCGTCTGATCGATGGGCAGGAGTAGCACTCCGGTTAGGGGGATGCCCAGCTTGAAGATCTCCTGCCCCTCGGATTGGGTCTTCCGCAGCAGGTAGACACCGCCGTTTCGTGTGGCCACCACGATGCAGAAGTCCGTCTCGAAGGTTCCCTGCACGGAGATGTGGCTCGGCACGGCGGTCTCGTCGTCGCAGGTCCTGCCCTCGAACACCAGGTTGAAGCCCTGGGGCTCCAGGATCAGGATGTGTCCGGTATCGGTGGCGAGTACCAAGTGGGAGGGCGGATTAGCATCGCTGGAGATGCGCTTTAGACAGCACATGGCCACAATGCTGCCCACACGACCCACCGGCGAGTCCTTGTGGATGGTGATGAAGCCCTCGCGCTCCTCCTCGCTCATTTGCAGAAGGCGCTGCGATTTCCGCGACAGCTTGGAGTGGTCAATGTTCCGCAGGGAGTCCAGCAGGCCAGGATGTGCATTCGACTTCATAACCGGCAGCTTGCGCCACACCTCCAGCTCAAGATCCTCGGAGTCTAGGGCGGGAATTGTGTACTTGAAGTATGGCTTCAGGTGGCGATAGAAGAGCACTGACTCGGCGATGGCCACGGCAATAACTGAAAGTTAAAAATACATTTATGATTATTGAATATTTAAAAAAATTTCAGGGCACTAAATGTTAAACAAAAACTATTAATATTATTAAAATTTTAGGCTCAGTACTGAACTAAATCGAAAAACATTTAAAATAAATATAACTATTCTTTGGTTTTTTCTAGTGAATTGGTTTTTCAGAATGGTATAACCTCTTACACTACGCCAATTTTTCTTTTTAGCAGTGCTTGTTCTTACCCGGCGTTTTGGGCTCCGTTTCATCGATGTAAAGACTTTCGATGGCCGTGGGTATCCCCGGCAGCGGCTGCTCCTGCTTGAGCTTGAGTCCCCGGAAAACCTTCAAGGTGGCACTGGGCTCTTCGGCGGCGTCGTCCAGGGAAATGTCCGCCGCCAGCAGCCGGACATATCCGTCACACTGGACATCGCTCAAGGCCATGCAGCTGGAGAGGGTGGTGAGCTGTGGCGAAGGACCTTCGTCCTCCGTGTCCACATGGAGCCAGTTGGGAGCACCGGCCATGGCAGGATTTTACGGAATAACTGGCAGGACAGTGTGAAAACGAACAGATGATTCAGGACATGCCTTTGTTTTGGTTTTCCTTGTCCCTGGCAACCAGGATGACCGTATTTCAATAGTATATTGATAGCTTTACTCTTCGGAAATCGAAATTCATTTTTTATAAATGTAATTTTTGTTATTTTTTTTATAGTTTAAAACAACTACGATATCTGTAATTCTATAAGCTTAAGGTTTTTTATTTAACTGCTTTAATAATAAATTAATAAATAAAAAAGACGTTCGCAAGGATTTTAGTATATTTTCGCGGGACATTCAAATTAGAAAGAGCTACGCTGAAATATTTCATTTGGTTATGTTTTTAAACTCAACATTTTTGTCGGACGGTACTATTGATGGAGGTCCTAATATTCGACATTCAAACATTTTCTAACCATCGATTTCGATTTCAACGCATATTGATTTTTATGTTATCTTAAAATGTCAAACTATTTTAAGTACAACATTACACGAAATACTATTATGTTTAATTTAAAATAAGTTTTAATAACTTAATACAAATTCCAGCAACATTTTTTAAAAAATGCGATAGAACTTACAATCGAGTGCCAGAAGTCGATTTTTCAGCAGCTCTACGCCATGTGTACCAGATGTTTGGACTCAGATGTAGATAAGTAGATAACTAGTTTTCAGACATTTAAATTGGAATATATATTGAACTATACGCAAACTGATGAATGTGGACGAAGAGGAGACTTACCGGCAGAAGACCGAGGATCTGGAGAATAATGAAGAGGACACTGAAGAGTCTTTGGGCAGCAACGATGACGTTTCTTCTGAGGTAGCATTACAAACTTTAAAGCATAACGAGATTTTAATAGCTATGCCAGCTGTACATAAGTTCATTACAAACTATCACTAATCATAACTATCATTACTATCATATTATCGCTATCACAATTAATGTATCTTTTCTTTTAGGAATATGACTCATCCGTTGAAGTAAGCAAACATTGTTAAAGAAATACAAGTAACATAAAATAGTCACCTTATTTTCCGAAGTATTCAGATGGAGACGAAAAGTTTTTTCATAAAGCTGAAGACGACCCGAATCCAGTGTACAATTGGAACATTGCGAGGGAGCTGATGCATCGGGAGCACAACATTATGAATAGAATTGGATGGCGTGGTGGCCACACCTCGGACCAGAGCTTCGGCCAAGGATTCTACGGCTCCCGCCAGGCAGTGGAACATTTAATTCTCATCAAAACGCTGAAGTGCTGTTTGACCGGTAGCCTAAACTTCAACCGTAACGGCGACCTCTTGTGCACTGGAAACGATAACTATGTTTCTGTCTGGGATTGGGAAAATAATAAGGAGCTGCACAGATTTTCCCCATGTCGTGGGGAACTTAAGCAGACCAAGTTCATTGACAGTACCGGCTTTCTGGGCATCATTTCCCTTAATGAAGATAGCGAGGTGATTCTCACCACCATTCTGCCCTCTGGATACACCATGAGTAAGTGCCTCTACAAACAGAAAAGGGGTTTCGCATTTGACTTTATAATAGTGCCGCAATGTCCTTACGAGGTAATGATCATAAGCTCGGAAGGAGCCGTCAATCATTTTGATTTGCGTACAAGCGACGAGGCCACGACTATGGTGAACTGCGTCGACCAGGAGCAAAACGCTTTATGTCTGCGCACCATAGCCCATCATCCGTTTTCTCCGGAGTTCTGCGTTGGCGGAGATGACTTCAAACTGCGCGTTTATGACAAGCGCAAATTGACGGAGCCTGCCCATGAAAAAACTACCCAATTTGTAAATAAACTTCCCAGGAGACCGCAGATCAATTGCATTATCTACAATCACAGCGGCAGCGAGATTCTTACTTGCTTTTGTCGTGGTGGAATTTTCCTGTTCGACAGCCGCAACTACACGGAAGCCGAATTTTTACACCACTACGAGAAGCGATAGTAAGTAATCCATCTCCCCTAATGTCCTTCACTCACCCTCTAAAATATTAAGTTCCGAGATAAATTTCTTTGGACCCCGATCGGAGTACATTGTCACCAGCGACGGCAGGAGTATGGATTTCTACGACAAGAAAACAGAAGCCATCATTAGCGTAAATAAGTTTAAGGAAGATTCGGAGAACGTTTTCCTAAGACCTCATCCCTGGAAGCCAGTGCTAGCCACCTCTCGATTCTTTGGGGCAGGCGTCAAAATATGGACTCCGAATGGCCAAACCTAATAGTGTCGGATTGTCGATCAATTCGGAAATCCTTCCCATGAATTCTTTTATTATTTTAATATTAAAGTGGCGTTGGTATTTTGGCCAATTGCCTTTTTGAAATAAATTTTACTCATTGTATTAATTCTTTTTATTATATTATTATCATTATATTTATTCTTAAATAAAAAAAACTTTTTTGTGGATTTTTGAAAAATGATTTTTTATCCGTTTCTAACGCTTTACTTCAAATCCTAATAATATTGGATTAATTAATTAATATGTAAAATATTAAGGGTTCCCGCACAAAAATCAAATATGCTAAGATAACTTCGAAAATGCCAGTGTGTTCCGCCCAATATCGATTTTTTAGCGTGACCTTGCGGAATACTTTCGGTATATTTAAAAAAGTATTTTCTGTGGGCTGTTTTTAAATTTTAAAGCCAACTGGTAACACTGAAGACGCCAGAATTTAATATTTACCGTTTTTCTAGAATTAAGTGAATTATTTAACCTTTGTTTTGCTCAAGTAATGACGGAGCTCAGGGATGAGACGCCGATTTTCCACAAGGGCGAAATAGTCCTTTGCTACGAGCCGGATAAATCGAAAGCCCGAGTGCTTTACACCAGCAAGGTACGCACACGCACACCAGCACACAAACACGAGCGTGGAAACGTCAAACAAACGTCAGAAGCGCAGTTTTCACGGCCGATTTTCTCACAAACATTTGCCCCCATTGCAGGTTCTAAACGTCTTTGAGCGCCGCAACGAACATGGCCTGAGGTACTACGACTACAAGATCCACTTTCAGGGCTGGCGGCCCTCTTACGATCGCTGTGTTCGCGCCCCCGTTCTGTTGAAAGACACCGAGGAGAACCGCCAGTTGCAGCGCGAGTTGGCCGAAGCGGCTCAGTTGCAGATGTAACTATCTCCTAGTTCAATATATCCCCAGTAATCCTAGATAACCAGCTTTATTTGACCTGCAGCAGGGGCGACTACTCCTACAAGGGCACGCCCGACAAGCCGCTGGCCAAAAAGAAGCGCGGCGGACGAGGAGGTGCCCACGTGGAGGAGCCCTTGGTAGACCCACTGGACACGGGACACCTCACCGCGGAGCAGGAGATGCCGCCCACTCAGCGCTCGGCTGGCAACCGCACGCGGGACAACAGCGGTGGCAACAGAAAGGAGAAAGGCAACCCCACCGATGGCCGACTAAAGGCCAACCGGGGACGCCACACAGAGGTGGTCCATCACAATGAGCTGGCGGATCCGGCTGCCGATCGGTTTGTGCCCCAGGAGGATCGCATCATGATGCGCGTCAGCGAGCGATTGCGCGAGCTTATAGAGTACGACCGGAATATGGTCAAGATACTGGGCAAACAGCACGCCTTGCCCGCACGCGTGCCTATCGTGACCATCATGGAGAACTTTATCAAGCAGCGAGCCGTGGAGCTGGCCATTGGCATCAAGCAGGACAGCTCGAGGGCCAGGAACACGCAGAGCCGCAATGCCCGCATGGAGCGGGAATACGATCGCGTGATGTCCAAGTTGGTAACCATTAAGCCAAACCCTTAGCAGTCTGCTAACCCTTTTCCCTACAGCGTCTGCATGCTCAAGGAGGTGGTGGACGGGCTGCGAATCTATTTTGAGTTCCACCTGGACGATCACCTGCTGTATAAGGAGGAGAAGGAGTACATCCACAACTATCTCACCGACGACAACATGCGCAACTGCAGCCTGATCCTAAACAAGTCGTACGACTATATCAATCCGAGTGGCGAAACGGAACTGATCGCATTGGACGGCACGCCAGTGGGTGGAGGACCGGGAAAGACCAACGGACAGATCGAAGGCGGCATTCTTGGCGGAACGGAGTACGAGAAACAGTTGCAGAAGTGCCTGCTTTACATCGTCACCAGCAGTGGCAAAAACACGGCACAGGCCTATGACCGCTCGTCGCCGTACACGGCTGCCTACAAACTGCCTGTCGAGATGCGGGACTATCTCCACGAGACATTCAATTGGCGTCTTCTTTCAGCGGAGTCTCCGCCCGAAAAGTCCATGGTCTTTGGCGCTCCCCACCTGGCTAGACTGATGAGTAGGTCCCATTCTTTTTCCTCCTTTCTGCACAACTAATTCTGCGTGTTCTTCCAGTAAAAATGCCCATGTTCTTGAACGCCTCGCCAATTAGCAATAAGAAGCTCGAGGATCTGCTTCCCCACCTCGACTGCTTTATCAAGTAGGTGTGATAACTCACTGGGTCCATAAGCAAACTAATGTGTTATCTTTGCAGCTACTTAGAGAACCACAGGGAGTGGTTCGACAAGGAGAACTATGCTAATCCCACCGCCGTGGCCCAAGACACGTTGCAGCGCGAACTGTTGGAATCGCTGGATGGCCTGGCTGCTTAGGTTTAGTTGATCGTAGTTATCTAGTTTATTTATTATGAAGATTAAAGCTTATGTTCTTTTATTTTAAAGATTTGTAATTGTCGTTTTGGTTTCTTCAACTACACAATTTGTAAACAACGCGCTTCTATAAAAAAGTCTCCTAACGTGATCGTATAATCGAATAATGCCTACAACTAAATGTTAAATATGGAAAATACGAGTTTAACCTTTTTTTTTTTTGCTTATCCTTAGTTTTAGTTGAGTAGTACATGCTAGTATTTTTGTCTTTTTTTTTTTGTGCTCAAATAAATTTAAGAGTTTGAAAGTTTTTGTCTTATGCTTTAAGGATCAGCGGACCTTCAGTTGGAATGTGCAGGGAATTCTTTAGATTTGTATAACTTCTGAAAATATTTCAACTGTAACAATTATGAGTGTTGATTTGTGTTTCAGATCCTGCTTAGAAATTCGAAATTGTCGCTTGGACGGCTTGGAGTTGGATGCATTCGCGTTTGTAACATGTGTAAACTAGGGACGTTAACTTGGACGAGGTCTGAACTGAGCTCTGAACCCTCCTGTGCCCTCACTTCTGGCGCTTGGTGGCACTGCTGGCCGTGGGTCGCATGAAACTGCTGACGGATCGACTGCTGCTGCTGCTCCTTTGCTGGGGACTTGAGGTCGCGTTCATCCTGGCCTGCTGCTGCTGGTTCAGGGCATTCTTCACCAGCACCACGCTCCGAGCGGCACTCATCCTGGACTGGGACTGGGACTGTTGGGGTTGGGACTGGGACTGATTCTCCTTGAAACTTGTGCTGCCGTTGATGTTCGACCTTGGAGCGGTGTTGGACATCTTGCTGCGCACCAGGATCACACTGGGTCCCACACTTGAGCCACTACTGCTGCTCCTGCTGGCCGGCACTCCGCGTCCAGGCGTGGGTCGCACATTCTGGGCAGCCAGTGGTCTCTTGCTGGGCGAGGAATCAACGGACACAGTGGCTCCCGTTCGCTGAACGGCCGGGAGGCGTCTCACCACCGTCTGTGTTGAGGCCCCACTGTTGATGGAAGATCGCGAGGAGCGTAGGCTGTTCCGCGAACTACTCCGTTCCACTCCAGCGAGGACCTGTTGCTCCTGCGGCGAGCGTCTCACTGCGGACGCGGATCTCAGCGGCGCCGCACTGGCCAGTGGCTGGCCATTGGGCATGCGCAGCGGTCGGCTTGCGGAGAGACTCCTCTTGACCGTCGCCGACTGGGTGGCAGGGATTTGGTTTTGTGACTTGCTGCTGGCTGCTGTCGATCCCGGGGATCCGGAACTCTTCAACCTGGCCTGCTGCAGGCGATCGGCCAGGCGACTGCCCATCTGGGTGATGCTGGTGGTCGAGGGCTTCTGCTTCTGCAGCGGACGCTGGCGGGCCGGAGTTTCGCTAACTCCTTCGTTGCAGGAGGAGTTGGTGCTCTCGCCCTTACCGTGGGAGGGAGTGTCCGACACCAGGCTCTGGGTCTCCTCGAAGCCCTCGTCGTTCAGCTCATGGTGACCGCTGGCGGAGAGCTTCAGCTTGGAGGGCGTGATCTCGCGCGGCGGACTCCAAGGACGCTCGGGTGTTCCCGTGGGCGATTTGAGATTCCGGATGGCTTCCCTTACGTCCTCCTGGTTGATAGAGCTTATGTGGCGACCAACCTTCTCCAGCTTGTTGATCGTGCGCTCCTTCTGCTTGGACTTCTCTGGCGGGGGTTGCTCCGGCTTTGAGGGCGAAGCCTTCGCCTCTGGTGTGCTGGTGGTCAGGAGCTCCTCATTGCCGCTGCTGTAGTCCGTGGGTCTCTTGTATCGACGTGTGCGGCGGGCTAAGGCGTGACGATCAAAGTGACCCGGGGCATCCTGTTCCGCCGAGCTAATCTTCTCCTCTGTCGCTGACAACAACGACGCCTTAGGCTTGTCCGTCATGCTCACCGTGACCACTGTGGTGGTGGGCGTGGCGATCACCCGACGGCTGACGGGAGGCGTCTCTATATTATCGGCATCCACGTCCTTGGAGGAGGCCTGCATCTCGTTCTGGCTCTTGTGGTGGCTCAGCAGGCTGGCAAAGGTGTCGTCCGACACCTGAGGCTTTGGTGACTTGGGTGGCGGAACGTGCTCCTCTGCTTTTGTCGGCTGCAAATCCCGGCTGGAAGATCTCCTTATGTAGCTCTGCAAACGCTCGTTGCTCATGTCCCGTTCGCCCAGCTTCTGGATCAGCGACTTTCGGCGATCTTCCTCGGCTATCGACTGGAGTGCTATGGGACTCGACTGATCCTGCGACCGCTGGCGGCGATACTGACGCAGTGCATCCTGGGGCTGGGCATCGGCAATGGCTTGCAGGTTGGCCACCACGTCCGTCTGCTCCAGCGTCTTCGAGGGCTTCCAGTCGGCGTAGACGCGCTGGTACTTCCCGGCATCCTGATCCAGCCTGTTATGCGAGTTAGTGGGATTAGTGGTCGTGGGCGTGTTCGTTGGCGTAGCCGTCGTCGTCGAAGGCAGGATCTTCTCCTCCGGCAGGGGGTCCAGTTTTCGTTCGTTTTCTGTGGACAGAGAGGGGTAATATCTTGGGGATCCATTCTTGGAGGAGGATTCTCACCAGTTTCGTTTTCGAGCGATCGCCGATTGGCGTTGACCAGACGACGCTTCCGCCGGTACTCCTCGTTCTGCTTCTCGTCGCTCTCGTTGGACTGCAGCCAGGTCTCGATCTTCTGGCGCCACTCACGGGATATTCTGGAATAGAAAGCATTATGTGATATTAAATTATCCCAAAATTATCTTATCGATATTATGGTGTCGGTTGCGGATTAGATATGAAAAGGTAAAAAGAAAAAAATAAATAGTTTGTTATCTTATAGAAATATTATTAAATATTTTGATATTCTGAAGAATGAACTATGATGCAACTACTATACAAAATATTCTAAACATTCGTTAGGATAGAGTTATCTGTCCAAAGATAAAAATTAGTTTTAGCTTTAGTTTAAATTTGAATTTAGAATAACAATTTATATTAAACCAAAGTTCGCTTAAAAATAAAATGTTTCAAATACGTTTTTTCATATAATCCCATGTCTAATGATTTTAATTTAATTTTTAATTTAATTGAAAATTATTAAATTTAACATTTCTATAAGCCCTTACCTTGGTTTCGCATCCTCGTTGGCGGGCTGCGTCTGCGCAATCGCCGGTCCACTGCCCGTGGGCGTATTCGCCGCCGTTGTGGGCGTGCCAGCTGCACTGGCCAATGGCGAGTGGAGGCGCTCCTGCGCCTGCTGCTGTTGCTGCTGAAGAAGAGGAGCCGGTGAGCTGGCCCTCTCTCGATCTAGGCCAAAATCGATGTTGAGCAAATCGGGACGCTTTCGACTGGAACTTCCCGAACGAGCGCGGCGGGCCCACGATCGATCCAAACTGCCGTAGGCCGCCTTTCGCTCCCTGCTGTTGTGTCCATCGTGGGGACCGGTCGAGCTGCGCAAGAACTCCATGAGGTCATCCTCCTCGGTCAGCACTCGACTACGTCGGCGCCTCAGACTCCCATTGGGCGTGATGTCCGGAGAGGCACCGTCCTGCTCCAGGCGGATGAAGCCATTGCTGATCTCCCCGGATCCCAAGTGCCTGCGACTCAGGGCGGGACTGGCCCGAGGATCGAAGAGGGCATCGCCCAGGAAGGAGTGCTCCGAATCGGACACGGGGGTTCCAGCTGGACCAACTGTAAATTTAATAAATTAAACTGAAACTAAATTATTTATTATTGGATGCACTTACTCTGTCTGGCTCTTCGGGCCAGCTGCTCCTCACGCTGCTTTCTCCTCAAAGTAGCCTGCTGCTCCTGCTGCTGACGGCGCTCGTTCTCCTTGACCGCCTGCTTGAATTTATCACAGAAGTTCTGGAAGATCTTGAAGCACTCCTCCAGCCGGAAGGTGGCCGCATCGTCGCAGAAGAACTCGGACATTTTGAGGCGCATGGATTCGACCTGTTTCATGCCCGCTTGCAGGACCGCCAACTCGGATTCGGCGGCCTGCAGGAAGTCGGCCATCTGCTCCTTGATGTCCACATCCGTGGCCGGTTGCTCGATCTGCCTGGCTATTCTCCTGATCCTGCCGTCCAGCGTGTTGATTTCATTGTTGATCTGCTCTGAAGTCGTTCTAAGGGACACAAGAAATAAATTGAATGAACATGAGTATTACTAAAAGGATTTTCCGAACACTTACTTGCTGGCACTTTCAAGGGTGCTCAGTTGTCCTGTGAACTGCAGCAGCTCGGGATTGCGTTTTTCCGCCTGCAGGGCCACGAAGTGAATGAGGTTCATGCCCGGCTTATTCGCTCGAATATCTGTGAGTTTCTGCAGTGAGGATAGCTTGACACCCGCTGCATTTCCCGCATATCCGCCGGAATTAAGAAAGTTTCCGGCCACAACGACCATGTAGAGAACCTCTTGAAGGGTCTTGTTGTTGAGCAGATCGTCGCCAGCATAGAGCATGGCATTTATGCAGGGCTCCAGATAGGCCACATTCGCCGCGAACTCCTCCTTGAGCAACATGCTCTCAATGCGCAATTTGTAGCTGTGAAAAGGAGAACAATCAGAAACCAATTGTTTAGGAATGTCAAATGATATTTGGACAATGCTTGATGAATATTTATTTACAAGTTATATTGTTAAATTAAATATCAAAAAGTATAATAAATAAATACATTTTTTTCGATTTTTATACCCCTTTCAATTTTGTTATCAAAAACATAAATACATAGGTCATCATATTGCTTTTAAAGATTATAATAATATTTTTTGGAAAGTTGCAAAACATATATAGGCATATCATTTCGATATTCATACCCCTTTTTTACATTCATTCAGTATATTAGTTATAAATACTCCCAAATACTTACTTGGGAACCTCCAGCAGCTGTAGGAGGAACTTCTCGGCATTGCCCAGTCGTCCCTTGTCCCCGTTGAAACCCTTCAGCATGTCCAGCTCATCCACCTCGGGCATTATCTTCAGCAGACCCCTCAGTCTCTCCGCTCCGATCTCCTCGTGGGCTCCCTGCCTTATCAACTGGATGATGTCGTCGTTGCTGGTGCGGAACTGCTTGAGGAATATATTGACATTCAGACTCCTCTTTCCGTCCAGCAGCGTGATCTCCGTGCTCTCCTTCTTTGATTTTCGGTCTAGGGTATCGCATCCATTGGAACCGGAGGTGGCTTGGCTGCCATCCCGTCCCAACTTCGGTGATCCCTGGGCGCTGGCTGTTTGCAGGCAGAAGAGACCCTCCATCTCGTTCCAGTCGATGTCCTGCATCGGACTGTCCTGGTGATTGCTGGCCACGATGCTCCAGATGTTCTGCTTGCCGAGGACCTTGTTGTGCGGAATCTTGCCCCAGTTGATGGTCTTCATCTTGGCCTTGGGCGCGGGTGTGTCCTGTTGTGGCAGCAAAATGGCAGTGGCCACCGTTTCCGCGGCCAACGGATCAGGTGTCCGTGGCCGTGATGCCATTTGCATCGAGGGCGGAGGCGGTGGAGGGGGCAGGGCGCCACCGTTGATCATGGGCGGCGGCGGGGGAGGCGGTGCTCTGCCATTTATCGGCGGAGGCGGGGGCGGTGGTGCTGCGGTTGCCATGGGCGCCGGTGGTGGGGGTGGCGGAGGTGTCGGCATCGACGTAGACGTCGACTTGGCTGCCACGCCCACCGGCTGGGAGGGCTTGCGGGTGGGGCTGCTGGCATCGCTGCCGCGACAACTCTGGCAGGCGAACTTCTGGCTACTGGGCGTGCGCAGCAGTCGCACCGAGTCCTCGTGACTTTCGAGGAGCGTGGCGCGGTGGACCAGCCGCTCAGTGGTGTCCCAGATGATGTCGCTGAGCGGCTCCTTGGGATCGATGCGCAGCAGGTGCTGCAGAATGTTGAGGAATGGCACTTCCTGCGGCGTATCAGCCACCTGCAAAACATCATAAAAGGTAATAAAAATCAATAAAGCAAATTAATGTTATAGAAAATAATACAGAAATTATAATAATTTATTTTATACAAATTGGAATCGAATATATATGAATTTTAGGCTAAAACTCGGTTGAAAGAGATTTAAATAAAAAACTTTTCCAAAAGGCAATTCTAATTATTGCAGTATTAAATATATTTAAATTATTTGCATTATTTTTTAACTATTTTATTTATTTAAACTGTTTTTGATCTCAAGTATTTGTCAAAAATAGGAAATTAAAATTTATTTCTGGTCATTATTAGCATGCAAGCAATGTCCTTGATTTCCTTGCATGGCCATAGCCTTGGTCAAGTCTTAACGACCACTCTGCGTATACGTAACCCTCGTTCTCAATGCCTGTCGAAATTACGCATACGCTCTGTTGCACTCCGTGGCAAAGTCGCATCGCAGGCACTCACCTGTCGCAGAATCGCGTAGAAGACATCAAGATGCGAGCTGAGATTGATGCCATCGGGCGCCTGCAGGCTCTGGGCCTCGTCGCATTCCTGCTGCTCCACGAATACGTCCAATTGTACGATGATATCGCCCACACTTTGTGCGACTTTTCTGCAATGGGAAAATCAGAAAGTCAGGCCACTTTGGCATTAGTGGGTTAATCGCCGTCCGTCAGTCCGTTCTAATTATTCAAGCCAGTTGCAGTTTGTAGCTTGTAGGTTTTTTGTTTGCTTTGCCAGCCGTTGACAATTGATTTCCTATTTATGCAGAGTTATCTACGATATATGGGGCAATAAATAAATACATTTATATGGTCCCAAAGGGAGGAGGGGGATGTCCACAAGTAGTTGACGCCTGCCAGAATCGATAGAGAACAACAAACTCATCGCCTGACATTGAGTAACCTCCGGAGGCTGCGAGAGAATGGGCCACAAAAAAGGACGAAATATCCTCAACCGAACGACCGACTCACTTGAGATTCTGCACCAGTTGCAAGGCGGCGCAGCTGTAACGGGACAGCGAGCCGCAGAATGTCAGCCGCCGCTGCAGGTGCAACGGCGATGGCGATGGCGTCACAGAGGCGGAAGCGGAAACGGATGACGTCGCCGAGGAAGCGGACTCCGATGAGAGGGATGGCGGCGGCGAGGGCGATGCTGACGACTCCACGTTGCCTGCCTGGCGCAGCCTTGGCAATCAAAACAGTTCTCACTGGCACACCATTGCTCCTTTCAGCGGCGTGCAAAATCGTTAGCCTTGCGCAATGTCCTTGTTGGCAGCTCCGCTTTTGGCCTTTTGACAATTGATACCCATATAATCCCATACATCGACTGGCACTTTTTAATTGCTTGCCCAAAATCGCAAAGTTGCGGTTCGAACGAGAGAACGGCCAGAATGGCAATAACGAGGACGAGACAGCCTGGCACGACGACTCATATTTGAGCTATGGTCACGATTTTCCGTGCCCGTTTGGCGGCACGGAGAGCCTCGGAGCCAAAAATCCGAGTCCTTGTTGTTTTTGGCGGCCACGTGCTGCGCGCGCAGGAGTTTTTCCGCACTATTCGCGAAGCGCCCAGGCGGCGGCCTCTTTTCTTGTATTTTGTCGAGCAACTTCGTCAACATCCATCCATCGGGCACATTGGACACCCGGACACTTGCACGTGATTCTCCATTTGCTTCGTTGTTTGGCCAGCAGTTTCTATTTTGGTCCGTCACGGAAGTTGTTACGGGGGCCCATTTGCAGGGCCAAGGAAATTGGGTAACCAAAATATCCCATTTACAAACTTTAAACGGAAGCCAAAACTAACCAATGAGAAAAGGTTAAAGCTGCCGTTTGGAGAAAAACTTTAACTATTTTTTTCTTTATAGAATTTAAAGTATTGCGAGTTTCGAGTAAATAAATAAAATAAAATTAGTCTAATAAAATATAAATAAAAAATAGAAATTACAAAAACTCCTTCTCTAAATCATTTTATAAGGAATCCATTTTAAAGGAATAAGAGGGACTTTCGACTGGACATTATTACTCTGATACAAAAAGGGTTCTAAAAAAGATATCTAAGACTTGAAGCTACTAGATTTTAGCTTTAAACTTGTTTAACTTTGCTGAGAAAATGAGCTATCCCAAAAATCCAGCTCAGATCTGTCTTTCATTTTAAAATATTTATGGACAACCTGAAGAGCCTTGGTCTTAAGAATATTGTTTCCAATTCCATTTCCGACTTCCCATAAATATACTTCGGCAATTGAAAATGTCTGTTCTTGACACGGTTCTAATAATCCCCCTGAAATGCGATACTTTGGAGTTTATTTTTAGCAGACATTTATGAGTTTGTCGGTAATTCGATACTAGCACACATCCATCATTCTCGGGTTGATAAACAACTTAGATTCGGATTTCGATTCGATTAGAACTCATTATGAGGAGAACAATTAAAATCCGCTTAAAGCATCGGGGCAGCTTCCAAGCTACGCAGAGGCGATTCTCGTCTCCAACGAATCTCAATGGACTCCTCCCCCCCTCGAAGACGGTCTCAAATCAAAGCGCGTTGTGGCTGAATGAAAACGTTTAAAGCGATTCGAAATTCCAAATAAATTAAAGAGCGCCTGAAACTACGCGTTTCGCTGATGTGTGCGCGTTAAAATTTTAATAACAATAGAACTGACGGGGGTCCTCACTCACAGAATGGAAAAATGCCACAATACAAATGGGCCGGGACAATCAATTAGTCAACTCTGCTCCGAGCTGACAAGCTGAGGAATCTGCCAATGCGGACAGCTTGTTTGTTATTGTTCGCTTTTGGGCTTGAACTATTTCAGAAATTAATTGAATTTGCTAGTTTCTATAGTTTCTCTCGTTTCCGAGCCGGCGTCGCAGAGCCACAAATTTGTCAACCGGAGGGCCATAAATAAACCCGTTTTGAAGGGTGAGTCGGAGATCCGACTAATTGATTTATTGTTGACTAATTAAATATTGAATTAATTGGTTGACTCGAATGCGGCGCAAATTATTTGCATAAGACCCGATGATCGGGCATTCAAATGGCCAACTCCTCTTTGACGAATCTCTTGACAAGCGTCTTGAGCGGCCATTAGCGATCCGCCCCCAGATCCTCCTCTCTTTTATTTGTTAGCAAAAACCCAAACCTTACTGAAAATCAGCGAATACCTTGATCTTGTCTTGTTGGTCGTCTCCTCATGTAGTCGCATGCAAATTAAATGTGCGTCCGTTTCGAATAAAGCATAAAAGCGGCAAAAGGCAAACGGCAATCGTTAAACTGTTTGTGATACTCATTTGCCTGATTGTGGGAGACTTTCAGGGTTTTTCACCCAAGCGGTCTTCACACGCTCGAAACGGAATATCAACGACGACGCCCTCAGCGAATCTGGGTGCTTAAAAATGTCTTGTCTTTGGGTTTTTATTGAGCGTCCTCCTGATCGCTGCACTTCAGCACTCACCTTAGGTTATTCAGCAGCGGCAAAACTTTGAGACCTGCAAGGCAAAGTATAAAATGATTAGTTGAGAAAGAACTGTTAAAATACAAAGTATAAGTACAAAAAAATCGATATGAAACGTAGATCGATTTAACGTTATGTAATATCAATTTTATATCTTGATTTGCGGCCAGGTAAATTTGATACGATCGAAAAGAGTATTTCATGTAAAAACGATATGCTTATTGCATAACCAAAAATGTACATACGCATATCGATTTTACGGCGACATGCTTTTTTTGTGTGTTGGAATTTTAGTGCTAATAAAATAATAAATAAAAAAAAATTGTAAAATATAAATTTCCAATTTAAACTCACATACAAAAGAGAATAACCATGAACCTAAATATCTATAATATTATACATTTTAATTTAATTTTAAATTGATTAATAAATTAAATGAAGGACAATGCACTCATAAATTGCATTTTAATGGTAAGTTTTGAATAAAATCCAAATAATTGTAGATATTCAGAGAACTTAAGTTGCGTTATCCAATTGTTTAGCCTGGCCCTCTTGCCCACTTGTGACTAATGTGGAGATGGAGATGATATGTTGCCCCCCGTCCACCGACCAGCGGGATTTCCATAGACGGCGAGTCAACTTAGGCCCGCCCAATGTCCACTGAATCCCGACCGACTTCCGGTCAAGCTCGTTTTTTCGCCTTTTTGCTTTTATTCGCGCACTCAATTTATGCACTCGTACACAGAGGCACACTTCTATCCGTGAGTTGTAAATACAAATAATAATAATAATAACAATAAAAAATTAATTACGAAAAGCTCGTGAAAGTCGTTGTCGCTTCTGTGCTACATGTCCCTCGGATCCCCTCGATCCGCCTTATTTGGTGCCTTGACGTTCATAATTTCGTTTTACGACTTCGCTCCGCTGTCATTTTATTTGTTTGAAATTGAAAACCATAAAAGGCGTACAATTAAAATGCGTGTGCGATTCTGAGTGTGAGTGTGTAGTAAAAGTTTCTTTGTCCCGATCATTGTTTTCTTTTTTTTTTGGATATTCGGAAGTTGGGAGATCTTAACTAGAAGGAGAGATCGCTGATCGGTATAGTCATGCTCATATATTTTAGTTTTTGTTCTTTATAGAGGTCGTCTATCCATGCCCTACAGCCAAAAGAGCGGGGATTTATGTACATATAGTAGTAGTAGTAGTTAAGATCGCGGACACGCCCAAGTCCACAATTAATTGTTTAATAACATGCCAGGCAAAGAAACTCAACAAACTCAACAAACTCAACTGTTCGAAAATCAATTCTCGCAAACGATTTAAATATTTCACTCAGCACTGTAAATCTGTTGATGATTTATAAATCAATTGAAATTGAATTTTGCCAGCGAAACAGTTGAGCGTATAAATTTATGGTCGACTATGGGAAAAACTGTTGCGTGCCAAAGTGGAAAATCATGGGGCATAAATCAGTGGCAAGCAAATGCCTCCCAGCCTGACAGATGACATACAGCAGATATGATGGCTATATGGTCGGTGGGCCGGTCGGTCGGCGAATGGGAATGATTCCGTTCCGTATCGTTCAGTTCAGAACCGATAATTGGGCACTTAAGTGGCATTAGCGAGAGCCTCGCAGAGTTTTTGAATTGAAAAATGCAAATATTTGTGGGGCGTTGTTGGCTGTTGTTCCTGGAAGTCCAAACGGAGAGCAGAAAAACTAAAAAAAAGAACTGAATCAGTGGAAGACAAAGTCAAAGTCGGGCCAACAGCCTTGAAACTGAATACTTCGTTTCATTGCCAAACAAAATGCGGCCGTTGCTTGTCAAATGTGTCGTTCAGGAATGCCCCAGGAATCGGTTTGGGATCGAAAATGGAATTGCCAGCGAATGGGGGAGGGGGGAGTGGGAGTTACGGGGGCGCTGACTTGCGGCGTGACTTACATATTGTCGCAGCCGTTGAGATTTCGAATTTGTCTTGCTACTTCTTTGCTTTGTCACTGGGTTCTTGTTCTTGTAATGCTGAAAAAGCGCAGCTCAATTTATTTTAATTAAGAACAATAAAAACGCCGCTTCTCAGTAAAGTCAGCCCTCCCCCCCCCCCCCCCCATTCCCCACCGTTTTTCAGGCAAGTGCAGCCGCAGGCATTCAGTGCAACACATTTCGGTGGTGTTGCGTCTGCGCAGAAGGAAACATCGAAAACAACAACCACCAAGCACGCACAACCGCGCTCAATCAAAGTCAGAAAGTCGGGTTGACGACTGCCGAGTACAGTGAAACTTGCCTATAACAAACAAGCTTATGTTGTTAGAAGATCTTTTAAATATGTTTAGTTTTGGAAGTCAGAAAAAATTCAATTATAAATATACAAGATTAAAAGATATTTAAACAACATAAAAGATATTTTAAAATTCAAAGAAAATATTTAGAAGAGTGCTATTTACTATTATTTATTTATATAAGCAAGAAATAAAGTGATGTATTAAAAATAATCCATCCATATTTATAAATAGGGAGTTCGAGTAATGGATGTTCGACTGTACTGAAGGGGGAATGCTAGCGGAGATGGAGGTAGAGCTGGGGGTTGGTGGAGTTCGGAGGCAGTTCATGAACTTTGAACAACTAGGGACCCAGAGCTGAAAGGGGGAGTGGCATCTGCCACTGACAGGATGTAAATGAGTCCCTTGTTTGTCAACAGACATCTTGTTACATATTAAGTACATTTTGTTTATTGGGCGCTCATTCTCCTCTTCGTTCTCATCTGTAGATGAGGCAGAAATAAATTTTAAAGTGTTCTTCCAGCAGTTTTGAGGCACGTTCGGAACATATTAAAATCTAACTACAAACACGATTTGGTGTTCAACTCTTTGGCTTCAAGTAGGCAAAGATAAAAGTTTGTCACGTTTCATAGATTTATCCCTTTGTCGTAAAACTTTTAAACTATCCTAAAACTCTAACCAAACAACCATTTATGTTTTAATTTTGTTTTATAACCATTATTATTAGCTATTCTAAGCATCTAAGTATCTTCATAATCTGCATATATCTCCTAAAAAGTACAGCTAACTTTCAAAAAACACTTTGAAATCGAATAAATCTGTAGATTATAAATTATTACAAGCAAAAGTAGATCAACAAAGATCAATGAGATGGATAAGTGCATAATGGAAGTTTTACGAGTCATTAAGGTGTAAATAAGCATTAAAAAGTCTTGCAGTTAGCCAGCGAAAAAACGATTTCGTTTTCGAAATCTTTGTTTGGAATCAAAACGTCCTCAATGACCCGACAACTTTTGCCACAATTAATAAATCAGCAATAAATAAACAATGTTCGTTTGACCGATTTTCCCAGCTCCAGTTCAAATGGCTCGCAGAGCAATTACTGGCTTAAAGACGCGCCTCTAAATCGCCGGCACGTGCTAAGGTTACTCGGCCCGTCAAAGGCGATTTGGCCATTTTGGCTCTGCTAACCTATCATTATCTAACCTCAAGTCAACGAGCAGCCCCCGAGGGTCGCTGGTGTGGCTGCCTGAAAAATGAAAACCGGGGACTTGAGTCTCTGCGACATGCAAACAGTGGATGAATTGAATTTGTATTTGTATTTTGGCCAAACAGACAGCCGGGCACATACGGTCAAGGGCACTGGCACTGGATCAGCGGGCACATCAATCAAATCAATGAAATCGAAGACAGCACCAATAGCACAGACAATCGCAGGGGAACAACCCGTTGACTTTTGCGGGTTTATCTCCATTGTTGCGAATTGAGACTCTTAATTTTTTTCTTTTTTGATATTAGATGGTGGGAATCGATCTCACCTATAAATTCGTTGCGAATGCGAATCCGCTCCTGTAAAGTGGCCGCCGAAATGATGACGCAGTTGATGAAGGCCAGCAGAGCGGCCTGGTAATCCAGGGGCGGTTGGGCGGCGGCACTCGACAGCTCCAGTTCGTTGATGACAATCTTGAAGCGGTATCGCTGCTTCTTGAGATTCTGTAAGGGTTACGAGATGGGATTACAATAAGGTGTTTAAATTTTCAGTATCTTAGAAATGTTTCCTTTCAAATTATAATATTTAATTTGTGAACTCTAACCAGAACGTCTATCTAGGGTTTCTTATAAATGTTCTTTTAATATTATACTATTATTTGTAGCTCACATGCGGCGCCAATTATTTTAGGAATTAATGTGATTTTTTCAGATTTTTATGTCAATCTGTTCTGGGTGAGTTTTGCTACTGCCCGTTTCTTATAGTCCCTATTTTATAGTGTTCATAGATATTAAAAAAGCTAAAAAGTAAATATTGCATTTAGAATGTGTGTATCACTACACATAATGTAAAAAATGGTACAACAAATTTTATGGTCGAACTCCTACCAACCAAATTATTATACACAAAGTCTAACTAATTATTTTCTTTTCTGGATTATTGGTTATTCTCATAAAACAATCTAATATAATACTGGTTTAAACCCTGATCCTGCTAATCACCCTTTATCGCTATTCCTAATCGTTTCCCACCGTTAACTAGACGTAATCCCCTTAAACTCACCTTGTAAAATTCTAGGGTTTCGATGGCACGCGCATAGCCATCGGGGCTGTAGGCGCACAGCGCCGAGAGCAGCTCGAAGACCTGCTTCTTGACAGTGGCATTCTGCGTGTCCAGGGCAGCGCCCAGCTTGGCAATGTAGTCACGATTCTCGACAATGTAGTCCAGGCCGATGCGTGAGTCCATCGTGGCGGGTTTTTGGTTTGGTTTTGGTTCTACTTTTTCGGGTTCTTCTCCTCTCGGGGCTGATCACGTCCCCGGAGCGGACGCTTTTCGGGGGCAATCGGATCGAATCGGGGCGAGACGATCGATTGGGGCGGCTAGTTGCAAAGGTTTCGGTTCTCGCATGGAATATCTGAGCAGTTCACGTCATGCCGAACGCTCCTCGTGCTCTGAATCTGAAAAATAGGAAAATTGGAAAATTCAGTTAGTTGCTTAGTGGCTGGGTGGAAGTCGGGTTCAAGCTTGGGACCTATAGGCCCTTCAATTGTTGTCCCATATCTTGCGGGCTTTGGAGACCACCACCCCTCGAATAATCGATTTAATTAATTTACGATCGGTTCTCTGGGCCTCGGGTCGCAATTGTCATAAATTAATTTGGACCGACCAATCGCCAGGGGGCGTAACAGATTTGGAATTTTTTCGATTTTCAATTTTTTGATTTTAGGATTACGCTTTTGGAGGCACGATCAAAGGCAACCTTTAACGAATGGCGGCGGGTTCCGCCTTCTAGATCGAGATCGGCATCGGCATCTCAATTACCAGCAAACGATCTCGTTAATTTGTTTACACTCGCCGCAGTCGTCGATACTTTCGATTAGTCGCCGTCTAAACTGCCGACAAAGTCTGTCATTTAGGTTCCCGCATATTAAAATGCGATTTTTCATTAAAATACAACAAAAAAGCGCCGATAAAATGCTTAACATTTTTGTAAAGAGCTCTGATCTCGAGTGGCACTTTGCGTTATTTGAAATTATAATTTGTGTGTGCGCTAAATGCTCATGTTATTGCCATTGTTGCTATTGTTTTGTCTCATCGAGTTGACTTTTGAAAACGCCGAGATAGGCTGTGGGATCCGATCGGCATTCGCCGTTCCGGGGCGGCGCTAATGAAATCACATACAACGACTTCAAATTAATGGACACACATCACAGAGTGACATCCTTGCGATATGCCTTATTGTCGGTCGTCACTTAACATGATATTTCCGATAATTCCCGCAAAGTGCTCGGCTCGAGTGGATGGATGGTGGATTCTCTGGAGAAAAACACAAAAAACGAGTTCTCAATCACTTTGTATCTTGTTCTCTGCCTGGCTTTCTCATTGGGGACCGCGCTGAATGTAGATCTACACTGTGTCACACAACTGGGCTATGAGCTTTACCAATTAGCGAATGATAGTAATCTCGCAGTTAACCTATGTAAATTTCGCTCTTTAAAGCTTTAAGCGATTTTTTTTTATTGCGATTCTGTCGATAAAAAACAGGCAACTTTGTCATGCCATTGTGAAATGGAACAGATTAAGGTGACAGATAAATATTATTAATTTTCATAGGGATAGTTGTTGTTTATCATATCTCAGAGATTGGTATAATTAAATATTTCAATAGTTATAATTAATAATAATTTTTAAAGTGTTCCAAATTATTATTTAAATGGTTTTTGGACATATATTAGACCTCAAAATACCTATTAAAGGCCTGCTAACTTTTTCCTAGATACGCCTTGCTTTTACTTAAATCTCTTTTAATTTATCTCGAATTTTGTGAGCTAGTGTGGACCGGCAGAGCGTGCTGCCAATGGGCTCTAGATAAGTTAGCACAACACCCGCACACCGGCAACATCCGAGAGTGATAGGACGATAAATTAATAATGCTTATCTCTAAACTGGTTCCATTAGCCCGGGCCCGGCCAACCAAGCAGCCATCGTGCTGGACATCGCATTATTGTTGCTATTTATGGCGAAACAGCAGCCACCTAAAAGCCAATTGAGTTGTTGAAAAGCTGAGAGAATAGGAATGGGAATCGAATTCGGCACCGCAGTTCGTAATGGAAATGGTCCAGCCGAAATGTTAATGAACCCGCCCATAACTAAAGGGGGAGCCTAATTAGAATTTGACTGAAAATTGAAAACTGAAACCCAATGCCTGGTTGCCCATTTATCTTGCCACACAGAGTACCTGGCGGTAGAAATCGTTTGGGGCGTTGACAGGCGCAAATGACTTGCCCCCTTTGAGGACAGAGGTTGGAGGACAGGGGACAGAGGACGGAGGACAGCGGACAGGTGGCGAGGGCGACTCACTGGCGTCGTCAATAAAATGTCAACCACATGCCCACAAATTGCCCGCCCCGCCGCTGCCATTGTGGAAATATTTCCGTCGTCATCGCCTCGCTCCCAGCCATGTTAAAGTGCAAGTAATAATTCACGAATTTCAAAAGTTTTCAGTCGCCGTCTCGCGATCGTTTTCAATGTCTCGCGACATTATAATACGGTTTGTATAAATTATGTTGTAGCCCGCGGGGCGTATGTCGAATGGCTAAATGTGATTAAATGTTGTGCAAAGTGCATGTTGTTTCTAGGCTGGGCTTTTCGAGAAGAAACGAGCTGGGTTGGGCAGGTGAGTGGGGCTCATCAGCAGGAAAATGGTTGGGAATCTGGGTATCTGGCAGCTAGGACACTTGACCAACTTGAAAGGCAGACAAATCAAGACGAGAGCCCCAAAGGTAAACAGTTGAAGATCAACTACCGTAGCACAACATCTGTTGCAATAGGCGCAAGGTCGTTCCACATCTATGTTTCTGATGTGTTTTCTGGTTTTCTGGTTTGGTCTGCCACCTGTAACAAATTGTAGCAAATGAAGCTGCTCGTCTCTGGGTTTCTCTATCCACCTTTTCAACGGGTGTGTCCGCAGCTCTAATCTCGCAGCAACTGCACAGTTTTCATAAATTTTTATTGAATTTTTATGGCTGCAGGCAGCCGTCATCGTCGCATTGAATTTGCATGCTGATGTATACACAAAAGCACACCAAATAAATAAACATAAAAAATAAAATAAACAGTCATTGAGAAAAGTGTTTTGCACTTAATAATAAATGCTGCTGATAAAAGTGCTACGAAAATGGAAACTTGGTGAAAAAGTATCATTAGGCTAATAGCATCATTTATCCCTGTCACCCCGGCGAACATCTTGATCTCTTTGGTTCATATAGTTTAATCTGTGTGTTGGGCTTAGGGCCACTTCAACTGAGTTGTTTATAAGCTGCCTTATCAACAAATGGCGAGAATGTGTCTGGGAACCAAACTGAAAACAAAACAGACGCTTTGTTGCAGCTTTCGATTTGAGAAAATGAAATGAAAAACAGACTTGGAGTCAGAGAAAAGACAGAACGAGTCATAACACTTGACAACAGCAGCAATATCGCAGCACAGCAGCAACATCGCAACACGACGATGTCTCCGGCTTCGAGCTGCAATCAAAACACGATCTTGGCGCTCAGCATTGACCTTATGACTTCTAAAATCGGTAAAAACATCTTTACAGCTCCATGTGGCACTGCCGATGTGTTTCCAATATGAGCTAAAAATACGAAAATACGAATCAAGCTAAGCAGCGGCGTACTTGAAATTGGGATACATTTTATAGCCTTTATATATATTGCCATTTTCAATTCGAATCTCGCGAAAAAGTGGAAGGCACACCGCGAGCTGTACAATAATTTTAAAGGATACTGCCTTGCACATTTTCGGTTATATGTCAAGTTTAAGTGGCAGACGCGAAGGTCGATGCGGCAACGCGAAGGCGTCGCAAATTGAGCAATTAGGGCGTGGCCGAGTACGCCTCATTTGCACTTACTTGACTTAATTCGTCAATTAGCCGGGGCTAAGGTAATCGCAGCTCCAGCTGCTGGTACCAGCTGGCCAGCTGGGAAACTGGACAACCTCATCCACTTCAGATCCACAGATTCCGATTCCGATTCAGATTCAGCGGCTCGTGGGCGTTCAACAGCCAAATTCAAGAGCCACAACAAAGCGAATAAGTTAAATGTATTGTATGGTCAACAAAGAACATTTGACTACGAAAATATATAAAATGCAGCCCACGGAAACCAGAAAACAGACGAAAAATTAGTAAAATAGTGCGTAGGTTTTGCATTTTGATGATGACCACTGCGATGAAAACCGACCGCAAAACCACAAAGACCGCACAACTAGCCGAGCACGTTTGAAACTAGATGATTCTATTTGGATAGAGGTTGGACCGAAAGCTGATGGCTCCGTAAACCGACGTAATCGACCAGAAATATATTTTTAAATGGCTTTTACAATAGCAAAATTACGTATTGTGTCTTGTAATAATAATAATATTTACCAAAATAACATTTGTACACTTGGGATATGAGTTTGTAATTCCTATTATGGTTATTTTTTGGTTTATTAATAGAATATTTTTAAGGAGCAAATAAAATAAATTAAAGAATCTTAAACCTGCTTCTCCCACTTAAATAAAGTCATCATGTTTTTCGTTTCTTTAAACCACCAAAAATGTGTGTGGTTTTTATAATATTTTAATAATTGAATTTAACTTTTTTTATAATTTATTCTAATATTTTTTATTTTTCTTCTAATATTTGTTTCTGATAAGAATGCTTCTTAGCTACACATTTTATTTATTTACATTCGAAACTCGTACTTCCCTTCGTCAAAATGAAATGTTATATTTCTATTAATATCTATTCTTTTCGCAGCCCCTCTCCCCACTTAAAAGAGGGAGATTATCCGTGACTCCCTTGATTGGATTTCATTGAGTTCGCCGCGTGGCGCTAGTTGACATATGACAGCAGAAGCGGGCAGTGTCACCGTTTCGGGAACAAACACTGGGGAACTCCCCCAAACACTGTTTGCCATCGATGAGAATTTATAAACGGTCACAGGCTTTCGGGTTAAATGGACTCAACTGGCAATGACGGAGCTCTGTGCTCTTGGAACCCCATGAAAAACCCATCGAAAGTGTCAAAAGCCGCTTCATTGGAAAATTTTCTATTGTTTTACGGTCTAACGTTTTCGAAGACTTTTTTCGGGGGACTTTGCGCAAGCGCCGCCAAGTGTGAAAATGAAGCGAACAGGTCGGGTATCAGGAATTGGGTCTGGGCTTATGGGCTGTTTTGTAAGCCTATAAAATATAAGGCGCTAATGGGCAATTTTCACGCTTATTTACACAATGGAAAAGCGAAAGTTTTATTTATGGCGGCTCGTGGATTCCGACTGTTCGCATGCAGCTGGCCGATTCCAGGTGCTGGAAATTCTACGGCCACCAAAGTGCATAAATATGTTCAATAGCTTGCACTTATGACAGTCAAAACAAAAAAAAAACACCCAAAACATGCAACAAGTTTGGCCGCATTTACAGGTGCCCAAAATCGAAAATAATAACATAACAAAAATGTGAGACAAACGAATGTACGTGTAAAGTGGTCAATGTCCACTTGAGTGCCCCAAAAAATGGGAAAAAAATTACTCGATATGCCGGCAAGCTGGCAGTCTGTCTCAGGGCCAATCGACAATGAGCGCTAATTATGCTGAGCCGAGATCGCTTGCCAAAAAGGTTCAATGCACCGCTGCAGCATTTCAAATCCCTTGTTGACCTTAACTTTGAATTGTCAAAATACAAAAGTTCAAACAGACCCAAAGCTGCAAACAAAGCGTAAGGCACACAAAAGAAGTGAGCCACGGAAACCTACATACTTTGGCCCAAACTCAAAAGGGTACACGGTAAAATAAAATTGAAAATAAATGTGATTTTATTCGGCTAACTATCAAAATAATATCAATAATATTTTTATATCCCAACCGTATTTTTCCCAGTGCCTCTCTCTGATTCATTTGAAAAGTGTTGGCCATATGCAGGCTGCACAGATTCTCGAGTTTGCCGCTCGGATGGATTTGGATGCTGCTGCCACCGCTTTGACATTGACTTGTGGTTTCAGTTGCCGCCGCTGCCACTGCCGCATTTCAAGTTTTCAGCCTTTCAGCTCTTTTTTTCAGTTTCCAGCGTATATGTGTGTATGTAGTCTCTGTGTGTGGGCTGAAATTGTTTTCCTCACTTCATTCATAGAGTCGAAACTCGCGCTTAACTGATTAGTCAGCTCCTCGGCTTTTGGGGAGCAGTTCAGTTCAGTTCAGCTCAGCTGGTTTGCTGCGATTTAGGTGCGATTCTTGCCACAGTTTTTTGTATTTTTTGCGTGGTATCCGAGTTTGTCCTTCAAAAACATTTGTTTGGATCACAGCTCACAGCTCACAACTCACAGCTTTTGTGGTTTGCGGCATCTGAGACCGAACTTCCGCATGAATACTCGTACATCATACATGGCTTATCGATATATCTTGTTACTATATTTAGCCAGCGAGATTAGGCGAGTTTATCGCCTTTATGTTTCGGATTCTGTTTGTCATTGGATCGCCCACAAATTGCGGCAATGAGTCACAGAGGGAGAAATTCGATTCGTCACTAAGTCAGTTGATAAACTATATAGGGGGACAAAAAGAGTTCTCTACTTATATTATTTATCTAATTTATCTTGATAAAAATATATATTTTACTATTTAATTATAATACAAGACAGACAGGTGACAAATTGTAGAGACATTTGTTCTCTGTGCAATCTACATTTTGTGTTGGGCAACCAGTTGCCTTTTATGTAAGTTCAACATTTTGCAGATCTATCCCGAGCAGCTGCACTTGCCTATCGTTAGAACAACAAAGTTAAACAAAGCACAGACTGCATAAATTAAGTGTCGAAGGGGCAAAAAAGATATCAGGTGACAGGCGTGAAATGCGCTGTTCTGACAGAAAGTCAGACAGACAGACAGTCGCTTATAGCCACGCGGAGATTAAAGGCCAGCTTTTACCTTTCGGCCACAGACTCTCCACTTGCGCAATTCCCCGATCACCGATCACAATCCACAATTCACAGTCCCAACGATCCGATCCTCACAGCGCCAACTCGAACTTGAACTACATTGCATTGGGCATCAAAATAAATACATAATCGTAAATATAAAACCAGCGCCGAGTGCTCCCATTTCTTGGGCTGCACAGGCCACACCACGTGACTGGCGAATTCGTTGGTCAATGCTTGGCGGCCGTTGTTGTTTTTTTGGGGCACAGACCGAGACAGATTGGGCCGAGCTTGAGCTTATATGAGGCAGCTGAAAAAGAGAGATACATCCACAGATCTCCAGGCAGCCGCATCGCCCACAGCGCCGCTGGTTTGCCTTTGTTGTTTGCCACTGAGTGGCAGTGACACTGGCTGAAAAGGTATGCCAAGTGCGGCAAACAATACGGAAAATATTGCAGTTTTTCTGGAAAATATTCCAGGTTTTCTGAAACATATTGAAGATTTTTTGGAAAATATTGAAGATTTTTTAGAAAATATTTATAATTATGGGAATAAACAGAAGGCTCATAAACACGAAGACGTTACTTAAAATATTTTAAAATAATAATAATAATTTTTTCATATTTTTAAAAAGAGTAAACTATATGTTTTTGATAAGGATATATGAACTGAAATATTGAATTTATATAGAGCCAATATTTTATAGGAATCTGTGGTAATATGTCTACAAAAACAATTAGAACCCCCTTTAAATTAATTTTCCAATAAAATCGTGAGTGTATTTGATATTCGCCAGCATCTTCCCGCAATTTACACACCTCATTGTTGCCTCGTGAACTTGTAACCAACTTGTAACCCGATATTTGCCAGCATTAACTTTACTTTTTCGTTGCATTGTCTTCTTGGCGTTTTGCTCGCTTTGGGCTATTTATAAAATAGTAAACGCTTTAGCCTGGCTGCGGCCATTGTCTCGCAATTAAGATTTCATTGTGAGATTCGGAGGCATGGGCCACACGGCGTATGCGCGATTCGAATCTCGGCTGCCACTTGCAGTGCTCTGAGCATCAAACATGCAATAATTTGTTTAATTAGGCGTAAATGACGCTGACAGCGCTGCCAGCGCACCGTGGCTCTAATGGAGCGTGGCTGATTTTAATGGCTTGTCGGGTTGGCTCTAACCTTACGGTGCGCTGCGGTGCTTGTGGTTGTGGCAAGTGATTCCACCTCGCAACCTGCAATGCAAGTTGCCACACCCCGTCGATCGGTGAGCCATGCTAATGCCGTATTCTCTGCAAAGTTCCAGACCGAAATGCCATAAAAAAAAATCGAATAGAAAAAGAGAATATGCGATATGCCCGCCAATCTGACGATCTGACGATCGGACGATCGCACGGATCGCATTTGATTGCAGCCCAATCGATCTTTGGATGCCTTTGCCATTCACGACGATAATTCAATTAATTGCGAAAATGTCCTAGAGACAAATTCATATTCACAGCTTACGGCGGCGATTGCAACAAAGTGCAAATGTAGCGGTCGTGTCTGCGATCGTGTAGCTTTTCATTAAATTTCATTAAATTCTTTTATGCGATAGCAAAGCAAAATCAGCAACATTAGGCATTGCAACATTTTAGCGATTTCGATGGGATTGGATATTGGATTGGCATGGAGTGTGGAGTTTCGAGTGTGGATGCTTTGATGCTTGGAGAGTGCTGGTGATCACCACCGGCTGATCTTCGCTGCTCCGAGCTCTGTGCATTTTATGACTTTGATTTATTTGAGCAAATTATTTTTAAGCTGTTACATGACCAGCGGGGGCATCAGGCATCGGGATCCATGGCTATCGAGTCGAGGAAGTGTCTGCATGAGTCTGGACGCGATCTGTGATCAGTGATCAGCAATTTGCCATTTCCCATCGCTCATCGCTCATTGCCCGACCAAGTTATTAGCTGTCTGCAATTGTCAGCGTTCGCTTGACGGCTTCGCTCCCAATTCCCAATTCCCTGCTCCCAGCTCCCATCCAATCCTATCGAATCCCCTGCCTTCCCCAGGCGCAATTTCCAATTACATAAGCGAGTGATCTCTCCATCTGTCTGGCTGAAGATCAGCTGTATCGGCTGTGCATAATTTCAATTTGACAAAGCACATACGATCGATGGCTGTGCTGATAGGCGCCGTCAAAGTCGCTCTCAGGCCCCCAGGCTAGGGCTTTTCCCCGATTTACGCCGATTTACCCCAACTCTCCTCTCCAAAACTCAAGACCATTGCACGCCCATCCAGCGTGCTTAATTACTTTTGGGGGGAGTTTGGCTATCGGTAATCGAGGCGGTATGGGAACTGGGATCGGGTATGGATCTGGGATGGGTATTGAGCACGGACATCCGCGTACGTGCCGGGCATGGGCAAACTCAATTTCTGGACAAGCGGCAGCTGGGCAAGTCCACACTGCCTCTTTTGGAAGGTGCTGACCTATAAATTCTAAGCTAACACTATCGTGAATGAATTCTTGGTAGATTTGCCCTGCAGTTAAGAAATGGTAGTTAGATTTATTAAAATAAAATATAAAATTCACAAAAAAGTTACATTTATATTCATCCTTAGTCAAATACTTCCATGTAAATATTATTAAATTTTTAAATAGAAATAATCTTTAATCTTTAAACGTAAATATGCTTCTTATTTTAAATTATTTGCATAAAATATTTAAAAGCATTTTTTTATAGCTTCTCTTCTGCTTAATGAAACATCTCTGATCACCAGTTTTTTAAAGAAATAACTCACTTACCACAATTATTTGGTTACCCCTTGTTTATGTATAAAAATGAAGTCTTAATGCTTTTATTCACATGTTCGCTTATACACAATGGCCCAAGTAAACAAATCGACAGAGTTTGGACAGCATTTGAAGTGCTGCAAAAATTAACCACCCACGACTTGAAGAGCATTCACGTTTCGATAGCTTGTTTCCTTCCTGTCTAAAGCCTACCCCCCGATTTCTTCGCCGCAAAACTGTTGCTTAATGAAAACAAATGAATTTATGAGTCGTTGCCTGAGTCTGAGCTCGCCAATCCCCTCCAATCCCCTCGAAGAGACTTATCCCAGCGATCACCTCTCGGAACATTGGCATTGGCCACTCTGCTTTGTCTCCCACTCGGCGATTTATGGCTGAGCAGCGTCAGAAACGCGCCTTACGCACTTTTTCGACCCGCGAGCGCTTTATTAGCAAATGGCCGTGCTGTTATTACTTGAGTTATTGTAATGCCAGGCGAGGCGGTCGCATAAATTATCGTATGTAATATACCGTTGCAGCGGTTACATTCGCTCCCAGTCATTCAGTCAGTCAGTCAGTCAGTCGTCGGGGTCTAAGGTCCGTCCCATTTGGGGACGATCGATGTGATTGATCGGTTTGTAATTGACTTCGGCAGTGTTTTGATGGGCCCACGGAATAATAACAAGAAATCTCTGGATTTTCGCTTTGGTAGCAAAGTTCAAATGGGTTTCTTCCGACGAACCTTGGACCGATGGTCTGTTTGGTTTCGAGCGCAAAAATTAGGATACAATTAAATGAAAATATTTAAATAATAATAAATACAATATATTATCATATTTTTTGTCAATCTTAAGTTTGAGTAAAGGTTCCTTAATAGATAAATAATTTATGTTTTTACAGAACGAAAAAAAAAATATTTTTTTTGAGTACTTTTTGTTTATTAAATTTTAAGACCTAAGTGTTAAATAATAAACTTAAGCCCCGATATTTTTGGACAATAACTTGTGTGGTGCTCTTAATCCGTGTAATTCCGACATGCAGCTCAAAATCCTACCATAAGAACGATTTTTTCTCTGTGAATACAGAACAGCCAGAACAGTTGGCAGAGCAGCCGCCAGAGACCGCGATATAAAGATGCAAAGATACTTTCAGCCGCACACGCAGCTGCGGAAACGTAAAACAATGTAGGTGAAACAAGTTCCCGCAAATGCCAAACTTAAGAGCCCCGGCAATCCACTCGCTCGTATAGATGCAAATCAATAGCAGATTTCGGGCCTTAATAGAATTTTGAGGCGGCAGTTGGAAACCGCAATGAGCAACGGCAACGGCAACCGCAGCTCAGACAAACAAACCCAAAGGCGCCGTCGCAAAACACTTTGCTCGCAGAGCAGCAAAGAATGAAAAAAAAAAAGAGTGAAAAAAAATAAAACCCCAGGGCGGCACTTGTCTCGAGACCGAGGGATTAGAAATACGCGGAGAGCTGTTTATTTTGTAAGCCAGTCGTTCTAACTTATGTCGGCGATTAGCCGAGAATTTCCGCTTTCGATCGAATGCTGCTCGTAAATTAACGAAAATTTAATAAAAATCCGCGAATGCAGGGGATCTGTTCCCAGAATACCCAGCGACCTTGAAACCTCTGACAAAAGCCATTCGGCCATATGTCGATCCATCCTCAGCGAATCATCGCATCAAATAAATATTTATGCTCGTTTGCGAGGGTAATAAAACTTCAGAAGTAGGCAAAAATAAACGAGCTGGGGTGACTACACCCTTGCTGCCCATTGATCATGACCGCTAACTAATGTTATGCAACTAATATAACACAAAACGAGTCTTTATTAGCCGATAATTGGCGATCAAATAAGGCCTGATCGCGGATCGTTCAAACAAGTACGTTTCCATCGGTTTGATTGATATTGGCCATCCACAAGGCATCCAAATATTTAACCGATTCTCGTAAATCGATGGTATGGCATCCGTGACACAGTCTTTGTGACCCTGCGTGATTCACAATGTTCTTTACACTAATGTTTTCCTTTTTTTCTGGTTTTGTTTATGCCCGTGCGGGAGGGTAATAACATTAAATAATGCTTTTTTTCGCCGTTCGTCAATTGTTTGCTCAACCTTCGATGCTCGCTTGACATTTTATTGACGCATTATTTGTCTGGGGCCTTATGAATTCGCTGTCTTCGCTCCTCGCACGAAGAATGCAAATTTCCGAGATCGGTGATTATGGAAAAAATTATGCAGAATAAGAGAAAAAAAAGAGGCAAACGTATTGCGAATTTCACCTGCTGACAAGTCGGGCCAAGGTAATCGACTACGCCTCCAAATTTGGCCAAAGCCGCCCTGGAAATGGTTTTCAGATATTGGCCAACTCGGATAACTAATGGATGGCTAGAAAGCGGCGTGGCCCAAATGGCAAACTGGGCCAGCTAATCGGGGGGCGGAAGTGCCAAAACATCGACCCCTTTTTCCTCTCTCCCCCCACACCCCCCACACCATAACCATATATCTTTCCATATCGGTTCTACGAATTATCCGAGGCTGTCGGCTTCCCACAAAAGCCAAAGACTAAGTCAATAATTACACAGTCCCCGTTGCGGGGCGATTCCTCCTCCGATGGCACATTAAGCGGTTTAAAGCGTGAAAAACGCTTCCTATTATTAGTTTAATTTGTTTTGGGCGCGCAATTTAATTTATATAACAATAATCGTTTATAAATGATAAATTAATATGGGAAACAAATTGTATGGGCGGTCGAGAGCCCGCAGCTCGAAGCTCTGAGCTCTCATCTCTCGATCGCTGATGTTCGAGCGCCAAGTGGTCGACAAGTTGCCAAAATTGGCAAGGCTTAAATGGACATAACAACAACAACGACTTGCATAGAGATGGCTGGCCGCTTGTAATCAGTATTGTTTTTGCTGGCCAACTTGGACCTGGTTAGTTATTTCCTATCCGCCTTTGTTGTTCGGCTATTTTACGAGAGTGTGGGTTGAGTTTTGGATGGGTCAGTAGTCGGTAGACTACGGGCTTTCGCATTACGCATACGCCACGCTGGCTTTGATTTCTTATTTGCTTTTGCTTTTGAATGGACAGGCGAGAACTTCCAAATAGGGAACGCAACTGAGCAAGGCGAATTTGGCTTTGTTGCGATTTCTTTTTTTATTCAAATTATTTGGGGAAAACTCTATTTAAGCGCCTTAACTCTCGGCTTCCTGTATTAAGAATCCCACAAATTATTACTTGCAACACACCACACCTTACACCATTCGGAAGTGACTTTCAGTTCTTCGGGAAGCTTAAATGAGCTGATTTATGGCTATTTGATGAGCACATTAACCACTGCTCACAAGTTATTACATATTTAAGTTTATGGCTGCCTTTTTGTATGCCACGCACACGAAATAACCTAACCAGCAGCTTCACTCGAATTCTTATGGGGTTTTTTCAATATTCAACTCTTTCGTCCGTTTGTACCGAGAGTGTGTACTTTATTATTAATTTTAAACGTGGGCTCGCAACAACACGAAACACCCACAGCATTTGTCAAGTTGCTTGGATTCTTTTCTTCGTCGCTTTTAATTCTGTTGTTGTTTTCATTTTTTTTGTTCTCGACTGCTGGCCGCATTTGTTATTACTTTTTGTGGTTTTGTTAGTCGCTTTTCGCGGCTGCAGCTTTTTGTGTTCTGTATGCTGTATGCTGTGTTCTTTGAGATTAATACTTGCAATTTGAACATTTCAGCACGTCGACGTCGGCGCCTGCTTCTAATTGCAAACGCAAATTACTCATACGCCGCGTTGTGCTCGCATAATTATCGCTTATTGCCACATCAAATCATTGGCTTGCGTGGGCAGTTGTCTTGGCTCAAACGCAAACGCAAAACTCAAAATTATAATGAATATGAATGAATGAAACACGGCAAAAAGCTAAAAAAGCAAAAAGCGGTTGCCAAGTGACAACTGCTCATCCTCCCGTCAGCTGCTGAATAACAATTATTCTCGCATTTCGCAGCCATTTTACTTATTGTTTAGCAAATATCTTGGCTTCGCTCTCCCTGCAATGAATTGCCTTTATGCGCTCATTTGCATATTAAATAAGCGGCTGCCACTGCCACTGCATCGGTGTTGGCTGCATTTGCTGTTGTTGTTTATTAGTTGTATTTTTATTAAATTTTTTTGTTGCCGTTTGGCTAGTTTCTAAGCGGCAGCAGCTGCCGTCAATGCAAAGAACGTCGTTGGCTGATCGTAGGTTGGCCAGCGTATTACGCGAGGGAGCCGCGATTTTTATTAGTATTCTCCATTTGGCTCGTTGACGCAAAAGAACGAATCGATGTTGCATAAGGTGGAAGTGGTTCAGTGTGCTACATTCCCTTCGCCGTAAAAACCCAAGGAATTGATAAAAATAATGGTGGAGAAATTGGAAATATGATTTTAAAGAATTTTGTAGTCAAGAAATTATTATTCTGTTTTGAATAAGGTATGCTTACTTATTAAAAAAATCGAATAACACCTTTTTAAAAAATAATAACACCTTTGAAAATATCTTGTCTAGTTTATATGTGTAGAAGAAAGTTCTAAGTCATTAAATATTTATAGAAATATGTGTAAATATATGGAGGGTGAAAAGAGGTAAACATTTAATGAAGTGATCATATTTATCAAGATTAGACTCCGCCAATAAAATGCTGAAAATGTAGGTTATGAATATTTGAAATATGAATTTCTTATCGAATCGGTAGAAATCTTATTGACGGCCGTCAAGATTTAATATATAATATATTTCAATTATCAGATTATAAAAAACAGAAGTGATTTTCCCCTGCGCAAATTCAAATAAATTCTATTGAGATTGTTCTAATCGATTTAATTATTGACTAAGTGCCTCGAAGCCCATCCCTCACTTCTCAACGAACTCGATGCAATTAGTCAGGCTCCCCGCCAATTAGTCACAGAGAACTGCCAGTTAAAGACCAGCTGAAGCCAGCTGAGGTCTTTTGTAATCTGCTTTGGGGCTGTGGGGCACACTCATCCGAGGATCGGTTTGGATCTGGGATGCCTTTTAGGGCCGCGCAGCTTAGATAACAATTAGAGAATAAATTTATTTGGACGCATGCTAATTTCAATATTTATTGGCCGAGACAAAGGAAAGGCAGCTAGCGAAGCGCCAATGCTGGGTGACTATTTCAGCGACTTTTGGTGAAACAAGTAGTTGAATTTCCTTTTTCAAAGCTCAGCTATTGACAGGCAGAGAGTTACACTTATCTCTCGAAGTGTGTGTGTGTGACATTAAACCACACACAAACAAGTCCGCCATATTTGGCAATTGACTTTGCAGCCAGCCAACAGTGCTATTCGCGATATATATCTACATAAACACCATGATTCGAGTGCACTGGAAAATAATAGGACCAGCTTTTAACCTTTATTATCTAATTATTCGATGTTCTTTCATACAATACCCTGTTAAAATAACTAATTTTCCCAATTAAAATTCTATTTTAAATAATATCCTTATAAAGTAGCAACATTTTTCTCTCTGTATTAACGAAATATATATGCGTGCTTGGTTTTTTCTTCTTTTAACTGTTTACGCTGCCCACATGCGATGGCCTGGGCTTGATAAATAATTTTAGTTTTATAAACACAAATTGACACTTCAAATTGTTTGCCAAAAAAGAAAAAAAAACCGAAACGGAGGGAGAGAGAACGAATCGAAAAATGAAATCAATTTGAATTAAGCCGCCTCGCTTTGAAGAGTTGGCGGAGATTTCTTTGGCCTCGAGGGGTGGAACCCGCGTCGATTCAGATTGGGCATATCATGACCGAAAACACTTCTCGGAATCCAAAAGGCAGGTAGCCGCCCCACTTGTTCTTGTTCCTTTTGCCGCCCTGGGCTCCCATGAAAAATGCGAATCCGATTCGTATCGGCAAAGATCAGAACACGGCTTCTAATTCCCCCGAGCATCGAAATGAAACCGTCGGCTCATTCGAGGTTCGAACACATTTAAGAGCCAGAGATTTTCAGATTTAAAGAGCAGCGTAATCGGCGTTGCGAGTCGATCGTTATTGCCGCATTATGCTCGCGTTAATTAATTGTTTATTTGTCTTGCGATTACCGCCGATTTTCGTCATACAAGTGGGGTATTTGTACGTACAGAGTTGTTTCGCTACAGGTAACTGATATTTATTTATTTAATATATGGTGAAATCATTGTTTTATCGACCGCTAAACTTTTTTACAATAAAATTCTTTAAATTTTTAGAGGTTCGAAAATATTAGAAAATATTACAGCATTTAAATAATGAATATTAAAATAATCTTTCTTTTTTTTAATATTTTTAAAATGTCATTTTTTTTTAAATGTCATGCCAGCCGAAGCATTTTTGTTTTTATTTAATATAAATATTCAAAAGTTCTTGTGTAGCTATAGAACTTTTTTAAGAATTCGAAAGATGAAACTTTTTCCTTAATCTTTTAGGACAGAAATACTCATTGTTTTTACTTGATTTTTCAAAATGGTTTTTATAAATATTTTAAAATTTTCTATGCGTGGAAAAATGTTTTAAAAGTTTCAGTAACCAAATGCATTATCGATATTTCACAGGGGGCGCCAAGTCTTATCAGCATTATGGTTCCGCGTAATTGATCTAGTTTTGTGGCGTTCGCCTTTTACAATGCCCTCAACTGCATTGGGAATTGAAGGAAGTGTTGGGAGCGATTGGTAATAAATATTATCACAGCTGACCGCGACTAATGGGCAAACAAAAGAGCGCTTAATAGGCCGATGGTCAACATTTCAGTGCGATAGGAAAACTCACCATGGGAAATGCGGTGGGGAAAACACCTGCTGTCGATCCAATTTGGTGCGCAGATCGGGTTTAGATCGGGAATGGATTTCGTTTATCGTACTTATCGAATGCACTTTGTTTCGCTTTTTATCGGGGGTTTTGGTTCTGGTTGCTTGTTGCTGGTTGCTTGTTGCTTGTTGCTGCCACTTTGCGGTTGCCTTTGCTGCCGTTTTAATTAGCAATACAAACACATTAGCTAATGCACACACGAGACACAGTCACACGAATTGGCGCCCACGCAGCGTGCCAAGAGCCAAAAGCAAACGCGTTTATTGAAAATGCAACGCGCACACAGAACTCGAAGTCGCGCAGACTCAAAACCAAATTCAAATTCAAAATCAAATTCAAAACCAAAACAAAATAAGATCCAAAACAAGCAGAAAATAGCGAATACTGACCGCTGCACATGCACTTTGCATTTGCAATTGCATTCGACTCTGCCAGCGGAGTTCTCGGCTCAAAACAGCTTAAAACAACTCGAAACAACACAAGACACCGTAAAACACCTCACAACACCAACACCTTTGCCTGCTGCCGGATTCGTACCAATTCGTTCGAGGGATCGCGAGTGACTGAAATAACGGCGAGCTTGCGCGGTTTGATTTTCGATTGCGCGCCTCGATTGGCGCGAGCGCCAGTGCTGAGCAGACTTCAAAAGCCGCGATCAGCTAGGAAACGGAACACAGTCGCGGAAATATTTTTATATATTTTATTTATGTGTAAGTATAATTTTTTTTGGTACTTTTTGTAAATGTTTATCCGACAATAGTTCCAGAATCCCATATAATTGGTTTGGTCAAACATATATTTTTTAGTGTGCTTAGTTTTAAATAAATAATGCAAAAGGTTTACCATTTTGTGTTTTTTTAAAATGCAATTTCAGTTTATTTTATTAAATTTTTTGGATTGGTTAGGTTTCTGAAATATATTCTTAATTTTTAAAAGTAACTTATGTATGCCAATAAACGACAAAATGCCAGCACTGGTGAGCTCTGCTAACCAGTTCCCGAACCAGCTCCGAATAGCAGAGCGCTGGTAACAGCTGCGATCAGTACAGAGAAAAGGCAAGTGTTTATTGGAAAACAAGTTGCTTAAAAAGTTTGATTTCATTAATAAGCAAACTTACTTAACTAGAATTTACATAAATTAAATTACATTTTGGTGGTTTATGTGGTTTTTTTCAAAACGAAAATAAGTTTTAAAGTGTATTTTATTACCTTAAAGTTAAATAAAACAATATTTTAACGATGGAAATTTTAATTACCTTTCATTTTGTTTGTCTTAATTAAAAAAGAGAGCTTGAGGTAACCGTTTGACTTTTTTGAACAGCTAACAACCTACTCTAACGATCCACATCACTTTCGAATTTATATAAAAGGGTTAATGTTTTCATAAATTTTACCATTTTTCACGTTTTTTGGCAAAAAAAAAACGAAAAAAATTAAATTTTTGTTTGAATACCAATCCACGGTAAATTTTATTAGGAACCCAAATAATAACATTCTAATTTCTGACATGATTTGTTTCGGACAAAATAAATCTTTTTTGGACGAAAAATAGGATCTTGCACTTATGGCAAAAACTGTATAGGGCCAAAGGATATAGACGTTAACAAAGCTACAAGCGCTGATAGAAAGTAAAAGCATTCTACGAATTCATTAATTTAGTTACAAATAATTCAAAAAGCGCGCCAAGCGCACAAAAAATAAGACGGCTATCGATATAAAATATCGTTTATGATTCGTTGTGAATAGCAATGCCAGACTTGGCTTGTTATCGATAGGCGAGTAGGCAGCCCTGGTACCCGCCAAACAAAAAGTCGGCGTCCATTTTTTGAATTTTAAATTATAAATAAGATTAAGTTTCATTTTGAAAATGCATTGTTAAGTAGGTAACATGTTGTCATAAATAAATAACTATGCTTTTAACTAAAGTGCTTCTGTATTATCTGTTAACTCCAAAACTTCTTGTAAATTAAAGTTAAAAAACTTAGATAGTTAGATTAGGGTAAAAAATAAAAGCGACAATTTGCACAACCCCATCTTTAAAAAACATTGTTTTTTTAAGTTTAACATTAGATATACTTTGGATGTCGCAAAACGGTTTGTAAAAATTTCGCAAATTCGGCGCATCTTCCAATTAGCGAATCTTTCGCAATGCCCCGAAATGCTATGTTTATCCGAATTGAACAACAGCGTCGACTTGTTTATGGAAATGTTTGAAGTCTCAAACGATGTTTTTATTTTCAAATGACTTAAGCCTAGCTCGAATAACGCTCAACATGTGGTGGTGATGACCCAACGTGGTCTAGAATCGTCCCTGACCCTGGCGCGATTCCTGATGGGGATGGGTGCGGATGTACTCCAGGGACTTCAGGATGGCCGCCGGGATGGGAGGAGGCGTGGGCAGATGGGCGCCAGCCGGGTGGAAGCCATTGGCATCGGCGGTGTAGGTCAACTGGATGAGCTGGCCATCGGGGGCGTAGTAGGCATTCGAGCCGCTGGCATAGTAGCCACCCGCTCCCGACTCCTGGCCGGCAATGCCGTTGGACGTCTGGTACTGGTAGGCATAGCTGCCATCCTCCTTCAGGTCGCTCTTGTACTCCCGGGTCTCGGCTCTCGCATCGAAGGAGTCGGCCTGGACACAAGAAATAGCCAGAGCGGCGACGGCAAGGACGAACTGTGGTGCAAAGGATTGGGATGGTTAGATGGGTTCGGGGGTTCTCAAACTCCTCAACTCACGAATTTGTTCATTTTGGACTGGATTGGGTTTGGACTGGATGGGCTGGGCTGGCTGACTTGTTGTCACTGTGAACTCGCAACGAGAATGAATGTGACTGAATTGGCCTGGCGGCGCATTTATAGCATTTTGGCACGCCAATCACTTTGGGCCGGGCACTCGCACTCGCAGTCGCAGTCGCCGAAAACGCGTATAATTTGCAGCATTGAACATGAACTGCCCCTCACAGATACGAAAACCCACACACACACCTAAAGAGTCCGCACTAAAAGACTCCGCTGGAGACTCTTCCGTCGATACCAATTTTTTTCGCTCGGTGATTGTATGTGAGATAGTTTTTTTGGCCATAAACTTTATGCTCCTTTTTGTTGAACTTGTGGTCAGCCGGTTAATCAATTCGAGGCTCGGTGGAAGGGGTTTATTTTCTATTAGCACCTACGCAAATTGTTTATTTAGCGCATTTTGTGGTTGATCCATGAATTGTCCCACTTTATTTTCTGGGACAAGAATATAAATGCGGGCTTCATGAGCTGGCAAGTTATTTTAAAGTGCCCTGACCTTATGACAGGATCATTTATAAATGTAGCGCCTAGTCCTATGCCCAAATCATATGCGAGACTTTATAATAAATTGTCCGACGAATCGGCGAAATCGATTAAGAACCTCACATGCTAGGTCAACGCATCCATTTATTACAAAATCACCAAGCGCGCCCAAAAATGGAAAAGGCCAGACCCGAAGAAGCGGCAACCTCAACTGTGAAGCAGACGAACGACCTTGCCACCAACATTGGCAGACTGTCCGAAAGTACGACAGCTTATCGACAGCGGAGCGGGCAAGTTTGTATTAAGTTTTGATAAGAAAACTTGCGATGAGCAGGCGATGACGTGACTCACGGGGCTCACGAGGCAGCGGGGGGTTGAGAAAAACCTAAAGACTATCTAATTTGATTCTCGTATTTTAAAGAAATTTGCATCCTTAATTTGATGTATGTATTAATTTTTAAGACAATATTTGAGTGCTATGGAAATTTAAAAACAATTTCTAATCGAAAATCCAAACCAATTCTGCTGCAAAATACTTATTTTGCTCCTAAATATATATTTCTATATAAAAAAAACATTTTAAAATGTATACTTACTGAAAAAAATACTTAGTTAAAAAATAATGATTACCTCCTTTCGGTAATTTCAAGTTTTTTAATTAAAAGATTTAATATTTAATTTTAAAAAATACATTTGTGTACTCCAATCCAAAAATTCAAATACTTTTGTTCTTCGGTTGATATACGTTATTCTATTAAATTCATTGTTTTAGTTTCCCATTCCAAGATTAATTTTTGGGTTGTATACTAGTTTTAATAAAAGGTACAAAATACAAAATAATTAAATTCTTTAATTGTAAAAATATTTTAAAAATTTAATTTTTTTTTGGCTATATTGTACAATATTCAGGCTAACTTAATTTAGCTATATACTTTAAGCCAAATCGAAATTCATTGTTTAAGTAAATGCAAAGTCATTATCCGAACTGAATTAAAACTTTACATGCAAATATATAAACATTTAAATCAACGGGACCTCGGCTTGCCATAATTAAAATATCGCCATTAACAATTTGTCTCATTTAGTATCCATTTTTATTTGGGCCGCACTAAAGGTGTCCGTCTGCCATCACTAAAGTGGCCACTGGCCAGCAAAACAGGCATCGGCGAGCAGCAACAAAATCGCCGACAGCAACAAGAGGAGCTTGACTCGGAGCGCATGCTGTTTCCCTTATAAGATTTGTGTTGGCCTTTTATAAGTACATGGCTAGGCTGGCAGTCGGCAGTTGGCAACCAGACTGCGTCTGCGACTTGGAATGGATCTGAGGCTCTGGGGGAGGGGTCCCGATTCGGGAGAAAAGTGAATGTGACGAAGGAGGGACGATGTCGCGTCGGGAGCAGCATTATCTGCTCTTTGTTGCCCTCTGTTTTGCTGGCCTTTTTGGTGTTACTTTCGGCTTTTATGCCCCAAACCGGCTGTTCGGCAATTTGGCATTTTTTTTCCCCCTGCCTTATTCGGCCAACACAATTGTCCGGTGCCTGCCGCTTGGGCGGCTTTAAATGAAAGCAAAAGTTGTTACGATTCGATGGCGTTTCCTTGCCGGTTGCCTTAAGCCGCTTCCGCTGTACTTAACCATCCTGCCCCACGATGTTCTGCCATTGCTCCGCCTGCTCCTCATCTTCCCCTAACTGCTGGCCCCCATCCATCCATTAGGGCATCAATCCATCTTCGCGCGCATTAAGCGGAGACAAGGAGCACCAGCGGAAAATGTAAAAAAAGGGGACACGCTGTGGAGCAGCGACTCCTTGGCCAGTTCCTCACGCTCACCTGCTCCACATTAATTGACCCACATTCGGTGGCGGCAACTCGTCCAGTCCGTTTCAGACTGGTCCCATCCAGTCCCGCCGAAGGTCGCTCGGACGAGGCGTTTTAGCCCTAGTTTGGGCATGTCTTGAGATTTTATTTACGACCACCGCCGCATCTGCACTGAGGGAAAAGTCACTCCTTATACTAAAAAATCTAAAAGAAATCATTATATTTTTTAGTGCAATGCTATGAATAGAAAAGAAATTTTGATTACAGAAAATGTTTTTTGTACTTTGATAAAACAAGCACAAATTAGGAAATAATATGTTCTGTCTTTAAGGTAAAAATAAATCAATGATATCTTTAAAATTACCCAAACTATCTAAAAATCTTAAAAATAAAAATGTATTAAAAGTCTTAATTTTTAAAATTAGTGTATTTATATTTTGTACTTTTATCTGGCATTTTAATCATACATTTGGAATCAAAATAAACAGTTATTAAACTCGTATTAATTATTTATAAATATTATAATAATTAACAATCAGATTATATTTTAATTAATCACATCGTCACATTTTTCTCTCTGTGCACTTCGGGTACGTCAGCGATTGGCATTTGAATTTTTATGGCCAATCCGTTGCTCTACATTCACTCATCTGATACGATTAGCGATTTTAATTAATTAATACACTGTCAACACAACGCGACGCTTGCAGACTGGCTGGCCACTTTTATGGACCGTTTATACGGTTTCATTCATGTTAGTTAGTTTAGTCATCTGGCTTAGGATCCGAATCAGTCGGTTCTGCAGCAGATGTGTAACCCTATCTAACTCAGAAAGGCCGAGCGGAAAGCGTTGGCGTTGGGCGTGGAAGGTCGGCCCTTGGGGGGTTTTTATTTTATGGATGGATGGATTGCCGCCAAACAAAGTCAACGACTTTCGAAAATCTTGCCGCAACGACCTTCAATCGCTAGAGACGAAATGGGTCTGCTAATTGTTTGGTAGTTGCAACTTTCATTTCGATTCGCTTTGAAAATCGGTTTGTGGTGGCGATTTCGGCAAGTTCGCACTTGTAGCTTCAATTTAAATCAGCACACGGCTTTATTGAATAACCCAATTAATTGGTTTTCCATCCAGTTTATTTCTTTTTTTTTGGCAGCCCCACTACATGTATATATGCATTTCAGTGTTTTAAGGCTGGCTGATGGATTTTTAATCAAAAACTTGATTCAATTTGCATGTTTCAAGTCCGTTTCCCTTCGCTGTCGCGCCAACTTTGAATGGTTCACATCTTTTGACAATTCATTTGAATGCGTGAATATGCCATAACATCGCACTACTAATTGATTTGGTTCGTAAGCAACAAAAGCTCTGAGCAAATTAAAGCAGCCCAACAGCAGGGCACTACTTATCCTAGGTTTTTTGTTTTGGATGGAATTAAATTATGAGTGGGCAACGGCACTCCGAAGAATATTTTATTTATTTAAACCTATCAAATCTGAGTGTATTTTCATGGACATGCGTGTAAATGTCAGAGTAAAAATAACGACAAAAATTATATTGGCTTATTTATGAGGTCTATGCATCAGATGCAAATTTAATGCACTTTCACAGCTTTTCTGAGCATAACGACGGAAATATGGCCTTTTCTGGCGTTATGAAAAGCGAGATTAAATTTACATGCGTACACATATATCAGAGGAAAAATTCTTGCACTTTAAGCTTGTGAGGTTCTTTAATTCTTTCTGAGAAATATCTTTTAAAGTACATTTAAATCGGTAATATTTTAAAATCAAAAAGAAATTTAATTCTAAGCACATTCTTCTTCTCTAGACTGTTGAAAGTAGATAATGACTTTATTAATAATCCCGAGATTAATGTTATGGATGTACAACATACAGTAGCGATGTTTTCCATGACCTATTTGTTAAGTAAAATTTATGAGCGGAACCAGTTGCCCGCACACCGAAACCAGGTGCATGATGTGAGTTATGGACAGACTGCTTTCAAATTCTGATCGATTCCTATTTCCGCTGCAATAATTCGCTGGGGGGAGGAGGGGTCTTCCATTGGCCATTTCACGCCCCACGCACAAACCACCCAGCACGAGCCATATGTATCTGTTTAATGCGTCCACTGGATAAATGTTCGGGAAGAGCGAATCCATTACAGATTTCGTAAAAGCGGTCGTCTTACATACGAATGTGCCCCGATAAGTGTGTGCAACTTGGTCGTGGATAATTAATGAATTAACACAAACACTTAATTACTCTAGGGCCGCCAGCGAAGAGCTGGTCAGTCGAAAGAGTTTCTTGACCCGCGGGGAGTGAAGCTGGAGAAGGGTCGAACCAGGTGGTCGGTCAGCGGTTTCAGTCGGTTTCGTTTTCACTCAAAACTTTTAATGGAAATGGGTCTGCCGTGGAAGCCACCTAGAGCCGAGATAATTGGCGTTGCAACCGTTGCTGGCTCTCGGCTGTGAAATCCGAAATGAGCTGCCATATGTCGGTGAATTGATGTGATGTGATGTGATGAGTTCCAGTCCCCCATTCCCCGATTCCCCCATGTCATCACCATCAGGTCTAATGGCTGCACACCACTTTCCTCACTTTCGTTGGAGATCAATTCGGATTTTCTGGGGTATAAAAGCGCCGGGTCGAGGTTACCGAGGCATCAAACAGAGTTTAGCTCTTTAGGGTCAAACCAGCAAATAAACCATAAACCAAATCTCAACCTAAGCCAGGCGAAAATGTCGAAGATCGTAAGTCAAAGGTTTTGTGCGAGCTCCTTAAGGGATGATAGACTAACATTTCTTTGTGTGATTGCAGTACGTCGTTGTACTTGTGGCCGTGTCCGTGGTCCTGGGAGCTCTGGCTCGTCCCTCGGACTCCCCGGACGCCCATGCCGAGATCCGGAGCTTCGTGAACGAGCTGAAGCAGGACGACGGCAGCTACAACTACCAGTTCGAGACGTCCAACGGCATTGCCCAGCAGGAGCAGGGAGTGGGCGGCTACTACGCCAGCGGCTCATCGCAGTACTACACCCCCGAGGGTCAGCTCATCCAGCTGACCTACACGGCCGATGAGAACGGATTCCAGCCGCAGGGCGAGCACCTGCCCACTCCCCCACCAATTCCGGAGGCCATCCTCAAGTCGCTGGAGTACAACCGCAACCATCCGGAGGAGGAGACGGAGGAGTACGAGCACCAGCAGCATCATCACAACCATGGTCAGGAGCAGGGCAAGCAGTATCTCCAGCCAGCCGGAGCTCTGCTGGCCCCGGCGTCGTCGCCAGTGTTGTCCGTGGGTCAGGTCCTGCCCTACGACAGGAAGGTTTAAGTCTGCATCCATCCATAGCATACGCATCCGCATACGCATCCGCATCCATCTTGTCCAGCTGCCTCATGTTTTTGGGTGTCTGTTTGCACAGTCAGGCCATCCAGCATCCAACATACAGAAAGAACATCGAAGCGACTACATCTGGAGGCGGTGGCACAACCACTCACACACTGTATATATAGACCCTCATACATTTACATCAACATGCTCCTCGGGCTGCTCGGAGGACCTTCGTCCTCTGACCCGTCTCCTCTGTCCCGTTCCCGTATCCCGTGTCCGTTGTCGGCTCGACTGACGTTGACATTTATTGCCAGAGATAATAATAATGTAATAAAAGAAAAATACAATTTAATATGCTTGTTTATACTATGAATGCCTTTTGCCGAGACGAAGGCATATGGCCATGTCTTGAGCCATCGCCATCGCCATCGCAGTCGCACAGGGAGAAAATACATATCAGCTATGCGGTGGATAAATGTAAGTCATTACTTTGGCACACTGAGCCATAAAGCTCAAAATAGAAGATGGTATCTTTAAAGGCTGAGGGGTATTCCCCTGTTCGCAAGGTGTGAGAAATATGAAAATTAATATAAACTTTGAGGGTAATCCCCCCGGCAAGGCAATAGTGATGAATAAGCTTACACGCGTGAGAAACAAGTTCATATTTAAACCATTAAATAATAGTTTATATTAATAGGAACACTTGTATATATATATTTATTTTTAAAAATACTTGTTACAAAAGTTTTTCTCTGTGCAAGTGGCATCGCATGTCGCCCACATGCATTATCGCAGCGTCTTGCCCCTTGAGATTTTCCTTCAAGTGTGCAGATCTGGTTTGACTATACATCTATATATCTATATCAATTCAAGCTGGGGAAGTTCAATCAGAAATTAATAAATGCACGCTCGTATTTGTTGTTGGACGGTTGTATTATGCAAATTGTCGTCGGCCCTTCGATTCAAGTTGATTCGCGTTTCGGGCTCAAGAAATGTTGTAACTTCAAATATCATTGTTGAGTTGATTAAATTAACAAGTTGCTGCTGTTGTTGTTGATAATTTCGATGGCGTTTACCATTGTTGGTGTTTGCCGAAGAGCAACATTCGACTTTGATTTTGATGCATTGAGGTTGTGTCATCTGCTCCACCCAAGTCGTTGATTTTAATGGGTATACTAATTTCGGCAGCCGAGTTGAAACAATGTTTTTGCAGAATATTTAAAGTAAATTTATCTAAAATTTAAAATATTCACAGAATAAATAGATTTAAGATATTTAATAATATTAACTTAATTGGAAAATGTATTATAGAGGAAGGGTAAAAAAAATAATCAAAAAGTTACAGTATTAATAATCTTTTCTATTCAATCTAAGTATTTCTATAAATTGTAATATAAATGTACTACTACCATAATAATCTTTTAAGAGCATCCAACATTCACCATCACCGTTCTCTCATTATGGGAACTCCATGTCTTGCTTTAATGACTCAAAACGTGTGGCCAAAAGCAGTTTATTGGGCGAAATATGGGTCGCTCTGCATGCTCGACTTGTTTGCATATTCGGAGTCTGCATATTGGCTTTGTCTTTGACTATCGGAGCACTATAAATAGTCAATCGGGGGCCCAGAGTGACAGCATTAGTTTCTCAGTCAACAAACCAGCAGCAACATGTACAAGCTCGTAAGTGAATAACAGAGTCCGTTTCCGTGGATGGAGCGATTTAAATGACTTCCTTGGACTATCCCAACAGCTCCTCGTCGCCGCTCTCTTCGGATGTGCCCTGGCCGCCCCCCTCAACGATGATGTCATCACCAAGTTCCTGGCCAACCAGGACACCGATGGAACCTACGCCTACGATGTCCAGCAGGCCAGTGGTCTCCAGATCCAGGAGGAGGGTCAGTCGGGTCACTATGCTCGCGGATCTTACAGCTACACCTCCCCCGAAGGCGTTCCCGTCCAAGTGATTTACACCGCCGATGAGTTCGGCTTCCACCCCCAGTCCGACCTTCTGCCCACTCCCCCACCAATCCCAGAGGCTATCCTGCGGTCCATCCAGTTTATCCAGGAGCACCCCACCGCCGAGGAGCTGGCCGATCGTGAAGTGCGTGCCCGTCAGATCTAAAAACCGGAATACCAGTCGTAGTCCTAAGATAGCCAAAGTCAAATCATCACATGATGTGTTCATCCAATCCATTCGATTAAAGCCATTCAGCATCGGCTGATGTTAAACCTATTTGCGGCCTATCTAATTTGCCTGGGAATTAACTAATTAATGGGGCCATGTAAGAGATTTTATTCTGGCTAAAGCGGAGGCCCCGCAATTGATACTGAATATTTAACGCGAGTATCTTGACATCTTCCTCAGTGAACAGTGGGTCAAAAGCTGCATAAACTGGTTTTATTTCTTTTTATTTATATTTCTAAAGCTGTGCAATAATTAAAGAGAAATAATATTGACTAAGCAAATAATTGTTTAAATCTCTAAAATAAAGATCATTTAGCTCAAAATAATATAAAACAAAAAAACCTATTTATTTTAAAATGCTAATTAAAATTTACCAAAAATAATATTTTAAAAATCCCCATCTTAACAAACAAATTTACAAACTATAAAAATTGTTTTAAAACGTTAAAAAAAATCATATTTATTATATCACTGTGGACGGCACTACACGTAGTGACAAAGCGAACCAGGAAAAGGGGAATGAACGAGAACAGTGACTTACTTAATACCCTTGAAGATTTCACGAATGAAAGCTTCACTAGAATAGTATACATAGGAAAAATGACATAATTAACAACGAAATATATCCAAATATCATTAAAGCTATTCAATATAGACATCGGATTGGCAAGCGATTTAACCCTTAACAAATTAAGAATACAAAAATTTGATTTGAAAAGATTCATGTCGAAGGTTTTTTGACTACTCGAAATATCTTTACAATTAGCTTAGTTTTGCAAGCTATATCGGATCGTTCCTATGGGAGCGTCCGATCGGGGCGCTTTTCAAACTTGACGTTCGACAAATATTTTATGACAACTGTAAAAGTTGCAGATGGTTAGCTTTTAAGCTGAGCTTGCAATAAGGTATTGGAAAAGACGTACAGACGGAAATTGCTATATTGACTCCCTTAGGGACCCTGATAAAGAATTTATATATACTTTATAGAGCCGGGATTGTCTAAACTTAGTTACAAACTTCTGATCAAAAGTTAATTCAAAACATGATTATTGGCGTCTTTTTAAAATGAAAATTTTGATTATTATTTTATTGTGAGTTTGTATAAATACCATTTTGGTTAAAGGGTCTTGGATTTTTTTTTTATTGGGTAAAGTCCCCATTACTTTCTAAAAAAAATTAAAATCTTCACCAATTCACGCATTTTTTTATGATTACAATTTTTACGACAAATGGTAAACATTTTAATTTATAGGTTTGAATGCCAAACCATGGCTTCCGTATTTCGTCAATTTCTTGCATTGTTTTTTTACAGAATTCTGATTTTTTAGGTCGGACAATGAGAGTTCGTATTGTGGACCAATGTATCCTTTTGGGTAGATTTACAAAATCCTTTTTTTGGAGTAGGAACAACAAACCTTTTTATTCTACATACATGTGACGGTAACTCCATGTCTTTAATGGCTTTAATGACTCAAAACGTGTGGTTAAAAGCAGTTTATTGGGTCGCTCTGCATACTCGTCTTGTTTGCATACTCGGAGTCTGCATATTGGCTTTGCCTTTGACTATCGGAGCACTATAAATAGTCAATCGTTGGTCCAGAGTGACAGCATTAGTTTCTCAGTCAACAAACCAGCAGCATCATGTACAAGCTCGTAAGTGGATAACTGAGTCTGACTTCGTTGTTCGTCTGATTTAATTGATATCCTGGGACTATTCCAACAGCTCGTCGTCGCCGCTCTCTTCGGATGTGCCCTGGCCGCCGCCCTCAACGATGATGTCATCACCAAGTTCCTGGCCAACCAGGACACCGATGGAACCTACGCCTACGATGTCCAGCAGGCCAGTGGTCTCCAGTTCCAGGAGGAGGGTCAGTCGGGTCACTATGCTCGCGGATCTTACAGCTACACCTCCCCCGAAGGCGTTCCCGTCCAAGTGATTTACACCGCCGATGAGTTCGGCTTCCACCCCCAGTCGGACCTTCTGCCCACTCCCCCACCAATCCCAGAGGCTATCCTGCGGTCCATCCAGTTTATCCAGGAGCACCCCACCGCCGAGGAGCTGGCCGATCGTGCCGTGCGTGCCCGTCAGATCTAAAAACGGGAATACCAGTCTTAGTATTAAGTTTGCCAAAGTCATCCAATCCATTCGAATAAAGCCATCCAGCATCGGCTGGTGTTAATTCAACCTATTTGCGGCCTATCCAATTTGCCTGGAAACGAACTAATTAGTGGGGCCATGTAAAAGATTTTATTCTGGCACTTGATACTGAATATTTAACGCCAGTATCATGACATCTTCCTTTGTGAACAGTGGGTCCAAAGTTGTGCAAACTTGTGGTTTTCGAAAGTTCCTTTTTGTTTTGGATTACTGAACAAAATCTGGCAAGCGAAAGAAACTTTCTGCGATAATCCATACAAATGAAGGCCAAGGCCAACGTGGTCGAAACGAAAGCAATGCCCTCAAGGGAGACTTTGTTTCAAATAACACGGGAAGTGTTAAGATATTGGGGTTAAACTTGTTTGTGGCCAAAACAAGTCTGCAGTCTTATTTTGTTTATTTTAACACGTGCCGAAAGTAATAAAATAGTTATATTTATAAGCTACGCATTGTTGAAAGGGAATTATTAAATCGATCAATCAAATATTTTTTTAATAAGGATTATTTTTATTTTGGAATAGGAAAATAGATTATCTTGACCAATTTGATAATACGGTTTAAACATATAGATCCCTTTAATAAAATATTCATAAACGTTGCCAATCTTAGCCATAAAAAGTCAGTTAAATTGGGCGTCGAAAACACTGTGCTTTCGCTGCTCATTAACATTTGACATGAGGCAAGTTAATTTCTGCTTTTGGCTGCGATTTTATGGGCGGGAATTGAATGAGTGTCTGCTGGAAATGGAAATTCATTAAGACACTTTCGTTCGGAGGAGCAAGAGCAGGAGCAGTAGTAGTGGCAGACTCACAGACACACAGAGGAAGTCTTAACTTGGCTAACACGCACATAGCGCCATTGAAGCGTGATGGTTTTCGGGCAGCAAGTGGGGGAGGGATGGGAAAAAATCGGGGAAGCTCGGAGACCGGGTCTCTCATATCAATTAGGCACGCTCAGCGGCGGATATGAGTAGTTAATTAAAAAGATTGCGACGCAAGGAGAGTTAATATGTGCGATGTGTGAACTGCTATAAAATTCAGGCTTCCAACAAGGACGAATACCCCGATTCCACACGCATTTCGCCTTCAATTTTCGGTCTTTAACAACGCTTATGCTAATGTCAACCCATTATATCTCCGGATCCGGATCTGCGGTCACCACTTGAGGCACAGGTGCTTCACATTTCTGTGCTGCCTGGGACAACGGCACAAAGCTGCTGTGTAATCAAAAACTTTTATTTATCATTTTGCTGAAAAATCTAATTATAAATGCGCTGTGGAAATGTGGCTCTTTTTTTACGGTTCACCTCGCTCAGTGGGTCCCCTGAATCGGAATCTGAATCAGAGTCTGAATTTGAATTGAAACCCGGACTCTGAATTGTTTGTGGCTGCCGTATCCCGAGTATCCTGCTGTTTATTCCCGGCGATTGTCGTCCATGTGCCAGGTCGTAAACGAGACTCTTCTGATCTGGTGTTTTGTGCTGGAGGGGCAATAAATTTTAATATGAATGCGAGATTTGAGCCGAATCGTAAAGTGCCAAACATGCATAAACAGTTTGTTAAGTTTAAATAATTGAAACGTGCTCGGGGTATTTCCGCGTGTCTTTAAGCGTTCAGAGCATGGACTTTATGGCGTGGAAAATCTAAATAACTAATTTATTTACTCTTGAACTTCGCATAAGAGTTACAAGTTACGAGTCTGTATTTTAATCAGTAATCAGATGGGTTCACTTCGATTCGGCCAGCTAAGCCTTTGAATAATGCGGGTGCAGATAAGCCGGTGCACTTTCCCGGAAATTTAGCCCCTATATAAGGGCATTAAACAAATGGGCCAATAACCCTAAGCTCAGTAACCGTGCAATTTACTTTTATGGTCAGTATAAACTATGCACAAAATTAGCTTCTCTGTACGTCTTTTATTTGGCCATAACTCAACCAACTGTAGCGCATTTGGCCCACTTTTGGAATGGGAAAGGATAGACAAACACAACAACTACCCTTTTGTGACCGTTTCAATGTAAATACGCTTGTGGGGAATAGGAATAGGAATAGGAATAGGACTCGAAACGGGCGATACCTTTTCTATTTGTCGGGATTGCGAGTGGGATTGAGGGGCCACCGCCGCCATGTCCATATTTAAGCAGCCAAACAACAGCGGGGCGGAATAAAAAAAGTTACTTTGTTTGCAGCCACCGGGAACATGGTCACGGCATGTGTCACGTAGCTGCCAAAATATGCGAGCGAGTGCTTGAAAATGACACAGACCTTCCCGTTCCGGACTCCGGACTCCTTTTTTTTTGGCCCAGCAAAAGCATAACCCGGAACGGGCGAGCATTTCAATTAGGCACAAACTGAAGCGAGCAAAATAATGGCCCCAGTCAGTCAGCCCTTTTGTTATGCTCATATTTATAGGGATTCATTGGGATTCCCGGGAAACGGGAAATTTCATTTAACATTCTTCAGCTGGCCAGGGGAATATCCAACTTTAATGCCTTTCTCTACCAGTTTTCACTTCTCATTTGGTGTGCAATTTTTCTCACAGCCAACCAAAAATAAAAAATACAAAAAAGTAGAAAAAACGCAAGGAAAAACATTCACTGGCTGTATTAATAACAATAGTTCCGGTTGATGGCGGGGAAAAGCGATGGGTAGAGACTTTTGCTTTTGGCAAAATGAAAAATAATTTCCAACAATAATTGGCCGAAGAAAACTTTCGGGCGAGCGGTGAAGTGCCAAATTCCCCCATTCCTTTGGACTCACAACCAACACGAGTGACAGCGGCCATAGCTAAACAGACAAACGAAACCAATTTATTTCCAAGTAAAAATCAATAGTCAAGTAGGATGGAGCGGATGGAGAGGACAATGCGCGGGTTCCCGGGGCCAACTAACGTGGAAATCGTAAAAAACGTCAAATTCTGGAGAGGCGACAAAATTGTGTGTCCAAGTGTGTGGCCCATCAACATGTGTACGTGAAGATGCCACCCCGAATCGTGAGTTTGCCGGACACTCGATGGCCTCCATCTCCATCTCCATTTCCATCTCCATTCCCATTCCCATTCCCATCCTCATCCTCTGCACTTTGCCGTACACGGTGCACTTATATCCGTATCGGTCGTCGTCCGGCTTCCGGAATCCGTTTTCGTTTTCGTTAACAACTGCGTTCCAAGTAGCGCACAAGGAAGGCGGCAACAGCAACAGCAACAGCAGCAACTACAATGCCAGGACGACAAGGACAACAACGGTGGCGCTTAATAGTAAAATATGCATTTGACATGCGATGAAGTACAATGAATGCACAGAGAAAAGTGACACGAAAGGTGGTAGTTTTGCATATTGAAGGGGGGTTTCAGTCTCAGCATTATATTTAGAAAATATGAAACCGATTTTAAAGATATCGTTGGTAACTTAAACTAAAAGGGGTTTATTATAAGGTAAAAATGTAGTTTTTAATTTTAAATGCATGAAACACTTTCAATACTATCTAAGATGATTTATTTATTATTATTATATATATTTTTTAATTTTTTAATATTTTAGTTATTTTTTGTTTTAAGTGCTATGAATATTTCTTACTCTCCGATCCGATTAATTTCCATAACCGCCTAAATTATTTTTCCCAGTGCATCGCAACCCCACTGATTGCTTGCCTTATGCGCCGTCATTTGTTTAAAGTTCCAATTAATTGGGCCGCATTTGTTGGAGGCAGTGGAGCGGACGGCCGATAAGCCGCAAATGTACGTTCTTCACTTTAGATGTGACATTTTGATGGCGGGCGCATATTTTAATTTCCAACCTCAGCTGCAAAGTATGCCACGGCTTTAACTACAATATGTAATTACGAACGCATTTCCCTGCATGGAAATTCAATAATGCCTTCTTAGCGCCACACACATACGGAGGGAAGCACTAAATTTGATTTCAATAATTCAATATTAGACAGGGCAAAAGTAGACATCGAGTAACAGCAACAGTCTTCTTTGGGCCAAGAGCGACTGTTGGCTAACAGTCGCGAGGACTCGCGTCCTTTAACTTGGCCAACATGGAGCTCGGCTCCTCAGTTGTCTGCTGTTCGTGAGAGGAGCAGGACTTTCCGAGCACCCCTCATCGAAAATCGACTCGATTTCGTACGTAAATATTTATGTTTGGGAAACTCGCGTCCCGAGCTAAGAGTTCGCGAGTGTGTGTGAGTGGGTATAAAAAACTACGAGTGCGTTAAAAAGTTCACACACAAATTGCATTATTTCCGCGCTACGATATATTGGCGCGTTTTTCATGCTTTGCATATTTTCTTTTTTTTGGTCGTTGTAACTGGAACAAAAGCGTTATGTATATGCGGTGGAAAAAAGTTTGGGGCGATTGTTGTGGATGTGAATTTTGCATAAGGACATGAGGAGCGGCACCCAGGAGAACAAATAACGGAAGGGGCCGCTTTCATTCCGGACATAAGCACTTGGAAAAAAATGATAGTGTTGCAGCTAAAATGAGAGAATATTTAATTTATTATTATTCAGCATATCTATTAACTATTTTTTCGGTCTTTAATTTTGCTGCTATTTATAATCATCAATTTTGTGTGATCTTAAAGAGTGTCAACATTTTTTTGTTCACTGCATATGTTGCCTACATACTTTCCTGTGTGGCAGGCAGCTCGTTTATTTTAAAATTTCCATTTAAACCCACTGACTTACTTGCCGCCGTTGTTGTGGGGATCAAGTAACTTGTGATTCCTGGGGCCAAGTGGTTCCTCGCCACCTGAAAATTAGTCGGGAGCCCACTGATTTACAAGGAATTTAAGTGTATTAAGGCATTAGGCCAGGTCGCTGCCTCGGGCTGCGAACTTCTCCCTTCCATGTGGCCAAAATGTAATTTTCTTAGCACTTTTGTTCACGCCCGACGACACATGTTGTGGTTCACACACCCACACAGCCATTCACCCGCATTTACCGCACACCCATACACACAGATGACGGAAGAGACACACACACACACAGAGACACTCAGCAAGAAACCGCAGACACCGATACGAATGCCCCCGGCAGCATTTACATACTCGCCCAAAACATAAGCATAAGCGCAACTTAGCTTGCCAAAGTTTTTTGTTCAACTTTCCGTTGCCGCAAGCGAGCTTAGAATAGCAGTGGACTGCTCCTGACTGATTGATACCCTAACCTTTGGTGACAGGTGGGAAAATCGTGGAAAGAAGTGTGTTAAATGAGTGCGAAAGTGTACTTGGGAATATCACTCATACGCAGTGTGGCTTTTATTTGGGTATTTTTCTAAGTTCAATTTTTCTAATTTAAAATATGATAATTTGTTTATGTTTTAGTTGTTTATTAGTTGCTTTATTTTACCCAACAAATTTTATTTAAATTTAAAGACTATTACTTCAAAATAACCAGACAGCTTAATTTGTCTTTAGAAGTTTTTAGTTTTATATTATTTTATCTTTAATATTTTTAGTTACCAAATTTTTTTTGTTTTTTTTAAATCACTTTAGACAGCCTTACGGCCAATATAAAATTCTCAAAAAATACCCTTCACTTACTGGTTGGCATATTTAAATGCTCAAGGTCCGGAGTTGGAAAGTAGCTGCCAGAAAGAACGCTTATAGTACAATCTGCGTCCTCAAATCGTCTGGCTGACGACACGCTTAGCTTCAGCCCGTGGGCTATGGCACTTTGGCACTTTGGCACTGGGATTGCGGCGGATTTAATCGATAGCCACGCTAATAGTTGGGCCGTGCGACATGTGTGAATATCTGATGGGGCTGCATTTCAACTCCTGGCTGCCAATCATTTCACGCTTGATTGCCGTCCAAGGCCGCAGGCGCCGGAATCCGAAATCCGGAATCCGGTGCCATCCGATGTTGTCCATGGGATTTGGGCTGCCAAGTCAGACAGTAAGTCGCTGGCTGGGCCAAGGCCCAAAGCCCAAAGCTCCGGCTGAACGGGCGGCAATTCATCTAAATCAGGTTCGGCCGGCCAGTTCTGCGGTTGTGGCTTCAATTAATTAAAACAAATTGTATTTGCCCATGGCCCTGAAACTCAACCGAGCAGCCGGGCTGCTGATGGCCGGCCATCTCCCCTACACATACACTCTCATTCTTTTTTCAATTAATTGTTATTTCATTAGCTTCCATTACTCGCTGAGCCACCCACGCGGGCTATTAATGAAGTGGGCGCCCATTCACCTGGCTAGAAAGTGGGAAAGTGGCGGATCGGAGTGGGTTGATCCCACCCGGGGAGGTGGGCGTTATAATTTTCACTTTTATTGGCTTTTAATGAATGCGAAATTGCCAGGGATTATGAATACACTTGCCCATTATCTGCTGCAGGGCCATTAATTAGATTACAAAACGTTTTACGGGCTTTGGTTAGGGACTTATGAGATTTTCCAGGAGAGTCCTTTGAACCGAAGGTTGTTTTACAGCTTACCTTGTAGGGGTAACTAAACAAGTTTCAAATAGCTTGAAACATAGTTTAAATAGTAAATTATGCTCCTTTTAAAATTCTGTATATATTTTTATAATTTTTAAAAAGTTCAACAGTTTGATCTTCCAACAAGAAAATAGTAAAAGTTATATAGATTTTCACTGAAAGTGAAAACACGGCTGAGGGCCTCAGGTGCATTGAACAAATGTGATCGGTGTGGCATTGTCACCGATTCAGTGGGGTCGGATGGTGGATGGCTAGGTGGTACATGGTGGATGGTTGACTTGCATTCAGCTACCGTCTCATTGACTTGTCAAGTGATGCTATCAAGCCGGGCTTGTGGTCGTTACACTGAATTTGCTTGTTTGTTTGTCCGCTCGGCTGCTGATTCACTTGTCTGCCGCTCGGCAATTGAATGCCACTCTGTGGCAATGGCAATGGCAATGGCAATGCACTCCTGTGGACTCCTGCCTGTCTGACTGCCATTCTGCGTGAGTCCTTTCAACACTTTGCACTTCCCGGCAAACAATCACATTCATTGACTTGCATTACGGTGTTTTGCGGTCGTCCTTCACTCACTCACACATCGGGGAAAAGGTGGAAAGGTGGGTGTTTGGTGTTCGGTACTCGGTATTCGATATTCGGTATTCCCTTTCAACTGGGCCACCGCCACTCGGCTGATTATTGCTTACTTATTGATAGCGAATCTGATTCGCCAAGAATGCGGCAAAAGCAGCGATAAGTTTGTTCCCTGCGGAGCCAGAGGAGCGTGCCACTTGACAGCAGACACTTTCCACACGCCCACGTATCTGCCAGATACTTTTCTGACTTTCAGTCGGCGATGGTGAAACCTGCACACACCATACAGATCCTGCCAAATAAAGTGGTTAATGAGATAGTGAATGTAAATATTTTCCCCAAGCTTATAGCTTTAAGTGCAGCATCCAAAAGCACTTGAATCATTTATTTAAATCCTTTATAATAGATTCTTAAATCAAAAGAGCAAATATTGATTTCATGTCATTGCTATGCAAAATGTTATTTATTTTCGCTTTTTGCATATTTAGTTTGCTTTTTCCATTATTGATTGTGAGATAGATTGGAAAGCATTTATGTTTATTTGTAAATGCAGGATTTAAGGGAAACTAAAAACGAGTAAGCCAAAAATGCCAACCAACCGCAGGCATTCAAAATTCCATATTCACCGAAATATTCCATAACAAATTACGCTTTAAAGTGAGCACATGATGGGCGTCCTGCTCCGCTCGTCCCCTCCAGTGGCAGTTAACTTTTAATTTCCTCACCTGAGCCCGGGCTCACTTGGCCCACAGCGGGGGATTCCCCCACGCAGTCGTGAATCCTGAATCAGCGCCGCAAGCCGCAGAGGACACGCGGCAGACCGCAGTCAACAAAAACAAAAGCAAAAAAATAACATCAGTTGAGCCCACTTTAGAGGTAATGGGCCGGTGCTAGTGGGTCTGGGTCGGTGGCTACAGCCATTAGCCATTCAGCGCAGAGGCACTGGCTTATTCTCATAATTGCCGCGGCTAAGTCGCGTTCTTGGCGGCAAAAAACACGGCAAGAGCGCAATTGGCGCTAATCAGGACCAGGACGAGGACGAGGACGTCCCCCGCCTAGCGGCCCACTCAATAAATGACTTGATAAACATGCTGAAATGATTACAAAGTCAACAGCTTATTTGCCATGCCAGAGACATTTGAAATTCTCAACTCGCCACTCAACTGAATCAAAGTGCGTGGAGTAAGCACGATTTCTTAATTATGTGTACCCACGACTGCACAGAAAGAAATTAAGAACCGGATTTAATTAGGAGCAGAATTAAATAGGGAATAGGAAAGCCTTCCGACTGTTTGAGATTTATTTGTTCTTTATTTAAGAACATGAATCTCAACACTTCTGAGAGCTTGCCTTCTGACACTTTATAGTTGTTGTTTATTATGTAAGGTTAATGATTGTTTCAGCCTATAAACAGAAATTATGCAACTCAAATTTAAAGCCATTCATAATAATTACTTTCAAACAAGATTACTCGAAGATATCTTAACATATTTTAGACTAACTCAAAATAAATCTATACTTTTTAACAAATCTCAAACATTTTAAAATCAATCTAGACCAAAACTGACTAAATTTGAATTATGAGCTTCCAAAAATAAGGACACTTTATGAATATTATGTTTGGGACTTCTATTCAGTTCGATCCTAGAAACCCTGAAAATTGTTTTATGTGTGCTGTGGTGTTGACATTTAAGTTGGATGAAGAATAAAGTATCCATTGAGGGGAGGAGATGAGCCGCACACCCGCTTGTTGCTGGCAAAAACTTTTCATTATATTTATGATACAGCTTGACTTTTGTTTTGTTTGTTTAACTTCTTGTCAACCTACATAATCGGGTTCTCTCTCTGCTGCTCTGTTAGGAAACTCTCTTTCGCTGTTAGCGAGTGCGCAGGTCGCCGGAGTTAAGTTGGCAATTGAATTTCACAGTAATTTCCTGGCCACGACTGGCATACGCTTCAGATAATCGCTCGTCGGCCAGCGAGTCGGACGTGTTTTTAGCCGTGGCAGTGGGAAAAGTAATAACAAATAGGGGAAGTGGCGCCGCCCCATTCGAAGCTCGTTTGTTCATTCATAAAGCCGTGTCCTTTTACGCGAAAGCCACAACAAACTCGCATCCCGGAGGACAACGACATCGCACGTGTGTGAGTGGAAGTGCTCTTGTGTGTGTTGTCTTGTGCCGACAGGAAATACTCGACCCATAATAATTGCAAAGGACAACCAATTTGGTTGATGTCCATTCAGGTGAGCCGAGAATTTGTCGACAGGACATTGTTATCGCGGCGCCATTATATTGTGTGATTTCTTCTAATGCAATTTGGCCACCAGATATGTACCTCATTCGATTTGCCCTGCTTTTATTTGATTTTATTGTTGCCACTGCGTATTTGATTTGTTGCCGGACACCTGCGGGCAGGGCGTACCCCGGATGCCCAAGATACGCCCATCCTGGCCCATAAAAGGCTTTCGGGGACTCGGGTTACGGCCACATTACCCACTCGAAAGCGGTCGAAATACTTTATGGTCTGCCACTTAAGTGCATCGGTGGCACAAGCTTTTGTCTTGGCTTTTATAGTTGGTACTTGAATTTTAAACGGCTGTCATGTGTCTCGTGTTCTGCTAAGTGAAGAAGAGGTTGCCCGTAAATCTTTTGCTGATTAAGTTGCTCCATCGGCAGTTAAAAATTCAACAAGCAGGGCAGAAAATATTTATGCCAGCCGACAAAAGCAGCAGTCAGTCTCACATGCTTTGCATATTGCTTATCTGAATTGTTTTGTTCGGGGTCCCCGAAAAAAAAAACACACACGTAAGTGGGAAAAAGGCGGTCGGGCCATTAAACAGACTAGGCAATTTTTCAATGTCATTTGAAGGCAGCAGAATTTTGACATTGGCCATTAATAAATTAGTGAGCAGCTCGTGCTCGTCAGGATCTCGGCCTGCTAATTGAGTGGTAAATGCGAGGATGCTTTGAAGTCAAAGTCCTGACAAAGTTATGGAGGGTTGGGCTTGGGGGTTCTGATATCGCAGCTCAGGAATCAGCATCACGCAAATCCAAATTAAAAGAAATGCCCAAGATCCAGGAGCCATCAACAGCTGCGCCCACGCCCCAGAAAAAGTAATTTGAGGCGCTTTGGCCCACAACCTTTCACCCTTCGTCCTTCTTTTCCGACTTCCGTCGCAGCCTTTCGCAGCCTTTCACACATCTTTTAGCACTTTGGCCAAAACTTTGCAGCCGCTTCGGTTTCGGGGTATATAAATAAATATATATGTACATAGGTATGGGGAAACTCTCGATGTGTGTGCAAGATTGTTTGCCTGTCTTGTTTTCCTACAAATCTTTTCAACAATTCAAAAATGTTTACTGGAACGAATTTATGGGATCCCTGTTGGCTGTGGCACACATCTGTCCCCCGTTTTTGTGTTCGTCGGCCTAAACCCTTCGAGGCCGTATACTCATTACACTCTTGTTGATTCTGGATTGAATGGATTTATGCGAAAACATCAGGAAGCGCATATCAAATGCAGAACATGAGAATTCTGAGAAGTATTTTTCGGGCAAGAATAATGTTTATTTCCACGCAGCGAAAAGGCAAACGGATCTTATAAAAAATGAAGGCGTTTAAGAACGATTTCTGGGAAAGGAAGCCAGTAATTTGAGGAACATGAACATGAGCTTAATATTAAGGGTGTAACAAATTGTTGTGCGCTTGCACAAAAGCGATATAAAAAGCGACGGGTATCTTAAGCCAGTTTCGGAGATAAGTAGATAAATCAACCTGCGCCATAATCCCCGAAAATGTACCCATTGAAAATCGAGCAGCCATCTATCATTCGGGAAATCTATTCACAGCGATTGCAAGAAACCTGCCCCAAGAACTCCCTCTTGGCTGTCATGTGTTGTAGCCGTAATCATTTGATTTGGATACGGTGGCAAATTCCCGCAGAGTGTGTTTATTATGAGGGGAAAAAGAAGAAAAACCCTAAGATACCCCTTAAAATGGCAGATGTTTAAACCGGATGTGGCAGTAAAGTGAGTTGTATGGTCCAGCAACAAATGCTTTGCGTGTCAGGTTTCTTTTGTGTTCTTTTCGTTGTAACTCATTCTCTCCGCTCTATATCATTTTGGGGTGTTAATTCGCAAGTGCCCGCAAGATGGCGTCGCCCGGGTCCCACAATAAACCACCCCCTCCGCCAGTTCCGCCCCGCTTACGCCCCAGTATGCTGCAGTATGAGCCCCACGAAAGTCAGAAAATCTCCAGATGCAGATATATGGTTCTCGTATATCTCCTTGTCTTGGTATTTCTCCTGCTCGCCCTGGTCCAATGGGAACTGGTGTCCTTCTAGTAAGTTTCCTTTGAGTGCTATATGATCTACTATAATATTACAAGGGTTCTTTGTACAGTAAACCGTTGACTCATTTCTTTTTGGCCAACTACTGGCTGAGTGCAGCCTGTATGCTGATCTCAGTTCCGCTTTTAGCGGTTTTTCTGTTGGTTCGCAAGGCTCGTTATATACCGATCCTTAGCTGGTTGCTGCTCTGCATCATTGTAGGTATATTGCAGCAGGAGTTTCTATCCTGGAATTCTTAGGCTAACTTTCAGATTGCAGATAGAACTCTTGGTCATTGGTGTCTGCACTTTGGCTGCCTACTGTAGCGAACTGAACTTTTTGCTCTATTTCACCGTAACTGCAATTCTGATGGTGACCTGTGTGCTAATTGGTTCCTTCATCCCCTGCGATTTGACCGCCAATGTGGCTGTCTTGTTCCTGGTCAGCATTCAGTTATTTATGGTCAGCATATTCCTGCTTATGATATACATGCTGATTGAATCAGGGGATAGTTTTTTCATCTCCTTCGCCGTTATGGTTTTGTTTATTGTTGGTATGGTAAGAAAATCTTTAGAGTCTGGTATTTCTGGTATATCATTAACTTCCCAGTTTATCATGTACCATGCCCAACTGATCCGAGGTTGGCGGTATGCGGAACTATACACCACCGATGGACTCTTTGCAGTGATTATACTGTTTTGTCACTTTTGCATTATTCTGATGCTTTTCTGCTACTGGGATTGGTTAAAAACCAAAGATGTCGACGATTATGACGATCTAACTGAGAGTACTGAAAACCCTGAAAGCGTGACCGATAAATTCGGTTTTAGAGGACCCAACTACAAAAGATTTTATTGAAGACGTAATAAACCTTTAAATGCAAACTAAAATCTATTTAATTCTTCTTATTAATAAAGTAATTATAACTAAGTGTTGTTCTATCTTGGCTTACGTTTAAATAATTTTACATAAATTCCCAATTAAGAAACTATAGCTGCTCTGTAAATTCTCCTCCTGCCGGCGGCAGACAGAAATTTTTTCGATTGTGCAACAGCACCGTTCACTTATTTTTTGCCAGGATAATCCCCGTCTTGTTTTAATCAAATTGAGTCGGGAATTATCCGTCTTTGGCATCGCCCACAAAGAGAGACCAAGCGAGTAGTGGCCATCTGGCATGTGGCTCAAAGGATTCCCCGGCTGGGAATATAAATTATCGCATTATGCTTGCAGCTCAGCTTTTTCGCCCGTCGCGCCATGATACCAATTAGTATAATTACCAGGGGAAGGAAAATAAAAACAGTACTTTTAGTTGGTAAATACTTTATGAAAAGCGCAGTTCTCCTGGCTGCCATTGCTGTGCAGTGGGCATTAATTTTTATTAAATTGTTTTAATTTTTAAGCTGCTTACAAGGCTGTGCGGCGGCCGACTCAGCTGTCATTGGAGATTTTTTGGGTCAGACCACTCAGGACGTCAGGCGCCTGCTAAGCCCACTCGTCGACATTATAATAACATCCATCATTCTGGACCGAACACAAATGACAACAACTGCCAAAGTAGCACACAAATAAAAATATAAACAAAACGGCCAGAAGCATAAAAAAACACAGAAAGCCAAAAGCAAGTTTTGCTTGGACTGCTCGCTGAGTAAACATGACATATTTTTGTTTACCCGAAACGTATTCCTCGTTCTCCTTGCCAGAACAGAACAGAACAGAACAGAACGGCGGCTGATGGGCCCTTTAGGCCAGGAATGAACGAATGAATGGGCCCTTTGACCACCATTTAACCTGCCGTTTTGGCGCCTTCATACACTCGCCTTTATGCCACCAAAGTATATACACATACATGGGCTGGCTCGTGTGCGCGTATGAGTGTTTATGCATCCAATAATAAGCAATTTCGTGCACATAATTGGCAGTGGCATGAGTCGTCGAGCGGACAAAGTAAATAGCCATAATTAATGTATACAACATAAATGTGACCTGACCGAAATACGAAAAAAGCGGTCGAAGCTCACGAAACGACAGAGTCCCGAAAACTGTTTGTCTTCAATGGCGCACAGTGGTCCCAAGGCTTAAGTCCTGCCTATAATTGAATTTTGATAAATTAAATTACATTGCTGAAAAATCCTTAAAATAATTGGGTTGACTAACCTACAGGGTATTTCTCTATAAATTTATTAAATTCTCAAAAACGTAGTAGAAATTTTGATTACATTATCGGCATAGCAATAGTCTCCTTCGGGCTTCACCACTGTAATCTTCTGAACGCTATACGCTCTATAATGCGTATACGCCGCGTTGTACACATTGGAAAATGTGCAATAAAGACGGCTCCTTCATTGATACGCAAAGCAGCGATATGGGCATCTATATTGTATAATGCAGACTGTGTGTTGAGAGCCGAATGTTTGAGCCAGCAATCACTGAAATCGTGGAAATGCGGACGCGAAAATGCGAAGAGGAAAAAAGGCATCAGCCGCAAAATTGGCAGAAACAACAGGAAAATGTTTTTCGCCGGCGTCGCGATGCTGTTTCGCTGATGTCTCTCCGGCTGATTGCGTTGACGAAATCGCATTGACGGGCGACAACACGGCGAAAAAAGCTGAACAATATCACATTTTTTATTAAATAATCCATCAATGACAGATTTTTTAAAAAAATAAAGAACAAAACTTAATCTTTATCGTTGAAAATGTTGCTCGTATGGGGTGGTGAAAAAAATAAAATTAATATAATTCAAGCTACTGGTATAGAACGAATTTAAAGGCCTTTATTTTTACAGAAATTAAAAGACTTTAGTATTTTTTTAATTTTTTTAAACTTTTTTTTATTTTTTCCTGTGCTGAGCAGAAGCAACGACACATCCTGCGGATATTCGCCGGCCTAGGGTGGAACATTGCAGGAAGTGCTGCTGTGTGTGTGTGTTTGTTTGTACTTGGACACCCATCAAGAGTCTGGAAGCATTCTCATTATTATAAAAAAGATGAGAGGCCGGCGGTGCGGGGCGAGGTCCAAATTAGATTTGCACGTTGTGTCAATGAAGGTTTGCTGCCTTCAGCGCCACCCGGGCGTCATTTAATTTTCATTTAATTTGGGAAAACACATTTAGGCGGGCGCGCGGCAAGCTCTAATCAGGCGCAAAGCCTTTTTATTCTGATAATAGTAAAATTAAATAAATGCAAACTGCTGTGAAAATTTGAATTTTGGGGCTCGGGCACAAAAGATGTCGGCGCAATTTATGCGCCTCCCGCCGCGTTTCCTTCGGTCCTCGAAGGGTAAGCCATTGTCATTGTCGAGCGACGGCGTTGACAGCTGCTCCCCGAAAACCATCAGCCCCGCGTCTAGGCTCCCCAAACAAACCCAACCAAACCAAACCAAACTGAAAAGACCCCACCCTCTTGATGGCCGCCTTTTTGTAGCCTGCATCGCTGTGACATTTTTATTACAAGGGCTCATGAATTTTATTTGGCTCGCGAGCCACGGCTGCCGATTTTATGGGAATTCCGCCCCCGCGGCATCAAATTTTCGCTTCCTGACATCCGCTGGACTTTGGAGCGAAACTATTCGCCCAAGACGATCGAAAAGAAATTGTGTGCACAATGCGCTGCCCGCAAACAACTCTAATTAAAAAAGTTTTACGTTTAACCACTTGAGTTGGCTCAAACACACCCATGCAGGCATGTGTGTGCGTACACTGTGGGAAGTTATGGGCAATATTTAAGATTTGTATTACAATTATTTAAGGACACTGTTTTTTAGAATTAAATCCATTTCATTTAAATATTAAATAACCTCAAAAAATGCAATAAAATTATTTTAAAAAAATTTTAGAAACTAAAAAATATCTCCAGAACAAATAAATTACTAATAAAATTAAGGTCAATAATTAATTAAAAAAAAAATTTAATCTTAATTAAAATAAACAACAAATATTTTTAAAAATATGTTTTATTATTCAATTAATTTTAAAATTAAATTCTGAGTTAATCTGCTCCACTTACATATACTAAAAAGAAAAAAGGTCTTTCTTCTTAAAGAATTTTAAAATTTATGACAAATTGCAGTAGCATTTATTCCCGTGTGGCATGTTTGTGGCATGTGAGTGTGTGGCTAGACAATCAAAACTTTTGCCACAACCAAGGAAACTTCAAAGCAAAGACAACAGGCGGCCTATGCGAAAAGGCAGTGGATAAGTGAAAATGGGAAAGGGACAGGGAAGGGAAGGCGGCAATAAAATTAATGAAGCGCCTCGGCTTTTAGCCGGAAGCCATGAGAGAGACATTAAAGCGGTTCGCCGGAACAGTTGTAGGTCATGTCATTGCCAATGTCTGTTTAAGTATGCGCACAAAGACTGCCGTTTTGCAGGAATTACAAGGAGCAGGATGGGGATGGGGATGAGGACAGGATCCAGGAGGCAAAAGACCAGGAAAATTCCCCCGCGGGACACCGGCCGACTTGTTTTTGTTGATGGCGCTGGCTAATCTCTGATGTACACTTAATTATGTGGCACACTTTTGATTGCCGGGGGACTCGAGCCGGGTGTCCAGCCGGGAAAATGGCCAAGCAAACCCTTTCAGGTTGGTCCACCCTTTTTGGCCATGTCATGTAAATTTCATTTGGCAAATGCTGTTAGCTCGGCAGTTGCAAAGTATGCTACACTTTTTGACATTTTCATTCGACTTGGCAATGCAAACAAAATGGACGAAGAGCGGGGTGCTGGAGATTTCATGAATGATAGAGGTTCGCACAGGACAAAGAGGATGGGGAGCAGCAGGAATAGCCTTCATCTAATCCGGCTGCCAGCTGAAAAAGTTCCCAGCAAAGTTTCCAAGTTGAGCGCCAAAAATTCTTATCACAACTTGCAGTGCATTCCATCAATTTTGCACCACTTTCAGTCCACCTTCCTTCCCATACCCACCACCCCCGTCTCATCCCATATATCTCCTCGCCGTGCTGCAATAAAGCAATCAATTTTGAGAGCCCACCCCCCGGCTTTTCGCCCCCCCTCGCACTTTTCCATCCTGGATGAGCGACACCTTTGACACGGGCCAGTGAAAAAGAAAAATATCGACGCGCAACGAGTTATTCAACCGAATTCGTAATTGTTTTTAAATGAAACTCTTTGTCCTTGGCCATGGCAAGTTGGCAGCAATTCAGCAGTTCGCCCTGCCCTCAATCAATCAATCAAACAATCAAGCAATGTTTATCTGCCGCCCTCGATATCGACAATAAGTAATGAACACGAATCGCGAGACTGAGTCGCTCCTTATCGGATTGTCTATGCCGCATATTGTCTGCTCATTTGGACTATTTCTGTTTGCATTATGCGCTATTTGCACATTTGATTGAATAAAGTTATGTACACTTGTCATGCAATCGAAAGATTAGGACTTAGGACGAGGGAGAAAACGTCGACTTACTTGGTCATTGAACCCATCGAAGCGTTGAAACTCAAAAACTTAAATAGAAAGAATAAAAAAATAAAATAAATCTTAGATAAAAACACAATTGATTCTCTATTAAATATTCTTTGAAACTCAAGATAATTTAAGCTTGAGAAAATAAAAAAAAATGTGTAATTAATTTAATTTAATATGTTTAAACATATACAAGTCAAAAAAATATTTAAAATTTTTATACATATTTTTCTTATAACACAAAATAACACACAAAATTGTGGCATTAGGCCTAGAAAACTAGATTAACTTTCAAGTGCACTCAAGAATGAAATACAATTTAATAAAGTTATCTCAAAGAATTCTTTTATCCTTCAATTAAGAGTCTGACAACCTCTCTTATACATTAATTAAGCCATAACCCAAACTATGTATAAACGCATTGCGCATACGCACTGTTTGCCGGCTATCAGTCCTGGCAAATTAATGCGACATGGCAGCAATTAGTCCTACCCTGCTAAATGATTTAAAACTTGCGCCAAACTTTGTCTCCCCTCCGCTTGTTTGTCCGCAACATTTTGCGAAAACTTTTAATTATTACACACTTGCGACTTGTTGTTCAATTTGTTCGCGATGCTGCCAGATTATAAACTTTTGTCGAGTTCAATTATGTACGCCGAATCGTCGGCATTGTTTGTTCTTATTCGCTCCATAAACTTTTTGCCTCGAACGGCCGGCCGGGCCCATTTGGATGTGCAATTAGTGACCGGCGGAAAATGGCTTTAATTTTTCATGAAACTCAGAAGTCCGGGGGTCCAAAATCAAACTACTTATCTGTTTCTGTTGCCATGTTCGAGGCAAATATAAGCATCTGGCCGTTTTTCCACACTGAATCGGTCGAGGATCGGCGAAAGTATATTATAAAAGTTTTTCTGGAGTTTGCAGGATTCGTCCTGATTGGTTTCGTGCATTGGATCCTGATGCTGACCTTATTGCAGTAAGTTGTTTGCTCCAAACTCTGTGCGGTTTTAATATATTTCTTTGTTAGGGACTGGTTCTTTGATTTGGTAAGAGAACACTCATCCGCCTTGCTTCTGGCCTTTGTCGTAGGCATTTTTCTGCTCCTCTTATTCGCCATCAGTAAGTCCCTGCGGAAAATGGCCTGTGTGAATTGGGTTATTACCTTTACTATCGTGAGTTATAAGAGGAATTTGTAAGTCCTAGTAGATACTGTACCTTGCAACCTTTACTCAGGTGGAATGCCTTGTGGTTTCTCTCAGTGTGCTGATCATATCTTCGGGAATTCTTTACATGCTGGCCGGATTCTTGATCGTCGCCGTAGTAATTGTGTTTTGCTGTCTAATAGCTGCTTTAATGCCGGTTCGTATGGTCAGTAAAACTCCAGTAAATGCTAAATACCCTGTCGCCCACAGTTGGACCTCACCGGAACCGGACTTTACCTATATATGCTGGCTACTGGCGCCTACATGCTCGGCCTATATTCCCTGGTGCTGTATGCAGTTCTCGACCTGACTTGGGGCTTTTACCTCTTCGCGACCATGATCGCCTGGGTCGTGATGATAGTAAGAAATGGCCGCCCCCTTCATATTCTGCAGCTGTCCCGAGCATAACCATAAAATCACTTGCAGTTTCTCATGTATCATGTGCAGTGCATAATGGGTGGGAGGAGGGCCTCGACCAGTTTGTTCGATGACAAGTTCGCCGCCCTGCTGCTTTTCCACGAGTTCGTCGGTCTCTTTGTGCTAACCCTCTACTGGCGACCCATAATGCAGCGCCTGCAGTTGAAACAATAAACGAGCAGTCGGTTCTATGCAATCCCCATGTATTTCAGGCATTTTTCCAAACGACTTGCAGCCAGCGCCTCCAGAGGTTCGTGCCTCTGACAGCCGCCGGGTCCTCGCATGTGCAGCATCACATGATCCCGACACTCGATCCGCCCGTCTCCGTTGCAATCGCCTGCATATTGCATCACATACTCACGCACAGCGGACCCGGCACAATGGTCATCCACTACGCAATCAACGTAATCTGTGGAATGGAGATTGGAATTGCAGATTACACAGCGAAGGAAATATAATTAGGAACATCCTGAACAATAAACTTGAAATAACAAACTTGGTTAAACCATAAATCTTTTAAAGCCTTGCATGCTTCACAATGGTAAATGGAAATTCAAATGCTACAGTAGGCCTTCCAATTTTAAAATGAATCTGTAGCGAACTAAGAGCTTTTGGCTGTTTTTGTATATAACACAATTATCGATGGTCAAATTTTTGGGAGTGGCCATGTCGGCCATGTCTTTAAGCGCTAATTGCTTTTGTGGCTTTCCAAATTGTAATCCGGATAAATAATTAACCGAAAATAAGTCTGTCACAAAAGCTAAAAGTGATTATAATTTAAACTAATTAATAGTGTATTTGTGACATCACAATCTTATTGATTGTAAGGGTTATCAATATCAAAGTAAATGTGTGATTAATAATATATCTATGGTCTTAGTTTAGTTAATAGGTTTTTTCAGAGATTTTTTTCTTAGTGTCTGCCTTACCCTGTGTTACTGAGTCGTCCGGGTCAAGCATCCCCAGTGTGTCCCTCCAGTAGGCGAAGGAAATGCGATAAATGCCGCATGGGTCTTTACTCCTTCGGTTCTTGCAGATGGCTGGAGTATTATTCGTGGCCGTGGTGGCGATGCAGGTCAGGCACTGGTCGCTCACATGCAATGAAGATTCCGGGAATGCTGTTATCGTCTGGGCAGCTGCAAAATGCATTCCGCAGACAGGACCAATTAGCCGTTTAATCGAAACTATTTACCACACAATATAGCTAACAGCATAGTTTCTAGATTGTTCCGGTTCCGGTTCCCCCTTCCTCATCCTCTTTCTCTTCCTTTTCCCAGAGACTAAATAACTCTTTGACCTCACGTTTTAACCACACTCATCTTGAGTTGGAAACTTTTAAGAAGGCACCAACTGCAAACTGGGTATGTTTTATTAGCAGTTGGGTACAGCAACTTTAAATTGCTGTTTTAGTAACTTTAAATTGATGCTAAACATAGTTTGGAATACTTTTGGCCGCATAAGTGCAGAAAAGCATTCGTATGCTGAAAAAATTAACTTTTGATTTTCATATACACACTCTCTCCTATTTTAAATATATAAGCTAACAGCTAACTTTTTTATTGACACTAAAAGATGTGTTCTTGTTTATTAGCTGTTTAATATCAACCTTTTTCACGCTTGGTATACTGTGAATGACTATGACAAATTCAATTGACTGATTAAAAATGTAATAATTAAATTTAAAAGCATAACGAATCATATTCGAAGACAATAGATTGTTTTTATAATCGCTATCTGCTGGCTCGCCTAATGTCGATTCTAATCAGTAAGCTGAGAAAGAGAGAGAGGCAACAAAGTAAACCGCTTATAAAATTATCCGATGGCGAAGAGCTTTCAGCAATTGAACGAGGGTCCTCGGAGCACTTACCCACACCCGAGGCGGTGACCACGGGAAAGTCCTCCTCCAAGGCGTCCAGCCTCCCACGATCCTTGAGATTGATGTGCAGTCGGCCCAGATGATGCTTCTGTCTTAAGTGCATGTAAATGGCGCCGATGATGAGCAGTAGGGCGATGAAAATGGCGGCCACACTTAGGACCTCTCGGGTGCAGCAGGACCTTCGTTTCCAGCGACGATTACTGCGACTTCGGCCGGACATTGAGAGGGCTTCGGCGTACTCCTGATGGTCGGCCACCTTGGAGGCGTCCGTTTCGATATCATCACTGTTTTTGGCCAGCTCTGCCACGCTGGAGGTTGGCTCCATGGCGCGATAGCTTCTCCCTAGACTGTCGCAGTCGGACTAACCCCACTTAGCTGGAATTTCCGTAGCACTGAATGTTACAGGTGCTGCCCGAGATAACCTCCCCGCGATTATCGCTCAATGTTGTCGGCGTAATTGATGCTCCCTGCTTGCGGTTTCTCCTCTCCGTGTTTTTCGCTCGACCGGCTAATCTGTTCCAGCTTTTGTTCTCCGCTCCTCTGACATTTCGGCGTTTTTTTCTCCCACTCAAGTGGCGCTCACCCAGTCGGTGATTCTCCAGCTCTCGAACATCTGCCAGTCGTACACCTGAACAAATCCAAACTCATGTGGTTTTCATTCACAAATGTTGCATGAATTTAATTTGGTACTATGTTTATTTTATAAACAATTTTAGACGGCAGCGTTGACGACCACACCGTGCTTATTTTGCGAATAATCCACAAACTAATTTAAGCGAAATTATTTCTAGAGTCTGCTTTTATTATTTTGTTTCACAAAAATATTAGCAAATACATTTTTGAAACACAAAATTCGGTGTCTGCATTTCATTAAATGTTTTGTTTATTTTTAAGGCTATTTTCCGTGGGCAATTTAGAGACGTACTTCGCTTTATTTAAATTATTTTAATATAATTTATTCCAATTTTTAATTAGAGGCATTTGGAAAGGCGTGTAGGCTTATAATAGTTTAATAAGTTCAGTACAATAACCAGTTAGGCAAAAACCCAACCACACCTACCTACCTAACCGGTTAAATATTACTTAACTGAATTCTTTTAAAATAATGGAACTTTTTCGTAATTTACATAAGTTGAATTTACGAATGAAAACGTAGAAAAGAAGAAAATGTTTGCAGGGTTTAATTTGAATTTATCTGATATAAGAAATATACAATTCCTATTTTTGAAAATAATTTTTTTCTGAGTGTATCCCTTGGATTGGGTGTCGATTGCACTCCGCTTCCATTTGCGACATGACAACTTATGGCAGGCGTCCATTGAAAGGGAAAGGCAATGGGTGCCGATATTTGCCAAATGGGATGGGAGGTGTTGGGTGTTTTGGCCGACAACCTTGCGCATTTGTATGCGCGAATTGTAAACAAATATGAGAAATTGTTGAGAGTCTTGCGGCGAAATTGGAACGGTAAAGTGGGGGCAGCAAACAACAGCAGGCGTTTCAGCAGGAAAACAGGATCCAATGGCATGGGTGGTTCAGGACGGGTGGTGCCATTCAAAGGGGTGCGAACGGGACGTGCTCAGACCCTCCTGAAGTGCCACTTGTCATACGTAAACTTACTCCACGACCATCGTAATCTGTCAACAGCAAAGTGTGGGCTCACGCGTGCAATGCATATAAAGATGCGTATCTCTGTTTATTTCGCATCTATTTATATTATTATTTTTAAAATATCATCGATCATCAGGTTTGTGCAAATCGTTGTGGTGGAAAGGATTTTTCTGTCTTTTTCCGTTTGGGAGGAGTGATAAGAAACGAAACGATTCAAAAGTTTTTCCATGTGGCGAATTTAAAGAAGAGTGATTGGCATTGCACGCAATCCATTTCTTACAGGTTGCCAAAGAAAGTTATAGTGCAAAGATAAGAACGAAACACAGCAATAAATAATGTTTTATTGGAAAAGTATAGCGGAGAGCTTTTATTATAATTATTATTTATAATGGTGAGTTGATTTATTCAATAGTGGCTTAATCTTTAAAAGTATTTGTGAGATAACCCACTATTATTATTTTCAATTTTACTTTAAAATTATAATTCCATCTTATCATTGACTCAACCCATAGTCCATAAATAAAAGACTCCCCCTTTTGGGGGACGCCCCTGGGCACCTCCTGCACAGGTGCTCGGCAAATAACAGAACTGCTCCGTCACTTAGTTGATTATTCTTTCTGTTTTTGCACAGCAGCCATTTCCACATTGCCTCGCAAATGTCGCCATTGTCTCAAGGCGTTTCCGTTGCCATTTTCTGTATGTTTTTCCTCTTACGGCCAAGGCAAAAAGTCATTTGTGTGCGAGGGTGTATGAGTCCTGGCCCACCAACACATGGGCAGATGAAAGGACGAGCCGAACCGCAAGCCAAAATCAATTATGGAAAAATTACCAGTAGTTGGGCTAAATGGCCTTTATGTGGCTGGAAATGGGGCAGGGAAACTGGGGGACTCGGACTCGAATACGAATTCGAATTCGGCTGGGGGTGTCGCCTTGTATGTGAAATAATATGCGGTGAATTCTTTTCTTGCAAATTTTCCACTCGAATTCCTTTTGTTAGCTGGCATTAAAACCCTCGTCCGCCTGTTTTTCCCCCTCCCCCCTCTTGGTCCAAACTGCACGAAATCGGGGAAAATGAGCTGAAATCTGAACGCGAGTACGACGAGCACTTGGTGCACTCGATTATGGCGGGCGCCAAGCTCCCATCGTTCGGCGGTAACGGTAACGGCTCTTTCCGGTCTGATTTTCCCACCCACTTCCTCTGCCCCTCTTTCCGCTTTCCCAGCTTTTCCGCCTCGTCCTGCCGCTGCATGCGATATGCATGAGTTGAGCCAATGTGGCCATTCCGGCTGATGTACACGGAGCACGTAGCATGCTAAAACAAAGTTAATTAGATTTGCGGCAAGATGCCCATTATGGCTTGAATGAGGGGGTCAGGCAATAACCCTCTTAATGTAAAGAGTGCAGTTGGTTTTTTTAAAATTTCCTTTTCATTGGCTTTGATGAACTGCGGGTTTTTTCAATTTAACGCGAAAGCACCGATGGATTTGGAAAAATTGGTATATTAGAATATTTTGCATTATTATTTATTAAGAACTTTTTTTCACCCAAAAAATATCGATATGAAACGTAGATCGATTTTACATTATGTAATATCAAATTAAATTTAATATGCGGCCCCGTAAATTTGATATGCTTGAAGTGAGTATTTCATGTTAAAACGATATGCGTATTGCATAACCTGAAATTTACATGCGCATATCGATTTTACGTCGAAATTCTTTTTTTTTGTGTGTATTTATTTTCGTTAGTTTATCTGAAAATATTAAAATTCTGAACTAAAAAATCCCTCCGCTTAAAAACAATTGAAATTTGTTCTTTTGTTAAAGATTTTAAATTGAAATAGTTAGATTTTTCTCGTTTCTAAGCCGATTTGCATTGACCGACTTAGGATTAAACTAGTTGCAATCAAAAAAGGCAAATATCAATTCACCATTCTCTTACGAAAATTGAAGTACATTTTTTCGAAAACACAAAAGGTGCTTAAGTTTACTTACGTTTTTAATTCCCAAACTGTTGCCCATTTTGTTATTATCAAAACGGCACCCAAAGTTCGCAACTTATAGGAGCTTATAGAAGTTATGATTACAAAGTTCACTACATTTCAGGAAAACTGCACTTGAGCAACAAAATGGTGAAAAATGTAAAGTAAATTCGCTAACAATCGGATTATTCCTGCATTTAGCTAACAAGAATACTTTGCCCAACTGCAGAGATAATCCGGTTTTTTTGGGGTGACGGGTATGTGGCAGTCGAGGATTCGTTTTCCGGTTGCATTTTCCTCTTACTTTCTCGTCGGGTTCTGTGTGGTTTATTCGTCTGAATGGGCTTGGGGCAATTACCGTGCTTAATGGCCTCCAAAATGTTTGCCACCCCCTCCCTTTTCTTGCTTCGTCCTTTGAGCAGATGGCGTAACTTTTTTATATTTACGAGCTGAATGCATTTTTACGTCTTTACATCTCTTTTTTTGCAGTTTGGCGAGGAGCAAGCGACTAATGCATTTGGCTCCGGCATAAAGTTTCCACCACCACCATTTACATACACATGCAAATGTCGGCTTGTTAACGACAAAGTTGAATGATTGAAAATGCAAATTGCAGCCGCAACCTGCAACTTGCAACCGATTTGCTGCTGCTGAGCAAAAAACAACGACGGTGCATCAACGCCGCAAATTAACCCACCGGCGGTGCCGACGACAACCAGTTAAAGTGGCGGAAATGACACAGTCAAAATGTATCGCTGCAAAAATTGGTTTTGTGCGCGCAGCAACAACAACAACTACGTCGATGTGGCACTAAGCGAGGCGCCACCGCCACCCACCCACACAACAACAACAACAGCAGCAAATAGCCGCAACAACAGCGCCAGCAACAATAATAACGTGCGGAGCAACAGCAGCAAAAGCAATCAGCAGACAAGCGCCACCACAGCGAGTGGCTATCGAGGGGGTACAGGTGGTGCCAGCACCACCACCACCAGCAGTCACCACCCGAACGCCACCCACTTCGCAACCGATGAGCCGTCACCGCCACAGGCCCACGTGGTCACCTTTCTGGACGAAACCACTGCGAGCGGCAGCAACGGGGCCGTGACGAGCAGCCGCCTGGTCACCACCGCCGAACTGCACCAGGCCCACATGCTGGAGCACCACTCGAACCTGGACGCCATCGAGCAGGCGGACGACTTCATCTACGGCCCCGGCGCCGGACTCTCGCTCTGCGACGACAGCCTGCCGTCGGCCAAAAACTGCTATCGACTCGTCATGCTCGGGTACGCAAACGACCTGTGGATGGGCACTGAAAAAAATAATTGAATTAAATGGGATATCATTTACTTCTTTGGTTTTTATACTTTCATTTGGTAGTGCTTTAAAAATCCAGAGGAATTTTAAAATCCATTATAAAGCTGCCTAAAAGTATGCTGTGCTAAACACAACGTTGTCTTTTTTCTCGAATATATATTGTTGCAAGCTTTTAAGCAGTTGTATACATTTTTTTTTTTTTAAATTTAGTGAATTTTTAAATGAGTTCCTTTAAACTTGGATTTGTACTACATAATGATTTTTTATTTATTGAATTATCAATTATTTTTACGAACCCAAAAAGTTCTCCCATTTTTCTCACTGCAAAAATCATCGAGTGGATGACGCCGATTCAAGTTAATTTTGAGCTTTCATTGGCGTTTCTCTGCATTGCGTTGAATGGACAGCGTCAATTTCAAATCCAATCTCGATTTGCAATTTTCCTTCCCTTGCAGCTCATCACGCGCCGGCAAGTCGTCGATTGTGGCACGTTTCCTGGGCAATCGGTTCGAGGAGGCCTACACGCCGACCATCGAGGAGTTCCATCGCAAATTGTATCGCATACGGAATGAGGTCTTTCAATTGGATATTTTGGATACTTCTGGCTATCATCCGTTTCCCGCAATGCGTCGTTTATCATTTCTAACTGGTGAGTGTGACGTCTTGGCCATCAAATAGTTGCATGTGTGTGCGGCATTCCCAGGATGTGCGGCAATCGCCCCGAACGCACGTTCTATCACTTAAGTTCATTGGGTGCCATTTAATGTCCTATAAATTATCATAAAAATCAGGCTCAGCTGCTGGTAAACAAAGTTGGGTTCTATACCCTTTTTGAAGGATATCAGGACAGTTTCGGTAACTTTCCTTGGCCATCAAAAGTGTCGTTAATATTTGAACTTGAAGACCTTGACTGGTAATTATGTAGGTTAAAAGACCTTGAAACTATCTTTGCATAAATTAGTGGCTAGCTGTGCATAATGTATTTGGAAATAACTAGATAGACCACCAAATAATTATGGTTCAATTATCAAATTTGTTAATGCAATAATATATTTAAAAAGTTTTTTTCAATATTTCAGGCAATATGATTATGTTAATTGTTACTAATGACTACTACTTACGAGCTGTTTAATTCAGAAAAATTCCCCTCTATTCCCATAAATTCGTTCTGGGTCCAAACAAAAAAGAAAACTTTATTTATTGTTTAGTCACGACCCCCAATAACTTCTTTTGACCCATAAAAGCGTGCAGAAGTATAAATACATATGAATGGCAAATAATATGTAGGGTATTCACGTATCAGTGGCATGCGGCTATTGATTTTCCCATTCCCTACTTTTGGCTACCGAATTACCCTAAACAACCCAGACCTCACACACAATCTCGAACACATTAACATAGCGGAGATGAGCTTCAGATGTCAGGAGCGTTTTATATAGTGTCTGGAAAATTGGGAATGCGGGGTCATAAATAAGCAATAAATTTGCATTTACTTAATCAAACGACGATTAATGCTTCCCTTTATGGTTTTATTCGGTTGCGATTGCAGGGGATCTCTTCATCCTCGTCTTCAGCATGGATTCCCGTGAGTCCTTCGAGGAGGTCGTACGCCTGCGGGAGAACATCCTGGAGACCAAGTGGGCAGCCCTGAATCCCGGCTCCGGCTTCAAGAAGAAGAGTCTTCCGAAGATACCCATGATATTGGCGGGCAATAAATGTGATCGAGACTTTAAGTGAGTGCTGGTTTATTCTGTGAACCTTTTTTTTAGGCATTTAACTCACAATAACGGCTTGATTTGCCTTTTTATCCAGAACTGTGCAGGTGGACGAGGTGATGGGCTACATCGCTGGTCAGGACAACTGCTGCACCTTTGTGGAGTGCTCGGCTCGTCAGAACTACCGCATCGATGACCTCTTCCACTCGCTGTTCACGGTCTCCAATCTGCCGCTGGAGATGACCCCGAACCACCATCGTCGGTTGGTCTCCGTTTTCGGGGCGCCCTCGCCCCTTCCCCCGCACGGATCCGCGGTGGGCGGGACCAAGAAGAACGCGCTCTCCATCAAGCGGAGATTTAGCGATGCCTGCGGGGTGGTAACCCCGAATGCCCGACGACCCAGCATCCGCACCGATCTCAATCTGATGAGATCCAAGACTATGGCTCTGAACGAGGGCGAGGGGGTGAGGAACCCGTCGCGTTGGAACCGCTGCGCCCTGATGTAGAAACCGCAAGGGCAGTGTGATAGTAGTGAAGGGCGGATCCTTTGGGATTTGGAGATACAGGGCAATCCCGGCGGATGGAGCAGCAACTAATTATAAACGCAGCGTTTGGGTGATTTCGATATTATAGTGTAAATACTCGTTTAGTCAGGCCGCGGCAAGTGTGTTGAAAATATTAATTAATTATGCATTTAGCACTTTCTCGCCATCTATGGACAAAGGCAAAAAAAAAGGATACCGCGAAACGTACTCGTTTCGCAATATGCATAATTAAAATCTGGAGCGATACTTGAAGGACCCACTCACCTCTGCCTGCCCAATGTCCAATCTGAATAATAATCCTACGCACTCGATGCTCAGTTTTTTCCCCTTCTCTTCTCCTAATTTTTTTTTGTACTGAATTTCCCATTTTATTTGCATTTGTAATTTGTAATACTTATCGTTGTAACTGCACATTTACTTGACGCACACACACACTAAAACCAAAACGCAGAGGACAATAATGTTAAAACGTATTCGGAATTGCGGGATTTGTAATTGTTATTCAAATTTAATTTATAGATTTAACCAATTGAATTTACATGAATTTATATTGAGCTAATTTAATGTTATCGTTGATTGTTGAAGATACCAATTTGAATATTTGACCATTAGTAAGTCGTTCTGTTTAGGCACGCACTCCACACAACTAATACACCCACAACCCACAAAACCTTTCGAAAGATTGCATATCAGCCAAAACTGGAACCGAAACACACCGAATCAAAACTATTGAAGGGAATCTTGACCAACTAACAAACCAACTAACTCTACTGTAACACTTGTACACCGATCTACGCGAATCTAGGCCCAACTATGGTTAACTATATTGCGAAATGGAAAGCCTATAAGATACACACTTCTAGCGTTAAACCGAATTTATCTGATCTGTTCTCGATTCGATTTCGGCTTCCGTAGGGCGGTTCTCCAATCGAGAGCAGCTCCGTAAGTTTAGCAAATTCGAGTTTCAATCTAACCTAAGCAACAGCAACAATTTTTGCGAGTTTAACATTTATCAAGTATTATCGATAGTGGAATTACAGAACGTATGCGTTTCAGCGCGGCATGAAACCAAGACCAAATGATTATTCTAGCTATACTTACCAGTGACATGAACGCTAACCCAAATATGTATTAACTTACAAGTTATTGAGAATTATTGAGAATTCATGCATATTTTAGGCAATTATCGTTAATGTAAAATTATAAAAAAAAAAACAAAAACAAAGTGCAGATATTTACAAATTTCGCGTTGGGCCAAAGTGCACGAATATAAATATAAATTTAAATAGGTGTAATGCCTGAGATTCGGGTGATTATACGAAGGAAGTTAAAATGATTTACGATTAACCATGAAAGCTAACTTTTTAATGCTTTGGATTTGCATTGTTTATTTACATTATACGTATATTGCAAACGATTGAATTACGATTAAATAAAACTTAAAACACAACTTAAATAAAGGATTGTATTTGCTGGTTGGAATTTGTGGTAAAAGCTTTGGTACTAAATGTCCTTTAAGCTCTTCGTTGAAAAGCTTACATTTTCTGGAGGAAAAAATCCCCTAGTGATGCGAAATCTAGTTCACACGGAACCAGAGACTCCGAGCTTGCTCTTTAAAATGCTGTTGAGCATTACTTCTATAAGTTATAAGTAGATTTTTTATCTTTGTAGTTTACGAATTTTATTTTGCAGACGAATTTGAAACAAACACATTTGTCTTTTCTTTTGATACAAAATTTTGTTATAATATTAATAGATTAAAGCATATTCCAGAATTACCTTACAAATTAATAAAATCAAAGAAAAGCTACTGAAGTTAAATCAACTAAGGATTACGAAAGCTATGGACCCAAAAGCTATGGTTTGCAAGTCGCTTTTATTTATTTGGTTTACGGTAAAAGCTAAGCTTTGGTTTTGTCATCGGAAAAGCTTTAATCTCGATTTGGAAATTTCTAAACCAAAAGTCAAGCTTTGAAGGCTTTCAGAAACATTTTTAAAATGCGATTCCTTGGCTAAGCTTTTACTTACTAAAATGAAATAAGTTATTATTAAAAGCCCAAATGATTTGCCAAGTAAATAACCGCAAAGTAATTAGCTTATTCATAAAAGTTGCTGGCAACCGATGATATACTGCAAGTGAATCCCACCCGGCGTATACTTGATGAGGCCACACATCCATTACCATACTCCCGAACGACAAATCAAACTCTGTGCTGTCGGGTGACAACAACCATCTGCCACACATTGTCCCCAATTAACAAGACATTTGCTGGGAAGAATTTATGTTTCGCCGACGCGACGGCCTGGTCCTAAATAATTGCCAGTTGCCGGCCTGGAAAAGTAACAGGAGCACGTGCACGTGGCGATGACGCCGACACATTTACGCCCAATTGAACAATTTTCCGTGAAAGTGGCGATGGTGGAGAAGCGGCCAAAGGACGATGGCCCATGTGGCTGGAGGGCATCCGCTCAAAAGTGCAGTCAATTTTAATTGCTTGTCTGATCGCAGACAGGGGCTATTAATAGGCTTATGGTTTGCATGATATACCGATATACCGATATACCGATATCCCGATGCTAAAGCCTCCGCCGTGTGGCTGCAGTCGCTCGCTTATGCAAGTGGATTGTTTCGGCCAGATGCAGATGCAGCTGCCACTGCTTTCGCCCACCGATAATCGCTGCGGTTAGCCAGAACAGCCCATTTCGAACCGTCGAGGGAGCGAGTTCCATCCCCTGATACCTAATACAATTTGCATATGAAATTTCCGTCTGCCAATTACAATTCGGCCAAAATAGATTAGTTCCCAAAAAGCCAAATCATAATTTTAATTATGTATTTGGCTGGGGCTCCGACTCGACTGCTAATTAAAAGTTAAGCACTTTAGCATTTCGATTTGATTGTTTTATTTCGATGATCCCGCGTAGTTTAATTAGTGGAAGATGGCTAAATGCTGCTGTCATGGCCATTGCACCTGCAGGTGGTAAATACCGATTGCCGTGGTGGTAAATATTTGCCAGCAGCAAAATGGAAAACTTATCGCACGTTTCCCAGCCAGACTTTGCTTAGCGATGTTTAACTATCAGTCGGCCGAGGGAAAAGGAAAAGCAGAGCGGAAAAACTTTCTATGTAAGCAGGACTCGTCTTTAAGTCAACTGAACCTGTTCACTAACAACAAAAAAGGGCACTAAAAAAAATACAAAAAAAATCGAAACTAAAAAATAAAATGTAATAAAATATTTGGGTATTACAAAATTGAGAAATTAAAGTTTCAAAGGTTATTATGAATTTTCTAAAAGTTTCACATTCAAGAATGAATTATAAATTTACTGTAGGTCTATAAATAAAGTTCTTAAAATATATATTTTTTTTAAGTCTATAAATGTTTGGCCATTTTAAACGTTTTGGACTTTTATTAATTTTAATGTGAATTATTAAAAAATATTTATTTATTGATAAAATGTCTATTTGATGCACACATAAAACCTTAATAATTATTATTAATTTTTTGGGTGGAAGACTTATTGTTCTGCTACTTAAACAGATTTATCCTCTACCCAATTTCAATAAAAAATCGCGGTTTTTAAGCTTTTTGGCTCTGTGCACTTGTTGGTGCCGCCGCTATCGCTGGTGTATTTGCTTATTGTGTTTGTAAACATTGCTAACAACTTGAGTAATGCCGGCGACAATGCCAGTATTGCCACTTGCCACTCTGCCACGCCCACACCTACGCCTGCAACTGCTAATAAAGTGGAGAAGAGGGGGAGTCACCACCGGAGGAGTCACCACCGCCGCCTTGCAAGTTGTAAGTGCCCAAGTTTTTCAATTAAAAGTTGCTACCTTTTGTGTGTTACTGCGGCGGCATAACATAAATACACATGTGTGTACACACACTCGCTGCGAACGTGGGCTTCCACGTATATTTCCTGACTTTTTGCCTAATCACGATGCCGCTGATATATCAATAAACCACAGGGCACAACGGAGGAGGATCGCCTGCATTATAAATCAGCAGCAACCAGAAAGCAAACTCCTGGCGAACCAAACCAAACCAAACTAAACCAAACCGAACGAACAAACAAACAAACAAACAAACAGACGAAGCGGCGAACGACAGGTGTTGAAGTCGAGGGCATTATAAATTCATACGAAAAAATACCGAAACGTCAAACAAATTGCAAGTTTTCAGTTGCATTTCCGCAAAACGTAACTGAAATAATACGTTGCCGGCAACGCAGCAAAGTATGCAACAAAAGCTGGTGTTGCGGTTGGGCTTGGGTTTTCGCAAATGCCTGGCAGTTCGGTTCTGGAGCAAAGCGGTGCTCGTTCTACGTACCTTCGTGGTTATCGGATGGCGGGGCACACGGACAAATTGAAGGTAGGCCATGTAGCAGCCCGGGGCAACGTCTTCGACTTTACGGCACGACCCTGCCGCCTGCCGCCTGCCTCCTGCCCCCTGCCCCGCCCACCGGTGCCCCTTTCCACGCTTTTACCGCTCGCATGACAAGTTGAAATGTTGACGGCTCACTGACATTGTCTGCCAGTGTATACGTGCCCTGCTGTATGGGTGCACTGGAAAAAATATATATCTACAATTATTTTAAGTGTCTAGTTTTTACAGAATAATTGAAAGACCCTTTCCGAGGATACAAACCTCTTTTGGAAGATCAAAATGGATTTAAAAAAATGAAAATATTTATTTTAATAATTTAAAGGGATTTTAAGACCCCCTTAAAAGATCAAAATGCATCCTACAAATTAAAAAATTTCATTTTAAATTATGCTATTTGTTTTCTTGATTTTGTTTACATTTTACAAAACATTTTTAGGTGCTTTCAGATGATATTGGGTCCTTAAAAGTTCGTTTTAATTTTTTCAGTGCACGTATTTGTGAGCTGCATGCATGTATGAATGATATTGTGGCTCGACATGGCTGCGCTGCAAGAATCTCATACAAAGTTATGCAAATTCCGATTCCGTTGTCGCTGTCGCCGCTCTGTTGACGTCGCGAGAGCTCTGGGATGTGGGCTGTGGACTGTGGGCGTGGCATCGGTTTCTGCGGTTTGGCATGCATAATTGTTGGTTTTTAGTTACACGTGAGTCGGCCGTGCCCGACCTCTTAACCCGCCCCCTCCTGAGGCATATTCATACATGTTATTTGTTCGCCGTAATTGTCTATCTTGGGTACTGCCAGCATTTGGGCGATTAAAAATTAAAAATTTCCATTCAAAGGTAAGATAAGGTCTTGATATTAGCTTAAAAGTATCTATGAATATTCATAAATAACTGTATGCCTTGGGTAATCAAAAAAGTAGAGAAGCGGTTCAGAAATACAATCTGCAATTTACCTGAAATGAAACCAAATATATCTTTGTTTTTTCAACCTCCCCCTGGGCTAATAAAATTTTCTATTTCTGTTATCTAATGAGAGGCATCGGAAACTTCACCGGACCATCTGCTCTGATTAGAACCCATTCATAACTCTGCGTAATTCGAAATTCCCAATGGCTATGATAGATTGTAAATCACATGCGGGCAGAACAATAATCATTTCTCAGGCATTTCCTATTTTCGTGTTGCCCAAGAACCCCCACATCCGAAACTCCCTGCAGAAAAACTACAACTGGGGGGCTATCATCAAAAAACAATTCTCTGCGTAGCGTCCGCAAAATAATGGACGTTAGGCCGCGCTCGTCTTGATAAGCTAAATGATAAATTGTTTTCACTCGTGACATATGTACGCCCTTGTGAGTGGGTGTGTGTGCAAACTTGTTACGGATGCTGGCCTCGTGTGTGTGTGGGTGGGAAAGTTGTTTTGTGTTTTCTTCGCTTTCAATAACAAAAAAAATACAGAGCAGGGCCAGAGAAAAAAGCAAAGAAGCTGGGAAACATGCTGGGAAAACTTGTAAATGCGCCTGGGCACAAAAGCGGAATCTAATAAGCTCACGGCTAAATGTGTTATGATGAATGACATTGTCAGCCGCACACGGAATTTAAACTTTTTTGCCCTGGGACCTCGCAAGCAAGGCTTATAATTGAAAGCTCAAAATGGAGTTTCCAGTTGGCCTCCGAGTTTCGAAGGAGGCTGAGATTTGATTTGGCTTCGCAGCTAATCAACTAATACAACAGATCCGCATTCATTCCATTAAATTAAAATTTCATCCCGCTCATCTGGTTTGATTGCCTTGTGCCTAAGTGGCGGTCGTTCCCCCTCCAAACTTCGCATAATATTGCGGCTTCCATCACAATTGGAGCCTGGCAGTCCCAATCCCAAACCGAATCGCAACTGTTGGCACTCGGCGGCTTCTTGGCCTGTTTGTTTATTTGCCTGACAGCCGAGATATGCCCCCTGCCCAAGTATCTGAATCTGTATCTGTATGTCTGGCTGCCGAAGTATCTGAGCAGCACAGAAATCCGCATCCGGAAACTATGTTGGCCTGCCATTGAAATTCATAAAGCATCGATGGCCCCGTCGAGCTTCGCAGCAGCGTGGCTCTTTTTGTTTGAAATCATTTGCTTTAATTCAAGTGAAAAATTATTTAAATTGGTTATCAAACGTGCGGCTCAGACGGGCTACGGCTGCAGATACCGATACAGGTTCAGATTCAGATACAGATACAAATATAGGTAAACGTGCCTATAGACATTCGTTAGGGGAAATGGCGAAATATTCTTTGTTTTTCCCCACACACACACACAAATACCTTTTGTTATTTTGGGCTGTATGATGGAAATGAAAATTGATTCCAACTTAAATGAAAAATATTGATCAAAGTAATTTCTTGGCATTTGCCCAGGTAGATGAATTTGTAATATTTTTTATTTAGTGAAAAATGCATGAGCCACATAAAATATTTTCAATGCAGATAGACAGCAATGGCGTCCGGATCCATGGGGGATTTATCGATATGCTCTCACTCTGAAATTTCAGTGCGTGTTTATGGGTATTAATATTTTAAGGCCAAAACACCAGGAAACCATTTTACCTGATTGCACCGAACTCTGTGCTATTGCCTTTAACCAAATACCTTGTTGAATTTGCCAAAAATGAAACATTTTCCGATGCATTTGATAGTTTACCTTTTATTGTTTCGTATTATATTCAATTATATTATGCTATCATGTATTCTCTGTTATGCTCTCTTTCGCTCTCCACACTTTACGCTTAGGACTAGAGGGTTCTGCACTTCAGTTTTGATTTCACTAAATATATATACTTTATATATAATGTCACCTTGCGGCTGGCTACCGCGCCAATCGCTTTGTGTTCTGCGCTTGTGGTTTATTTGTATTAAATTAATACCTTAACTGTCATTACAATTACGTTTAATTACATTACAAATTTTGTAGTTGGAAATGCATTGGTTAAATGCAAAATGAAATTATTATTATATGTAACTAACTATGCTCGTTAATTATAATTATAATTATAATTAGAATTTAGTTAAGTATTCGTTATCGAATGACAATAAATTACGAATTTACCATCCACGGCTGTGCATGTATTTATGTGTGTTTGTGTGTGTGTGGATTATGCTATAGTTTCATTATCGTTACTCATCTGATGCATATAAAATCTGCGATCCGAAGTTGGATTTCGATTATGAGTATTGTGGGAGTCGCCGGGCTGCGCTGTAGAAAATCTCTGGCCTACGATAGGAGTAGAAATCGTTCGTAAAACATATATATATCCTATAAATTAAGTGTATATATAGACTGGGCAGAAAGGGCTGCATGCGATAGTTAAAAACGGTTTCGTATCGTGACCACTCGGGTTTCTTATATTGTACACACACCTAGAAGTCTTTTGACAAAAATACACATTTATACACGCATATACAGGGGTCCTGTGAAGAGTTCGCCCACCTCTCGATTATAGATTCTCGGGTGCATTGCCATACGAGCTAAGTAGGATACTAATTTGGCCAGTATTGCGTAGGCGGAGGCGACTGGGTGATCCGCTGCTGATTTTCGGTTATCTTTCGGTTTTTCGGGGTGAGCTTACGTAATTACAAAAATTACATTAGTTCGGTTACGGCTATCGGTAAGTTACAAATTACAGATTACAAACTACGAATACGTTTTCCTGCTTGTACAAAAATTGCTGTCTGCTGTTTGCTTTTGCCTTGTCCTGAACATAAAGTACAACTCATATATATCCACGATATATATATATAGTATATCGTACTATTTGTGTTTATGATATACGTGTAGAAATATATTAGACATTACCTACGAGTAGTGTGTATGCGTACGGGTAATATAAGTATGTATTTATATGCAACATCCAGCTGTCGTCTGAGTATTCTCTTTTTGGTTTTTGTTTGGAATTCGCTGATTATATGCATGGCCATGATTTACGTTTACATTCAATGTATGTACGTGTGTTTGTTTGGGTGCTGTGATTTCATTTCTTTTGTTTTATGTATGAGAATGGTTTGGTGTGACTCGCTTCATCTTCTACTTCTACTTCCTTCCGGTTCCGCTTACAGCAGTAAATTTTCTAAATGCGCTGCATACTCGTCTTCCGTGTGGAACTCCAGACTTTCGCTCTCGCCGTGACTGTGACTGTGACTGCGACTTTTGCGGTAGCTGTTAATACACAGTGAGAAATTAGTATGTCATTAAATACATTTTTTACTTTAATTTATTTTATTTTTGTATACTTTATATTAAAAAAATTAAAAAAACACTTGAAGATTTATACTTGTTTAAAAATTTACTTTTTAAAATCTCCAAGTCTTAAATTATTTGAAATAAATATAATATTATTTTTCTCACACCGTAAAATTATTGTTTAATTGTTTTCGAAAAGATCTTATTACAAATTTAAGTTATAAAAATCAAATTAACTTAATAAATCTCCAAGTCCTAGATTATTTGAAATAAATATAAAATTATTGAACATTTGTGGAATAATACTATAAGTTTTCAAACTTTTTTTTGGAAAAGCTTCATTTAAATAATGTAGTTTGTATTAAGATTCTTAAAAAGATAAAATATTCCGGTAAATTAAATAAATTCTAAGAAAATGCAATATTTTCTCCTTGTGTACCGGTGTTTGCGGCCACAGAGGTAATGAGCAAAGTTGGCGAGTAATAAAACGTTAATGCCAAATCAATAGGACACGTGTAAGTACCTGCTGCCGTCGAGGTCCCGCTTCTTGCGCTTGCGATCCTGTGATAGGGCCTCCACGCACAGGATGATCAGCTTGCTGTCGCAGGACTGTCGCTTCTGTTCGAGCAGCTTATGGCCGTCCAGATTGCTGGCATAGCCGGACTTCAGATGGTCACCGGAGTGCCAGGCATCGCAGTATGTGTCAATGGAGCGCTCTCCATTCGGCAGCGAGCCATGCCAGACACTCTTCATGGGCCTAAAATAAATGTTGGAATTATTTAAAGAATTTAAAAATATTTATTCGACATCCTACCATGAAGGATCCGTCATCACGTTCTTGCCGCTGAAGCTGTAGATTCTGGGCGCCTGCGAGAAGAAGCCACCCTGGCCGTTGAAAATGCCCTTCCAGGAGTTGAAGAGCACATCGCCGCGGGTATTCACCACGGGCAGATCCCGGTCAGCCGGTCGGACAATCGTGTCCAGATTCTGCACCCTGTGGACGAGAGTTAAGCATTTCGTTTATGTACAAGTTATTGCCAGCATACGAGCGGCAATTACACGCGAACAAACAAACTGCCATCAAAAGATGTCTGAAGGGCAGGTGCTGCGTGCCTGCTCTTTGTTCGTTCATTTATTTATGTTTTCGCTCCCCTTAACCACCAACCCCCCGAACCCGAAACTCGGAAAACTCCAGCCCCCCGGTTGCCGGAGCACTGGGTAAATAAATTGCACGAAATTGTTTTCACAAGCTTTTGTTTTCATACTTCCATCGCGCTTTTTTCGCTTTTGCTTTCACTCTCGCCTCGCTTCAAATATCAAGATTATGCGGCAACTAATGAGTTCCCAAAGTGTCGGCTCAGCCGGGAAACGTGGCGTATGAGCAACGCCGAGCATTCGAGCGGCAAATGCGCTGGACTGGATTTGCGGGTGAAAATCTTAATAGCCTGCTCCCAAAAAGAAAACGAAAAAACTAAACAGGAAAGCAGGCCTAATACGCGTGAAAAATCTAAAGAAAGATAAGACACACTCGCGGCGAAAACCAGTACTCACCTGGAGGAGAGGAATGCCTTGAAGGTGCCCAGGAGGCCTGCCCGTCGTCCTTGCCGATAGCAGGCGAAGTCCGCCCCCCGGATGCCCTGCAAGTCGCCGGTGGAGGCCTCGTTCAGCGCGGCCACGCGTAGCTATACCAAGGATCCAAGACAAAATATGGCATGAAATTAATGCGGAATTTATGTCAAGCATTTTAAGATCTAATTAATACAGAATTTAATAGCCAGGAATTGTTTGTCTAACAAAGGTCGCCGGCAAAGCCTGCGGGGGATTGTGGGGCAAAAAATTATGGGTAGGAGTAATGGATAGTAAAATATTTCAAATAATTGTCGGGGCTCTAAGGAAACAATAACAAAAAATGCGAAAACCTCCTTCGGGGCAACCAAGAAGCACTCATAAAAATGTAGGAACGTGGGCAGGAGCTCAAAGGTCGGATCTAGCTTAATTGAAGGGCAGGGCAAGGCAGGGAAGGGAACTCACCATTCGCGGATACCACTGGAAATGCGATTTTAATTTGATATTATTTTCGATTCCATTACAAAATTTGTTTGAAGACGCAGCCATTGGATGTGGGACAAAAATATATTCGTAATTTAATAAATCTAAATGGAAATTCTGGGCATTCTAACACCGACACATAAAAAGGAGCTCTCAACATTCTTGACTTTCGTGTGGGATGCGAATCGTTGAGAACCAGGTAAGCTTCGTGGATTACCCAAAAGCAAAAGGACAAAATTCAATCAAGAAGCGTCTAGTTAAAAAAGCAAATCACACAGAGCAATACACACAAGGAAATGGAATTAAACATATATAACTTATTTGTCTAGGAGAATAAAAAAAAAATGGAGTTTCCATCGGTTTAATGAAAGCATAAAACCATCAATGGATACAGACAAAAGCAGAAAATCAAACTACACCAATTGTTCCGCGTACAACAGAACTTCAAATGCAATTTTCGCTAATTAGAAATATTTTCATTGGCCAGCAAACAAAATCAAATTATTTATTCAACGAGTGTGTGCAGGAATAATCGTTGGAATCGTATTTTAAATTCTCCCCGTTCCTTTTTATTTTGTTATTTTTTAGTCGACACTACGATATGCGATATTATGGATTTAATTACCGTTTCGTATTCGGGCGCGGTTGTAAACTGCATTTAACGACAATTAATTATAAATAAGTTTAGTAGGTTATATCGATAACATTTGCTTCAGTTCGTTTCACTGAGTTATAATTGTGAAATTAGGAACAAGTAGTGTGTATTATATTTGTGGTGTATTTTTGTAGCTTTCTTGGATGAAATTAGTATTAGAGCTGGCCAGTCATTGATGGTTAAATTTAATATTTGAAGTCCTCATAAAAATTATTTTAAGCTCAATTATTAATATCCATCAATGATTACCCAGCTCCACAGGAGTTGTATTCATTTTTGTTAGAGACTCCCGGCGGGAAATGACATTCAGGCTTTCGGAAACATCAGTTTCAGAGCTTCTCCATTTATAAATAATTAATTGGGAACTCATCAAAGTCGAGTAGAATTAATACACACAAAGGGAATCGCAACTAGGACTCCTGATTTCCATTCGAAGCGCTCTTAATTTTCCCCGGCATCAATGTCATTATCCCACCGATGGACGGATGCGAGTAGATGTGGGAAACACAGAATGTGCAAAGAAAAAAAAAGAAAAAGGGAAAAATAATGACAATTTTCCATCACTATCACTCACCGTTGGCGTATTGAGCAGGGGTGGCGGACTGTTGAGCAGGTTCTTCGACTGCAGGTCGAATCGCATCGATGGAGCCACCGTTGTGGGCGGAGCGGGCGTGGCTATCGGCACCAGTGTGCCCAGCTGTTGGAAAGGGATACAAAGGGAGAATTAAATGTGGGAATCGTAATTAAAAGGCGCGGAGACAAAAACAAGCGTTTGACGAATTTGTAATTAATATAACAAGAGCCGAGCTCTGCGCAAATATAAATATGCTCGGCAGAGACCCTTTCAAGTAGTTAATATTTCAGCGGGAACAGAAGGCAACCAGACGAGCACTCCAGCCATTATGCGATGAAATCAACGTTGTATTGAAACTTTTGCTCAAATATTTGCATTACGTGTAGGAAAATGTTTGTAGCAACTGTCCCAGTCCCAGTAGCAGTTCCAATCCCAAAACTGGAGTCCCAATCCCTCTCTCTACCTCTTCCACTGTATTAGGGTCAAATTTTCGACAGCCATAATGCGCGACGTCGTCTGACAAAAGTTTTAATTACTATTTTGAACTTTAAGTAGTCGACTCGTGTACTGAAATCTAATTAGGCTGGCGCCTCGGCTACCATCTCGGTATCTCGGCAGACAGCTGTGTATTTGGCCCAGACGAATGCGAAATGCAAATGGGAACCCGAAGTAAACTGGCAGAAAACTATGGGATTTTACAAATATTTTATCTAAAGTTTGTCATATAAAATAAACCTCTTTTGTTTATAAGAAAATGTTTAAAATATTACAGTTTGCATTACAATTTCCTTTTTTGAATAAACATTTAAACAGTATGCTAAAAATTTACTACAAATTTAAAAAAAAAAATTTTTTTCTAGTATTTTAATTTATTTTAAGTTTTACAGATATAATTATAATACCTTACTTATTTGAAATACACTCAACATCCAAATTAAGGTTTACAAAATTTTAAAATATTTTTTTCCGTGTACCAACTTCCTGACTCCCCGAGATTTCGCCAACAAAGGGTCCTTTGCTTTGGCCCGATTTTGCCATATTACTCGGCGCACCCTGACAGTTCATGGTCCTGCGCCGGGTTTTTGTTGTCAAAAGTATTTAAATGCTGCCGTCAAAGGGAAGAGATTTCGTTTTCATTCCGGGCTGCCTTATGCACATGCCAGTTGCCAGGATCCAGGAACTAGGAGTCAGGAGCCAGGAGGCCACGCCCACCAGGCATACAACCCTGCTGTGCCGGCTTTTGTGCCCTGCAACAACGGAAGCGGAAATCGAATCTCGAGCAGTTTTTTTTGCAGCTCCCCAATTCTGAGAATTTTGTACACTTTGGCACAATCGATTCACTAGTTTCCCTTCGCTTGCCTTTCATTTTCCATTTTTTGATGATTTTAATAACGCAACAAGCAGCCGAAATTGTGGCCACTTTAGTGCTTAACAAGCTATTGAGAAATCGACCGATTCAGTGTGTAATTTCGCCACAAATGCTGACCCCAGCAAATTGCCCGGGGAGAAAATTGTGTAATAAAAGGTTCACCTTGAAGGCCGGTCGAGATTAATTGGCATGTGGCAGCGGGAAATTTTGGTATTACAGGGATATTGTCCAGGGGACGACAATAAAACCGTCGATTTCCGGTTAATATTATTTTTAATCTGCCCAAAGAATTTATGGCTACCCCTCATTTAGAAATCAAGCGATGCATGTTTTATATTCCATCAGTAAAATGTTTGGAGCCTCTGACTGACTGGCTGGCCGACTCAAATTGCCTGCCACATGCCACATGTCTCCCCAGTATCCTTGTATCCCTTAACCGGGACAAGTGAAAAGCCAAGCACAAGTCAATGTAATTGAATAACGCAGATACACACACACACATGCGACGGGTTGACGGGTGGGAATCGAATGGCAATCAGTCTGTACGTCTGCAACATTTAATGTGCAAATAAAAAACGAGCCGATACAAGGGCAATGCCAAACAAACCTTACTTTATGGCAGGCAAGAATAAGAAAAATACAAAATAAATAAACAAATAAGGCGAGCAGAAGACAAACACACAACACAAGCTTCTGGCCAGGACCGTGTCCTTTCTATTTTTGCATGCATTCTTTTCGAGGAGCTTATGGCCATAATGGAACAACAGACGACGGAGCGGGATCTATAAAATAATAACCGCCCGCCAGCGGGCTCAGCGCCTGTCATATTTGGCATTTTAAAAGTGCTACCCGAAAGGCTCCCAGTGTTTGTTTGCTTAGGAGCCAGAAATCAAATCCCGCCCCCGAAAACCGGGGGATTTTTGCCACCGCAACTCACCGCAATATACTGCCAGCCCTTGTTGACGCGAACCAAAAGCGCCTCCTCCTCGGTGATGTAGGCCAACGTGCCCGGCGGATTGAGGGCCGATTTCTGCGGGGAAAACGCCGACGGAAACGAAAAGAGTTTAAAAATACATGGCAGTTGCCAAATTTAACCAATCGACACCCACTTTTGTCATTTCATCGATGTTCTGGAAGGTGACTGCGCCGGGCACAATCTTCATGTTGTTCATGTTCGATGAGGATGCCGAAAAGTAGGGCTCCTCGCCCTCGGCGAGCCCCAGGGTCTCGTCATGCTTGTGGCCATGTCCCGGCTGGCGAGGGGTCTCTGAAAGGATAATTCATGCATTATGACACATAATACCATATGCAGGATTCACTTAAATTTAGCTTTTGCCAAATCACAGCAGTGGAAATATATTTATATATTTCTATCTATTGTATTTTAAACCATATCTGTTACACGCAACTTATTGGATTTAATTTTACAAATATTTAAAATTTTACAACTTCTTAAATCAACCCAAAGTTCATGCAATTACAATTATAAATAAATCATTCCTTTGTAATCCTGGCTAAGCAAATAATAATAATTATGTAATCTAAGCCTTTAACTTCAAATGATTTTCGGCCTAATTGCATACAAGAAATATAAATTGCATATATAGATAAAAAATAATAATGTAATTCGACTATTTTACTTGTGCGCCTTACTTTGTAAACGACCAAATGTGTGCTAGATTATATCATTTGCACATTCACCTACTCTCTAAACTGACTTTAAGACTCAAAAGCTCGCCAAAATATGCCAAATACTCGCATTTAAGGTTACTGGTAACTAAAATATGTAATTTCTGTGTGTGGGTGGGTCATGAGTCGTGTGTTTTTCCTTTTTTGGCGGTGGAAAAGTCATGACGGTGTGAAAATACGCGCATAAAGAAAATGTTTACACGTTGTACTCTATCAACGGCAAATGAGTTAATGATGATGTGCAAATATGGGGAACTCACTGCCCGTTAAAGGAGCTAGTTCATGAATGGGTGTGCTGGGGGGAAAAGTCTAGAAAAGGTGTGTGTGTTTTTGGGAACTGAAGGCAATTAGCTGGTTCAACGGAAAGTCATGCAACATTCAAAAAGGCTACAACTACGGCTAGCATGGCGGATGGAGTTTGAGTTGAGTTTCAAGATTGAATTGATTGTGTGGTTTAAGTAGTTCGATTACCGGCTGTGCCATCGGGCCGATCGCGCAGATCTTGCAGTTCTCGCAGTGCTTTGAGTTCGTCCAAGGATGAGCGCGCTCCTTGATGACGAGCGTACGATACAAATGACATGGATTGATATTGGATAAGTTGGATAAGTTACGTTTTGGCTCTTGGGCAAGGATAACGCTAACTATGTACAGATATTGACCACTAGCTAACTATGCTCACGTGTGACATATATTTACAGATAACCGTTTGGTACTTTATAGATCTGGCTATTGTCTCACCTGGTCGGCCGTAGTAGGAGGCATCACCGAAGAAGGTGCTTCGCAATTCCATTCCGGGTTCGCCCTTGGGCCCCGAAATCGATAGACCCGGCAGTCCTGGTGGTCCCGGAGGTCCTGGAGGTCCTGGCATCGGGATGTACTGCACTCCGCTGCTGTCACCATCCCCGCCGCCGGTGGAGGGCATTCCAGGAGGTCCTGGCAGGCCATCTCGGCCATCCTGACCTCGGTCGCCCTTGTCACCCTTGAGCTGCAAAGAAGTCAAAGCAGTCAGTCGGGTGATCCATCACCATTCTCTCGCCAAAGGGACATCGACTTTTGGCACTTACCCCTTCGCGTCCGCCGGAATCGCCCTTTGGTCCCTTGGGACCCATCTCACCCTTTGGTCCTGTCATCCCAGGGCGGCCCTGTGAATCAATTAAATAATGGCTCATGAAAATCGAAAAAATCAAAAATATAGTAAGCGTATAAAAAGCCTGAAAAGATAATACATTAGGCAGAGTTATTTTTCCCAGTTTAAAACTCCTTCAGTTATTGAAATGATGTCCTTTATATCGTCTAAATGGCACGAGCACGTAGCAAAGTTTTGCAGATGGCGAGCCAAAATCACATTCACTTGCCCGTAAGTGGGAAAGTTGAGAGCAAATTCGGAGATCATTGGCAGCAAAAGCTGCAGCAGCCACATGAATGCCGCGTGAGGAGAGTGGAGCATCCAAGATACCAAGTGCAGGGAATCGGACCGACGGCGGGGCAACTTGAACTATGGCCAAAAAACGGGCAAACTTTTGCCGTTCGCCGGAGAAGTGCAGTCCCAATGTTTTAGTCTCTCCGCTCGTTCCGGCAATTGAGCCAAAGTTCCGTGTCCCATTCCATTTCGGAGGAGCTGGCAGCAGCTCATGTAAATACGTTGCCCGGTTTTGATTTCGGGCGGTAAACGATGCCAGTTGGCAGAGGACACCAAAGGAATAGCGCACAGCACACGCGCCTGCCTCTCAATTCAGTGACTTCTGGTTGCAAAAAGGAAACTTTTCCATTGCTTAGCTGTTGTTATGGCGGAATAATGGCGGAAATTCTGGGTAAACTGCAATTGGAATCGTGCGATGCGCCGACTGCCGCGTCCTGAATAACCGTGATGAAAATGCACTTAAAATACTTTTCGTTTGAGTTTATTTCTTCTTTTTTTAGGTTCTCTCTTTCAGTGCCCTGATTGTCTAGATCGCGAATGCGGCCAAAAAATGTCTGTTTGGCTGTGAACTTTACCAGCAGCAATAACAATGGAGCCGGATTCATGGGCGTAGTTAGGGGGGAACAACCCATATTTCGATTTTCGAACCCTAGAAGGTTGAGGTTAAGTTACAAAATGTCCATAGAGACGATTACAAATTTTCTAAACAGGTTTGCTTATTTTATTACAAGATTTAAAACCATTTAGTTATTAATAATAATTAATCTTATTTTCTGTGTAAGAAAAAACAATATAAAAAAGTATTTTTGACTCCTTAAAAATATTGAATAAAAAAATTACGAAATATAAAAACTGCACTTTGTTTAAATTGACTTATCTAATTTATTTATTTTCCACTTTAAAAAATATATATGTGACGAAAATATTTTTAACTTTAATTGAAATCTTAACTGTTTGTTTTTTTTTCCCAATAATTATAATAAAATAATAATTTCTTTGGTTCGAAACTCTCTGCCTTTACCCATGAAATGATTTTGGCTACGCTCCTGGCTGCTGCGAAAGTTGGTCAATCTCATGAATATGCATGCAAAAGTTGCGAGTGGCCGGGACTCTCCTTGAAATTTCCCCACTCACTTACCGAGTGTCCAATATCGCCCATGGCTCCGGGTTTTCCGGGCGGTCCGATTGGTCCAGTTCCTCCCGTTCCGCCGCGCCGACCCCGCATGCCCTTCTCGCCCTTCTCGCCCTTGGTCCCGTTGGCACTGGCGAGGCCCTCGAGTCCGCCGGGCTGTCCGGCCTGTCCCGGCAATCCCGGCAGTCCGGGCGTTCCCGGTTCGCCGGGCTCACCCTTTGCGCCGCTGGGCCCGTGTGCACCTTTGTGACCCTGTTTTCGGTTGAGAAGGAAAGAAAGTGTGTGAAATGATTTACGGTCTGGAATATACGGCATTCTACATGTGCCCAGGGGGAAAGGTGGGAGGGGGCCTCACAGCTTTCGCCTAATTTGGCCGTAAAACTCAATTTCAAACGTTTTGTCGACGACAGAAAAAATTCAATTCAAACTCATTTTGAAATCAAATCAATTCCGAAATCCCGCACACGCTCACGAAAATTTATGCAATGCCGGCTGGTGACAAGCCCGAAAACACAAAACCATATTCCCTTTGCCTTTGTGGAAGTTTCGCTTTCTTCCTTCAGCTTCACTCGACTCGACTCAATCTCAATTCATCCCCAGCGTCGTCGTCTTCCACATCATCAGCGCCTTAAATGGTTGGCCATAAATTCGCACGCCTTGATGTTGGATATGTTGGGTAAAATGGGTGGGGAGGCTGATCCGGCTGCTGCTGTTTTCCTTGGCGGGCGTAGACCTTGCTCCATATCGCCAACTTAATGCCAACTAATGAATAATTAATAAGGCAACACACACACACACACACATGACTGCTCCGGAGGCTGTCTTTCAAGAATCCCGCGTGTGCGCGTCTGTTTTTTAGGCTTAATGAAACGTACCTAATTGTGCGTGTATTCATACGTTTAAAATGCTAATTTCCATATTAGTTTTCCCCGAAAATTGTAATGCAATAACTTGGCCTGTGTATATTCGCCGTTTCCCTGACAAATTGGGCGTGAATTTATCATAAAATCCCAATCGATTTTTTCATAATGTGTGTGTGCTGTGGGCGGCGGCTGTTTGCATAATTTCTTTTTATTTCACGCACGATTAATTCCGGGTGTGGCCACCCAAGGGGATGGGAGAGGGGAAACTACTTAAAAGCGACCTTGTTACGCCAGATTCCTCAGCCACAAGCCGCATAAATATTACTTATGCATATCAAAGGTCGGGGCCGTGTCTTTATGAGCCCAATTTGGATGTTGTTCGGAAGAGTAATCTGCGACACCGGAAGCCACGTCCACGTGAGAGGCGCCCACCCGTCTACCGGTCCACTCCGGATCATTTGGCCAACCGAAAGCTAAAGCCGGCAAAAACCGACAAACAAACAGACTAACAACAAGCACATTATGCGAGTCCTGCTGGCAGATTTAAGTTTTGAGGTTGCACATAAAAGAAATACGTTTGGGGGGGAATGGGGATCCTAAAATGGAAAAGGGAGAAACGGGAGTCCGTGGGTGCAAAGCCACCCCAACTAAGCTGCTAAATGGCATACAGGGTAATGGCTGGGAAGTAAGCGTCGCCTAAGCAGGATGAGCTCTCCAAATGGCCAAAACTTATTATGGAAGTAATTCCAAACGAGAAGTGAAAAGAAACGAAACGAAAGGAAATAGTTTATGAAGGGGCTAGGGGGATATATTATTATTATATATACCCGCCCAGCTTGTGATCATATCCACTGAAAATCAAATGAGCTATAAATGCACACAAATTGGCCAACGTTCCCCGCAAGCGGACAAGAAATCAGGGGACATCGGCATCGTCTCAAGTGACGCATTTCGGGCCAACTGCTGATAGAAATTTATGTCCCAAATTGTGTATTTCCTGCACAAATGACTGCGATGCCATAAATATGAAATTCGGGTTGGGGGAAGTGGGAAAGTGGGAAGGGGGGTGGTAAATTTAGGAACTCAGCTGGAGCTTTGCGCCCCGAAAGAATTATTACTATCTATCAAATTGGGTAAAATTTAGCTTGAACTCAAGGAAGTAATTCAGGAGTTGGGGCGTTTATCCTTTCACGGGGTTAATCGCTTGGCATTTATGTGCTAGATATTTCTTTTCGCGGAGCAGTAAAATTTAAAAATAAGCTGAAAGAGGAAAGCATTTATACTTTAGGTATAAGTATTCCTTAACTGATCTTTTAAAATTTTACTTTATAAAAAAATTGCAATAATAATATTACCTACTAATTAACAATTTGGGCATTTAGAAATATTTAAACAAGTTTTTATTAAAAAAAATTTTTTTTATTGTAACCTACACCAAAAAAAAATCGATATGAAACGTAGATCGATTTTACATTATGTAATATAAATTTTAACATAATATGCGACCTCGTAAATTCGAGGTTAACATATTTATTTTACTATTTTTAAAGACCATAGCATAAAATAGTATCTAAATTATAATGGGTAAGTTTGTGAATCTTAATTGACATTGGATAGATGGCCAAAGCATTCGTATGTTATAAATGCCAACCTCTAGCCAAACCCGATTATTGTTTTGGCCAAAAGGAAAATTATCGTCGCAGCCTGTTTGCTCATTTGGGCGAGAGCGGCAAACTCCTTGGCCCCGATTGCCCTTTTAGAAAGCCTCAAAATCAATTGAGTAGTCAATAGGGCAGAAATTATTATACGAGCATATTTGAAACAACAATCGTGTGGGCTCGACAAACACTTTATAATGCATACACCCACGCACACACGACTAGGGACGGGGAAGTGGATAAGGAAAACCCGGGCCATTTATTAGGCATGCCCTCTGACTTACCGGATCGCCGCGCTCTCCTTTCTGGCCGGCATCACCTTTCTCGCCGGACACACCTTTGGCTCCCGGCTGCGTCGTGCCCCGGAATGTGCCCATCGAGTTGACCATTAGGGATTCCTGTGCGGGTATGTGTATAGGCATAGTAATTTGTTAAATATTTGCTTGTTGTACAATTTATTTTCGATACATGTATTTCGGGACCCCATTTCTCTGATCTTTTTTCCGCAGCAGGCGGCCCTTTTTGACGAGGGACACCGAAAAACAGCATATGAACCAAGCACACGGCGGAAATTTGATTAATGATCTTGTTATTTTTTTTATTTGGGGGAAGGGGGCGGACCGCCACTCAGATTTCGGGGCGGGGCTAATGATGCCAAGTGGTTCTAGTCCATTAAAGGCGGTGGCCATCGCTTACCCCCGACAAACCTTTTTTGGGGTCTGGTTTTGTTTTATTAACGAGTAAGTAGTAGTAGTGGGCGTAGTGGGAACATAAGATGAAATTGTTAAAATGTTTATACCTTGAAGGTCCTGGTTGGATTCCAATTTATCTGTTATTTATGTGTTGATGGTTACAAGAATACATAATTTTTTCGATACGATTTACGTTTTACAATAATATAGAGCAATGGGCGTGAAATTAAAGCGTATTAGTAGATGGTTTCACTGGTATCAAATCAGAAGACGTTTCAAAATTGCAACCTTTACGGGAAAACACTTATGTTTTTGAGGCATGGGTAATTGGATTTCTGAATAAAACATCTGAAAAAGTGGAAGTCATCGTGTCAACAATCAAAAGCCGTTCTAATAAACATAAAAGCATTTCCCTCTTAAGGACTCTAAATGCGCCTTTAGAAAGTCTCGGTTCAAGTTTAAAACATGAAACGATACGTATATACCCTTTAAAATCATGGTGCTACAAATTTTAGATATATGTGATTTGATAAGTATTCTCCATTCTTTTTGGGACCCTTTCATTCGTTCCTGATTTATATTTTCTTATTTTATATGCTGGTATTCCATTCCAAAATCCATTTGTTTGGTAGCTAGTCCTGGTTTTCGCCCAATCCAAAGGATAACACAGAGGGTATGACACCCACAGAAAGCTTTTAAAAGGCTCCGGCTTCTGGGGTGATGATAATGATGATAAACCCTCCGACATTAAACAATGGGCGGGCCGACAGGCGAGTGGCTGTCTGATTTTTACTGCCGCCTCGTCGACCACAAGTAGCTTGACACTTTCATAAACGTAACAGTGCGATAATGATTACGGACCACCCAACCACCCACTGCAACCCACTCCAACAAACAGTTAGATGGAAAGAAAAGCGGGCAACATACGGCGTTGAAATGCGGTGATAAAGCCGAGGCGGCAAAAAGAAAAGTTTCACTCTTGCATGAAAGGGTTCAAAGTGGCAACGGTGCGGATGCCAGGAGTGATGTGTTTGCCTTTGTGTGGGTGACTCTGGGCCTGCTCCCTAGCCGTATCTGTATTTGTATCTGTATCTGTGCGCGTGCTACCGCATTTAACCGCGTGAACTGCGCGCCGTGCGCTGATAACGGTAATTGCCACCAGCTGGAACACCGCCATCGACATTGGCATGTGGCATGCGGCACCCCGAATCATAAGCCCTGAAAACTGAGCCCATTCCCGCCCTAAAGGCCGTACTAAGGACTACCGATGCACGGAGAATTATATTATAGTTGTATGTTTAATGTTCTGGAAGTTAAGATCTAGAAGTCAGCAGTTCGGGCAGTAAAACTATTCAAAATTTAAACATTTTTAAGACAAATCTAGTACTGTTTGATCCATAAATTAGTTATCTATCCTAAACTTATATTTTAAAATTACTTGTTTCTCCCAAAATTCTAACTTTTCATGCCTGATCTATAGAATTCTATTGTATGCTTTTAGAATTTGACTTTTAATTACTTTAATAAGGAATACCCTAGTAAACTAGTAGTTGAGCCTTACATTTTATAATATGCTGTTGAATAAAAAAATCACCAATTAAAAATTTGTAATATTTTTCCACCGTGTAGACTCCACTTGACTTCAGCGTCGACACAACGACTCCACTTCCATTTTTGGGTTAGGTCTGGCGGCTCGCGTGCTCAAGACGCTTACGATTCGGCCCTTTCGTCAGGAGATGTTTCCGCGAAACCTTTGCGGTTTTAAGATTATTAGCACAGATAGGCCATTTGTGGCATTCGCGACAACGACAATGGTGGCCACTGAACGTGCTCGTGCTTTTTGGCAGGCAGACTCTGGCTCCAAGTCGGAATCTGAAACTGGATCTGAAGCTGGCGTGACGCCGCAACCCACCAGGGTGGTAATTTTTCACAGTTACTGCGCGAGCCAGGAAGGAAATTAGTTTAGGCAAATTGTGCGGCTTGTAAAACACGTCGGACGTTTACCTTGGCCAGTCGCAATTCATAAGGATGTGCGTGATTGAAAAACAGACGGACACGGAGTAGAAGACGAAAGGACGAAGAAGGATACGGTGTCCAGACATCGAGCAACTGCATTAGCCATCTCACGCCTCTGTTTGCCCAATGTAAAAGGTGCAATTTTGATCGAAAGCAAACTTTAAACAAAGTCAGGAAAATGTAAAATAAGGATATCTTCGATTAGCCGAAGTATGAATACCCTTGTCCTCTATATAGTAAATAAATAAATAACTAGAAATATTGCTTGAATGTTTAATATATGTTTTAAGCAGTTTTCCTTTAAAAGTTTATAACAAAAATTTGTCATGAATAAAGGATACGGGTATTGTATCTTAAAAATAATTATTTTAAGACATACAACTTTGAATAATCCAAAGAAATTATTGGGCGATTCAATGGCAAATTTTTAAAAAATTTTAAAAAGTTTAAATAATCTCTGCCTTTATTTTTTACAAGGAAATGCTTTAATAATTAAATTTAATTTTAATTTTAACTCTAAGAAGACAAATGAAGACATACATTGGACACTGGACTTAAGCGGACTTAGGAAAATATATTTCATTCAAAAATCCAATTTTTCGGAAAAGTTAAACGTTTATATTTTAATCTACAAAACCACTTGAAACACTCAATGCACTTTAAAGTTTTGTAATGAATTCTTCGTGTAAACCCGTTAAGACGTAATTTAGCATATAAAGTTGTAAATAAATTCAAATTGTTTTTCTTTCTTTCTTTTGGGATACTTACATCGTAATTCTCGGGCAAACCAGGCGGACCCGGTGGTCCCGGCGGACCCACGACTCCGGGCAGGCCGTCGACGCCCGGCTCGCCCTTCAGCCCCTGGGCACCTTCGGACCCCCGGGCGCCTCTGGCTCCTGGCACTCCGGTGGCTCCCTGGATAAATGTAAACGGAAGCGAGACAGGCAGAAGAAGAAAGCGGGTTGGGGAAGAAACGTCGCCGGCAGCGACAGAGAAATAAATCACATTAGTGGGCGTGCATATAACGTGTCCTGCGTCCTTAGAGCTACAAATCTACGTCTACATGGCAAGTTCTACACGGTCTACTGGAGCTGTTTTTGGGTTCGAGTTCGAGTTCGTTTTCGAGCTGGAGTTTTGGGCTCTTTCCTAACTGGCTGCGGTCGATTTACATAATCGTTGCGTTTTAGTCCGAGCTCATTAATCTACGCGACTGGGTTCGGTTTCTTCGGTGGTTTGGGGAGCCCCTGGGATTGGGATCGGGCTTGGATTGGATTACGGTTGGGGGTTGTTGGGGGTCTGGGTCCCGACATTCCAATAGCCGACATGGATGGGTACACAAAAAATGTGTCTCCCAATGTTCTTAATCTTATGCAAAATGGTCACGCTGTGAGCCATTTGCGTGCCATGTTCTTGTTGCTGTGTTCGCCTGTGTTGTAGCTGTTGCTTATCGTCGTCTTTTAAATTAATTGCTATTAGTTAAGGGATTAGCAGTGGGGCAGCAAAGTTGTCGCTGGAATTTCCGGTATGCGCGCCAGCTTGCCATATTTCACCGTGGCTGGTAAAGCCTTTTGGGAGGCATTTTGATGGGGGGTGTGGGGAATTGTTGGGTTGATGGGTCAGTGGGCCCCAGTTTTTTGGGTCGACGGAATGGGGGGATGGAGATGGGGTTTTAGGGGACTAAGCTGGCATATTTCCCTAGCAGTTAGCTTCTGGCAATGGACCGCAGAATGCCCGGCATACCGCTTTCCTTTTGATGTATTGCATCGCATTGAAGAGGCTGCGTTCCACAGGTTGCTGGAGTGGCCCAGAAAATGCGAGATTCAATGGAGACTTTGGCTTTAGAAGTGAATGTCTTTGGCCTGCTTTCGCTTTCGTTTTTAGCCTTTCAGTTTTATAGTTTCGTTTTGAATAATTCCCTCAAGTAATGGACATGCATTCAACGTTTCTATATTTTCGGTTAGCTGCTCAAAGTTTTTTGGCCCTGTTGCGTGATAAGCACTTAAGTGAGTCGAGTGGCCGAAAGGAGAGGAGGTTGTAACATTGTGGACTTTGCCTTTGACCCGCACACACACACACAGCCACTGCACGAAGTAAATGGCAAGTACATAGTCAAGTGTAGTTCAGCACACACACACTCACACATCGACATGGAGACATCCTTTGTGTATCCAGAGTGAACTCTTATGGTTGCCAAAGACGTTCCCAGTTGATGAGATAATATAACGAGTAGCACCCGGAGAGTGGATAAGTGTTTAAGCGTGAGTTGGCGCATAAAGAAATTTTCGTTACGATTCGGTTCCATTTTCTCCGTTTTCCTCATCTTCCTCACGACTACTAGTCTATGTGTGCGTGTGTGTTAGTGTGCGTTAACGTTTTTTCCATTTCCGGTTACACGCACACACACTCACATCTTCACTGCACTGTGCAAATTATGATGTTTGACATAGGAAAACATGCAGCCCCTTCTGAAATCGCCCTCCCTCTTTGGCAATTCCCCAGTCCAACATCCACCATCCTCCTTGAAGCCACTCACTCTTGGAGATTAGACGATGTGTGTAATGAAATTGAAAATGTGTTAGATTCATGTCAAATATTGCCTTTTTGCCAACCCGTTGTAACTCGAAATTGCCGTACACACAGATAAGCCCAACGAACGGAAGAAAAACATGAAAGAAAGTTTAGCTCCAGCTACCTACCGCTGCTTCAAATACCTTTCGGATCGAATATATAGTTAGATTGTGTGCAACGAAAGTTAGGCTCAAGACCTTGAGATCTTCTAGCATTTTTGGGATGAGAATGTAAACTTTAGTTTTACATTTTTTGAATGAGTTTAAACTGCTTAAATAATAATTCTTCTATATTTAAGGAAAGTTAAAGCTAAGAACCTTCTGTATTAAAGCTAAGAACTCTCGGTACTCCTTGAATAAAACTTTGTGGATAATCCCTATTCAACTTCCTGCCATACTGCTTGCCATAGTCAATAAACCCTAATCAGCTAGAGTATGAAAGTAGATAGAGAAAATCACTTGAAATGAGATGGAACGGCACTTACGGTGTGACCAGGGGTACCTGGCTTTCCATCCTTGCCCGCCGCACCGGGCGCTCCTCGCAACGTTTCCCGCAACGACTCATTGTCCTTGATGGCCTCTAGGATATCAGACGCATTACATGTACACTCGCCAGTGTATTTCTGCGTAGGGATGGAATACAAAACTTAGCACCCGGCTTTCGAGCGGATCACATTACCACGGCACATCGTTATGGCAGGCAGGCAATTTCGCGTTGCCCACCACAACGGCACAGAGAAAAAAATCAAAGAATTTATCTTAAACTGTCTAAAAGTATGCTTTGAAATGAGTTTAATTGAACAGACTGCGAAAAAAAGAAAAACGTAGTCTACTTTTAGACACCTTTAAAAGTGTTTTCAAGTTTCAAGCGATTTAAATGGCATTTTCTAATAAATTTAAATGCAACTTGTTTGGTTTTTTCTTAGTTAAAATATTTATTAAATACTTTCTAAGTGTTTTTTAAAACCATTCCTTCAATTTTTTCTCTGTGTCGGTGCTCGCGGCGAATAAGTCGCAATTTGCAATACTCACAGCCCCCGCACTCGTAGTCTCCACAAAGGGCGGATAGGCGGCCGTCTCACCTTTGGGCCCGGGCGGACCCGGCGGTCCCGGCGGACCGCGAATGCTGTCGCCCTTGGGCCCCCGCTCACCCTTCTCGCCCTTGATGCCGCGGTACGCTGTAAAAAAAAAGGTAAAGTGGCGAAAAGCATTGCATTAGCATAACCAGGACGCATTAGCCGGAGTGGAATGGATTCCGGCGGGGATGGGATGCGATGGGATGGGGATGCACTTACGTCTCTCGTGCGTGTACTGCGTCTGTCCCGAGGGCTGCATACCACTGGCGTCGAAGATGTCTGTCGCCTGCGGAGAGGGAAATCGGAAATTCATTAAGACTCGAGTGCAAACTGTTGTCGGGCGCATCGATTTCCACTTCGACTGCTCTACGACTGCCATTAACTTATAACTAAATATATAAATATTTAATTATGCAAAGTGCAGCCACAGTCCTGGCCACTGCCGACCAATGTCATCCCCATTTTATGGCTTTTCAAGAGCACTGTCAATAGCAATAGCAAAACAATGCCAGTGCAAACTCAGCTGCACTTGTTTAATGCACTGACAATTACTTTAGTTAATTGCATTCCGATTAAACGGACTGCAGACTAACCTCGTCGATTTCCCAAAAACCATCACTTGAAATATCCACTTCTGTTGAGTCTTCGATGATATCACTCTTAGGGCCGAAAAATATGGAAAGTAGGAAAGGAAAGGAAACAAATAAATAAAAGTTGGGAAAACAGATATAACAAAATTAAAATTTGGAAATCAACATACCATTCCAGAGCCCTCAAAAGTAACAGAATCTTCATCCTTAAAAACATAAATTAAAGTATAAATAAAAAGGTAAGGAATAAAATAAGGCAAATAAATTTTAAAAATTAAAATAAGCTTATAAATAAATGAATTTAATGTAAAAAGTCGTTTTACCAAACAATTAGCTTGTATTCTTAATTAAAATGTGTTAATGGGATTGGCAAATATTACAAAGGACTCGCTTAGAAATTTCAAGTGCAAAATTGATTTTCCAAATTGCAGCCCTAAACCAACAAGCTTATCCCCGATAAGCTGTTTAATTCACAAATATAACTTTTCTATGCCCGGATTAAAAATACATCATCACATAAGTGGAGTCTGATTACGTGTTATTTGCAGCATTAGTAGTCTCAATAAATAAACGCAAATCCCAATGCAAATATTCTCTCACTTATGCGGACATAATGCAATTTTAATGTAATTTATCAGTAAGATGATTTGCCCGGTTATTCATAAATTAATTTAAATGTGAACCAAATGCATTCTGTTGGTTTAGTTGCCGTCGATGATGATGATTGTGACTTACCGCCGTGGTGGGAGCGACCGTTGCCTTTACGGGCGGCATGCATGTGTAGTTTAGGGCATCGGGATTACCATAGACATTGATTTTTTCTAAATAGCCCTGTGTTGAGTATTAACGTTTGTGTTAGAAGCGATTATACGCATATAATACATATGTATGTGCACTGCGAGTGGAATAATTTTCGAAACGCTTTTCATCGAAACCAGTTGCACAATGGATCCCCACACATCCCCATACATAATAAATCAATCAATTTGTATATATATATAGCCCCGTTCATATATTAAGTATATCCATGGCCCAGGACCAGTCGTTATGGCCGCAAATCAAAATTTATTATTGATGTTAATTTGCAACAGTGACTGCCGACGCTGCCGCCGCCGACCGGACAACTAATGTGCCGTGGTTTCGGATTTAGAATTACAATTAAGCATGCATATTTCACATTAGCCCAGAAGGGGCCTCTCTGGATAAATAACCACTTGCAAGCAGACAGTCGAACTGCTAACCGCAGATACTAACTACGGAACATGGAATACGAAATGCTCCTATGAAGACAATGAACCACAAACAATGCTGCTGTGTCCGGAGTCCAGAGTCCTTAGTTCTTAGTCCCGTTCTCTGCTCCTGCCCGCAGACACAGACACAGACACAGACACAGACTCACTTGCCGCAGATAGAGGCACAAATGCTCAATGCACATTTGCCCATAAACTCAACCCCTTGCAAATAAAAATGGCAGCAAACACTCAGGCCCAGGACTCCGATTTCAGGACTTTCAGGACCAGGCCGAGGATCCCAGGACTAAGCCACCGTAATGGCAGCCGGTTATTTCAGTTGTTGCTGCCACTGCTACTGCTACTGCCACTGCGCCCTGTGAATGATAGTAATGGCCGAGGAGCTTTTATGCCCCCCGCTTACCTAAAAAAAAGTTTTGTCTGAGACGCTAACTCGTTGAATTTCGGGTTAAAAGCGTTCTGGCAAGGCCCACAATGGCTTAATATGCGCCAAGTCTGTGGCGGACTCAGTATCTGGCTTTTTGAACCCCGGGTTTATGGCGAAAGAAAAGTAAAGAGTCACCTCTTTTTCAATCTAATATTCTGTTTTCCCAACTAAATGTTTTTTTTTTATAAAATACAATTTACAAAAATACAATTTACAAAAAAACAATTTACAAAAATACAATTTACAAAAATACAATTAAAATAAATACAATTTACAAAAAAACAAATTACAAATTAAACTTAATTTATTTACCTTTCAAAGCGAATAAAGCTATAGCAGAAATCCTAAATAAAGTTGTATCGAATTTTATAAAAATTGTCTAGCAAAGATATGCTATCTCAAATTCAAGAAATTTTGTTTAGTATTTCGGTAAAATTCAAATAATAATATTTCTTTACAAAATAATATCTGATTTTGACAGTCCCCGCGCATAAACGCTGCCAAACTTTTGTCAATGACAATGCAAGGGGTTCAGCGAGGATATACAGAGATAGCAGCCGAGGGGATGATAGTGGGCTGTGGGTTGTAACACACACGTGGACCATCAATAGACATTGAAGTGAGCATTGTTCGCCATGTAGCTTGTTGCTGTTGTGCCATTGAGTGCGGATATTAAAGTTTTCGCTTTGTTTCTGGCTTTGCTTTGTTTTGGTTCAAGAAAACTATGCGCTAAACAAATGGCAAGCCGGCGAAAATCACTGGTCGGAGAGCCGAAGCATGAAAGCAATGTCCGTGCTTGTGTCCGGGTCTCTGTCCGTATCTGTGTCCGTGTCCGTGTCCGTAGTTCTGTCCGTAAAGCCATTCCGTCCGTGGTCGCGTCCGTGTGGCCCAGTTTCCATTGGAGCACGTGCTCCTCGGTTGTATGTGTGTGCAACAAAATTAGCAGCAAGGAAATTCACTTGAAACGGAAATTAAGCCGCAGGAAGTGGCATTTTTGGGCGTGAGTCGACGTCGCCATTTTGGATTATTACCTGCATTTTTGGGCTAAGTAAATTGACAGCAGCAGCCATTGTGCATTTGCCCAACAATGGAAGAGCAAAGTGTCCTTTCTGTATCGCATTTCAGGGGAGGTAGTACCTTTTTTGTTAAGAATATCACATTTTTCGTTGGAATAATAATTACTGTGGCCATATTATTACGTGGACATTTGCTTAGCCAAGTATAAGCTTTCACATTCCGACTTATCCCTTATTTCAATGCGTATCTGCCGAGAAAAAAAAACTATCTGGGCATCGCAAAAAGGACTTAACCTCGACGGCACCGACAACCCTTTTCGACCGCTCCTTGAGTGGGACAGAAATTCAGGGCGATGAACTGATAAGAGGACATCAAAGCCGCTCGCCTCCGCAATATTGTGCACGACAACGAGCGGCTGCAAAGGCAACTGTCCAACGAAAAGGCGCAAGTAAATAAGTGAACAGGGAGAAAAATTATCAAATGGTAGGTATTTTCAAAAGGAATTGTTTTTAAGGGGTTTTTCAATCACGGCTCTTCAAGGCAAAGTCTAACTGGAAAAACAGTATAAACTAAAAAAAATTAGAGTTAGCTAAAACTTATTTCATTAGGAAATTAGAATGCAGTTTTTAGAAATGAAGTCAGACATTTAAAAAATATTTAAAGGTACATAATAAATTAATTGGTATTTTTTTTTAGCGATTAAAACTCTGGCATTCTGTGAAGTCTAAAATACGATAAGGAATGGCCCGTAAAATAGGTTATTGATTTTTTCTCAGTGCATTCGGGGATTGCGAAGGCGGGCGACAACAGCCGTTGTGACAGAGGGTCAAGCGCAGACAAAGGCCGCTTTTAAATAACGAAAAGCTGGCCGCAGGCAAGAGAAACATTTTCGGTGCCCGAGATCCTGGCGGAATGTGATTTTAAGGTGGGCATTTAGTTTAAATAGTGTCAGGCCAAGAGCAGTGGACTGAGGATGGACGGCTCAGTCTCGGCAGCTGCTGCAGGTCGGTCAAGTGGCGCAGCGAGAGAGAGCTCCGAGTGCCATGAGCAATTAACTGGGCTGAAAGTGCATGTGCACATGGGGCAGCATTGCATGTGTGCTGCTGCTTGTGCATTTGTTGTTTGTTCTGTGCCGCACATAATTAAGGCCAGAAATGAACTGAAATGCGAAAGAAGCGGAGCAAGGACACAACAGCCAAGGAGCAAGAAGCAGGGAGTGGGGATGGGGGATGAGGGTTGGCAGAAGGTGCGGTAATATTTGCGCAACAGCGAGGCATTCATTGCCTAGCAATGAGTCCTTTTACTCCTGACGAGGGTTCGTTCTGCGTATTGAAAATAAAGCAAATAATACGCAAATCGTTGACCCTTTTCCATTCGCCATTCGCCGGCAAACCAGAAAGGTAGACCGGCCTTTGTCCGTGCTCCTCAAAAATGCGAGACACGTTTTCAGTTGCGAGTTGCAGGACAAGAAAAAGGACTCCCAACTTACAGGCCACAGACGTTACTCACTTCGCTCTGCGGCTATCTGGCAATTTGTCAAAAATGTATCAATAATGGAGATCGATTGGGGGCTCTTAAAAATTAACCGAAAATGGATTCGGATTCTGAGTCGGAGTTCGATTGGGTTGTCGAATGAAATCCATTGCCAGACAATAACTCTTCAATTGTCTCAATCAGAAACTTGGGCCGGGAATCGATGTTTATAGAAACTATAAAATGTTATTTGTGTTTATATACTAAACAAGATTTATTTATTTTAGTCGTGGGCAGGCGGAGCTTTACTACACATTGTTTGACAAATGTTGGCACTTCTGTTTCTTTTTTATGTTATTTTATTTATATTGAACTCTTGTATTCAATTGACTACTACACAGAAAAAAAAGATTTTATGATGGAAAAAAGATAAATTTAAATTTATTTACTGGTTTCATCTTCATCCTAGTAAAAGCGTGTCCAACTTTTAGCGGAGGTCATAACTCAAGTTAGCTTTATATTGAGCACAGCTAACCTGGCCTGAATTATACATAATAAAAACTTAAAGCCTAGTTTGAACTGTGCTCCCAATGCCACTGAAAGTCTGGTCTTGACGCCACTTGCCTCCCAACATTTCCCGTTGTTGTAAGAGTTAAATTCTTAATTAAGCACAAATATTTAATAAGTGAAATTTACGGCATGCAGCGGCATCAAAACAAAGCAAAGCTTTAGGCATTAAGATTACCATAAACTTGTTTCCGCTGACGCTGCTCGTGTACACTATATTTCTCGAAACTTATTGAGGGGCATATGGACTACAGATTTATTTTGAAATATATGGTAATTGCTTTATAAATAAATGTTATGCTTAGAAGATAATTGGAAATTTCTTAAAGAATAAAATATTTTTCTTAAAATGTCCTACATCCAAAAAAAAATCGATATGAAACGTAGATCTATTTTATATTATGTAATATCAATTTTAACTTAATATGCGGCCACGTAAATTTGATATGCTCGAAAAGAGTATCTCATGTAAAAACGATATGCGTATTGCATAACCAAAAATTTACATGCGCATATCGATTTTACGGCTTTTTTTTGTGCTTCTTTTTTTTTATAAATTTCTATACAACCCTTTAGGACACAATAATTTGTTATCCAAAGTTATAATCAAGAGTATTAATGAATTTACTTGATGCCTGGAAGCTTTTTAATTTTTCTCATTTCGCTTTGCCTCTTATATAATGACAATGGCAGCCACTGCCATGAACAACAGCGGAAACGGATGTATATATAATATTTTACGTTGGTGGCTCCTAATTCGCTTGCGTGTGCCTGTGTATCTGTGTCCTCAGTCCTGAGTCCTGAGAATCCTGCACTCGCACTCTCGAAAAAGTTATGCTCAAGTTAATAGATAATTAACCATGCAAATTGCCGCGCAACAGTTTACAGATACGGGTCTCATCCTCGTCATCATCGTCATTCTTCCCATTCCCATCGCCATCGTCGTTTTCATTATCATCCTCATCAGATTCAGTGGCGCTGTGTCACCAAGCTACATGCGTAAGCACTTTGACTGCGACCCACTACCGTCTACCGACTACCTACTGCCACCTGCCAGGTGTCTCTGCGCGCTCAAGTACAAAAGAATTAACTCTAATTACTTTGTAATGTTGATTAAGCCTGTTAGAGCGCATTAAATGTGTAAGCGACATTTTGACATTTTCAGCATATTTGCCAGCGGCTTTTAAGTGGCAAAAACTATATGAGTTATGCCCATTTGCCACTTGACATCCCAGTTAACATTATTTCGGCTGGAATTTGGCTTCAATTACGTAACCGCAGAAATGTGCAAGCAATTCGGTTTCAATTCGTTTTCAAGGTATGTATTTTCAATAGCCGCACGAATTGAAATGGGAGTAACGAAAATGCTGAATTTAAATTCAACTTTTATGGCCGCCAACGACAGGCGGCCGACAGTCGACAACAAACAAATGCCAATCCAGCCAGGTAACTCGGAGAGCTCGGAGAACTCGGCTCTCGACCTGGCCAAGGTACCCGGGTCATAGCATAGTTTCTAAATCACTTTCTGACAGCCGTTTCGGCCCTTAGTAAAAAGCAAAGGAAAAAAACAAAAAATAACAAACAAAAAGGAAAACACCGGAGCAACGGGGATAACAATCGCAACGTCAGAAAGTTGCGCACTTTTTGTAATTTTATTTTATTTCCGTTTAAATGCGTGGCCCGCCCCCTCGTTGCCACTTTTCACTTTTCGGATGAGCTGGGCTGAGGTTTGGTGCGATTTTAAAGCTAAATTATAGCAACATAAATTTTTACGGCCCCTTTTTGAAGAGTCGAGCTTCTTGGCCGCCCAAAAAATAAGGCAGTGCCCAGGTGCAGGACTTAATTCTCTTCACTCAGCACTTGACTCGCAAGATTCGTTCTTTTTTTTGACACTCGGCGGCCGTTTCACATTTTATTTGATGCCCATTTTTTCCTCTTCTTGTTTTGCATATAATCAGAATAAATTACTTTGCACATTTTGCGGCACATAAATTATTTAAGAAATAGTCGCATCAAAGCGCAAAGGTCACATAATACAGAACTCGTACATATATGGATCCTCAGCCACATAAGCATGTTGGGGGTGTGCTGAACGCAATAAAAAATCTTATTAAAAATAAGTAATATTAAACTAAGCTAAATTCCTAAATTAAATAATACAAATAAATTAAAATCTATTTTAAAAAGTTATTTTCAACAATCCTTAAACACTTTTTTATTGGTCCCACGTGAGTAAAGTGGATAAATAGATTTTTTAGTGATTCTAACTAAATTTGGTCCCAAAGTTTTTCTCTAAATATTTCTTATACGACATTATTTTGAATGTGTATGCTTTCCAGTGTCCGTGTGCAGCGAGCAGAAGTGACTATCTAAATAGTGGCAGAGAAACAGAAATAAAAACACAAACTGAATCTGAAAGGGAGGCGGAGAAGTGGAAATGGAACTGGAAAAGCGGGGAGCAAGGGGTGCAAGGGGAACTGGGGCTCAGTCAGGGGACCGAAAAACAATGAGACGGCAAATGCCAACCGCATAGTGACAGATTTTTTTTAATTTTGCTAAAAACCTACGACTAATTCTCAAACGAGCTGACACAAATCTCGAAAAGTTTTTGCGCCAACGTTTTTGCAGAAGCGTCCGTCGGCCGGTCCTTCAGTCACTTTGTCCTTCTGCCTCTCCGACTGTCACAGTGCCTATCTGGCTGCCTGTTTATCCTGGGGAGTACGGGGAAAATATACACAAGTACATATATACATACATATGTGCCAGCTGCAGCAGAAAAAACTCAGCAGAGAAGCTTTCGGGGTTTTAGTACATACATATATGCAAAAAGAATTTTATACTAAATTGCTTCAGTTAAAAAATGATATTATTTTGTCATTAAAGAATTAGTAAACCTAAAATTGTGAAACACGAACAATTTGGTTTTTCCATAGGATTAACTCATTTGTTTCTTGGCACCGATTGTATCATATAAAGTAATTACGACCCACAAAAGCAAAGACTTTATGCCTATGAAACACTTTTTCTTAATTAATTTATAAGAACATTTTTTCCTCTTTGCTTATTTAGGTTTATGTGACACTTTTCTGCTCAATGAATTTATTACGATATTTGCACCTATGTATTTATGTTTTCTGGCCCCAAGACAGAATACAAAAAGCGCAAGGGTCACAATGGCATTTTATTGTTGGTCAAAAGTGCCGGCTACAATTAGTTTAAAACGAGAAAAAGCTCACAAAACCACAACACAAAAAATGTAGCATTGTGAATAAACCAACATGATATGTGTATGTTTAAGATTTGTCAGTGTTTATGTGCCCAGAATATGTATGTTTGTATGTTGATTTAGACAGTTTTATAAACCCAAAGCAAACAGACTGTGACAACGTTGCGTATACGCAACGTAAACCGTTCTCCTGAGGCAGCTGCAGCTGATGCAGCTACAGAAAAATATTCACCACTCCAAATGCATTGCAATGCGGATGTGCAAAAGGAAAGTTCTGAAAACAGGAAGGATGGGAGAATTTTGGGTCAGACGTTTTCCGAAATCTACTTCAAATCCATAGTTCAAAAAGCTATCCTATCCTATCCTCACAAATTCAATAGCCGAATTCTCACTATATTTCTTTTCAATATGCAGTCCACTAAAATCCTTAACAAACTACTGAAGCAAGCCCCTAAAAACACAAAAGGCAGCAATGAGATCGCCGAACTACGAAAACTGATAGTCGAACTGATGAAGCCCCGTCTGGAACCGCTACGTCAGATCTTGAGGATTCGCATGGTGCCTGCAACCCGAGATGAGTTTCAGGATGAGTCCGAGGACTGGTGGCCAGATTATGAGCTATGTTCGGATTGGCATGCCATCACCGACATGAACGTGAGTTCTAATATTATCATTCTATTGTAGTGATATCATTTTTCTTACAAATAATTTTATATTTTCTAAAAGGGTCTTTTAGTCTGCACCCAGGATGCGCTAAAGGGATTGCCCGAAGATCTAAGAGCAATTGGTGAAAAGTTCGACTATGCCTATTCGGTTGCCAAGCCAAAAACGATTCACCATAAGACTAAGAACTATGTTTTAGTGGACGAACTAATAGAGGACATGGAAGACTTCGTCACGAACTTCAGCCGCCTGTGCAGCAAGAATCTGGACGACCGAAGGAACCTCCACGATCTGGCTTCGTTTACGCTGGACACTGGTGACAGGATCAAGGTGAAGATCTTCGACGAACGCATTTTTGTGCAACTCCAGTCGCGAATCGCTAGTCTAAGGATCTTTATACGGGACTTCTGTACCCTTTTCGACGCCCATGTGGAATCGAAGGAGGAGGCCGAGTCCGTGCCCATTGATAAGTTGGCCAAACCCCAGGGAGACGTTGATAGGGCCCAGACTTAAGCCAGATCGATCAGGAAGTCATCTCGTCCTTTATTCCCTTGACATGGCTTCCAGCGCTGCCATTGTACAATATCCACACTAGCAGATACAGATACATGACTCCGGGATGGGCGGTAATAAAGAGCTCGCCTCCAGTGTATTGGAGTATCTGGGAAAGCTTTTTATGCTTCAAAGTCAATATAGTAGTGTGCCATGTACAGAGCGCACAGTTTTAAAACGGTAAGTATGCCTTTCAGTTACGTGGTCGTGTGTGGTGACACACTTGCCCCTCCCCCACCACCCACCGGCCCATCGGCCCTCCAACCCTCCAACCCTGCAGCCACCCACCAACGGCCCCTTGTCAATGGGCTGTTAGTTGCTCCGAGCACAGACGCCATTCAAGCGGAAATGCAGCACCGAAAGCCGGCTACAAGCTACACGGAGAGAAATTCTAGTTTAGTACATTTTATATTTGAGATTTTTTACTATTTTAAGGCCCACCTTCAATTTTTCTTTTAATTGGGAAGTCAATTTAATTTGTAATAAAAACTAATTTGAAATTTCTGATGTTATATAATTATTTTTACATATATCAAACTTTTTGTTAAAATGCAAGTGCTTGAAATAATATTTTACAATAATATTTGGAATCTATTTAGAGGTATCTTTCTGTATTTATAATAGTCCAAATTCTTCGAATTGGTGAGTCTCAGATTTTTTTATAGCTAGAAGAGATTAGTTCTAAAATTTTAAGGGATTTTCTACAAAAACCTTGAGATGTTAAAATAAGTTTCTTTCTCTGTTTTTTTGTTAACGGGAACACGGCAACGAAAAAAGAGCCAGAGCCAGAGAGCCCGAGGCAGAAACCTCCATGTGAAGTGTGTCATCAGTTTAAGGTTTTTGTGGGCAGCACTCGCACACAGACGGCACATCCACTCTTACAAACACAGTCACACACACACACTCACACAGATACAGGCTCAGAGGGCTGGAGAAAGCGATACGGAATACGGAGCTCCACTCACGAGACCGAGCAGCCCGTATTTTCATAATAAACAAATGGGTTGTATGGTTGGTTGGCTTAACTTTCGGGTTGCCAGCAAGTCGCAGATAGCAGATAGCGACAGCCACCGCTCCTTATTTGTTAGCGCAAATCAGTGCTATTTATATTGCGGCGGTGGAAAGGTATATCCTGGCATATCTCCCACCCCATCTGAATCTGAATCAGAATCCCAATCCCGATCCCGACCCCTGGGGGCAACGCAGTGCGTGGCGCTTGTCAACACGCTTGCCAACTGCAGTTCGGCTGCGAGGACTGCATCCAATTTGCAGAGCAGCGTGAAAAGTGCAGCATACTCAGAAGCAGATGCATCCGCACTCGGAAAAAATGTAAACCTCTAAGTTAACTATTTGCATTACTTATGATGAGATGAGTAACATTTGCTTTTAAATCTAAAGAGTTTACTTTCCTTCGGACTGTAACATTGGCAACTATAAATATTTGTTTCTGTGTAGTATAATTTAATTTTAATGTAAGCTTTCATTCAATTTTAATAATATTATGCTTAAAAAATTGTAGTCTTTTAATATTTAAAAATTTTCTTATGCCTAAAGTATACTTTTAATTTTTTAATAAAACTTTTGCTAGACATTTTTCAAGAACAACAAGACCTTTTTACGGCACCTCTAAAATCAAAGACGATTATATCTTAAATGTAGCCAAAATTTCAAGAACAACAAGACCTTTTTAAGACACCTCTAAAATCAAAGACAATTATTTCTGAAATGTAGCCAAAACTTCAGAGCCCTAAAATGCCGCTTATCAGCATCTGCAAGATGCATCACAGTTGCCATCTGAAGAAAGAAACTTCCTGTGCAGGTTGTCAATGCAACAAGTTCAAAAAGGGTGAAAACTTTGTTGTGCCTATCGCAGCGTCGCAACCGCAAGAGTCGGGCAAAAGTTGCGCTATCTATGCCATCAAAATTGAACTACCACCGTCCTCGAACTTCTGGCGCAGCACAATAATAAATTTATTACGGACGCTTGGCGGGGCGTGTCGACGTCGTCATCGAGTTTCAAGTTTTCCAAGTTCCAAGTCTTCTACGACTCCTTGGGTGCGTGCAACTCCCCTCCCATCCCATCCCATCTTCCATCCGAGGCCATTCCATTCGCCTGCTAACCCGTAGTTATAGTGGCATGCTGCGCTTTAATAAAATATTATCATAAACGTAACGGAAGCTAGTTTTTCATATGCTTATTCCCAGCCCGTGGATGGAGCTTTCACAAATATCCGTATTTTTGCTCCGCCAGTGTTTCCTTTCCCCTTTGCAGGATAGCAACGGGAGTAATATGTTTTCATAAATCAAATGTACGGAGGAGCGTTGCTCAATATTTAATGTTTCGCCTTTCGGAATTTATACACATCAGGAATGTGGGAATTAGATTTGAAATTTCCTGAAGTAAAGCTTCAGAGCACGACACTCATGAATATTGAAAAATCGTTTCTTTTATGCAAGGCAAAAGGTTAAAGCTGGAGACTTTACTTAGTTAGAAGTAAAACTCAGAAGATTGGTTTAGGATTAGGCGGTTTTTAGTGCTGAATGAAAATATTTAATAAGAAAGGAATTTAATTTTCAAAAACAACTATATTCCGAGTCTAGGTTTATTTGATAGTAAACACGGATTCGTTTCCTAAAACTCTTCCTTGGCATTTTGTTTCTGTGTTGGCCGGAAACTTTCCTTCTGCTTCTGAGGCACTCGGATATTTTCATTATTTATTGCCAGCCACGAATGCACATTCCCGTATGTGTTTGTCTAGGTAAATCTAGGGGAATGCTTTTCCGGTAGTTTTTTATTGCTCAATCGAGACGAGGTGGGTGTGAGTTAATGCTAATGGTTGGCTACTTTGTTTCCATTCCGCACAAATGTCGATGGAATGCGGGTGTGAATGCCGTTTTTATGCCTTCTAAGGGGATAACACATAACATATGCCTTATTAATTTGAATTGCGCAGTAGGAAAATCGACGAAGAGCTCTGTAACGCAATGCTTGACAGGCCATAAATGTCCAACGACTTTCGAAGAGTCGACTCGAATCGAATCGAATCGCTAAATGCATTAACTATAATTGGCTCTCGCCTAATTTCGCTTTTGGGTAATTAGGCGCTAATGAAACCTAATAGAACCTGCCTCGAAAGCCACATATCTAGGCCCTGGGAGTTTGGGGAATCAGTCAATAAGCCAACTGCCGCTGGCAGTGGATAACCACCTCGTATTAAGCAAGGACAAATTGCCTGTCAATCTACGTGTAATTTTTATAAATTTCCAATTGTGCGCCAGCCGTTTTTTCCTTTCCTTTCCCTTCTTTCCTTCCTTACCGATTTTCCCCTTTCCTTACCGATTTCAGCTTGGGGTCGTAATTAACAGCGCCAAGGAAACTAGGAAAATAGCGACAACAACCACGGCAAGCTTGTGTAATGTAAGCCACTGCTAATGAACCCATCGTTTGTTGTTAGTGGGAGGTAGTGGGTAATGGGAGGTGGGTGGAAGTGGGAGGTAGTGGGAGGTGCCAGGTGAGACAGCCCATGCAGAAATGGCTTTATTAACAGCCTGGCTTAACCGCTCACGCTCCCGTTTTTAGATTTTTATTGCTAAACTTTGTTTCTTTGGTTGTTGGGCTTGTTTTCCTTTTCGCATTCACCACGTATATTTGGTAATGCACTGCAAAAAAAAAATAAGAAAGATAAATCTTATCATATTCTAAGACAAAAATATTATTTTGCTGATAAAAAAAATTTTTATGACATATAATATTTTTTAAATATTAAACCTGCACAAAAATCCTTGATAGCAATTTAATACAAACATTATAATATGGTAAAAATGTGTTAAAAAGATACCCACACCGAATCAAAATAAACCCTATAATAACATAGATTTTTGCTCTCTTTCGCTTTGAACCACCTTTTTTATGTATGTAGCTCGAAATAAATGGAAAAATAGAGATGGCGACTCTATTTCCGTATCGAAGCCAACCCGTTAACGCTTGTCGACATTCACTTCGCCCGTTCTCATGCGACACTTTGAATGTTTTAAATGGTTTTTTATTGCCTCGCCCCTTCGCCATTTCCTCGCTTTCCGCGAATACCCCCGTCTGTATCCTTGTTTTCGCCCTCGTCCTGCTTCGGTGCTGCATAAAATTAGTTTAATCACTGTTTTCAGAGTCGGGTGAAAGGCAGGTGAGAGCGAGCCAAACCCATAAGTAAGCGTAAATAATGTCAAAGCAGTGCAACTAAAGGGAAGGACATCGTCCCAGTTGAAGCCCCGCCCACCCATCACCGCCCCTCGCCATCCTGCGGGTGTCAATAGAAACATTAACTGGGCGTGCTGACAAAATTAGCACAACAATTATGCAGGTATTAGTCGAAGTTTCCTCGTATTGTGGCCCTCTATTGGCTGGTCCTTTGGGAAGGGGCCTTTTGAGGTGGAAACAATGGAAACGTTTGACAGGAAAGAAACGGTTCTATCAACACGGGAATAGGCGACCTTTGTCCTTTTTATTCTGCCTTTTTAAGAGTCCATCATTTGTCTAAGTTATGAAGAACTGGTACAATATTGTGTGGGAATTAAACACTCTACTTATTTAATTGAAAAATTAATACATAGTATTTATATTACTAACAATTTATAGTAATTAGGCTCTGATTTCGCTTAATTTTGTCTATATAACTCATGAATAGGTATTTTGGACAGAATTCAACCATCAAACCCAAACAATACCTTGCCTATCTTGCATGTTAACCAAATTTCCTAAATATAAGAATAAACCAAACTAATCAAAATCAGGCATACACATCAAAAGGAGTAAACTTAATTAATGTTAAGTGTGTTTTCTCATATTCTATTAATTTGAAATGCAATGCTATTTTCTAAACTCTATTAAATTATTTCCTCTCGGCTTGTCACTAGTTTATCATATTGTGTGAAAATATTTTGTGGTAAACCAGTTAGGTCAGCTTCATTAATTTAATTTTCAAAATGCTGAGAATATCTCAATCCGCCGGCCACAAAGGTTAAATGATGGTAAGCCAAATACTTGCGAAATTCTTTTACGAATAACAATTTGGAAAAACAACCAAAGTCCATTAAAAGGACAATGTAAAAAACACTTTGACGGAATATCATTTGGTACTTTAGATCGCAAGCGACCCGTTCACGAAATGGATTCCGCAAACCAGTCGCAAAAACTCCCCATTGCGTATACGCCATGCGGACAATAATAAAAGCTCACAAGCTCGGAACTTAAACCCCAGCTCGTTATACAGGACACAAGAAGTACTGGACAGGTGAGCGGACCCGTGTCAGGTTTATCAATTTATCTTGTGACCGAGCGTCGGCAACAAAATGCTTATAATGTGCTCTAATAATTGCAATGGCTTTTTATTTGTACGCTCCGCAACAACTATAGTAGCTTTTTCACCTGGGGGCAAAAGTGGTAACGGGAGGCAGGTGTGCTCGGCCAGAGCGAAATGTGCTGTTGTCATGAAACATTTGTCACAATAAACTTTATTTGTTTTCGTGTACTGCATGTATACGTGCACAGAAAACAATAGTATGGCGGTAACTATACGTTTTTTTATTTTCCAACTCAAGTTCTTAATTGGTTTATTTTTATAAAAAATATATATATTTAAAGTCCTGAAACTTTGATTGCCTAGAAATAATCCAATTATTTTTAAATAAATTATTTAAATTGGTATACCTTCTATTAGAAAACAATGTTTTTAATTGCAAAAATTAAAACAAATAATAAAATATATATAATGATTCAAAAAAGTTTTTTTTTACTTTATTTTAACTTTTATAAAAAATCAAATGTATAATATCTATTAAAAAATCGTTACTGCTTTGCAAATAGCCATGAATTAAAGCTGTAAAATATATTGTAAAAATCAATAGATAATAAATAAAAATAAAAATTCAAAAACCTAACTTTGACCCTTATTTCCAGTGCATACCGTCGCATGCTTTATTTGCTCTCCGCTCGCTGTGACTGCGACGATGTTTGCCAGTGTGTGTTTAAAAGTTTCCTAACTTGTTGTGGGTGCTGGCTGTTAGTTCTCGGTGTGTTTGCTGTGTGCGTGTTGGACGCTCGTAAGCCGCGCTCTAGCCAAAACGCCCACCACCCTGCTCCCAACGACAGACCCTCATCCTGGTCAGAACTGGAGGAATCCCAGCCCAGGAGCTCACAGCGGTGACATTTGTTTACATTTAGAGGGGCAGGATGTCAAGCATTTACCATTTAGCATTTAGCATTACACATTACACAGTTCGTAATGTTTAGATGCTTGGCGAGCCTCGTAAAGTGGTCGCAAACGCAGAAAAAAAGGGGCATACTGTGCGCCAGACACGTGTTGATTATGATTATAATTAATTGGCTAGTTCTTTTTAATTAGTCTGAAATGCCATTCGGTTTGAACGCAACCCGAAAACTTGTTGCGGTCAAGGGTTACGGGATAGGGGACAGCGGCTATGGGTTATGGGTTAGTTACCTGAATCCTAGCTGCCACCCGTTCGCCGTTGTAGCGGTTGGGATTGAACCATCCCTTTGTGGAGCCCGTTACGAGGACGATGCCGAGCAGGAAGAAGAGAATCAGCGCGGTAATCACGAGCTTGGCACGCGTCGATATAACCATTGCCATTTTGTCCCATACACGTCCCGATTCGACACCGATTCGATATACAACACTTAAAGCACTACGAAATCAGCAACGCAAACGAAATGAACAACGGAACAGCGGAACAACCGGCGACGAATAGAATTGCCTGAAAGAAAATGCATAAATTGGAATATTAATTAGCTGAGGGTGGGTATATTGCTTTGGCACCGCCACACAAATGGTTTGGTTTTCGCTACTGGTTCGATTTCGGTTCAATTTCGTTGTTCGACGATAGTGATGGGATATTTTGCTTAACTTTTTATTCCCGAATTTCGGTTTTTGATTTTATATTTTTATGTCCCACCCTTTTCGCTGTAGCTTCAGCTTCCGAAAAATGTGGGGCCCTATTTTATAGTGGTTTACAAATTAGATCTATTAAAATGGAAGTACCTTGCTGAATATCTAGGTACTGCTTAGCACTTGCCATCTCTGCTTATTGAGATGTCGGCAAGTGTGTTTGACCCGCTTGGACTTTGGCTTAGGGATATTGCTGCCTCTGAAGCTGATGCCTAATGGCTTTTGTGGCCAAGTCTTAACCTTGCGAACTCCCCTTCCCAGCGAGATTTTTTTCGTGCGTTAGAGGAAGGAAAGAAGGTGCTTTCCCAGCCACAAAGCGTTTTTGTACACATGCCACAAGCAGTCGCACATGTAAGGCAGGGAACTCACACCCACACTCGCACGCCCCTTAACAGGCACTCGACCAAGGACCCCCGACCCTCACGCTCACTTCCTGTAAACGCTACAAATGTAATACGTTTTATTTAATTCTGCTTCCCGTATTTTTTTGCCTTCCACCCGTCGCTTGTCAGCATTTTCTCACTGATTTGCGGCGCCAAGGGTGGCGGCTGAAAAATATTACTTAAGGAAAAGGAAAGGCCTTGTTGACACCCTCGAAAAGTGATATCCTATAAGTTAAGGCTTGAAATTGGGCTTGTATGGAAATATAAATGGATTTTACAACCATAAGTTTGATTTGGGCATACCCAATTTATCATCAGGTTGCAACCTTAAAATCCGAAAAGTCAGAGGTAGCACTTGAAGTAAACTTTGCGAAAAGTTAAGCTGCCAACAAGTTTATTTGAAAAAATATTGAATTATAGCAACGTCAAAGGCAAGGAATGAAGGCAGCTTTGAAAATTGTTCACATGTTCGCAAGATGTCTTGCTAAGAGTTTTCCTTTCCCTTTTTTTTTGGCTTTGGTTTTTTTTTTTGGCAACCGCATAAGGGCATAAGCCGAATGTTTTGCAGCGGGTTATGAGGGTGTCCTTGAGCCAGTGCACCCCCGAAAAAAACTGAAAGTAAAATAAAAATAAAATAAAAAGCGAGCAGCAACTTTGGCAACCTACATAATTGCGGCAAAAGTTGGCCCAACACACACTCACACACACATATACACCAAGGAAACACAGATACACTAACACAACAACAACTTATTACGGGGCTAAGAGTTGGCTCACAAAAGTATGCTACAGCCAGCGCATAATTACGATAATCGTGTCAGTCTAGAGCCACCAGAAGCGTCAGCGTCCATGGGCTCTCACCTAAAGTCTTTAACACCCGGCCACGCCCCCTCGAAGTCTGACACGCCCTTCCCCCCTTTTTTTGGGGTAAAGCCAACCAGTTATTGAGTCAACGAGTCGGCGGCGGCGGCGTAACACAAACTTTTTGTGCGCGCCCAAAAAGTGGAAGCCCAAAAGGAAACTTTTTTATGCCAAGTCAAGCGACTGGCCCACACCTCTGGTTGGGATAGGATCGGCTCCACCTCGGTCCGCTCTCTTCACGCGGCATTAAAATTCTGCGACTGCTTAAGCTTAAAGTTTGACGCGGTTCAAGTTTTCTAATGAAATTACCTTCTCCTTAGCCCTCAGCCTTACGCCTAATGAAAAGGGGCAAGCTTGTGCTGCTGTCTCACGATGGGGAGAGAAAAAAAAAATAATAAGTAGAAGGGCGATAAGAAGGAAATTTCATATCTTTTACCAAATTAAGTACACACAAAAATGAGTAACGACTTTTGAAGTTGTCATGGTGGCCATGGCCAGCAGAAAGTTAAATCCCACAGGGGCGAAAAGAAAGTTTCAAAGGGCAATAGTTGGCCCAAAACCTTTTCTGGACATTAGCGCCTAATGAAGATAATGGGGCGACATATTTAAAAAGGGTTCTGAAATCCAAAGGCTTTGTGCCAAGTCATCTCCTAGAGGTTTTTTGTCGTGTGTGTGAGTGAGTTTTGGGTTTCCTGCTTTGCTGCTTTTCCGTTTGACATGTAATTTTTAATAAGCACCGTTTTCCGCACAAATTTCCCTTTTTCATGTGGGTCTTGTCTCTTTGTCTGCAGTTATCTGTGACAAGGTCGGGGAATAAAGAAAGGAATGGGATGGAATGGAAAGTAATGGAGTGGGGTATGTGTCACACATGTATCCTTAATACGAAGGCGGAACAAAACAAACCGTCAGTGCAAGAAATGTCTAATGTCTAACCTCAGGGTTCTGTGACTTTTGTGAGCGTTTGATCGATAAGCGAAGCCGGCCTGACAGCTCCCCCCTCCAGAAGCCAAGATATACCCATCATATATGGGTCTCTCTGTTGGGAACGGGGACGCATGTTCCCAATGATTAAAACGCGCTCATGAAGACTTTGTCTGTGCTTCTGCTTCTGCTCCTACTTAATTAATAACAACCCAAATAATCGGGCTGGAACATGGGGCGGTGCTATCAGCTCGTATAATTAAAGTCAAAAATTTGCATAATTTATGTTTATTGGTGACGCCCCATTGGTTGTGCCTCCGAGTAGCTATAAAATTACAAAATAATCATAGTTTCTCGTTGCTCTCCGTACCCTTGTGTCATCGAATCCATTTCCGTTTGGGTTCGCATTTTTGTAAGGGTTTTATGTGGTAACCAGAAATCAACAGCCCCCTCACCCCCCGAATTCATAAAATGGGCACCGAATATGTACGACTTTAACGACCTGCAGCTCTAGACGTAATAAAAAACCCATTTATGGGCAAAAGCACAAAAGGTATATGTACATGTGTTCGTGTTTGGGGGTAGAAAAAAAAAATGCCCATACCGTTCTTCAAGCAGAAATAAATTTGGTAAATGATTATTGAAAAGCAGAGCCATCGTAAAATAATGGCCGAGGAATCAAAGAAACTGGCCTTGCTGTCAATTATTTATTACAAAATTTCCAGGTGAAATATGTCGCTTTGTCAGGGTAAAGAAAGTCCGAGTTATTATTAGAAAAGAAAGTACAAAAAAAAAATCAGGAAGAAGAATTAAATTAAAAAAAAAAACGGTTTAACTAATTTTATTTAACCTTTTTTAACATTATTAATAAAAAAATTTTATTTCTATATTACTTTTACTATTTCATATTTCTATTCGCATTTCTATAACTAATAATATCTTCTTTATTCTTCACAGATATTTAATAATTGAAAATACTAATTTTTTAAGAGATCCGCAAGAGTAAGCAATAAAATAAACAAACAGTTTGCCAATAAAAACAGGCAACCAATTATTTTTTAAACCAAAGTGCATTGTATGTTTTCCGACATGCAGCATATTGGCCAACTAACAATGCAATACAAATATGAGTGCAGAATGGCCAGGACCTGAGTGTTTAGGGGAAAACTAATTTCCAACACAATGGAGTGGCGCTGATATGACCAAATATGTAAATAAACATTTCAAATTGAATTTCGAAATTGTGTCAGCATAATGGGCTCTAATATTTCATTATGATGATAAATTGTTAAATTTACAAATCAAAATTACATATTACTGAAAGTGAAGCCGAGTGGTGAGGCAAGTCAACGTTGCACAAACAACAGCCAGGCAATCAGGCTGTGATATTTAAATGCATATTAGCAGCAGACACAGGAGGTACATGAATATTTATGATCACTTAGGCCAAGAACTGGGGAGCAAAGTTTGGTTTTGTAATTGAAATTTTGCTGTGCCTCTTGTGCAATTAAATGCAGACGAAATGGCCAAGGACTTTAAAGTTTAAGCCAGCCTGAAATGGCCAGAGATACTTTCTAGTCTAGTGCCGGCTCTCAAGAAGGGTTAACTTTCGCTCTCTCTTTATGCGAAAGGAGCCCTTTGTTTGATCCACCCGATGCCCATTAAAATCCAGGCCTCGGCTGCCTTCGCCTGCCAGCGTTTTTATTTAATAAATAAAACGTATTTTCCTTTGCCTTTCGGCCATATGCGAAGAAACGGCGGAAAGTGGAAAGCGGAAAGCGCAGAAGGCAAAGACAAAAGCCCACAATATTATAAATGTATACATATACATATTACGCATACGCCCAGTGCTGCTTTAATATGCATATGCAGGAGTGGTGGGTGGGAAAACGGGGAGTTGGCCAGGCCAACTCAGTCAGTGGTTAGTGACGCGTTGGGGCAAAAACTGTTTTCGCCGGCGCTTTAATGAGTTTGCCATTGATTTAGGCGTGCCGACGAGAAAGCACACAGCCAATCCATGCGGCCTTATATCCTGCCATCCTGTTTTGAGTGCCAGGACCATGGGTTTTCGACCCCGTCAGCCTAGCTCGTCATAATTTATGCGCGAAGCATGTTCAATTTGATGGGCGACATTCCAAAACCATTTGTGTGTGCGGGAGCGAGGGACCCTTTTACTTCCTGGCCAGCTGGCCATATTTACCTTTAAGCCGAACGCACTGGGACCAATTTCACTATTCACTTTAAATTATCGGTTATCGGGGTATACGGGGTATTCGGGTGTAACCACGAAAGCGCGACGAAATATTTAATATGTTGACAAAAATCACAGATAATTTAATTGCAAATGCTTTGCTTTATTTATATGTACGTGCGTAGGTATGAGTTTTGCTTTAAAATTTATTGTAATTGTGAATTATGTACGCTACTTTTTCAGGCCCATTTGTAATTACAAATGACAGCCGTGTTATATGGGTTTTATTTTATTTTTTTTTAATTTTATCGTTAAATTGCTGTTCGGTATGTTTCTTAGCTTTGACGTCGTGCTGTGCAATTAATTCACTTTTTCACACCACATGCACTCTGCCATTGTGCAATTGATTGATTTCCATTCGAACAAGCTCGCTGAGTGGAGTGGCGTGGAGTTTTTTTGTTGGTGGGGGAGGCTTTGGACAGTGTTTGGATTTAGTTTCGCAGCTTTTGCAGCACTTCTTGAACTTTTGCCACCGGCAGTCGCGACGCGGAAACAACGAGGATATAACGATTGCAACAAATAAGTATATAACAAGGATAAGAGTAATTGCTGTTTTGATATCTGATTGATAAGTCTTGCACTGGGTTTATTCCCTCGTTTACACGATACGTTTCACTGGGCTCTCTCTGATATGATCGATTGCTGGGGATTATGCTTGGGAACACACTTTTATGGCAGTTTTAACTGGCTATTCAGTCAGGAGTTCAGCGGTCGAATTTTCAAACGCTTGCGCGGCCTCTCCTTCATCTTTGGTCGCATAATTGAATTTTAATTGACTCGATTCCGGCCTGGTCGGTTCACTTAGGCGAGCATATTTCATTTGGCCATATAAATCACTTTCATTTCTTGCGGCTAAGCCAGCACAAGGGCTTCATATGCAGTTGTTTTTTTCGGGAGCAGTAGTAGAGGTAGTACCAGCTGCCACCGCCGCGCACACGACGTCCGAAAAACGGGACGAAGACGGGCAGGACGAAGATGCAGGCAAAGACGAAGACGACGAGGACGTGGACGAGGACGAGTACCGAGTACCGCACGGCAGCAGCGAAGAGCTCATCTTAAAACCGGCCGCGTGGCCATCTGAACTGCTGGGAAACGCGAACGCAACTGAAAAGGTAAACGCACTCGCAGCCCAAGGAGGCCCATCAAATCACAGCAATCTGTTCGGGCCACAGACAACACATTGGGCCTCGTGCCAGCCGCTCGTTTGCTGAATATCACCGAGTGCTGAATCCCGTTGCCTCGGTGAGAATTGAGAATTGAGAGTCGAATTGAGTCGGCCAACGGGGGGTATACGCAATGTTTGAGTGCTTCAGTGTGACTCAAGCCCACATGGCGTATACGCTAAAAGGAAAGTGCTCTCAAATTCTAAGCTCAAAGTCTGAGTGGGTTTGGTTGAGCGAAATGGAAGTGGGGGTGGTTTGAGTACGCCTGAGTGGCTGCCAACTTCGTCCGCCAGATGGCCAAGTGGCGCCACTTGAGGGTGGCTCAAGAGCAAAGTGGTGAAAAGCTTTCAGCATTGCTGAAGGGAAATACACAGAGAAAAGTTGTTCATACATTTTCGAGATTTTGCATAACATACGCCAAAGACCCTTTATAAGCTTAGTAATGATAAGAAACAGTTCCAAATATCAAGAGTTCCAAGCAAAATCAAGTTTTTGTAATGGTAAAGATAATATCTAGTACCTAAAATGATCCAATCCAATATGTTATTACAATTACAAGAAAAATACAGAGATTCTGAAATATAGGTCATTATTTTTCAAGAATAAATCAGTACTTTTCCGACCACAAATTAAAAATCCACTTAAAAGAGATTTCTAAATATTACCCCTTCGGTAATAAAATGCCACTTCAATTAAATCTTGGGCAATTGATTAGTATCCCCTTGTGCGTTTCGAAAATTATTCCCCTGCAATGGATCGCAGATCAAAGGTAATCAAACTGGCAGCCGCCAGAACTTACCTCGAACTTGCCGCCAATAATAGAGCCCGCCTGGCCAATATACAAGGTGGATGCGGAATCGAAGACCAACTCGATGGGCTCCCTGGTCACCGGAGTGGTGTTGCGCAGCTCGCAGTCGTAGTAGAAGGATACCTTGTCGCTGAGCACCTGGAAGGCAATCGAGTTCCACTTGTCCGGCACATGAGCCACGCCGAAGCTGGCCAACTTGCGGCCGATGTTCTGGTCCGCCTGCGTGTAGACCAGCGATACGTTGTAGCTGTTCTTCACGACGGGCGACAGGTGAACGCCCAGCTGGACGACCGTGTCCAGGGGATTCACCACGCTGAACAGGTAGCCGCCCTTCAGCGAGCTCTGCCGGAAGGTGATGAGGATGGCGAACTCGTAGAGCTTTTCCGGTAGGAGCATGCGGTACGGCGACTTCACGTCCGCCGTCTGCAAAAACCGGAAGGCGGGGAAGCCGTCCTCCCCATCACCGAACTCGATGCCCGCAAATTGGTTGTTGTTCATGATGTCCGTCAGCGTGTAGTCGACCAGGGCCTCTGAAAGGGTCGAAATAGGTGCGCTTTAGGTCTCACTAATTGCAAAACGGAGGGTAATCGCTCTTTATTGCAGTTTGGAGGTATTTATACGATACCAACAATACTTAATAAGGGTTGTCTAAAAGTATGCTACACTTTCGATAGGCACTATGCGGCCCCTAAGTATGCAATAAATTAAGACGTTTTTTGAAAAATATAAAATGTAATTGAACTTCAAATCTCAATATATCAGGATCCAATATATTTAAGTTATTAAAAATATCATAAAATTACTGAATTCTCTTGTTTAATATTTATTAACAATAAACTTTGTATTCTCCAGTATTGGTCCGAATATTTAACATTTTAGAAGAATTGTTACTTAACAAAAAAAAGAATTGTTAACTTAAGATAAAATTATAAAATTGTAATCTTACCTTTGATAGACTGTCCTATCAGTTCAAAAGAACCGAGGGCTGGAACCAGAAGCGTAGAAATCAGGCCGTATATCAGCAGTAATACACGCATCTTGATCAGAGCAGGAATGCTGCAAAAAAATGAAATAAAAATGTAAGCCTTCATCCGTTTGAATCTGTAAAATTATGAGATTAAAGAGGGACTTCCGTTGCATTCGGTAATCCATACCCAAATGCGGCCAGTTCAAATTTCACCCACAAACAATTCCCCTCAAACGGACACTTGTGCGTGGAAATAAACCAACCGCAGACACTTTATCCGCCGCCCGCAATTATGGGCACCCAGTATTGGCAACACGAGTCGCACACTTGACTCAATACTGAAATTATATGCACACGGGCATCCCTCGGTTTTGGCCCACTTGGCTGGCAATATTTTGTAATTACCTCCCTGCAAACCGCAAAAGCCCTTGTCCCATCCCCATTACCATTCCCATTCTGATTTCCATGGCACCGCACACACCCAAAAGATAGTTCATCTGGAAGCCACACAACTTTGCGGTCGGTCTTCATTCATTGGCTAACGAAAATCGCAGACTTCAACGGAAAGAGCTATGATTCATTCATTTGGATCGAAGCAGGCAGATCGCCAGGCAAGATTACAAAAACTAATGGTAATTAGGAAGGGCAGATCGCTACACACAAAGTAAATAAGTTTGTCTGCTGAATGGGAAGATCTCTGAGAAGGGTTAGACATAAGTTAAAAAGCTAACTATAAAAATACTATATATATTATAATAAACTATTCATTTATTAAACTAAATCTTTAAATATTTATTTAAAAATTAATCATCCAATATGATTTCAGTTTTGTATAAGAATCAATTCCTCATTTCTAGCAATAAATATGTATTTTAAAATAATTTCCTGTGTATCTGTTTTCTTACAAAGTTTGGGACACACCTAGAACTCAAAAGAGCCGAACATCAAAATTACTTTGTTTATGGGGTTCACTGTGTCAGTTGGAATGTCAGAGATCAATGTGAATCATTATCCCATAAATACAAATTTTGTCAAGTCTTAATCGCACGGCCAATAAATCATTTTTTGATCCCAGCTTCTACATGTTGCGTAATTGTCGGTGGCCAAGGGCAGCTGATAAATCCAGCTCATTCATTGTTTTCAAGAAACTTTCGGTCCCTTCAATTATGTACCCATGTGTATCATAATATAACACAATTAATGGGCGCCAGTTACCCAGCGAATGCAGATCCAATGTACAGATACAATTTACATTCGGAAACTGTGTCGCTGACCCCGAACTGTCGCCGAGCAATTAATATTTATCAAACGCGACTTGGCAGCCCAGCAATAAGAACCGAACAAGAAAAAACATTTGGAGTCGCCACTTTCACGCCGAATGCAAATTACTTTCAATTGTGAGCATTAAGTAAAAGTGTATTCATGTCTCAATTAGTCGGATGACAGCTTCCTCAAAATATTTCGGCAATCGATTGGGGTTCAAATATTAACGAAAGTACAGAAAATAAGAACTTGCAACAGACCGCTGATCTATATCTTAAATTGTGTGCATATTATACGTCCTCTCTGTGAGTATCTTTTCATGAGAAAAGTCATAAAATATGATGAACTATAAATTAGCAAGAAAGTGTATGCTAATAACAATTTAATAGCATTCTGTTTGTTAAAAACAAATATAAAATGTGTGCTTATTGCATAAAAACAGATTGTGTTATAAGAACTATTTAGTTAAAAATATTAAACAAAATCAGTATTGTTTCAGTTTCTTCTTTTTTTTGTACGCCCAACAATATCTATTTGTTTTGCTTGGAAATTTCTTAAAAATAGAAGATTAAACATCCGTCACGTGCAAAAACAAAGTGTCCAATTGCGTCACGTATAAAAAAAAGAATTACTCCAGCAAACGCAACCAGAATAAAAAAATATTGTAATCCCAAACATTTGGCTGTCTCTTTTTTAACCAGCTAAACATCAAGTGCTGTCTACATATGTGCACTTACATCATTTTTGGCCGACAGACTTCCACTTCCTACTCCAAGCAGCTTGTACAGCAATCTGCTCCAGGCACTTAATGGCATCATTAGGCGCCAAAAACAGCCATACAAATTGAACAATCCCCGCAGAGGAATTTGATTTTCAAGCATTATCATACGAATTCCTGGCGATTCTCGTTGTGTGTCTTTCCTGTTTCTTCTTGGCATTCTCACAATTGGCTCCCTGACATAATGAGGCAACGTTTATGCAGTTCACAGACGGAAAGCCGCCAGCACGTGCAACATGGACCGCGTGGCCAATGTCAGAGGCGACCCCTTCTGGCCTTATTCCACCTCCCAATACAGATTTCCACTACCAATGGAGATCCCCCCGTCAAACATACGCACAATTTGAGTTGCTTAAATAGTATTTTCTTTTAGCGAAATAATTTATATAAGCTGATTGAGTGTGGAAATGATACGATTATGTATATGATATTAGTAAATCCCATAATTTTACAGGGAAAATTTAATTCGGTAAGTATCACTCTGAAAAACAAATCTCTTCCACACATTTTATGATTTTTAAAACTATATGGGTACTTAAAAATATTGACTAAATAGTCAAAGTGTCATAATTAATAAAAAAAATAATCAAAAACTATTAAGATGAAATTAAAACCCCCTATTAAAATATGAATAATCCTATTTGAAACATATTTCCTATAATTCGACAAGAATCTCAAGAGTTGTCTGGCCAAGTTCTATTGCTTTGGCCTTAACTGTAGGTATATGAGCGCAATTGTCTGGCTCCCGGAGGGGCCAATAATAATACTCCGTCTGTTTGTTTAGAATGGGACGCACGTACGACCGATTATTGGGGCCTAACCGGCAAACTTGGGCGTGGACGGAGCGCGGTTCATGTAAATGCCCACAAAAGTGTCGAAAGACGGGTCATAATAAATAAAACTCCATGGATGGCCCGAATCAAAAGCTCCTTGTATTTCACTTATGAATTTACGAGTCATTATGATTTTCCGCTTTGCATCCGCCGGTCATGCTCACAGAATGGCCATATATACCATATGCAATTCCTAAAACCAATAAGCAATAAAATTTTATTCAAACTAGCAGCAACAGCTGCGTGAACCGGCAAGTATTCCCCAGTTTTTTGTTTTAAATCAAATTCGGCCCCCGGCCAAACGCAACAAATCTGAATTGGTTAGTGTCGTAAAAAGTTGCGCACATCAAATTGAAAAGTCGTCAGAGCGTTGCACATTTTAAGGCGGCAAGACCGCCGGAGAAGATCCAATGAAGGGAAACCCCCGAGAACCGTGGAAGACATACACAAAAAGTGAGGAAAAGTTCTAATAAAATGTTATATTCAATAGTAAATCGGCTCAATATGACTGGGGGGCATATGAAAGGGCTCTCTGGTCGCAGACAACGACGACGACGACCAACGAGGAAGGAAAACTGTGCCACTATGTCATATGAAGAAGGGACCAACGAACCATCTTTCTCTGACAGCAAGAACGGCTGAAAAGAGGAGGCAACTGCCGCAAAGACAGCCCCAGTCGGGGAATAAATACCCTTACAAGAAAATAGTATTGAAAATATAACAAAATATTCAAAATATACAACAAAAAATATTTTAAAGAGTATTTTAATCCAATTCTTTCAATCTTTATTTATTTGATTTTTTTTTAATACAAAAAACATATTAAAAGTTCAAATGTTTATTTTGTTTATTTTTTTTACACAAAGTGTTATTTTTAAAAGATAAATATAACAAAATATTTAAAAAATATACAAAATATTTTAAAGAGTATTTTAACCCAAACAATGTGTTATTTTTAAAAGTAAAAATTCCTATTTCCTATTCCTATTCCTAAATACATCTTTCTCTGACAGCAAGAACGGCTGAAAAGAGGAGGCAACTGCCGCAAAGACAGCCCCAGTCGGGGAATAAATACCCTTACAAGAAAATAGTATTGAAAATATAACAAAATATTCAAAATATACAACAAAAAATATTTTAAAGAGTATTTTAATCCAATTCTTTCAATCTTTATTTATTTGATTTTTTTTTAATACAAAAAACATATTAAAAGTTCAAATGTTTATTTTGTTTATTTTTTTTACACAAAGTGTTATTTTTAAAAGATAAATATAACAAAATATTTAAAAAATATACAAAATATTTTAAAGAGTATTTTAACCCAAACAATGTGTTATTTTTAAAAGTAAAAATTCCTATTTACTTTTTTCAAAATTTCAAAACTAAATAAAATGCAGAGAAGGGTGTACTATATTCCACTACCCGCATTCAAATTTTCTTGGGGCTCTGTTCGGTTCGTCGCGTACTTTTTTGTCGCCGGTTCTGCGCCCCTAAGTGAACTATTAGCTCTGTTGATTTTATGTTTTCCAATTTGTTTTGTGATGTACTTGCTGTGCGGATGGGGATGGGAAAAAGGGGCAACGGCTGGCAAAGAGTTGGCTGTCAGCTGGCGTGTCACCCGCCGACGTTTATTGGCCTTGGTTTATTTTGTTCCACCCAGAACCGCCCCGCCTGCAATTTCTTTTGTTTGATTTAAAGGATTTACATGCCAAATTTGACTTTATTTATTTTTAAGGTTAACACGTACATACACGCACATCCACAAATCCAAACACATCATCATTGTTTGGGTGATTGGGCTGACTGTTTAACATTTTAAGTGCCTTCGTTTAAGGTGGAAAACATTTTACAGACAGCTTTGCATAAATAAGCGAGAATGCATCGAAATCCAAAGTTGGCAAATCCGAGCAACAGAAACCACTTCCACAAAGACATTCAAGCCGAGACCAACTGTTGCATGCTGGTCAAAATGTATGGATGAGCGATAAAAGCCCAAAGCGTAATTTGATATTGACCGGCTGGCTGACAGCCGAAAGCGGAGGTGAAGAGTGGGATTCAGTTGCAGAAGCATAATCATAATAAATGGATGATAAAGACCCACATTCAGGCCAAGAAATTTGAAATTGAGAATGGAAAATAATTCGAGTGGGTTATATAATTACTACAATCCAGTGGTGAAGGTCTTAAATAATAAATATCATATTTTAGAAAAAAATACAAAAAAAGATAAACAAAGAAAACATTTTGAACATGTCATTCACAAATGCAATATCAATCATTCTTTTCCTTTGTACAGAGAACTTTGAACTTGAGAATATTCCCGGTAATTCCTCAAATTTGTTTTTGCGCTTCTCACGTTGGGGTCTTTGAAACATCTAGAGAAAAGTGGTCAAAAATAAAATATTTGACTGACTGGCAAACAAAGAAAAATAAATTAAAAAGTTCCTTTTAAATTTAAAGGATTATTATCTCAAGCAAACGATTAATATTCCCTCAACAAGATTTAGTGCTCAGGATTTTTTACCAGGATTTTTGTAAATTTAGTTGTGTATTTTAGGTAGTATAAATATTAGTGTCTGCCCGCCTTTTACGACTGATTCCGATCCACAAAAGCATTTGGGTTAATTCCCTTAATAATTATGTTAACGAATGGCAACATAAAAACGGAATCGCCAGACAGAACCCGACCCAAAAAAAAATGGCAAAACAAAAAGTATAAAAATATCCACCGATCTCGATTTTGATACTCATTTACATTCTGACCCCGATCTTCCCAAGAACGTGGCTAAATTGCAGTCCTACTAATTGGCCAAATGACTGGGAAGCCGAGAAACGGGGAGCAAGCTTCTCTTTCAGCAGATACTTTCCCTTTTCATTAGTACACAGGGAAAAATATTAGAAATTAAAATTATTAAATAATCTACATTATATTTTAAGTACAAAACACAAAGAAGGAAACTTTTGCCTTCGTGGAATATCAAAATAAAACTTCATAAATTTTAAGAATTTGTTTTTTATATTTCCCAGTTTTATTTCTAGTGTGAAACAGCTGCCGGCGAGTGATTTAAATAATCTCTAAGCGACGAGTGCTACTCATATTGCACTTAGCTGGAAGGCGGCCATGTGCAACATGTTGTCGCAATCCCAAAAACGAAGGCGCAGACAGCGAAAAAGTTCAATGAAATGTGCATCATGTGGGGATTGGAATCGGGGATGGGATCGGGAATGGGAATAAGAATCGGAATGAGAGATCTCCAGTTCTGAGGCTGCGGCCGTGCGTGTCCCATCGAACTTGATGAATGGGGTGTGCCGAGGCATCAGCATGTTCGTTATTGCTGTCATTATAATGCTTTGCATTTATTTATAGCTCCTTTCCGCTTATCTCGCATGCAATATGTGTGTTTGTTTTCTTCGGACATTTCTGGCCGAAAAAATTAATATTGATCAACGATCCCTGGCAACGCAGAAACCCAAAAAAGGTACTTGAACTCTTGCCGGGGGTCCACGGGATTCAAGGTTGACTGGGTGGCCCCTTCATTTCACGCAGTCTGGTATCGAAAATCGCCTGGGGAAAGGAGAGTTTTCTTGGTGTCTCCACCGCTGGCAGTTGGCCAGCCAGGCAATGCAAAAGTGTAACTCGAAATGGAGCAAAAGTTCACAAAATTCTGGCGACCAGTCGCCGCAAAATGTGAGGCAGCCGATGAGGAAAACAGCCTAATTATTTATTTTGCTTTTCATGGAAATTTCCTAGAAATCTCTAGCAGCGAGAATGATACACTAAAATTGTTATTATAATTTAAATAATATAGCGAAATTCCCATAGGCCCAAAATATCATCAGCGAGAACATTCATTTGATTCTGCTTTAAAAATAGGCATAAATTTCACACTTCAACGGAAGACAGCTGGCTGGGAGACAATTATATGTCCGTCTGTCTGTCTGTCCCATTGTGATGGAATCATTTGTCTGGGCTGACCTTGTGACAACACATGTAGGGCCACCAATTGCATGGTCCCATAAAAGACCTATAAACATTTCAGTTTAGCTGTTATTGCCTTTTTTTCGCGTAAAATTAAAATGTTGGCGGGAAAATATTTTAAAGGCATGCTATGTCTCTTTTTTCTTTGTAAAGCACACAGAAATAATGGTTTGCCTGGGCTGGGGAAACATTCATCATGCTAGTTTAGTGGTCTAGGATTCGGTGGCGTATGCGTAATGCGGCCACTGATATGAGCTTGCCACAGGCTGGGAAAACGTATTTATGGCCCAAAGCCCGTTATCAGCTTGGCCACAGAAATACAGCGAGAAATCCCCGAGTTGAAGCTGCGAATTAAAGCTGGCGAACGAAACCCATTTGATTGGAGTTGATTGGCAATCAATGAGTGCGCCTTCCCCTCCCCCTGTCACCAGATAAACACAAAAAATCTATTAGCCGGACTTGGAGTCCTGGCCAAACGAAATCTAATATCCATTTGGTATGGATGCGGCTGCTGCTACCCGGAGGCAACATCTTCCTGTCCCTGCCAGGACACGCACACGAAAGGCGGCAATAAAGCGTCCTGGACTTGTGTTAATAATCAATGTGCGTGGGTGTATAGGGTGTATAGAGTGTGGGTGGCGGAGCATTACTCCTTGAAAGGTTAAGTAGCGAGTTGTCGAGTGGCACTTGACTGCCAAAAGCAGGAAACGGAAGCCAGGACACGATAGATGTCGATAAGTCACATCCTCGCTCGGCTAAAGGCGCATTACGCATACGTGGCTATTAGTCAAAGGTTTCTCCTCCACCTCCATCTCCATCTCCGCCTAATTGAAACGAGTTCCATGAATGCTCCACAAAAGCCGACTAAGTGACCCCCAACCCCGCCGACGTGTCCCTGCCAGAGATAATGAAATGAAGTAATAAATAAATATATTAAAATGCTCGCACGTCTCGCGTATTTAGCTCATTGTCGCTGGCTATATGTAAAAAAAGAAAATATATAACAATAAGTAATAAACATACATATAGCGAGTGCTAGAATATTCATAGTGCAATCTGGCTATTCATTGGACAGCTGGACCATCAAAGAGATGTCTTCGCCATGCTAATTCACCAGTGTATACAATATTTTGTAAGCCTCCACATTAAATGGGAATTTATGACGAGCACGCGACGAACAGGTTCATGGGATGAGATCTTTCATCGCTGGACTATTTGCGGCCATCTGTGTGTTTATAAATAACTTTCGAGCCATAGAAACAGCGGAATCGGGAAATAGCTTTTTCGATCTAATTGAATGTATCAATCTGCATGTCAAAAATCCACAAACCGCTATGATCGACGTATTACGCAATCTGTTTAATCTGCTTAAGCATCTTAATGCACTTTATTAACGAGTACACTAACGCCTTGAAAAGCTGAGAATAACATTAATGACCTGCCAAGTCATTCAATAGCAAATGGATTCCACAAAGAAGCCGATAAAAGAAACAATCTTCAAGTTTACCTTCTATAGAATATAGAATCCAATAAATGATATCTAAATGGAGACATTCGCCAATGGACAAATCGTGACGAAATTTTAGCAAAAGCTTCTACCAAAAAGCCTGATAAAAAGACAACATATTTTATATTTGTTATTGCCTCTGATACTGGAAACTTTTCTACAGCACGTGGCGCATGAAAATACCATTTACTGATGTAGTTTATGTTTGTTTATATTTCACCTTAATTTATTTAGAAATTCAAATTGGCCAGCGTGTATGAGAACTAACATCGTTAGGCGGAGAACTAGTTTCCATCTCGACGATACCGATCGAGAATATATATTTTTTCAGTAATTGCACTCAAACTCCCAGCAAATTTAGTCGTAATATGTAAAGTAATTCCCATTACGTCAAATTGATGTCTAGTCAATGAGTATGCATGAATTTCAATTTCCAAAGTTTGCATAAATTGGCGAATGAGAAGTTGAAAAAATATCAGAGAGTGGAGGACAACCGCAATCCGATGGAAACCAGACTCCAACTCTAAACGATCTGATAAAAACGCATTCGAGATTTATGATTACCTGCAGAGAAAGAAAAAAAAATTTTTAGCATTGTATTTAAACATTTTTTCCGACTCTCGAGCTTTTTTATAATAATGGACAGAAAATAAATATTGTGCATTTTTGTAATAAAAATAGATTTCATAAATCTATATCTTGTATGTCAAATTACCCAAAAAAAAACGTAGATCAATTTTACATTATTTCAGATCAATTTTAATTTGATATGGGAAAAGAAAAGAGTACTTCATGTAAAGACGATATGGGTTTTGCATGACCTGAAGTTTACATGGCCATATTGATTTTACGTTAACATGCTTTTTTTTGTGTGAATCATCTCTTAGAAGTAATCTATTTTTATGTATTTTTTTTCAGTGCACACGAAGTGGTCTGCTGAAAATAAATATTTTGTATTTTTGTTATGAAAATAGATTTTTAAATCTATATCTTGTATGTAAACATTTTAATTACAGCTAAAAAAAATCGATATGAAACGTAGATCAATTTTACATTATCAATTTTAATTTGATATCGGACCAGGTAAATTTGACCTTGTCAAAAAGAGTACTTCATGTAAAGACGATATGGGTATTGCAAGACCTGAAATTTACATGGCCATATTGATTTTACGGTAACATGCTTTCTATTGTGTGTATCATCTCTTAGAAGTAACCTATTTTTATGTATTTTTTTCAGTGCACACGAAGTGGTCTGCTGCTTTTGCATAACTCCTTTGTCGCGCCAATCGAGGCGGATAATCGCTGCCAACTTGGCATCGCATCAAGTCGCCAGCACACACAATGCATGCCAATTAATTAAGACCTGGCACGGGTTTGCCCTGCTCCCCGTCGACTTATTTGGCTAATTGTCTTTCGATCGAACAGATAGTGGCCGAAAAAAATGAATATATACATATATTCCAGCCCACAGTCGGTGAGCGAATTTAGATTAAACGGGTTGCGTTGCGCACGCGCTTAAAAGGCGGCAGCCGCCAATTATTGTTAACACGAGCAGGTGAATCGATCGAAAGACCGATTCAGAGGCGCCAGGCTCAGGTGACGGCGCTGAGCGTTTTGCATAAATTAAATTGATATTATTTAGCTACAGATTGCCATCGTACAAGGGCAATTAAAAGGCGCGGGCTGGACAGCTCTGTTATTAAAGGGGGACTTTTTTATTTTAAATGCCTCTCGTAGGTGATGCAAATGTAATAAGAGAGAATTATGATTAAAAGCGACGGGGCCACTTCTGACAATGTCTTTGTTTATTCTATATGTTTAACTTAAATGCATAAACAACCAAGGCACAATGGCCATTGTCCTGAACCTCCGTAAACAATGACAACAAGTTCTGCAAAATAAAAGTGAAATGCATTCAGCGATAAAATACATAATGGCAAGGTCAGCGAAAAAACAGCCCGGTGATTCACGGAAATTGCAGGAGACCAGAAATATTTTCGAAATAAAAATTAAATAACAAAAACGCCGGCCTTATCAAAAAATTCAATACCGCCCCTTGGGATCGTGGGAAAGTAGCCTCAAATGCAAAATGCTGATTAGACTAATCCAAATGCCCGCATGCCACGCCCACCGCAAATAATTCACGCCCATCTTTCACAACAATTATGCGCAACACTTGCGAGCTAATATTTATGTAAACACGGACACGGACACATATTTTCACTCGGCCCGAACACGTATCTACGTATCTGTGGGATGCAAATGCATCTGCATCTGCATCTGGGCATCTGAAAGTCAATATCAGTGTAAGGCCGCCTTAATGCCCCAAACCTGTTCGTCTTCTGGCTATTTATTTTGCGGCATATATTTTGTTAATTTTGTTACCTTTGGAGCGGTTTGGCCCGGCCGGTTGGTTACTTGATTTAGTAGCTTACTGTCGTCATGCACGGAAAACAATGAATTTCGGAAACACTTCCTTTCTTTTATCAAAAAATCGTTATTTCCGGCACTAGCTGATTAAAGAAATTGTTCTGCCAAGAACATATTTCATATTTTAAATTCCCAATGGTACAACCCGATATAAGAAATATATATATAATGTTATCTTCACTTCCCTTCAAATTTTGTGATTTTTTATCACGATTTTTAATGCTGAAATATTTTATTGCATAAATGTATTCTATCTGGGAATACCAAAGGTTCCACCGGATATAACAGAATTATATAACAATGAAATACCAACTCGGAATTTACTGAATAGTGCCAATTTGACAGTAAAGAAACGTGTTATTTAATATAATATAATTTCCCTCAAAAAGTTAAGAATTACCAAGTTAAATAACTTTAATTATTTTTAGGTATTATGGTCCTTTGGACCAGATTAATCTCAAAGCAAATCAAAGGTACCCACAATTTCTAAAATAATAATATTTTTTGTTTTTAATAATTCAGTTTGTGATTACAAGTAATAAATTAAAATCTTATGTTCCAATTCAATCTGGTTGCCATGCCATATTTAAATTTGTATTTCTTGTTCAACTTTTTTCTCCATCTGTAGCACTAACTTGCAGACAGCTGGCTGCCGAGGGACCCTCTCGATCTTTCAGCACCAACTGCCTGGTTTCATTTAACAATATTATTATGAGATGCGAGTATGCGGCATTATATCGTATCGGGCAAGAGTTGCGGATACTGGGCATGTTTCTAATTTAAATATTTGCCAAGTGCGCGAATCGAACTCGCGCAAAGCCATTCACAAGTGACCTAATTGAGACGTAAGTTCCTCCAGTTATCACAGCAGTGATTTTCTACTCACTTGGGCCTGAGTCACGGCTGAAATGACGACATCAAGGGGTGTGTGTGGGGGTCACATGCAAATTGGTAGCCAATTTTAATTAATTTGTACATGCTGCCATTTATTGCTTTTTTAGTGAAAAGTCATACTTGTTTCATACTGACTCATGAAGATTTATACTTGTTTTCGAGCCTCTTAAATTGGCACACATTGTTCTGGTGGGCATGACAAAGCCTACATTTTTCTATTTTCCCCCATCTCTCTATTTTTTTGCTAGGCTTTTGCAACTAATATTGGTGGCGTTCCCTTTTGCAGTTATCCGCATCGTGCAAATGTTTATGTGTATTACATCAAAGTACATTTGCTTTTCAGCCAGTTGTCGCTGCCGGCTGCTGTTGCCGTGAATTAGAGTCACAGTGGCAACAAAAGGGGGAACTTTCAGCACTGTCGGCCATGTCAGGCCCACGAATGTTAACAAATGTGTACCGAAAATGTTTGTTGTCAAAACTTTTTGTCCTGCCAATTTGGGGGAGAGCGGGGCTAAACAGGGCATTTTGTCATTTAATTAAGACAGCCCGTAGATAACAAAATTCTTATTTGATGGCAAAATACCTGGGAAAGTTCTTAAAAATGAGAATATCAAGAAAGATCAATGAGTCAGCATTTAAATAAAGCATTTCTTATGCATGTCAAGCATTGCTAAACTATTTCCTATGAAGTCATAAAATCAAAGAGACCACCCAATAAAAAATGACTGTATACTTCGATTTTAAGAGCAATTCAAAAATTTTAATTCCATCATTAATATTTTTTCCCATTTAATCAATTCAATTCGAATGCATTTCACGCTTGGCAAAATAATTCACCAGAAAATCAAACTGTCAAAGAAGCCACCCAAGAAATAATTACAGATTCGAGGAATTGCGACAGCTCTCACTCAAGATTTATATGCAATTATTACAAGTTTTTTTCGACATGATTGCAATATGCAATTATCGCCTTTTAAATATATCGTATATACTTAAAGCTGTGCCCCCATAGATCGGTAAGTTGACATATTGCCTAGCCCCGGCGACAGCTTCAATTTCCGCCGCTGAGCCAAAGATCGTTCAATCAACTTAATGCCGTTGGGAGATCATTAATGTCTGAGACTCTTGGGAAAATAAACCCAGACAAGCGAGGCAAGGCAAGCGTTGAAGTTGGTATATTGCCAAAAAATCTTTAAGAACTCTATAAACACTCTTCAATTTAAACAGAAATTATTATAAATTTCAATCGAACGAATATGTCATAGTTTTTTCTCTATTACCGGAAGATGAATAGTTATTTTCCGTTGTTTGATTGACTGCTTAAACGTGAATAAAATGTGCAAACACACTTTATAAGTTTTAACCAAGATTACAGACATTCTGCCAATATTTGAGCCAACATATGGCCAACACATCCATCAAGGGCAGCCAAAGAGCCGAATTTGCTTTGTCTCTTTGTCTTATTGACTCCAAATTATATTTATTAATGAGCTGCGCAAATATGCATAGTTAATTTTCAGTTCATTGCCGTTGTTTTTGCTTTATTTGTTTGTCGGCTATTTTGTTTGCCGTTTATTATGAATGGGTTATGATATGAGCAGAAATGGCGAAAACTAAATGTTATTTAATAAGCAAATAAAAGCGAGATAACCAACCACAAGCTAAAATGCATTTCCTCCACTACCAATTATCGTTCGGAAATGTCTGACTTCAAGTGGCGACTCTGTGGGCAATATATGCATTTGTGGAATGTTAGGACTTTTACCCATTTACGTGACCGAATAAATGCCATCAAATGGTAATCGCTTGAAATAGTCTTCGGACGTAGGTACGTACCTCAGCCTCCAGTTGAATGGCAATGAATATTTCCACGTATTTCCCGGTGGATGTGGGCCTTTTCACTGCTGCATAGTTTCGGGCGACAGTTTCCGGTAACAGGACACTTTACACAAAGCCCTCGGACACTTTTCTTTAAGCTCGTTTCCTTTTTTATGCTGGAGTACTCGGCTCTTTTAATTCACTACACTACACAAAACGGGGCGAAAGGGGTTTGACTTAGAAAGGGGAGTACTTGTGAGAGATCAATGGAAATGGCAAAATGGCAAGACAATGATTGGTCATTTTAAATGGCATTGACATTGGCCAGTCATTGTTCAAAAATTGGACAAAGCAGGAACCACAAAGGCAATCCGAAGGATTTCTGAACGCACAACACAAAGTAGACCGATCGGCGTAATTTTCGCACCCAGAAATACACTGTCCTATTAAATTGATAAATTATAAATAATACGAATAATAATCAAATTTAGTGAAATATGATTTTAGCAAAAAATTTTAATCCGGAACATTTATTTAGATATAAATTGTTTTGAAAAATCATTAAAATTAGTGAGCTTTATTATATTTTTAGAACTCACAATTTTTTGTTTAGTTTTAATTTTTAATGAATACAAATTCGTATACTCGCTTATGAGCTAGATTATTTATTTTTCAGGACACACTATCCAACTAAGAACGTTTTTCTCTGTGTACCAATCTCAGCCGGCGAAAACGCGAGTTGTATGTTTATTGAATCGGGGAGCACGCTTCGAAGTGACCGGCACTCAATTCGCGTGCGATGCGCTCCGTTCGGCGTTCAGACTGAGACTGCCTGAGACTGAGGCCTGAAAACGAAACTTTCGACGGAAACTGCGGCGCCAAAAGCAGCGGGGCAGAGACGCCGACAGCGACGTCGACGACATCGAGAGAATGCCAAGCTAAAATGCTACTGTTTGCCGCCTCTGATGAAACATTTTGGATGATACTTTTGTTGCCGCTACTGATGGAGTGCAAAATTCGAAATGCAATTAAAAGCATTGTTTGAAAGAATTCGAAATGGTAGATAACTTTTCAATGCAGACAGAGGGAGTTGAAATAAAACGAAAATTCGGTTTAGTAAACAGCTATCTCAACATTTTGTTAATCGAATTTTCGGTACACAAATTAAAACGGTTTTTATTGACTTTCAGTTGAAATAGTATGTTTTAAGTCGCGAAATTTTCTAAGAATGAATGTATCATTTTGACATTTAAAGATTTAAATAATAGATTTTATCTTAGCAATTAATATTAGATATATTTTCGAAGATGTGTCTTATTCAGGCAAATGTTTAAAGGTCAAAATCTCTTTATTCAAAAAATTTGGTTTAAGCACAATAGTTATTATGCTGCTAATCTTATAATTGCGTTGTGAACATTAATTTGATTTTATCTGTAATCTTTAATCTAATCGGACCTACAATTTATCTAGCAATTATGCTATTATCTTGGGTAGGTGAAAAAGTTGAGTCTTGAACTTAGCCTATCTAAATTCGGATAAGACACTGCTACTACAATTTAGACTTTTTTTCGTTGGCTTTAACTCGAATATAAATTTAAAATAATATAAATAATATTTTTGGAAAATAAACACATATTTAATGGGTTATGGTTGTTGTGTAGTCTTTTGGTGAATCTTTTATCCAAGCTAAATCTTAAAACAGAATCAATAAAGTTTCTTACTATCGCTAAATCATTTTCAAGATGTTGGGTGGTGTTTTCGGATTTCTTTCGACTCGAATCAAAGCGCAATTTCGCAGGGCGCAGTGCAATTTTCCGCTGCATGGCGACCAGAGACTTCAGGTGCTTTTGACTTCTGCATTTTCCGGCTTTTCCTGCAAGCACTTGGCTATAAATAGGACCAACTGGAGACGAACCCAACGGGCAACACTTTTGTTTAACTTTTTGTGGGGGAAAACGGGGAGGAAAGCAGCAGAAATTAGTTCCCAGGCGGCTTTACAGGCTTTCCCAGAGCCAAAGGGTGAGAGGCCACAAGTGTGGAAAAGGCGAAAAATTGGGTGGCGAGGGCGGCTAGTCAATAGGCAACAACATGTGCCCCTGGTCCCACATGTGCTGTGGCAAGTTTGCCGTCTTAATTATTTATACGTAATAAAACTAAGCATAATTTTCCAGCAGCAACTACGCACTGGTGCCTCATTCTAAATTCTATAAATAATTTGAAAAGCAGTTGATATACATAGTTGAATCGCAAAAGGCTCGGAAAGGCTCAAAGCTAAAAGCCGGAAAAACTGAAAACACATTCATACAAGTTGTTGGGAGGGAAAACAGCAAGAGAGAGCAAACACGAGAGCGTCGGCAGCGAAAGAGAGTGCTGCCAACGTCGACTGCGACGCCGGCAGCAGCGTCACATGCGGCGTATGCGTAATTTTGTCAGCCTTATCAGAAAGCCATTGCATGCAAACTTTATTTTAAAGAGCCGGGCCATTTATCGAACTTGCAACGTGTTGTCTCCTGCGGTCCCAGCCACAGCCACCGATTGCCTTGCCCCTTCCCCTTCCCCTTTGGTTACCCCCTTTTGTTATCCCCTGGCCTCCACACTTTCAGCCATCGCTGCCACAAGAGTCGCGTTGTTTGCACGCCGACTGGCCAAAGCCCGCCAATTGTTTATTCAAGCAGCATCGCAGCATCCAGCTCATGTTGCCCATGTGCACTTGAACTGCCTTCGTCCGATCTCCTCCTTCCTCAGCTCCGCTTTGCCGGAATGCCGATTGCCTGTGCCTGTGCATTCATCTGGCCGGCGATGTGTTTGTCTGGCCACTTTTTTCCGTCTCCGGAGCCGGCCTCCACCTAGAACACTGAGAAAAATGGCATCGAAAAGTTAAAAGCATCCTATTTTAAAATTTTTATAAATAAAACTTTTTTATGAGCCAAATTTAAACTGGGCTTTAACTATAAAATAATTTAATGATATTATTTAGACTTAAATTTTAAGGAAACTCAAAAAATATTTTCAAAAAAATTCCTAAAACAAGTGTATCATGTGAAAAAAACATCATCATATTTTTCTCCGTGTAAAGTGCGCTCATTGCAGTTGCTATCGCCGCAGTTTGTTGTTGTCGCCGGGCTTAAGCGCCTCTTAGCGGCAGTGAATCAGTGGCCAAACATGTAATCTGTTTAATGGCCAACTGACCGTGCATCGGGCCAACTGGTCCTTCACGCCCCTGAACCATTTCAGCCGGTCGCGTATACGCACCGTGAGCCGGACAAAGTCTTGGAATTTGCATAGATCTTTTTTCAAATACCTGTGTACCTTTGTTTTGGCGGCTCTATAAAATACCCACCTGTTGAGTATGGCAAAACCGAAAAAAAACAGCGCGAATACCACTTGGACATTTGGGGCCAAACAAAAAACGTGAAAAATCGTTAAACAAAATAACCGCAACAAAAAACAAAGTAATACTGAAAGCCAGCGCAAACTTGTTCAACTGCGTCGAAACTGATTTGCATAAACCGCTAAAACGTAAGCTGAAACAAATAAACATTTGCCATATCTCTGAGTAAACAACAATCAATAGAATATCATTGCATACAGTCTTGGTGAATTTGATTTTTCAATTAGTCTCGGGGCCAAGATGACTTCTTAAAACCCTTAATCTAAATCTCCGATCTCGACACTTTAGGAGATTTTTATTACACTAGCGAAACCTGGTCAACAAGCTTTATCGGGTCTTTTGATTCGCGTTCTTGCCTCGTTTTAAACAGCTCCAGAATAAATGACCCAAAAATTCCATATCCGAACCAAAACATGGCTAATTTACATAAGTAACGATGTGAGTCGCCTTGACTTGTTATATTCCTAGCATTTTCTGATATAAAATCATTTTTTAAATCATTTGCATATTAACAAATAGATAACACTCTGATTGCACCTTATAAGCACTATCATTTTCGCTTGAAATCCTGGTAAACCAAATTTAATAGAGTGGCTGCCCCAGTCGCCGGCAAAAAAAATGCTCATTGTTAAATAAATGAATTCTAAACGGATAATGACCAATAAAACTTCACCAATATTTTCTTGGAAACGACTAAACCTGCTCGCCAATTTTAATACCCAAGTTTATTATTTCCAGACCGTTTATAGATCAAATATAAAAGCGCCTAATAAGTGTTAATAAGGTTGATGCTTCTACTATAGTTAAGCATTTAACTTGATTCGCATCGATTGGGATAATCCTATTCGTTTTCCCTAATTAGGTAATGATTTGCATTTTGGATTTATTACGTGAAATCGAAAATGTCCCTGTTTATACGAACCGGTCCTCAACTTATAGTTGTTTTTTTAAATCGTGAAATTTCTTATGAATATATCTTAAGATTTAATTAAATTATTTCAATTATTACAAATATTTAAGATGATACATGTTCGAATTCAATATTTTGGGTATTCCACTCCACTTTATTTCATATAAAGCAACAACAACAACACTAATAATTTAGGATTATTCTACTAATTTTAATGAATATGTATGGTGGTATATCCATAGCTAAAAAATGTAAATTTTGAATTAAGGCGCCATTTATTCTTCCTGGTCTCTCCAATCTCTCCCTTATTTGTTTGGTCTGGTAGCACCAATCTCTCTCTCTTTATTCTGATCCTTTATCGCAGGCTTCTTTCTCATTCTCTCTCGATTGGTACACGAATAGGGTCTGGCATCGCCCTCGATCTTAAATTCAATCTGGCAACGCCCTCAATTGTCCTAAACGATTTCGCTCCGCTTTGTTCAAATATTTAAATTATTTTAGAAATTTTTGTTAAGCAAAAACATTATTTGAATAATTGTGAATAAAAAATACTTACAAAAATACCACAAGATATCACCACAGTGCACAGTGCACAGTGAGATAACATAGCATAGCATTTAACAGGGCGATTTGTATGCGGTTAACAGAGGGTAAGAGAGTCTAAGAGAGCGAGAAAATTGAGCATAACATTTTTGTGGAGGACGTTTATAAACGATAACATTTTTGTGGAGGACGTTTATAAACGAATGAAGCTCAACGTGGAAAAGCATTTTAGCAGGCAAATTATGTCAATAATTTAGCATATTGAGCAGATGCTGGAATAAAAAAACTAAAACCACCGGATGGTGGGGAAAAAAACAAAGAAGAACCCCTCTGAAAAATTCAAAAATTATTTTAAGTTTTTTATTTTCTATAAAACTATATTTAGTTTAAAATTATAATCACCACTCATAGATGGCGCTCGAAAGGGAATTTTTGCAGTCTTAGCCACCTATCGGCAGTAAACGAAACTACTTGTTAAATATAAGACTCCGTCGACGGCGCTGTAAAATCAGTTTTTCGCGCAAATTACCATTAGATGGAGCTACAAAACAAAATTTTTAGCGGAATTTGCCCAAAGATGGTGCCACTGAGTTTAACACGTCCATCTATCGGTACTTTTAAGGTTTTTTTTTTTAAAACCAAAAAAGTGTACTTTTAATAAATTTTTTAATTCTTTCTCTTGGAAGCCAATTTAAAAAATCCGGGAAGGCCTTATGGACTTTAAGTCCATGGGAAAAACATTGGATGCAAGATTAAAGAAATTAGTTCACCAGCGAGGAGCATCCAATGATAATTAGAGCATTTATTTTAGCTGCAATGTTAGAAAAAGCGTATTTTCTTCTAGCTTCTCAAAAAGCTCAAGAATTAAGTAAATTTTAATAACATTTTTTAAATTCTAGAAATTTTGATAAACTAGATTTAAGAAAATTCAAATACTTTGTTGAACACCGGAAAAAAATTAAAATGGATCAAGATGCCATTCTAAGAATGAAGGAGAAAATGAAAACTTAAAATTACAAAGGAATGCTCGAAATTTTGACTGTTCATCACAATAGTTAAATTTTTAAACAATAAATATTTTAAAACCCGATAATCGGGTTATTGTCTCTCTCGATAGGTAACCTCACATAGTGTGACAAGGCTATTATAGTAAAACTCAATAAGAACCAGTTCAAAAGACCAGAACCACTAGCTCGCCATCCCTGGATGTCAAAGTTTACCAGAAGTCCGAACGCAATTGTTTATTAATTTACAGAAATACCCGTCGGGTAAAAAACAACGATGAACAACAAGTGCTAAGCAATTGCTATCGTAAGCATATAGCAGAACTCGTTGCCATGACAATGGAAAACCTAAAGCGATAGTGAATTAGGAAAACAGAAAAAAGGTGATAAAGGTGTGATTATCTCGGTGAAGATAAAGCAGATAGTAGCTAACTGATATATTTTCGAGAAAAACCTTTAGAAAAGTGTTCAAGCCGTGGGAAACTACACTTTTGGTGCTCCCAGAGGCGTTGTGGCGTCACTAAAGACATCGTATGATGTTTCGGCTTTCTGATTGGTTGAAAGCGCTTACGCATGCTTTCCCGGTCGCGTCTGTGTGTGTAGTGTACAGTGGGTCGAAATATGTGTAAAAGCTGCAAGGATTTTGAAATATTTGGATGCACTGATATTTTTTTCATGTCATCCAATTACCCATTTTTATTAACGTTTTCGATATTGGTTTTTAATATGTTATTAAAATTACAAGTCTGTTGATTACGAATTAACGTAAATAAATGATTTATTTAAGAGCTTACTTTTAATTATATAATAATTGTAAAATTGCAATAATTGTAAAAGAAAACTTTCAAGCTATACAATTGTAACAGCTTTTTTACTTCGAAAATCGCCTTTGTCCCACTGTAGTTTTCGCTGTGTAATTGCGCCGCTCAGAAATTTAATAAACAATCCCCATATGTACATATCTACGTACGTGGACCGCCAGTACTTAATTGCAAAACGTTCTTCTTGCTTTCATCAGCAGCATAAGCGATGGACGCGAATCCGATCAACTTCATGACCGATCCGCTGGACGAGTCCATGGATTTGTTCAAGGCGGAGGACGCCTTCGACATGATCAATGAGGTGCTGCACTCGGACATGCTGGACAGCTTCCTCAACGACATGGACCTGGAGCCGGCGCAGATGTACAACATTCTGCAGATGGACGAACCTCGGACACATCCACAGACGCCGTCCGTGGAGCAACAACCACAACCGCACGTGAAAAGCGAGCACTCCTCGCCAGTGCACATTAAGGAGGAGCTGCAGCAGCAGCAGCATTCGCCCCTGCTCGTCTACAAGCCGGATCCCCTAATGGCCTCCAACTACAATCTCCCCCAGCAACAGCAGCCGGCGATCATGAAGGCCGCCCAGCCGACCGCCACCATTCACCACATGGATGCCCAAAGGTTGCCGCCAAACGCTTCGGTTTATTCCCCAGCTTTGGGCAGTAGCTTTGTCCACCAGTCCATTTCCCCGCCCACGCCGCCGGCAGAGTTGTCGCCCCAAAATGTGAACGTCATGCAACCGATTGCTGCAGCTGCCCCTCCTGTGGCCCTGCAGTCGCATCCGCAATCCTTCATCATGTACACCCAGCCCATGGCCACGAGCCCGGGACTGATGACTCCTGCTGCAACCATGCCCGTGGTGTTGGAATCCACGACGACGTCTACTGTGGCCAGTCCAAAGACGTCGCCACCTGTGGCTCCACCGACAAGCAGCAGTGGCAACCGGGCCAGCAAGGTGCGAGTGGCACCTCTGGCACCATCTCCCTCCGCAATGGAGGTCCAGGGCAAGGTGCCCATCAACCGGGTGCAGCCCAAGGTGAAGGAGGTGAAGCGCTCGGCGCACAATGCCATCGAGCGACGCTACCGTACCTCCATCAACGACAAGATCAATGAGCTGAAGAACTTGGTGGTGGGCGAACAGGCCAAGCTGAACAAATCTGCAGTGCTGCGGAAGTCCATAGACAAGATCCGGGATCTGCAACGACAGACGCACGATCTGAAGGCCGAACTGCAGCGGCTCCAGCGAGAGCTGATGGCCCGCGACGGTTCCAAGGTGAAGGATCTGCTGCAGCTGGGCTCCCGGCCGGGACGAGCGTCCAAGAAGCGTCGCGAGAGCTCGCTAACCTCCACCACGGATGCCGGACTAACACCGCCGCGCAGCGATGTATCGGATCCATCGCTCTCGCCCATGCACTATGACATCTCGTTGCCGCCGTCGCCCTATGGCGGATCCACCGCCAGTTGCAGTAGCGGCAGCAGCAGCAATGACGATGTGTTGGTGGTGCCCAGCTCCATGCGTGGAATGGCCACCCACTCTAGGCTGGGGCTCTGCATGTTTATGTTTGCTATCCTAGCCGTCAATCCCTTCAAGACGTTCCTCCAGCGCGGCCAGTATGGCAGTAATGACGATATCGGTGAACTCAGCGGTCAAAGACGCATTCTCTCTTACGACGCGGATGGGGGTAAGTTTGGCATCCATTCATTCTGCTGAGCACTACTAATTTGCATTATTTGATTCAGGTGATGGTTTTGGCTGGCAACAAAGTACTTGGATATGGCTTTTGAACTTGACACTGATGCTCGGATGCCTGGTGAAGCTGCTGGTGTACGGAGATCCGCAGCTCGATGCACAGACGGACGCCTACTGGCAGCACAAGCAGCGGGCTGACAACCACTTTGCCCAGGGACAGTCTGCTCAGGCCTACGCCGGCTACCTCAACTGTTTGCATATGTTTGGACTAAGTCTGCCGGCGACACGCTTGGAGTGCTATCTGCAGACCACTTGGCAGTTCCTACGGTTCCTCTTTCATCGGCTCTGGCTGGGCCGGGTGTTGTCACGGCGGACTGGAGGGCTGTTCAGCAATGCCACCAGCCGGAAACAGGCGCTGGCTTCGGCACGCGAGCTGGCGCTGCTCTTCAACCGACTGAACCAACTGCAGCTGACCGGAAACGGAAGCCGCGGAGATGGAAACGGTATTATGATGGCCCTGTTCGCTAGCAACATGGCTGAAGTGGCCCACAACCTGCTGACTCCGCGCGAGACCATCTGCATCCACGTCATGACGGCGCTACGAATGAAGCGTAGTGCTCCCAAGTGGCTGCAGCAGCTTTTCGCTCGCTACTACATGAGCCGGGCCCGCCAAGAGTGCGGCCGCACACGGGCAGCCGAGCAAACGCAGGAGTTGCGGTGGGCTTTCAGCGCCTACGGATATCGCTACTGCAGTACGCACGTCTTTAGCTACGATCTGAAGGACTCCGGCGAGCAGGATGGCTTCTTCACACGCCTAAGGAATCCGTGTGATCCCACGGCCCACGTCATAAAGGTGTGTTGGCCTCAACTACGTTATATTTACTATATTCCAAACTATCTCGTGTTTCTTATTCCGCAGCAATACCGTGAACATCTGCTATTCAAGGCCATTCAGTGTTTAGTGGGCGCGGGCCACAAGTCGGCTGGTCTTCCCACATCTTCAGCGGTCGGAGAGACGGATCAACTGCAGCAGCAGCAACACAGCGGGACTATTGTCAGCAATGTTCTTAAGTACACCTCGCTCTTGAGGGACACACTGTGGGCCGATGAGGATGAGCGCGATACGAATGTGGTGTGGTGGGCAAATATCCTGGAGATCGCAGTGCACTGGCTCCTTGGTGAAGACACGCTGGCAGAGCAGTTGTACGACAGCATCAAGCAAATGCCTGCACAGCTTGAGCAATGCGGCGAAAACGATCATCTGCCCAGGGCACTGCATTCCGTTCTTCGAGCCAAGATGATACTACTAATGTGAGAAAAAAAACCAATGCCAAAAAAGTAAAAGTAAGACTAAGGATTGTAAATATTTGCAGGAACAACGGGAACGCTCTGGACAAAAGCCTAAAGCAATCGGTCAACGTCTTGTGCGACGAGTCCAGTGTACAACTGCAAGAATGTCTGACTGTCAATAGGATCACCAATGCTAAGGGCATAAAGCTGGTAAGAAAGTCTGCACCCCGATCAGGCAGCCAATGGTGACCGAATGCCAGTAGACTCTACATCCAGAGATGACACAAAGGTGCATTGTAGTCGCATTGTCTGTCCCACTTGCTTCAGGCAATACAACTTCAGTGCAAGCTCTGTGCATTTCACAAACAACGCCGACTGTCCCTGGCAAAAGTCACCAAGTTGCAGAGGCATACCTAAATTAATTTTGTTCATTCTTGCAGCTTTTCCAATTGCTCACCTGCGATTGGCTGCTGGAGACTCGGACATCTTTGTGGGAACTTGAGCACATGAATATGGAAGATGATGGTTTCTACCAAGTGCCCGGTGAAGTACTCGAGAAGTTCCAGACGGATTTGAATTCGTTGCGCAGCATTGTGGAAAACATACCGGTATATTTTTGTCACTGCATTTCCTTTACAATTAAATTAATATTCACGTGCAATAACTTAAACTTTGCTCATTTTACAGAACGCCCAATCAAGGATATATTTGTACGAAGCTGTTTGTCGCTTGATGGCTGGAGCCTCACCTTGTCCAACGCAACAGCTTTTGGATAGAAGTCTGCGATCGCGGTATGCCCATTCGTCCATCTTCTGCGGCAGCAAGGATCGGCGGCACCAGAATTTCGAGGGAGGAGAGAGGGAGCGCTCTATGGCCATGTACGTTGCTTGCAAGTATCTGCCGCCCGCGCTGCTCAGCTCCCCGGGTGAACGTGCTGGCATGTTGGCCGAGGCCGCCAAGACGCTGGAAAAGGTGGGAGATAAGCGGAAACTGAAAGAATGCTACCAGCTGATGAAGTCACTGGGCAACGGCATAAGCAGCGTTAAAGCTTAAGTAGTCGTGGACGGTATAACCATAAGTAAATAGATCCTGGGATGGAATTTGAAGCAAATTGCCCTAATTGCTCTCCCACGGAAGGGGAACTTTCTAGGCCTCTTTAATTTACGCTTTTCCTCTAATTTCCCGCCCCATCATGCTTAGATTGTAATTCAAAACTAATTTAGTATGGAAATTAGTATTTGTTTAATATTTACCGTAAAGGTTAAACATATTTATAACAATAAATATTTTAACAGAATCACAATGTGTTTTACTGGCTGTGCATGCACTTAATTTGTTATATGGTAAATGTATGGAAGCCCTACTATTATCGTGCGCTTTTTCTTAATAAAATGGATTATTCATCGACCTGTCGACTCATTTTGCGTCAGCGGAGGGTCCGTTTAGTAATAAAACATTATCGTCAGGTACTTTATAACAAAGAAGATTTTAAAATTGTATTATATTATTTAAGTAAACTGGCACATCGTAGTAAATGTTAATTATACTGAAACAGACAAACAACATTGCGTTAAAATGACCAAATTATGGATGGAGCCTAATTACTGGAGTACTATTCTAAATTTTCTTGGCAAGTTTTGATATTTTAAACCATGATAAAAGTTTTAATAATTATAATTAGCTCAGCATTATTTTACGGACTCGCATGCCACTTGTATTTTGTGGCATCCTGCGTTTGATTTTCGTCTGGAAACGGTTGAACCGCTTCCATTAATCATCTTAGACTCACAGAAATGGTTAAACCATTCTGATGGCAAAGATGTTTACGATTATAAGATAAAGCGAGATGAGTTTGAGGAGAGGGGAATAGAATACAACGACTGGATTCTATGGCTGACTGTTGCCATAGAAATGTCACACTGTGAGGTGAGTTTTTAGGTAAAATAAAATTAGCCAAAGATGGTATCGCATTTGGAGTGGGTGTCGGGCTGACAGTGATGACAGGTGGCTCTATCAAAGGAGACTCGCAAGTGGTCATGATCTCTAAAAAGATTTTTCAACTAATTGTTTTTATAATTATAGAATATCCAATATTATGTATACAAATGTAATACCTTTTCTTGAGTATCCGGTAATACGAGGAAGTCAAGGGTAAGAAGGAGTTTACTCTCTGGATCCGTTCGTATGCCCGGCACTTTTGTCAGAAATGTATTTACATCACTGACAGGCATCTTCCAACGTTTGCCCAATTTTAGGTGATTAAGCTTATCACATTTTTGTATTAAAGTTAAGAGTTGACGACTTGCGTTAGCCGGTGAGTCAATGCAATCCAGAGCCAAGCACTCGAGATCTGTTAACTGATCCAATTGATCAACCGATTGAGCTGGCCAGTTGTCGCAATCCAGAGCTCTCAGTTGACTCATTGCTAGGATGTGATGCACTTGGTCGCCTCTTACCCGAATTGATATGAGCTGTAGCTTTTGCAGGTTATCAATGTGCCTGGTCACCGACCTAAAGAACTCATTGCTCACTTCCCCTATCCAGCGATTTATCAAACGCAGCGACTGGAGGGTTTTGTATTCGCCCAACTCCCGACAGTTAAGAACACAGTTTTCTAGAGTTAGGTGTTCCAAGTTCGGGAACTTGTCTGCCAACAGGGGCACCTGGTGCGATCTCCTTCGATCCCGTCCGAAGTTCAAGAACAGTCGCCTCAGGCTGACCTTATTTTCAAACATCTGCTGGAAGGCGGGATCACTAAGGTTTGGATCGATTCCATCCAAGTCCAAGATCTGAAGCTTGGTGAAATGCCTCAATTGATCTACTGAAAAGATAACTCAAACGTACATTTTAGTAGAGTAAAGGAAAATAAGCAAAAAGTCTTAAGGCGACAAGTTTTAATAGTTTTGGATATTTCATTCAAATAAAAAAAATAATATTGTTTAGAAACTTGTGAGATTGCCTGAGGAAGCTTCGCAAATATACTTACGCTGTGCAGATCTGGAATCGATCAGTGTGAGATCGGTCAGATTGGGGAGCTCCAGGAGAAGCCTCATGATGTGGCCCCTGTCCCCCGTTTCCGGCGGCGTCTCTGTGTCGGCGTGTATAAATATAATTACAGCCTGCCTTAGATTGGGGCAGTGGCGTCCGAGGAGGTCCAGGAAGGAGTAGGAAAAGGGCTCGTCCCAGCGACCGTAGGGCACCTCACACCTGGAGACTTCGGAGCCGCACAGCTGCAGCAGGAACTCCCAGTCCCGAAGGGATTTAAGAATTCGCACATTGATTTTTCCGTAGCGCGTTCGCACCAAGTCCGTCAGGACTTCCCTCAAAACTGGATGGGCGCGGCCAAGATTTAGTTTATCTTCCAGAGTCAAATATGAAAATATCTCCAAAAAAATATCGTAGTTGAGATCCAGGAAGCCGGGTCCTCCTTTCATATCCTGCTGCTTTCCGCCCAGAAACGCAAAGGGACATCCCAATCCCAGTTTGTCCATTGTGCTTTAGTTTCTTTCTAATCGGCTAAATATTTTCCGTATAATTCACATAGGTTATTTTATAATAATATTTATTTTAATAAAGCTTTTTATCAGCTGTGTTGCTATCGATATATATCGATATAGTAAAAATCGTGGTATCGATAACAACGGAGCAGCTGACGAAATACTAATACTGTATTTTCCGGTTATTCCCCTAATTTTAAAAAGCCACACTAACATAACAGAATTAATTATTTTTTGTCACACACACATATTTACAATAGGGCTATGCTATACAAATTTCTATAATACATTATTCATTTTAAGCTATATCTTAACCCGGCTATACTGTGTATACCTAAGCCATTTTTGGGCTTACCATATCACTCATACGCCCTGTTGTCTATTATTACAAAATCATTTTAATTCATGTGAAGTTTTCTTTCCTTACTGATTTTAACATTTCTCTCTTGTTTTTACTTAAGACATTTTTAGTGTTTCAGGAGCAGATTCCCGAGTTCGCCAATGCTTTTTATCATGCCAGTATCTACTCTATTTGGCGATCCCAGCGAAATCGTATTGTTTTTGTGTACACTGAAGAGCTGATGGAAGGAAAAAATAACTATTTGTGTGGATATATATTACAAGGTTGGAAATGTTCAGTAATTCAAATTCAACGACCCTAACATAATAAACTTTTAGATCAGCCTAATATATTATTAGTTACCTCACAATATCTTAATTCGAGCACTTTTGATATTAAAACTAACCGATTTGTGGGACCGCGAAACTTTGATACGAACCCGGCACCTGTTGAATTTGACCTTCTTCAGCGGTACGATGCCGAAAGCGATGAGAATCTCTGGGGTGTTGTGGCGAAGGATGCATTGTCCGTTAAGATGCGAAACCTAATGGGACGCGAGGTAGTCATAGGCATCTTCGACTATAAGCCTTTTATGTTATTGGATTATGTAAGTTAGATGTTTTTGCTAAGACTAAATACAAATAATTTATTTTACTTAATGACCCAGGAAAAAACACCGTTTTATTATGATCGCTCGGAGAACAAAACAGAAGTAACAATCGATGGAACAGACATTCGTCTAATGCTAATTTTTTGCGAGTTGTACAACTGCACCATCCAGGTGGACACATGTTGGTGATGAAATATAGATTATTTTCCCCAATTAAAAACAAATTAAAATCTATCCACAGCGGAAACAACTGACTGGGGTGACATCTATCCCAATGCCTCGGGATATGGTCTCGTGGGGATGGTACTGGATAGACGTAACGACTACGGAGTTGGCGGAATGTATCTATGGTAATTTTCTGGGTTCTTAAAGTTATAATTAAGAGTTCTGGAAAAATGAAATATTTTTTCCTTTACCAGGTACGAGGCATATCAGCTGATGGATATGACCCATTTTCTGGGTCGATCTGGAGTCACTTGTCTGGTTCCCGCTCCACATCGCCTAATCAGCTGGACCCTCCTGCTCCGACCGTTCCAGACAGGCCTCTGGATGTGCGTCATGTTCTGTTTGCTGCTCGAGAGCTTGGCCCTATGTGTGACCCGTCGCTGGGAGCACTCCTCGGATTATTACTCCAATTCCTGGTTAGACAGTCTTCGTTTCGGTTGCATTAGTACACTGAAACTCTTCGTGAGCCAGGGCACCAACTATGTGACTAGTTCTTATGCTCTAAGAACTGTGCTAGTGGCCAGTTATATGATCGACATTATCTTGACCACCGTCTACAGTGGCGGTCTGGCGGCTATCCTCACTTTACCCACTCTGGAGGAGGCGGCTGACTCTCGACAACGCCTCTACGATCATAAGTTGATTTGGACAGGGACTTCGCAGGCCTGGATTACCACCATCGACGAGCGGTCAGCGGACGTAAGTAAAAAAAAGCTGGAAAAAGATTTATATTAAACATATTTTCTTACAGCCAGTTCTCCTTGGATTGATGGAGCATTACCGAGTTTTCGATTCCGCTTCAATATCCGCCTTCTCGCACACGGAGCAAATGGGATTTGTTGTGGAACGGATGCAGTTTGGGCATTTGGGAAACACCGAGCTTATCGCAAACGACGCTTTGAATCGATTGAAGCTCATGGTGGATGACATTTACTTCGCCTTTACAGTGGCTTTTGTGCCTCGGTTGTGGGCCCATTTAAATGCCTATAACGACTTCATCCTGGCTTGGCACTCCTCGGGCTTTGATAAATTCTGGGAGTGGAAGATCGCCGCCGATTACATGAACGCACATCGCCAAAATCGGATTGAGGCCTCTCAGAGACCGAACCTAGATATTGGACCCGTTAAACTGGGCATCGACAACTTCATTGGCTTAATCCTACTTTGGTGCTTCGGCATGATCTGCAGCCTCCTTACATTTGTCATCGAATTGTGGAAAGGTCAGGAACAGTCTGTACTTTAAATGATTTTATTTTCTTCAACATAAAACAATTGTAGAACAAAATAGAGTTCTTTAAAATGAATATTTAAAAATTTATCATCGTTAGCGTAGCTAAATTCTTTTCATTCTTAGCTTTGAGCTCAGTTAACCCAGTATTCGAATCTCGAGAGTACTGAGATCTGGGAATAGAGTATTTTAGCCTAATTATTGCTACTTAAGTGTAGCACCTGATCGGTGACGCGGGTAATTAGTGGATCCAGCTCATTGTCTCCCAATTCCTGGCTCCACAGATCATACAGGGTATCCGTGGCCAGCTTTACGGAGTTGTTGACGGCCGTTGTGTTGAATGTGCGGAGTGTGAGGAAGATGACGGCATCCTCCACGATGGGGCTGTAGGTATCGCAGATAGTGTGCAGAGCACGAGCTCCACTTGGGGCAATCTGTGGATTAAAAAGCTCTTTAGGATATTATTAAACTACATATGGCAGGCACTCACATCATTGAGGTTCACTATTAGAAAAACCTTTCCCTCCTTGACATTTGCCTTGAACCGCTCAATCGCCAAGCCGTAGTCTTTCATATCCGGGCCAAAGTCCTCCTTTTTCATGTGAATCAACTGGCGAGGACTACCTGTTGAAATGGTAGGTGCGAAAAAGTTATTATTTATAATAATTTTTGAAGCTTAATTTAGTAGCTTATTTACCGAAACAGACGGAAGCCTCCACGGCAATTGCATCGATCAATTTCTGAAGCTTAGGATCCTGATGCAGGAACAGGAACACACTGGGGTGCTTGTCTTTCTTGTTTATCAGTCCCTCAACGCCCTTTTGAAGGGCTTTCCAGACTTTCTCCGGCTGTTGGGGCTGATTTTTTCGAAGACTGTTGAAGGCACATTGTTTTTCCCCTTCAACGCTTGATCCCCAAACATAGACGAAAAATAAACCGAAAAGAACACCAGCAAGGGCTAATTTTATGTAGAGTCCGTTCGTTCCTTGGGGCTCGTTGATCGAATGGTGGTGTTCCTGCTTTGAACTCGGTCTGGGAGTTGGAATACTGCTTCTTCTGGACAGATTGCCAGTCTCCTCCTGGGTGTCACTCTCCTCCTGTTCGCCGGCTGAGGAGGTGCCTTCCTCGTAGCTGTTTGCAGACTCCAAAATCAAGGTGTTGTTCTGGTCCACCTCGTCCCTCGATAGGGTAGGAGTCCTTGGCGTTTCGTCGTGCAGCGCTCGCCTCCTTAATTCACTCATTTTCCCAAAATTAAAAAAATAAATAAAATACAATACAAATGGAACAAAGAGAAGCTCAAAATAGGGATGGGATGGCAGAAAATATCGAAAAAACTTTAGTTAATCGATAGAAATACTATTTTAGAAAGGGATAAAAAACATTTAATTTTGAGATCTACATATTTTAAAAAATTGTATTGTTTTATATCCAAGACCCTGGGATACAATAATAAATACAGTATGTACAAAGTATATAAGATTAGCTTAACCGAAGATCCTGCTTAATTTTTCTGTTCCGCCGTTGGCACCGTGTTCAATGTCAGACGACGAAGTCTGCCCAAGACTAGGATTTCGTCTATAGCTTTTTTGGCGTAGAACTTCTGGTCCTCGGTGAGTTTGCGGTATTCTAGACTCCAGGTCTGTGCGTAGATATTGGACTCCTCGGCCCCGCTGACATCAAGCGCTATCTCGGGGATGTCCGGCAGTTTGGCTGGAGCTGGAACTAGGTTAGAGTCTCCGACACTGCCGACTCCGGCCACAAATGCGGCGACATCGGCGACATTGGGCTTCATTTCCATCTCATCCGACATGGACTGCTGATCCTCCTGCTCCTCATTGGCCTCCGGCTCCTCCTTCCTCTCGGTGGATTCCCTTCCAGAATTGTAGCCGTAAAAGGCCTGCTTTTTGAGATACTGCAGGTGGCACCGGTGACGCCTCAGGTTCGTCGTGGACTTGTGGGTGAAGGACATAATGCTTTTGCAGCCAATGCAATATAGTACGTTCTCCAGGAAACTGCCATCGTCCTTCTGGATCTTGCGATACACCCGCCACACAGTGCTGCGGGTGCTTTTGTCATTTACGGCCAGTTTGTAGACGCCAATCTTTATTTTTTCGTGAATATCCTCGGATTTGAGCGGCATCCTGGATTATGTTTTTATTTTGGTTTTACATCCACAATAATTTAGCGATGAGCACAGGTGTCACCCACAACCGATAGTAGGTGCGCGATAGCTACCCGCAGGTGGCAACGCTGACCAGTGCACATTGCGCCGGCAATTTACATATAGCATTTTGTTTTTATTATTTTTAAAAAGTTTTTACTAGTTTCCATAGCCTTTTATTATGGCGGCTTTGTGCTTAGACTTTCTCGGCTTCCAGGTGGGTTTGAACAAATGGATTTATGAGTTTTCAGCTGGCATCCTTCAAGGTTTATTTTTCCTAAACAGGAGGCTCTGAAGAAGATGAGAGATGTTGACGACAAAATCATATATGCACTAAACGCCCTGCCCACGGAGTCGTTCAAGGGTCAGGTGAACAGCGAGAGCACCTGTCGCGCTCTGTACTCCAAGCTCCAGCAGTCGCACCTGTCCAGGGTAACTCCAGATTAAAAATACCACCCACGGATCGCCCGAAACTTAATGCCTCCTTTGCAGCAAGATAGCATTCGCAGTTGCATAACCATTTCGGCAAACAATCTGAAGCAGCTGAGGGAGAAGCGGGAAGCCCAGCCGGATGATGTGGATACGGACAGCCAGTTCAAGGCGGAGCAGCGCAAGGTAGCCCCCAGGATTCATAGCCCTTAACGGTCCTTCGCTAATGTCCGAAATCCTTTCCAGCTGCGCGTTCTACAGGCCGAGCTCAATGTGGAGGACATCATTAAGGAGCGCACCTACAAGACCTTCAATGAGCGATGCCGATCCTATTTTCACGCTGGCCAGTAGGTGCCATGAATGCAATAACTAGTTTAAGGTGGATTTATTAGTGGTAGACTAAAAGAACTGCCCAACCAGGAGGCATTTACATGCACTCGGTTGTATCACAAGTTATTTACAACAAGTACATGAAGACTACACTCAACATAAATCCTTTTTATTCGTCATTGGGCAGGTTGTAGGTGGCATGAACCGATCGGATGGAAACGCCTTTCAGGGTCGCCAAGGCTACCAGGACAAGTTGAGTGGCATCCTTCAGGTCGTTGTACTCGTGCATCAGCTCTATGATCTTCTTTTTATCGGAATCCGAGGTCTCCTTGGGCTTATTGTCCTTTTTGCGGGGCTTTTTCTTAGAATTCTTCTCCTTCATATTTAAATGAATTGCAATTGGATTGGAATGACTGCTATCGGTGGATATGGCTATCGATAACGCATCAGCTGTGTGCACTGCACTCCGGACAGTCTGGCAACTGCGTTCCTCAAAACGTGTAAATTTCTCAGTCTCTTTGCATGATTAAAACGCGGAAAGGATTTTTTGGAACAGGTAAGTTGTACTCCACTTCCGTGGCGGCGGGGCTATTTATCCGGGAGTTGTGGTGGCCCCGGGAAGGGCGTATCCGAGAACTGGAGGAATTGCTAATGCTGACCTAAGCCCGCACCCATACACACGCACGCAAACCAGCCGTGTGCACACACAATGAAATGTGAAAGTGTTGTGATTGTGCATTTTGCCAGGAAAACTGAATAGTTCATTAAATTTTATAAGTAAAATACTGGCCAAGCTCCGTAATCTTTCCTAGAGATGTAGGATTACCTAAGCGCAGGCGCTAAGCGAATGTTCAGTTTTGGATTGGATGAGAATATCGGAGAAAACCCAGTCATGATTTTTCACTTTCCACCGAATTTTTCTCACTCCATAAAGACCAATAGCCATGGTTTTTGTTATTAACTTATTTCTCATATTAACAACTTATATTCCGGAGTATTATCAGATTTGGAATTGCCAAGAGCAACAAGGTTTTCGAAGACATCGAGAGAAGTCCAAATTTTTTAGAAAAACAAGCCTTGAAATTAACTTTTTTCTCATATTAACAACTTATATTCCGGGGTATTATCAGATTTGGAATTGCCAAGAGCAACAAGGTTTTCGAAGACATCGAGAGAAGTCCAAATTTTTTAGAAAAACAAGCCTTGAAATTTCATTCTAGCTATTATCAATCATAAGTTAAATTTATTGGTTTGTGAACAATTTTCAGCTTTCAAAGTGCTAAGACGACGACATGTCCGCCACCCACAAACAGCGCTATAAAAATGCCGCCTTGGACTCCACAGAGATGCGGCGACGTCGCGAGGAAGTGGGCATCCAGTTGCGGAAGAACAAACGCGAGCAGCAGCTCTTCAAGCGGCGCAATGTGGTCCTGGAGCCGGCCACCTCCTCGACATCAGCCGGAATGGAGAGCAGCACCAGCAACGAGCTGCAGGTGGGTCCTTAGCCATTCTTAATCCTAGCATATTATGATCTTTTAAATCTCTTCCCAGACTGCCGACATGCACATGGCTGACAGCAGTACTGGACCAACGCATTTCCCGGGCGGACAGAACGACACAGCGACCGGAACCGGACCGCAGCTATCCGTAATCAACGAGGAAATGATCCAGATGCTTTACAGTGGACACGAGAGCGACCAACTAGAGGCCACGCAAAAGTTCCGAAAACTGCTGTCCCGCGATCCCAATCCACCCATCGAGGAGGTCATCCAGAAGGGGATTGTGCCGGAGTTTGTCAACTTTCTGCGGAACAGCTCGAACGCCACGCTGCAGTTTGAGGCCGCCTGGACGCTGACAAACATTGCCTCTGGCACCTCACACCAGACCAAGATCGTAATCGAGGCCGGGGCAGTGCCCATTTTCATTGAGTTGCTCTCCAGTCCCCATGATGATGTGCAGGAGCAGGCTGTTTGGGCCCTGGGTAATATAGCCGGCGACTCGCCCATGTGCCGGGACCATCTGCTAGGCTGCGGCATTCTAATGCCCCTTCTGCAGTGAGTAATGCCTGAGTTTTGCACCTACATTTTTGTGACATTTTGTTGCACTTTTTGCAGCGTCTTAAGCACCTCGGAGCGCATTACTATGATACGTAATGCCGTGTGGACGCTTTCAAATCTCTGCCGCGGAAAGAACCCACCCGCGGACTTTGCCAAAATTGTCCATGGACTGCCCATACTGGCACAGTTACTGGACTACACTGATGCGGACGTGCTTAGCGATACTTGCTGGGCTATTAGCTACCTGTCGGATGGACCCAACGATAAAATTCAGGCTGTAATTGATGCGGGCGTTTGTCGTCGCTTGGTGGAGCTGCTACTGTAAGTAGTCCTGGCAATGCATTGAAAGTTACCCGAATACCTTATACATTTTTGCTTACAGACATCCCCAGCACAACGTAAGCACAGCCGCCCTGCGGGCTGTGGGCAACATTGTGACCGGCGACGATCAGCAGACCCAGGTGATACTGGGATTTAACGCCTTGCCCTGCATTAGCCACCTGCTGCGCTCGTCGGCGGAAACGATTAAGAAGGAATCCTGCTGGACAATCTCGAATATTGCAGCTGGTAATCGGGAGCAGATTCAGGCCATCATAAATGCCAACATATTCCCGCAGCTGATGATTATCATGCAGACGGCCGAATTCAAAACGCGAAAGGAGGCGGCTTGGGCCATTACCAATGCCACCAGTAGCGGAACCTCCGAGCAGATTAACTACTTGGTTAAGGTGGGCTGCGTGCCCCCAATGTGCGATTTCCTTACCGTCGTCGATTCGGACATTGTCCAGGTGGCATTGAATGCATTAGAAAACATCTTAAAGGCGGGTGAAAAGTTTCAGGTGCGACCAAATCCCTATGCCATTACCATTGAGGAATGCGGAGGTAAGTGAATTTATTATAGGGGTTGATATCGATTTTAAAATCAAAATCCCTCCTCTAGGTCTGGATAAGATCGAGTATCTGCAGGCTCACGAAAACCGCGACATCTACCACAAATCGTTTTACATTATTGAACAATACTTTGGCAACGAGGAGGAGGACAGCCGGGTTGCCCCCGTGGCGGGCACTCAACAGTTCGAGTTTGATCCGGACAACATGCCCAGCACAGGCTTTAACTTTTAGCACCATAACAGGCAGGACACTATCAACAAAATGCGAATCCTTCTAAACTCCTGAACACACAACACACACTGCAGGAAGCGCAGCCTTGCCTGCCAGGATTTAAACGGAGGCCAGAGCACGGGCACGAAACATAGGCCGCAGGAGAAGGCAACCAATGCCTAAGTGCAGTCACTACTAGCATTTAAGTAAAGTTGGTCATTCAGTCGGCTCGCTATCGTTTTTTTTCACACATACTCGTCTGCATATATTTTCTGCGGTTAAAACTATTATTTTCGAAGTGGTCCAGGACCAAAATCATGACCTTACTCGAGCATTTCTCCAGCTGGCGAGATCGCTTTCACCTAGTTCGTATATACTAATTTAATATGTTATACAACCCATTGTATATGTTTTTGCTTTCCTCAGATTGAGTTTGTAAATATTTTTCATTAAGCCCAATTACGTTGAGACCTTGACATGGTGTTGTTGTACATTCATACAAACAAACGATATTGATAACGAATAACTTAAAATGTTTTTATTTGATTCTGTTACGCAAATGGCCGAATGTAAATTTGATTAAATTATAAAACATTGTAACTTAATTTAGAGGACACATCAATAAAGAACAACTAGACCACAACTATTCAGGAAACCATAAATAGTCATAAACATTTTTTCGAACCGAATCTAAAAATTTATTTTCGAAATCTCTTATAATTTGTTTCTAACATTACCATAGTAAAGTTAATTTTCGGAATCCTTGAAACAAATCTTAGGGTAATGGATATAGCTCAAGTCTCTCGGTCATTAACTAAACACCGATATATATATAATAATTCTGGACACCGTAGAACCGAGTGATGCATTTAGATGCGATTTACGAACTGCACCTTGTAAGGTTTTGGAGTGAGCGTGATTCCGGGGAGAAGTACCATCGATGGAGTCTCGCCTGCGGGCAGGACGATCCTAAAATGCTGCACGATCCGCACCAGGAACGAGAAAATGCAAGCACGGGCTAGAGCATCGCCCAAGCAACGGCGTCTGCCCAGACCGAAGGGCATAAAGTATTCGTCCTTGAAGCACTTGCCAGCTGGATCGATAAACCTCTCCGGACGGAACTCCAATGGGTCCTTCCAATGCTCCTTATCCAAATGCACGGAACGCAGGCTGATCAGAATGGTGGCATTCTGGGGAATGTCGTAGCCACCCAGCTTGGTTGCCCACAAAGCTCTCCGGGGACCTGTGATCGGTGTGATGTGAAAGAAACGCTGCACTTCCATGATGAAGGCATCCATGTAGTCAAAAGACTCTCGCCGGCTTAAGTGCGGAAATGCATCCGAATTGGCTGCAGCCACACTGGCGGTCACCTCGGCGAACAGCTTCTCTTGGACATCGGGTCGCATGGCCAGCACCATGAGGGCCAGATTGATTGTATTACTGGTGGTCTGGGAACCTGCAATAAAAAAATCCAGGATGGTCATTACCAGCTGCGTCTCGTTGAAGCTGCTGCTCTCGCCGCCAGCACTTCGATCCTTCATCTCTTGGAGGTAGGCAAAAACAAGATCGCTCTCCGCCTGCGACGGATCCTTTGCCAGCTGCTGTCGGTGCTCCTCGATGGTGTCCATAAAGAAGCCGTACAGCTCCGTATTCAGTTGCTGGATGAGATTGTAGCCCGTGCGATCGGGAGCGACGTGTCGCAACCATGGAAACTGGGCGAGTAGGCCGCCACAGATGTCAAAGAGTTTGGAGCGCCGGTTCATCAGGTCGAGCAGCCGACGCAGCGTCCCATTCTCCTCGCTGGCGATCCTCTTCCCGGCTATCAGACACCACAGCACATTGAGCACACTCTGGGCCAGCCAGGTGACCGGCTCGATCGGCTGCTCCTCCGTGCGTTCCAATTGGCCCAGCAGCTCCTCCGCCTCATGTTCGATGTGAAGCTCCATCTGACTGCGACCGTAGCCCACGTGGCGCATCTGCTTCATGGCGAAGTGACGGTGTTCGTACCAAAGTTGGCCATCCGTGAAGGTTATTCCCTTCCGGGTTCCCATGGTCCGGAGACGCAGAAAGAAGTTATCGGGCCGTCCCTCGAACACCTCCTGCAGCTGCACCTCCTTGACCATCTTATGTCCGAGAGCAACCACCACATACTCGCTGCCCAGTTTCAGACCTACCAGGTCACTTCGGAAGTACTTCGCCCAACGCTCGAACAGGATATGCTGGCCGCCAAGGGCACGGGCCTCCTTGCGGAACTGCCGGGAAAATTGGGGTATTAATAGTGCTCAAATGTACATACGTACATACATATGTTTGTAGGAACGATCTTAATCTGGTTCTACTATCTTCCATTTGTATTAACTAATCCTAATTTTCACTTTTTTCATGATACTAATGATAATGTATTTACATACCTGTAATGTGTTTCCCAGCCATGGCAGAAATCGAGGTCCTGTTTTGATAAAAAATTTAAAAATAAATTTATTTAAATATAATTAATACAAATTTCTGAAATATAACTTGATAATTAACTCCGTTGGTAATTGGGTTTCAAAAGACATAAAACTGAAAATTGAACTTAGTTGTTTATACCGACTGCTAATCTTATCGCCGACACAGAAATCTGTTAGATGGTAAATCATCGAATCGAAAGTGAAAACTCTATCTTGAAATCAAACCCCTTAGTTATTAACATTAAGTATCAATACGCCACATGTGCGTCGATCTCGTAACTTCACTGTAATTTCACAACGAACATATTTACCATTTTAAAGATTTATTCATAGATAAATAAAAAAGTTTTTTTCTGAGTCATGAAAATTCCCTTAGAAGTGGTTTTCTAATAAAACTCAATTTAAATTGCAATCTACAAATAATAAAAATATGCCTATATACAGAAATAAGTGCAATTGCACCTATGTATAATCCCAATCCTAATGCAAATAAACTGAATTTTTAAGTAGAATAAATTAGCCTGACCCTTGTTATTAGGAAATGCAGACCAGTTAGGCCAGGTGTCAGAAATATGTGACGATTTTATCAATGCGATTTATTGGCATTCGAGACGTGTGCCGTCTGGTTGTCCGCCGATGTCTCTGATCACCATTAAAAGTTGCTAATGAGCTGACCAAATAGTCGTGGGGCAGGTCGAGCCTATAGAAATCCATATATATGATTCCAAGATAATATATGTACGTTAGATCATTAATTATTAGAATTTATTCCTTTAGTTCTGATTACTTTAAAATAAGAAAACTGTACCGCAGATAACAAAATTGGGTTAAGTAATTCTCAGAAGTTCGATATTCCTGGCTCCATAAGCAAATATTCGCTAAGTAATTCTAAGGAAATTCGAAGCTCCTTATCTACATACATACCGAGACTCGAATTTCCCTAAGAGAACGGAAACATGGTCTTACCTGGGGGAAAATTCTTGGGACGCCGCACCGAACTGATAAGTGAGTAGATCACAAAACCAATTAGAATCGCGCACAAAAATATGAGGGCACTCATTTCAATATATATCTTTAGTGACCACCGAAAACGAAACCGTCGTCCAAGCAAGCCTTTTGTTCAATTACAGGCTATTTAACAGGCAGCCAAATGTCGAAGCGTCCGTACGCCACGCCAGCTCTATGCCAACTAATTCCGAACCCGAATCCAATGAACGTGAGAGGCAGACCCAGACCCAGACAAACCCACGCGCCTGGGCTGCCGCCTTTTCATGTGGGTCTATTGATAGTGCAGGCAAAAAAGAAACAAATGAAACAAAAAACGGGCGAAAAGCCCGTCTCAGTTGATAAACCAAATACACTCATGTCGGTATATGTACTCCACGGTATAAGTAGTTATGTGCTTGGCTAAGAACTATTTGTTGTTTATAATTTACTGCGACCTCTCTTTTTCGACAATTCCGATCGCCAGAGAGCAATGTAGAAAACTTGATTAGCTGAAATTCAGATTGTTCCCACGATCGCGAACTAAAAGTTCGAGTCAATTTTATCTAAGCAAATCTTTTTTCAAAGTTGTCCGTTAGTTTAATTGATGTAGTACAAAAAAGACGAGCTTATCATTAAATATAGTGTCTGTACATCGAGATATAAAATTTCAACCGCCGGCGCCAGCAACTCGATACGGAAGATGATCTTTGGAATGTATACAAACTTTGGATTGTTTTTGTAATATTATAAATAAAATAATCGCTCCCTTGGGGAACGTTCGTATGCCTTATAAGAAGACCGAGTTCTTGGCTATTATGTAATCAATCTCGCTCGTCCAGGGATTTTTAAAGGCTCGCCACTCGCTCTGCAGCTGAACGTAGCTGTTGTCCTTACACCGGAATCGGTAAACTTGCGTGGTGACCTTTTCCGGCACCTGCATCACCATCTTGTGGGACTCCATCAGGGCGGCGATGTCTTCGTTGTGGAAGTACTCGTAGAAACTGGTGCCCAGAATCTCCTGAGGAAGGTAACCGATGACGAGGGTGGCACTTCAGGAAGAAAAGGAAATATACATTTTATTAGAAATGTTTACTTTAAAGGATAAAATAAATCATCTGATGTTAACTGAAAAGCTGATCTAAAATAAATAATTACCTAAGTTACATGACCGAAAGGTAGTTTTAAGAATGGAAGTTACATTTTCTTAACTTCTCAGCATTATTTATTTGAAACAATATATCTTACCGCTGGTCGATAAACAGGAACTTTCCCTCGCCGGAATGTCGTGAAATGAAGAGCACGTGCCGAATGTTCGGGTGATTGTCCAGCGAGGGGGGTAATGTGGAATTGCGTACGTTGGGAGGAATACGACCTATTGCCACCAGGCAGGATAGATTCGTTGTCTGCTCGTCGCTGTCGCCATCCTGATCCTCGTCCTTGATTGGAGTCCAAGATTTAAGGTATCCTGTACATTGGATGACCCGGTATTTGTGACCCGTGCTCAGCCGGGACTTGCGCTTCGTCGAGCTTCGGGAGCTGGATGAAGTGTCGGACTCCTCCTTGATCTGGTTGTTGTTGGCGGCGCGCAGCTTCATGCGGCAGAAGAAGGAGCGCCGGGCACCAGGACACAGGCGGCACAGGCTCTGTGGAACGTCGGTCTTAACGGGCAACATGGCTGTAGGAGGAGATCTTGAAAAACAAATGTCAACTTCCACTTGCTGGTCACTCACTTTTAGCATCGATTAGCCTTTCCCTGGGACACTGCTCCAGTGAGGACAGTTGCTCCTTGACCTTGCCAATATCCTTCGGGTGCAGGACGTCGAACCAGCTCTGTCCCAGCAGATCAGCCTGGGTGCTGTTTAGCACACTGGACACCGAATCGGAGACGTACAAGATGCGTCCCCGGTCACAACCCACAACGAACAGGAATCCCTCCGAGGCTTGCAGGATGATCATCTTGAGCTCCTGGTCGGAGAGAAAGCTCGGCCTGTAGTCGGATCCATTGAACGGATGCAAGCTGCCGCTGCCACGGATTCCTCTTAGATGCTGTACTGCCATCCGGAGAACCGTCAGTTTGTCCAGCTTCCGCTGCATCGCGAAGCACATGGGGATCATGGAGGACAGTTCGTTTATGTACGTGTTCATCTTGTCCCGCCGTCGTTTCTCGATCTCGCTGTGATTCTGCCTAGATTGGAGGAGTACAATTCATTTTTTAGACAAGAATCCATTATATGTAAGTTTTAAAATTCGAATTCCTCACTTGCGATTTTCATCCGAGGTTCTCGCGGACTTTTCCTCGTCGAACGTTTCATCTTCGATCTCCTCTAGATTTTCGCTGAAACGAAATCGAACCAGAATGGATTAAAAACAACCCCGTTATTTGATAAGCCAGTGGGTGGGTTTCCCATGTAACGGGCGTCAACTGTTACTTCCTCTTCCCTTCATACTCACACACTCACCTGGCCAACCTGTGTGTGTGCGTGTTTTTGCGAATTCGTGTTTGTGTGGGTGCCAATACATCTCGTTTTATGTAATGTGTGTAATTTGCAATGCACTTTTCAATGGATCTCACCTAAACTCTTGCACTTCCATCGCCAATCTATAACGGTTCTACACGGCGAATTTAGTTCTTTTTGATGAAGACCCTTCGGTTTGTTTACTAACATTAACGATGCTGGCGCCCAGATAAAAACATTCAAAACGAAAGTATGCGCCGCTTTTCCTGCATTTTCCAGCTTCGAAGCAGTGTTGCCAGATGAAAATGTAGCTTTCCCCCTAAAAAATCTCAAACAGGCGATATTTCCCCTTAAAAAATCCAGTTTTCCCCCTAAATTCAAAAATTCAGTTAAGTTCGAAAATATACAATAAAATAAGAAATAAATCAATATATGACGTTGTAGAAATGTTAAGATTGGAAAAATCCGTCCGTCTGTCCGTCTGTTTTAAAGCTACTTTCCCAAAAGTCTTCTTTCTGTTGCAGGTAGTACATATGTCGCAGAGAGCCGGATCGGACCACTATATCTTAAGGCTCCCATAGGAATAATCAAACAAATATAAGAAAATTCATTGTAACTTTGTAGGAAGTAGGTGTTTTGATTTTTGACAACTTAAAAACATCGACGAAAAAAGAGTACTAATCAAAGAAAAAATACAACCAATTGAGCAGAATTACTAATTATTCATTCTATTTCTTTTAGTGATGACCAGAAAAATAAAGTATTGACAAGCACGAAGAAAATTATAATAATGTGATCAGTGATCATTAATTAAATATGATCTTTTGTATATTTCAGCTTATATTTGATATTGTACAATATAATGCCATATATAAGAGATAACACAAATCGAAACAAACACAACTTAAGTATTAAAACGCGTTTCTTAACTCAATCACAGCTTAAATGTGATACATTTTATCCAAGCATATCGTTATGACCTGCATGTAGCGATCCCAAAGACATCTAGTCTCCTGGTCCCTGCAAAATGTATCATATGGGTTTTTAAGAAGAATACTACACATGTCTTGACAAAATCCCACCTAGATATTTCTAGATCTAAGACGCTTTGCGTTATGGAAGCCAGAAACTTATTAACTTGCTCCCGATTCCAGCCATTCTGACGCCAAGGATCAATCAGTTTCTCACAGAGATCGACGAATAGATCACGCAGCTCGCGATTGCGGTGCAAATTGCACGCAATTGTAATCAAAGCGCGCCAGTACGATCTGGAAATTAGAAGTTACACTATTAAATGGTAAGATTCTATGATGAATGGTCCTTACCGAAAATTGCCATCAAGCTCGTGAAAGGCGCGCTCCAAAAGAACGGGTTTGAGGCGCATGCAGACGAGGCTAAATACAAAAACTATTCCATATCAGAGCTCTCGACAGTATTAATCTTTCTTACTGCTTAATTTCCTTTTCCTTGTCGAGTAGGCAGCGCAGTTCCCTCAAATCTAGAAGAAACTCTTTGTCCATTTCGGTATCATAGTATTCCGGGCCAGTGTGCTGCAATCAATGAATTAGTTCTGCAAGGAATTAAAAGGATTAAGTCATGCCTGGTAAGTGTAGGTCCAGTAAATCATGATGGTCAACGAGCAGGTCAACAAATCGCTGAAACTTAGGTATTGCAGCTTCTTCTTGGTGGTTTCAAACCGCAGGCAGGCCAGAAAAACTATGCAGGCGTACTTTCTACAACATTCAAAGGGTTAGTTATGTGGGTAATTGAGCAAATATATGTTTCCTACTTGGCCAGATCGGTGGATATGAAGAAATGCTGCTTGATGTTGTTGGTCAGCGTGCCCGGCATCTCCTCCACGGATTTAAATATGCGCTTCACGTTGTCAAACTGTCGCCTGTAAAGATATATGAAGTCGGTCAGATCTGCTATCTATCTAATGGCTAATCTACCCACCGAACCGACTTCAGCTTGACGCACGTCTTTTCTGCCACCTCGTCCAGATCCTTGCGGTAGCGGGATGTCAGTTTCTTTCCGAGTATTTCCCGCGCCACCACATCATCGATGGAGTAGTACTTCTCGGTGATTAGGTCACGCATATGTGGTTCCAGCTGGAAGCAAGATTGCTCCATCAGCTTTGTGGGTGCGTTGAGATAGAGCTCAATCAGGGAATAGGTGCGGTAGTGGTCCAGGACATCTGATGCAATCAGGTCGCTGGGAGCGCCCATCGAATGCCCGAAGCCCTTCTGTTTCAGATAGGACACCGCCTCGCTGGCTGGAAAGGCAAATCGTAGGAGTCACTTTAAGGGCACCCTTGTGACAGACGGGAGAAATAAACATACAGGAGAATCCTTCGATCCATAACTGATAGATTTCGGGATCCACAAGGGTGTAGTTACTGATGAACACATCCACATCGGCCTGAAAATATTGAGTTTTTATCAAAGGGCGTTGAGCACCAACTCGTTAACATTTTTTACCATCTTATTTTTAGTAAGACCGTTCACTGTTTACTGGTCCATGCTAGAGATGGGACATCGGCAGGGTAGTATATATGACAATTTGTTTTTTAAATTTAAATTTATAAACGGCATTATCCAATAAATAAGACACCTAAAATGTTTAAAGAAATCTACAGTGTTAAAGTGAAATATTTTATAAAATAAATGTTACTTTATACAGAGTGATCTCTTCTTTTAAGGTTTTCTCGAAAGCTAAGTCAAACCGTAAGTGCATTGTCCTAATCTAGTTTTTAATTTTCCAAATTTAACTAAATGAAGCACAAACAAATTTTCAGTTAAACTTTCGAATGTCGAAGTCCGGCGGTGGGACAAAGCTAGCGAGCACGAAACGCGGCTACCGATAGGCTGCGATAGCTGGCGATAGTGCAACGCGCATGACAACTCTAGTTATCATGAGGAAGAAGAGGAGGATATCAACTTTTGGAGACGAATTTTAGTAAAGTTTAAGCTTAAAAAATGTAATTTGCAATGAACCAAGAGCTGTAAATAGGGCAATGCAACGAGAAAGCGACCAGCGCGCAATTCGCATGTGAGTGGTGAGCGCGGGAAAAAACGCGCATCGCGGCGGCAGCAGCAACAGAGCAACAGAACAACAACAGACCGTCCCGTCCGTCGTCAGACGTCGAATAAGATATATCGTATCCAATTGCAAGTTGCAATTCGATGAACAATTCAAGTGCATTAATATTGGGCCGAAGAATAAGTGAAAGTGAACTGGCATTGGCATAACAATACTATGGAACAGGTCGACTCCTCCACCGAGCTGCACCTGAACAGGAAAGATCTGGCCGCGCTGGCCGATGATGTTGTGAAAGAAGAGGTGATATTAGAAAGCCCGGGCCATCACCATCATCATCATCACCATCAGGTAGGGTAAAGAGAAAGAAGAAAAGGAGCAACAAACGAGGCGCCCTTTCGCTTTGGCGGGGTGGTTTTGGTTCCAGACTCTGTGTGGTTCTGGTTCTGCGTCTGAATCTGAATCCGAAAAAGAATCTGGCTCGAAAACCGCTCCGCTTCGCTCTGCGCAGTTGTGGAAAGTGGGTGGTGGGTGGTTGGGTGGCCTGGGGGTGGCGCAACTTGCGCCCTACGAACGTTCCATGCGACCCACTGGGCCACAGCCATCCCCCCCGCTCGCCCCATCCCCACCTCCTCCACCCACCGCATTTGTGGCGCACAAATGTTGTGTATACCGATTTTCATTTTTCCCATGCTGTGTTGTTTACTTACATTCGAATTTTCTTCTCCGATTCCTGTGCAAATCGCATCGAATTAAATCGCAAACGCCACCAATTGGCCGCTGGACATTCACCCACATACATGTGACGAACGTGGTAATATGTGCGCTATGGTAATGCAGTTGGACACCAAGGTTCGCATGGTCACATCCTCCTCCAACGACAATAGCGGTAGCGGCGGCGCCAGCGGCGGAACGAGCGGAGCGGGCGGAGGCGGTGTGGTTTCGGTGCCCGTATCCCTGCCCATCGGATCGATGATAACCGGCACCACCTTCAATGTGATCACGCCCGACCAGCTGCCCCACTTCAAGCCGATGCTGTGCGTCGACAACAATGGCTACCTGTCCGGCAGCACGGTCAGCATGGGCAACGACCTCAAGACGATTGTCATCCAGCAGCAACAGACGCAACCGGGCGGCGGCAATGGTGGCGCCAATAGTGCGGGCACCAATACGACCGCCACCAATACGATTGGACTGAACCACGATGGCTCCGGGAGCAATAATAGCCACGACAGCCTGGCCACCTTGGAGCACGCCGCCGGCGGAGCGAGTGGCGTTGGCGGCGGCGCCGGTGGAACGGGTGGTGGCTCCTCGGGCTGGTCGGAGAACCCGTCCACCCAGCACATGGAGGTCTTCCAGATCCGCTGCAAAACCACCTGCGCCGAACTGTACCGCAGCAAACTGGGCTCCGGCGGCCGTGGACGCTGCGTCAAGTACAAGGATAAGTGGCACACGCCCAGTGAATTCGAGCACGTGTGCGGCCGGGGCTCCAGTAAGGATTGGAAGCGCTCCATCAAGTATGGCGGCAAGTCTCTGCAGTCCCTCATAGACGAAGGTACGCTCACGCCGCACGCGACCAACTGCAGCTGCACGGTCTGCTGCGACGACGAAGCAGGTGAGTCAGGTGAGACGAACAACAATTACTATACACTGCGGCATGGCGGTCCTGGTTGATCTGGTCACAGGGGCGTCATGGCGTCACAAGTACAGGGGACATGGGCACAACCGGAGAGCTGATGACAAGGATTTATCACTTTACAATTTAGGGAATCCAATTGTCAACTATTTTTCAAAGGGTTAAGATCCCTGACTTTTGAGAGCACTCCCGAGTGTTACATCATCTGGAATAAACTGATTGAATTTAGTAGCACAAGCTTTAATCAATATTAATTCGGATAGGATTAGTGATTATTAGTTCAAAATATTTTTTTCACTAGCAGACGTGCATTTCAAGCAAAAATCTGTTACGTCTCGTCAGTTAATTAAAAGCAATTCATTTTTGATTGCAATTTAAAATAGATTGCTCCTTACAACAAGTAAACAAACTAAACAGGCCATTTGGTTAAATTGTCATTTTGACTTTTTTGTAATAACTCATTATCTAGTGTAAATGCATTATAATCACTTAATCATTTTATCAACCTTTTTGCAAAGTAAACTTCCTTATAAAATCGAAGAAAAGCCAATTGCCTTCTTTGTCAATATTTTCTCCTGTTCTGCCCAGCCCAATGTGCGCCTCTACGCCCACGTAAAACATTTGTTTAACCCCCTTACACGCTCATCTTGTTTAGCTTCCGGCCCTGTCCGTCTCTTCACGCCCTACAAGCGGCGGAAGCGGAATCAAACTGATCTCGATATGGAGTCTGGACCCAAACGCAAGCGCAATACACATCATAGTAACAACAACAACAATAATACCAATAACAACAACACAAGCGGGAGCGGAGCCAATAATTGTGTGGACGTGACGGCCGCCGCTGTGGCAGCAGCAACAGCCAGCGTGGTGGATGAGAACAACATGTTCCTGGCGGAGGAGAACATCACGTCCAAGGATGAGCCGTGGGCAGCACTTAACGACAGCCTGGACACCTCTACCGAGCTGGTCGACCAATCGCAGATGGGCAACACCTACGAACGGGAAACGTTTGTGGTGAACATCAACGATGGTTCCTCCATCGCCGTCCTGGACACCAGTCAATCGATGAAGAACATCGAACACGTCTATTGCACCATGGTCAAGGCGACCAATGACTTCAAGCGCCTCCTCAACGACATGAAGCAGTCTTACGAGCGCCGCCTCGAGGTTCTGCAGAAGGAGCGCGATGCTGCGGTCAGTGCGATGCGGGTTCAAGTGCACGCGGACATTGACGACCCGAATATATCCGGCTCCCTGCACGGCAACGAGATCATTTCGGCCAAGAAGGTACATTTTATTTAAATGCTGATGTTAAGGTGTCCAAGAAATCTGTTAAAAACTGTTAACTATCTTAAAACTAACTATTTATTTAACTATTTCTTGCTAAGATTTTAAAAAAATTTCTCACTAATCTATATTCTACATTTCTAATAGTGCGCCAATTGTAACCGCGAAGCATTGGCCGAGTGCTCACTGTGCCGAAAGACGCCATATTGCTCGGAGTTCTGCCAGCGGAAGGATTGGAATGCTCATCAGGTGGAGTGCACAAGGAATCCACAAACGACAACGCAACAGGTCATGCTGTTGATCGACGATCAGTCCTAAGCAACGTAACGAATTGTACATACAAATTTTACTACTAATTAATACGATTATAGGAAGTTCCCCCTAAAGTCCTTACTGAACGGTACAGGCCATCCACCTGTAGTCCACTCCCCCTCCCGTTCCCCTCAGTCCCCTTTAGCATGCCTGCATCCTCTTAGACTTATGTCCTATATTAATGTAATTCTTAACGTACATATAACTATATAAAGATATATACATTTTACTATTGAACGTAGGGCAAGCCAGCAAAAAAAAAACAAAAACAAGCGAAACGAAAATAAAATTAATTAAAAAAAGAGAAAAATGTAGCAAGCGAAAATCAAAGCAAGTGCAAAGGCGTAGAGAATTAATTAAGCTACGATTTGAAAGTAAAGATAACTAAACCGATTACTTGTAATTCAATTTAAATTAAATTAAATTAATAATAGTTGCAAAGCGCATAGCATAACTAACAAGAGACCCCAAACATCCAGTCACCCAGCTCCCCGCACCCCATTCGAAAACACACAATCACCCACAGTGAAAAAAACAACTAGAAGAAACCTAAGCGAAGATAAAAAAAATTCTGAAATTACCATACATATTCGTCTATGTATACACTTTTCATTAGACTCTAAGCGCATAGTTAAACTTTTAACATTTTACCATTATAATTTTATGGATACTACTGCCCGTTACAAGCATCCAATAAAGATTTCAAACAAGCAAAAACATCCACAGTACGAAGTAAACGCAATCCGAATTCCAATTACATATATGCCCGCACAGTAATCGAACCGATATGTAAACATATAGCTGAAAATCGAAAATCAACAATTTACAGTTTGTTAGCTGTGTGTAAATGTGTCTCGTAGGGTTTTCCCCTTTCTCCCGTTTGTAAAGTTTTTGCCTACGCCCCCAGCTGATGTAACAATTCTTATAGTCTGTAGTCTCCATATGCTAATACATTTATATATGTAGTATATATATATATAATGATATCTTTAAACGACTAGATATATATTCCGATTCACGCACACACCCGACACGTACACAGAGAGAAACCACAACCGAAACACACACATGCGACATATCGCAGATGCAAAGCAATTTACTTTCGATTTTCAGGCTTGCGCCTGAGCAAACCAATTTGAAATCTTTATTTTCATGTCTGTAATGGTTTCGGATGTTGCATTCAATTAAAACCAAACAACGCTGTTCAGATACACTGCAAAAATAAAAGAAAACAACCATCCATTCACACAGCACGCAGAACACAAATCAAAAATCGAGCGCAAGTGCAGATAAAGAGATAGCGAGAGGAGTGCAGATGAAAAGATCAACAAAATATATACATACATTTAAATGTACAAAGCCTACCTTTTTGTCGTGTTACTTTCTGGTTTTCTCAGGCTCTCTTATTTATTCATTAATTTTGGGCGCCAAGTTCAACACACCAATTTAGGCAAAAAATCGGAAGCTTCTTATTTACATATATTGTTACACTGCTGGCAATTTTTCAACAAAAACGATATAGGATTCTTCCTTACAAACATTTTTCAGTTATATTTTAGTAAAGGGCAATATCCAAATATGGGATGGTTTTTAACTCACCAAGTTAGTAGAGATCCGAACTGCCTAGCATTTTTAATGCCTGGGTTTGACACTAACATGTATGATCCTTGGGAATTAACTAGGGTTGTTAATAATATATCAAAATATCGATATTTTTTGTATACAAATTAATAAATAAATATCTAATATAATTTTTTTTATTGATTTTATAGTCAATAATGCGCACTCGTGTTACTTAAATGTTACAGAGCTGCCATGGCTTTTTAATGATTTAACGATAAACATCCTTAATTTTTTCAAAAAAGAAATATATGTAGATACGAAAGTTTTATAAATATTTGACAACCCTAGAATAAACGGTAAAATATTTTGAGCGGTAGTTGTGAAATTTTTGCCGTAGGACCATTTATAAAGTCGTCAGCACAGCTTTTATGTAATCGTTGTACTGACAAGGACCTGGGGAATGGGGACATAAAACCCGCTGTAAGTACTAAGGTAATTTTTTTACTCCAAATGAAACGAAGCTTTGTACTTGTATGTAATTGTTAGTTATTATGCACATGTTTCATTTATTATTGCATTTCATGTTGCTGTATAGCATTATTATCGAATTATCAGTATGCTTACTATTATTGTATTCTATTACCAAAAATAATTTCTTAAAACTTGTTTATTCGTTTAATTTATTTATAGGTATATTATCAATTATTTTAAGTTTGCATTCTGCAACTGCTCGGGGTAGAGTGTTTGCTATGTAATTAAATTTATACTTGCCAGCGGTAACTCGGTAACTTGTTCAGTAATTCACTTTTTGCTCAAACTACAATTACGTGGAACTTAAAACTCCAGCGGGAAGAGCTACAGTAGAACGTATTAAATATATATTCGTATCCGTGGGAGAGGGTGGGGGATGTGTACATAGAACGAAACCGATATTTAAACATACTGTTGTTTATTTTGCTGTCTAGATTTGCGTTTGTTGCTATTGGCATTAGTAACTAATTTGTGTGATAGATTTTCGATCCGTTTTGCAATTGCGTTTTGAGTGTTTTCGGTTTTACTAAGTATTAAGACTTTGTTTTATAATAAATTGATACAAAACATATACGTATAATTAACGTGCCTAAAAGTTATAACATTTCTCAATTGGCTAAATAATAAATTTATGGGTATTTTGCTGCTGCCCAATGAAGTAAACAATATATATATATAAATAATTGCCAAATGGGTCCTTAATGGGGTTCTGGTTTACAAACACAACGTTTAAAAGGTTAAGATAAGGGTTGAACAAAGCCAATGGAAGGACATGGGAGGATTAGTATAGCGTTTAACCTAACCCGAGGCGCGGGTGACGCTTTAAGCAAAACTTTTTTACATACAATACATCGTTTGTTCGCGTTATCATATTCTTCTTTTTGTTTGGAATCACAAATGTTAGCTAGTATTTAAATACACATGTAGGTAAGACATTCAAAAAGGAAAATGGGGGTTTTCGTTTAGCGTGGAGAATGCTCTTGGTGGTGATGGTGTTAGAGAGACGACGGCTGTGGTGGTGATAAAATGGGTGGCAAAGTGCGGCAACCTTCAAGCTGCTTCTGCTTCGGCTCCTGCTCTGGGTCTGGCTCTGACTCCTGCTCCAAATCCTCTTCGGGACTCACTCCAAATTTCGCACCTCGAATCGCTTATACGTGTAGTTGATAAAGACCCAGTCCTTGGCAATCTCACCGCCCTGCGGTATGGGTGCCGATGCTGTAATAAGAAATCATAAACATTTTGTCTCCCTTTTCAGTTAGTAGTATGCTTACGTATCTCCAGCGACACATCGGGAAACTCGTCGAAATTGGACGTATCGTCAATTGAGCGTACCTCAACGGGTATGGCCGCAGGACGTTCTCGTATGTGCTCCCAATCCACTCCGCGGAAGAACGGCACTGACTTCAGATCCTCGAGACCTCGCTGGGAACCCAGCCGGCGATCGGCCTCGCAGCAAAAGTTGATAATCGTCTCCTTGGCCTCCTCCGAGATGGGAATCTCGGGGGGAAATATCAGAGTCTCGCGCCAGTTCATCACCTTGCGATAGGTGTCCTGGGGATTGTCCGAGCAGAACGGGGGATAGCCCATCAGCATTTCGTACATGATGACTCCCAGGGACCACCAGTCGCAGGCGGGTCCGTAGCCAGTCTGCAGGAATACTTCGGGTGCAATGTAGTCCGGCGTTCCCACCGTGCTGTAGGCGAGGGCGCGTCGGTTTCTCTTCCACGACTCGGCACGTCGCTTCGAATCCATCGGACTGCAGGACATAAATCGCAGTTTAATTAACAATCCTAGGATGAGAACGGCATTATTCTTACCTGGCGCATGTGCCAATAAAATCGGATGGTTTCGCCTGTGACAAATCCCGATAAAAGTCGGTGCGATGCGACTTCTTTAAGCCAGTGCAAAGTCCGAAATCTGAGAGCTAAATGATAATAATAAAATGGGCTTTTAGTAGTCATATCCGAGATATCGCTATTCCTGCTTACCTTGAGATGCCCTCGCGCATCCAGAAGTAAGTTATCGGGCTTGATGTCCCTGTGTATGAAACCCAGTTTGTGAATCGAGTCGATCGCCAATGCCGTCTCACTGATATAGAACTGTGTGCCCTCCTCGGATAGCGTGTCCTTCTTCATCAACAGCGTCATCATATCACCGCCAGGCAAGAACTCCATTATCAAATATAAGTTGACTTGATCCTATAAAGTCAACAATAAGATTGTAAAGGAGAGAATACTTTCGAGTATCTATAAATCAATATTACATGAAATAAAGCACCTAAAATACCTTTTTATTCCCCTCACATCATTGTAGAGAACTTTAAATATTTACCTTTTTTTAAATTTTATTATATTTTACTTGCATGTATTTGTAGTTTTATGGTGCTAATAAATCAAGATCGATTTATAAAAATTTGTAGCTAAAAACGTTCGTTTTATTGTAGTTCAACTGTGAACCAGAACATCCCATGAAAAACATATTAACAAGACAGATATACGAATGTCTGTGCTGCTGACTAAGAAAACTTTTTGCGGATACGAAGATATCTTCTTAAAAACTTCAACACAATTGTTGATTTGCATAGGAAAAGGAAATGATAAAGTTGTGCTTAAATCAGCGTATTTCGGTTAACAGAGTGTAGCATAACGTATTTATAGGGTAATCCTGCCGACGACTCCCTTTTTCATTTGTGAACTTTGTTATCTAACCATTTTACATGTGTGGGACCATTCATTGTAGGCAGGTACGCCTGTGGCAAGAACTTTCACCGAGAAGAAGTGGAGGAAAGAGAACCGAGAAAAACAACAACAAAGAGACAGAGAGAGAGCGAGAGAAAGAGAGACGTGACCATATGATTGGCAAGGCGCTTTTGGCATTTGCACTTGTATTGGTTTATTGATTTTTTGTCCGTGTTTTAACACAATTCTTTTGTTATGCGCGCTGCCCGCCCCCTTTCTCCCACCCACCTCCTTCTGCTGTTGTTTTTGTTGTTGCAGCTGACGTTCGTCACTCACTCACCTGGAAACTGTAGTACATCTTGACCACCCACTGGTGATCGGCCTCGACGAGGACATCCCGCTCGGCGCGAACATGGGCCACCTGCTCCTTTTCGAGCATGTCCGCCTTGCGCAGCACCTTCATGGCGTACACATGTCCCGTGTCCTTTTTCTGGACCAAACGCACCTCACCGAAGGCGCCGCGACCGATGACTTTCAGGGCCTCGAAATCCTCGACGCCCAGGCGCAATCGCTTCAGCCGAAGATACTCCGTCTCCTTTTGGGCATGCTGCAGCCGCTTCTCCTGGCGCTGCGCCTCCGACAGGCTCTCGTCCTTCAGCTGCGCCTCCAGCTTCGCGAGGCGCTGCTTCCGCTCGCCATACTGCGTCACCAGGTTGCTGTAGTAGTTCTCTAACGTCACCTTGGCCTTGGTGGCCTTGTCCAGTGTGTGGTCGCTGAATCTGATCGAGGCACCGTCCGCGTCCTGCGTTCTGCTGCTCATCATCTAAGCTGTGGTTTTCTGTTTCAGTCCTGGTCACCTCGGTCGTCTGTGTGTGTTGTGTTTTGTGTGCTCCCTGCCCGAGGTACTGCAATGCCGATGTGTTGCGGTGTGTGTGCGGGTGTGTGGTGAGGAGTTATGCACTTGCCAAGGCACACACACTGCTTTTTTCGCCCGTTTCTTGCCTTTTTCCTCGGTAATTTGTTGAAATTCCTCCCTCTGCTGCTTCTTCTTCGAGTGCCATTCGCATTTTGCACCCCCAACAAAGCAAAGTAGGCTGCGCTTCACGGGTGGCCAATCGATAGGTAATCGATAGCTTTTAGAACAGACAGCTTTTTTCTTGTCAATTCTGGGGTTTTTACTGAACATATATATTCTATAAAATTATTAATAGAAAGGAAGGAAGAGTTCTTAAATTAAAATTCATAAATTTGTATAAATAAGAATATATTTAAAATAAGGGACCTATTTGCCTAAACTATAGTTTTTCCTTCATTAGAAGTACATTATGCCCTTAGCTTTTTCCCGCCAAAAGTTAGTTTTTCGGCCAAAAGCTGACAGCACTGTCAGCTTACCAATTAGTAAATAAATAGAACTAAACCAACCGACTTGGCGGTGATTTTTCCATGTTGGGCGTTAATCAATCAACGGGCTTTATTAATTTAGTCACTTGGTGCCTGTGACAGATCCGGACAATGACCAAAGTCAGCTAATATGGCGCGAATCACGAATATCCTGGATTTGGATCCCAGTTCTATATTGTACATTTTGAAATTTCTGAGTTTAGAGGACCAGTTGCACCTGGCACGTTGTTGTCGTCTTTTTAGAGACGCCTTCCTTCACCTTCACCGGCACCATTTCCAGGAAGTCATCGACAAGGACACGAATCTCCGTTCTCTGGAGGATTGGCACACCTTTTTGTGGCTGTGCGGTGGTCGCATCCGCTCCCTGGAGTCCCACTTCGACGATGATCACCCGCTGCAACTGCTCCCGCTGATCAGCAGGCACTGCTACCGACTGGAGGAGATCTCCATATTCAATGCGACGGTGGTCCGCGCGCAACCGTTTCTGCTCAGGATGAGTTCCCTAAGGAAGGTGCACGTGCGAAACTACAAGAGCACCAGCAAGGACCTAGTCAGGGCCATAAGGATTCACCTGCCGCGCGTCACCAGTCTGAGCCTGGAGAGCTTCGATCGCAGGGAGTGTAAGGAGAATTATGAATTTCCCTCTGAAACTAGACAGTTTCATCTAATACCTTTTCCCCCTTGACAGTACAAGAAGTGCGTCACTTCAGCGAGATGTTGGAACTGGGCTTGTTCGACGAGGTCACCGCCTCGGAATTCGCCACCATTGTGAAACCCATGAGACAGCTTCGTGGTCTCCAGATGCGCAACGCCAAGCGCTCACTGATCACCAGCAATCTGCGGATGCTGGCCACCAACTGCCGCCAGCTGGAAAAGCTAACGTTCAACGACTGCGAGGCCGATCTGTTGGTCCTGCCGCAGTTTTCGAACCTTAAGTACCTGCAAATATACTGCCCGGAGGATTTAAAGACGCGCCTCTTTAAGGCTCTGGCAAAAAGTCAGTGCTCTACGCAGCTGGAGTACCTCATTCTGCACCGCAAGCGTTGGATCGATGAAGAGCAGGCGCAGTACATCAGTGTTTTGAAGGCGCTCCGGTGGTTAGTCTGCAAACCTCGTGACGATCTCTGTGTTCGTCACCTGTCGGAGCTGAGACACCTGGAGTGCCTTTCGCTACAGGCAGCTCGGGAAATTGGGGAAACGCAGCTCTCCTTGCTGGTGTCCAACAACGAGCGGCTGCGGTATCTGAACATCTGCTATTGCCTCGGCATCACAGACGCCTTCGTTCTGGACACTCTGGGAAGTTTGTCCCGACGGGCGGTTCAGCAACCTCTGGAGCTATTTGCTGCGGCCACTGACATCAGGCATGACATCATGGAGCGGGTGAGTAATCATCTTTTGGATATGCCAAAGTCCTTTGTTCAATGTAACAATTCGTACCTCGTTTTTAGCTGCCCCACGATTTTCCACTGAAAATGCTCTGTCTGAACTTTGAGTGCAGCGATGGAATGACCAGTGGAGAGCATTCTTATGCGGACGAGCCGGAATTCGATCGCCAAGCTGTATGAGGCCTTGTTCGACCCACAACGAATGTTTCTTTAATCATTACCAAAAACCCAATCTAATTAATACATCTTTATATACAGCTTTATTCGTGATCGTATCACTTTGAGTGGTATTCTTTTGTTATTGCACAACAATGTATTCAACTTTTTCACTGCATAATTAAAAACAATTTTATCCTGATTATTAAAATAAAGCTGACTAAACTTATTTTATTGTAGCTTGTGGATATTGGGTATTGTCAGTAACATAACTATTTTGGATCAATCAATTTTTAAGAGCTCATAACTTAAAAATTTAAATTAGCTAGTTTTTATTTGCCCGACTTATTTAACTTCGATTGGCGCTGTCTCCTCATTCGCGGGTTGTTATCGAACTATCGATGACTCATCGCATTTCGCTTTTTTTTCGTCCCATCACTAATATTTATATTGTTTGTTGGCGAGCAGAAGGAAAAAGAAAATTCGCTTAGAAAATCCGTGTGGAAAACGCAAATAGAGGGCCGCCAAGATGCTGTCCATGCTGCAGGAGAAGCGCCCGCTGAAGCGCACCCGCCTGGGTCCGCCGGACATCTATCCGCAGGACGCGAAGCAGCGCGAGGACGAGTTGACGCCCACGAACGTGAAGCACGGCTTCACGACGACGCCGCCGTTGTCTGATGAATTTGGGACGGCCCACAACTCGAATGTAAACGCCAGCAAGGTGAGCGCTTTCTTCAGCGGCGTCCTGGCCAAGAAGGAGGAGCTGATGACCCTGCCTGATACGGGAAGGAAGAAGCAGCAGATCAACTGCAAGGACAACTTCTGGCCCGTTTCGCCGCGACGCAAGTGCACGGTGGACGCCTGGTTCAAGGATCTAGCTGGGAACAAGCCCCTGCTCAGCCTAGCCAAGCGGGCGCCCTCGTTCAACAAGAAGGAGGAGATCTTCATCACCCTGTGCGAGAACCAGGTGAACATGCAGCGCGCCACTTGGTTCATCAAGCTGAGCGCCGCCTACACGCTCAGCTTCACCGAGTCCAAGAACAAGAAGCGCAGCATCTTCGACCCGGCCGCCGAGTGGACCGGCAACATGATCAAGTTCATGAAGGAGCTGCTGCCCAAGCTGCAGGAGTACTATCAGCAGAGTAAGTTCTCACTTCAGACCTTTACATTTTTACATCTCTTTTGTTTTAGGCCACGACAAGTCTTCTTCGAATGGTAGCACTTCTGGCTCTCTGACTGCCTCCGGAAATGGTTCTGGCAGCAATGGAACCTCTGGCACCAATTCTATCAATTCGGTTTCCGGCAGCAGTGCTCCAACAAACGTAATCCCCGTGCCCAGCATGGCCAGTCCTCTGCCGCCGATTCACAGTCCAGCTAACGGCCAACAAGGAGCCCCCGGCCAGGCAGTGGGTTCTGGCAGTGTCTTGCCGGCCACAGGAAGCCTGGGTGGAGTCGTCGGTGGGCCCGGATCTTCAGTGGTGGGCGGAGCAGCAGGCGCGGGAGCTGCAGTGCCGCCGGGCTCTACCATTTCCGGGATTGGCAGCCAGTTTGAGGACAGTCGTAACGCGCTTAAGTATTGGAAGTACTGCCATCAACTGAGCAAGTACATGTACGAGGAGTCCCTGTTGGACCGACAGGAGTTTCTAAACTGGATCCTCGACCTGCTGGACAAGATGCGCACCCAGGCAAGCTTTGACGAACCGCTAAAAAAGCTGGTCCTCAGCTTCGCTCTTCAGTACATGCACGATTTTGTCCAGTCAGAGCGTCTTTGCCGGAAGATGGCCTACATAGTGTCAAAGAAACTGGCTCAGCTCCTCAACACTGTAGTAGAGCAGCAGGCCATCAAAGAGCTGGACGACCAAAAGTTGCAACAGGATCCCTACGAGCTGGCGCTGCAGGAGCAGATGAGTTGTCCCCATCACCGGGACATTGTGCTGTATTTGAGCACGATTCTGCAGATCATCACCATCGAATGCCCCACGGCTCTGGTCTGGAGCGGAATAGCGGCCCACAGAGCACCTTCCTCGCTGTTGGGCAGTCCGTTGGACCATCTGCCGCTAGCGCCCTCTGTCCTGCCGATGCCCACGCGCTGTCCGCGAACCAACCAGGAGATCCGGCGTCAACTGCGGTCCGCCGAGTCGGACATCGTGCTGCGAACACAGCATGCAGAGCAGCGCTGGTTCGCCGCCAAGTGGTTGAGTGCCGGCAAAAACCATTACACCAGTGTGCTGGCCACACTGGACCACCTGGACACGCACTGCTTCGATCGCATGGAACACAATAACAGCATCGACACCTTATACGCCCATATTTTTCCGAGCCCAAGTTCCAGTCGTCGACGGGAAGAGGATCAGATGGAACCGCGTCCGGCATACGAACCCAAGCAGGACAAGGACACGGTGCGCATCCTGTGCGAGTGGGCTGTGTCCGGGCAGCGTTGGGGCGAGCACAGGGCTATGGTGGTGGCCATTCTACTCGACAAACGCCAGATCGACGTGACCAGCACGCCGGCAGATCAACAGTCCAGTGATAAGGATGACAAGGACTCCCTGGCATCGGGAGCTGGCCTGATCGACGGCCTGCCCGTGTTCCAGCACGTGTTGATGCACTTCCTCGACCACGACGCTCCCGTTTTGGATGAACATGGGAGCAGCAACCAGCAGCGCACTGAGTTCACCAATCTTGTCCAGCTTTTCAGCGCCTTGATTCGGCACGATGTCTTTTCGCACAACGCCTACATGCATACGCTCATTTCTCGCGGTGATCTTTTGCTGGAGTCTGTGCTAGTGATCAAATCGGGTACTACGGCAACGAAAACATCGCCGCCTCCTCCGGCTCCACCACCGACGACATCGCACGGATTTGATGATGACGGATTCGGCGGTGGCCTAGACTTTAAGCACAACGATTTCGACGATTCGAATGTGGACGACGATTTGGACAAACTGGTGCAGAACATTAAGGAGAAGGGCCAACAGCACGAAGCTCCCGACAGTCCCAAAATTGGTCCTCCAGGCGATGGGGAAACCAACTCTGGCGGTAGTATATCGCGCCACTACGTGTACACCAAGCACTTTCCCATCCCTCAGGATGATCCCAGTATGAGCAGCTACAGCAGCGAAAGCAACCAGCGTTACATCCTGCTGTTCGGAGTGGGCAAGGAGCGGGATGAGAAAAAGCACGCCGTCAAGAAGATGTCCAAGGAGATTGGCAAGCTCTTTACTAAAAAGTTTAGCATCGATGTGGCAGCTGCCGGTCATGTGAAGAAGCACTCGCGCAACGAGTTTAACTTTGAGGCTACCACATCCAAGTGCCAGCAGATGGCTTACTTTGATCAGCACGTGGTCACCGCTCAGTGTGCGGCCAATGTCCTGGAGCAGCTGAACGGATTCGCGTTGGGCAACAACAACTACCTACCGGTGCAGGAGCACGTGGCGTTCCTGTTTGATCTGATGGAGCTGGCTCTTAACATCTACAGTCTGCTGGAGCTGTGCGATAGTCTGCTGAAGGAGTTACCTGAGGTGGAGCACCAGCTGCAGCTGAAAAAGTCAAACCTGGTGCGAAGCTATACGACCTCTTTGGCCCTCTACATTGTAAGCATCCTGCGGCGCTATCACAGTTGCCTGCTTCTTTCGCCAGAGCAGACGCTGTCTGTTTTCGAAGGAGTCTGTCGCACCATCCGTCACGTAGCCAATCCGAGCGAGTGCTCTTCGGCGGAGCGTTGTATCATCGCCTACCTGAGCGACCTTCACGAATCCTGCGTTTTGCTGCAGGGCAAGGAGCAGTCCACGGAGTACTACCAGCAACTACAGTGCATCAAACGGTTTAAGGACATTTTCAACACCCCAGAGCAGCTAGGGTTAGTTTTTATCGTATTTCTCCTATGTTGATAAGCAAACTAACTAAGATTCCCTTTTTCATTTAGCCTGCCCCCACAGGGCTATAATCCACAGTTGCTGCAGGAGCTCTTTATGGCTCCTCGACGCGGTGGTAAACTGGATCCTCACTGGCTGGGAACGCTGCACGAGTCGCCGGCTAACGTTTACAGCTTTGTGTCCAACGCCTTGATTGCCGTTTGCCGAGAGACGGACAACGAGCGACTGAACGATGTGGCTCTGGCATGTGCCGAACTGACCGCCAGCTGTAATGTTCTGTCCGAGGAGTGGATATACGCCCTGCAGAGCCTGTGCAGCGGCAGCAAAAGTCCGCGGTATCCACACCTGGGCGGACAGGTCGACATTGGACAGGGCAAGACTCACAACGCCCTTGCAGTCTTCGTGTGTATCCTGGTGGCCAGACACTGTTTCTCGCTCGCAGACTTTGTGAGTAAGTTCGCCCTGCCCACGCTGGCCCGTTCGGTAAGCGCTGGTGGAGCCGAATTGAGCGTGGACGCGGAGGCAGGGGCTCGTCTCACCTGCCACCTGGTGCTGAAGCTGTTTAAGACCTTGGAAATCCCTCAACCGGGTATGTACTCGGTGAGCACATCCCCCAATCCGCTTCATGCCGTCGGCAACGACTTTAGCATCCGATTGAGTTGCGATCGTCACCTACTGGTGGGCGCCCACAAGACCATACCCATAGCCGCAGTTTTGGCCGTGTTGAAGGCCATTCTCATTGTCGTGGATAATGCGGCGCTGAAGACTCCCTTGGCTGCTGGCAGCGGATCCTCCTCCGGTGGATTGGGCGGAGCTTTTGGAAGCGGCAAGCGCAGTGGCTTTAACACCCCTGTACATCCGGGCAGCACGCCAAAAAGCAACGAGCCTAGGCCGGCCGATCTCAGCCAGATACTGGGAACCAGTGATCTCCAGTTGGGCAGTAGTCTGACAAGCGAACCGGAAGCTTTGCAACAACCGCCTGTCGGAGGGATGGAGCAGATCTCGCTACTGGAGTTCGCCCAGGCGGTGCTAAAGCAGATCTGCGCCCAGGAACACGTCTTGGAAAGATGCCTGAAGAACGCCGAGCAGCTATGCGATATGATAATCGACGAAATGCTGACCGCCAAACAGGCACAGCGGGTTCTGCACATGATCTGTTATCCGGAGGCCGAATTTAACATTATCTCCGAGCTGGACCAGCGCTCGATGATAGTGCGCATTCTGGAGAATCTGGGACAATGGACACTGCGTATCTCGTGGCTGGATTTGCAGCTCATGTACCGCCAATCGTTGAGCAACAACGCGGAGTTAAATGTGTGGCTTGACACGGTGGCACGCGCGGCAATCGACGTCTTTCACATGGAGGAAGTAGTCTTACCGGGTGCTCTGAAGGCAACGCACAAGCCGAAACCGTCCACATGGCTGGTGGCTCCACTTATCGCCAAACTCACGCCAGCAGTTCAGGGCAGGATTCTGCGAGTTGCCGGTCAGGTGCTCGAAAGCATGAACTATTTCTCCAAAGTGCCCAAGTCCGACTGCAATAGCTCGGGTAGTGGCGACGAGCGCGAGAAAAGCAACAGTTGTCACAGTAGCAATAGCTATGGCCTGGGAGGCGTGGCCGCTCGAAACAAGAAGATGCCGCTCAATTACCAACCATTCCTGGGCCTCATCCTCACCTGTTTGAAAGGCCAGGATGAGTATAAGGAGAACTTACTGGTTTCCCTTTATGCCCAGCTTTCGCAATGTCTGCAGTCCTTTGCTGAGGTGAGTGTTAAATTTTTTTCTAGAACTCAGCCTTATAATTTCCACTTTCAGTTGGACACAATCGGTGGAATTGATGAGCCACAGGCCCGTGAGGAGATCCTTGATGCGCTGCAGTTGCGCTTCTCGCTAGTGGGAGGCATGTTTGAGGCCATCCAAAAGAACAGCACACCCACCACCGACTGGGCCATTCTTCTGGCCCAACTGGTTTGCCAGGGTGTGGTGGATCTCAGCTGCAACCGAGAGCTCTTCACCACCGTGGTGGACATGTTGGCCACGCTGGTGCATTCGACGCTGGTCTCTGATGACGAGAGGCACTACATGAACCTGATGAAGAAGCTGAAGAAGGAAATTGGAGAGAAAAATAACGCCTCCATTCGGGTCATCCGGCAGCTGCTTCCGCTCTACAAGCAACCTACCGAAGTAAGTGTTTGTTGATAAATCATCGAATCAGTTTAGAAGCTAATGGTAATATTGTTTGACTTAGGTGATTGCCTGTGAGCACGCTGGAATGGACACCAAGGGCAACAAGATCTGCGACATGGACAAGAAGCAACTACGCATATCGGACAAGCAGCGAATTAGTGTGTGGGACATACTGGAGGGACACAAGAATCCGGCGCCCCTATCGTGGGTGTGGTTCGGGGCAGTTAAGCTGGAGCGCAAGCCTCTTACCTACGAGGAAGCTCATCGCAATCTGAAGTACCACACGCACAGTCTGGTCAAGCCCAGTAGCTACTACTATGAACCATTGCCGCTGCCGCCTGAGGACATTGAGCCTGTGCCTGAGAAGATTTGCATTGTAGGGGTTTTACCTATTGCTATTACATATTTCCTGTTGGCCTTGCCTAAACTCAGATTTCTTTATTGCAGAAGGATGAAATGAAGGCGGACACGCCTTCCTCGGTGGATCAATCGCCAAGCGCTGTCGTGGGTGGCACTGGAAGGGGCCGCGGCAAAGGAACGACAACGCGAAAACGCAAGCCCAAGAACCCAAAGACGCCGCCCGTCGTCAACACTCAGCAACAGCAGCCTCAGCTGGCGCCACAGCCCCAACAACCTCAAAATGTGCAGCAACAACAAATGCAGCAGCAGCAGCAACAACAGCAGCAGCAGCACATGCAACAACAGCAAATGCAGCCCAATCCGATGGGTCAGATGCCAATGAATATGCCGGTAAGAAAACTTTCAAAAAATTCTATTATTAAAACCAAAGCAACCAACGATGAGAATAAGAATGGCAGAAAAATTCAAAAGTTTTAAAATTGAAATTCAGATTTTCTCAGCCTTTTTAGGTGCTAAACCGTTCTTCGCAATTTATTCGAATTTCACCTTGAACTAAAACCAACTCTTCCACAGATGAACATGCAGCAGTTTGCACCCAATCCGAACAACATGATGCAGCAGAATGCCATGTTGCAACAACAGCAGCAGATGCAGCAAATGGGAAACAATCCGCTGCAACAGCAGCTGAATGTGGGCGGTGGCAACGGGCAGCAGAATCCCCAGATGAACTTTATGCAGCAAGGACCGGGAGGCGGCGGAGCGGGACCGCAAGGCATGCCCGTACAGCAGCAACAGTGGCACAATGCGCCGCAACAGCAGCAACCACCACAGCCGTACCACAACCAATACGCTCCGCACCAGCAGAACATGCAATGTGAGTCGAATTTTCAAGATTCCAGGCGAATCCAGATTGTAATCCTTGTCGACCACCACTTTAGCAAATCGGCCGCCGCTGAATTCCAACTCCAAGCAGGCTCTGTCGCAGATGCTCCGTCAGCGTCAGCCATTCCAGCAACAGCAGCAAGCGCAACAGGGGCCCGGTGGCGGCTTCAATCCGATGCAGCAACAACCGCAGCCGTCCCAACAACAGCCGGGTCCTCAGCAGCAGATGAATCCCAATCAGATGCGACAGCAACAGATGAATCCCCAGCAGAACCCCCAGACTGTGGCCGCATTCAACGCATTGCAACAACAGCAGCAAAGCGCCCAGCAGCAACAGATGAATCCCAACCAGCAGCAACAGCAGCAATTCATGCGCGGCGGCAACATGCGACCCGGCATGGCGCCCAACCAGATGAACCAAATGAATATGGGAGGCCAGGGCATGCCGCAGAATCCGATGATGCAGCAACAGATGCCGCAGAATATGGTGGGCATGGTCAATCCGAATGCCAACCAAATGATGCAGACCGGTGGAGCTCAGGGAGGCAATGGAGTGGGAGTTGGAGTTGGTGTCGGCGTGGGAGTTGGTGGCGCTGGCAACAATCCCAATATGGGCATGGGAGGCATGCCGCAACAGGGAATGATGCAACAGCAGCCGCAGCAGCAGCCGCAACAGCAGGTCCAGTTCCAGAACTTCCAGAATCAGTACCAGCAGCAGCAACAACAGCAGCAGCAGGGAATGCAGCAACAAGGCGGCGGAGCGGGCGTTGGCGTTGGCATGGCGCCCAATCAGCAGCAACAGCAGCAGGCCAACATGATGGGCAACTTCAATCCGCAGATGCAACAGGCGAATCGCAACAATCCCGACTTCATGGCAGTCGCAGCCGCTGCCCAGCAGCAGCAGCAACAACAGCAGCAACGTGTTGTCCCCGGAGGAATGATGGCCGGAAACCGGAACCAGTACATGAACCAGGCGCCCAACGTAACCATGTCCAACATGATGGGTCCGGGACCCGGAGGGGTGGTCGGTCAGGTGCCCCCCTATGCTCGTCAGCAGTCGGCGGGAGGCGGCAAACCGGGCGTCTTGAACACCCAGCAACAGTTCCAGCAACAGCAGCAGCAACAACAACAGCAGCTGAGGCACCAGCAAATGATGCAGATGCAGGGCATGGGCGGTGGCGCCGGCGGCGGAATGGGATCCGGGCCGCAGCAGGCGGGCGGAGCCGTTGGCGGAGGCGGTGGTGGCGGAATGGTGCCTCAGCAGCAGAGCATGAACCAGCAGCAGACGCCAAACCTGGTGGCTCAGCTCCAGCGTCAGAACATGATGGGCCAGCAGCAGTACCAACCGCCTCCGTACTAGATCGTAGACACTCTTTAGATGTAAGCCTAGTCCTAATCATTTATTTATCAGATGTATTTGCAATAAACGTACATTGAAAACAATCTGATTTATTTTGTAAATTTATCATTATAACTGGCGAATGTCGAAATTTAATTAATAAAGTCAAGGTTATTTAAAAGCTTAGGATGCAACAGCCAAGATCCCATTGATCATTTGAAAATAAAAAAAATTTTTTTTTTTTTTTCGACAATTGTTTTCAAAGTGTACAATTTAAATTTAATAAATATATTAACATATTTAATTTCTGAGAAAGATATCCGTTACTATAAGAATGCGTTGATAGTGATAAAATGAGGTACAAAAACCCAACCACAAAATGTTTCCTGAAATGTTTTGAATACTTTTTATTTTAAATAAAGTTTAAATTTTATAGAAGAGCTTTGGGTTTTCACTATCGCATAGCCATCGCAATTTTGCACATCTCTAATCAGCTGAGCGCCGATGGCTGCACTGGTGTGCGTGAGCGTTCGTGTGCATGTGAATTAGAAATAAAACATTTTTCTAACGCATATTTTAGACGTTTGGTTAAATTAAAGCTAATGTTTAAACTAATCAAAGCATTAGTTTAGCTGCCGCGAGTGAGACACCTGTTGGGAAACCACGAAAACTCCAGTAAATCGCGTCCGTGGCACATTTCATTCATCGATTGGGTTCGAAATTCGATTCGAAGTGCTACTTTTCACAGAATTGTTTGCAAGTGCTTGGCAAGAGGACGTGTTGTTTTAGTGGGTCATAGTCACCATATCGTACATAGTTTAGTTCCAGTCGAGAAATGAGCGAGGTGCCGGAGAGCAGTAAAAAGCGTCAGAAGACGGTGAGTACTAGAAATGTGGCCCTGGCCCCAAAAAATTAAGAAACCCATGTTCCTCCAACTCTGTTTGAACAAGTGCGCCGAAAAAGTTTGACTACAGATGTGAAGTACGTCTTAATTTATCACTATGTTTAAACAGCCGCTGATTGTTTAACAATTTCTCCAGATCTCATCATTTCTCCGAGTTCTAGAATCATTGTGTACGTTTTCCGACTAACTATATATCGTTATGTTTTTCCATATGGATCCGGAAGACACGTAATGCCCGAATTCCCCACTTAATCTTATCTTACCTTATGAGTACGTTTCCTAATTCATATCCACACTTGACTACCAAGAAGCATTAAATAGGCCAAAATTTATATTGTATTCAGGCAATTGATAGATTATAAATAAATTCCCCAAAACCTTATATACCAATAGTAAGCAAACATTAAAGCTTTTATAAATTGCAAGTTAGGCAGAAACATTATCTACACTCGGGAATGAAACTGCATGCCTTGCATTTTACTAATGCAAGGGCTACTTTTCAAGTAGAGGTTACGATCGCTTAAAAACTGCAATTTTTTTTTAGTTCATTCCAAAACTTTACAAAAAGAGCGGTATACAATACAAATTTTCAAGCAGTGAATCATACATTTTGCTCTTTGGAGATTAGTGGCGAATAAAATGTAATATATTTGTATTATTGCCAAAAAGGAAAGTAATCTTTTGCAGCCTCAAATGGTATTTACTGCCTTTAAAACAATGAACTGCTCTTCAAGTGCCTTATGCAACACGGAACTATTTCCTTGATAACAACTGGTTACCACAACAAATGTTATTGCTTTGCCTGAAACAGGTTCATATTAGAAAGAAAGTCTTCCGAGCCAACTAAAGTGGTACCAGTAAACCACACAAGTCGGAGACATGAACTCGAATGGGCCACTTTGGAGCTGGCCAAAAGTAGTTGAAAACTTGGTCAACAACCCGGCATCACATCACTTGCAGGTTGAATGACCACTGTGATAACTTAAGGCAATATCTTCTTTCCGTGACATTGTTTTTTATTTATTAATCACATTTCTGAGACTGATTGACGCTGAAAAAAAAATTATGACATGAAAATCACTTTGCAAATTTTAAAAATTGTTTAATTCTAATTCTAATATATAATTTTTAAGAAATTGGGATGCATTAGTTTTAACATTTAGATTAGTAATAGGAAGATACGAAATACTTATTTAGTTTTCAGTGCCATTTTCCAAAACTAGTCTCTTTGTTTATTTTTCTCAACTGACTTTCTAAGCTTTCTTAAGGCTACTAATTTTATTTCCATATAGCAACATTTGGTTTTAATGGTTATTACTTTTATGTGTCATTGCATTACGTGGTAGGTTAATGGACATTACTTTAATCGTTAATAGTGATTACCTAACTATGTAAAATGCATTAATGTGGTGAATGATAATTTAGTGTCTTATTGTGTATCTAAAGTATTATACAATTAAAATCCGATGAATTACAAATAGGAAATAGCCCTTTTCGTTTCAATTATGGTCAGAAATATTTCATTTTTTTAAAGAAAGTACTGACTTGTTGCGAAGGCTATTATCAATTTTAGTTAAGTCCCAAAATGTATTATTTGCACATACTTAGCTGTTAACTAATGGCTGTTTACCTACAATAAAAACAAAGCAAAGTTGAGTCTCTTTAAGAGGCGTTTATTAGCTAAACACCTCTATAAACATGTTCCCATGTAGATGTGGACCACCAGTGCCTTACCGTACTGCTCCACCCAATGGATCTCTGCCAAGTGCCAACGTAGCTGCCTGGTTTTCTTCTCGGCTGCAGCCCGTGGAATTTCAGTTGCAGTTTTGAGCTTCGGCGAGAAAGTTCAGCGTTTTTAGCGGTTGACTTCGGTTCGAAAACTCTCACTTGTTTAATTATCAAAGAGTACATTGTTCGACTCCCGCTTTCTTTTCACCTGCCCAGAGTTCGTTTCGTTTTGTGGAAAAATGTTTACCCGATGTGCCAATTCGCTTGGCCACTATAATAATAATAACAATAACACTGCCTGTGCTGCTTCCCCGAAGTGCTGCCTCCCGAGCGTGGAAAAACCAGAAGATGCGGTAAGATCCATTCGGAAGAAGCATCTTTCTAAGTATCCAGAAGTGGAAGTAAATGTTTTGTTTCTGCGAATGGGTTTAAACTTTAAAGTGATATTTTTTATCAGATAAACAAAAACTCGCATTGGCCAATCTATCTTTTCATTTATGTATTTTCATTGGTTCTATTATATTATTAGTTCTAATTTCAAAAAGTTAATAATAAGCTATTATTTAGAATTTAGATTGATTGACGTAGTCTTGGCTGTTATCTGATTCAATATATACAATTTTTAATTAATTCGTTTCAATTAAATAAAATACGTATAAATATAAATATGTACCTTGTACAATGTACATATATATAAATGGACCTGGGTTATTATCTGATTCTATGCACATGCATAAGTGCACATTGTACATACATACAATTTTCCATTAATTTACTGCGTGTTACCTGTCCAAAGGGCATCTCAAATTAATATTGATTCTCATCTACATTTTTCTAGGTGTCAATACATTTTCAGGTCTCCTTATTCGTAACTAAAATTATATTCAACTGCTATTTCCAAGAACCTTTCCGCTTGAAATTTGCCCTTTGTCCATATTAGAACCAAGAAACAAGGGAGATTATGAAGTAGCAGCATATCAAAAAATGGGGTAAAAAAGTCAAACAAGAATGGGATTAATATTCAAGCAAACGATGGAAAGACTGCAAACATTTTCTCCGTATAGAACGGGAGAATGTAAATGATGCGTGCGTTGATCGCCGATCGAGAGATCAGGGCGAGGTGAATACGACGGATCTCTCTACGTCTCACACTCTCATCGGGTTTCATTCTCCAGTACCTTTGAAGCCAGAGCGCGCCTTATAATACCATAAATGTTATTGAAAACTTTCAGTTCGCTTTCGACGCTCGTCGCGTGTTTTTGACGAAAACCATTTCGCATCCGTGAGTTCGTTTTCAACGCAATCTGAATCGAATCCGTACCGCTATCAGTGCTCAATGTAAAAGAGTTAAGCAACCAAAACAGACAGAGTGAAAATAAGAATTACTTAAATTGCATTTCTGTAAACTAATAAAACCAAATCACAAAAATGCCGAATCCGCCCATTGGCTTTTATCCCCACATTAAGAGAAGGGTAAGGCTAGAAAGGTTTATACTAATTATATTTAGCTCAGAAAACTGTTTTCGCCATAAATTTACTCGTGGAGATAAAGCACAGATAATAAAAAAAATAGAGACATACATATAACCTAAATCATTGTGCCACAAAACACGTAAATCTAAATTAACCTGCTCAGTAAGCGTAAACCAGAGATGGTGGTTGGTTCTATGGGTGAGATCAGCGGGGAAAAAATACATAAAAGTGACAATCTAGCACAGTGACCCACTTCTAAACCATAAGTGAGAAATGCAAAATTGATAAGATAGCTGTAGAAAACTATTCCGAATATTAATCAGGCGTATTATAAAGAATGTAAATGTAAATAATGTGATTAAACCTACTAACTATAGTTCATTAAAATGATTACTATACCTATTATGGGATTTTCGAAAGATAAACCAAAAGTAAATTTGTAAAATTTGGAATACCTGTAAGAAATATCTCTAAAGTAAATAATACTTTCATTTCCTGTTTTAAATTATGAAATAGTAAGTGCAGAAACCCGTATCTTGGCAACTAGAAACCATTTACCAAATTGCACTGTGCAAAATGCATTTCACTTTGCGATAGAGACCCAGTCCCTTGGGTTTACCCATATCGCGTAATTCCATTCGCCATTCTGCACACACGAGCTCCAGCGGAAGGTCAACAAACTGAGCTCTGGAGCTCAGCACGAATATCGCCCTGGGGTCAAAGCGAACTATTTCGATGATGACTTGCCTTTGGCTCTGGATACAGCAGCTTTGACTTTGGCTTTTGTGGTTGATATAAGAACTGAAAAGCTTAAAAGACCCGCCAAGAGGCCCGAGGCGGCATCCATAGCCATCTCAACTTGACATGAATATTAATTTATGATAATTTCGAAAGCTAAACCCGATTTGTTCTGTTCCGCTTACCTCTGCTTGCAGTGCCTACAGGTGGCGACGAATGTGACCGAGCAGAAGCACCATGTCACCCGGGAGACGCGCGGAAAAAATCTGGGCCTGTGCCGGGGCTTCCGAGGATGCACTGTGTGGCTGACTGGTAAGAGCGAAAGTCCAGCTAAGATGTAGACAATAATTACATTATAATATGCCAATCCCTCAGAGCATAAAACATTTCTCTTCTCGTTTTGATAATTTATTTTTTATATTTTATATTTTTTATAATCTAATTAAGAATTATACTTTTAATGTTTTTCCAACAAAATTTGAATTTCGCTTTTTATAAGAATAAAAAGAAAATATTTTTTTTTAATGAAACCTACGTTTTTGCATAATTTACCCTTTGTTTAATAATAAATAAACTAAATACCTTAAAATGTAAAGTTCAACTTTGTTCACGTTTATTCAAATTAATTATTGCAAAGTCTTCAAAATACTAAACAATTTAATGTGATGTCTTTACAGGCCTTAGTGGTGCTGGGAAGACCTCGATTGCCTTCGAGCTGGAGGCATATCTGGTGTCGAGGGGCATTCCGGCCTACGGACTAGACGGCGACAATATCCGCACCGGACTGAACAAGAACCTCGGCTTTACGCCCGCCGAGCGAGAGGAGAACATCCGGCGGGTGGGCGAGGTGGCCAAGCTGTTCGCCGACAGCGGCGTGGTGGCCATCTGCAGCTTCGTCTCACCCTTCGCCGACGACCGTGAGATGGCGCGCAAGATCCACAAGGATGCTGGACTGAAGTTCTTCGAGATATTCGTGGACACTCCGCTGGACGTGTGCGAAACCCGCGACGTGAAGGGTCTCTACAAGAAGGCGCGCGAGGGCGTTATCAAGGGCTTCACGGGCATTACACAGGAGTACGAACGACCCCAGATGCCGGAACTGGTGGTCAATACCCACGGCTATACGGTTCGCGAGTCCACGCAAAAGCTGGTAACTCTGCTCGAACAGGAGGGCATTATTCCTCGCTCACTGCGCGATGTGGACCTACTGCCGGAGCTGTATCCCAGCGAATCCATTGCGACGGAGACACTGCGCCACGAGGCCGAGTCGCTGCAGGCCATCGAGATCAACACCGTGGAGCTGCAGTGGGTACAAGTCCTGGCCGAGGGATGGGCCTATCCACTCCGCGGTTTCATGCGCGAGGACGAGTACCTGCAGACGCTGCACTTCAACACACTCCAGAGCGGAATGGATGGTTCGTATCGCGAGAACCACTCGGTGCCCATTGTTCTGAGCGCCAGTCAGGCGGACAAGGATCGCCTGGATGGCTCCTCGTCGCTAACGCTTAAATACCAAGGCAAACCGGTGGCCATTCTGCGGCGTCCCGAGTTCTACTATCATCGCAAGGAGGAGCGGCTGGCCCGCCAGTTCGGCACCAGCAATCCCAATCACCCGTACAGCAAGCAGGTCTACGAGTCCGGGGATTACCTGGTCGGCGGCGATTTGGCTGTAATCGAGCGAATTCGATGGGAGGACGGAATGGATCAGTATAGGCTGACTCCCAACGAGCTGAGGGACCGGTTCAAGGAGCTCAACGCCGACGCCATTTTCGCCTTCCAGTTGCGCAATCCCATCCACAATGGGCATGCGCTGCTCATGCAGGATACTCGCCGTCAATTGCTCGATCGTGGCTTCAAGCAGCCGGTGCTATTGCTGCATCCTTTGGGCGGCTGGACCAAGGACGACGATGTGCCACTGGATGTGCGCATGAAGCAGCACCAGGCCGTCCTCGATGCCGGGGTCCTGCGACGCGAGGACACTGTGCTGGCCATCTTTCCGTCGCCAATGATGTACGCCGGTCCAACGGAGGTGCAGTGGCACGCCAAGGCTCGCATGAACGCTGGCGCCAACTTCTACATCGTGGGCCGTGACCCGGCGGGCATGCCGCATCCCGACAAGGAAGCATATCCGGATGGCAACCTTTACGACGCCACCCATGGAGCGAGAGTGCTAAAAATGGCCCAGGGATTGGACAGCATGGAGGTAAGAGGCCAAAACAAATCTAAAAAATTCTGGAAAAGATAAACAAATTAAAACTAAATTGGAATATTTGTTTATTTACTTTATAGATCCTGCCGTTCCGAGTGGCTGCCTATGACAAAAGCACCAGTAGAATGGCCTTCTTTGAGCCAAAGCGCAAGGATGAATTCGAGTTCATCTCAGGGACCAAGATGCGCACCTTGGCAAAGACCGGAGCCAGTCCTCCGGATGGCTTTATGGAACCGGAGGCGTGGGGAATCCTGGCCAACTATTACCAGAACCTGCCGCAGGCGTAACCCGCTGCCAACACTCGACCAGCAACGTGCAATTCCTCCTAGTTATAGCTAATGTGCTTATTATACATGTTCCCACTTAATGGCCGCTTATCACTTACCACATTGTCTGTCCATCGTTACTAACCCAGATCCGGGCATATCCCTGTGTGTGAATGTTGTGCTCCTCCTAATTAAATGTTCGTATCGTACAATCTACTTGTATCTACACTTAAGTTACCCAATTCTCTGTTTATCTTAAGCAAAATGTCGTGCAGCTATTTTGTGGACTGTTTTTTTAAATATATATATAAATAATTATCTAGTATCAGCATTTACTTATTGAATTGAATAATTGATCTTATATGGATTACTCATTTTAGCCATTTCATTTGTGAAGAGACCATCATTTGTATTGTGGTGACATCAAACGAAGTTTCTTTATAATCAAAATAAATTATATGCTTTTAATGAAACATTTTGACTCATGGAAATATTCTTCAAAGAGACCTAAGCGGCTATGGTCTGCAAATTAACCGTCTCCAAACCGAAATGTCAAATTCGCCATGACTCACCAGATGGCAATTGGTTTGTTCGTTTAACCGTTAAAAATTAGCCAACGAAGATAATTTCTTGAATAAAATGTCAGAAACATTTGCATTTCAAATAAGATGTTTGATATTTTATACCAAATTTTTTATAAAATAAACATTATAATCATAAAAAGAATTAAATATTTCTTATTTTTGGCAATTTTTAACTTATTGAGACTTTTACTTACATATTTTGTGTTTCTTAACAGAACGCTAGCAGCTGTTAATATTTCTTAGTGTCAAAAGCTCCCCGCTACAAGACTTCCTTCAGTAAAAAACCAGTTTACATTGGTTTTGCACATGATTTATTTTTATAAAATTGTATACGTTTAATCATTAATATTACAAGTAATTAATTAATATCAAATATGCAATTAGTTATCATTTAATTTCACATAATTTATTTTACTGCGCTGTGTATGTGTTCATAATTGTTTATTGCTGTCGACCGATTTTACTCGATGGACTACCTTTAATTGGTGATCTCGTCTGCAAATCTTCATTAATGATTATTTATTAGATGTAACGGTTTATTGACAGAGTCGTGTGGTGTGCGGCAAAGAACAAAATAAATAGAGTACAAACTAACCAAATGAAATGTGTGTGAAGATTAAGAAGAATAATAATATAATAAGAGCACCCTCAAACTGTGCGATACTACCACGTTTATGATATAAAGTTAGGGGGAGGGAGTTGGGGACGGGTGTGGGTCGGAATTTGAGGTGTACAATTGGGGTAATTGTGCGTCTGGACATCCTCCGTATTCCTAACATAATGGCAAAAGGGTTGCTAAATCGATCGAAAGTACACACAAGCAATGAGCAAACAAGGATAGGTAAACTAATCATATGCATACATAGTACATATATATTTGTTTTACAAGTAATAATTTACAAATCGACAACAACCATGGCTGCTAGAGAAAATCATAATTCCGTAAACACTAAAACCTTTTCAAGAAGGATGCGGGCGGGTTGGATTGGCTGCTCTTCGCTTTACGTTATCGCTGAATCATTTTTAACTTGAGTTATATACGTATATTTATGTATATTATCATGCCTAGGTATATTTCTTACACGCTGTCGTCATTTACTTTATTTAATAACTGTTTTATAATGCAATTTGTGTTCTATTCCATTATCGCGCTTATTCGGTTAGGGAGAGCCGGCTGTTGTTGTTTAAGGTTGATTTAGATGTCAGTTAATGTTCACTTGTTCGGGGTCCCGGTTGTATTCGAACCTAACAGGAGTTAAGAAAACTACTACCTCTTAGTTACCACCATAAATTACTACCACGTAGTCGTTGCCACCATGCCGCATCAGTGCCGAGCGCACGTTGCCACGTCAAAGCAGACTGCACCTGGACAACCAACTGTCCTTCGTCCGACTGTCCATCGGTTTCAGCTGATGGCCGCCCTTGGGTGGGTTGTTCGCCTCCTGTGCACGCAAGGGATATATATGGTTAGCCACTAATAAAAATCTCTTTGTTCGAATTTTCCCCCGAAGCACTCACCATCCGCTTTTCCGTTTTCGCTTTGATATCACTGGCTAGGGTGAGGAAGGCTTCTTCCACGTTGATGCTGGCTTTTGCGGAGGTCTCCATGAACTTGATGCCATACTCGATAGCCAATTGTTCACCGCGCTCCTTTGAAACCTATGATAGGTAGAACATTGAACAGTTATTATTCCATTGAGTAGTCATAGGTGCTTATTTAAAAGTGTATAATAACTATAGAGAACGGACACGATTATTAAATTCGTGTAAGGTGCAAACTAAATAAAGCATTTATTTCTTAGGAATTGAAGTACAAATCAAATAGTTAAAAGATCCTATAAGAATTGATCAACTATTAGAAAAACTTGACATAATTCTAATTTGTAGTTAGGAGATTCTCAAAAGTTTCTTTCTTTTGTTCAATCATTATTAAATATTGCTCAGGTAAACCGAATAATTATTCACAAATGCAGAGGGAGCTGGGTTAGTCTCGAATTGATAAAGCCACTTCAAAGTCTGAAAATAGCCAGTGAATTCATTAATTTCCTATTGCCTTACCTGTCGCTTATCGGTCAATTCGCACTTGTTGCCCAGCAGCATTTTCTCGACATCGGCGGAGGCGTTCTCCTCGATGTTCCTTATCCAATTTTTGATGTTCTCGAAGGATTTCTCCTGGGTTATGTCATACACCAGCATGATGCCCATGGCACCTCTGTAATAGGCCGTGGTGATTGTGCGAAAACGCTCCTGGCCGGCAGTGTCCCTGTGAAAGTATGAAACATTTTAATAAAACAGAAATCCCAGACTTACTATCTTCTTATCACTTACCATATTTGCAGCTTTATTTTCTTGTTATCTAATTCAATTGTTCTAATTTTAAAATCGATACCTGCAAAGAAAAAACAGATGAGCATACACACCACACAAACGCTAATTAATTTGAATAATTTGGCAACTGGCTGAACCTGTTTGTTCGGAACCCATGACGTCGCAATAAAAGGGGGAACAAAGATGGAAACAAAAATCGACAAACCACGCAATTGATTTAAACAATGTCGTTAAGTAAATGCCCCAAAATTGGAAGTGTCGCAAGGAAAACGTGCCAAAAACGAAAATAAACAATTATTAGACACGAGCAGGCATGGGAATCGTTCGACTTTTGTGTTTACAAGTACAGGAAGTACAATGCACTTGACAAAAATGATAGTTTTTGTTTATTACTCGTTTAATGTTTATGTTTTCCTGGGTTGACACAATTTCAAATTTAGTTTTAAGATTTTTGCTAACATTAACTTTAAAATTTAAAGAAATATATTATTCGAACAGAAAGCTCTTCAGGTAGCTCGTGTTAGGAAAGGCTTCACTGTATCTATTTAAAAACGACCATACCAAGCAACGGGTCTTTGGGATTTATACGACACTCCCGGACTCGGCGAGTTAATGGGTAAGCCTCGTATCAGAGCAATCCGGCTTCTTGGATGATAAGAGCAGCGAAAGTACAAAGACTGTGGATGAGTCGAACACTTATTTCAGTTTGCTTTCCTATGCGGGTGTCAATCTCTAGCCGAGATAGCGATTCACATCCGGATAGCCATGTGTAGGGTCTGTTCTTTACGGGGAAATCTTTATAAATGCGAGAAATCAAACTAGGGGGGATAGCCCCTCCCTGGAAAACAACAATAATTATGACAAATACTCGGGGCCAGCGAAAAGAAAAGAGGAGAACGTTGGCACATGAGTCACTCATTGGGCCTGAAGCTCGAATTCCGAATGAGTTCATGCGAACCAAGGCGTCATAATTAATTAAAAGTCGCGGATAATAATGGCAGATTCCCGACACCGCACTCACCTATTGTGGATATAAACGTAGTGTTGAAGGCGTCCTCGGAGAATCGGAACAGGATGCAGGTCTTGCCCACTCCCGAATCGCCGATCAGGAGCAGTTTGAACAGATAGTCGTAGGTCTTGGCCATTTTTGCGGTATAATCACAGTGGTTCGTTCGTCACTAATCGGCCCGATGATAATGGTTTTTGGGGGTTAGGGTAAGGGTTAAGGGTAATGCTGTACACGTCGTCGCCTCCTCGCCTTTATCTGAAGTGACTTCCACTTCCTCGATTCCGATTCTTCGCTAATAACACTAATCACGAGTAATCCCCATGCGTGCCGTTGAATATATATTCCCAGACGTAACCGCAAAAGTTTTTTTTTCCTTCTTCTCTGCTCAGCCCTTTTGGGTGTGTGTGTTTTGTGTTTTCGATTTCGGAGCCGTGTCAAAAATGGCGACGTAGTTTTAAGACTTTTTTGTCTGCTCCCGAGATTCAATTTTAACGCGGCGGCAGCTTTTCCGGTGGGAAAATGCAAGAGCACTCGTTCCGCAGTGCGAGAGTTCGTCGGTTTGTTGTGTTTGGGACGTGGAAATTAACTTAATTACTGCTTTCTAATTACGCCCGTACAAAAAATATAATTGTTAGCGGTGGTGGCAAGTTGCGTTGCCCTGGTTTGTCTATCGATAAGCTATCGCCCGCTTATCGATAGCTATCGGGGAAGAGAAAAACAAACAGCTGTTACGTACAGTGTTGGAAAGCGATCGCTTGACAAGAAACAGAAGAAAATAGCACAAGACAAGAGCCAAAAAGACAGGTGTATAATTACATATAGTCCTGATCCTGTTTGCACCTGATCCCTGACCGACCGCGACTGTTGAGTGAAGTGAAGAACCAATGTAAGCAGTGGCGTCGCCAGACGCAGCAGCAGCAGCAGCCGCCGGAGGAGCCCTAGAATCCATCGCAGCTGCACCCCCGCAAACAAAAAGTTCTGGGCCATGGGCACCAAGGAGTCGAAACACTCCAATAGCATCAGCTACGAGGATTCGGTGAAGCGCGGTGAGTGTCCTCCGGTTGGAATCTTGTAAGCCAGAGCCTCCCGTGGGCAGTGGAAAATGGGTCACTGCTAATCAAGAAAAGCAGAACCCCCGGAAAAGCAACACCAACAACACAGGCAGGTGTAATCGATTCCATTGTTGTTGCGCCTCTGACCAGCGGTTCCTCCGCCCGCTGACCCACTGCTCCTCCTGATCCTGGATTTTGTTCTCCCATAGTTTTTTGCAAATTAATTTTTGCCATTCCAGTGCGCCTTTACTTTATTTGTGTTTGTGGGCTGTGTGTGTGTGTGTGCATGGGTATTTGCGTCGCCGCCGCCAGTGACGTCACAATAGAAAAGCTTAGCAAAGGGGGTGGTTTGGCGGGTGCGGGTGGCAGTGGGAGGTGGGCGCTGGGTGGCTGGGAGACAACAAAGCAGCGACGCACAGAAAAACAGTTAAGTAGCCAGTGCAGTAGTGCAAGTTCATGCTTAGGGTGACTGGAATGCGCGGATGCGGATGTCGTTGCGGATGCGGTTCATTTCAAGTTCACCATGTCATTCCAGTGTTCATTTCAATACAAATATATTGCACAAAGGCATTTTATAAAAGTATTTGATAAAGAAAACTCTTAGTTAAAGATCTATAATTTAACTCTCCGGAAAAAAACTTTACATTCTGCATGTCATTCCCGAGTTCTATTCGTATTTAAGTGCATAGACATTCTGAATAGTATTTTAAAAAGAAATCACTTTCAAGTGCAATTTCAGATAGAAAGGAAACATTTTGGCTTTAAAAAGGCAGACGATTAGGCAAATTTCAGTGGCACTTCCCAAACATCACTTTCTGAAAATAATTACAAAATGTTTCTTTCTTAAAAAAAATAGAAAAAAAGACATAGTTTTAAAAAAGAATAAGCTTTTTAGGTTCGAAGTCTTAAGATTCGTCCGGCCACTTTTACTGATTTCTCAATGCTCTATTATAATAGTAAACCCCCTATATCAATTGTTAATCGTCAAAGAAGTTAAGATTATTTTAGCCAACGGGAACCCGTTGATTTCCACCCCGTCACCCCATTCCCAATGACGTTTAGCACTGGCAGTGCTTTTCACTTACTTTATTTCACATTCCCTTTGCGCTGGCATTCATCTCACTACTGGTGTTGTTATGGTTATGGTTGCTGATTTGCGGCCAGGCAGCCAGAGTTAAGAAAACGAATGTCGCTGATAAGGCCCTCCGCCGACCCATCTGACCACCCCCTCGGAGCCCACCTTCTCGGCAGTGGGGCGTGCGACCAGGTGCGTGTGTTTCTTATTAGCCACACCGACCGGTTCCAATAAAACCAAGCCAACGGAGAAATTCGAGAAAAGAGGGGGAAAATGCAAGTGCGGCAGTCAGAAATCTCAGAACCCAGTTGCAGTTGACATTCAATTCAAAATTCCGTTTCCGTGACGTCGCATAATTCCCCCTGCAATATTGCCCAATTAATTGCGGAATGTATTTTCACGCCCCGTTGGCGCTTATCATTATCAGTTGACTCTGTTCTCAACCTGATCGCTGAAATTAAAATGGTTTATTTATTGTCAATTAAATGACACTTCTTGTGGGTTTTTATTTCCTCCATTAATTACTCAACGTTATGAATTGTAAACAACGGTTAATGAATGAAAATCTTCGATTTAATAATGACGACCTATGTATGTACATAATTTAGTCGGTTTATTTATTGCTTAAACGAAAATAACTTTGAAACTAGAAAAATGATTAAATTAAAACAATCTAAAATATTTCTTACATGATGAATGGACCATTCTTACTCTTTCCGGACGTTTTATGACTTAAATGCGATACGATTCTTAATTGTCGTTGGATGTGAGTGTATGTAATTATAAACATATGGACGTGCACTTGTGATTCCTCGCAGAGTGATTCACAATCATTCGAAACAGACGAATAATATCATGGTAGTAGACTTTGGAATACCCACTACGCAATGACCTACTTTGAAATATGTTGCATACCTGAAAGGCGTCGCAGAGTGATTCACAATCATTCGAAACAGACGAATAATATCATGGTAGTAGACTTTGGAATACCCACTACGCAATGACCTACTTTGAAATATGTTGCATACCTGAAAGGCGTTTGCTTAGAGTTTATAAAGATCTCAAATATATTGTAGAGGCGCCAATAATGATCTAGTATCTTCCTTTTTATGCTTGTTAAACTTGTAATTAAAGGGTCAGATGGAAATGAAGAATATTTATAAGTTATCAAAAAGGAAACGATTTTATCTTTTACCTATTATTGCACTCATTCGATATACATATGTACACTTTTACACTTTGAGCAAAGGGGTAAAAAAAATCAATTATAGATAATGGCTAATTAGGTAACAGCGACACTTAATCCCATAAGTGATGGAATAGATAAATAATTTCAGAAATTATGTTTATTGCTGTTATAAACGAGTGTAGCAAGGGTATTTGAATTATTTTTGTGTATTTGATTTTTGCTCCAATAATCGGTTGACGTCACGTTGGTTGGTGTGAAACGAGCTCGTAAATCGTATTAAATACGGGGGCTCCCAATCACGTCGGCTATTAATTAGAGGCATTTGGGATAATCCCTACCACAAGCGTTACTCATCCATCTATTTTCATTCCAGTAAGCGATGTGGAGCTCCGACGCCTTAGGGATGCCTTCAAAAAGTCGGCGGGCGTGGGCCGGAACTTTCTCAGTCGAAATGCCTTCCAGCAGGATGTGCTCTGCGAGGGAGTGCCGCCGAAGATCACGGACATGCTATATACCGCCTGTGGTGGCACCCAGCGCGGCATCTCCTTTAACGACCTGCTCTGCGGTCTGGTCCTGATCACTCGGGGGACCCAGGGTGAGAAAACCAAGTGAGTATGCCATCAAATCCCAGGTATAACTGCGAGTAATCAACTATCTTCCCTTGTTCCATTCAGATTTCTGTGGAACCTCTACTGCAATGATGCCGGCACCTTTATCATCAAGTCGGACTATGTGCGCAACGTCAATCTGCCTCCCTTCGAGAGCGTCTCCTTGTTTGCCCAGAGCGAACGCGTCAATTTCGAGCAGTTCCAGGACTGGATAATAAAACATCGCAATGCCACGGTCCTTTCCAAGTGGCTGCTGTCCGACAACTGTGTCAGTCTCACCTCGGAGCTGGAGACTCCAACGTTCTACCAGAGCCTCGCTGGAGTGACGCATCTTGAAGAAAAGGTAGGAATATGCATCTGTGGCTAATAATATTCTGCAAGCACATGCGTGCTTGAGAAATGTATTTTGACGTGTGTTTTTACACCTGTTTGGTTATCCGTCACATTAAATTACTCAAGTCTTCTGTCATTCCCGTTCATTCTATTGTTCAGTCAACATTAACTCCTTAAATCTTCCATTGCAGGACATTGGTGATCTGGAGAAGGAGTTTTGGCGGTTAAAAAACACTTCGCAAAACGGCCAAATCGACCTGCAGTTTCTGGGGCCCCTGATCAGCCCACCCATACCAAAGAATGCGCTAGCAGGACTATTTAACGCCTTCGATGAGAACCGCGACGGACACATTGACTTCAAGGAGCTGTGCTGTGGAGTCAGTGCCGCCTGCAGGGGACCAGGTGTAGAAAGAACACGATGTAAGCACTGATTGTCCAACTATAGACTATCTAGTAGATAGAATCTACTTATAAACTCTTACCTTTATGTACACACAGTTTGCTTCAAAATCTTCGATGTTGATCGAGATGGAGTTCTTAGTCACGAGGAGACGCTTCAGATGATCAATGTTCTGCTGTTGGTGGCCAAGGAAAACCGCGAGGCACAGCAGTACAAGGACCTGACCAAGCAATTGGTCATAAGCGATCTCCTGGAGTTTGGCCAGCGCAGGAGTCCGGATGGCACGCCCAGCAAACTAACCCGCGACAATGTCTCGCTCACCGCCGAGGATTTTATGCTGTGGAACGTGCAGTGCGACCTGAGACTTATGCAGCCGCTACTGGACCTCATCTTCGAGCTCTGCCACATCGTCTTTGGCCTCTGGCCGCAGTGCAAGCACATGGAGAACGATATTGTCCGCGGATGGCTGAGACGCGAGGAACGCCGGCCGTACCGCGTCGGTCAGTTCTGGTACTTGATAACGCGCCACTGGTGGCTCGGTTGGATGCAATACACCCAGCATACGGCTCACACCTGCGACTATTGCAAGCGCACTGCCAGCCAGCGGACTGCTGTTGATGAGGCCCTTGTCTGCGACGAGAGCTTCAACACCCACAGTCTGGAACAGCACGACAGCTATTCACTGGGGTCTGGCACGGGATCGGCATCTGGTTCCGGGTCGGCGAGCAGTGGCATCTCGGCTGGAAGGCACTGCGGACCGGTGCGACCGGGACCCATCGACAACAGCAATCTGATTACAGCCAATCCGTTCCGAAATGTACGCACCCTCACCGGTGAGGGTGGTCACCTCAAGCGGGATACGCCACTGGTACAGAACCACGACTTCGAACTGGTTCCCAAGTCGTTGTGGAAGGCCCTGAATCGGTGGTATGGCGACAATCTGCCTCTGCCACGACAGGTAAGAAAGCAATCATAGGCAAACTTAACATAATAATCATTAACCATAAATCTCACTTCACTTTAGGTCATTCAACCGCCCAACTCGGATGTGGAACTGGAGCTGTACCCTCTGAACATGCGAATCCTGCTCCACCAGGCTCAGCCATCCCAGACAGGCGTTGGCGGTGGCACTCAACTGGGAAGCTGGGGCTCCACGGTGAGCGGTGGATACGGGGTCCTGGCCTCCGGAGGCGGATATGCGGCCATCGCGGCCAGCAGTGTGCTTCAACCGCCGAAACGATACCTTGCCTATACGGCTGCCTTCAGTCGACTAGCCACGGTGCGCCAAGTGGGCGAGTTCCTGTGCGAGCAGCTTCGTCTCAAATCGGAGGACATCCGGTTGTGGCACGTTCCGCAGCTGGACAACGGTGCCATATTGCTGGAGGAGGATGCCATGTGCCTGAAGGAGCTGCTTATCCGGGACAACGACCAGTTGCTGCTGGAGATTCGCAACAAAGATTTGACATGGCCAGAGGAACTCGGCTCCTTGGCCAGCGCTCAGAGTGGCCAAGGGGTGGGAACACCGGGCGACCGGCGTCGCCTGACCCGCAGCTCAATTATGTCGGTACACGCGCCGGGAGCCACTGGGTTGCACAACCTGGGGAATACCTGCTTCATGAACGCCGCGCTCCAGGTGCTGTTCAATACCCAGCCACTCGCCCAATATTTTCAGCGAGAGATGCATCGCTTCGAGGTGAATGCGGCCAACAAACTGGGGACTCGGGGCCAGCTTGCCATGCGCTATGCGGAGCTGCTCAAGGAGGTGTGGACGGCTACGACGCGCTCGGTTGCGCCGCTCAAGCTGCGCTTTTGCGTGAACAAGCACGCTCCACAGTTCGCCGGCGGAGGTCAGCACGATTCGCAGGAGCTGCTCGAGTGGCTGCTAGACGCACTGCACGAGGATCTCAACCGTGTGATGGAGAAGCCGTACAGCGAGCTGAAGGACTCCAATGGTCGCCCCGACAAAATAGTCGCCGCCGAGGCCTGGTCGCAGCACCACGCTCGCAACCAGTCCATCATCATCGATTTATTTTATGGTCAGCTGAAGTCGAAAGTCAGCTGTCTGGGCTGTGGCCACGAGTCGGTGCGCTTCGATCCATTTAGCCTGCTTAGCTTGCCGCTGCCAGTGGAGAACTACGTTTACTTGGAGGTCTTGGGTGAGTCATTAGAAACGATGATATTTTAAAGATGATGATGCCATCTTAACTAAATCTAAATCTAACATTCATATCTTTTAGTAATCCTTTTGGATGGAAGTGTACCCATCAAATATGGTTTTCGCCTGAACTCTGAGTGCAAGTACTCGCATCTGAAGCACAAGTTGGCCACGCTGTGCTCCCTGCAGCCAAATCTGATGCTCGTCTGCGAGCTGTGGAACTCACAAATACGTCAAGTCCTGGCCGACGAGGAAAAGCTACGCACGCAGAGCGCCAAGGAGCTATACGTCTATCAGCTGCCCGAGCAGAGTGTGCGGACGCGATCCAACTCAGTGCTCAGCATGCACATCGAGCAGGGTCTCAAGGACATTCAGCGCAGTTCCGGTAAGGCACTTGATGGGATCAACTGTAAACACTATATTTAATACACATACTTACACTCGCTTTTAGCTCTCATCAATAGCGCCCAGGACTCTCTGTCCTCGCTGAGCACTCTGCAAACCTCTAGCCACCGAGCCTCGTCTCGAGTCCTCTGCAATGGCCATGTCTCTGGCCTGGAGGTCGAAGTCGAGGCCGAGGTGGGTGCGGACGTTTCGCACTACAACAACAGCAGCACCAGCAATAATTACAATCCCATCATTAGCACTTTCAGCGGAAACGGAAGCGGGGACAACCAAGTGCACGAACTGCTGCCAGATGAGGCCGGAAAGGTAAGCCGGTGCTTTGGAAAGCGAGAGTGCATGCCCCACAGCCTATTTTGCTTCAAGGTATGGCTTCTAAACTATATTAACATACACGTATTTAATATCATAGATTCACGCCCCAGTTTTTTGGGGCCAATCGAATTCAATCTAAAATTCAGAGCTTCAGAACTTCAGAACTTCCCTTGCCTAGGATAGCGAGCTTGCTCCTCAGCGGCGAATGTGCTGCCAAGATATCGTCGGGTCGTCCACGATTGCGAACGTGAAATTAGAATCCGCTAAAGATTCCGCCTCCGTCTGCTTCTCGAGTGTCACTTTACAAGCGTTTAATCTAAATATATTAAATACCACTATGTTAAATGAACAGTTGCCGTCTGCTGCGTGGTTTGTGGGCTTCCCTCTTAACTACTCAAAACTACTAGCAAACTCTGTATATTCTCCTTACTCTCGTACTCGCACACTGTTTCCAAATTGATATCAATTATTTGTAATCTATATATCCTTCTACTAATCATTTAATTTCTTGCTGGCCTTTTTCTATAACTAATGTAAATTTTTTGCTTAAAACATATGAAAACTTTTCGAATCACCTCTTTGCTATCCTTGAATATCTTTGTTGTTGTTGGTTATCAAGTTGGAAGTTTGTGAATTATAATTTATCTAGTAGTTTTTAGTCATTCTCATAGCTTTGCAATTCCACATAAATAGCGATTCATGTTACCCACATCTTGTGTTTGTTTTTTAGAAAATTCAGAGTATCCCAAATTAGATTCTCTTAATTTAGACGAAATAAGTTTTTTTTAGGTAGTATTCTTAATCATAACTTAAGTGCTAAGTATATGTATTTAAATATTTTTTTAAATCTGTAGGTAAATCTTAAATATTTCAAAACATTTAAACAACATTTTTTTAAATTTCCCTCTCGCTTTAATTCTTAAAATACAAATAATTCAAATTCCAAAGCAGAACTAACAGTTACAAAAATTAAAACAGCCTACATCCTTCGAAATCTGTATAAAAACTAAATCATTTTTTGATAACTACAGTTTAACTTTCCACCGACCTCGCGAAATAACCAAAATATACAAAAAAGTTTATTAAACCACCTGCCATTAAAATGTTGTAAATTTATATGTAGATTTTGAATTCTAGCGTTTACCCTTTAGACATTTTGTACATTTACGAGTAGATTGATCCTTGGTTAATTGAGTTCCCAAAGCTTTAATACACAACTACACCCAACACGCCCCTGAAAAACTAACCGCAAGCCCAGCACAAACAAGTCTAATTCCCAATCTCGGTGCAGGAGTCGCTCATTCTGAGCTCCAGCCCGGAGAACACTTTCATGCACGGCGCGGCTGCCCAGCAGAAGCGTGTGTCCTCTGCCAAGTTGCTGCACACGGAGAGCAACACCAGCTCTATGTCGTACACCAATCATTCGGGCGAAAACTCGATGGATAGCTCGCTGACGGAACCCATTCCAATGGCGGAACTGGCGCCGGTGAGTAGCCGGCACGGAAGCAACAGCGATGATTGCTCCTTCCGGATGTCGCCGAACGATTCCAGTGGCCTGAGTACGGGCAACACGCTGGGCGCCAGCTTGGATGTGGACGAACAGGCGGAGGAGGGCAACGAAGAGGAGCACGATCAGCCGGATCAGATCACCACCTCGCAGCCGGAGACCAGCAGTGGCGTTTACTCCCGCCGCTCCTCTCAGCCGCCGCACAAGGCGGGCAAATATCTGGTGGCCGTGCATCGAAAGATAACCCGACACGACAGCTACTTCCTATCCTACCACAAGACGCGGCCCAGTCTCTTCGGGGTCCCATTGCTCATTCCTAACAGTGAGGGCGGCACCCACAAGGATTTATACTGCGCCGTGTGGCTGCAGGTGAGCAGGCTGCTCAGCCCTCTGCCAGCCACTACGGAGCAAGCCAATCATGCCGCCGATTGGTAAGTATCTTATATCTTGTATGTTTTATACGTATATAACACTATTTCTGCGCAGTGATGACAGCCTGGGCTACGATTTTCCCTTCACGTTGCGTGCCGTCAAGGCAGATGGACTAACCTGCGCCATTTGCCCCTGGTCGAGCTTCTGTCGCGGATGCGAGATCCGCTGCAACAATGACTACGTACTCCAGGGAGCCCTGCCGCCCATCAATGCTGTGGCCAGTGAGTAGCTTTCAAAAGCAGTTGCATTATTTTTACCACTTCAAAACCAGCTTATTTTCAAACTTTAAAATATTACTCTTTCAGGTAACACATCAACGCCAAAAATGAACGCTAAATTCCCATCGCTTCCCAATCTGGAGGCTAAACGGACGCCAGAGTATACCGCCTCGTTGTCGTACACACCGACAACCAAATATTTTGAAGACTTCACCATTGCCATCGACTGGGATCCGACTGCCCTGCATTTGCGCTACCAAAGCACCTTGGAGCGTGTACGTAGAAAGCCCTCAAACGGACGATCAGAATAATCATATTTATCTTTATTTAGCTTTGGGTGGATCACGAGACCATTGCCATAAGTCGGCGGGAGCAAGTGGAGCCCGTGGACCTGAATCATTGCCTGCGCGCCTTCACCTCCGAGGAGAAGCTGGAGCAGTGGTATCACTGCAGCCACTGCAAGGGCAAGAAACCCGCCACCAAGAAGCTGCAGATCTGGAAGCTGCCTCCGATATTGGTAAGCTGCAAATCCCCACTGAGTGCATTAAAGGCAATGTCTGATATTTATATCTTTTTCTTAGATTGTCCACTTGAAGCGGTTTAACTGCGTCAACGGCAAGTGGGTCAAGTCACAGAAGGTGGTTCACTTCCCCTTCGATGACTTCGACCCCACGCCATATCTGGCCTCCGTGCCCCAGGAGACGATACTGCGGCACAAGGAGCTGCTGGAACTAAAGAAGGATGCTGATTTGCCGATGGCAAGCAACGAAGTTGTTAGCGAGCTGGACGAGATCGATGCACCCGTCAAGCAGGATATGGATGAGCTTCCAAAGCAAACGATTACATCCCCGCCAACCGCGCCACCAGCGCCCACCGGCAATATCCTGCGTCAGAGCAAGACCATCAATTCTGTACGACGACAGCGCCTAATCTCGACGAGTCTCACCAAAACGCCCATCGTGGATGGCGAGTTCGAGGATTATCACCAGCACCGACTCAAACCAGAAGTGGATGAGTTCGATCCCAGATACCGACTCTATGCCGTTGTGGTTCGTGAAGCATATAACTCGCATCTTATTTGATTGTAATAACTTTCCATTTTTAGTCTCACTCGGGCATGCTGAATGGGGGTCACTACATTTCCTATGCATCGAATGCAACGGGATCCTGGTACTGCTACAACGACAGCTCCTGCCGCGAAATATCACAGAAGCCGGTCATCGATCCGAGTGCTGCATATTTGCTGTTCTACGAACGCAAGGGCCTGGACTACGAACCGTATCTCCCGAACATCGAGGGACGGGCGCTGCCCAATGCCTCTGGTGTGCCACTCGAGGTGGACGAGACCGAGGGAGAGCTGAAAAAGATGTGCTCAATTTCCTAACTGATGTCCACTTCTTGGTACCGTGGGCATCTTGGCTATGAAAATTATATTTCCCTTTCTTCCCCGATCTGTTCTAGAGAGTTTGTGTATTGTTTCGCACCGCGTATGTTTTGTTATTTACTATTCTAAGCTGATTTTTGATTTTCTGCAATAGTTGTTTAGCCCCTAATTAGTTTTAAGCCTACTTCTCTTTTCTTTGCCGCGAATTGTGTAATGCATGTAATATACAATATTCAAGTTTAGCTTGTAAATAATACGTTAAATTGGTTGGCCAACGTGAAGTTTTGTTTGTTACGCCGAACAAATTCCTTCTCAATATTTTCTTGTTGTTTTGTTTTTGTTGTATATAATTTTAAAATTGTAATTGTATTAGGCCAACAGGGCCAGCTTATTATTATTTATGCCAGACCATGTCGGGAAATTCCATTTAATTTGTAATTATTACTGTAAATAACAAGCGAAAGTGAAACCCGAACGGCGAAGCGTTGTAGACAGTTTGATATTAATCACTGAACAGCAATATCAAGGTGTTACGAATTTCATCCCAAGAACTCGCAGACTATTGTTGCTCTACTCATACGTATTTAAATGTATTGATTGGCTTTGTGTGACGCACCGAGCGGATTCGGTTCGAAATTAGTATTGCGCTTATCAGATATGACTTCAATATGTCTAATGATTATGTATTTGATATTTACAAATTATATATATACACCCGCAGATATATATATCTATATATATACAGAACTTAACTAATTTATATTAATATACATGAACATGATGATATATTCGAAACGAAAAGCTATGAATAAATCAACTTTTATCGCTTGAACCAAACCGCATTTTTAATAAAGCCCAGTTTTTGAAACCAAATGTCTGCAAAAATTAAATCTGGCTGATGAAATGATCAAAACACCTCCCTACCCAAATAAATAAGTCTCCTCTTTTTGCAATGGAATTCAATACATTTATATTTTGTATCTAGATTATGTAATCACATAGTAAAGAAGTAAATAAGGACTATTATACTTGTCGTAAGTGAATTGATCACGAGTCGTGTTCCGCTGAGATCCGCCCTCAGGAGCAGAATCCGAAGCCTGGCAACACCAAACTCGCCATTCGTCAAGTGTCAAACCTTTTTGAATTAATTATTTGTGTGAACGCGACATGGGTCGTTTTTTTTTTTTTTGTTATCGAGATTTCATTGCAAATGATTATGATAAATATAAGTTGTGGGTGTGCGGGTGTGTTTTTGTGTAGAAATTTTAATTCTTAGCTTGAGTAAAGTATATTTGCATGGAATACGAATGCTCTTAACATAGATATTGAGGAGGTGCCTAGACGCCGGAATTATTCGATAGCTGGCCGGGCACCGAGAACTGTGGCCGGAAGTTGGCAAAGTTGCCAGCCGGTCCGCTGGTGAATGCTGGCAATGTTGTGCCCTGGAATCCAGCCGGGAATTGTGCCATTAATTGAGCTGCAAAAGAACAAAAATGATTAATTTAAAATCAAACATTTTTAAGTAAAATATATCTTAAGAAAATCATTTAATTAAATCCCTTAAATAAAAACGTAAAGAAACTTACCAGCATTAGAGGCATTACCGGCGGTGGCCGCCAGGCGGGAGAGAATCGATCGCTCGGACATCTGGAGCCGCTGGGCCACCGGTGGGATGCGGGCCAGCGTGGCTGGCAGCCGGGACACATCGCTCTTCATGTCCGAGAGCAGCTCTTCGAGCTGGTTGAGCACCTTGTGCAGTACCGCGTTGGCGGGCTTGTTGCCTGCCAGCGATTCCTTGCTGAGATGCTGATGGGATTCGGCCAGGCATTCGACCTCAGCGAAACGGGCGTTCAGCGACATTGCTGGATGGCTGGGATCCTGGGCGAGATTAAGGTAGGCCGCGCGGCGCAGCTGCTCCTCGATAACCAGCGCCTGTTCCAGCAGCTTGAAGCGGCGGGCCAGGAACTTGTTCTTGATTTCCAGGAAGTTGCCCTTGCCGACATCCATCTTGAAGGGTTCGTTGATGATCGCGAATCGGATATCATTCTGAATATCCTGCCAGCGTCCATAGCCGTGGGTCACGATTCCGGCCAACAGCCAGTAGTCATGGCGACGGTGCCAAATCTCGTATTCCCTGCCGGGTACCGCTGCCTTCTCCTCGTTGAGCCACAAGGTGTGCAGTTCTGTGAATCCGCCATCGGCGATGTTAAACATGAATTTTCGCTTCAGGACCTCCAAACTGTCCTCCACTCCTTTGCCAGTGGCTCCAGTTGCAGCGGCAGCAGCAGCAGCCGCCGCCTTGTGATCCTTGGGTGAACTGGCACTGGGCTTCTCTAGCTCACCGTCCTCCTTGACAATCATTACATCGTCATCGTCGTCGTCGATAACTGTTGTCGCTGGTATTGGCTTCTTGTCCTCGACCTTCTCCTTTTCCTTTTCCTTCTCTTCTGTCTTAGGCTCTTCCTTTAGCTCCGGGTCCTTGGCCTCTTCCTTGGGCTCTGTCTTTGCCAACTCGGTTTTGACATCCGTCTCGCTTGGCTTTGTATCGCCGCCGGAGGTTTCCTCCGCCGGTTGCTCCTGCTTGACATCCCCGGGCTTCTTGTCCTCTTCAGCCTCTTGTTCCTGCTTCACCTCGCTCTTCTCAGACGAGGCCTTCTCCTTATCCTTATCTTTTTCCTTTTCCTTTTCAGAATCCTTGTCCTTTTCTTCGCCCTTCTCGGATGCTGGTGCCGGACTAGGTGCCGCACTGGTGGCTGGAGTGGCGCTGTTGCTGGTAGTAGCGCTCTTGTCCACAGCAGCGGCGGGAGCAGCTTCCAGTGCCGCCACATCCTGTTTCAGAGCTGATCGTACCGGTTCGCATGGCTTGAGGATAAGCTCCGGCATGCTGTAGTAACCGTTAATATGCTCAAATTCTTGTACCTTCTTGCGAATGAGCGACATCACACCGATCCGGGTGAGCACATGCTGGCGGGAAAGCCCCTCGCGTGGCACACCATCGGCAAAGGTCTCCGCATTGTCCGCTCCCGGCTCACAGAGATGGCGCATAAACAGCGAAACATAGGCTTTGAAGTTGCGTTCGGACTTGCCACGTAAGTCACGAACCAACCACTGCGAGTTGAAGGCATCCTGCGGGGGCATTCCGTACCGCATGATGGCATTGAGGAAACTCTTACGTTGACGGGCATTGAAACCGAGCACCTCGATGTTTCCACCCACGCGGGCCAGAAGGGGAGGCAATGGACGATCGTCGCGTCGCTCCAATCGCCTCTTGGCCTTCCGCTCGCCTCCATTCTGTTCATCGAAGTCGTCGTCGCCGCCATCCTCATCGGAGCCAGCTGAATACTCAGAGTTATATTCGCTGCCGTTGTCCTGCCAGTTGGAATCATCTCGCGTGGTATCGGCAGCCACAACGCCGCCATCCGTGTAGTTGACCTGTTTGCGTACTCGCTTGCCCTTGCCCAGGCTGCGACCCACATCCTCCTGGTGTTGTTCATAGTGATGGCGCAGGAGTTTCACCCAGTACGCCGGATCAGAGTTTTCCGCGTCCTGTTTGATGATCTCCGTCTCTTCCTCCTCCTCTTCTTCCTTGGTGGCGTAAGAAGCCACCTTAAACGAGGATAGATACTCGTTGGCCCAGGACTCCTTCTCTTCAATGCCGCGATTGGTTCGGTCCAGCAGCTCGGCTACTGCCTTGTCATCGTAGTGAATAGCCTCCTCCTTGTCGTCCTCCTTAAACAGATCCTCGGTACCGAAACGAAGGATATCGTCCAGCTCTTGCTTGGTAAAGTTGGCACCTTTGCCACCCATTCCCGGGCGCACCACAAGATGGGTCAGCATCATCTTACGCTTGGCCACCTGTGTAACGCGCTCCTCCACCGAATTGCGAGTCACAAAACGATAGATCATAACCTTATTGGCCTGTCCGATACGATGGGCTCGCGAGAAGGCCTGAATATCGTTGTGCGGATTCCAATCTGAGTCGTAAATGATGACAGTGTCGGCTGTGGCCAAGTTAATACCCAATCCACCGGCACGAGTACTCAGCAGGAAGACAAACTGCTGCGCTCCGGGGGCATTGAATCTATCAATGGCTTCTTGACGCAATGTGCCTGTGATTCCTCCGTCAATCCTCTCGTACTTGTACTGCTCGCCCTCGAGGAAGTCCTCGAGAATGTCTAACATCTTGGTCATCTGCGAGAAGATTAACACACGATGGTTTTGCGACTTCAGTTGCTTCAGCATCTTGGAGAGCAGGACCAGCTTGCCGGCGGCCTTGGTCAGCGAATTGATCTCGTAGAGACCACCGGCAGAGGTGGTTGCCTCCTCGGCGGCCGAGGGGAAGAGATACGGATGATTGCAGCACTTCTTCAGGTCCATCATAATGTTGATCAGTGAACAGGAGCCACCGCCGCTCTTCGAATTCAAAGCCTCGTAGTTCTTGGTCAAGATGAACTTGTAGAACTTCTTCTGCATGGCCGACAGCTCGACGCGCACAATGAACTCCGACTTGGAGGGCATGTTCTTAAGCACATCCGTCTTCAAACGACGCAGCATGTGCGGTCCAAGCATCTCGTGCAGGCGCTTAACCTGCTCCTCCTTCGAAACGTCAGCAAATTCGCCCTGGAAGGCCTGCAGATCATTGAACTTGTCGCGACTCAAGAAGTTGAGCAGATGGAACAGCTCCTCAAGGTTGTTCTGCAGCGGGGTGCCAGTAAGCAGGAGCTTGTATGCAATGCCGTAGCTGTTCAGTATCCGGAAGAACTTGCTCTGGTTACTCTTCAATCGATGGGCCTCGTCCACCACCAGCACTGCCCAATCGATGCTGCCTAAGCAAGCGGCGTCCATGGAGATCAGCTCGTAGCTAGTGAGCAGCACATTGAACTTATACTGGGTGGTCCGCAATCGCGAAACCTTGCTACCACGAATGGCGCCCTCCTCGAAGCTCAACTCGTTCTCACGTATAACAGCCCTCGAGTCCTTGTCGCCGATATAGGTGATGCAATAGAAGTCCGGAGCCCACAGCTCAAACTCACGCTCCCAATTGACAAGAGTGGAGAGTGGCACGGCCACGAGGAAGGGTCCGCGGCAATGGCCCTCCTTATACAGGGAGTACAAAAATGTCACAGTTTGAATTGTTTTACCCAGACCCATCTCGTCGGCCAGAATGGTGTCGATGCCCTGGCCCCAGCTGTAGCGCAACCAGTTGATGCCCTCGATCTGGTAGGGATGCAACTGCATGCCAGTGCCCTCCAAGAACGCAGGCTGATCCTCGTACTTCTTCTTCAGGTCAGTGGTGGGTTTATCTGGCGGCGGTGTATAGTGCTTCACTGGCCGATCCTCATCGTCTTCCACCTTGAGCTTGGACTTGCGACCCTTCTTGCTCTTCTTGCTGCGGGACTGAGTGGTCTCCGAGGTGCAAACCGCACGCAGATCCTGATAGTAGTCGATGGCTTGTCGTAGGCCTTGGATGTCATCGCCCTCTTCCTCCCATGTGGACTTATCGTAGGGCAACTCACGCCACTTCACCAAATACATGGTGCTGCCGTCTCGCGCCGTACGATGGTTGATTACGCGCTGGACGATGAGCCACTCCGGCTTGACGCCGTTCTTGTAGAATTTCTCCTCCAGCAGCTCGGTGTCGTCGTCGGCCTTCATGCCCACCTTGTCCTTGTGCCGCTGAATACGCTTGAAACGGGTGTCCGCCTCATCCAGCGACTCCTCGAACTTGGGCGGCTCTTCCATGTCGTACTTGCGCTGGAACGAGCGAATCATCAGGGGATGGTGAACGTCCAATTGCACCTCTGGCACCCATTCGCAGTGCCAGTAGGACATGTTGTGCCACTTGATGAAATATTCGCGCACACGAGTGTTACTACTCTTCGATCCCTTCGATGTGGAGGGCCCGTCCTCGCTGGCACGCACTGCCCATCGCCAGGTGATGATCTTTTCTGCCTTGCCGGTGAGCGGCGGGCAACTGCAGCGTGGACAGCGCCAATCGCCATCGGGTATGGTATCCAATGGCGGATTCAAGCAGAACGTGTGGTAGGCAGAGGGACAGGAGTCGCAGCATAGCAACTCGCCGCCATCCTTGCACACGCGACAGAATTCCTGATGCTCATCATCATCCTCTTCCTCGGCAGCACCTCCATCAGCCTCGCAATGCGGGCACGACCACTTGCCCTCTGGCGGCTCATCCAACTCGGGCTCCAGGCACACCAAATGATAGGCTCGCGGGCAGGTGTCGCACAGGATAATCTCACCGCCCTGCTGGCACACCTCACAATAGTCCTGGTGCTCATGTTCGCCATCCTCGCCCTCCGGGAAGTTTTTGGTCTTCTTGAGTTTGTTTTTCTTCTTGAACTTGTTGCCAATCTTGGTCTTGGCCTTCTTGCGCACCACAGGAGCACCGGATGCATCCTCCTGGGCAGCCGGTGTCGAGTCAGCCTTGTCAGCTTTGTCTGCCTTGGAGGAGGCAGGAGCCTCCTTCTCATCGGCACTGTCATCCGATTTCTGGAGCATACGTTCAAACTCAAGATCCGAATCGCGCTCGGATGCACCGCTGGCTTCTTGCTCCTCGTCCGAACTGTCCCGCTTACGCTTGCCCAGCAGCTTGATCTTCAGGGTGGGGACCTTGGCCGAGGGACGACGTCCCTTCTTGCCACGTCCACTGCGCTTGCGGCGCGGCTTCTTTTCCTCCTCCTCTTCCTCTTCTTCCTCCTCGACAACCTCCTCGTAAATATCGTCGGGTTTTTCGTTGCGCGAAGAGCGCGAGGATCGCGGTTCTTCCGGCTCATCGTCGGCCCCACTGCGTGCCTGGCCAGCGGAAGTGTTGGATCCGGCGGCACCGCCTTCCTGCTGAATATGCGGATTGCTCTCGCAGAACTCACGCCACTTGGCCGCCACCAGCATCATCAGTTTTGGTGCCGCAATCTTGGGGTTCTCCTTCTGCAGAATGGGACGCACATGTTGCATGAAAGCCTTGTAGGTGGTAAGGCTCTGCAGCTCCTCCTCACTGTATTCGATCTCCACATCGCACACGCTGAAGGCTGAGCAGACGTCTTCCACGGAGGGCATACCTAAGATTGATGAAAAACAGTATGACTAACTTGTAAATTGTAAATGTTTGTTCAGATAGAAAAACTGATTTTTAATTTTTTATATAAATATATTATTTTGATTCGTTCGCGAAACCAATGTTGGATTGTTGGATCTTTCTAATTAATCCTTTATATTTCATAGTTGAATTATAAATGGTTGTATCTTTCGGTTATAGAAACATTTAGTTAGTGCTTTCTAGGAACTCTTTTTGAAATTAGTGAATAATTGCAATTTTATAACTTCCGGGAAAGTGATTTAGGAAAAGTTTGTATTGAAAATATCTAACATACGTATGAGGGCAGCTCTCGACTACATTTGCCTCCTATTTTCCTTACCAGATGATGCTGATTCCTTCTCCTTGGCGGCCTGCTTCTCCTCCTTGCGCTTGCGACCGCGCTTCGAGGTGCTGGGATACTCCACCTCCTCGTCGTGCTGGACAAAGTCGCTATCCTCCTCGCTCTCATTCTTCTTGCGCTTCTTCTTCTTGCGACCCTTCTCCTCGCCCTTCCTGGTCTTGCGCTTCTTGCCCTTCTTCTTCTTGCGATTATCCTCCGGATCGTAGTCGTCATCCTCGTCATTCTATCAGTACAATTAGGTTTTAGAATGATTACCATTTCTATATTTGAATGATATGTTTACAAGGTATAGAGGAACTACTTACATTCGGTTTCAGAGGAGCATCGGAATCGTTGGACAGTTCCGCCGCAGGTGCATTGTCCTCCTGGGCCTCTTCTTCTTCTAAACGGGGATCAAAAAATTAAGGAATACTTTTGATTAGTTTCATCCTAAAAATAAAATAGATCGCTTTGGTTGGGCGACCAGGAATTACCGTGAGTCATGTTCAAGGAGCTGCGATTGATCGATGGTCAAAAAGGGCCCGGAACGAAAATCGTAAAAATAAAACCAATGGCAATTTTTTTTTTCGATTCAATATTTTATTTGATTCTATTTTTTGCTTTTTTTGTCAAGTTTTTCTTTCTTTCTTCTTTTGTTGTTTGTGGTCTTAATAATTACTAGTATATAACAATATCTCTTTTTTTGTAAGATTTTTCATTCTGCTGGTCTTGTCAGCGGTTTTGCTCTTAGATTTACAATAATAATAATAATATTTTTCTCATGTCTCTTGATCTGGTTTACTCTTCTTCTTTTCTCGGCTTACACAATCATTAATCGTTAATAAGTTCCTTTTCAATTGCTGTGTTAGTTCATGTGTGTGTTTGTCTGTGTTTGGTGTGTGTTTTCTGTTTTTTGTTTCTTGTGGGTGTGTCATATGTGGTTTATTTATGTATGAGGGCGTGGCATTTATATAAAACTAGTAAGTTTCTTTTGTTGCTTATCAAATGTCAATGTTGTATATATATATATTATGTATATATTTAGTGTTCCTTTTTTTTTAGTTGTATATAAATTGTATATATGATTTTGTTTTTGTTGTTGTAATTGCTACGAATCGATTTTAAACGCTTGATTTTTTGCAACTTGATCTCAATGTTTCATTTGATTTTCCCTTTCGTTTGTTTTCATCCCCCTACTACTTAAATATCATATATAAAAAATATTGCAACGAAATAGCTAAAATTTCATGGTTTTATTCAATTTCGTGTTAGTTCTTAACCTTCTTCTTTGTTTTGTTTTCTTTTGCTTATGTTTCGTTTCGTCTTCCTATCTTCATTTTGGACACTAGAGTTTCAGCAAATAATTTGATAATTTTTAAGCGACTTTATTATCTCTCCTCTTCACTCCTCTCCTCCTATTTTGCTTGTATTTTATTTAGTTGGTTTTTATTATAATTTTACTTAAGGAAGCTTTCGTAACACGCTTAGAGTTGTCCTAAAACTAAAAGCAAACAACTTAAGGGGCCGCAATAGCTGTGATACAACCATTAAGTATATCATTTCTATTAGTCCTCTCATAGTTTTGAGCAATAACTAGTCCAAAGCCGCAAATAATATAAATAAAGTCTCTGTCTTCGGTCAGTACGGAAAATGTCGCTATTTTATTAGTTTTCGTTACGGTTTTCAGATTGGAAAAGTACGGTACGTACGGTATTGGTACTGCTGGTGTTGGCTAAAAAATAATCGCTACGTACGCGAAACAAAAACCTGTGTATAATTAAAACACAAAAATATATAACAAATTAACTAGTTATCGATAAAACAGAAGAATTTTTTTCTACACAAGCCGTTTAAAAGTTCAGTCTATTGTTTAGAGGCACGCCCGCATGCAACACCACCAATGGGAAATATAATTTACACACTCTTTTGCATATTTAATTGGGGTTGCAACGACAAAAGTGGTTAAAGTATTAAGCTGGTCGTAAATAGAGCAGCGGTAGCAAGTTCAAATTGCGTGCCAACGCTTCATTCTTTACAAAAAAAACTTGTATAAATAGATATTTTTCAATATAATTCAAAAATAAAGTTTGCAGAGAAAATATTTGTATTAGAACTATAGATTAAAAAAAACTAAACAATGGCCACGGAGTGTTTTACTTTCGGATAAAATATATGTTATATTTAGAAACTGTATTTTTTATCCTTATGAATTTAAAGTTTTATAACAACTAGAAAGTTAATTTTTCGAAATGTCTTCCCAAAACATAATATCCAAAAAGGACTGTGTGCACAACTAAAGTCAAATTACTTCCCCAACAGTATGCAAATAATTTTTAAGTTTGTTTCTGTGGTGCTCTCTTTTTCTCTCAGTGTGTCTGTCTGTCTGTTTGTTTGTCGGTAACGGTTCTCAATTGTGGTCATCGTAGGCCTAGGCAAACATTGGCTCAATATCAGTTAACTCTACTCGCACCCAATTCCGATCCCCATCCCAAGTCCCACTATATCCTGGATCCAGGACCTTGGGCACGTGCAGTCGGCAGCAGCGAGGACACTTTGTGCTGGCCCACTCGCTCGCTATATCTCTCTCAATCTCTCTCTTTCTATACACAAATCTAAAACAAAAGCTATGCCCAAAAATGCAAAAAATTTGTCGATGAGTGTACGGTGTAGTGTGTGTGATATTTTTTGTTTTTGTGGATTTTTCTTGTGTGAGGTGTGAGTGTTTGCCGTTTGTAACAAATGTTAAACAAAAATCAAGAATAAAAATAAGAAGAGTCTAGATTAAAAACGAAAAACATACACGCTATATTTAAAAGTTGATAATAATAATATAATAATAATAATAATTATTACACACAAAACGCAAGGAAAAACATGTGTTTTCGTTTTCATTTAGTTACTTAAGCTGCTCAATATGCTCAACAAAAAATTAAGTCTACAACTCGTATATAATTTTTTTTGCTTTCGCCGTTTTTAAAAATATTGATTTTGTTTCCTCCTCATCTCCGTCTTCTTCTGGCTTGTTGTTGTTATGTATATATAGTTCATATATGTATTATATATATATGTAGAAATCGGTGGCAGCAGAACTGGCCTGCCGCCTACCCTCGTTTTTTTATGTAATAAAAATTATTTTACGCGAAAGTTTGTATTTTTTGTTTAGTTTTTGTTAACATAATTTCAACATTTTTTTGAAGGTTTTTCTTGCTTGTAGTACAATTTCTTTTAGAACGTTTTTGTTGGTGTTTTTGTCGGTTTTCTTGATTTGTTTGTTGTTTTTTTTTGCGTTTTTACTATAATAGTTTGTAGTATTTATAATAGTTTCTTGCTTGTTTTGCCTTTTTACATTGGGGATCAGCGGATGGTCATCGAAGTAGTCCCAGCAGGATCAGTAGCGTGCCTCATCATCATCGGTATTGGAGTTGGAATCATCGCAGTCCTCGTCGTCATCATCGTTCGAGTCTGAGCTGTCCGAACTGTCATCCGAATCACTCACATTCTGCTGATGTTGTTGCTGCTGCATCTGCTGCTGCTGCTGTTGTTGTATATGTTGCTGCTGTAAATGATGTTGCTGCTGTGGATGATGATGCTGCTGTTGTTGCTGCTGCTGCTGCTGGGGATGGTGGCGTTGCTTCGGTTGCTTCTGTTCTATCGTCTCAACAGCGTGATGTTGCCTCCTCTGCTGCTCTGCTAACCTGGCCGCTGCCATAGCTGGGTCCGGAACTGGAGGCGCAGCCACTTCCGCGGAAGCCACCACCACCGGAGCCGCCGTCGTGGCACTCATTAAAGTCTTGTCATAATCCATCACCAGCTGCTTGATGTGCGCCAACTTGGCGTGCAGATAATCAAACCGCTGCTTGTCCTCACCAATGGTGCGATCGTTATTGATCCGCTCGTATTCGCACACAATCTGCCGCTTGATGTGATCGTAGTCCCCGTATCCGTTGTCACAGCGCCTGGCGCTCTCCAGACGCTCGGATAAGTCCTGGAACCGATTGCGCACATCCTCCACGCGCGTCAGTAGCTTGCGGTACTCGTCGTAGTCGCTCTCGAATTCAGTCTTGTAGCGCCGCCGCACCTCCAGCGTCTGGATGGGCACGTATTGGCTGAAGTCGTAGCGGGGCATGGAGGAGGAGTCCGCATCGGCGGTGGCATGGGCATAGGCATGGGCAGCCGCAGCCAACTGTTGCGTGGGCGACGGATGCTTGGCCTGCTGATGGTAATGATTATGCTGCGGCTGCTGCTGCTGTGGCGCCTGCTGCTGTTCATGTTGCTGCTGCTGCTGTTGATGTTTCTGCTGCTGTTTTTGTTGCTGATTCTGCTGCTGGAGGGACGATCGCGGTTTTGGAGAGGCAGAGGACGAGGTCGAGGGTGGCGGCACCTGCTGATAGCCAGAGTTGGAGGCACTGGAACTCCTCTGCCGCTGGCCGTTCGATCCACCACTAGGACCACTACTACTACTCGTCCTTTTCTTGCTGTTGGAGGCCGCATGTTGCGTGTTATTGCTGTTGTACGACGAGCTATAGTCGCTCTGCTGGGGCGGCATGCGCTGCTTGCTGGATCCAGAACTGGAAGCCGATGCAGAAGCGGCAGCGGGGACAAAACTGGCCGCCAACTTCGGCGGCGTCGTCGAAGAGGAGGCGGATGAGGATTTGTTGCTGCTGCTTCGGTTCGACGACATCGCCGCTGATGTCCGCTGTCGATCCTGTTGAGTCTCGTAGCCACTGGAGCTGCTCGAATTGCTCCCCGTAGAGTTGCGCTTATCCTTGTTGCCGCCTCCATTGCTGGTGCCCGCCAATGAGGAGCTGCCTCTTCTACTACTACTGCTGCTGCTCCTCGGATGATGTTGCTGCTGCTGCTGCTGTTGTTGTTGCTCAATCGACTGCTGCGTGGCCGCTGCCGTCGAGCTCATAAACTCTTCCATGTTGTCCAGCACATTGTAGCTGAGGTCACTAGTGCTGTGATCATCCAACGGGCCCGGCTGTCGTTGCGGCGGTGTATATCGATTCCGACTGGAGGCGGAGGAGCCCAGGGACATCGATACCGGAGCGGAGGAGTACGACGTGCCCGAGGGCGGAGTGTCCTTCTTGTAGTGACTGATGCGCTGTTTCTTAGGCTGAACAGTGCTGAACATAGTCTCGTCGTACTCGAGGCTGGTCCGCTTCATGCCCCCACCGCCTGCTCCACCTCCGCCGACACCGCCCGGACCGCCATTGCTCGAGGGCGGCGGCGGACTGCCCGTGTGCGTCGATGTGGGACTCTGGCCGGACGTCGAACTGCCCGCATCCGAGCTCATCGGCGGCGTCAGGTTCTGCGGCTTGCGACGCTTCAACTGCTGCACTTCCTGCTCGCTGAAAAACGGCCAGTTCTCGTCCACATCGTTCCACATCTGGCGACGCAGATTGTACGTGTTGTGCGACATGGTGCTGATGTCCATGAGTATGTTGGTGATCTGGTTACGCTCCCGATCCCGTATGCCCTCGTTCTTCAGCCGCGCAAAAAGCTCTGGCTTCTTAAAGGCCTTGAGGGCCAGCAGATGGATAAGCCGTTCGCGTATGTTGCGCCTGGACACATCCGACATCTTGTTGCCGCCCGACGACTTGTTATTGGCACTCCTGGAGGACGAGGAGGAGGAGTTGGAGTTGGAGGAGGTAAGGCCTCCGCTTGGCATCTTGTTGCGTGAGGAGATGGCTGATGCTGATGATGCTGGCACACCTGATGATGCTGCTGCTGCTGCTGGCATGGCGTCCCTTGGCGAGCTGCCGCTCAGGTTATTGTAGCCCTGCGAGATGCCGTTGGCGAATGTGGAAGCTAGCGAGGAGGCTGCACCACCACCATAGCGACCACCAATGCCAGAGCCATTGACTGTGCCGCTGGCGCCCAGCGTGCTGGGATTGGGCGAACGCGAGGCAAACGCGTTGGAGGAGCTGCTGGATCCTACGCCTAGGCCATTAAATGGCGATGAACCTAACTTACGACTATGGTTGTTGCTATTAAAACTATTGCTGCTGCTGCTGTTGTTGTTGTTGTTCCCACTGTTGTTGCTGTTGCTGTGATGATGAAATGCCGTCGTCGTCAAACCGGAGTTAGAGGAGTTGGAGGAGGAGGAGAAGGCTGAGGCGGTGGAGGCGGATACGGAGGACATTGAGGCTTGGACTGCAGATGGCGGCTTCTTCACCTTACGCCCGATATCCGACTGATTCGGTTTAATTTCCCTGATGCACTTGCTCTTCTCCGTCTCCTCGGCAATGGCCATTTTTGTGCGTGTCGTATCGTAGACATCGTCATTGGCATGGATTCGCATTCGCAGGGTGACCGCTCCGAGGACTCCGAGGTTCTGTTGCTGCTGCTGAACGCACTCCAGCGTTCCCTCCATATTGTTGATGGTGAAGCCGAATTTACGTCCACCACCTCCTCCTCCTCCGGCCGCGTCGCTGCCATTGCCATTAGCATTAGGGATGCCATTAGCATCCGTCGCTGGTCGCGGGAACTGGATGACGCCCGTGTTGCCCACAAATTGGATCTTGGCCCGCTGGCCGGGCTGCAGGCGCTTGGCGTTGTCATCGCGCTGATATTCCTCGATCGCACGGAACGCAGAATCGGTGAGCTTGACGATGATGTACTCCTTGCTATCATCGGTGTAACGGTGGCTCTGGGACATTCCATAATTGCCGGTCGATAGTGCATTGGGCAGGCATTTCGTTGACGCAATCGAATTGGTCATAACGTGCGCGCAGCTAGCCGCCAATTAGATAGCAATTAGATAGCCCCTCGATCGTTCCCGGATAATGGATAATGTGGATAATGGGACCAGTTGTTGGAAGGTTGGAAGGCTGGAAGGTTGCTCTTTCTTGGTTGGTTGGGCCAGCTTGGAAACCGTGGAAGGGGCGCCTGGTTTGCTTGGAAGGTGGTGATCGTGGTCTCTCGTGGAAAAAGGAAGGGAAGTACGGGAAGCACTCGTTGCGGAAGTAGTCAATCCTGGAAGCTGCCACTGGAAAGATCCTCTCTCCTGCTTCCGTTATTTTGTTGCTGATGTTGTTGATTCTGTGCAAATATTGCTTGATTTTAGTATGTTGTAATCGTAACTGAAATTTACGTTGTTGCTAAGACGTGACACACATGCACAGTGCTCTCTTTTGCTCTGACACACACAAACACTAACTATGAAGGCTCTCGATTATTATTTTTTTTAAGCTAAGCTTACACAAAAATCTTTTTGTTTAACGAATGCAGACTCTCTTTGTATTTGCCGTAAGAATTTCACTTCCGTATGGCAAAGGCAACCGTTTTTAAATTTTACACTTTCAAAAAGTCATATACTCTCTCTCTCTCTCTCTTACTCGCTTGATTGGATTGCTTACTCTTGCTTTGTATGTGTGTTGCTTGCAAATAACACAATTTCTTTTGTTAAATAATATGGTATTTTAATTGGGTTAAGGTAGGCATGTATGTTTGCTCTCTTGTCCCTGTTTTTGTTGCTTTTAAATGTTACTGAGCGAGGGAGACGGGGGAGGCTTTTTGCTACGACTACTGCTCTCCTCTCTCCCCGTTGTTGCGTTTTTTCTTGCTGTTTTTAGTTGAAAGTGCCGCAAGCAGCGACTCCTGCGCCAGGTGTCAATATGTGTGTGCGTGCGTCTGTCGCGTGCGCTCTCTCGCTCGCACTCGCCAGTATGTCTGGATGATGTTTGTATGTAAGAGAGCACCTCAGGTCATAAGCAAAATCAAAGACAGCAAATCAATGCTCTGCTCTGCTCGCACACGTCCGTGACTGGCCTCGCGCTCTCTCACTCGCTCACACGACGATCGCAGCGAGCGCGTTGAAGCGAGACAACTGCTGGTTTGATTGGCTTCTCCGCGACTTGTTGTTGTTGCTGCTGGCTGCTTGATCTTTTTTTCCTTTTCGCTTTTTCGCTAAAAATCATCTGTGTTTGTACGCTGATTTTTATATATTTTACTGGCACTGGCTCAGCTTATTATATTTTTTAGTTGCACATAGATACATAAGTACGTTTTGGTCTATCGCAGTGTGCACACATTTACAAACTGCCACTGAAACGTTTCTTTGCACACGCACACGAAATTTCAATTTCAGCACTTGAAATATTGTTTAATTTTAATGCCTTTTAACCACTTTTAGTGCTGCGATTGTATTGAGTGGCAGGCATATACACACACACACGCATACGCTTTACGCGTTCGAGACACTTTTACTCAAGACATTTTTGGTTAAGTGGATTTTTTGTACTTTCATTCGGAACTGTTCTGAATTTATGATTTTAACTTCCACTTCGTATTAAATGTGTGTTTTTAAGTGCAGTTTAGTTGCCTTCTCTTCTTTTGACGTGCGTCTGTGTGTGCCAAGGTATCTTAATCAACGTACAAAAGGTATCTGCTAAATGAAATCGAAACGAGTTGCTTTCAAGTGGTTGCCCGTCGCTAGCTGTTGTTGTTTTTGCTGCTGCTGCTACTGCTGCTGCTCTCTTTGCACTCGTTTATTACAAGTGAGAGAGCGGAAGTAGCGAGTGGGGATCACCATCACTTCTCTCTTAGCCACTCTCTTGCACTCGGGCTCTCTCGCTTCTTTGGTATGTACGTGCCTTGTATCACTTGCCGTATTTTTAGTTGTTTTTGTTTTTGCCAGTCAAGCAAAGCAAAGCAGAAATGAAAACAAGTTTGCAATATTATAATGTGCGCACTTGGCACTCGTCAATCTCTTCGTTTTGGCTCTCTTGTAGCGCGCATGTGTGTTGTTTGTGATCTGGGCACGTCTTAGCAAATGTTACAAGGGGAGAAAAAAAAACGTTTGCTTACTTTTGGTTGTGTGAGTTTGTTTTTAGCTGGAAACTGCAGGCGGCACTATAAAAAATAGTTCAGCTTAGTGGCGAATAAACAAGCAAACAGGCACGGGCGTACTTACAATTGATTATGTATTCTACTAAAAAACAGATTGCTTTTGCTGTTGGAACAGCTGTTTTGCCACCTGTATGCCCCCACACCACGTCACACGTAGTAGTTTGTGCTGCTCTTCCTCTCTCTCCGCTCTCTTTCTCGCTGCAGCGAAAAAGTTCCAACAAAACAGAAAAAAAACAGCGCGACTGCAACAACAACCGTGTGCCAGTCGCAATCAGCTGTTTTGCGCTCACTCGCTCTGCTCTCTCACCCAGCAGTGTTGGGAAGTGCGACTTATCGATTGGATGGTCTGTCTGGAGGTATCGGTCAATCGATAAAGGAAGCAACAGCGAAAATGAGCTTTAAATTTGGACGTTGACTTCTTGTTGCTGCAAAATTGTGACCAATTTTAGTATAAATTCACGTTTATGGCTTTATTTTGCATACTTGTGGATTGATTGTTGCTTTTCAGTGTGCGAGCGCGTGTGTGTATTGCTGATTTCTGCTCCGTTGCCGTGTTGCTGCTCTGACTTATTTTCACTCTACACTTTGGTAATAAAAAAAAGGGAAACACTTTAGTATTTTATTTGCTTTGCACTTGAGATAGTTTTTTCCACTCTCCCATTCCACCGCGAAACCGTTACTTGTGCGTTTTTCTCTTTTTTGTTGTTTGTTTTGCGTTACGCGGATCGCGATCATACGTTTTTGCGCTCAGCTGTTTTGTGTTTACGTTACTCGCTCTCGCCTCTCGTTGCTCTCTCACTCTCTTTCGCTCTCACATATTCAAGGTTCTCTTTGCAAAGAGAGCGCGAGTGCAGAGCACGCGACATTCGCTCCGTCATATTTTTGCCCCGTTGCTGTTTTTGGTATTTTTTGTTCACTTTTGACATTTTTGCATACGAAAATTTTCCGCTTTCAGGTAGATTTACCGTAGCGCAGATCTTCTAACTCTTCAATGCGAGTGTGTTGGTTCGTATGTGTGTGTGTGTGTGTGCGAGTTTGTTTTGAGTGTTCGCATTTTCGTCGTGCCTGTTTTTCTGCCTTTACCGTTTTTTATTTTTTGCCTGGCTTATCTCGGTTCTGTTTGTTTTTTCGCTAGGAATTTGAGCCGCACACAAACACAGTAACACGTGCGTATATGTATGTACGTAAGGTAGGCGAAGTGTACTTTTGTATTCCACAATGAAACTATATTTCTATTTCGTTTTTCCCAACCGTCAGTGGTTAAAGTAAGGTAAAAACAGTCAAGGGCGCACACCTGCCCGTGGGTGGGAGCGAGAAGGCCGCTAACAGCCACTGGCCAAACAAAAGGGAGCGAAAAGATAGGAAGATGTCATCTTGGGTCGTAGGAAAAACCCAGGTTACAACCTCCCATATTTAACTATACACACTCCGACGAGAAAAGGACGCCCATAAATGAGGTTTAGAGAAAAGTCATTCAAACCCTTACTTTCCAAGGTTAAAACTCTGGGTTCATTAATACACACAACCTGTGATCACAAATATACAAACTGACGACTTTGTTTTGAAACTATAGAATCCTGAGTATCAAAAACGACAGTATATAAAACCTGTTAAATTAGTAAAAACACATTTTTTTTCCCAAAAGTTAGGCTAGACGAGCTGAAGGCCTTATTCCCTAGTTAGTTTTATTCAACATAATATTTGTACTATCAATACTTTAAAATGCACGTTTAAACTTGACATTAAATATTTGAACTCAAACCCCATATAAATTTTTTGGTAATTCTTTTAATACAATTCCCGGTCCTATTTTCTTTCCCTCAAGTGTAAATACAATGCTGTCCCTGGACGGTCTGTATTTGCGAACGCCGCCTCGGTAACAAAAAATTCGCAGTCAACTTTAAACAAATTAGCTGAAATATATTCAACTGTGCATATAAAACAACAAAGAGTCTCAGCGCAGCCACCAAGCAACCATAATACAATTTCAAGTTTCGTTTTTGTTCAAATAGCATTGAGGAAAAACGCCGAAAGGCCAATGCACTGATACAACTCAAAGTGAGGTGAGCAGAGGGATGGGAATGGGAATGGGAGGAGGAAGAGGAATAGGAAGAGGCGGCACAGGGTCAGGGGCCAAAGGACAGGCAAAAGGAAATGCGAGGACTTCGACAACAGCTGGCCGCAGGAAACAGGAGCCATCAACCGCTAAGAAGCCAGGGAAAGGAAAACAATAAACAAGTAGGAAGTTCAAGATCCAGACTTCCAGATACTCAGTAGTCAGTAAAGAACAGAAATCTAAAGATTATAGAAAATAATCTTAAGAGGATCAGCAAATGTTCAAAGTCAGCATGACCCACAATAGGTCATATATTTTGACTTAAATCAAAATATTTATAAACTGTGTACAATTTCAGAAAGGAATTTTAAAAAATGACATTTACCACTTTATAGATTAGATTGTTTCGATTTAAGAAATGTAATTTGTTTCAAATAATTTAATTGAAGAAGAGAGCATAACTAATTACCAAAGTGTATGAACTCTTTGAGTGAAACTATGTTTTGGTATATAAACATATTTCAAGATCCTTTAGACATTCGATTAGTATTCATTGAAAAATCGATTTGATTTTGATAAATATCTTTTGTTAGAAAAATATGTTTAATTCAGCTTGATCCAAATCAACATACCCTCACTGGCTGCGAGGTGTAATAAGTGGAAACTTTTTGAAAAAGATGGAAGAAAAACGTGTGCAATGGAATGCTCAAGAGAAAAGACAAACGCACACGCTCGCGAACGTGAACACGCTTCCCTAAACCCGCCGTACAATCCATTCCCCTAGGTGCATGCACAAATGTATGTAAAAATGTATAATCTCACGGGTGGAAAATAGATGACACACTCGTCGCTGTGGTTCTACATATGTACATATACTTATATATATATATCTATATATTCGTAGACCGATGCAGCTGTCAGCTGTGCACGAGCAGTTTTCTTTGTGCTACACTTCTTTACAACAACGAGTGATAACAATGCCCAATGAGGAAATGGGGCAAGAACAACAAGAAAATCATCGGGGACGGGCCTCTCAGCTATGTTTGTATATACACAGCACACAGCGCATCCACAGGGTAAATGTTGTAGGAAATCTTTGCAGAACACCAGGGTTGCCACCTACAATCGCATACAAATACCAGAACGATCGATCGATACAAACTGACCGACGAGGGATAGACAAAATATGTATGTGAAATATGAACTTCTTATCGCGGAAGTGGAGAAAAGTCTTGTAAAATACTTATAAAAACATAGCGATTGTAGGGAAAAATATTATTGCAGAAATCAGTCTTTTACAGAAGAAATAACATTCAGATTTCTAAGAAAATAATTAAATTCAAGCGAAATAAAGTGAACGTGTAGTACATTTAATGTAGGGTTCTTATCAAGAAAAGCCGTCTTTCAAATTAACATTCAACCTTATTTTTTAATCTTTACTAATACAAGATCGTGGTAGTCTAAAATACTGTGTTAAACTAATAAAATAATAATATAATAAAATAATAATGGTCTAAACCGAATCATTTAATGGTTTTAAAAATTTGTTCTTTCCTAGGAAATGGGAAAATGTTTTCATCTAGAAAACTGAACCCAAGGAAAACGTTCGAAAGTGAAAATGGGAACTGGTCTGATTGCAGTCCAAACTAATTAACAGACTTTGCACCTACTAAAAACGAAAAAAAAAAAAGGAAAGAAATACAAGTGTGCTTGAAATGCAACCGACTGAGAGCAATAACGACTATACATAAGTAATCGGGCAAGTAAATACGGGGTGTGCGAGTGTGCGGAGTGAATAATCAATTGCCGGAGCAGCCGCGATAATGGTGGCAAACCGAGTGGGGCTCGGGATCTGGGGATCGGACCGTTGGGGGACTTATGGGGCAGCGATTCCGGGCAAACCGACGCACGCCTTATTGGTAATTGCCCACACGGGAATCCCAAATACCTTGGACATTGTACGACCGAGCATACAAACATATGTAATTCGTATTGTTTTTCCCCCATAGTGGTGCATTTTCAATATTGAGAGAGCGCTGAGAGAGGCAAAACTCATACTCACATCTCTATTTTATATAATAAAATGGCAATATTTTAAATTTTATCTTCGGCGCTGGTCTATTTATAGTACGAGAAAAAGACAACAAAAACGCCAGAGAAGGCACCCACAACTCAAATGCTCTCTTGACGCCAGTATTTATTTGTTCGAGTGTGTGAGTCACACATCAAGTGGGAAATATTTCACGATAAAAAGTAAAAATAAAAAGGTGCTAAATGCCGTCGTACCTCACTCGAAGTTCAGATGCCGTTTGTCGGGGTTAATTTTCAACAGTGCTGCACCGATTGTGGATTCAGTGCTGCATTGCTTGTTGATTCCGTTTATCGAAATAATCGGGGGAAAAGTCATCGAAATAAGTGCATTTGAAAAGTTTGTATCGAACGAATAAAATTTGAAGCAAACTAATATTTAATCTGTTTTTTAATACAACTGATAAATAAAGCGCTCATTTTAATATGTATATGTCTAGAAAGCTTAAAATCTGTTATCGAACCCACCAATGTGAACTTTAAACGATCTTATTGTGCAATCAACTAAGTTAACTACAACAATTACGGGTCTATAAAATGTCATGAATTATAAATCTGACGTAAACACACTAAGCATTCTCAAGAAAGCAATTATTTTTCATGTGGGAAATACTAAGCGCGTTTCGAGGGTGCAATTAATTTTGTTTTCTGAAACAACAAAACCTATGATGCACACAATTCGTCCTAAGCTTATCTGAAGGCACTGAACTCTACATCGCCAGCAGCCACAAAAGATATATCGAAAAAAAATAAGCAGAATAAGGCACATATAAAAAAGTGCGTACATTGAACTTGTAGCCCGTTCAAATTCTCGATGCAGAATGACAAATACAAAAAGGAGCTAACGGCTAAAGAATCGAAACTGTTCGTTCGTTCAACGACCGATCATTGCATAATTCAGAATCGGTTGTTTATAGCTAAAAAGTGAAACGGAAATGCGTAAAGCTTTCAATACTGATATGTGTATAAAGAGTTGCGAGCGATTCGGATCGGAAAAACATTGACCGTGAATTGACATAAATTGAAATTTCAACATACGCCGACATAGGCAATCCAAGATTAGATTAGGCACTTGTACTCGTATGTGGTCTTATTTACGTGACGACCTTATCTCTAGGCGGGAAGAAAAAAAACAACAAAAAAACAGCAACAACCACACCGAATCGATGGATAAAGAAAGCTTTTAGCAGCTGTTTGAAGTCTAGAAAATCGGATTCAAACAAAACGAGAAACCATTTTAAAATGTGTGTTTCTACGAAGCTTGTATTAATGAGCCTAGCCTCTCTCTCCCGTAGAATCTGGTTTTTTCGGTCCAGCCAGCCAACAAACGAAAACAAATGAACACACGACAATAAAAAGCAATTTAAATTTAATCAGAAAAACACACGAAGAGGAGGATATGAAAACAAAACTACCGGCACACGTTTTCAGTGCTTTTTACTTAGCCTGTGGCAGTAACAGGTTTTCTGTTAATATTAGAATCCGGACTAGGGTGTATAGAAATTCACCAATTGGACAGTTAATAAATGGTATGTAAAAAAGATTCATAACATAATTCATAAAACACCCAGTGGTGGTGGGTTGTATTGCAGAGTTATCGAAACTAACTAACCTGAAGCATTTATCTTCATACTCAATTTGAAAATCTATGTAATTTTATATTTTAAAGTTGTTCACAATTAAATCTAATAAAACTCTATTATTAAATCATAATAAGTTCTTCATTACTTATTTGGTATTTTTTACTCTTACTATTTTGTAAAGGCTTTAGGCATCTGTTAAGTCAAAAGTAAGAATACATTTTTGGACTCAAAAAAAAATCCCCGAAAATGCTTCTCGTTGCTAACTGGTCTTTGTTAATCGCTTGGCTCTATTTATATTTAAATAATAATTAGCCGAATTGATTTTCAAAAAAAGACGAAAATAAATAAATAAATAAAGCACTTTGGAAGTGGCGCCGAAGCAAAACTTAAATAAATTTCGAATAAAAACTTTTTATATGTGGTTTCGTAACGACAAGTCGGCAACTGCGATGTCTTCAGCACAAATACATATGCATGCTAATCAACGAAAAGCAAAAAAAAAAACAGAAAAAAACACCAACAAACAACACCCAAAAAGCCCGAAACACTGGAAAACCCGATACGAAACATGGCCAACTCAAGTGGCGAAGTGGTGGATTGGTTGAGTGGGGTGGTGGTGTTTCGACTAGAAGGCTTAGCCAGTCGAGAAAGAAACACAACCAGACCAGAGATTCGGACTCGGACTCGGATTCCGATTCGATACGATCCGAACCGCGACGAGAGTGAGCGGCGGTGGTGGCTCAAAACGTTCGCTTCGTAAACTTGTCTTCCCAGATTCAATTTGGATTTCTTCTTCTTATTGGAGCAGCAGCAAGACGAGACCGACAACAACACCAAAATACAAAACATGAAAGGAGGGCCCCCCGAAAGCCGAAGTTTTTAATACATTTGACAATTTCTTTGGAAAAACACTCGAGATCGGAATACAGTAAAAAGAAACGTTTCAGTTTTATTCATTGTCCCAGTTTGAAACAAGTCTTAGATATAAGTGCGGTTACAGGAGAATAGAAAATATTTCTTTAAGCTGATTAATTGTTTTTATTAATTTAACATTAATAACTAAAAGATAGTTTGTAATGCTGTTTAAGAACTAAGATGTTCGAAAAAATCCCATTATATAAGTGGCACACTTATTATCCACCCCTTAATACCCCATTTCAGGGTATAAATTGAAAAAGAAACAACAGCAGTAAGCAACAGTGTTGGCAATTTGGAACTGGACTACAAACGGACTTGAAAGAAACCAAATAACAACAATAACAACCACCAACGGAGCGAGTCTCGACTGCTGACTGGTATTTCCCTCTCTGGGTTGTTATGAATCTGTTGTATTTGCTGTTGTAGCCGCTGCTGTCTTTCATTATAAAAAATGAATATACATTTTGTATATAGTATATGCGTACAAATAAACATACACAGCACACGGACGGACACACTTTAAAGCGTATCTGAATCTGAGGCTATATCTTTAAAAATTACTGAAGGTCAGTCAAATTGAGCGTACAATCAACTTTTTAATATTTCATTAAACCAATTTTACTGCTGCTTTATTGGATGTATTAGTGTTATGAACTTCGTTTGCAGTTGTATTTAAGTTTGATCTTCAAAAATTAATGATTAATTCATAGGACTTAATAAAAATACTTTGAAATAACCACTTTAATGACTTCAAATGCAAATGCAGCCAAGATATAGCTTCGAAAATCTGTAGAAATTAACACTTGCTCGCGCTTGCTTTCGCTTCCTTTCTTTCTCTCTACCCAATTAGTAGGTTGCTAATTGAACTTCCGCAGAATACTCCACTTCTATGACAGCCTATTGTGTGTCATACACACAACCAGACATAAAAAGTAGCTTTGGAAGCGTCGGCTTTGGCCATCACCTTGCCTTGTCTATATGCCGGAGTTTCCGGTGTCTGTTGCCATTTTATTTAGCCAAAAAATAAACCAAATCAGAGCAGTAGGCAATGGTTTCAAAACAAAAAAAAACGTAACAAGCTTTGCATATAAATAGAACCTGAAATAAGCTTAAGAAAAAAGAACCTCGGGGGAGCCCCAGTTCCATTAATAACAAACAATTTGGGTATGATAAAGCGCTATAAAATTTGTCGTTTTCACAAACTAATTAATAACTAAATAAATCTTTAAAAAATGTCCAAGTACTGAATTTTTTAAATTATATTCATTAAATGTGTCACCAGTCAGTTAAAAGCAGTTTTGAACTAGTAATAAGTAAGACCGTTCATCCTCTCAAATGTAATATTAAAATGTATGGATCTTGGATTTTATAAGAGATGTAACAACAAATAAAACGTTTTTAATTTTCAAAAAAACAACCAACTAATTTGATATGTTTTTAATATGATTTTTTTTGGGGCAGCACCAATCGCTTAAGTCTCTATTTATGTTGCGGTTGGTTTTCTTATCAAGTACAATTTTGGTACCATCGAAACGAAAGACTGAGATGGAGGAAAAACAACAAAATCAGCACTCGCGTTGCGCTTTTGTTGAGTTGAGTGCACAAAACCCAAAACCCAACCCACAAACGAGCCATAAAAAGCCTCGCGCGGTATGCATGTGAAAAATAAAAGATACGAAAAATTATATAAACATTATAGGCGAGCGTGAGTATGACTAAACCGACCGCAAGCAACAACTACACATACTTATAACTACCGCCGCAAAAGCGAGAGCAACAGCAACAACAACAGCAACTACAACTGTAGCAATATGTAACAAGTCGGGTGGCAACAACTATAGCGACAACAACAACTACATATAACAACGAAAACGAGGGCTTGCTGTCAACTACATACTTTTGTTTCTGTCTCTTGGGTTGGTAATTTTAATGTCGGTTTTTTGGGTTTTATTTTCTGGTTTCTCAGCTATGCGAAACTATGCCAAAGTTAACGACAGATTACAATAATCACAAATATACAGGTGCGGTCAAGAAGTTATCTCTAATATTCTTTTTTATTCTAATTTGCTTTTAGTTTACAAATATAATTATAAATCGTTGTGTTCCTTACATAAGTAATATTGAAAACCAAAATATCGCAATATTTATAAACGTCAATCTATGAATCACTCTTTTTAAGGGCTCTCTTTAATTACTCAACGTTTCTGATATTTGTTTACGTCCATTGCGAAACTACCTATAAAAAATACGCAAATTTTTAAACAATGAATCACCTAAACCATTTTTGTTATTTTTAAGTTTCTGAAAATATATAAAATCAAGCTTAGACCACATCATAAATCATCAAAAAGTTATTCTGTGTTATATTTTTAAACTTGAATTGTTTTTTCGGTTTATATATATATATACATAGAAAATATTTTTTAAATGGTGATATTTTTAAATATTTTCCCTGATCTGACAAAATTGTAATGATCCGTTCTAAAACTCTGACCGCCACTGTGAAATGAAACACACAAACAAACAGAGGGAGCTGGCAATGTCGTTGGCAACAATTATGCACCTTGTTGGCAACGCTGAGCTTATAAGCTGCCGCTTTGGCTTAGCAAACGACTAATTAGACAACAGTGAAGCGCAAAAAGAACCGATTGAAGCGATAATTTCGATTACATTTGCTAATTCGATAAAAGAACAGGAACGACACAATTACGCGTGTTTTGGCATGGAAATGACACAAATAAATTCGCGTGCCGTTTTTTTTGTTTTTCTCTTTACACACCCAGAAAACATAATTGTTACCATAAACCTATTTTCGGTGACAATCGAAGCACAAATTTGGTTTTGCTGTGGGCCGCAAGCGGAACCCGATAACAATTACAAAACTATTGAACCAATTAAGTTAAGGCTATTAAAACAACAACAACAACTCTGTTTTTTTGCGGCAGAAACGAAACAACTAAAGCAAGAGAGCTACGAGAGAGCTGAAGAGAAACAGAAACGGAAACCACAATGGCGACCGATGGCCAGCGAAAAACACTACGAAACGAAACGAGACAAAAACGAAACGAAACAGCATTTGCTATATGACCATTTATGTTTCGGAATTTTCGCTGCGTAAACATTTCCATATGCAAATATTAATGACCTTCACTTTCACCTACCGTGCTAAATAGCATTGAAATGCAGAAGGGACTACCGGAAAGTATAATGATCAAAGTATAATAAAGAAATACCATTTCAAAAAATCAGTAGGTATGTTTAGTAAGATATTAACAAATATCCCTATTTGAAATATTAAAAATATATTTGAATCTACTGGCATAATTTTAGAAATGTCTGTAACGAAATAATTTGAATAATAACATCATTCGAACGATCGCTCATTTTCTAATAGTTTGACAACCCTAACATAGACTCTCATTTGTTCACTCCCACACACAAAACGAATTTATCGATAAAAGTGATCAGTTCAACAGTTGATAAGCTTCGATTAATTTTCACATTCCCATACAAGTACATTGAATGATTTAAAAATAAATTAACTCGTACACAATCTGGTGCATGTGTATTTGTTTGCGGTGGCGGTGACTCCAAAAAAAAACAAATATCAATTGCTGCCTGAGTTTTGTCACAGTGTGCGGGAGCGATGTGCCTGCATGTGTGTACGAATAATCTGAAACAAATAGCACTAGCAACAACTGAAGCGCGGCCTTCTCTCCGAGCGACAACAAGACAATTACTGTAAATAGGTAAAATAACAAGACAACCAGCAGTTGCACAAATATTAAAAAGCACACAGACAGCCGCGTACGGAGCCAAAGGTATTACGGTAATCAATGTCAAATGCTGCCGATTTCGCGTGTGTGTTTGTGTACTCCAACCGAAAACAACAAAAACAACACCTTCGGAAGAGCGACACACACGCTCCCATCAAAAGGCAAAAAAGAGAGAGAAAGATAGAGCGAGACAGCGTGCGAGATACGCGTCAAATGTCAAAATCGAAAAAGAACAACAAAAACCACAATCGACCTAGTGTTGTTCTATTTGAGAGAGCGATTTTCGAACGAAATGAACGTATTGAAAGCTAAAATAATATTTACTTTTCCTATTTGTGTTTCATAGTTTTGTGGATTTTAAGCGCAAGTAAACTTTTCGAAATGCCATCACACATGCATATATACAGATGTATATATATAATACATGGCGGATATAAAAAAGCACCACTTGTTGTTGGCTTTATTGAATGCAGTGCGTGCGAGCGGGATGGCATGTTGTAGTTCGCCAAAGCAAGGTAAGATCGCCACCAATACACCGGCAAATGCAGCTCACACACACATAATATACTTTCACTTCTTGTATTGAATTTTTGATTTTATTTGTGCTGGCGCCACGTTGTTGTTGTTAGATATGGGTTTTTAGCCAGATTTATGCAGTCGGCAACAGCGAAGCTTTTGATGGGGAAAATGAAATTGGAAGGGGCTTTTCAGAAGTCAAAAGGGAAAACAAGAATGTTCAGTTCATCGAAAAAAAATCGCTTCAAATATATATTCAAATTGGTATTACTTTCCTAGTTAGTTAGGCCTAGTTAAATTTTAAACTGAATCTAACGTATGCGATTTGATACACCCGATTGAATAAATGTAAAGTGCAAACATTTATCATTGATTTCAAATAATATTTCTTACTGTGCTCGTAGGCAAAGTACATACATACGTCACTGCGGATACCTTCCTCTCCCTCTCACACCCTTTTATTATTGCATTACTGCATAAATAGTGGCACCATACATACTCCCCTCTCTCTTTAGCCTTTTGCAATTTATGCAATGTCGCATTACTTGCCATTGTTTACTTGGAAATTAGTGTGCAGTGTTAAAATAAACACTTTCATCAACTGCTGAACAATGTAAATGATAGGAATTGCTGGCACAACCGGCAAATGGTGAAATCAAAGAGAAATGGACAAGAACAGACGTATGCTGACGTCACAAACGTAAGAGGAGAGATAGAGAGCGAGTTTAGCATCCTACCGATTTATCGAAGGATAAAGCGGGGCACAAATCCAATTAGAATGAACAGGGGGAGGGAGGCAAGTGTTAAAATTAGACACTGAAAGTTGCTCCCACGCTCATTCTCTAGGATAACTTCCACACGCACGCACGCCATATACATATACATACACACGCCCACAGTGCAACAGCGTCGAACGGAAAAAAGAGAGGCGAAAATGGGGGCAGGGACAGAAGAGAGAAGAGCCGTGTAGACAGAAGAGGAACAGCTGCGAACGAATTAACATAAATTGTATGCGAAAATGGGGTGGATAATTCTGTTTTTTGTTACACGGTGGCGGCATATTGTTTATCGGTTTTCGTACAAACTACTACATTCCAGCAATTTCCTTGCAAGAGACAGGCCACCCCTCCACTTCCACTGTCACCCTCTCATTTCCACTACTCTTCTTCTTCGTCTTACTTGTGTGTTGGCATATTTTGGTTAACTCGTTAAGAAAGGCTATTCTTTGGTTAATTTGCAGGCACTTAGTATGATTGTATTCTGGTTACGATTATTTTTTTTTAGTTTTTTCTTAAATTTAATTAAGACGCGTCGGGGTTTTGGGGTTTTTTTTCGTTGGAGCGACAGAGACGGGGCGACGGCGACGATTTGCTAGAGCGCGCGTGCATAACACGCACATATACATCTACGCGAGAGAGTGGAGAAATCAATCAAGAGAGCACGTTGGCGAAGGGGGGAGTGGAAAAAATCACATATGTATGTGCGTCAGTGGAAGTGCGACAAGATTTTCCACAATATTCCACGCATCTTTGTTTCGTTTCTTTACATATGCACATTATTGCTTCGTTATCTTTTCGCTTTGCTTTCTTACACAATATACATATGTATATTTGTGGTAATTTCAGGTTTTTAATTTTGCACACACTTTTCTTTTGTTTGTTGGATATATTACGCACTGGATTTCTGGATTTACACTGGCAATCGATTGGCGGTGTCGAGTAATGCACGTATTCCCCTTAATTAACAGTTTTCGCTACAATTAATAGTGTAATCTGTTTAACAAAAACTCAAATCACGTCATGGCTGCCACGTCCAAGCAACAATGAATGTAAATGGTGGCAGACAAGGCTGGCTGAGGATTGTCGCCGAGCCCTGAAAGGGGCACATTTTTTAGGGGTCGCACGGTCACACTGCCACTCAGCGAACGGTCACACCAGTGGCCGAACAATAATGAAATTATTATATTCTAATAACAGTTTGTGAGTACACAGGTGAGCTTATATATCTTATTTGCTAAAAATCTTAGATTCTAGCTTAATTCTATACAATTTGCTGTGTTTCCCTCTTTTATTTGCCAACCAAAACAACCGTGTAAAACAGATGTTTTGCTGTGCGAGCGGGACGGCTATATGACCTGCATTCGCGAATCAAGAGAACACAAAAATGCAATAATAAATATGTGTGGAATGGAGGAGGCGCAAAAGGCCCGAAAAAACGCGCCACACATGTAAAAATTTCACCAATTGCTGTAATTGTTAGGGGTTTCAACGGTTACAATGCGACCATTGGCCAATTGGCATTATCAGCAAACAATAAACAATAGGAGAGGGACGTAGCACGCTGCGCGGCATTGCGGCTCTTGAACATGACCACGGTTCTGGGCCGACAAACCAAATTTTTTCACGCCGACTTTTGGCCGACTAAAACAATGCACTCACCCTGGAAATTATCGTCATTCTCTTCCTCCGATGCCATTGTAGCAGTCGAATGCAACTTTTACGCTATTTAAGCACACGAAATTGGCTTAATTTCCACAACAAATAATTAAGCACACACAGACACGACGAGAAAAAAATAGACAGTTGTAAGCGGCTTCAACAAATATGGCGGAGCGGAGAGCGACAGAGAAAACTGAGAGAATCAGGGTTGCTCGCCGATAAAACGGAGCGGAACGGTCCCACTGGCCGAATGACAACCCTGCTTTGACCCGATTTAACCACCCTGTCCTCGCTCGTCTCAAAGATTTTTTCACCGAAAATATACAATTTGTGTGTTTTCTTTTGCCAATCGCTGATTTAAACAATCGAGGAATGTGCCAAGCCGTTGGTAAATAACCTTTACTCTTTAGTCCGACCCATTTAATTGCGAATTATGTCGTCCATTATCACGCGCAAGGATGGCGACGTCGACGACCGTAAATTGTCCAAAAAGCGCGCTGCCGCCTCAGATTCCGGAGGTGGTGGTAGCGCCATCGAGGCGCCCAAGAAATCCCGCTTCGATGTCCTGGATAAGAATGGCGGAGGCGGTGGCGGTGGTGCTGACCCGAAAGAGGATGCGGCTGTGTCCGCCTCGCTGAGCTCCACGCAGATCAAGCTGATGATGGCCCATGCCCAGCGGGAGATCGAGGAGCGCAAGCGGGCACTGAGCAATCTGCGGGACAAGGATCCCCTGCTGGCGTCGGTGCCCTCGATCGGCATGCCCGTGGCCCTGGCCACCCAGGCGCTGTCCAAGAAACCCACGCCCGAGGACTCGGAGAAGGCCAGGAAGATCGCCGAGCTGCAGGCCCAGATCAGGGCCAAGCTAACCGGCAATTTGGCCAACTTGATTCAACCCACTGCAGTGGCAGCCGCAGCTGCAGCCGCCGCCCAGGCGCAGGAGCGACCGAAGCCGCTGATCCTGGACGAGGAGGGACGCACTGTGGATAAGAGCGGACGAACCATCAACATACCCACGGTGACACCCACGCTCAAGGCCAACATTCGCGCCAAGAAGCGCGAGGTGTTCCAGCGCACGACGGGCTTGGGAGAACGCGGTGAGTCCGCCACTTCTGCCCAGGATGAAGCAATCAAGTACTTTGACGACCGCATAGCCCTAAAGCCTACCGTTCGCAACAAGAGGACACTGAGGTTCCACGAGCCCGGCAAATTCCAGCAGCTGGCCGAACGGATGCGCATGAAGAGCCAGCTGGAGCGGTTGCAGAATGAGATTTCGCAAATAGCCCGCAAGACGGGCATCTCTTCGGCCACCAAGCTGGCACTGATCGCTCCTAAGCAGGATATGCCCGACGATGTACCAGCCATGGAGTGGTGGGATTCAGTCATACTCACCCAGGACCTGGAGACGTTGGACGAGGCTAGCGGTAAGATAAGCATTCGCCAGACGGCCATAAGCAACCTCATAGAGCACCCCACACAAATGAAGCCGCCAAGTAAGTAAAGAACTACAGGTTTTCTCAACAAGAAGTAACATCTTTCTCTTTTAGATGAGCCTATGAAGCCGGTTTATCTGCCCGTATTTCTCACGAAGAAGGAGCGCAAAAAGCTGCGTCGCCAGAACCGTCGGGAGGCCTGGAAGGAGGAGCAGGAGAAGATCCGCCTGGGTTTGGTGGCCCCACCAGAGCCAAAGCTGCGCATATCCAACCTTATGCGTGTTCTTGGCTCGGAGGCCGTGCAGGATCCCACCAAAATGGAGCAGCATGTACGCGAGCAGATGGCCAAGCGGCAGAAGGCGCACGAGGATGCCAACAATGCGCGTAAGCTGACCAGCGAGCAGAAAAGCGAAAAGAAACAGCGCAAGCTCAAGGAGGACACCAGCTGCGGAGTGCATGTGAGCGTGTATCGGATTCGTGATCTGCAGGATAACCAGAGCAAGAAGTTCAAGGTGGAGACCAATGCCAAGCAGCTGCAGATGACCGGCAGTGTGGTGCTGTTCCGCGATTGCTGTGTGGTCGTCGTGGAGGGTGGCCCCAAGCAGCAGAAAAAGTATCGCAGACTTATGCTGACGCGCATCAAGTGGGAGGAGGACTTGGCCAAGGGCAACGACGGCCAGGACGTTCCCAACTCGTGCGTGCTCGTCTGGGAAGGAACTAGTCAGCGCCGGCACTTTGGCGAGATCAAGTTTAAGATCTTTCCCATGGAGAAAATGGCCCGCGAGTTCTTCCAAAAACACCAGGTTGAACACTATTGGGATCTGGCCTATTCAGGGGCAGTCCTCGAGGCTTCCACGGATCAACAGTAAATGGTCGTTGGCTATGCCACAAAAAGCATTTTAGGATTTACTAGGTTATCTACCGTACTAAAAATTCACTTTCGAAAAGACAAAAGTATGAATTGATGTTTTGAAGCGCTACGCGCTTGATGTGTTATCTTTCTCGGAGCTTTTCGGAACCTTTTGGAAGTGCAAAAAATATGAATAAAAGTTTCTCCAGGACTCTAATCAATGTTTTGTTAAAGAAGGTTTATTTTCGACCTATTACTGCCTCTTAACATAAGGATCTTCCTTAATGTTAGACTGTATAAACTCGTCCAAGCCTTGCTTCTTCAGCTTATCGATGATTTCCCCCAACCGCTGATCCTCCAGAGCGCTCTCGGCTTTCTCGCGCAGATCCAGTTCGTGCTGTTCCTTGACCCGCTTGGTCAGGACGCCTCTGACCAGTTGTCGCAGCGATTTGTTGATGGCCAGCGTGTAGTCCAGCAGCTTCACGTAGGTGTCTGGACTCAGGTATCCACACTGCTGGCACTGGGCAATCTGTTCGAAGGTGTCCATGCTGGCGGTGATAATCAGACCATGTTCCTGGACAGACGAGGGGCTGGATATGTTGCTGTTGCTGCGACGCTTCAACAGCAGCTCCTCCACCTTGGCGCTGGGATTGAGAAATACGTGATCCCGATAGATGCATGCCGTCGAGGCTGTTATTAAGTCGTAGGTGGATATGCCGCACTCCACCAACGCTACGCCGCAGCAATTAATGGCCGTGCTGAGCAGGCAACCATCATCGTCCAGAATGAGCACCCGTATATCCAGCTGAAAGTTGAGGAACTCCGTCCGGCAAACAACAGGCTCCATTGCCTTGGTCAGCATGCTGCCCAGGTGGCGTTCCCGTTCCGGCACTGATTCCAGATCCCCTGTGGCAAAGGCAGCAAAGTTCACATAGCAATTGAGCACACCCATGTTCATCCGTCGGGCGCTGGCCCGGATTAGCTCCTTTGGCGGGGCCACAATGGCCAGGACCTTGGTGTTTCCGTACTCCATATACGCAGAACCCCTCACGGTGGTCAGAACGCCGGCCCGGATGACTGTAAATTGATATGTCTATTAAAAACTAGGCATTATTTAAAGATTTTTAAAACCAACAGGTGTTTCTGGGTTCCAGTTTGGTGGGTTCCTTCGCAGGCTTGTCTAGACTCTCAAAAAAATCCTCGCCGTCTTGCGGCGTTGTGTAGAGCTCCTCCTCAATAGAGGCGCCATCGAGTAGGCTGTTTTTGGTCTGGGTCACCCTTAACATAATATTTGACTGCCCTTTTAAATGAATTAAAAACAAAATAATCAACAACAAACTAAGTTCACATGTGGGCCAAAGAATATGGGCTTACTTATTTTGTTTGAAATACTGGTCTGGTATTTTTTGTAATATTTTAGTATATTTTAGCATGCAAATAGGTTGAAAATACCATTATGGTTATCGGTTTTAAAATTTGTGCGCCAAAGAATCCCATGTTTCCCATTCGCACTTTCAGAATTTTTATTTTGCTTTTGGATGTATTAAGTGATATATAAAGGAATCCAATTTAAGTAATGCCACAATCTTATAACTTTTTTTTATTTGTTTTGTGGGATCTTAGGAAATATTTAAGTCCGGTAAATTTAGTTCCTTTTGAATTTTGCAGGCGCTTTGTACTGGTTCCATTGGTTCGAATGACTCAATTGGTTCCGCGGAACCAGCAACAACAACTCATCGGACTCGGGAACTTGCCAACACTACCACCAGACGAATATCGATATATCGATATCAGAACGAAATGGTCCGATAGATAACAATGTTTAGAGAATTTTGGGTAAATATGTGATGATTTTAAACGACGCACAACAAACGAGCAAGTAAACGAGTCGAACACCAAGAGGTCAGCGCCAGGAGGCCCCCGGAGAGGTAATCCCAAGGAGTAAAGGTCCATACAAGACCACTTACAAATAATTCGTGGACTGCTGACGTTTTTGGTCTTTGCCCAGGACTTCGGTTGATAGTAATTATAGAACAATTAAAACTAACCTCGACCCCCCTGGGTTTTTCCTGGGGCATTTACAGGCCGCGCGGAAGACCACGTCAACGATCTCGCTAATAGAACCCAGAACACATAAAACACACCCACCCGCAATGTATTGCTTACAATGCCTGCTACCCGTATTACTGATACCGAAACCCACGAATCCGGCTCTAATGGAAACCCACGTGATGTTCATAGTACTCTACCTGGTTGGGTTCTTCCTGGAGCGAAAACCCTGCACCATCTGTAGTTTGGTATTCCTCACAGCTGTATCGCTAATATGCTACAGTGGGGTAGGAAACTGCATCTTTTGGGGCAACTGCGAGGGTCATCAGTGCGAGAATGGCTAGAAGATCATCTCCCGGTATCCCCAGAAAAAAAACCCCATAGTCATAGTCAACGAAGAGATGAAGTGCTAATAATTATAATAACTACCTTATTATAAAATTACGTTCGCGTTGTTACAGCTTTACATCCTAGAGAAAGAAAGAAAAAAAATTAGAAGAGCAGGCGGAGAGGATTAAGGATAAAAGGATAAAACTTGAGTAAATCGGTGAAATCAGTGATACAAGTGATGAGTGAGTCCGACCAGGAACAAAGATTGTGTGTTTAGATCCATTATATTATTTCCAGCTCCGTATATGTTTCCTTCATAATTCTTTTGGTTATGAAATGTAATTGTAATCAAGCGTGTGTTTTGTTTTTAAGGCTTAGACGAATTTAGTTTTAACGAGAGAAAGCGCTGCGAAAACGTATTGTACATCACCCACCCGAAAGCCCTTATCCTTAAAGTCAAAAAGAACCCCCCCATCTAACCCACTTGTCAATGCAACTTACGATTAGTCATACTATATTATACACGGGGTAATTGTAAAAAAAAATTAAGAAAAACAAACAAATTCACTGCGCATCCTTGCTGAGCCAAAGGAAGCCGCTGACATCGGTTGTTATTACCCTGTCTTGTGCACGTGCAAAATCTGTATATACAAGCATATAACTTACACTGATCAAAATATATATTATATACATAAACTGTAAACGAGAGACAAGCACAAAAATGTAAAAACGAGGAAAATGCAGAAGATGAAAGTATATACAAATAAAATTGTTCGATTTTTGCGAATTTGTATGATTTGAGCGGTATCTAAAAACGGAAGTGCGTGGAGGTGTAATAAAATAAAATTTGAATGATGCTAAAGGTCGAATGATGTTTGTTTTATAGGCGGGACACCAAAGAATTTATGAAAACAACTTCTGTAAAATTAAGGAAAATTGTCAAATCCACATTACAAGATTTTCTTTAAATAGTTTTTTTTAAATATTTAATACTCCCATTAAATAAAAAGGAACTTTTGTTTGATTTCCAATTATCCACAATTTTATTCGCTTTAAAATGTGTGTGTGTGTATATAGTATATATATTTATATAAAATGTACAAATTTCTCTTTGCTGTCGTTGGTTTTGGAATTTGATTATATCAAGATCAGATCAGCTTCAGCATCGTTCTTAATTTACTAACAACTACACATGACAATTAATTAATTAAAAATACGATAATAATTTATGTACAAAAATTTCCATCGGATTTATTTGTGTGAATGTGAAAACAAAACTGTAGACAATTCAAAAAAAACTGAAAGAAAAAAAACACTTGGAAAACACTTTTACAATTTTCTTTTTCACAGGAGAATATTTTTTGTTTCCGTGTTGTTCATTGGAATGTTATAGACAAAAGTTTTAGAAGAAAGCCGAAAGGGAATATTTAAAACTTTATGATTTAGTTTTAGTGTTTATATAATCTTTTTTTAAAGCTGCTTTAATATCAAAACAAATCGAGACGACTCGGTTACAATTCAATAGATTCTTCGGGTTTAGTTGGGGACATGATGACTCCTTCTCCTAGTTCTTCTCGTTCTATCCTCTCGTCGAGATTCGATTCGCACAGCAGCAATCACAGGCGTGGTCTTCTTGTTACTTAAACGGAACGAGGCTGAACAACTGTGAAGGGAAAATTTTTTTATTCATTAATCAATAAACTTGATAATAGGTATTAATCATTTTGTTTATTTTGTAGTTTTTTTTAGTATGCGCAATATCTCGTCGCAAGATTAAATACATTCGACAGCATCAATTAATGGTATATTAACTCTTAAATCTGGTTTTAAAAATAATTCAAGTTTTTGGAATATTTTTGGTAAAAAAAAAATGTGAAGAGATAAAAAAATATAAATTCTAATGACTTGATATCAAGACTCTAAATTGTAAAAAAATTATAATAATAATTAAATTAAGTGATGAATATTAATCATTTATTATTCCGGTTCGAAACGTTAAAACATGGATGAAATCCGAAGATTGAGTACTCACAGTGAGGTCGCTGGGACTCCTCGGGAACAGCAGCTCCTCCCTCCATGGCCTGCATCATGGGCACGGGAATGCGGACAGGCTGGGCCAGACTGCGGCCATAGACCATGCGTCCGAAGGGCATCTGCTGGGGCTGGTCGGGCATGGGCGGGGTCATGGTATCACGTGGCTGCTCCGGCAGGGGCTGCAGGATCAGTCGCTGGATGCGCATCTGGGGCACCTGCTGTTCCTGCTGCTGCTGCTGCTCCTGTCGCTGCTCCTGGCTGACCTCCTGGTGCTGATCCTCCTGCTGATGCTGCTCAGGCTGGACGGTCTGCTGCTGCTGCCCTGTGGCTTGTGCCTCGGTGGTGGACTGTTCGCCGGAGGCGGAGACATCCTCCTCACTGCCCTCACTGGACTCGGCTCCCTCCTCGGCGGCCAGGCGGCGCAGCTCGTCGGTGATGCGATCCTCGGCCATGCGCTGAATGTTCTTTAGATCCTCGGCGGTGATGCCCACACGCTGCAGGGCCATGCCAAAGGGCATGGGCTGAATCTGGATCTGGGGAGTATCACGCTGTTCCTGTCGCTGCTGCATCTCCTGACGGTGCTGCATCTCCTGTCGCTGCTGCATCTCCTGTCGCTGCTGCATCTCCTGACGCTGCTGCATCTCCTGACGCTGCTGCAACTCACGGAAGGGGATCTGGACGGGCACATCGTCGGCCACATGGATCTCGCGGAAGGGGATCTGCTGCATGTGAATGCGCACGGTCTGGATCTTGGGCATCTGCGCCTCCTCGGAGGACTCCATGCGAGGAGCTTGCATCACCTGTGGCGGCATGGGCGGACGCATGGGCAGCTGTTGGAATGGCGGAGGCAGCTGGCGGATGATGATGGGTCCCTGCTGCTGTTGATGGGGCAACTGCTGGTGCATCTGCATGGCCGGGGGCATCATTCGCTGTGGCATATGGGTCAATGGCATCTGGTCGGGAATGCGTCCAAAGGGAATCGGCACACGCTGGAAGGGAATGAACATCGGTCTCAGGGGCTCGCTATCCTCATCGGAATCCTCCTCCTCCTGCTCCCGCTGGCGCTTGGCCTCCTTCTCCTCCTTGTCCTTCTCGTCGCCGCCGTCGCAGAAGATCGAGATACGCTCGCCGGTGATGCGGGCCTTCTTGGGATCCGTGGTCAGGTTGACTCCGAACGGCAGGGCCACCGTCTTCGAGGGCGAGTCGACAATCTCCTCGGCGTGCTTGCGCTCCACCACACAGTTCATGCGAGATCTATGGGGAATGGTAATGATTTTATAGGGATTAGGATTGGCAGTAGGATCTCTAACATTGCATAAATATGATCGGAAAAAATTCAAGATTTTTCTGTCCATTTATTCAAGAAGAAATGTTCTTGAATTCAAGACGAAAGCTCTCTCGATTTCTCTTTGAGATAAAGCGATCTTGATATAGAGATGATGAAAGTTATCTCGGTTTGGTCCTTGAGACTAAAATAGTCTTGAGAAGACCTAATCTCAATTTGTTTGATTACTTTAGAGATCAAGTATAGTAATATATACTATTTATTATTAAGTTAATTATATAAATAATCCTTACTTCTTGTTGTTGCGCAGAATAGCGGCAGCCAGGTCACTCAAGTCCAGCTCGAGCGGCATTTTGCCGGGATACTTTTGCAGCTCATCGGTCTCATCGCTGTCGGAGTAGGAGTTATCCTTGTCGGAGTGCTCCTCGGCATCCTGGGTGGCTTCAGTCTTGCGACTCTCTGGCTCCAGGTTCTGCAGTTCGGAGTCATCGGCCGATCCAGCAGCTCCGCCCAGCAGGGGTTCAGCACGGGGAAGTTCCTAGAAATATGAAATAGTTATTAATAAATAACATTACTTTAAACATTTAGGGCTAACTTTTTTTTTTCCCTTCTTTAAAGAACCTATAGAAAATCTTGAACTTGTTATTTCCTTACGTAATTTTTTAAGCAGATTAAAATTGAAGTTACAACTTTTAGTTTTAGATCATGTTTGTGTGATTTTATATCCCCCCATTTCCCATCGTTTTGTCTCTTATAATTGACAAAGTTGTTTTGGTCCCTCAACTGAAACTGAGCGTCGGTCTTGAAGTTTGTTTTCGTTATTTTCTTGACTGCTTTTCGCTGGTTTTCTTGCCAGCTCTTCGTGCTGGAAACAATGAGGGGCACAGACCAGAGACACAGACCCGACCCGGTGGCAGTCATCGCAGTCAATTGCCCGGCGGAGATGTGACCCCAACCTACATACGACCGAAACAACACACAAAAAGTAAAATGCCATCGGAATAAACTTGTTGTTGCTGCGGCTCGAGAAGTCTAAACAAAACAGCAGCGAAACGGCAAACGGAATTACATAATCGCCGACTCGAACAAATGGTTATATACCGGAGTGGATCGTGGCTAAGCAAAAATCATGCCCAGCCGCAATGGCCGCCGCAGAAATAAGCAAACGAAAAATAAATTTAAATTATATGAGCCTCATTAATGCCGAGCCGCAAACGAGGGGGAGTTGGGCGGAGCTAAAGCGGGATAGGGGTGATTTCGGATAATGTTTTATATATCCGGTTTGTGGATGGCTTATTTTGCAGGTCACCGTGTACTTGACAAAAGAGGTTGACATTGAACCAAGACGAGTTCTCTTCGGATTTCCTCTAGATGCGCGAGTTATGTATTTTGGTTTTAAAAGTTCTTAGAATAGGAAGTTTGGGTTGATAGAGCTGAAAGATATGTAGGTACTTCCCCTTCACTTTTGAAATAAAGAATATAAATAACTAATCCCAAAGCGATATGCGTTTGAAATACCAGAAATCTACCATGCGCATATCGATTTGACCTCGAATGTTTTTTTTTTGTGTAGGGGATTCCTATTTTGGCTTAACCCACATCTTAAATTATAATACTTTAAACTCTTTAAATACGATTTAGCGGAGTGGCAAATTAAATAAAAATTTCCACAGCTTCTCAGAAAAGCCGCAGATCTCCAACTAAAAACCTGTCTATATGCAAAATGGACCCAAAACTGAGTCAATCATGAGTCATGTGCTCCAGGTGACACACAATCCGTAAATTTCACTTTAAAATCATATGTGTAAGATGGTAAACAGCGAAAAAAAAAACAGAAAAAAAAACTGAAATCGAAACCAAACCCAACCAGTTCAGCAAACAAGTTCGCTCGATTTGATTGTTTATTTTTCGCATTCGTAGCTGATTTTCAAGGCCAGGCGCGTCTGGAGATAAGATCTATTATAATACAATGAGAACATTTGTCTGCCCCTAATTTGTTTATTGCGAGGGACATGTGGGGAATCGACTCGAGTCGCATTAAGATGACAATTAAATGATTACAAATTGAACGCTCTGTGCAATTAAAATGACAGACAACCGTCCGAAAGGCAGACGGTAGGCATTTAATTTGCAAAACTTTTATTTATAGACCCCGAGTGACTGACGCACGTCAGTCGTCGTCGGCGGCTGCAATTGTAATTCTAGAGGCGGCTCACGGCAATTTCTTTAGGGAAATCACCCATAAAAATAAAAACCATTTGCCTAGCCGGCATAATAAGTTTTTCCTCTCCTCGCCTTTTCTGTCTTCTACCTTCTATCTTCTGTCCAAGTGCCAAACGATTTTGCACAACAGCAGATAAATTATATTTACCTATATGCTGGCTGCCAGTATGTCGGTACATTACATAATCGTCAGGCCAAAAAGCATTTGCTTTGTCAAAAAAAAAAACAAACCAAGAAAAAACAAAGTACGACAAACAAACAGAAAAAAAAAACGAAAGACTCAAGCGCGCAACTTGCCTTAAATGGCAAACAGTCAACGGCAATGGCCAAATCCACAATGGTCGGTCTTTGGTCTCTCGACTGCTGATGGCTTTTTGTTGGATGCCTGGGATGTTTGCCTGAAAGGTTGTTCAGTTGCTTATATTTTTTTTTGGTTGGTACCAATCGGCGCCAGTCGGCAAAAGATACGAAAAAACGAACAAAAATAACAGAAAAAACCAAAAAATGACAGCAAAATTGCATTATGGCCCGGCTGTTGCAAGCGATGGCCACGTGAGAAGATCTTCATCAGCAGGAGATATTAACGCAAACGGAGGAGGTGTATGAAATTGCATTTTGGGAGGTGGAGGATTTATTAACTGCGTTTGGATTCTGGGAAAAACCCATTAAGGCGGAGAGGTCTTTAAAAGGCAGAGCATTGACTTCAATTTGATATTCTTAAGAAAGCGAGATGGTCTTATAAATATATGTATTTAAAGAAATATCATCTCATAATGGTTCATACACCAAAACAGATATGAAACGTAGATCAATTTTACATTATTTAAGTTTAATTTTAATTTGATAGGTGGCCAGTTAAATTTGACCTGGTCGAAAAGAGTACTTCATGTAAGAATGGGTTTTGCGTGACCTGAAATTTACATGGCCATATCGATTTTACGGTAACATCCTTTTTTTAGTGTGTAATTATGATTTAATAATGATATATGATTATAATCATATTGAGAAGACATTATAATCGATATTTATAATATTACTTACATATTTAAACTTTGAAAATAATAGTAAATTTAAAAATATGTAATTTACAGCATTGTGGCTGCAACAATGGTTCATTAAGCTGCCTTAGCAATTATTGGTAGCTTTCACTCTTATCCATTAAATCGCAGCACAATCAAATTAATTGGTCTCATATATTCCAATAATGAGCCTTTATAAAAAGGTGTACTTTTTTAGGAGGGTTTGGCTTTTTAGGTGATCGCGCTGATCACATAACAATTGCATTCAATTCAAAATGGGGGAAGTTGCATAGGGAGCAAATCACTTTCACGATTTTCGAACCATCTCTAGTTGCAGCTGCTCTTTCAACTGATGATCTCTGGCATTTCGGATGCCCCAGCAGCAGCAGCAACATCAGCAGCAACACAGCAGCAACAATTGCTGCGCCCACGCCCGCTTGAGTGGATTTCGGTTGTATCTTTGTATGTGGCTTGCAACATGCTGTTGCTTTTGCTGCCGTTGTACATACGTATGTACTACTGAATGCTGCTTTCACTTTGTCTGGCATTTGATTCGCAATTGTTTGCTCTCTGGTTATTATGTCGCAAGCTCCAAAAGCGAACTCCACCATTTTGGTGTCCACTTAAGCGTCAAATTATGGGAATTTCGCTTGATTGAATTTATCGTTGCATTCGCTGAGCTTTGCTCGTTCATTCGTTTACATAAGCCATCTGCACATCGGGTTGAATAACCTGATCAGTGATCAAACAGCATTATAAACTCCATAGATAATTTGTTTCATTTTGCACTTTCCATATCGGCTAATTGAATATTGATGACACGAATGCAAATGATTGGACCGTATGTCATTAAATTTGAATTATGCTCTTTGCCCAGTCATCATCAATCAGCCTTTTTATATCCATAGTTTTATGGTGTGTCTATAAAGCTGTTTTTTTTTTACGTATAATGGCCATTTGGTTACGCTTACATGCGTGAAATTTCTCAAGGAAGCAAACAATTGAACAGTTTTTGTTTTCTGTTACATGTGAATATGCGAAATTGCTTTAGAGGTGCTTATTCAATCACTTTTGATCGAATTGGCAGTTATGTGGCAAGATTTGTATATAAAGAAATGTCTAGGAAACGTTAAAGCGATATTTTGCAATAATAATTGTTTCAATGATTTACAGTCACTTACAAGTTGAGCTAAATTTAATTAACTTTTCATTCAAACTTGTCAATTTTTGCAATTATACAAGTATTTTAAATGTGAAAGTTCATAAAAAAATTTAAATTATTTTAATGTATATATTTAAAATTGCAAAAACACTTTTGAAATAAGTACAAAGTCATTAAGGTTTCCAGTAAAATCTAAACAAATCTCTCCCAAGAAAATTTCTACCAAATGAGCTGAAGTAAATATATGTATCGCATATCATATTTCGTTTATAAACAGTGCCTGTCACAAGTCTGCGATACCATGGAACTAATAGCGCGTGCAGTCAACAACATTTCAGGGAAATTACACCGAGTCCACACGAACGGCGAATATTTTTCGGCTACCACAGATTATACCTACATTTTCCGGTAATTATATTTAATTTGGCTTAATATTCGAACTTTTTTTTTCTTTTTTTGGGAGTTCACTTCAGTTTGTGGCGTGTGCAGCCAAACGATGCGAACCATTATTACCCAACTATATAATTTTAAGGCCCAGAGCCCGAACACGATACCGATCTGCCATAGCAACGGATCATTGAAGCACAACGGATTGTACAGATTGGTATATCGGTTTCAATATGCCTTTGTTTTTTAAAACTCACCTTGCCCACCTGCTGCAGGGTTTCGAGCATTAGCTCCTTTTCCAGCACCGAATCGAGGGCCTGAACCTGATCGCAAGAGGCCTTGGCCTGCAGATAGGACGAGGCCAGGATGAAGGAGCCCAGAATGAAGGACGACACGATGATGGTGAAGGCGGTGATCTTGGCGATTTTCACCGAATTCGCCTGACGCTTGTAGGCCTAGAAAATACAGAAAATTAGATTAGCTTTGGGGTTTTGTCAATGCAGATATTAGATTAAGTTTTGTGTGTTTGCAATTTAATATTTCTACGTGCTCTTTTGTCAATGACCTCTTTGTGTGTCGGTTTTTTTTTGGTTTGGGGGTCAGGTAAAAGCGCCGACCTTACTCTACAAAATACAAAATACTCTTTAACGTGTCCAAGCACGTTTTCCCCTTCAAAATGTTGAAGTTGCTGTTTAAGTTTGAATGAAAAGTGCTGGGTGCAAAAAGAGTATACAGTTTATTTACAAGAAAGGTAGAGCTTGAAAATTATCGATATTTTCGATAAATATATCGAAAACCGTTGAAATTTTTTCAAGCTCTAGTTCTAGGATAGGCATGCAATTTCTTTAGTACTGTGTTATCAATGGGTTGTTAAAAAGTAATGATTCAAAAGTAGTGCACATTTTTCTAGGTGAAAGAGCGAAGTCGTTAAAAAGCTCGACAGTCAGCTAAAAGATGCGACATGAGGTAATAAACAATAAGTGATTGTTAAAGTTTTTTTTGGCAAGTGTTCATAAAAATGCTTTAATCAACCTAACTGCGCCTTAGATCATCGCAAATATTTGCCTTGCCAGCAGAGTTAGTCCGTGACTAATGTGTATGTATAGAGCTTTCGGCGTAAGGTGCAAAAATTTACAAGTGGATGCAAAAAGCCACAAGACTAGCAATAGGTATACATTTATGTGAATTCCGCATTTGGGATCTTTGGATTGCATAACAGGAAACCCAGCGCAACATTGAGGAAATGGCAAGCCCAAGAGAAAACTGAAGACGAAGAGTCTCTCCAAAGTGTGGGTGCAGTCAGGTGAGGCCGCTTTTTCTCGGTTATATGTATATCTATATCTCTTTTTTTTATTCCTGTTTTTTTTTTTTTTTTTGAAATGTGCAATGTTTTTTGTTAACACCTTTACGTGCGTGGCTGGCGTGGCCCCAAAATGCAGTTGCGAAAGTGAGTTGTGAGTGAGCTACGATCGGAGTGAGTGATCATCATCATCAACACCAGGCAAAGTGAAGTGGAAGTGAATGGATCGCCTGGCACTCTATTTTACTCTACTCTACTTGATGAGGTTTTAATTTTTTTTTGTGAGGATTTTTGTGCAGACAAAAGACTTGAGCGACAAACCTGATGATTAAAGTTAAAAAATCCCATCTGTGGTTGGTTTTGAGTGTTGTTTTTGTGTGGTGGCGAGTGCGGGGGAATAGAGAAAATTTCATATTGTCAATCACGGTTTCGGGTTCGGTTTGAGTTTGGGATTCGGTTTTTTTGCATTCACATTTTTTTCAACCAACGAAAGAAAAACGATTTTTGTGGTTTTTGTTTCGAGTGTTGTGCACACACACACACACACACACGCACATTAAGGGAAAAGTACATAAAAACAAGAGAAGACAAAAAGTTAATGGGATTGTACTGCATCCGTGTGTGGGGTCGCTTAATAATACTTGAGGTAAAAAACCTAACACTTACGACTTAAAAGGTAAATACTGCACAAAAGGGAAAGCTTTTGGCCAAGGGTCGATTTGTGAAGGCCAAGACAGAGCTATTGACGTATTGACGTAACGTATTGATTGATGGACTGAGTTATTAGAAAGGTCAGACTATCGCCTCTTTATATCATATCGAAGTCATTGGATCTATCTATTTTTATTCATCAAAAAGACAATGTAAACATATTTTTTATTGAGTAAATACTAATGATGATAATTACTTTTACCGATTTACTGATTTTTAAGCACTGCGTTTTATGCCTAATGGGCTTTCCTAATGGCTTGGTTTACAGTCATTAAGAACCATTAAAAGCGTTTAAAAATTCAACAAAAAACAGGTGATTATACAAATACTTTATTTTCATTTTCCATAAACAGTGAATCAAATAAGTTATGGCCTTTCTGTATATATTTTTTAACAAAGCTTCGAACTTCACTTTTAATCAAGCTTCCAATCTTTAAACTTCGCCTTAATAAAAGTGGACACTTCAATTGAGCCTGTTAGATAACTATTCGCTTTCACTGTGCCGCTGGTAAGGCGATAATAATGGGAGGGGAAAACCCTCTCGTGAATGGTACCGCACAAATCATTTTATGGCTGATGCGGATGCTGACGTTTGAATGCCAAATGCAAAAAGTACAGTGCAATTTATGCAAATTTTGTATTTTAATTTAACCCACACAGACACAAGATTACACCCAGATATCTAATAATTTTCCATATATTTATATGTATATATGGTATGGCAGGGAAAACAAGTTGAACGAGTCAAAGTACCCAGCGGTGGCGCAGTCTATATAGATATGGTGTTTGTTTAGGGTTCGCGTTATTAGCGTGTCGTGACTATAGCGTTAGAGCTCTCCGAGATTCGGATTGAGGCGGATTTCTATTTGTCCAACCATATCGGATACACAGATCCATTCACACCTTGCCGAGAAATGAGCATGGGTACGGGTATGGGTATGGGTAAATCTTGTATCTTGCAGATACGAACGACTTTGGACTATCCCAGGGAAATGTCAGGCGGCAGAAAAATTGTCAAAGCCGCTCACGTTGCATGCGATTCCCTCTCGGCTGTCAGACAATAATAATTTTTAAAATTGCACATTAATGGGGGGGTTTTGCAAATTGCTTATGCATGCAATGCAGACTGATTTGGTGAAAATGCAGCTCACGTTTGCAGCTGCGTGCAGAAAAAAAGTCCGCATTGCGCATACGCTCTGTGGTCCGTCAGCGGATGCAATAAGTCAAAGGGTGACCCTGGCATTTTCTAACCCACTTGGCTGCTGGCCAATCAACGTTCAGCGGGTCAGCCAAGCTGCGCACACTAAAAATGTAGATCATTCTGGGTTTTTTCCCTTAAAAAATGTCTATCAAAAAATAACAGAAAAAAAACTTTAAAAATATATATAATATTAAAACTGATCTTTCAAGGACTTTTTCTTGTAGTATTTTAAGTATAGGATTTTTCTAGATATTTTAAACTAAAAAAATTTAATTAAATCAAAAATTTAAATTCTTTTTAAGCAAAACATTTATTGTAATTCCTTTACCTGATTATTTGTTTAGTTTCGGTTCAAACCCGTAATTATAGCTACAATTTTCCGAACAAAATGTGGAATTTGGTTGCAATTAGTTTCGCATTTGTCACACACAAAGAGACTGGGTCTAGCTAAATCGGGGCTTCACTGTACTCACCGGTGGCGGTTCGCTGGCGGTGCTGTAGACCTCGCTAGCCGCATAGTCGGGCTTCATTTGCACGGTTGCCATCGAGACGGTATCCTTCTCGGTCATCTAAAGCACTACAAAATATTGGGGAACAATCGGTTAACTCTCGGGAACTTGAAATCCGATATGGCTTAGAAATCCAAGCAAGGATAACTGATGGCAAAAACAGTTTGTATTTCAATTTAAATCAATCTGGCACAGTTTTGTACACTTTCTTTCATCACTTTTCACTTGCTTTAGTTTTTTCCCAAGCGTCTTGTTTTTTTTATTTTCCTTCACTTACGTAGAGGATTTTCCAAAAATTCGACAAAAAGTAAAAGGAGTTTTGTTGTACGTATTTTTTTTGGTTTTTTTTTCTGCGGTTTTGTCGGTTTGAAAAAGTTGCCTGACCAACTTTTCAGCAGGGGGGACTTTTGGCCTCTGGAAACTTTGGAATACTACGTCTTTGTTGTACGACTGCCACTCGCCGTCTGAAGCCACAAACGCGTTTCGTTTCAGATTTACCAGATTTAAAACTTTTTTCAAACCAACTGCGGCGGCGGCAGAGCGGTCTCGGTCTCGTCTCTCACCGACACAGACAACCTAAAGCCGACAGAGACAGCTGCACGATCGACACAAAGCGAAAATACGAACGAAAAACAAAAGTTAAACTAAAAAAGAAACACAAAAAAAAAACAATCAACAATAACACACTCAAGCTGGCTGGCTGGCTTACTAATACATTTGCACTTTGTTCCAGAGAGTTCGGGTACAGTAATCACTAACGAATGACGTTTCATTGGTTGCATTTCATATTTGACTTATGGCTTAACTCATATTATATTAAAAAACAAATAAAAATAGTGCAAAAACTGGTTTTATTTTAGATAAAATAACCGATTAAAGTTTAGATATTAAATTAGAAAATAAGAAATTGGTTATTTGACAACCTACAAACAATATAGATCTTACTTATTAGTTCCAATAAAATTCCAAATAAAAACAGCTTAATCTAGTTATAAATCCTAATTATTTATAATAATTTAATCCAAATCAAAGACATATTTTTTAACTCTGGTTTAAACAAGTAAAATGATTTTTTAAATATTATCGTTATTATTATTTAATTTAATTGCTTATATAATAATTATACATTTTGTAAAAAGCTAGAAAATTTTCTAATGAATAAAAAATTTAATTTTCTCTAAACTATTGAAGTTATTATATTTTTATATTTTTTTTTCAATAAAGTCCAGCTTACCGAGTGAAGGCTGTCTGTATGGAAGCCTCACTCAGGTAGAGAAAAAGCTTTCGGCTGCTGTGGACTCTATAATTCAGCTACACACGTGATTGTGCGTTGACGCTTAGCAATTAGCCGACTGCGAATTAAATTGAATTTAAAAATAAAATTATATTAAATGATTTAATGGCTTGTGTACACACACAACTATTTTTAGAGCCTTTGTTATTTGACAATTGTGGCATTTTTCCCCGATTCGCCAGGCATTCCCTCAATTAGAAGCAGAGCTAATGTAGTTTAAAGCCAGAACCAAGCATAAGTTATGCCCCCGAATGTAGGGTATATTTAAATGGGGTATGGTGAAAAAGCTCTCGCGACACACTAAAAATTAAAGGTACTCGCACACACATAAATTAACAACCGGAGTAGAGCTCGAATAACTTGCTCCCCGACTTAAAAGTTGTTGGCTGCAGCTCAGTTTAGTTGTTGTTGCACCACTTTGAGTTGCTTACGAAAAGAAACATTAAGTTTTTTTTGTAGTATTTCTTGGCTTTTTTTGTTGTAATTTTTCCATTGTGATTGTAGCTGGCCAAAGCATTGCACTTGCCCAAACACAGATGCAGAATACCAGGGTAGTATTCGTTGTATATACTATACCATACTATGCTATATAGTCAGCGTTCATCTTGATTGCTCGAACAGCTGCAGCCGCCTGCTGTTTGCTTAGATTTTTCCATTATTTTGGAACAATTCTCGAAATGATTTAAATACATAAAGTGGAAATGATAAGACTATCGATGATCTGCATTGAAATAGTTCTGTTAGTCGGAGATTGCTCATACGCCATGTTGGTCGGTAACCAGTTTTTTTTTCCTCTTCCTTCCTGCCTTTTGATTTTGTTTTGGTCTTTAACTTCTCCGCGGTTTTGTATCATGCTAGATGCTCGTTTATTATCTATTTTTGGTGACCCAACTCTGGACCCGCCTCAGGTATTATGTAACCCGAAGATCTGTTTTTTTTTCGACTCTCTTCGTTAATTGCATAATTCCTAGGGTTTATGATTAAAATGTCACAAGCCAACGAACCAACGGACGACCCACGACATAAAAAACAAACCGCGCTTCAAGTTGGTCAAACTCTGAGCTGAAGTGATTAGTCAATAAAGCGAAGTGGCTTTCTTTGTTTGTGTTTATGCAACCCGAAAGTGGAGATGGGGCACAGCATCCCTCTACCTCTAATTGCGATCATCCCACAGCTAATCCCATGGCATTTATTAACATTTTCTTTCTCTTGTTGCTACCGCATTATTAATTATGGTTTTTGTTTTGGGTCCCCCAATTTGCATGGCACAATGAACAACCAAATTAATTTCTCATTGCATCACTGATTGTGCGATCCAATTGCAAATGTGGTTTTGGAGAGGTGAAATAAGTGGGTAACGGTTGGTTTTCAATTTTATGAGATTACTTTCCAGCAGTCGTCCAGAAGCCTAACAAATCAGCATTCTAATCATCTGGAAATTCCCAGCAGAAACCCAACTTCCATAAACTGATGATCTTCCACTGTTTGCAACAAAGTTTTATTTTTATTTACGTTCTAGGAATTTCTCTAGAATAAACTAATCTTTTAAAAAAAGTTCATCTCACATTTTAGTTATCAATTCTTGGAAGAATAAAATGTCAAAAAATAAAAAATCTTAGAATTGATTGATTTTAGAATGTTTAAGAGCGTCTTTACGACACAAACGTATTTGTTAATTTCAATAAGGAGATAAGAATATAAACATTTGAACTTGTATGTCATCATAATTATAGTCCAGCCCACGAAATTGAATATTTTGTTCTTGAATAAGAAAAAACTAATAAGTAATACTACTTCTTAGATTATAAAAATTTCAATTTCAGATTTTCTGTTACTCCATAATATAATTGAATTATGTTAATTATATTAATAATAATAATATGGTCAGATTTGAATTGTTATGTTCCTAAAAATAACATAAAACCTATTAAATTCTTTACATATAATTTCTAGAAATATTTTAATAACAAATTCACAAAAAATGTCTTTGGATCACAGCGAAATAAGCAAAATCTGATATGCGCATATAGGTATACAAACATCTGTATCATTTGCTCAAGGGTTCGGGGCTGTCAAGTTTTACGATCGGGGTTTTTTCGCCGACTATAAAACCCCAACCTGAAGCTAAGCGAAATGGAAAAATAAGAGAGAAAGATGCGCTTAGCTTGACTCGCAAATTGGCACCCGGCTTTGGATTTTGGCTCCGTCTCCGGCTGGAACTACTACTACTGCGACTTCAATTCGGGGAGTTTACAGGGGGAGGGGGTCTACGGGGGATGGAGATGCCGTGTGCTGCGAGGTACCAAGCGGCGAACTGGCACCGTCTTAGGCCTGGGAATTGTGTAAAATGAATACAGAAAAAAACCGAGGAAAAAACGGAGAAAAAACACACATAAAACACAAACTAAAAACGAGAAAAATAAATGCAAAAAAAGCAAATTCAATGCAGGTATCGGACGGATACATGCGAGTATCTCAGAAATACAATGCGCCAGTGCCTAATAACTGAACACAAGTTGATTTTGAGTGTCTATGTGAGAAATAAAATCAAAACAAATCACAAAAAGCTCATAAATAATAGCCACACACAAAAAATGAACAACGGCAGCGACAACAACAAAGGTTTTCGGTCGTTAGCGCAGTTCGCCATTTTGGCTTGGCTAAAATTAGCTAATAACGATAAAAAATGGTAAACAAGAAAACCAAAATAAACTGAAAAAGTTACGAGCATATGAAAAGCAAGAGGAAATAAAAAATCATGCTGTGTATTTTAATGTTTTCGACTGTAGAGGAAATAATACAGTTATTTTTTAATATATTTTTATTTTTTATTTAAGTTTAATAATTTTATATATTTTGTTTTGTAATTAAAACGAATGATTATTCATATTCAAAGTTCTAAAATAAATTCATACTAAGTTATTAACCCCATTGAAAAATCCAGTTAAATTATACACAATTTGCTTCAGATTCCACTTCATTTGCTTATAACTTTTCCCCACTCAATTAGTGATCCCAACTTCCTAGACCCGTAGCAAATATTTCTATCGCATTCAATGTGAGTTGGTCACGGGAGAGTGAACGAAGCAGTAATTACAATTGGATTTCAAATGCTTCAACGATTGCCGAGGGGATTTTATTTAATTTTTCATACGTGTACCAGTATAAATATATATACTCTGTATACTAATATGTGCTCTCGGAGAAACTGCGTTCTAAGAATCGAGCATCTTTGCCCCGCTTTTTGTGCCTGGCATATTGGAACGAACGTGCGACCGACCGATTAGCACCTCATCGTTAGAAACCAAGCTCATCCGGAGTTACCTGTCTAAAAAGCAGTCCCGCAACCCTTTGGAGGTGGCCATGCGATGAAAGCATGCCCAAATAAATTAAGCCAATTTGGACAGGAACAATAGAAGTTTTTTGTACGCCTAGCAGTCCGTAAATTGACAAAGATCTTCATTCGTGTTGTTCGTGCTTTCCTCTCTGTTTTCCTAAATATGCCAATTAGCGACGCTCACAGGTGCGTGTTCCAGTGGGTATATCGAAATTTATAAATTAACATGGACATAAACGGATATTGTTATGGATTAGGGTACCCTCAATGAGATTTTCATCGAATTTGGGCATCCAATCTACATCTTAAAGGTTTGTAATGAAACAAGAATGAAAAATTCTAAATTTTTTTCAATGAAGAAAGAGGTAGATGATGATGAAAATTGTTATAATATTTTCACTAAAAAGCCCTGCCTACATTTTTGAGTTTTTCCCAAAAACAATTGTCAAATTTTTATACAAATTTTGGTAAATGAGAAAAAAATAGAAAAAAAAACGATTTTTTTAACCCCTGATTCCAAGTTATTATAATAATAATAATAATAGTGATTTTATCAGAATCTAACCAATGAAAGAATCAGTTTTAATAAAACTTTTCTAATCTTCGTATTATTTATTTGTTATATGTTTTAGAGTATATCCGCCGTCGATCAACCATCTGATCTCTCGCTCCTCAAATATCATTTTTCATTTACATTGTACTCCATTGCAATTATCACATTTTTCGAATGCGGATTCGTAAGTTTTCTAGTTCAGCCAGAGATCGCTGCGAATGTCAATGACTCGTCATTGCTGTAAGCTTTTTGGATTGGAACTGCCGCTGGCCGGAGCATTTACCGCTCTCATTTGTCAACGCCGGCAAAGCAGCCGCAAGTACAACTAAGTACATACAAAAGAGCCGCCCTCAATGCCCACGGAGCGTTGCGCTTTTAACGCTTCTCAGGTATTAATTGCCGACCAGATCACGAAAATATAAAAAAGTATATGCTAGCAAAAGAAAAATTAACTACATTTGTAGCCGTACATATTTGGCTTAATACGGCATTTAAAAATGTTAATTGAATTGAGTTACGGTAAGGAAGGAAGCTAGTTTGTGGGGGTGGGTTGCTTAGGAAAGTGATTTATGAAAGTTTTGGAAGTGAAAAGAAAAAGAATTCTTTGGAAAATAGTTTGCACTTAAGGAAATGCAAAGATACAGAAGAAGTGAACCAAATTAATTATGGAGAAAATAAAATGATTAATGCTCATAATTATTATAATTTATTTGAAATTCATCGATACACCCCTTTTTGCTGAAAGATGTTTCTTCCATTTATCTTTTGTCTCACCTTCGCTTGTTTATCCCCTTCTGATCTTCAGGACAAAGCAGCCCCAAAGTACTTTGCTGTCCAAGGCTTTCGCACCCAGGTGCCAAAACCGAGAAGTCTCGTGGTCGCCAATGTATGGCCTCATGAAGTCGCAAAGTCAAAGCCCTTTTCGAAGTCCCGCAGTGATGAGATACAATGAGTTTTCAAGTCAAGCGTTGTTCGGGGACATCCAAGTTGATTTTTCGACATTCTCAAACAATGGTGGCACTTTTTTGCGCCTTGTTTTTCATTGCGCATTCACTTAGCAGTTGGAGATTTTCAAAATGAGATAACACCTTACATTTTGGGGATGTGCCTCTTTTTTGTGTAAATTTTGGGCGATCTTTTGCCATCGTGCGACATGACAAAGCTGAGAAGAAAACGATGGAAAATTCGTTTAAAATGCAAGAGATTATGCTGGGCGTAATGATGGGGAAAAAAGTGAGGAAGGTTATTGTGGGGCGCCACAAATTAATTTGCACCTTTCGCCTCTCTTTCGCGACGTCGACGTCAGCAGGTGGTGAAAGTTGCACATGCAAATCTACAAAAGAAAGAAAAACTGCGAACGCTGTCGGCAATTAAAGGCAACTTTGTTGCACTGAGATGCAAATTTAACATAACTATTGTGCTGAAGGCGTTTAAACAATACAAATTGTCATTTAATAAATAGTAATTTCATTTTTATTCATTTGCGGTTTTAAATGATTTTAAAGATTAAAAATTAAAAACATTTTTTTTAAACTATATATCATTTTCTTTCAGTGCTTAGTGGCAGTATAACGTGACTGGAAATAGTGCAGCATCCAGAGCGAGCTCTTTTCATTTTTAGATGCATCTCAAAAGGCTGGAGGAAAACTTTTATCTTATTTTTTTTAATCTCCCTTAGCCAGCGGGCAATGTCATAATCTCTGCGAAACGGGGGGCTTTCCACGATTCGCTTGACTTATGTGCGGATCCATTGTACATTATAAAACATGCATATGAAAACATATTTAGTGACTGTATATGTGTGTTTAGCGGGCACAACGGTAATCGTAATTTGTCATTTATTTGCACTTCGCATTTGAGTGATCGCCGTTCGGCAACAGGAGGAAGCGGAAATAAGTGTTGACTGCAGCGGGTGCATTTGGGTGTTTGATTGCATTTCTCACAGTTACTGAAACTCTTCGAGCATGTAAAAGTCTGTTGTTAAGTCAACATTAGCGAGTTACATTTGAAATCGAGTTCAAAATGCCGTAACGTCTCTGGCAATATGGCAACGCTTTAATTGCACCCAACCTATCGATAGTCTATGCTATCTTTAAAAAATGTATCTTTAAAACCGTTGAAACCACAAAAGAAGTTACAAATTTATTGGATCCTAGATTAATTTAACGGTGCATTTTGGGTTCTTACAATCTTGCTAGTTGCAACACATTAATTAACTAGGTTATTAAGCGTTAATTTTAAAGTTTCCCTAAAAGTTATACTAAACTTAAACCGTAAGGGATTAACTTTAAGAAAGTTTTTTGAGTGCTTTCTTATGAAAACTAATATTAGGTTTTTAGGAAAAGTAATTTTCAGTGGGTGGTATTATAAAGTTAAAATGGAAGGCGCCTAATCACAGCCCCAAGACATGAACCACAATGTAAAATACTCAGCCTTGACATAAACCATATTAACGTAGAATATTTTAAGAAAAACGTATTTTTCGATCGGAAAATAAAAACGGTTAAAAACATTAAACTGAGTTATTACCTTGATCAAAACTTTCAAGTTTCAAATTTTAATCGATATTCTGCCAAAAATAGCTTGGAAAAGCCATACAATGATGAGTGGACTGGAATTTTTGACATTTCTCTTTGGCGCCTTGTAACGGAACTTTTCCAGTGACTCCCCAACTAGCCAACCTGAAATAGCACTTTTCGCGTGGCGAGACCAAAAAATATTAAAAAAAAGGTCCCGTGGAAGATTTTAATTTGTATACCCCAATTTTAGCACTGCAAGGAAGCACACAAATAAAATGGTGAGATTAAAATGTTTCTGTTACTCAAGTTTAAAACAAGTATAAAGAGTGGGAAGTAAAACGGAACAAAAGTGAATAAAGAAAATTAAAACCAAACTTTTTTTTGGTATTGCCATTGTAGACTAATAAAATCATTTTCAATTCTAAGCTTGCTAGAATTATGGATTTTTTTTTTAGAACCATTTTATCCTATACTTTTTCCGTTTTATAAACGAAGGCAAAAATTATTATCCATAATGATCTTAAGAACCAAAATAATATTTTTCATATTCAACAAATTGCCAAAACTTAATTTAAATTACTAATTAATTATTATTTAATAAAAATGAAGGCGTTTTGAGTAGGTTAAAGTATTTTGTATAATGAAAATGCAACCTAACCTAAATTTAAGCAATGGCGTATTTCGAACTCTTTCATTTTTACATTTCTTTTGACAGCGCGAAGTGGTCTCCATCCAGATTGGCCAGTGCGGCATCCAGATCGGCAATGCCTGCTGGGAACTGTACCTCCTGGAGCACGGCATCAACCTGGACGGCAGCCTGAAGACCAAGGAGGAGCTGACGGCCAGCGGGAGTAGTGCCAGTGTGGGTCACGACACCTCCGCCAACGATGCACGAACCTTTTTCACGGAGACCGGCAACGGAAAACAGGTGCCCCGCTCGATTTTCGTCGATCTGGAACCGACGGTCATCGATGACGTGAGGAATGGCTGCATGAGGGATCTATACCATCCGGAGCAACTGATCTCCGGCAAGGAGGATGCGGCCAACAATTATGCCCGAGGTCGTTACTCCATTGGCAAGGAGGTGATCGATAGGGTGACCTCGAGGCTGCAGAAGATCGCCGAGCAGTGCGATAGCTTGCAGGGATTCCTCATCTTTCACTCGTTGGGCGGCGGTACTGGCTCGGGATTCACCTCCCTGTTGGTGGAGCGACTATCGACCGATTATAGCAAGAAGTGCAAGCTGGACTTTGCCGTTTATCCCTCGCCCAAGGTCTCCACTGCTGTGGTGGAGCCATACAATGGCCTGCTGACCACCCACTCCACCATGGATCACTCGGACTGTGTCTTCATGGTGGACAATGAGGCCATCTACGATATATGTAACAATAGCTTGGGCGTGGACAGGCCAGCCTATAGCAATCTGAATCGTTTGATCGCCCAAATAGTGAGTTCCACAACGGCCTCATTGCGTTTCAGTGGCTCAATGAATGTGGATCTCAACGAGTTCCAAACGAATCTGGTGCCCTTCCCCAGGATCCACTTTCCCCTGGTCGCCTACGCACCGCTAATGTCCGCCGAGAGATCGGCCCACGAGCAGCATGCCATTACCACGTTGACCAATGCCTGTTTCGAGTCCTCCAACATGATGGTCAAGTGTGATCCTCGTGCCGGGAAATTCATGGCCTGCTGCATGCTTTACAGGGGCGATGTGGTGCCCAAGGATGTGAATGCAGCTGTCTCGGCCATCAAGTCCAAGCGGCACATTCAGTTCGTGGACTGGTGTCCCACTGGATTCAAGATTGGCATCAACTACGAGAGGCCCGCCTATGTACCGGGTGGAGATTTGGCCAAGACTTCGAGGGCCTGCTGCATGCTGTCCAATACGACCGCCATTTCGGTGGCCTTCTCGAATCTGTCCTACAAGTTCGATCTGATGTTCAAGAAGCGGGCCTTCGTCCATTGGTACGTGGGCGAGGGCATGGAGGAGGGCGAGTTCACGGAGGCGCGGGAGAATATCGCCGTCCTGGAGCGGGACTTTGAGGAGGTCGGTCTGGACAATGCCGAGGAGGGTGGTGATGAGGACTTTGATGAGTTTTGAGTTCATATATCAGTGCCCAGACCCAGTCACTTCTAGATTCACTTAATATATGTAAATAAAGCAACAAAGCGTTTAACTAACAAAGATTTTAATTGGGTATGGGGTGGTAGCTTTCATACCCTTTAACAATGCTATCAGAGCAGTACAAATAACTTGAGCAAAACCTTTTATGAACTAGGGAATACCACATTACTTAGAAGGATTTCATTGAATCAGTAAATATATACTGTGGACTCTTTAAAGATTAAAACGAAATGCAAAGTTCCGGTAATCAATGAATAAGAAAAAGAGGAAAGAATAAACTTTTATAGATTAATTGTAAACCCAAAGTCCATGTTCTAGTGGAAGAAAATATTTAAGATAATAAGTACAACGTTCAGAAAATTGGTTGAAACTTCTCTTAAAATCGAATTATTAAAGAGTAAAAATAAAAACACATTAGCATTAGTTTTCTGTAATATTTTTTTGTATTTTTTCTTTAGTTTTTTGTTGTTGTGTTTGTTGTTTATTATTTTTTAACGCCTATTCGCTATGTTCTTTTCAATTGTATTTTTTTGTTTTACTTAATTTTACTAGATTTTATTTTGAACTTGCAAGTATTTTGCGTTTTTTTTTTCTTCATGAACTTACAATAAAGAATCATCAAAAAGTTGTTGCACAGTGTAAAATTACAATATTTTTGTGTGAGTGTATGTTTTGGGTGTATGGATGTGTATGTGATTTGGGTGTACGTGTATATCTTCTACGGTGTTAATCTATAAATCTAAATTTCTCTCTAAGAGCAGGCCAATGTTTACACCAATCAACTGGGAATTATCGTTCGTGTTAACTTTTAAAATCAGAAAACGGCAAAAGTTTCTTTAAACAAAGATCCTACTATACAAGGGAAAGGCATTGCATTTGTGTACTTTTTGTTTTTTTTTTGTTTCTTTGTGTATATTGTTTAGTGTTATCTTTAGTTTACTATTTAGTATAATTACATAATGACGATTTCCCATCTACTGAGTTTGCATTTGCTTTAATTACAATAGTTAATCCATAAAAAATATATAACGATGATGATGGCAAAATATGTTGTTTCAAATTGTTGTGGTTGTTGGTTGCATTACAAATTGCTGTTAAAGTTGTCTTGGCGGTAGCTTGCTAACGGTGTTCTGGTTTCTGTTGTAAACGTTTGCTGATTTAACTGCCGCTTTTCGGTTTAATATGGAACATTTGAGAAGAGATACGACACACTCTCGCCGTTGTGTGTCCGTCTGACGGCCTCGGCGAACATCATCGAGACATCAATGCACTGAAGGGAAGATAAATATAAATAATTAGTACGTTTCGAAAAATATTGGGTTCAATTTCGGTTCACATTTTCACAAAAAAATCAAAAATTAAAAAAAAAAAAAACTTTAATGAATAAAACTAAGACTCACCTGGATTTTCGGGCAATCCCGCATGTGTCCATCCTGTGGTATGGTATTGGTCACCACCACTGCCTCAAAACAGGCATTATTGATCCGCGAAATCGCCGGACCCGAGAAGATGCCATGCGTCAGAATGGCATAAACCTGATTAAAATTCAAAATGTATAATTTAAAGACGGAAAATCAACTAAAAATAAACCGAACCCACCTTGGTGGCTCCAGCCTCCACCAATCGATCGGCGGCATGCACAATCGTGCCGCATGTGTCGGCCATATCGTCGACCAGGATGGCAATTTTGTCCTTGACATCGCCCACCAGCACCATGGAGGCCACTTCGTTGGCCTTCTTGCGCTCCTTGTGTATCAGGGCGAACTCCACATTCAGGCGATCCGCAATCGAAGTTACACTGAAATAAGTACATTTCAATTAATATTGTACGATAAGGAAATATAAGTCTGTAACCTACCGCTTGGCACCGCCAGCATCGGGCGACACAATGATCGAGTTCTTCCACTCGGGAATGTTCTCCTTGATCCACTTGAGTACCGCTGGCTCGGCATAGAGATTATCAACTGGTATATCGAAGAAGCCCTGGGAACGCAGAGAGTTTTCAAATTAGTTAAACATAAAGTAGTCGTTGCCAGACGGCAACTGAATGTCAGGCACTAACAATCCTTATATCGAACATTACAGTTTTGAAAGTCTCCAAGATAAATTGAAACCAAAAGTATAAGGCAGCTAAAATCCAAAACAAGAAGTTATATATTTCTACAAAATGTCCCAACCGCAATCCCAATCCCCAAATCAAGTTCTGAATATAGATGAGCAGCAGGACGACCTGAAACAGTGGCTAAAGGAGCAGCGTATCATCCTGGACGTGCGTACTCGGCGTGTTTTCTCCGATGTTTTGCCAGTGGCAAAGATTGTCAAGCAATGCCACCCGCGTCTCGTAGATCTGCACAATTATTCGCCCAAGACCAGTGTGGGGCTGAAGCTAATTAACTGGGAGACCTTCAACAACAAGGTTCTAAAGAAGTTGGGCATCAATGTGCCGCGCTCTGGGCTGGAGCAACTGGCTTCGGCCGCACCAGGAGCTATAGAGGCGCTATTCCGGGAACTGATTGCAGTGACCAAGTGTGGTAGCCCCCGGCCAAGTCCCATGCTGAATGTCTCGCCAACGCGTTCCCACAAGAGCGAGGTAGCCAAACAGGTGTCCAATAACAAGGATTCCCTGAGACGCACCCTCAACCGGTCCCTCACCCAAGTGATCGAGCGTTCCTCCCCAGCTAATCCGCGACCCAAAGTCCACACCATGGAAGTGGACGTCCTTGTCAACGGACAGAACAAGAAGTTGCCCAAGAAACTGGTGGAGTACGAACACTACGCAAAAGCTGTCCGGGAGAGTGCCGAAAAGTCCAGCTACATTAGTTCCATCATCCAAAAGACGGACTATCTGGAGAGTATGATCGCCCTTAAGGATGAGCGCATATCTGAGCTAATGGATCAACTGGGCAAACTGTCGGTGAGCATTCTTTCAATGCGACCCATGCTCAGCGATAACGATATCGATGACGATACTAGGATCAATATAAATTCCCATACCCATATTAACGACGCCTCGGAGCCCTTTTTCACCTAACTTTGGCTATAGTGTGTTCCCGAGGATCTGGCGGGATGTCATCCGAGTTCGTAATCCCAAAAGTCAAGCTCGATTAGGTCCTTGGGTCTGAGCTAAACTCCCCCGTTCGATCCTTCTATAGATCAACTTTTCACCGATTCAAAAAAAAACCGCTTGTTATTGGATATATTTTGTATTTTCATTTGCATTTTTTCTTTGGCTTTACCCCAATAAAAAAAAACGAAATTGTTACGTTGTTCAAAAGGAAAATTACATTTTCTTTATCGTAATTAGTTGGCTGATAAATGAAATCGAGGTGCGATAGGAAAAACGCATTGAAGGCTTTGCAAATCTAACGATATCATAGATAACTATAAAAAACTAATGGTTTTATGATTTATGGTTGTTTTTTTCTTGCCTAAGAAAATTTTATACAAGCTACTTGCTAAATCAAGAAAAAAAATGTACGAAAATTCATTATAATCTTAAAAATGAACTGTTTTTAAAAATGTACGCATTCAATACGTTTTTTCTCTTAAAAATAATATATTATATTAATTTGAAATACATTAATCTTAAGCAAACTTACCTGAATCTGTGAGGCGTGCAGATCCATGGTTATGATGTGATCGGCTCCAGCCACGGACAGCATGTTGGCCACCAATTTGGCCGAGATGGGCGCACGACTCTGTGCATTGGCCAGCGTAGAAAGAAATGCAACGAAAGGTTTTCCATTAGCGCAACTAGTAGTCAGGTTGTTAATTCAGTTCTTATGGCTAGGCATTATATGAGGAGTAAACCATGGAAATCAAAATCGAACATGGACACACATATGTATAGACAGAAATCAACAAAGAGGTTAACGTTCCAATAGATTGCATATGGAGGTACATAATTCAAAGACAGAAAAGAGATTCAGTTGCGACAACACAAAGGACGAATGTGATTTGGTGCAGCACCCCGGAAATAATGAGCTGAGATCGCGAAAATGAGATAGATATATACCCAGGTGATAAAGTGCAACGCCAGTTAGAGATAAACATTTACAGATAGGTCGGTTAATACGCAAACAAGTGCAAAGAAAATCGAACAATTTTTGATATTTTTTTATTTTCCGTTTTTTTTTTTTGGGATTGGATGTTTGTGGTTTATTTGGATACCAAACTGATCAGAGAACAAGGCATGCAAAACATCGGTCGGATATAGAAGTGTGTATAGGTTGGATTGGGGAAAGATCATCGTCTCAAAAGAAAACAAAGAACGCAACAAAGCAAAAGGCTTAAGACAAAAATAATCTAAAGCAAAATGTTCTTATTTTTTTTTAGTCCCGCAGCAGCATTAAAAATATCAATGCCTGGGATACAGGAACTAACCGAACTACTCACAGTATATTGTTTGGCTGAAAACTCCTAAGCTCAACAGAATTCGAATTTTGTTTGTTTTATATTTTGGGTAATTTGATGCAATATAGAGACAAAGAGTATAAAAAGAAAAAGAAGAAAACACAAAATGTTCAGAATAGTTTAGAGTTTAAAATTAAAATTAATGTGGTCGGGAGTCACAGTGTAACATAAGTTAAGGGTAACAAAGTCGTAATCCGTATTTCAAAAGAAGGTGTTAGTCAAGTGGGGGGATTCAATTCAAATCAGGTTGCAGTGCCAATTCAAGTACATTTTCAAAAAATACTATATGTTTTCCTTCCATTTCAGCTGATTACCTTGAATGTCAAGAAACTCATTTACAGATTACAGAAATGAAAAATATTTGTGCATTTCGCACACTTGACCCCCAGGGTTCAACGTCTATATGTACATAAATGTATACCCCCCATTGCTGATCCGATCGTCTGACGTCACAGGGGATTATCTAGCAACGGAAAAACTTAATCAAGTGGATTGAAAAACATTTTTTAAGCCCCGAAAGGAGGCTGTTGTCGGGGCCCGATAAGACAGGAACAAAAGTGCAAGACGACAACAATCAACACAAACAAACAGCAGTCGAAACAACACAAACAATAATATTTATTAGCGGTCCATTGTAAAAAATAGATTAATAAATGTAAATTTTATATTCCGTATACTCTGATTTTTTTCTTTTGGTTGCAATGAAGAGCCGCTGAAACAAAACAAACAGAGGCAACGAAAATATGTGGAAAATTTATTTGATTTCATTTTGTCACCAATTAGTATCATCGCATTTTTACCGAATTTTTGGGGTTAGCCAAGAATTTGATTCGTTATTATTAGTTTATGAGCAGGGGGGGGGGAGGGATTTAGGTAGGGGTACATGCAAAATAGACAAAAAGCAACTTTTCTCTAGAGAAACGAGAAACTTGTTAAGCCAGACGCCAAAAATTTCCTTCGTGTGTTATGAGTTTCTGATAATGAGGTTGCCATTTTGATATTCCCTTCCAGCTTTTTTAGTGTTTTTGTTTTTTTTTTTTGATTGAAAGAAAATTAATAAAGAATTTCCCATTAGATATATAGAAGAACATAAAGTGTGAATTGGGTGAGCGTTTAGTGGTTGAAAAGGTACAAGGTAAATACCCTAAATTTCCAATCGTAGTTTTTCTTGGCTAGTTTCTTGCTTTCCGCATTATCCTCACTGCCTGCCAACTTCACGGAGAAAGAGAGAGACAGAGTTCGATAGAGAGACGGAGAAAGAGAGAGAATAACACCAAGGCACACACACACACGCGCGGGTAGAGGGAGATAGTTGTAGGAGGGCGAGAAAGAGATAGCGAGCATGGCGTGGGAGTAAAAAATAATAATAAAAGTATTTAATCACAAACGGCAGAATAAGCAAAATATATTTACATATGTTTATCGCTAGTTAATTTAAACAAATTTTCCACATTTTCCAATTGCGTGCGTTTTTACATTTTTTTTTCTTTGCGTTTCTCCAGCTTAGCTTCGTTGCAAACTGTTTTTTTTATTTAAGAAAATCAAACTCAACTTGATTAACAAAATGCATTAGAAACACACAGACACACACAGAAAAAAAAAGAAGTATATATAGGATAAATTAATCGATTATATAGCAATCAACGATCGAGCTAAACGTTGGGGAAAAATAGATTGGGGGGAAAAGTTTACGCTTTTTCATTTCCACTTTTCCCCAATTAACAAACAGTGTGTGGGCTTTGAGTTGGAGTTATAGTCGGATTATCTAGAATTAATTGTTTACATTGCTTTTCTTTGCACGTAGAATCCGAGAAAGGGATCCTTAGAATAATATACCGTGGGACTTTCGGCGGCCGGATCGTGTTGAGGCAAACCTACCTTATCTTTTTTGTCTTGGCGGGCATATGGAAAGCAAGGAATCACAGCTGTAACACGAGAGGCTGAGGCGATTTTGCACGCATTGATCATGATCAGCAGCTCCATCAAGTTATCGTTGATCTCGCCGGATCCCGACTGCACGATGTACACATCCTCGCCGCGCACCGATTCCCCAATTTCCACACTGCAAAAAACAGAGAGAGCGGGGGTCAGTTGAAAGGCAGGATGGGGGGTGCACTGTGGGAGAATATCAGTCAGGTTGACCGAGAATATTATTGTTTTTCCAAACCAAAATAGCTTTAATCTAAAGCATATCAACGTCAGATCGCAGAAAACTTGACCAGCATTGAAGGACTACTATACCATTGCCAGAAATCAATTGCATCTATAAATTAAAAATTCTTCAGTGATACAAAGGTAAGCTAATGTTTTAAAATCAATATTCTGAACTCTGAGATAAAGCCATATCATCAATTTGGTTATCATATAATAGATATTTTTTCTTCTCTGTTAACCATCATCAATTTGGTTATCATATAATCGACATTTTTTCTCTGTAAACCATCTTATATTTTTATACTCCCTTAGAAAATAGAAATTTTCCATTGTTTGTCTCAAGTTCGCAAGTTCTCAAAGTATCCTGTTCGCCACCCTCCCTTTAATTATTGATATTCTAAACAAGACACAAGACCCGCCCCTGCTTGCAACACCACATTTGTTGACCTTTGACGACGCCCAAAAGAAACTGCAAGCCAACGCAATCTAATCGAAAAGTTCGCTAATGCTCTCGCACACACACACACATGGCGTATGCGCAATATTTGCACTGACAACTGACGCCGACGCCGCTTCGTTTATTATATTGTTTACATTTTGTTTTGTTTTGGTTTCGGTTTCGGTTTCGGTTCGGTTCGGGTTCCGAGCTCAGTTGGCAACTTGAACTATAGGCTTTCAATACCCTTGATGTTTTTCAAGGCGGAAATAAATTAGAAAATAAACCAGAGCATACGAAAATAATGTAATTAGATTGTATTAGATGTTTTTGTTTTCATTTGGGATTTAGAAAAATAATGAGAAACCTAAGAAATATTCAATTTAGTATTAAATTAACAAATAATATAATAATCAAGATTGGTATAATATTCTATTCAATAGGTAAAGCCAAAACTATTCTCTGTTCAAAAGATAAATTCCATAAAGCAACCAATTTCACTCAATAAAACACTGGTTCAACTAATTCTCACTTTGTTCCTCGTTTTTTTTTTGTGCTCTCATGGTTATTTTGGCTTTTGTTTTTCCATTGAAGGTTAATTCAATTACATAGCGTTTCGAGCATCAGCCCTCAACCGACTATCGATTGAGCGACCTGTGCCAATGTGGCCGGTAATTAATTGTCCAATATTTAGGGGCTATCTTCGTATCTCTCGGGGAGTCTTATCTCGGCTCTCGGGAAGCTAAATGCAGCGATTTCATCAACCTTGGCCGGATGCATTTTGGCATTAAATCATGCATTTTTGAACAGATTGCCGGGGCTGCAAAAACACTTTCACCGTTTTGCCACCATGACATTGTTAGCATGCCGGGAAATCTTCGGAAAATCGAAGGGAAACCCGGGGGGTTGGGGGGCGGTGGGGTAAAAGGTGTGCTGGTCGTACGGGAGACTTGCGACAGTTGGCAATTGGCCAAAAGCCGCCGCATTGCCAACAGCTAGCAACAGTTCAGCAGCTGTTTCTTTGGCCGACCATCAAATAGAACATTTCTGCTAGAATTCATTTCGTTTTCCTTTGTTTTTTACGTATTTTTATCTCTTTCCTCGTTCGCCGTTCTGCCTGCTCATGTGATAATGTAAACCGAAAAATAAAATGAAAAAAAAACGAAAAACAGTTCAACTTCTCTAATTGAAATCACCAGTTTCACACTTTTTCTTTTGTATTTTGTTTGTTTAATTTCAAAGTTGTTTGATCAGAACATTCTTTTCCTCTTTTGCGGTTCTGTTATCAAAATGGAAATTGTAGAAACTAGTTAGAAAAAATACCATAAGTTTTATAAAAGTACTTTAGCAGCAGCCCTGCTGTAAAAATAAAAACTGTTGCCAGTTGTCTACCACCAAGCTTATCTCAGTCTAGCGGAATCTAAATCGCTTTCGCTTAGTTTTAGTTGATTTATACATATTTACGCTCCTTATCACTTTTAACTCGGGCCCCTTTCAAAAGCTCGCTGATTACCCAACGACCTCACAAGACAAACACGCAAATTCCTTATCGATCAAACTTTAGAGTCGAAAAAACGCTTAGTAATTGACATTTTCAGTGGGTGGTGTGTTGGTCTGTAAAAGGGGGGGTGGCGAGAAACAGCTTAGAATTGCGTGTGGAAAAGCCTTGAAAATGGGAAATTAAAGCCCACTTTGGGGTTATTGAAAAATTATTATGAATTGCCAATGGAATTGGACGTGGCCTTTTGGCAAAAGGTCATTTCTGGCTTTTCTTAGTTTGCAGTCATGAAACTTTATGGCCTCGCATTAATTACATAATCGGTTTATGGGTCAATATAAATTATTATAAAAAATATAAATTTTTATTATTATTATTGGGAATATTTTATATTCCGGTTAATAAAAGCAATATTTTTGAATTCTAAATTCACTTAACTCACGTGTGACCTAAAAAACTTGAAGAGCTGCGATTTATTTCTTGTCTTATCATCAAATTATCAGGAAATTGCACAAAAACAAATTTGTGTCAGAATTAATACAAGTTTTAATTCGTTTAATTTTTCGTGATGTCATCTGAGCGCCCTTCAATTGAGTATAATCTTGACTAAAGCTTGATCTCTAGCCCAGACGCCCCAACGACAAAAACAACAACAAAATCATTATCATCATCGCCTTTCGTTCGCTACTATCAATAAAAGCAATCTAGACAAAGTAAGAAAGAAATAAAAGCAACGGCTGACCCGTTACACCAGCCCCAACAATAACAACAACTAGTGTAAATTGGAGCAAAAAGAGCGCATTTAACTGTCAATAGGATATTCTGGCTGCTGTTCGAGAGAATACCAGAAAAAGTCAGAGAGAGAGAGATGGCCAACAAAAACAAAGCCGACAAGTGCAAACAGAAATATTGAAACAACAACAAAAGTGGAGCAACAACCACTATGCACACGTGGGGGTCTGACGTTTAGAGAGAGAGAGAGAGAAGAGACAGGTCTCCTAAGAGAGTCCCAATGCACAAGATGCGGGGGCGTCACTGCCGCAGTCGACGTCGACGTCGCAACGTCTGCCGACTCTTGATGAGGCGCTCTCCTTTCATTCTCACCTAAGAGAGCGTTCTCCCACTCTCAGCCCAGCCAGCAAATGAAAAACGTGACAGCGTCGTGTTGTGGTTCTCTACTCGCAGGCATTTAATACCCTGCAATAGGGTATGCCTGATTTTAAAAGGGGTTTACTTTACTTTGCGTAGAATATTTTTAATGGTTTTATAATTAGAGTCTCTGTTTTTCATTTTAGATTTCTATGTAATGTTTAGATTATGCAATTTAAAAATATACATTCATAACTTTACATTTAAGAACTTGTAAGGCATATAAATCCAAATTTTACAGAGTACTTAAGTCCAATATAAACTACCAATTCAAGAAGGACTTCGACGATTACAGAAGGGTATCTGCCCTTCGGCTATGCCTCTCCCTTTTTCTTTCCGCTGCCTCGTACCTTGGTGTGTGTGCGAGTGAGCGCGAGCATAACAAAAACACACGCACACTGTCAAAGCGCCTATCATGTCAAAAAGCTTAGCGCGTATTATAACCTCTATTTTCGGTTTCTTCCGTTGCCTCGTCTCTTTCACCTTTTCACCGCCTCTAATTGTTTGCTAATGTGGCTTTTGTTTAATTTTATTAAAATCCAAAAAAAAAGAAATGTTGATAACGAAAAACCAGGAATGGGGGGGGGAAAACCATGGGCGCCTTTATTTATTATTTGTTGTTGTTGTTGCATCAGCAGCTGACTGGCTGGTCTTGCGCGTGTGTAAGTGCGTGCGAGAGAGAGAGAAAGAAAGAAAGAGAGGGAAGCAAAAAGCGTGCAAGTCGCAAGTCTAGACATACAAACATACACTTACACACAGCTGCTAATTTAATTAAAAATATAAAATGAAAACAATTTTCGTTGGTTTTTTTCGGTTTTCCTTAGATCTTTTGAATTTTTTAAAATTAAATTTAAATTTGGTGAAAATTGCACGCGACATTGGCCGGGGCTATGTATGTGTGCATGTTCGTGTGTCTCACTCTCACTCATACCAGCACACCAGCACTATACACACACACGAACGCACGGCTGTAGCGACAAAGACGGTGTACAGTCCACTTGTTAAATCAATAAAAATAAAAAGAAATCAAGCCAAAGGTAGCCCACAAGATTCGGAAAAATCATCCAGTTTTGGGTAATCGAATTTCTCATTGATTTCCAAGTCCGATTGCGGCACCGAATCGCCAGCAACCTTCAGCGAATGTCAAGGACCCGTAGAGCACATGTGTTTGAACAAACCGTTTTTGAAAACCAATTAGCACACTTTGAAACACACTCGGACTAACACTTGTTGGTCGCACAATAGGGGCGAATCTCTCGCAGGACTCTCTACTCACCAGGTCTCCAAATTGCTGAACTTCTTCGTAACCACCTTGCCGAGATCGATGCCCAGACGATCGACGATCCGCTGGGCCAGGTCCGGATGCGAGGTGCCCGAAAACACTTTGATGTTCGGCATTCTGGAGTGGATTAAATTTAGACAACCAGCCTGTTTCTCCAAATTGTCTCGGATCAAACTTCTAGCGCGTATCGGATTAGCAGAGCGAACTGGCATCACACAACCTACGAGTAGAAGTTTTTATTATAAATTTTTTTCGCCAAAACGCGGGCAGCGACGTCGCCGCCTTATCGGTGTGCTCGCGCGAGCGTAAGAGCGAGCGCCGTTCGCTCTTAAAGCGAGCAGTGGTGCGCAGCTCGCTCTTGAGGTCTCTCTTTAGCCCAAAGCCACCCCAATCTCCAGACCATGTGATTTTCCTACGTGTTATTTCTCCAGGGAACCAGAAAGCTATCGATGTCGATTTCGGTTTTTCGAAGCGGTTCGATAGGCTTTGTTAATTTAAATATTTCATCATTTTTTTTTTAATTTAGTTTATTTTATATTTTTGAAGGCATTTATTTCGAATTTTTATTATTCAAAAAGAAAAGAAAAACCTATTTATTAAAAAACTAAAAATAAACTCAATAACTTAGGAAATATATTTTTTTTGTTTTTTATGTAAAATATTTTGGTTTTCAAAAAATTCAATATTTGCCTTTATATTATGAAACATTTGATTGGTAATCTTTTTATCATTTTGATGGGTAAGAAGATAGCGAAGTAATATTTTCCTAATAATAATGAATGAAAATATTAAACAATTAAATATTTGTCTCACATTTTTTCACAATGTCAATTTTATTGGTAAAAGATTTTTTACCATCCCAGTGCAACTTATAAATTTGTAAACATAAAAAATATGCTGGCATGCCAACAGGCGCGCGCCAAGTGAAAAGCTTTTGAGACGAGCCAAACAGCTGTTCCACGAATGTCCCGAGATGGCCATGAAAATCGCACACACACTCACGGACAGCAGAAAGGAAAGAATGTGAGTTCTAGGATATAATCTACGCACCATTCTGCTCGTTCTCGTCGCATTTCTTATCGGGCATTATTCACTAATCAAATCCCGAGATCAAGGTGCTGCGACAGGTAAGCGGCGACTGAAAAGAGTGCTGTTTTTTTTTAGCGGCCCGTTTAACAACAAGTCGCACTCACAGCTGTTTTTGCCCCAGGCTAACTGAAAAGTGCACTGTTTTAGCGACAATTGGGGATTGAGATTAGCAGCAGCAGAGCGCCGCATCTGGCGAAATTGAGCGAGCAAATGGAACTGAGCGCCGTACAACATGGCGTATGCGTCCATTACACATACGCACCGGTGCACACACACATTCAGTGAGAAAGAGAGGGAGAGAGCTTCAGAGAGAGAGAGGCCAAGGATAGGATGAAGATGCGCAGTTTTTGCCACAAAAAAAAAACAGCTTTCGGGATGCCACAAATACAGTGCTGTGCCCTTCCTCTCTTTTTTGAAATCAGCTGTTTTCGGTAGGCAATTTCCATTGAATTTTAAATACGTCATATTGCAGTTTTAGATTTTTAAATGCCTATTGAATGTCACACTTGGCAAAAATGTTAAGAATTATCTAAAAAAAAATGTATTAAATAAAAAAAAATAATATTTGACTTGTCGAAACCAATTGAGATAAAAAAATCAACTTTAAAATTATAATATATCTACTTATAAGTTATATATGTAATACTTGCAGGTCAGCTAATCTTAGTTCGTGATGTTGAATTTTTTAAAATTTATTGACTGCTGACTGCTACACAGAAAAAACTGAAATTTATTTTTTAAGTCAAAATATTATACAAATCTAGGATCTAAGACATAAATAAATCTTAGTATTTTCCCACTTTAAATCTTAATGTTTTAAAATTTGTGTGCTTATAAATTATTACAAAATAAGCATGGTTTCTTTCTGTGCATTTTTGCTTTGTACGGATTTCAATTAGTTCTGGAAGAATTGTTGCTCTGCAAACATTTATACAATTGATATCAGCAGGAATGTTTTGTTTTCTATAATGCCAAAGTCTCAGACCCGGGGTACAGTTTTTTCCTTTCATTCCACGGGGGCTCGTCTCTGCTTTTCCTGCCCCTGAGATGCTATGTATCTTGTTGTTTGTGCAACTGTACCTGAGATGCTGAACAAAAGAACGTCGCTGAAAACACTGCGATTTGTTAAATTGTTTTTGCGTGCCGAAGTCTAAATATAAACGAACTAATGCCAAATGCTGACGTACTCTTCTCCGTGTTTTATCCCTAAAAACTGACGCAAATGGCGTTGCAAGAGGGGCGTACGTACGAAAATAATGAAAGTGGGGATCGCGGGATGGTGAGGCGGAAACCACGTGCCGAATGCGACGCACGTTTTGAGTCGAGACGAAAACAAGGGCACGCACACACGATATCGAAAACGGGGAATAATACAATACTCAGGACTTACTTGAAACATGTGCAGTTGAAAAGTGTCGCAAGTACTTTCAAACTATAAGCTATTTAATCACTATGCGATGCGGTTTGTTAAGCACGTTGGTCGAATTAATAGTGACGGTTGTAGTTTTCGATTCCGCTTGAATGCAGCCGCTTCTCAGAAAATGCAAAAGCTGAATGAATCACAGAATGCTTTCGATTCGAATTCGAGCGAGGGAAGTTGAGTTTCTGGAGTTGTAGTGTGCGAGAACAAGAGATAACGAGAAGGAAGGCTAACTTCCACAAGTCGAAGGTTACACACCCTTAAAGAATAAAAAAAGTGTATAAGTACACATGTACCTACGACTTAAAGTATAAATAAATGTTTTGAAGAATTATGTATATTATATTAAATTTTGTATGATCAAAGAATTTTGGGCTAACCGCTTTAAGCGCCCCTAGACCTCTATTAAAATTTAATTTTACACAAACTCGTTAGCTAATCTACTTTAAAAACCACCAAAATATGGACATTCTGATTACATTTAAACTATAATCCGATTTTGAGATCTTATTAAAATCGTGTAATCAAGATTTTCATTATACCAATGCAACTTCATTTTCTTATACCTATGGGTTTAAGGTAGGTTTATAAGGTAGGAGATTCTTCTGTGTTGCATAATTCTTGTCAAAATTATAATATCCTTTGAAAGGGTATATCAAGGAGAGCAGGAGAGTGAAAGAGCGTTGGATAGAGAGGCAGAGAGAACCGGCACTTTTGTTTGTATCGGTCACTCGTCTTGTTTTGGGGCGAAACGAAAGAGCGGCGCAAAAAGGGGGAGCACAAAACACGTGTGGCCCACAGGCAAAAGCCAAAGAGTCCAAGAATGGCGAAACTCTTCCATTTGAATTCAATCTCCAAATGTTTATTGGGTTATTTTTCTTATCCGAAATTTGTTGCTGTGTTCTCTAAACTTACCCACACGCTTTTGCTGACACGTTTTATTTTTCTCGATCGCCATTTGTGCGAAACGTGAATTTCGGCAGTAAAACAGAATGACGAATTGGAGGTTTTCTGGGGGCGGGGAGCATACCCTATAAAAGGTCGAAAAAGTTCCCTTTTTCAAATCAGCCTCTTGGTTTGGAATAGATTGCTTAACTTTTGTAGATAATATTTTTTATTCAGTTAATACTAATGAATAATCTTTATAGGATACAAAACTAAAACCTTATATACCCAGATACCCAGCGGTACCCATTATAAACACAAGATCGAATGGCGCATAATTAATGCTTGTCTATTATTTTCGGACTGTTGCCAAGAGAGGCCTACGTCTTTAAAGAATAAACTTCTTATTTTTGTTTATAAGAAGCAAAACTAGTTTCAAATTTCCGACCGCAGACAAGGTAGGTGAGCGTAATAGAACCATATTACTGAGGTCATAAGAACTTCGATTATTATGAATTCTGTGTATTCGGTGTTCAAGATCAGAGGCGCAGTGGAAAATAACCTTAGTTCTGTGCCAATGAAAAGCTGCGGCTGATTGATGTGATGGTATAGGGGGTTCTGGGTGGGGTTTTAGAGCTTATTAAGATAAATCTTTAAAACTTAATCTAGTTAACGGGTTCATTAATACATATATATTCCTGATTTTAGAATAAAGTTATTTTATCTAGAAGAGCTGGCCATGAATTCTAACACTATGGCGGGGAAGATTCCTTTGAGTTCTGACCCAGTTTCTCAGATGCCTTCCTCAGGAGAGGATCCGTCTTGTGAAGGCGGAAAATCGAAACAAGTGGAAGATGGTCTCGGTGTTCCACCGTCAACAAACATTACAGGTCTTCCAGTGGAACACCTTGAAGAAGGACAGCAACCCATTGTCACTCAACCTGGAATAGGTGCTGGAATGGCACTAGATGGATTACCCAAGGACTGGAAAACTGTAATACCACCCTGTTCACGTGGATTGGAGTACCTGGCAACCATTGACCAGCTTCTGGTTAAGCAGAAGGTCGAAATTTTTGAGGCCATCACTGGTTTCGAGACCAACAACCGGTACTCCATCCAAAATGCATTGGGACAAAAGGTGTTTTATGCGGTGGAGGACACAAACTGTTGCACTCGTAACTGCTGTCCCGAAAGACCCTTCCACATGAAGATTTTCGACAACTATCTCAAGGAAGAGGTGATCCACCTGCACCGCCCCCTGGGCTGCTCCTGTATCTGTTGTCCCTGCTGCCTGCACAGCGTTGAGGTATCCGCTCCACCCGGGAACGTGATCGGTAGAATCCAGGAGGAGTGGTCCATTTGCCGACCCTGCTTCCGCATCCTCAACCAAAGTGGAGATCTCGTACTGCGCATCGAAGGACCCTTTTGCTTTTGCTCAACTTGCTGCAATGTCAACTTTAATGTGTGTTTGCTCCTAGCAATAGTTTTTTATGAATAATATTTATTTTCATTTTTCATCAGGTGATATCTCTGAATGGTGAAGAGGTCGGCAGGATCACGAAGCAGTGGTCGGGACTTGGTCGTGAACTGTTCACGGATGCAGACATGTTCGGCTTGACCTTTCCAATGAACATGGACGTTAACCTAAAGGCAGTTCTACTAGGCGCAACATTCCTGATCGATTTTATGTTCTTTGAAAAGCAATGTGACGGCTGTCTCAGGTTTTTCGATTGTTGCCTTGGTTGCCTAAACAATGCATAAGAAAGGCCCGATTCCAAAGAAATGTGCTTGCGCGTACTTATCTAAAAGTGGATAAGACTGAAACCTCAGAAGACTGAAACCTGATTCGAAGTTTATCTGTGTCCTTTGTTTACAAACCTCACAGCAATATTTATTGTCAAGTTGGCAGGAAATTTATAAATGTATAGGAAATATTCGTTGTTATAAATGTATTTTTGTTATGTAATAATGCTTATTATAAAAATGTTAGTAAAAACCTTTTCTATTAAAATATGTATTTTAGTCAGGATTGTGAAAATTAATGATCTTAGGATGACAGTCACATTAACTATTCGAATTCACTTTACTTTTGAAGACGATGACGATTTTTGGCGCCGATTGACAGAACTCTTTGCGATAGGCCAATCGATAGGAGAGCTTTCAGAATTTTTGGACATGCGGCGCGCTGGTCATACTAAAAAACAAAAAAAAAATAGCACTGGCAAAATAATCGTGCTGAGCGCTGTAAAAAGTCATTTTTCATGAAATTGGGATATTGAGTTTTTATTTGTTGTGTGCTGGTCGAGCTCGTTGCTTCGACTATTTCGAAAACCAAACGAGGGGAGCGACCTTGGAGGCCACCAACCAGTCGGAATTTACGCAACGCACCACAAAATCCGCAAAATTGCACAGGGGCCAACAACAAAAACAGAGGGAGGACAGAGAAGAGGAGAGGCGGAGAAAGGAGAACGGAGCACACGGAGAGAACAGAGAAGAGAGCCCGAGAAACAGAAGAAACATCATGGCGAACATGGCGGTGTCGCGGATCAAGAGGGAGTTCAAGGAGGTGATGCGCAGCGAGGAGGTGAGTTTCGGGGACCAAGGACGAGGGACACTTACCCGCTCCCTTGGCATCGCCAGCTGCACCACCACCACCACCACCACCCTTAACTGTGGTGCAGGGGATGGGGTCCATGTCCACGGACTTTGGTTCCATTTTTGGCGCGCTTCTTGGTTCCGGGTTAATTTGTTAGAACATCGATATGCCGAGTAAAATGTAAACACCAAACGCACTGATGTGTATTAATATTATTTATTCGTACTCCCTGACAGATCGTCCAGTGTTCCATCAAAATCGAACTGGTCAACGATAGTTGGACAGAGCTGCGCGGCGAGATCGCCGGACCGCCCGACACGCCCTACGAGGGCGGTAAGTTCGTCCTGGAGATCAAGGTGCCCGAGACATATCCCTTCAATCCGCCAAAGGTAAGGATGTAACAAGGCAATAGCTTGAAGATCTTCTAGAACCTTCTGATTTGAAAAAACTATGTTTTTGGTATCATAGTAAATTCGACCAGTTTGCATAAATTTATAACGAAAGCGAAAAACAGTCGACCATAAGATGTACATCTTTAGACCCATAAAACCCTTTTTTCCCGAAAAATGGTTTATGTTAGCCTATCAAATTTGCAGTAACCATTCAGAGCTATGCATTAATTTTGTTTAGAAAACCTCGATGGTTTTTTCTAATAACCATGAAAACAGAGCGTAGCTTTTTAAACGCCCAATGACTCAACTGGGTTTTGAAAGAGATTAAAATAAACTAACCATACACTTTCTTTAGAATTCTTGAGTAGCTTATGACAAGGTTTTCATTTTAGAAAGCAAACATTTTTATTAAATCGGGAACTTTTGTAATACTTTTGTAACTCGTTATTAGGTTCGTTTTATAACGCGCATCTGGCACCCGAACATTTCGTCGGTTACAGGCGCCATTTGCCTGGACATCTTAAAGGACAATTGGGCCGCGGCGATGACGCTGCGCACTGTTCTGCTGTCCCTGCAGGCGCTCCTGGCCGCTGCCGAGCCAGACGATCCGCAGGACGCTGTGGTGGCATATCAGTTCAAGGACAAGTACGACCTGTTCCTGCTGACCGCCAAGCACTGGACGAACGCGTATGCCGGCGGTCCGCACACCTTTCCCGATTGTGATTCAAAGATCCAACGTCTCAAGGACATGGGCATCGACGAGCATGAGGCGCGCGCCGTGCTCTCCAAGGAGAACTGGAATCTGGAAAAGGCCACGGAGGGCCTGTTCAGTTAGCTTGCCCCAGCCACACCATCATCAGTACCATACACGGCGGCGGCAACACCAGGAACACCGGCAACTTCAGCATCAACCTTTCAGATCGGCAATCACGCTAAATTCTAGTACTCCCACACACAAAAAATACTTTTTGTAAATTTTTGTCCACAAAATGGCATTGCCCTGTAACTATTTAAATTGTCTATTCTGTTTTCTATTTTTATTATCGTGCACCTTTTGCCGCTGGGTGGGTAACCAAAAGGTTGAACCTTAGGCCATGCCCGCGCCCCATCAAGCATGTGTTATGCAGTTGCATTTATTTGCAGGCCCTTTTTTAAACAATACCGTTTTTTCCATTTCAACCATAATTTATACCACAAAAAGAAAATGGTTTAAAAAATTAAATGTGAAAATGAGAAGTGTATAACAAATCGAAGTCTTTGTAAATTGCGTTAAGTTAATAAATAAATAAACAAATATTAAGAAATGCTTAATGCGAATTTATGATTTAGTTTGTTGAAAGGCTGATCACTTAAAATATATTTTTGTGAAACATGACCAGACTGAATAATGGAAATCGTAATTTATACTAGGTACATTAATGCAATTCTTGTTAATCCAATTTTAAAGGCTCTGCCCGTTGCCAAAATCCCAATTCTTGATCATTTACAAACCAAATTTCTGCTAATCAAATAAAAAAGATGAAAATAATATAAATGTTTTTCAAAAACCAAATTCGTTGACAAGATGCAATACAATTGTTTATATATTTTTCTACACTTTCAATTAATTAATTTGTTCTACATATTCATAGGAATATTTATGATTTGCGCTAAATATTTGACTAGGACATTTGGTGACTAAATATTTGGTCTACGAACGTTAGTGGTGAATACTATTAACTCTTCAAAAACGAATTTCTACTTGTGCTTTTGCTTAGACATGACGGAAACGGAGGATCCACCAGTCGTAATGGCAGATCCTAGACAGGTGTTGCTGCTTTGGGGCACTGAGAGGCCAGTGGCATTGGTTCCTTGGATGTTGTGATGGCTGTGCCGCTGCTTAAGCATCTCCTTCCACTCGGACTCGAGCCGGACATAGGAGCCACCGAGCGGTTGAGCGTTCTGGACCAAACACTGATCCGTTCCGGTCTTTTTGGTAACATAATTTGCCACCTGCTTCATGATCTTCTCCTCGAAATCTCGCTGGTGATCCTGGTTGCTGCGGGCCGACAGCTCGCCGGACCAAAAACGACCCGATACATCGGTGGGACTAAAAAAGTAAACAGTATGTATTTTTTATTGATATCCTGATCATGCTAATCTTACCGCTTTCTTGATTTTTTTCCACGCGCTTTCCTGGGCGGTGGACGATGCTCCGACTCGCAACCGTCGCTGCTTGAACTGTAATCCTCATCATCATCGTGAACATTGCGCATGCGTGGACGGAGACAACGGGCATCATCCTCGCTGGTGGACGTCGTCTCGGAATCGGTGCTGGTGTCCATTTGGTAGCGCGATCCGCGCATCCGACGGCTCACCCGGTGGTTGGTCACTGGAGAACAGAGATTAGGACTGAACACATCGCCCAGTAACCATCTACCCACCTCTCTTCAGGACACTGTCCATGCAGAGTTGCGGTAAAAGGCCTTGCCGACATCTCTGTGGAGTCAATGAGATTCCCTGCCAACTGGGACTTATCTCGCCGGCGGCTGCCAGTTCCTGGATCCTCAGTGGTGGCTGTTCACACAAAGCATAGTTCTCGCCCACCAACTGGGCTATGGCCAGGATGGCACGCTCACGATCCGTCTCCACCAGGACACTGTGTTCACGGAACTGGCAGCCCTACAAAAATGATGAATTTACAGAAGTTAACTGGGAAGTGTAATTAGGTTTATACAAACATTTGGTCCCGGCAGCGTCTCGTAGCGGAAAGCCTGCTGACCGCAGCAGGAAAAGCGCCCAGCGGGTCCCGCATTGCCCACGGGACCCAGGAAGTTGGGTGTCTCCGGATGGAAGCGACACCAGTGCATCTGGTAGACCGGGAAATGAGCCTCGCAAGTGCAGCAGTAGAGATAATGGCAGTGGCCCCACAGCTTCCAGTACACCTTCCTCCAGGACTTGAGCTCCTTGAACAGCTGAACGATGTAGACATTCAAATCCCAGTTGGCATCGCGCACATGGTGGCTCATCAATTGACCCCAGCGATTCAGCCGTATATTGCTGGGCACACAGCTCACGTAGGATTTCATCGTGTTGGTCACGCAATTAAAGCAGCGGGAGCATCGAAACAATCCGGACATGCTATAGAAATGTCCCCTCAGTGCCTCGGGATCTGGTTCGCTAAGGGACTGAATCAACTTGGTCCACAGACGAGGTGTCACTCTCTCCTTTTTATCCCTCACCATCTCCAGCTCCAGATTGGTGAACATGGCCGCCAGTCGGGTGACCAAGGCATCATTGAGGCACGAGAGATTAGTGGAGGTCCGGACCACCTCGCTTAGATGAGCGTGACAGAAGGCCAGACACTCTAGCAGCAGAGGTTCCATCTGCAGAAAACTGGCGGATACTAAAATGGGCACCACATTGTTGCCATCCAACTGCGGTCCGGTGCTCTGGGTGGAGACTGGCAGATCCTGGCTCTGGGCACTGTGCTTGATCCACTTCATCAGCCAGTCGAAGATGAGAATGTCGCAGTGCACCGAAATGTCCATCTCCTCCAACCGTTGACCTGCAGTCACGTCCGCAAAGTAGCCCATCTTGGTCACCAGCAAATGTTGCGGGCAGGTGAAGTCCTTTGAGGTGTTTTTCACCTCGTCGCAGACGTGGATCACCACCTCTGGTCTAACGAGATAAAGGAAATTAGTTAAATTAAATGTATTATATAAACGAGTAGGAAAGTTAACCTGCTCTACTAATGTCTTAAATGGAATATTTCTTAGAAGCTTTATATTATACAAATATTTTTGTTTTTACTTACAAAGAAAATCTAAATTAAAAATTAAATTATTCTAAATAAAGGATACTTACTCCTTTCTCTCCTGCCTAGCATGCTTGCTGTCCTTGACCAGCAGCAGTGACTTGCGTCTGCCGGCGTTTAATCCAGCTGGCTTCGAAATCGGATCCTTAATCATCGCCCGCACCATGCTGTTGGGCATCGGATCCGGGTGCAGTGCATCTCCGCCGGAATGAGCCTGCTGAAGGCAAGGAGCAGAGGGAGTAGCTGCAGGCAAAGGCCCATGGGAGTGGCCCAGCTCCATTAAAGATTTTGAGGCTCCTGAGGGAAGAGGAGCCGCCGGTGGAACAGGATTCGGAGTGGGAGTGGGCAATGTCTGGGCGAGAAGCTCCTTCGGTGGCTGGAGCTGCTTGGGCTTAGCCTTGCCATTCTGCAGCTGTGCAGGCATGGGAACCGGGCATATGAAGGACAACACCGAATCAAGGACACCCTCATTTATGGCCGCATCCAGTTGCTCGCCCAGTTTCGGATGCAATCCCCGATAGGTGGACTCTGGTCGGGAAGGGCGGCCGTGGTGGCTGTGTCCCGAACGCAGTACACTGGATTTCGCTTCCTGCAGCAAACGACTCTCGTCCGAGTGACGAATACTGGAATTCCGGGATGGACGTCGAAGTCCGAGAAGTGAGTTGACCAACGGATTGTCCGCCAGTTGGGCGAAATCAAACTCGTCCTTTTTGAAATTTCTCTTGTTTGCGGTGGAGGACGCACTGCCCTCCATCGGCGGCACCGGCTCCCTAGTGTGTGGTTTCCCCATATCGGCCTTCGCTATCATATCGTTCACATGACAGGATAGTTTCAAAAACTCTAGGAACTCGTTCAAACTGATTTGAAACTCGGCGCCATTCCCGGAATCGATGGATTTCTGGGAGGGAGCCGGTTGCGGTTCCTCCGGCTGGCCAGCCGAGGCTCCCTCGTCGGAGCCCGATTTCTGCATCCTGGCCAATGCACAAATCAATGGGAACTGGCCACTATCGATTGATTTCTATGTTGCTCCTGGCAACAGTGCAGTTATGTAGGAAAAAAGAAAAACAATGCAACTGGTGACCCCAATGGATTTTTTCAAGCTAGTTGAAGTCATCAAATTCCGAAGTCATATACATTACTTCATTATTAGCCCTAGAAATATATTTTTGGGAAAGGCTTTTCTAGGTATCTTCTGAGTAACTTCTGGAAGTGACTTTGACACATTTCTTCCCGACGGTGTAATACTCAAGTTTAGGGAACTCAGCCCAGAAAATATCCTCGATTTCTTAAGAAATTACAAGCTAAAAGAACTTGGCGGTCAGCCATGATTCTCTTGTAATTGAATTTCAAAGTTGCATTGTACTAAATAGTGCCTTTCGCGAGGGATAATGCTTGCAGGGATGGGCTCTCCGAGAGTAACTTTTGAAATAGGAAAGCGCGAGGGTCGATAACCGATTGAAAATTGCCAGTGAGACCGTTCGCCAGTTCGCCCATCGGCTGGCATTGCACATATCGATACTAAATACTATCGATGGTATATACATATATAAAATATACATATATCAAAACATATATATACACAAATTCATTGATTTTGTCAACGTAAAACATACAGCGGAGCAGTTAAATCTGTATGCAGTTAAATAGCACGGCTAACTGAATTAGAAACGCTGGAGCGGCACAAGTGCGGCGGCAATGCGAACGGACTGAAGACAGAAGCCCCGAAGCGAAGGCTTTTCACCTGGGCCGCTGTCCAATCAGAACGCTGCTCCCAATCAGAACTGGGGGCTGGGGGTGGGCAAAGAAATCCGGATACGGGGGGCAGTAGCGAAAAAAAAAACACACAAGCTAAAAACGAGACGAGCGTGGAATAGCAATAGCAACGATGGCAAAATGACCAGGGATCTGAAACTGCGGACCACGGACCACTAGTAGCGGATACGGCCGTAAAATGCCCCGGAACACTTGCAGGCCAAGTGAATGCGCTGCTAGCCAGGAGGAGCCGGAGGCGAGTGCGAATAACAACAATAACAATGACAACCACAACACCAACAATAACGAGGGCATCATCAAGCAGGAACTGGAGGCGGCTCCGCCGGTTTGCCACCGGAAATCGGAGCGCCGGAGAGTGGCCCGCGATATCTTCCTGGTCTTCGAGGAGCAGACCACCCGGCGCCGGGGGAAGGGTGCACGGGGCAAGGCCACAAGGGCCAAGCAAAAGTTCGGACACCTGAAGGTGGCCAATACGCCGCGTATCAATAAGAATGTGCTGCGCGAAATCAAAACGGAACCAAAGTGCAGCCCGGAAGCAATTACGCCGGCTGCTGTTGCCCCAGCTATCATACCCATTCCCGCACTGAATCCCCTCATTTCTCCACAAATAACCCCGCCCAATCCTGTTCGGCCGGAGGAGGAGGAGGAGCAGCAGCCAGCCAAATCCTTGCCGCGAGTGGCGGCCGTGAAATTGGAAACCAAAACAACAGTCACATCCATAGCCAATGCATCCAATGTGGCGGCGCCCAAGCGGATCAGTCCCAAGCCCAAGGCTCCACCTGTTCTGGCGGCGGCGGAGGAGGTGTTGGCAGCAACTCCTGCCACTGTTCCTGCCCCTTGCAAGCCCGTTTCCGCACCCGCCACCTCGCCCACGACGCCCAGCGTCAATCCCATCTTCCTGTGGGTCAAACAGGACGATACCCGCATTGTGGAGGTGCGCTGCGAGGATTACGACAAGCGGAACAGAATACGCCTGACCAAGACGACAAATGGCTGGCGCTCCATGCCGCGCACAGATGCTTCCTCAACTAGGATAGTCAAATTCTTCCACGGCTCCGCCGCCCCCCTGATGAAGGTCAAGCGCGAGCAGCACCTGCAGCGACTGGAGGAGGAGGAGGAGGAGCAACAGCATCAGGACCAGGAGCTGGAACAGGCTGAGGATCGCGAGCGGGAGGAGCAGCAGGAACAGGCGGAGCAGCAGTTGCCCTCCATCGGGCAGTCCCTGTTACAGGATTGGGATGACAGTGCCACACAATTGCCGGACGAGATCGAGGAGGAGGAAGAGGAGGGGCAGGAGATGGATTCTGCATTGCAACAGAATGGCCACCTGACCACCGTGCTCGAGGACGTGGTGGTTCTGCCACCTGCCCAAGAGCCGGAGATGGAACCCACGCCCTGTTTTGATGGCCTACTGGACAGTGAGGAGACCAATGCCTCCACCAAGGCCACCAAGACCAATACGCCCACATATCAGAGCTCCACGCCCTCGCCGCTTCAAATGCAGCTGTGCCCCAAAACGGGTCTGTTTCTGCCCAAAGGAGATCTTGCCCTGGTTCAGCTGCCCGAAGAAGATGTCCTGCCGGGGGAGGAAGAGGACAAGCCACTGAGTGGCAGCGAAACTGTGGAGTGTTTCGATGCGAATACCAAGAATCTGAAGGACCTGCTGGACGATGCCGATGATCTGCTGCAGAACTGTAGCAGTGATAATGGCAGCAGTGGAGCCGATCTGCTCGACTCCCTGGTCAAGCGCAGCTGCGAAGATAATCTCGTCCAGGAGGCAAGCACTGGCAGCGGTAACAATCCGCAGAACTCCTCATCCTCCGGCGACGAACTGAGTTCCTTCTGTGTGCCCGATCTCGACAAGGACCTGCCCAGCATTCTCAACATGGACAACGACGATGCGCCCAAGTGTCTGTCCTTCAATGAGGCAGGTGAGATCGAGGGCTTGAACGGGGAGCTCTTCCTGGGCATCGAGGCCTTCGAGAAGCAACAGGAGACTGTGGCCACCGAGCCGGAGCCCCAGCCGCCCACTCCAGCAACCGTTGAACTGACCCAAACCCCTACGCCCACACCGACGCCTGAGAAGGAAAAGGATAAATCCATCGGAGCCGATGAGACGCCCAAGGATCTGAGCTACAAGAAGCGCGAGGAGGTGTGTCCACCATCGGAATCGCGCAGCCAGTGTGCGGTGACCTCCAGTTCGGATATACTCAAGTCCCCGGATCGGGATCTCCAGGTGCCGGCCAACTCCATACCTGCCGAGGTGGAGACCACCTCGGAAACCATTAAAAATCTCATACTAGAGCAGTTCCTCAAGCTGAACAACAATCCCCAACAGGCGGAGCCCATGGATCTGGGCAAGGCAGGCCGTGATGGGAAACTCGAAACGGTCGTCATCGACGACGAGGAGGAGGATGAGTCCAGTCAGCCGCTGAAGAAGCGACCCAAGGCCGCCATCAAGATGGACAAGGATCCGGACGCACTCACCCAACTGAAGATGCTTATTAGCAATCCGCAGTGGAAGGTCCCAGACCCGATACTCGTGCCAAAGGATCGCCTCGGAGCGGTGTTGGCCTCTCCGGCCCGAGAGATTCCATTGCTGCTAACGACCAGGCCGGAGTTACGTCTTCCCGAGGCCTTTGCCTACCCGGAGATCATCCAGAATCCCAACATTTTGGTGGTCACCATGGAGCAGCTGGAGGCCATCCTCAAAACGGAATCGGAACAGGCGGCCAAGGCGACAAAAGACCCAGATCCGGTAATCGTGGTGCCAAGCAAACCCAGGAGTCCCAGTCCAAAGCAGGCACAGCCCAAACCTGTGCTCGTTCAACCAAATCCGCCAGCTGCTGCTCCGGTTGCACCCACACCTCCTTCGCCGGCGGATTCCAGTCTCTCCACGGATCTTAATGCCACCACCCTGGCATTGCTCCAACAGATGCTGTGGCTACCCTACTTTGGCCAGTTGTCACAGGAGTTTTTCAAGACCATCAAAGATCCGATGGGACTGCAAAGAAAGTTCATGAGCAATCTGCTGCCGCTGTACAACAGCCAGTTTGGACTACAGCATCTGGATGAGCTGTACAAGCAGTGTATGAAACAAAAGCCGGCGAAGGAGCCGCAACAACCCAAGGTGCCCACTCCAGTGCCTCCTCCGGCGGCAGCTCCTCCACCCCCTACCCAAAGTACAGCGAGCGGATCGAATGCTTTTAATGGCTTCACCAATCCCGTCGAGCTGGCCCTCATGCAGAAGCTGCTGCAGCCGCAACTGCCGCAGTTCCTCAACTGGGAGGCAGCCAAGGAGGCATCATCATCATCCTTATCTTCAGCCGCCGCCGCCTCCTCACATCATCATCATCAAGAGCACAAGCGACCAAGAAGGGAAACCGAAACGGAGGCCATTAGCAACTTCACCAAATCCAAGCTCTCATCCGGTGTTCCAAGTACACCTGGTGCTCCACCCTCCGCTGCGACAGCCCCGGTGGCCAACATCACGCCTACGGCACCAGCCCCGGCGGAGCACAAACCCAGACTGACCATTAAATCGCTCTCGAATCTGCTGGAACCAGAGGCGAACGTGGTACCCCTGCTCAACGTGCCCTTCGACGGAATGCGAGGGCGTCCTTCCATGCACAAGGCGATGCCAGATCAGGCCAAGGGTGACGCTGGAACTGGACGCACACTACGCTCCAGCAAAGCCTGCGTCACCTATAATCCCCTCGAGCAGGCCAAGCAGCAGATGCACCCAGCCGCCGGACAGCAACAGCAACGGAAGCGGGGCAACATGCTCGCCCAGGATGTCCAGCAGCAACAACAACAGCAGCAACATCTTGCGGAGGCCGCGGCGGCAGCCGGAATGGATGCCAATTCAGCGCTGTGGCATCCTCTTTTCGGAAGGTGAGTATTTTATTCTAAAAGGAGGATGTAGAACTGTTATAACCGTGCACTTGCGGTAAAATTAGTGATTTATTTACAGACAGTTTATTATTATATTATGTGTAACCTAGCACTCTGTTCATACTTATAGTAACATACTCGACCCTTAATCGCACTAGCTCAATACATAATTCGATTATTTTTGGCCCTGAACAATTGTTATTCAGCGTAAATAAAGCGATTGAAGCATTTGCTCATGTAGTAGATTACCTTAGTAAAATCGTAGCCCATATTAATTTCAATCCCATCTGTTTCAGCAATCCCAAACAGGGCTACAACAGCCCCTGGCAGTGGACCACGGTGACGGCTTCTGGCGAATGACAGTCAAGCCGGGCTCAAAAGGAGCCAGCACCTGCGACGGGAACAAGGACGGCCAGCTACGAGGAGCAGCAGCAGCAGCAACAACAGCAGGACTACAGCAACTATCATGCCTCGGCCAAGCAACAGCAACCACAACTTCCAGCAACCAACAATCAAAATCACAGCAACAATAGTAGCAATAAATTTTGTTATCCTACGGCGGCGGCCATGGAGAATATGTTCCAGAACAATCAGATGGCGGCCGCCGCCGCAGCTCGTGAATCGCTATTAAATTCTTATCTGTATCAGAAAGAAGGCGAAGCCAACTACATGTCGGAGCAGAGCTACTGGCAGCAGCAGCAACAGCAGCACCAACAGCAGCAACATCAGCAGCAGCAACATCAACAGCAGCAACACCAACAGCAGCAACAGCAACACCAACAGCAACAGCAGCAACATAAGCAACTCCAGCAACAGCAACAGTGGAGCGGCAACAACGGCAGCAACAACCAAAGGAGCAACAACTACGCCAACAACTATGCGGCGGCAGCAGCTGCCTCCATGTACATGCAACACTTCAATCCCTACATGCAACAGAAGGCGGCGCTGCTGGCGGAGAAGGCCGCCCAGGCGGCGGTCCAAAACAGCAACGGGAGCAATAAGCACGGCCGCTTCGGCGGGGACTATGGCTAGAGTCCACTGGGTTCACGGTTCAGCTAACCGGATCCGAAACACTTGCATATTAACATAAACATATAGGCATATATAACACTTACGTGTAATAATAACTATATATTTAGAGGCATCGTATAGGCCGTTTTACCGCCAGGAATTGGTAAAGGATAAACCATGATTTTCCTTTAATTTAATACACAGGAACAGCAACAACAAGGTAACCGGAAGCAACAAACAATAATTTATAAACAACAAGCGAGGATGAAAACAAAAACAGAAAACAAAAAAACTTAAATTGAATTAGTAAAAATTTGTTATTGGTAGTTTGTTAACAAAAAAAGAAAGCAAAGATGAAAAAGAGAAAAAAAAAACACGATAAGTAAACAAAAATTAATGTAGTAGAGCGACGAGAAAGCGAAAGGCAAAAGAAAAACCTAATTATTGTATTATTGTTAACCAAAATCTATTATTATTATTATTATCTCAAGCTGCGTTATATTATTATTATTAACTCGTGTGTCTGTATATAGCGTTTTTATCTAGATGTATTACACTTAGTGATCCCCACCCCGATCCCCATCCCAAGATCCCAGCCCGACTATCCACCCCATCGCCAGGACAATCCTCGGACCCTCGACCCTTACCAAAAAACAAACAAAAACCGCAGCGCTAAAAGGCAAACAACCAATTTTGTATTCATTCCGAAATGTGTTTTCTTTTTTGTTTTTACTAGTTATTACGCTGATTATTTATGAACACGATGGAAATGAAAATGGAAATCCCTAACATGTGCAATCTAACATTTATGTTCTAGATACAAAAACCAAACACAAGAATCACAAAACTTATTAACTCGAAAATGGCAAAGCAAAAAGCATGAACATGAAAATGAAAATGGAAAAATAAAGAGAACCCTTTTAGAGAATTTCGCTGATAAAGGCAACAGAATAGCAAATCGCACCCGACTTTTACTTTGTGTTTATCTATGAAGATTATTCTGGGCGACTAAAGAATTGTGTGCGGATATACACAGGTGCTTTTGTATAAATATAGTTATATTTGCTTTTCAAGTTCAGTGTATAATAGGCATATAAAAGTTAATTTCTGTATAAATACGCAACTTTTCACTTACAAACAACATTATGTAATATTTTCTTGTTTAACATTTAGTTAGAACCACGCTTAAAGTAAGAGTTCCTTTCTAGAGGCATTTGAAATGCGCGCGTGCGAATGTTTTTAGCTATATCTGTGTGTTTACTGTGGAAGTGTGTGTGCCCGGCGTGGTTTCTTTGTTTCTTTGTGCTCCCAGCCGATCTTCAGCGACAAGTCAACGGTTCTATCTACTCGATCTGACGGCTGGCCTCCTGCAGTCGCATCACCACGCCCTGGTAGAATTTAATCTGTTCGGCAATGAAATTTTTAAGCGTGTGCTTCAAATGCGTATCCCGCTCGCTCTTAAAGTGGGTCAGCTCGGCAAGAACCGTGTACGAGACCACATCCGTGCGCCGGTTCACGTCGATCAGCTGGGGATTATTCATCTTTCCCTCGCCGGCCAAGCGCTCGCAGTCCTTTCGCTTCTGTAAGGCACCCTTGTGCGTGGAGAATATGTCCGGAAAGCAGTTGAGAACGCCCCTTTTGAAAAAAAAACAAAATTAGATAATGGATCTAGATTATTCGACGTACAAACAGGGAGGGGAAGTTACCAAATTTTCAATAAAGGTCAACAAACGTGGGAAAGAAGAATCTAAAATAAACTATTGGCACCTAATCGATTTTTCTTGCGAAAGTGTAGGTTAAATAAAACAAAAGGCACTTGTACATTTACCAAGGAACAATGGCAATTTCTAGAAAACAATGTTTAGTGCTTGAATGTAAACAATTTAAACAATAACATTTGATGTGTTTATATTAATTAAAAAAATTGTTTTGCTTCTACGAGTAGGGTAATCTAATCTTTTCTGAAATTTATTTTTTAAGAATAATTAACCCTAGATTTTGTAACTGTGAGTAATCCCAATCTACTGCTGTTTACTCTTGACTGTGTACATATAGGTATAAAAAAGCTACGACAATTAGTCATATAAAAACTATAAATATTACATGACAACGAAATTTCACAATTATGACATATTTCCATTACGAACCAATGAAAGTTACAAAAACGTAGTGTACTATGCTTCCCATCACCCTTTAAGCACCAACTCACCTGTAGATATGCAGTCGGTCAGAGAGGGGGATCCAATCTAGTTTTGGCTGTTCGCCAAATGCCTGGCCAATACCAATAAAGATGCCCCCGATGCGGCCGACGCTCTCGGAGAGCGGAACCGCGTTCCGGGTGGGCGCACGCCGTTCGTCAATGGCCAATGCCTTGGCCAGGTCGGAAAGTCCGTCACCGATGCGCTGGAACTCCTTTTTGCTCTGCGTCATGGAGCGCTTGGCCATGTCGTTGGAAATGTTGTTCAGGTTTCGTACGGCCACATCCATGTTGTGGATGAACTGTGTGCCTAGTTCCATTTGGGCGTCCACCTTCGAGTGCAGAAGATTCTTGTCCGGCGGCGAGATGGCCAGACAGTAGTTGACGCCCATGTAGGGATCCCGTTCCGCCTTGCGCTTGCCCGACTTCCAGATCTTCTCGTCGCGACAGGTCAGGAAATGGTACCAGACCTCACACTTGGAGATCACCGGATGACGGCACACCCAGTCGACGAACTCCTGCAGCTGCACCCGTCGATGCTCCACGAATTGCTCTTCATAGCGGCCGGAGATCTGCTTGTCCGGCAGCGGTGGGACCGGAATCAGGCAGAATTTGTCCACCAAACGCTCGTGCAGCCAGTCGAAGTGCTTGTAGCGACGCGACACCTAACGAAAGGGAAACCCAGATTAGATATGACCAATTAATTGTGAAATGTGACACGGAAAGAGAAGCTCGGAGCAGGGAGTCGGCGGTTGGTGCTGAGTCATTGCCCGCGGCGGTGCGCAAGCAGAAGCAATCATCGCAGTGGCGTTGGCTACCAGTTGGTCAGCATTGCCCCAACAAAGAAGAATTTTAAGTGCTCTTAGGACGCTGTAATGCCCTACATATCTGTATATCTCTTTAAAAACAAAATAGTAACGTCAACGTATAGTTTTGAAAAAGGCTTGTGTTTCAAAATAAGCTTTAAATATGGATTATATTAATTTTTTTGAGACTGAAAATTTCATCAAAGTACTTTTAAAGTAAAATTTAACTTCAATAAGAAATAGGTATTAAATATGATATGAAGGCTTTACAATTATTATATAATATTCATTATTTTAAGAAAAGATAAAAAAATATTATAAAAAATAACAACATTATTAGTTCATTATATTTCCAAAGAAATAACGAAAATTGAAACTAAACTGAGATGTAGATGAAAAGAAAAGTCCAATTTAATTTAATGTACAGAAAGGTCATTTTGGGTCGATTAAGTTGGGAAAAGTTGGCCGGCAATTAGTGCGGAGTTTCAATAAACAAAGGATTGGTCTTTTCTTCCGTTCGGGCAACGCTTTGTCTTCCCGAAAGCACATGACCCAGCCCAAATTACCCTTGGCAGAGGGTAGAGAACACACACATATTATCAACAAAGCACTGCACCCGTAGTTACACACTCATACGGCGGGAAGCTTTATCGTATTGTGTTGTTAATCACGGCGATATCAGCGGAGCCAACTTACGGATATGTTGTTGAAGCTAGGCGTCAGTTGGTAGGCGATGAACGTCTTCATCCCCTTGAATTTTGACTCCTTTTTGGGGCTGGCCACCACAACGGAGTATGGCGAATGGTTCTGCGTCCACTGGTAGATGAAGTCCTCCACAGGTGTAATGTAGGCCATCTCGCATTCGGGTATCTTCTCCTTGGGGCTGGACAAACCGAGAATGTACGAGTCTGAGCTCTTGGCAAACATGCCCTTCTTAACGGTCCCGGCAGCACCAGTTCCTCCGGCCACGGAGGCCAGCGATTGGGTGTCATCACTGGGGGCGATGGGTAGGTGTTTGTTATCGTAGTCGCTGGTGGAATGCGATAGTCCTCCAGCGCGAGCCGCCTGGCCAGCGGACTTCTGACCACCGGGGCCAATCTCCGAGTATGTATCGTTGTCATCGCTCCAGTCGTCCTCGTCGTCCCAGTTGCTCCCATCGTCGTCGGCCGTGTGATCGTAACGCGGCAGCGGGGGCGACGCAAAAGGATCAGGAACCTGAGGCACCGACGCGGTTCCACTGGCACTCAGCTTCTGGGCCTCCGCCGCCGACATCACCTCCACGTAGGCCGCCGGGAAGAGGCCGATCTGCCCCCGGGCGTTCTTGCCCTCCCACCAGCCTTCACCCACGTCGCTCCGCGTCACCGAGAGCACATCGCCCGTGGCGATCGAGAGCTCCGAGGATCCCGGCTCCCCGCTAAAGTCGTACATTGCGCGCACGTACGAGGTCATCTTGGTCCTCTCCTGGGCGTTTCGTTCCTTTAGTCGAATTCCAATCCCGTGTCCACAGGGGCCATAAACAGACAAAAAATAAGCAATGAATTTCTGAATCACCAAAAGTGTGTGACCGTGTTGAAGACTGCGAAACTATATCGAAATTTACTTCTTTGATTTGATATAAGTGCAGTACTGCAAATGGGGGATTCCTGTAACTTATAAAACTCGAAATTCGTTAGTTTCAAAAAGGCCCTGTTTTGAATATATGTATTCATGGCCGACTATTATTTTTTAAAAATGTTTCCCCATTTTTTTTGTTGTGAATGGATGCTATATCAGACTTGATAAACTGGGAAACAACTATATATTGGAGATTTTTCAATGGAAAACCAATGTCTTTTTATTCTGTTTTGAGTTTACTAAGTAATTTATTTTTTAAAATGGTATCCCTAAGGATTTTCCTTTGAATGCACAATTTAATGCATTTTATGTAAAAATGTTATAAAATGACATTAGATGATTCTCATTCATGGATGTCATGAAAAACGTATTAATCAAATATAAGCAAAAGAAAAATGGAAAAATCTTTTCAAGTATAAATAATAAGAATAATAATTAATAGTTGGGGTATTCCTTTAATTGTTAAATTGCATAACTTCTAAATTTCGGTCAGCTGTTTATTAGTTGTTTTATGGTGCATTCGTAGTTGTTATTAACTTATTCATAATTTTAGTGTGTCCCATTAAAAATTTAAATTATACATGATGGTTTTTCCGAAATATGTGTCAGCTTATCACAGGTGTTTAAAAATTCAACATAATTAAGTTTTGGTCGTTCCCTCTTTAGCGATTTTTTTGTTATTAAGTCTACCCAATCCCCAAATTATTTCGAATAATTTAAAAGTTTTTAGTGCTGCAGTCACAGGTGTAACAGTCACGCAATCAATTCAAAGGAATCCCCCTATTAACCCCAGGTTAAACACTAGCGCTGCCAACCGATTTTTACACCTTTTGATAATATGGTATCGAGTATCGAGTTGGCATGAAAAATCTGGTCTTCGTGTCGTGTTGTTCATTCCTTAATTGCGCGTTGCTTTAATTTGTGGGAGCGAAATCGGAGCTCGGCGACATCGCCAGTTGTGCAATACTCGATTCCAGCGGTATCTGTAAATCCCCCACCACTTGGAAAACACTCTTTTGGCCGCATACTTGCAGATACTTCACTTAGTCGTTGTCGAGATTCTAATATATTCTTAACGACCACAATGAATCTGCAGGCGAAATTCCTAGTCTTGTGCCTGTTTGTGGGGCTCTTCTCGGCGAATTTGTGCGACGAAGGTGAGTGTTTGATCAAATTAAATCGAATTGAAATTAAATTGAAAACACGGAACACTCATTTCTCAATTATGCACTCATACACCATTGCACCAGTGCATGCGTACGTGTGCGCAAACACTTTCGTGTATGTGTGTGTGTGTGTGGGGGGTTTCTAAATGCCAATTCCTTTATTGAATATCAATTCTCCGGCCATTTTCTCTTGCTCCGATTGGGGGTAATACTCTCGCCGAAGGAATAATCTGAAACTTTCCCAAAATCAAACCCTAAAATATTCGCGAGTCAGTTCCATTGACTTTACCGTATTTTCTTATTTGGCCATCTCTTGTAATAACAGAGTTTTAACCTAATTTCTGTGACACATATTTGTTCGTCATCGTCATCATCATCTCAGCTTTCTTTAAAGTAAAATATTTACAAAATAACTGCATAAATTATTTATGTATTAAATATTTACAAAGATTAACTTGTCCTGACCGAATGTATATATTTGTTCACAAGTAAACCCCTTATTTTTTTTTTACCTGATTTGTAAAATAAATATTAATTATTGATCGTTCTTTCGAGAACCAACTCCTTGAAATTAGGTGAATGACATTTGTTGTCCTCTTATCGTGTTTATCAATTTAGCTGTCTTCAAGTTTTGGTGACACATCGGCACACTTCTTATCTTTGCTGATTACCTACCAAGCCCAGTTCAAAATCCATAAAATCCCATAAAAATTAAGTTTTGATAAATATTCCGTATTTCTATTGCAAAATAAATAATTCAATGAGATTTATTTGTCTAAAATTTTTACATTTTATGAGTCGTTAAAAATGTTGCGTGTTTACCGCAAAAGATAAATCTACAAAAATGTTGTAAATTAAAATATAATCTGCAAAAAAAACATTGCACTCGTGTAATGGAGAACTGTCAAGTTATTCCTCAATTTTACTAATTAAAACTTAAAGATAAGAATACGCGAGTACGGCCAAATCAATCAATGTACACTTCCTAATAAATTAGAACAAGTTAAGTTAGTACCAAATATTGACAAGACTAGAGATAACAACTTATTCTTCGGAATATACCTCCAAACATAGATAACCATTTTCTTACGTATGCATTTTGTATGTCCTTTTAGCGGCAGTAACTACACCCAAAGACGAGACCACCTCCACCACCAGCATCGCGCCGCCGGATACCACAACTCCTGTGACCACACCGGCGACCACCACAACCGAGAAGACAACTACGACCACACCAGCAACTACGACTAAGCAGACCACAACTTCTTCCACTGAGAAGCCCACAACTACTACTCCGGCCAGTACCACCACTCCGGCCACTACCACCACACCGGCCAGCACCACCACTCCGGCGAGCACAAGCACAACCACCCCGCCCCCAACCACCAGTACATCGACCACTCCGTCTCCGAATTCGACCACAACTACGCCGCCGCCACATACGTCGACCACTCCGGCGCCGAAGCCAGTGCCATGCGGCCATTTCGACGGATCCTCGTTCATCGGCGGGATCGTGCTGACCCTGGGCCTGCTGGCCATCGGACTGGTGGCCTATAAGTTCTACAAGGCCCGCAACGAGCGCAACTACCACACCCTTTGAGCCGCCACAGCCTTTACGTCGGCCTTCAATGCGGCAGCCGGAGCGACGGCGGCAAGCAGCAGTGCCGCATCAACGGATGCGGAACGAGTGCGGTTCGTCCAGCCTTCGATACCGCTGAGATCGCCGCCGACGCAGCCGCCACCACCACCACCCACCCAAGTGGGCGGCAGTGGGGGCGGGGCGGCGGCAGCTCCACAAAACTGCTCGCCATCGGCCCGGGATCGGCTGCTGCACACGTAATTTAAACGCGGGGAACAACACAATATTACCCAATATAACTGCTATCCAAAGAGATCCCCGGCTCCCAACAACACACAGAAAACAGTCAACTAAAGTCAGTTTTAAAATTTTACGATAACCCCCAGAGCCGATTTAAAGCGGACCCAGATTGTAGGTGCAGGCTCTAGATTCTTGAATACTTTCCTTATCAGTCACATGACCCACACACTCTGAAAAAAAACAACAAATATTTAACTTTTTATGCATTGCATCCATATGTGTGGGTACGTTTTTTGCAAATATCAGTTTATCAGCAACTTGAGCGGATGTTCAACGCCTTATAGAGGAGTCCCCGGAGCCTGTCCAAGGGCGACCATGAACAGAGAAATGAGATCCAAACGAAACGAAACGAGAGGAGTAAGAACAAATAACAGCAAATATGTGAGACTGCTTGATAGCGAGAAAGTGAACAGAACAGAAAATGGAAAGCGGCTGGCGACGGCTTTGTTTCTGGAATTCATAGAGCTACGAAAGGAAATATAAATTTTGATTATATTTACACAATTTTGAATAACTAAAATCAATTCATTCTAGAAACTAAGAGTATTTACTACCTAAACCGAGCTATACAAAATGGAAACGCGTTTCAATTTCTTCCTCATTTAATGTGCATTTTTTTTTTCATCGTAAAAATTAACGTTTGCTGCGTTTCCCCGGTCTTCGCCCCACTTATCTATCGATTCTCCCCGCCCCGCTCATCTCGGGTTTTGTAGTATTGCAAAAAATCAATAGAGTGACTCACGATGCACAGCAACAGGATTTACGGATTGTGGTGCACGGTTGATATGCGTTTATATGCAATATAAACAAGTATACGCCGATGAGCAGATTGCAACCTAAGGAAGCCCCATGTTAATGCATATACGCAAATGTTGAATATTTTGTACTAGAATTGAAACTATACATATGAATTACTTTTACCTACCCGCGCTTACTGTTGGATAAAAATACACCTTTTAAGCTACAAATTGATCACATGAACCCGTCAAGTTTACGCAAATGAACACTCTGTGCACATGAAAATCTCATAAGTATATAAGCTAAAGTAACCAATCAATGTATATCCAGTAAATCACTCAGCCGGCTTACTAAAAATATATATATAAATATATCTATGTCTGTATATCGTGTACGATAATAAATATTTTAAAGATTTAAATATTGCACTGACTTTTTGTGGAAGTTATAGAGTTTAAAAGGTTTTCTGCAAAATGTTGGACAGTTTTTAAATCGCATCACTCTGATTGAAACTCGTTTTTACTTCCAATTATTTGTCAATCAAAAATTGTTAATTTTATTTAAATTATGAAACGTAAACTACTTTCTATTCCGCGCTTAGTTTCTTTAATTTCTTAGGTGTCTTAAGATTAATGGATTTTTCCTTGGGCGTCTTTCTTTTCAGGTTTTCTCTCGGTTTCTCTTGAATGCTTGGTTCTAGTTTCTTGCTTTTGGGGGCTTCCCCTTTTTCCTCCTTCGGCTTCTTGTTATCTTCTGACTTGGACTTCGGGCCTTTCTTGTCGGGGGATTTCCCACTCTCCGCCTTTCGCTTGAGCTTATCTTTTGGTCTCCGCTTTTTCTGAGTGTTGAAGCGCAGTATCAGTGGCGTGCCCGCCAGACTGAGTTTTTGTTTGATGACCTTGCGTGCATCGTGGGTGGTTGGCAGGGTAACTGTTGCCGCACTGGAGTCGCGGAATTTGCCCTTTCCCGGCCGTATTTGAATGTCCACCGCCTCTTGGAATAACTGGCGCACCTGTGCCACCGAACTGGTCTTGGGCAGATTGGTAATGACGACGGACGAGGTGAAGTTGCCCTTGGTCAGCACCTTCTTGGTGGCGCGCTTCATCAGGGACTTAGTCCGCTTGTTTTCGACGGATGTCTGCTTGCGATTCACCAGATCGTTGACAAAATCATCGGAATCGGTCTTAGGCAGGGACACAAATATACCCTTGTACTGGTCCTTTTCGGTGGAAGCCTTGATGTCCTCAAATGCTTGATCGCGATCTTCTTGGGACTTGAAGTCCACCAGGCAGAAACGGGCGTGCTTCTGGCGGGGCTTCGTGGACTTCAGAACCAGCGGATGCAGGGCTTTTACCTTGACATTGAATTCATCCACATCCACAGGCAGTTTCTGGGGAAAACGCACGTACAGCCGGGTGCCCTTCAGTTGCTCGTACTTGGTGTGGATTTTCTGGTCGATGATCTCCGCCCGACTTTTGGGCTCGGGCTTGACTTCCTCGTCCTCTTCATCATCCTCATCGGATTCGGTGGCACTGGCGGCAAGGTCCAGTTCGGATTCATCGGAATCCTCCTCTTCTGAGTCCTCCGCCAGCAGATCTTGCTCGTCCGAGTCCTCCGCCTGCAGCTCCTCGTCGTCGGAAGCTTCGGAGTCTCCTGACAGCAGTTCCTCCTCCTCGGATGCACTTTCCACCTGCTTTTTCTTCATGTTTTATCGGGAATTTAAACTGTTTTCTTTTTTAAATGTTAAAACACGTTCGCACGTGGAGAAACATCGATGGAAACGCCGATGAATCGATTTTTTATAAATCGACGTCCGCAAACATCGATGTTTCTCCAGGTTAGCTAGAATCAGTGATGCGCAGTGCTGCTGACAAAATCTAGCTAAAACAAATGTTTAAAAATATATTTTTTATTTAAGAAATATATAACTGAAAATAATGAATAAATAAATATTGTTCTTAAGTTAAAAATATTTACTTAGTTAATAGAATTTTTATTTGACGGCCAAATCTGGCTACAATTTACAACATCACTAACAGCTTTGTCTTTTATTTACCTTTCTTTTGAACAGCAAAATGGCAATGGAAAATCCTTATTTTTGGAATGATTTTGAATTAAAACAACCTCCGTTGGTGACCCTGCAAGTAGAGGACACGGGATTTGGTAAGTAGCAACCATTTACAATCAAATTGATCAATATTTCAAAGGTTCCGGCATTCCAAACAGCCAAAAATGTGTTCGTGGTCATCAACAGGTTCCTGCAACAGTTGTCCGAACCGGATGCCAAGGAATTCGAGGAGACGGCGGCGTTGATTGGACGACTTATGGCGCGCAGGAAGAACTCCTTCCGAAATATGCCAGGATTCCGGGCTGTTTGTAAACTAAATGCCGCGCTGTGCCGCCTGCTTCGTTTGGATTTGGCCAGGGATCTGCAACAGTTCCGCGGTGCTCTGCCGGATGTGTGCGATGACGAACTGGGCGGAGCTATGCCCACGCGGAGTAGCTTCGAGTTTATTTTGGTGCGAGTCCTGGGATTTTACCATCTCCACGAGCGGATCAGGGAATGCTGCCTGGCGACGGCCACCTACTTCACAAAAGTCCTGCGCAACAACTTCTTCATGGACTTTACCACCCTGCTGATCGCCGCCACTGCCAAGATCTACAAGCTGAGTTCCCTGCAGGCTAGCAAAAGTGCCAGTCTATATAATAAGCTGCGCCCGCAGGTAGCCAACTTTCCGCTGGTAGATAGGCACAAGTTCCTGGCGGAAAGTCAAGAGCTTCCTGCCAAATTGGTGCCCGTTAAAAGCACACCAACTCAAACCAAGCCAGCCAACACACCTGATTTAATGCTGAACGCCAAAAAGGTTGTCACCAAAGTGGAGAAAGCCAAACTGGAGGCCAAATCCGATATGGGCACTGTTATAGCCAGGAAGGAAACACCCGCTCAAGCTGTAACCAAAATCACATTTAATGAAGAGATCTTAGCCACCGTGGGGGATGCAAAGCAGTTTATTGCCCGCGAATCTAAGGCCAGAAAGCAGAATCCTCCTCCAGACAGTTGCTTGACGAAGAAAATACCCAAGCACGAGTGGCTAGCCGCGCAGACGCTGTTTCAGCGCAAGCTGTCAAAGGATCCGGCAAAGGCATTAAGCATATTTCGCAAGTTTATTATTAGTAAAATAAAGTAACTTCACATGAGTCAAATTATAACGAATAGACACTCAACTTGACATTAAATTATGCACAGGTTACCATGCCATCAGCCAGCTGCAGACTCTTAAGAGCCACAATTCGTCTTTGTGGATGAGGATTGTTTGTCTAGATGGGGATAAATAACTATAATAACTCTTTCTCTTTTTATTATTTCAATACCCACCTTGACAAACTTTTTAAAGTTCTTACGCCCGCTGTACTTGCTCACAGAATCCTCAACAGAAGCATCCACTTCATCCGCTTGGGAACGATTCACTATATTTAGGTTGCACATGCGCACCTGTATGCTGTCCTTCATAGCGGCCAGCCACTTCTCCTCGTCGGGATCTGCTTTAATGGAGGCTTCAAGCTTAACTTCCGCATCAGCCTCGGACTTGATATCATCGTGTAACCTGCTACACGATAACCAACCACTAATATCAACTTTTTTTGGCTGCTCCTTCCGCTGCACTACTATGTATTTGGATTTATTTTTCTGTCCCACTTCGGGTAAAAACGGTTCGGTCAGCACGGAATCCTGGTCAATAGCATCACTCGGCCTTTCGCAATTGAAGTTAAACAAGCCATCGGTGGAATCCTCATTGTTCTCCTCCTCCTGCTGCTTCTTCTTTTTCTTTTTGCTGTCCGCAAAGTTAAAGAGATTTTCGCAATCGTCGCTATCGCTTTCGTTTAGCAGCTCCAGGCGCAAACGTTTACGGGGTTGGGTCTGCGACTGAGACTCCAGTTGGGAAGGCATCGATGTGGGGGGTGGCTGTGATTTCTCGAGAAAGTTAATCACACTGATTTTGCCCTTGGCCGCTGACTTTGGCTTAGCAGCAGTATCCGCTGTCTTCTGGGGAGTTTTCCGGAATTGAAAGAGTCCCTCATCATCGTCTTCGTCATCCAAAGCCACAGATAGAACAGGGCGTTTTGGTGGCACCGGTAACTTTTCCGGCGGTTTGTTTGTAATGTTCGTGGCCACTGATTTGGCATTGAGACGAGGTGATATCCTGGTGGCACTTAAAGCTTCTGGTTTCTTTTTGACCGAAGAAGGGGCGTTGTTCACTGCAGCCGATGATTCTTTTGGCTCATGGGAATTTTCGTTCTCCTCATCCGAAGAGTCCACACAATAGACTCGTTTGCCCCTTGTTGGCAAGTGTTTATTTGGTGGTGGTACCGATTTTTCTTCACAGACAGCCTTGCTCCGTCTTGTCATATGTTGTTTTGCAGCAGGCTTTACAGATTCCACTTCATCAGGCGAGTCCAGCAGTATGTCATTCTTGGCTTTACTGTTTAAGTCCTCGACGATCACTGGTCTGGCTCGCTTGGATCGAATATTAGCTGGTGGTTCTTTGTCATCAGAAGAGTCCTGCAATATGTCATTCTTGGCTTTACTGTTTAAGTCCTCGCCGATCACTGGTCTGGCTCGCTTGGAGCGAATATTAGCTGGTGGTTCCTTGTCATCAGACGAGTCCTGCAATATGTCATTCTTGGCTTTTATGTTAAGTTTTTCGGAGAGCAGTTGTTTGGCTCGCTTCGATGCACTTGCTTCCTTCTCCTCATCTGAGGAGTCGACTGTAATGGCATGACTTCGCTTACGCAAAGAACTTGTGGACGAAACGGGCACGGAGTCCTCCTTCTCCATATCACATTCATCCGACTCGGGCACCACTAGTTCTGAAATGGCGGTGCCACTGGATTGGGGCGCACTTCGTTCCGTGTTTGGCACAATGATCGAAGAGTTGAAGGCCATCGAGGAAGTTACAGACTCCGTGGTGGGCAATGAATCGCCTATGACGATCTTGTGCGCTGGGTTGCAGAACTCTTTGGTGGAGCAATGTATCAAGGCCATGCCAATCTCGTACTCTTGTATAATACGTCGTCCACCCTGCTCCAAAATATCTAAAGAAAGTGTATTTTTTAATTGATTCTAGAGGCTTGATCATTAATACAAAACCTACCTTGTATACTATTGATTGATTCAGTGGCCTGAGACTGAGTTGAAGGCACATACTGTATGACTATCACATCACTCTTGGTAAGGAATGTTTTGCGCACCCCCGAATTGATATCCTTGCAGGCTGCCCCCGCTTTCTGCACCACTGATCCGTACATTTCAAAGTGTTTCCGATTCATAAAGACAAACGTCTTGCCGGCAAACAGACGGGTACGCTCGGGTCGCCAGGTGACATCCATATTGGTGGGCTGGTAGTCCTCTGGCTGGGGCCATCCCTCCTTGACATGGATGCTCTGGGCCGACTGGAGCAACTTTCTCCAATAGCCGAAAGTCACAATCGGTTTGTTCTCCAGCATAGCGTGCAGTAGTTTCACGGTCACCGAGGCTTCGTTCATGGTGAGATGGGAGCATTCATCGGTCCAGTTTGAGCTCACAGTTCCGCCCATTGGTTCGAGTATCTCCGCAAGTTCCTGGATCTCAGGACGCGTCAAGGCAGAGACAGTGGTGACCAAGTTTAGACGGGTCACCTGCCAAATGCTCAAGTTTGCGCCAAATCGCACCCGAGTCCCAACAGGCACCGGCGTCATTGTCTTGGCCGTGACTTTCCGGGGCTTCTGAGAGTTTCTGGGGAAAGTAAAGGTACCATATCTGGAACCAAGGTCCTCTATTTGCAGGCAATCATCCTCCTCCTCGCCCGGCAGGTGGATTTTCACATGATTGCGACTTATACTTAGATCCTGCGCAACAATCAAATCTGTGGCCAGGCGACCGACGGTGTAAACCTTTTTAACGGGCAACAAGACGAACTTTTCTTCATCTGTGGGAAGATTTTAAAATGTAATTAAACAATCAGTCTTGTTATTTTAGACAATTAACTTGCCATTCGTCAGAACAAACATAATTTCAAAACAAACACAAAATTTCACAAATCCAAATTAGGCAGAGTGACCGTAGCTATAGCACAGGTCTAAAAGGGAATACCCCAATCGTAAAACTATCGTCAAGTGATAAACTATCGATGCAATAAATATAGTTGTTCCCGCCGAATGGCAAAACTTGCAAGAAGAAGCATTTGCAGCCGGTTTGTTTTTGTGTCGTTTTTATTAGTTTAATTAAAAACTAAATAATCCGGATTATCCACTGATAAATGTGAGTGAGGACACCTTCAATCATGGCTCACCTGACCGGCACCCGCGTCAGCACTTTCAATGAGAGCTTCCTGAACGAGAATGAGCATGACTCGAATGCCGTGCTCATGGAGCTGGACAAGGGATTGCGGAGCGCCAAGCAGGGAATCCAGTGCGAGGCGATCGTCCGCTTTCCGCGGCTCTTTGAGAAGTATCCCTTTCCCATTCTCATCAACTCGTCGTTCATCAAACTGGCGGAGTTCTTTGTCAGCGGATCGAATCTCCTGCGTTTCTGGGTGCTCCGCGTCTGCCAGCAAAGCGAGAATCACCTGGACAAGATTCTCAACATCGACAACTTTGTGCGTCGCATCTTCATGGTGATGCACTCCAACGATCCGGTGGCACGGGCCCTGCTCCTGCGCACTTTGGGCGCTGTTTCCCGTGTGATTCCCGAGAAGCAACAGGTCCATCATGCCATCCGTCGTGCCCTGGATAGCCACGATACCGTGGAGGTGGAGGCGGCCATCTATGCCAGCAGCTGCTTCGCTGCGCAGTCTAGTTCGTTTGCCATCAGCATGTGCGCCAAGATTTCGGACATGATTGAATCGCTGCAGGTGCCGGTGCCGATGAAGCTGCTTCTGATTCCCGTGCTGCGACACATGCATCACGAAGCCACCACAGCGGCGCTGGTCAGCAGGCTGTGCATGGATCTGCTGCCCAAGTATCCGGCTCAGAGCTTCGTTGTAGCCATTATAGACACCCTCACGCAGTTGTCTTCCCGCACGCTGGTGGGTGTTCCTGGTCAGCTGGATGTCCTGCTGGATTTCATGCAGGACTTAAGAACTCCCGTGCGGATTCAGGTGCTGCGTTCGTTTAACGAATTGGCCGGCCGCCAGAGTGTTCATGCCTGGCCCAAACCAGTCATTGGAGCTCTTATTGGTCGATTCGAGTTGTGTGCTAACTCTCAGGAGCAGTTTCTCTTTCTTTCTATCTTGCTGAAGCTCAGCGAGTGTCCACTTACCTGCCAGCAATTGCTTCGCGACCATCGCGCGGCTATGCTCCGTCTTTGCATCCAGTGCATCAGCAAGCTGGACGATTACACCACCGCCACTCAGGCCATGGCTGTGCTTTCTGTTTTAGTGGCCTTTGGCCTGAAAAAGGAGGCCAGCGGTGAGCAGGTTGAGGACATTCTGCACATGGTAAACCTTCACATGGAGGGACTGCTTCTCTGCACGGCCAAGCGGCCGGAGTGCACACGGGATTTGCGTAGAGTGCTGACGTACGGTATAAGAATCACTCAAGCAAACGCTGATTTTGGAACCTCGTTCATCGAAATCGTCACCAATACCCTGGGTGATAAGGTGGCCTATCCGCCTGCCAATGCGGAACTGATGTGTGAGGCACTGGTTGGTCTCTGTGAGCATTTTCAGTTGCGCAAGTACGCGTTCTCAACCGCAGAAGAATTAATAGGCGATGATAACGCCATGGACACTGATGAACCGCACCCACCCAAGGTAACTATTGGTAGGAGAAACTCTTAAATAAATGAACTAACATTTTTAAATTCTAGGTTAATCCCATGCTGGCCCGCTTGCCGCTCATCTTGCACAAGCTAAACACCATAATCGACCAAGAGAGCTGCGAGCAACAGTTGCGCACCGTGGAGATCTTGAGTGCTTTGGTTCTTCAGACCACCATGGGCTGTTATCTGCCCCAAAAGGTGGTGCAGTGTTTTGAGAAGTGTCTCGGCAGGCTCAATTGCTGGACTCTCTACAGGATTGCTCGCACAGCTAGTCGCTATGGTCATCACTATGTGGCTGCGCACATTTACACCAAGGTCTCCCAGATAGTCATAAGCGATCATATGCACTATTTCCTGGTGGCTCTGTCTCAGATCTCGCAGGCGGAGTGCATTCTTAATTACGGCTTGGAGTACGCGTACATGCGAGACAATTATGCACCGAAAGCGGCTCCTGAACCTTTGATGCCGCTGATGAAGCGTCTTGAAACGGCCAGCAATCTCTACCAGCAAGCCCTTGCCAGCCTGCGGGCCTGCTCTTCGCCACAGCACCCGTGCACCTTTCAACTGGAGTATCTAAAGATTAGGGCACAGTTTCTGCAGACCCTTCACTTGGCAGTGACCGTGAAGAATGCTCAGGTGATTGTGCCACCACCGGCGATAGCTGGCAGTTTGGCCCAAAATTCACGGGATTACCTACAAAAGTTTGGGCATGTCACAAATCAGCTGCGCAAGCTGGTCAAGGCACTGAAGGCATGTGAGGAGACATATGCTAGACTATACAAATCATCCTTTGATGCGGATCATGTGACTCTGGAGTTTCTGGAGGTGGCGGAATTTCAATGTGCTCTTTTTGCCCACATCATCGAATCGATTTGCTACGCCACTCCACCGGAACCACCTGTTTTTCTAACCACTGGCGATCACCCGGAGACGCGCTACTTCGCCGCCAGTTGCCAGCGCATGGAGCAGATGCAAAAGAACCTTCCCCAGGAGTCGGCCAACGCCAAGACGATTAGCAACCGCCATCTGGATGTAATCATTGCACAGATCGAGATAATAACGAAAACTCCGCTGTGTCTGCCGCGCTATTTCTTCCAGATTCTTCAGTCCACGCAGATCAAGCTGTCGGTGAGTCCGCAGCCTAGGAGTGCCACCGAACCCGTGAATGTCCAGTCGGGTAGTAACCTGGTGATTAAGGTCGAGGGTGTCCTGCAGCATTTCAGCAAGCAGCAGAAGCACTTCCGACGCGTGGAGTCTGTACAATTAAGCCTCACCTCGCAGTTGATCACGCCGCCACCCCGATCATCCCAAGACCTTCCCAAACAGGGAGCCAACGACACTGTGACCCTGAACCAGATTGTGAAGCCGCAGCGCGATTTCCTCTCTGGCAGCTTCCTGCTGCCCATCTCCAGTGGAGGGCACTTTCAGGTGACGTTGGAAACATTCGTGGTGGACGAGAACGGTATAACCTGGTGTACTGGGCCCAAATCCTCGATGGTGGTGCGAGTGCTGGAGGATCCAACCAAACAGGGAGCACCAGCGCCGAGTACTTCTCAAGCTGTAGGCCAGACGAGGAGATTTTAAGTCTTAAGATTGAATATTTTCTGAGATATTCTTGTAAATTAAACATTTATTCTACAAACTGTACAAATTTAATCCTGTTAAAAAAGGTGATCCAGCTAAATAGTTTTGTCTAGCTCGTACGATGAGCTAACGATCCTTATCGATAAAGGCAGACCTTTATTCATTAAAGTTCTTTAAAAAATAACGTATTTTCGTTTTTAAAAAAATCGATTGCTATGTGAGGAGTGTGTATCCGCTATGTCGGCTGGTTGTGGTATTCGCTAAGTCAGCGAAGACACCCTCCTGGCATTTCCACCATTTATGGAATATTTGCGGTATAATTGATCAACCATTTTGCGGTCACACTGCATGATTTGTTTTTATTAATTTTTGGCGAATAAATTGGGACAAATGAGGCATCATTGCGGGCGATGCGATTTGTGACCAGCGGGCAGCAGCAGTGGCATGCGACACCGACCCCAACGGAGCAGCACCACCTGGCCAGCGTTGTAAGGGATTCCCCCGATAGCGACGGATTCCACTTGAAAGCGAGACCCAAAACGAAAACCAAAAAGCAGCGGATCACCCGCAGTCGAGCAAGTGGTTCCTACACAGCGACACCCACCCCCCCTCCTCACCCAACCTCTTCTCTGCTCCGCTCCACCTCAATGTAAATTTTAATTGAAGCCAATTGAGCGCGCACACCCGAAAACACGCACCAAAACGAAGCCGTAATCAAACCGAAACCCTCGACCGGAGAAGGCTCCGTTGGACAAGATTCCGCACTTAACCTGTTCAGGCGACGGCGGTGGCGGCGGTTGTGGTGCAATAAATGGACATAATTGCTCTAATTGGACAGAGCAGCAGCAGCAGTGGCAGTGGGATCGTCAGTGGGATCGGAGGAGCAACAGCACCAGCAGCAGCAGCCGCAGCACCACCTGCACCTGCACCCTCACTACCCCCCCGGACAATAGGATGGCACAATTCACACTGTGAGTATATATCTTTTTGGTTATCAGTCGGCAGTCGGCTGGGGCTGCAGCACATGGATTTCCTGCCTTTGCTTGCGGACCCCTGTCAATGGAAGCTTTTGTTTATCTATTGACGGCGCTTGGCGGTATTATGCAAGTGAAATCGGTGGTTGGGTTTCAGTTGAGGCGGGGGAACTAATACATTTAGATCGTGGAGCATTACCATACCAATACGAGCATTACAGCTACAACAAACACAGTGCGCCGCCCAGTAGCGACAGTCGCGTGGACTGCGAACACGTACCGCTGTGCTCCATTAACGACGTACAGCTAAGGTTCCTGGTGCCCGACGATCTGACGGAGGTGAGTAGGTCGGTCTACCAATTGATAATCCCACCTGATTCGTGACCCCCCAAACAGGTGCGGCAGCTGTGCCAAGAATGGTTTCCAATCGACTACCCACTATCATGGTATGAGGATATTACCTCAAGCACGCGCTTCTTTGCGCTGGCAGCTGTATATAATCTGGCCATAATTGGTTTAATCGTTGCCGAAATCAAACCCTATCGAAATGTCAACAAGGAGGTAATAGCCAATATGAGTGATAGTGATGAGTTGTACACCAGGCTGAGCGGTTTTCCAATGCAGGACAAGGGCATCCTGCCGGACTCGATGGGTCGTTCCGCCGACGTCGGCTACATACTGTCGCTGGGCGTCCATCGTTCGCATAGACGCAATGGCATCGGATCGCTGCTGCTGGACGCGCTAATGAACCACCTGACAACGGCCGAGCGGCACTCGGTGAAGGCGATCTTCCTGCACACGCTGACCACCAACCAACCTGCCATATTTTTCTACGAGAAGAGAAGGTATCCGGCCTCGAAGGGGTTTTCCCTTTGCGTGTCCATGGTCTATTAATCGTGTCTCCCCTTTCTTTCGCCTTCAGATTCACGCTACACTCATTCCTGCCCTACTACTACAATATACGGGGCAAGGGCAAGGACGGATTCACCTATGTGAACTACATAAACGGCGGTCATCCACCCTGGACACTATTATATCCTTTTTCCAAATGCCTCTACGGGCTGGCTTCTCTTGCTTTTCTCTTTATGATTTCGCTGTACTTTTGGTTGCCCTCTTAACTCTCTACCGCACAGATCACATCAAGCACTACGCGTCCAAGGTGCGGCACACCAGCAGCCTGTGTGCCTGGGTGGCCGGTCGAGTCCAGCTGGTGGTGCGGTGGTTCTATCACAAGCTGCTCACCCGCTTCAATTTCATCGAGTAGATCGAGACCAGGCGGAATGCAGCACAACTGGCCAGACATCCGCATCCTTCCGAGACGCAAGCACTACGATGGTGATTGTCACCGCATTATGTCATCCCGTCGAGCATAAACAAACAAACACAAACATTTATATGTACACTTGCACCCACTCACCATACAGACACACCTTCATTATAAATGTTAGGCAACACCTCAGCAGAATCATTACGTTTTTATACAGAAGAAGAGAAAAGATCTAGCAAAGAACAACATCAAAGGAATAAGTTGAAAGTTGTAACATAATTCGATAAGTGTATTATTACGTTTTAAAAGATATCTATCTGTTCACCGCTGTAAATAGTCTTACGATGTTTTGTTTGAACTGCTGTAACCGAGTGATTTGGAATATCCCCTTTTTCTGTTTTCAATGCAGTCCCCCCGTAGCCCGTGTGTATGTTTTTCCTACCTTTTAAGTTCCACGCACAAGAAAGTCATTTAGTTTAGCGACAACCAACAACAAAGATGCTCATGCTTTAATGCTTAATTTATGAAATCTGCACGTAAATAGCTTTGAACTGAGAAACGAATTAATGTTATATGGCAAAACCAGTTGAATACCCAAAACCAACCACTAAAACCATTTGAAATCAAACTCTGTTCGCTGTTTCTATAGTATTTTGTAAAAGTATTTTAATGCATATTGTTTCGCAGCTAATTCTGATTACTTTAGGCACAATTTATCTAGCAAATTGTAATATTTTTTAAAATAAAAACTTGTAAAGTTACGACGAAGTTTTTTTAGTTTTTAATCCTAAGAATTGTATGTCGGCTTTAAATTTGGCTGTCACAATGGATTTTTATTTATTCCACTTATAGATAATCAACCTTTTTTAACAATTTAATCTTACAATTTTAAAACTATAATTTATTTGCGAAATTGTGAAAACTGCCAAACACTCGATTATTTAAAATTACGATCTTTATAGTTAAGTTCAAAACAAAAATTGTTTAAGACACAGAAAGTTAAAGATAAATATAAAAGTTATAAACCAACAAAAACAGCTTATTTAATTATTCTCCTATTTTTTAGAAATTTAAAAGTAGAGCGCTTTTGCATGAGAGGGCGAATCACCCTGTGGGCCTGTTTTGTTCCAGTTTTTTGGCGTATAAGTTGAACTGATTTGAATAAGGCAAATGGGGATGCATAGGAAATTTGTTGTTTATTCCAAAGTAGAACAAATTTTGATTATTCGTCGTCAAATTGGGTAATTTTACCTGAAAATGTCCGCCGACATCGATGTTTTTAATGTTAAAAAAAAAACAAAAAAACATCGATGCTCTGAAAAAAAATGATTTATTTTAATTTTAATAAATTAATAATTGAGTAGAATAAAAAAGACCAAATAAATTAAAAACACATTTTTCCTTAAAATTGTGATGTGATGTGATCGATGTTTTCATCGATGTTTCTCCACCTCTGGCAACGCTCGCCTAACCTGTCACTATTGTGAACTAGCAATTTCGGTGCAATTTAGTAGCATAAATTCGTCGCAACTGCCTGGAAAATGTTCTCGAGAGCCGCTCTTCTAACAGGTAAAACCTTAAACCGTGCAAAAAGATGGCCAGCTAATCCGTAGGCCCAGAACTGACCAGGGGCAAGTGAAAATCCACCCGCAAATGACCGTGAAAAATGTTACGGCATTGCAAATTCGTCGGACATCGTGGTTTATGTAATCACCCAACTTCAGTGTATACGTAAAAAAAACATAATTTTCGCAAATCAATAAGAGTGTTAGAGGTAAAACTAATTGGAATGTGCATTTGCAGCCCAGCGCCCCTTGACCGTGGCCGCCACCCGGTCGGCCGCCGCTGCCGCCGCTCCCGGCGGTGCCATCGAGCGCCGCCAGCGCCCCGAGCATCCCGGCAAGGTCCGTCTGGGATTCCTGCCCGAGGAGTGGTTCCAGTTCTTCTACAACAAGACTGGTGTCACCGGCCCCTACACCTTCGGCGTGGGCCTGATCACCTATCTGTGCTCCAAGGAGATCTACGTCATGGAGCATGAGTACTACAGCGGCCTGTCCCTCGGCATCATGGCCGTCATCGCCGTCAAGAAGCTCGGCCCAGTCATCGCCAAGTGGGCTGATGGCGAGATCGATGTGAGTACGACCTACGAAGTCCACAGAGAGAATCACCCATAAGAAGATGATTAGGAATCAAGACAGGGGTGATATCTCTGGAAAATATTTAGTTAACACATTTCAACTTTTAAGTGAAAGCTTGTTAAAAGAGTTCTTTAAAGAAAGAGAGCCTAATAAAATTTTTTTTTTTAATTTATAAAAGACATATTAAGGTTTCTTAAAATGCTAAAACTCTTGTTAGAAGATAAAAAAATCAACAGCTTAAGAATAACCACAATCGGAGGCGACACAGATAGCTCTAGCAAGAAGGTTTATTAGAGTTTCTCTTAAATATGAAAATAGATATCACTCCCAACATCTTTTAAATTTCATGTACAATTTTTTGCATTACCAATTCATTGGAATAACTAATTTTATTTTATCTACTGGGAACTTTTGGGAAAAAAATTTGTTGTTTAACAATACAAGCACTTTTTAACACCCCCTTAATCTCCATCAGAAACCAACTCTAATTACTTCCAATTTCCATCACAGAAAATCGAATCCGAGTGGAAGGAGGGCCGCGAGGCTGAGCTGAAGGTCCTCTCCGACGCCATTGAGGCCGAGAAGAAGGAGCAGTGGCGCGCCGACGGTGCCCTGCTGCTGATGGAGGCCAAGAAGGAGAACATTGCCTTGCAGCTGGAGGCCGCATTCCGTGAGCGTGCCATGAATGTCTACTCGGAGGTGAAGCGCCGCCTCGACTACCAGGTGGAGTGCCGCCATGTCGAGCGTCGTCTTAGCCAGAAGCACATGGTCAACTGGATCACCAGCAACGTGCTGTCCAGCATCTCGCCCCAGCAGGAGAAGGAGACCCTCAACAAGTGCATCGCCGATCTGAGCGCTCTGGCCCTGCGCGTCAAGTCTGCCTAAACGATTCGAGTTTTAGTTGTTTAATTGTAAATTAAAACCCATTCGAGACGCTGGAACCATGAATATGCCCGCAAGATGATAAATCGATCCAATATATCTTCAAAATGTCCGTGTCTGAAAAGATCTTTTTTGTGCAATTTTGCGTTATATTTAAAATGTTGTGTTTAAACTTAAGACTGCTTTTTGTGGATCACTTTAGTGTGAATAAGGGTTTTTGGTGTAGCATATCGTAAGGTTAGAAAGGAATTGATAGGAAAGTCGGCAACTTTAAGGGATTTTAAAATGTGGCACCTTTTTTTTATTTAGGAAATAGTTTAGTTACAAATTAATTATGTTACAAATCAGTCTTGTGCTGCACTTTCATCGTCCTCGAAGGCATCCGCCTCCACCTGCTCCCCCTGGAAATCGCCGAGAATTCCGAGGCGACGTACAGCTTGGAGATTTTGGATACAGTAATCCACATTGGTCACTATGCACAGGGGTCGTTCACCCTTATAGTAACCTGTATTGTCGCGCAGATAGACAACATCCCTGGTGGCCAACCAATGTTGCAGCTTTACGAAGCAAGGACACTGCCAAGGATTACCTTCGATGGCCACGCGTTTCAGGTTCGGAAAGCTGACATTAACCTTGGATAGAAAGGTGAGGCGATTGTTATCCACCAGGATCTCCTGCACGCTACTAAGGCTTTCCAGCACATCCAGATTGATCTCCTCCAGCAGATTGTGACCCAAATGCAACTTCTGAAGGCGTCGCATTGGCGCAAACATCCGCACATCCAAGGACTTTATTTCGTTGTGACCCAGCTTTAGGTATTCCAAAAATGGTAGCGACGAGAAGGCCAAAGGATGCAGCTGCTTTATATGATTGCCATTCAAATTGAGCCTACGCATGCGTGGCAAAGTGTTGCTTCCGAAGATCTGCTCTTCCAGGAACTCTAGGTTATTGTAGGACAGATCTAAAGTGTCCAAGTTCAGCAGGGCAGCAAAGGTGCTCGACCTTATTTCTAGGATTGCATTATACTGCAGGTACAGCTTTCGTAGCGATCCCAATCCCACAAAGTGACCAGGACTAAGGCTGGCTATGCTATTCCTGGACACATCAAGCATTTGTAGTCTGGCCAGTATCCGGAATTGGTTGTCAAACAGCAGACGGATGCGATTCCCGGACAGATCCAGTTGCTGCAGGTGCAGCACAAAGTTCTGGACCGCTCCAAAGACATTGGGACGCAGTGCATCAAGTGCGTTTCGTGAGAGGTTAAGTATTCGCAGCTGGGAGAGTGGCTGAAAGGTTTCCTGGCCAATGGAATTCAATCTGTTCTCGCTGAGCTGCAGATCTATCAGACCGTGGAGTCCGCGAAAGGCGTTCACATCCAACTGAAAGATAATTTTCTTTTAAGTGAGAGATAACTTAGTGTTGGTTGTTTAGAGCAACCATGTGTATTTCGTTTTTAAAAGTTTTAAATTTTTAATTTCTATTATAAAATCTCTCGCTATATTTTGATTTTATAGTTCCATTTTATTTCCCTCAGATTAAATATCATTACAAATTGTTTACAGAATGATTTTTCAAGTGTGAGATAAGATGTTTGCAAATATTTTGATCAGCTTTAAAATTAGAAACCATTTTCTCATTCTCTCTCATGTTTAGCTTTTCAATTCTAAATTCTAGCTTCAGTACATAAACAAGGAATATTCAAATGTCATTTTACAACCCGGTAAAAGGTATAGATCACCATGACCAATTTAACATCGGAAATGTAAACCTCACTAAGCACACAGTAACTATTAAAGTTCGATGCGGTTAACTGAAATCAAAATAAAGCTGAGCTGATCAATAGATTCCGGCTGATCCCACACAAAGCGAACATAATAATGTTGAATTCAGTACCAATATTGTAAATTAATTTTGTTTGGGAACTTTTTCCATATATCAACGTACCTGTGCCAATTGGTTGTTATTTAAAATCAACTCCTGTAACTGAGGACAGACCCCAAAAGTGGCATTTACCAAGCGATTGTGGCCCAGTTCCAGGCGATTGAGCAGCGGCATGTGGGGCAGATCGCATTGCCTCAGGGCATTGTGCGAAAAGTTGGCATAAATCAACTTCCTCAGATTGCCAAAAAAGTCCCGGTCCAGAAGCTCCATTTGATTGTGACTAAAATCGAGCCGCTGAAGCGCTGACTCAACCGCAAAGTGGTTACCCTTTATGTCAACCAGACCACAGCCACTGAGGTTCAGGTAACGCAGATTGGGCAGAATGGAAAAGCCGCTAGTATGAACGTTTATCGGGGCTGCTGCTGTTAAATCTAGTTCGACTAAGTTGGCCAAATGATCTGCATTCTCGCCTGAAAATATTTACATTCCAAAATCGTACGGTTTTAGAAATTATGTAAAAAAAATGTTTTTTTTTTGGGTTAGGGTTTTGAACTCTATTTATATTTAATCTTCCCGTCAGTGGTGGATCCAGGACTTGCATTGCTGGTACTTCAAATTTTTTGTTGCATACTTTTTGGATACCCAAGTAATCCTCTCCCGTTTACCAGACCTTACCTGAGCCCACCTCCAATTCCGTTTGGACATTCCGTATGGAGAGCGTGTGCCAGTTTTCTGCTCCCAAATCCACCAGATCCTGCAGGGAAGCGATCTCGTTGCACTGGTAATTCCGCCAGCCAATGGGCTCGCAGAGATCGGCTCCGTTCGATAGGGGAATTCCCCCGTGGAAGAGCCACAGAAAAAGCGGCAGAACCCAATTGGCAGTCAGCAACATTCCTGCTCCAGAGTTCGGCCTCAACTGAGGATCCGCGAACAACAGTAGAATGCGAATGAAAATGCAAATCCAGTTTGTACCGAGGGGGGAGATCGGGGGACTTATAGAATGCCCAACCGGTTTGAGGCGTCATCATTGGGATCTTGACCAGGGGCCGGCCACTCAACAGCTGTGAAATGTCTCCAAATCAAACACACACTTGTTTATCTTTCTCTATTGATAGGTACTTTCTATAACTCTTTAATAGTGGTTTACATACAGTATACGTTATATAATATCGGTTAATTACTTGACGCGCGATTATTGTGCTCTTGGAGAAAAAATATTATGTTTTGCTTCTATAGATACCTCATTCAGCAAGAGTGGTTTAAACGTTTATCATAGCCCATATTATACAAATTTCAGGAAAATATTAAACCGAGAAAAACTCACTAACTTAGACTAAAGCTTAGGAAAAGAAACACGAGTAACAATCAAAAATTATCTAGAATCTATTTTAGATTATACATATTTAAAGAGTATAAACCATTGAATGCACATTTTTTCGTTTTGTGCTTATGGATATATTACTTGGAGGCTCTTAAAAATGCTCAGATTGGCGGATATTGAATATCTGGCTAACAAATTGTTATTTGGAAGCCAAAACTAAGCCAGAAAAATACTATTAAATTTAGTTTAACATTATATTGAAGCAATGGATATACATACATATATGGAGATATTTAAAGTTCATTCCTTACAAGCAAATATTTTACTAAACTGCTGTTCAAGAGCTCTTGGCTAAGATGCAAATATATATATCGCTTAAGTTAATTAAGATCTTGTACTAGGTCTATTTTCACAATAATGGATTCTGTGTTTAGAGCGTTTTTCCCAGAAGACTTGCGACGGCAAATTAGATGGTTTTGATAACTGAAAACTGGTATCTAAATCAGACTATAGTTACGGTTGGGTTTGTCATCTTGTTGCTGTTGTACAACGGCTGATAATGCGCACTCGATCCGTTCTTAACACTCTGACAGCCATTGGGATAGCGCATTTTGACCACGTTTGGATTTTGGGCTAGCGAAGATGTCGATGACGAGGAGGACGATGACGAGGATAGCGATCCGGTTGATGATTTATTTTGCAGAGGCAGTGCCTCACCGATTAGCGTTATCCTTACGGGCTTGTAGGCGTTGCCATTGGGCAAGGTCGGAGTGGTTTCCCATCCGATGGACGAGCGTCTGGGGGTGTCGGGAAAGGCAGCCGCCAGCTGCTGATTATAGTTGGTCAGCGTGGTCGAAATAATGGTGTGCCGGCGGGTCTGGTTGAGAGCTGGACAGGATTTCTCCTGCTGCTGTTTCTCGTTGTGGCTGCTCTGGTGGTGGCGGATTATCGTGGTGGCTGCCAGCGTGGAGTCGTGCACGTGGAGCGTCGGAAAGTGCGTGGTATAACTGGTATATTCGGGCTTACTTCTGCGAACAGAGAAATAAAGATTAGTGGGATGTTTTGGGGAAGTATATTCTTTTCTATAAGGGAACCATTAGCTTTGTCCATGCCATATAAGATTACAGTTTTCTAGAGAAGATGGGAAAGGATTTCATTTTCAAGTTTAGCTTGAATTAAATAAATATTTTTGTTAAAAAATGTATTATATAATTTTTAAATGTCAAAATGTGGAATATTTATTTTGTAATTTAATTACCTTTTTGGATAATTCATTTGGGGACTTTGAAGCGTTCTTAATTAAATTGTAAATAGGATTCAAACGGCATAAATATTAAAAAAAAAATCCCCAAGTATGAATGGGGATTTATTCCCCGGAATAAATTTTTTTGTCACCCAATAAGAATGTTTTATGATTCATGACTCATCTGAATCATCAAGGTTTTTACTTTACTTTCGACCCATCCCATCTTCTCGACGTGTTCTGGGTTATTTTGTAGTTTGCATTACCTTGGGACTCTATTTAATTGCCGCATGCAATTAAAACGTTTCACAAACAGTGTTAAATTTTCAGTGACAAATTAGTAACGTTCTTAGAGCTAAAGTTCGTAACTTGGATATCTTAGATATCTATTTTTAAAGCTTATGCACATATCATTTAGGTATATGGTTATAGGTTGGTAAATGCTTTCGGGAACTATGTTTCTCAAGTGCAAGAGTTACAATTATCCATACAGTTATAGCTTAGGTGTAGTATACATATAAGATTGATGGCACAGAGCACAATGATGGCTAGGATGAAATCACAAAATAGTACCTGTTGCTCCCCAAATTGTAGTCTAAATAGCGGATTGTTAAAGATACGAGAGGTGTGTGTGTGTTCGTGTTTATTCCAAGGGAGCATTTTTAGAGGCGGGTGTGGAAGAAAGAAATTTAGATGGGTTAATCGGGGCGAGATCTGGTCTGGTCTATTGTTAGACGATTCAAAAAATGCAAATTCCACCTCCTGTTGCTGCTGCTGCCGAAGAGCTGAGGTTGCAGATTTCAGCTTTCAGCTCTAGCTACTGCAGAATCGGCCCTAATTAGACTGCTCCAATTGCAATTTGCTGCCATTAACGTCAAGAGCGGGCAAAAAGTGGCCAACTGATTTGCATGCCAGCGGAGCGTGAAGCCAGCTGAAACCGATTCCAGCAGCAACTGCCACCAGCAACTTGCAACTTGCAACACCAACTGGCCAACAGCAACTACACACAAAAAATCAAATTATATTGATACATACAAAGAAAATGTGACAAAAAAAATCATAGAAAAATCTATTCGAATTAATATAAGGTTACTTATTAAATTTGAGATAAAATTAAAAATTTTGTAGAATTTTTTAAACAGTTCTTGTACAGTTTTTTGGTTAAAATATAATAATTTTCGTTTTAAAGCCCTATTAATATTCCAAAAAAAATCTCAACTAAACTAAGAGGCCAAACCAAATTAGTAATAACAATTTTTCCCAGTGTATAAACATTAACAAGCAGCAACAGGCGGCATCGTTTTGTATTAGTTTTGTTAGTTTGCGGCCGCGCAGCTGCGGTTGATGAAAAGCCCCCAAAATTACAAGTATTACACAAAATTACCGAAACACAAAACAAAAATGCAGAAACAAATACACGTAAATAATGCAGTATAGTAGTAAAGTAAGTATATGGCCGAAATTGAAACAAACATGAAAGTTTGCCTACCTGGACAAACCCTCCGCACCAATGGCAAGTGGTCGTGTCTGTGAAAGTGGAATCGGAATTGAAATAGTCGATAGCTTTCGGTTAGTCAATGTTGTGCAAACACATATGATCGGCAAGAGATATATATGTACATATGGCCCGGAGGCCGAACGTACCCGCTCCGTTTGGGTGGCCATGCTGATGAGCTCCTTGCCCGGATCCCCGCCGGTTCCATTCGAAGCCTTCTGCCTCTTCTCGGCCTCCAATTGCTCGATGAGATCACGCTGCAGGCGGATGGTCCGATCACGATCGTCCACTTGACCCTGGATGAGGAGGGGATGGGATAAGGGGATCGGGAGGTGAGACCAGAGATCAGTAAATGTCAGCTCACTCTTGTGGAGCGAGCCATGAAAGGTCACTAGTGGTTATATCTAAGCCAGAGAGTGTGAAAATCATATCTATATAGGTAAAACGCTATCTTGGCTTAGTTTTTGCTTTTTAAGACAGTCATGCTTTGATTACTTTATATATGTAAGTGCTTCGTTTTTTGATTTACGAAATTAAGAAGCCAATTCGGTTTTCCTCAATCAAAGCATATTTTTTACACAACAGCTAAAGATGAATATAACTCTTCAAACTATGTTTTTTGTAGGTGTAGATCAACTGGTTTGTAAAAAATCTTTGTAATCAAATGAGCAGAAAAATTCCACATAATTTTCAAAAGAAAAATGTAATAATAGGTTTTATTTTAGAGTCAAAGATTTCTTTCTGCCCTTTTGATTCATTGTAAACTTTCTTTATCGGATTATAGGGTTGTTGTATGATCTGTGTTCTATGGCAAGTCAAAGTGCAAAATGAACTTTTGATATATTACATATCAACACATGTATTTATATAAAATGTATGTATGTGTTGTTTTCAAAGATAGATTTACAATAAGCATATGTATAGTATTCTTCATGATTGGATATGTTACATGCTACATAGAGTAAGCTTCCATGTATCTAAGAAACATTAAAGAACAACAGCGAGAGTAAGAATGCGATAGAAAAGTCTTGTCCTGCTCCGAATCGTTCGGTTTGTGAGACCCAGTTTTAGTGTTCTCCCGGCTTACGAGCAAACGAAATGCAAAAAACGTGCAAATACCTGAAGGTAAACCACCTGTCTACGTAGATCCGATAGCTCCTGGAGCGGGTCCTCCGTCGTGGACGATGTGAGACTGGCCAGATCGATGTCATTCAGCTGCTTGCTGTCCAATCCGCAGGCGGCGAACAGCTGGACGTTGTCGTTCTCGAAAGGATTGAGCGTTTCCGTCTGCGGATGGGTAATAAAAACCAGTAGGTTACTTTCCATTCATCGCTACTCCTACAGAAAATGCCCAGGGACACAAATAAATTAGGTTCGAACGAAAGACGGCGACGTACCCGCTTTAAATCAAAATCTGGCTCCTAGGAGTTGTGCAAGTGAATGGTGAGTGTGAGTGATGGGTGTGCCATGGAAATGTAAGGAAAGAAAAGCGCAGTTGAAAGGAAAAATTATGATTGTACTTAAAATAGTAATTTCGGCTTGAATAAACAAACTTTTTTTTTTTTTAATTTTAAGTCGAAATATTAATTTACAGAATACATATAAAAAAAGATAAAAACATTTTTGGACATAAAACCGACTGAAAACGGATATAAAATATTAAATCAAAAATATCGTTAATCTATGTTAATAAATAATACCTTAAAGGGATTTAAAATGTATTATTTTCAATTCAGATTTAGAAAAATTACTAATTATTTGAGGGTATAACTTGAAGTACTAATTAAATTTCATTAGAAATAAGAATTTTACACGTTTTAGAAATATTTTATATATATTACCTCCTGGAGTATTCGCCGCAGTCGCAGCAGCTGCTTCTTGAACTGCAGCACATCCTGGATCATGGCATTGCGGAAGGACTTGTCATACAACATCAGATCGTCCGACGAGCTGTGCAGCTCGCCCCCGCACCTGTGGCCGCTTGCTCCGGACGAACTTGCTCCTCCTCCTCCTCCTCCAGCTCCGCCGCCCAATCCCAATCCCAGGTGCTGCTGCTGCAGGTGACGCTGGCGGGGCAAACTGGCCGTGGAGCCGGACGAAGTCCTTGAGTTGGCCGTGCTTCTCTTCCGGGCAGCAGCGGCCGCCGAAGCTCCGCCGCTGTGGGTGGACCTCAAGCTATTATCCGAATCGTTGCCGGTGAGCTGTTGGTCCTGGAGACGCGAGCGGTTCAGCAATCTGGTGGCACGGGCGGGCAACTGGGCGCTGAAAGGAAAAACATTGATTTTTTTTTTTAATTAAATTAAGGTTCATCGCAAAACTAAGAAAAATTCATTCATAATTGGATAGAAATATCCAAGAGTGCCTGTGATATGTTTCGTTGGCCTGCGGCGCACTGCTGGCCATAAAGGTCGCATAGTGGTAGTGGATATGCCGCTGTTTGATGGTCATCGGTGAGCTGGTTCGCTGCTGGCTCCCCAGGAATCTGTTCTCCGACGTCTTCAAGTCGGTCCGGACTCTTCGCACTCCGCTGGGCGAGGATTTGCTGGCCGATTTGCTCGCCTCCGACATCGTCCAAGCTGACAAATCGAATTTCTTTGGGTCGCTGCTTGGTCCCTAAAGCTCCATGTTGTTGCTCTGCGGCAATGACACAATCGCGTCATGCGCAGACCACCAACAGCTGTGTGGAGACTTTGTAGAAAAATGTTGTGCGACCCCAAGTGCACTTAACCAATTTGTGTTGTGGTTTAACAAAAAATCTGTGTTTAATTATTTTTAAAACTTTTTTTCAAAGATGAAAATATGGGTTTTTAAGTTTTCTAATTTCAAAGTTTTATATTGAAAAATTCTTTTTAAAAGAAAAAATTATTTAAAATATCGATTTTGATCTAGTTTATTCTACTTAATCACGCCATCCTAAAAATGTATAACAATTAGAATATAACTAAAAAATTAATATTTTAAAAAATGTATATTTTAAAAAATTTATATTTGAAAAAATGAATATTTTAAAAAAATTATATTTGAAAGACTTATTTTCCCCTTTTTAAGATTTGTATTTTAGCTGTGAACTTATTTGAAAACCTGTTTTCACGAAATTTATAATACCAATATTCTAATTCTTATTTAATTTTCTTATTCTTAATATGATCTTCCTAACTAATTTCAATTTGAATAATTAAATATGCCAAGTGTAACCTCAGCGTAGGGGTGAGTTTTGCAATTATTTAGCCAGTTTCAATTAACGCGGTCGCAATGAAAGTGAAATGCCATTGATTAGGGCTGGCCAAAGGAGCTCCGACCGGCAGTTGTCAATGGGCAATTAAGATGGGCGGTGGGGTCAGGTGGCGGGACAGGTAACCTGCACGACATGAATGCTGGAAATAAATCCACAGACGCGGCTGCCTTTCAGCTGGATGGTGAAAGTCAACTGTTGCGTGTTGCAGTCACCCAAATGTAAGGGGGGGATTGTATAAAGGAGGAGGAGGGCTCTTACACATGCGCGGTGTTCGGTGTTCAAAATTGTACGCCATAATTTAAACAAACTGTTGAAAAACGTATTAAAAGCAAACAAAAGAAAAAATCATTCAAAAGTAGTTAGCTCATTCGATTATTCACGGTTGTAACCAAAGGTTAATGCCTAATGGAGTTTGGATCCACTATAATACCCGCAATTATGGAGATATTTCGGTTAGTGGATCCATTACGACAAAGAAAATTAATTCGAGCATCTCACGGAGTTTCTGAGACTTTCCTACGGCAAGCTTAATTATCCGAGTTCAGATGGTTAAGTTCCAAGAGTAATTGGCCCCAGGGAAACTGGCACAGCGGCAATTTGAATATTTGAATCCGCAAACTTTGTTTATGGCCGCATTAAGATGATCGCGAATTGCACGAAATGGACTGTGAACAATTTTCAGCTCATCTGGAGCGGCGATGAAAGTACGAAAATATCTTTCATTGTTCCGGCGTCCCCTTCTATTTTCACCGTTAGCTGGGCTTGTCTATAAAAGGTTCTCAGCACTCTTTCATTTTAATTAATAATAAATTCCCTGCTGAGATTGTTTTGATTGCAACCGGTAGGAATGATCGGTCAGGCTGATAAAATTTGATTTATCTGCAAAGTAATTTAGGTAATTTTGCTTATGTTCCTATTTGGATGGTAACTTGAGATAATAATTGAAATTTAATATTTAAGTATATTTTTGGATTCCTATTAATTGAACATAATTTTTTTCTTATAATTAATTAAACCTATCCTTATAAACAGATTTGGGTAATTGGTAAAAACAACCAAACCGAAGCCAAAAGTTCAAATGGATTCACTCGAGTGTTTCCAAACAAAAAGCAATTAAATTGTACATTATGTCCAAACCATAAAACACAAAATACACTTTCCCAAATCCCATACACACAACCACTGAGCTAGCAAAATTCCACATGTTTGTGAGTTTCGCACGCCAACTTTATGCGGTTTTTGTACTATGAATATGAATGCAGAAATCGGGCCCGGTCCCGAAGAGATCCACCGAAATCAAAACAATACGAGTACTTTGCACAACTCAATTCAGCGAAACTCAGCAGGCGGCAGTGCCGGATATTTCGTACTCCAAACCGAAAACAAACCGATTGTCAGACGACAAAATGCCTGTCATTGCAACAAGTGCAGCAAATGGATGTATATGAATGTGTATATAAGGCGATATCAGTAGCGGAGTAGAAAAGGGGGAAATCTAACAATTTTTATAGCATATTATATTTCTGTGATATTTCATGTATCAATGTATCGTGGTTGATTTAAAGTTTCACGAAGAATCTTTGGAAACTCGGTCTACAGGAAAATTTAATACTTTTATGGGGATTTTATGTGATTTTATAAATTTAAAACTCTATATCAATATCATTAAATTTTTTTGATTATCGCTTTTCTTTCTGTATATCTTAATAATATCTTAATAATTAGGCATAGACCACATTTAACCTTTTTATCCCAGAAACTAAATAAGTTTTTTATCTTATAATCTCTTTTACCCTGTTAAATACAAGTAAATGTCAATGAAACCTAAAGATTTACATGGAAATTTGGAAATAAGATCTAGATAAGACGGTAAAAGTATTTCGTATACAAGTTTATTATGTTACGTGATGAACGTTCAAGCACATAATTTTCATTTCTGATGATAAGGTTTTCTACAAAGCAGAGAGCTCAGAGCCCCCACAGTTAGCCCCATGGCTACGCACCTGCTTTCCAGCTACCTTTCTACACATTTAGTACAAATGTGCCTCATTTGTGACTCCACACGCGCCACTGCCAACGGCAACTGTCGCTAACTTGGCTCACTTGGTTAGCTGCAACTGCTATAGCAGTCAACATCCAACAATGACAAGTAATCACAATCATATTGCGATCCATGGAGTAGAGGCGTTGGCATGCACTACTCGAACTTCACCTCCCAACGGTACTTATCAATTTGTGCGGCAAAGCGTCATTTGTCATAGAGTCGCAGACCTTTTGGGGCTGCACATATGTATATGGATATGGTGGTAGTACCTATCCATCTGTACATATAGGAAGGGGAAGTGGAAATGGAAAGGCAGCTTCATTAGAGGCACCGGGAAGGGGGCGCGAGCTGCAAGCCACGCAAGTAATGGTAATGGCCATAAAAAATAAAGAAATAAGCAACATTCTCACACGGCCGCCTCTGATGAGAATCCGGTGTGTATCTCGCAGGCCCAGAGTTCTCAGTTCTCCACGCTGAGAAAAACTAGAATTAAGAGATCAAAATTTCAGCCTAAATATAATAAACCTAATGTTTAAACAGTTTCTGATGTTAAAAGCAAATATTTTTAATCTTAAGGCGCAAGATTTTTAATAATTTGAACACATATATCATTTGAAAACTTTTTTAAAAAGTTTTATAAAAATAAAATAATATTTACACACTCTTTTTGCTATTCTTTATCAAATATCTGATACCAAAATCAATTTAGAATTTGATCCCTTCTTTTTTTTTAAATATGTGTCTTTTGACTATATATTTTTTAAAGTGTGCGAGCCGAGGATGATGATCAACGATGGTTAAGATGGGGATATGCCCAGAGACAGTGTTTGGGGCTGGGGAATTCGGAGTTGGGGAGCACTTTTGAGGCAGACAGGTAGATAGGATGGAAGGTAGCAGCAGAGGCAGCAGTTATCTGTATCTGTATTTGCACTCGATGGTATGTTGGTAGTTTGTGTGGCAAACATTCTGTTGAATTATGCATGGCGATGGAGATGGGAACCCGTACTCGTACTCGTATCCGTAACCAAAACCTGAACGCGTCGCAAATGCAACTGAACTTGAAGTGGCTGAAAAGCCATAAAAGGGGGGCACCTCGACCCCCGATGGCCCCCCTGCCCCCCTAGTCGTCTGCCCCTTTCTTTATGTGCCTGATATCTGTAATTGTTACGTTTATGGCATCAAATTCCAAAAGATTTTCCAAACGTTGCCTGCATTTGCATGTGACACACTTTCCGTCCATTGTGATGGGCCTACCCCGTCTTTCTTTCTTTTTGTTTTTTTATTTGTTGCTGTTGTTTTTGCCCCCCGGTTACATATCGAATTACGCAAAGCTAAGAGCGGAAATCATCACCCACTTTGGCTACCACTTGGCTAAGGTTTCTGGGCTTTCGGTAGCTTCTGCCTGCCTTTGTTAGCCCTGCCAGATTGTGCCGACAATTCGTTTCGTAAATACTACTAGAGTACTACAGTTCTCAACTACAGTGGGAGTTCAATAATCTCTATAGAGATTTATAAAGATTATCATTCCATATAAATAATTGAAATATTTATATTCATTTTTTATAAAAATCTATGATTTTTTTTGTGATATATTGAAGAAACTTATGATCCATTTCCAAACAAGAGATGATTTTTAAAGATTTTTTCTAACATCGATCTAAAAAGTTGGGTTTTTTTTCAAAAATAAAAGCTAGCTAAAGGCTTTACTGTATGAGTTAAGGAGACAAAAATAAAATAATCACATTAAATGCTAGTTAATTTTGTTCAACAGTTATAGTTTCTGAATATTCCAGTTATAGAAGTTCCACCGTACTTCTTCTACTCACTTGAATCTGCGGGTCTAGGCCGAATGTGAAATGTATCCCAGGCAAAACGCTCGTTTCATTGACACTTGTGCCCGCGGCTTTTGTCTTTTGTTATGAACGCTGGTCGTTCGATGGCGTCGGAGTTGGACCGCCTATATGTGGCTGTATCTGTATCTGAATCTGAAGCTTTGGATGGGTAGGCAGTATCTGTATCTGTGGCATGGAAGAGGCACCAGTGCGTATCACTGGAGGCGACGACTGCCTGCGGTCACTGGCTCTTGCTTTTGGTTATTTTGGTGTTTTTGTTGGGTTATTTTTTTGCCTCGGTTATTAACAACGCAATTTTTTTGGACTACGCAATAACTCCCACGCGCTTTTCAAACAACGACTCTTGCACAATATACCAATCTACAATTGCCTTTATTGGCAGCGCTTGTAAAACCGATATTGCTGATGGAATGATATTGGATTACGAGTATAATTTATTATTTCGCACGGCTAACCGCACACAGCACTCATAAACCGAACCGCACGCTTTGAGATCTTGTTTAATACTGGAGCCGAAATCGAAGTTGGAGCCACCGCTTAAATGGTGATGGAGTGGTATGATATGGTAATGGAACAGTACAGTGGGTTTGTTTGGAGGGTTTTAATGATAAAATGGGAAGAGCTTAAGAATAATATAAGATAATATTATAGCCCCTTATGACTAAAAATAAAAATAATATAATAAATTCCAATCGATATAGTTTTAATTTTACTGTTGCAGATTTATCTATATTTAATCTGTTTAGAAGTTAGATTATTCCTAAGAACATGAAATAAACTTAATCAATTAATGAATTAATAATAATATTTTATTTAGTGAACATACTAATTATAAGAAAAATATTAAAACAGAAACCAAAAAAAGAGAACCTTTTGACTACTAAATTTTAATATTCCCATAATCATTTGTAAATTCTATAGAAAGCCCATTGTAATTGGTTGCTGTTGTTACCAATGTTTCGCTTTTCCAACGTTCCCGCCAGCAACAGCAACATCAGCAACAGCAGCAGCAGCAGCAACACCGCTTACACGAGCAACATGAACGGCAAGCGGTGGTAAGAATGTTGCTGGTGGGTCGAAAGAGATGGTCGTGTGGGTCTGGGCCGTTTTTGTGTGTGGCACAGCCGTTAGACGATGCTGCCTGGGATGAAAGAATGGAAGAAAGCCAGATCTCTTGGTGGTGGGGCAGACAAGAGCAATAGCCATAATATTTATGCACCCGGAATGCCGAGATGGGGATCACAATGCGGCTTTTGTTGCATCCGCGTGAGCGGGTTAACTGAGAGGCAATAATAACTCGGATTGAGTGGGCTTATTCAGCACTTTCTGAGGAAGCGGTTGGAAGGGGGACCTGGCCAGTATTATAACTTTATGACTCATACTCATTCACTGGCCAAGCGGGTAAGCCAGTCAGTCTCAAGGTTAATCCACAAGTGCGGTTTTGCATGTGACTGGTGGGCTTTTGAAGTATCTGCAGCTGGCTGCTGGCATATTGGCCTTCTAATGTTGCCTGCAGTTCAAAAAAAAGAAAAGAAAAAAGACGAAAAGGAAAGCCAATGTCCCGACGCAGGCGCATCTAATGGATCCATCGAGTGACAGGTTAAACCGCAACAACACATTTAGCCATGGCCAGCGGCATTTTGCAGTTATTTTGGCTGTTGGCTGCGAAACAGGTTCACATATATTCACCAGTCTTTATGTAGAGGCAGACAATTGATTTTTCCTAGCAATAAAGTTTTTCCCAACTTTTGGCTAGAGCCAGAAACGACTCCATCGATGTTGATGTCGTGCCGTTGCCGGTTGTTGTTGCTGTTGCTGTTGCTAGTGTTGCTGTTGCTAGTGTTGCCCATGCTGTTGCCGTTGTGACTGTTGCTAGTTCGTTGCCATGACAAAAGAATGCGGCACTCGCCATCAAGTCTCCGGCCAAAGTCAAAATGTTATCTTAACTACGACCACGATTTGGCCAAAAAGCCAAGACCCAGTCTGGAGCTCCCATAGATAGAGACGGGATTGCTACACAGAGAATAAAAACTTACATATAATATTGCATGGAATTCAGGATGATACAAAAGGGCAGATGATTTTTTAACTATTAACAGTTGGATACAAAATATTTGAGAAAAGTGGAACACAGGAACGAATAGAATATTGCGAAATAGCCTGAAGTTAAATATATTCTTTTACTTGATATACTCGTTACTCGTAGAGTAAAAGGGTATATTGTTTTAAGTTAAAATTATTCTTAGTTGACTTTATTCTTCCCATTATTAAAGATATTTAAGGTTTACAAAAAAATTACTTGGGTTAAGCATTCTAAAAAACCATATTAAACTCTTAAATTATCATGATTTTTACAAGAATATAGATAGTTCCAATAAAAATGTAAACTGTTCTATAACTTTTATTAGAATGCTAGGAAATAATGATGTTTGGCTTAATGGAATGCCATATGGATGTAATATTTTGAATATTAATAATATTTTTTTCGGTGCAAAAGAAAAGAGAGGTGGTGGTGGGAGGCATAGACAATTGGAAATGCCAAGTGCCGTTGCCGTTGGTCGCGTCTTTGGCTTTGGCTTTGGCTTCGCCCAGAATGCACAAGGCCCACACAGAGTTGTTGTTGTTGTTGTTGTTGTCTGCAGCATTTTGGGCCATAAACATGCCCCAATGGCTCTCCCCTTCTCTTTCTGGTAGCCGGCGCTAAAACACGGCAATTGGGACCGACAACGGGAACTGCAATGGGAATGTCGGATGGATGGATGGATGGATGGAGACGCCAATGGGTTCGCCAATGGACTAAAAGTAACCTTTGGCAAACACAGACCAAACCTGTGAGTTCCAACCTGTCCCTGTGCTTTTTTCGGTGTCCTGTCCTGTCCCACTGATGTCTGTCTAATTTTGGGCTAATTTCAATTTCCATTTCCATTTACCCTTAAAATAAAAGTGGGCGGGGCGGCGGCGGTGAAGGGATTGGGGAAGGGCGTGCCAAAGCTGTGAGCTGGCCGAAGTAAATTGCATTTGATTAACCCCAGAGCGCCCTTTGGCAAACAAGAAAGCAAACAAACAAGCAAACACGAGAGATTTTGCTGGCTGTTTGTTTTGGTAGCTAAATCAATTGATGAATATTCCTGGATAAGCTTGGTAATTTAAATTAACACTAGAGTGCACAGGGGATTTTTATTGAAACCAACAGATTATTTACATAATTAATAGATTTTCTCCCAATATATTTTATGATTATACCATAGAAACGTTTTTAATCGTTTTTATTTTATTTAAGTTTTAATAATAAAAATAATTTTATTATTTTTTAAAATTTATTTGTAATGAGTTAAGTCATTACTTCCTCCTTACCAAATTTGAAAACATACCTTACTATTACTTTATGTATTTATTTTATTTTATTTTATTTTATTCTAGTTGCTTAGAAACTGCCTTTCTAGGGCTAACTTGAGTAATCTTCTACCGGCCGGCGGAAATTTGTCTAGCAGCCAAAGAGAGAGAAAGGCTGCGCTAAAAAGAGGGAGAGGCTGCTGATTGATTTGCGGCACCTCAAGTGGAATTGGGTTGCAGGGGAAAATGCACTTAATAATATTCCAACAGTCGCTGGCCGACTGCCAAGTGCAACTGCTAATAAAACCAAATCAAAGGCGATTCAAAGAGCCACCGCTACCGATGCCACATTTCTGACCCGATGCATCCAATTCAATTAGCTTTGGATGGGTGAGGGGAATCGAAATTATTCCGAAAGCCAGAGATCGCTTTTAGCAGATAAATTTTGAGGGCGTGAAACCATATTTCGAGTGGTTGAGATGCCGAGTTACGTGAGACCAGGCAGTTAGATAGCATGAACTTTTGACCTATTTAACCACCCCTATAATCAAACCCTATATAATCAATCTTACTACAATTGTCTAATTCACACATTCCACATGTTATTAAAATATCTTGAATATATTATCTTCCGAACCATTCAAGTAATATTTTAAATTTTTAAAATTCCATCTGTATTTTTATAAAAATTGTTTTAAGACTCACCTTATTCTCTCCCTTGGTCCTCCGCGCTGCCTCCTTCCTCGCAATAAGGTATTGAGCTCCTTCATCACATCGCTGCCCCGGCGTTCCAGCTCCGAAAGAAGTTCCGCCTCGGTCTCCGCCTGCATGGGATCGATATCCTGACCTCCACGGCCGATCCTGTGAAGATCCGAGCCACTGCGACTGCGTCCCGTGGCATTTGCCATGTGATCGATGGAGTCCACACTGCTGTTCATATCAAAATCCATCATGAGGTCATCGGAGCAGATGGACTCACAGGGCGACAGAGTGTCCAGGGATTCAGCTCGATCCATCACTGCCTTTCTCACCGCCGCCGGAGTCCTCAGACTCAACTCGATGGCCTGCTGAAGAGCTGTTCGAGCCTTCGACTGACTCTTCAGGGATCGCAGCGATCCCGTTTGAGTGTGGGTCAGGGTTTCCATTAAAGTCGGCGTATCCGTGGCCACCTCGTGGGCTTCACTGTTGCACAGCAAAGCTGGCTGATCGGCGATCTCATCATCTATGAGATTTCCACAATCCGAGCCCAAGGAAAGCGAATGGGAGGCGTGAGTGGGCGTGCCGGGGGAAATGGGACTGCGGCTGCCGATGGGATCCAGATCGAGTTCGAGAACCGGGGAAATATCATCAATATCGATGTCATCGATGTCCTTCTGCTGACGCTCCTCGTTCAGCTTGTGCTTCTGCAGCTTGCCACCCGCCTCCTCGAAATCCTCGGTGCTGCTGACCAAACTGTCTGTGGGCGAGGTTTCATCGTCCAACAGCAGGCAACTGCTGCTGGCCAAAGCCAGCTCGGCGAATTTGGATTCATTGAGAGCATTGTTAAAGGAGCGGGGACGAGCGGTGCCCATCGCCTCCCGATTGTCCACCAGGTGAAGGTTGAGCAGGCTGGGCTCCTGACCCACATTCGGCGGAGTTTCCGTCATTGAAGCTGGAGGAGATTGAAAGTTGTTTAAAACCAAAGCCAGAAAGAGCAAGAAAATCACTTACAGATTGTGCTAAACTGCATGTCCGTGTTGATCAGACTGATCTCGTCCAGACCCAGCGACATGTCCTCCTCCTTGTCATTATCCCGGGGATTCTCCGGAGCCTGGGTATCGCTACTGATGCTCATGCTCATACTGCTGCAATCCTGGGCCGCCAGGGATTCGCCCGCCTGCAGACGCCAAGTGGAGGATTGGCTCTGATGTTTGGCACTCTTCTCGGAGGTGGACGAGTCCAAGTAGAGCTTCTCCTCGTCCACACTTTCGCTCTCATCGGAGCCACTCGTCTTGGGTTTATCTGGTTCCTGATCCTGCTGATCCTGTGATCCTGGTGCTTCGGCCTGCCGTCGCTCATAACTCTCGCGACTCAACACCGTATTGGATCGTACCAAACCCAGTAATGGGAGTGGAATACTCTGACTGCCATCAGTGGGTAACTTTGGAAGTGCTAGTGGTTCCACAAAGGAGTTCGATTCACTGGACGGCGGATCATCGGCATCGCGCACCTCGAAAGTGTGACGTCCACTCATCACCATCTTGAGGTTCCTGGGCCGGCTGCGACTCCTCTTGGAACCCACCGAGCTGCCCGAACTGCTGTCCAAGGCCATGTCCATGCTGGCTATGCCCGAATCGGCACTGATCTCCCGACTCCCAGAGAATCCTCGACGCGTGGAGTTATTCGTCAGCTGCTTCACGCTCTTCTGGTCGAGATGCCGCGACGACTGCGGCTGGACATGCACGGAGGTCAGCGGATGCTGACGGGAGCTGGTGGTGGAGATGTCCTTGGCCCGGGCCCCAGTCGAGTGGGCGGGCACCGGCGATTGTACACTGCTGCTGGGCGTGGTCGGTGTGGTGGCTGTCAAACTGATGGCCACCGGGTATTCCGGCCTGGGCAGGCTCACCGTTTGGAGGGTGAACTTGGCATAACTGGCTGGCGTGGGTCGCGGTGTGGGGCGAACTCTGGAAAAGATAAATATAATTATTATTTTATGATTCATATTGTAGGATTGTAGTGTAGGATTTTAAATTTTTGCTTTCTCATTGAATATTCTTTGAAAAAATATTTAAATATATTTTCCACAAAAGAAAAATCGTAATATTATTTTGCTCACAATATGTGAATAATATCAGAATGGAGGTAGTTAAATCTTTAAAGGCTAAATACTTCTTCAGAATAATCACGCTTAAAGGATTCCATGAAATAGAACTAAGTAATAATGTTTTGTTTTGTAACGACTTATCTAAAATACATTAAATTGATGCTCTTTTAACTTTAGGTAGAAATATTATCGACACGTTTTGATATCCAACTATTTTATTTATCTCATATTCCCTTTTATATTATTATTTTTACTAAAATTCGGAATTACTCACATGACATTGGCATGCATGCTGGCCAGGTTATTGTAGTTATAGCGGGGCTGCATCGCTCTTGATCCCGATCCCGACCCAGATCCAGCTCCCGAAACCGAACCAGAACCCGACGTTTCGTCCGCAATCTCGCCGAAGAACTGACGCCGCTGGTACTCGATGGTGGTGTTCTGGTTCAGATTGAACGTCAGCGTTTTGGGCTGGGCTATTTTGGGCTCCCCATCGCCGGATCGACCGGCATGTGCGCTCTTGGAGCGACGTTTCACTGCGGGTAAAATCGAAGGAAGTTTTTTATTGGAGTCTCCGAAATGGGGAAGCTCTGGTTTATTTGCGGCATCGACACTCACAATTGCTCACCAATACCGGACCATTTGTCGCTCCACGATTGTTATTGTTGTTGTTGTTGTTCTGGGCATTGGCCGTCGAATCCGATTCGGATTCTTCGCTGGGCCCAGTTAGGCCCGCTGAAGCGGGGCGTGGCACCGCCCCACGATAGCCGAAACGTCCTCCGGCCGCACCTGCCACCGAATTGCCAGTCTTCTGGGCAGCGGCGGCGCCTACTTTCTCAAAGTGAACGGGAGCAGCTGTCCGGGAAGAGAATGAAAGAAAGGAATGAGAACGGGGTGATTCCAATGAAATGTTGGCATGTCAACTCATTGTTAAATGGGCCAAATTGTCGCCAAATTAAAAAGCAATAACACTTGGTCGGCTATTGCCATTTTACAAGGGATATAAGCTTAAGGTACCAAACTTATTTTGAATTAAAATGGGGAATGTCCTTATTGTATAATATAAGAACACTTCAAAATATGGTCTGAAGTCTGTTATCCTTTTAATAAAATTTAAAAATTATTTATTGAAATAATTTTAAAACTTTTCTTTTACTTTATTCTTTAGTAATTTCTTTTAAAAACAAATATTTTATTCTTTTGTTTAGTTTTGACCTTATAATTTCCCCCAGTTGATAAGCAAATATAACTATTTTTATTACCTCCCCCGAAAACTCCATTTACTCGACTCACCTGCATTCCCATTGTCGTCCTTTGTGTCTGTGCGAGTTGCGCTTTTGTCGCCGCCTTCCAGGAGTTTCTTGAACTTCTTGGGCGTCCCATTGAGCTTTTTGCGGAAGCCAAAGGACATGGCGGTGCCTTTGGTGTGCACCGTCTGATTCGGATCCATCGCCTCCGAGGGATTGCCATTACTATTTCCGTTGCCATTGTGGTGGCGTCGACTTGACTTGCTGCCCTGCTTCTTGCTCTCCGCCTGTCCCTAAAGGGGTGAAAGGGGGTGAAAAGCGATTAGGATGAAAGCGAAACACATTTGCAAATCGGGTCAGCACAGATGAGAGGCGCACGGAAACAAAGGAGCCTCGAGGACTTCCCCAACAAGAGACAAAACACAATAGAATACATAGCTATTAGCTAACTACATGAGTCACTCGGTTCTACGAACAAAAACTATTTGCCAGATACTTTTAACGCAATCATGATAACTATCAATATGGAAAGATATAATTTTATAAAGCTAGGAACCAAAATATAATGTATAATAGAAAATAAAATAATTTAACAATAAGTATAACTATTTTATGATATAGAAATTACTTTCTATCATAATAATAATTATATATTTCAGACAAAACAAGTATTAAGTGAGTTAGGATATCGAACAAAGCAGGATGTATTTAATGTATACACTTCTAAACGACAAAGAAATCTATAAATTTTATTTTTAAATAAAAGAATATATCCCCAAATCGTAGGTACCATGATGACTGCCTCGACTTCCGCGTCGATTGCTGCGTCCTCCTCGACTGCTAGTTTCCGAAGGTCCTGCTCTAGGAGCGCTTCCTTATCATCGATATCGATGTTCGGCTCTTTGTGTATTATTTGGTGCTCCTGATCGGAATTTTCCGCGCTCGGCTCGGCGACCCCCTCGTTTAGCTGCTGCTGCTGTGATGCGAATTTTCCCAGTGAGACGACGACGGGATTGTCGCATTCATCCATTTTGCAGGTCGTCGGCAGAGGAACTCGCTTTTCCGGCGAGCCTCCGTCCGTTTGCTTTGCCCCCGGGGAGTCGTCTTGATCCTGGTGTAGAAAAAGTCCGCTTTGGGATGCAGTACGGCTATGTTCATGACACGGCCGAAACGAAAGGCGCACAAATTACGCCATTTATAATTGCACTTGAGCCGCACACACAGACACAGTTACAGATACACAGCGAGTACCTGCCAGTACACCCACACGGGGGTCCTTGAAAATCCTAACGGCTTGCTGGAAAAATCTTTTGCAGATTGTTCGCACTTCTCACGTTATGCAAACGCTTTTCACACTGTTCTCCCACTTTTCTATTTCGAATTGCCTTCCTGTTTTGGTTCTTTTCCTATTTGTTGTTAGTGCTTTTTTTTGATAGTTTTACTGAGTTTTTCCTGCTGCGGCAGAGTGGCGACGATTTTTCACTTGTGAAAGCACGGCAAACGGAAAATTGAATGGCGAGCTGAAAATTCTCACGGAGCGAATGGGTTTCCCTGTCTTCTTGTGGTGGGTCTGGTCGTTATACTCTCTTTTGCTTGACCACAGGGGGAGAAATTGGAAGATAGACGAAGAGAGAGTTCCCAGTGTTCGCTCATGCGCAGAACGGGCAAAACAAGTGGCTGTTCGGAGATAATGGTTAAGAATCGGGGGTGGCTTGGTCTGGCGCCATCTAGCGGCTGGGCTGGCACTTAGCGGGGAAACGAACCAAGACTAGTGGAAGATGTATGATGACACGTGTATTATTTAAGGTAGTAGCTTTTATTACAACTTTTGTAAAGTCAAGTACTTAATAATATTTTGGAATATTCCCAACATTCATTAGAGATATAGAATTATTAATTTCGATTTAAAAAAAACTAAGAGTACAGAAAATTGAGTTTTAGAATGTGCAGTCCCATATTTTGCTCTAATATATCAAAGGAAACCCAAAATAGGTAAATTAAATCTATAATTTTTCCTATACTTTCTTCTGATACTCAAATATATATTGTTTCATCTTTGCAATTAATATCCGAACTATCTTCATTAGCTGTCAAACTTGAAAAGGTAAACATTTTAATATTTTATTTCATTTAAGGTGTGGGATGATGATTTTGCTTTCTTAAATCCTCAGTGATTCATGTAAAATTCAGATGTATTAAGCCCTCTGAGACATTATCCAAGTAAAATAAAATTTGGTTAAGGTCAATTGCTGTGGGGCGGAGGGGGAGTGGTAGGGATAAAATGCCTCGGTTAAGTATGAAAGATGATATGTGGGTTGGGAGCCGTTTTCGACAGCCCTTCTCGCCCCTCACCGTCTGGGTTGTTTATGTAAAATTACCTTGTAATAAGCCTTGCGAGAAAAGGAATATGAATATGTAGGCCCAAACTTTTAATGGAAAGGCAAGGTAAGTGATTCTGGAAAGTGAGTAAGGGTATTGGGTTATTTAGCCAAAATGTCTATATCCTTCATGTTTAGATAACTAATGATATGCCTTGTCTGAAACTATAAGCATGTTTTACAAGAAAAGTTGGAAACCTAGTATTTTGTAACCTTAGATCAACTTTAATATTACATATATCAGCTTAAGCTTCAGTTCACTTTCTTTTTATAAACAATGAACATCGAGCCTGACAATAGTCTGGCGAATGAATAGATTGTTGACCCACAATCTCTGACACCACATTTTCGCCAGACTCAACTTTCCCGACCAGAGTTCGCAACTTATTGATAGTGCTTCGCCAGAAGCCTCAAGTGAGTTGTAAACATTTATCAATATTACTCACCGCCAGCCAGCCGTTGTTCTCGACTGGTAATTGAGGTTCTGGCCTGATTCTGGCCTGATTCAGGATGTGGCTGGAGGACGCCTGCTCCTCGGCGCTCTCGATGGCCTGCAGCAGTTCGTGCAGCAGGAATTCCTGGCAAGTGGAGTACTCCGATCCGCTGGCTGATGTCGTCGTCAGTGGTTCCGCTGGGGCGGCATCATTGTAAAGGGACTCGATGTGCAACACGGCCCGCTCCGGTTGCTTCCGCCGGCTTATGGTGTAATAAAAGGGTTCCTCCTGCTCCTGCTCCTGCCGGGATGATGGGCTGGCTGCTATGTATTCATTACTCGCTGTCAACTGTTGCCAGATTTTGTGCGCCTGGGCGAGATCTTCGTGGGACAGTGCGATTGTCAATACAGATTGATGATGCTCCGCGGCTGGGGACGCGAATTGGTGGAGCGGAGGCGTCTGCCGGGAGACACACTTGCCCATGGCATCTTACAACAACAACCGGAGTTTTGTGGCAACACGTCCTCCTTCTCCTTTCGAGATTGCAAAAAATAAACAAAATATTACAAAAATGCGTCAGCTATTTGGGGTTCCTCAAAAGCCACCGAAATAGCTTCTGTCATTTTCTTATCGAACTGACATTTGAATAATGAACAACAATAGGTCTTATTTAATAGGGTAAACGAAAGAAAATACCATTTACATTTAACTAAATTATTTGAACTTTCTATTTTGAGTAAATCAAATACTATTTTATAATTTTAGTTTAATTTAAAAAACGTAACCTTAAATAAAAATAATAAAAAAGACAAAGTTGTGGATATATTTGCCTAAAGAATAACTTAAATAAATATTATTGAACAAAATAAAAATATTAGTGTACGAATAAATTCATCACAAGATTCAAATAAGTAGGTTGGTCATAAGATCCTCTGCGCACGGCATATTGATATGCTGGGAGCTAGTCTGGCTTGCGGTTGGCGTGCAGGTAATGATACACCTGTCCCGCTAAACCACCAAACACCCCCCAAACTGCCCTACCACCACCACCACCACCGCCGAACCGCCAACCCCTTGGTCGAGTCCATTGCCATTGCATTATGCCGCGCTGCACGTTTTTTATTAAATTTTATTAGAGTGCCGCACATGCACAACACGGACGGGTGGAAGTAGAAGCGGACCGACCTCGGCTCCGGATCCGGATCCAAACTTCTTTCATACCTCCGATTGCAATGTGCCAACGAGGGGGAAAAACAACAGAGGGACGGCTAACAGAGGGAAAAGGCATATATATTCACGCAAATGCAAGCAGCCTTTGGGAGAGCCGAAGACCTGCATCCCAGCCGGGTTTTTTCCCCTGGTTATCCCCGTGCTCATCCTCATTCTGGAGCTACTGCTACGTAGCTTTATGGCGCATTTGCCGCATAACAAAATTTACACCCACCGGGAGCCGTCGACGCGTCGGTGCACTCAATGGGGCTGCCCTTTGTGCCGGTGGTCCTTCGCGCCGGATCAAGCCATATCCACTAGGTCGGAGGTTTCGTCGCCACTCGATAACAGAATTTGTTCAATAATGAATTTAAGCAGGAAATGCATTTTGCCAAAGCCATCTGAGTGACAGGGCTTATTCGGTAGGTAAATATATTTTAAGTGCGGATTGACTTCAAGTAGTTGTTGAAGGAATGCATAAGAAAAACAATCAGCTTTATTAAGCATGCTTATACTTGTTATCGACGTTGATTGAATAATTAGTTAACTAGTCAAAATACGCATGCAGAAAAGGGGAACTATTTAACTGCAGTTAGGTAAAATATACTGAATAATACTTAAATTTAATAAAAAAAAAAATATTAAAAAATCAAAAAACAAAATTTGATCTTTAATCTTAATACATTTATATTTAAGGTTTAAATATAACTTGAGGACTCTTTGTTCAACAGATTCAACAGATTATTTTAATGTATGCTTTATAAACACCACTAATTTATTATCTTACGCCTGAAAGGCAATTTAAAATTCCAAAATCTCTTTTTCGCTTTTCATCCAACAGAGTATTCCATCTGCTGACTTTACGAACATTTTCCGTCGATCCGGCTGTGTTTATGCCTGCTTATGTCGTTTGGATTACTTACTTTTGCCGCGGCTTTGTGCTGCATAAATTTTCAGTGCCACGCCCCCATGAAGCAACACCGGCCCCTGTTAACCCACCAGCCCATCGCCCATCGCCACCCCTGAAAGCTACGTGGCTCTTTTGTGCTAACTGCCAACTTTTATTTGCTGCCTTTTCACATAATGAGGCAATTTTGCAGTTTGTTTTGTGCGAGTTTTCACTTGTTACTCTTCCATTTAATAAGCCAAAGGCAGCGGCACAGGCAAAGGCAGGTGCGGGTAAGCTTGTAACTCGCAATTTTGGTTTTGGTCCTAATGCAACATTTTGTATGCGCGCGGGATAAATCCCGTGCAGATCCCCGATATTGGTCGCATATGCAAATGGCTGCAGCGCAGGTAATTATGCGCATAAATAGCTCCGATTGTTGGCCAAGAGACTGCAGTTGCAGCAAGAGACCTCAAGTAATGCCCAAGATTGGTCGAATGGGGGGCGGCGGCGTTTCCCTTTTGGGTCGCAAGCATATCCTGCGGATGCCCCAACGGTTTCCCCCGGACGGCGCGGCTCATGCATAAGCATAACCATTGCCCATTTCGAATCGATGTGGCATGCAACAGCTGCTCGCTTACAACACTTCGGATTGCCATGGTCCATGCATTTTAATTGTGCAATCCCGCAAAAAAAATACGGAGCGGAATGTGTGCACCCAAAGAAAAGGGATCTCAAACTTCTTTCATTGTTATTTCTTATAAACAACATTTTTAAAGTGGGAAATTGGGTCATAGATAAATATAATTAAGTGTAAACATTTTTAAGGAAACTCAGTTTATTGAGTATGGAAATTTTAAACATACTTTAAAGACTTTAAAAAAATTCCAAAGCTAAAAAAAAAAAGAAAGACCAATAAATAAGCATAATATAATTTGCCAAGTTTAAAATTTTTATTTGTTTTATATCAAAATTAATCACAAAAATATGTAAAAACAATATCTCACAGTTCCGAAAAACTTAGTATTTTATTTTTAATTACAAATTTGTTTTTAGCGTATGTAAAATGCTATAGCAATTCAATAAATTTTACAAAATAGAACAGTTTCCATTTGCTCTCCCGTTTTTACTTTGTGGGTTTCAAAGCCCTATTTTTGGCAAAGTGTGTAAGGACTTGAACAGAATGGTATGCCATCACATGCGTCGCGAATAGGGGTGCAAAAGGGACTTCGGGGGATAGACCCCATCCAGTAAGTTGCGCTGTCGCGGCAAAGTTTTGTGCCATGATTAAAACGAAACCTCACCAAAGTTGCCACCGCTGACAATTTTAATGCAAACAAAAACTTACTTTTCTCTTCCTTAGAGCGCTGACAGCGGCAAGCGAGAAGCGAGAAGAAGGCCAACTTATTTTAGCATGCAACGCTTTTTTGCACAACCCCTTATTCCACGCCATTAATGCAAATTGACGCGGATACCAGTCGCTACAGGTGCCAGATCCGTTCAGGTTGTTTTCGTTTTTGGCCCGGTTATCTGGGAAAACTCGGCTCGGGAAAACTTCTGGCAATTCGCGCGGACATTTGCGGCTTTTCTGCCGCCGAAAGCAATTGCATTTTGGTAATTGAACAAGTCAACGCTTAATTACAACGCACTACAGTAAAACACCATAACTGTCTGCGGCATTGAGTGAAAATCCAGCCGGAATTTTCCATTCAACGAGAGCGAAATAATTTCCATTTGAAATGCGCAAAAATGAGCATTTGTATTCTTTTCCGTCTGGATTTCGACCCTTTTTTTTGCATCCCGCTGTTGCTTTCGCCTGTTTTTGTTTGAAGCGTTTTAATTGACGACTCATTTTGTCTTGCTGCTCACATTTCACTGGAAAACAGGGGCGGAGTCGCCAGGGGCCAACACAACATGGCGTATACGCAATGCAGAAAAATTTAGAAAAACTTAAATATGTTTTATAATTATTATTTAAGTTTCTGGGAATTCTTAACATTTTTTTATAGGTTTAAATTTTTCTAAAATGGTTTATAGAAGTATGCTTAAAATTTCAGTCTTGGTGGTGCGTTTTATAACCATTAAGTTGGTTGATCAACGCTATAAATAAAAAAAAAAAAATATGCTATAAAAAAAAAAAAAGGTGGTTTTCTATTTCTAATTTTCTATTTCTCTTTTTCTTAATTTTATATAGCAGTTAAAAAAGTGAAAAAAAACGTTCTGACTACACCCCTTTTTTTCGGTAGCGAAACAATTCAGCAATTTATCGACAAAAAAGCGCAGTGAAAATGACTTAAAGCAATTCCATGGGACAGTGGATTGTTAAAAACTGATCTATATGCTTGGTTATTGAGCAAGTTTGGCTGTGGCTGTCGATGGCTCAAAGCCTTCAGCGGAAAAATGTATGGCCAAAACCAAACCAAACACACAGCAGAATGGGAGGAAAGGGGAGCGATGGTGGGCCAAACAGATAGCGGCAGTAGACACTTGATAGGTTTTTTGCGAACCCCAAGCCCCCTTTCGACCCGCTCCCCATACACTATTGGCCATAAATCAATTTTTCAAAAATGACACTGGGAAATGGAAAAAGTAAGCTCAAAGCTGGGCGAATATTGAAAGCGTCCGCTTGCCTCGATATAAACCGATACTCTCCTATGAATTGTCAAACGTACAAAATATATGCATGCATGCATACATCTATATAACTCATATATAGGTACATATATGTGTTTATATATATATTAATAAAAAATGTATGTTTGGTCCTAGCATTTTTTGGGCATCCTAGAAGCTCTGGTATTTTTTATGCTATCGGTTTTTCGTTTTTTTTTTCGCTTCTTTTTTTCTGGCTTTGCAAATCTTTGCAGCTGGCGTTGAAAGTTTGTCATCATAAATTTTAATATTATTTTGCGAAGCGAATGCAACAGGAGTTGGAGCAAAAGGAAGCGTTTTGCGATGCAAAACTTGCCAAAGGAGCTGAATCCATAGTTCGGCAAGTGGGGAAATGAGCACATTAATAGGAAAGGGGCACCCCTTTCCCCTTTTGGAATTTCAAAAACTCGGTGCAGCACACGCGGCGTATGCGCAATGCAGCAGCAGCAGCCGCTTCTGATTCGAAAAATGGAATGGAAAAGGGGGTAACATATGGGCGACTGGAGCGACTGAGCGACTGGCCGGAAGCCCATATTCCCCAGCATGTGTGAACCGAATGTTGATGAGTGCCATATAGTGAATGCATATGAATGAATTACATCCCCAGCATCCCTTTTCCCCCAGATTTTTCGTTACCCGCTTCTAGCCCGGTTTTGGCCTTTGAAAGCGGCTGAATGAAGCCGACTGGCTTTGGCGGCATGAATTGCATGCAAAAGATTGTTTTGCATAGATGAGTGAAATCACCGGGTGCATTTATTGAACCTCTGTGTACCTGGTGACAGCACACGAAATTGACATTGATTGGTCCTGGATCCTGGATCCTGAATGCTGAATCCTGAGCCCCAAAGGACTAATGACAAAGCATCAAGAGGAGCTCAATTATTCCAGTTTTCTCTGTGCGCTTGACTTCCTTGGATTGATGCAATCAGGTTTTCAGTTGTTAGATTGCTTTTAAAAAAAATATTTCGGCTTTTATAATTGCAAATTTAGTATCGAGAAATTGTTTTCTCACGAGAATCCATTGCTAGCTTATTTTTATTTTATTGGAAATATTTTGAAGTATTAAAATTCTAATCCAATGCATCGTGCATGACAGAAATACTTATACTTAACCATCTTTAATCAGTTACCCATCATTAAGTATTATTGCATAATGTTTCTTAGGAGCAAATAGCTGAAAGGCCTCACGTTTAAATTAATTAAATTCTCTGCACATTCGAAAATTGCCTGCAAGTATAGTAATTATTAGATCGGCTCCAATATGCATATGATTTTATGCTCTTAGATTTCGGACTGATTACCGACATTGGTTGGGCTACTGGAATTTGCTTAATATGCACCGAAAATTATTCGAGCAAATTTGAGGCAGTCGCCTGCAGGCGGAATAAAGACTTTTCAAGTCAAGCGATACGTGAACCGAATAGGCAAAAGCCAAAGGTTTAAGCCTTTAAGTGATGTGGCAAGGTCGCAAGGTCTCTGGGTGGAGATTTCTGTTGGGACTATGAAGTGTGGGGGGCAGATAAGTCCGACTGGAACTTCTCCTTGGGCTTATTTGCATGCTGTGATTAAGTGCCGGGTCATAAATGCAGTCTGGCAGAGGGCAATTCGAACATTTCGGCTCGCCTCCAAGGCAACCATAATGCTTGCCACTTAATTATTACTTAGTCTTTATTAACATGGCTCACAGCTTTTACAGGCCTCTCGCTCCCGATTAAAGCCATCAACGGAGCGTGCAGTTTGGATTCCAAAATGGGCTTTATTTCGAGGCCCGGTAATTGCAAATTGTTGCCGTCGTCTTCGCCTGCGTTTGTTTGTCAATTTGCGTACTTAAAAAATTCTTTTATATAAACAAAGACGACGACGCACTCACAACTCGTTGTCAGTGTAACGAGCCATATGTGTTGTGCACATAATAATTACGCAATTGGCAGGAGTTTTCCCTCTCCCCTCTTCTCTCCGTTTCTCCCATTTTGGCCTGGCTGAGTTCGTCTTTCGCCCGAGTCGAGTGTGTCATCAAATTAGTTTTAATTATATATTATATTCGTTTTGCACACATTTCGGCATTAGCAGGAAGCACGAGAAGCAGTGGGTCTCCAGTGCGTATGGTTGATATTTGCCATGGCAATCGATTTGTATGCCCGGCAGCACTCCGCCAGTTGTTCTTGTTTAAATATTTTCCCCGCTCATTGGCTTTGGACTCAGGCCCTAGAGCCACCTACAAACGGGGTGATTTGTATGTGTGGTTCTCCCAACCTGTACCAGATATCTAATATGCATGGCATTCAGGGAAACGAAAGTAAGCGCGTCAAGTGAATAGTGAGTGCACAGTGAAAAATAGTAACCTAATGAGTCACTAGTGCGTTACTTTAGGAAATCAGAATAGCTATTTTTTAAAATGTACCTCAAATTATATTTTATTTTTTACCTAATTATACTTGAGCGAAATTAAAAATTTTAAATCAATTTATTATGGTATAATAATAATAATAATAATATTATATATTTAATCTCTATTAATTCCTAAAAAATCGTTTAATTTGTTTTTCTTATTTTCTCATGAATTTAAAATAAATCATGTTTTGTAAAAGGTATTTTAGTGGAAAATATAACATCGGTGTACAAATTTTCCCTCAGTGTATCATTGTAACTACGACATCGACACTCTTGCGGCTGTTGCTTTGGTTTCGCCGTGAGTTTTTGGGTTAGTTAGGGTTTCAGTTACAGCCACAGATTTGTCTCGGCATGCAAATTCCCATTTTTCACCATCAGACCCACCTTTTTGGCTTATCTTATCGCTGCGCACATATGTGGGCACATTTGTATATTTGCGACCGTGTTGAGCGTAATTAAATTGAAATTCTCAAGTGCTCGTTGTATTTTTCGGGGCACTTGAATTTGACACTTTAGCGCTGCGAATCTTAGTTCACTTCCACCAGCTGCTTTTCTTTATTACTTCACAGCGCGACCTTGATTTTGGGGTCAGTAGTTTTTGTTTTTTTTGCCATAACTACACTTCCAGTCAAGAGAGTCGCGTCATATTTGCTGTTATTATTAATAGCCAAAAGCGTCAAAAGCAACTGACTGCGGACTACGCATGAGACTCGAGACCCGAGTGCCCAAGAATCTACAAAGCTGCGATCGGAGCGTTAGAAAAGCTCGCTCTTTATACCATCTAGCTGGGCTTTTGGCCAGGGGATTTCTGGTAGTAAGAGAAGCTAAGAGAATCCGAAGTGATTCACAGCTGATAGGGGACTTTGTTTATGAGTGTCAACTGCGTGCAGTATGTTCAGCAATTTACAGTGCCTTTAAAGGGGTTACTAACGCTTAAAAAATAAGATTATAATATTATATTAAATTTATCTTAATATTATTAAAATAACTATGGTATCCTTCTATCATTCTAATTAAACTCGATTTGTTAAGACAGCAAATCATTGTAATTCAGTCCCCTATTCAATATGCACAATCCAATTCAATCAAATCCGCCCTTTGACACCGCATTCTGCTCCCTTTTTCCTTTGTGTACAAATATCCGAGTGTAGGGCTATTAAAAAGCACTTTCTTATCAATGCAGGAAAAGGCAAACCGAATGAAGACCCGATGCAGGCAAAAGGTGCAAAGGAAACCGAACAATGACGGAAAACGTTGCCATTGCCAGCAGCTCAGGAGTTCAGCAACAAAGCCCTACTAACCCAACCCCACCGCCCACTAAGCAGAAAAGGAGCCGCAGTCACACCACCCAACCATCCATCACCCACCGAATGGCTTGGCTGAGCGTCAAGTGTCATAAAAAAATAGGAACAACACTTGCAAGCCAAAAACTAAAGTGCACGAGTTGCCCGGCCATGTGGTTCTTCACACACCACCCACCTTTCCAGTCAACTTTCTCCACCCCACCCCACCACCACCCACACCCACCAAACTGGCATTCACTGCCCCATTCACCGTTCACCACACTCTCCTATTACTACTAGATCCATTTTCGCTCATCTTTCAAAGGCGCAGTGTTGCGTTTGTATTTGTGGTGCCTGCAGGCAGAGAAAATATTATAATATCAATTTTTTTTTATAAGATTTGTGTTCTTCAAGTTGTTTTGGAGCATTATTGATATTCTTGAATTTCTATGATGTCCTTGCGATGCGATTATTTTAATCACTGTTCTGAAGCATAAAAGGAACTTTTTTTTATAAATTTATAAGTAAATGTTTAATAAGTATATCAAAATCTTTCTTTCAGTTTTATGAAATATCATAACGCAATAAAAATATGTTCCAATTTAATGTTGTAAATTATAGATACATGAAAGGCTTGTAACATAAAATATCATTCGCTTAAAAATATAGAAAGGAACTCATTGAACTGAATAAAATATGTAGGTATTCAAATAATAATTTCTGTGCCAATACCTTTTATTGTATTATAGTTTAATTGAAATAAATAAAGGTTCTTATTACCCCAATAATTATGTAGATTTTCTCCCAGTGCTTGACAGCGGGCATATGGGTTGCTGCAAAGAAATACAAAAGAAAATATTTACAAAACTTCCATTTCCGCTTTATGTGGGCAGTATTCGCAGGACAAGTCGGGGCAGTAGTCGAGCGGGGAAATTGAAAAAAGATAGTTTCACATAAACCCTTGGGCATTTGAACCGGCCAACGCCCCCCCCCCCCCCTCTCCCCTGAACAAAACTCAAATACAAATACAAAGGCAGAGCTTGCAGGTGAGCATTCCGCTATTTCGCTTTTGGGCGACGGAAGTGAGCATTGTTAAAGTTGTGCAGGTAAATCAAATGATAAAATGAAGATGTAACCCAGAGTCCAGCATTGCAGCAACAACAAAAACAACCGCTGATAGCAACAGTTTTGGGACAACTCAAAGGGAGGAGAGCTTTTCACCACGACAGCGACGCCTGCGCCCGAAAATCACTCCATTTTGAGTGATTTTCCTTTGTTGTTTACCTTTTCCGCTTGGCAAGGTTACAACAGTTGTTATCGTTCAACGTTGCCTACTTTTTGGGTTTGTTTTTATTGTTTTTATTATAGTCTGCTTTTGGGCTTAACTTAAAATCGCCCCCTTCTCGTATGAGTAATATTTTTCGCTTATCAATTAATGGACTTTTAATCGTGCGAATAGTAAGAAAGGGGGGAAGTGCGGTCACTCTTGACATTTTATTTATACACCTTCTTTAACAAAGCCCTGCGGCTTGAACCATAAATTTTCCTATCGCCACTCGATCAAAATAGCTGTCCAATTGGCCATAATTAATTTGTTGAAATGACAAAAATTTCGCACCACTTTTCGTTTCAATTATCAAGTGTTTGTCAATTGTAACAGTCAATAAAAAATTAATATTTTCACAACTAATCGAACTCTGACGTAGGCAGCTATCGGAAAAAGGCCCGTTTGGAAAGTCCTGGTCTCGGTGGAAAGCTTTCTGTTTGCTCTTATCAGTGTTACCTCACCCCCAAAATACACACCCATATGCTGACTGCTTTTAATCACTATTTGGCGCAATTGTACGTCATAAATTTTCAAGTATAAACCCGCAATCAAAATTATTCGACATGTAGACGTTGGTAAAAATTATGACCACCCGATCAGCTCTCATCGAGTGTCGCACAGTTCTTAACGGATCGATTGTCGCCCCTCATTTCAAATGCAAATCAATCAATTAGAGCGGCGGAGCCCGTTAATTTGCATTGCGTGAATTGCTGGACAAATATTGGCTTTTTCAGCCAGTGCTGTTTATTTTTAGATAAAAAATCAAACGCAATGATATTAATAGATAAGGCAACCATTCAGCGGGGGGTCCGAAATGTGTCCCTGCGAAGGGTTAAACGTAGGCTGGCAGAAAGAGAGAGAGAGAGGGAGAGACAGCGAGGATTTGAGCCTGTCTGAAATAGAGAGAGAGAGAGATCTTCGGCGAGGAGGGTGGCACAGTGGGGACAACAAACTTTTTATACATTTCAAGCGATATTTTCGTCTGTTTGGAGGCGTACCTACATATATAAAAAACTTAAATAACAATAGAATAGTGTTCTGAACATAAATTCTAAAGCCAAATATATGTGGTTGCCAAAAGCCATTGAGACAATATAAAATTGCTTAGTCGACATTTTCAACTTTTCCGTCTGACGAAAGTTTCGTCGCGAAAAGTTGTTTATGTATATATTTATTTTAGAAAAACTCACGTTGATTTAGCAAGAAAAAAAGGTATTACAGTGAGAAAGTTGTTCAGATTTTAGGTATATCCATTATGGCCATAGATTACCAGGGATTAATCCCACTGTGCGGGAGAGAGCGATCGGTGGCGAGGGTGGGCGCTTGGCTCTCTCTTTTTCCAGCCCAGCTGTTGCGGCTCTTTTTCTCTCGGCGGCGCGGCATTCGCGTTGCGTTTTCGATCGCTCCGGTTAAAAACGTGCTGCGGCAGGAACTGTAAATCATTTCGCTCGGAAACGTGCTGCTGCTCGCACAGAAAAACACAGAAACTGCGGATAAAGGCGGAATACAGAGCTCGCCAAGTTCAAGTTTGTCCGAAACACCGAAAGTCGTAAAACGTAAAAAAAATAAAAAGTATAAAATACAAAGGTTCCACCACCGCCGCGCTGCTCGCACGCAACAATAACAACAACACAACAACAATTCTTGCTCTTTCCTGCCAATTTTATCGACGCGTTCGTTCTCGCGTTCTTTCTTCTCCAGCCCAGTGTGCGTGTGTGTGTGTGTGTTCAGTCCCCCCCCCCATATCTTTCTCTCCGTTCGATTTGTTTGTTGTCACCCCCGCGCATAACAAAATAAGAAACATAAAAACCCTATAAAGAAAAAAGAGCCAAGAAGATCAAAATTAAAAACAAACCCTTTATGCTAATCAATGAGCTGTGGTGTCTGAGGCACAGTGGAAAATTTTCGAATTTCGCAAAGCGGCGACGTCATCAGTGGTCGCTATTGTTGTTGTTGGCGCCCGTGGCCGAGTAAAAGGTAAAAAGTAAAAGAGTGAAAGAATACTTCAAGTACGTGTCAATTATAAAATTCATTTTGGTCAGCCGTTCTTGTTGTTGTGTCTGGCGGCTATTTTCGTGCGAAAGATCTTTAAATTGTGGATATTTTGACTTTATGTCGCATTTCCCACACAGCAAAAAAGAAAAGTTGTACAAATTTAATACCATTAAAAAAAAAATTTTTTTTCCAAATTACTTTTTCCTGGTAAAATTGGGTACTTATGTATGTACCTCTAACCACGTTCTTTAAAAAATCAAATCAAACATGAAATGCAAATAAAACCTTTTTTTTTAGGAAATTGACAACAAGTTTTTTTATTACCCAATTTATTATATAACCTTTCCACACCCTATTTTTCCCAGTGTAAGAATAAACATTTACTGGGCTTTTTCGCAGTTGGAAAAGTGTCAAAGAAAATGCGAAATTTACTCGGCGGCAAAACAATCAGGGAACTAAATAGTGTTAAATACTGTTTGCTGGCCTGCTGTTGGCTAAGAACTTTTTGGCCCCGATTTTCAATTGCTGGCGGACAAATTATTAAGCAGTCAGAAGAGATAAATCAAGTCAGGTCCGAGAGCAACTGCAGCATGTGACTTTGAAACTCTCTGGAAACTGGTTCTATTTTGGACCTCTGGCCAGGGGCGGTGTAGGTTTATTTTTTTTTTGTGTTCTTGATTTTTTGCCTTTGGTTTTTTTGTTGTTTTTGTGTTGTTTTTGTATTTGTTCGACAAGCAAAGCTAACACAGTTTCAGTTGTACCGGGCACGTAGTGCCACGTTTTGTGCTCTCCCTCTCTCTCTATCTTTCCCCATCTGCCTTTTCCTCCCCTTTCTCCACCTTCAATAGCGCCTGTTTGTCTTCCATTCCCCGCGGCGCTTTATGCTAAGTTTGTCTGCTTTTTATGCAAATTTTCAGAAACAACAAGAAAAACAACAGGAGCAAAAAGCACCCAAACTCTACTTTGGGGGAATTTCTGCTATCAGCACTGAGTGTGCTCGAAGTCCCCCGTTGGACCCCTATTTGAACCCCCCTTCGGCAGCCCCGCGCTCTCCTTTTGCACAGCACGTGAATAGCTGGTTGCACTTTCTCGCCTGCACTCGCAGAAAATAAACATTTTTTAAAGTCTATATAAGCTCTGTCTTGAGTATTACAATTTTCAATATATGGAATATTTCCATTCATTTGAATACAACATCTTTCGTTCAAAGCGCGAGTTTAATCTTAAATCATCTTAAAAATGGAAGATCTTACTAAATAATAAGTTAATCCCTAAAAACATGTTTTTCCCTAGCAATAATCATACTCTAAATCACCACGAGTTCATTCATATGAATAACTTTGTAGGTTAAGCGCAAGTTTTTTTTAGGAATTCTAAAAGTCGTATACTACTGATAAGGATTAAATCGATATCGCAATAAACAACGCAATGAATTCTGAAATTTAGTTGATATTTTTTTGCTGTGTGGAAAATATTTGCTCTCGACACCCTCTCGCTCTAACCGCCCCCCTGCCCCGCCCACGAAGTTTCAACTGGTGAGTAATGGCTCAATAATTTGGCTCTTCCCCGCTCCGCCCCCTTTCTGCAACATCTATGCTGCAGTCGCGACCCGCACACGATAAACACACAATGTTAACTAGAATTTGTTTATCTCAACTCGGGTGGTTGTTTTTTTTTTTTTGCCGTTCTTGCTGTTTTCTGGTATTGTTCTTCTCTGATATTTAACCAAAATGTATCATGACGCTTAAAGTTGGGTTTTATTGTTATTGCCGCTTCTGCCGCGGCTGTAATTGTTGCTTTGCACTTTTGTTTACACAACTTGTGGCGAATCTGTTGTTGTAATTTTGCGTTTTTCGAGAGTAGTATTTATTGTTCCTGCGAAACGATACACAGAACTTGCAGTGGCCAGCAAATTGAAGTATTTAATAACAATAGCTGATATGGGAGGAAGCATCGCGGCCAAAGACACTGGCGTAGACAAAGGGCGTAAGGTGATCGGATCGCCAATAAATATACATAAGTAACTAAAGATAAATAATAAACCATTTCTTCATTTCAAATTCTTTTGAATTTACTAAAAAATATTTATTATTTAATATTTCTATTTTACCACCTACTTAATTATGAAATTTAAAACAAACAAACAAACCAGAAAGTGATAAAAATATTTTGTATTAATATTTATTAACTAGAAACTTATTCATACGGTACGACACCCCATAGATAAGGCATTTCGTCACGCTCAAAAATCTCAAAAATTTATGAATCATTAAAGCAAAATCGCCGACAACTGGTGGAAGGGTTAATCAGCTCAGGCGCATCGTTTCGTTCTGGATATGACAAAGATACCGACTCCCCTTTTGCAACGGCCATGTCTGGATATTGGATATATGTACATGTGTAGGCATTCTCGGGGAGTGATTTACAAAAACAAAGGAAAATAAACTTTTGCTGACTAGGTTTCGGTTAAGAACCGCTGATGCCATCTGTGGTGATTTCCGAAGAAAACCATATACTCTTGGGAAAATAGATTGTATTTTTAAAACAGCTGACGAATAGTGCTTATCGGTTAAGGGAAAAGCAATTGTCTGGGCTATATGATTATATAAGTACACTCATGTGCGGTTAGTCAAAACCCTCACAACGGTCGTCGATCTATGGGTCGTTTCAGTTAGTAGATCGGTTAGTCATAAACAGAACTGCAGTAGCCTAATTAAGGTTTGGTTTTACATTTGCCGTTGGAATTGCATTTCAGCCTTTTCGTATGTTTAGATGTTGTGTGTGCGGTGGTGCGTTGCCAAATGTTTTCATTCCGTTTCATATGTCGTGCTTTGAATGGAATTGATTTCAAGTGCTTTGAACCTTTGAACAAACGAACACTGTCGATCATAAATCCCTCAAGGCCCCACAATATTGTCACTCAAGTGGAAAGTGGAAGTACGGTGCTTAACGAAAATATAAGTCAATGAGGAAGAGTTTGTTTTTTTTTTTAAATGTACTTAATTTAGTTCGATAAAAATCCAAGGAAATTATTTACAAAGAGCTTATGCTAACTGACTTTATTATTGTACTACATTGATGAATATATTGTTTTAGCTTATAATCAATTAATTAATGCTAATTACATTTTTATATCATTTTTATGGTTCCATGAATGCAAAGGCTTTGTGTAGTATTACACCGTAAAATCATATGCGATAATCCGCAATTATTCGGTCGTTTAGCTACTGTAAACCGACACTACTTGATAATATTAGACTTTTAAACAGAACTCCGAATGGTAATTGACGCCTTTCAATTCAACTGTAAAGTGTAATTGTATGATTACTAACCTATTCCAATAAGTGCACTTGAACCACCTATTTGTGTGCTTTAAGTATAGTTTATAGTAATGAATCGCACGTCGAGGGCTTGGTAATCAGTCTGGGGATCGTTGAAAACAAATATTTATGGTCCGCTAAGATTTATGGCGGCACTTAAACAATGCGTTTTCAATTATCAAATATTTTAATGCACTCATATATTCGAGAATGGTATATGGGCACACTTCTGAATAATTACTGGAGTCGCAGGTTACCGCCTGTATGTGTACGCCTATCTCGAGTGGTCTTAAAACATTTGACATTTATACGTTCGAGTGGTTAACGGCTACCGAATTGTGGAAATCGGTGGGGGAGTACGAGGGTAAACCCCTTTCCGGCGTAGCTGAGAAATGGGAAAGAGTCCGAGGCGCTTGAGTGCTTTCAAGTTCAATGTCAGCTGCAGTTGCACTTCCAATTCCAATTCCAGTTGCAGCTGCCTTTTGCAGTGTTGACTGTTGCAATTTGGCCGACCGAATAAACCGGTTCGCAACTTGTTCGGCAGCACGTGAATGTAAATTGTGTGGCATTTCCAGCGGAGTTGGGATCCGAACCGAAAGAGCAGCTGACTGACAGAAACCGGTTGGATCTGGAAAGATTTGGCCGCGGAGAAACACAGTGTTCGATAAGGAGACGTCGCACGAGACTGGACTGATAAAACTCGAACTTTTCGACTGATTACATAAGGAACTTGGCTATTTAAAGCCCTCTGGGCCATTTATCATCTATTGAGCAGGCGGCTAATTGACGTTTCGCTGAGGTTAAATCAAATCAATTTCGGAACACGACACATAATAGACAATTTGATAATTTATGTGGCGGCCGCACGGCAAATCCCATACATTACTGTCAATTGTTTTTAATAAATTGAAGCGGAATCTGAATCGGAATCGAAATCGAAATGAATGGCTAGCCCCAGAGCGATAAGAAAGCTAAGGTGTAGGCGGTTCTTTTCTGATACCCGCTAACGTTTTTATACCGATCGTACGTATATACAAACAAATAATTTAAATCAAAATTAAGTCAGACCGTCGTACGATCGATCGTTTGGCGTCATTTCGCCAGCGCACGCTAATGAACCCATAAAATTGATCACCACGTTAATTTTCCCTCACCCACCCCCCCAACCCGTCCCATTGGAACTTTTTGGGGTTTTAAATTGTAACACCTTTGGGTTTTTTATGGGAACCTGCGGCCGCGCCGTTTTGTTTGCCTTTAAGTGTCTTATATATTTATAAGTTTTAAGTTGCCTCTAATTTTGATAAAATGCAACTGTCTGTTTTCCTTGTGTGTGTCATAAAATGTGTAAATTTATTTGTTTTCCCCCAGCGACGTGCACTTTATCATAGCGAATTCGGTTAGAGTCACGCGATCCCCAATCGATCGTATCAAGAGAATTTCCAGAAAAATCAGCAGAGTTGGTCCAAACGAAAATAGATTTAGAGTTGTCTTAAACTCTTGTGGTTTCTGTGTTCTGCAAGAGATATTTGTTATTATAATACTAATTTTTTAACGGAAGATCTACAATTTATAATTTTATTATGACTTTTACTGTTGCATTGGGGGCTTAAAAAATAAATTATAATAATATTATTGGAATTTTTAGAGGCCATATTAAGAAATGAATTATTATTTAAGTGAACAGATTCTAATTAAAACAAATGAAACACAAAAAACACAACGGAAAAACTTTTATTTATGTTATAAACGCTACAACAAATACAAATAGTAGGGTTCAATACAAATATATAAGTACCAATAATAGTCGAACCAATTTAGGGACTTACCAAGCATTCCCTAGGGCGGCGGCGAATTGATGGACTGGGTGTTCAAATATTTATTCGGCAGCCTTGGAAGAGCTTCCGCCCTCGTTCAGCCATTGATCAACTTTGAAATCCTTTTATTAGTTAATAGCGTTCACCGTAACATGCCACCCACTTTTGTGCAGAGGCGAGGCAATATCAAGGTTGCCAAAAGCCAAAGTTTTGTTTGCTCAGCAACTTAACTTTAATCCACGGTCAGACGGAGGAGACACATCAGTTTTGCTTTTTTTTTATCGAAGAACATATGGCAAACAAGACGGAATATCCAAGGCACATGGAACTGGAACCCCTCCCCAAAAGACCAGTCACATTTTTTTACATAATCAACGCGACCAAGTGAAAATTTGTGGCTGGCGAAAAAAAAAACCGTTAATGGGACGGGCTAAGTTAAGGCGCTGCGTCTAAGCACGAGACTCATGTTGGATTGTCTACGCGATATACGATACGAAAGCGAAGCGCTGCTCCTCACACAGACAAACAAAACCCATACAGAGACGGCTGGGTTTTATTTTTGCAGTTCGTAGATACTTCGGGTGGCGGCTCACTTTCCAAGCGTTCTTGGCGGCAGAAAGAAGCTCACATAAATCAGCGCATTCGCAGCCGCAACAGGTTCACACGGCATTCGTTCGCCACGGAGCAAGCCTCGTCGGTGTCCTGAATATCGCGTATCCGCCACAGTGGTCGTACAGCCAATTCGCGTTACCAGTCGTTCGACGTGTAAACCAATGGCCAGCGGTCCCTAATTGAATTTGTGTAACTTGCCTTTCGCTTTTTCGGCCATTCTTCTGTTGTCGTCCTGCCAGTCTGCCGGTTGCTTTAACCTAAAAGGTGCTTACTGAATTATTAAGGACCTTCGGACACGTAACATTTAACACTGGACTCGACTGTCTGTTCGCTTTGTGTGTGTGTGTTTGTTTCGGTTGATTGCCGTTTAGGTTCAACGCTTGCCACGCCCCATATCGAAGGGGCTGCATTCATTACAAATGGGCGCTGCCCCTTATTTACATAAATTCTGGGTTGTATTTCAGTCAGCTGTCATCGTACGTTACGAAACTATCAGAAAGATCGGCAGTTGAAATATTAGTAATAAACGAAGGCTTTTTATTCAAATTAAATCGTAAAATTAAAAATTATTATTAAATAACTCACTTCTCCTGAAAAAACAAACAAATAACCGTCCAACATTTTTCTAAGTATTTTCTTGCTCACTTAGTTATTAGAAGTACAATTCGATAAGATGGCAATTAACCATATCGCAATCATTTGTACTAAATTTAGGAATGTGACACAAGGCATGATATTTTAAAAAGCCAAAGTCTATTAATATACCCACCAAAATATATTTCTCATGTTGATAGAACTTAAATATTAAATTTCGATAAGCCAAGAATTGATTAAGTAATTATTTTATTGATATGATGCAATTGAGATAGCAAAATAATCATTTTTGTCTTATTAGCAGTACAAAGTTTAAGTAATATTTTAGATCTGAGAATTAATAACAATGATTTGATATCAATTTTTATTTTAAAGATACAATTTTGGTTAGAAAATCAATAAAAAAATATTTTGTAAATATTTGTATAGAATAAAACAACCTAATTTTTTTTTAAGTGTGGTCTTTTCACCAGAAATAAAGATGCAGATCGTTAAGTGAGCGATCTGAGTGGCAAAGAATACCGCCTTGGGGCGTCGATTGCGCCACCATCATTTCCCCGCAAGTTCCGAATAATAATTGAGTGTTCAAATAACGCAAATTGATCACGAGCCGTCAACGAAAGTCGCGTGCTTCATCGACCCCGCCCCCCTTCGGCCGCCCTAACTATGCGTGTGGCTGCCATTTAACTTTAATTGAGTCGCGTCGAATGGTTTTTATTGCGCTCGGTACTTATACATATATTTCAATTGGCCTCCTTAGGCAGTGACAAAAAAAAGCAACAGTCGAAATTGTTTATTAATGAAATTGCGTTCCAAGCACCCGCTTCTGTTTGTTCGACTGTTTTTTTGTCTGTATCTCTTAATTTTTGTTTTTCAATTTCAGGGCGTTGAATTCGCTGCCCCGAATGCCGAGATTCTTGGAGCATCCACAGTGGCCGCAGCAAATCACCAAGCTCACCAGCACCTCGATGCCATTGCATTGCCTGATCATCAAATAGGCAGCTTTAGATCCCCCAAAATCTTCGGATTGGACTCAGATTAAACCAAAAATCAAGAAAGGAGAGCGGACGAAACACTCAAGATGAGCTTCAGTTCGGCCAGCGGCAGGGAGAATAATGTCCGCAAATTATCCTTCCTCGGCTTCAATACCAAAAAGAAGGTGAGTGTATTTAGAACATTTGTATACACATAGAAAATAAGACCTCAGCTGATTAAGAAGATTAATACATGACAACAAAATCTATTTGTTCGTATAAAATTGCTTTAAAAAGTTAGGAATTTAATTTAAAAACTAAAAATAGATAGCCACAAACTTTTTAATAAATTATAAAATATAGTAGCGCAAAATATTTTATTAATATTCCATTTCAAGCACTACACAATTTATAAGACACATTATTAAATTAAACGAAACTATAAATGTCACTTGAAAATCCGTAAATGCCAACTAGAAATTTCGATCATTTCATAAATGCATTTCCTGTGTGTAGATAGATTAACTATAAATAATCCCGCCTAATGAATTGGCTTTTGGCTGGGAAATTAATTAGGCAAATGTGGGAATGAGCTCATACTATGGCCGATGATGATCCCGATACGACTTTTACCTAGTCAAGGTTCCCTCCAAACTTATTTTTTTTTCGTACATACATATTTCAAAAGGTGAATATAATGTGCTGCTGTTGGTAGTTTTCCATTAAATAAATCACTTTTTATATGTATTTTTTTTTTTTCGCTATTGCCAATTTGTGAATAATTCATTCGCAAGCCCGCGCGGTAATGTCAAGTAATTGTTATTGATTTTTTTTGTGTGGCTTGTGTTTTTTTCTCAGTTGTTTACTTTTCTACACATTTCCGCAGTGTGTCAGTTGTTTTGGGCACACCGGCATATGCCCGCCAGCTACCAAGTGACACAATTTAGAAACCAGTTTCCAGCAAATCGATTTCGGTTTCAGTTTCAATTTCAATTTCATTTTCGATTTCGATCTGAGATTGGGTTTCGTGTGCGAGTACTCCGAACAGTAGATCACAGTGCCTAATCATGCATTCATTCATGCGAAAGTGCTGCTTTTGTGCTCGAATTTTTATCCTAAACATTACGTATACGCAGTGTGGTGATGGGGGCGACAACAAGTTGTCAGCTTAAAGGCTAAACGCGTCGAAATAAACGCATTTTAATTGTGCAACTGGCAGCCGACAGTTGGCAATAACGGTAACAGGAAGCTAGTTAGACATTCAGCATTCAAATGAAGCACACACACTAGACCTACACGTACTCACTACACACTACTCACTACACACGTTTTAGCAAACACAGAACGGGAAATCGATATTCGTGGTCAAGGCTGCCGCTGTGGCACTCACTCTGGCATTGACAATGAAAAGTAATAGTAATAGTTCAGCGGAATTGTAATCGCAATCAATTCATTGACACCTGGCCAGGTGAAAGCATCAAGTTGCAGTTGCCGTGGGAGCAGCAACCTCCATTAGCTTAATGGCAGCACAAAGTATGCCATGATTTAGGAGCAACATTAAAAATAGAATGCTCTAGAAAGCATTTATTATCAACCGGATCTGCTATACTTAACATTTAAATCTTTAAAAATTGTTGGAAAATTCTAAAGATTTTTAAGACCGAGAATATAGCATTCATATAAACAGAAAACAAATTTGAAAGTTTTAAATATTAGTACTATTTTTTTTTTTAAATTTTTTATGAGGATTTTTTACATTAAATATTAGAATATTAGTTAAAAAAAAACCTTACCTATTTTTTAAAAAAAGACAAAAAAGGTTAAAAACTTGTGGGTGCAAAAACATGGTAAAAACATTTTTAAAAGTTTTATTTAAGTGTAGTAAATTTTTTTGTTCAGGTTTTTAGTGTACAGTTGTGTTTCAAATAATAAAAACAATTTTGTTGCGAAAATAATGTCTTTTTTTATTGCTACTGATGATGCTCATCATCATTTCCGCCAATAAAATGATTGATTTATAGCTCGTCTCATTTTTGGCAGTCATCAAAATTTGTTGTTCTACCAAAGGATATAGCCCCCAACTCTGAAACCATTTGTTTAGTATTTATTACAAAGAGTTACTAAATCAATCAATTACTGGTCGTGTCATCAATCCAATCCATTTGATGGTAATGGACCCACATAATTCAGCTCCCCCGAGGGGATCCTATCATCTTGAGCTGCACTGTGCTGTCACATAACTCAATTAGGCATTACAACTCGACTGTTATCGCTAATTACCCAAAATATACACACATACATACATACGTGGGTGGCCAGCTAATGAGCCTTAATGTACTGGCTTGCTGTTCAAAGTGCCATCAAGTGAATAGATTTTTGTGCATGGCGAAAAAAAAGCTTTTTCATTTTATTTTTTGCACAAAACCACCCTCTGCCTGCATTTGTCTCTGGCCCCATAATCGTTGGCCATACACAAAACACTAAGTGTTGGCCTTGAGCGGCCTTGACCATCAACGGGAGGTCCTGTGAGCGCAAAAGCTTCGCCATTAATTATGCACTAGTGGGGTGAGAGCGACAGAATACAAAAATGCTGAGCACACGAAGCTTTTGGCCTGCTAGCCAAAAGCTTTTTGGCGAAAACTGCATTCCGATTTACGTCAGCAGGAGCATATCCTGGGGGGTGGTGGCTTCGGAGGTGGCATAGTAGTAAAGCCCGCCCGCCGTTGTGGCCCTGAGAATCAGCTGAGCGTGGCCGAAACGCTGCAGCGCTGCCAGCTGAGCAGCGGCCTGTTCTACCGTTATACGCGCGCCTTAACCCACGCCTGCGCATTGGGCCAAAAAATCAGGTAACAGCAGCAGCAGCAGCCAGAAGCCACAAGCCATGGCCCCTCATTTGCTGGGCAGCCTTTCCAGACAACGGAACAGGCTGGATTTTTTGAACCAAAAACAAAAAAGATTACAATAATTCGCGGGTCAAAGTGCAACAGGCAAAACCCAACTTGTGAACGTGATTGAAAGTTTTTTGCAAATTTAAATTGAACATCCGAAACTGAGAGCCCTCAAGGTAAAGCGAAAAACTTGTTCAAACTTGTTTGATCTATAACGTTAATCAAAAACGCACGGAAAGTTGGCTAACACACAAACTTTTCAAGAGCACACAACCTTGAAAATTGTTTCAAAAGAGCCTCCATGCACACACATAGACACACGGACCGAAAGGAGAAAATGGGAAAAACCCATAGACATACAAATTTGGTCCTTTTTCTTCTCCATTTTTTTTTATAAAATTATAGTCGAAAAGTTGGCAGCTGGGCACAACAAGTGAGTTGGCCTTTTATGGGGCCCACAGGCAACCAAACTCTGAGATCTCTGTGCCACACACATACATAAATGTATGTATATGTATGTATTTTCCGGAGGAAATTCGTTTTGAGTGTTGCATACTTTTTTGGGCAATAAAACGGCTGAGCGGCGATGAAAAACACAGAAATGTTCCCGAAATGTTACCCCAAGCGACAGGAGTCAAGCTCCCTGAACTCACACGTGTGTCTGCGGTCACAAATGTATCTGTATATCTGTAATATCTGTATGTTATGTGCATATATACATATACATTTCAAGGTGTCCTTTGTGTGTGGCATCTTAAAAATTACCTTTAATAACCGAGTTTCATTTCGGTTTGCCGGATTGATGAATGATTGACTGCTTGAATGGGATTTTGCGGTTTCGTGTTTCCAATTTGTCTGCATTATAAAAACGTTGTGAATTATTTAGCAGTTCATGCATTATTTAAACAGACTCACACCTGTATGGAAAAACAGAGGTATTCACTTGGCTGAAGTTTTCCTTCAAGGTAGAAAAGTTGGGAGGGTTTTAATGTAAGTTTCGCACGAGTTCCGGTTATTTGGAAGTTACATAAGCCGCTTAGTTTTATAGTTTGCAGTTCCGAGTTATAAGTTTTTAAAGTTTTCATGTGAACATTTTTTTTAAAGGTTTTTGGTCGATTATAGTTTGTACCTGATCAAAATAGAAACCTTTAATTATATTGTTATTAAGATTTTCACTCTATAAGGAAAACCATAGAATGTAAAATTTCTATAAAATTCCCCACATTATCCAGAATATTTTCTATTCACTTCCGGCCGCAGGATAATAAATAGAGCAGGCCTCAGCTATTTATTGCTGAACGCTATCGCACACACACCCATACTCTCACCCGCACACGGACACAATGCCATCGACTGACCTTGAAGTATGCAACACTTTTCTATCGAAAGAGGCTAGAGTGAGTGTGTGGATATGGCCGTTTAGAGGGTGAGCCGCATTGTCAGCATGATTTCCCATCACTAGATTACGTTTACGACGCTTTAACGCCTTTGCGTTTGCCTTTGCCTCCGTCCAATGACCAGTTTAACCTTTTGCACGTGTCCGTCTCGTCGTGCCCCCTGACCCCTGACCCCTCACCCCCTACCCCGCCCATGTCCTGTACCCACTTTTCCGCTTTTCCCGTCACTCTTGTGCTTGTGCGAGCATTTCCGCTGCGGAATTCGCATTAAATTAACACAGATACACACACAAACGGGCTGACAGTCAGACAAAAGCGTTATAGAAGCATCGTTAATTTGTGCAAACAAACAAAAAAAATATATAAAAAAAGAAAAACCCAACTGCGTAGCGAAAGCGGAGCAAGAAAAAATCAACCAAATTATGCACAGGCCGTGAAAAAAATTCGACAGCTGCAAACAAATAAAAAGTTTTGTGTATACATGCATAAATATATCCAAGTCAAAGTCAGAAGTTAAATGTAAAATTAAACGGTTTATGTTTTCGCGCAAGTTCACTGCCCAGCAATTTACAGTTTTTATGGAGATGTAAATTGTAGACAGTTTGGGAATTTTCCGTTTAAATTTATTTTGAAATAACTAATAAATACTGAAGTAATGAAAAGAATAGTAGTTTTGCCAGATTTTTATTTAGATATTTACAAAAAATATTTGGATGTATCAACCTTCTAAGGGTAATATGAACTTTACCAATTTCCAGGTTTCACCTCTTATCTGTCCATTTTTTCCCTCGACTTTCTTTTGGCAACTCACAACAGTTTTCCAATAAATACAAAGTTATACGCGATACATCCAACAAGACCAACTTTTAATCTGCTGTGCGGGCCAAGTGTAAAAACTTATTCGCCGGCGATGACAACACCAACAACAGTTGGCAAGTCGCAAAATCTTAACAAGTTTCGCTTTAGCCGCAATTCGATTCAATTTGGCAAGTTGGGCAAAAAGTTGTTTAGGCCACGAGCATCTAACTTGGTTATGACTCGTAAGTCACGTGCCGCCGCTCGCTTGCCGCCTCGCAGATGTCAAATCACATCAGAAGCACTCCGCGAACTCAGCCCCAACTTACTGTTGGCCCAACTTGGAGTGGGCTTCTGAGCTGCTTACATGCACGCCAGGCTTTATGGGCGAACTTATGGCATAACTGTGACTGTGACTGCACACAACGCTTGTCAACCGACTAGGTGCACTGAGTTCTTGCGGGGTTTTTTCACGAGCAAAAGCAAAAGGTATAAAAAGCAGATGTCAAGATATGTTATGCAAATTGAAAGGAAAACGCTGTGAGAGGCAGAAGGCGGAAGGAATTTTAGAAACACGAAAAACCGCTGAGATGAACTAAGAGATTTTTGTATGCGTCTTAAGACTTGATAAATTTCAACTTTAAAATTCTGTCTTTTATTACAATTATAATTATTAAAGAATTATTCAATTTTAAAAATAAATTAAAGTATAGATATGATATAAAATAAATATTTTAAAATTTCTAAACATTCTAAATATTTCAAAATAGTCAACAACATTTAAAATTTAAAATTCTGTCTTTTATTATAATTATAATTATTAAATTTTAAAAATAAATTAAAGTATTGATATGATATAAAATAAGACCTACCTACCTAAAATTTGTTTTTATTAAAAAATATTGTAAAATTTAAATATTTTAAAATTTCTAAACATTCTAAATATTTTAAAATAGTCAACAACATTTTACAGCGACACCTATTAATTTTAGACTTTTTATTTAAATATTTGTTAAATTTCTAAATATTCTAAATATTTCAAAGTAGTCGACAACATTTTTCAGAGACACCTATTATTTTAGACTTTTAATTTTTCATAATAGCTCTACCTTTCTGCCTTTATCTCCACCAACTTCTCGTTTTGTATGATCTCATTGGGCTTCTATTTCTCTGGCCAGCTACTGTGTGCATTTGGGATAGGAGTACGACCCGTGCATATTCATTTGGTTCCGTTCCGAGCCCTAAACAAACAACAACGAAAATTGACAGCTCAGACTACTGGTGGGCGGGGCAGTGGGCGTGGCAGTTCGGAGGGTTGGGGCCTAAACATACCATCGATTATTTTTGATAAGCGCCGCTGACATACTGCATAAAGTGCGACGCTCTGTTAGAACATTGCTTACCTAAAGAGTGGGTGGGTGGTATGTGGGTTGTGTAGCCACATTATGATGGGCATCAAGCTAATGGCTGAATGACAAAATACTTTTACTGCCTTCCCTGTCGTATCTGTGAATCAGCAATGCCAACAACTTCATAATGATCACCGAAAGCGGCATTAGTATCAAAGTCATTATGGGACAACTTAGTGTTTATCGATTAATTAACGTAACATGGCGCGTTACGCCTGAGCTTATCACATGCAAACACCACCCACAAATGCCACCCACAAAAGCCACCCACAAAACGCCACCCACTTGGTCGTTGGTCTTCCCTTCGTCCGGTGGACACATTGACGTTCCCACGTGCAGGCTCTCAGCGTTATTAAATTTTTTCTATTTATAAACACAAACACAAACTGAAACTCTGTTTGCCTTTGTTTCTGTTGCCGCCCTTATCTGCCCCCGGCTTATCAGGAAGTGAATGTAATTGTCAAGGATACGCTCGCCCAGTGTATTAAAGTCGGCATCAAATATTCAACGGCTGCAGACCTGCAGACCTGACCGGGAATCGGCAGTCCTTTGGGTGCCCGAGGGACCAAATCGCATTTAGTTAATTCCATTTGCATTTATGTACCTACATCTAAGCATACGATAATTTTCATGTTGACGTAGTAAACAAAACTGGGAAAACACTCGAGCAGCTAAAGCTCCCGAAGACGTGTCATTAAAGCTGAAATACCTGGCAAAATATGTTGACTGACTTGGATGGATGTGGGCAAAGTGTGAATATATATTTGAGGTTTTCATTATCAAGCAAATAGAATAGAAAATGTGTTCCAACTAGGTAAGGTTTCTTGTATTTTGTGGTTTAAAAATGTGTATCCAAAAGTATTTATATTTCTTTTATTTTATTTTGGCTTGCAAAAATGTCAACTAAAATAAGGACTTCCATTTTTTTTTGTTTTAGTAATTATATTATATCTGCAAAACAGAAATTTCTAAAATAGATTTTCGCAGAAAACAATCTCTATTAAAGGCAAGAGGCAATAAACAATTGAGATTTTTGCTACATTTGTAATCTGATAGCCACACAACAATTGTGAATAATTGGGTTTACTTGTTTCACGCTCGAGGCAAAGAAATATGCATATATATTATTCTTCGGCCAGATGATGTTGATATTGATGTTAATGATTGAGAGAAGTGCGCAATCAATGCCTTCGTCACTATGAAAATCAATTGAGATCGATTGAAAGCAATTAAGAACGACGCCCAGAGAATCCAGTTTGATTTTCAACAACAAATGTCTGGGATATTATGGTGAAATGTTCATTTCTTAAAGTTAAAGGTTCTTATTGCGTACGTTCGCACTTGCTGGTAGATGATTAATGTCCGCACAGAGACGTTTGCTCCCCAATTCTGCTGGCCCCTCTAAGTGCTTTCCACCGATCGTCAACATGTCGAAAGACTCGTGACGACGAACAATAATGCCGCGAGTCACATGACTTGTCTGACTTTGTTTTTCCTATAGATTCTTAATTGAAAAGTATTTGCGCCAACTTGACTCATGCACAACGTGACCAAACGCATGAAAACAATTGAGTAACGACAATTTGTATTTATACCTTTTCGGTTTTTTTTTGTTCTTTGCAGTCCGGCAATGAGGATCCCGACGAGGTGCTGCTGGACTCGGAAATGGACAAGGTCTTTGCCGGCACCAGTTCACGCAAAGACAAGTTCGATGTAAACACCTTCCAGGACAACTCCCAGCTGCCCATTGGATCCCGCAAAAAGAATAGCAGTATGTAGTCAGTCCTTTGGTGTAATGAAATCAGTTGTAGTTTAATTTTGATGTATTTACTTACAGTCCGCACAAACGATCTGAACATCGAGGAGGACTCGGAGTACGAGAGCCAAACGGAGCCCCTGAACAATGCACAAAACTACGATGACATCCCCGAGGACTTTCCCTTAGTGTCGGAGAGAGCCGGACACGGTGATCACTCGGACAACTCGGTGGACGAGAAGCACGTCCAGTTCGGTGGCAAGAAGAAGATCGTCGTCACGCCGCCCAGTTTGAGTTATGATGAACAGCCCACGGATCAATCGCACGAACGTAAACGCAGAAGAAGGTAAAAATAATAGCTTAATGGGTTTCACAGACAACACTGCGTATAAGTGATGTATGTTGAGTGGTCCTACAGGCAGACATTACGTATACGCAGTTTATTTTATTTTGGATTCAAATATCTTTTTAGATTAATGTTTAAATTAATTATTATAACCTCATTAAAAATTAAATTGATTTTTTTTTTAAATTTAAAAAAAAAATATTAAGTACAAAAAACGATTAAAAATATTTTCTAAAATTTAGTCTAAATGTAAAATTCTTAAACAAATAAAGAAAAATAATAAAAACCATAAAAAATTCTCCTTACAGCCGCCATCAGTATTATAGACAACGTAAATTCTCACATCAGGACAGCGTGGAACCCAAAAACAAGCTCGAGGAAAACGGTGATGCAGGTGCGCGTCGCATCTCTGTGCAGCCTGAGGACACGGCATTGGAGGTAGGGCCCCCTTAGACTCACTCTGAGTAGCAATCGATTCCTTCCGTGAACCCCCCTACCTCAATTAACAACTAGTTCAGATCATCTAACTAAACTAGCTATTGTGTCTCTCCAACTCTCATTGCTAACCCACAAAACATACGGACTCACCTGTAGACAAATGGCCAAATGCCGGCTAAACAGGTTGACCATCTTATCCTCGGCCGTGCCCTTAGCCCCAAAAATTAGCTCCCGATTTAAGCCCATTGTTCTAGATCTAATCCTTTGATTTTACCCCCCTACAGGAGGCTGATCTCAACGAGCTGAGATCACATCGTTCTGACGACCCGCGTGCCCTGCGCCGCCACAAGATCCATCACTCATCCATCAAGTTGCGCGAATTGCCACAGATTACAATTTCCCCCTTCACCAACAAGAAGCCCGAGGTGGACCATAGTCCTCATGAGGTCTGTATAAGGGTCTAAGTCATTTTTTCCTATTTTAATTTTTTTTTGTAAACAGATCTTTGTGCAACTGGACGAGCTCACGGGCGTGGGCGAGGATCGCGAATGGAAGGAGACGGCCCGCTGGATCAAGTATGAGGAGGATGTGGAGGAGGGCTCCGATCGCTGGGGCAAGCCCCATGTTGCCTCCCTCTCCTTCCACTCGCTGCTCAATTTGCGTCGCTGCCTGGAAACGGGCGTTGTCCTGCTCGATCTCAACGAGAAGGACCTGCCCGCCGTGGCCTATCGCGTGGTAGAACAGGTACGATTATTTAGAAACTACTTTAAAGTATTTGATTATATCAATCTAAAATAAAATATGTATTTCTCCCCATTAGATGGTGATCGAGGACCTGATCGACATCAATGACAAGCCCTCGGTGATGCGTTCGCTGCTCCTGCGCCATCGTCATGTCAACGAGCACCAAGGTGTGCTGCCCTTCACCAAGAGGAAGTACAACAGCTACACCAGCTTGCAGGTGAGATCATCTCCTCGCCCACTATGCTCATCCAAATGGTTTCGTTAACACCTCTGTGCCTTCTTCTCGTCATCCTAATATCGTATTACCATCCAACCATTTATCTATTGACATCTCGTGCCTGTTCGCTATAAATAATTGGCTTTCAGTGACAATTGTGATAAAAAGTTTGTTAATTTCCATGATCGTGGTCATTTATCTCTTGTCTATTTCTGCCATCTCATGACTCACAACTCGTACACCAACATCAACAACAATAATAATAACTACAACATCAACAACAACAGCAACTTATACCCAAATCGGTAATGAATAGCCAAATTGTATATAGACATGATCGTACGGATATCTTATAAAACGCTGCTTTGTGTATCTCTTGAAATTCTTTCTTTTCTGTACGTTTACTGATTTTTTTCGTCACAAACCAAAACCGAAAACACAAACTCCTTTTGCACTCCGAAAACAAAAGTTTCTTTGGATGGGTGCCGATTCCTCCCACCAGCAGTTCCAGCAGCAGCAGGCACAGCAGCAACCTCGCAATTTGGCCAAGGCCAGGAGGAGCATCTGCGTCACCTCCAGTGCTCCGCCCACGGCGGCGATGCTGAACGTGGCCACTGCCAGCGCAGCAGCGGCAGCGATTGATCACCGGCGCCACTCCACGATGTCCTACCTGGGTGTAATGAACTAGAACCCCCTAAAAAACACTCCTCCCCTCGTACTCCTCTTCTAGAGCCAGGGAATGAAACGAAAGAGTAGGGATGGTATAGCCTGTGATCTTAGATAAAAGGGAATGGATCCTATTCAAAGATAGATCAGATTCAATGAGATAGATCCATATCTCAAAAATTACAAGGGAATAGGCAATATTTCATTAATCAGTGAACTTTAAGACTTATAAAGGGTATCTTTTATTAGATCACCGGTTTGGAGCTACCAAGAATCTTTAGGCATTATACTGTAGTTACTATGTTATAGGTCCACAATTGGAAATGTTATTAAGTCAGAATATAATTTTGGAAAATATTCATCTCTTGTGAGATTGGATATCTTGATCTGAAATATTATTTTTAATGGATTCAATAAAATATTAGAAATGTTAATGTAGAATAATATTTTAAGGTTTAATGCTTTATGAAAGAGAAAAATTTACTTTTCTTTAAGAAATCTCATTATTATGTTTCATTCCCTGGTGCAAAAGGAGTCAGAAGCAGCCGAAATGCGCTTATAGAACTGGCGATGTTTCTTTTTAGCCCCACCACGTTTTAGCCAAGTTCCGTAGCCCTTCTCCCCTTTAGATCCACTGTTTTTATGTGTGCTCTCCACCTCCACGATTGGCAAGTTCTCAATTGTGATTGTGATTGTGTTGTTCAAGTACCTTAGATCCCTTCCACTCGCTACTCTAAAATCTTCTGCTGCCTAGACCGCACTCTGTTCTACTATATATTCCGATTTAGTTCAGTTGCACGATCTTCCTATATAAATATTTTGTGTTCAGTGTTTTGGCACCAGCTTTGCATGTGAAGCTTGCTTGATGTTCCCCAGTAAATAAAATTAATCCTTTGTTAGCAGTTTATTTAATCTCTAATGAAATATTCCACAGAACCTGTCTGGTGGCACAGATGATAAGAAGATTAAGATCATGCCGGCCAACGAGATTGGAGGCAGCAAGCGCAGCAATGAGCTGAAGATCGACATGAAGGACGACATGTACTCCTCGTCGCAGGAGGATCTCAAGAAGCTGCAGAATGACACGATCCTCAAGAGGATTCCAGCAGGTGCTGAGGCCACCACTGTGCTGGTACGTTGAAATCTTTATTTATCCCATAAACCCTCTTTCTTATGAGTGATATCCCTTCTTTTCGAAAGGTTGGTGCCGTGGAGTTCCTGGAGCAGCCCACCATTGCCTTTGTCCGTCTGTCGGAGGGTGTCCTGATGCCCACACTGACGGAGGTTCCTGTCCCGGTGAGATTCATGTTTGTGCTACTGGGACCGCGTAACTTCGACCTGGACTACCATGAAGTGGGTCGTTCCATCTCCACGCTGATGGCCAACGAGCACTTCCACTCGATTGCCTACAAGGCTGACGATCGCAAGGATCTGCTGTCGGCCATTAATGAGTTCCTCGATGATTCCATTGTCCTGCCGCCCGGTAATTGGGATCGTCACGACCTCTTGCCCTTCGAGGAGTTGAAGGCCAAAAAGGATTGGATCCGTACGCGAAAGATCAAGGCGCTGCAGGTGAAGCGAGACAGTGAGATGATCAAGATCGGCAAGGATGAGGAGAAGGCGTTGCTGGAGAAGCAAACGCTGGGAGCCATTGGATTTACGATTGGTGGAGGTGATGGCGGCGGAGACGGCGGATCGGACGATGATGATGGAGGCAAGAAGAAGAAGGCTGGTCCACTGGAGAAGACCGGCCGCCTGTGGGGTGGACTTAGGAACGATCTGAAACGTCGAATGCCCATGTACAAGAGCGATATACTGGATGGCCTGAACACCGAAACCCTGGCGGCCACCATCTTTATGTACTTTGCTTGCCTCTCGACCGCCATCACGTTCGGAGGACTCGTTTCCGCCAAGACAAACAGCTGGATTGGCATCTCGGAGACGCTGATCTCGTGCTCCCTGGTGGGCATTGTCTTCCATTGCCTGTCCTGCCAACCACTAGTGATCATCGGCACCACCGGACCCCTGCTGCTCTTTGACGAAGCTCTCATGGTGTTTTGTACGAAAAATGATTTCGATTTCCTGGCACTAAGGGTCTATGTCGGTGTTTGGTTAATTATTATATCCCTGACGGTCTCCGCCTTCGAGGGCAGTGTGTATGTGCGCCTGCTAACGAGATTCACCCAGGAGATCTTCTCGGCTCTGATCACGCTCATCTATATTGTGGAGACGTTTATGAAACTGATTTCGATCTACAAGGAGAATCCCCTGCTGTCTGACTATAATCTGCCCCCACCGACGCTGGTTGCCCACGATCATGCCACCAATGGAAGCCTCTTCAATGCGACCGCTGGTGTAGCAGCAAATGTTACCCAGATGGTCTTCTCGAACATCTCGACAACGGCCATGCCGATGGGTCCGCAACCCTTGCCAAAGAATCAGCCCAACACGGCTCTATTCTGCACAATCCTCACACTGGCCACCTTCGTGGTTGCCTACTACCTGAAGCTCTTCCGCAACTCACACTTCTTGGGCCGCAATGCTCGCCGGGCACTCGGCGATTTCGGTGTGCCCATCTCCATTGCCATTTTCGTGCTGGTCGACTACCTAGTGCCGGCTGTGTACACGGAGAAGCTGGTGGTTCCGGAGGGCCTCTCGCCTAGCGATCCCTCCAAGCGGGGCTGGTACATCGGCTTCGATACGTCCTCCACTTGGATACCGTTCGCCTGTGTGGTGCCCGCCCTGCTTGTCTACATCCTGATCTTCATGGAGTCGCAGATCTCCGAGCTGATTGTGGACAAGCCGGATCGTGGCCTAAAGAAGGGTTCCGGTCTGCACTGGGACATTGTGCTGCTGTGCCTGCTCAACTGCGCATGCGGACTGTTTGGAATGCCCTGGCATTGCGCCGCCACTGTGAGATCGGTGACCCACGTGTCCTCCGTCACCATTATGTCACGGTGAGCTTGAAGTTTGGAGCTTTGATCCACATGAATCGAAAAATAACGAATTCTTCCTTTGAACAGCACCCATGCACCTGGTGAGTCGCCCAGGATCGTTGATGTGAAGGAGCAGCGCCTGTCCGGATTCTTTGTGTGCCTGATGATTGGTCTCTCGGTGCTGATGTCTCCGCTCCTGCGACTGATTCCCATGGCCGTGCTCTTTGGAGTCTTCCTGTACATGGGTGTGGCCTCCATGAGTGGAGTGCAGCTATTCGAGCGGTAAGATTTTTGATTACAGATCTGAAGAATGGTATTTTTTATTTATTTATTATATGTTACAGAATAAGACTGTATTTCATGCCGGTCAAGCATTATCCTCCCACGCCGTATGTGAAGCGTGTGCGTCCCTGGAAGCTGCATCTGTTTACCACCATCCAGGTGCTGTGCCTCGTACTCCTGTGGACCGTCAAGTCTTCCCAGTTCTCGCTGGCCTTCCCCTTCTTCCTGATCATGATGGTTCCCATTCGGCAGAACCTGACGGCGCTCTATAAGCCGGAGGAAATGCAAGCGGTAATATATTGAAAATTAAATCTTAAGTTAATCATTTTAATGGATTCGCATTTACTTATTTTCCAGTTGGATGGCAGCGAGATGAAGAAGAACGACGACGATGAGCCCGATTTCTATGAACAAACCAACATACCAGCCTAGGATTGGTGTGTTTGGAACTTAATTAGTGTTAGATTGAAAGTATTAAAGCCAAGCCACGTTTTACGATGGCCCCAAAAACAAAAACAAGAAGAAAATCACAATAGCAAAAGCAAAGAAAAACAAAACTAAAACAATACAAATACAAATACGATATATTTGTTGCGAAATTCTGGTGTGAAAGCGTTAACGAACTACCTGCAATTAGTATTTAGAGACAAAAGCCGCAAACACACACCTGAACTACCCGGGGCATATATATATGCGATATACATATTTGTATAATATATGCGGGGTATGCACCCTGTGATTTTGTGGGCAAATTGAGCTGCAGAAGAAGGCGGAATCGTGTACCTAAATTGCAACTGAAATCAAGAGACAAATTAGATTATTAGCCAGATTGACTTGAAGGAGCAGAGAATAAAAGCATATTTTTGAGGCCAACAAAATCAGTTGATGGTTTATCAAACTTAAAATCGTTACCTCTGACTTGTCAGGACTAGACAAATATCCTTCCGACGGAAAGGAGGAGAGTCACAAATTTGCATCACACACAAAGAAACCAACGAGAGGAACAAATTATTTATTCAGTTGGAAATTCGCATGTATTATTAGCAATAATTGCATTTGCATATACACAAAACTATTATAAACTTGGCTTAGACCTATCAAATCGAAGCAATCCCAGCGTGGAAAACTAAGAGAACCCCCATAAACTATTTACCTTCAACTGGCGTAGTGATAATTAGTGTCAAACACACACAAAAACCCCCCTCTTAGATCGAACGAACAATTGTTTATAACAAAATCGTTGTAAGCTCTTCAGCCGGAGTTGTCTTCTAAAGTGAATTCTCCGCGCCTGAAGTGGCCGCTGTAAGTTTGCCTTCTTTGTATTTGTAGTCAGATAATTGAAACACATGAAACACACAAATAAGTCCACACAAAAACACATTGTACTTATACATGACTATGTTATATATATACACCCGCATATACTGTTTAGTAAGTTTCAAAGATTATTCGTTCAGAGCTGAGAGCCTAACCCAAACTATTTTTATGTAACTTGTATGTATGAACTTGTACTTACTTCTAAGTAGTTGTTGTCTAGTATTGTTTATTCCAATTCAATAAAATTTAAAAAACAAAAATAGTTGTTTTGTTTTTCGACTGATGTTTATTCTGGGGTGGGATTTTTACCCATTGTAAAAAATGGGTATTTTTTTATTTATTTAAAGTTAGCAAATATCTGCCAACATAAACATAGTACCCTACTCACATCAAGTGGGAGGGGGCAAGGACAGGTAAGTTAGGATGTTTGTTACAATTAAATTAACAGAGCATTCCGATTTGTCGTTTAGATTATTTTGAAAACGGTTTTTGAAACTATCCAAATACGAATAAAGTTAAGAGGGCAAGCATTGGATTTCAAAATACATTTTTAATCACATATTCACTTATTGTAATTTAATTTTTTTTTTTTGTGTTTTCTTTTTCATAGATTTCCCAAGGGCAATTAACGTCTAATTTTAAGCTGGGAAAAGTATAAATGCTATCCAATTATATGGCAAACTAAACCCTTTTTAACCATTCCAATCGAATTAAGGACTTCAAAGCGTTTCCCGTAGCTTAGTGTAAATGGCGCTTGGCAATTAGGAATACAAATTAGCCGAGTCAAACTTTTAGCCAACAAGTTGAACAAATCTTAATTTTATTTCCGACATTCCGGCATTTTCACCTTTCGCGACCCGAAAGGACCTGCCCTGCCCCAACCTCGAGTGATTTGCCCCCCGGCAGCTGGACGTTCGCTCATGGGGGATTTTTTTGGCTCAAAGCTCAAACGAGGAAAGACTCTCGGAAAAGCGCTCAAAAGCTGTTTGCCACTCGAAAGCTGTCCCAACAAATCCCGAACTCGACTCGAAGCGCAGCCTGTGACCAGTGCAATGATAAGAGCAAGTCGCCTGTGACAGTCCAAGACGAGCGTCCATGAGCATCGCACTCCTCGGGATAACGTCGCCGGGATTTCTAGAGTCTCTAAAATCCCGAAAATACGCGCCATACTCGTGTGCTCCGTACTCCGTACTCCGTACTCCGTGTACATCCGCATTAAGTTGGCGCGTTTTTATTGCTCCGGCGAAAAGAAAAGTGTCTCATCATTCCGGCTGCTCTGCAACGTGTTTGTGTGTGTGGGGCATCCGCTCGTCCCGGTTTCCATCATAACGTGACAACAATTTTGATTTGGCTGTGGCGCGAGTGTTTGTGCCGTAACTAAATACGGGTTTATTGTGGTTCTGCTGCTGCTTTTGCTGCTGCCAGTTTGCCATTTGCCATTTTGCCATGTCATTTGCCACTTTTTTGTTGCCACCCAATTCATTTGCCATAATAAATGCAAATTCGAAGAGCTTGTCACCCACACACAGCTGACAAAAACACACATAAGCCCACACACAGCACACTCTCAAAGGCAGCGAGTTGTGTTTGTGCAAAAGAAAATTGCAACAGCCAGCGCCTGAGGATATCCCACAGAAATGCACGACACATTACACATACGCCTTGTTGCACACAAATTATGTAATATCGCATTAGGCGACCCCGCTCGACAATGGCAGCGAACTCGCAGCTACTGCTTCTGTTGGCATATTGATGGTTGTGATGGTTGCTTGTACTCGTTGAGCTTCTTAAGCGATTATCGTAGCCAATTTCGGTATCAATTTAAATATTCCCATCTTGGAAGTTCAATGAGCACATCAATTCAATCCCAGCCGTTCAATGACGACCTCTCGACCTCTCCAAAACAAACTGAAGCTTTCTTAACATATGGTTTTGTATATTTTAACAGAAATGTATTTCTCTAGTCTAGGACATGTTGTTGTATTAAGCGTACTAAGAGTCGGTAGAGAAGCGTTTTAAAGTCGAGTTTAAAATTTAGTTTAAGCATTTGGCAGGGGACACATAAAAGACGCAATTATTATTCTCTGCTTACGTCCACCCGGCACTTATCTCATTTATTATTAATATCCATTCTTAAGTGATGATTGATTGGCTATTAATTCATGGCAAAAAAAAAACTTGACTTGAGCAAATAATACAGAAATTGGCTACGTCAAAGTACACACAAAATAGTCAGTTGAATTTATTGAATTGATTTGAAAAATGTATTAGAAATTATAAATTCAGGAGTAAATATCCTGATTCTATTATTTCGATCTTTAAAAAATGTAACTAAAATCAGAGATTCAATTTAAATAATTAATTTATTTAAATCAAATTATGTGAGATAAGTTTATCATCTCTCCCTAATCGCTTCTCTGTCAAATCCTAGTACTTTTCTTAATGGTACAGCTTCTTTTTCTCCGTGTAGCCGTGGGATTGGCTTGAGAGTGGGGTGGGTGGTGTTGCTGAGGCATTCCTACGATTGCAGTGACTGGCGAATATCGGACTCGGCGGCCACCAGCGGGGCACGCACCTCGATGCCACGCACGGGCGCCCTGTCCAGATGCGGATTGAGATACTTGTACACCTCGCTGCGATTCAGATCGATTTTGCGCTCCGGCTTCTGGTACTTCATGAAGTTGACCCTGCGAATGGCCAAGGAGCCGCTGTTAAATTGGAATTGCGATTGCTGCAACTGGGGAATGAAACGCCATGAATGGTATGGTATGGTTATGGTACGGAGTGGAGTGGAATGCAGTGCTCCCGGGAGAAAAGAAAAAGGAGAAGCAGCGCACAAACATATGCATGCAATGAACCGGAGAACATAAGAAAACGTCCAATGTGACAACTTACTTTTGCATGGTCAGGCCGAGACCCTGCAGCTCCCTGGCGAATCGAATCGAGAGACCGTCGAGAGCAGTCCGTTTTCCCCCATTGGTTAAGTACAAGACAAGGGCGGGCAAATACACACAGCAAAAGCAAAGAAAAGTTGTTAGCCTCATTAAAGAGTCGAGAAGTGAGGGAAGTGGTACGGAATCCAGGGGAGTTTCGGATTCGGGATTGGGATTGGTAATGGGGTTGGGATTTCGGGGGAAAAGAAAAAACTTACCTGAAGCGCTGGCGTGTTATATGCTCGCCATTGAACAAACGATTCCAAAATGCAATCTACAATGAAAATCAAGAGGCAAAGAGCGAGGAGAAAAGATATCCAAGAGCAAAGGCGGCATGCATAAAGAACTCAACCGGAACGCAGGAGGAAAGTCAAATCAACTGCAGGCCTTGTGACAGGACACACACAGAAGGATGAAAAGCGAATGCGAATGCGAATCGGGATGAGAATGGCAATGCACAATGGGTCTCGTAATGCTAACGATAATGCCAACGATAATCATAATGAGAGTGCTAGGTGCTACGTATATGGGGTTTCTACTACATAGCATCCGGGGCACTTCATCAGGCGAAACCAAATGAAACACTACCTGGAATCGTAGCCCAGCAATGGACTTTCGTATGGGCAGCTGCTAATGCCAAATTGATGGTGCAGTGGACGATGTAATGAGTCGGGGCGAGTGGCCATGGAAAAGTGAAGAAGTGAAGAAAATGAATGCCTGGGATGAGCTAACGTTATGGTTTTCAGTGAACTGTCTGCGGGAGCACTGAGCAAAATAAACACCAAAACTATATATCTTTTGTTTTTTAGTATTTGGAGATTTACAAAATAGATAGATAGTTTTATAACTCAAGAAACTTTAAAGTTTAAACTTAAACAGAAAAAGGAATTTAATTAAAGAAATTGAATCTATAATATATGTAAAATGTAAAACAAAAATCTTACTTTACTACAAATCAATTTCCATAAAATCTTTCTATTCTCTTCAGTAGCATTTTCATTTTATTATTCTGGCTGTCAGAGAAATCTTTGCAAAATTAAAAACAATAGTCTTTCTACTATTTCCCAAAAGGGTGCTGTCATGCTTTCTATTATTTTTAAATACCTAGAGATAGGATTTGGAGAGTATAATAAAAGTTAGATAGATATTTTGGTGTTTTCTTTTTCTCGGTGCGAGTGTTTGCTCTGTGGGCAAAGCAGAGCGATGACATGAGATGAGATGAGAGGCGACATGAGGCACAGCCTGACCACGGCAAACATGGCCAAACATTGCCAACTAGCCGCAATAATCAGGGGGGACAGTGGGTGTAGATGAGATGCTAGGGGGACTGGGAGTCTTAGGGACTGGGATCTACCCACCCGAGAGTGCTGCCCGTGATGAGCTCCGCCTGGGCGCTCAGGGTCTCGGCAATGAACTCATCGTTGTAGGCATCCTTGGGACGGTACCAACGCCGACCGCCCGGAAGGACCAACGGACGCTCCGAGGATGGGACCAATGGCCCAAAGGCCCGCTTCGACCGCCGGGGATTGTTTTTGCGCACCAAATGCTCCTCGAGCTCCTCAATGACATCGTGTCTCTAGCAAAACCAAACAGACGGGCGGAAAGTGCACACGCCCACGGGGTAAAAAAAGATGAGGGCCATAGTGAAAGGGGGGGTTAGGAAGCAGGCAGGGTGGAGGTTGGAGAAAAAGAGACGAAACAATGTTGAAGGGCTTTCCACTTGGTGCCTACTAATTGTCTTTTGGTTTCTGCATTTTTCCCCTGCCGCTGCCAGGGCTTTATTCGTTATTCAACTAGAGAACCATCTTGGGCACAACGCTACAAATAACTTGCTGTTGGCAATTTATCAAAATTTAAACTCGATTAAAGCTAACTAACTACGTTTGGAAGCGCACATTATGCTGCAAGTAGAAAAAGACAAAAACCAAATGGCATTTTAGTTAATTTGATTTGTGGACACGGACGTTGAGGCGAAAACAGGCTGGGGAAGGAGGGAAAGGGGGCTCAGATCCGCAAGAGCTCGAGATAGAGAGAAGGTCCAGCTGCCCGCAGCTGGATAATATAGCTCAGAGCATGTCGGGATAAAAACTGACTTCGGAACTCAACCGAATAGTTTGATGCCTTGCAGAAAGTCCTTCTTTCTTGCTTCTGGACGAGAAGGCTCCTTATATAAGCTTTAGCTGCTATCTCAATAGAAATAAATCAGGGAGTTGACTATTTTTTGGGATTGTAAAGCCTCTAAGACAGCTAACTAATGGGTCAAGTCACTCAGAGTTCCTCAATCTAAAATATATGGATACTGCTATTAATTTTAAAATATCTCAAAAATATATTTCTAAATAATAATATTTAATATTGAGTTATAAGAATAATAATAATTCCCGTAAGATAGCATTTAATCCCTTCCCAAACTTTTCCAATATAAAGTCCATCATCTAGTTATACTATTTTTAAATATATATCTCATAAGCCTGCACTTTTCTACCTTCCCTAACTTTGCCTATATAAATTCCATCAACAAGTGTTAATATTTAATCAAGGCCCAGCAAATCCTTGGTCCAATCATCTAGGAGATGAAAAACCCCACTATTAAAGAGGTGGTAGAATATTTTTCTGCTCCATCACTCAGACAATGAAACATTTCCCATAAAGCGGGCCGCCTAATCCTGTTGCTCTAAATAGTTTGCCACGAATCCGACTCGCAGGTAGAGAAACAGACCGACCGACCCAGGCTCTAATGCCATAAAAACCTGCTAGACCCAACTCATGACAGCCTAATTACATTAACTGCCCTGCCAGGGATTTCATTTCGCCATGGCTCCCAAGGCCAGTTGCCAACTCACCTTCTGCTTCTTGAAGCTCTGCTCCTCGGACAACGGCTCTTGCTGCTTCTCCTTCTCCATATCCTTTTTCTTGTCCTTGGCCAGGCGATTGTCGTCAGTGGAGCGCGATATTTCCGCCACTTCCCGGTCATTGGCATCGCATCTATCCTCATTACTCTCACATGGCCCCAGTGGGTTGTCAGTCCCAGATATGGATATGTCCTTGCCTGCAGGACATTCAAAGGAAGAGGGGAGAGGGGGGTGGTGGAAGTGTGGGGAGGTTTTGGGGTTTTAGTGCAAAGGATATACGCAAAAGTGCGCCATTAGAGAAATTTAATTACTGTCGACCTGGGCATAGTTTTTTGCACCTGCATCCTCCGTTTCGCCTGCGGTGTTGGTGGTCGCTTCCCCTTCCCCTTCCCCATCCTCCTCGTTGCCCACTTTTTCATCGATTTGCGGCAGTTGAGCTTCCGGCGAGAGCTTCTCCCGCTCCTGCTGCTGCTGCAGCTTGAAGGTGGGCACCAATTCGGCCAGCTGCTTGGTCACCGCATCCAGGGTGGACTGTATGGTGGAGGGCAGGGACGAGAGGGCGGCCAGTTGTCTCTGCACATCGGCCAACTGGAGTTCCAGGGCCAGCTCCTCGTCGGTTTTGGGCGGGGTACTGGGCTCAGCCGGCGGGGTTGCCGCCGCAGGCTCGGCGGCGCCAGGACCTCCGGGAGAGCCCGTCTCGGATGGGACTGGGACCGGGACCTCTTCCGCCTCGCAAACCTCCTTGGGGACATCGGCTTTCTCCGGCTGTTCGTCCGGCAGCTCGCTCTCTGGCAGTTGCTCCAAATTCGGCACCTCGCTGTCCGTGGGCAGTGGCTCCTCATCCTTCTCCGGCTCCGGTTCGGGCTGCTGCTCCGCCACCACCTCCTCTGGTTCCTCCTGCTTCGCCTCCTCTTTGGGCGGTGTGGTCTCCTTTGGCGCCGGTTTAGCTTCCGGCTGTCACACGTAAACACAAATTAACTTCTGATCCCGACAGCAAACAATGCACTCAGAGAAAAATTCCCAAAGAATTTAATTTTTTTTTACACTTTAATAAAAAAAATATTTTAAAACTTAATAAAGCTTTGGTTTTATCAAAAATAAATAGAAATCATTCGTGTTTTTAAATAAAGAAAAGTAAATCGAACACTATATCACATAGTTGTTATAAAAACAATCGGAAAATGAATCGATAATAATAAAGCAAGTAACTTAAGATATATTCTTCTTTAAAACGTTTTTGATATGATTTCAATAACATGATATGGATTTAGCTGCGGTGGTAACTTTTTCTCTGAGTGCTTATAAGCCCTAAGCATCCTTGTTAGCCAGGGTTTCGGGGAAATATTTTCGCTTTAAAGGTGATTTTTCTCCGAGTACATTCAGCATACGTTAGGGCTACTCAACTCACCATGGGCGACTTTTCCCGCGGCGCCGACTTGACAATCGTCACCTTGTAGGCATTGGCCGCCCGCCTTTCGGCCTCCAGCGATTGCTTGCTCTTGGGCACCGGGCGATTGGGACGCTGCAGGAAGGTGGACCACTGACGGTTCTCCTTGTCCTTCTCCAGCTTCGTCTTGGTCACCTCCTCGTTGAGGGAGCGCAGGACATCGCTGGACATGCAGACGCCGGGCTTGGGGAAGATCCTATAGAAATTGACGCTATCATATGGAAGCGGTTAAAAGAGCTCGCCAGTAAATAGGGAATCACTCCCATGAGTGGGCGAGTGGGGGGAAGCGGGGAAATGAGCGAAATTGAATGCTACGCACCCGAGGACATTGTGCTCCTTGAGCACCTCCGACTCGCCGGACAGCACTGCTGCAATTTCCTCCTCCACCAGCTTAATTTCCTGCCTTTCGGACAGCGCCGAGCACGGGCGATCGGGCAAATCGGGCAAGTAGAGACCCTCGACGGGAACGGCTTCTTGTGCCTCAGCTGGCACAGACCCGCGATTGTCTTCCGAATGCACTTCCGACACGGCTTGGCGACATTCCGCCAGGACGTCCACGTCCACAGAAGGCACCGTAATGGGGGCGAATTCCCTGGGAGGCGGGACGAATGGCTCCGGTTCCGGAGTTCGTGCATTTGTGGCTTCCGTCAGCTGGGACAGCGATGGAGTCGGCGATGTTGAAATGAATGGCGTTGGTGACTTGGTCAACGAACCCTCGCTCGTGGGAAACCTTTTCAAGCACTCGTAGGCGTCCTCCTCGTTCTCCCTGGATCAGTGCCGAAAAATTGAGCAGAATTCATGAAAATATAAGTCGATTTGGTAAGAAAGCTTGGCATTTCTGTTTTGGGGCGTATAATTGCAGGGACACTCTAGGATTTATCATATATGTACGTATGTACTAGGATAATTAAGTCCTGGTATCAGACAAATTAGTAAATATTTAACTTGAGACTACGTTTATTTAAGGTTTCTCGAAATTTACATGTTCTTCTATATAAAGAATATTTCTAAAATGAGGTTTGATCTAATATTTAATAACAGGTTATAGAAATTGTTTCAAAATTTTGATAGATCTTGAGTTCGATATCAACATATCAATATTGAAAGTTCTAAAACTGAAAGATTTTTCTAAAATAGAGCAGTATTTTGATTAATCTTTCAAAAAATTTCAATAAATGGGGGTAATACAGAGTACCATAAATATTTAGACAAGCCAACGTTTGTGCTTTGTGAATTCCTTGAGAACTTAGAGCTCCCACCGCAAGGGTATTAGGAAACGTTCTTGGGTTTTTAGCCCGCTCAGCTGTGATAAATGGTCCTCGGCGGATGGGATACAAAGGAGCGTAGGGAAGGGACCACTACAAGGACCACGGCCAAGAAAGCTAAGGACAGGAAGGGAAAGAAAGGGAAGGAAAGCTCACCGGTAGACGCCGAAGTAGAAGACGCTGCCGCTGTTCATAATGAGGCGGTGGGCCTCGTCGTGGCTAAGGGGCGTGGCAGCCGTGTCATTGATGCGCACGATGATGTCCTCGACCCGCAGTCCAGCCTCGTCAGCAATGCTGCCTTCGGTCACCTATCGTTGGAGAATGTGGACATGTTTAGATTCTGATGCGGATACCGAACCATCCGAGATACGGATGCCCCATGCCAGCGGATAAATGAGTGCGAGGCCGAGATATTCGGACAATGGATGCGATAATGGGAGAATTTCTATTAGCCGACGACGGCGACGTCGCGTGCTAAGTGCATAAAAATAAAACGCGCGCCAAATGTCAACAAAACAAAGACCAGAAGACCAAGAGACTAAGAGACCCAGACCCCAGCGCAGGCACGCACATCCAAGCGAACCGAAGACAATGCCTAAGAGGCGGGTTCCGTTTGCGGGGCGATCAGAACGAGGGGTGCTCGAGAAGAAGTGGCAACTCCGGTTAAGTGAATTACCCCTGTCTAACCACTTAAGTATAACAAATTAACAAAATTTTATTATAATAGTTTCCGCTCTTAAGAAAAAAAAAGGTATTTACATAAAATCATACTGCTCAAACCTTTAGTTAGATAAAAAAATCTAAGCTTTAGAATTAAACAACCATATTTATGCTCGAAAAGATACAAAATTTATTTACCAGAAAGTTATCATGTAAAAAACGTCGTAGTTAAAATTTTCATTTTCACAACTATAAATCAAAGTGAGCCCCATTTGATGTCGAAAAGTTGTGAGAACAATAACAACTAAATACAATATAAGCTTTATGGCTTTTGTGGGCAATAAAGTACAGACGAATTGGCGCAAATTGAGCATTTAAATGGTAGGTATTCATTTAAAATTCGTATAGTTTACAGAGTGGAAATTGTTCGCACATTAGGAACTGTTTATTATTTAAATTCGAATTCACGTGCCAAAGATCATGATTCGCCTTTAAAGGAGGAATATCTTAAGGGTTCGTTGAATTTTATTGTATAATTCAGGTGGTTTTGTAACACTTTCGTGAGCAAATAAACGCCTTTGTTTTCGCGGCGATTGTTGGCGTTTCCGTTATGCGAAAGCCGGGCTCATAACCAGAAAGTCACGACACTGGCTGCCAAGAGGACTTAGTAATGCAAATACTGCAACCGAGCAGCCGCAAAAGGAGGAGGCGGAAAAAAGTGGAGGGTGGGAATATCCCTACAAGCTGAGGGGTCTTTTCTTCTCCCAGGGGTCTCTTGCATTTCACTTATGGCGGAGTCAATTTCCAGCGGTGAATTCGCAAGGCAAACACTCGACATCGACGGAGGTTGCGAATATTTATAGAACACAGGCTTAGGGCTTAGCTTGAAAATACATATGTATGTGGGGGACTTTATGAGAGGAGAAGAAGCAGAGTGAAGAGTGCTAGAATAAACAGAGGTTTTTCAAAAGATTACCAAGGATTGTTTAGTGTTTGCAGAGCCAATATGCGGAGGTGTGTGCTTGCACATTTCATAAAGTCGTATGGACTCAAGCTGAAATATGTGCTTTTTGAGTTCCTTCAAGTTTACATTCTTGTAAGCCTCAGTTCAGCACTATCAAATAAAATTAAAGCTAAAAGTTCTCCCATTAAATATAATAAAAGAAATTTTGATTCGTATTTTGATAACCTGATCATTTATGTTTTGATTTATTTAAGATTTAATTACTTTATTATTTATTTAAATTATCAACCTTGGAAGAACCCTATTATGTATGCTAATTTTTATAATTCCAATTAAAATGGAAAACAAATGATAAAGCATATTTTAAATTGATCAGCATTTAATGTGCAAATTAAGCATAATTTGTTTATGTAAAATAAACGCAATTTGTTAAAAAAAAAAGAACTATGTATACAAAGTATAATACAATTTATGACCTTTTTCCTTGAATGTTTATAATATGCTGCGGCCTAAATTGATTTATTCAAAACGAGAGAAATGGACCCTCGCATTTTCACATTTTCACAGTTTGCCAATTAAAAATCACATTTGTTTCGAATTGGCGCCGATGTTTGGCCGTTTTTGCTGCTATTGTCAACACAATGTTACAAAATGCGAACAGCGAATTGCCAAATGCAATTTATGCACATGCAACAAAGCGCGACTGCAACTGAAACACAATTAAAATTTGAATAAGTTTATTGCCGCTGCCATTATGCGGCTCATTAGCGGCAAATACATGGCGCTGTCGATTAGATAAACAAAAGACCACTGGGCCAGCGAGGAATTACTTTAATTAACTAATTTGCCAATGCAGCAAATCCGAACGGACACACGCACTGCGTTACGTAATGGCAGCCCAAAAATAAAAAGGCGTATCGAAAAACATCGAATTAATCCGCCAGGCGATTAGATATAGACAGTTGGATAGTTTTTCCAAAAACCACAGATGAAAACACACAGGTGGTGGGGCCTCTTGGGCCAGGTGACACAGTTGAGGTGAGAGGGGCACCTATATAGTTTTTATCGTTCCTTTCCGAATCGGGCCTAACCTTAACCACCGTCAGCGGATAGTCGTAGTCCGCCCCGCCCACGAGTCGAAAGCCCCAGGGCACATTATCAAAACGGCACATCTTAATGTCGACCACCATTTTCCTTGATTTATTCCGATTTTTTAAATCTTTCCGATTTTTTCCTCGCTTTTCCGGAGCTTTGCGCGGTATGTGGGGAAAACGTTTCGAGTGCAGCGCTGGCAACCAACTGTTGGCATCGCCAGGCCAGCCCCAACAATCGGTCGCCGATCGGAGCGATTTCGCACACTGCCGCCAGAGGAGGAGCCTCATCGAAGCATACTTTCCACCTGGCCACGACATGCTAATGAGGCTGCCACTCTGTCAGCCGTCGCATTGCGCCCTCTCCGACCTCCACAGAAATCGCTTGAATCGGGGGGCGTAATCGTAATCGCAATCGACAGCAGTCAGAGCCTCTTAGCGGCAAAGTAACAGGTTAAGCGAAAGGGTTCTGGAGTGGGCGGAATTTTTGGCGGTGATTACACTCGAACCAATTAAGGGGGGAAAATACAATGGGGTATGCATCCCATATCTATCTAATCTATCAAGAAAAGAGGTTATTAAAAGAAAAATGTATTACATTGGGTTAAGTTCTTTGGAAATACTTCATACTTTTTATTATAAGCCTATTCTCATTTTTCGTACTTTCTAAACTTGATTAACAGAGAGTGAAAACAAGAGAGAGCGCTATCGTCGAGCACCTCGACTATCAGATACCCATTACTAAGCAGTAAATTTCATTACATGCTCATAACTTTTTAATGAGTGGTCAGACTTTTAAGGACTTTTTTGCCATTTTATTTAAAATCTAAAAGCCCAAATACTGAAATAACAGTGCATGATATTTCCTTCGAATTATAAAGACGAACTAAAAATAGAAGCGTGCATTTTTGGGTGAAACCATGCCTGAAATATAGCTGGTAAAAGGACTTTATAGGGGGTATGCCTTTTGGAGACTGCTGCGCTATGTTGCAATGCAAGAAACCAAGAGGCCATTGAACTGCATTCGCTAGCAAAAAAGTTCAGTGGTATAAATACCACTTGCAGCAAACAGAAATCAGAACAGAGCGAAGATGTTTAGCAAGGACAACGGTGCAGTTCATGGCCTCCGGCTCCTGCCGCTGCTAATCGCCATCCTGGCTGGAGTAGCAATGATGGTCACACCGGGCACCAGTGGTCACCAGCTGCCCCCCGGGAACCACAAGTTGTGCGGTCCCGCCCTGTCCGATGCCATGGATGTGGTGTGTGCCCACGGCTACAACACTTTGCCACAGAAGCGCGGAGGCCTCCTCCTCTCCACCTCCACCTCCTCCTCCGAGGAGGATAATGTGTGGCAATCACTGGCCGGGGCAGGCTACTCCTTTAGTCCGCTGCTGACCAACTTGTACGGTTCCGAGGTCCTGATCAAGACGCGTCGCCACAGGAGACACATGCCCGGTGGCGTCTACGACGAGTGCTGCGTGAAGTCCTGCACCTACGAGGAGCTATCCGCCTACTGCCTGCCCAAATAGAGAGCACTTAACTCAGTCATTACCCACTACCCACTACCCATTACCCAGCATGCATGCACATACATACACAGCATATACATACCGACAGCATTCGTAATCCGATTCGTAATCACTTATTTATGCAGCACCAACTTTGACTAATGAATAAAAGTAGACAGTGCAAAAAGAATTTGTGCGAGCAAAGGCGGCCAAGACAACAGTCAAAGGAAAAGGAGAGGGAAAAGGAAAAGTTCTAAGCAGGCGTAAATCGTTGCCAAGATGCTGGCTCCTTTCGGCTGGCTGCTCTGGCTTTTGGCCTACTCCGGCCTGGCACAGGCGCGCACTGGTAAGTACGAAGGGGGTGGCGAACCAAGGACTCATTTGGTATTCATAAATGCAGGGCTTAGCACGGCCCGGCTGTTTATACATAAATTGTTTAATTGGCTGACAGCAGACGCCCACATTCTCCGCCCCGCCCCCCGCCCACAATTTTCCAATAGCCATTTGCATAAGTCAGCTTTGACATTGAACGAGTTTAGCCAGGCGTTAGTGGGGGAAGGGGGGCCTATAAGCCAAGAAAGGGAACTCCGAAATGCACTCATCGCAATCTAATACAATTTGACACCCTGACTTTTGAGGATAACATGTACGTGTACATGGGACCCCGACCCAGACCGAGACCCAATTTCATAGCTTGAGGAGCTGTATAAAAGCCAGCTGCTTTGGGCCAAAAAGCATCAGTTACCTTTCGACCCGACTCGACCCCAGTTAATCCTTTCGATCGTAAAGCAGCCCAAATAACTTAAAACCATGTGCAAGCCATTGTCCTTCATCTTGATGTCTGCTGTGATTATCCTGGCCAGCTCCCCGGCGCAGGCCGACGCAATGCGGAGTTGTGGCGAGAAGCTCATCGAAATGATGAACTACGCCTGTGAAACCTTCAATCCCGTGATTGGCCAACAAAAACGGGCCATGCGTAAGTTTTAAACAGGTTTTCTAGAACCACCACTGAATATCCGGGCTTTTTTCCATCAGAGTCCAATGATCTGGACCTCCTCGATCCGCTGCAGTACGTTCAGAACTTCGAGGAGGACAACTCCATCTCGGAACCGGAGCCCAGTCGGCTCTTCCGCGGCAACTCCTTCGAGAGGGTCCTCAATTCCCTGGCCGAAATCCAGCGACGCACTCGTCAGCAGGGAATCGTGAACAGGTGCTGCAAAAGACCCTGCAGCTTTTCAGTCATCCAGGAATACTGCTCCGTACCCAAAAGCCATTAGGTCTCCTGATACTTAAAACCGACGCCCCGTTCCGAAAAACTGACCGGCTCTACCTGATTATTTCTGGATCTGGTTCCAAACCAACCATGTTAATATATATTTCGAACAACGTTTTTATACAGCTTGTTGCATGTTACAATTTATGAAACGATCGTAAAAAATAAATATATCCTGCTTTGGGCTTTAGCAAACAAATGCTGCTGAAACACCGTGTAATTAATGCTTTGGTGGGAAAAGGGACTTGTTCTTGAATTCATCATCATTATATTTAAGTAATGTGTTATCGAGCAGAACATTTTTAAACCAGAATCTAGATTTATTACTATGAATTTAAAAATAGTTTACAGTACAGTACTACTATTATAAATGTTAAAGCTTAAAAAACTGTTTTCATAATGAAATTATTTGACATGATCGGATCTGAAAGCCCCTATAGCCGCAACTTCATCAGTTTATTGATTTGAAGTAAAGTATTTATTTAAAGTACAACCATAACAATAACAATATTTTAGATTGAGGTGTAATTTAGTTGCCGTTCCCGAATTTGATTACTACTTTCAATGTATTTCAAGATAAAGTGCCATATATTTTTTTAACAGCTCGATTAATGTCATAAGACAGCCAATTGGTTTCCAAATAATAATAGCCCTCGGGAAAAAAGATATTAATTTTTTCAAAAAGAATATCAGTCTGAAAAAAGAAGAAAATAAATGTATTATCCAAAAGCCAAACCTGATACTCACGACAAAGGGACATGTGTGATTTAGGTTTGTGTGGTATATCAGGAATCCGTAAAAGTATTTAACTACTGGGTTAGCTGCAGGATTCTTTAGGAATCTACAGGCATCCATAGTCATGTTATATAAGAAAGGTCTGTATCCACTAAATCGTTTGTACAACGCAAATTGTACCTAAAATAACAGAGAAGAAAGTTACTATTCAAGTCTAATATACACAGCTGAGTAATAGGCTTACTTTCACTTTGGTCACTGGAGTTTTAAATAATTTTACTTTTATTTAAATGTATTTATACGTGCGATTTACTGATTTAATTAAGCAATATTCAAAATTATCGAACTGCTTATCCAAAGAAGTAAAATTTATATTCGTAAACTCAAACTTCGAAAGGTTCTGTGGATTTTAAAAATATTTAACAACGATTATGAATTAGTTGTTATAAAAAAGAAAGACCTGATTGATCAATAACATAAAAACAGCGAGCAGAAAAAACCTTTTAAAAATGACAGACATGATGAGAGCTTAAAAATAAAGAAGGTACTAAAATTTATATTTTTATCGTGAATGGTGTCACTCATAACACTTATTAAAAGGCAATTTTGTGGGTAAATTATATAATAAAATGTTTAAATAAATTGTAAATAATATAGGTACATACTTTCTATAATCGCACCAAAGGTTGTTTTAGTACGGCAATCAGTACACCCAGAAAAAACATTGCCTAAAACGAGATTAAGGCAATGTTTTTCTAACATATTAGACAATGTTAATCAACCCTAAATTTAATGTTTTTAGGCAATAGTTTTAGGTTCCAATGTTCAATTTTCTCTTTATAAGTTTCTTTTCGGTTATCCTCATCTGTTGTCGGCATAAAATACAAAAGGCTCGCCGAAAATTCTTCATTTGCATTTCAACTTAGTTGCAAACAAAAATCCGGCCGCTGGGACAATAAATAATTAACTGTAATGAACGACAATGAAAAATCAATGTAATACCCGTTTAATTACCAATCAAGTTGGCCAATCTGCAGCAGTTTGAATACATAATTTATTTAATAATTTATACCCAGCCGATGTATTCAGGCCATATCTACATGCATAACATCCCGTGTTCCGATTCATTTCGCGTGTCTGTCTCTGATTTCCGATCATAAATTATGCGCACACATCCCACTCGCATGTGCATATATATTATATCCAAATCTGGATTTGAGTAAGCTTCCATAACGACTTAACAACTACGAATACGTGACTTTTAGTCCCAGGCGAATCATATCAGTTCGGCAATCTTAGGTGTCGTCAGAAGGTTAATAAAAGGGTTCACGTTTTGGGTTTGGGAGCACAATATCTTAGAAGTTCGTCCATAGAGCACGACTTCAAGCAGCACTCGTCGAAGACTCCTTCCCGCAGACGTCGTGTTTTCAGCATCTGAGCGGAGCTCTCAACTAGCAACCTCTCGAGAAGCGAACCGTCGTCAAAGCCCAGGCCAAGTGGTGCGGCCTCTATAAGGTTGAAGTTTACGGGATCTATGGATGTTCGGGGAAATGTCATAAAAATGTTAATTAGTATTTTGGATAAGATTAACATCGAATAACCGGCTCATTATTATTTTATCAATTGTTTCGGCCAAAGAATTGAATTTTGCGGGTGCAAAATCAGGATCTGGGTTTTTGGTAAAACAAGTTTTTCATTGTGTTTTTTGCTGTAATTTGGCTAAAAATCAAACATATTAAAAAAAACCTACTGTTTTGAGAAGGTAACAGTCACATAAATTCATTCGTGTCACTTTTCTGCCGAATTAGAATAAATAATAATGTATCATATCATAATTATCATCATTTTTTACGAAAAATGGACGAAAATTACAAATTCCTGGTTTTAATGCGAATCGATAGGAAATTAAATTACGAACTCAACGATGTATGGCATTCTATATTTGGATCATTATTTCTATTGGTTTGCCAAAAACACTGCATTTTTTTGGGTGGAAAATTAGGATCTGGGTTTTTTGTAAAAAAAGAGTTCTTTTTTTTTTGGTTTTTTTCTATAACTTGGTCGAAAACCGCCCAAAATAAAAAAGCCGTACTGTTTTGAGCAGGGAACAATCTAATAACTTAATTCCTATCCCTTTTGTGCCATTTTAGAAAAAATAAAATTTTTTCAATTTTCACATTTTTTATAAGGGGTTACATCATAATTTTTTACGAAAAATGGACAAAAATTTAAATTTTAAGGTTTGAATGCGAATCGATAGGGATTTTAATTATGAGCTCAACGAGGTATGACATTCTATATTTGGATAATTGTTTCCATTGTTTTTGGCGAAAAAACTGATTTTTTTGGGTGAAAAATCGGGATCTGGGTTTTTGGTAAAAATATAAGTTTCTTTGTGTTTCTTTTTGCTAACGAAAACTGCTCGAAAATTACCTGAAATCACACATCCCCTTAGTGATTTGTTCACCTACCCAAAGTTCGCTTGGTCATCGCGTTGAAGCCATAAACGCAGATCCTGGACAGGGCTTCGGGCAGTTTACCGCCGCACAACTTCATGGCACACTGCGCACTGCCGATCATCAGGACTAGCAGAAGCAGGCTGGGTAGTAGGATCCTCGTGTCCCTGTGCCGCCACATCTCGCTGCCCATGAGTGAGTGGAGTGCTCTCGGATAATGTCCCTCTCCGAAGTTAGTGTCTGTCTAGTGGCCCGGCCACAACTGTTTGGCTCCCAGCCATCGGCAGAGGGTTTTATACGGAGCAGAATCGGATTGGAACCGAGTTGGATGTCTGGTGCGCGCATCCAGCGTCTGAGCACTGTCAAAATGCGTTAGCCATGGTGTCAGTTAGCACCATAGTTCGGTCTGGTTTAGTTTCTCGGCCCGGTTCGGTGTGGGTTGTTATTTATCCCTTTTGTGCAGGCAGGAGATGTCTGAAATGATGATGGGCCTGGGGGGTCTTACGCATATCAGCTGACGTTTGTTTACGTTCTCACCCAAGAAATAACGCACGGATCTTGATTGCTTAAAAACAAGATGACTTGCATCGAGCACCCTTCAGCAGTCGAGGGTGTTCAACACTTTTGGCTTCGTGTGCCGTAACTCATCTTGAGTTCAGAAACTTTAAGCAGCAAAACTTCATCATATTACATTTCAGAGATTTAACTAGATATTTGCTTGATTAAATATGCCTTCAATTATTGGGCTTTATTAATGATGATTTACATACTGCATTAATGTGCTTATAACTCTCTCAAAATGAGTATTCAATCGTCACATATTTATTTTCATTGAAGCTAACGTATTGATTTATTATCTTAATTTCAACGACTACAATCCTAAAGCTAAAATCTTTCAAGAGACTCATTGATATAAACCTACAAAAACGAAACCATTTTCATAATTCCTTGAAATGGTAAAGTAAAAACAAAAGTTATCTGATTTTAATAACCACTTTTGCCGCTTCTTGAAGTCAGTCGTCATTTTCCCATTTAAATGAAAACAAGAGCTAACTAATTCCATTTGCTTTTGACTCGAAAACAATAACACCACTTTTGTTATCTCATTATCTCGGCTAAGTGCTTGGGTACTTTATGGTTTCCCCAAGTCCCTTTTGAAAAGGATGCCACGCCTGAGCCTTTGAGTCCCTGAAAATCAGGTTGATTTCTACCTGTAAGCCCTGAATTATTATCAGTGCAAATCTTGTTTTTATCTGTGGGAAAACCCTGCTGCTGATTGGAAGTTGTTTACTTGTTTGTATATCGCTCGATAACAAAAGTCAGGCCCAAGAAAAAAAGGTAAAAAGAATTCAGAACGAAACTGAAACTGAATTTGAGTGTATTCCCCCGTTCGTTTCGCCTCTGCCTTTGTTTTGCTTATTAAAATCAGAACGTCATCTAATTAAAAATTCATCATTTTCATTATTGTTCTCGGAAAACAAGGGCACCGCACGGTAGGTGCTGAATGGCAGCTGCCTGTGGGTTGCTCGCTGACTTTGTTTTTTTTCTGCTTGTTTTCGGTGTTGATGGGTCGGGGATTCCCCATGCCGCACAGCTGGATTGCCGGCGGGCCGAAAAGAAAAAACCAAGGACTTTTCTTTTATTTCTGCTGCTGCTGGGAGAGTAACTTTATTTGCTTCCACTAGGAATTTACAATGAAATATTTTGGGAATACGATTACGTTTATAGTTATAGTTTATAGGTCTAAGTGTATTGAAATGAGTTGGAAAACGCCTGCCGGTTGGATGTTTCTACTGGTCATCCTGCCCCGTGTGCCCCCTGCCGCCAATTTAATAATTATGTAAGCCAAATCGGGTTCATCTGGTATCTGGTATCTGGTATCTGGTATCTGGAAAGATGGTGATGCTGATCATAGGGCGCAGTAGTTCATAATGTCATCGTAGGTGCAGCCATCCTTGCAGCACTCGTGGGCAATATTACGTCGGTGGCGCCGCAACTTGCTACCACTTCCGGTGGCATCCAATGGTTCCTTTTCCTCCTCCAGCGGCCGGAGCCTGCGGATCAGGGTTCGCACTCTATCCTTCGGCACTTCTTGAAAGTTAGTTAGATGTGCGATTGAAAACAAGGAAAGCCAGATCTCGCCACTCACCATTGCTCCGCTTGAGCCGAGAAGGAAAGCCCTTAATGCAAATGTGAGTCAGTTCCCGTATCAAGGCGTCGCCGCACATCTTCCGACGTCCCTGGACCGGCTGCACCAACTGCGACGCGGTGGCCACCAGGAGCAGCAGCGCCAGCCCCAATCTGATCAGGCTCATCCTGCTCGATCTTTTGCTCCTCCGTCCGTTCTCTCGCCGGGCATAAAAGATATGCCTCCAATGTCTCTGGTACTCGGTCCTATCGCGAACAGCTCTTCTTGCTCCTGGCAAACCGATCGATGGGCATGCCAAATGAAACTGATCTCTGCTGTTTGCCGGCGCTTAAAACGTCGCCTCGCTAATTGACCGACTTTGTGACTTCGCGCTTTGGGCCAGGTAGAAACCAGCTCAGCTCAGGTCAGTCAACCAGCCAACTGCAGGGAAATCTGACGGACTTCTAGGTTTTCCTTATAGCCGACCAGCCGGCGGGCAAATGCCCGGGAAATGGCCTTTCCCGGCCAGGAATTGCCCTTAGAATTAGCCAAAGTCAAAGTCTAATCTCGATCCTCGGTTCACAGAAGAGAAATACATACAAAATGTTACAGGGATTGGGAAAAAAGAAAAGAATTAGTGCCCAAATATTCGATTTATCAATACAGATAAATCAAAATTAATAAATGTATAATATAAACTAGTAAAGTCAAGTACTTCGAGTGTCAGATAGCCGTTACTCAGCTAAAGGGAGTGCGAAGGAGATATTTAGTGCTAAACGCTACTGGCGCCATCTAGCGGCAATTTCCTTGTTTGCCCATAACTTTTTAATGAATTGTCCGATTTAAAAATTTTGTTCTACATTTCCGTAGGTATTAATATATACTAATGCTAATAATATTTTCTCTCCATACTTCTACTTCTTTATACTGATAGGCTTCTTCTGGCACATCAGTGACCTGCACCTGGACACATTCTACTCCACGCAGGGTGACATCTACAGGAGCTGCTGGGACCTGGCTCGCTCGGTTTCCGGCTCAAACGCCAACAATGCGGCGACAGAGGCACCGGGTCCCTTTGGCCACCACAACTGCGACAGTCCGTGGAGCCTGATCGAGTCCGCAGTGAAGACCATGAAGGCCAAGCAGGGCGACAATGTGGAGTTCGTCCTGTGGACCGGCGATGCCCTCTCCCATTCCGCCCAGCCGCTTTCCGAACAGAAGCAGCACGAGATCCTGCGGAATATCACCGAGCTGCTGGGACGCAGCTTTTCCTCGCAGTTCATCTTCCCGGTTTTGGGTCACGAGGACGGGAGCGGCAGCTACCGAAGATTGGGGGAACTGTGGCGCCACTGGCTGCCCTCGGAGGCCCTGGTGACCTTCGACCAGGGCGGCTACTATTCCATCGAGCAGACCAAGAGCCGCCTGCGCATCGTGGCCCTGAACACGAATTTCATGCGACATGATTCCGATCCGGATATCAGGACATCGCACAGTCTGCGATGGCCAACGGAATATTTCACGGAGCCCAAAGCATCCGTGAGCTCCATTTCGGCGGAGGACGAAGTGCTGGCGGAGCAACAGTGGCTCTGGCTGGAGGAGGTGCTCACCAAGTCCGAGGAGAAGCAGGAAACGGTAGCGAAACAAACCTGATATATATCAAATTTTACACTAGGATTGTTATAAATCCTCAATAAATATTATTTTAATTATTTATTGGCAATTTTATTCAATTTCCTTCAAATTTACAATTTAAACTTTCGCATATTTTAATGCAACACACTTTTAAGTCAAACCCAAAAATGTTTCAAATTAACAAATTAAGCTTAAATGTGCCAGAAATATTTTAATTTCATTGAAAATTCATTTCATTTTATTCATCAGCCGGATTAAATGAACTGAAACTGTTGACTTTTGTCCCCAGGTCTATATAGTGGGTCACATGCCGCCGGGCGTTGATGAACGTCAGATGGGATCTCAGCGCAACCAGTTGACTTTCACCGAGCACAACAACCAGCGGTACCTGGAGATAGTGCGACGATTTGCCAAAGTCATCCAGGGTCAGTTCTTTGGCCACCTTCACTCGGACACCTTTCGCGTGATCTACGATGCCAAAGGTGCGGTATAGTTATTGCACGTAACATTAAAGTTATGCTGAAAATTAAATCAAATTTAATTAAAAATATTTTAAAAATAAATTAACTTTAAAAACTGATGTACTATAAAATGCCAAAATTCCATTACAAATATTTTGTTGGTTACTCAACCATTAGTATTTCTTAAGCCTCTAATTCCTCTATATTTTTAAATTGCGTAAAATTCGAAGAATAAAAAAATATATATATTGTATTTAAATGCAATACATCAAAAAGATTATATACAAATCCATATTTATTCGAAAAAAAAAAATTTTAATTTACATATTTGAACAAATCCCCAAAAATCGCAACACTTTGCAATCAACCAGGATTTCTCCTTAACCATTTTCTTGTTTAAAAAATCACAGTATATAGGGCAGGGTTAAAATTCGTTAAATTTTGCGCACAACTAACATTGTTGCTTTCGCTGGCAGGCAATCCCATTTCGTGGCTGATGATTGCCCCATCGATTGTGCCCGGCAAAGCCGGAATCGGCTCACCGAATAATCCCGCCCTGCGGCTGTACAAGTTCGATACGGGAAGCGGCCAGGTGCTGGACTACACGCAGTTCTGGCTGGATCTGCATTTGGCCAACCGGGCCAACGAGCCCACTTGGCAGCTGGAGTACAACCTGACGCACCACTACGCCCTGCCGAATATCTCCGCCGGAGCCCTTCACAATCTCGCCGAGCATTTCACGGACAGCGATTCCCCCTGGTTCTCCAGGTAAGTTATTAGGGGCGAATTATGACCTGGTGGATTGATCATTGGAGGTGAAAGATAGATTTGCCTGTGCAAGTGACACTTATGATGGGAAATAATGTGTGCAGTACAAAATATCTGCATCGGGTTAAAGAGCTTTACTTTTTTTTTTAAATGTATAACTTTTTTTGTAATTATTACAGTTTTTTTAATCAATCCTTAAATATGTAACAACCGAAAAGAGTCCCCATTTTCAATAACGTAAAGCCCAAAATTTTACGCAAAATTAATCCAATATCCAAAAGAAAATATTTTTTAAACTTATTAAAATCATATTATACCCGAAAAGCATTTTCCGATTAATAGTCGCTTTGTACGTAAAAAAGTAATATATTTTTTCGTAATCCGTTACCCCTCTTTAAGCCCAGTTCTCACTTTACAAAGCCTGCTGGCAAAAAAATAGAATAGTCAACTTATTTCTTTAATGTGATCAAATAAATCCGTTTAAAATTGAAAACTCACTGAAAAACTTATCACAACTAATTGTGCATTTTATTATCAGTGCCCATACTGTTTTTTGTAGAAAGGGTTGAAGTTGTTGAAGTTAAAAGAAAATGGCTATTTTTATGTGTGAAAAGTGTCTGTTGATATTTTAATTCGTAAGCCTTTTATTTTTTAGACTTCACATCTGGTTATCAACTGTTTAAACAGTCAAATACCATTAAAATAAAATGTTAACTTTCATTTACTTGGAATATAAACACCCTAAAAACACGAATTCATAAGTTATTCACGAAACTGTAGAGCTTAACCGGGAATCCATTCAGAGCTGAATTTAAGGGGACACAGGTAGACTCCTTCAATCAGGCACTCGTTGAGGAGCAGGAGCAGGAGGCCACCTGCCCAAGAGAAGCTGCAATATGTAAATCAAAATGAGAGATAGCGGCTCGGCTAAGAGCATTTATGAAAGCCCGGCTGGCCGGCAATACAGGCTAAAACAAACAGGGGATTCCAAATGACACCCTTGCTCCCGACTCGGTGCCACTTTTTTCCCGTTTTCACCCATTTTCTCCCCTCTTTTCCCACCCAGATACCACCGAGCCAACGACGTGCGATACGGGTCGGCCTGCCCGGGCCCCTGCAGGCTCAATCATTACTGCGCCATCACGCGCCTGGACTACGATGAGTTCCGTCTCTGCCTGGAGAAGGAGCAGCTGGCGCTGCAAGGACACGCCCCTGCCGCCCGAGTCCCCACCTCATGGAGCTGGCTGCTCGGCGTGCTCGGCGTTTTTTATGGCCTGGCCAGGGGGTGGTGGGCCGGGCGATGCAACAATTGCCACATCCAGCGAATTTAAGCGTTCTCGCTTAAGCGGAACCATATCAATGTGGGGATGAGCCCCAGGATGCGCAGGCACTCAGAAAAAAATCGGAAATTGGGCGGAAATTAAATTTAATATTTAAAAAAAACCAGTTAGCCTAAATGATAGGATTGAAAAAGTTAGTCTTTTAAATTTTAGTGAATTTTATATATTTTTAGTTTGTACTTAAATTGAAAAGTATCAATTAGTATTAAGTTATAGATCTTAAAAAAAAACTATGATTCTAGGAAAACAAATTTCAAACATTTAAATGTAAAAGAATTTTACTGTGAATTATTTTTATTATTTTAACATTTTTTTTATTAATGTAATTGTTATAATAATTAGTTTGAAATTAATGTAATGTAAAGTAAAGTATGATATATCTTTAGCTTTAATTGCTTATATTTAATGATTTAACTCATTTGGATTCAAAAAGAAGAGATTTTTTCTGAGTGTGATGATGGGAAAATAGATAGTAATGGAAATAGGACGAGAAGAAGGAGGAGGATTACTTGCGCCCGGGCTGAGCAATTCCTATATACAAGTATAGCGCTAATTTACTCTCAATTACGCTGCATGCGAGCCAGTATGCGTGCCATATCGTTTGTGTGTGTGATATGATTACAAAGAAAATCGTCTCTGCATGTGTATTCGCGGATATATATGCCTCTATGTATATGTGTATTGTATGGACTTGGATATGTATATGTTTATCTGGATGTACTTATTGTATATGAAATAAACGAAAAATTTTTAATGTTACTGCCCTTGCTCAATTTATTTTTCGGCAGCGCGCTTCGCTTCCGCTTTCTATAAATATTTAAGCAACAAATTGTGGTGTAAATAAATGTGTTAATTTGCGCAAACAAGTCAGCAGTTAAATAAAACGATTGCAGATGTTGTCCGGGGCAGGGGGCGGGGGGAATGTTCCGAGGGTTCCGGCTTTTTTATGGCCCAGACCATTAAACGGCGAAAACCGCATCGCAGTCGTATAAAAAAGTCATTCACAATGGCCGGGCCAAGACGAAGGAGTCATGGACGTTTGTCTCACTATAGAGAGACATGCATATGGATGAGAGGAAATGTTCCGAGGGATATTCCGAATAACAGTTTCGCCGTAAATTCATCGGAAACCATTGAGCACTTATGGAGAATAAATTGCGGCTCGGCAAACCATATATGTTATATGCTCAAAGTCTTGAAACTAAAAAGTTTTACTTAGGGGAACCACGATGGAAAGTAAAAGTATCAAGATCCATATATTCCAAAAAATCGATCTAAAAGTTCAAAAGTTATTTGGAAAAAATAAATAAATTCAATATTGGCTATCAAAATTGCTCTGAAAGAAAGAAAGAAAAAATAGCTGGCAACTGGAAAGCTGCTTTCTGTTTTGATTATTGTTATGTTTTGCTTTCATGTGCCAAATTTTATAATACCTTAATATTTCCCAACTCGTAGAGGAAAACAACTGCCAAAGTCGAGCCAGTTTACAGTCAAACATTCTCCCCCTTTCAAAAGTTTTAGTAAGTCACATAGTTCCCAAAAGTTCCATAAAGGTGCATATCAAAGTCGTTAAAGAAAATTTAAGGAGCGCTCCTCAGGCGATTTGAAGTCCCGAAACCAACTTAGTTTTCCCATTCGGCTCCAAAAGATTGATATCCCAGTGCAATTATATGCATAATAGATGGGCATAAAGTCAATCCGCATGCAAATGAATGCCTTTCTGATTTGGATTTGAATTTGATTGGGATGTTTCCAATTTAGTATCTGAGAACATGCCGCCAATGGCAACTAAGATACCTTGTATCAGACCGGAGTCATTTCATAAGTAATGCATGAGCGGCCACCCAATGACCCCCATAGCTTGTTGCACGGCCTCACCACCCACTAGCCATCGCCACCCACCTCCCATCGGCATGCGTGACTCTGCTACGTGATGGTCAAGTAAATTATAGGCGAAATTGAAACGGCCATCTTCGAGTCTGCGGCGCTTGGCTAGCAGTTTCCCAACTTGGCCCGAAAGTCCGGAGGGAGTCTAAAGTAGTCGGCCGACAAGTCGTTGCATAATTCGAGGAGCCAGCAGCTGAAAGCCAGAGTGGTGCCACCAACAGAAGGTTAAAAACAGCTTTTAAAATATTGAAAAAAATTAATCTTACTTAAATTTATGCTAAAATCTATTTAAATTCAGTTAAAAAATATTTGTTATTTTATTTTAGCTAGGTATTTCGTTTTTTTAAAGGTCTGCAAAGAAATTAATTATTTAATTTAATTCATTTTTACCTTACAAATAACTACTTCAACAACAAGCGCCACATATTTTTCCATCACAGTTTCAATGTATAATTTTTCCCCTATCTAAAACAGCCTAAAGTCAAATTGCATATTTAATTATTAATGGTCCAATGACAATGTCAAATGTAGCTTTTCTTATTTATTTTCATGCGAATTAAATGCGAATATTTGGCGATAAAGTAAATATTTGCCAATAAATAATTTGACGTAGTTTTTGTTTTAATTCTCCCTTTTCAAAATATGCCACAAACATCAAATTATATTTGCACGGGTTGATTCAATTTGATGTTTATTAATTAGCAAAACAAAATATTTTGGAATATTTTGTTGGGTATTATTTGCCCCAAACTGTTGTCGCCCATACCAAATATTATAGAAAAGAATATAAAAGAGAGAATTTAACATATTTGCCGCCAGCCAAAATTATTTTATAATGATTTAAGAAAGTGTAGCAGTGCTTAAATACTTTTGAATAATAACACACATCAGACAGTTGCCAAATGTGCAGCAGTTTGTTGTTTCGACCCTGGAGAGCCGCCAGTTGTGGCTAGAAAAGCCCCGAGTTGGCAACAACGAGCTGGCGGCAAAGGACCTGGTCCGCAGGTAACCCGAGTCCATCAAAGTTGCACTTGCACCCAGAGCCAAAGTGACAAGCACATGCCGGGACACCCGCAGTCATTAAAGTTTATTAAGAAATTCTGCCAACTCTTCTGGGGAGGAGTGTGTTTTTTGGCGGGGGGGGAAAGGCGTTCGAGGGGTACGAGAATCTATCCATGTGCCTTTCTTGCGGGTCCGGGACCTGGACCTCCTTCTTCTTCTTCTTGGGCCAACTCGAAGGAACTTCAACAGCAGGCGACGAAATGTTTTGGTTTTGTGGCTTTCGCAATTTGGCAAAGTTCGTTTGGATTTTAACTTGAATTGGGGTTTGCCGGCATCGGCTGGGGGCCGCTCTTCCATCTTCCATCTTCCATCATAACGCATTGGGGGCCCCCAAGGACACACACAGCCGCACGGAACTTGGCAGCCGAAATAATACACACGACTAAGCAAATACTTGGGGAGATGGTATCGCAAGGTATGGATGGTGTGCTACACGGCACAAAATGGCATTCCCAGATGAGTAATAATATAGTAAACATATCGTTTTTGAAAAAAATAATATTCTATGTATTTTTAAAACAAATATCAATACACGGCGCAAATAATGACTAACAAGAAAATATCTAAATGATTATTATACGGTTTTTTAATAAAATAATATTCTATAACTATATAAACATATTTAAGAACTTTAAACTTTTCTTTTATATTTTTTAGAGATAAAGAAAAATGTTTAACTTTAAAATTTAATTAGCTAAAAATCAAAAGCACAGTGCAGCTTGAATAATAAAATTATTTTCTTCGGTGTACGGGCCACTACATTATATGGGCACATACTCACTCGATTTTCTGTGTATCTTCTGCCTGGTTTTTGCCTCTTTTCCGCACTTGGCCATGCATATGCGATACATTATAAACACTCACCTGTTCCACTCAGCTAGCAGCAGCCAAGAGCACATACTATATGGGGGGGATATAAATATTTGCACATTATAGCAATGTATACAGTGCTCCGCTGCGCTTTGGATTCGGATACGGATTCGGATTCGGGTTTGGATACGGATTCCTCTGCTGCTGCCGCGGCCAAAAACAATTTCAATTCTAATGTGCCATTAATCATTCACAAACATTAAACATATTATTTTTTGTTGGCTTTCTAGCGTGAAATACAGGCAGCTTAGTTGCCTGTCAGGTGCTCTGCAGCGGAGCTTTTTGTGCATGGGTTAAGTTTCGCTGACAGGCGGAGGGCACAGAGGGGTTAACAGGAGGCGGGGGGCGGGGCAGGACAGGTGAGAGCACAGGTGAGAGATGCCGAGAACACATTGAATGCACTAATTGTTGTGCTTGAGCGCACCGAAAGCACATGAACTTGTGAAATTGCAGAGTGCACAACAAAATACAAAATACAAAATACAAAATACAAGCGCTAAGTTGTTGATTCTGCCGATTCTGCTTCTGCTTCTGCTCTTGATGGCAAAACAAAATTTCCAAAAATATAAGCAGATGAAAACTAAAAATACTCGAACCACAAACAATGAGCGGGATAACGAACAAATATCGAAACGTGTGCCAATAGACGCCTGTCTAATGCCATGCTCGAATATCACACTTGAAGAAAATATTAGTTAAATAATTCTGACTAAGAAAAACCTAAGAAAAATGTTTTTTCAAAAAAATATATATACTTTTATGCTTTTAAAAAGTAACGTCGAAAACCTTAGTCATTAAAAAGAAACTCAATTCTTTAAATAATATTAACTAAATAAAGTTTTGTTAGTTTTTATAATGTATACAAATTCTATACTATTCTACACAATAAAAACCATGTTACCGTAAAATCGATATGGCCATGTAAATTTCAGGTCATGCAAAACCCATATCGTTTTTACATGAAGTACTCTTTTCGACCAGATTACCTGGCCACATATCAAATTAAAATTGATCTTAAGTAATGTAAAATGGATCTACGTTTCATATCGATTTCATTTTTGGTTGTATATTTTATTGTATAGTTGGGTTTTAAAAAAGTGTAGAATGATTTTTAAACTAAATCTATAGTTCGGCCTTTTACCTCTGTGCAGATATTTCAATTGTGTGTGGTTTCACTTCAATCGACTGCAAATAGAAAACCAATCTAAGCCCAGCTTGTATGAAAAAATATGAAACGTAAATAGCTAAATATTCCGTCTAGTCAGTATAACCCGGTGTTTTGCGCAGGGCATAAGAACTGCTCTCAATGGCTTTCCAAAAAAAATCCAAAAATAAATGTTCAATATTTAGAAAAACATGCATATAAAAGTAGTCTTGTGTGTGTCCGAATAGGTGGAAAATATATAGTACATATATCGGAATCGTTGTTTTCTTGTTAATTAGGTGGTTTAGCACACACAACCGTGTGTGTGTTTGTGTGTGTGTGTGGGGGTGCTGAATATTTATCGCTTTTCGACTAGCGCTTCTTGGCTTGAAGTGTTTCTTTTTTTTTCATCTGGTATTGGAGGGTAGAACAGCGGCATATGTGATTAGCCCAGTGTCCGAGGCTAATTTATAATCGGGTATGAGTGGGCGTAATTTCTATTTTTTTTCTTTTTGGATAAGGGGAGGGTTTGGTGGGGCCCACCCCCACACTCGCACACACAGACTCGGTGGGGTGTCATCTCATCATCTCCCATTTTCCATGGAACATATAAAAAAGCAACTAGAGCAAGAGCAACTTTTGCTGCTTTCGCGAACTTTTCCGTCGGCGGACAGTGGCAGCGACTTGCGTTGAGCGGCGAGTAACAATAATAATTCGCACCGTGGTCGCGAACGTGGTCACCACATCAGTTCTCAGTTCCCCAGATCCCCAGATCCTCGAGTCCGGTACGCCAGTGCATCAGCGACAGGTGCAGCTTTGTGTGGGCATAGTGTAATTTGTGGACTGCACGCGAGGCGCCACCGAAAGCCAAAAATAAATGCCAGAAAATGTGTCACCAGCAAATAGTGGCCAACAATGCAAAAAATACGAACGAAAATATGAAATACTCCCCACCGCGAACGGGCCATCAAAAATTAATTAAATAAAATGCATTAAAGGAAAGCATATATATATATGTATTTGTGGGCCAGCATCCAGCATCCACAAAAGCTAATTAGCATTTAAAGCACAATTAAAAAGTGAAGCCGTAAAGGCTGGCAAATGAAATCAACTTCAACCGCGAGAAAACCAAAAAGCCAAAAAGCGCAAATACCAAAAACTGAAAAACTGAAAACTGAAAAACCAAAATACTGAAAATCGTTTGCTGCAAGTGAAACAATTAAATGACATTTTAAGCGCATTTCTTTCCATTTTCCCCTCGATTTCTATATGGACTCTTACCCAAAAAACGGGGCGGAAAATGTTGTGTGTTGAGCTGACATCGCTGGCGAGGACGTGGAAAGCCAAAATGAAAATCAAATAAATAAAATTAAAAAAGAAACCGAAACAGAAACAGAAAAAACAAATAAAAACGAAGAACTACACTCAAAAATAGAATATTAGAGACGTGCCGGGGAGGGCGGCAGTAAAAGTGCTGTAATAGTCGGGCCATAAGACCTGCATATACCATCTATATCTGTAGATACGAATGTATCTATCCATCTTTCGCTGCCGCTGTCTCCATCTTGTCGCTCATCGACGGCGACCGAATATTTTTTATATATATAATTCATTTTTTCTGCTGCTCTCTTTTTCAAACTACTCGGTGTATTTGTTGTTCTTGCTCTGGCGGGGGGTTCTAAATATGTGGCCAACTAACAGTGGCGGTCGGAAAAAAGGTGTCCCCCTGCTGTGCCAGTGAATCACCCTCCAAATTGTGGGTGTTTTAGACATTCAGCCATCCTCATTGCTTCGCTTTTGAACTTTTCTAGCCTGCTAATCCCCTTCATGTCTTCCATTTCGATTCAAGTCAATGGTGATTCTGTTTTCGTTTTGAATACCTGCCAAATGCGCTTCAATGTATTTTAATTTAATGCCATCATTCTTGTTAATTAGGTAATAAAAGTCACTCATCCATATGTGCAAGTGCGTAAGCGGTTCGCCTTTTGCATATAAATCATTTTAATTAATTGAACTCTCGATTTCTGGCTGCAAATTTGTCAATATTTTTAGTAGAAATACATTCTTGCAACTTTTGGCAACCAATCTATTGACATTATTTATTTGTTTGGTTGAGAAAATATTTTTTTTTAAAGTGTTTAAAGGGTTTGAAATGGTATTTTAGTATTTCCAAGTGTCTGAAAAGAAATCCACTTGTTTCAGTTTCTTTTAAAAACAGTTTGTGTATTAAAATACTCTGTTTATTATTATTTTTTAATATTTTTTTTATTTAAATAAATGCTTCTGTAACCCAGACACTTTCTAAATTCTACCATGTTTCACAGAATATTTGTTTAGATTTTAGAAACATTTTTTGTTTTTTTTTTAAATAATATTTTAATCTGCGATTTATCCTATCTTATTTTTCTGAATTCGTCTTATGTTTTCTTTATGTATTTTTTCATTAATCTTTTAATTTTTCCGTAAATGCATTGCAATGCACTTTATTGCGGCCGCCAGTGTGGAGGATTGTATCTGAATCCACGCACTCGCTCGTCCACGGATACAGATACATTTCGGCGATGGCGATCCGCTTCTTCTTCGCGGCGGTGCCAAAGATGTGAAAATGTAGACTGATGAAACGGAATACAAGGAAAATAAAATGAAAAACAAAAACAAAAACAAAAACCCGATGATCATTGCGTAAAGTTTAGCGTTCTTGCCGCTGCTTCGCTTCTGTTGCTGTTTCATTTTCAGTTTCATTTTCAGTTTCAGTTGGCCGATGGTGCGCTTACAAAACGCCGGTTGTCGGCGGACGCGTTCGCTTTCGCGCTCCTCCAAAACCGAAATCCCCGACCAACCCCGCACGCTCGGATACTCACTCACACACTCACTCACACTCACTCACACTCACTTTGTTTGGGGGGGCGGTGAAAGTGCAATTGGAAAGTGCAGCGGAGGGGCGGGGCATTTACGGGGGGTTTAGTTTAGGGGCAGCACTCTGGAGCGAACTTTGGCAATTGGTTGGCGTTATTTTTGGATTAAGCAGCGCCAAATTGTAACAGACGGTAAGCACCCACATTAAACCAAATAAATACGTATTTTCTCTCAGTGTGCCAGTGCGAGTGTGTGTGTGTGTGCTTACACTTAAGCCAGCCCGTGTGCGTGTGTTTGTTTTGTGAATATTAGTGTGCTTAAGTGCAACGCCCACCCACCCACTTGTAAACCAAAAACAAGTGGCGTGCACAGAAAACAAATTAGCTTAAATTATAAGTACTCCAGTTTTTTAAGCTAGTTATGCTGAAGCATTCGCCATTTCCCGCTAAAATTTCTGAAAACTTTTAATATATAGTTACATATACATTTTAATCATAGACAAAGCCCATACTCTCACTAATTTTCTTTATTTTTTTAAATTCAAATTTTGAATTAATTATTTTTGAACATTAGAAAACCAAACTGAAATTTAAACAGAATTTTTGAAAATATTGTTTATTTAATTATATTGAATAATTATTATAATTACCCAAAGAACAAACATTCCTCTTTTAAGATTAGAATTGAAGATTGTTAGAAATAAAAGCTTGGTATCAATTACTTGAGACATTATAAGGCTTATCAAATGCTTTATATACAAATCATCCACACTAGATGCTCAAATTGCACCCGTTTAATGAAATATTTTTGCTTTTGCGTAGAATGAAAAATGAAATATTCAAGCAATTCAACAAAAGCGAGAGCTGCCTCGGCACAATGCTGAATTTAAATAATTAAATCGGCAAAAACATGGCAGGCAAAATCAACAGCTCTCATCCAGTTTCGGGATTTGGGATGTGCAATCCATGAGATCCACATACGCGTCGACACCCAGATTTGCGAAATACCTTGCCTCGACGCAAATCCAACAATATTTGCACCTGATTCCAATGCATATGTGTGCCAAAACACACGCACACACACACCCACCCACACACTCGCTCACACATTTAGCCACCATTATAGTTTATATAGCGCTTTCAAAAAGACACACCCACACAAGCCATGGAGTCGAACCGATGGCTATGGCAGCTATGATAATGATGTCGATGCCAAAATAAAGACACTGAAAAATGAACAGGGGAGAAATGTTAATTAGGTTATGGGGAAGACGTCATACACTCACTCCTTAGGAATCCGATATAAATAGCTAGGAACACATATTTCCTGAAAAAGCAGATCACAGGAAATTCTTTAAAAATATTTATTTGAAGGTAAAGTTTTAATTATAAGTAAAAACCTAATATATAACATTTTATCAAGTTCTGAAAAGTTAAAAAAAAATATTTTTGAACAAAAAACTTCAAATTAATTATTGAAAAAAATGTAAATAAAAGTGTAACATTTAAAATTTTAAATTGAAATCCCACCAACGTATAACAGAAATGTTCCTAGGGCAAAACACTTTCAAATATTTTTGTGTTAAACCTATAACATATTGAGTAATTGCAGAAAAATATTATTTAAAAATTTAGCCCAAGGCGAGGCTGTGTGACATATTGGTTGATTGACTGTTGCCAGGGCAAAAATGATTTTTAAAATAAACATTGGTACTTTTTACAATGTCGCTTCCTCCTCTGTCATTTGAAAGCCCCCGAAACAATTTGTTAAAACAAATGAAGTGGAAAACTCTTGGCTTTGCAACTCCGTAGTAATTCAAATGTACACATGTCCCGGGGCTGGTAATTTGTTTCGATGAAGAGTATTGAAAGAGTTGCTGCAGATGTGCGTGGGCTGGTATATATACCATATATGGCAAATAGCAAACAGAAAATGGCAGAGCGTTATGTTTTGTATGGGAACTCTCATTCCACTCCACTCATTCGTTCACGCTCATTTTGCTTTTTTTGAAACATTATTTTTGCTCGCATTTTTTATGCAAATTCCCTTACAATTCCTGTGCTAAGTACACAGAGTGCAGCACGCACCTGTTTGTGTGTCTGTGTGTGGGTTAGCTGCGAGTGTGTGAGTGGGTGGTTGGGGTGGGTGTGTGTTTGTATGAGTTTTGTGTTAAACTTTAATTGGGACATCAAGTGGCAAGCTCTTGTTGCTCTCTCTCTCTCTCTCTCTCTCTCTGTTTCGCTGCTTTCCTGCCTTTTGTGTGTAATTTGCATAATATTTTATTAAATGTTGATTAATTTGTGCGATTCTTGGTCCGCTTCCGTTGGCCCAGTCAGAATATTGCGTGCTTACGGGGGCAGCAGCTGTGGCAGCTGCAACAGCAACAGCAAAACGGCTGCAACAGCAACAGCAGCAACAAGCAGCAATTAAAAGGCATAAAATGCGAGCAAACACAAAAATACTTCATTACGATTATTTCGAGTATCTTTTATTGCATTTTCCATCTACCATTTAGCCATACCCTTCCTCTTCTCGAAATGACGCAAATCTGAATAATGGTATCTTTTCCTCACAGCTGCTAATTTTATTTGAGGTGACACACAAGGCGGGAATTTCAAAATAGAGACATCGAGAGAGCCCGAGTGTGTGTGTGTGTGTGGAAAATATGAGTGTGGCAAATAAAAAAAAAATACAAAAATTGAGCACATTTCAATATTTTCGCCGTTTTGTCTTCGGCTCTATTTTTAGGCCAACGCACAAATAGCCAAGACAACACAAATCTAAAAGTCTGAACACACAAAAATATTAGAATTTTTGTTTTGCCAGCCAGGCAGTGCTCAAATTAGTTTAAGATACATTTCTAAATGTGACAGAAGTGAGTGAGTGTCTCAGGAAATTGGAAAAATAAATACTATACGTGCCATTTGTATATTTTTCGATATTTCGCACGAACTTCAACATTTGTAATTTGTTGGCAACAGCTGTAATATCGAAAGGAATTTACACAGCCCAGTGGCATTTAGATTATTCCAGTTCGCAATCGAGAGCCTTACCAAATGGAAATTTTAAAGTGTTAGATATAGATCGTTGACATTGAAGTGTCTGTGCTGCTGGAAATATTTCTAAAATTATTTCGCTCTTACTCGAAAACTTTTATGAGTCTCACAGTTTTTGTTTTGTGTTTATAATTAGATTTTTATACGTGCATATAGGAATACATTTGTTATACAAGGCTAAAAGAAATATCAAATAAAAGCAGAATACCATTTTATTCGGCATTTGTAAAAGGAAATTACATTTGCAGGTTTTTTATTAGGCGTTGAAATATTAATCAACATTTAAAAATTTAAGATATGCATTATTAAGGTGAACAAACACATTTGTATATCCAAAAAAACACAAATATGTTTAAAGTCGATTGAAAACTATAATTAGATATCCATAACATCTTTATTAATATTAAAGTTCAATACACAATTACATTGAAAACGGGTCATTTAAGTTAATTGGTAATTTTACCATCTAAACAGCTTCGAGGGAAGTCAAGAACTGAATATGTGCCCTGTGAAAATCATAAAAGGCCGCCATTGAAACCTAATCGCATTAAACCCCTCTTTCAATTAACTCCTATTCGAATTCAGCTGCCATTTACCTCATTATCTCATTCAGTTTTGTTTTGCATTTCAATTACAGAACGAACAACGACCGACAATTAACGATTAACATTAAGTCCATCTGAAGTAGGATCCTTTTTTTAAGCCGCCCACTTTACTGCCAGCAAGGAAGAACAACAAAAGAACACCGATAGGCAGAATTAAAAGACGAGTAGAAAATTTTAAAAAATATTTTTCTCCGCAATATTTTTTTGAAAAACTTTCGAAGACATCCGAAGTGGAAGTTGCACACAGTGAGCTGCGAGGCAAACAAAGTCAGCCAAGACGGAATCGAAGTTAAACATTTAAAAGGAGCAACTTGAGTCCGCAGGAAGAAGGAGTCCAGAAAGGATACACACACATATATATATCTATATCTATATCTATACATACATATATATAAAATGGCCGCCCTACAACGGAAGCTGGTGCACAAGCAGTTCAACTCGCCCATGGGCCTCTATTCCCAGGAGAACGTGAAGGCCACCTTGAACCGCGAGCTGAAAGCCTTCGGCGGCGAGGGGTGAGTACCAGGAAAAAAAACAGGCAAAAATTAAAAAATAAGTAAGAAAACGGAGAACGCTTCCCTGTGTGCCCAAGCGAAATGATTATCATACATTTAAATGCATAATTTCATAAAATAGATGAAAGCAGCCAGCTGGGGAAGAGTGGTCGTAAAAGGTTCGGCGGGGTAATTGCGTTTGCTTTCCGCTTAGTCAAGGTATATAATTCATAGTACAGCTTCTAGTCACAGTCAGGAAATTAAATAGTTACGAATTAGCCTTTGTGAAAAGCCAAGCCAGGTAAAGCCCTGCATTAATCCCATAAATTTCTTTATAAGGGTTCTTAAAATAAACAGACTCTCACTGTAATTTACTTATATTTAATATTAAAAATATTTTTTACGGATTTACTAATAATTTAAATTAAGCAAAAATTAAGAAATTATTAAAATATATATTTTTTTTGGTTAATATTCATGAGCCCACATCTTAAGAAACTTTATTCAAGTCTTTTTTTTTTTAATAAAACTGGAAGTCTTTTGGTAACACAAACCCCATCAAAAGCCTCCAACGTTGCTTGTTCTATTTTGACAGATACAAAATCCGCTGCCACAAAACAGGTGCACAAAACACATTAATTAGTGGGTGGCCAGGGGGGTATTAAAAGGGGGGAAGCCCCTCACTTTGTGCATTGCAGCGCGACTGCAGCGTCGGCAGAGGCAAAAGCAGCGACTGCGACTGCAACTGCAACTGCTGCCAATTTGTTGTGACACACAGATATACACAGAGATAGTCAAAAACACGATGAGGACAAAAACAACCTCTACAATTAAATGCTTTGACGTTTAATTGTAATTACCAAAAAGCTTTATAAGCAGCAAACGGCGACGCGTATCTCAGCGATGCTTTTTCGACTTGAAATTTATTTGTAGCTGTTGCTGTTGTCGCCACAACAACACTATATATGTGTATCTCTCCCATTGTTGTTTGCAATTGTTGTTTGAATAAACCGGCCTCAGCACACCGCACCTCACCTCACCACAGCTAACCGATCCGCCAGAAAGATATAGATATAGTGGTGATCTGCTCTGATGAGCAAAAACTTTAAGTGCCTTTCAGTTATTCGGTGACTATGCGTGCGACAAAACGTGTTCAACTGCAACGGAGTCTCTAAATTTAATTACCAAAGCCCAAAAACTGAACGCTGAAAACTGAAAACTTTCAATCGCATATTCGCGCGTGAGTGTGCGTAACGTGTTTTTCCCGCATTAGGGAGTAACTTTTCCAAAAACAGCTGAGCCAAGGCTTCGCACAACTTAAAACTTCGAAAATAAAATGTACGTGTAGCTGGAGCATCCCCGAAGATACATTTTATATAACGCCAGTCAAGTGTAAAAGAGAAAAAAGGGAGCATTTGCAAACAAAAAGTTGATCTTAGAATGTTTCAAAATATCACAAAATACAGCCATTCATTTTTAAAATATTTGGTTATGCACAATACATAAAACAATCATATTCTTGAAGGAATATATGGTTAGAATAATATAAAAAAAATTATGTAGATCATAAAATATAAAATATCATACTAAAGTATGTTAATAGCATCGCTAAAGGGCCTATGAAAATTTTTAAAAAAATTTCTCAAGGTTAATAAACTGAATTATAATAAAATCATGCAACAAACTCTTATAAATAATTATTAAATTAAATAAATCAGTTAAATAACCATTCGTTTCTGCGCGTGCAGAGTAATTAAAAATAATTAAAGACGTCAGCGGGTCGATGAGTCACTCGCCAGCGATAGTGCACTGATTTAATGCAACAGAATCGAAAAAAAGAACAACTAAAACAATGTCAACAAACAAGCGGCAGGCGTCTAGCCAAATGCTGTGAGGCATCTCTTGACTTATGCCCATCGGTGAATCACAGGGAAATCGCACAGTTAACCGATGAGCTGCAAAAATAAAAATAATTTAAAAATTATTCCGCCAATTACAATAAGTAATTATAATCATCGGACGCCACTAAATGAATATTTCGGCAAATATTTGACGAAACCACAATCGAAATCCAATGAATTGAATTTCTCTTTATTTCTGAGCAAATATTTGCTTGCGGCAAATGAGGTTGTCACAATGTTTGCGATTGCTTGAAATTAATCAACTAATTAATGTTGAGACCGACGGATGTAAGGGACTCTTTAAAGAGGTCAATGTCAAAACTAATGGGAAACTGTTTTCATTCGCTTCAAAATTCTCGAGAAGCTTTAAGCTTTGCGATTATCTCTGGACTTTGTTGTCCATAAATTCTTTAAGGTCTTATATCTCAGCAGGCACATTTTCTTAGCTTAAATATTTCTGTTTGTTATCTTTGAGGAAGGCAAAACATTTCAGGCAGATTAAGATGATGCGTTGAGAGAGCGAAACATTTCAAGCAAATTATAATTAAAGTTGAGAACTCTTTTTTGCAGCTTAAAGAAAATCGCCAGGCAAGCGTAATGCATATTTTTGTTTGTGCAAAATTTCCACCCAACTTGCTGCGATTCAAATCAAAATTCGCTTTTACTTGTACTCAAAGAAGCAAATTACGTACTATATATGCAGGCTGCATTGAGATAATGCTAGTGGGCTTAAGAAAATAGCTTAAAAATATATTTCATAAGGAATTTTTTTTTTCAAACACTTTTTGTTTTTGATTCATAAGTGTATACATCACAAGACATCGGATTACATGGAAAATCGTTTTCTTTTCTTACTATAAACAAATAAAAAAATATTAAAAATAATTAAATCAAAGTTAAATCCAATTTACTAGATTAAAAAATACAAAAATCGTAAAGTTTTTAGTCAGAAAAATAAATTTTTAAAAATAAACTTTTTTTTCAATTGCGCTCATATATTTATTTATTTACATAATTCATTGATGTGGATAAACTATTTATTATAATCAAAACATAACGTGTAGGCTATATATTGATGGATCAGGTCTCGTAAATAATTATTGGGAGTACTCCTGTTTGCAGTAGGACATTATTATATTATAAGAGCACGGTTTCCGGCAGCACTGGTCCACAATTCCCCGAAAATCGCGTCGCAATCCAGTCAGTGAGTTCATCCCGCCATTGTGGGATTCGGAGACCGCATCGGCGTCACCTCCATCCGCCATCACATAATCAAAAATCACTGAAAATGATAGAGCCCACAAAAAAAAAAGTGAATTCGTGCTGTTTTGAAAACCAAAATAACCGCCAATACTCACTGGAGTTTCGCTTTTGGTACATTCCGGCCACTCCATTCGGGCACATCGTCATCACCAAGTCGGTGAGATCGGGTCCGCAGGCCTGGTGCCAGCTAAAGGCCTCTGCCGATTCCAGGAGCGGGATCAGGAGCAGGAGCAACGGCATCACGGATCGGAACATCATGGTCATGCTGGATTTGCTGCTGGAAAGGATGTGATGCACTTTCCGGCGCTGTCAGACATTTTTATATCCTCCGGCGCACTTCCACTTGTCGGAACTGATTAGTCCTTTATGGTCAACGTGGGTCGAAGCCGACTTGTTAATTTTCAATGTCAGGATATCGTAGCATTCCCACCATTAATTTATGCCCATGGCTTAGCATAACTCTGCGATTAATAGGATGCACCAAGCGGTGGCGGAATCTATAAATAATAACGCAAATTTAAATTTAGAACACTATATTTAGTCACCTCTTATTAGGGCTCTCATTTGTATTATTATCCCACCAATTATTTACTGCAAGATAAAAAAATTAAATATATAGTGAAATATTAAAGGTGTACCTAAATAAATTGTAAAATAAAATAACAAAGTTTAACATCAATAATTCTAAAGCCATTACAAAATATATAACTTATATATATATATAATTTCGAATTATTAAAAAATAAACTAAAGTTCTTAAATTAAAGTACAGTAAATTTATAATTAAATTCCTATTCATTAAATGTCATATCTAAATTCAAAGTTGGCGCCAACGCTAAGCAGTGCAAGCAGTTCAAGCAGTGCCTGCCGCCAAATTCAAAATGCTCTTTAAACCATTCGCCTTATATATAGATTTCAGCTAAGTGCTTTGTTATTTTGTACTCTCTCTAGGATTGAAGTCGACGACCAAATCTCGAAGCCCCTGAACCTGGCCAACTCGGCCGTTCTGCGCGCCGTCGAAGAGGAAGAACAACAAGCCAAATCTGGTAAGATAGTAATAATAGTATAACTATTTGTTAGTTTGTTGCCCGTGCGTGTCTATCAAACGTTGCCGCCAACATATAGAAACAGTGTGAAAACATTCAACAAAACAGCCACCTCAAGTCCCAGTGCCCATTGTCCAACATTGGTGTTATTTTCCAGATAAAATTTCAGTAAACCATGGGGCTTGCCCCCGCAAAGATTTCTACCCCAGTGAAAGGCAGAGTCGCCAGCGTCAGCGTGGCGATGGGGATGCACTGCATCACACGCTGCACCAGCAGCTGCTGGACCAGATCAAAACGGACTATCTCAGCCACCAGCAGGACATCACCATCGATCGGGACACGGTGCTCAAGATCAACCGGCTGGCCACCAAGAGGCATCTGCTCAAGCGGGATCACAGCTGGCCGCCAGCGGAGCAGGATCAGCTGGTTATCAACACCGAGCAGGGTCATCCGGTCGCCTGTAGTCCCTCGCACAGCATTGAGGCACTGAGGGAGAAGTTCCAGAGTCCCACCAGGATTGTAGAGCCAACGGCCAAGCAGGTGAGGGAGCAGCGACTACGAGATGGTGGTGGTGGCTCTGGCTCCAAGGAGCGATCCAAGACCCCCCAAAGGGTTGACCTATCGGAGGTTTTCCATCAAACTCCCCTGGCGAAGGGCTTTTCCACTCCAGAAACGAAAGCAGCCGACGTGGACTTGGGTTTGGTGGCGCCACGCTGCGAATACTACGAGCAATTGGCCCACAAACGACCCAGCACTCCAACCACCCTGCCCACTCCAGTCACACCCTATCGGCCGAGACCGAAGCGACAGGCGTACTCCCTGGATCGCGGACGCTCTCGCAAGCGGACAGTGGGCGCTGCTCCGGAACTGCCGCCACCCAAGCCGCGGACAGGCCAGAAGGTGCCGAAGGTGCAACGCAGATGCATCAAGCTGGCCACCGAGGTGAAGATCTCCTATGGCCACGACGGCGACAGCGAGGAGGAGCCCCATTCCGGCCAAGAGGTGGACTTGGAGACCTTGCCGCTGCCGCCGACACCAGCTGCCGCGGGTCTCAATCAAGCGAAGACAGGGGGCCAAATGATAATTGACAGCCTGGCAGTTAAGCAGCAGCAGCAGATGGCTTTGGCTTTGGCCACAAATGGGAGCAAACCGAATGCGAATCCAAATCCGAATGCGAGTCCCAATCCCTTGGCCAACACTCGCATTGTGCCCGTTCGCGTGGAACCGTCGACGGATCCGGTGAAGCTGAGTGCCCAGCAGATCTACGACGACGCCTGTTCGTATCTGCAGCAGGATCACCAGGAGATGGAGGAGAGTCCCACCTATGTGAGTGCCACCAGTGGCATCAAGTTGCTCCAGCGGCAGGCGAGCAGCAACAGCAACAGCACGCCAGGTACTCCAAATCCAATTCCACCGCCACCTCCTCCGCCGCCGCCAGTGATGCGTTCGAAGTCAGTCCAGGATTCGCTGGCCAGGGAGAAACTGACGAGAAGACAGGGCGGCATCTACCGGCTGGAGACGGAGACGGAGAAACAGCACGAGGCCCATGTGGAGATTGCCCAGCTGGAGGCGAAATATGCCCACATACAGCAGTCCATAGCGGAGCACCTGCTCCAGATCGATGCTTACATGGAGAATGCCAAGCAGGCGCTGCAGAGGAGTGCCCAGACCACACCAGCACCCACTCCCACTCCACCAACACCTCCTCCTCCGCCGCCTCCTCCTGCGCCACCAGCCAGGCCCGTTAGTTCGGGCTCCAACGAGTCCTGGGACATCTTCGCCCATCGTCAGTCACCCATTTTGGCCGTGGAGAGTCCACTGCAGGCCATCCTCCGGCAGATTTACACCCGGGCAGCTGGATTGCCCACCAGGCTCTCGAAAGAGATTAAGGAGGAGACCGCCGCCGCCGTCGAGGAGGAGGAGCAGGAGTCCCTTACCGAAAACGTGCCCATTGTGGAGCGGGCACTGGAGGATCTGCACAAGATTGCCGTGGCGCTGGAGCAAAAACCGGAGACCGCGGAGCACATAGAACACGTAGAACTCCGAACGACGCCAGCTGTCATTGAGGCCGAGCACGTAGTCATCAAGGACGAGGAGGAGGAAATCGAGGACATGGAGTACAGACACGTATCGGATGTAATTGCCAACTATGAGCAGTTGGCCAAAAAGGAGTTCGAGGAGTGGCAGGAGGAGCAGGTGGTTAAAAGGGAAGAGGTGCCACCCAAAACAGAGCTACGGAAGGCCATAGAGGAGCAGCTGGCCAAAAAGGAGTTGAGGGAGGTAAAAAAGGTAAATCTGGGGGAGGAGAAAAAGCTGACCACTAAGGATGAGAAACAGGATTCAAATGGGGAAGCACTCACACTGAATAAGGAACTAGAATTACAGGAGAGTAAAAAGGTTATGGAAACACACAAAAGCAAAACAGATCCTCCAACGGACGGAGATAGATCCTGCGGCCATGAGGATTCCTCAACCTACTGCCCCGTTTGCGATGAGCTGCGCTGCTCCCCAAACAACTGGGGGAAACTCAACAAGGCCGACCAATGGCGCATTGCCAATCTGCACAACGAACCGCTGCGGAACTACAAGGCCACCTATGAGATTCGAAGTCCCTACATCTCGCGCCAGATCTCCTGGGAGGATGCCCAGTCGGCCAAAGAGACTGCCGCGCCCGAGAAGCTGCAACGTCAGCGGAGTTTTGTGGAGATCGTGACCACGCCAGCTCCAGATTCCAAGCCTCCATCGCCACCACCGGTGCCGCCGCCGCCTCCTCCACCGAAGCAGTTAAACCGAAACCTCCAACCGGAAGCGGAAATTACCTGGGAGCGCAGTCGCTCGCCCAGTCCGCTGCCATCTCGCAAGTATCCTGCTCCACTCATCGAAGCTCCCCAGCGTTCCAGCTCCCCATATGGCCTGAATCCCGTCCAGACGAGGGCCACACCGTCACCCGTTAATCTTCCGGTGAAATTCTCGCATGTGCCGCAGCTGGAAGGCCATAATATTGGACTCCTGGTGAAAACCGCCACGGAGCCACTGCAGCAGAGCATGTCGGCATCCTCCTCAATGCTGGCTGCCACGCCCCCGGCCACGCCCCGTTCGGCGGCCCAGCCCTCGCCCTTCGAATTCCCCAGTCTCGAGTCCGGGGAACAGAACAAATTCCGATCCCTCGCCTCCTTCGACGAGGTGCAGCGAGATTTCAGCGTCAATCGATCCTTCGATAATGTTTCGCCACGCCCATATTTGGGTATTGAAGGTGCGTGATCAGCCCACCGATTTCTAAATCCCCTATTCCTATATATAAATGTGTGTTTTAAGGTGTCTTCTCCCCCCTCACTTTCCTATATATTAATCCCAACACTCTTTGTGTGACTCAGTGGGTCTTGAATCATGAGCACTTGGGGATTATTCTTAGGAGAAAGATCTTTATCTTGCCAGCCAAATAATTTGGGTCTTAAGTTCTCAAGTACCTATAGATATAGTGATAAGTAATACAAATTGATGTTTTATTTGTTCATGAAATACATTAAAATAATCATGAAAATTACTTAATTTATCATCGTGTTAAAATAATCATGAAAATTACTTCATTTATCATCGTGTTATTTTAAAATTATTTTTTTTATCAGTTAGTATTTCGCTTTATAGCATAGTATCTCATACTCATTCATTTTCTTTTTTTAATAGATAGATCACATGCTTCTATTTTAGAATTATATTACCCATCCTGCTGGCAGACTTATGTCACCGGAATTCGTTGCGAATGGATAATTTAGTTATATAGATTATTTTGGCGCCATGAAAAACCATAACCTCTTATGCATTGTAAAATGTTTCAGTCCCTTATAATACATAATACATATATGCGAACATGTGTAGATGTCTATAGAACTTATTTCTTTGTATTTTGTACCCAACAAAAAATTAATTGTCTTAAGCATGCACAAATGACTCTTTGTGGGCCAACTAGATAATGTAAACCCCAATTTTTTGTATTTATCTGTGACGTTTGGCGGTCATCAAAACGAATTTGTTGCGTGGCTAACGAGCAAACCATTCTTATTATATCAAATAATTGCCAATGAATACATATGGGATATATGGTGATATGGCGGGTAAATAGCAGGCATACATACATACGAGTTACAAGTTTGCTAATAATTTTAATGAGCCAACTTTTGTCGTACACCTGTGTGAATACGTTTAAAAACAGATTTGTTTTAGTTCGCCCAAGATGACAGCCGTTTAAATTTAGCCACCGCTGTCTTCGCTGGCTTTGAGTCACACAACTACTTATATCTGCTATGGCCACAAGATAGATGATAGATAGTTAGTTGGCTGGGATCAGACTATATCCGCAAGATAGATGGGTGTGCGCCCACTTGATTTGCCGCTCGCCCATAACAAATCGCCATAACAATAAACAGTAGCCAGCCAGCCTACTTGGGCATCCTATAGAGATCTGGGCAAGGAACCGCAGATATGCGACTGTATCATCCATATCTATAGGTATATATAGATAGCTGCGGCAGACACCTTGAGATCGGCTACCGTGAGTGAGGGAGCGGGCACGATTCTGATGATCAGTATTTCAAGGTGGGGCCCACAAATCACACAAAAATCGAAGGTGTAAACAATGCCTCCCGAGTGGAGGACCCCTGATCAAGATCAGCATACTTAGCAGACCCTCGCGGCATATATGTTTGTATCTCGCCATATCTTTGCATCTCACCCTCTCTCAGAGAAGTCTTTACTTTTGGCGGATCGCGGATCTCAGATCTCGCAAATACGAAAGTCCAACGCCGAATGTGTGGGTTGGAACCCACACGAGTGCCAATGTTTCTACATCTTGGCCACGCTGGCTAACAATAATTTCCTCTGCATTTCTCTGGCTCCTCACTTAGTAGCATACATCGAAGGCAAACATATCGCAGCGCGAACGATCAACGAATTAGCAAATAGAAATAGCCAATAGCTATAATAGAAAATAGAAATTAAATTGGGCAAACGCACGCGAATTGAATCGAATCGAATTGAGTTAAATTTAATTGAACAACATTAAAACCAAAAACCAATCGCCGAGCTACCCGAATCATATTTTTTTCTGATTTTTCAACGATATCGATCCGAAGGATAAACGAAACGCGCGCCGATCTGCAAAATAGAGCCTAAAAAAGGGCCATAAATCAGAGAAATCGAAATTCGAAATAAGAAATACGAAATTTCGCGAAACGGTGGTGTTCCCATCAGCAGTCTCTCCAAATATCGAATTCAATTGATTGCACCTCGGGGTTATATAACGCTCTTCTCGACTTTCTGCGAGCGGACAAGTCAAAAAATAGCCGCAAAAAACAAACATATACATCTTTGTATATAAGTGTATTTGTTATTTTTGATATCTATACGAGAATATTTTTATTCTTACGCAAAGGCCCGATCCGCCAAATAGATAGATAGATAGCTCTAGATAGAGAGAGATACAAAAGAATAAAGAAAAAAGGGGGAGAGCAATATACACATATAACCATGGTCGCTCAGTGGAAAATCATCAACGAGAACTACAAAAATCTGGAGGGTAAACACAATTTTCACACTACCTATATATCACACACAAGATTGCCGATCCCAACCGAACCGATTCATTCCGATCCCATTTTGACCGCACAATGTTGCTGGTGCAGCGGCAACATGTTGCACGTACAGCGACGACGACATCCTCATCATCCTCATCATCCTCATCATCCCCATCACCCCATGAGTAATGTCAAATTCTTAGCTTTCGACTCGTTCTCATCGTCTAAATTTAGACGCAATGACAGCCGTGTATGATTTGCAGAATCGACCCCCCTTGTACCTCCATTCCGCCTCCTTTGTTCGCACATTGCCATTCCGATGGCTATAATTTTAATTGGCTTAAATCATTTTCAAATTGTTTCGGTAGCACTGGCCAGAATGCGATGCAATGTGCAGTCCAAGGTTATAGTGACGCCCACGTTTTGGCCGCATTTTGTTGAATGTTTTTGCACGGCAGCTGCATTTTCAGCAGCTGCAGCGGCCGATGGTCGTAAAAAAGAATTCCGAGTATTTATCGTTACTCTCTCTCTTTCTCTTTAATTCAGGCTACAAGCGTGTGGCCTGGCCACCGGCCTCGGAGGAGCGGATCATCCGGGAGTTCACCCCCCAGCCCCAAACCCAGAGTCCCGCCCCGGGCTCCGGGGGCTACTATCCGCAGGCGCAGGCACAGGCACAGGCCCACCTACCCGCAGCTACTGCAACTGCCCCACCCCAGGTAATTTCCCGAAAAACCCCCTCTAGCCAGCAACCCCCCTCCACTTTGACCGATGAATTGTACATATACTACATATATAGTCAAGTTAACGTGTACGTCGAGTGTAAATATAATTGTATCCGCCACACTGCCACAATTCGTATCTCATTCGGTGAGGCATAAAGCCATGTACATAGCATTTGGAAATCCCAACACCACCCATCTCCCGCACCTAACCACACTGACAACTTGCAGGGTCCCATTTATAACAACGTCCAGCCGCGCACCACCCAACCACCACAAAATGTCTACGCACCAGCACCAGCACCGCAACCCACCACCAACACCACCCAGTTTGCAGATAGTTATCCACAGCAGGAGCAGCAGCAGCCGCATCAGCAGCAACCTGTGCAGTACACACAGGCCCAGTTCAATCGGCAGAGGTCGAGGGAACCCGTCCAGGTTCCAGCTCCATCTCCAGATCCCGCGTCCGATCGCAATGGCTATGCCCATCCGAACTATCAGTCCAACTATCCGCAGGAGCAGCCAGGCGGTGGCTGGAAACACATTGGTGCCCCGCTGCCCAAGTCGCGCAGTGATTATACCGCCGCCGGAGGAGCCTATCCTCCCTTCCAGGGATCCCCGCAGCAGCAGCAGCAGCAGCAGCAGCCATCCTATCAGCAGCCGCAGGTATAATCACTGTACTTGGTCTTGGTCGGATTGGATCCAGGCTTTTGGCTAAGCGAAACGATGCTACAAATTGCACTGCGGCTGTGTTCTTCTCTGTCTCCTGCCATCGTTGATCTCCTTCTATCTTAGACGCTTTCCTATCTTCTATCTTAGTCACCTACTAAACTCCTCTCTCTTTCTTTTACTAAACAAGCCTATCATATAATTGTTCTAAAGTATTACTTCAGACACTTACTAATCTTTCTTCTTACTTTCACTAAACATCGATTAGGTCCCGTTTTAACTTTTAGATAAGAAGTAACCTGTATTCCAAATCTTATAAACTACTAAACAAATTTACTACGATAATTACATCTAAAAATCTACATGTGACTTTCGAGGATAATATTATTATTTTATATTTGATCCTACTACTTTTCTTTCATATATTATGGAGTATTTACAAAAAAATATAGGTCGAGGAACGATTTATAAATATCCAACGATTTTAAAGTAGATCCGAATTTTTGGAGTAGTTTACAAATTTAGTGTCTTTTTAATAGAGCAAATTAATTAAAAACCATGCACTTATTTTTAGGATTCAAATTCAGTTTAAATTCAGTATAAATGTATTTCATTAAATTATTAAAGAAAAACCCCATATACAATTGTGCAAGATCGAATCACACTTTCAAAATTCTGTTAGCATTTGTGTACTCACTGGCTTTTGCATTCTAAAATCTAAACTAATCGCTGTTTATATGCAAATACTTACTCAACCACTAGCTTATACTGCTTTTGCTTCTTTCTCTGTGACTTTCAGCTGTAATCTGCGCATAAAACTTAAGCGATACCTAACTCGAATTTTAACCTTCCGCCCTCTAACTGAGTTATTCTGTCTATCTATATCTCCAACATATTCTATCTGTCTGTCTACATCCAATGTGAATGTGTCGTATGCACCTCCCAACCAACAAAACAAACACCACCCATCAATGAAATCAAACCATAACCTGTGATCGAAACCCATGACAAACATGCATGTTGGCACCACCAAACACCACTGCACCACCGGTTGAAGCAGCAGCAGCAGCAGCAGCAGTACGGTGCTCCGTCTTACGATGGCCACCAGCAGCAACCTGCAACACAATGGCAACAGCAGCAACAGCAACAGGTGCCACAACAGCAATATCAGCCTCAGGTTCAGGCTCCCTATCAGCCGCAACCGCAGGCTCAGGCTCCCTACCAGCCACCACAGTGGAACCCACAGCAGCAGCAGCAGCCATCGTACCAGACTTCACCGTACCAGCAGCAGCAACAACAGCAGCCATCCTATTACCCACAGCAAAACGGTGGCTCGACCTTTGCTCAACCCCAATACAATTCTTATTCGCAGCCTCAGGTGCCGTACTCGCAGGATCAGACCGATCTGCAGCAGCAGCAGCTTCCTGGAGCCTTCGCTGGCCAGGATAGCTACCGGGGCGCCAGTCCCGGGATTATCACCCTGCGCAAGGAGGCACCAGTCAGCCAGCAGCCTGCGCCAGTCTACACTTCGCAGCCTGCCGCCGTCAGCTATCAGGGTGAGTCAGGGGATTGAACTATATGGGATACATATGAATCGGATAATGAAAAATAAAGTATTATTCACTTTACTTAAGATACAAATACGTACACAGAAAAAAATTCGATATGAAATGGGGTCATTTCTACCTTATTTCAGATCAATAAAAAGCCGATATGATTTATGTCAAACGTATGATTTAAACATATCAACATGATATTTCATCATATCATATAAAATACCCAATTTAGTATTTTTTGAACCAATAATATAACAAAACTTATTTGCAAAATTCCAGGAGGCAGCAAATTGCGCGGAGATTTGAAATGGCCACCACCGGAGTACAAGGAGGCAGCGGCTCGCGAGAACGAGGAACGACGCCAGTTGGCGTTGGGCCCCGTCTGCCGTCCCAGGAGAATCAACCGGGTAGGATTTTGTGCGCCCAAGGCCAAGGTTTATCCGATATTAATAAACACATATTTACCATCCAGGACTACACACCCTTCTTTGCCAAACACCAGTTGAACAACGGCTATCCCAGCTACAAGGTGCCACCCGGCACCCAGCACATGTTCGGTTAAGTCGGGGAAGGAAATTATAAGATGCACAAATGCAGAACAATTCAATGGAACCCACTTCATAATAATACTGAAAACGATCATGTATATGTTACTAAAACGAATCACTAACGAACCAAACTATATATAGGGTATATACAATTGTTATACTAATCTTAAATGACCACTAACGACGCCATATATATATACATATGTTACGAAACGAACCCATGATAGGTGAATGCAATACTACAGCAGGTGTGACTCCATCCCATGAATCATCATCGGTATTTTCTGAATAATGGATGCTTGCTGATGTTTCGAACAGAACGCACCCATTGAAGATGATTAAGATGGTGATGATTAGTGGCAATAACACCCTGATCCGGATGCCCAAACGGGGCGATGGATAACGATATTCTCTATGTATCCATACTATATACACATATTTGGAGCATGTGCATACAGTATGGCTAAGATAGCAGAGCAGAACTATATACTAAACGATATAGTGTTAGATTATAAGATGATTGTTAAACTGTTAACTAGCTAATGAAATGGAAACGATGCGACCCAAGACGGAAACTGATAATGAGATTGAACCTTGTCTTAGACCTAAGAGCACTACTAATCTATTTATTGTGAGCATATTCTATTTAACGGAGATCCTGTGCGGCGATGGGCTCAAGGAACCTCTTCGGAACCATCCACTAATTGTAAATTGTAAAATGATGCGTTCTTGGATAAAATGGCTTATCCTTTGGAGCAGTCTGCACAGGATTCTCAATGTTTACTGTTTGAGTTTGCATGCTTTTTGCTTAAATCTATACTATATGCACATATATATATTTACTTTGACATTGTTAAACTGCAAATTATAAAAAAAACCGTCAATTATCCCGCTAAGTAAGTTATACAAGAGATGAGGCAATCAGGCCGAAACAAATCTGTGAGTTCGCAAAATGCCATTCAAGGATATAAAAATCAACGAGCTCGTTCGATCCCCCAATAAGCCCAGTTAGCCCCACCCATCCGCTCAAGATCGGCATTCTAGTTCGCCAGCTGACCCCAGGTAATAATATGAGGATGCCTTTGCCTGCTGGACGAGCAGCCGCGGACTCAGTGCCCAGATCTTGACGGATGGTCCGGGGATGTGGCCGGGACGAGGTCGAGGACGAGCCGAACAACTCTCAGACTTTACCAATTACTATGACCAGCAATGTCTATACCCAACTACACTACGATGTATAACTAATATGAAATGAGAAACTAAATAAACGGCAAGTTTTGAATACTCGCGACGAGAAGAACTATTTCCGTATGTTTTCAATTGGGTTTTGGGCTCTCTTTATTGAAACGTTCGCATTCGATGGCTAAAACTTAATAGTAATCATAATAGTATCGTATTAATAAATAACTAAAAGTAGGGCCAAATCAACTTCAACGCTAGTTACAACAAGTAATCCCTTATGTGGCACTGGGCATCCAATCAAATTAAATGCTGCGAACGGGAGACTTGGACCAAAATGGGTAGCCTTATTGATATCAATTTAAAAGACTTTTTTGTTTAACTACATTTGCAACAGTACGCTACGGCTGAGACGCATACGATAATTATATTTGCTGTCGTACAATCAAATTTTCCGACCCGGTTCACGGTTTGTGTTGTAAAATCAATTTGCAACAAGTAATGCATTGGCTTATCGGCTGTGTTCACTACTCGATGACGAACCTCCTTGGCGACGGTTTGTTTTTCGTGTTTAGATGGGTTAATTCAATTAATCATGAGTGCTCCCCGCCACTCTGCTAATCAGCATCCACTTCTCACTCCGCGCGCGCACAGCACTTGATATAATATAATTTCGTTAGTTCATTTCTTGGATGAGCGGCCCTCAGAATCGTCCATTGTCCGCTAGGTAAACATTAGTGATTGATTGATGGGTTGATATTGCTTCTAGTTGTTCGATGGCTCCAGGTCCATGTTGTGGCTGGAAGACGAGGATGTGGCTGAGTCGACTTTGGCGCCCGACTTTTTCGCCGAACTGCTCGCAAAACGGCCGGAGGTGGAAGCGCCCTGTGCCGAGCCCGAGGGCCGGCTATCCGCGCCCTTGTCCTCGTCCTCGTCGTCGTCGTCCTCCTCCTGGATCAGCTTCCGTGCCAGCTTGACGGCCTCGAACTCGCGATAGTGGGCCTTGCGACGTCGCTCAAATTCGCGCCGTCGTTCTGTAACCCAAGTACATGAGAAATGTTTGCAATCTGAGTGGTTCATGGCACTTACGTCGCTCCTCTTCGCTCAGGGGCTGGTCATCGCCGGATGAGCCCTCGTCCTCGATGCTGTCCGTCGACTGTTGTGTGTTGGCCGCTATGCGGAGTCTGCAAGGAATGGAATAGTTAAACTATTGTTGGAAATAATAAATAATAACAGCTAACTAAATAAGTTTTTAACCTGTCTGACTCTATTCAACGTTTTTTAACGAGTCTGGCGAAATATAAATTGAAAAGCTACTCTACGTTGTTTAAATATTTGCCTCACATTCTGTAAGTACGCCATTATCAATGATTATTTAATCAGTAAATGATAGGACATTAAACAATTACGTTCTCAACTAAGATGCTTGTTAACTGCGCACTATAGATATTCTGGGAATTGTGTGTTTGCTGGCCTGATCCCTATGTTTAAGTTATAATAGTCCCATCAATTCTCAAACCAAAAAACAGTCTTTGGTAAGTAAACATAGTTTGAAAGGCTCCCATACTTCTCCACGAGCAGCTCCGTGTCCAGTTCGTCCCTATTATCCCCGAAGGACTCCGTGTAGTTGTAAGGCGTTTTGGGCTCATCGATTTTCATATGTCCGTAGTCCTTGTCGGCCGGATGGAAGGTCTGCATCACGTTCAGCTCATCGAACTTGGCACTTTTGCGAAAACTGTTTTGAGAGAGGCAGCGGGAATTGCAGGTGAGAAGGGTTCCTAACTGGCGTGCTATTATTAGATGACCTCACCTGGCTCCCGACTTGTCGAAGCTGCGCGACGTCTTGAGGATGCCCTTGCAGGGCAGCTGTGGGCTGGGTTGATTTTGCATCCTGGGGGTCTGCGTTACCTGTAGGAGCGGGCGAAGACCAGAATTTGATTTAGTTGCGGTCAGTGCACGCGCATAATTACGTCAGGTGCTTGGGAGTCGCTGTTGAGTTTGTTTTTGCTGCTGCTGTTGCTGCCGTTGCTGCTGCTGCTGCTGCTGCTGCTGCTGGACAATCGTGAATCACGGCGGCAGTAGCCGAAGAGGCACTGAAATCGCGACGTTTGCCAGATTATAATGGCACAGGTCGCGGCGAAACCTCGTGCCCTTGGCGGGGTCGCCAACGCCACCCAGTGGGTGGTGGCCAGCATGGCCATCAGTCCCCCAGCAACGCCCAGTTGGGCAGCCGACGCCTCCACCTCCATCTACGTTCCACTTACTTGTGTGTTTCGCCTGTTAACTTTGCAACTGCAACTGCAATTTGGAGTGCAATCTACGCCTCAATCTTCGAGTTGGCTGCCAGCTTTCGGGATTTCGGGCGGGGGCTACGATCTCATCGAAGTCACCAGCCGGGCGGGGTAGATCTCAATTTGGGTAACGTCGAATTTGGCTCTTTGCGGAATACTAGCCACTGCTATTAACCTAATTCCTACTCTCTTTCGCAAACAAATGGCATCCGGTAAAAATATAATATTCTAACAATTCTACTAGAGCTGGAAAACGATGGCCGTATCGATTAACTATTGGCATCGATGTTGTTTTTTCAATCGATGTTTTTCAGTGCTCTAAAATGAATACCCCAGATGGAAAAGAACTTACTCAGAATTTAAGCACAGACTCCAACCAATTAAGCTATATTTCACGTTTCAAAATGCTACGCCATACTGGTTTTAATGGAATACAAAATATTTCTCTATATTGCGCTGGTACCTAACTAAGGATAGGCTTTAAAAAATCTTATTGTTGAGTTTTTAGTAGGTTAGGCTTGGGTTAACGGTCATTTAAGAGCCGTTTTCTCGTCCGATTGTTAAATTTAAAGTAGGGTTAAAACCTTGAAATCGTATGGGAAATCAGAGTTTTAACCCTTTAACTAATTTTCACATTTTCCATGCTTTTTTAGAAAAATTGAATGAAAATCGATTAGGAATAAAAAACACTATAATTTATGATTTTTTGCGAAATATTATCAACAATAAAAAGTTCAATGTTTGAATGCTTCTTAAACATGTCGGCTAAAAAATGATAGTTTTAATTAGACCAAAATACCTTTTGCTTCGATCCCAGGGAGAACGATACGCCAAACTTGATAAACAAATTAAAGGACATATATTACACATTACTTGCTTGTATTTGTTACGCGCTAAAGTCATTAAATACTTAGAAGACTAAGGAGTAGAAAAAATGCTGCAATTATCAGTCTCTCAGTTGAAGCGCTGTTGGAAATTTTGCTGCTGATTGAACATCATCTGTTGCTGCTGTTGCTGTTGTTGCTGCTGCTGCGCCTGCTGCTGCTGGTGGTGGAAGTCTTGCTGGTTGCCAGCTCCGGACAATCTGACTCTCTTGGCATTCGGTTCGGCATTCATTTGCTGCTGCTGCTGCTGTTGCTGTTGTTGCTGCTGCTGTTGCTGCTGGCGCTTGTTGTCCGTCTTATCCTCCTGGTCGTCGTCGGTAAGGAACTCGCGCTTGGGATACGGTATGGGGCAGCCGGCAAACACGTCCTGCGTGGGCTGGGGATCCTCCTGGAAGTACTGATCCTGCATTGCCTGTTCGGAGGTGATACGCTTGTTGGGGTCCATCAGCAGCAGTTTCTGCAGCAGGTGGAAGGCCTTGCTGTCTGGCTTGATCTTGTGCCTTTCCATGTATTTGGCCAGCGAGCAGGTGGAGTATGTGGAACGCTTAAAGTCCTTGGTCAGCGTGTGATGTTCAGGCATCTTCTTGATATCCTCCCAGTCCTTGTCCTGCGGAAAGCCCATCACGTTGAAGATGCGGTCCAGTTGATCGTGGTGATACGGATTGCTGGTCTTGATGTCCTCCTGGCGGCAGTGAAAGATGGGCTCCGAAGTGAGTAGCTCGGCGAAAATGCACCCAATAGCCCAGATATCGATAGCCTTGGTGTAGTGACGAGCTCCGAGCAGCAGTTCTGGGGCACGATACCAAAAGGTGACCACCACCGGATCCAGATCTGCCAGAGGTTTCAGCGGGGCATTAAAGAGTCGGGCAAAACCCATGTCGGCGATCTTTACGCGACCCCTTTCGTTGCCATCGCCCATCACAAGGATGTTGGCAGGTTTTAGATCGCGATGCAACACCCAGTTACTGTGCAGATAGTGAATCCCATCCAGGATCTGGTACAGCAGGCTCTTCACCATGCCCCGGGGAACGACCACCTGCTTCTTGGTGGCCTTGGCCGCCCGATGGAACTTGATTATGTGCCACAGGTCGTGCTCCGCGTAGTCGATTAGCAGGAACACCTTGCGGTCGTTGTGCGACAGGAACACCCGGATGAGGGTTATCACGTTCTGGTGCTTCAGTTCGCGCAGCAATGCAATCTCGCGGCAGGCGGACATGGACAAGCCAGTGCCGTCGATCTGTTTCAGGGCATACTCCTTGCCATCGCTGTGGGATAGAAATTAGATTTGTTAAGTATTCATAGAACTTCGTAGTTGTCCAGCTCACCTCGTCTCCTTCCACTTGGCCTTGTAGACGTGGCCGTAGGTTCCGCGCCCCACCTTGCAACCCTCGTAGTTAAACAAGTCCTCCACCTTTGTGCGCTCAATCTGTGTTTTCATTTTGAAATCGTAGTCCATTTTGCATAAATGGTTTGCAAAATTCCGAAATTGTTTATAAACTCCGATGCCGCCAGTCAGCTGTCCGCCGATAAACGATAACAAACAGCTCACCAGAGCCGAAAACGACGCCAATTTCACGCTAAATCTGGTCGTTCTAGCTAGCTAGCTACTTTTCACAGAAAAGTGTCATATCGCCCGCAGGGAAAATATATTTAATTACACTATATTACATCTAACATTTACCATATTGTAATATAAAACTTAAATTTGAACTTTAAGTTTGTACCCATTATGATTTTTCAACGGATTTATTTCGAGTTTTTACGATACATACAGCCGATTTATAGTGGACCAAAAAACACATTTTTCAATTTTTTTTGTAGGACTTTTTTTCTTATTTTTTAAGGACATTTTTCGTTAACTTGTTTAATGTATGCATTCATCACTCCCTGTACAAACCCACATAAAACGCAGTTTAATATATATGCAACTATTTTTTTATTTATACATAAAAGTCAATTTAATTTATTTTCTTTTGTACAAAAAATAGGCATACTTTTTTTTCTGTTCCATTTGAATCCAACACAGAAATTAAATTTTTGTTCTTGAAACTTGTGAGAATAATTTAGTTACAAATTGCTGGGTACAAAATAAAAGTAGGTTACTCGTCGAATCGTTTTACCTTTTCATTTTTTTTGGAAAAAAATTGCTTCTCGAATAATTGCCACAATACGAATAAAAATATTCAACAGCTTTAACTCTCTATAAATGTATCGTAAATACGCATCAATGTCAATCAACTAACACACACGACTAATTCCATTACCATATCGTAAGATATCACAACAGTATGGCAGATATTCCTAAAGCACGAGAATGAGGTACTATACTGGGAGGGGATAAGATAATGATACAAAACGATAGCCAAACCAAAAGAAAACAAAATAAAAATATCCATTGGCGATACGCTTTATTTTTCGCTAGAAAATATATCTAGATGTGTATATTTTCGATTCTTTGTACCAACAACTTATTAGCTAGGCGTGGTAAAGGTAAATTAAAATTAAGTTCTTAAAATGCAACTGAAAGTGTAAATGAACCAAACAAATTAAATTCATAGCAACATCTCTTCGTGTTTCTCCGTTTCGTATCTCTATGTACATCATGCAGATATTATAATTAAAAAATGCACAAAATATTGGAATGCATAAACAAAAGGCTATATGATAAAACGCGGCGGAGGAAGACACTTTTTAACGCGATCGATGAACAATGAACTAAATATGGCAAAAATAAGATTATTTAACATAGTTTCTAGATGTGTAATTAATATTGGAAGAGCTTTGGAAACAAATCGGTGGAAGTAAGTCGTAGCTAACCAAATTGTTAACAATTTACTTGTTTTTCGTTTAAGTTTAACATGAAATAAAATGCATTTAATAAATATTCGTGTGCGTGTGTTCAATGTATGTATGTGTGTGTATATGCAAAATGGAAGTAAATTTGTTCTTAAAAATGATTTTTGTTTGTATTCTACAATTTGCCGAATACGTATCGTGTGTTTAACATTATCTGTATGACAGTTATAAAAAGTAAATATACATTGTAGATGTATGTTTTTTGTTGCTTTTCGCAGTTTTCGATTTTTGTATATAGCGTTCACATTTTTTAGAATTATTTGCTTTTTCTCTGTGTCGCCTCTGGGCAACACGCCTAGATTAATTAGTTTTTAGAAATTTTCGCTACGCCTAAAATAACTGGTATAATATAGTACATATAGATAAATATATATGCGTGCATCTTCTATTTACATCGTTTTATTTCGCTACTCATCTAGCGCCGGTACTTAACTTAGGCTAGGCTTTACAAAATCTTAGTAATTTTTGAGTTTGTAGTAGATTATGCTTTAAAAGTTATCAGTTTTCAGTGGTTCTCTGCCTTCTTTGCGCTCTCTCACCAGAGTAGAAATGCACTTCCGTTTGGGTGTTTTGTTTGCGTATATAAATAATGTTAGCACATACAAAAAATAAATAGGCTTCTTATTTATAAACTTGTATTATTTATAAATGTATTATTATATAAATATTTTAGATTTCGTTTTCTCGTTTGTTTTATATTGTTGCTGTTGTTGCTGGCGGTACTGAAAATATCTGGTGTACAAAAATCTCTTAATTGATAAACTTAGTCTAGACCTTCACAACGTTAGATTCGTACAACATAAATATCATACAAAAAAAAACACAAAGTTAGCACATAAAACGGTTTGTACAGCAGCATCCTCTGGTTGGGGGCTTCTCCTCGGTATCCAAGCTGCCATGGTAATGCGTACTTCCTTACCTGGTCGTGATGATGGCCCGCGGCAAGGCGAATACGCACAGCCTTGGACGCTAATAAATCGGCGGAGCTGGCTGCGATGATGAGGTGGTACTGGGCGGTGCAGCCACCACACTAGAGGTTGTGGACGATGGACTGGAGGAAGAGGCATTGCCGCAGTTGTTGTTGTTCAAGTTATTATTGTGACGCTGCAATTGGTGGCTGCGCAGCGGTTGAAATTGCGACTGTTGCTGTTGAAGCGGCTGATGTTGCTGCTGCTGTTGGAATTGCAATCTCTGCTGCTGGTGCTGCAAGTTGTGGAGATAGTATGCGTTCATATTGCTCGTGGCTGGCTGATAGGGATACGCCCGAACATTCTGCATTTGCGGCAGCACAGGCTGCGGCTGGAACTGCTGGAGTTGCTGCTGCTGTTGGAGTTGCTGCTGTTGATGATGCTGCTGATTCAGCTGGCCGGCGGCTCGCATCATGTGCCAATAGTTGTCATCGCCGATCGGAGCCTGTCTGCTGCCATACTTGAGCTGTCGCGTTATTCCCTGCTTGTAGTCCCGATGATCCCGATCGATGGCGAACGCCTTCTCTCTCAGTTTCTCAATCGTTCGCTTGAACTCAGCAAAGGCCTGTGGTGAATGTTTTTGCAAATCCGTGGCCAGCGGCACCAAAGGGTTGTGCTGCTGGTGTTGGGTCTGCGGCAGATGCTGGTGGTAGGTTAGCGGATCTAACAGAGAATCCAGCACACTCATGTTCGACATGATCAGCGTGTGGATGCGCTGCAGATCGAGCGGTGGATCCAGGGCCGTTACCAAATCCATCTGGAAGTAGTCCATCTCCTTGTCCGACACATTCTTGCAGCCAGGGGAATTCTCATCCGAGCGGCCGCAGCAGCTGTAAAAGCCACTGACAAAGGCCGAGGGATGGAAGTACTGCATCCGGATGGAGTTCATCAGACAGATCTTGTGCAGCAGATCGAACCACTCGCGTTCCTCCACGCAGTTCGTTGTCTGCACAATCAGCGAGCGATCGTTGTGCACAATCTGTGGGAGAAGAGGCGAAAGTAAATCTTAGTCTCATCTTTGTGCAATTAACATAAATTCTGTGCGCGGCGCAATTGCAAAACAATCGCGCCCAAGTGAAATCGCTGGCTGAGACAATTCCCACATCTTGGCTGAGATATAAAAAACAAACGTAACGCCAAGAAATCGCACCCACGATGACGATTCTCTTCTGCGTCGGCAGCAGATTTTTCTAGGTTTTGAAATTTCCCTTTTTGTCTTACTACCTCGTATGGCAATAACAATAGCGTACGCAAAGCGGACCTCCGCCAGCTCATCTGCATAATAATGCTAATTATTTTTAATTGCCACAACTTGTCATTTGCCACACAAAACTCGGGCATAGTGAGTGATTAGTGAAAGTTTCTCGGGCAACTGAGGTTCGGTTTTGCTATCGCACTGGATGGGCCTGCTGCCGCCACCGATGGATGGCATTGCCATCGATTAGGAGCCACTGATACACGCCCACACAGCCACAGCCACATGTCTTACCCATGAGACGGAGGCAGTGATGGCAGTTTTTCAGATGTAAATATCCACTAATTTAGTTGAGTGAGTGAGAAGAAAGGTAACAAAAGGGCTGGATGAGGAGAATTTACTTGAATAATAAGTACAAGTTTTTAAAGTTTTCATATTTAGCAATTTTCTTATTATTTTTACAGCTGGCCTTTAAAACCGGCTAAACTCTCATCACTGCCCGGAGGTGTGTGGGCTTTGGCTGCCTATTTATAGAGGTGGCGTGGATCGCGCGTTTCCGGCACACTGCTCGTGTGCACTATTCGCTGCAACCAGAGACGCATGGCGCATACCAGCCCCCCAATTCAAATCGAAGCACATCGAATGCTCACCTTAAAGCAGTTCTGCATCTTGAAGCTCTTGTCCTTCAGCTGCTCCACGCTGGCGATCTCCTGGAGCGGTATATCACAGATGGGTTGTTTGCCCTTCGACTTGGCGTAGCTGAGCGAGTGGGTGGTGAGGCGGAAGTAGCGCTGTTTGAACTGCCGACCGAAGCGCTTCCGGGATGTGGGGTACTTGGTCATCATGCTGCAGGGAAGGAGAACAAAATAAGCGGGGTCTTAGCAACTGCCCTTCGGGTACTCGCACTCAGATCTCTGTTCTTGTCCCAGGTGCATAGTATACGCCACTTAGAACAAAAACAGAGCTAATTGTTCAACAAATTACAAGCAATTTCTCTTACCCCTCGCTAGACGTTAGTATACATTTAATGTGTGATGAATAAGTGTGATTTTTGTGTGATGGGATGTTGATTGTGTGATGTATTGGGCGTGATGGATTGATTTTGATTTATTATTTTATATATTTTTTGTAAAAGCAGCGCGCGGAAAAGAAGAGAAAGACAAAGAAAGTTTTGGTATTAGAATAAAACGAAGCGTAATCAACCAAATGTCTTGGGTGGGGATATGCCAAATCTATAGAATAGGGTTTATAGAGGGAGCATTGCACAGTCCACCAATCTAGAGGCTATAGGGTAACATCCCTTAGAGTAAATTCCCAAACTTACCCCTCTTTAAGTAATACTGGTTGCAGTGGCGTTGCCGATGCCGCCGGATGAACGCTGCTGCTCGCCTGGCTGGGCGTGGAGATCACCTCTAGAAAGTGCTTTACCGCATCCACATGCTGCTCCGTGCAGAACTTCTTGTACAGCTCGACGGTGAACTCCTCCTTGCATGTCTGCTGCGACGACCGGGAGCTGACCAGGTTACCCAGCGATTGGATCGTCTTGGAGATTAGGGTCAGCGTGCGACTCGTCTGGGCATCCTGTGAATAACAAAGAAAAAATATTATTCATATTTCTCTCGATATGTTTTAATATTTTAACTTGTATGGGTATTACTTAATAGTCATGCTTGAACATGAAAGATTAAACTGAATTACTCAAATCTTATAAATAAATTCCCGTTTCCCAGAATCTACTTACCAGGCGCTCGGTAGTCAGATCGAAGAGCTTGGGTCCCAGAATAGCCGGAGCAAAGAAGCGCAGGAAGATGAAGCCGGACACCACGGAGTAGCGCACCTCTCGATTGCTGGGGAAATGCTTACCCGCACATTCGCGCAGGTCGTGGAAGATTTGACAGAGAACCTTGGGACAGCGATCTGCACTCTTTGTGATCGCCTCAAAAACCCGCTCCACATAGTCCTGCAGGTTGTGCAGGTTCGTGTCCACCGCAGAACGATCTTTGATCTTGCTGGGATCGATCTCGCATGGTTTCTTTTCGGCAACGATTTGCGATAAAACGGGACGCAGTGTCTGATGAAGGTAATGCAGGCCAGACAACCGCATCGCCTCGTCCATCATCTTGGAGACCAGTGTGTTTCCCCGGAAGATGGTCGTGGGATCTGTCAGATGGGAGATCTCGTGGTCCGCCAGCGCCTTGATCATCGGCGCAATGCGTTCCGTGTGCGTGAAGAGTCGCACCAGCGGCTGGGCCACCTCCGTCTTGCCCGAGACCAGCTCGCCGAGGATCGACACAGCCGACACGGTGATGGGTCGCTGGTCCACTGACTCCAGGAGCAGGTTCAGCAGATCATCGTAGGTGGCCAGCGGGAAGACATGATCGGCGGTGTAGTTCAGATTGAGGCGCAGTGATCCGATGGTCGAGTCCACGCTTAATCTCGTTCCCGGGGGCGTGGCACATGAGCGGGGTGTGGCGTTTAGCGAGCGGGAACTGTGCGTCATGGAGCGGGGCTGCAGATAATACCAGGCGGATGGGGAAACCGCCTGCTGCTCTTGCTTATTGAGCATTGGCAGACGCACTTCGCCGAGGAACACTTTATCGGACATCGCTCCATGGGCATCGTGCCAAATGCTCACCACTATCTCCACCAGATCCGCTCCGCCCAGTGGGTATATGGCATAACCCTTGTTGACCGAGGATTCCAGGGAACCAGTACTCTTATTACTCGCTGTGGTGTTTGTGCTGCCCGCTTCGGCATCGATATGGAGATCAAAGTACATGGCCTCGTCGAACTCCGGATCAACGGTCTTCTTGCGCTGCTTGGTTCGTCGCGTCACCTGCTGTTTGTTGCTGTAGTGGGCGGTGCAGACCACAAAGGGATCGCAGGTGCCCTGCTTCTTGGCGAGATCCACACAGGCTGGTACTTTGATGGTCACGCCAACGAATCTTCCGTGTGACTTCCAATTGGCCAGCTGATCCGACGACGTGGATGTGGTATTGATGGTCGGGAAGTGCTGTGTCTGAGATGGAGGATGATGCACGTGACCAAAAAGACCGGCGGCTCGGGTTTTCAGGGTCATGGCCGCCGAGGAAGAGGCCGCCGCCCGCTGAATGTTGCTCAGTTCGCTATTCTCCTTGTAATCGTTCAGATGCGCTCGCTGCTGGTGGCTGTGGTGGCTGTTGTGGTGGGGCAGGTGCTGGTGAAGCGGCAGTGTGTGCTGGCCCAGATCGATGCTCTCCGAAAGAGACTGCGTCTGTTGGGCTTCCGCAAAAGACACCTCCACATTGGCCATGCCCTGAACCTCCGAGTCTTGGTCTACTGGCCGCAGCGAGAACCAATGGTCCTTGTGATTGTACATGTGCAGCTCTTCCCGCTTAATTGCAATCTTGCCAACGGGCTTGTCCTGCTTCATGTCCCGATCCCACAGGTAGATGGAGAGATAGCGAAAGCGACGGGGGATCTTGAACTGGTGTTCCTCGCCGAAGAACGGCGTTAGTGTGCGTTCGATGGTGGGTGTGCGGCAGATCTCCTCCTGATCCAATGCAATTGTGCAGTAGACATCGCGGGTGCCCTGTGTGCTGCAGCTGGTGTTGGCGGCATTGCGACTGCTCAGATTCTTCGCTTCGCCTGGAATTGGGATAAGAGAATATAGAGATGAATTAGCAAACAAATTGATATTGTACATATGAAACAGACTAAATGCTAATGATAAAGATTATTATAGTATGCCTAATACCTTTTATAGTCACAATTTATCAAGCTTAACGAGTAAACCCCCGCAGTAATTGTTTGTTGGTATAGATTACGGTCTTTGTACAAGGTGAAAAACATTAACTCAAGATTAAGAAATTATCAAAAGTGCCTATTTGTGAAAGAAGTACAAATCTGTTTACTTATTGAGACTTGATACAATTCTAGAAAATAAACTAAAAACCAATGATTTGCTTTAATAGCTGAGGTAAGACCTAAACACCGACTTTCTCCCAACCGGAAAGACTGCTCGAGGCTATCACACATTGATTAACATAAGTTAATATAATATGATCCCCCCAATTTGGTATCAGTTGATGCTTGGCCTTGACACCTTCTGCTGTAAAGGCTGTAAGAAAAGGCTAAATCTATCCATTACACCATATATTCCAGCGGGCTCTTTTGATTTCCGAAAACGGTCAGCGGACGTGACTTCCTGTGCGAGTGCGTCGATACCTCTATATATACTGTATTGTGCACCGATGGTGGATGGTGGTCGCAATCTATTATGGATGCTCCACCACCTGGGGCTGGGCGACAACAAATACAATCCTATACAAACGACAAGGGGGCAGGCAGGGCGGGGGCACATTCGCAATGGCTGGCGCTTGGCTAGACTCAAAACGTTAACAATAAACGGCAGGCCTTGATAAGCGCAAAGGGTGAAGGCGCTGCCCACAAGGCAAGTACTATAAAGTTGCTCAATGAAAGAAATTAGCGGCAGTCGAGCGGAAATATAATAAGTACACGCACACACATGCCATGCGTGTGCCCATATATTATGTGTCTGTATTTGTATGGCAAATTTGGTTTTGCCCCGTTTCTTACAGTGAAACTTCAATGACTAACACCCCATGATAAAAATGATTCAAGTTAGCTTTAAGAAAAAAAAAACAGTTATCATTCTTCTTAAAATAATTAAAGTGATGAATGTACAACCACAAAAAAAATATATAAATATATAAGGAAATATTAATATTTTCATATTTCGTGGGTTTTTGGTATTGTAAATATTTTATTAGATATTGAATTACTTTTTTAGGAACAGAATCGTTTGGAGAACCTTAAAATTATATGTTATAAGTGCAAATAAAAGTTAGAAAACTTAAAGCGTTATGATCTTCAGAGTTATGGAAGTTTGACTGTAGTTAAAGTTTGTTTTTCATTGAGATGTGGGGAGTGCCCCGCCACGTTTTCCGCCCCTGTTGACACAGCTGGGCGGTGGGCAATGTGAGCAATGTGAGCAATGTGGGCTATGTGAGCTGGAGGTGAGCTATAGCTTCGTTTTTTCATTACACACTTATATTCAGCTATCACCTAGCGACTATCAATGGGGGCTCGAGTATCTGTGTGTTGGCAAAACAACGGCACTTTTCACAATCACAATCGCATGCTCTCACACTCTCTCGCTGTGCGTTTGTCGTCGAAACAAGAAACCCACGATAACAAAGACATTCGTTTTTCTTTTCCCAAGTGTGAGTGTGTGGTTTTTTTTTTCATGAATGAAAAACCCCGCAAACAGAAGCACATTTTATATGCAAAGCAAAGTAAAGTAAAGCAAGGCAATCGACAATCGGCAAAAAGCCAGAAAACAAACACAAAACGTCACATGACGAAAAACAAGAGTTTATTTTTTCGGAGGAGAAAAGCAAAACAGTAAATTTCATTCATAAAATAATAGTGGTAGTATTAATGGGAGAAAGAGGAAGAGGAAGAGAGACGGGGAAACCCGGCGCAAAAAGTGTTGAAATTTTTGCGTTTCTGTGACGTTTATAATTTATTTATGTGTGTTTTTTATGGCTTTGCCTTGTCATTGGCTGCCCCACTGAATGTTTTTATTACTCGTTTCGTTTTCGTTTTTAATACCCTTTCGGAGGGTGTCAAAATTTTGTCATAAAGTTAGTAATTCATTCGCTTTCTATACGATTTACTTCCTAAATCAAGATTATTCAACATTTTACACACAAAAAAAATGTATAATTTAATATTTTTACAGATCAAGTTATACATATCATTTTAATATGAATAAAGACTATGTATGTTAATCTTATTTTTCATTATTTGTTCAAAAATACTAAATTTTGTATTTTATATGATATGATAAAATACCATGTTAATATGATTGAATCTTAAATTTCACATAAATCATATCGGTTTTTTATTAATATAAAGTAAGGTAAAAATTATCCCATTTCATATCGATTTTTTTTTCTGCGTACTTGATTTTCCATTTTATTATTATTTTTCATTATTATTATTAAATAATTAAATAATTTCAAGGGTATTTAAATATCGACTTAACTAAGCTGTCTTTCCTTCTCGATTTTTTGGTCGACTGCCATGCAAAACAGCCAGACAATCAAAGTTTTCTAAATTTAATGACATAATCGGTGGAATTTCTATAGATTTCGCTTACTCACAGACAGAATGAATGAGCGATAAGGGGGAAATTGCAAAGCGACTTCCATAGAATCGAACGAGCCCCCACAGAGAATGGCGAAGCTATAGTCCATCCATTCCGTTTAGATATGGATTGAATGTGTGCATTCTGGGTTCCATCGGTCGTAGACCGTCCGATATCCGACCTTCAGATGCATTAAGCAACACCACACAGTCACAGTGACGGACGATCGGGTATGCATATATCATCTTACATATGCCAAACACGATAAACGGAACCAGAGCTCGATGAACTGGGAAAATCCAGAAGGTTTATGCATGGATAAAGTCAAGCGGAAGTTGGCTCATCGACTTTTTTTTGGGGTGGAGGATCATTTTGGAATTTTTTTTTTGCAATACGATGAGAACGGAAGTGGTACGATTTCTTTATTTTACAACAAAATATTAGTGGAAAATGAAAAAAAATTCCTGAACATTCTTATATAAAAAGTCGACCGGAAGAAGGACATTTTTTAGCAATGCATACCAAGTTTATTTATGACTTTTATAAACTCAAACTTGGGTACAATTTTTTTTGAAAAGCATGGAATTTAGAAAGATTTGTACATTTTAGTCACCCACCACATAGTAAACAGAATGATATAGGAGTGATTCAAAATGCTTATTACAATCGCTGGTGGTCGAGACTTTTAAATTTTAGTGTTTTGTAAAAAAATAGGATTTTGCTAGATTTGTAGGGTTTACATTTGTTTACTACTTACTCATCAATTGGAAGTTTTTAAAAATTTCATAACAGATTAATCCATTATCGAACACTGTGTTTACCCAGACTGACAATTAACCAGATCGCCGAGATCTACACCAAGATCAAGTAAAACATGCGGCATGTTTCTTTCAACATTCTCAGGGGTCCCCAAAAATAGAAACATCCTGCCATGTGGCACAGCCCCCAAAATAAAAATCGAAGACTTCTAAAGTCAGCACCGCTGAAAATTGCGTTTCCTCCACAACATTGACATTTGCCTTGGGGATGCGAGTGGGGGAAAATTACAACACGATCTCATTTCCACACCCATCATTATTGGGTCGAGACAGGGTCTCATTAAATGTCTGAAATTTCCATGATTTCCCTTGCAGACGGAAAATTAAATTTAAAGACTTTGTAAGTAGATTTCCTTTTCCCCCCTTTTGCTTCTCTGCACAATATGCAAATTGATTCAGTGCAGCATGAAACGCGCGCGAATTAATGAGGCGATTACTCCGCGAGTGCTGCAAAAAAAACAAGAAGAAAAATAAAGAAGGAAGCAGACTAGCAGACATCGCTGTAATAAATTCTAAAAAAGCAAATGAAACAAAAACCAACCAGCAGAAGCAGACATTTATGCAAAGGAGCGGAAATAGAGATAAATTCTTGTGTATTTTTTTTTCAGCTGCTTCGCCAACGGAAGGGAGATTTACACAGACAGATCTTTGTGTCTGTCTGTTCGTCTGGCTGTTTGTTTAAACGCCAGCTTCCTGCGGCCAAAATGATTGTTTGCACTTTTGGCGGAAAGGTGGGAAAAAGCCCTTGGCTTCTGTTGCATTTCCCCTGCTCTCGATTCTATGGACCTGTGTGCATTATATCCCTTTAAGTGCACTTCCTTTTCCGTTGCCACTTCCTTTGGCCATAAAACCAGAAAAGGGCTCTCCTAACGTGTTGTTCCATTAGCCAGGTTATGGAGGAAATCAGGTTTACTAAGCATCACACACAGAAAAAAAAACGATATGAAATAGGGTCAATTCTACCTTATCAAATTTAAGATTCAAACATATCAACATGATAATTTATCATATCATATAAAATACCAAATTTGGTATTTTAAAAATAAATAATGAAAAATAAGTTTGACATCATCTTTTTTCATATCAAAATGATATGAATAACTTGATCTTTAAAAAATTGACCAGCTCATATCAATCCGATCTCTTGTCAATTTTTTTTCTGTGCACTAACAATCCCGGCCTAACTACACAGAATAAAATGGATAAATTTGAAATGGAATATCGTTGGTTTCGTAACTTACATAATTTTCAATGACCTACCATTTAAAAAATATAAAAGTTATCTTAGGAAATATAAGAATAAGTAATTTATTTTTTTAAATACTTTTATTTATTTAGAAAAACCGAGAAACCTGAAACCAGTTTCTTGCCCCATCATTTTTCCCTCCTCCCCTATATTTCTTCGTACGTGCTGATCGATTTCCGGTCTGATTACGCTTCTCATGATCATCTCACGATCTTCTCCTGTTGTGGCCAACTTTGTTTGGCTTCTGCCTTATACATTTTTATTGGATTTTCATCAACGTCATCGACCTGGACTTTGTTTATGAACACTTTTCGCAGTACACAAGTCCAGATGAGTAATTCCCAGTCGAATTGTCATTCCTCTCACCAGTCCAAATTCGATTCCAATTCATTGCTTTCTTCGGCTTAAATTTTCGTGTTGCCAATTTACCTTTTTGGCACTATTAACCTTCAATTGCACACATCACTCAATGTGAGCGACGCGAACGCACGACTTCCATTTCGAAATGGCCAAATTGGGCAAATGCCTATTAGCACATAAAAAAAATAAATAAATAAATACAACTACAAACGCCGCTCATTAGAGGCAAGTCAACTGGCGACGACACAAAAACTCGCCTGACTTTGTGCCATAAAAATTTAATAATGATAAATACACTTTGTAAGGCGCCCACACAATTTGGCAGGCGGCTGCGAAGCAACCAAGTCAAATTGGCCTTGGCTAAAAGTGGTTTTCTATGAGGCGATAGTGGAATATATGAGCCAAGGATCAGGGGTTGACAACGTTTTGTGGAAACGAACTTTGTTATGCAACTAAGGAGAAGGTTATCATATCATCTATACAAAACCAATAAACCAACAGTTACAGAACAGATTTAATGAGGCCGTATGAAACGCTTTTAGCCATATAATAATGGCAATTAGTTTTAAGAAACCCCTTCTTAAGATTTAAAAATAGTTTTCTATACGGCTTTACGATCGTAATATAATCCAAAGATACGCTTTTGACCATAAGAAATAAACTAGAAGGTTACATTAAAAGAAGTATGTGTGGGGAACACTTAACCCCGTCATTATTCCACGTGGTTATGAGTTACCCCTACCCAAAAAAAACTCCTCAACTCGAGTGGTTTAGGCGCATCTAACGACTCCTAACGATCCCTCTTTTCCCATTAAAAACTTGTCCCCAGCCCAAGACAATTCTTGGCCCCTGACATTTCCGCTGTTGTGCTACCTTTGAGAAACTACCACACCAACCACAATAAACGACACTTGAAACGAGCCAGCGAAGCGCACAAATTGTGCCTCAAAATTAATAACACAGCCCGAAAAAGTGGAATAAAAACAGAATTCATTTTAATTACAAATTACAAGAGACTGATTGTGAGATGAACCCTGCGAGCGCCACAATGAAGAAAGAGAAGCAGCGTGAAGTTCAAAGCCTTGGGAGGTGGAGATCCGGACGACAACTGACCGGGGGGTTCCACAGATGCCTCTGACCCCGGCCAAAGTCAACAACATCAAAGTAAATGCGAGGAGGTCAAGCGTTAAGTCATAAAAAAGGGCCCCCTAAAAAAATGGGATGGGTAAAAGGGGAAATGCGAGTATGTATAACATTATAACATGCTGCCGCCTCATTGTGGAAAGTCAGAGATAAATGTTAATCATCGCAGAGGCAGAGTCATCAACGTCATCGTTGTCATTGCGATTGCGATTCCCCTTTCCCTGCTTATACACAGAAAGAAATTACATTTTCCACTTGATACTATATACATACTGCAAGAAGTTTAAGAAATGATTTCCATTTAATATTAACAATCATTTACTTATGAAGAAGGAAAGCTAACGAACCATTTTTGGAACTTCCTAAAGTTCCGAACCATTATTTTAGAAATAGGGTAAAGTTTAAATTGTCCATTCGATTTATATTTACAGACCAAATACTTGGACTTGGAATATTAATCATTCAATATCATTTGCAAAACGATCTCATTTCTTTCTGTGCCTGAAAACCACAAGATGGCCGACTTCGACCTGAATAAAAAGTATTTTAGAATGCGCTAATTACATAAAAACCCTGGTTCTTTGGAAGCGTCAAACAAAGTTGTTGAGGCAGACCTCTCTTGGCCAATAAACCTCCTGCCTTTGGGCTAATTAACATTGTTCCCCGGCCATATTTTCAAATGAAAATATTCCGCTTTAATTGTAGCTCAAGCTGAAAAGTATATGTATTAGAAAAATGATTTAAAGACACGACCCGAGGAGAACTAATTGTCAACATCGCATTGGCTTCCAAAGAGTACGAACGAACCAGCTAGAAAAGTTCCAAGCGATCTTTGGCTCGTTCAATTGCAACCAGTTTTGGCCTGGCCAAATGGAGAGGGGAGGGTGAAAAGCGAGGTGGAAACCTGACAACCAACTGGAGAACAAGACAACACAACACAACCGGCTTTTAATTAATTACCTTTTTTGGCCAAACTATTTATTGTTGTTACAGAGCTAAAAAGAACAAAGTCGAGTCCATGTTAACTAGATAACTCTGTTCTGGGTCTTCAAGTTCAACGAAATCTCAATTGCGTGTGGTCTGAATAGTGAGTAATTCCCCAGTAAGTGTCATTGATATTCAGGGGGAGATCGGTGAGTGAGTCATACACCCACACTCCTCCTATCTCCAATTTTTTTCTTCTTTTTGTCTCGTAGAAAATGAAATTTAGGTTATGCGCTAAACATTTTAATTAAGTGGAAAAGTATTACGCCAATTTCGGTCGGGGCGGAGGTTTCGTGTAGAAATCGCAACGATCAACAAAATGGAAAGCTCCCAACAACAATAGCAACAAAAGCGAAACTCCGTGTGTAATTGAAACTGAGCACGATGTGGAAGTATTATTATTAAGCATGCAAAGCATAATGAAGTGGAAATATGAAACTTGAGAGAAGAATGCAGGGAGTATAGCGCTTATAGCGATATGTGCATACATATGTTCGTATGTATATGGCGGATGGGAACGAAACCGATTGGTCGGGGGTAAAACGGTGACACAGCTAATGTGGTATAATGATGCGATAATCAATGATGATTATAGGAAATGAATAACTTTCCTTCTCCAATCATCTGAAAACGTGTTTCTATGTCGACTCATGTATTCCTTTGGTAAAGGTTTTTGGGTGGAAAAGGTGATCTGTTTGTGAAGGGTTAACTTTTGTTCTAAACGGGGTTTCAGGAATTTATAATATACCACATTTGGCAGAATCTTTGAGGGATAAGAGGATAAATACCAAGCAAAAACGCGAATAGATGAAATGGAGGTAAAAAGGTGCACAGATATGAAATAGGGTTATTTCTACCTTTTTTATATGATTTATGTCAAATTTAAGATGCAAGCATATTAACATGATATTTTATCATATCATAAAAAATACTAAATTTAGTATTTTTCAGCAAATAACGTAAAATACGATTAACATAATCTTTATTCATATCAAAATGATATGAATAACTTGATCTTTAAAGAATATTAATTTGACCAGTACATATCAATCTGATCTTTTATCATTTTTTTCTGTGCGACAGCTAATTTGCCAAAACGACCCGATAATCGAAGGAAGTGCATAACTTTCGTTCTTCAATCAGCAGAGAAACGTGTTTTAATTCATTTTTAACCAATATTGTGCCATCTTCTCTCTGCAGAACCCAAAAGGGCAAAAGGGGTTAAGGCTGCAGGAGTAAGAAAGGAAGTGGCAAGAGAAAGGAGGGGAGCGAAGAGGAGGCCCCGACAAAGACAGAGGCGCATGCGAAAACAATTGAAGCGTGCAAAAAGCAGCTGGGAAGGGGAAAACATAAAAAAAAAAGAGAAGAAAAGCAACAGAAAAAAGCAAGAGTTTTATGGCCAAAGAAAAAGAACACCAAACCGCATTGCACGAAGGGAAACTCTGGCGATGGGAAACGGAAATCAAAAGCGGCTACAATGTTGTTGTTGATGTTGTTGTTGCCGGGGCTGCTTTGCATATAATTTACGTTGCGAGCGTAGCAAAAGCTGCTTATGAGTTGCGAGATTGAAATTGTAAGGCGGAGGTAAAAATAAATGCGTGTGCAGGTGTGAAATTGAGATCACGGCAACCCTTTTTTTTCCCCCGCCTGTGGTTATTCATAATTCTGTTTTGCATTCGTTTTCCCAACAGGAAATGTAAAACAACCGCAAGTTTTGTAGTTGCTCTCTCTCTCTGCCTCCAAGTACGAAATACATAGAGGCAGAATTGCGAGAAAGAGAGAGTGTCATTCATTAATTTGACCTTTTGCCAATATATGTATGTATGTAGGTATAGTAGGCCCATTAATCGATGCTCTTTTCGGCTCTTTGCGCTTGTTGCTTGATAATCATTCATAAAACAGACACCTTCGTATTGAGAAAAGTACACCGAATTCGAAAATTCCATTCATGAAAAAACCCACACATTGTATTGTTGCTGGGATCTCTCCCGTGTGCCGCCAGTGTGTGTGTATGTGTGAGCATGCGCTGGAGCGTCACACACACACGCTTGATTTCCGATTCATTCACAAAAAGGGGCGCATTCAAAACGGTGGGGGGGCGTGCGTTGGAAACGGGGGGAAATCGCGGGGGAGGGTGAACCGAATGCCGTAACATTCAGCCTGGTCATCCATTACTTTTCCAGCGGCAGCAACAACAAATGCATTGCACTGCTGCACGAAAGGAAAAAAAAAACATTAGGGAAAAGGCAAGAGAAACACACACGCACACAGCAACACGCGAGTAAGAGCGAGACAGCATGCTCATACACTTGAACACAAAATGCATTTCCAGTAACAAAAACACATTTGTTTTCTTAATTAATAGATTTCCCTGGCTTTAGACCGCACAAACTAGGATTTGCCACTTGATTGCACTTATTATAGAGTGATTTTCTCGCCTTTAGCCCACTCTCAATGTTGTTTTCTACACAGAAGAGACTCCGCGGGGGAAACGGCGACGCTGCCAACATTCCAGCACACTTTGCACTAGGAAAAACGCTCGTTTCGACCCGAATTTCACACAACGTTCGTGGCCCGCATGTTGTTCTACACTTTTGCAGTGTTTTCAACACATTTCGCACTCGATTTACATACCAATTTTCACTTTTAATTGCTCTTCAATGCGCACTTCGCGTGTATCGGCCATTTTGTTGTTGTTGCTGCTTGGCTCGACGGCGAGCGAGTCAATGTTGCCGTCTCGCTCGTCGTACATATAGCGCTTCTTCTTCAGCAGCATTGTGCGCCCGTTTTCATAGCAGGCAGCTGTGCGTAGTCGGCCACTATCGCTGGAACTTGCAACACGACGATTTGGAAATATTCCTGTTTTTTTTACGGTATTTCCTCGGGTATTTGTTTTTAATTTTCACTTCCTCTTTTCGGGGTAATACCAAAAACACTTTGCAATTGATCACGGACTGCAGCTCTGCGTTTCGCTCTCTGAGCTGGGTTGACGAGAAAATGAGTCGATTTGCCGCTCACGAAATGCACTTTTCCTGTTGCTTCAATTCGGCTGAATTATAATTATTTTCTATTTTGTTTGTTGTTTTTGTCACACTGAATACATTAAAAGATGTATTTCACGTTTACAATTCGAAATTTATCAGGTTTTAGTATGCGCAAAAACTCGAGTGAAATAGAGATCCAATGGGAAAATAATCGACCGCACGGATTCCAATCCGAAAAAGCGTCCGCGAAAGACCTTCCAATAGCAGAGTCCGATTGGAATTCTGTTTCATGACACAGAATTAGGGATGTGAAAAATATATCAATATATCGATAGTTTTGAATAAAAATATATATTTATATCGAGATATTTTTGTCACCTAATATATCGATTATTGCTGTTTTCTAAAAATATATGTTTGATATTTTCCAATTGTTTGTGACACTGATCCAATAAAAAGAAAATACCACATACACGCCGCTACACATTCTAGCATGGAATCTATAACAGCACTGTTAAATGTCAAAAAAGATTTAATTACAATTTTTATATTTGATATCAACAAATGTTTGTAATGCAGACTGCTCCAACGAATATTTATAATTTATGTTTAGATTTATTTTTAAGATCTTCACTTTTGAAGATTTAATGTAATTCTTGTTTTCACAATTTGTACGTTTATGAACACACCGGAAAACAAACTTGTTGCAAACGCCACCGAAATAAAACTGAACTAAAATTTCAAAGCGGCAAGTGTACGCACCCAAAATTTGTGAATGAAAACGCACACATGCACATATAAATGGTCGCCTACACTTAAACAAACACATGTTGCACCGGCGCCAGCAGAAGCGGAAGGGAACCGAAACCCGAAACCCGAAACCGAAGATCGTTGGCAGGAAAAGTTCTGGGCATATGCGACATAAAAGTGCGCTATCGTTATCAACCAAATAAATACTCTAGTGCAAACAAAATTTTTGTTTGTATGAAGAATTGATGGAATCGTCGAAATTTTGATTACAGAAATGATGATTAATGGAAAATTTAAAAACTGATAAAAATAGGATTTGTATATTGTATTCTAGTGAGGCTGATCAAGAATATATATACTTAATGGGGTCGAAAACGTCTCCTTCAAACTTCTACCTGAAATCATTACCCTCTTCAATGGTATAAAAGTACACTCATACAAATTTCGTACAAAATTTTATAAATCTCGTTATTGAGTCGGTCTACCTTTGAAAATGTATTAGAAAATTTGGCTTTAAATTTAGGAAACCTTTTTAGATGAAAAAATACAATAAAGAATTATATTGTGTCGTCGCAGCCATAAGATATTCCACCTCTTTAAAGAGAAGAGATTTCTGAGACACCCCCGTAAAGAGCAAAATCGCCTTTGAATATATGAAAGAAATTTCCCTTAAAAATAAGAAAATTGCGTTTGACTACCTTCGGCTACAGAGTGTGTTACGGAAGAAAAAACGAAGAGCCTACTCAGCCCGAGTATTACCCGACTACCGTCTTATCTGAACACCGGAGACAAACAAAAAATTGCCACGCCCACTCTAACGCCCGCAAACCGTGAAAAACTGGCGTCCACAAATGTCTTTGCCTTGTTTTAAAGTTGGTTGGTATCTAACCATTTCAGTATTAAAAATACCACTAAATACCTTTTTAAAATATTTGGGGTATGTACTAACAGCCTAGCGAATGCACCCTCCGACGTAAGCGAGTACGCACACCACAGTTAGCGAGTGCCGCCACCAGCGCTGCCATCCTTTTGAAATCCAATAGTTTAGTCCCATCTCTTGCGAGGAAAATAAAAATAAAGCCGGCTGACCTGACGACAAACAATGAGCAATTTCCCAGGGGCTGTCATGAAATAAAGGCCGAGAAATGGAAATAGTATTGCCCCAGGAAGTGCACGATGCGCAAAAGTTTCTGGACTGCGCGGAGCAACTGGAGTACGATGAGTTCTCAGCGGTGAGATATTGCGTTCTATATTTTTCCGTTTCCGATGGTCCTGATTTCAGGGGGTAAAATCTATATTTACAGAAAATGTTTGTATTCTGCAATGGTCGCAGCGATGTGGATGTGTTCGAGCTGATGGGCAACGACCGGCTGTCGCAGTTGATCTACGGGTGGGAGGTGTGCCACCTGCCCACCAGGGGATCAGAGGCCCTCAAGGATCCTGCGCTGCGACACATTGTCCTGGTCTTGGCCCACCACTCGCTGCAGATGTGGTTCAGCCAGGAGTGGAACACCTGCTCCGAGGGCCTTAAGCACCTGCTGCTCTACAGCCTGACCAAGGCGGTGCCGGCGTTCTACCAGATTGGCGACCTGGCCAATATCGACTGGGCATACATCCTGCAGTTCCAGACGAAGCCCTGGAGTCTTCCGTACCTGCAGCAGCTTTTCCTTAACCTGAAGCTGAACAAACACCATGCCATCGAGCACACTGTTCCTGTTGCGGCAGCAGAAGGTATGTGAGTCCTAGTGTTTCAGTTGGGAGATAACACAACTCCTGTCTCTTCCCTCAGACATTGCCTTCCTGATGAAGGAGGGTCTATCGCTGATCATCCTGCGCCTCATGCAACTCTTCAACGCTGGCAACTTTGAGGCCGTAAAACAGCTGGCGCTCCGAATGCTGGCTGCTTGGCTAAAGGCCCACGAAAGCCCATCTGCGTCCTTTGAACAGGATCAGAACTCAATTACCCTAGTGGGGCACCTGTACCTCTTGACTATTTTCGTGAGAGACGAAAACCGCGGCTATGTGATTGATAATTTGGTATGAAGTAGTGTTGTGCACAATATTTCGAACTAATGCATCATTAAACCATCCTCCAGATGTACAACATTCGATTCTATGCCCAGACCATGCAGGAAGCTTCAATCTCCCAAGACATAAACTTTACACCTGCCCGACTTATTGCCCAGGTTTGCGTGCGTCTGCAACTGGGCAAGAACGGATTCTTTGAGCAGATTGGCTTCAAGAAATTCAAGCTGAATCTGGTCACCTCCTTCGCCGTCATGCTGGAGGCTTACTCCAGCTATGTGCTGGGCAACCTCCTAATGGAGCTCCAGGCACTCAACGAGCACGATTTTCTAGAGCACTTGCCGCAGTTCAAAGTACTAATGTATCGCTATGTGGAGGAGCGGGAAAACAGCGAGCGCTTTCTCCTAGAGGAACTTAAGAAGATGGAGAACCAGCGAAATAGCCATTTCCAACCACATGTAGTCGAGCTGAATCTGAACTACCAGCAGCAGATATGCAAAGGCAACCGAGCCAGTAATATTGGCAACTACAAGAACTGTGACGATGACGAAAAGCCACCGCCCGAGGCGGACGAGGAGCAGGACAGGCAAATAGATCCGGTGTTCCAAAACGTGCCCAATAACGAGGAGGTTTTAACCTTTGTGTACAAGCTGCTGGCGGAGCGAGTAAGTCGCGACCCCTAACCCCTACAAAACATTGGCTAAAAATAGTTTTATTTCAGAACTTTTCAGGCTGGAAGTTTGCCAAGATTGCGTTGCTGCTAAAGATCATTGGTCAACAGCTGAATGCCATAGAAATATGGCGCTATCATCCCGGACTTACCACCGAATTTATGCTCGATTTGGAGCAGAAGATGTCGACGAACTATGCAGACTTGGCAAAAGTGTTCTCCGACCATGGCTTCATGGAGGCAGAGTTCTGGCTTACGGCTTTCTACCTCAACCCGATTACTTTAAACTACAATGAGGTGAGGCGTTGTTCGCGCATCAAGAAGAAGCGTCAGGAGGAAGACCACTGGCCGCCAGCTGCGTCCGCTAGCAGTGTCAAGTACGAACTACTGAGCTCCACCATCGATGTGGACGAGATTGTAACCATAACGAACCATCACGCTCCAGTGGCAGACTACGATCCAGTATACAAGTCGCTGCAGGCGCTCCGGCTTCCCCGCAGCATTATCAAGGACCTTCTGACGGTGGTCTTCCAGCCGCGGAACAAGCGATACTCATGGGCTCTCGATTGGCACACGCTGCACGAGCGATGCCATGCGCTACTCAAGAGTCGCGACCTTAAAAACAAATTTGTGTCCCTCAACATGGCCGAGGCTGGCGACCACTTGCAGTATCTGCAGATCGACTATGCGAAGTACAGGGATCGACCGCAGCTGGACTACGGCACCATCGAGGAGGGCTACGAGAATGCGGCTAATCTGCCCGAGGCGGAGGAGGAAGCTGAACCGACGCCTGCCGAGGATGAAGAAGCTGCTAAAGCCACGCAGCAGAAGAAGCGGCGACCAGCAAGACGAAAGTTCTGGGATGAAGGTAAGCTAAGACATCGAATACTTGTAGAGATAAGAGATTATTCTCATATATTGGGGAATAAGAAAAAACATTTACGATATTTCAGTTTATAGAGCACTGCGCTTCATTGTTTTTTCCCTTCTAGTGTTCTCGGAAGACGAGGAGGAGGCTGTCTCAAGCGATTCGGAGCCCTATTACACTGGCAATGGCCGCCGGACTCGCATTAGAGCCGCAGCCATGGTGGCCAACGCTATGTTGTCCGACATGGATCGCAGTGTTCGAGGTGGCCGACGATCAAGCTCTCCAGCGTCATCAGAAGATAAATCTGACCCGCACCCAGAAATCGACAACGAGCCGGAGATCAACGTCGAACCTGTAAAGCCACCATCTCCAAACGAAGCAGCCGCCAGTGACGAAAAGCGCACAATCAGCGATCTAATGGAGGCAAGGACAAAATACAGCAACGAGACCGGCGGCTTTAAGGCCTTCGCCGACATCTGGAGCTTCGAGAAGGAAGAGCTTCAGAACGTGGCCAGCGAGGGCAACAACCTGATGGAGTGCAGCTCGGTGCTTAGCAAATTCAAGAACTTTAAGTCCCTCAAGATGACGGCTGCGGAAAAGGCTCCCGTGCAGCCAACTCCACAGCCAATGCAAAGGATGGCTCGCACAGGATCGGAAACTGAGAGCGTCAACTCCGAAACCTCAACGATGGCTACGCATGACTTCAACGATGAGAACAGCGACTATTCCCCCGGTGTATGTAAAGAGCTAACACCGTCGCCGCCACCGAAGTTATATTTTACCACGGAGACAGAAGTGTTGCAGCCGGCTAAAGAAATACAGACGGCTATGACGCAGGAGGCCCGGAAAACAACTGAGTTGAGACCGGAGCCCCTAGACAGTGAGTGCGTTACCCAGAAGCCCGAGGAAACTGGACAGCGGGCTAAGGAGCCTCTTGAAACTAGGCAGCTAAAAGAGGTCCTCGAAATTATACCGCCTAAGGAAGAGCTCCGGGATACTGAACAGGTCACCGAGGAGCCGCACACTGTACAAAATTATGAGCCTTTAGAAGCTGGACTGCTGCGAGTAGACGTTCAAAACACAAGAGAGCAAAAAGAGGAGCTTATCAGCATGGAGACAATTGAAAATACACAGCTATCTGAAGCAATTGAAACGTGCGTTGGAACCGACACAGAAACGGACACTGCCGAGGAGTCCTTGCGGTACGATGACGCTCACCAGGAACCAGAAAGTAAACGCTTGAAAATAGATGTTTTGAACGAGGAAACCAGACGGAATTCTCCTTCATGTGAAGCCGCGGAAAAGGAGAGGGAACGCCTCGTCCACGAATGTCTTACACGTCCGGCTCAAGTATGTTTGAAGAGGTTAACGGCACGGGACATAGAGAAGCTTCGAGGAGTGCGGGTCCGTATCAAGCGAACCAACATATCGGATTACTATCGCGAACAGGCACTGCATAAGCGAATCAGAATCGAATCGAGTCTGAGAAGCCACAGCCACTCCCACACTGAGGACAGCAATGCATCCTCGCACAGCTACGATGCCAGTAAATATGGTAGGCGTCGCTTTAAAAAGTTTGTGCACATAACATCCGACTCGCCAGCTCCTTCGCTATCGTCCACACCGTCGCCTCGGATGATCGTCAAGCCGGTCTTCAAGCACATAACATCCGATTCCTCCACAGATCTAGAGGAGGTTCCTCATGCTGCTTCCGCTCTCAGAAGACGAGGGCGCGGACGAGGTCGAGGACGAGGTGGTCCAAGGAGCAGGACACAATCATTTTCACGACGAACACCATCGTTTCCGCCGGATGTGATCGAGCTGTCCTCGGACTCGCAGTCCTCCTCGCCAGTGCCGGAAGCCAACCACCCTATGATTCACTTTACGGATGTAATGGAGATGGATCCGCTGTACGAGGAGGCAATTGTTCCCTTTTAACACGCCGGCGACAAATCAAACCGGCTTCTGAGCCGTAGGCGTCGTTCTACGTGCTCGAAACGAATGCCGGCGAGGGGTTGCAAGGAGGTTAAGCAGTGCGGAATGATGAAAATGCAGAGAGAGAAAGGAAGATGGAGTATAGCTGGGAAAATCGAATTTGTCTCGCTTGTTAAAATGCAATTAGCCTGGGGCAAATTCGGTATTTGCTTTTGCTCGAACAGTGCCAGGATTCTGATGAAATTATTTTCGTGTACATCTGTTTGTCCAAGTTTCCGGCTCGGTGTTTATTTGGACCGTAACGAAGCCCGCGGCTCACAAAAAAAACTCTCGACCAGTTCAGGCCAGCACTCAATGGAAAAAGCAAACGCATCCGTTCTTCAATTAACTGCCTAATTGATATGCATTGTGGTTCTAAAAAACCAAATTGGCTGCACGCGTCGGAGGAGCTCTTAAGCATGGATGACGACGCCGGCGACACGTGACTGTTGGTGTGAATTTTAGTGGCAATATTCTTGTATCAATTACTAAGCGGCTGCGGGTATAAAAACCGAACAGGGAAATTATGTGGCATCAAATATGTTGGAAATTGTTAGTAGTTCTTCTTATTAGTTAGTATTAAATATGAATAAAACTTCAATTTACAATTATAAATAAGCTTTTTGTGCATCTATACTGTATTACCTAGGAGTGTACTTAAGAATTTTTATTTTACTATTGTGAAATAAGAAATTATGATGGAAAATAACTTCCGCTTTGTTTCTAGTTTTTGGTTCCAAACTTGTATGAATAAATAAATTAAAATAAAAGAAAACCTCGTATTCTTTGATGTACTTTAAAATTAACACTTTATTAAATATTATTCAATTATTTTACACCAATTTTAATGAAGATCGAATAATTATTGTAAGCAGAAACACTTAGTTCCTACTTAATACAACGCAATCGGAAGTTTACTAATCGGAATTATGGAATATTATCAAATTAGCACCCTTGATACTCAAGTCCCGGCTCGTGCTGGTAATTTGCGACGACTGCCGCATATCATAACAAATCCGCACGTGGCCAATGTCGACCACTTGAAACTGCAACTTAGATCCTTTTTCAGCCTTCTTGCCACAGATAGGAATCCACATCGGCACACTTGGCCACTTGAGCAGCCGTTGAGACCGCGGCACGTGCCAACGCCTGGGTTTCTTTGGGTTCTGGATCAGGAGGATGGACTGAAGAGGAGTGAGAGCTTCTGGGCGACTACACATGTTGCTTTTTCGGAAGTGGAGGCGGTATCCTGGCCACGTGCCACTAACCCGTTTAGCGACAGGCGTAAGCCCTAAACGATTATTGCGGTTTAGTGGCGAAAAGCGAAAGAGTTGCGGGTAATTGAATCGTTTGAATTGCATTCGCATTAAGTGCACGTAAGTTCGATGTAGCGATAAAGTAAAATAGCAATTTATTTATACCGCGAAATAGATATACTCTATATGGATATAGGGCAAATACTATGTATTTACTAAAGAGATCAAGAAATCAACCCACAATAGTTGATCTAAATGGATTGCTCACTAGAAAACATCGAACTAGAAATCAATACGTACACGGATTTTATAAGTTTCTTATTTTTATGATATTGATTTTTATCTAAATCACACATTTTTTTCCATTTTATAAATATTTTCAAGGGGTTGTTTCATTTAAGTTGATAAAAATGTATCAAATATTTAATTTAATGAATTAGTAATTATTTTTTTTTTAAGTTTATTAATGTTTAATATTTACGCCCTTTAATATTAACCAGATGATCGTTTGTAAATCTTGTAAATTTAACAAATATTTTAAATACCACTTATCTGCGACATAAAATATTTGAATAACCCTAACGAAGGTTACGGAAAGTAATATAAACTTTGATGATGCCGTTGGCGACATCTCTGATCCTCGGACTCAGACATCCTTCCGATTGGCTTAGAGAGCGCCGCTCGCCAGCAGAGCGTGAAAAATGCTCGTATTTTGACTGGTAGTGCTGCCTGCAGAACGAATCTCCATCTCCAGAAGGAAGTCCACCCCTTCCGCCGCCAGTTTTCGGCTAGATGACGTTTGTGTGTGAGTGGGCAAAAGCCACCCCCGGGGCGACAATCACGGCGCATATCTGTTGGGATTTGCGTTCGGGGTTCTACTACGCTCTGTACTTTGCGCCATGGCGCCGCCACGACCGACGACAATGCGCCGAGGGTTGTTGCCTGGCTGTCCCCGGGCCCAAATCAGCGGGCTTAATGGCCGGCCGGGCACACACATAAAACCGGTGCGCACTCCTCGCCAGCTTTTAGTTGGTGCGGGCACGCGAGACACGAAGAAACACACGGCGCTCACTCTCTCTCTCAAAAAGCGGAAAACGGAAATGTGCTAAAGGATACAGGACTCGCCGAGCTACAGATAATAGAGACACGAGATCATGGCTGCCTGCTACAATGCCTATAGCGCTGGATCGCAGTCCTTTGAGTTCGACGAGGACGACGACGACGCCTCCTTCGACAGTGGCTACGAGAAGAGCTTCGAGACGGAGGCCCAGCTGAGCTCCCGCCGGCGCCTGGACTTCGATGCTCCGGCGGTCCAACAGCCGTACTCCGGCGCTGCCTGGGACACCGTGCCGCTCAACTCACTGCTGGACACGAGCAGCAACCACAGCACGCGGAGCGGCCGAACGCTGGTGGAGCACCTGAACAGCCGGGCACCGAATGCTGCTGGCTTCGATCCCCCTCTGACCAGTACGCCCATGAAGTCGCCCGAGGATCCGGATGCGCCGAGACAGAAGCGCAAGTATGCCGTCGGCAAGAACAGGGTGACGCGGTCGCGCAGTCCCACTCAGGTGGTCAGGATCAAGCGGTTCCGGCGCATGAAGGCCAACGACAGGGAGCGCAATCGGATGCACAACCTCAACGATGCGCTGGAGAAGCTGCGGGTCACACTGCCCTCGCTGCCCGAGGAGACGAAGCTGACGAAGATCGAGATCCTGCGCTTTGCGCACAACTACATCTTCGCCTTGGAGCAGGTGCTGGAAAGTGGCGGTTCGATCAATCTGGACCTGGAGAAGCTGCAGAACTTCACGCTGAGTGGCGAGCGAATCACCAAGGAGCTGTTCGACGCGCTGTTCGTGAATCCCCAGCCCTTTCCCATGTTCGGATGCGGCAGGATGTTTCCCTATGGCCAGGGAATGCCGCCTCAGCCGGCTCCCGCTCCGTCTGCAGAGCATCCGCCCGCGATGGGGGGCTTCCAGCAGGGAGTGGACTACGCGCAGCAGCCACCGGGATTCGACTTTACAGGCAGCATGCGGTTCTACCACCAACAGCAGCAGGCGCCACAGCCACAGCCTCACCATCTGCAGCACAATCCGCAGCAGGAGTCCAGCCCGCAGCAGTTCTCGCAGGAGAAATACGATCTGTTCAGGGGCTCCTTCGATGCAGCTGCCAATCTGCACAATCCGAGTCACCTGGACTCGGGGATTCATCATCAGAGCAGCTTCTACACGCAAACGCCGCCCTGGAAGGAGTATCCAGAGGATCAGGCACATCCACACGGCTACAAACAGTTTGCCCCGCAGGTGTAGCACAGTTTTAAGGGCGATCTAAGGTTTTTCAGCGTGATATACTTAAAGATTGCAGGGACCGGCAGGAAACTTATCTAGCGGAATCCCCAAAGAGATGCACCCTTGACTTATTTTAATGGAAAGATTAAAGTAGCTTGCGGGTATCATCTCTATGTTTCCCCTTCCTAACTTTCCTCGAATCCCTCGCAATCCGTTGATATTGATAGTAAGTGAGGCACTAAATTGACTGCTTAGATTATGCTTTCAAATAGATGTGGACTTTCCAATTTTCAAACTAAAGCTAATCTTTGCACCCAATTGGTTACATGTTATAGAGGGATCTTCAAAAGATAAACCAATGCTGATTTACAAAGAATCGAATCCATAGATAAGTTTTACCAACTCAACATTTCAAATTCACCTTCATTGGTTTCTTTTCTGCGGATCTCTAGTGAATAGTTGAATTCAGAGTGCTTAACCTGAAGATATCCAAAAAAGCACTCTTCCTCTCAATATATTCCCTTCATATTCTTCTTGACTATATAGTACAAATCGGTTGTCCATATTTAAGTTAAGCGTATACGTACCTTGCCATTGTAGACGTAAGCCTAGTTGTAACGATCACTGAAATGTACCAGGTATTAGCCATAATTAACTGTACAATCGATTAAGTATGTGTAGGTTATGCCAGATTCTATATCAGTTATTGCAATGCAAGGAAAGCGAGCTAGTCAGGGCCAGAACTTTAAAGTGATAAGATTGAATTTCGATGTAAAGCCATAAAGATTTATTTTTGCAAATAAAGTTGACGATCAAAACGAGCCAGAAAATTAATGGGAAATGGAAAGAACTCCTCGGCAGAGTCAAAAATAGTAGCCAAAGCAAACAACCCTGGGCTGCAAAGGGAATCAGTACGGATTTGAGATCCCAAACAATGGACTTAAATTCAAATAAATATTGTATATTGCAGTGCACATAAAACGAATGGCTTTGTGTGTATGCACTGCAGCTTGTTTTTATCGTAGGGGGCATTTTTCGCCCTTACAATTCGACACGGGGTGAGTTCAAGTAGAAACTGAGTTCGGAGTTCCCGAGGTTCGAACAATGGAAGATTGCCCGTCACCTGCCACACAATTACAAAACGAATGTACCAACAGCAGCAGCAGCAGCAGCAGTCAGGACCGGCAGTCCTGAAACATGAGCTGTGAGCCAGTGGACCTGCATGAATGCCACTCAAATTATTTAGTTGAATGAACCGGCAAGAGTCGAGGGAAACTGAAACTGCCTAACTGCCTAACTGACTGACTGACATTTTCCGTTGCGAGAGAAGGGTGAAAAGGTGCGGAAGATGCTGCAAAGCCGGTGAGGAATTTACCATCTCAAGCTGAGGATTACAGTAAGATTTTCCAATCTCTAACTTGAGCTGTCATATTAAAAAGCCGCCATTTTAAAGGGAATTTAAAATAAGAGGCGAGGTTTTACTTAACTCAATAAAAAATATAAGTAATAAAATTAAAGACAAAATGATTTTAAAAAGATTTGAATGTTAGTCAATCAAAAAATTAATTTTTGAGTTTTACTTACACTAATGTGAATTCGATATTAGATAAAAATTCTAAATTCCTTCATTATATTAAATCTAAAAAGTACAAATGCTAAACGTATTGCCATCCTACATCAATGAAACACTTTTATTAAAAATTAAGGTTTTTAAAATGAATAGTTTGTATGTTAAACTCGAAAGTATATTAAAATTCAAGCCTGTCATTTTTTTTCGCATACCACTAGCTTCTTCTTGTTTGCTAATTTTTGGGGTTATAAGTAGGACTTTGCCTGTATGTCCTCCACTAAGCCGGCGTTTGTCATTTGAGCAGCTTTGTTGGAGGTGTCGGGATTTATCTTTACAATAATCATTATTATGGACCGGCATGGGTCCTGCATTCTGTTGTCCTGTTGTGTGGCAAAGGCGCAAATACGCAGCGGGTGAGCCAGCTAAGCTGCATACAATTTCCAGGACTCTCGCCGGGGGTTGAGCCGGAATCCTGGCAAGGACTGGCATCATTAGCGGACGGGGTGGCTCCGTTTCGATGGCTATCGGCGGATCAATAACGACATCTCCGCCTCAGTTCCCTTCCCCGAATGCTAATGCACTGCGAGGCTGGAAAAACAATTTGGCGATGGCCATAAGGCGATAAGCAAACCAAAATGGAAACAAATTGCCATGGACATGCTAAAAGGCGCAAACACAATGGCATCTTCGGTTGCGGCAAGTGCAGGTCCTTGGAGAGCGATTCATATGCGGTCCGATGAGACTGCACAAAGGAGATGATGGGTCGGCTAATGGAGGAGGGTTCGACTCGCAGATACCTAACTGAATCAAATTTCTCTGATTTTAAGGGATTAGGCAACATGGAAAAAAAAGAGAGGACCATACTCTATCTTACTGAATCATTCAATAACATTCCGTTGACTTCTTTGAAGTTATTTTCTTCTTTTTTATAAAATTTATTTAATTTAATTTAATGATAAATTTTGAAAACCCAGAACTTCTTTGATTTCCATAAATTCATATCTTAAAATAATACTTTTTATTAAAGACAGATACAATAAGTATTTTCTTTAATTGCTACACACAAAAAAAACATGTCGCCGTAAAATTGATATGTACATGTGAATTTCTGGTTATGCAAAACCCATAAACCCATATCGTTTTTACATAAAATACCCATTTCGACCAAATCAAATTAACCTGACCCCATATTAAGTTAAAATTGATATTACATAATGTAAATTCGATCTACGTTTCATATCGATTTTGTTTTTGGGTGTAGTATTTCGTGTATTGTGGGTCAAAAGGTTGGATATGCATACCTAAAAAATAAAATCAGAGTTCAACCCTGAACTTTACAAGCATGAAATATTGAGATCATATATCACACCGTTCCACACAACACCGCGCCAATTTGTCCTTGCCCTTTTGCGATTCCCATTTCGCAAATCGAATTTTATTTGCCGAATTGATTGTTTTACGCCTTTTTACCAAGAAGTTGGCACACATTTTGTAACCCTTTTGCCGGTGTACGTCCCCGGATCCTTTGTTTATTACCCCTTTGGTCCTGATCAAACATTCGCGGCAGAGATTCGCTTTGGTGCTATAGCTACACGTTCGCTTTTTAGCGGCAACTTGCTCGACTCGACCTTTTTGCCCATTCATTGCCCTGCTCGAATTGGTTTATCTGTGAAATCTCCGACGTCCTCTGGTTGCTGTTCTTTGTGAGCCTTCCGGGGTGTGCAGCCTCGTATACGTTACTGTTCCAAATAAAAAGCCAGGGAGAGATGCAATGTGCGCCCTACCTTTGTCGCTTTCGAGTTGTGTGCTCATCTAACCGAAAAACATTGGATAAACAAACAGCCGCTCGAGTATTTTGTTACACTTAGTACCCGAACCCGGGACCATCGCCTATTTATTTCTCTATACATTTTCACGAGGCCGTGGAAGGAAGCCAATCTGTCGCATTTGTGTGCAACGGGCCCTCGGTTGAAACTGTAAAATGTTATGCAAGCTGATTTTTAATCCGATCAGAGCGGTTTTAGTCAAATTTAAGCAGATTTATGTCACATTGTTGAGCCAGAAAGTGGTACGCAGCAAAGGGAAAACAAAACGAAAATGTTAACACATGTAAATCAAGAATCAGATAACTATATCGTGCATGCTCGTCTATTAGGCAAATCGAATTGAGATCATGTTCATGCCCACAGCCGATGGGACCGGAAAATTCGTTTAAGGTTGCGGAAAATGAAATGAATTAAGAGCAAAAAGAAAAGGCAATGGTTTGTTGCAGGATATTTGTAGGTTTTGTTCCCGTAAAATCGATATGGCCATGTAAATTTCAGGTCATCCAATAGCCATATCAATTTTATATGAAATACCCCTTTGACCAGGTCACATATCAAATTAAAATTGATCTTAAATAATGTAATATCGATCTACGTTTCATATCGAATATTTTTGGGTGTAATGTAAGTGGCTTTTTAGAATAAAATATTTAAATTAAACAGATTTTATAAATAAGTGGGAAAGAAACGTCATAGTCTTTATATTAAACCCTCTGTTTTAACATTATTAGAATTCTATTACCATAATCTAATGTGTAGTAATGATTAGGGTTACCCAATTTTTGGATTTTTAAATATTAATCAAAATCAAAAACGTTGTAAAAAACAAGAAAGGAAGCTAGCTTTGGCCAGCCGAAGCTTATATACCCTTGCAGATCATTCCTATTCATTTACAAAAACATTAAATTTAAATTAACTTGCGTATATGTTACAACAATCCAAATTTTAGATGCTTTCGTATTACTTTGGCATTAATTTTTTGATCCTTCCTATGGCAGCTATATAATATAGCCGTCCGAATTTTGTTAAATTTTATTCGAAATTTTGAAATGTTAAAGAAAAGCCATATCCTAGAGGAAAAGACAATGTAATAAAAATCAACAAAGATATAATTGTTTTCCTATTAATTTCCATATAATTTTCGGACCGTTCCTATGGCAGCTATATGATATAGTCATCCGATTTTTTAAAAATTTTATTCGAAATTCAGAAATATTTAAAAAATATTATTCCCAAAAGTAGAAGATAATATTTCAAAAAACACCAAAGCTAGAATTTTTTTTTACGTTTTTTTTTCGATCCTTCATATGGGAGCTATAAGATATAGTTGCCCGATCCGGTCGGTTCCGACATATACTACCTGCAATAGAAAGAAGACTTTTGGGAAAGTTTGAGCCCGATAGCTTTAAAACTGAGAGACTAGTTTGCGTAGAAACAGACGGACAGACGGACGGACAGACGGACAGACGGACATGGCTAGATCGACTCGTCTTGTCATGCTGATCAAGAATATATATACTTTATGGGGTCGGAAACGTCTCCTTCACTGCGTTGCAAACTTCTGACTGAAATCATAATACCCTCTGCAAGGGTATAATAAGAATTACAAAATATAGTTTAAAAATAAATATATCACCAAAAAGTATGTTCTACGATCTTAACTCGTGCGTAATATTTACTTCCTTGACATTAAATCACAGTTTAAATTTCTATGAAGAAAATAAATGGCCATACACATGAATGAATATTAAAAGAAAGTTTCCGAATCAGTTTATCAAACAGGCAGGCACTTTTCCAACCCCATATATAAGAACGATTTTTTATTCCAGTCACATTCTGTAACTGCCCCAAAAAAAAAAAAAACACATTTCAAATATATTCCTTTTCCAAATGAATAAACTGTTAGACAAACAATACATTAAACTTTACAACTTCACACCCGCTGCCAGTGAACGTAGAAACATTAACATCGCAGGAAGCACCCTTTGGCCCAGCTGAAAGTGGAAAAAATCCTGGCAGCAAGGAGTGGTAGATGGTAGCTGTACCACAAACGATGAGTTGATTGTTATGCAAATGAGGTTGGCCGGCAACCAGCGACCAGGACGAAATGCGAGAGCCCAACCCCAGATTTCGACTCGGATCCGGGTGCAGTTCATCAAGTGGTCATAAATTTATAGGTAGTTTGAAATGCCGAGAGCTACGAGGACGCGAGAAGCTGCCTAATTACTATGCAGCGCCATGTGCATAATGAAGCTGACATTTCTAATTTATGGTTGATATTTGTTAATTTTTTTTTATTCCGTTGTGCATAAATTGAAACGAAAGGCTGGCACTAAAATGTCGGCAAAACAACGGTTTCATGCCCAGTTATTGTTAAATGTAAACAACATTTTTCAGGGGGGGGGGTTACGGCGGAGAAATAGGAATCCTTTCGTTGATCCTAAGCTGACGCTTCCTGGTAATTCCACTTCCGGCTTAGAGCAAAAATTCGCGAGAAAATCCCGCGGTAATTCCGCCATTGTGTGGAGTTCCACAAAAAAACAAGAGGGAAAATTCGGGAAAAACTGCAGAAAATCTTTGCAAAAATAAATTGCGAAAATTACCCCAAAATATAAATGGGAAGCCGAACTAGTAGTTAACTGCAATTACGCAACCCCTAAGTCCTTTTTTATGGCCCTGCCACCTCGAAAAGCGACCGTTATGATTCCTTTTCACTTTTTGGTATGCACGCAAGGCCTTTGACTATTTGTTGCTCGATCGGGAGAAGGAGGAGGTTCTATGGCAAAGGAAATGGCCGGGTTCATTCATTAATTGTTGGCATTGTTTGTCGCCTTGTCAGCCGGACATCTGTCCTAGCTGTCAGAGAACTGAATCTGGGGTAAAAAGTTAATATGTGGACACCTGCATACACAGGCGATATGTGTAATGCAAATAAAACGTTTCAAAACCAAGTTGTGTGAATAAGATATTATCTGAAGTAATTAATGTCCTTTATAAACGTAATATTTTAAATATAACGTTCAAAAGATAGCATCAGTGCATTTCCTTTTACTTAAATTAAGTTATAATATGACTTGATTACATTTAATTAATTTGTAACTTATAGATTATGGTAACTTATAGTTAAAAAACAAATTATTTGTTAATTTAAGGATTTTTATAAAAGATTGAATAATAAAAAAAAAATTTAAAGTATATGTATATGTTTGAAATTGGGAATTTTGATTAGGATCTTAACTTAAATGTTATTCAAAATAGATGCACACAGATTTATTTAAACTTAAATAGTAAATTCTTTAGGTATTTAGTGTTATGATTTTTGGTAATAATCAGAATTGAAGCGTATCCCACTTGTAGATACCACTAAGTTAAGCCATTGGCGCCAAAAAAGTCTGTCTATCCTATCCAGTGGTATTAATTGGCGATTACCAAAACTTCAAGCCTTGATGGTCGGCGCCATTAGTGATTTCCCAACGAGCCACTTTGACACTCGAATTTGTAGTGTGATTTATGAGGATGACACTGCCATCATCAATCACTGTTCAAGTGGAAGTTGATTTGGCTAAACACAAAAAAAATGTGAGTATGCAAGGGAAACTGCAATTCAGGTTAGTTAGGCTTTATGTAAATTTCAGGGACTATCGGTAGTAAGGGAAACCAGTTTAATTACACTCCATCTCTGGGGAGGGGGTGGGGGTGAGGGTGAGGGTGAGCCACCCCCAAAGGTTCGGTTCAGTTAAGTTGACCCGGACAACACTTGATTCGATGTCTTGCGTTGTTGATGTTGTTTCGCTTTAAAAAGTTATAAAAATAAGTCGATGGAGAGTGCCGGCAGCAGCAACCCCCGGTTTCATCCTTTGCACCCTTTGATTTTTTCGGTCAGGATGCCAGGATCGGGGATCGGGGCAGGACCAGCATCATCCCCTGTTTTCCCGCCCGTTCGCTCGTTCGTTGCCAGGGGCTAATGAGCGCCGCACATTAGTTTTAACAACATTTATTATTTATGGGTTTTTCCCTCCCCCTGTCCCGCTCACCCTCGCTGCATCTGCATTGCTCTCTCTCGCTCTCTCTCACTCCGCCCGGTATATTTACTTTAGACGTTATACTTTTCACTTGCCTGCATTGTGACGCAGTTCTCGAAATGAACTCAAAATGGGAGTTTGCAATTACTCTAAGCACGACAAGTTTAATTGGAATTTGGAATCCGGAGCGGCTCGGTAACAACTTGAGGCAGAATCTGATGGTACTTAAAAGCGCTCCGAAACGAGTGAAAGGATAATGCGAATTTATCTTTCAGTGGTCTGTCTTATGAATGACTGGAAGGATTTGCTTTGGGAATCATTTATGTGCTTGTACAGAGCAAAATAAAAATAAATTAGAAATCCTCAATAATTATTAGTAAAAAGTTTTGACCTTTTAAAGGGATATACATATATTAAATATTTCATCCTATGTTTTTGAAAATACTTCAAATATTTTATTATATCTATATCTCCTAAAAAAATATTTATTATTATAATTTATTATTATTATTATTATTATTAAAATAACCAAATGTTTGTCGATCACCATACAGACATCTTAAAATTACATTCTTTGATGCCCAAATGTATTTTTAAATAACCAACCAATCTATCCCTATAAATACCAACTTTAATTAACCAGTCCCAATTTTTGCGCCCACACCTCTCTGGATTTCAGGCCATTAGTGGGGATACGATTCATTTGCATATCACTTCACACGTCCGCCTTTTACGCAACGCCCACGTGTCGGGGAAAATATGAGTAAATGCTCGCGTTTTGTTTTTCACATTTTTGTAGTTAATAGAATTTATTTGCACACATGTTCACATTGGACAAACTACTTAGTCGTATATAAATATATTTACTTAATAGCGAAAGCATATGCATTCTGTTTGAAAACGGAAAACTCATTTTCGGTCGACACGCACATGGCCTGACTTTGACTCCTGGTCGAGGATTGGATTGCGGAGCTGGAATTGCCTTTATGCCTTTGTGACGATGTTTATTCTGCACTTGTTCGACATGTTATGGACAAATAGACGATAAGATAAATATATGTTAAAATAAATGCATTCCAGACCTGCCAAAGTACGAATGAAAACCCGCCAAATCGGTCCGGGAATCGAGCACTTCAGCACAAATGACACAAAGAACTGACTCGACTTAGGCTAACATTTCAATTGGATAATTATAATCGCTATTCTTTATACAGTATTCATAATTATTAACATAGACTTAGGATAAATGGTGCTACACGTACATACTAGATCACGCGCATAGTATGCTTAAGCTTATGGTATATGGACTGATTTGGCATTCTACCGTCTACCAATCTCTGCTAGAAAAAAGTCCCGGTTCGCAGTTGCCAAGCGGAGATCCATTACCATTCTAGGGATCTCCGCTGGTGCAAAGGGGGCTCGAGTCTTGGGGGCACTACTAGTCTACTAGGTTGGTGTGGTGTGTTGTGGTCAGTGGTTGAACCTGGACCTTCCTGTGCAGAAGATGAGCTGCGGCTACAAGGGTCCGTAGATGGGTTCGGAGTAGAGCACGGCGGGCATGGAGTAGCTATACGAGGTGGGTGTGTGCTCCGTGGAGGCTCGCAGACTCGCCTGTAGACTCCGCTTGCTGTGACGTTTCAGCCTGTAAAGGGATAGTAATCGTGAGATATTAAGGTCAAGTTGGTTTCTCCTTAATCAAACTTACTTCTTCTTCAAACAGCAGGCTGTGCACAGGGAAACCAAGGCAGCCAGGCCAATGAGGGCGGCCAGGAAGACCAGCCACGCCCCCGCCGAGGTGAGCATGCCCGCGAAGAGGGCCGCTGCATGGGTCCTCCTAACCGAACAGGACTCCACCTCACTAACCCCATAGGCGGCATATATATCGATGAGCTCCTGTCGCAGCTGCTGCGAGTTCATCAGCTTATGCATCTCACTGAAGGACAAGGCAGCTCCGTTCTTAAACATCTGGAAGCAGGAGCTGGTGGACGTAAAGTCCAGACTCATGTCGGGTCTGGTGAACACCTGGGTGTCCAGGACATGAAGCTCCAGTCCCAAGGGCTTCAGTTTCTTCTGCAGCTGCTCCTGGAAGGGCCGGATGTTGTGCTGGATTTCGTTGGGCGGGCGGGCGAAGACGAACTTCAGCAGGGACTTGTCTCGGATCACAAACACCTTGAGGTTACTGTGGGCCTGACGTCTGGGCTCCGCCGAATTGTTGGCCATCACTCGCATCAGGAAGTAACCATCTACGTAGTCGGCAAAGGAACCACCAGTTCGCAGCTCTCCGGTTCGATTGTTCAGGGTGAACAGATTCTGGAGATTGCCGACGGCCAGACTGCGACTTCTCTTATAGAACTGCGGGACAAAGGTGACGTTCTCGATGGACAGACCAACGTGTGGAGCCTCGGCATCCGCATCGCTGGCCCTTAAAGTGGTCACCACCGTGTCGATGGGCACATTAATCCTGATGCCCACAGTGGGATCTGGTTGCTCGAACTGTGGCAGATTGTCGTCGATGTCCAGCACACGGATGGTGATTCGCAAATGCGAGGGATCTCGCCGGTCATAGGGGTCTCCAACAAACTTGTAGCCAGGTTCACCCAGTTTCATGCACTTGATCGTCAGCGTAAAGGACTCAACCTGCTCTCGATCGATGGGCTTCTGGGTCTTCAGTATAGCCAGGCTCTCGTTATTCCGCTCTACCGTGAACAACTGCTCGTTATTTCCCTCAATGATCACATAATCAATGGCCGCATTCTCGCCGAGATCCTCGTCCAAGGCGCTGAAGTTGCCCACAATGGTGCCAGCCGGTTCCTCCTCTCTCACCGACATGCTCAATGGTCCTTCGTCCTTTGAAAAATATATAATTATCAGTATTCAATGTTCTCGTGCCACCTTCTCTTTACTCACAACTTCTCGGGCGAATCGAGGTTCGTGATCATCCACATCCAACACTGCAATCTGCAGAATTCGCGTCACCGACTGCTTGGGCTGTCCATTGTCACTCACTTCCAGCAGGATCCTGTACATGTTCTTCGTCTCTCGATCCAGTGATTGCCTGGTTGTTATCAGTCCCGTGTGGGCATCTATGATGAAGGCTTCGGCATCTGGAGTATCTGGCAGGATGCGGTATGTAATGGTTCCAGACGGAGTGTTCTCATCATCCGGATCGCTGGCAATGACTTGAAAGACTGGGGCTCCAATAACAGCATTCTAAGAAGGATAAAGGAATATTTATACAGAGACTGTCGATGGCATTGCAATAGATTCTCACCTCTGTGACATTGGCCATTTGTCCGACCCGAGGAGCCAGAAAATATGGCACTCCATCGTTGGCACTCACATCCCCGATAAATATCCGGACATCTGTGTCGGTGGATAGGGTAGGCTGCTTGGGCAGCTGGTTACCATTGTCCTGGGCCCGAACGATCAGTACGTAGGGATCGGCGCGACCTTTGCCCGTAAGATTGCGTCGGGTGGATATCAGACCACTCTTGGAATCGACCTTGAAGAGTCCATTGGCCTCGCCCTCGTTGACCAACTCGTAGCGCACCTCGCCGCCCAGACCCTCGTCCGCATCCACGGCCTCTAGCTGCAGGACAAACGAGTCGATTTGGGCATTTTCCGGAATCACGGTGCTGTACTTCTTCTGGGTAAACTCTGGGGCATTGTCATTCACATCGAGTACCTCGATCTGCAGCTCCACTACACTCTGCTTGGCATCCGTGGGTCGGCCAGGTGAGTCCTCCGCCTTGATCTGCAGCTGAATCCTGGGGGTTCGCTCTCTATCGATATTCTGGCCACTTGCCACGATTATCTCCCCAGTGGTATTGTTAATCTCGAATAGCATGGCGTGCTCGCCCTGCAGCGAGTAGATGATCTTGTGGTAGCCCAAACGCTCATCCCGGGCATTGAGGACCGCATCCTTGTCCAGAGCTCTCACCCGGATCACTCGCTCGGGATGAGGTCGGTTCTCGATGATCGTGGCGCGATAGGAACTCTGCTCGAACCGCGGACTGTTATCGTTCACATTCTCCACGGTGATATTCACTCGACTAATTGTGCTCCTTTGCCGATCGGCGCTATTAGCACGCACTTGCAGTTCAAAATCGGGTCCAGTCTCACCCAAAGCCTCGTAGTCCAGCCGCTTCTTAAGGATCACCTCCCCTGTTCGCTCTGCCACCTGGAAGTAGTCCACTTGCTTGGGTTCCACCAACTCAAAACTTGTGATTGGCTGACGGGTTACTGGATCCTCGGCCTGCAGGATGAACAACGCACTGTCGATGGGCATCTCCTCCTTGATCTTCACATCGATAACGGGCCTTGAGCTAGACCAACCGGGGTTCTTGAACACGGGATTTGTGTCCTGGAAGGATTGCACATACACGGTAACCTCGGTGGCGTCCACCTGACCCTCGGGATCCACCTCCGCATTCAGATCTCGCACTCCCACGGTGAAAATGATGATGGCGGCCACATCGTGACGAAGTGAGCCATTGACGAAGATCTCACCGCTCTGACTGTCCACGCGGAATGCCTCCTGCAGGCGATAGTTGCTGCGATTGGCGATGTTCACACCCGCTTTAGTGGTGGCCGTAACTGGACCCACCAAGCCGTACTCCAGTTTCGAATTGAGATCCTTGTCGATGGCCCTGACCCTGAGGACACTCTCGCCCACGGCCGTCCGCTCGGAAACATAGGCCGCATAGCTATTCTGCTCAAACTTGGGACGCTCATCATTGATGTCCTTCACGTTCACATAGACCGTAGTCGTGGCTGTTTCCGGAATGGGTGTGCCCGAGTCCACTGCATTCACGATGATCTCGAAGCTGTTCATGTTCGAGTCGCGATCAATGCGGGCTTGCGGCGAGACTGTTATCAAACCGGAACTGCAAGATAGTTAAAAGTTATGATAAAGTTGTTCCAAAGAACTAGTTCAAGAGACTCACAGTTCATCAATCTCAAAGTTATCGTTCGCTCCCACTATCCTGTAGCGCAGCAGGCTGTCCAGACCATCCGGATCGTGGGCAGAAACGGAAGTGACATTCGATCCTGCAACGGCATTCTCGGGAATGGAGACTCGATAGCTGGGCGGTCCTATGATAGGAAGGTTCTCCATATTTTGGAAGTGCCCACGGAAGATGGGACGCTGATTTCCAGAGATGCCAACGCGTACCAAAACACGAGTGGTGTTGGACAAGGGAGGAATGCCTGAATAGGATAAATGGCTTAATGGCAAACTCTTTTATTAAGCATATAGGGAAATAGCTCACCGAAATCTGTGGCCGAAACCACCAGTTCGTACTCTCCTCGTTCCGTGTCCATGGATCGCGCCGCCTTTTGGATGACAATCTCGCCTGTATCCGGCTCGATTCGGAATACATTTCCAGCAATGCTGTTCTCGGATACAATCGAATACCTAACCCTACCATTTCCCTGGGTGGGACCATCTGCATCGTGGGCGCGGACAAAGAACTGCGGTTCGAAGAGGGCTGCTCCCTCTCGAATAGTTCGACTGTACTCCCCGCTCTCGAAGCTCGGATGGTTGTCGTTGACGTCGGTGACCCCGATAAAGAGATTGGCATTGGCCTCGCGCTCGCCTCCGTCGATGGCCACCACTGTGAGGCTGTAGCTGCTCTGCTTTTCGTAGTCCAGGGGCTTCAGCAGGTAAAGACCTCCGGTCTCAGGATCGACATAAAAGTTATCTGCCCCGAAACCCTTGAGAACGTAGCGCACATGTCCAAATTCTCCGGAATCCGCATCGGTGGCCTTCACATGACCGATCAAAGCGTCGACTGGAAGATTCTCGGCTGCCGTAAAACGATAGGTACCTTGGTCAAATACCGGTGCATTGTCATTGGCATCCAGCAAATGGATCTCTACCCGCGACTTGGCTTTCTCCACACCCTTGACCGAAGCCACCAGATCGAACTCGAACTTCCGAAGGTCAGGATCGCGAACATCGTAGTCCAAGCGACTGGCATTCAGCACCTTGACAACCACCGGTGTCCGACCTTGAGCATCGGTGGGTGATACAGCAAACACCCCGGCGGAATTGGACACATCCCTCAAGGAAAGCTGATAGCGACTGTTCTCGCCCATGTCGCGATCATCCACGAAGATCGAGAGTCCCGGCAGGGGCATTCCATTGGCCAGGTTCTCCGTTATGGAAACATTAAAGTGCGGTCCGCTAAAAGTGGGCTGGTGATCGTCCACATCGGTGACCACAATGGTTACTCGCGCGAGTGAGTGCTCGGCAGGAATGGCTCCATCGATCAGCTCGGTGGCTCTGATGGAAAAGACATACACCCCGCCATTCTGCAGGATCTCAGCGTTTTCACGATCCAGTGGTTCGGCGGTGGTCTGCAGCACGGCGCTTCCCTCCCGGGGATCTCCAAAGGGAACCAATTCAAAGTGTCCGAAGGGTTCATCCTCCAGGGACAGGAAAATATCCCTGGGAATGCCCACATCCCCGTCGATGGCCTTCACCGTGAGTATGCTCACTCCAGCTGGCGTGTTTTCCGGCACTGTGGCCGAGTACGGGGCATTGGTAAAGACCGGCGGTTGATCCTGAATGTCGATCACATTGATCGAAATGGTGGCCAGCGAAGAGAGGCGGTTATCCAGAGCGCTGTCCGAAGCTGAGATGGTCAAGATGTACGAAGGACGACTCTCGAAGTCCAGCGGTTGCTTAAGTGCCACTCGAGCGGTGTAGTTTCCATCCGAGATTTTAACGGCACGCACCTCAAAGATGTCGCAAATGTCATTTTCCTGGTAAAGTTATTGATTTATTACTAAATTATTAAAATAATATATCTCCGACTAATCACCCACCTCGACGCACTTCATCTGGATCTCTGCATTGATGCCCTCATCCCGATCGACGACCACAATGGGTGGCTCCACGTTTAGCTCCGCACCCACAGGCAGGGATTCGCTAGCAGTGGCTGTGTATGGTCTGCCCAGGAATATCGGCTGATTGTCATTGTAGTCCCGCACGGGAATCTCCCGCCTTTGAGAGACGGTATTCGGCTCGGTTCCATAAACACCTTCGTCCGTGATGCTAATGATCACCTCTACCGTGTCCTGGGTCTCTCGATCCAGCTCCTGGCGCAGGCGCACCACTCCCGTTTCCCGATCAACAGAGAAAACGGGTCCACTGATACTGTACTTCAGGCGACCTCCTTCTGGATCGGTGCCTGAAATTAAAATGTATAATTAAAAACATGAATAACTAATTTTTTAGGCTATTTATATTAGATGCAGCGATAACTGGTAAATTAAAGAGTCTTACTCTTTTCTCGGATCATTTATAAAGACCTTGATTAACAATTACGAAGAGTAAGCATTGGTACAACCAAGAACTATTTGGTTTTTATGGGGTTCTCATTAAAAGATCACAAGTTTTCTGGGAGGTTTGCCTTCAGAGAACCCCCGCGGATTCAACACACAAAGCATGGGAATATTCATAAGAATTTATTCATTCACCAAATAAGATAAGTATTCAATAAATACTTTTTCCAATTCAGAATTCATAAGTTTTTAAATACATTTTAATGTGCTAAGTAACCTATATCATAAAATTAATCAATATAATTATAATATATTTTTCTGCGTGTGGATGACGTGTGTTTGCCAGCCGGAAAAAGTGCAACAAATTAGTTGGCGACGGTTTGTTGGCTTGTCGGTGGGTCCCGGCGTTTGACACGCTCACTGCTTTAATTACGGGTAATCCGAGCCAGCGTCATAGGCTGTCACTTCGGGGGAAGTCGTTCAGTAGAGCCGCCGCCGCCATCGGTTTATGTAAAAGCGTGTGAAAAATGCTAATTCGGTTCCCACAACCGACTTTTCCAGTCGACTGCGGTTTCCCGGCCCCTCGGAACTAGAAACTGGGGCAACTAGTTAGTCGGGAGTCTCTAACCCTAAGTGGATTGTGTCATTCCCCCGGCATTTTCTCTTTCTCGCTGCCCCTCGGTGTCTAATAACAGGAAATATATCTACAAGTATTTGACTCGGGCAGCCAAAAAAATTCCATCCCGGGGGCAACACGAAATTACTTTAGAAATTCTACCGAAGCAATCGTGGAGAAAAGAAAGAAAACAAATGAACCCGAGGAGCTTACAAAAGAAAACAGAGACCAATAAGCGGTCGGGAAAACTGCTTTTGGCAGACAGATTTTTCAAGTTTGCAGGGGGGCTTGAAACGGGGGGGAGAATAGTTGGGAGCGGGTCTGTGGTACACCGACAATTGCAGCATGACCACAAAAAAATAAAAATAAAAACACGGCTCAAAGCGGGAAGCAAACAGGCACAGCCGCTCCTCCAGCTCACCAAAACCCAAACATACCGATATCATTTCCCTGCCCCGGGAGCCACTGAGTTTATTGCTCTATCCCAATAACCAAACTTGATTCCCTTGCATTGGCGCGTGAGTGACCATTTTAGCTTTTCAAAGTACATAATCAATTTTTTTGAGCTCACTATTTTTTCCATACCCTGTAATTGGGGGGTGTTTAGAAAAGTGGTTTAGTTTATAGTTATTATTTTAATATTCAAAATAATTAAGGTCATAACATAAAGTTGACAAAAGATCAGATTGATATGTGCTGGTCCATTTAAAATTTTAAAAGATCACGTTATTCATATCATTTTGATATGCATTAGGATTGCGTTTATCTTATTTTACATTATTTGTTCAAAAAATACTAATTTGGTATTTTATATGAAATGATAAAATATCTTATTGATATGTTTGAATCATTAATTTGTATAAATCATATCGACTTTTTATTGATATGAAATAAGGTAGAATTCACCCTATTTCATATCAAGTTTTTTTTCTGAGTGGGACCACTGACTATTTTGTGCAATTTTTATGTTAGAATGATATTTTCCTCAATTGCTGATTTTATCATTACAGATATTTGAGCCCCCTGCACAAATAACAACACGTAATCTATCTGAAATTCGATAAATGCCGAAATGTAATCGATCTTTTATAGATAAACAGGGTATCTCTAGATCAACCCTCCCCGCCTTTCGATTCTCGCGTCGTTTTCTCTTTATGAATTCTCGTGTTCGATCCAAGTGTGTGTGTACATATGGGCATGTTTTTTGGGCAATTGGGGGAAAAAGTGGAAAAGCTGAATGAGCACTGTAATTGCGGGTACGTGCGAGTTGTGGAAAAGCTTTTCTACTTTTCCACTTTTCACTTTGCCCAGCATGGATGCTTTCGTTGGGGGTGAGAGGATGTAATTGTTGTGGTTGCCATTGTTTGCTGTTGATGCGGCAGAAATAATTTGTGATTTCATGCTTAGCCGAGCGTATTTGTTAATATTTTGGTTATTATTACACATGGAAAAGTGGTTGGGCCGAGATACGCCCGCCATGTGCCAACATTCATTCGTTTTTAGCCAGTGTTTCTACTCTTGGGCATTGTATAATTAAGTGGGTATGTAGAGAAAACCTAAGTGGTTAACCGATAGGAGTTTTCTGTGCAACAGTCCGTGCAATTAAATCCTCCAGTTTCGACACTATCCCAGGCAATCCCAGTGGACGTTCGGGTTATGCAACACTTGACACTCGGTATTGACTTGCAATCTTGGATTATGTTGTGCCAGATATGGTTTCAGTTTTCCGTTTCCCGGCTCACCGTTTAGACCGAGCAATTTCCTTGGCCTGGTCAGTTTTTCCATTTACTTTTCGGTAACTGGAGGCACTCTTGATTTCGAACGCACCGCAGCCGAAGCAAACGTGTTTCGTATCTCACGGATGCCGCTTGCAAAACGAACCAGTCCCCATCTGCATCCGAGTCTCGGTTACATTTTGCAGGCGGAGTCATTGGGTGAGCATCATCCAAGGCGATTTGGCACACGCTCGGCAACCAGTTAAGACAATACCCCATCTGATTATGAAGTTGCCGTGGAGCGGCGGCATCAAATTGCAGGTCTCTCGATGTCTACGAACTGCAGCTACGAACTGCGAATGTATCTCTATCTCCTAACTGGGCCTCTGTGTTAGGGTGTCATTTGGTTGTGGGGCAGGTGCAAACTAGATTTGCCAGTTGGATAATACATTTCGAGGGGGAGTGTCTGGTGCCGCCTCAAAAGTTTATTGAGTCTCAGTTTGCAGTTGGAGGAAATCGGAAATCGACTCTCGATTGATTGCCACTCTCGATCGCTATAGAGTAAAAGTGCTGGTTTCATTCTCCATCTAATGGAGGCCATTACCTTACCGCCATCACCATTATCGTGGACTAACACTTATCGTCGGCGGTGCTACGCACAAACGTGTTCAAATGCATTTCCGCCTGCTCACCTATCAGATACATATGTATCTTGGCTGTCTCTGTTTGTTTTTGTTTGTCAATTGATTAGCAAACTGCATTCTCGAGCGAGCTAACTCCAAAAAAACTACAAACCAGAAACAGAAAAAGGAAAAAAATCAACAATAAATACATGAATATCTTGTTGGCTTATCGTGAATTCTTGCAGATCCGCACTGCATATTTTAAGCCAACTTGCATTATGCAATCGCAGAAAAAAAATACTGCATTCGTATATCTGTCGAGTGTGAGATACGAGGGTGCTGAAAACGTGCGGCGACCACAAAAATCCAATACCCCGCACAAGGTTGACCCGAAGTAGGTGGCCCACCCAGTGCAAAGTGAGTCCAAGAAATGAAAGTCACCATTGGTAATTTGAGGTATGATCAAAAGCCAAATTACAAAATTATTAGAGCCAGTTTTAGTGGAATGTTGGTCGGAACCGAAGGGGGAATACCCTTTTGAATAGCTTATTAAAGACAAAGACAATTTAGGGGAAAGTAATGGCTGCACTTAAGCAAAATTATCGTCTTAGTTGAAAAGATAATTATGAAATATTTAAGTTATTATGCCATTGCTATTCTTGTACCTAAAAATACTAAGTTATTTTAATTTTTTTGATTGTTTCTATAAATACTTTTAATATTAACAGAGCCAAAGATTTTTCTTTTAATTTTTTACTTTTTTTTATTACATTTTTGAATTTTATTTTCCTTACCCCTCTTTCCTTTTGTTTTATTTCACAGGTACAGAGTATTATAAGTCATTAATGTAGGTATACAGACATAACTTTTTACGAAGTCGAGCTTTTATTATAATATAATTATATTTAAAGATCGTTACTGAACTAAAAAACAATTATTTGCACAAAAGTAACGACAACAGATAAACAATTTGATAGGTAATTTAATAATAAGACCAAGTTCGTGACTGACTCAATAATTACGTTTATCTTGGACTTAAAAGTGGTCTTTTTACGATCTCGAGAAGACTGGTGTAGATAAGTAATGCTACTTTTTAACTTATCTGACATGTAAACTTTAAGAGTACTAATGCTCAGTCTGGTCTAATTTTGATTTTCCCCCAAAAATAACCCATATACGTTTGCTATTAATAATTATTATAATCTCATCTTCCCACATTCCCAACGAGGCTTTGATCCATCTCTTCTTTTTTTTTTGGCCAAAACAAAACAAACTACTGCCAGTGAAAGGCATTGCCACAAACTGCGTGGGAATTGGGCTATGGGTGTACATTGTCTTGGCGCTGCAATGAAAGCCGTGAAGCAATTCCGCATAAAATTATGAAACGTGACGACCCCGTACTACACATGTTGATAAGATGTCGAGCATGCAATCTCGGCTAGAACTTCCATTCCAACTCCCACTGCTACTCCCCTTTCTCTACCCCTTCTTAATTCCATTTAAAACCTGCGAAACACCTGGGCGGAACTCGAAACTCACCTTTCAGCTGGAAGACGGGACTGCCGACGGGCGTGTTTTCCGAGAGGCTGAAGCGGGACATATCGCCCGTTCCGGGGACGAATTGCGGCGGGTGATTTACCAGCTGGCCGGCGGTCAGGCTCAGAAAAAGTAGCAACAGCAGCGGCAACATGTTGCCGTTGCTAATTTCCAGTGCCGTTAGGTATCCGTATGCCCGTTAGGTATCCAAGTTTTCGATGGTGTTTACTCCGGGTATTTAGCACATGTAGAATGACACAGTTTCAATTTTCGTTTTTTTCGGTTTGGTTTTCTGCTTTTTCACTCCGCTCTGCTCGCGTTCTTGGACTGGGCGAAATGCAAAACAAACTCTGGTTATTTATTGGGCCCGAAACAAATGATTTTTCAATGCTAAATGCTCCGCCCCCCTTAGTTGGCCTTGTGCTGGGTTGTTTTTTGCGGCTCAAATGAATGGGAATGTGCTGAGACTTAAGCTGAGCTTGCAGATTTGCTTGTCTTTAGCCTTGCCATTTGAACTTTTGCCAGCTCTCTCGATCGCATTCCATACAAATAACGACAAAAAAAAAAAACCGATATTCCGACAAGATCTAAAAGAAATTTAGTGGCGAACAGAAGATTTCACTTTATGCACATGTGAAAAGTGGCACATGATGATGAGGCGGCTGCTGTCTGCCAGTTCCGATCATTGGGCACTTCTTGGCTCGATTGGCAAATGCGGCGATGATGATGGCTTTCTTTTGGTACCAACACCATCCACCAGTTCGTAAGCGAAACGAAACAGGGGAATGTGCAAAAGCGGCTAAAACAAATAAACACACAGGCAAGACGGACTGGTTCAGGTATAGTATAGTATGGTAGGTATCTATGGGTTCTTGTTTTGGCCAAAAAAGAACAGCAAAGAGAGAGGTAAATAAAGGAGAAGGAGAGAGCAAAGGCAAGGCGAGGCGAAAAACAGGAAGCAAATGCAATTCGGAGGGGCAAAAAACTATAATTAACACTAATGTGGAATGAGCACTACGGGCCAACTATTCCACACTTTATGGGTATTTTTGGTTTTGGCCAACGCACGCAAAAATCACAAACACACACATACTTTTAAAACCGCAAAACGGATGACGCTAGGGTCCGAAACTTGATCTTGCGACTTCTTGTTGTTGCTGCTCTGCTGGGATCTCTGGTGTTTTGTATATAATATCTCGCGTTTGGCCGAATCGGATCGAGTTTGAAGCGCGACAACGTCTGAACGGAGCGACGCTCGCTTACCTTCTGGCCGGACTTACCTATTGCCGCCCGTTCTTGGCCCGCGAAAGAGAGACTCGGCTCCGAATACTGGTTTTCTGCTTTTGCCGGTTCTGTTTTGCTGCGGGTTTCGCGCACGCGCAATGGAATTGGCAATGAAAATACCTCATTTAGTGGGTAGCCTACTTTTGGGCCTCTATTAACAAGTATTTTCAGTAAAATAAGAGCATACTTTAATGGGCAACAAGGAAGCATCATATTCACTGATTTATCCTTAACATCTAGGTTAAATTCAGAACTGCCTTATCTTAGACTTATAAAGTAGATTTAAAGATTGTGGTAAATGATCGTTCTGAACACATAATAGGTTTATTATGAATATAAAATTCATCTAAGTTATCTCGATAAAAAATCACTTCTTATTTAGTTTATAATGGTTAACAAAATCAATTCAATTTTAGGACATCATAAATGAAATAGGGGCTGTCCATATATTTCACTTTTTCAGCGATTGTAATCAATTCTTCATCCAAAAAAATCTGTTTTTCCACAAGAGTAATCATTTCGTTGACCAATTTGGTTGAAAATATGAATAATATAAATGAACCTACATTACTTACCTATAAAAACTAAAAAACTATCAAGCAAGATAAGCTTTAAGTACTAAATAAAAATCGTTTGTTGATTCAGATTGAGATACGTATTTATATAAAACATACAATTTACCTATATTTCATTACATTTTCAAAGGGCAAACAAATCGTTGCTATGTGGAATTGCTATCCCTAACTTAGTCTAAGTACAACTAGCGTAGTTAGTGGTTGGAGGGCATCGTCCACCTGAAACTGTATCAGATCCTCGACGGGAAAGCGAAAGAGCGACGCTGTCTGGGCCTCGGCGGCCAACTGTTCGATATTGGCGCTCTTTTGGTAGCGATAGTGCTCGTCAAGGGGCGTTTTCCTATAGCGATAATCCGGCCGAATGCTGGCCAAGGAGACGGGATCTGGCAGCTCCGCCGCCACAATGGGATGCTCAAAGTCAATCAGCGGCAGGTGATCGCTGCGGGAAATGGTACTGGAGCGATTGCCAGCCTGCGATTGCAGATGTTGCTGCTGTAGAGGTTGATGTTGCTGCTGCGTTTGATTGAGCGATGGATGGTGTTGCTGCTGCTGTTGCTGCTGAGTGACATTGCCATTGACTGCCTGTCTGGGTTCTATGGGACTGGGCGGATTGGGTGGCGGCAAATCGTTCGAGTTGATCGTCTGGCGTTGCATATTGTGGTTGTAGAAGGGATTGGTGGAGGCGCGTATGGTGGCAGTGGGCTTTTGCTTGGGGAACACGTTAAGGTGCAGCATAATGGGATTCGTTTGGCTCTCCACTTGGCCCTGTCCTTGCCCCAGACTCTGGCCATAGATGGGCTCATCCGGATGTACGCTTTTCGGCGGCGGATACTTGTGGGCCTGCGCCTGATGATAGAGGGCCTGCTGCTGACTATATCGGGTGGCCTGATCGGGAAAGACCACGGGCTGTTGGGTGGGGAACTTGAAGGGCGTCTGGTAGATGCCGTGACCCATGTTGTGGAAGGCGGCCGCTGTGGTTCCCGTCAACGCAGCCGGCGAGGGCAGTGCGTACTCCTGCTGGAAGGGATGTCGCATCACGGAGGCAGGACGCGAAGGCGGCAGCACAGGATATATGTCCAGGTTGACCTTGAAGGGAACCCGCTTCAGTTGCGGCTGCCTGGTGGCATTCAGCGTGAGCACAGGTGGTGGAAAGTGTTGCACGAAGGGATCGGCCACAAAGTGCTGCTGGCTGCCATGCTCTAGTAACTGTTGCTGCTGTTGCAGTTGCTGCTGCTGCTGCTGTTGCTGCTGCTTCTTTTTCTTCTTCTTAGACAGCGGCTTGCCATTTCCCAGCGGCTGCATGGCCAGCAGGTTGATATCCTGCGGCGATCGCGGCTTGTAGGGATACAGCTGATCGATGGCCACCCTTTGGTGGGGCATTACCCCCGGATTATACCACTGCATCGGCATGGGCATGGCCATGGGAAACATGGGCATTGGAATGCTGAACTGCATCTGCTTCTTGTTGCGTTTGCCCCGAAAGAAGTTCCCAATGCCGCTGGACTTGAGGTTCTTGAAGCTGCCGGCTATGTGCAGGCCCGTGGGCATCATTACCATGGGCGGCAGTTTGCTGGGCCCCAAGCCCCCGATGTGCAGGTGTTGCAGGATGTCCTGGATGTTGTTCAGCTCCGGACGACCCTCGCCCTTGGTGAACTGCTCGGGCATGGGTCCGTCGTAGGGAAAGTGAAAGGGTTTGGGCTTGAAAGCCTCCTCTTGACTGCGCAGAGCTCGCGATCCCGGGGTTTCGGAGTACTGACGTCGCAGCAAACCCTTGGTGGGCGCCGGCGGCGGCGAGGGCGAGCCCAAGGACATCTGCATGTCCTGGGTGGTAAGGCGCGGCGGGCGTGGCATCTGATCGCGCAGCAGCCCCCGCAGAGGCGTCATGGTCGCCGATCGCTTGGGCAGACGCTCATAAACATGCGCATCGTCCGGTTCGTGCGACGATGTTGCGTGTTGCTGCCGTTGCGCTTTCGTGCGCCACGTCCCATAGATGGGTGCAACGTTGCTGTCGGCACGCTCCAATAAGTAGGCGGTCTCCCCACCGCCAGCCCCCTGCGTCGCCTGCATCTGCTGCAGATGCAGCTGCAACTGATGTTGCTGCTGGCGCAGATACTGTTGCTGCTGCTCGTGCTGCAGTTGCTGCAACTTGGCCCGCATCTTCTCGATGTCGCTGTCGCCCTCCGAGGTCTCCGGCTCCGTGGCGGTTGGCTCGTCTGCCGAGGACTCAATGTCGTTGGGCGATTGCTGCTGGAGATGTTGCTGCTGGTGCTGCTGATAAAGAGTTGCTGCGGAGGCGACCTTCACTACCATGAGAGACATCTGCGGGGCACACACAAAAATAAGATCAAAGATTATAAAACAAAATTGCATCTTGAGGGATGTACAATTACAGATTCGTTTCATCATTTCAAGATTATCCGGTAATTGTAATCAAAAATGTGAAATTGGATCTTGAAAGATTTACAATTGCAGTTTTTTATTTATAATTGGAATTTCACTTTTATAATGTTAATATTATAATATTAATATGTACCCAGTTGATAGTCACTCTTTTAAATGTTGTCTGTATCCTTATCCTTTCTGTGAAATCTTTTGGAGAGCTTTCATGAACTTACTATTGTGTACCCCAGGATCAGGCCCATAATCCACCGCCTGCCTTTCGTTGAGCCTGGATCCCGTCGCGTTCGAGTGTCTCGTTGTCCTTGACTGACTGCCGACTGCATGAACATCTTTCTGGAGTCTGCTGCTCGAACCACTCGGCTTGCCTATCGCTTTATAAATGTGGGCTTGAGCTTCTGCCTCATCGCGGATCGCAACGATGACTGAGTGCAGCCGGGCGCTGGCGGCGCCTAAAAAGCGTCGGTTATATTGGCCCAAGTGCAACAGCTTAATTAGAAAGTTTAATAGAGTTTGGCTGCGAAAGCAAAACAGCCGACTGCAGACAAATAAATTAATTGCTCAGGCGAATTCGTGCTCCCAGGCATGTGGAAACGAAAGAGATATTAAAAAACGCATTGACCATGAAAATCTGAAGATCGCACCGAAGTAACTAGAAATATCTCGAGGGTGTAATAAATCCGAAGAGGATATGCTCTGGCGGATGAGTTGATAAGAATACTACCGAGGGCTACAATTTTGTACCTATATAAGAGGCCATATCAGTTTGTCTATAAGGAAAATAATCATCTTAAGACTTAATACATAAAACCCTGTACAATAATTATTTTTAACCAATATTTAACTGGAAGTTAAGTTGGTTTTATTGGTTTTGTCCGAACTTTTTGTATTAGTATGAACTTAACAATGCAACTATTATTCTAAATAACACAACTTTTTGATATCTGTCCTAATGGATTTAACCGGAGGTTAAATTATTCTAAAATATTTTGATAAATCTAAACTATGGTAAGTCACATTTTTTATTAAAAACTAATATGTTTTTAAATTTACAATCCTTATCATAGCTTGCGAGAAATGTAAACTGGCAAACAACTGAAGTGAATGTCAAGGTTAACTGCCCTAACCTTTACTCTCGCGTTTTATTGCTTGTGAGTAACAAACTCCTTAGCATAGTCGTAAAAACCGACATTTATGGCAACCGTAAAAAGATGAGCGATTAACAAGACCACAATATCTCCCGGACATGATTTGCTCCCATTTCCCGTTTGCCAAAGAGGAAAAGAAAATGCGTGCAAGTACTTACAAAAATGTGTTTTATTGTTTGGGTTTGAGAAATCCCAGGAAAGTGTAACTTATGTCCAGCTGACAAGACCGCAAGACGCGTTCCATTTCCCCGATACCAAAAAACAAAAGAAAATGCTTGTAAATATTCGAAAAACTTATTTTATTGTTCAGGTTTCAGCGATCCGAATAAAAGGTTTATTTAATCGTAATATAGAGCTATATAGTCTTGAGCTGGCGTCCGTCACAGACGACGGCCGCCCATCGATCGTAGCATAGTGGTAGAACATAGCAAGAGTTGGATAGACTGTTAGCTGTACAATTGGGGCACACATTTACAATGATCCCTAGCTGTATGAGTATGCGATTCATTAATTACAAAAATAAAATAAAAACAAACAAGTGTCGTCCTTGCAGGCGCCCCAGTGGCGCCCTCTAGCACCGCTGGCGGCGTAATCGTGTAACGTTAGACTGTACGAGTATTGACTAGATCAATCTAGCCCTAGACGAAGGCCCTATCCCTAATCATCCCTAGACCTCGAATCTAGAAGTTGAAGGGGATGCTGGGCACGGGGTACTGGTAGCCCTGGTGCTTGGTTGGTGGGGGTGGCACGTACACGGTGGTGCGCACGGTTGGTGGTGGCACGTACACGGTGGTCCTACGGGTGGGTGGTGGAGGTGGGCGGGTGGTGCGCACAGTCACGGGGGGCAGGTAGGTGGGTGGTGGGGTTGGTGGGCGAGTGGGTGGTGGAGGAGGACGGGTGGTGCGAACCACAGGTGGCAGGTAGGTGGGTGGTGGGGTTGGTGGGCGAGTTGGGGGACGGGTTGGGGGACGAGTTGGGGGACGAGTGGGTGGCAGAGTAGCACGGGTGGTGCGAACAGTCACTGGGGGCAGTGGCTTGTTGGTGGGTGGCAGGTAAGTAGGAGCGGGGGTCGTCAGACGACGAGTGGTTGGTGGGTAAGTTGGGGGACGAGTGGGTGGTGGTGGTGGGCGAGTGGTGCGCACAGTCACGGGGGGCAAGTAGGTGGTTGGTGGCCTAGTTGGTGGCCTCGTGGGAGGCAGAGTAGGACGAGGAGTAGTCCTGATGGTGGTGCGCACGGTCACTGGGGGCAGTGGCTTGTTGGTGGGTGGCAGGTAAGTGGGAGCGGGGGTCGTCAGACGACGAGTGGTTGGTGGGTAAGTTGGGGGACGAGTTGGTGGTGGGGTGGCACGAGTGGTGCGCACAGTCACGGGAGGCAGGTAGGTGGTTGGGGGCCTAGTTGGGGGACGAGTGGGTGGTGGAGGAGGACGAGTGGTGCGCACGGTCACTGGGGGCAGTGGCTTGTTAGTGGGTGGCAGGTAAGTAGGAGCAGGAGTGGAGGCACGGGTGGGTGGGCGAGTGGGTGGTGGAGGTGGGCGGGTGGTGCGCACGGTCACTGGGGGCAGTGGCTTGTTGGTGGGCGGCAGGTAGGTTGGTGGGGGACGAGTTGGGGGACGGGTTGGTGGTGGAGGAGGACGGGTGGTGCGAACCACAGGGGGCAAGTAGGTGGTTGGTGGCCTAGTTGGGGGACGAGTGGGTGGCAGAGTAGCACGGGTGGTGCGAACAGTCACTGGGGGCAGTGGCTTGTTGGTGGGTGGCAGGTAAGTGGGAGCGGGGGTCGTCAGACGACGAGTGGTGGGTGGGTAGGTTGGGGGACGAGTGGGTGGTGGTGGTGGGCGAGTGGTGCGCACAGTCACGGGGGGCAAGTAGGTGGTTGGTGGCCTGGTTGGGGGACGAGTGGGTGGCAGAGTGGCACGGGTGGTGCGAACAGTCACTGGGGGCAGTGGCTTGTTGGTGGGTGGCAAGTAAGTGGGAGCAGGGGTCGTCAGACGACGGGTGGTGGGTGCGTAGGTTGGGGGACGAGTGGGTGGTGGAGGTGGGCGGGTGGTGCGCACGGTCACTGGTGGCAGTGGCTTGTTGGTGGGTGGCAGGTAGGTTGGTGGGGGACGAGTTGGGGGACGGGTTGGTGGTGGAGGAGGACGAGTGGTGCGAACCACAGGGGGCAGATAGGTGGTTGGTGGCCTGGTTGGTGGACGAGTGGGTGGCAGAGTAGCACGGGTGGTGCGCACGGTCACTGGTGGCAGAGGCTTGTTGGTAGGCGGCAAGTAAGTCGGAGCCGGGGTCGACGCACGGGTCGGTGGTGGTGGAGGCCTGGTTGGTGGCCTAGTTGGTGGTGGCGTTGGACGACGGGTGGTCACTGGTGGCAGTGGCTTGTTGGTGGGCGGCAGGTAGGTTGGTGGAGGACGAGTCGGTGGACGCGTTGGTGGTGGGGTGGCACGGGTGGTGCGAACCACAGGCGGCAGGTAAGTGGTTGGTGGACGAGTTGGTGGCCTCGTGGGTGGCAGAGTTGGACGAGGAGTAGTCCTGATGGTGGTGCGCACGGTCACTGGGGGCAGTGGCTTGTTGGTGGGTGGCAGATAAGTGGGAGCTGGGGTCGTCAGACGACGAGTGGTGGGTGGATAGGTTGGTGGACGGGTGGGTGGTGGTGTAGGACGGGTGGTGCGCACCGTCACGGGTGGCAGGTAGGTGGTTGGTGGCCTGGTTGGTGGCCTTGTCGGCGGCAGAGTTGGACGAGGTGTGGTGCGGATGGTGGTGCGCACGGTCACTGGTGGCAGTGGCTTGTTGGTGGGCGGCAGGTAAGTTGCCGGTGGCCGAGTGGGCGGCTGAGTGGGTGGCCTAGTCGGAGGCCTGGTGGGTGGGCGCGTTGGCGGCCTCGTGGGTGGCTGGGTGGTGCGCACGGGCAGATCGAACGGCACCTGGGGCTGGGGGTAGAAGTATCCCTCGGCGGCACGAGTCTTGCGCTGAAAGTGGGTGGCACATGAGCTTCTATGATGGGGGAATACAAACATCTTCCGACTTACCTCATGGGTATCGGCCGACGCGGAGGCCACCGCCACAGCGCAAAGCGCCAAAACGAACAGTGCACTTCTCTGTGGGAGGAAAAGAGAAAAGGAAAACGGGGTGGGTTAGTTAGGTGCTTCAGTCTTCGGTGGTGTCGTGGTGGAGAGGTGCTCAAACTAACGACTGACTCTAACAACCTGATTGCGACTAATTGATCGCCTTCTAGGCTAATCGCCTCTTCACGCTTCGCGGCAACTTGGCCCGGATCGCTGGCCTGCAGTTCAAAACTGTGGCAAAGTTCAGCCAACAAAGCCGACGAAACGATTTACCATAATGCATTGAAAATCACCCGAAATGCTAGCGCAGACATTCAACTTTGACAGGCATTAGCATCTCTAGGTCAGTCCCCTCCCCCGAAGCCATGTAAATCTCACAGATCCGATGGCTCGATTGATACATAATGCCTATGCAAATGCGAGGCGACACAAGAGATATACGAGCTCAATTGGGACCCGAGGAAGCAGCCCCTGAATTATGGCTTCCGACGATGCTGTCAGCAGGTTCATTTGCATTTGTCTTGGCGCTCGGAGTTTCGGCAAGGTCATTGCTAGTTAATGAAAGTGCTCGTCGATGGCCGCAGCTGGTCGATGAGCTCAATCAATTTGGCCGGCGGAGAATTTTCGGGGGTCGATAAAAATAACCGATTATGCCAGAAAACCAGAAACCGGCCCCGGGATCCGGCCAACCAAACTCCAGACCAGTTCTAGCCATGATTATATAATAATAATCAGCCAAGACAGGCCATAAAACTAGTGAGAAAATCCGAAATTAGCATACGCATCTGCCATAAAAAAAAGAATAGACTGCCTCGGGTGTCATTTATAACCAAATCTTTCGGATTATTGACCATACCTCCAAAAGTGGCTGGGTCTAGTTTTTTTTTTTTTGTTTTTTTTTTCATTCCTGATTGTTTGCTAATTTCAACAAATTTTTGACTTTTGTATGTAAATGATTTGAAATAATTTATGCTAATGAACCTGAAATTTTTGCTGTTCTAACTTGTTTTAAATATCAATGTATCAGCTACAATTCGAGTTTTAAGAATTTCGGAACCAAATGGGGTTTGACTTATGTGCTGGGGAATCTAAAGACAAGAAAGTGAAAGGACTTCAAGATACTCGCAAAGACAAAACGCTTCCCTTGACTATTCATTATGCTAATTGGCTGCTAATTAATCCGATTCACACCGCATCGAGGGCAGAGCCTCAATGCCAAGACTTTGGGGCAATCAAATTAGTCCAAGACTGTGAGAGATTCGGCTGAAATTGAAGTGTGGGGAAAAGCCCTTCCTACGGCAACATTGTCTTGGATTAATGGGCGGCTGTTCAATGGCAAACATCAAGAATCTAACTTAAGGCAAACGTTTTTAATGGCTATTTACCTAAATACGCCAATCGCAAATTGCCTCTCGCAAATGTCAGAAGCAAAGCGAAAATTATGGATAAAAAAAAACAAGTTTTAATTTCATCTTCACCCATGTCAATGCTGACATAGAAACGACCGCCACATGGCAGAATGGCAGATTGCACATGCAGCTGGTCCATCCTAATGACTTAATACGCAAATTGCGGATCGCACCAAGGCGACTTGGCTCCGTGGGCGGCCCACACGGCGCATGCGTAACATTGCACTCGATGCCACTTGCTTAATTTCTACGCGGCTTAAATGTCAACTGCCAGCTGGTCAACGCTCAGCCCCCGAGATGATAGACCGGGTCCAGAGCTGGACCCTCGGCAAGATGTGAAATGCAAATAGATGGCGATTGAATTGGAACTGCAGTCCGGCTTTGGCAATTTATTTGCTTTTTCTTCTTGTTTGCGGTGCTCTGGTATGCACAGGGAGAAAACACTTGCCGTATTATAATAGTAATCTAATTCAAAATAATATCCCTACAAAATATACTAATTCCTTAAAAATGCTATTATCATAACCTCAACATTCAAAATTTATGTTTTAAAATCCTTTTTTGAACTTTTTTTCATAGTGAAGCCCGGCTTTCTTTTGCGAACTATTGAAAACCTGTAAAAGCCTATCCACCATTTTATAAAATCTTAATACTCAATCTTAATACGATTAAAGACTTTATGAAAAATACAAGAGTACATAGTAAGTTTTTGGTAAAATAAACATGTGCTTTAAATTTTTAGAATTTTTTTATAAACAATTTTTCAATATTTAATCCATTTGAAAATTAAATACAGATATTAATTTAGCACATGTTTAAATGATATTTTCCTCTCTTATAAATATGTTTATTTTTTAGTTAATTAATCTTGTTTATTTAAAGTATCACTTTGAAGTTCTTTCATTTTTTAGCACCAGTAAAAATTCCCTTAATATTCGGAACTACGAAACTGAACATCTTTCTCTTTCTGGGTTTCGAAGAATCACTTTTATGTTGTAAAAATATCCTTATCTATACAAGTAATACCTTAATGTTTGTAAAACTCCCATAATATGACCTTTTTTCTCTCTCTACATTTTAAAGATATCACTTTTATGTTCCGTAAACATCCTTTTCTAGCACAATTTAAAACTAAACTACCAAACTGATCATCTTTCTCTCTCTGCATTTCAGTTTCCTTTTGCGAAATGTCTTATTTGTCTTCACACCGAGGGACACTTGTTTCGTTATTTCTTGCACTTTGCACACGATCATTGTTCGTTTTGGGTTAGATTGGATGGATGGAACTGGGTTCGGTTACCATGGTGTACACTTTTCGGACTGCTACAAACGGCAGTTGCGATAATCCCGGGGGTGCGTAGGTAATCCTTTGCGGTGCGTGCGTGTGCGTGGATAATCCTTGCGGACGGTACTGTGAGGATCGGAAAGGAGAAGACGCGACCGATCGTATCAAATTCAATGGACGATTGAATTTGATCGATGCCAAGCTAAGTTGGTTTAACTTCTAGGTCGAGTGTGGAATACCAACTAAAGCATCAAAACTTGTAGATTTTCTATATATACTCGGACCCCAGCATCTGCTCACCAGGGCAGCGACGTCGGCAGCGGTATCTTCACCTGGGCGACAGCTGTTAACACACGGCCAAAAGCCGAAATCGAAAGCGTTTTGGCCAGATGAAGATGATTCGCAGTCGCAGCCGAAGTCGCTGCCTCTGTTGACTTCGACGTCGGCGTTTAACTGCTGACCAGCCAACCAGTCTCAGTTGTTTGATGTTTTGTGAGTTAACAGAGCCAGATAACATGGCTAAGACAAAAAGGCAGCCAAATTGAGGCCCAGTAATTATGGCAGCAGAAGAGCAACTACAATAAACCATACTTATACACATTCGCCTCCGCCTGCTCTTGTTGGCATTTCTATTTAGCCAACTCCGATTGCGGGCAAATACACTGGCATTCGTACTTTTTGGCAGAAGTCTTTGGGCGAGTGTTAAACACGTTGTCGTGCAGCGTTTAATTTGGTAAATGGGTCCAAGCAGAGCCACCGAATTTCATCAATTCCATCGATTCCATCAATCGCCGAGACAAGCTGGCTCGCCGAGTCAAGGCTCCCATCGAAGCTTGAGCTCGCCAAGGCAAATAAGGCCGAGAAGATCAGGCGTTGGCTAATGGCAAATTAACCGGGCGGAGGGAGCAGCAGGCCTAAATGCAGTTGGCCGATTGGACGTGAACCGGTTGACTTGACTTGGCCAAAAATGCGTGTGCCCGTGGGTCAGCGAGTTGAATGTTAAGGTAGGCTCAGCTCAGCTCATCTTTGACTCCACCGGCCGAATGACCTTTAAACGCACACTCGAAGATCTACGAAAGATCTCGCCGATCAGCGCTGCATTCTTCGAGCGACTCCCAAAACGGGTTTCAGCATTTGTCATCATCAGCCTGCATTTCGCTTCTTTTCATAACTAGAATCTATTAATTCGCCAAGAGTCACGTCTAGATTTTAATGAACCAATCAGAGTGACACCCACGGGCGGAGTCATGAGTTAGCCCAAAATAGAAATGACTTTGAACTCTTTCGTTCGGCCCAAAGTCGCGTGGTCACCTATAGGTGACTATAGTCAGGGTCTGAAAAAATAACGAAAAATCGGTAAAACTGCGGAACACCCAAAAGGAAGTGCAGCCAGACGGAAGTCACATCAGCACTTAGAGCCACAATTAATTCTTGGCTTTTATTGCATAATGGCTGGCTAACTATTCGGGTCATAACTTGCTTCGCACATCCCCACAAAGGCAATGACACTTGTCGACGACTGCTGACATTTCAAATTTGTCATTGCGGATAACTGAAGCGACTGAGTTGTTTTTATTATATGTTTTTAGTACTTCTACCGGCTAGAGGAAAAGCCTTTTTTGTCGCCTCATCGGACATTGCAACAGACAATTATTCAACGTTTTCCAACTGAGACTCCACCGAAGGACGTTTAAGAAAGACAAACATGTGCCTGTTCTAAACCGCATTCTCGACAGGTTGCCATACGGATAAATTAAAAATAAAGCTGTTGATCTAGGGGAGTTTCGGCTTTTGTGTGGATCGCTATGAGCCTTTGTCTTCGGGTGCGGAAATCATGATATCTAGTTTTTCATTATGCTTTATCAGCGCAAAGATCTCGTCTTCGAGCTATTTTCGAATGGTGCTACAAACATTGTCTTGTCCAAATGGTATTTTTAATCATCAAAAACCAAGCAAGAAACCAGGTAAACAAATCTTAAATCATAATGCTAACTGAAAGTTTTCTGGTACACCTCACAAAAACCTCTTCATAAACAATTTCTTAACAGCTCAAATGTTGGCGCAAAAATTTGCGTGAGGTCATTTAAAAGTTGTAAATGCTAACACGGCTTGTGGGGATCATCATTCAAAATCTGAGAAAAATGTTGCTTACTAAAATGTAGTTCTTAGATATAAAGTAAATATATTTATTATATTTTATAATAATTTATGGGTATCATTTTTGAGGCAAAATAGATTCATAGAGCTCACAAATGTCTGCGACTTTTGTTATTAAAAGCCTGTACCCCTTCAGGTAGACAATTAATATGGCTTATCTAATCCTAGAGCAAATTAAATACCCTCACGCACTGGCCATTAAAATTGAAATCAAGTCTCTTGGCAATAGGCACAAAAAATCTAACCACAGATCGTCTAATGAAAAGTGTTCGTTGAAGACGAAAAAGAAGACCAAGAACAAGATGTCGCCACTGAATATTTATAAGCAGGCCGATGACTCCTCTACCCACCCAGAAGATTCACGCATCTCTGAACGGATAAAGCCGCGTCTCCGAGTGCGTGGATATTCAAATTTCGCGGATCTTGTCTTCGAGAGGGAATCATATAAATTTCCGAGTCAAATGTCACGTCACCTGCGTCAGCGGTTGGTTGATTGGAAGGGGGGAGAACAGAACGCCGAAACATCGTTAATTGTGCTTATGATTTATGCAAATTTATCCCTATACATAACGCATTTGTCCGCGTCTCTCTGCCAAATTCTACATGGCTTCAGTCAAGGCGGACTATATTGTTTTCTGCTCAAGATTTATATTTATGTAAATCCGCCAGTCAAACAAACGCCCGACCCGACTAACTAGTTTCCCACTTTGTTTCGCTTTTTTTGTGCTTAATTTTGAATTTGGCTAAGAGTTCTGGTCTAGGAAGTGGAAATACCTAAAGTTTTATGAAAGGCTCAAACTGGATTTTACAACAAGCCATATTTGAAATGGAAAGTTTCTAGAAAGGCGACTTTCATTGAACATCTGCTTATTATCTAGCTAGTCAAAGCAATACCTCATTAATCAACAAAACTATTTCAAATTTGTATTTGTTTAGCTTTTTTTAATCTTAAAGGAAGTACAATGATCTTAAATCAATAATTCTAGTAGAATAAAATAAAATTAATTTTTTAAATTAAAATTTTAAAAATAATAATTTGTATAATCTTTATTTTTTTGCGGAGTTAAAAATGTTTTATAATTTAATATTTTTTGTTTGAAAGATTAGAGATTACCTATTCATGCTTTCTTATCTCATACGATTATTTGCTCTTGAAAATCCCGCTTGATTAAGTTTTTCTTATATATTAATCACAAAATTGAACTAAATTCAAGGGAATGTCCTTGGGTAAAAGCCATATTTCATTCATTGACACAATTAATCAGACTGACACAATGTATTCCAATATCGATTAAGTCTTTTAAGCACATCTCCATGGGCTGAATGGAAATAAATAAAGACTGACTTATCGCACCCGATGATCTGTGAAACATTCACCTTAAATTGACTGAGATCGAGCGATAAAGACAAAATTAATTCTTTCAACAAGATCTCATTCGACTTTGTTCAAACAAAAAGAAGTACAGTTAGATGACTTCAATACAGGAATCCCGACCGTAAATTTATGAATATGATTTGGCAAAATGTACAATGTTTGCGATGCGATTGAATAATTGTTAAGAGTCGCGTTCGCCAAATCGCATAAACAACTTGCTAACGGCATTTAGTTAATGGATATTCCGAGTCGATGAATAAATGGCGTTTGATATTCATTTAAAATCTGTGAAATTTACTTGAAATAAAAAACTGCCAAATTAAAGGCGGTGCGGCGAGTGAAAGAAAAAAACGTGTTTTTCCCCCCGCCAAAGACCCAAAAACAACAAAAATATTAATAAGCCTTATCAAGGACACCGGCAGGCGAGCGTTAACCAGTTTGTGGCCAGCAATTTATGGGCCACAATTGCGGGCCATTGCCATCGGAATCCTTGTCGCGCTAAATGAAACACCCAGACGATTTTTTGGGAACCGCTGAGGGTCACCATACCGCTGGGAACTGTGGGACAGGTAGCTTGAGCCATGAGACAGAACCGGTTACACAGAATCTGTGCTCTGGCCCATTACATAACCGAGTGACCCTTGAAAGTTTAACCAACTCGAGGGGCATTTTAAAGCGAAAGTGCCGGGCTTAACCAGAATTTACACGATACCGAAAGCGTTATCATTAATCAGGCTAAGATCGTTGAAGATCCGAAACCGAACTGAGCCCCTTATTCACTTAAGGCGACACCCCGTCTCAAGATCAACTCGAGACCCCATGCTTCGTGGGTCAAAAATATGAAAACGAAACGGAAGGCGCTCGAAATGGAACTTGAGCTGATGTGGAGCCATCAAGACCTGATTAATGGCCATCTCGAGAGTGCACTTCACCCCTGCCATCTTGGCCAGCAAATTAGCCCACTTGGGCATGAGATACCAACCAAGCCACCGACAGTCGGAGGCACAAACATTTTGGAGTGCAGAAATTGGAGCAGTTCGACTCACACGCGTCGACGGCCACAAGGCTGTTCAAGGCCAAAATTAAATTCAAAATTAAATATACACAAATAAGATAAATATAATGTATGAATTGGAGCTACAGATCAGGCTGTATAAATAATTCTACACGGTTTAGCCAAATAAAAACAACGAGCCAAAAATTTAATTCGAATAAAATTCATTTGTTTCGGGTCGGGAACTGGCCAACTGGTTATATCGCCTCATTTTAATAGCCAACTGGTTCGTCCCAGTACATAATATATTGCCATTTACTTATATATCTTGTAGGCAGACCACTTTTGACAGCGTTAACGTCGATTCTACACCCGAAAAACCGAAAATCCAAATTAAAAGTCAGACATGCAAATTTGTCAGTCTTTTATTTTTTCATCGAGCACACCCTTTGATTTACAAGGGGAATGGGTGATGTTTTGTCATCATATACCTTTTAGTATGTTCTTATACAATATGTTTCACTCAGAAAAGTATTTAAGGATAAATATTGGTATTAATGAGTTTTAGACTACCTTATATTATGAGGTATGTTCTCAAGTAATTAAAAAAAATCAATCAAAAATGTATTCTCTTCTATTTTTGTTTACTTCTTAATGGTTAAATTTATATTTATTTAGATTTACTTGTATAAATTTGAATATCAATATTACCAGTTAGGAGGTTCTAGGAAAAAACTAAAAACAGAAAATAAAATAGGATTATCTAATAAATAAATAAATATTATTATGCTAAACAGTGACAAACTATTGAAAACCTTAAGTAAAGGGTATTCCCCTTTCGACTTTGCATATTAAACTTCGTTTAATTTTGATTTAAAGAAGCTTCATAAGGTATCACACACTGACGCACTTGCCGGGACCCCATATATATTTATAATTTATCGAAGTCTGGACGATCGGTGGCCTGTGAGGTGTCTGTATGATCGTTCTGCACTTGTGAAGGCACGAAAAAACGACCACATAATTTCCACCCGGCCATAAATTTTAGTTGTGGCATTTATGATTTGTTGACCTGGGGGATCAAGACCACACATTCATCCACAGAGTTTTTGGGAGTTACCCGCTGTCTTCCGCATTGCGAGGCCTTCACTTGGACAAGCTAACCCAGCAAAAAGTGGACTTATGTCCTGCGATATCCTTACATGTCTCGTGGTATTAAGCCGACTTGACATCGGCATTTCAGGCGATTAGCACCAACTTAATTGGATTATGCAATCCAAAGACGTCAATCAGTGTGAAGTCCCCTGCCCAATCCCCCCCGCTCGCGGTGGCATCTTCTCAACGCGAAGGTTAGATGGACCAGTTTTCTAATGAATTTCAGATAAAGTTCGGCTCGGACTAGAGCCACAATGAACGCCTAAGTATTTATTAGCTTTAATTTGAATTTTCATATATAAAATAAAACCGCGAACAAAACTCGTTGAGGCGCTGCTTCTGCACGGAGATACATTTAGACATAGATGCTTCTATACGAAAACATAAAGCAACAAAAAAGGCAGCACCGCCAAACAAAATCAAGTTCACCTCGAGTGTATCAAATTTGTATAAAATTCATCAGTTAGCAAATACGTCAGCTGGTAATACAAGATTGAAACTTTGTGGTTAGCTCTCCGTGTGTGTGTGTGTGTGTGTGTGTGTGGGCATTATGCAAAGCAGAGGAAGACGACCAAGTCCAACATATATCTATATACCATATATACTCAAATAGATAGATATATGTTTATTTGTACCTGTTGAGCTCGGATCGGATCGGTTAGCATTTTAGTGGCTGCCTTAATGATACTCCGCCATGGGAGCCATCTCAATGCAGTTCTGCGTGGCTAAACTATATTTTTATGTGGAATCGATTAACTCGAGCCATACATCACACGCTTGTTCCATCCATTCGATATGCCCCACTCAAGGCCCCCCTCGGCGATCCGAACAAGAGTTGGAATCAACTCAGAAGTGGCCTAAACATCGCTTTGATTGACCACTTAATGGGCCAACTTCGCACTTCTTTAGCGGTATTAATTGCCGGACAGGCCAAGAATCTTTCGCATTTTATGAAAATTGGCCGGTAATTGCTCAATTTTCTTTTTCATAGCTCTATAAATAATCAACTCTCATCACTTCTTGGTAATAAAAGTATGGCAAATAATCCAGGTTTTATAGCCAAAACTTGAAGGTGTACCTACTAGTTAATTACTTTAAAGTTTGACCTTTCCAAAGATTAATATTAAAACGTTTTAGTAACTAGGATGGCCTTAGAATGGCTCAAAGCTAAGATATTTATGAGGGGAATTAAATATTTGGAATGTTTTTAGACAAACAAAATAATTTACCTATCTCATTATGTTAAAAAAACATTATATGATACTATACCATATTCTTTCATAAAAAACTTATAGTAAGAAACTTATCCTTTACAATAACACATCCAACTACCCAGAACTCATTGAAACATAGTATATACGAAATCCATTTTTATAGCCAGAAGAATCCCACGCAGTTCCGTTTCAAAATAACGGTACATAATCGATAAATAATTTATCGCCTTCATGAGCTTTCGATTTCGTTGGCGTTTGCGTCAGCATAACTTGCTCTGCGGCTAAAAACAAAAGTAATCTTTAACGAAATTTAATTGCCATCTTAGGATATTCACTTGCTCAGAAATCTCGTTCGCGAAACCATTTTGTGCAAATTTGTAGCGAAAATTTATAGCTTAGAATAGCCGAATATATATTCAAAGCTGGATTTTGGTAGTTAGCAGAAGCAGTCGACACGAACCACCGATCATGTTCGAGCACGTATGCTAATTGAAATTCTGGTTCTCGAACTTGAATCCATGGATGAGATATTCAAGTAAGAGTTTTGCGATTAGGAAACCAATTTAGCACCCGACTTGATAAATACCCGAACTTTGATATTTGATAACCATAAAATTTCGAAGTAAGGAACACACGGGCGATCATAATTTACTAATCGTACTATTTATTACATAAGATCGTTTTCGAAATCGTTGTGGTTTTTTTTTGTTGTATGTAACTTTACAATGGATGCTTAGGATGCTAAGTTATTTCATGTTTTTCAGGCACTCGAATCCATGACAGTTCAATGTGCTTAGACTAAATGTATATTTCTTCTCTTCCTGCTCCTGATTTCCAGATTTAGAACAATGACAACGGAATTTTCTCGACTTAAGCTAAGGAACTAGATTGAAGAACTATATCTAGGGACGCCCTCTCTATCGTCTTTCACTCTTTCTCTCTATTTACAGCTCGCAACTAGAAGATACACTTTCGTAGCTTACAGTTAGGTGTGTGCCTTAGGTGCAATACGGTTAACGGATTACAGATACAGATACGTTTGTTTTGGATGCAACAAGTCTTTTTGAATGTGAATGCTTCGTTTCCTCCTGCCGACTCTCGCCTCGTTTCACAGCTCCGTGGAATACTCTTCCGGATTGACGTTGAACTTCCGCCAGCAAATGTGATCCGCCGCTCCGCCGGCAGTCGCAGGTGGTGGCAGCTTGTGCGAGTTCACATTGACCACCGAGCTGGCCGACCGCTTCACATGGACGCTGGGCGGCGGCGGCTGTTGGGCGGGAGCGGCCAGGCAGCCGGTGGAGCGGCCCAGCGGATTGCGGGACATGGCCGAGGTGGAGTTATTGTTGCTCTTGCCATTGCCATAGATGATGGACTCGTTCGACGGCGATATCTCTATCCGCGTGGCATGAGATCCACTGCCTCCGTCGGACAGTCGGCGAATGTAGACCACCTCGCGATGCTTCTCCACCGATTCCCTCGGCGGCGGCGGTCGCATCTGCGTCTGCGGCTGAGCAGTCTGTCGCATTCGCTGCGAGTACCGCGTGGGTTTCGCATCGCTCGCCTGGAAGGGCACATACTGCTGTTGCGTAATACCCGGGAACTTATCCACACTGATGTCCTCCTCGATGGCCGAGTCCCCGAACATGGACCCGCTGTAGTTGGGCGAACTATTGCCCGGTGTCGAGGACTTCCAGTGCTGCTGATGCATGGGCGTCTGGGTCTGACCCTGACCACCATTCTGCACTCCATACTTCGTGGCACTCGAGTACTGACCCTTCTTGATGGAGTGCGTGTAGTCCCGAGTGCCCCTGCGCCTCAGGGTGAAGTCCCTGCGTCCTGTGTCCTGGCACACGGAACGCCACTGCTTCCACGAGTGACGGGCCAAGGGATCTGCCGGACCCCACTCCTTGGCCGGCTTGGAGGCCTCGCAGATCATGCCGAAGAAATTGTACTCCACCTGCCGGAAGATCTGCACACAGGCGATGATCACGATCACGGCCAGGACAAAAAGAATTGGCGCCCAACGTGGCAGATACTCGGCCAGCAGGTCGTACTGATCGTCGTCGGCACACCACCACACCAGGATGCCCGTGAGAATGGCCGGGCAGATGACCCACAGCCACATCCACACACGGAAGATGGGACGTCCGATCGAGAACTCCAGATCGGTGTAGATGTTCTTGGCCCCGTAGATCCAGGTTATGGCAATCAGCTCGAAGACCAGAGCAGTCACCACCATGGTGCCCACCAGTCGCGAGTCCAGCACGCGGGCGATGAGGAACTTGGGCGCCGCAAATGATATGACCGCCACCACCAGTCCGATCAGGCAGATCACATAGTTGGGGCGTCGTGGCACAAGACGGGTGGAGGTGTAGACGGCCACCGTGATGGAGACCATGGCGGCGAGGATGATGAGGGCATAGATTAGCGATGGAACTAGATGCTGCAACAGATGGCTATCGCCTTCCCGCGAACCATTCAAAACCCGATCATAGATGGCTGTCAGCGGCTTCAGCTCCTCCATATTCTGATAGCCATTGGCCGAGAGATCGAACTGGACCATGAACAGGGTCACGGCAATGGCGTTGATCAGCAGGTTGAAGCAGAGGTAAACCACCGAGGTTCGCACAGCGTCGCCTTTGTACAGGAACTTGCCGGTGACCATGGGCAGGGCTCCAAAGCCGCAGTTCACCGAGAAGAGGACCTGCATGAGGGCATTGAACCAGATGTTGCTCTCGGCCAGCAAACTGGCATCGAAGCCCCAGAGTTCCGGGAAGTAGTGACGACTGAAGGAGTTGCGCACCTCCCAACCGGTGAGGGTGCAAAGCAGGACCAGGCCAACCAGTCCGTAGACGAAGATGCTGCGCCTCAGGATCTTGGCATTATGAGTGCTAGGGAATGTAAAATTAAGTATTATAAACTCTTTTTTAACTAATATTTAAGGTGTCCAGACTTACCACAGCATAACCACGATCCAGAGGCCTATTAGTCCCGCTGCGAGGAGACCAAAGTACATAGGATTTCGCCAGAAGGGAGTGAGAAAGGTCTGCTGCAGGCACTCCTGGCCACTGATTCCCTCCAGGAGGTAGCCACTCTGAAGAATAGGAGCTATGAGTATTGAATCTTAGATATCTTAGATTCTTCTTACCAATCTCAGCTTCACGGGTCCGGCGCACTCCCGGAATGGCAGGTCATTGGAGGCGAACATTCCGATGTAGGCCAGTGCCAGCACGGCCTGCAGGGACACCCAGATGGCCGAAAGCCAAGAGGCGAAGCGACTGATGATGGAGGCTCCTGAAAATGATGAGAAATATGGCATTAATGGGTATGTTCAATACATCCAAAATCAAGAAGGACATTGATTAAATAGCTCTAAAAGGACCAATTACATTAAGTAAAGAATTGTTATATTCCAGTTTCGATTATACCCTATATTATATTGTATAACCGAGACTTATGTTCGTGTCCCGAATTAGAGTTATAAAACTCATTCAAAGTACGATCCTAACGTATCACCTTGCTAACCGACTACAAAAGAGCGGAAGAGGAGGAACCCAGTTAATTAAATTACTTTTGTCATTTAAATGGCAAAATTTATAAAAGCAAGAGCATTCGTTTGAAAAGAGCTCAAGTGAAAACTCGTTATAAATGAGAACGAGATTTTTTAATATCTTTACATTTACATTTATAACGTATTCTGCAGCAAACTGAAAAGCGATTCGCTAAACCAGATCAATTTGACCTTAAAAACACACCCAAAGCTGTTAATAAATATATGTATTGTAAATTGATTGGGGGACTACCCAAAGACGACATTGAAAAGTGTTCGAAAACCATAATAATGATTTAGGTTTCAAAGGTTGTTAGGGTTAGGCCTTTGATGGCTCGATAAATATGAATAAAATATTTTAATTAGCATTGTCTGTTATATAGTGACCGCAACTGTATTTCCCTGTTTATTACACACTTCCTCTCTTTTCATATAGGCCACATTGTATTTCCATTCGTTTGCCGATTCCGTTAGCACTGTTTTTTATGGCTAGATTGCAGTACTGATCTGATCTGCGCTACAAATCAAGCAAAAGGTGAAGGAGCCAAAGCTCATCTCTCATCTGACTTATAGATTCTGTTCTTCGTTCATTCATATACGCAATCGGCACGTGTCGTGAATACTTTGCCTCATTTATCGTAATTATAGGCTGCGAACCACTCACTCGTGAAGCGCTCCACTGAATGAGCTCGCTGATTTCACAATGAAATGGGTACATAAAAGCCAGTCGTCGGTGGCTTGAAAAATGTTAAGTGTTGCCTTCAGCCATTTATGAGTTTTATAAGTTATAAGAAGTTAAATGTGTGGCCAGAATGGGCTTTAATGATGACTCTATAGTTTATCAAACAAATTTATTTAAAGCATAAGCAAAGCTAAATTAAGATTCCTTAAATCAAAATAGTACAATAGTAATATACTTTTTATTATTTTGTTTAATGGTTATCATTTTGGTTTAAATGTTAATAAAATGCATTTAATTGGAAATGATTTCCTAGTTTACTGCCCATATAAAAAGTTTCTTTAGGCTAAAGTAATCACCTAATAAAATATCTAAACAAGGCATAATATTCTTGGAGGCGTTTAGTTTGAAAATATGAGATAATGCTCATACGCACTGTTGTCTTTCATAAAATTAATTATGATTTAATTAATTAATAAATTAATAAAAATATTTTATCACCCTCTACTAATCTTAAATGGTATTAAAAGCCCCATTTTTCATCCTTTTACCTTAGAATCAAACAAAAAAGGGCGATACAACGAAGGCATTCCTTTGCAGCCACCAAGCATTCACGTGTTTTTTGTTGGTGTTTTTTATTATTACTGAGGTCTTTTCGAAGGTGTTGTGTCGTAATTTGCAGTTGTCGTTTTTGCTTTTTGCCATTATTAGTTGTTGCTCATATTGCTCGATTTTGAATTCGTTTGTTTCTCGTTACAATTGTTTTTGGTTTATACTTTTGTTCATTTAGAATTTGCCTTAAACGTCTCTATGGTTATTTTTTGTGGACGCGCCGCCGCTTTGCCCGCTTTCACCGCACCGCAGGCGCCATCTTCCGTTTTGGCTCGTCCGTTTCCGCTTCCGTTTCCGGTCCGCTTCCGGTCCCATGGCAGAAGGGGGCGGGTCGGGCGGCGTTCAGTTTTTTTTTTGTTGTTGCTTGCTGTTGTCTTTTTAGGCGTTTTTTTTTTATTACTAGATGTCCTTGTGGGTCGCCGCCCACACTTTTGCCCATCTACCCGCTACCGGGGGGCGTGAACTGGGGAGGGCGTGGCGAGCGGGGGCCGACTGGGGGGGCGGGCGATGGCCGCGGGAGGCGTGGCGCGCCAGCGATTACACGAACGGGACACACACACCAATGCATTTTGAGGTTTTAATATTTTTTTGTACGATTTTTTTCAGAGATTTTTTGTCGGTCGTCCTGATAACACGATGATGATTTTATCTACTAGGTCACATTTAAGTAAGTCTTCTCTTTTTTTAGTGTATTTTTTATGTGTATTTTTTAAGATTTTTTTGTTTGCATTGATATACTTTTGGTCTGATATTTGTATTTTTTCTCATTTTGTCATTATCATTTTCGATTCGTGATACATATATATGTCTTAGACTTTTGCGGTTGTTGATTTTGCTTTCTTGTTTATTTAGTTTGCTCCTGTGCTCCTGTGCTTTGGCAATTGCATACACGGGCACATCCCTTTTGGAGGGGGGCTGTGCCCGAGATGCGCCTGCTACGGCCTTGGTTTTTTGCTTCAGAGAGTGAGAGAGAGATGACGAAAGTTTTGCAATCGTAACTTCGGCTACCAACGGACACAATTCGAGAGAGTGGGGATGAGACGGGATGTGTCCAACCGTCGTTGCTGCGGAATGCACGACCGCCCGGAGGAGGTCCTTGCGATGGGGCTATTTAAGTGACGTCGAGCGGAATTCCAACTTGGGAATTATAAGCGCAAGGACTGGGGACTGCAGCGGCAGAGCTTTCCCCGCCGAAGCTCCATCCTGCAATTGGGGATGCAAAAAGCTTCTGTTGCAGCTGCAGCTTTGCGCTTTGACCCCCTTCCTATACCCCTTAGTCCGAAATGGGGGATGCTCATGCTTCTGAGCACCTGTTGCTCGCCAAAAAGTATGCAAAGAGAACTCACCTTTGAAAATGGGCGAGGCGCGCCAGGTGTGCGCCGCCCCCTGGCCCAAGAACTGGCCCACAGAGATCTCCAGCAGAATCATGGGCAGGCCGACTAGAAACAGCAACACCACATACGGCACCAGGTACGCCGACCCGTAGCGGTCCAACTCGCGTGGGAAGCGGACCACGTTCGCGTAGCTCAGGTTCAGGCACAAACAGAGCACGAGCCCACGGAACACAGAGCATTTCGTCTGTAATAATAAAAAGAAATGGAACAAATATTTAAATTAGTTTAGACAGCATGGGTTAGGCATTAACCTGATAAAGGGGACACATTTACTACACCCACTAAAAGTATAAAAAAAACCCGCTAAGACAAACTTTAATATAAATTAAGACCCATAAACCTTTTAACCTCCAGCAAAAACTAAGGATTTAAATGTTGAATTGTTCAAAAAAAATAGATTATCATTAAAAATAAAACAAATAAAAATAATAAAATAATAAAAATAAGTAATTCAAAATTTTCATTTTATAGTTATCATCAAAGCGTGAAATATAAAGTACTGTACAGGTCCAAAAATCAAATGATTAGCAAGTTCACAGACACCAAATATTTTTGTGAATGGCTTTAACCCTGAACTCCCTTCGAAGAAAGTAAAAGTTAAAAGTTTGCGCAGCTGATGAGAAAATACAAAAATACAAAAGTTACAAATTGCTGTCATATGCAAAGCCATTTGGATTTACTTTTTGCAGGTAACCCAGACAAATAGCGGCAGTCACAGTCACAGTTGCCGCATCCGCCGACATTAAACAAAAACAAAAACAGATACAGATACAGAAACCGAAAAGATACTCCTACAGAGCGTCGCCGTCATTTCCGGTACTTCCGCTTTCGACTTGTGTAATTTCGCTATGCTTCGCTTTATTTTCATTAATTACACAATTTTGCTTTCTGTTTATTTGTCTTACGACTCATATTCCTCGAATTCCCATTCCCCCCACTCCACTGCCTTTGTTCTTTGTGTTTGCACAGTGAGCGGCAAAAGAAAGTGCCCGCGACAGCTGGGTGTCATGGGGGATCTTTTTAGGCGGCGGTCGAAATTCGCTCATGGCTCTAATAAGTCATCTGCAAAATGTACAGCATAAGCCCATTAGCGGTGAGCGCGCAAAAACATCAGCAAGCAAGTCTTCTTCTCCTGTGCTTACTTTCAAAGCCCAAAAAGAAGTACGGAAAAAAGGAATCTAACAACTAAGAAATACCTTGGATTTTGCAGAAATTACAAAATATTTTTTTTAGAAGATTTGTAGTATTTTGTAAATGTTTATAGGACAAAAATATATATTTAAATATTTTTTTTAATAAACAGATAGCACCCCCACTTCTTAAATTCATTTTTTCGTAACTCTAAAAATAAATCTATAATCTTAAGATCTTGCATGATTTATAACTTAAGAATTCCATACGAAACTACAAAACTCTACATTTTTTTAATGGCCAAGTTAACTGAATTAATCGCTCTATCAAATGACTAATCGATCAAAATAAAACTTAATTATAAAATCTTTAAATTTTACACACCTACAACCGTTTTTGAAATCAGAAACTTTTAGCCTGAATATTCATGTTCTTCACAGTAAATTAAAATGTATTTGTGTTAAATATTTAATTTCATAAATGTTTAATAAATTAATAGAATATTTATTATATTAGGTATATTATTATTTAACAAAGAACTAAATTCCATAACTATTAAACCCTTAAACAATGGGTATTCGTAATGGTTAGTTGGCGGAGCGCTCTTAAGTGAAATTCATTCAGTTAGACAAACGAACTGCCAACAGGGCACCAACAGCATCCGTAGTTAGAGCGGTAACAACAACGTGACGCCCAGGTAAACGCAGTTAATAAAGCGAAAACCGCACGGTGAAAATGTAAACAAAAAAAAAATCGACCAGCCAAGCGGCGTTTGGAGTTTATGAGCGTGCAGATGACGAGCATTATATGGGCATATATCACTATATATCATATACCACATATGCCATATCATGCATGATGGCCCTCACAAAGCCCCGCGCCCTATAACTTACCTTTCGATAGTATCGGAAGGGGACATCCTCGTGCACAACATACAGATAGTCGGCTAAATACTTTGTCGTTGGTATCTCCATTTTGGGGCAGACTTTGTATTGTTTAAAGTCAAAGAACTTGTCATTTTCTTGCATTTGTTTGTTGTTACATACAAATCAGGTTTTCTATTGTTATGCTTTGGATTTTTTTCGTTTCGTTGAGCTGAAATATTAATTGCACTGCACTCGAAAATAAATAAATTACAATTAGCCAGAGCACTCGTGTGGATTTTTTAGGTATTTCGTATTTCGTATTTATTTTTTGAAACATCATGCTAATTAAGGCCTCGACTTGTTGCATTTGTGTCAAGAAAATAACAATATTTTAATGCAAGTGGAACAAGTTATCACGTGACGACAGCGAACCCACAAAAAAGCGCAGACTTTTAAAATAAATTGGCAACACCATCGGAGCCTGGCCCTGAACCGCTTATTGAATGTCTCGCTGTCTCGTTTTGTTTTTATTTCATATAAGGTATTTGTATTCTTGTTTTTTTCATTCGTCTCGTTTAACACAGATCGCCAACGCATATCAATGACATTTGTTATGGAATTATAGTACGCGAGCTCCTTCCACAGGTAATATATATATAGTTGTGGTTGCGGATTGCCTGGAATTCAATTACATTTCATTGCACAGAACTCATTGATCAGGCGATTCACTTCACACTTTTGCATTTTCCCCGATTGCACTGCGTTTCCTTTTTCTTTTGGCTTTTATTTTATTTTATTTTATTTTTTTTAGCTCTTGAGGCCTTTTGGTTGATCGTGTGCACTCATCACCGGTGCAGCGTCGAGTTGCGACTGCGCAGACGACGATTTTGATTGGGGGGAAAATCGAATCGAAAATCGAGTGCCCGAGGAGAAAGAGCCGGCCGAGAAAGATGGCCAAACAAGTTTTCCCCCGATGGGTAAACTTTTATTTGGGATTTGGGATCTCTCTCCGCTGGATTTTTCCTCTGGCTGGGTTTTCATCTGGATGAAACAGCTCAGATGTTGTTTGTTTGTTGTTGGACCACACGGAGCGTGCGAGCGAGCGTACCTAACTGCTCTCTCATTAATGCAGAACTGACGACTGACGTAGTGCCGGCGGCAGCGAAATAAAAACAGCACTACCAGCAGCGGCTCCAAAAGGCAGCGACGGCACCAAAGCGTGGCTTTCTATGCACAGTGGCTGCGCAAAGTCAGCTCACGCCTCCGCTCCGCGCATCTGCTGAAAATGCGGAGCCGAACTCACGCCTCACTGGGTTTTCTTTGGAAATTTATGCATGCTTCTAACAGTACAGAGAGGAAAAATCAAAATAATTACTCAAATTAATTCGAAGGGTTTTAAATTACAAAACTGATTGAAATTAAATATATTTTGGAAAATATTTTTTATTAGTTTAAAAAATTTCTGATTAAAAAAAATTTTTTTTTTTTGTACTCTGTATTTTCTATTTTAAAGGTATTTATTTTTTACAAACATTAGAGAATGCAATATACCTTCTTATTTTTCCAAGTGCACTTAACTCTCCTGATTGAATTTAATCGTCACAGGTTCTTTGAAGCTCTTCAACATTCTAAGCTCGCCCACGTGGGTTAATTGAAAAAAAAGGGCAGAGAACACAAAGATGCTGGCTGAATGAGACTCTTTCTATTGCCTAATGATGCCCTCAGGCAGCGTTCCCATGTCTCGAAATCCATCTGCATAATTAACCTGTCTTCTGCACAGCAGGAAGTGCCCACCGCAAAGAGCAGAAACCGTCTATTAGTCTTGGCTCTTTGAGCCGCTTCTCATACTAAAATTAAATTTCATTTTAACACGTTCTTTTGGCGCACAGAGAGAGAGAAGATCGAGGCAATTTCTAATTATTATGTAAGCATGCGAGCGAAACTGGAACTGGGCGCGTAATTAACAGCACTCACTGTGCGATCAAAAAAAAAAATATAGAAGAAGGGGGAATGGGAAAAAATTATCGAGGTAGCGCCGAGCAAAATAGGTGGATGGAATGGGCGCTAATGGAAAATAAAAATATTATTACTAGCTAGAATTTATATTTGGCATCAAAGTTCTGCCTTATTGAGCGGAAGTTCCAACGAACTGCTAATAAAATCGAATCAAACCTTCGACTTTCTCAACTCGATGATCACATCAAGAACTTAAACACATTTAGCATAAATAATTGCTGTATTTTGGCTTTTTGACGGTTGCGTTTGTGCCTGGCATAACGAATGAGCCTCTAAAGTGGGGATATAATAAATATGTGAAATATGAAAAGCCAAAAGTAAAAGCGTGGGCAGCGGCCAATTAAGTGCGAGTCTTAACCCATAAATGCCCGCCAAGGTTTCTCCGGGGTTTCTTCTATCGAGAATTGATTCCGTGATTGTATCAGAATGGAAAGGTCTTGTAGGCTGCACAATGATTACCTTCAGTATCGGGTATATGGTATATCATACCTGAAACTGGAGTGTGAAAATGTCCCCACAATGGCGCTGCCGTTGACAAAAGGTGTCCGAAATAAGGCTATTGTGTGCAGCATATTTTCTGTTGAATAAGCGATGGATGCCTCGACAATCTCTTTGACTGAACGGATCTGGGCACTGGAGCATGGACAAGTGTACTCACATCTGAGCTATTGTTTTACGACTTGGATTGCGTCTCGCTGGCTCTAATCAGTGGCCAGTGAAAGGAGAAGTCATGAAGCCATGCAGCTGTGGGTGATATCGTTAACTCGTCAAATGGTCTCGGTTACACCCAAACCCGGTAGCGCAGTGTAGCGTGTAGAGGGGTTTTTGGTATCTCCAGACTCAAGGGAATTCTGACCGATTCTTTGGCGATTGCTTCCCACTTTCACTGGTCTCACAGATTCACCGATCTGCCGATGCAATTCTAATAGCCCCCTGCAATTATTGTATTGCATTAAACCAGTTTTTGTACGTATGTGGCTGACGTCATTTCTTATTTTCATTTCTTTTTTTTATGGCCGAAACGTGCGACTTGCCACTGCCGAATTTGCACCGAAAGTATCTGCCACATTGTAGTTGTTGCCACTGTGTTTTGTTGAACTTGTTAATCAGCGAATTGGAAACGAAATAACATAAGAGATGAAGTAACTGAACAGCTCGAGAAACATGCATATGGGCAGGGGTTTTCGCTTTTGGGTCTTGGGCTTTGGGTTTTGGCCAAAGTAATGGAAGGGAAGTGGTGGTGGTAGTGGCTACGAGGGGCCATCGATTGTGGTAAGCAAATTGCACATTCGAAAAGTCCCAAGTTAAAAGTAAAAATAAGCAAACAAATATGCGAACTGCCGGCAGGCATGGAATTTGCCGAGCCCAGTTGCAGATACAGTTTAAGCAGCGGGACCATGAAATTGGTCAATAAATTGCGCTTTTGAATGCGAAATTTTTGGCAGCAAGTAATTAAATTTGTTTATTATTAAGCTATTTTCAGATTAAATGTTTACTTAAGCCAATTGATTAATTCATATTTATAATGGTATTATTTTTGTATAAATAACTCTAATATTTAGCTAATCAATATCGAAATTCAAGAACCTTATGCAATTACTTTGTAATTATAAATTTTAATTAATTCATTCATTAAATTTTTCCATACTTGGACTGTTTTAAAATAAACATAGTCACTTTGTAGTTTATGGGCATTATTTAGATTTTGTGATTAACATACATTATTATTTCACCAAAACAAAAGACTTAGGACACGAACTTGTGGCTCCCAAAACTATGCAATGCTTTAAGGCAACTAATTTTCCATTTGCTGCTGAAAAGAAATCGTAGCATACCAAAAGGTTGAAAATTATGTCAAGTGGTGTAAAAAATGTGCATGTCAAGTTAACGTAGAAGTTAAATATTTTCGACAAGCGCTTGAAGATCAGACGTCTATTTCTTATAGATCCCTTTGGAACAATAGGGTGAAATAGGTCTAAATTTTCCAGATTTTACCATTAATTTGCCAAATGTAGTTTCTGTTCTAGTTTTTAGGTAAAATTCCAAAAAATTATTAAAGAGAATGTTAAACGAAAAAATGGCAACAATATAAACATACCTATATTTCTAATAGATTTAATAAATGCCTAATTAATTCAAAAACCTAACTAATTTGTGTTTACAGTACACACTTAAGAACCTGTTTTAACTAAACCAAACAAAAGTTATACACATTCTATTAACTTTTTCCGTATTGAATTAGCACTTAAGAAAATATTTACTTTCCCTGATGCTAATTTTTTCCATCTTTATCTTCAAGCAAACATTGTAAAGATCTAACAAAATGACTAATTCCACATTTATTCTTGCTCCTAAAAGTACGAGGTCTTTAAGAATTTTTTATTGAATTAGCTGCACGCATGGCGAACCGTATGGCAATTAAAACCAATTAGCATCTGTTCGACGCATTTCATATTGCACTTGGCACTTGCACTTCCACTCGGCCGGCGAACCTGGCCTGAATAATGGGTGAAAATTGCGGGAAACAATGGGAGAGCCATATAGATGCCAAAGACAATGGCCAGTCGAAGCGGCCAGCTGGGCCCTATCCGGTCCACTCCGATCCAGTCCGGTGCCCGCTGCCTTACTAACCCAAATAGGAGACAAATACGAGCTCACAGATGCCGAAACTAGTTTTATGATCGTGTTTATGATGCTGCCGCTGCCCGACCGAACCCTATAAACAATGACTATTAGACCAAGACACAAGGATGGATTGTATGGAAGACCTGCATTCCCCGCCAGGTTCGCGCAACAAAAGAGCTTCAGGTGTTTGAAGGTTGCCATCGGCCACGCCCTCTGCTGCAACCCAGTTTGTGTAGTCTTGGGTAATCTTCATCTTGAAAACTATTCAAACACCTCAAATCGAAGATCAGCAAACAAAAGGAGGAGAAGGCAAACAAATTGCGCGAAAATTAACGCGTCTTAACTCTAGAAGATGTAACAGTGAGCTCGAAAAGTCTAGATAAATAGAAAAAAAAAGTTGATAAAATAAAACTGAACTGAAAAAATACCTTTTAATCAGCTAAAATTCATACCCACTATAAAATTATAAAAAAAATATTTTTTACTGTTTACCGAATTATATAAATATCGCGTACTTATCAACAACAGCCGATTGCATTGACTTAGACAAATCGATCGGTTCGAAAGCAGACAAACAAAAATGTGAATATTCTCTGGAGACCTGAGACACGTACACAAATTCAATCCGAATATTTTCAGCATTATTAAGCGGAGAAATAAACTTTACAGCGACCGTGAGTAATCAATAAACGGAATCACCACTCGCCTCACCTGACGATAAGCAGCCGTCAGCTGAGAATAACCCCAACATCATTCTTATTCACATTCATTCTTATTTATTCTCAAAAAATCTCAAAAGGAAGATGAATCAAATCGCTTCTGGCTAGCCCATAACATTGAACAAAAGTTGTTCAACTTGGGAGATCTTGGCTGATAACTTCTAAATAACCAAAACAGGTAGGACCACCGTTCGACTGGGAGCCAAAATAAATTGCATACACGAGCTGCGGCTTCGAAGATGAACTACTTTTTTGAAAGTTCAATCTATCGGAATGCTAAATGAATCTCAAACATGCTAATAAATACGATCTTTAATTGCTTTGGCTAGGCCGCGAAATAAAAGGCGTGTGGAAGAATAAGCTTCTTTTGATAGTGTTTTAATTTTAAAGAAGAATAATATGAATTAATTTTAATAGTTTTGAAATGGGAGCTAAGTTTGTTAAAAGACCTAAAAGATAAATCATTATATGATATGATATATAACATATGATAGGTAGAATTATTTATTTGCTATTATTTTATCTTACAAAAATCCTCACATCTAGCTATACCTAATATTTATATTGCTTGTCTTATATAAGTGTTTAATTTTAAAATCAAAAACCAATAGATCCGTTAACTGTTTTTAATTTCCCAATAAACCCCTACCTCTTGGATTTCCCACCATAAAAATAAAACCCCAATACTTTCCCCGATTTTCCCACACACCCATCTACCACCACTCACCTGTTTGTTGGCCTCATCCTCAACGGCTGGCAGCAGTTTGGCATTGCTGGCCGTGGTGATGTTGTGGGCGGAATGGGCCGAGGCCGAGACGGAGAAGTTCTTGGACACCGCATCGTGATCCATGTCGTGGTAGCCGCCCTGGATTTCGCTCAGTGTGTTGTTGCTGCCGCTCAGGGTGACGATGCCGCTGGAGCTGATGCGTCCGGAAGTGGCGGTGGTGCGACCGCCTCCACTGTCCACCACACTGGACACCGTGGAGATGCAGCTGCGAGTGGTTTGCGGCGAGGGCGTGACGGTGGGCAGGTCCGCCTCGTGGGCCTTGGCCCGTCGCATATTCAGCCAGGACATTCGCTGCGTCTGTCGGCGATCCAAGGTCACGGATATCTGATTATTTCCGGTTCCGCCGCTGCCACCTCCACCCGTTGGCGTTCCACCAATATAGACGCAGGTTCTCGACGTGGCTGTGGAATCGCTGCGCAGGCGGCTGGAGTTGTTGTTACTGTGATTGTGGTTGTTATCATGGCGCGGCAGGGTTGCCATGGCGCCGGATATCTGCCGGTAGGTGGGCGTGGCCGGGGGCTGGGTGCCACTTCCGGCACGGGCTAAGCTGATCTGCTCGGCGAGGGCCTCGTCGCTGCTGCGGGGCTTGTAGCTGCTGCTCATCGATCAGATCTGCGGGATAGCGATAAGAAAAATGCCAGTTTTGTTTGTCATTTCAAATAAATCTTTTTTGAATAAATAAGGGTACACAGATTGGGAATCGAAAACCTATTCAGGAGTGTCCCCACAAATTCCATATAGTCAAATTTCAACTGAAATCTACATCACAGAAGTATTTTTTGGGATCGGTCAAGAGAAGTCAAAATTTATTCAAAATTCGATCAAAAATTCAATCAGTTACAATTTAATAAAAGTAATAAAATAATACATTTTCGCGAACCATTATTAATTAAATTTTATGATTTAAGAAATCATTATTTTCATGTTAAACCACAAATATCTTTTAAAATTGGATGTTATCATTGAATACTTGTAAAACCACATCAAGCAAAAGTGTCCACCTTTTTTCTTTGTGTCGGTGAGTAAAGTTCGTGGAAATATCAGAATAACTTCAAAGCCAAACTCCGCCTGCGGAGTTCACACGAAGTCCGAAAATCATATTAAAAATACGATTATATCCGCTGTGGGTTTTCTAACGAAATGATTCATATGGGAGATTCGTTGGGGTTTTTGTTTTGGGCCTGTTTATATGTTTTGACAACGGATTTGCATGCGAATCGAATCGGGGAGGGAGAACAATGTCTGTCCGTTGAACGGAAAGTGAAAAGTCGCCACCATTCGCAGCTCTGCGAAAGTGAAAGCCCTTTAGCCATTCTACCGCATACTGATGGCCATATTATGCTATGGATTATGACATTGTTCCCGCAGATTCTGCGATCGCCTTTTGTCCAGCAATTCAGCACAAATCAGAGCAAATCATTTCATTTCTGCTCTAGACAGGTGACTTTTTCGCCTGCCGAAATTTCACTTGACTGGTTATTTTTATCAGACACTGACAGAGAAAACATCTCGACAGAAAGTTGACAACAATGATAGTTGAAACAAAGTCGTAAAAACAACTGTTCCAATATGAACATGGCAAAATAAAAAAACAAAAAAAAAGATGCATGAAAACAAAATAAAGCGAATCGAAAGACACACTGCGATATCAGTTGCTTGGGTCTCTGTTTCCCAACTTATTTTATTGACCTGAAAATGAGTTTATCGTGCTGAAAGTATTTTTAGCGTCCATTGCCATTGATTAACCCATTGGTTGACAGGTTTTAATTTGCTCTTAAATAGGTAATTAATGCATTTACTCTAAGATTTATTAGTTGATAAAGAAAAGTTGATTTATAGTTCAAAATTTTATAAAAAAATCTCTAAAATTTCTTTAAAGCATATTTGGAAAAATCTTCAGATAAGTTTTATAAACCATTTGGAGAAATAAACCAAATACCTAATGGTTTAAAATTCTTACTAATAAAATCTATTTACATTTTTAAAAGCACTAGCCTTTAAAGGTTTAGAAAATCCCTATTATTATCTAATAAATCTGTCAATGTGTTTTTAAAAGAAAGACAAAGAAAAGACTTAAATGCGTTCATAATCATGCCAGCTACCGTCTTCGAAACTTGGCAACACAAATTAAGCAAATATATGCGGCTAATAATCATTAATTAAGCCAAGTGCTCAAATATGTTTGACGATTGGTGTTTTTTTTGCACCGCTGAATACAATTCAAATGACACGATGACTCAACGCGAACATAACAGTTCGATTATTAAGGTTGTGTCATTATATTAATGACTACACTCATCTTATCGGCACAATGGCACACATTTATCTTGGCAACAGCAGCAGCCTCTTATCACAATCACCTGAAATGCATATTTACAAATAATTATGCATGCTTGCATAAATGAGCAAAAAAGGTTCGGCGAAAAAAAAAGGAGAGAGAAGAAAACAAAATCAACTTTTAACATGCGATTGAGTTCGGTGACCAGCAAAACAGTCCAAAAGAGGCCGTATCTGAATCTTACCCGGGTATTTATACAAATTTTCGTTCATTTACTGCTGTTTCAGGCCGGTAAGTCATTAATTAAAAAAGAAGGTGGGAATCTGAGGTGTTCGACCCAAGGAATATCCTATAAAAAAAAGCGAAAATCAAGGAAATATCCTTTACCATTCATGTTAAAAATTTTGAGTACAAATGTTTACAACTGATCATGAAAAAATGGTCAAGACTTTAAGATTGTACCTACAAAATAAAATTATATTATAATAAAAATATTTTGTATTACAATTTTTAATAACTTTATTAAATGTAAAGACAATTTTCTAGTCCTTATATGAAACTAAAACCTATCTTTAGTTTACCAAAAAAGAAGAGAAAACTGTCTTTAAAATTAAAAAAAAAAGAATTCCTAATTATAAAAAAGAAAACTTCAATGTTACTATAAGTTCATCCATCAGAAAGTGACTTACATTTTTTGTAAGCTTTGTTTGTTTAATTTTGTTAAATTTTTCCTGGTCTTACACCACCAAATAAATATTATTATCTCCAACGGACTGCAAAATACATCTAAGGCCCCCAAAACTGTATTTTTCCTGAAAGTCCCTTTTTGCGGATCGAATTACTTTAGCCAGCCGATGTTTATCCACAAACAGGCATTAATGAGTACCGGGTATCGAAGTGTTTACGGCGTCTTCGGCAAAATGAAGGCACCAAAGTGGATGACGGCGTCGTCTCCGCTTGTTTATTATTGAACAGCATTTTGCAAACAAATGTGGCGCCGTAGTGGCAGAGATTTGCATTTGCATGTTGCAGATGCCGATACAGATACAAAATTCGGAGAGATGTGAATGGCTTCGGATACTTTGGTGGCCGAGTGTTTGGCCCACGCACACAGGGGCAAACAGATCGCAGACACAGATACGAATCGGGGAGGAGACGGGGCGGAACCAAAAGCGGGATCGCTCGACCGTTGGCTCGAAGACTCGGAAACCCAGTCCAGCGGGACGAAGAAGCCAAGGGATCCGGCGATGCATCAAGTTACAAGTTATTAACAGGTACGAGTGCGAGTACAAGTGTTGCCAAGGAAAGCACCATACGATACCCGTACCCACTTTTCTTTGTGCACTCGAACCGAACGGCGACAAGTGCGGGAGTTGGGGTTGTGGAAAAGTATGACACTTGATAAAGGTTCTGACGAGGGCAGCATATAGAGTGGTACTAAAGTACTATATATAGAAATGCTGGCACCACCACCATCGCCACATAGAACCCAGCCGGGCGTAACCACAAAGCCAGACAATTTGCCACTGACCAAAGCCAACGCGAACATTAACTTGCCATTTAGCCTGTACTTATGGCCCGGAGAACCCAAACAAACCGCACAGAACCCCAGATCCATCCACCTTTGGTAATAAAGTTTTTTAACTGAAATTATCAAGGGTTCACTTCCAAGGAAACCCCAAGAATCAACTGCTTTAGCAGTCATTATTTTTAATGGAAAAGCAAATGGATGGATGAATCTGACGGTACACAAAAAGCTTCTCCTATGAGAGGTGTACAAGACAAAAGAACCCGCAAGATCAATCAATTGTTGAAGGTCAAAGTTGAAGGGTTTTCTTATAGGCAAATGTATATGATACATTCTTAATGGGTTTTAATGGGTCTATAATGACATTGTGATAAGGTTAGTAATAAAGATAGAAATCTTCAACACCTCTTATCAAATGTTTTGTTTCTATAACCTTTTAATGACTTAAAAAAAAAATTGATATGAAACAATGATCAATTTGACGTTATGTGGTATCAATTATCTTCTTCCTTTCTTTTTCGGAGTCACAGAATCTCCGAGAGAGATTTCGGTAAAAACAATAAGCGTATGCAATACCAGATATTTACCATGCGCATATCAATTTGACATTACTTTTTTTTTGTGTGCCATTTAAAGAATGACAATATTATATTTGAACTTTGTTTGCTCTGGATTTTTCTTTCTGTGTGACAACCTTTAACTTTAATAGCATTCCCGCCGGATTACTATCAATTAAACGGCGTACTGTGATTAATTTCCAACCCAATTGTAACGAGCACACGTGGTTGACCTTTGACAGGGCGAAAGTCCAAACTGCCAGCGATTCGAACGCCCATTATAAGTCTGAACCTGAACCTGGACGCAAATGTCACAAGTGGCAGGCAAACAACTGGGTAATTTCCATTTACAATCCGGCGGCACTAATTAGTGTCCAACTGTGTGTGGCTAATTTGGAGATCATCCCATCCAACGGGGAGACCAAACCGAATCAAATCCAATCAAATCAAAACAAATCTCGTGGCAACAATTCATTTAGTGAGCCTCGGAAATAATCTTTAATAGCACCGTATCTGTATCTCAATCTGCATTCGAGTAATTGAAAGTCTGTGCTTGGCCTGGCGTAAAAGGAAAGTAAAAACTATATCTATTTAGATGGGTCTCTCTCTGTTCATTTCTCCCCTTTCTTCTTCGGCTTCTGAAGGCCCCGCCGAGATCTCAGCCGCCAACGAAAGTAAAAACAACAAAGCCAAGCTACATACTTGGCTAACTCCAGTTGCTAGTTACTAACTGCTAGCTGCTTACTTCCAACTTCCATCCGACTTGACATAGTTTCTCAAAAGGCGAAGATTATGTAAAATTATGTGCAAATTGAATTGAAACCCAGGCGACACAAGTAAAAGTACCCGAGTATCTTGCAGCTCGGCATCCGCGCGTGTCTGTATCGCATTGATTGCCTTTTATTGATTGTCCAATTCCAATTCCAATACCAATCGAGTTTAATTAATGCTGTCCGCTCTGGGGACACGGACCGCTGCAAAATCTCACCAGGCCACGCCCCTTCGATCGCTTGACTGATTCCCCCATTCAGAGTGAATTTTCAGCGGTGTTTTCTCAACAAATTGTCACATCTGCGCTGGCAATTCGAGTTCCGTTTTTCGTGTTAGTGGGTTAAAAATGTAAAAAAAAATATGGAAAGAAACATTGGAGATGTGATCCGAAAACTCGTTCGGCCATTATGGCTCTGCAAATTGCATTTAGCTCGTGGTAATTACACTTATCCAGAGATCAAGGCAAGTGGACAGTTTTTACTTTTTTTCTTGTATTATTGAACCTGTTTTGCGTATAAAGATTAGCCAAGAAATTGCCCACTTTGACACTTGTTTGTTTGTTTGTCACTGGGTCAAGAGCATAAACAAAAAGATACAACCAGGAGGCTATAAACTCCAACCGCAAACTCGATTCAATAGTTGCGGCTCAGGACCGTGTTGGCCCATGATTTGCATAAATACTTCGTGATGCCCTTGCCGCTCGTTAATTGCATCAGCATCAAGTCGCTGGCAATCATAATCGGTACTCAAAACAAAACTCTACTAAATGTCGGTACCTGAAACCCCCTCCTAACAATATTACCCCCCTTTCCCTTTCAGTTGCACAACCAAAGTTTCGCTTTTGGTTTCGCACAATGGCAATTATCAGAATCATTAGCAACTGAATGGGCTCCACCTGCCCCACCTCCCCCTTATTGACATTAGATTTGCCGCTTTCGCAATCGATTCGAGCAAACAGAAATAGTCAAAAGTGGCAATGAAAATGGCGGGATGCTACCTGAATAATTTCAATTGTTAAAACCATAGTTCATGCCAGGTGTTTGATGTTGATAAATCTCTTTCTCTGCTAGACCAGCTGTAGAAGATTCTTGATTTGGTTTTGTCTGATGACTCTAATGAGTTCCCGGTACTGATTTGAGTTTTAGCTAATTTTTAGCTCAGTCACATTAAGATAAATTTGAATATTTTTCAAAGAAAAGATTAGAACAACGTTTTTCTAGAGGAATTTTAAATATAACCCAATAAAGGAATAAAGCTTGAAATAAAAACAAAAGAATCAATTACCGTAGATTTCCTCGAAATTATGCAAAAAAAATAAACTCCGGTAAGCGATCACATATACACTAAATACAGTCGTTGGCATGCAAATATTTTGATATATTTATCTTTTTCACAGAATTTCAATGAACTTCTTTCCACTTCTTATGGCCAGCCTAAGGTTGAGCCGACATTCATTCATCACTTGTTAGGAAGTAGATAATTTTTTAATTTGTATTCAAGTTGGCTTCTGCTTTTTTTCGGGGCAACAAGCGAAACTGGAACTGGTAATCAGAGACGTATCTCTGCTCCGGAAAGCTCATTTGAATGCTCCATAAAGAGCAATTGCCACACGGCGAAATGGCAATCATTGAGGCACTGGAACCGTCATCAATTTCGATTCAATAGCGCAAAAATTCATGGAAATTACGTTCTCACACACGCGAACGAAAAACATTGAAAAATCCAAACTACAGATATACAAAGCGTTTTGCGGTAACAGAAAAACTAAGCGACGACGACGACGACGACGACGACAGGTTCGGCGGTACTGACAGACTGAACAGCCCGAGAGCGGAACTGCGATGAGCCGGGCTGAGCGGAGCAATGGATAAAATACCCGACAGGTAGCGACGGAGCTGAGCGGTACAACACGTGTAACAGCTAAATGTATCTGCCAGATACACAGCTCCTAGCCCATCCGATCGGGCGTCTGGTAGTCGCGGTAATATCAGCGAAACACGCAAACCGTTTTAAGATATCTCCATAGAGAGAGGCTCTCGATTTTACCATATCCTGCACACGAAAAAATTATACTAATTTGGAGCTTAGATCTATGGATAAAAACGAATTTGTATTATAATTTCGTCATCAGAACCGAAGAGAGAGGTCTGCAGAGCTGTGTTCTCTCTTGTATACCATATCCTGCACAGGAAAAAACATTGTACGAGTCTACAATAATAAGTAATATTATAATGGATTTGGTTTATTAACATTTTAGATGAAATCTTCTTGATTTTAAGATTAAATCTTCTTGAATTTTAAATTTTTTTTAGTATATCTAAAAGTTTTAAAGAAAGTAAACTTATTCTATATCTTAGATACCTCTCTCTACAATCAATATCACTAAAATGGCAAATCTTTAGGTTTTATATATAAAAAGAAATAGTGTTCTAGATAGAATCCATTTACATTTTTTCGATGTATACATTTTCATGCGATATTTTATCTTTATCCAAATTTAATGACTAAACAAAACAAAAGGACCATGAGATAAGGTCCAAATGATAAGAGATAATGTATAAATGATCTATTTACGCATTAATACAGATAGGTTATCGGTTCATAGTATTTATTTGTTGTTTATTGAATCAACCTTACAAGAAATACATTAATTTGTTCCGTGCACCCAGCACATAGGAACAAATATCCCAAAAACTGGGTTTCATTGAGGGAGGGAAAACCTTCGAAACCTTCGGCAAAGAAGCCGCACAACAAAGAATAAGGCAAACGAAATGCTCATAAACAGGAAATTAATCACTCGAGTGTGTGTATGAGCGTCGATTCCCATTCTCAGGCCCTCCAGGTAGGAGGAGATATGTCTTGGGTTAAATCCCTGCCGGCGGGAAGGGAGGAGGTTGCGAGGAAGTGAGAATTCGAGGGTTAGGGCAAGGTAAGGTTTCAGTAAATTCCCATTTGCCAAGGTCGCTCAGGTATTTACAACTTCATTCGCCGCTTGCAATTCAATTCTGTTTATTTTGACTTTTCGATTGTTCACACAGTGCAGCATAAAGGCGATCATAAAAAAAAACTCCCAGGTAGTGCGACGCTATTGGCATAATGCTAATGAGTTCCTAGTTTGAGTTTTTTTCTTAACGATGATTCAAAGAATCTTTGCCAATAACTAATTACAATTGGAGATGTTGCCACTTTCAGAGGCTGATGAAAAGGCAGAGTTACCGGTTTCCGGCTCATTTCTAATTATAAAACCGACAACTCAACAATTATTTTTAATATTAATTTAGCATGCATCCAGCAAATATTTCATGGACCTCAGAACATTTGCGCATTACTGATGGCGATCATAAGCTAGGGGTACGAAGTGGAGGGCTTGAACACCTTTTGATACGAGAAACGTGCAAGTGCTTTGTGTTGTTTGGATTTTTTGTTCTACTCAAAAATTAATGAGTTAAGGAAACCATCTTCGCAGCTTCGCAAAAAAAAGAGCTTAACCATGTTGTTGTTATATAATCCGAATTCTGATTTATTGTCTTGAGCCATTGTAGTTTCTTGGAAGCTTATGTTTCCCTTATAATCCTATGATTTAAAATATGGTTCTTCCTAATGAGTTCTATACTTTGAATTGCGAAGTATAGTAATATATTAACATTATGTCTTAGAACTTTATTATTTAACTGCATATGGAACACATCTGTTAATTTGTTTAACCATTATTTTAGATAATTCTTTAATTTGATAATTTCCTATTCCTATGCAAAGCTGATTTATGCAGACACTTTCGTCACACCTGAGCTTCCCAGCTAAGACCCCCTTTCTTGAAGACCTCAAGGCAGTTGAGCTGTGAGTTCTGTGGGAAGGGTAGGTAAGGGGATAATGTTTGGGGCCGCATTAGAACCGGGTACATCAAAATGAGGAAACTGGTCTATATGTAATGTAAGACACGAGTTCGTCCACTGCCACGATCACGTTTGCATGGTGAAAACAAACCAAACCAGACGAGCAGACACTCGAAAAAAAGGGGACGATAGCCGACTCGCCTTGGCAAGTAACCTGTCAGTTACCAAAATGAGTGCACAGCCATTTTCCGCAGCATGCTTTACTTTGCTTTGCCTTAGAATACGCTTTTTGTTGTTTTGCTATTTCCCAGCTCCAGCCGCCTTTTGGCCACTTTCTAGCAGCAGACTGTATGAGTCTAAGAACGAACCGTCGAGCAAATTGCACCACTTTGTGGCGTTCTGGTGGCGAGTCGGCCCAAGAGGCATCATTATCATGGCCATTACCGGCTGCAGTCTACCTTACTGACACCATAAATGGTCCGGCTGTGCCCTCCGAGCCACGGAGTTATGTGCTCTAGGTCCAAAAAGGGGGCCTCTCAACGAGTGTGGAGTGTGAGTGTGTGTTCTCGAGAATCTGGAGTTACTTTCCTCTGTTACCTCTGGCTCAGCTGCGTGGAGCAATCGAGCTGCGAGATCTGCAACTCTACCCCCAATCGAATATGACGTGCTCAGGCGTTTATTTCTCCATCGTTTCTAAGAGCCAACTCGAGGAGATATCGCATTTGTCTCTTGCGTTTTCTTGGAGCTTTAGCTTATAATAAAGAACGATTTTTATTTGAAATTTATAGAACCATTTTATAAAAATTAGAAAATAAACTTAAATTATAAAAAAAAAGTTTTAAATAAATAACGATTACGAGAACAGGTTTAAAAAGTTTTTATAAATATAATTTATTTTTAATCCTTTATAACGCACTCTAGAAATGCAAGGATGTATTTCAGATCTTATCTTTAAAGATAATGTTTACTTAGGAATTTTGATTAGGGACTTTCATGTTCCGAATTCCACATATTTAAAGATTTTTACTTTTAAACTTTTTCCTTAGATCCGAAGGTGAATGTATTTATATACCCGCCCAACTTCCTCACTTTTACAGTCATTTTGCCGCTTTTGATTTAGTTACAACGGCTTTTATGGGTTCACACAGTTCACATGGCTCATGGATTTTGAGAACACGACAACAATAAATAAAGATTCACCGAGTTTTTAGGGGGGTGAGAGGCTGGTATTATGTGGCTGGCTTGCATACTGTATTCAGTTAGCACTTGCCGTAACTCTTCTCGCCTATACTTATATTTATTCGAGAGTGACTTCATTTTCTCAGGGCTGAGCCGAGCGATCTAAGGCTGAGCCGGTGACATGCAACCCCCGTTTCGGCCTTTTTTTATACACTTTTTTATCGTATAACGTTCCATTGTTCCGAACAATGTGCACTGCACACTCTTTTTTTTCCACATGCATTATAAAACAAGCACATAACTATACGAGCACCTGAATATATATATATACATAGGTGTTTCATTTGCACATAGCACACTTACGGCGCTTATTGTTTAAGCTTTTTTCGATTGCCAAACAACCCGAAAATTTTAAAGAAAAAATTTGAGCACGTATGGCGGAGATTAGGAGCCAAGTACACTGGCTGGTCAGTTCTGCTGATGACAGCAGAGCTGTAGAATTTTGAATTAATTAGTCTAGGTCTAGAATCTAGAATCTAGAGACTCTGCTCGCGAAAATAACGGTCAGTTGGGTGGGCAGAAAAAAATGGAAATGCGAGGCAAGAAATGTGCGGCCCACAGCGAACCATGGTGCATTTGCCAAAGAAAAAAGAAAAAAGAAAGAAGCGAAAATACAGAGTGAACGAAAGGTAAGAAGCCAGAAATGGGTAGGGAAAGAACTGCCTCTGGCAGCTAACCTCAAGTAAACTTGGGTTCTGGTTCAGGCCAACGTCGGAGAGAGATGGAGGAAAAAACCTGATGACTCAGTCACGAAGCACAAAGTTGATGGCTTCCCCTCGGGAAATTGGCGGAAAGTATGGGGAGTGGGAGGAACACCTTCCTCTACTTCCCGACACTGCAGTTAAGTAAAATATTAAAACAAAAGATAATGGCCAAGTGCAAATATTTACCAAGCAATGCATTCTACAGCGGATATTACGCGTTCGTATGCCATTTCCTACGGAACAATTCTAAATGGGCCAAGCAAATAAGTAAACACTCGATTAAGAACGAAAACAAGAGTGACTTTAGTAGTTTACACTTAATTAAGTTGCTATTATTGTAACAGCTTAAAAATAGACTCATAAAGATAGGCCAAGGTAAATGGAAACGTCTTACGATAGATTTAAAACAGTAGTTTAACAAAGGCTTCTGGAATTCTAAGCTTAGTTCTTAGTCACCAAAGTAAATAGTTAAATATATTGTTTTTATTTTTAATTTAAGTTCTAACAAGTGTGTAGAAAGAGCAAATGAGGTGTGGACCATTAATTCTCTACGGTTATCAAGTACTAAGTTTATTTTCTGCATGCAAATAATAAAGTGGAACGGCAATTAAAATTGAGCAAATAAAAATTTCAATGGTGGCAATCAGGGAAATTAAATAATGTACATAAGGCAAAAATGAGAGCTTTGATATCGCCGCAGTTGAAGCAAGGTACAGTAATGACATCTGATACTATATCATTCCGAATATGAAATTCATATATAAACAGTGTGAATGAATGAAGTTTACACATACTGTCACTGAATATAGATATGTAAATAACTTCTAAGTTGGCATTGAAAATAAGATAATAAAGAAATATTTAACCAACGAAATTTGTATAGTCAACCTTTTTTAGATATTTACACCAACTTAGTAACGTTACTAACCCACTGAGGGCACCACATCATCCCTGGTCTTTTAATGACTCAAGATCAACTCGGCGATTACAATATTTACTGATGGCATAGATAACTCCCGCACTTAATCACTAAACATAGTCGGGGTCTTATCGCAATTTATCCGTTCGCCCGAGAACAATTACAGTGGGTTCTGTAAGCGTAGGGCCAAAGAGTTAACTACGGTCTGAGCTAGCTAATTATAGCGGAAGTCGAAAATGCAGCTCGAATACTACGTATGTATTTTAGCATTGAACTTGCTGAGACGATCGACCAACCGATCGCGAATGACTGACTTTCCAGGGGCTTATCAAGGTGGGCCAGGTTTCAGCGAAACTTCGTTAAAATATACGGCAACAGCAACTGCGATGACCGCCAGTTAAGGCAAAAAACAAAAGGCAGTTGCTAAAGAGGAACGGTAGGGAAAGAAAAAACAGTGGAAATTGCCTTTAATACTTTTATGTATGTATATAACTCTAAGAAATCCAAAAACCATCAACCAATTTTTAAATCTACAGAACCATTAACACTTTATGGGTTCGGAAGCTATACAATTTTTAGATCATAAAGCAAAATCTTCTTTAGTAAACCATCCAATCTATTTGATCTTATAATATAAAAACAGGATATAATTCCTAGTTGTCGTATGAGGTGTTAAAAAGATCTCCAATTAGTTTTACAGGAAAAACATGCATCGAAATGTAAATATTCTTTTCATGTGCCTCCTGACCGGAATAACAGCTAACCGGTATTCACTGTACTACAGGCAACCGAAAAAGTGGAAGAACATGAGCACGGGAGCGCACGAAAAACACAAAAAACGAGGAACGTGTGTGCATGAGAAATGCAAAGGCGGAGGGCAGGGCAAGGTAAGGTAGGGTAAGGAAAGGCTGGACGAGATGGGGATGGGGGTTACGGGACGGTAAGGTAAGGAGAACCGAGTCAGGAGCGACAACCGCAGCACGAAACTGGTCGGACGGGTCGGTATAGTGGCCATATAGTCATGGGACAGCCCAGACAGGAGGGAGGATCAGTTTGGATCGGCGGGCGTCTAACTTTTTGTTCTCCCCGACGGGGCTTCTTAAAATATGCACCACATTCAGTCGCATGCACTGCGGCTTTTTGCAATTACCATTTGCATTTCACGGACTTATCAACACGGCACATGAGCACACACGGAAACACGTACGGATAGAACAATTTAAAATGCACGGAATAAAATGCTTATAAGGCAGATGGGGGCGACGACGCGGACGAGCGACAACCGATCGGATAGAGGCGCGCAACTTGACTGGGAGCTCGACCCAGAACTCCAACTGCTGGCGGCTGAAAAACCACCCGGAAAGCTCACTCTTCAAGCTGCAGAGCTCTCTGCATATCTCTTCAGGTCTCCGCAATCTCTTTTGATCTTGGGGAGCTCTCTTTTTGACCTTTTGCCGCTGTTTAAATATGCGCGCTATATATTTAACGATCAGCTGAAGTAACGCTTTTAATTTTATAGTCACGGAAAAACATCGAGTATAACTATTTAAATTAGGATTTTACATTTTTATGTAAGAGGAAAGGCCAAATCTTTTACACAGAATACTTAAACTTTTTCTACTTGTTTGTTTCGAACGGTTTTTGTATAAAAATCTCAAGGTATTTGCAACATTATTCTTCCTAAAGAAATATTTCTCTACCCACATTTTAGAAAAATTGAATAAGGGAAGTTTAGTATTGGGAACTTATACACTCAACTACTTCCGATGCAAGCTGTGAAAAAGCTCTCCTTAAGGCCGGCTCTTTCGAGACTTCACCTAGTCTCTAAGATCTTTCTCTTCGATCCCTCTCTCTTATCGCCTTGGACTTTTGCAGATCCACATCTGTTTAAATATGCGCGCCATATATTTTCCAATCAGCAGAAACAACGCTTTAAATACTATTGCACTTAAAAATATAACCCGATTAAGACACTCCCCGATTCCCAGATGCGAATCCCTCGATCAGTGGGAGCGCGCTATGTCCGAGAAGAAGGCGAGTATGTCCTGGATGTTGAACTCAAGGTTGATCATGGCGCCGGCATAGCACATCTGGATGCGCTCCTCCAGATAGTTGTACTGGGCTATGAACTCCTCCTGCATGGCGTGCCACACTACTTGCAGCAGGTTCTCTTCCTCGCTCAGGTGCTTCTCCACCTTCTTGTAGAGGTTCTCGAGGCCTTTCTTTACCTCGCGCGCCGGATACTGGGCGATCACCTTGCGGAGCTCCTGCTTGGAGAAGGCCATCTGGTAGCTGATCTCCGTTTCCTTGACTCCCTGTGCCACCTTCAGTTGCACGCCCTCAAAGAATTGCTGCAAAGGAACGAGGAAACTTATGAGAAAGATATTCAAGGGGCGGCCTGACCAAATCGGTTATAAAATACATCTCGGATCACCTCTTTTAAAGGTCGTTGACTTACATTCAGTTTCTCCAGCGGCCGGCCGAAGTACTGAGTCACATACGCTTTGAGCGCATCGTTGTAACACTTCTTGGCCTCCTTTTTCAGAGCATCCAGTCCAGGTACCTTAAGCTGGGCTAACAAAGCGTACATGTGGTGGTAGTTCTCCATGCGCACCACCTGCACAGGTGTCTTCGGATGCTCTTGCGAATGCAGATGAATGCCCTCAAAGATGGCGTTAACCAGTTGCAAGTACCACTTCTCCATATCCGTCCGGCGATCCGACTTCCGAAAGATGCCCTCTGCCGTTTGGGCGAAGTTCTCGAAGTTCTCCACGTACGGCAGGATGGCCTTTGAGCGCTTATGCAGCTTGGCCTCCTTAATGGACTGCAGTTGGTTGTGCATGAAACGGTCAAAGCTGCGCTTCACCTGCACCAAGGCGGAGGCGAAGGTCATGCTGAGAAAGGAATGTGTATCCTGGGCGGACATGACGTGCTGGGTGAGTCGCACGAAGACGTACAGAGAGTAGCTGAGATAATGATTTGAATATTAATAAACATCTCATTAGAAAGTGCTGATTACTTACAAGCTGTCTACACGCTCAAAGCTCTGGATGAAGCTGACCAGCTCTGGTTCTAGGCAACCGAAAAGTCCCATCATCAACTTCCTCACATCCTCGTTAATTTGACGATCAATCCGCTTTTGCGGCACTCCCTCGCCTGACGGCGATATCGCTCCCGCTATGACTGACTGCGACATGTCCACCGCTTTTTCCATCTCCAACGTAGTCTGCGTGTTCTTCGTCGTTGGACTGATAACGTCCATTTGGAAGAAGTTGATGCAGAACAACTGCTCCTGGAGGGCAATGGGTTCCAGCTCAGCTAGAACCTTTTCCAGCAGGGCATCAAAACGAATTCGATCCGCACTCTCCACTCCGGGTCCCCACTGGTCCCTATTGATTCCCAAAGTGCCATAAGGTATGGTGGACACTGCCGACTTCCTAGAGGACGTGGACATGTCCAGATCCTCCCGGGAATTTCGAAACTTCTCTGCCACCTGAATTTTAGCCTATTTAAGGGATACGGCAAGGTAAGTTTAAGATCTATTACTTTAAGATATTGAGTTCTTACCAAATTAAAGAAGTTTCTCACATCCCTGTCATAGATCTTGCTCAGCGAAGCCGTGTAGACACGCATCAGGCCATCGTAGGTCTTCCGGTCCATAGCTTTTGTCCAGTGCATCAGCTCCGTGTAGGGCGTCAGTTCGCGATGGACGTTGGAATGATTGGGCAACGTCAGTTCCGTGCTGGTGACCGGCATGTCGCCTATTTCGTTGCCCAGGTGGATGAACAGGTTGTTCATGAACCGACTGACAGTGGCGGAGAACTTTTGTTTCCACTTTTCAAAGCGCTTGCGCTGATCCTGGACCGCCTCCAAGCGAAGCAGGGCGGGATCTATGTCGCTGTTCATGGCCTGCTGCAGGCACTGGGCAGCTGCAATGGCCGCTTTGCGTCCATTAGTGGTCTTCAGATCGGGTTCATCCAGCGCCTGCTGCTGGCTGTGCGGCAAGTCCAGTTGGCTCTGAGGGATAACAATACGATTAGACGCCATAAAATCAGATAATACTACCAATACCCACTATAACTTTGTTGAGCTCCTTCATCAGCTTGATATTGTTATTGTTGGCTATCTCGATCATGGCGTTCTTGCCGCCGATCTTCTCCATAGTCTCCTTAACATGCCCCAGGATATCCTCGTAGCTGTCCAGGCGGTTCTCGAATTTATCCGCCTCGGAGATGGCGTTGTCGATGTGCTCCATCATTTTCAAAACCTTCTGCTCCGAGGCCAGAACACTTTGCATATTGGCCTGCGAGATAAGAAACGATGAGTAATAAGTATTGCTTACAAAGTGCCCATTTAATCACCCCATCCAGATCGTGCAGTTCCCGGGACAACTGCTCGATGAACTGCTCCGCATCCTTGATGGCAAAGTCGCACTCGGAGAAGAGTTTTCCCAGCTCATTGGCCTCCTTATCAGTCAGCGCCGTGAACTCCTGGGCCTCCTCCTCCTCGTCCTCCTCGTCGTCGGTGTGCTGCGTCTTCTGGGTCGCTCGCCCCAGAACCACCTTTTCGGGTGACTTCTCCGCCAGCCAGGCGGCGGGCACGTTCCGGAACTCCGCCCTCTGGCCACGCACACTCTTCTGGATCTGGCGGTTGAGCACGGCCAGGAAGTTCTGCCGCTCCAGCGGATTGAGGGCGTACCACTTGTACAGCTTCTCCAACTGCAGATCGAACTCGTGCGTCTCCAACTGCTCGTTCCGCCCGTCCACCCACTTGATCTCGTCCAGCTGCCAGCTCCGCTTGCGCTTGTACTCGCCCTCGCGCTGCTCCGACTGCTTGATGAGGCACAGAGTGACCACGGGCACCGGCGGCGCCGTTGTGACCACGCACAGGTAGCAGGGCTTCTTGTCCTTTTTCTTGACCACCGTCACCACGGAAAGGAGGCGCTCGCCGGCGGCCAGGAAGAGCTCCTTCTGCAGCGTGTGCTTGATGTTGGCCATGGCGCCGATGGACAGCATGGCTGGGAATGTCTTGCGGGGCACTGGTCTCGAAAAAAAAGGTCCTGCCAACAATCAACAACTGGTCAATTGTTTGCACTTGCAATTATCAATCGGAGAACGCCTCCGCATCAACAGCTGATTTAACAGAGCTGCTAACAGAGGCGTTAACAGGCTATCGATTAGGGAGGAGCGTGTGGCGTGAGTCATTGGAAGGTTTTGAATTTAAAAATTAAGACAACTGTGAAACTATTCTCGGCCTTCTTATTATTTTTAATGCACGTGCGGAAGTATTTGTTCTTTATTTGAAGTTACAAAATTAAAAATATTTCGCATCGTGAGTAATCGGTTCGTGAGTACATCTCTGATTTTAGGGTGGGATTTTTTCCTTCAAGATAGCACGGTCACACTGTTCCACACCAGAAAACTTACGGGTTAGTTTTTATGCGAAAAAACTTTTGGCGTGAAAATAAACCTTAATTTCCCTATTTCCAGCAACTTTCGAGCAATCATGTTGGTTAAGCACATTGTCAAGCAGGGGCTTCTGCTCAAGAACGGTGAGTTACGGCCGCGAATCAACCATTTTCAGTGGAACTGCTAACCTTAAAAATTACATAATGTGGAGAGGCGAATAGAGGGACTTCAAGGAACTGCAGATATATGGTTGACCCAATAATCTTCATAATAACTATAAATATATCCTTTCCCATAAGTTCCCTCCGTCTTCCTGCATAAATTTTAAGTTAAAGATACTCAAGAAATAGTTTGGTATTAGGATGAGATCATATCCCAAGTGACATCCCATTGGATTCCCCTATAATGTATCTCATTATCCTACCTTTCATTAATTGATATTCTTTCCTGATATTTCAGCTGGCGCCTTGTCGCGTGCGGCTTACCACGGTGGACATGGTCCCCACTCCACCATGAATGACCTGCCCGTGCCCGCTGGAGATTGGAAGGAGCAGCACAGCCAGAAGAACGCCAAGTACAATGCCGCGCTCATCACTGGCATCCTCGTCCTGGCCGGCACCATTGGATTCGTGAGTTCCAGCCACTCTCTTTTTAATCCGAGTGCCTTCTAACCGATCTCCCCATTGCAGGTGAAATCTTCTGGTCTGATCCACTTCAACTACTACGTGCCCAAGAGCCTGGACTAAGCCAGTCACCCCCTACGTGTATATTAATCCAAAATTTGTGTTAAATAAGCTTAAAGTGGCGACATAGTAAATCACAGATCCGAAAGTATTCAGTTGGATGGTTTTATTAGTATCAGTATACGGGACCGTCGTCCAAGTTGTCGTCCTCATCGTTGAACGCCTCTCCGTTATCAAAGTAGGTGGCTCCGTAGTCGTTGTCTTCGTCCATCTCATCATCCATCGCCGCTTCCGGATCGTCCTGCTCCTCCTCCTGTTCGGAATCGGATTCCTGTTTGACCTCGTCCTGCTCGCCACCGCCAGACTTGAGTTCCTTCTGCTCCAGCACCTTGAGTCTGTCCTCGATGTTGGTTTTCTTGGCCAGCAGCTTGGGCCGCGCATCTGCACCGCGTCGCTTCCGACTGGATATGTTTAGCTCCTGGGGCATGGCTTTGTAATTGAATTCGGGCTGAGCCTTGAGCTTCATGCGCTCCATGGCTTTCTGGGGTTGTAGAAACAGAATTAGGGATGTTATCTTATAAGTAGTTAAGGTTCTTACCTCCCGCCAGTCCTTGTGCTCCCGATTTTGTGTCTCCTGATTGGCGGAGACAATGTAATAGGGGGAATCACGCATTCGATTCAGGAAATCCTCTTTCCACAGCAGCTGATAGTTTTGGGTGGCGGTTGTCTGTAGCGGAAGTATAAAGAAAAAACTATAAAAGGTTTTTTTTTTTAAATATATCAATTTGAACCCACCTCCAGGGTAGTGGGCCTGTTTAAAACAGGCGGAAATGTGGGAGGCGGCGCTGTCTGCACCGGCATATCCTTGGTGCAGCCCAGCATGGCCATTTGCTCGGCTGTGAGGGTGCCTGTCTTGCCACCCCTTCCACGTCCTGCCATTATGTGATTTTTTCTTATTTATTTCCTATTAAAAAATATTTATTTTCGAATTATTTTGTTTAGGTTTTGCGCACGTTTATTCAACTCAAAAAACGATCAGCTGTTGCGCTAACGTACGGAGTTGCCACATAGTCGAAAACAAACAAAAACACAGAAGTTCTGGGGTCGACAATGTAATACCCTACCTACCAAAAAAAATCCATTTAAATTTTACACATAACATATACATATTTTATTGCAATTTGCACTTTTTCACTTACACTATGAACAGTAATTACATATTAGAGCGCAACAGACATATATCAGCCATGCTTCAATTTACAATTTAAAGAGAACATTATAATTAATATAATATCAATTTTTCAAACAAATATCATTTGGAAGCTGGCAACGAACTTAAATTCTTGGTCAAGTGAAGCAGAGCTGAATATTCGAATCATACAAACTAACTAGGCTCAATTGACATTTGCGTTGGGGGGCGTGGAAGGCTCATCGGTTGGCGCCAGGCCGACTTTCTGCATCAGTTCCGTGAGCTTCTGCGCCTTCCGGTCCTCGTTGTGGGCAATTACAGTGCAAAGATGCTCGGTGAGCAGCTCCTTCTTCTCGGAGGCATTGTGCAGCTCTATCTTGGCCCGCAGGAACTGAGCCTCGATCTTGACGTATTGTTTTCTGTAAAGGAAGTTATTAATACGGATTTAAACACCTTTTTTTAAACGCTCCCACTCACTCTACATTGGAAAAATGTATGCAGGCATTGTCGATCTGCTTCCTCAGCAGGGCCACGTCCACGGCAAGATCGCTCTCCAGCTTGGACAGCTCGTGGCGGATCTCCTCGATCTTCCGTGACTCCGCCGCCGACTTCTGGGTGTGCTGCTCGATGGCCTGGTAAAGCAATTGCTTCTTCTGCTTGTTCTGCTCCTCGATCATGCGGCGGTGCTGCTCAAAGTCCTTTAGCGAGATGCCCTTGAAGGGTGAGTCCGTGTTGAGGCGCTCCCGCGAGGAGGAATCGTCCTTGGTGCTCGGCAGGATGCTGGCATCGTCCATGGAGCTGGTGGCCTGGCTATCAGCGCCGCTGATCTTCAGTATTGAACTGTCGTCGGTGGACGTTGTTGCCTCAGCATCCGCATACGTGGCAGCGGGTTTGTTATCTCTAGCCGTGGCCTGACCATGGTAGAGTGCCTCCATTAATGAATCGGAAAGAGCGCGCTCCAGGTTCAGCGATCCATGGGCTGCGTAATCTTCCGTCGTGGGAGTTGGCGGCTTCTCCGTGGGAGTAGCCGTTCCCGATTTGGTCTTTTTCGCCACATCCGGTTTTTGGATGGGTGGCTGTTGTTGTTGCTGCTGCTGCTTTCCGTAACTGATCCGCCTGGCGGAAGATCTTATCGGGCATCCGACGAATGCCGGGTTGATTCCGGAGCGCCTGCTTAGCTGCTCACGCACACACATGCAAGGGTTTTTTATAAACAGATAATTGTTTACACGCTTCGTGGTTCATTCAAAGTGATCTAACCTGCTTCCAGATTCGCAGGCCGCTTGCCGACGCCTCCCTCCTTCACGCCCGTTATCTTGAGGATCTCGTCGTGGCTAAACCCATTGAATTTCTCAGTCATGGTGCGGGTCTAGTAGGTATAATTAGCCATTAAACGACGAGGGACCGAAAATCAATACACAACACATCAGCAAAACCAAACAGAGCGCTTGGGGTTGCCAGATGTGTTGGAATTTCAGTGCGATCATTTCCATATATAGGATGTTCCCACTAGACTTACAACAGAAGTTGCCAGATCGCGCCTCTATGATCTCGACCAAATTAATCGATAAGTTCGAAATTCAAAAACAAGTTTAAAATTAACGCGCCTGGTTAAGCTTTATTCAACACAGTTATGCCCAGTTCGGTGCGAAGCTCGTTGATATTCTGCTCCCAGCGCTTCTCCCAGTAGACGGGCATCAAGGGCTTAGTCCGCTTGCCGTTCTCCAGGGCCCAGGGCAAATAATGCTTCAAGTACGCCCGCCGTTGCCTGAGCAGACGAATAAAAAGTAAACAAATGCGTGAATGGCGCTGTAATTGGGGAACTCGGTTCACTGAACTCACTTGGGACGTAGGCGAACTGCTCCGAACACCGCGCCTCCGTAGCACATGGGCAGACCCGTGTTCAGAGCCTCCACCCACTTAACGGCCACCTCGCCGAGCATGTTGGTGGGCATGTCCAGCACAGTGTGGATCAGGTCGTGGCACTCGCGGTACCGCGTCATCAGGTAGGCCAGCTTGGGGTCCTCCAGAAACCTCACGGCCATGCGACTGTCGGGCGTGACTTGCTGAAAGTTGGATACCAAAATTGGGGTCAAATCGATTGACAAAACCCAGAAGTCATTTGGACGAATGTGTATATACCGTCTCTATAAGCTTGAAGTTACTTTTAAGATTTTAAAGTGTTTTTATGTTCATGTTCCGAGCCAAATACCTTATATGAAACTTTTAGAAAAATAGCTATATTATCTGATTTGCCAAAGAGACCTTTAGTTCTAACATTTTTTGGTATTTGGCCCAAATATCTTAATGTTCGATTTCTATCTGGAATATCTTTGAACCAGATTTTTATACGTGTTGTGTGTACTAAGTTGTTTGCACATTTTTATCTGTCCCACAACTTACATTATCTTTCAAGAACTTGACGTAAGAGGCTCCAAAGGTATCTGCTGGCAGAGTTTCCAGGTATTTGAAGTCAATAGTGCTGGTGTGGATGCGGGGCTTATCGGCCATGATGCGCTGACCCTCCTCGCTGGCCTGCATGGTGTCCAGAATAGTCCAAAGGGCATCCTCTCCAGTCGTCTCGCCCAGACAGGCGATCATGTCGTGACTGAGAAGGGATTAATATACATATTATATTTAAAGATTAGATATCCCACCGTCTTGGATCCAATAGGGCAGCAATGGAGGATCCAGCTCCCAGGATAACCCGCTGGAAGGGCGATATCTCAATGCGATCCTTGAGATACTGACGCTCAAAGGCATCCTGAGGCTCCGCCTCGGGGGATTCTGTGGTCACCGTCTGGCTATTAACCTGGCCCAGAGTGAGGCTTCTTCGCATGGCCAGCGGCTTGGAGAGACGCCAGCAGCGTTGCATCATGATGGACTGTGGATTCAAAGGGGAGATATGGGGAGGTACACCCGGTGACCTTATCAGCACGATCGTCGGCATCATCATTATCATCATCATCGCACATAAACATGACCCTGACTACCTGTCTTCGGTTAAAGCTTGTCGCTCGGGCCGCGTTGTACGTGCCCACTTTCAATAGCGGCGAATATGAGCAAACAATTTGTCCATAATGTGGGTACGCGGACAGGGCTGATGCTGACTAACAATTTACCTCGCCGCACAATCGCCGCACTCCGTCCGCCCAACGGTTAAATCCCCGCAAACCTGTTTCGGCTTCCTCATTACCTGTCCCCACCCCGAATCCCTCACTCGCCGCCACCCATCAATATTGCTGGGTCTCGAAATAAAACCTAAACAAATTGCTGCAGGGGGCACTGGCACCTCATCTCGGATTTTATGCTCAATTTCAATGTCGTCATCGGTGTTTCTTGGCTAAATGGGTAGTCACTATTAATAAGAATGCCATGAAAAATCTTGGTATTTTAAAAGATAAGAAAAATAATTATTTAAAAATGCTATGGTGAATAAACCTCGAGTTTCTAAAATATACGGTCTTTAGTTTTGGTCGTTTAGGCTAGCTAATTCTTAGAAAATAGATATCCATCTCAAAAACAAATTTATAGTTAAGAGATCCCGAAAAGAAGAGCTTCAGCTGCGCAAATTTATTTACTTCTCTAACAAAGCACAAAATTCTTCAACGATCCCATTCGCTACTCTAAACAGAAGTCTATTATTAGGCAGTCAACAATGGAAACGGAAAATCACTATGCCCGAAAACTAAAGGCGTGCTTATCTATGTACATTATATTATTACCACTCGCAATCGCTCTATGGCCTGATTATATTTTAGTTTCTTAGAACAACTTAAAAAACCCAAAACTCGTCTAGAGGGTAACCCGTAATCGGTTTTCCTGTTGCCTTCTACGTAGTGATGACGCTGCTGGACTGCCCAGCACTGCAGTACTTTGCTTTGTAGAGTTCCCAAAGCGCCAACGTGTTTACCCACAATACGTAAACACACGATTAAGCACAAGTAATTGAAAAGACTCAACACGTTGATCTACATACTAAACTTTTAACAACAAAAACCAATTAGAAAAGCACATTTGAGTGCAATAATTTTTCTTAATTAGCTAGGGCCGAGTTGTCGGCCGAGGCAATCTTATCGCTAACGACCAAAAATGGAGCGGAAGATAGAACACAATCGGTTATCTGGCCCACCCAATGCGAAGGAGTAGCTGGGTGTCTGTGTATTTATGTTACCTATGACACTTTCGATGCAGGAAACAGTTGCATGCGGACAAATGTACAAAGTGATTAAAATTACATAATTACTAAATATTACACTCTTGTTTTTAGATACATAGCTATTTATATGTACAGAGACGATGCGCTGTGTGGCTATAGGAAAATCGAATACGAAGTCGCAGAACGCAGAACGAAATAGTACGTAGTACGGAATACGCTAAACATATCGTATGGCTTTGGCTTGAGTTTGAGCTAAGACGAAGCTAGACATTCTCGCCGCGGGTGCTGGGCAAGTGGGCCTGCTTATCGGGTGCCCGTTTCCGCCGAAAAGTGACATACGTGTACAGCAGACTCGCCAGCACGCTGATGTTGATCCCGATGCAGTTTAGCCACGAGAAGACGTAGTCGCCGCCAATAAACATGCCCAGATAGGTCACGCAGATGTTCTTCAGGCAGCCCACAATGGTGGTCGTCAGCGCCGAGTTGAACTGCGTGCACAGGATCGTGCTGTAGGACAGGATGAATCCCATGACGCAGCTGAGCAGGAACTGCAGCACAAACACTGAGTCGTTCCATTGTCCAAAGTTCAGCGCCTGCTCCAGATCCCCTGTCGCATAGTTGAGGGCCAGGGCGGGCAGGAACATGAACAGCGAGTTGTAGTACATCAGGCCGTACTTTCCGATCTCCGAGGTGTCCAGCTTCTTCTTCACATACACCCCATTCGAGGCGGTCAAGGCGTTGGTGATCATCACATAGATGTAGCCCCTCATGTTGAAGGACAGGTCATCGGAGGCGGCCAGCAGGGCTCCGCCGATCATGGCGTACACGCTGACCTGGACCGCATTCGAGGGCCTGAGTCCCAGGATCTTGAGCTCCAGCAGCATGGTCATCAGGATGGAGAAGCGTCGCAGAGCCGCAAACATGGGCAGGCTGAGGGTCTTGGTGCCGCCCAGGCCGAACATCATGTTGCCCAGGAAGATCAGCGGCAGCGGAAAGATCTTGGCGAAGGTGTTCCTCTGCAGGGGCGGGAAGGAGACCAGTTTCAGGCGCTTGCCCATGCCCAGGACCACAATGCTGGCCGTCAGCTGGCCCAGGCTGAGGAACAGGAACGAGGGGAAGTGGTAGGAGGTCAGCACCGTCTTGTTCACCACCGTGATCATGAAGGAGGACAGGCCGTAGAACAGGGCGCTGCCGATCTTCTTGACGAACACCGCCGAGTCCTCGCGCTCCCGGTGGCTCAGCTCCTTGGAGTCGGATCCATTGAGTAGCGATCCGCCTCCCGGTCCGCCGATCTTCTCCTCCTGCTCCCTGCTTTCGTCGCTGTCCGCGAGGAGCGGCTGCAGGTCCAGCGTCGTGTTGCCGCCGCGCGACACACTCATCGTAATTGCGGGTCGTCTGGTACTTGAATTAAAGCGCTTTCGTCACTATCTTTCGTTCGGCGGCTCCTATCTTGCGGCGCGCACATTTGCTCACTTTTCTCGGGGCCACTTTGGGGCCGGGGAGGAGGCTTTCCCGCAGCACATCAACGAGTATTTGCTATTTTTACCGACGCGAAATCGCAGCCATTCTCCGCGGAACATATGTTCAGTGTGAATTTGCGGAGCTGTCAAAAAATACCCCGCGAGAGAAATGTCCTAAATATGCCCCACTGTTACCTAACAGCATCTATGTAAAGTGGCTGTTACATTATCAGCGGCATTTGGTTTTGCTAATTTATATATTTGCATTGATTTAACTGTTCATAGCTTTTAGTCCACTTCACTAATCATAATAACCCCTAACTAAAATCTGATCTTTATAAAATGACTGTGCATAACAGCTCACCAAATGTGCACTTAAGTTATCCTCTTTAAACCGCTTTTTTCACATGAACATTGATTGCTACGGCTTGGAGCTACTTCTCACATACTCACAATTACAATAAAAGTTAATAAATGTCCTTACCTTTTCAATTTAAAGCCGGAAAACACACGACGAATTTTCACAAACTACACCGCTCGAGAAACAGCTGTTCTGTACAAACAATCAACACACTGTAAGCAACAGCGCACAGTGGGCAACAGAGTACAAAATAGTGAATACAGAACTGTTAATTAAATAAGTAAAATAAATAAACGAAAGCAAAGAAAAAATATTATTTAATCATTAAAATTTTTATTATAGTGAGTAAAGTTTAAAGTCAAGAATTTGGGGTCGTTCCCTTAATTGCTGACATTTTGTGTTGAATTTTCAACAATTCAGCAATTTAACAGTTTAGGAAATACCCAGATTAATCTTGCAAAATCAATTCTTTGCCCCACTGTGCTGCGGTCATCAATTAGAGTGGCAACGCTGGCTGAAAGACTGAAAATTGTTTGGATTTTATTTTGACAACAAATTGGATCAAATGAGCGTCTCAAAGGCGAAAAAACACAGCAAGGGCGACCAAATACCCAAGCCCATTAGCATAAAGAAGGAAAAGTTGGAGGAGGACCGCACGCTGCACCCGATTTCCCACTATATAGACGACCGTCTGGAGCTGATGAAACAAATTTTCGGGACCCTAAAACCGAAAACTATTATGAACCTGGCACCGGAGTTTCTGAAGGTGGGTTAAAGAGTGCCTACAGAGCGATTACTAACCGTCAATTTGGCACAGAAAACTCCCCTGGACGAAATCGAGGAACTCTGTCTGGAGGAGCTCCTCTGCTTGTCCACGAAGCGCCTGAAATCTATTATAGAAGGCACCAAATGTCCCACAGACACCGAGAGCTCAGAAGATTCGGATGTGGAGCAGAAAGAGGGTATGTTAGGGAACCTATAAGTCTGTAAACCACTCCCTAAAGACCTTCCCTTTCAGAACACATTTCTCTGGAGGAGATTTCCTCGGACAGCGACATCGGAGGTCAGGAATCCCGAAGAAGTGAGTGCTTTGGCATAAGTTACATTTAATTTAGAGCTGGTTTATCTGTGTAATCTGCACAACTGCACGCCGGAAAGTTAGCCGCCGTGCTTGAACTTCTCGCAGGCGAAGAGTGGCGACACGTAAAAGGCCCGCAGGATACAGACATCCTCGCCTATGCCAATGACCACGTTCTCATTGTCCTCCTTGCCCACCTCCAGCGTGACCACAAAGTCACCAACCTCCAAGCAGCCCTTCTTCCGCATGAAATCCACTCCAAACTCAATCGGACTATAGTTGCACTCGTTGAGGTCCTTGGTGTAAAGAACCGGGTGCATATTTCGGCGCAAGTGAAGCGCACGTGCCAGTTCCACCTTGCAGGTAATGGTTTCCTCATCGTCTGTTTCCTCCAGCGGCATCATCATATACACTGGGCAGTAGATCTCGACGCGGGAAAGGGCCACGCTGGCCGCCTCGCATTTGGTAAACAAAAAGATGGCCTGGCACTCAATCGAGCTGATTGTACGAATAATAAAATTCACCACCGTCTGGTAGGAGGTCAGGATGTTCTTTAGCACCATTTTGTTTTGCACCACGCCAACTCGATAATCCTTAATTGGCATCAGCTTCTTGACAATCAGCGGATATTTGTTGCACCACGGACTCTTCTGGATGTGGATAGCGTCTATTTTCCAGAGGAACTCATGCAACTCGAACCGCTTGAAGTCGCTGCATCGCTCCAGCGGTACCGTGCCAATTACCGGCTTCTTCTGGCAATGCGAAATGGGCAGCACGTCCTCCATAATGTAATTGTATACGCAGCAGTTAACGTTGAACATGTCCGGTATCCAAATGTAGTCTACCAGCTTGATGATGCCCAGCAGATCCAGCATGTTGCTCCGCACATACTCAAAGTCGATCATTCCGATCAACTTTAGGCTGAAGCCAGAGTTCAATGTTTGCCGCACGGCTCGAAGAAAGCTCTTGCATCGAATCTTGGGCAGCACCACATAGTTGGCGTTCAAGGTCGCAGCCATCTCCAGGTCCTTCAAGTACAGATCAGGATACACCTCGGGGTCCAGCGCGTGGCACTGTCTGGGTAGCTCTATGAAGTCGTAGGAGGCCACCAGGCCAGCATCAATGATCATCACGGTCAGGGCTTCGCGAAGTGTCTTCACTACCCGGCCCCTAGCTTCCCGTCCGATCAGCAGAATGTCCCCTAGCTGGACAGAGGCGAGATAGGCCCGCAGATTGATCACGTAGACGATCTCCTTGTAGCCCTTGTAGCGGTAGGCCTCATCGGTGGTGAGAGTGACCACCGCACCTCGCGCTAGCATCACGGTGCAGTTGTTCCTCAGTCTGCCAACGCGGCAGCACTCGCCATTAATCTCCAGCGCCAGGCCGGTAGTCAGGCGGAGTTCCCTTTCGGCAGTGTGAGCCGAAATGGCAATGTTCATGGTGTCCAAAATGGTCTTCAATTCATCCGGCTTGTTGGCCACCGTATCGACGTGGAAGGTGTAAGTGCCATTCTCCAGCATGCGACGTAGCTCGTCATGGGTGGTTTCCGTCACCAGCTTGGCCACTAGACCCAGATGGTAGTAACGTCTTCGCTTTCGCCGTCTAGCATGCTTCTCATGAGCCTCGCAGGCCGCTTTGAAATCCTTCAAGCGCTGCTCCAAGTCATGCTGACCATTGAGCCTCACCGTAAACTTATCCAGTCGGTTCTCATCCTCCGCCTGCTCCTCCTCCTCCCCCTGATCTTCTGCAGTCTGGCTGTCCAACTGCAACGGATCCGCTTGCTGGTTGACCGGCATTCTGGCGTGCAGTTAATTTAAACTATACTTTATCTACCAATTTTTAACGCACTCTGTGTCAATCTTATTTGAATTTCAGACAAGAAGAAGCTAAGAGCCAAAAAAACGAACAATGGGAATGGGAACAACAAGGAGTGTAAGTATTAACTTTAAGAAAGTATAAAAACTAAACAAGATCGAATGAACACATTATGGCAACTGTATTTCATAACTGTGTACAATTGATCGTAAAGTTGCTCAGGTTACTAAGGTTTCCTTTTCCCCCACAGCGGGCGGTCAGATGAGCGTGCTGGAACTGCTGGAGCTTCAGGCGCGGGCCCGGGCTATTCGCTCCCAGCTAGCTATGGAGCCAATCACAAAGATAGAGGTCAAGTCGGATGATGATGACGAGATGCCAGCAGAGAAAGTTCAGCGAAAGGAAAAGCGCAGCACCAAAAACAAGGAGTCGGGCAGCCGCAAAACTCAAGAGAGTAAAGGAACTTCTCTAGCCCAGGCAGGTGCAGTTAGTAGCAGCAAAGAACAGCCAGCGCCCCGAAAGAAAATCAAGATCAAGAGAAACTATCGACAGAGCTCAAAGTCACCAGAAAAAGAAGTGCCAGCTCCAGCTTCTGCTCCTCCCCCTCCTCCCACCGAAACTTTGGTTGCAAATAAGGATTCCACCAAGCCGACCCGTTCCAAATCGCGTTCCGCTTCACCAGATGTGATTACCATACAAACAGAGCCGGAAACATTGCTGATCAGCGACAGCACAGATGATGAGGGCACAAAACCGAAGTCAAAGGAAATAGTTGAGCCTGCTGTAGTGGAGCCACCAGCACCAGTCGTAGAAAGCGAGCCGGAGGAAGGAGAAGTTCGCGATGAACCCGAAGAGCCTACTAAGTCAGAAGAGCCTTGCAAGCCAGATGAGCCTGCCAAGCCGGAAGAAGAACCTAACAATAGCGAAGCACCAAATAAACCAGAAGATGCGGAAAAGGCTGTAGAGGCTGATGAAACAGCAGCCAAGGAACAGCCTTTGGCAGAAGCACCTTTAGATGACCATAATGTTTCTGCACCAGCAAAAGAACCCTCTGCACCCGAACCACCTACCATAGATGACGAAGATCAAAACGATGATGTCATTTCAATAGGCGGTGATCTGGAAATGATTGAGGAAATGACCAAGGAAGACGAGCCACCACCAGTAAGCATTAAGAACGAGAAAAAGGAGAAGCGGCCCGATCCCGAGGAAATGGACAACGATGTTATTTCTCTGGACACAAGCGAGGATGAACGCGACAAATTAGAGCAGACAAACTCCGAGGTATTTTTGAATATTTATAATATTGTTAGTCACCTCAAAAACTTATTATTATTATTAATTATTCCAGTCCTGGCGCACACGGTACATGAAGAGCTCAAAGGTTAGCCAGGTGCTGGCAGAGTCGCGTCTGGGAAAACGCGTACGCGATAAACTAAAGAAATCGAAGCGTAGTAAGGTCGTCGCCAGTGATGATCAGACTAATGCTGAAAAGCCGGCCTCGTTTACTTCGAAGCATGAGGATGGATCCATTGAGCAATATCAGGAGCTGCTGCAGCACCGACAACGAAAAACTTCAAATAGCAGCAAGGGCGATAAATAAAAAAAACTCGCTGAGCAGGATTGGGCTTTTTATTGAAAAGTCGCGTACTGACGCACAATCCCGGTTTATATGGCATATAAAAAGTCGAATAAAAATCCGTTGTCCTCGGGGGCGGCACAACACGTAAAAATTTGAATATATCGTGCTAAGCGCATATTTGATTTCTCATTCGTCTTTTCTTATAAAGCATACCCTATACGAAATGATATATGGGTATTATGTATGAGGTTGAAGTAATCGCTTTAAGTTTCTTGACTATTTTATTTAAAAGTTGAGAATATAATCCAAATTGGAGTCTTTTCTTACATACATCTCTTCCCACCAACGACGTTTGGAACTTTTTCTGTGCCAACCAATTTAGGTTAGAGGAGATTACTGTGTCATCTCGGTATAAGACAATTTTATAGAACTTCGATGGATTCATAAAGTATACTATTAAAGTCTATCCTTGGAAATTTATATATATAATTCTCTTATTTCATGATAATCCCCAATACAATTCGCAGGGTATTCACTGCCTCGACTACCATTTATGAAACTCCCCTTCTTGTTTTTAGTTTTGTTTTGTAATTTAAAGGAAAATGCGAAAACTATGCCCTCTCATTTCCGCTGCGTGCTCCATTTTCCGAGGGGAACAGCCGTTTAAGGGAAAGGCAGTTAAACGAGTCGCACGCAGGTTACGCCTTTGCATTGATATTGTTTGTCATAAACTAGCTCAAAAATCATTAAGGCAAAATTTGAATGGAAGGGTTTGAGTTTAACCTAGTTTGGCAATCCGTCCACCCACAGCCCTCGATTTCCCTCCCCATATAAGGATTCAGCTCCTCCCGCTACTTTGTCATCGACTTTACTCGATTTCTAATCATGCGGTTACAGAACATGTCCACACTACTCTGCACTCGAATCCACTCCAACCACTTCTGATTGTCCTCCTGGCCATTCCACTCCACTCGATTTGTTAGCCACCCCGGTTCGATGTTACTGGTCTGGTCACTGGACTATATCTCAATTATGCTGCTGGGGGGGGCGGCGGTTGAAGCGTGTTGCACCATAAACGATGATTGTTTTATCAGAGACTCGGTCGTGTTGATAAACTGTTTTAGCAACAACAACAAAAAATGGCCCGAAGAGCGGTGCTCTGAGTGGAATTTTTATTCTTGACTTATCTAATACGCATGTCCTGTGAGCAGAGGGTAGGATTAGGAGTGCTTCTATAGATGTGTGCTTTTACTGCGAATCCATCAAGTGGGCGCGCTGCATACATATAAATATGGCATGGGTATATTTATTTTATTTAATTTTAAATCTAAAAGAATGTTAAATGCGGAAAGGTTGGTAACAGAATGTATTTAACCTTAAGGAGGCCCCACGTTGGGCGCCAAAATATTGGTTATACCTAAGCAACTGCCACACCCTTAATATTTCCAACAAATGGCTTTAACTTTTCCTCGAAAATAATATGTTTAAATTTTTCAATTTTTATAACACCAAATAAAGAAGAAAATGTATTTTCTATTCTAATGTCCCACGTTGGGCGCCAAAAGATACAAAGTTAGTGGAAAAGGTTAGCACATGTTTTGCCTAGCTCCTCCACCACCCCCTCCCCAACTACTTCCTGTGCTTTTCTCTCTCTTTTTGTCCGTAGAACGCCCCCGCGGCGAGAAGTAAACAAAATAGCAACAGAGCGTTGCCCGCTGGAGGTTGGGGGTGGCTCTGGGGGTGGTTTCTCTCGCGGTCTCTCGCTCTCTTTCGAGTGCCCGAGTGTGGGTGTCTGCTTCCTTTGGCAGCAGGCTGGCAATTGGGAAAACGGAAAAGCCGAATCAGTCTACAGAAAACGCGTACGTGGTGCAGAAGTAGCCGCGGGTGGCTACCACAGCGTCGTTTTGGACTTGTCGGCATGATCAAATAAGTGTAACGCCCTGTACAAGTTCTGTAAGTTTCCAGCTGCAACAAAATCAAACAAAATTCATCAGAAGCAAATGAAAGCCAAACAAATGCTAATATCAATCTGCCGATTTCGATTTCGGTGTTCAAAGTGTTCGAAATGAGTGACAAAACCCAAGGATTTGTAAGCCAATAACAATCAAAAAGTGGTGGCAACACATCAAAATTAAAACAAGGATAACCAAGCTTATTTTGTATTTTTATAACCAGAAACGCTGTGCTAAAACAAAACCCAAAAAGTGCTTTAAACGTTAACAAACTACTTAAGTAATAAATAAAATAAATAAAAATTTTGATACTAGCCCAAAAAATGCCTTATCCAAGGAGTTTCCGTTCGATGCGCGTTTATTTTCGCAAAAGTTTACACTTAGGATTAAAGATGCTCTCTCTGGCCAGAGACATTGTGAGTCCCAGCTACGAAAACAGTAACCCAAACTAATCCATATACATAACCGGATTACTGAACTATGCCCGCTTGCATTGGCCACTAAAAACAACGAAATTACAATTGGCTTGAAAAAATGGATTCAAAATTGATTAAAATTGGCAAATTATAAAAATGTGTTTGCTAAATGCTTTCGAATGCTTTTAAACTCCCAAACATACTCCGTGCAGTCAACGTTATATTCCAGCTCTAGATTCTTATGAAATCTCAAAAAACGTATTATAAAGAGCTATGGAAATTAAATGACTGCATATCCTATACCTTAAAAATCCTTCCTTCCAAAACATATCCTAAAATATAACAAAAACATGTGCATGTATGTATGTATAAAATATTTTCATAATTATATCTTTACTTTTTTAACTTTTATAGCAAAAACATTTTTAATACCCATTTATCACAATATTTTTTATATTTTTTTAATTTTAAAGAACATTTTGAAAGTTGTCAAGGAGTTTATAAAGTTATAAAAAGTGTAAGGGACTATGTAGTCATACAGATTTGAAGTATATGTAGAATATATAAAACTAATATTTAAGTTGGTACAAAAATGATTACCAAATATGTTTTCGAAAGATTATCATAACATAATTCAAAGCTTCCTCTTAAAGGTATGCTATGTTCTTGAACCGATTGCAAACTTCGCCCCACCTATCTTTAATTCCACTCACATACATAAAAATGTATAATTTGGGTTTCGAAGAGCAGAAAGTCCTAAATGATAGATGCGAATTTTTGATGGATACAATGACGCACTCACACGCACACAGAGACAGTGTCCGAACGAAGTTGGTAAATTTAATTGGAATAATAAATGTGTGTGATGTGTCCTGCTCTCTCTCGCCTTTTTTTTATGAAACAAAAATGCACAATGCCTGATATAGATGTCATAAAGTTTTATTAATAATGAAAATTGTACTAAAAACGGGGCCAGCCGGAATGGGACAATTTATTAAAAAGTCTCATTAGCTCACGGCTTTTATCGCACATCGAGCATACGCCACGAGGTCCCCTTACGGGTGCTAATAACGTAAAAGCTGAAACGAGAATAATAATAATATGCCCGGCTCGGGATTGCGATAAAGTAAAATTTTCGATATGGACATGATTAAAATGCGGACCCCGGTTTACCACCCACTTTTTATGACTGGGCGGCGGCAATAACTGGGCCGTCGGAGATTAAGTATTTTTAATGCGACAGCGACTGACAATAAAAATATAAAAATTTCAACGATAACATATAGCCAACGTCAGCAGGCCAAATCAATTTCAATATATAAGTACGATGTACATATCTATTGATATGCGTTTTGCATGTGTCTATTGTAAATATCCAGCCGACTGATATTAAGTCACTTGCCATGTGCTCCTCCGGCAATATTTATTCGCTGAAAATCAATAAATTCCACACAGACACACACACTCGTAAAGCGAATATTTTCTTTTTTTTTCCCCTCATTTTCTCTTTGCGCTGGCGCTGCGGCTCATTATTAATATAAGTATATACTTGTATATATATATATATATGTGGGATTTTTTTACATTTTGATATTTCGCAGAGCCTAGAAGATGGGGGTTGGCTTAAGTGTTTTTCTATTACGCCTTTTGCCCGAATTCCAGCTAGGCAAACACACACAGACAGACCAACTAAGCCACCCACCTCCCCCAATATTATATTTGCTTTTAAATATTTTGATATACAGCCCAGTAACTCACACACACACACACAGCCAGGCATTTTCTCATACAAATTTCGTACTCGAATAAGACGAAGTAGCTGCACACACACACTACCACACAAACTGGGCAAAATGTAACCCGCAGGCATTATGGGTTAAGGGAGGGGTGAAAAGGGGGGTTGGGGGCCACATGGCAAAAACTTTGAGCAGCAGCAGGAAAATAATGTAAAGGATGTGCCAGGGCCACCATGGAGACCAAGCCGACTGTAACTGGAAAATAATAATTTTTTCTCCCTTTTTTCCTTCATTTCTTGCTTTCTCCGTAAACCCCCAACCCAACCCCCTCCCCATCCCACATTCATCCCTCCTTCTGTATGTTTGCCGTTTTCTTTTGAGTGTCAGAAATGGAAAAGAAAATAATTTGATGGTTTCATAAACTCGCTTCGGGGGCCAAAAAGGAGGCGTGGGGTGGTTTTCTCATGGCTTTGTGTGTGTGTGGGTGTGTGTATTTCTGATAAAATTGCAAACTTCTCCCCCCTTGGTTTCTGTGTGTTTGAGCAAGAAGAAGAAGCTAGAATTTATGGAATTTTTCTGCTTTTGTATTCTTTTTTTGGATGAAAAGTTCCCGGACGATAGATTTCTCTGGCAAAATAGTTTGCTGCATACTTAAGGGGGTTGCTTCCACATAAAGTTCATCATGTCGATAAGGCAGACTCAGATAAGGAATATAGTCGCAGTCTCATTAGAAGCAAGGAAAACACTTGCCTTATTATAAACATGATTATTATAACCCCCCCTCCCCACCCCTTCCATATTCCTCGCACACATACGCACTTTTACTGGCTTATGTGTGTGTACAGCATTTGTCCTTGTCTCTGTGTTTGAGTTTCATTATTAATTTTCCTCGTTTTTTCATATTTTTCGTATTTTTATTTTATCACACACAAACACACACACATAGGCCCAGGGGGTGGAAGGCACACACACACACACGCGCATTTAGTTTATTGTACAAAATAATATTTGATAGAAAAAAGTTTTAGTGCCCGACGGAGATGGAAATAGTTTTTGTTGGCTTTTCGCTTTTCGGTTGGTCGGAAAATAGATTGTGTGTTTGTGTGGGGGGGGAAATGAAAATGGTTGGGGGAAATTAATTTTTCACTCTGCGGCCCATGCGCCATGGAGATGTAAAAGTGAAAATGATGGAAAAATATCAAACCGTTAACGATTTTGAGGCCTTCGCAGCTCTCATTACACGGTTTTCCACTACCCCTCCTAGTAAATATGTGTTTGTTTGTTTGTTTTTCCTGCGCGTTCATTGGTTTCTAATGAGATTTCCTACTAATGAGCAGGGCACCTAGAAACTGGCAATGTTTTTCCGATTTTTTTCTTCCTTTTCGCTCGGCTTAGGGCTTTGGGCAAAGGATTTTAGTTGCTACGTTAAAGGGAAAAGGAAATTCTACGAAATTGTTTTGACATACTTCTTATTTCTTACGTTTCAGATGATTACGATTTCTGAAGAATTACGAACGCTTTCTTTTTCAATTATGGGGCTCCTTTCATTACGTTCATTATATTTCATTCCAATTAAAAGCCTATTATTCAACCTGTTTATAGTTATACTTCAAACCTACACCATTGGCCATATTTTCGATTAACTTATTCTGCAATCTGAGTCATTATTTGATTGGCTTTTGATATTCCAATAGGTTACTTATACTCCCAACTATCCGATATCTTTTTTCTTTACCATTTTCTGTTCCTTTTCTCAAAACCCGAAAAACTTCTTTCCACTCATGAATTCCCAATCAAACAGACTTCAAAGTAACACCCCAATCTTGGTACATCAAAAAAGTAAGCAGCATCTCACGTACATTGTGCATTTCTAATAAAGTAATTTGTCGCACACATTTCCCCAGGAAAGGCGACACTAAAACCCGTCCCCTTTGAACGATTCCTCCCCCGCACCAGAAGGAAAACTAACAGAGATCATTACTCCCGAACTGAGGGTTGATTTACCATTCCCCCGACACATTATTATTCCCATTTCCATTAACATTTTTGAGTCCACGCATAATTTCAATTTGATTTTCATCAGAAATATTAATTGCAATCCACATACCACATTCTTCGGGCGGGGGTGTCCTGTCAGGGGCTGCTTTTGAAGGTGTAAGTGTGGCATATGGGCTGAAAGGGGCGTATCAATCATAAGCGACATTTCGTCAGGACACGCTAGGTTAAGGGTGCGAAGTGGGTTCGACCCAGTTCGAATTTAAATTTAATAATTACTGTTGTGGTAGCCAACGAGTTGGGCGGGTGTTTCTTTTCTTACTTCGTAACTTGTATTCCAAAAATAAATAATATGGAAAATAGTAGTTGTAGAGGTATTCTGAAATAAATATTGATATATTGTAATATATTGTATTGTATTGTAATATATTGTATTATAACTAAAGACCCATAGTTTCTGATGAAATTAGTTATTCAAAAAAATATTTATGGAGGTAATAGTTATTTAATTGTTATTATAACTAAAATCATTGAGTTGTTTTCGATTTGGGCAACTTGAATGATATTTGTTAGAATTAAAACTAAATAGTTTTGGTCTATTGTAACTTAAGACCATCTCTGTTAAAGTAATGATTACCTTATAGATAGGGGTAATAACATTAAAAATGATTACTTTTGCGAGTTAAAAGTGACACAAATTCCAATCCATTCAGTTTTAAAATGACTTGAACACAGGACATTTGCGATTTGTTTACATTCCGCCCGCCGCAAGGACATGCGCCTACGAAAAGGGGAAGCCCCTCTTTTCGGGCGGTGCGTGCGTGCGAGTGATTCCAGTCGAGTGAAAGCGAAAGTGAAAGTGCCGGCAACGGCAACGTCACAGTGGACATGTGTGAGAGTGAAAGTGGATGGGAAAACCTTGACCACGACCACGACGGCGACCAGGTCAAAATAGACCAGACCAAGTGGGAGGTTAGTTGGGTGAGTGGGTCCGATCCGATCCGATTCGATTCAGCTGCCGACCAATGAGTTGCCAACGCCTCCGTTCCGACTGTTGCTGTTGGACTATTTTGCTAGCCTGGTTCGTTCAACCGGCGATTTTCTAGCCACACTCGTACACATATGACTACGACCGGCTGCTCCAAAAAAAGAGAGTCACCTTCATTGCGCCGGCGCAGATCCAGAAGGACATTCGCAGGGAGAAAGGGGGAAGTCACTTTCACTTTTTCGGCCTCTGATGTGTGTTGAATGCCGAGTGGCAAAAGACTAAAAGAAAATGGAAAAGGGGTGGCCAAGGTTGGACCCACACACACACACACATATGCACTTGCAGCTGGAATGTCCTTCGAGGTACAAGTATCTGTAAGTCAATCCGTCAATCGGGGAAAGCAAACAATCAATGGCCGCATCTCTGGGGAGAGATTATGGCTCAGATTTATGGAGATGTCCAGTGAAGCGAGTCCTAATCCCATCGGGCACGCTAAGTTAATCATAACGATTGCCTAACCACTTTATACCTGCATTTCGATATATTATTCTTCATTAATAAATTTAAATTTACTAATTAATTTATTTATTTTCCATCAAATAATTTGATTAAAATTCATCCTTACCAAAACCTTGTCTTTAATTCAATTAAAAAGTTAAGATGTTATAATTAATTGAAATTGAGTTGGGTTGACTGATTCTTTTAACAACTTTATCATAGGCATTCATAACACCCTTATATGTTCTAATAATAAATATAACCCTTTTACCCAACTTTTCGTCTTCAAATGTTCTTTTCTTTAGGATTAAAATGGTTTTATCGTCGTCTTATTGTTCTGACTTCAAAAAGTGTTTTACCGTAAGCCTTTTTGTTGCAACAGTTTTCTATATTTCAAATATATTCCAGCTAAATCGTTTCTTACAATAACCCTAAGTAATCATGTTATTAAAAGACAATTACAAAAATCCCCCTTCTAATATCCCTAAAAGGCATTCAAAAAGGGTCTTCTTACCTGTGTTTAGATTCAGATCCTTTCAATTAGCCAATTTCAACATTTAGAAACATCGAACAACCCCCAAACCCTTTCAGAGAATATTTATTCGCTTCCTACTTCTACTCAAGTCAAGAAGTTTCGGCCTTTGTGACAGCAACTTGAAAGAAGGAACCCAAAAGAATTTGTGACTCTTTTCATTGGAAGTGCATAAATTAAAATAACAAAAATATAACTGCCGCTGGCGGAACACCAATAACAACGATGGCGGTACACGAACTTCTGCAGTAGGAAAAACAAATTGAAAATCCTATCGAACAATGATAAATTGGCACGACAACAATGATATCGGGGGGGGAAAACCTTCCAAGTTGCGCGGTTGTTGCTCATTCGTGTGTCGCCGTCCCTTTCTTTTGTAGTTCTAGTTGTAGCCTGTGGTGGTTACTGAAAATTTCAAAAAAAATAAAAGAGAGGAGGAAAAAAGAAAACTAAAAGGGGCGGAGCAATAATGGTTTTCCGGGCAGCGCTGCTCTATTGTCGCCGTATGGATTTTTTTTAAGGGAAATTCTATGATTTTTGATATTTTGGGGTGTTTTATTGAGGTTTTTTTTCGGTGATATGGGTAGGGGCCCAGTGTGTGTGTGTGTGTGTGCTCGCGTATTAAACGATATAGAGGGTTAGGTCGTGTGTGTGTGTCGTTGGGATTTTAGTATCATTCGCTATTTGCTGTTTTGATTTTCAACCGGCAACGGGCAATTGATAGCCGATATTTTTTGTTATTCCGCTGCGTCATGCGGCAGTTGACAACGAGCTAGCCACTTGGCAGGACACGATCCCGACACACGCCAAAAAATAAAAAAGAAAGTGCGCATGCGCAAAAGTGACTTGCATAACGCGAACGTAACGAGAGCATCAAGTGATCACTGATCGAGGAAGTGATTTTTGATAATGTTCTGTGAACGGAGAAACGATTGACAATAAGAAAAAATTTTGTGATTAAATATTGCGGATCGCGAGCAATTCAAAAACATACTTAATGAGTAGGTTGAGTTACAAATTATTATGGTTTAATAAAAAAAAGTGTTTAGTGATACCCAAGGACATGATCCTTGAAAAAGTTTATTAATTGTGTTTTGTTTGTGATACATTCGTATCTTATTGGGTTGATAATTGTGCATAAATATACAAATTATAATATCTTAATTGACAAAAACATTTTTAAATAATATTATTTGTTTAATTAAAAATTTAGAATATTTTCATAATCCTTCTATAAATTTTAAAATCTCTTATAAAACATAAGAATCATAATTTCTATATTTAAATTGATTTTTTTTTAAAAATTTTTTTTGCATTTTTAAATTGTTTTTAGGGGTTTTCGTCTGCAGTCATATTAATTTTCAAGAGAAATTCTTCTACAATACCGTCAAATATCTAAGCCACAAGCAAAACCAATCTGACGTTATTGGTTTCCCCTAGGCCAGTGTCAAGATTATTTTCCGAGTCCTTCAGCCCCCATCCAAAACTGGGTTGATATGTTGGTTTGCCAAATTAGCCGCTTCTCTTGCGGAGTCTCAAAATATACAGTGTACACATGCACATTCACTATATATTGTATACCTAGTCAAGGAGTACATGGTTTTGTTTACACTCTGTTGGCATTTTCATTTGGAACATTTTTCTTGGGCATCCTCCTGCTGGCAGGAAGAGATGGATATGGGGCGGGCAGGCAGGCGAAAAAAATCAAATAAAATAACATCAAACTACCTTAGGCTTTATAAAAATCCCAACCGAAATACAAGCAACACTCGCCCACACACAAACAAACGCACAAAGATACTGAAGAGAAATGCGCACATCCTGGCAGGCATTTTTGCTTAACTCCTCAAAGTGCCAGGTCCCGGGTCATAAGGGGGGGTTAGAAGAGGGGCAGGGGGTTTTGGCCTGAAGAAATTGTATAAAAGCAAAGTCAACAACAACTACAACGACAACATGTAGCTGGAGAACCAATTTCCAACCATGGAAACTTAATTTATGTCTGCAGCATAGTTGAGAATATTTTTCTTTCTTTCCTCCTTTTTGCCTACTCTTTGCCTGCCACCACCCCCACCCCCTTCAAGCCAACAAACTTATTTTCCCCCCTACCCTTTGACTGCTCCTCCTTGGCTTTTCTCCTTTTTGCCTGAGCTCAAATAGGAAAAAGAAATTTTCGGTTTATTTCGAAAATTTTTTCATGCACAGAAACAAATTTTGTTTATTTTTCATTTTGAGATTGTTTAAAAATCATGATCTAGTGATGCTTAAAAGCAGGATACTTTATACAAAGTTAGTACAAAATTTTTATCGATCAAAAACTATTTTTGTAAGTTTTATTTCTATGAAATATTTTAGGGTACAAATTCCACAACTATTTTTCTTTCTGTGCAACTCCGCCTATTTTTGCCTCCCTGTTGCCAGGCATTTTCCCCCTCGTTTCCCCCTCATCCCTTCTATATTCCTTTTTGCTTTTCTTGAGAATCAAATTTATTTTACCAAGTCATGTTGAAGAAAATTTTTATAAGTTTTATGCTCGACTCAAGTGATGGTGTTGGTTGGGTGGAGGGAAATGTGGGTGGGAATTGGCTGAGTGTGTGTGTGTGTGAGCTTGTGTGGCGCAAAAAGTTTTCTGTGTGCGCCACACGAACACACACACTCACACCCACATCCACACACAAGAAAATAAGCAAAATTTGTATTCCTTAAATCGGATGACTTTGTATAAATTTTCGTGTGCGCCACAATGGGGTTGTGTGTATGTGTGTTAGTGGGTGGCAGCTGGGGCGCTTAGTAAACAAACAAGAAGAAGAAGAAAAAAGAAAGTTTCGTTTCCCCCATACACATATATATACTATACATATATGTATATATATATAATGGAAAAATTTTTCATAGAATTTGCACAAAAATGAAAAAGTGTAGCCACAGCAAAATGGTATGGGAAATGGTAGATGGGTGGATTTGGGTGGGAATAATGATGATGGAGAAGAAAAAGCAGAAGAAGGCGGACAGAAGCAGAAAAATGAAATTAAGCGCATACGGAAATGAGACACAAATATTCTGCGTGTGTGTGTGTGTGTGTGGGCTTATGCGATTGTGTATGTGCAGGAGAAATATTTGAGTGGCATTCGGTTGAAGCCAAACTAAAATTGAATGGAATCCTTGGTCAAATATTCTGGGTATCCCTTTTTTTTTTGCAAAAATAATGCGATCTAAGCCTCAGTCCATTCATTATGTACACTGAACGAAAATAGGGGGGGGGGGGGGGAATTTATGAATAAATTGCTTGTTTAGTTGAAGGGATTGGGGTTTTCTTCGTTATTGTTATACAGATAACTAGTGTTCCATACATGAAACATTCCATAAAATACAGATTATGTTCTGATATTTTAATTTATAATAATAATTATACCCGTTACTCGTAGAGTAAAAGGGTATATTGTATTCGTGCAAAAGTATGTAACAGGGAGAAGGAAGCTTTTCCGACCCTATAAAGTATATATATTCTTGATCAGGATCACTAGCCGAGTCGAACTAGCCATGTCCGTCTGTCCGTCTGTCCGTCCGTATGAACGCTGAGATCTCGGAAACTATAAAAGCTAGAGGATTGGCATTTTGCATGCATATTCTTGGAGTTCCTACGCAGCGCAAGTTTATTTCAAAATGGTGCCACGCCCCCTTTAACGCCCTCAATCGCCCTACACCATTTTTTTAAAGGTGTCTGGCGCCCACACCATTAAAGATTTTGGAAAACTAAAAATGCAGTTTTATTGTGACTATCAATACCTATCGAAATGTAGAAGAAATTTTTCAAATCGGACCATTCGTTAAAAAGTTATGCCCGATCAAAGATTTTATATATCTATCTCCCTCGCACTCCTTTAGCTGAGTAACGGGTATCTGATAGTCGGGACACCCGACTATAGCGTTCTCTCTTGTTTCCTATTATTTAATGGTAAAACCCTCTATATAAGCTCTATATAACTACATACATACATGCATCTAAAAAACCCTTATCCCATCCCCTTAAATAAAACCCCCCGCTAGCATGGCTTCGACTTCAATTAAAAAGTTCTCCACTACAACGATTCTCCCTCTCCATCTCTTCCACCCTTTCCCACCGCAGTAATATCATCCAAAATGGCTGCATCCATATATGCCACCCCACCGCCAGATCTGAGCAGCGAGGACACTGCTCTCTCCGACGTCTCCAACTCATCGACACTCAACACGAACAGGAACAACCACACCAGCGGCAGCAATAGCAACAATCCACATGAAGCCACAGGAGCAACACCCCCATCAGTCGCATCAAAAGGAGCAACAGGAGGAGGAGTGGGAGTGGGAGGCACTTCACCCACCGCCCACTTGGTCAAGGCAATGGAGCTGGAACTGGAGCCCAAGCCAGCGGGAAGCGGCACAAATGAGGCGGACCACTTGGCGGCGGAGGCAGAGGAGGGGCACAAGGAGACGGAGGAGGAGCAGGCGGGCGATGCCAATATGGCCACAATGGCGGCAGCCATGCAGCTGCAGCTCCTGGAGGCCCTGAGTGATGCGGCCAAGAAGCGACGCAAGCAGCACAATCCCAGCCGCCTGGAGGCGCTCAACTTGAGCGGAGAGCCCTCCAATGAAGTGGATGTGGGTCAGAAGCGGGCCGACTCCTCCACCGTGGACTACGAGGAGAAGTTGTCCAAGATGTTCCTGCCCAAGTCCATTGAGCAGCTGAAGGAGACCTTCGAAATGCTGCAGCAGCAGAAGCAAGAGGAGCCCGAACCGGAAATGGAAATGGAAGCAGAAACGGAAGCGGAAGCCATGGCAGACATATCAGAGCAGGGAAAGCAGCGCGAGAATCCCTATCACACCTACTGCAAGCAGTGCGGCGAGAGCTTCGAAACGGAGTTCAAGCTGAGCCTGCACATGCTGCAGGATCATGGGGACGACAGGTCGGGCGATCAGGATCCCGCCGACTTTCTGGCCTCCATCAAGGTGAAACTGGAGCGTGCCGACATCCCCAGTCCACAGCAGCAGCAGCATGAGCACATGCAGCAGGACATGACCAACGGGCATGGCAAGGATTTGGAGCGCGAGCAGGAGCACTGGTTCCAGGCCATGCAGGCGGCGGCGGCAGCCCAACAGCAGCAGCAGCATCATCCGCATGGACCACAAATGCCGCCTGCCTTTCCCTTTCCACCGGAGGCGGCCTTGGGTCCAGCCGGCTATCTACCCCTCCTCGGCATGTCCGGGTTTCCCGGCGTCGATGGACTCAATCGTCCGCCGCTGCGCATCTTCAATCCCGAGGCCTACTGCGAGCTGTGCAACAAGGAGTTCTGCAACAAGTACTTCCTCAAGACACACAAGGCCAACAAGCATGGCATCTTCGATCCCGTCGGCGAATCGAGCAGCAGCAACACTTCCAGCCATCACAACAACAATAACAATAATATCACCAGTAGTAACAACAACAATAATAACAACTCCAATCCCGGCGTGAGTTCGATGAGTCAAATGTTTCAGCTGCAAAGGGAGGCTCAGGTTTTGGCCAGCAAACAGGATGCACCGCCAGTCGGTGGATCTTCATCGGCGCCGGTGGCCTCGGTGCACTGCGACATCTGTTCCAAGCGCTTCACCAACATCTTCGCCATGCGTCGCCATCGAGCCAAGCAGCACGACAGCCAGGATTCGCCCACCAACCAGGCGGCCAACGAGGCATCATCGCAGCCGCCGGCCATCAAGCAGGAAATGCCGCAGGAAGCGGAGATTAAACCGTATCAGCTGCCCGAAGGATTCCGCGAGGACTTCACCTTGGAACAGGAGGAGCTGAGCTTTGTGCCGCCACCACGAAAGTTGCCCTCACACCTCCATCAGCAGGCCAAGGATTCGAGCTTCAATCCCGACAAGCTGCGTCGCCTGGGCGTCCAGTTTCCCGACTTCTTCTGCGAGCTCTGTTACCGGGAGTACGCCAATCGATACTTCCTGCGCACCCACAAGTGGAAGCGCCACGGCCTGTTTGTGCCACCAGAGGAGGTTACTCCTCAGCAGCAGGGCGGCGGCAAGGATGAGATGCCCAGTGCCTGGCCCTTTATGCCTCTGAATCTGATGCTGGCCAAGGCGGCGGCCGCCACCATGGATCAGCAGCAGCAGGAGCAGGAACGCGAACCTGAAGCGGAAGCTTCCCTTGGCGACTTAGAGCAACCGAGCAAGCGGATCAAATTGGAGCAGCAATCGACGCCGCCGGAGAACTACCAGGATGAGGACAAGCTGAACGGCTCGGTGGTGGGTCTGCAGAATCTGCAGAAGCTGCAGTCCATGTTGCAGCAACTGAACGACATCAACGGCAAGCGACCGCTGCCCTGTCACCTCTGCGGCCAGGAGCAGGAGAATCAGTATGCGCTGAGGGCTCACCTGATGACCGAGCATGCCGGCCAGATGCAACTGCCCATGAGCATGCCCATGCCCATTCCCCTGCCCGATCAGCAGCATCCCATGGTCGGGTTGTATCATCCACAGACTCCGCCGGCTCCGGGTGCCAGATCCCCACTGGCCAGCGATCTCCGTTGCCAGCAATGCGATCGGGATTTCGCCACCAGCCAGGAATTCAAGCAACATATCGCCGAGGTGCATTTGGGTCGCAACGGAGGACTCAACGGCAGTCCGTTGCGCGAGGGCTTCTTCACACCCGAACGTCCGGTGGCGCCCTCGGCGGGCGGACCCGGAACTCCAGCCGCTCCGCCGCCCGGCAATCGTCCGGCCTACACCCTTACGCCCACGAGCAGCTACTGCGAGATCTGCAACAAGGAGCTGTGCAACAAGTACTTCATGAAGACGCACATGCAGCGGATGCACGGCATCGAGATCGAGAATGGCGCCCAGATCGGTGGAGTGGTGTGCAACATCTGCAACAAGGAGCTGTGCAGCAAGTACTTCCTGCGGGTGCACAAGCACAACACCCACGGCATCATCGAGGAGGGATCGCCGCTGCCCCAGCCGAGGGGTCAGAATGGGGTCAAGATGGACGCAGCTGCCGCAGCAGCAGCAGCAGTGGCAGCAGCATCGCAGCCACCTCAAGATCAGGACCTCAACGTCTCGCCACCGACAACAACTGAGGGTGGAAGTACCAGCGGTTCATCCAACGCCAATCATGAGGTGTGTCCCCTCTGTTCGCGCCAATTCCGCAGCTTCAAGTGGCTGCGTTCGCATCTGATGAACGAGCACGGAACGGCGGGAGTGGAGAGGCTTCGGGAAATGGACACCACCAGCACCTCCACCACACAGCAGCACTCCTCGGCCCGCAGCAAGCCCAACAGTCCCACGCTCAAGATTCCCAACGGCAGCAACAACCCAGTGACAACGGGATCAGCGGGATCCGGAGCCGGAAGTACCGCTCCCAATCTCGCCCAGGCCCTGCAGAACCTCAATGCCCAGCATCTGTTTGGGCAAATGCAACAGCAGCACCAGCAGCAGATGCCCAAGATGCCACCACTGCCGCTGCCGGGAATGTTTGGCGAGCAGGCGGCCCGGTTCAAGGAGTACCAGTGCTCACTGTGCCCCTTTACCACGCCCTACTACGCCTTCCTCTTCATCCACGAGCGCTCCCATGCGCTGCTCAACAATGGTGGCGAGGGCATGGAGCTGCCCCTGGAGACGCCGCCGGCTCAGGCACCGCCCAGAAGTTCGGGTAAATCCCGCAGCAAGTCCAGCAAGGCGGTGGCACCACCACCGTCCATCAAATCCGAGGAGCCGGAGCCTCAATTGGAGCAGCCCACCAACCTGAGCACCTCATCGAACAAGGTGTCCTCCCATTCCCCCGGATCGCCACCCGTCTACTCTCCCAAGGCGACCAGCTCAACTTCACCCAAGATACAACGTCGTCGCTCCACCTCGAAGCCACCGACGACGACGCCCAATGGAAACGGTAACCATCGATCGGCGGCCACCTCACCCTTCGAGGGATGCGGCGAGTTGGCCAATGGGAGTGGCAAGCCGGCCAGCTATGCGCAACCGGATCGGGCAGAGGAAGCATATCAGATGCAGGCCTTCCACCTGCAGCCCGCCGACGCCGACTCGGAGATGCAGTTCGCACCTGCCCTGGTCTACCTGCCCGTGAGGGTTCGGGCCTCGGAGTCGGCCACGCTCAGCTTCCGGCTCACACCGGCCTAAAAGGTGCCACATGCAACAGGTTAAGTGTTGCCAGCGTAAGTTCAAGCCATAGAAACCCCAAGAGTCAAGGGATTGGAGCACTCTAGAGTAAGAGATTCTCAAGAAAATATTACTAAGAATCTAAATCTTAAACCTTGAGTGCTCCAATCTCAGTAACCACCCCCCCTAAAAACAAAACTAAATAGTTAAGCAAACGAAGTTAGGAACATGAACAAGACAAAATAGTGGAACTACAAAAGACTGAGTGCGCATATTAGTTGAGCTCATAATTAAACTTAAATATATACAAAAAACCATAATACAACAATCGATCAATATCTAAGCCCCATATAAGGCGGGCCCAAAAGTAAACCATGTCCAACATGGCGCACTGATCAAAAATCTATAGCCTATAACTCAACAAGAACAAGTCCGTTTCAGCTGGCAACACTGCGCCTACCATCAAAATAATGCAAAATAACTATATATATTTTGATAGACGCATGACAAAAAGCATAAAGCATAACATACCGAACCCCTATAACATATATCTCTAGTGATTAACTATCAAAGTTCCTATGCGTAATAGTAATTTATCGTAAACGAGTGGCGGAAACCGAAGAACCGAAAGGAGATGAGTGGGTGGGAAGAATCCAAATACGTACATAGAGTAGGCGAAGGGGGAGGCAGAAAGTGGAGGCAGAAAGTACTATATATACCACTTAGAAGGATTATATATCGTAGTAGCAGCAGCAGCATAAAATCAAAATTACAATTATACATTTCTCATCTAGATATGGCGTGGGTTTATATAGCATATATGTACTTGGCATAACAATGCTATGGTTAAGCTTCAGCACAAAAAAAAAACATTGCTCAAAATCAAAATCTTTTTAGCGAAGACTACACTCTTAGGATTTTCTGAAAGGGGGCCCTTGATTACCATCCTCTAGATAAACACTCTTATATTAACCGCATCTGAACCGAGTTATATCCAAGGAAATGTCTTCACTAAAACATAATTCCAGCGCACAACGTGTACATAAAAAGTTGTTAAAGCTAACACCATGAAGAGTTCAGATTTTCGATAGCGAGTGGTAATACGAAGAATAGAAGATGGGAAAACTAGCGCCAGAAGGTAAAAATTAAAAACATTTAAACAACTCAGGGCAAAAGTACAATGACCACTAGTACTTTTTTATACAAACATGTTTAAAGAAACCAAAAAAATACGCAAGTAAAATATAAACATAATAATAGATTAAGTATATATTATGAAACGTTAAAGAAGATAACAAAAATGCTACCTCAGACGGACTTGAAAACAATAATTTAAATAAAATGAATTTATAAAGAAGAATCGACGAAACCATTAAAAATTGCAGCAGAGGCAACCCTTAAAGCTAGATAACATTTTTTGTAGTAACTTTACCTCAAAACAGAATTACATTTAACCCATACTTTATTCAAATTCTTAAGTATATTCTATGATTTAATTCAACACCCTAAGTTTAGACATTCCAAAGACCAGAGCTAGTCGCATAAACAAGAACCAAACCAATCTAGTCAAAAGCATAAGAACTAACATAGTTTAAAATATATCAAAACCAGAAGCCAAAAACAGATCCATCAACTGTTCAGTTTTGAGTGACGATTCTCGCCGATTATTTTTTAGTGTTTAAGGAATTTGTTCTTCGGCGAGAAGAGTTGCCCAGGATGAGTTGATGGCTCCGAGAGGAATGCGGATCGGCGAGGAACTATTTGCTATATTTGAAATTTCCTTTTTTTAAAAACGTGTGTTTTTTAAAATGCTGCGTGCCTTTTAGCAAATACTTCGCCGAGCCCACGACACCAAAAAAAATTTGAACTTCAAAATCGAAATGAAATTTTACATAGAACTACACAAATAGATTGTAATTTTATTTTATATTCCATTTACTTCTTAGTTCTTATATCTTACTTTAAATGTGTATATATGTATTGAATAAATGTCATGCAATTTGTATTCGTTAATCTTGAGTTTCCTTTATTATTTCCATGTTGATTTCTGATATCCCAATTTACTAGGCACCGCATGTATGTACTTTTAACCCCGATTGAAGTGTGCCGAACTCGAGTCCAAGGTCTTAAAAAATCAGTATCTTTAACTTCGCCGATAGGGGAAGACCTTTTTCTTTGTTTCGGTTTTTTTTTTTCATTCGTTTTTGAAAACATTCCCATAGGGGACCTTCATTTCTCGGGGTGTTATATGCTGGTCCAACGCCTTGGCCACTTCAATTATTAAATTGCCATTTGATTCAATTTGTCAACAATAGCCTGAGAGCCTATCTGCGACTTGTTTAATCATTTTAAAAAACTCACAAGCAGCTGCTTTTTAAATATAACCAAAAACAGCACCCTCATAAAAAAGAAAAACATAATAAGTGAAACTGTTTCCGGTTTTTGGCTCAGGCCTTGACCAACCCTCTGATTAGTATGTTTGCATTAAAAAATACATCTGTATGAATGGCTATATTTGGTAGGAAGTAAAAAAAAGAAAAACTACGATAACAAAAACCCAGCATGGTCATGTGAGGGTCAAGTTGTAGGGTCACCCCGGCAGCTGCAGTTGTTTGAAGTTCTAAAAAAAAAGTTCCAAAGCCGGAATCAGAATCGATATTGCCATGGCTATTGATTAAATGAAGCCACCCTCTGTTCTCGCAATATCGCCCATTTTGGCAGTTAATTATTTGTCACGTGTCCATGCAAATTTCATCTCATTGATTACGTCGGCCAGACATTCGATACTTTTCCGGCTGCCGGCGCTGCAATTAAAGATTGACTCGAGCAACAACCCTCAGGTTGTTGACCAGGGGGATGATGGTAGGCAAATTTCATAAATATTTTTCCGAAATTTTCCCGAATTTATTTCCATTGAATTTTTATGGCAATTTAGGAAAATCCACTGCTGGCTATTTTTAAGGGCGCAAACAATTGACCAAATGCAGCACTACCCCATGGTGCATTTGCATCGATTTAAGGGTGTTCGCCGCTCTATTTGCATGTTTAAAAGTGAACTGGAAGAATTGCAATTTATATAAAAATAAAATGAAAAAAAATTGCATTTGCCAAGGGTGATTTAGCAGCAACCCCATGCAAATTCTATTCTTCCTTTGGGCTCGGGTTTTTGGCAATGGCTTACCATTATTTTTATTTCCTTTTCATTTTGGCATGACTGCAACCCCCACACACAGCGCACAAATCAAAAGTAATACAAAAATGTTTTTTAAATTTAAAGCTAAATAAATTTTACAACACGAAACCCAAAAAAAGAACAACTTGCAACGTACCTTGAGCATAAATCAAAATTTTGTATGACCTTCGGTAGGGTCAAGCTGCAAAGCCACAAAAAATCAAAAAAATACAATTTTACTAGCGCTAAGCAAAATGAAAAGCAAAAAATCAAAAAATTACACTCTTAAAAATATTTTAGTTGTAGGCCTAAGTCAAAGCAAACAAAATGCATTGAAAATTATTAATTTAATAGATGTTGAAGTTGGAACAAGAGAAAATGAAAATGAAGAGAAATGACGAAGCAACACAAAGACGTGAGAGCGCAAAATCAAAAGCCACGAGCAAAAAATCAAAAGAAAATTAAATTTAAATTTAATATAAAAACAAAATAACATTTATTTAGCAATTGGCAAATGTATGAGATATATACAGCTATATATCGATATATATATATATTATCTATACTTAAACAATTTTACTTTGTTATTATGTAAAACTATGTGTGAGCAAAAAATCAAAAGAAACCAAGGAAAACTTGAACAAAATAATTTATATTATATGTAAAATGTGAAATGTGAAAGAGCAAAGAATCAAAATTGGGCGAAACCCCAACATTTTTCATTTCATTGTAAAAGAGCATTTATCAAAAATTGTATGTGTTTTAAATTGATTATATTAAATATATATACAAATACATATAAATAAATTTAAAAATTGTGTGATTTGGGTGGGGAACTTCCTTTAGTTCGACTTCTTTGGAGCAAAAACGCACTCGGGTACAAGTGTCATCATCTCGAGCTTAAAAAGTGCTTAGGTCGCCCTGTGATTCCCATTCAAAGTCGGCGAGGGACTTGCCTAAGCTGATTTTGCGGCCCTTGAGACGGGAATCCGGACCCAGTCCATCCAACAACCCCTCGTCATGGAGAAAGATTCAACTTTTCCTAGTTTTGACATTTGCTTTCAGCTTTTCAATATTTTGAAAGAAAACAGGGATGAACGGAAAGCACTTGGAAAAAAAGAAAAAAATCGTAAAGATTTTAGAAAAAAGATATAGGGGCATTGAACTTTTTAATAATCTAAAAATAGTCTTTCTTTATAACATAAATCTTAACAAGGTTGAAGAGTAAATCAAATAAAATCGATGAAAGTCGGAAAAAACTCCGAGTAAATAGTTTTTCACTGTGCAAAGCGAAGAAGGGACCTCAATCCTACACCCCCAGAGAACCGGAGAAGGTCCTTCCTTTCGCTTGTTGCTACCCCAAGCAGTTCGAGCATTGCGAAATCAAAGTATGTCAATATTTGTATTACATGGGACACTCACTCGCAGGAGCGACTGTGAATGTAACTGTAACTGTAATGGGCAAGCACAATGCCTGTGGAAATGTCTTATCAATAATTTTTGAAAAGAATGCGACGAAATCAATTCCGATTCCGGGGGGCTGGAGATGTGCGTCTGACGCGTGTTCCTGACAGCTCCATGGTCCTGTTGTCCTCTTGTCCTGTCGTCCCCTGTCCAAACTTCCTGTTGCCAAAAAGGCGAGGAAACAAACTTGTTTCATAATTTGGCAGCGGAAGAGGGAAGAATTTTTTCTACATAGTTTTCGGTAAAAGCCACTGGTGAGTATTATAAATGTGTAGTGCTATAGAAGTGGGAAAAGCTTTTGGGTACAGTTGCCTTGGACTCTTGGCATTGTTACTCAAAAGTTGGATACACAAACTATATTAGATTATACCATTGAAATTTATTTTACTTGAACGTTTAAACTGAAACTAAAACTAATTACTTACCGGTGATCCATATGTGACAACTACCCCATATTTGTAATGCATTATACATTAAACCCATCCATCAACGACAGCAATAACTCAAAAAAATTCCACAATTAAATTATAGTTTTCGTTGTTTTTTTGAATGGATTGTGTGTGGAAATTAGTTTTTAATCGATTTGACAGAGCTTCTGACACGCAGGCCAACAAATTACAGGCCTGAAATAAGCATTGAACACCATTAAAGGCCGAACTCAGGACTTTACCCACTTATTCACCATGTGAATGTGGGTAGCCGCCATATATGTATTCACGAGTAATTTCAACTCTCAATTAAATTGTTTAGGCGGCGCCAGGCGCAAACAACAATTTTTGTTGTCACCATATGCTTTGGAAACGCTTTCCATTTTCAATACCCCTTGTAAAGGGAGTATGAAAGTATGATGATTTGGGGAAGCCTTTTGGTAAAAAAAAGTTGTATTTTTTTCCATACTCTCCAAAGGTAACAGTTAAAACAGGTTAGATATATAAAATAAAGCCTCTTTCAATTTTATAAAATTTGTTGCATTTTTTATCACATTTAACTTATAATTTAAGGGTACCCCTATATTTGAGACTGCCGCTCTTGTACTTGTGCTTTTATGGGACTTCGTTTCATTGACCGCCTGCCGAGTCCTTGGAATGTGTCAAAAAACCCCCAAACCTTGGGTCAACAATAACAGCTACAAACTTTAATAATTTAACTTATGGATTTTTTCGTCTCCTCGGCGGGAGTGGGGGTAACAGTATTTGTTATTTCGTTTTCTCATTTTCCAAATGTATACCAAGACGAGGGGCGGCGGGAGCGAGGGGATATCTGGGGTGGGTTTTTCATTTGTTTTCCCTCTGGCATATGCACATTAGTCCTGGAAATGCGGCAATTTAAATAAATGACGCAAAAGGACACGCACCAGAGACGAGTGGCTAGGAGAACGGGAGATTGGGAGAGTAGGGGTGGCAGTAGGTTACCCTAATGACTTTTCAGAACGCGACTAAAATTGGTTTGACTTCTCTCTTGCATACATTTTCGCCAGTGCTTAGCATTTTTAACTGGGAATTTTCTTGATGTCATTTTTTAAACTATAACAAAGTGGAGTGGGAATAGTATTAACATATTTGTATTTGAATATATTATATGAACTGCAGCATTAAAAAGAAGAGGAAGGGAAAAATTTAAATGCAATATCAAATATTTTCGAAAATTTAGTGAATAGATGTAAATTGTAGATGTAGATTTTATGTAAATGAAAAAAGTTTTATTAGATTAAGATCGAATTAAAAATGCCGATTAATATGAAATTTTATACATACTTGATAATAAATACTTACATTTTGATATCTAACGAAACTACTGATTAAAAGATCTTTAAAAATAAATAAAGTGGTCGATTTCTTAGAACGATGTATTTAAAAACTTGGTTACCAGGATAGTTACAGATTAAAGCCATATTTCAGGATTATTTTCATAAAACAGATTTATTGACAAAAGTGGCATTAATCAGTAAACGAATCATTGCTTATAATGATCGTAAATTAAATCTAAATGAGTTCATTGGGTAATTTTCGGCACAATCTAGATTCTTAACACATTATACCCTACAACCCCGCGTTATATATCCAGATCTCTTATCTAACTTTGAAAAGGGCTGCATCCCTTTAACCATTTCTCATTTGGCAGGCATGCGAAGCCAAAGAAAGTGGAAAAACAGAAGCATCGACACCCAAAACACGGATTTATTTTGAGATTTCTTCGTTCGTCCGGCTCCTTGCCTTTTCAATTGGATACACACAGCCTCAGTGGCATGTGCGTGAGTTACAGAAAGGACTGCCAGGACTCCTTGTATGAGTTTGAGTTTCAGTTTGAGGTTTTCGTGGAGAGGGGGAATAGGTTGAACGGGCGTTGATGAGGAATAAAACTTGCCAGGAGAAAGGACACAACCGCATACACATGTGTGTGTGTGCGTACTTGTATGGTTGCGAGGGGAAAGGACATCGGGAAAGGAAGAGCGAACGAACGGAAGCAACAAGAGGGCAAACAATTTCTTCCTTTTGGCATGAAAGTTGAGAGAAAAATAAGACGAAAATTGTAATTTTCATCAGGCGAAAAAAAAAACTTTTTTGTATTTCATTTCAGCTTGACCTTAAAAGAAAATTTGATGCTCGTGTGTGTGTGCAGCATATATATATAACCATATGTACCTACATATATACGTTTGTGTGTGCGAGACTATCGAACGAAATTCCAAAATAAAAAGAAAAATTTAACGCAAAAGGCAAAGTTTTTTTTGGGGGAGTGCCAGAGCAAGGATAAGGTTGCCAGGATAATGGGCGAGGGGTTCGGGAAAATTCTATAAGCATGTGTGGGATGCTGAGGCTTCTGGCTTCTCCAATTTCCAGCTGGCCACCCGAAATGAGGGTGTCCTTTGAATTCCTGCCAGTGCGTGTGAGTGAGTGAGTGTGTGTGTGCCTTGTGTTTTTGGGTGGGTGGAATGTATGCTAAAGTGAAAAGTAGTAAATTGAACTTTCTTCCTTCTCTTCCTCTCCATCTGCTCCTTCTGGCATCGTTTTTATATTTTTGTGGGCAATTTGTACTTTGTCTGCGTTCAGCACTTTTTGCAGTTGTTGCTCCGACGGCTACTTTTCCACTTTTCTTTTCACTTTCATTTTACGGCTGGCCCCGGATCCATTTGGGTTTTTCCACATACATATGTGTGTGTGTGTGTCCGGAATTTGGAAGGGGAGTGGAATTTGGCTTTGGACTGGGGCCATTTGTTATTTATCGCTTTGCAAATTAAAGTTGAGCCGCATAAAACTTGCAAAATTATTTATAGCAATAAATATTAACCAACCTGCTATCCCTTACTATCCTTAATTACAAAAAGGAACCAAGGAAGAGGGCGAAAAAACGCCTGACAAGCTGATAATAAATTGAAAAATCTATCAAAGGTAGCAGGCTGTATTTCTTAGGGAGCATGGGAGGTGGTGAGGGACTATCAGCTTGCCGCTGATGGAGTAGAAATCATAATGTCAGGATTGACTTGACAGCTACAAAAACAATACCAACATCCAGCGTTGTCCTTGTGCGAGAATATTTTGCAAAAAATTACAGTGAAAGTACAGGGAAAATTGGCTGTAAGTGAATATTTTACAAAACTTATAAAGACTTCAAGATATACAAAATATTTCTGGTGGATTATATTATAAAAGTTTAAAGTGTGGGACTATTAACTATATTTTTGATATTTGTTTATTTTTGTTATAGTATAACTTCAATATTCCTCACTTTAAAATAAATATTGAACAAATTATTTACAACTATAAGAAAATTATTCTTATTACAAGATATTACACAAAAAATTGTAAAACCAATATAAAAATCGAATATATATAAAAATAGTTATTCATTTATAAAAAAAAAATTCTACATTTTGTGGGACCAACAGAAGGAAACTTTTGTAGCGATGCCCCACTGTATGTATAAATGATGACAATAAAATTGCTACGCTTGGGTGTGTGTGTGTATGTGGATGTTGGTGCGTGTCTGTTTGTTTGGCAATCAGCCATGACAGCCAGGAATTCTTATTCCCGACTAAAGTCTTCGCCTCAGCACACCGACCACCCCCTCAAACCCCTCAGCAGCCCGCCCCTGGCCATCACTTTCCCTGCAGTGATTTTGCAATGAAATTCGATGGCTCCACCAGGGAAGTTGGGCCGATATAAGCCTCATTATGGAAAATCAATAGAGACGAACGTAACTTTAGACTGTGGCAACTACAGAAAAAAAGGAAACACGAGATGGGCCAATGAAGGAGAAATGGCAGATAAGTGCACGGAAAAAATATATTTCCAACCTGACTAACAAGAATTATAATATAGAAAATATTAAAAAGCGTTTAAGAAGTGTGACAGCTTGTTAGATTTAAATAGAATTCCTATTAGATTGAAATTAGGAAACTTAGAAAAATCAAAAAAAATTTTGTAAGGAATATAATTTTAGATTGTGCATTTTATATAAGAGTTTAGGCGCTAAACAAACAGTTTGTTTATTTAAAAAGACTTGTAAATTAATTTTTTTAGAAAAATGCGTAATTTAAAGAACCTTTTTAGTTCACAAATATATTTATCTAAGTGTAGTTCAATGTTATGGACTACGCATTAAACAAAATTTCGATAGGCCTGCGACCACAAACCCCCACTTCCCCCCCCCCCCCTTCCTAGGACACAACAAACAAAAAAAAGAGGCAAAAACAAAATTAATTAATTTATGTGCCAGGCGGAATTTTCCATGGCAATAGGCACCCACACCACAGCCGATACACACATACGCAGACAAACATCTATTGATACAATTTTTCCAATTTCAACGCCATCCTCTAACAACCTTCTTGTTGTTTCTGCTGTTGTTGTTGCCTATCCTGTTGACAACAAGAGCGGCAACAACAACAACTTGAACTCATTACAAAAACATAATAACAAAATAAATATTGAAAGAAATGGCATAAAATTATAAAAGCCTTGTCCACAACAAGGAAAACTGCCAGTCGCAGGACGAAGTGAAAGTGGAGAGCCTCCCCTTGGAAAACCCTATTTTCCCGCCTTCCCCAAAGCGCCAATAAATTTTATGCACTATCACACGAACACACACACAAACACAACCGCTTGCTGAGTGCGTAAGCTGCTTAAGGAAAATGGAAGTGGAAATCGAAATGGAAAGAAAAGGGAAAAGGAAAAGCGCGGGGAAATGGCGGTCAGTGTGTGTGTGTGGTCAGACTTTGAAAGTGTGTCCGTGGGGGAGTTTGCATTATTCAAGTAAAAAAGGCAGGGCAAAAAAAAAATAAAGTAGCAAACAGCCTTTGGCCAAAAGCCGGTGACTTTTATACTTTTATCTCACAAAATGTTCGAGAACAGAAACTCAGAAAGAGGTCGAGCAGAGCAGAAATACATCAATAACTGCAGAACTGAAGATAAGATAAGTGGCGGTGGTAATTCCTTTAAATCTTCTTGAGCCTCTTTTCAATCGAAACGGTTTTTTGAACTATATAGTGGAGAGCTACCTAAAACTATCATTTATAAATTCTAATTGATTGAAGTAGCTAAATATCTTAATACTGATGGTCTAGCATAAATAAATTAATGATGATTAGGTTCATATTATGTATTTAAATGATTTATTAGTTTTAAAAATCTCTTAAAAGGATATTTAAAAGTAATAAATATATAAACTACCAAAAAATTAAAACTTGTAAAGGACTTTAAAAAAATATCCATAATTTTCAGGAAAAATAACTCTAAGAGAACAGTGAATCTTTTTAGATATCTAATATTTAGTGGGCTTAGTAAATTATATTATTTTAAATTATGTCTTATTTGAAAGACCTACTTTTCATTTCCGTATATATCGAACATTTTCTTTTAATATTCCCAAATTAGTGTTAATTTCCAATTATGTTCGCAATTGTTCTCATAATCAGCCCATAATCACCGATAAATCCCAAAAAGAACGGAACAGTAGACCCTCAAGCAGTGGCCAGCATGTATAGACATTACACATTTTCAAACGACGCGTGTCTTGATTTAAAAACCCTAAAATTCAACTCAAACTCACACGCCGGCTAGAGTCAATTTTTAACACAAAAAACGCCTGAACATTTTTACACCAAAAAAACCCCGAGAGTTTCCTTATCTTTAACACCAACACCCCAGGAAAAAAAACCCCGGCTGCGGCCCCTAAAGCCGTGGGCAAACACAGACGCGTGCGCCAATAGTATCAGAATCGAATAAGTAAACAAGATCCATAAAAAAACGTAAGATACCGGCGAGTATGTTTTTGTATTCGTGTTTGCGGCACGGGTAGTTTGGTTTTGGGAGTTTTAAAAACCATTTGGACCCTACGAACTGAGGAATCGTGGCAGCTGCTTTTCGAATGGAAAATGTGAAATGTGAAATCCACACGCGTGCGAAGCGTGTGGTGCCCCCCAAAAGTTGTAGTTGTCAAAAGGAATCGGACATAAATTTCATTAGAGTTTACAATCCGCTGCATTGTTGCACATGGAAAGGGTTGCGTTGCCCCGATTGGACAGTTTTCGAAAATGTGTAAAATCTAGCCCAAAAGTAAAGGGGTCACCAAATTACTTTTGAGCGCAAATGAAGCGTACTGAAATCCTCACATGACACTGAAAAGGGGTTTAGGGTTAGGGGCTATAGGGTAAGGGGTAAGTGCTCTGCCCTGAACCCTTGCCCATTGTAAAGTTGCAATTTTCTATGGATAATGCGAATTTTGCAACAAAAAATTTCTTGACATTTTCCGCATAAAAATTTCACTGGGTCGAGGGTTACGGGGGTAAAAAGGGTCATTGTGTAAATAAAGGATCAGGCGAATGCAACCAACTGTCACACGTCCATGCGAAATTAATAAATTACATTTTCTCTTTTTTTTTCGCGCAAAAATACTTGCCAATTTTTTAACCCAAAAAGAAGGGAGGGGTGGGGGTAAATTTAATTTTCGGGTGCACGAAGGGGTTGTGCGTCACATTAGCTGAGCCCATTAATAAGCGTAGCCAACCCCGGATGACACGTGAGTCAATGTCGCCCGACCTGGAAAAAGGACAAGGACGACAGGCGGCGCGAAAATGGGTGAAAAATAACAATAAGCGAACCCAAAAAGAAAACAGTAAAAAACTGCAAAAAAAAAAAAGGAAGCCCGTTAAAATTCTCACTCGATTTGAAATCGGGATTTTTCAATAAATTTTGCACAAGCCTTGGCATTTTTCTCTTTGTTCGCCAGGCAATAATCCTCTTAACTGCAGCGACTGTCGCAAAATTGGAACAAAGGCGGCGGGAAACGGAAAATGTTGCATAGGGGTACCAGTACCAGTAGCTGGTTCCTTCCCAGTTAAATAAATGGGATTTCAGTGGGAACAAAGGCGGAAGCCTTCTTGGATAAGCCGGTAACTAGGACGGACCGCCTCAGTGATTAGGCGAACAAAAACAGCAGTACGTAACGAAGTTAATCGGGGGACTCCGCACTACCGTTTTATCCAATCAATTAGGGATTTTTTAAAACCCCAATCCTTATAAAACTCGGAGACATTTTTGTATATTTTTCTTTTTTGTTTATTTTTCTACAAATCGTAATAAAGCTTTCGAGAGGTTATCACATGGAGGTCCCTATACTGTTTAACCGAAGATTTTCCTGCTCTGCTGGCGGTACTGGGGCTCCACGTACTGAGGGTGGGTGCGGATGTACTCCAAGGACTTCAGGATGGCAGCTGGGATTGGGGGAGGAGTGGGCAGGAGGGCTCCCTGGGGCTGGTAGCCGTTCTCATCGGCGACGTACTGGATCTGGACGAGCTGTCCTTCGGGCGAGTACCACGAGAAGCCTCCGTCAGCCCTGTAACCTCCGAGTCCCGACTCCTGGGCGGCGATTCCGTTGCTGGTCTCGTAGGCGTAGTTGTAGTTGCCCTCGGGAGTGATATCGGCACCACTCTTGGTGATGTAGGCACCAGCATCCTGGTTGTATTGGGGTGCGGCAAAGGCGCAGGCCAGGAAGGCGGAGGCGATAAGCATCTAAAAAAATAATGATATCAATATATAGCCACAATATTTTAAACAGTTTATTGTGAATTAATTTTAATTTTTTTCTAGTTTTAAAAAATGTAATTTGATATTGATAATTGTTTTTCACTGTTCTGTTTTTGTTGTGAAACTATTTTAATTATTTTGATAATTTAAGTAATTTTATTTTACGTTAATATTTAATTTTCCCTGTCTTTATCTAGATATTATTTGGCAATGCTTACGAAGCGGAACATCTTGGCTGGATTGGAGGAGTGCGTGTGTCTGAGACTAAGAGACAACTCTGAATGATGACCATTGGCAGATCGCTAATGTTTTTATAGGAATTCTCGATACGAAGCGCAATCCACCCAAACAACTTTTACGGCCGACTGCAGGAAACTCATCTGAATAACAATGGCCAAACTCAGATTGGCCAAACTAGAGCGCCACGAGCAGCTTAAAAGGTAACGAGCCACGCACTAGCAGAAACTTCGGCTCTTGAGTTTTACGTCATTTTAAGTTCGGCCAAAAACTTTGATGGCTGGCCAAACTTGAAATGACGAAAATTTTTTAAAAATTTATTCATATTTGTCACGGCTTCCAATTAGTTATTATCTTATAAATATCTAGGTAGCTAATACAAATTATAGATCATTGCAATCAGTCAGTCCTTACAATGTTTCTATTTATTTAAATTTCATTATTAATTTATAAGTTTTTAGAAATATCCTAATTGCTAAACATTTAACAAGAAAAAATATATTACAAAATTATTATATTTTTAGAAATAATTGTTCTGTGTGAGCTGAGCTCTTTCTCTGTTTCTTTATTAAAGTTTGTGATCCGTTTTTTAATGAACATAAGAATATTTAAACATCAAGAACCGATAAATTCAAAAAAATTTATTTTAATCCCTAAAATGAACATTGTAAAATATTAGTAATTAATAGTAGTAGAAAGTGAGGAAGAATGGGGAAAGCATTGTTAAAGGACAATGAAAATATCTCATTAGATTGAATATTACTATGCAAAATTTCGTACTTTGATATAAAATGTCGTCCTGTTCCACCCTCTAAGCAAAGAAAAGTTTTAACGAGCATAAACAATTGCTTATAAATTCCTTTGATTCAATTTACAGTGAATTAATAAATTTACATGCCAACTTTATTTAGACATAGAACTAAATAAAGATTTCCAATATGAACCTTTCCATCTATGGGTGATATTTCTATCAAAACATTTTAACCATCCATACATTAATCTTTTCTAGCAATTGACTCTTTCAATCCTACATGGAAATATATTTCCATAAATATACAACCATGCAATAGAAAAAAGTCGGTTTGATTAATATCAAATAAATAAAATGAAATTATGAAAAGAATTTACATGGTTTTATGAATATGCGTATAAAATATCATTATTTCTTGTCAGCATGTCATTCTATCATACTAGCTCACCAAAAACCGTAAAAACAGCGCACTCTTTCGGATCGGAGGATCAAAACAGATTTTCTATTTTGCACATTTCATACTCTCCCTACTTTGGCTTAGCTTTGTTTATACCGATTTTACCTCGATCTTTGTTTTGGTGTATTCTTGCCAAAAAATAAAATGGTCTAATTTTTACACAACTTCTTCGTTTATTTCATAACATATATACAAATCGTAATAAAGCTTTTGAAAGGTTTTCACGTAAGGGCTCCTCTACAGATTAACCGAAGATTTTCCTGCTCTGCTGGCGGTACTGGGGCTCCACGTACTGGGGATGGGTGCGGATGTACTCCAAGGACTTCAGGATGGCAGCTGGGATTGGGGGAGGAGTGGGCAGGAGGGCTCCCTGTGGCTGGTAGCCGTTCTCATCAGCGACGTACTGGATCTGGACGAGCTGACCCTCGGGCGAGTACCACGAGAAGCCTCCGTCAGCCCTGTAACCTCCGAGTCCCGACTCCTGGGCGGCGATTCCGTTGCTGGTCTCGTAAGCGTAGTTGTAGTTGCCCTCGGGAGTGATATCGGCACCACTCTTGGTGATGTAGGCACCAGCATCCTGGCTGTAGGAGGCAGCGGCGTAGGCGCAGGCCAAGAAGGCGGAGGCGACGAGCATCTATTTAAGGGAGGAGGTCACAAGTTAGTTATAAATCATTTATAAAACATAGGATTTGAAAAGCATGACAAAAAAGGAATTAATTCGAAAGCGACCGAGAGAATCGTATAATGTTAAATACATTTAAAAAATGTTATAAGAAAAATAAATTTAAAAAAAATTTTTAATGTTTTTTGTTATTTTAAGTTTTTGATTTTTAATAGGTATCCTTTTGACTTACGTAGCGGAACATCTTTGCTGGTTTAGATTGCGTGTGTCTAAAACTGAGAGACAACTCGGAATGGTGACTTAATTGCAGATTGCCAACCTTTTTATACGAATTCTTGATTCGAAGCCAGATCCACCCAAACAACTTTTACGGCCGACTGCAGGAAACTCATCTGAATAACAATAAAACTATATAAACTAGAGCGCCTAAGAGCGGCAAAAAACCTGAAGAGCTAAAAATCGACTCTTCGAATTTTCATTCATGTTATGCTATGATACACACGCATACAACTATAATAAAAATATAATTTTTAGTATTTTTATAAATACAAACTTCCCTTATAATTTGTTCTGGATACTTTAGGTTTTTATCGGAGTTCAAAAACATACCTTAAATAATTTAGCTTTGTCGTTATAAAATTATAATTTACGGTTTCAATTTTAATTAGCATTACACTAATTAATTAAATCACTTTTTAATAATATTTTGAGTTATTTTATAAACGTGGTAATGTTAGCCGACCTAAAAGCTTGACCTCAGCTGTATGTGTGGGCATTGTAAAGAGCAAAAGTGAATAAGATCGCCCCATGCGGCAATGTCAATGTCGCAGCTTTGGTATAAGGTTCGCGGTCTAGAGACTCCAGTTTCTGGTTTAAAATTCAGCTTCAGGCGGCACACCCAAAAAGGCAGTCTTAATTAAATGCATTTGAAACAGACGAGTCTCGATACGATTTTAGCATAATTTATGGTTCCACTCCGGTCTGCTCAGTGTTTAAGTTTTCCAGTTTGAAATGTCTAACCCTTCCTTCGGCTTACGCATTTGTAATATCCGTCTGCGAGGCGCTGAAATGTGTGCGTTTAACAAATTGGGCCATAAAAGTGAGTTAATGCCTAATTGATACGCAAAGTGAGATATCTAACTGGCTTAACCCGTTGCCAGCCGCGCCTGATCCGCCTTGTCCAAACACTACAAAACGTCTCGTGTCACCAGCGGCACCTTTAATGCGATATTTCAAATTTCATATTCTAAAACCGTGGTGTGCAACCTGTTTTGAAGCCATTGAGAAGCTTAAAAAATAATAATATCAAATATCATTTAATAATGTCCTTTTTTAAAGAGCTGTTTAGAATGGTCAGTATGATATTTGATGAATCTATGTAGGTATGTATAGTATACACTACATATCTTTATATCGTTACCTTTATTTTATTGAAATTCTTAAAAAATATGATATTCATTTTATTGAAATTCTAAAAATATATGATAATGGACAAACACCAAATCTTTGCATACTCTTTTAGAATATCGTACAATTAAACATTCTAAAAATATATGATATTTTTTTTAATTTTAAAATTTTAACCAAATATTGTTAACATTTTTTTAAAAAAGTTGTTTTCTTTTTTAAGTCTGTTAGATAATTTAGTAAATTATTTTCAACCCACTGTCTAGATAGTTTGTGTTTTAAATAAATCAACTTGGGGGGCATGGCCTTGAAAAGATATCCATCCGATGAGAACACGACGATCGTAAAACTGATCTTTATGACAGCCACAGAAAGCGAAATCATCCATCTGCTTGATAGGGAAATGCTAATGTTGCGTTCGATTCGAAGTCAGAGTTGTGGGTTTCGGTAACATGGTAATATGTCAAAGACTTTGAAGAGATTTATTGACTTGCCGATTTGTATGCAAAATCTTGTGTTAATTTCTAAGAACAGATTGTACAATGATTACGTGTATTTAGCACCCTTGGCTTTGCTGTCGTCACTAACTCGGGGATCCCCAAAGCATATTCCCATAATTATGCATATTGCCGAGATTCGATTATGGTTATTAATTTAATACCACTAATTAATGCCATTTTATTAGGGCTACCTTATAGAGTGTGGCTTAAAAGTAATTGTATCTTGCGAAGCTCAACCTCAACCTTCCAGCATTGACGAACCAGCGAATAAATTTAAATAAATCATACTTAAATAGACTTGAATCATTCAGATTAACTGAATGTTGTAAGTCGTTAAATAGCCGTATATGTAAATAAATACCCAAAAATATTCTCAGGCGCACCAAAAGTGTAAATCCCAATTCGAGGTGCCCAAATTATGACATTTGATATATTTGACTGACTACCTATATCGTTTAGCTATTGTAGTCTGCTCGAAATTCATAAATATGCACCTTCCGATCGGTCAGCAACACTATGAGCATAAACGAGTTCCAAATATGATATTATTTTTAGACGATTTATTCAGTTTTCTTGTTTCCTCTTTTCATCAATAAACAAATTGGTTTTGCTCAGCGATGCACGTCAATGGCTTTGGCGGCTTCAATATTTCACACCGATTCTGGGTTATAGATATGTATATAATCGTATATAATCTCTCTGGTTTCGATTCAGATTTATGCAGATGAGGCGTCAAAATTGGTGCAAGTTTGTCTACCATATCGGCACGAATTTATAATTTATTTTTCCCATGCCAATCTTCACATAAACTGTATTGTATTCCTAATGAGAATCCGATATATTTAATGGACAAACACCAAATCTTTGCATACTCTTTTAGAATATCGTACAATTAAACATGTTAGATACATAAAATATTTTAAATAATATCATTAAAATATTATTTGCTTTTAAGGAACAATTCCTAAAGTTACATTTTTTGTAATTTATGTATTGCCCAATTTTATACATATTTGATTGTGAATAATATTAAATAAATTTTGATACTAATATTATAATGAAGGGGTAAACCAAAAAACATTTTAACGCACTTTTCCAAATACATTTAAAGTTATTTTTTAAATGACTAGGTCAAAGTTAGTATAATCGTGTTTTTTAGCTATAAAATATATTCAAAGACTGCATTCGAAAACGAAGCTAACATATTCGAACGACTTTAGTTGGCATGTGTCCAAACATGAAGACTTCATCCATTAGCGTATTAAATTAAATGCAAATTAATTGGACTGAGCTCGTGTGCATATTAATTTTACTGAAACTGATACATATATTGCCAAATATGTCATATTGACTTTTAGCATTTTCCCATAACCTGTTGGCCTTCCGGGATGTGTTCTCTTAAGTGGGTAAATATATTTATGGTTTCGACAGCGAATTGCGAGATTATTAATGTAGTTTTCCAAAAATTAACGAGCTTTTAATTTATAGATGACTTTTAACACTTTCCAGAATGTCATTTAAAAGTGTGTATGTTTTCTGATTCTTTTGCACTGCTTTTAGGACACTTATATTTTTCACGATCTTATTATACTCTTTTCAAATTTCTTACCCCAAAATAAAAACAGTTTTTTTATTTTTACAACTTAGATTTATTCGACCGGAAAAATAAAGAAAGGGTATTGGATTTACTTACAATTCGATTGACTTAATTATAAATATTATTTGATTTGCATATTTTATTAGAGGTGCATTCAAAAAAGTATTATATTGGAAGTTCGACTGTACCCTTTCAACACTAGTTTTGTATGAAACGGTATTATTTAGTATTATTACTTTGTCGCAATGCCATTTTTAGCATGTTTTGGATTTTGATAGGTGGCAACGCTTTAAACAAAATTAATAAGAAAAAATCTCATCCGACACGAGCTTCCTTTCCAAATCTTTGCTTTATCCCGGAGAAACCATAGTTTCTATTGCTTTAAAATCTTTAAAAATGAATCGTTCGGATGCAAAGCTACTTTCCGATCTTAATGTGATGGAGAGCAAGTGTAAAACAGCGATTACATTTGAACAAATCAAGCTCGATCGGATAAACAGGACGAGGAATGAAATATTTTTCCGAAACAACATCGTCCCTCGACAGTATGAGATAGCAAAGGAGAACAAACCACCAAAATTTGCATCAGCAGTACGTCGAAGCCCAAGTCGTCCTGGACCTGCACCCAAGATTTACGAGACACCTAAGGGTCTAGAAAACAATGGTCTAAAAGTCTCGACTAAATGTAAGCTGGCCAAAGAAATAGCCCAAAGAATCAAGGATAAAAAGTGGACGATGCCGCCGTTGCGAGTAGATCAATGCCCGAAATGCCGGATATATCTAAAGGAAAAGGAACACGTTTGTAACATTGACAAGTGTTTCCTTGGATGCGCATGTGGATTTCTAACCACAAACATAAGAGCCCTCTGCGGACACACTACTAACTGCAAGAGAAGATATCCTGATTTGGGAATATACTTGGCCCAACTGGGTCATTGCGATTTTAAGGTTGAGCCCCCCAACACTGTCTAAAATGGATATCCAAAGTCCAATGTACGTATTTTTTCCAGACATACTGATTTTGTAACTAAGACATTATTTTTTCAGGTTTAAACAAAGAAGTTCCTTTCAATTGGTTTTCTTCTGTTATATTCCACGTGCATGCCACAATTATTATTTGTTAACATATACTTTTTAAAACAAGTAAGTATATGTAATGCATTAATAAATAGTGTTAATTAGTTATTAATAAATTGGTTTCATATTTAGATTTCAACAAAGGAGAAAGTATTTTGATGATTATTAAATTTGATCTATACTATACTAAATTTGATCTTTGAAATGGATTCAAAGTGAGTATGTTCAATTTACTAACATTCCACATGAGAATTACCTTTGTATAACATTTTTTTTTCAGAATTGAATTAAGTTCCTGTTAATCTTGAATTTCCACGATCAGTTAAACTATTTTAATTTGTTAACTATAACTAACAACACCATTGTCCGCTATTTAATAAATGTAGTAAATATCTCATGGAGTTGACTCTTTATTTTTTGTCAGTGGCGGGTTACAAAAAATAAATTTCAAGTCGACACGAAATTCAAGCAAACCTAAATTCCACAAAAAGGTTGATGTGGAATATACCGGGAACGTGTGCCAAATTTTCAAGTGAGTGTTAAGGAAATTATCCTTATTTATGCCTATTTTGTCTATTTCAAAAAATATTTTATTTTTCTGTGTGATGGCTCATAAAAATTCCATGTGCTATAAGTCTCAATAATTAATTGAGACATGGTCAAAGTATAGAAAGTAAACATCAGTGTTTAATTACGTTTATTTAATAATTGTATTGTATTCAAAGGATTACGTTCAAATTATAATTAAAATTCAAATTTCAGCGGTAAACAATAGTTCCGTTTAATTCCGACGGGGGGCGCTGTGTCCGAACAGCTGTGACTCTGCTTCTTCCTTGACATTCACCCGTCCGCGTGTCGCACAGACCAAAACGAGGAGAAAATAAATTTAACAATTTAAATTTGACCAAATCGCCAGCACTGTTCACAAAATGTTGGCCCACAGGATGCAGCTTTGGAGGACAACGAATGCGGCGATGGCCCTGAGTTCCGCCACCAGCCGTTTTCCTCAACAGGTGAGTGAAAATCGTTGGAAATCAGCCGGCGACCTGTGACATAACCTGCAAGTTGCCAATGTTTTGAGGACTTTAATTTTCGCGAAATTCAATGAAAATGTTGTGTTTCAGGGTAACACGGCGGGCAGAAGAGAAATCCACCTGCAGAGGATTGCCAGGGGAAGCAGTTTGGCCCTGGTGGCCAGCGGGAAATGGTCAAATCCCGGTCAGCTGCGTTTCGCCAGCAGTGGAGCAACTGCAGCGGGAGTATCGGCCGCACAAAGTGGAGAGTTCATGCAGGCAGTGTCCACAACAGAGCTGGTGGATCTACCCGACATACCAGCTGCTCCAATCCCTCCGCCCACCGACAGCTTGCATGTAATGGATGTGGTCAACCTGGCGGGAGAACCTTCCTTCGCCTCCATTGGTCTGGGCGGCTGGTCGCCTGTGGGCATTGTCCAGAACTGCATGGAATTCCTTCACTGCACCTGGGAAATCCCCTGGTGGGGAGCCATCGCCATGGGAACGCTTGCCGTGCGCACCATCATCTTTCCATTGGTCATCCTGGCCCAAAGGAACTCGGCCAAGATGAACAACAACATGCCGCAGATGCAGATGCTTCAGCTGAAGATGACCGAGGCCAGGCAGTCGGGAAATGCCATTGAATCCGCCCGTTATGCCCAGGAAATGATGCTGTTCATGCGGGAAAAGGGCGTCAATCCTCTCAAGAACATGCTGGTTCCGCTGGCACAGGCCCCGCTCTTTATCAGCTTCTTCATGGGTCTGCGGCAGATGGCCAACGCCCCAGTGGAATCGATGAGGGACGGTGGGCTCTTCTGGTTCACCGATCTCACCTTGGCGGATCCCTTTTACCTGCTGCCCATGATCACCAGTGCCACGTTGTACCTGACCATTGAAATCGGCACGGACTCGGCTCGTCTATCCGCCGCCAATATGAACACCATGAAATATGTGCTGAGGGCCCTTCCCATTGTGATCTTCCCCTTTACGATGAACTTCCCCGCTGCCATTCTGACCTACTGGGCCTGCAGCAACTTTATTTCGTTGGGACAGGTGGCTCTGCTGAGGATTCCCTCCGTCAGGGACTACTTTAAGATCGATAAAATGCTGACCCATGCGCCAAGTTCACTGCCACCCAAGAAGGGATTCGTCGGGGGAATGAAGGAGTGTAAGTACAAGTGGATTGCCCTCGGTCTGACAGCTTTTCTAAACCTATCCCTTTTCTATTTATGTTTCCAGCCTGGGACAACATGAAGATCTCGAAAGAAATCGAGGAGCGACAGCGCCTGGACGAAATTCGGTTCGCCAAGGCCGGCAAGGGTCCGCTGGTCAAGACGTACAAGTTCGATCCAACGAAAGCAGCCAAAACCATCTCTGCGGAGCCGCACATGCGGTTAAAGGAGCCGCCAAACAAGCAGCGATAGTGCTCCCCTCATCCTGTGACCGCCGCCGAGCGCTGTGTCTTGTTACGTTAATTTAACCCTTTAGTCGATAGTATTCAACCTTCAAACACCAAACGTTTTGCTGCTAAAATATAATTTGTAAATGTACAAGAGAGCGGATTTTACTTATAAAACTTAAATTGGAGAGCGAATCAAAGGAGTATACTCCATTCGAAAACAAATGATTGTCATATTTTCATGTGAAAATGTTAAGCCTATAAAATTATACACAATTGTACATTTAATGATCAGTGAAAATTAAGGGTATGAGTGTTTTCACTTTAGATGCGATAAGGTTTTTCACAAATACCAACAAGATTGTGGAGAATTGTGTCAAGAATATTACTATTCAAAACATGAAAATTGCATCAGATAAAAGTAAAATAGTTAGTATGCTTTGTAATAATTGCAGCCAGGAAACAAGTCTATAAAATCCGAATTGTTATTACCACGTAGAAACAATCAATCAATCACCAGCGCCAAGATTTCCTAGTTGCTGACCTCGGTTATTAGTTGGGATAGGCTTCAATTCTATTCAGGGAATCCCTTGTCAGTTTTTAAATGGCTATATATCATTTAAATCTAATAATATTGAATGGGGATAATTTAATAACACTTGGTAGAAAACAGTAATTATAAATACAAAACAGAAAATAGAGCTCCTAAGGTGTCTGTATATGAAAATCGCCATATCAACTAATCAACTAGTAATGAATAGAACCGGGCAAACAATAATTATTGCACCTCTGTAAAAAAGAGATAAATCGCCCAAAGCTTCTCTTAGAAATCTACGGAAAAGGGTAAAAACTTCTATTAAATCATTATTATTATTACTAAACCAACAGCATATGTGTACATATATCCATAACGAGGACAAAATTAAGTAATTAGTCCCTGGCGGAGATGCACTGGTTGATCACCTCGGCGAGGTGTTTGTTCTCCAATGCGGCTGCCACTCGTTCCTTGTCCGCCAACTGCTTATTCACCGCCTGCTCGGAGGCGTGGGTTCCGGGTGTAATCTCCACGGTGACCTTGAAGCGGGGCGGCAGCGAACGGAGCAACTTCACCCGGATGGAAAGGCCGATCAGAGTGGCCATCGAGCAGTGGGGAATCGTCGGGGTGAAACTGATGTGCACGGAGTTCTGGCCATCGCTTATCCGGATCAGATCCTCCTGCACTACATGCAGCTCCTCCAAGGTCAGCGGATGCTCCGGATCGTTGATATTCCTAATGAGATCTGTGGAGTACCATTTTTAAGACAGTTTTTCCCTCACTTCTTTCCATGAACTCACCAAAAATCTCACGCTTATCAAAGGGATCGGACACATTTTCGTCCTCATCGTTGGCCGTCAGCACTCTTTCCTTGATCTTGTCATAGACATTGGGGTTTATATTCTCGATTTCCGTTGGCATTTTGATTTGTTTACTTTTAGATTACTTTATTTACACGTTTTTCGGTTAAAGTGGAGGATTAAAAAAAAACCAAAATACAGACCAGTGCGTGCTTACTGTTGGAATTGAAAAAGTACCAAATTACACCACCTTCAGTTTAATGGTGTGTACACACTGCTTGGGCGCGTAATTTATTTGATTTTGAAATTATTTTGCATGAATTATTTATAAGTAGTAAATTATCTATAAGATTAGGCAGATGTTTAATGCATTCCAATTTACCTGTCGCCTTACGTAAAGGGCGTAATTACAAGTGCCTCGCGATCCATATTTATGTGCTCTTCGAATTAGCTGCGGAAATACTTAACTTTAGTTAACCAAGCTTAACTTTTTTGCAAGCCAGTGCTAAATAGCCGGCAGATGTGGATCCGTGCATGGCGCTGAAATGACTAAGCCTTGAGCCCATTTCGCCGCCTTAACTCGCTTTTATTTTCCATATTTTTATTCCATATCCATATTCAGCTTTTTCGAGAAGCCGGCGCACTTGACGGCGATTTCCTCGGGTTATAATTAGCCAGACTTATCAATATCAACGTGGAAAAGCAGTCGACGCCGGGGAGATTTACATAGCGAACGGGTTCCGTGCACTTGGCGTGCATCTATTCGCAATTAGCACCGAATTACAAACTGGTTAACAGCCACTGCCAACAAACTGGAGAAGCCTCCGATCCGTTGGGCTCATAAAATGGGTTCGCGCCATGCTCAGATCAGCAGTTTGGGTCACAGTTCCAAGCGGTCAACATGAAGTCGGTTGTAAGTGAAGATCTGAGGTTTCTTAAAGTCTTGATTATAAATTAATTTAAAACTAAAAACAGTAGTTGTGGTGAAAAAGGAAATAGATCCTGCCGAAAATGTCAAAGTGTTTGTTTCTGACTATAAATTTTTTAGATCCTAATTTTATTGAACTTTTAAAAGTCTTATTTGTAAAACAAATATCCTAATTTGGCAATTTTTAAATACCAAAACATTTCAAAAATTCTTTTAATTTAAATATAATATAATATGAACAACACTTCCCAATGTGATTTGAAAATTCTTTTAGGGTTAATAGTATTTAACTAATGAATTTGTTTGATTTTGCCCAATTTCCTTTAGATTGTTCTTTTAGCCTTGGTGGCTCTTTGCCGTGCAGCCCCTTTGGATGTTAAGGAGTCGTCGTCTGAGGCGCTCTCCAGACCCAGTCCCATCAGTCCCGATGTTATTGTGGATCCCAAGCCCACCGAGAAGGTCGTCCTGCTGAAGGATGCCACCGCTGTGAATCGCCAGAAGCGTAATGAGCCCAAGAAGCCCGACAGCGTGAAGGCCCATGAGGAGCTGCAGCATAATGCCCATAACCAGAAGCCGACCCCAGCGGCCCCTCATGATGCTAAGCCCCACGAGCATAAGCACAAGAGGGAAGCTCATCACGAGGAGGGTCACAAGGAGGAGGATAAGCCCCAGAGCGAAGAAGTGAAGGGTGCTCCCGAGGTTCCTGCAACTCTGGCAGGTGTTGCCGAGAAGAAGAAGGAAAAGCGGGAGGCCCACCACGAAGAGGGTCACAAAGAGGAGGATAAACCTCAGGTGGAGGATCTATCACTGCCGCACGCTCTTCCCACGCAGGCTCACACCGCTGAGCTGCCCAAAAAGCAGGAAAAGCGCGAGACTGTGGAAAAACCCGACAGCGTGAAGGCCCGTGAGTCCATCCAGCATAGTCCCCAGCATTCCGAGGAGCTCAGCAAGGCTCTCGAATCTCTGGCCGGAGGAAAGGCCCCGGAGCAGCGTCATCAGCGCGATATTCCCGTGCCCACTCAGACCAAGGCCACCGCCGCACCTGCAGCCACCACAAAGTCGGAAATCGGAAGCTCCACAACCGCCGAACACCATCTGAGTATTCCCCATCCCATCCCCGTGGCCGAGCTCTTCGAGAAGAACAAGCATGCCGACAAGTCCTCTTCCAGTTCCGAGGAAAGCAAGGAGAAAGCCAAGGCCTAAGCTTTAAAGCCCAAAAGTCGCTAATTGGACCGTCACGAGATTTGTAGTCAAAGAAAACGAACTAAAATAAACAAAAATATTTACATGCTTATATAAAAAAGACTGTCTGTTAATTATTCAACAAATATTTAGGGAAAAGGAAATCAAATAAAGGGGTTTATATTAACATCAGTTATTAGAAGCAAAAATGGGATTACTTGGCCCCTGGTATATTTACTAGCTAAAAATAATTTCAACTGTCTACCCAATGTCAATAAAAAATATGTACAAAATATATTACAAGCTAGAAACGAATAACAAAAAAGGATTATTTCAAATTTCAATTTGAAAGGATTAGTTTGGGTTTTAAATATTGCTTCTTATAAAAACCAGACGTCTTGTTATTATTATTCGTGGATCTCAGCTAGTAACTTTATAATTATGTCCTAAAATAGACAATATATAAAAACAAGAGAGAACGCTATAGTCGGGTGTCCCGACTATCAGATACCCGTTACTCAGCTAAAGGAGTGCGAGGGAGATAGATATATAAAATCTTTGATCGGGCATAACTTTTTAACGAATGGTCCGATTTGAATTTGAATTTCTTCTACATTTCGATAGGTATTGATAGTCACAATAAAACTGCATTTTTAGTTTTCCAAAATCTTTAATGGTGTGGGCGCCAGACACCTTTAAAAAAATGGTGTAGGGCGATTGAGGGCGTTAGAGGGGGCGTGGCACCATTTTGAAATAAACTTGCGCTGCGTAGGAACTCCAAGAATATGCATGCAAAATGCCAATCCTCTAGCTTTTATAGTTTCCGAGATCTCAGCGTTCATACGGACGGACAGACGGACCGACGGACAGACGGACATGGCTAGTTCGACTCGGCTAGTGATCCTGATCAAGAATATATATACTTTATAGGGTCGGAAAAGCTTCCTTCTCCCTGTTACATACTTTTGCACGAATACAATATACCCTTTTACTCTACGAGTAACGGGTATAATAATATATGTTTTAGACTAAGGCGGACACGTATAATTTTTTTCCCACAATAAATATATATTTCAATTTTTGAAAAAACAAATTTGAGTTTTTGTCAACAAATTTTTTTTACTGCGAAGCGCCCCGGACTTCCCCGTATAAATTAGAGCAATTTTACGACGTGCTACTCGTTAAAAAAAACATTGAACGTTTACGTAAGCAACGCTAATTATCACTAAATATTTATAGGTTTCATCTAGCTAACAGTTATGGTATACATTAACTGTGGCGGCGACCACACAGCCAGCTATAAAGGATGTGCTGCTTATCAGAAGGCAGCTAGTCGACGAAAAAGTGTGACATCTTATCCTCAACAATCAGCTAGATCAAATGGTCAATCCAACTTTGTGGCTTCAACCTCCTACGCAAACGCAGTCCGTGTCCAAGTTAATCTTCCCCAACACCAACAACTTCCAATTCCATCCCAGCAAAATCAGCAGTTCCCCCCGCTGGGCAGCAACAACAGGAAGCAAAGCCAGCCACGCCATCTTAAAGCACCTCGACAGCAGCAACACCAGCAGCCTTCACAGCAACAACAAAACCATCGACAACAACAACAGCCAGTTCACCAACAGGAGTCTTTCCCTCAACAACAGCGACGCAGCCCACAGCAATCGATTAACGATCAGCAATGGCAGCGGCATGAGCAAATGTTTTTGCAATCCAACGAAAGAATGTCGGTCCTTGTTGCTCAGATAGACAAGCTTTTCCAAATGATGATGTCGATGATGGAGCTTGTCTCAAAAATATTACCCCAAAATACTCCAGGAACTGCTCAAGCATTTGCCAGTTTCCTCCCAGTTAACGCAACGCTACCATGAGTCAAATCGGCCTCAACATTGGTGTGTGGAACGCCGACGGACTTGCCAACAAAGCCCTTGAGTTGGAGCTCTTTGTGCAAAGTCATAATATTGACATTATGCTAGTCAGTGAAACACACTTTTGTTCAAGGTCGTACTACAAGTTGCACGGGTACGATATCCATCAAGCAACTCATCCTGCAGATCGGAAACGTGGTGGCTCTGCAATCTTAATAAAATCCTGTCTTCAAAGTTACCAGTGTTATAGTCTTCAAAGTCCAAATGCTCAATGTGTCGCAGTCAAAGTCAAAACTGACCTTGGCGAAACAACTATTGCGTCTATCTATTGTCCTCCAAACTTTCAATGTTCTGCCGACGACTTCGTAAAACTCTTCGACGATCTGGGGTCTAATTTCATCATTGCAGGGGACTGGAATGCTCACCACCGCCTCTGGGGGTCTCGAAACTCAACCACCCGCGGTAGAGCGATAGCGGAATTCGTTCTTAGATCCAATGTCCAGGTCCTTGCTACCGGCGGGCCTACGCATTATCCCTATAGCCAAAGAACTCCAACCGCCATTGACTTCGCTGTCTACAGAGGGATACGGCCCGAAAGCCTCAATATCTGGGAATGCTTTGAACTTAACTCTGATCACATCCCACTGATAATTAAATTCAGAGTTGCTGCGCAAAAAATATGCCTTAGGCCTCGCATCCTTCCTCGAAATGCGAACATTCCACGCTTCCAAGCAGTAATTAACCGGCTAGTTAATCTAAATATGGTGTTAAGCTCTCCTGATGACATAAACGACGCTGTCGAGATGTTTTCCCGTAACATCCATATCGCTGCCGAGTCCTCAACCAATGGTCAAATCTCAAACCCCTCCAACCGACCTCAGGCTCTTTTAAAACCTGAGGTTATGGACCTGGTAAGGCTGAAAAGATCCCTACGTCGCAGATATATGAGATCCCAGGTTCAAGTCGACAAAAGAGCCTATCGCCGTGCTGAGGACGAACTCAAAAAGCTTCTGCATGAAACAAAGCGCGAATATTTCGATGATATGCTCCTCAACGCGGACACCACCAAACCATACGGCTTCAACCTTTGGAAATTAACACGAAATATAAAACGTCAGCCTCTCCGAAAGATCCCCATTAGGAAAGCTGACGATACATGGTGTAAGTCCGACCCCGAAATATCCCTAGCTTTCGCAGATGAACTCGAGAAACGTTTTCAGCCGTTCAACCTAGCGAGACCCGAGGACGTTGAAGAAACACTGGCATTTCTTAATGCTCCTTCCCCGGAAGCATTACCGATTCAACACGTGAGTCCAGAAGAAATCTGTACTCACATACAAAAGCTTCATCCCAGTAAAGCGCCGGGTCTCGACGGCATAGACAGCCGAATTGCCAAGGCTCTGCCTAAAAAGGGAATCCTGTTCCTTGTTCTCCTATTCAACTCAATGCTACGTATCCACCACTTCCCCTCTCAATGGAAGTGTGCTGTGATAACGATGATACCAAAGCCAGGAAAACCGGAGAATCTTGTCGAGTCCTATCGACCGATAAGCTTGCTACCCACTTTCTCTAAAATATTCGAGAGAATAATTCTAAGTAGAATCTTGGGAGCAAGAAGCGTGCAGGATGCCATTCCCGACCATCAGTTTGGTTTTAGGAATCATCATGGGACCCCAGAGCAAGCACATCGACTAGTCCAGCACATCTTAAATGCTTTTGAGAATAAGCAATACAGCTCTGCTATTTTCCTCGACGTCAAGGAAGCATTTGACCGCGTATGGCATGAAGGATTACTCCATAAGTTGAAGACCCTACTCCCGACAGGCCTATTCCTTGTTCTCAAATCATACTTGCTTGATCGAAGCTTCATGGTCGAGGTAAGAGGGGAAAGGTCAAGCTTAAGATTTTCTCGTGCTGGCGTTCCTCAGGGAAGCGTCCTGGGCCCCGTTCTATACACCCTGTTCACCTCTGATCTGCCGTCTATCAATGCACCGGACACTCTTCTTGCCACCTACGCTGACGACACTGCCTTCCTTGTAAATTCCACCTGCCGTATTGAAGCATCTAGAATAACCCAAGAATTTCTTGACTCCTACGGCAAGTGGACAAACAGGTGGAATATTGCAATTAATGGCAGAAAGTCTCAACACTGCAACTTCACTCTGAGAGGACAGATCCTTCCAACGGTTGAGCTCCATAGCACCACCATCCCGCAATCTCCCCAGGCGCAGTACCTGGGTCTGATCTTGGACAAACGGCTCACCTGGAAACAGCACACTACAAAAATTGCAGCTACATGTCGCGCTAAGCTAAGGAAGCTAAACTGGATGCTGAAATCAACAAGCAAGCTTAGCCTTGCCAACAAAGTGTTGCTTTTCAAAACTATTGTGGTGCCCTCAATGACGTACTGCATCCAACTCTGGGGCGTGGCTTCTGACTCTAACGTCATGAAGGTCCAAAGAGTTCAAAATAAAGCGCTGCGAACAATTACAAATGCGCCGTGGTACGTCAGAAACGTCGACCTGGCTAACGATCTCCACATGCCCTCTGTCAGGGACCAGATAAACCGGCACTCCAGTCGGTATAACGACCGCCTCACAGGACACCCCAACCACCTAGCAGCTTCCTTGGCCAACCCATTGAACAGGAGACGGCTAAAGCGAAGGCACCCCGGCGATCTCTGGACAAGAGGACGTCATGTCTCACGAGTCCTGAAGCAGTAATGCGTTTTTTGTATTGTTGTTTTAGTTTTCTATTATAAGTTATAAGATTTGTTACTCGCCATCCTGTTATGTTTTCAAGTTATTGGTTCCTATTTGTACTATACGTTTTATAGCCATTAAGTTGGCTGATTAATGTAAAATTATATGAGTTATACTAAAAAAAAAAAAAAAAAAAGGATTTTCTACAGGCACAGATCCCCAAATGGAATTTCTGCTTCAGATATTAATATTTCATTGCAAAACCTTAAACAAATGACTCTTCGGCTAATTGTTTGCTAAATGTGGTTATCTAGCTAGTTAGTTCTCCCTCCTCATCTGGATCCTGAGATTTTCCGAAGTAATCATCGGATTTGTAGATCTCTACTGGTTGATATTCCTCTTCGATGAGATTGGATCTTGGCAGAGAGTTGGATGTTGCGGGATCGCTGGCACTCAGCTTGGCTTTCAGGGGTTTCAGCAGAAGGCCTTTAAGGCTGTAGTCCGTGACATGTAGCTCCTCCTCAGCAATGTCCACGTTTCTTTCGACTTCTGACAAGTTTGCACTAACGGCGCCTACAAACTGCTCCAGACCATCGATTCTAGTTTTTAACTGGTCGAAACTATCTCCAAATCCCAGGATGCTGCACACATTGTTGGCCATCATCCCGTTGGACTCGGCACGCACCTGAAAGTTAAAGAATGATTAAAAGAACGTTTTAATTTATTGAAATTAACTTACCGAAGAAAGCAAAGTTTCGAACTCATCCAACCTGGCCAGCATATCATCTATATTCGTGCACAGTGGGTTGATTTCCTTCTCCAAATCGGCGCTCTGCAGGATCTTGGAATAGTCCCTGGAGACATTGTTAATATCCGCTTGCATATCCAAAATTGCAGACAATATTTGTAAACAGAAGCAACAATTGTTTTCTCTTTCGCCCCAATCAGTGCGTCCACACTGAGGGAAGGGAAAAATAGTATGTACGTCAAAATAGCGTCTACGAGTTAGCAACGAAAGGGGAACTGTGGAATTTGAAACACTGGGGCTATTTTTTTATTTTTAAATTTTTTCGCTATTTGGGGGCCGAATCGAATAAAAATATCTATCGATCTAGATAGGTTAAACCAAATCCGAGGTCTACAAGTGCTTTAATAAGGCATTTGAAAATCGGGTATCCACTATTTCATTAACTGCTCCCCTCACAGGGGATTGCAAATGCTCTAATTACAAATGCTCCACCTGCAAATTTGCTTCAAAAATCAATGAGTTTAAACTTTAAACATTTTTAAATTTTTTCCCGTCTTCGATTTAAATGTTTTCGTAGCCATCGTTTCAATTTTTATAGGCAAGAGGAGGAATTCAGAGTTTTACCTAACTATCGCATAAAAGAGCCCGTCAAAGTTCGTAAAATTTGGAGGGCGGACATGGAATAAAAAGTATACTTTCATAGATGGATGGTGTTATTTATTATTTCTATGTCAGTTTTCACATTTGCTTACGAGCTGTTTTTAATAAACAAATTGATTGTTGAATCTCTCCCATTTGAATCTAATTCTGACCGTTATTTGGTTTTAAAGCTGGCTAAGTGGGAACTGAGACAGGAGGGTGTATCGGCTAGCTAATTTCCAGGGATGGACTAGCTTCGATATGTCGCTTTATATACCTTCGCCATCGTTCTTTTACAACACTAATATTATATTGATTGAAATTACTAAAAAAATAAAATACAAATTGTAGATCATCGCGGAATTGGAGCACGATGAGCGGCTACCGAGGCATCGGCGGCGGGGGCTTCCCCTACCGCAAGTCGGCCAGTTCCGGCAACAACATGAACGCCGTGCCCCCTCCCCCGATGCTGAATGCCCGTGGCTATGTGGGCGCCCGAGGAGGCGCTTCCCTCTCTGCAGCGGGAGGCGCTGCCCGTGGTGGGCTTACGGGGAGCAGCACAACATCGACTTCCAAGCACGGCTACTCCACGCTGGACTCCATTAGCCAGTACACCAATGCCACGAACCTAGTCGGCAAAAGGAAACACCACACCGATGACGATTACTTCGACGACGACGACGAGCCCCGGGAAAAGGAGATGGAACAGGCCTATATACCGGCACCGGGATCCCCTGGAGCGCCTGCTCCTTCGGGGAAGAAGCAGGAGGATTCCGACTCCGATGAGGATCCACTGGAGCAGTTTATGGCCGGCATTAACCAGCAGGTCGAGAAGGAGAAGCGCCAACAGGCTCCCAAGCCGCCAACTCAGGCGATAAGGGGCGACATCGATGACGAGGACGACGAGGAGAGCTACTATCGCTACATGAAGGAGAATCCCAATGCGGGACTCCGCGACGAGGGCTCCGACCAGGAAATCGAGTACGACGAGGACGGCAATCCTATAGCGCCGCCAAAGAAGAAGGACATTGATCCCCTGCCGCCCATCTACCATTCCGAAATCGAGTACGAACCGTTCGAGAAGAACTTCTACACGCAGCACGAGGACATAGCCTCCCTGGACGAGGATCAGGTGCGGGAATTGAGGCGCACACTGGGCGTAAAGGTAACGGGGCCCTCGCCGCCCAAGCCAGTCACCTCCTTTGGTCATTTCGGCTTCGATGAACAGCTAATCAAGGCCGTGCGGAAAGCGGAGTACACACAGCCCACACCCATCCAAGCGCAAGCTGTGCCCACCGCCCTGTCGGGCAGAGATATCATAGGCATAGCCAAGACGGGTTCCGGTAAAACGGCTGCCTTTATCTGGCCAATGCTAATGCACTTGATGGATCAACGGCAGCTAAAACCAGGCGATGGACCCATCGGTCTTATCCTCGCTCCCACTCGCGAGCTTTCGCTACAAATCTACAACGAGGCCAAGAAGTTTGGCAAGGTCTACAACCTGAACGTGGTCTGCTGCTACGGCGGAGGCTCCAAGTGGGAGCAGAGTAAAGCCCTGGAGCAGGGAGCTGAGATTATAGTGGCCACGCCCGGACGAATGATTGATATGGTCAAGATGAAGGCCACCAATCTGAGGCGAGTGACTTTCTTGGTGCTCGACGAGGCCGATCGGATGTTCCACATGGGCTTCGAGCCCCAGGTGCGCTCCATTTGCAACCACGTGCGACCGGATCGTCAGTGCCTGATGTTCTCCGCCACTTTCAAGAAGCGAATCGAACGCCTGGCCAGAGATGTGCTAACCGATCCGGTGAGAATTGTACAGGGAGATCTCAACGAGGCCAACCAGGACATCACTCAGTCCGTGTATGTCTTCCCGAATCCCCTGCAGAAATGGAATTGGCTGCTGTGCCACCTGGTGAAGTTCCTTTCCGAAGGCAGCGTCCTAATTTTCGTGACCAAAAAAGCAGATGCCGAAACAGTTTCCAATAATCTGTTGGTCAAGGAATATAACTGCCTGTTGCTTCATGGCGATATGGATCAGGCGGACAGGAATAAGGTTATCACACAGTTCAAGAGGAAGGAGTGCGATATTCTTGTGGCCACTGATGTGGCAGCCAGAGGATTGGATATACCCCACATCAGGAATGTGGTAAACTACGATATCGCCAGGGACATTGACACGCACACGCACAGAATTGGAAGAACGGGCAGAGCCGGCGAAAAGGGTAACGCTTTTACATTAGTAACCGATAAGGACAAGGAGTTTGCCGGACATCTGGTGCGCAACTTGGAGGGCGCCGATCAGATGGTGCCCGACGACCTGATGGAGCTGGCCATGAAGAGCTCTTGGTTCCGCAGTTCGCGCTTTAAGCAGGGCAAGGGGAAGAGGCCGACCAATACCCACACAGGATTGGGCTATCGGGAGAGAGGAAATGGCGGTGGTTTTGGATCGTCTGGTGGAATGGAATCTGCCACCAGTGGGCCTGCCCAAAGTCCACCGAGGGCCGAAGGACCCTCGAACAAATCCTCTTCCAGCGCTGGCCCTGCCACAGATCGCTACGCAGCCATGAGGGAGGCCTTTCGATCCCAGTATAACAACCAATTTCGAGCCTCCAGCGATCGGACTTGGGAGAAAACTCTGCCAGACTCCGGAGTTTTTGCCGCTCCAATGGCACCGCCCCCACCATCGTCATCATCCCAGGGAGCTTCCTCCTCATCCAGCGGCAGCGGCAGCAACCTGGACGCCAAAAGGGCTAAGAAGAGCCGCTGGAATTGATCGAAGGGCCCAATAAACTGATGCTGCTACTTGGTTTATTTCTCTTCATATTATTTAATGTGTATTTGCTTTTGTTCCATCATTTAAAATTACAGCTTATGAACTAAATTTAAACATATTATATATAATCAGATATATACCATGTTCATTCATAAAGATTACGTTAGTTAAATACTCGTATGTACAACTCTCTTCCTTCGCAGCCAGATCCAGCGAACGATCCCACAGATCCAAATAAAAATCTTCATTAAATGTAATCATGGTTATGTGTATTTTATTTTGAATAAAATCACATTTGCGCATCCCAACTGCCTATCGATATTGTTAATCGTTATCCGTTAATTATAAATCGTGTCGTTTTTCATTAAGCGAGAGAAGAATTCGAACTGGAATATCGAAATCTTGAAGCTAAATTGTTCGTTAATCATTATGAAATATTGTTTTACAATGAAACCACTACGAATTTTGTTTCTTTTTCGCTTTTTGGATATACGTGTATATATAATAATTTAATTACTTGTGTTCTTGATAACATTGAGAAGAGATTGAGATTCATTTAACTACACATCGAGGCGATTTTGCGTAAATTTTCGAGTTTTCGAGTTTTTTTTCGTTTTGTTAAGCGCTGAATTGGGAATTAGCCTGGGCAAAGCTTAAAAATTTCGCTATATTTGAATATCATATCAGATATATATATATTTTCCGTTAAATATAGTTCGCATATATACTCTATTCAAAGACTCGTCGGTGTGTGGGTGTTATACATATATATTTGTATATAAAAATTGGTCCATGTTAACCACATCGTACGAAACATATAGAGGAACGTAAGACGGAACTGAAGTGAAAATAGTCGAAATAAGGGGGAATTGTGTGGGGAAATAAAACGCAAATGAAATCATAACACTATAATTTTAGTTTTGAAATACTTTTTGTTTTTTTTCATTTATTATTATCATTATTTAAATGTATTAATTAGCTTTGTGTGTGTGTGTGTGTTTTTTGGGGGAGGGGTTGTGTTTTTGTTGTTGCCGCATATATAACATACATATCCATATATACAATATATTTTAGATCTAGCATTAAATTTGATTTACACTTTTAATAGTTTGTTTCTCTCTTCCGCTAATTATGCAGTTTTGTTTTGTCACTTAATTATACACATTTACTTTCTGTTCGTTATAGTTAATAATTCTTAATATTTTCTCCGCTGTTCTGTTAAATTTCGTTTATCATTTACCGAGCTAAATCAATTACATTTTATATGTAGATAGGCTTTAAAAAATAATTAAAATTATGCAACAATTAAAATGTAAATGTTTTCATTTTATAAATGTAATAAAATTGTTGGGATTTCACTTGTATGTATTTTGTATCTCTCATTTTTTTCGCTTTTGTTTTTCTTTGCTCATGCTTTTTTTGTTGCTGCTGATTTAACTCTCTCTTTTTTTTTGTAATATATTTTTAATACTTTGTAAATGAACAAGAAACATTTTGCAACAAAAGTCTGGGATAAGGCGAACAAAAAATGTAATTTTCAAATAAACGAACAAAGGACTTTCTGCTGCATTTTAAATTCGTAAATTTCATTGAAGGAATTTTCATGCTCTGAACTGAATTGATTGTTTTTCTTTTTCTTTTATATGGTATAATGACTGTTTGTTATTTTTTTACGCTTTTTGTGTGTGTGTGTGTGTGTATTTTTTTTCGTTTTTTATGGGGGTTTTTTCGTCGTTAGCTTTAAATTAAATGCCAATTAATTTAATTAATTAATTTTTAAATCACATTTCATTGTTTTTCAACACGGGCAAATTCAAATTTCCGCTTCGATTTCTCATCCAGTGTGTTGTTTGTAATAGTTTATCCATTTTTGTGGGTTTACTTGTTGCTGCTGTTGGTTTGTGTGAGGAAACGAAAAAGTTTGTTGAAGTACGCGACTGGCTTCTAGTGCACATTTCATTAAAATTAATAATACTATATACAATTTATGGTATTTCTGCCATTTCAATTCTCCAACTCTCTCTCAGCTTTTCGCCTTTTCGCCATTTTGCCTGCTTTTTTAGGTCTAGTCAAATAACGTGGCCAGCAAATCGTCGCTGGCATTGTTGTTGCTGCTGCCACTCGAGGGCGGAGTGTTAAGATCGGGCTGAGGATCGAGATAGGACAGGATTTCCATGGGATCCACGTCCTGCAGTAGCTAAAAAGGGGTTAAAAAAATATTAAAATTAATATTTTTCCTTGTTTTAAGGAGATATATATCTTAATACTTACATTCAGATCGTGGGTTGTATCATTAATGGCCGCTGCCGCCGCATCGAAACTCTGCAGCTCGGCACTCAGATCGCTTTCGCTGAACTTCAACTGGGTTTGACTGCTCATCAGCGAGTTGAGCAGCTGCTCTTGCTGTTGCTGCTGGCTGTCCGCTCCCCCGCCCCCCATTCCGCCTCCGCCGCCCATTCGACTGGGCGTGCCCGGCGTCTGCGGTGAGTTGTTGCCCGTGCTGCTGTTGTTGTTGTTGTTGCCGCTGCCGTTGCTGCCACTTCCGCTTCCGTTGGCATTGGGCGTACCGCCGCTGATGGGCTCATTGTGGGAGCTGCTTACGCTGGGCGGTCCGCCGGGGGTCATCGGATGACTGGCCGCTCCAGGAGTGTGCGGGGTGTGGGGCATCTAGAATATAGAAAGGAAAAATGTGCAATTTAGTAAGGGATTTTTAAAACATTATTTTAAGGTACAAAAAATCAGAAAAAGTACCATTTAGTATTAAACAATATTGGGTTTTTTAATATTTAATATATTTTTTAATATTTTTTTTTATATACAAAGTGATAATTATTTTTTTATATAGTTTTGTTAGTTAGAAAGTCTGTTTTCTTTTCATAGGAAATTCATTCAAAAAATTCCAGACTATGTTATCTTTTTTATATAAATACTTATAATTTCACATGTCAATTTTTAAAAATAAGTATTTAAAAAAAAGAAATATATATTTTATGTTTTTTATTTTCTTACCTGATCGCTGAGTGACTTTTCCATGGCATTCAGCTGGTCGAGGGAGTTGACGCCACCATCGCTGCCGTTCAAGCCGCCACTGCCGTCACTGTGATTGCCACTGAAGCCGTCATAGCTGCTGCGATTGCCACTGTAAGTGATAAAAAATAATTAAATTAAATTTCTTTAAAATATTTAGAGTTACTGCAAAACTTACTGCTGGTTGGTGTTGCCGCCGTTGCCCATCATATTGCCGCTGGCAATGGAGTTCATGTCGTGCATGTTGTAGGGACTCATCGCCTGCGCACTGTCCCAGGTGGGCAGTTGGGTGGATCCCGGCGACATGACCTTGGCAATGTCGTCGCACAGTTCCTGTTTGATGGCCGGCAGGGTGGTGTTGTTGCCACTTCCGTTTCCGTTTACGCTTCCGTTGCCGGAACCGGAGCCACTGCCGCCACTGGGATTGCTAGGAACATTCGACGGAGGCGGTGCATTGGGCATGCCGCCATTGTGCTGCAGCGCCCGCCAGTTGGCCGACGAATCGATGATCACCTCGTCCACATCCGAGTTGCCCAGCGTATTGAGTATGGCCCAGATGTACTGATCGATTTCCAGGGTATCGGTGATGGCCGACTTGCTGCACTCGGGGCAGCGCCACGATCCCCGCTCGCTGTTGATCATCAGATAGGCCTCCAGGTCGAAGCACTGCACGTGCTTGCACTCGTGTCCCCTGGCGGGAAGTCGTATCCTTGACTTGGTGATGGGGCACTTCAATGAGATCTTGGCGCACTGCTGACCGCCGCCGCCGCCCTGCTGCTGCTGGGGCGTGGCCTCCGAACCGGGATTCGTCTCGGGTTGGCTCAGGTTGCGCTTGATCTTCTGCACGCTGTGCTCCAGGGGCAGCAAGTTGCGCTTGTGCAGCGTTTGAAGCACCTGGCGCACCGAGGGTCGATGGACTAGCTGCAGCACGAACAGGTGCGACTGTGGAGGAAAGAGGTAAAGGATTTAAATTAATTTTAGAATTTTATATATATTTTTTAATATTTTTATTTTAAGATTTATTTAATATTAATTTGAGATTTATTTAATATTTTTTGAATATTTTTTTAATATTTTATTTATATTTATTTAATCATTATTTAATATTTATTTAGAACTTTTTTAAATATTTATTTAAGATTTATTTAATCATTATTTATATAATATTTTTTAAATATTTATTGAATATTTTTTAAATATTTATTGAATGTTTTTGAATATTTTTTGAATATTTTTGAATATTTTTGAATATTTTTTGAATATTTTTTAAATTTTTATTTAACATTTTCTTTATTAATACTTACACAACAGCAGGAACTGGCGGTCAGCTGGAGCGTATTCCGACCCGGCTGGCAGACGGCCTTCAAGTAGAGCGGTCGCAGGGCGGTGCTGTTCTTCTCGGACCGCTCGATATTCAGGGGCGTGGCATTCGCGGAGACGGTGACGGTGTGCGGCCAATTGGTGTTCATCTGCCGGTCGTCCTGGTGGAAGCACTTCAGCTGCAGCTCCAAGTCGGTTCTGGGAATTTAATTAACCAAATCCAAATTAGCTAAACTAATCCATAAAAATATTATTTATATATCTTACCTGCACATCAGCGTGTTGTAGACATTCTGCTTGAGATGGAACACGTGGTTGCTGACCGACAGATTGTGCAGCAGGCGGAAAGGAGCCAGGATGATGCCGTCGCGCACCGGGAATGTCAGTCTCATTTCTTCGCCTTTAGAATTAAAATAAAAATATTAGAAAAATCTTAAATTAAACCCTCTTAGGCTAGCACTACTTACTGTTGTCCATGGGTGGCTTGATGTCCGGATTGGGGCTGACATAGGGCACACTGCAGGCGGGCGTCAGTGGTGGCGTGGGATTGCCAGGAACTGGACTGTGCTGATAGTTTTGCTGGAAACTAAGGATGCCAAAAAATATTTATTTAGTTAATTGATTTATTAAGAAAGAATTTGAAGAACTCACCCTTGATTCTGGTAGGGATTGCCGGTGGTGGACACGCCTCCCGGACCCGCCGGGCACATGCCACCTGCCTGCTGCATTCCGGCGCTCTGGCCGCTGCCCGGATAGAACTGACCCTGATGCGAACCGGCTCCACCGACTCCGGCGTAGCCCACTCCGGGCATTCCGCCGCCGCCGCCGGATCCCTGGGGCATGAAGCGCTGCTGGCTCATGCAACCGGGTCCGGGACCCATTCCTCCGGCGGTCATGCCACCGGGACCCATGGGTCCCATTACGGGCCCACCGTTCGGACCCATTCCATTGGCCGCCGACATACGGCCGTATCCCCCATTGCCGGCGCCCATGGGTCCACTGCGTCCGTAGCCATTGCCCGCTCCGCCCGCCTGCATGGGCAGGGGAACGCCTCCTCCGGCACCGGGATGCATCTGCTGGCCACCGTACATCTGCGCCTGTTGCTGCTGCTGCATGGGATTGCCCGGATACATTCCGCCCGCTCCTCCGACGCCCACTCCGCCCGCCGCCCTCTTCTGTGCCATGTGCATCTGGGGGTGGGGATACGGAGCCATCCTTCGCTGCTGCTGCTGCTGTTGCTGCTGCTGCTGCTGGGTGAGACTGGGAGGCGCCTGCTGGGGATATCCACCATTGGCCATGCCCTGCATCTTGGCCATCGGATTCATGCCGCCCATTTGCTGCTGCGCCGCCTGCTGCTGGAGGGGATTCATGCCGCCGCCCATGCCGCCACTTCCGCCCACTCCAGGGCCCATGGACATGTTCTGCATCTGGTTCATGGGCGTCATCTGTAAAGAAAAGGGGGTAAGTCAATGATTAGGGGGGTTCTTTAATGCCTATTCCTAACTTTTTAATTACTTTGGGCAGGGAAAAGTTGGAAAAATATATTAAAAAGATAAAGTAAATGAAAAAATTTAAAAAAGAAAGAAAGTAAGGGGGACTTCTTTAAAATAAGTTAAATCTTTCCCCCTCTTATCCTCCAAACTTTTAAACATTTGAGCGGATTACTGTCGCTCTGGCAGTCAGAATTTGTCATTTCCTAAGCCGCGGACTTCTGTTTTGGGTGCGATTCGAATGATTCGTTAATGGGCGAACCATTTAAAAGCAAAATCTGTTTATTGTTTACTGCCGCAAATGAATTGTCAACAGCTGGTCATATAAAAGTTTGTGGATGGGAGTGCAGTGAAGTCACCCAGTTATTCCCGTAAACCCTTGAAAAATATATACCCAAACAAAAAATTGACATAAGATCAGATTGATATGTGCAGGTTAATTTGATATTTCGTAAAGATCAAGTTATACAATATTTGTTTAAAAGATACCAAATTTGGTATTTTAAACAGTACTTTTATAACTTTTATGAAATGATAAAATATCAAGCTGATATGTTTGAATCATAGATTTGACATTAATCATATCATTTCGAGTAGTTTTTCTGTGTACTCACTTGATGATGCCTCTGGGGTCCGATGTTGCCACCTCCGCCGTAGCCCATTCCCATGCCCTGGGTGCCATTGTAGCCACCTTGGCCGGATCCCCCGTTCATGTACTGGGCATTCATGTTGCCCATCATGCCGCTGTTGGGTCCAGGGTGCATGCCGCCACCCATCTGTAAGATAAAAAAAGAAAATACATTAGAAGAGATTTTAAAAGGAAAGGTAATAAGAATTTATATTCTTAGAATTTGTATTTTAATTCTTTTTATTTTTTTGTAATAACTGTTTACCCACCTGACTGTAACCGCCCATGGCGTCCATGCTGGACATGTGTTGCTGCTGCTGTTGGTGGTGTTGCTGTTGCTGGTGGTGTTGCTGCTGTTGCTGCTGGTGTTGCTGGCTGGCAGCAACCATGCCCGTGTATCCCTGACCGCTGGAGTTGCTCAGTCCGCTTAGCGAGGAAGCTGCCGAGCTTGTGGCGCCGCCTCCGAGGGCCGTGAACTCCGAATTGGGACCGAAGGTATTGTTCAGACTGCGCAGGCTGTCGCCGCCGACAAGGTCATTGCCCAGCATAAAGTTACCCCCGCCACCCACTGCGCCGGCTCCCGATCGCTGATGTTGCTGCTGTTGTTGCTGCTGTTGCTGGTAGGCCAGGAAGTTTTCGCGCTGATGTTGCTGCTGGTACTGCTGCTGTTGCTGCTGCTGTTGGCTGTAGTATTGCTGCTGCTGCAACTGTTGCTGCTGCTGGTCGACGCCGACTGTTGTGGCACCTGGCGGTGAGATTTGGCCCCCGGTGGCTGGCGCCCTTGAGGAGCCCGCCTGCTGGTTCATTTCATCATTTTTCCTGCAAAGTTCGCAATAGAGGCAAAACGACGAGTTAGTTGGAATCCAAAAGGTGATAACAAAGCCAGTCGTGGCAACATAATAAATGGGCGTGGTCCATTCAGGAGGAGAGGGATGACATAGTTCAGACATATTTCTCATTTAGTCTTTGAATTGAGCAGAAAAAGTTCAAAATTAATAAAACACTAGATAATTTTGTATAAGCGGGTAAGGGCATTTAATCCCTAGCCTACTTTATATTTTTTACATTTAATAATATTTATTTGAATCTATTTATAAATGATATTATGAAAACCCAGTTCTGAAAACAATGTATTTCGTTTTATTATAAGAATTCTGAAGAATCTCCTTATCGCTACTCATGGGGGTTCGTTTCGTATAGTTCTCAAAATTGTAAAAATTCAAGATCGTACCAAGAACCATTGCTCTTATCTCGCCATTCGATTAGTCACATCGAAGAACTGGGAGTTGTTTTCTGATTTGAGTTGCTCTCTGTGGCTCGAGTCATTATTCGACCTCCATGGATGATGTCAGCCTGAGGCAGCTTATGTTCGTGATTTTACCCCAGTATCCGCAGCACCCAACCATCTGTCCGCCCGTTTCTAACACCACCCCCCGAACACCCCCCAATCGCCTTGTCCCACCGTCCCAGCCATATCTCCATCATCGTCATTGTCAACGTCATTCATTGTACTTGTTGGTGTGTGGCAATTGCAATTGCATTTTCCATCTTCTCCGTTGCTTATATTTCCCATTGCACTTGTTTCCCCTCGATTTGCTGTGACATTTAAGCCCGAAAATGTCAAATGGGCTCAGGGTTTAGGTTTAGGTTTAGGTTTAGGTATGCTTTGCTTTTGCTTTTGCCCTCGACATCGCTCCCTTCAATTGTTCCATCTATCCATTGAAATTGTTTTCGCATTCGCTTTGATGGCGCGACTTTTAAGGTAAAAATAATTAAGCATATTTGCCAGGCGGACAATAACAATATGAAGCATATGAACGCAGTGTGAATGCGAAGCAGAAAACAGATAAAACCGAAAGCAACTAGAGACTCGAAAATGTAAATACTCTTTATAAAATAAAAAAAAAAATTTTTTTTTTCAATGTGTAGAATTTTTAAAAATTTGGGGAAATTCACCAAGGGGCTGATAAGTAATTACTTCAAATTCCGTTCTGGGTATTTCATTTATTCTTTATTTATGGCAAAGTAACTTTTTTGGGGGCCTATTTCCCAACGGGACGTATGAGTAATTTTCGAATTTTCAAGGTTTCTGAAAATTATTATTATTATTATTCAATTTAATTAAAAATATTTATATTTATAAAGAAATAGTTCAAATTTTTATATTGTATTTCCCATGATTGCCAGATTATTATTGCATTTTGTTCTATTTCAAAAAAACCTCTTTTTTGAAGAGTAGAATCCTAAGCGTAACAACAAAAAAAAGTCGCACATTAAAAATATAAAGTAACACGCTCACAATAATTGCGCATCTACGAAAGCAGCTCAACGCAAACATACGGTACACACAACAGCACAAAAGCAAATAAAGTTGGAAACAAATAAAAATAAATAAAAGTCCAACAAAAAAAAAACGTAACAAAACGTAACACAAAGGCAACAACAACAAATGCAACAGCAGCGAGCGAAATGCAAATAAATGGCACACTAAGCGATTGGCTGATAATCGCATGACGAAAAGCCCGAGCCGGCAATGTCTACAAAGAGATCACTGGAGAAACGAGGGAGAATTTTGTGAGCGATAGGGGGGGGGGGGGGAAGAATCGAGTGGGGGGAGAATTGGTGGTGGAACTGAACCTGTGATTGCCGCGAGACTGTGACGATAAATTAGCATCGAGCAGCTAGCAATTTCCAAGTGCAAAAACAGAGTGGAGAGGTAAACAGAGCAAAGCGGGTCATTAGGTCGAATGAGAGAGAGAGAGAGAGAGAGAACTAGGCGTACAAAGAGAGAAAGAGAATGTAAATACAGTGTGCCCCAAGGCAGAGGAAACTTGTGGGGTAAAAAGTTGGTCACTCTACTGAAAAGCTCAACTGTGATATTTTAATATATCCTTACAATAAAATTAAAATTATGAATAATAATTATTTTCTGAAAACGTTGCCGAAAAGTGTGCTATGTATATTTTTTGAACAAAAAAAAACCCCAAATAAAAATCACAAATTGCCTTATTACTCATCATGTCTTATCAATATCAGAACATTCTTGGAAACCACGCGACCTCCTCGAAGAACTAAGATAAAGTACCTAAAATTTGGGAAATATAACGGAGATGCTGAGTAAATAATCGAAATCTTACTAAAATCTAAAAGATATTGGCGAATTCTAATGAGCAAACTAAAAAGTTGTGCACCTGCTATCATATAATCGTCTCATTATGTGACTTGCACTGGTAAAACAGGGTGTTTTAGGGGCGAGAAGTGCGCGATCTCTGATGACGCTGACTTGCTTTGTTTCAGTATTCAGTATTCAGTTCGAGTCGCGTTCTCGTTGTTGCTGCCTTTTGTACTTTGATTAGATATAAATTTCTTCATTGATTAGATAAAAATAAAGCAAAACAGGTAACTCACAAGCGAGTGAGATAGATAGACAAGCCGAGCGAGTGAGTGGGAAGGAGACAGGGGGGGATATGATCAAAGTTTAGAACCACTAAAATTCAGTTCAGAGGCCATCAAAAACACGTGCTCGAAGATACATATACCCTCATATCGAAATCAGTGCACGATCTCTGGCCTTTCCCTCTGCTCTTCTCTCCGATTCTCCCGCCTTTAGTTTGCTTGTGTAATTGTAAATTGTGCGCACTTTGATTTGCTGTGGTAATAAAAATTATTTCTCATTTGGCACACGAAATGATTTCCGTATGTCAACAGACATAGGCGCCGTTAAAGGTTTCCAACGGGGGGCGCCATGTTTTACTATTTTTTATATGTATTTTTTGAGCAATTTATTTGACTATATTTTCACAATTTATTATCATTGTTTCTGGCGATATGAATTATGGCCCAGACGGCAATGCGACAGTCAGGATGGGATGGAACATCCTTTCGGAGGACATGTCTGGTAAACTTTATTACAAACAATCCCTCAAAAAATAAAAATCAAACTTTTTCTTCTATTTTGCCTCTTCTATTTTTATTGCTATTGTTGTTTGCGTGTTTTTTTTGTTCGACTTGCCTTTGCGTTTTTGTGTTATATTTTTTTTTCATTTCACAGACGACAGTTGGCGTCATGTAACAAAACAAGTAATATATACAAAATGTATGTGTGCGTTTTAGAGGCCATGAAAAATTGTGAGACACGTGCGTGGAGCCAATGACAGAACGAAATGTTTTCTCACCGGAGTGGGAGGTTTCAATCAAAGTCGTTTGGAAGCAGAACTGCTTCTTTTGGAGACACACAAAGAAATGATTATGAAAAATTGGTCCTATAATGTATTTAATCTTAAAAAATGCATTACAAAGTGAGAGAGAAAATTGAAATTTAATTTTATTTCTAAATATTACTAAAATCAGCGCTTTAAATATTCAACAAATAGATTTCTGTGCACTTTTCAAAACCAATAACACATCAGAAATATTTGATTTGCTCTCTTTGCCGTTCCTGCCCCCCTTCTGGACTCATCAGTCACTCAAACTCCTATATTTTCGCCTTATTGTTTCGCTGCAGTTGCCCACCTCCCACCGCTGAAATGCGTTTGACAGTTGTTATTCAAGGGTGTTTGAAACTGAACCACCGCACCACCGAAACCACCCGCTGTTGGCTGCACTTTTCGCATACAAATTACAAAAAAAAAAACAAAGAATTCTCTTTTTTTCGACATTTTCTTTCACTCTTTCCAGTCCCATTTTGAGTTGGCAGTTGTCGTCTGTCTGTTTTTTGCCCCTGACTCGGTTGTGGATTCATTTTTTCCATATTGCCCTGTCAGGGGAGGTTGTGTATGGGTTTTTCGTTCTTTTTACGAGTGGCAAAGGATGGTAATAATTTTTTGTTCGCCGCTTAGTTTCAGGACTTTGTATGCCATTCGAATTTGGACGGCGCCTGTTGGTATGCAACACTTTTTGTCGCCTCAAGCTCACTGGGAAAATTCTCTTCCCTCAGCATTTCGATTGAATTTCCCGTGGAGTTTTCCTTGCTCGCTTCGATCGCTTTCATAATTCATCTGCCTCGCATAAATTGCAATCAGAATGAAAATAAAAATAAATCAGCATAATAGACTCGACCCCAGAAAACAAAGCAAAGAAGGCAAAAAAAAAACAAAAAAAAAGCAACCACCAAGCGAAGGCAGCAACCCTCCGCTCGAGTGGTTTTTTGGGCTGGGGGTGGAGGGGTGAACATAATAAAAATCGAACTGTAAACAGAAATAAAAAAAAAATAAAGGCGAAGAAAAAGCTGCGGCAAAAAAGCGAAGAGAAATCGCGCAATTTTTGATTAAAAATCCAATGCAAATAATACAGATGGTCAGCAGGCGGATTGAGGTGGTGGTGCTGCTGCTGCTAAGGGATGGGGATGGGATGGGCAATGGGGGTTGGCAGTTGGCAGATTTTTGAATATGTGCAAAAACATATTCAGCACTCAGCCCCCTTTTATGCCGACAAAATGTTTGCCTCCAACTTTGTGCTCGGTTTGCATTTTGCGGATTTGCAAATTCATTTTTATAAATGTTTTGCCGCTTGCGGTGGACAAAGGGAAAATGGTTGGTTGTCTGTCCCACATGTGGTATGAGTAATATTTGAAATATTCTACCCTCTCCTGCTGCCGTTCTGCTCAGCTGTGTGTGCATGTTTTCAGCACCTGTAACTGGCTTTTATTTATTGGCCAGCCAGGATTGTTAGCTGCTGCTTTTTTCGAAATTGCGTATACGCAGTGTGCGCTTGGCCCTAAAACATTCGTTTTACTTTTTAGACGTGTGTGTTTGTAATACAACATTGTGTTTGCTAATTTGCATACTACAATGTAGGATTTCCTAGGATTATAGTTCAGTGTACAGTGGTCACAGTAGCAACCGTGATTTATGGAACACTAAAACTACAAAGTGTACAGGTTTTGGTAAGTTAACTAAAGATAAACATATATTCAAAGTAATTGAAAAGATAATCTAAGCATAATAACTTGTATTCCTACCGTTTTATGAATGGTTAATAACACATTTTACGATCCAGACCCGATACAAGAAAAAATCTAAAAGGTCGAAAGACCATAATGTTACGATGTTCAAACGATTGTAATAATTTTACCAGTGCATTCAAGCACAGCGCAATATTATTGTGCGTTATGGAATAGTTGTGGCCACTGTGATTGGCACTTGGAATACATATTTACAGGTGTCTATGCATTATTCAATTCGGAAATTGCATTTCACTGTTGGCTGTTCTGCGTTGTATTTGTTGTCGTCTGCTAGTTTGTCCTTGTGGTGTTGTAACCAAAATCGTTTTGATGGCTAATGGTGTCGCCATTGAAGTCTGCTCGTGTTGGTGATAAAAAAAACGAAACAAAAAAATACAAAACAAAAACAAAAACAAAAACCTAAACAAAAAGCAGCGTGGTTGTTGTAACACACGCGCTAATCAGGTCGCTAATGGACGAAACACCAGAAAACCCCTTGCACCACCGACCACCCACAACCCCCTGTGACTATCAATCAGCGATGTGGTTTTTGCACACCTTACCCAGCCACTTTTTCGGTTTCGGTTCGGGGATCTGATGTTTTGGGTTCGATTTGCTGGCGGGTCTGGTTTTGCTTTGCTTATCTTATCTATCGCGTTTTGCTCAAACTAAATTTATGCCAGTCAACGGAGGCAAAAAAAAAAAATAGAGAAAAAAGAAAAAAAGAGGGGTTTTGAGCGAGGATGGCGGGGATTTAGTACTCAGTGCGATCTATTCCATTGTCATCGACGTCGTTGCGTTTTTGGCATTTATCTAATCGCCAATTAAGTAAGAAAAAAACCCAACGAAAATCATAAACAATCGGACAGACATAAACATTAAAAATAAATCGAAGGCTGCGACTGTCAACGCTCGAAACAGCAAAAAATCCACAAAAATAAATGTACGAAAAAAAGAAGCTGCAATAATTTTGTTCAAGTATTTTTGCACACTCACACATCGAGGAACATGCATAAATCACATTAAAAATAAAACAAAACAAAACGAAAATTGCAACAGCGAGCAAAACTTGAAGCGACTCAAAACCCAACGCATAAATCGCCAACGGAGACGTCGACAGCGACGCGAGCGTCGTACTTGAAAACCAGTTTCGAACAAAAATGTCTACTGAAGTACAGCTAAATAACAGCCGCAAAAACAACTACCAAAATAAACTCAACGAAATGTGTACAAGAAAATGTTAGCTAAAAATACTTGCCATCGCGTAAAGGTTAGACAGAAAAGATATGGGAAATATGGGACAGGAAGCGAGGCGATTGATAAGCGAACCCCAACTTAACTGATATGTTGAGAAGCGCGTAGAGAGGCGCTGTGCTCACGAGACACAGCCAGCAGGTGGCGCCACCTGATCTAAATCTGAGAGATATTTATTTTTTAAAAGGTTCCACTTCAAAAGAACTGGATCCTTCTAGTAATGATTCGATTCTTAATTATTTAGTTTCGATTTGGTTATCAGAATGATTAAATGCACTTGCTATTTCTGTAAGAGCTTAAGTAACTGCCAGAGATTGTTCCAGAAAATCTAAGATAGTATACTTTGTAAACATATGGTTTAAATATTTATATGTAATACCCATTTGCACTCGCTAGCTTCCTGGGTCTAATCAATTCTTCCCACCGCACACCTTGATTGCGTTCCATTCACAAAAACCCAGCGACCATTTTGCAAAGAATGCCAAATGCCGGGAGACTGACGTACTATATGAAGGTACTACTACCTGGCCGTAAACAGCGATAAGCAATTATCGATAACTGAAATATTTCTGCATACCTAAGCACGATTTAATGTCGGCCAAAAACAAGAGCAAAGCGAAGCAGATGGAAGCGTACAGGTAGAGCCATTCGGAGAGTGAAAATTTTCATTGTTCCAGTTGTTCTTTTGCACCAAAAACACAAAGAGAACGATGGTAGTTTGGGTTCTGTTTCTGTTTTTCTATATAGATATAGTACGATCTGCGGGTATAATTAGCTTGTCAGTGCCCCCACCAAAGTCTGATAAGAGCTGGTTACCTCTGATTTCTGCTTCAGTACGTTCTGTGCCCATCGATTGTGATAGTATTACCTTTTTTTTTTTTTGGTGGTTGGTGGTTATCTGTGAGGTTGTTGTGACTGCTAAGCATATATTTTACTATATCTATGCGAATGTGTTGGTTTCGGTGCGGTCTAGTTTGATATCAGGTTCGTTCAGGGGCTTTTAATTGGGTCGTTAAATGTTTTTCGTTCGGTATTCGTTGCGTTTTGGGAACTTTTATCATGTGACTAAACGAACTCTGAATGGAGTGGAGTGTGCGACTCTTCAAGGTGCCTCGAAGAGCCCGAGGCGAGTCAAGAGTCAACCGCTTAACCCAATAATGTCCAATCAAATTGAAATTGTGTGATTAGATATGCACCAGAGCTCTCTCTTGCTCTTTGCTCCCATGTGTGACCTTCATTCTGGGCCGAGGCTGAATGCTGATGAGGGGTTAGAGGCGTCTTTAGTCGATTTTAGGGGTGGCTTCGGCTTACACATGTAACTATTGTTGCGCCCTCGAGTGTGGATTTCGTTACGGGGGTTGCTCAGTTTCCAGCCCCCTGTCTGATGGGTTTATTAATATCGGACGCTCCTCCACTCGCTAAATGTTCCGTATGTGTTTCTGTTTGTTTCTTTCGGGGTTTAATCACCGAGAATTCAGAATGCTATCCCTCTGCCGGCGAGGGTTGTTGTTGCCTTCTGCGATTTGCAAATGGTTTTCCGCGTTTAGGTTTTGTTTTTCTGTCATTTACTCGTTTGTATCACATTTTTATTTCCCGTGTGAAAATCGCAAACAGTTGAGCGAAACAGGAAGTGGCCAGGAGTGGAAGATGAGGAGGGGGAATCCCCTCGGTAGGTAGCAATTTTTCTCAAGTCCTTTCGGTGGTTGCTTGATGGGTTGTGATTTGGTTGCCTCGGTGGTTGATTGATGATTGTCTCGCGCTAACGCAGTTTCTGTTTCAGCATTTTGAGGTGTGGGGCGGTGGTGGGTTGATGACATTAGAGGGTGTTTACGATAAGCCCAGGGCGTTAATTAACCGTTGGATTGATCTGCTAAACCGGAATTTTCAACTGTTTCAATGCTGCGGAAATTCTCTGAAAATTGTACACTGCTTGTGGTCTCAGTTGGGAACTTTTTGAGGCATTATCCATCTCAAATAATTCAAAAAAATTAAAAAATTTTTTTTTTTATTATAATTTTTTTTAAAATTTTTGTTTACAATAATAAGAACAACACGAATTTTGAAACAGGAAATACATTTATATGTTTCTAGACGACTTGATATTCCTTCCGAATATTCTTCAACGGAAATAAAACAAAAACATTTTTCTGAATGTCTTGCCTTTCTTTCTTCTGAGAAGGTTAATTCACATCTCATTCGCATATTCTAGATGATTTTCCACCAATCGAGAAGAATGGCCTCTAGATGCTTCCAGGCAAAAATGTTCAGCGTTCTTGGAAACTCCGTGGCGACCTGAAGCGAGTGCAACTACCTGTTTTTTTGGGTTAAGAGCTGCGACTATTGCAAATGGGTTAAGGTTTACCTGTGGTCGGCATTTTTCTTTTCCCTACGTTAAACCCCGTACCTTTTTCTTTGCTTTCATCTTCTTTGCAGCGATGATGAATTACAAGCGAACCGAAAAAATGTCTGCCGAGAGTTTTCCATTGTCTGGGGAAAATGAGAGGGGGAGTTTGGCTGGGGAAAAATGCGTGGCATGTGAGAAAAACGGCAAACGAGATACGGGAGGGAAAACGGTATGGTAGGGAAAACTGGAGTGGCGAGAGGTCGCCTTGCTTGGAGTGACCTTTTTCTTTTTTTTTCTTCTTTGGGTTCCCCCTTTATCTTGCCACAAAAGAAACAGAAACAGAAGAGGCAACAAACACGAATACATACGAGAACTGGGCGAAAACATTGTCGAACTGAGAAATAAGTGACAGACTTGAGCGGTTGTTTTCGGTTGTTCGGTTGCTCGGGCAAACGAAGCGGATCGTTGGGAAAATTTCTTTCTCGGTATCGATATTCCCACTTCCACATCCACTTCTACTCCTTCTCAAGAACGATTCAATGGAAAACTCCGGCCACGAATACCTACTCTGCGTACAAAACAAAGCAACAGCAGTGGGTCGAAATGTTTTTGGACTGAAACCGAATGCTTTCTTGGCTTCTCCTCAGATACTTTCCGCCTGTATCTGTGTGTTTGTGTCTATGCCAGTCTGTGTGCGTGTCAATTATGGGTCAGCTGTGCGTGAGAGCGAGAGAGCATTATTCGAGGGGGCGGCGATGGGAGGCGGTCTAACTAACAGCTGATGTGGGAATTCGGTCAGAATTAATCTATTGGCTGGCTCTTTAAAGTGTCTCGATGGGGGTGTTATATTTTTGTGTGTTTTATAGACTTTAATTTGAGTGGATAACATGAATTTAAAAAAAATGTATATTAAGTTGAATTGTTTATTTATCAACTAAACCTTTATGCTACTTTAAAACATATAATTTGCCCTATGACTGTTTTTATATATTCAAATTCTTTAGACAATTAATTAATTAATTAATTAACAATTAATTTTTAAGGGTATACAAAAAATTCCCCTGGAAAAAAAGGGACAATAAATTCCTTAAAAGCTTTGAAATCTTATAGACAATACAATAAATAAAGAAATTTTCACCTTTAAAAACACTTTTTGAATTTTGGCTGATACCTAACATATTTTAATACTGTTTTAATTCTGATTACTTTATTAAGAAGTGGTCATAAAACTCAATTAGAGAAATATGCTTTAAAAATGTTAGTACTATAATAATTTTTTAAATAATTTAACTGCACAACAACTTGTTTGGCAATTAAATATTTTTATCGGGATGTTTATGCATTTTTGTTTGTTTATGTTTAAATTTGTTCTTTAAAAGTAAAATGATTTAAAGATTTTTTGTTTAAATTCAACTAAAATACATTCAATAGAATGGTCACAGTATTCTGAACTTTTTTTGCTCAATTCTTATAAGCTAATTTAACTACATAACTATTATAATGACTTATTTATATATGGTTCAAACAACAAACAAAGCATAAGGAAAAGACACGAAAAAATGTACATAAAATATCTAAAAACAAAAGCACATTCCATTTAATTATTTTGATTGTTTGTAATTTTGGTACAAGCACAACAATTAAAAGTTTCTAGTGGAGAAGAAATAAAATTGTTGATGGCCATAAAGAATTTTTGTACTTTGTGTTTATAAATTGTTTTATTTTTAGCCAGGTGGGTGATTATTTTTAGCCACTGAAATTTTATTGACTGTCAAGAGGAGAGGCGCACACAGACGAAAAGTTGAAGTTGAAAAATTCTTTTGGCTCATTTGCTGTGATTTTTTGTTTCGTTTTCGTTTTCGTTTTTTTTTTTTTTGGTTTCTGTTTGTTTTAAGTGGAATTTATTTTTAGATATTTTACCTAAGTTTTCTTTTTCTTTTGGGTTTTATGGCAACAGCGCGTGGTGTGTTAATTGTTGTTGTTCGTAGTTGTTCTTAAAGATGTTGTTGTTTTTTTTTTGGGTGGGACAGGTGCACCACGTGAAGAAGAAGAAGCAGCGACAGCAGCAGCTGTGGAACGCTATCTCTTTTCCTCCGGCTTGTTGCTGTCTCTCTCGCCGCTGTTATCAGTTTATCAGTTCACTAGAAGGGTTTTCCTCTTCTGTTTGTTTGTTTGTTTGCTTGCTGTTTGGACACTTTTTCACTGTTTGTTTGCTGTGCAGTTTTCTCAGAGGTTCTTGAAACTTACTTTTTGGAATTGCGCTTCGTTGTTTGTTTGGAATACATGGGAATTTTGTCAACAATCAATTGCATGGCATCAACAAATACATGGGACAACAACACTTGTCTCTCTGTGTTGTTGCTGCTGCTGTGTTGTAGATTTAATTTTTGTTGATTGGTGTTTATTTGTTTGTTTATTTTTTTTCAAAAGGTTCACTGCAGCATTTTCGAACACTCACTCTTTCTTACTTTTCACTTTTTGTTCACTTTTTGCTCATTTGTTTTTTCCTATTTTTTGTGTGTTTGTCACGCTTTCACATTTGTTTTGGGATGTTGCACAAGTTTGTTGTTTTGTTTTTTGGTTGCCTAGCAAATTGTTGTAGTTTAATTTTGCTTAAGAAATTTTGCAGATATTTTTTGTGCTAGTTTTAGGTGATAATACTGTTGTTTTTTAGTAATCCAAGTGGTTGATGCGTTGCTGCTGCTAACAGGAACTTTGTGGCACTTAATCCAAGAAATGTGCTGCGGTTGTTTTGTAATTCGTTTGCGTTGTCACTTTCAAAAATTTGCTTTGTTTTTCGAAAACTTTTTGCGATATTTTTCGAAAATTTAGCTGAAAACTGTTTCACTTAGCCCTGGCTTTTGAGCTGCGCTTGGCGATTCGATTCAACCGAACGACGACAACGTTCGACGGCAGCCAGAAAGGAACTGAATGAAGTTGGCAGTTGGCAGCTGAGCTGACGTCCGGCGGCCGACTGAACGGATAGGGTATGCAGCTGCCGTCGGCGGCGACTTCGGCCGCTCACCCACACCGATGCAGTCGCTGCCGAGCGCGACCCGAAGCGGTACAGTACGCTCTCTCGGGTTGATTTATTTCAGGTTGGTATTTCGTATTTCGTATTTCGTATCTCGGTTTTCGGATTTCGTATTCATTTCGGTCTGTTAAGGGGCGACGACGCGCGAGCACTTAAGTAAAATAATAATTATGTATACGTATGTCAATTTGTTTGACTTCTTCGCCTCGCGGGCCTCTTACTACGGTGGAACAATGAAAATGGTAGTATTTTTGCTACCTTTTCTGCTACCTTTTCGCTCTCTTCGTGCTTTGGCAGCAAAAGCATACTTTTTCTGCTACCTTTTTTGGGGGCAGCTGACATTTATTGGGTTTGTTTTGAAAGCGTTTAATGGCTGTATGTGTGTGTGTTTGGGTGTTTGCGTTTGCGTTAAGTAGATTTTTCAGCACATTTGTCTTAATTGTTGTGATTTGTGGTTGATTTTTGAATGATTTACGGCGTGTGCAGCGCCAGCGGGATTAATTGTTTTTTAAATGTCATCAGGGCAAAAGACGATTTTTTATTTTTAGTTCTAGGCAACAGGATATAAATAAGCATTTATTTATTTTATATCGTAAATGGTAAATAAATTAATAATATAGGTACATTAACTCACCAAATAAGCTAAAAAATAGAATACCACCTAGCCTGATTAATTGGCAATCCCTTTACCACAAAGGCCGCAAAAGTGAAATACTTTAATTACCCGAATAAAAAACATTTAACAATTTAATCTGAGCATATCAATTGCCCCACACACACACGCAAACAAACATACACACTCTCTCTCACGCTCTCTTGGCCAAAATCCACTCCCAATTTATCACTCAATTAGCACAGAAAAATGTAGTAGTGTATTTACTACGCTTCTGGGCTCGGGCTCTCTCACCCTCTCTCTCTCTCACTCGCCTGCCGTCTCTTTCGTTTCGCATATACCCGTCTCTTTCGCCGTCGACGTCGCTGCTTTGGCACAGCGTGAGAAACTCTCGTCGGCTTTCTGGTATCGGGTGTTCATCTCAATGAAATTGTAGCATATTTGTATCCATATCGAGATTAAATTTTCAAAACACAAACGAGCACAGCACGAGAGAGCCAGAAGGAGAGGGCGATAGGCGGCGTGAAAGAGACGGGACGAGCCGAAGTGAAAGAGAGAGAGCGAACGAAGTTCGTTTGTATGCGTGGCTTGTAAGCTTTTGTATAATGTTTGAGGTGGGCATACAATTTTTGGGTGGGGAGTACGGAGGTGGTTCCAGTGGGTGGTTGGGCGGTTGGGTGTTTTGTGGGTGGTTCGTTGGGGTCGCGATTTATTGATGACGTCGACGCCGACGACGACTGCGCTGCGACGACCGTGTTAATGTGTTTGTTGCTCTCTGGCATAAAATTATGTTTTATTTTATTTAACATGTTCTGCCTCGATTTTTGGCAGTCCTTGTCATAATTCCCATGAAACGGCACGAGGAGTGAGCGAGAGGGCCAGAGGGGTCCTGGGGCGAAAGGAAGTCCTTTTTTCTGGCTCGAGTGCTAAGCAACAAAAATCGCCGACAGTTGTGCGCTCACGATGATGATGGAAGTAATGATGATGTTGGTATGTTGGCAGAGGCTGCTTCATTGGGTTATGCTTATGGGTTTGTATTTGGGTTTGAGTTTGGGTTTGAGTTCAGGCTTCGCACTCACACACGAGTGGCTAAAATCCCTGTGTGATTGTACAGTGGCCACTCGTAAAGTTAGAAGGTGGAGAGTTAAAGCATTTTTTAATATATCTTTTAATATTATTACTTGGTATAAGAGTACTTATTTATTTATTATTATTTCCTTTTAATTCCTATTTTCCATTTTTTATTTCTTATGTTTAAACTTTTTTAGAGATTTGATTAGTTTTTAAAATTTGAAATTATCCTGAAAATGTTTGTTAATCCAATACCAAGTTTTTTGCTCAAATTTCACCACTTTCAAAAATATTCTAAAAACAATCGATTAAGAAAAAGTGAAATAGAAGCTGTCAAAAAAACGATTTTATAAAAGTTCCATAAAAACTATAACAAATCGTTTTAAAGCTCAAAAAATATATATTTTAAAGATCCTTAAGGTCCCTAAAACTGCACTTTGGGTTTGAAATCGTATTATATCATATTTTCGAGGGATTACTGTGCCCATGAGTGTGCCTTTGCACTGTGTGTAAAAGGAAGTGTACAGCGTTGTAGGCCGTCGTCGTCGTCATCGCTCGCTGTTGCTGTTGCTGCTGTGCTGATGTTGCTGATGGGCTGATGTTGCTGCCGTTGTTCGCAGTGTGGTTGTTGCCGCTGCCGAGGGCGAGGGAGGGACAATGGGTCTGTTTGTCGCTCGGTACCCGGTTGCCGGTCCTCTGCCTTTTCCTCCTCCCCTGTTTTCCTCGTGCTGCCCTCCTTTCCCTGCATTTCCCTCATCCTGCGAGTATCTGTATCTGTATCCGCATCTGTATCTGTGTAAATGCGTTGGTTGTTGGCTTGTTTCGTCGTCCCTCCCCCTCACAATGCCACCCCCCTTCCACCTCGTGTGTGTGCGTGTGTTGTGTGTTGGTTCCTGTGCCTGTTCCTATTCCTGTTACTTTTGCTGTGACGACGACGGAGACCAGAGCACTGCGCATACAGGGTGTCCCAGGATGTGTGGGGGTGGGCAAGGACTTTTAGCTAATGATAAGGCTAGAAGTTTATAGGAAGGTGGGTCTATAAACTTAATTTGAGTACTAAATTGTTTCACTAACTAAAAAAACTTCTTCAACAGTATTATCTTTTAATTAATTTTAAAATATTTTAATATATTTGGATGGTTTTAAGAATATTTCAGATATTCAAATACTTTTTCAGCACAAGAATATTATTTAATCTTCTTAAAAAAATGTAAATATACTTGGATGGTTTTAAGGATATTCTACATTAAATGGTTTAGAAACTAATATAATATTTTTTTTAAAATAATTCTTTGTAATAAGGTTCCCAATTTTTAAAACTAATATTTATTTCTATCTAATTCGTCTTGAGTTGATCTTATTTAAAGTTCGTCAAGAGATGTAACTTTCTATGAGGTAAACAAAATATAATAAAAATATTTGAATATTTATTTTTAAACAAGTGAATTCTTTTATAATGAATGAAGCTAATTAAATAAATTCTTGAAAATATCATTATTCTTAAATTCTCGCCCATCTTGTCAGCATAACTGGCTTACGAATCACCCTGTTCTGGCTGCCAAAAGCGGCTGTAAAAACAATTTAATGCATAAAACGACAAAAATCTGGTTTTCACAAAAACCAAAAACCCAAAAGCAAGCGACGAAAGCGCTGCCACCAGTTGTTGGGCTGAAAAGGGGGCGGGGCGGTTGTCCCGAGGGGGAGTTAGGAAGTTGATGTTGCTGCTGGAAGAAGAACTCAACAGCAACAGCAGCAGCAACAGCAATATCAGGAACAACGACAACAACACCAACGGCAGCAACACTCACAGCAGCAGCAACAACATCAGCAACAGCAACACCAAAGCCACTGGCAGCAACAACATGAGCAGCATGAGCAACACCAACAACAGCAGCAACATCGGCAGCAAATGTTGAGATTACACTAAAAGTAACTGCCAGCGGGGGCAGCGACGTCGGCAGAAGCAGAAGCAGCAGCAGAATGCAACGCATTTGGAGAGTGCAGCTCTAAAATCAATTATGTAGCCAGCGCAGCAGCAACATCGCAGTAGCAGCAACAGCAGCAGCAGCAACATCAGCGACTGCAGCAGCAGCAGCGTGAAAATAGTAGTGAAAAAAAGAGAAATAGCAAAGCAGCAGACGAAAGCAAAAAAAAAAGTGGGTGGGGGGGGGGGGTGGGAAAGGAGGAGAAGGTGGAAAGTAGGGAAGTGGAGGCAAAAAAAAGGGGAGGGGGTGGCTGGAAAGTGGGCGGGCAGCGGGCGGAACAAGTGTCTGTTTGTCGCTGCGTCGGTCAGTCGGCAAATATGCTGCGCATTTGTGAGCGAGCGAAAGAGAGGGCCATAGGCAGTGCGACAGAGACAGGGCATCATCGTCAACTGCTGTTGTAACTGTTGTTTTGCTGCTACTCTTGCTGTTGCAGCTGTTGTTGTTGTTGTTGTTGCTGGGGGGTGGCTGGGCGGAAAACCGAATGCTAGTAAAATGCGTGCAAAGGCAAAGCCAAAAGCAAATAAAAAAAAAGAAAGAGGCGAAGGGCGAAATACACTCATAAAGCGATTAAACTAGTACTTAGAATGAAGAACTCTTAAATTAGAATGAAATATTAAGCTTAGATACTCGGTTATATTAAGTATTAATTTTTTAATTAACAATAAAATAAGTAGAGTAATATTGGGATGGAATTAAAAATGTGTAGAAATTTATTTCCACAAAATCATTAAGACATAAAAAAATATTTTTTAATTTCAAGGAAGATAGAAAGTTAAAAATAATTTTTTTACTTATTTTTAATAATATCTTTTTTTTAAATTCCAATTTATAAAAAATAATTTTTTTATTTATTTTTAATAATATCTATTTTTTAATATTCGATTTATAGGGATCTTTAATCTTAAAGCCTAACAAATGTAGGGTACAAAAAAGAGCACACAAAAAAAATAAAAAGCCAAAAGCAGCAGCAGTAAACGATGAACTTTGCTGGCTGCTTTTGTTGTGGATGGTTTGGGTCTAAAGCAGACACCTTTCCACGTGCAGGTCGGTACGCCGCACTCCTCAGCCCCAACCCCCAAACCCCACCCCCTTTTGGGGTCTGCAGAAAATAATCAGCGAAAAACGTAGGAGAAAAAGAGCGTGCAAAATTATGCTGAGTGCTTGGCTGGCTGCCACACAAAGTGAAAGAAAGGCAACGACAACGACGACGTCTTCACCGCCCCCTCGGGCCCCTCGGACCATTTGGACCCCTTGGACCCCTTGGACCCCCTGGACCCCCTTTTTCGGGCCTCTTCTGGCCGCCCCTGGACAGCCCTCTACCCTCTGGGCTCTCCTTTTCACAAGAGCAACATAAATACGAGAAAAAAGGCAGAGAAAGAGGAAAAATCAAGGAGGGTGGTGCAGATGCGTCGGCGAGGGGGGGGGGGGACTCTTTGCCGGCAGATACTTCGAGATTTCGCCCCCAACCCCCCCCACTGGTTTTCATGCATTTTATCAGTCGACGCTGACGATTTTCTTGGCGTTTTTATTTTTATTATTTTTTTCTCTCGCTCTTTGCTCGGTTTCGTTTATGATTTTTTTTTTCCTTTTGCTCTGGTGTTGGGTTTTTGTTTTTATTTGGGTTTCGTTTTGGGATCGGGCAAATGTATCTGTATCTGTATTTGTATCTTTATATGTGGCGCTGCTGCTGTTGTTCTGCTTGTTGTTGTTGTTGCTGTTGTATCGCTTTTGTATCTTTTAGCGCTGTTTTGAGTTAAGCAATTGATGGATATGGTTTATTTATAACGCTTGGCGACCGAAACCGAACCGAACTGAACCGAACCTCATCATCCTCTCCATCGCATCGCATCGCCAACATCATCATCGTCATCGGAATTCCGACGACGTCGAGCAGCTCGCACAATGAGTGCGGACGTGTATCTGAGTATCTGCAAGATACTCGTACTCGCACTGGCACTCGCACTCGTACTCACTCACTCGCTCGCTGGCTGCGTTCGATAAACGTAAGCGTAATAATATTTTATTGAAATTTGTTTTCTTGCCTGTACTCTTGCCTGGCTCTCTCCGGCCCCTCCACTCTCTCCGGGTATTTTCTTTTCGTTTCGGGTGCACGCGAATGAAAACTAAGAGTTAAGATTATATGATCTTAAAAGTTAAAATAATTGAACTTGGGCAAATAAGCAATTTTGCTTTTAAAGCGTAATTCAAAATTATATTTTATATAATTTTATTTATTTTTAATATTGTCTTTATTTAAAGTGAAATATTTTAATATTTATTTTTTAATGTCATTCAAAAAATCATTTTGATATTTCTTCAAATAATTTTTTTAATGAAACTGTAGTATGCTATCTTTTATGTCATGAATGAAATTAAAAAACAAAGTTCTAAAATTAAAAAAAAAATTAAAAATTATTTTTAAATGGAAAATTAATATATAAGGAGTGAGTATGCATTGTGTTCAGTGCTGGGGGACTTTGGGGACTGAGGGGCCTTCATTTCTTTTGTCGCTGCTTGCTTTTTTGCGCTTCGCTATAAGTATCTGTTGGATAAATATGAGGTTAAAGCGCTGCCTGCTGCCTGCTGCCGTCTGTCTGCCTGTAGTTTCTTCACTTCACTTCAGTTCAGTTCACTTGCATCTGTATCTGTATCTGTATCTGTAGCTGTATCTGTCCCTGTATCCGTATCTGCAGTATCTGTATCTGTACCTGCAGCTGTAGTAATACCCATGCCCGAACTCAAACGCGAACCCAAACCCGCACCCGTATCCGTATCTGCATCTGCATCGGTGTGTTTCCTTGGGTCTTTGGTCTGGAGTCGAGTGCAGCGCATTTTGATTGTTCGCCTGCTCTTTTGATGAAAACATAAATATCACAACGCCGCCGAGAGAAAAGAGCCCGAAAAAGAAGCCTCAAGACATCCAAGAAGTGGATGAGGATGAGCTACAAACACGATGATGACGATGATGGTTTCCACCATCGGAATTTCTATTTAGCTCTCTCGATTCCTGTTCTCGCATTTGGAATGAATGAAAATGTTTTTCCTCTTTCCCGCTCTCTTTTCTTTTCTTTTTTTTTTGTTGTTTTTGGTTTTGTGAGAGTTACAACTTCTGGGGTTCTGGGTGTTCTGTTTTTCGTGTTTCCCGAGTGCGGTAAATTGATACGGCAATGCTGGCTTAACACTGGGCGTATGACTTCTCTATTAATAAGCCAAATTAAAGCCACAGAAAATACCATTAGGCCTTGCTAGATTGCTGCAGGCAGGCTTAATAGTGTTAAATTAGGTTTTATTGAAGATTAAAATTGGTTTTGAAGTTGCGACAGAGAGATTTAATATTGAAAAGATCGACAATTGGATTGGTTTGAAGAGTTAATGTTGAACTTTCAATATACGAGGGTTGAAAGAGTTTTAAAGTTTTTTAATTGAAGATATTATATTTTTATTTATTTAATTAGTGTTCATTGAATGGAACTCTCAAAGCTCTAATAAAAAAACATTCATTGTAGAGTAATTCATTAAGTAATGGATATATTACCGCAAATAAGTCATTAAATTAAAAATAAACTTATTTTAAAAATAATAAACTGTGAACATTTTCTCAGCACTGCTTTGTTTTATTAATTCCAAATTAGGTATTTAAAAACAAAGCCAAGAGGCATTTCTGTTTTCAATTTAACTATTTCGCCTCCAAGAACTGATTGAGCATGACTAAAAATAAATCAAATATCTGGGAGAAGTACCATAAATATTAAGAGAGTGAGAGGGTCGTACTTCCTCTTATTCATGCCCCCCATTTTTATGACCTCTCCTCGAATAACTTAATAATTATTCATGCAGTTACCCGACGCAATTACAACAAAAGTGGATGCCACATGCCCACGCTTCAAAAGAGCAACAACAAGAGCGATAAATAAAAACAACGATCAACAACCAACAAACAAACAACAACAACCAAGAGAAAAGTGCGTTGTACATAAACGAAATCGAAACGAAACGAATAATAAATGAGTGGAAGAAGGAACGACAATACTTTATATAGTTGAATGACTGAACGAACCCGTCAACCACACCAACATCGAAAAAATTAACACACAAAAAATACTTATGAGCAATAACAACAACAACAACTGGCCCTCTTCACCAACAAAATTACCTTTAAAACACCAAACAAGCTGAAAAAAAAAAAATGGAAAACACAAGCCAACAAAAAATCTGAAAATAAAAATACATTAAACGAAATAAGATGAATACCAAACAAATAAAAAATTTATGCGTTGCACTTGGTTGGCGGGAGGGGGATGGGGATGGGGATAGATGGGGTGCGACAGAGACAGAGTGAGGGATTGTATAAATGGAGGCGAGCGAGAAATTATGCCACAATCAAGTACAACACAACAACAAACAGAGAGGAAAATTCCCCCAGAAAAGTGCGTGGCAATGGGAAAACCGAGGTTAGAGATGGTTACGTGATTATATTATTCTGAGTAAAGCAAAGAGTAATAAATTTCCCAAGTTGTTTACAGTGTAAAATGTTATGCTAAGGAAATATATTTGTATACTTAACGAAATTATAACGGAACAGTTTAAAAACAAGGATTTTATAAAAATTTTACCTCTGATCTTATACATTGGATTGAAAAATGATTTTTTAGAATATTACTTTTCTAAGATAAATCTTATTCGATTATAAATGACGCATAAACTAATTTACTACTTTTCCAAATTATATGGTGAGTGATTTCTCTTTGTCATCTAATAGAGGTAATCCAATCAAACCCTTAACTTCCCACCTTCAAAAATCACTGGCGTCATAGAATAATCCACTCACGCAGTCATCGCCCAAATAGATCCGACAATTTGTGATCATATCAGAGCAGAGAGAACACATAGTAGAGCAGATCACCTCCAAAACGCACACAGGCAGAAGACAGATGACGATGGTGTTCATCTCCCATCGCGATCCCATGATGATCATGATCAGCGGTCAATGATAATTCCATTTTGTTTTGTTTTTGCGTTTGCATGCGACGCTGATTCGGAATCGGAATCTGAATCTGAGTCTGAGTGACGACTACCCAACTGTTTGCCTACGAGCTGATGTATCTGTATTTGAGTATTTTTCTGGGTATTTTCTAGTGTATCTTTGTATCTGTGCATCGGCTGGGGCAAAACAAGCTGATGCTGCCGCAGTGGAAGATGCTCGAATGCAATCGGCTGTCTGCTTACATTCCATAGATACACAAAAATAAAATGCGGCTACAATAAATTATAAAAACCGAGAAGAGAAGACGAGCGATGGAAAACGGGACCAATGCAGCTGGGTTAGGTAAAAATCAGTCCATCGTCCACCCCTTTCCCTATTTTCCAGTTCGCTTGAAGTGAAGTAAAGTTCTCCCCTAGCCCACAAAAAGCATTATCTTTCATCATAATAAACGAGATAGCACTTAGGTTGGGCAATTACCAATAGGCGGCAACACCTCGACGCGACTTCACTTTGGCGTCTAATTGCTTAACAAAAGCTTCAATTAAACACTTCAAAGAGCTTATTACAAACCAATAAACCGCACCACTCACCAAAGGGAAGCCCTGAGTGAAAGAATCCGCAGTTCCTCAGGCGGAACGACTGTGAATGTCAAGGATATGCCGCAGCTACAGAGACAGAGATATAGATAGAGATATACAGATATACACAGGCACAAACACAGACCCATTTCACAGATACACTCGCGGAACAAAGAGAGCACGCTCCACTCCATTCAAGTCCACTCCATCGATGTTCTGGATGGCCTGGAATATCGCTTTACACACATGATATAAGTGTCATGACTGCGTGGCCCGATAATTGTCTGTTTTGTCTGCTGTTTGTTGACTGCCATTCAGTCCCTCTCTGTCCTCAGTCCCCAGTCCTCTTCCTCTGCTCCTGCAGCTCCTGCTTATCCTGCCTATCCTACTCATGATGGTGGCGGTGACGGTGACGCAGTTGTGCCTACTCGAGGCTTCTGTTGTTCACCGGTTGACAAAAGGCCTCGGAGCCTCTTTAGCCTCTGCCTACGACGAACCGATGCCCCTGTGCGGTTCGGTTTTAGTGGTGACTGATCCTATCTACACTCGCAAAAATACTTCACTTATTAGTGGGCTAATTAGATTATACTTAACCAATTTGTATTATATAGAATTTAAAAAGATTTAGTGAATTTCTTAACGGAAATATTTAAAAAACAATTTTTATGATGTTGGTATATTTTTTTATGGTAATTAAATATTTGTATTATATACTTCACTGTTCATGAATACTTATTAAATAAGAATTTGTGGTTTTCATTATTGAAATATTTTTAAAATAGACATATTTATTAAGAAAATTACACATTTTATTTCGAGTGACTAAACTTATATCGGTGAAATGTTTGTTGGGTACACAAATATTCGATTCCAGGAATATATTTCTTTTTTTGTGCACTCTTATTTTTATCTTATGGTGGAGGCTTTACTACTTTCTACCCATCGTTCAGTTCTTTCTTTCCTTCTGCTTCCTTTTTTGATCGCTCCCGGGTAGCGTTTTATTGGACTCTTAGCGGTTCCTAATGTGCATCCTGTTGCGCTCTACCCAGCGATATGAACAGGGTGTCTTATCGGAGGAACATCCTTGTTTGACTACCTGAAGAACTTCCGGCTTAGAGGCGGTCCCATTCGGTTTTATACATCTCATTCCCTGACTCATTTGCATGACGATGAGAAGTCGAGGGGTAGATCATGACAGCGAAACGGAATCTCTTTCAAGTCAAAGCTCAAACTCGGAATTATTTGAACAACAATCATCATAATCACAATAATAACTTCCCTGCGTCGCACATGTTTGCCCGATTGTAAGGGTTAAATGTCCTCGATGAGGTGTGGGCTGTGCACACCCCTTGGACCCCTTCCCTTCCACCCCTTTCGAGCATCTTTCGCCAGCAGCCCCTGGTCTGGTTATGCCCTTGGTGTTGGGGTTACTTCGGGGTTCATAATGCCTGCCTTCTTTGAACTCTTTTTGCGTCATCGTCTGTGATTAAATATACCAAAAAAAGCACGAGGATATATGTGTGCAAGCGTATATAAACACATGGGTATATACTTATATGTATACCTAGAAATTCATGTATTTTTATTTGAGCTTTTACTTTTCATCAGTTCTGCTTGTTTTGTTGTCGAAGAAATCCTTTTCTCTTTTTTCGCTTCCTTTTTATGGTGCGTATACAAAATACGAACCTTTTTTTTTGCAAAAGGTTGGGGATGGGGTGTTCCCGAACACACGCCAAATGTAACCTCAAAGGGTTAAACACGCAAAACGCAAAAGCTAAAAAAAAATTGAAAAAAATAAATACAAAATAGAAGGACCAAAAAAATATGAAAAGCAATAAGCAACCTTGTTGGACGGGGAAGGGGAATTAGTATTCCAGATACGGAGAGTTACCCGATTTCAACCAATAACATATGCAAGGAGTGAGCCTTGGGGAAATACCCTATAAACATGGGAAAGCTGACTTTAATAGGGAAGGAATTAAAGGAATTTAAAAATTCACTTAGACCCAAAGTTTTTTTTACCAGGTGGGCACATTAAAAGGAGCAGTGTGACCATATTTTGTAAACATTTATTTAGGAAAATTGTTACAGTTTTCATTTGCTTATTTTGGTTATAATAAAAAATAATGTTTAAGTCATTTATGTGTATTGGATACTTAAATATTCTAAAGAGTAGCCCTAAAAAATCAACTATTTACCTTTTCAACTTCCATCTCAAAGTAATAAATAATTCATCTATCAAACAATTTGTATAGATCCCGATCCTGCAACCGTCTTACTTAAGCCAATTCAAAGCAACTTCATGCTTTGCTCAAAGCTCAATTCATAACCAATTCTGTCTAAACAAACATTTAGATTGGAATCTTTCGAGAAATTCCCTAACCAAAGGGGTGTTTGTCTCTTCCATTGTTCCGCTTCTCTCTACATCGCTACGCGGTGAGATCGCTTCATTATCATTGAAATCGTTGGCATTATCAGATAATTAGATGGAACAATTGTCTCATTTATCTACACCAAATAACGTGTTGTATGTCAGGGTCTTACCTAACCGAGAGACCCGAGAAAACCTCCCTCCCTCCCAGCAACCCTCGTTCTGGGTTCTTGTGTTGGGTTTTCAGTAAATTTGTTTGCTAATAGAATTTGAAAAGAACATTTGCCACGGAGCATGAGTCGCGGGGCGGTGAGGTTGCCCGAGTATTACGCAATACCTTTTGTCGGGGTCTCGTTTTCGGTAACCGTCTTCTTCTCGTTCCCAGTCTCATGTAGATTTCTCTGTATTGACTTGAGATTATCGCACGCCGGGGTTAAAAACTTCCAATTTAAATTCAATTTCCGTGCAAAATGGTCAAAAGTCTGAGCGACAAGAGGTAGAGAGCCAAGTAAATACCATGCACAAATAAAAAACCCACCACTTAAGGGTTTGCCGACTGAATCCGGAATGCCGAGTCCTGAATCCTGAAAGCTGAATGCCAGCCGGATATCAAAGCGCAGACGGAGAGAGATAAACAAGGAAGCCAAACAGGATGCATGACCATGCAGGCGAAGTCACTTCATTATCGAGATTATCGGCGCAACTTCCAACCCTGCCAAGGCATCAATCCCTCAGACTCTTCATCTACATCGAAGCACGGTAAGAAAAAGTGTACCAAAATGGTCCTTGAACTTGAAGTTGTCAGGTTAAGATTGCTTTAAGTAAGGATTGAATGCCTTTTCATCAATAACAAACTGTTTACAATTAGTTTTTTTGTACAGCTGGCCTCACTTAAATTGCTAGTGTGACCTTGCAGTTGAAAATTATGTAACATTTAGCTTATTTTTTGAATACTTTCAATTACAGAATCGCATTATTAGTTAATTAACTTTGAAGTTGACATGAAATATATGAAAATAAGGATAACCATTTGAAAGCAATGAATCTTTTCCCTCTGTGCACATCCTCATCACTCTTCCCAAAGCCCATCCACTTTATCGTCGTGGTCCACATCCTTGTGTGCATACGTTCGCGCGTCAGCACAAATGTCAAACCACTCACTGAGCGCTGTGGTGGTGATACGGTGGTGGTGGTGGTGGTGGTGCGGATGATTTTCGAATGGCGGGGTTGGTTTCCCGCTTCGCCACCCGTTCAGCTCCGTTTCGGTTCTGGCTTTGCTGAGCGCCTGTCCACGGGTATCCTTGAGCCCTGCTCTTTGCGAGTCGAGCCCCCAGGACAGGCTAATAAAATTTGCCAGCCAAATCCGCAACAAACCCCGAGAAATCGCTGCTTAGAAAAGGGAGCTCGAGGCGATCTGCTGAACGATGCGATTTGTGCCGACTGCCGGCAGCCTAAGCAAATTAAAAGTGTTGAAAGTCAGCAAGGGAAAATTGGAAGGCATAATGGAAGGAAATTGTTTCAAATTGTCGGCCGTCCTTGAGGAAATGCTATAGGGTGGAAGATACTCGAGTCCTTATGTTGTGCCAGTTGGAATCGGATTCAAATTGAAATTAGTCTTAATTGGCCAAAGGTTTGGGCAGCAGTTTGTTACAATTATGTTTGATGGAGTTTGATTAGCAGTGAGGTTAAAATCATTTACTTTTAATTTACTAGACATTTTTATAATAAACATTGATTTTCTTTAAAAATATTTAAGATTTTATTTGTTAAAAGATTGAATGTGATTATCTAGTCAGTTAGGAAGTATGTTGTAATATTTAAAGTAAAGAAGTATTTATAAAATGTGTTAAGTATTTAATCGAATGAAATGGATTGAAAAATCGAAAACCCTTTAAAGATTAGGTTTCTCCCTTATTATCAATTTTCGTTGAGATATTATATCATTGATTTATCCAATCGATTTCACACTCGAAAGTATCTCGGATCTCAGGTAACTCAACCAAGTACTGTCGTCATTCAGAAATGGGAAATGCTCATAAAAGTTAATTAAATGCAAGGCAAAGCAAACAACAATCAGGGTAAGAGTTTCAGTGAGGAAGAGGAAGTGGAAATGGAAAAGGAAAAGAGAACAGCATAACAAAAGCGACAACAACGATGGCAAATCAATGGGCTAAGTGAAGGCAACGTAGCTAATCGATTCATTTGGAATTCAATACACAAACACGTTGGACAAAGACGGAAAACCAGGGGCAGTGACGGGGCGAGTTGGAAAATCAATATGGAAAAGCATAAATGGCAACACGCTGGCCAAGTGTCAAATAGAGGTATGAGCTAGCACTACCACCCACCCCGCCCATCCGACTTTGTGTGCTGAAAATGCAATTGCAATGGAAACCGAAAAAGCCGTCAACCACCAGCACCCTACATACTGACGGTCGCTGCAAAATGTTGACAGACAGTCAGGCAGGGCGCTCGGATCGAATAGATATACACAGTGGGGGGTCAAGATAATAGTTCTGGATTATAATAAAATATTTTTTAAATTTTTAAAGTACAAAAAAAATACATTTTATATTAGGGGATTTTATAAAAAAAATTTTTATTTTGGTTATTTAGTTATTGATTTATATTCATAATTTATACATTATTTTCAGTACACCCAAAAAACGCAGATCGATTTTTCATTATGTAATATCAATTTTAACTTGATATGCGGCGTAAATTGATTCGTTCGAAATGAGTATTTCATGTTAAAACGATATGAGTATTGCATAACCAGAAATTTACATGCGGATATCAATTTTACGTTGACATGCTTTTTTTTGTGTGTGGTTAAAAGTTTAATTTTGATTATCATAATGGATTTTGAGTTTGATAACCTAAAACATTGTTTAAAAATAAGTATAACACTTTACTACATATTCGTTTTAGTTTAATAATCTTTAAAATTTTGTATTACACTTTTTCTTTATTATTCAAATAACTACTATTCCTTCCTGATCTGTTACATCCACTCGTAAAATGGTACAATACCTTCTGGTTATAATTCCGCTTCCCGTTCTGCCTTCGCCCTCGCCCTCGGCCACCGGCACCCACTCCCTCCGTCGGTCTGCCATTTTCAATTTATTGTTATTATTAATTTTGATGCCGAAAAAGGGATGCCATGCAGGGCCAGACCAAAGGCAAGAAAAAATCGAGAGAGGGCCATGGGTCGGGAGGGGAGGTCGGGGTAGAATCGACTGGCAGTCGACGAGTTTATTTGTGTGAAATTCAAATGTAAATACTTGAGGGTGCTTAAGGGTGTCTTTAGGGGTTTAATGCTCGACTGCTACGCAATTTTTCTCTCTTCGCTCTCCGCTGGTGTATTTCTCGGTTTTGGTTTCGGTTTCGGTTTTCTGGGATTTGCCTTCCGTTTGCGAAATGATTCGGTGGTTGGGCTTCCATTGTGACATGCTGCACTCCCAGTCAATGCGAACTCAATAGATGCCCAAGTGCATGTGGAGAAAGTGCGCATTTGTGTTCTCGAAAGGCATCAAAGGGTTGGGAAAGATTCGGGGAATTTGTCTCGAAAGGGAAATGCAGCTGGGAAGGAGGTTACCCTAAAGGAACTGATAGGGTTTGAATTTGAGTGATTGTCGGTTTTAAGGTTGTGTATAAAATGTCAATATACATTATTACGTGGTACTTTTAAAGGCAAATGATTTTAGGAGGCAAAGACCATACAGATTTTACCACTATCAAAGTTATACAATTTTTTTTACAAATGCTTATTCTAAAAAAAGAGTTATCTCCAATGTATCTGAAGAATTTTTTCTTGTATCAGAAATCGAAAAAGTATTATTAATTTATATTATTTTTGTAATATTTATTTTATTAAATTTATTTAAAATTTAATACCTTCAAATACATTTAGGAATATTTGTTATACCCAATTTAATATTTGTTTAACACTCTTTTATAACGGTTGCTACCTTTATAATGCAGTTAATAATTAAGCAACTAATTAAACATTCCATGTGAAGGCGACATATTTAGCTCTTTTAGTGAAACTCTAGAGGGTAATTCCCTGCCGAATACCCAAGTGAAAACCTCCACCTCAACATCCTTTTGTTTCTTGACAATTTCGTTTGCAAAGACGATGACGACAACAAAAGCCACCGTCAAAGATTAGTCATACGCAGTTGTTCTCTGGAGTGGGTGACTTTGAGGGAGGGATTCGGAATGGGGGAGGCGAGATGACGAGGACAACGACTGCGGGACGCCAGGCGACATTCATTTCAATTGACACGTGCACAATCTGCCCGTTCCCGTCAACCGAAGACAGCGGAAAAATGTTCGAGAATCGGGCGAGGCAAATGCGAGAAGCTGGGATTACTGGCGGAGAAAAAAACCGGAGATGGAGCCTCATGAATATGAAAATGTCTGACAGGAGCTAAGTAGATGTCTCCTCGCACCTTGACAGGAGCTGAAGATCCGTGAGGACGTTTGGCCGGCATCACCATTAGCTCAATCTCACACCCAGAACTTTTTGCTCTTCTTTTGTTTATAAACTTTTTTATACTGAGAAAAAATCATTATTTTCCATTATATAAACCACTTTAAAAGAGTTGTTACTGATATCCCCTTTGAGAGAATTTTAAGTGGTTTCTGAAGGCAGGAAACTATACATCAATTTTATAATATATATTTATTTCTAAAAATTATTATTATTTACTGAAAAGAAAAATCGGAAATTTTAAAAAATAAAATGTTTAATATGTTTTAAAATTGTAATTTGATTTTAATTTAATTTTAAATTAACAAAATTATTCAAACAATAAATAAACCGATATTTGAGATGGTCTTACACAGCTGTTGTTATTACGATTTTTTCCTTGTGCACTGTCATTTGACATTTTTGTCACACAAACAAAACAGCGGGTGGTGGCACCTTCCTCCCCGCAAAACGGAACGATCTCTTTGGCAGTATTAAAAAATTATATGCCAAATCGAAATTGCATGTTTAACATAAACAGCGACAAAACTAAACGAGCCAAGGAACAACAGCTGGAGTTTAGGGGTATTTCTAATGCCTTTTTCGCCGATCACCCGCTGGGCCGTTTGGCAATCTGCTCTTTTGATTTGAACTCTATTCTAGTTCTCTGCGAGTTGAGCTTGAGTTTTTAACCCTTAAGTGCTATGACATTTATTGCCATTTATGAGGCTCGTTTTGGGGGTTACGCATATGAGCCGGCGGCGTTGTTGTTCCGGCATCGTTATTTATGGATATATGTATTTAATAAACTCCATGGAACGGCAGAGAATTGAAAATTTGTTCATTTGCCATGGTAAATTATATGGTTGAAGAGCAGCGTGTTGGTAGTGAGGGAAGATGTAAGGGGCTGTATGGGAGATTACTGAAACACATTATATGGGGTAGGTATTAAAATAAACAAAACGCGGATTAATAAACAGCAGATTAAAAGTTATGAAACATTATACCGGTTTTAGTATTTCGTACAAATACATATGTTCAAAATCAATTCGTAGGGGGAGGTGGCAGGAAAATACTTTTCAGGCGATTTAGAATTTAGTGAGCCGTTTTAATGTATCAGTAAATTTAAAAAAATACTCTCGACCCTTTTACTTTCTAACTTGAACATATGAATAATAAATTATGTCATTGCTCTCAATCCAAAACCAATGTATTGGTATTTAATCAAGGCTATTAATTAACATAATCACATTAATTGCCACCAACAGAGGGCAAGCTGTCTCAACTCTCCTTGAAATGATTACCTCATTTCTTGGGGTATATTAGGTTCCACCATTCATATCCATTATATAAAGTAGAAATTAAGAAATACCACTTTTAATTTATATTACCAAGGGTGTCTTTATGTCGCTACTTCCCATACCTTTTAGTGATCCCTTTTGTTTTTCAATGGCCTCTGTCTCTGGCACTTGGGAACCCCTCACTTGGCTGCTCCTCAACTGTTTTGTTTATGATTTTGTGCCGTCATTGGATTTTTAATTTGCCTTCCATCCAAGTATCGTGCCCCCGCCCCTCGAGCGACTGCCAAGTGCAGTTAATTCCGCAATTGCAGTTGTGGGTGACTTGTTGTCGTCATCGTTGTGGGTTGTTTGTCCCCAGAGTCACCCGTCTTCTTTTCGACTTTATGTGCTTTATGTGTTTTCCTCGCTGGCGATTTGCATAATTTGTTCTATAATTTATGGCATGCGAAAGCCTTTTCTCCGCATCACTATTATTATTGTTCTTTCGCTGTCACTCAGACAAACGTCTCAGAGCCTGGGTTTCGAGGCTCCCTGATTGAGATGGCTTAATTAACTAAACGATGCGCCTGGAATTTAATTGGAAACGCTCAGCGAAGGCGGAAGCATTTTTCCAGAGTTTAGTTTGGGCTTTTGCCCTGGAACTTTCCATTCGTGGATCACATTCCGTTGAAGACGCTTCGCCCACAAATGATCTGCTAATGCCAGATGGCTTTAATTTATTTTGTAAATTATTTCCCATATCAAAAGCAATGAAAATACATTTCCACCCCCGCTCCGGCCGTGGAAATACTTTTTGTTCATAAACAAATTGTTTTGTTGGCCACCCCGAAAAGAAAATACACAACTTGTGGTGTAGATCTAGGCAACAGTTCTTGAATTGTGATGGAAATCGAAGTGAAAATCGAGAAAACTGAGCAAAGAATTAGGATAAGATGCCCTAAGTGAACCGAAAGCAATAAATAAAGTTTTTGCCTTGGTTTATAATTATAATCATCTTACGCATGCGGAAGATCTGGGGAAAATACTACTTAAACTTATTGCAATTGCGTATAGTGTGAAGCAACCCATTAAAATAAAGAATATATGGCCAAAGACATTGGAATTCTTGTGGAATTTGGTAATTATGATAAAGAAAATATACAAATTATAAGCTATATTCAGGATATCTTATAAAAACTGTAGCATACTTTATTACTGTGGGAATTGGGTATACCAAAGTCAAAAGGTATTCTAAAATAAAAACAAAATAATCTTAGAAAATTTCCGAACCTTACTGAATCTTGCTGCTCCTGATACTCAAATAATAAATTAATATATTTTAGAGTAGATCCCTTAGAAAATGTTTAGAAACCTTTCTGAAATTTATGCAAGCTTAATTAAATATTTTTGGAAGCTGGCCTCAACCAATTCAAAACCCAGAAATTAGACGTAATTATGGTTAAGGAAACTCTCTTTCGGCTGCCGTGTAAAAATAAAAGACAAAAGTTTCAAAAGTTTTCTTGCCTTCCCGGGGGTGGTTTTGACCCCACTTCTTCGGAACCCTCTCCACTTCCCTCTGCCACCTCATTATCTTTAACTTTGAACTTTTCCATTTCTCCCAATAAGGAAAATTCCGCTTTCCTCGTGCCCGCTCTCAATTTTTCTCCGATTTAATTGCACTGGCCGAGCTAGCGCCGAAACGATTCTCGGAATAATTTTCCATTTTGCTGCCGCTTTGGTCTTTTGCTTTTTAATTGAGTACACACAACCGAAAGAGGCAGATACGAACCGAAAAAACAACTAAAATTAAATTATGTGCAAAGAGGACAGAAATCTTTTTCGGTGCCTTTATCATTTGAATTTCGGGATGGAAGTCAGCGAAGCCATTATAAAATTATTTATTAAATATTGTGAAATCACTCAATGCACATGGGCCCATTTGGAACCTTGAAGTGTCGCTGTATCTGTTGCTTTATAGGAAATCGTAGATGTAGTATCTGGGTTTTATACACACAAAAAAAAAAGTCGTATTTGTGGTATATTATAATAATAGATCTGTAGTTCGATGGATAATAACAAGTCTCTAGTTGATCAAACCACAGAGAATGCTTTTAAGTTTTTGATTCATTTTAGTTATTAATTTTTTAAACTTCATTATATATATATTTTTCTTGCTGTGCATCTGTATCTGCTTTTGGGCAACAGGGCAACGCTTGGATTCTAATTGTCGAAGTCGTCATTTGTCGTCGCTTTTTCATTGGCGTCATCCATTGCTGTCGTCGGGGTGTGAGATTTAAGTCAGTTTATCGACAGCATCGTCGCCGATTTTGGTTGCGTATTGTCGCCTATATATGCCTCACATACATATATCTCCCCCCAAAGCCCCCCCCCTTCCCCGATCGATCATCATCCTATGCCTTTGTTTGTGCGGCTCGCGTATTTCTTCAATAAATTTTCAGTTTATTCGGTTTATTTATTTACTTATATTTGCTATTGCTCTTTAGCTCGCATCCACCGCCCCACTTCACTACACAATTCCCTTTCCATTTTGGCTTTTTCGCTTTGTTTTCTCGCAGCCTTATGATTATTTTTCTCAGTTTCCACCTCCGAAGCCCCATTCCCTCACAATCTTCGCCTTTATCGTCTCCGTCGTTCGCGTAATTGAATTTCAACTTGTTTGCATTGTCGACGATGATGATAATTCGTCGGGGTATTTTGCGTATTGAGATCAGGGCCTCATCAATTAGTAAATTAATTTTATGCTCGGCGCTTTATGGAAATAAAGTTTTGCAGCTGACCCGAGGGAAGTGGAAAATCAGAGGGATGAGCGCAGAAATCCAGCTTAAGATTGGAAATGTTGTTTGTTTACTCAGTTAGAAAATCGCCGGGACTTCTTGAGATTTTCATCTTAATAATCATTGATTTTCAATGATTTAATTATTGGCTAACAAATTTGTTGCTTTATGGAAAAATAATCATATCATTATCATATTATATCATAATAAATACCCTTTTAATGCCATAATACCTTTTTGAAATTAGAGGTGAAAAATACATAAAAGTACATTTCCATTTTTGCAACACTTTCCTTTGCATTATACCCATTTTGCTAAATGAAATGTCCGTTACTATTTCTGTAATTATTCGATTTATTTGGCACACCATTTGACGTAGCAAAATTTCAATTATAATCAGCTTTGGTTCTGTTTAAATATGGCATACATTTACCATCCACACTCACTATTTATTTTCCACTTGCCAAACCTACCAAAAGTTGCAATTATCATATTTGACTTTTCCGCATAAATTCTGGAAATTATCTCACCGCAACTATTTTTATTTATTTTAATTATTATTATAGTTATTTTAGCTATTGTATTCGCCTGGCATATTTTTTGTGTTCCATTAAATATTACAGAGCCCAAACGGAATGTTTGTGCCATTGATTCGTATTTGCGGTTGGCAAACCGAAGCGAAATGTGCAACAAATTATTTCTGATATTATAATTTATTTATAGAGAAAAAGCTGAAAATAGGAAAAAAGTCATGGGCAAAATATGAAATGTGACAATTCAATCACCAATCGAGATACGCGCTCTCCCACTTTTCAATTTTTTTCTCTCTCTTTGGGTGTTTGCCCGTTAAAATGCAATCTTCATTATTTAATTTGTTTGAATTTTTGCTGGCAATAAATATTCATTTCCACCCGCAGATGGTGGACACTGTGGAGATGGCGAAATTGTATGCAAATGCGATTAAATGTTTTCGTTTGAAATGTGTGTGGGCTTCGATTTGATTGCTGCCAAGGGAAGTGTCATGGAAAAAGTGTTCTACGTGGCGGATACTTGATGGAAGGTCGAAAATACTGGTACAAAGATGATTTAATATGCCAAACAATTGAGCTGCCCCCTCTATGCGAATGATTAATCAACAGCTCTCGAGAATATGAAACATACACAGGCTTTCCGCTTGGGCCTCTTGAATATTTAAATACATTACAATTCCTCCGGTGATTTCTGGCCATTTTAATCTGCTGCTAAGTCCTTCTTTTGTCCGGTCAATGTGTAAATCAATAATAAATTCAAAACTTATTAGAACAAACAAGGATTCATTAGGCGCAATCTGTTCGTCCGTCGCCCAGTTGTTATTTATATCGATATAACAAGGTAATAACTGCACACTTAAGTATGCAAATAGCTTGGTCTACACCTCCGCAACTCCGCAACTCCGCACTTGTGTGCGTCTGTGTTTGCACATGCAAATGTTATCATTTGTGATTAGTTACAGTCCTGAAATGCTAATGCCCCTTGACAAGAAGCAACAACAGCAGGAGCAGCAGGAGCAACCGCAAGACAACTCACTTTCGGGTTAACTGGAATGCCAGTGTGTGTGTGTGTGGATGTGCCTTTGATCCTTATGAATAGTCAGCCAGCCGGAGGACAGGCCAAATTTCCCCGGGCTGGCATTATGCTCTGCCCTGAATTATTTACACAAATCCAACTGCAATCGTTTGTCAATTTGCCAATTGACAGTGAACATAATTGATGGTGATTAAGGGCGAACAAAATAGGTGAAGAAGGTGGGCTTGTTTACTTATAGAGTCGTATGCTATGCATAGGTAAATGTAAATGTATTTTTTTAAAATATAATAGATATTTAAGATCTACTTACTTTCCTCCCTTGAGGGCATCCTGCAACTGCTTCAAACACCGATCGATTTTTCTTTCTCTCACTTGAGAACCATATTTAGAAGACGAATATGGATCGAAAAGGAACGGAAAGTAGGGATGTGTGTCAAATGTTAGCAAAGAAGTGCCAGAGGTAGAAGCCTCGTTGGAGACCTCCTCCTTGACATTCTCCTCTTTGGATTCCTCCGATTTTTCACTCATTCCGTCACGCATACGCCACGTTGATTAACCACAATTATTCCGACCGAGAGTTTTTCACGACACTTCCAAACGCATCGAACTGTCTTTGGCAACTGCCGTCGACTTCTTTGTCCGACTTCCTCTGCAATTCTTTTTTTTTTTAGTAGTAGTGCCTCCAGTGCCTGGCAGCAGTTATTACAGTTGGCCAGCACATCTTGGCTATAGGTAGACTAATCACCACTGCCATCAGCTGCAGACTCGCAGCTTGCCTGGCACCCGATTGCCTTCACCACCCATTCTGAAGGCCACGCGCGGCGTTTGCATATTGCGTATACGTCATGTGCGGCCGGGATCGGGTTTCACTTCACGGTAATATATGGAAAATTCCTGGTAATGCAACGCGATCCCCAAACTGATTGCTTTAATGGTTTGTTAGTTCAGTTAGCCGCCGGATAATAACAACTACTGTCATCGTGTTTTTGTTAACTAGTTAAGTTTCTTGTTGCGATCCTCATTGAGCAGGTTTAATCGATAAAACTACGTTTTATTCGTATTACTACCAAATAAAAACCTAAATATTTTTATGAAAATAAATTATTAAAGTCATCATTTTCCATAATGTTAAACAGGCAAAAATATGAATTTTTTTTCGATCTTAACAAGAAATGATTAAATATAAAACTGAATTTAAGCAACCTATAATTAAATTCACAGAACTAAGTTGGAAAAGTTTTTAAAAGGAAAAGTATATAAATGCTGTCGAGGTCAAAAATTCCTAGAAGACTAGTCAAGTAAATAATTCAAGAAAAAGTTAACAAGTAAATAAATATTTCCTTGAACATTGTAAATTTGCAGTCAGTATCTTTTCTGAGAACATGGTGAAATATTTCTAAAGTTACTACGTTAAATTTTAAGGAATTATGATTTAAAATTCTGGGAAATATATTGCAGAATCACAATATTCACAAAAGCTGAAAATATTACAATTCCTGGAACAGGCTAAATAATTCATGAATAGGGCTTCCAATTAACATTTGGTTTGTTGTAACTTTGAAATTATAAAATTAAATTGCTTTAACTTATTCAGTATTTTCTGTAAAATATTACATTATATAATACAAAAGTTATAAATTTAAATTTAGTTGTATTTATTGCTCCTGTTCCCACCTTCTTCCCAATAAGCAGCCTACATTTTTGGCTTTTGCCGCAAAGGACACTGAGGTAATGCCTCAAATATTTCCCTCATTCGTTGTTACAGCTAGGAAAGGCAAAATCGGGAAGTGAGAGGTGGAAAAAGTGACCTCATTTGGCAGAGAACCTCATTTCCTAAGCCCCCACCACCCGCTATTTTTTTTTGTCTACCACAGTTAAGTGTCCTTTCGCATTTCGTTTGCTTAGTGTTCGTCCTGTTTTGTGGGCGGTTGATTTGCTCCTTGGCTCCTCCCACATCCTGTCGCTTTTGGCCTGCCTTTGTTTTGCTTTCGGTTTTGTGTTTTGCGTTTTTCGTTTGCTTGGTGCCCATGTAACTTGCTGGAAAATTAATAATAATAAAAAAACACCTACCACGGGGAGGGAGTACACGCGTGACCCTATTAAATGTGTGCTAATAAAAGCTTGGCAGCTCTGAAGAAATCCGAAAAAAAAGGAAACAAGTAGGGGCAAGAGGGCAGATAGCTGACCAACTGCGTAATGTTTGTAGGCGAAATATTTCAATGGGCAAATGGGGAGGAAGTCTTGCTTACAAATTTCTCAAGTGGACAAAGGAGAGTGAAATTACTTAAAAATTCAGGAAGAACTGCGGAAGATGATGACGATGATGAGGAAAACAAAATCAACGCTCACAAAAGCGGAAACATTTACCGGGGGGTGTGGGTGGTATTTCTATTTGCGCTAAAGGTCAACTTTTTCCATTTGCAGCTTGGTCATTTATAAAATCTTTGGGTATTATTAAGCAAAGCGTGGAAAACCAACTAAGAGGATGAAGTGGTGGAAAAGGCGGCAGAGAAGGCAGGGTCCAAGAAAGTACATAAAGAAAACCCAAGGAGGACCAAAGCCGAGTTCTGTTGTGCCCACGATTTATCAAATTAATGAGTATCATTTTATTTTCATTTCATTTTCCATGCGCCAGCACAAAAAAAAGCCGAAGGACGAAATCTCGAAAGTTCCTGCAAGGAATGGTCAGAAAGGAGAGCTTCGAAAATTAAGGTAACTTTTGGCCAGCCAAAGAAAAACCGAGTAGAAAAAAATGTATGAAAAAGAAATCAAAATAAATGAGAATGAAAAGGACAAGGACGTCGAAGTGGAATCAAGGAAAGATTCCTTTCCATCTTAGGTAACAAACATAAGAAAATCTATACTTTGAACAAGCAGAAGTAAAAAGTACTCTAAAAAATAGAAAAAAAATTGTTTAAATAAGAAAAAAAAATGTTGTAATTATAATCTCATCTGATATAAGACTGAAAAATTATTTTTTTTTACAAAAATATCTAAAAGTATGAAAAAATATATATGAATTTGTATATTCCTTTTGTTTTATATCACTTATTTATTTTTAATTTACAAAAATTTCAATTTCAATTTCTATCTTATAATATAGATAGAGAATTGGTTGTTTCGGGTAGTAAGCCATCAGTGTAGCAAACTCATATGACCCTCAGCAAGTGCACAAAGTAAAGAGAAGCAAACACATGGTCGGGCAGTCAGAAACTAATGTCGGCGATTACATAAACAAGGCACAAGAAAAGGACGAACCCAGACGAGGGGTGGAAGGGGGGATATACACACCCACCGGCCAAATAGGAACACCCAGAAAACCAACATGAGCATAAATCCTCGCACCCGAATGCCAAGCCCAGTATCCCCTCGCATTCCACCCACAAAATGCCGGCCAAAAAAGGATACAAAACACTTTGCATTGGCAAGGTACAAACAAATAAAGTGACCAAACCCGAAGCAAGTAGGAAATACCCACCCACCCATCCACACACATATAATAATAAATAAAATGCTTATGCGAAAAAAAAGCGAGGAGACCCGAAAAAGGCCAGAAGAAACCCAAAGGAAACGGGAGCGACAAGAAGAAAGGAAACGAAACGAAAAGAAAGGAAGCCAAGGCGAATTGTTTTATATCCCTCATTTGTCCATTTAATGGCTGAAACGAGCCACATCCAAAGAACCGAAGAGGACGGAACCCAACCCAAGTAGGAATCCAGGACATGAGCAAACAAAGCTGGGATAGAACAGGAAGCGGATGGGGAAAGGATGGCTGGGAAAAACGCAACCAAGCAAAGTGAAAAAGAATATTGAAACACTAATAAAAATGAGGATAAGCAGGGAATGCATTAAGTAAAATATAGAATAAGTGCCCGCACATGGGGGTGATCAGGGGGAGGGTTTTTTGGGGTGGTGTACATGTAAAGGTTACGGCAAGGGTTATGGCTGGGTCGCCCATCCATGATGGGTTACTCTCTTTAGGGGTTGCTGCTCTTCCGCCCCCAAGCAAATACGAACAGATATAGCAATAATTTAACCCTTTACCAGAATGTGCAAAACAATACCTGGTACACCCTGAGCAACAGATTTTTGAGTTCGTCTCAAGGGTTCCGTTCATATTTCATGGCCTTCCGTATGTAATCTAAAACGAATCATCAGTGATAAATGCTAGAACGCCAAAAATTCTTTGACAGGGTCATTTAATATTATATTCACTAAGTAGAATTGACAATAATCTGACATATTTCATAAATCGAGTACAATCATATTTCAAGAGATTATCCTAAGTCTCTTTGTTTCCTTGAGTGAATACCTTTATGAGCTGTTTTCTCTTGGGAAAAAACTCATATCTTTTTGGAGAAATAATTTATTAAAAAATATTAATTAAATCTCTGTTTTGACGGACAACTTCCTTGAGCGGACACTTCTAAAATCACTGCTAAAATCATTTACCTGTGACTGCATTTGCTTGAAAGTAACATACAGAATACTCATGCTTAAATACTACTTCTATACTAGTGATCCTTTCTGCAAGCTTAACGCCTTAGTGTCCTTAAATATCCCCTTTGGCACAAAACTCCCTTGTGCGGACACTTCTTTCTGGCTTAATATCTGTTACTTGTGCTTGCATTCGCTCCTCGTTGCGGTGAATGTTTTTCCAACTCAAATGTCAACTTTGTCACACTCCCACAGTGAACTCTGCCGGGGGCGGACAGGTGGAAGTTCGGGGGCTTTTCGGGTGGCAGCTGTACAGTTTGCCAGACCCCTGACCCCATGCAACCGAACGAGTCAACATTTTTGCAGTTTTTGCCAAGGGAAAGAGAAATGTAAAACAAAGTTGAAGCCAAACAGAAAAAGGACAAACAAGTGGGACGGGACGGGGGGTAAAAAATAAATTTTAAACGAATCAGAAAATGGCAAATGGAACTGGCAAAATTGGGGGAAATAGTGTGTGGCGAACATATTTTAGCTGCTGCGGCTAGGGGCAAACAACAAAAAATAAGAGCAAAAAATATGAATCCGAAATGCAGAGCAGGGAATAGGGTTGCCAGGCTGCTGTGCAGATGCATGGATACATGGAAGTGTGGCAACAACGCGAAAGTTTTTATTTCCTTGCGAATTCCAAGTGGAGGAGGGATGCCCAGGGGGTTATATCCTGGGTGGTATGCAACATTCAATGCATACAAATGGCATTTAAGCTTCCCAAAAGCGGACCAAAAACGAGCTAAGCGCAACTCTGACACACATACATTCACATTTAGCCAGAAAGAGGAAGAAGCGCAACGCAATTTATATGCGTGGCTGCGAAAGAGACGAAGAGAACGGGTTGGAAAGAGACGCAAACAAAGTTAAGGGGACACGGACACGGCGAACTTAAACCGAATCAAACAGCCGGCAAAAGCTACTAACTTACCCACACAGCTGCACACTAAGCACACATCCGTACGTCACACACGTGCACAGAAAACAATTATAAACAGAGTAATTAACTAAATATTAATTAATTTGATAAGCTTACAGAAATAAGGTATTTCTATAGAAATTTCACGAATTAAGGCATAATTGCCATTTTCAGCATAATGTATTTAGATAAAATGGCGATCAAATGTTTAAATGTTAAATATTATAAATACATTGATTGGTTCTGTTGTAGGCTGATCTAAAAAAATATTTTTCATCTTCAAAATTAAATTTTTCATATTTGCTTTTGATAAATTCGGATCTGGGATCTTGATTAAAATTTAGATATGCTAACATACTTTTCCGGAACTCTTTGGATTTAAGGATTATAGTATTTGCTTCCTAATTGAATAACCCATTTATTTTTTCAGTGCCCAGCCACACTCTATACACGGACTAGCATATAGCACTATTTCGACATGGCCTGCAGCTCGACTGCTCCTCCATTGTGCATAGGCATGGCTCTGTATAATAGTTGAGGCGACTGCCAGAAGGGAACTGGGGGGTGTTCGTGGTGTTTGGTGGAATATAGAGTGTACCAGGGGGAGGCCGAATGGGGTGCGATGGGTGCAAAGCAGAGTGTCGGTCGGGCTGTTGGTTATGGTCATAAAATAAACCAAACAAACAAGCCGGAACCATGTCAGAAGCCAGCATGTGTGATATGTGTGCCTGTACTAGTGTGTTAGTGTGTGTCTGTGTGGGTGAGGGTGTGGAAAGTGTGAGGCACGAACAGCAAGGACGAACCTCCGGTTAGGGACAGTGGGCACATTTCGGGTGGGGAAAAAGTTTATTCTTCAAGGTGAGCAATTCACTTAATTTGCTCTAGTGTGTGAACAGAAAATTGTAACAAAATTCTTAGAAAATTAAATTAATAAATTATTATTTAATTGAGACGTATTTAGTTGAATTAACAAGTTTGCTATGTTCAAAAAATATATATTTACTTACAGTAAAACTAATATTTGTTTACATATTTTTTTACTAAATTCTATTTGTATTATATTTACAACTTTAGGATATATTGTTTAATATTTTAATTAAAATATTCTGAAATTTAATATAGTGATAAATAACTGCAGAATTTGAATAGTTTGGCCCATTGTTAAGCCGGTTGTTGATGATGGGTCAAGAAGGATGTTTTGGGTGGATGGCGCTTCGTTTTCTGGGTGGGTCAGGGTGGTGCTGGGTGGCTCGCGACCACGACTAACGGTGCGAGCTGTTTCATAATTTTTTATACACTTTCGTTGTGCTGTGCTGCGTTTTGCGGTTCGACATAGACACGACCCACCAACACACGCTCACTTACACTGGCACATGCAGGAAAAGACAAAAGGGGGGAGGCACTCACACACTTGCAGATAGATAAGAGGACAGAGGGACAGACACACACATGCCCGATTATCCCGCCCACTTCCCACTTTTACCACCCATTTCTCCCTGCCCCTTTCTCCTTCACACTTGTTCGTATGTCTGCGCATTTATCAATAAAAATGCCCTTGTTGTATTTGCTGTTGCCTTTGTTGTTGACTTTGCGGTTTTTTGTTTTTAATATTTTCACCGCTTTAAGTGTTAAAAGGATATCTGGCATTTAATGTGTGTGTCCTGTGTGTGTATCCTGTGTACATCCTCCTCTGTGTGTGGGTTTTGGTTGCTTATCGCCATAAATATCATATTTATGTCTCTCTCTCTCTCGCTCTCGCTCTACAAGTGTGTGTAAGTGTGCGTTTGTTTGAGTGTTTTGGGCTGAACCCGTATATTAAGTATACGCAGTGTGGCACCGGAGTGAACAACAAACATGGGCAAAATGAGTGCAGAGAACGAAAAATCTGCGGCTTCCATTCATAATTAATAGATTAATATTCATTATTTAAATATAAGCTTATCTTTTAATTAGTTTAGTAACAATTAATTTAATTAATATCCTCTCTAAAAATATTAGATTACATGGTTTGGATCCAGACAACATTTTTCCATTTGAAATTAAATTAAAAATAAATTGATTACTCTTGTTTCAGTGTAGAGGCGGTGGAAAACTGCGCTTTTCATTAGTTGAACAGCAACTAAAGGGAAAAGTTGTATCCCCCTCTCTATCTGTGCCACATTTTCCCACTTTTTTTATACATTTTCCAGCTCACTCCTTGCTGCAAGTCCGTTTTGGTACATTTTATTTTATAATCTGACTTTATTTCTCGAGTGGATGTTTGTCATAAAACTCTCTAGTCCCCTTGCCTCCTCGTCTTTCTTATTTTTTCGACATTTCCCTATCCCGCTTTTCCTTCTGCTTCAGAGATTTTCAATTGAATGTAGGGCGCGATGGGAACTTTTGTTGAAGTGCTTTTTCTTTCCCTTTTCACACTGAAATAGAGCTGAAAATCGTGGAGATTATAAATTTTTTAATAAGTATACTGAGACAAATTTATTTCAATTTTGTTTTATTTTATTTTTGTTACAGGTTATGTCTTAATATCGACAATTGTGTGTTGCCCAAAATCTCATTTATACCGATTTCAATAAAGGCTTTTGGAAACCCTTTTTTTAAAGCAAATAAAGGATCCCGACATCTTAATCTCGTTTTTATCGCCTCATTATTCTTTTCTCCTTTCAACGTCGCCCCCACATTCTCTGCCAATTTTCCTGCTGTTTTCCAGCACATTCCCCTGTGATGCGAAAACATCCTTACCCATCCCAGTCAGGATCCCTGGCAATCATCGTCAACGCATTGCTCAAGGTGTCATTTCCGGCTGCCCGGGCTTTTCCCCAAGTGCCCATCCTCCATCCTCCATTCGCCACTCTCCATTCTGATTTCATTCCCTTTCCAACTGCGAGCGGTGTCAGGAGCAGTTGGTAAGTAACAAAATTAATTTTCGTACAATCCGGCATCAAGGAGGAACAACAGGAACAACAATGGGAAGCAATAGCAGAGCGTTAAAAAAGGTGCATCCAAGCAGAGAGCTTTATCAGAGGAGTGTGCCTTCCTTTTACAGTTCGCCCACTCACCCCCTCTCTCCCACAATCCCCATTTCAGTAAAACCCCTCCCAACCCCCTCATCGCCCTACCAACATCCCGTTGTGCTGGCCCTTTGTCCAGTGGAGCATGGCAAAGCGGCTCCTTGACAGGACAACGCAGGAACAATCGCAGCATTTTCAACATGTACTAATTTTCCACTCCACACCAAGGAACAATCACCCACACGCACACACGCACAGGGCACCCACACACACATACACTTTCGGAGGACAAAAGCCATTGCAGGGACTTGGACTTGACGCGTTTGGTCCCTGGCACTACAAGGGATTAACCTCAAAAAATCTCATCAAAGTCAAAGCCAAGAGGAAGACAACGGACAAAAAAATGAAGATGGTGTCCATGGAGCGGATACACTGACCGAAAATGTGGGACGTGATAAATGATTTTATAATGCATACAGGCAAAAGTTATATTCTCCTAACAATTATAGAAGTTTTTAATGGGTTTCAAAAAGAAGAATATTTAAAAAAAAACAAAGTATTCAATAAATTAATAAGGAAAATAATAAATTTTTACATAAGTACCTAACTGCTATCGAAAAAATTGTTCTTTTTAATGAAAAATACAGATTTAAATATTATTTATATTAATTTAAAATTATAAATTAAATTTTATTTAGCGGAATAAGGGTAATACCAAATCAGAAATAGATCAAAGCAGGAAGGCCTTGATGTTGAAGAGCCCTTCTTGATTCCAGATCAACGGTTATACGCTTTTATTTTCAAAAGGTCTAAACTTTTTTGGTAGAGTTCTTGACTTTGGGTCAGCTTTCTTTTTCTGCGTGGAGCCCATGGGTGTGAGCCTGCAAATAGCATAAGAATCCAACGCACACATTGAAGCAAGAGGAGGGGAGCCAAAAAGGAGCAGGGTGAACTTTAGGGATGGAGCCATAAAAATAAACCACCCAAAAGTGGGCTAAAATGAAGTTGTGTGTGCCAAGAACAATAAAAATGGCAAAGGAAGCTGCGAGCACCAAAAGACCAGGGAGTGGGGGAGGGGAGCGAAAAAAAACAGGGAAAAGGGAGAGAGCCGGCTGCCAACATGATGATGATGGCTAAAAGTTACAGCCTCGCAGCAGAGAGGGAAAAAAAACACCAAGCGAGAAAAGAAAACTCACAAGGAAAGCTGGCAGCGAAGGAATGAAGGAAAGAACAAATGAAAAAAAGACGTGCCACAGACAGCGAGGGGTGGTGGGCGCAGAAGAAGGGGGTGGGTGGGTGCTCTGGGGTTGGCGAGGCGACAGAAAAAAATTATACAAATACAAAAGGAAGAAATCAAATGGGCAAAAAAGGACAATGACAAAAGAAAATAATACAAGCGATTGGGTTGAAAGTGTGTGTGGGTGTGGGTGGGGATGGTTTGGTGGGTGGTTTAAGCACAGGGGTTGCAATGACGAACGTCCGATGACAATGACGTTTTTTTTTTGTTTTATTTAGCTGTGTATTCTTGAATAAAACCTGTGCATATGCAGCTCAAATTTATATCCGATATTTCCAGGAACGGAAGTGGAGTGTGAGATGGGCGAAAAATATCCTGGCAGCTTGTCAAGGGTCTGAAGCGAGACAGCGCGGGCAGGGGTTGCCAGATTTTGGGGATGAGAGCGACTGAGGCCCAGACAGTGGCAACCTTCTTATGGAATAATATTTCGAATATGCGTAAATTCGTTTTTTTTTCCGCCTGATTCATTGTCCTATGCAAATGAGGTGGAATCGGAATCACGGCGACTGAGATGGGGAGGTGGGCGAAAATGGATAAATTGGAAAGTGGAAAATGGGAAATGAAAAATCTTCGAGCGAAAACCGCAGGAACTTTGGCTCGTTTTGTGCATCTTTTTGCCAGTCAAACCAAATTCCTGCCACTTAGCGCCAGCTTCGTCATCTTCTGGGTAATTCGAAACTTTCCCAAGGGATTAGATGTGCGCTGCCAGGGGGATGGTTGGGTGGCTTCCCCTGTGGGTGGCTGCCCTTCTGCGGCATGTAAGTTGACTATTATTTTGACGTGACTACACAATCAGAGCCTGCAAAAATCCAAAGCATCCGGACCCTTAAAGCTGCTTTGCTTCTGGCCATCTCTTTCCCTTGACTGTTCGCCGTTTCAATCTCCACCGTCAACCCACCCACCTAACCACCCAACCGCCACCCACCCACATCAATGGCAAACGACCTTCGCTGACAAAATGCACAGTGGCTTGGAAATTACGCTGATGCTGGGCAGGAATTTTTCGGTGGGGGTAATTGATGTGGTCGGAATATATGCATATTTCATATTAATTTAAAGAAAACGACGAGGGAATACCAAAGTGGGGAAAAGTTTACCTTTTTAATTAAGATCAAATGCAGTTTCGTTAGGTAAGGATTTTATTTTTAAATTTCCCTTACTCGTAGTTTTTTGAATACACTTAATATAAATTTAAACATTGTTGTTAGTTAGATAAAACATATTAGAAATGTAAACATTACCTTCTTTTAATCTAGTAATAAAGGTATAAAAATAAAAAAAATGGTCCAATATAAATATTGTATTAAACTAATTTATTGATTTTTTAAAACCCAGAAAATATTAAAATAATTTTTTTTTTATAATATCTACAAAAAATATCGCATAGATGGTAAAATAATAATAAGTTACTGTTATGTTTTTGAATTAGTACACCTTTTAAACGTATTTAAAATGTTAATGTTGTTTTTCTTTTTCTTTCTTTAAAATATTGTTATAAACTAAACTTAAAGAAATGTAAATAATGAAAACCAAATTAAAAAAGATCTGTCTATTTATACAAGTTCATGAATTATACACTTAATTAATTGTGAATAGTTTCGTTCTTAACTAGAAACTATTAAAATTTTACACTTTTTTTTTGAGTGCCTTGTGCCCGAAGCCAAATGGCATTAATTGTTATATCTGTTAAGCCGGCTCTTATGAGTTAATCCCCCATTTTCGACCACTGTGCCATGTCTGTTGAACATCACTGTCGCGCTGCCTTGTCTCTAAGCCAAACATTGTGTTGACGGCTTTTAGGCATGTGCGTGCTGCTGTGTGGGCTGAAAAAGGGGGTGGTGATGGAGCGGGGCTTGGGTGTGCCAGGGGGCTGTAATAACAATGACGACGACGACGACGTCGCCCAGGCAGAGTTGACAATATGCGCAGAACCATCGTCCTCCGTTCTCCATCCTCCACCTTTCTGCCCATCTGTCTCCAACAAGTCGCGTCAGTCTGTCCCCGTTCTACCCTCCCGCCAGCCAGCCTGACCAAAGTCTTCAGCCGCTCCGCCAAAGCTCCAAACCTGCAGGGCCCCCACATCCGAACGCCCCACCCTTAACCCATGCTCATATTGCCGGCAATTTTCTATAATCCTTTTTGCCTTTTGCAAACATTTCTACAAGTTGCTCTCGTGTTGTTTTTGTTACTGTTTGAGTTTTCATTGTTGTTGCTGGTGAAAGTTTATGAAAAGTGACTGCGTTAGCAGAAAATATTATGCTGCCAGCGGCAATGACTCCACACAAAAAGCAGAAAGCAGAAGCAGAAAGCAGAAGCCCAGCCCTAAATGCGAGCCGCCCTCTCAACTGAGTGGTCTCCCCACTTTTGGCCATAAACTCTTTTTTATTTCATTTTATATATTTTTTTGAATCCTTTTTTTCTGAGCGAGTGCTGGCAAAGTTTTAACTTTTGGTACCAAAGTTGGCAAAATGTTTAAATTCAACAGAAAAAAAAGCACACGCAGCTACAATGTTGTGTTGGCCTATCATGGGCACAGTGCGTATGCGTGATATACTCGACTCCTTCCACGAAAATTTCCAACCCAAAAACTTGCAGAGCTTAAATCAAACTTTTCGGTCTTCTGGTGAGAACGGGGGGGCTAAAAAAGGGGTATGGGGTTACGGAAAGTCCTTTTAGATCTGCACTTCAACTTTTGGGTCAACGTCTGTTTGTCTATTTGTTTGTCTGTTGCTATCTGCGTCTGACTGTCCGTGTTGTTGCCGGGGGTTTCTCTTACCAATCCTGCCTTTGCACTCCCCCCTCTTCCTGGGCACACTCAATGTCTGCTCGATTTGTTTGTACATTTCCCCCACAGACCAACCCACATCACCCCCAAAATGTTCCGAACTTTACAGCTGACCATTGGACATTGTCCTTTTCTATCTTTTTGGGCCTGGCTGAGTGTGAGTGAGTGTGTGTGTGTGTGCTCGAGCGACCTTTTTGTGCATTTTTGCCTTGACTGACTTGTCCGTCGTGCGGTCCTTGGACTCCTCTCCTTTGCCAAGTTGCCTTGGCCCCACATTCTGCTGCTACTGCTGCTGCTGCCTTTCTCTATTAACTTTTCGTTTTAGGTACTTTTTCTTTGTCCCTTCCGTCCGACAGTCGGTCCTTCAGTCGTTCAGTCCGTCTATCTGTGACCTGCAGAGACTGATGACCAAAGGATCTGGTTCTGGGGGTTCGGGTTGGTTAGGTTTTCCATTTGGCATGGGTTGGTTTGTCGCTCGAGTGTCGCCAGCCGAGGGGCGAAAAATGATTTGTGGATGGTTAACAAGAGGTTGAAACTATTTAGGGGATGAAACTCCAGCTGAAGAGCCACTGATGAATAATTGGATGGAGCTAATGTCGGATTCGAGGGGATGATGTTCATTTCCATTTATGCGTATTAATTATAGTAAGTAATACTTTGTTGTTAGTTTTTTTTAATTTATCTTTAAAAACGTGTATCCTTGTATTTAGATATTTTCTAATAAAAATGTTTAAATATAAAGCCACATTTTTGAATGCAACAAATTTATTAATTTCTGTATATATTTCTGTATATATTACAAATACAAGTTCTGATTATTCTCTTATACCTTATTATTTCTTATTTTTCTCAAAAATATACAGTTCTTTAATAGAAAAATCAAGAAAATCTTGAAAGCGAAAGCAATATAAAATATTAAAACTATAAGAAACTAACTTAATTCAATATCAATATCCACTTTAAACGTGAGTAAAACTTGTTTACTTAAGTGTTATTTATAAGTGTGTGAAATCATATTCAACATCCATAGTAATACCCATAGGATTGCTTATACAAAAAACTTATTCCAAAAGGGTCTAACTCCTGGCCCAATATTTATTTTATTTTTTATTCAAATTGCTTTTCTATCCTCAGGCAATCATAATCTATCATGTATTCCCCAAAACAGCGTATTATCATCACCATCTTATGAGGCATATCCGTCCGTTATTTTCCTATCGTCCTTATTTCACCCCCCCTCACTACGACTCGATTATATTCCAGTTGGCAGATGACAAAACATCGCACCAAAGTCGACAGTCGCCGTCACAGTTCTGGCTGCCTCCATTTCCTCCCTTTCCTTCCTTTCCTCCCTTTCCTCCCCCACGTAGCCCCCTCCCAGCCATCCGAAAGTCCGATCCAAATAAATACAGCCATCTGCCCCTGTCCCTGCCCCTTTTCCACCACCTGACGCCCGCTCCTTGGGAAAAACCATAGCAATGCCATAGTCCACGCTCCGAACGGTCCGATGTCCTTAGTCCGAAAAGGACATGCTATAATTTCCAGCAACAACAGTGGGACGGGGGGCAACCGAATGGGAGCGAGTGAGAGGGATAGAGAAATAAAGAAAACCGACTAAAGTAACCAAAGGAGAGGAAAAAAAGCAACAATCCCAACAGCGGCAACAACAGCAACAAACAACTTAGGCCAAGCCATGTCCCTGTGCGACCAAAAAGCTCGCCCATAGTTGTCCTTTGCCAGGCTGCTTCATTCCACCACCGCTCTTGCGTACAGAGAAAGAAATTTATTTTACTAACGTAGAAATAGAAAGATTTTTAAAGAAGATTAAAAAAAAATATTAAAAAACAAAATCCCAGGACTTTAAAAAAAAATAATTTATAAAATCTATAATAAATATTTATCAGAATTTTCTCCTGTGTACCTTTCTTTGTATTGGTATGCATGCCTTGGTATGCCATCACGCAAAATGTTCCTCTGTCCACCCGCCCATCCTCCTTTTTGCCGGCGACGCCTCCAATCCGCACCCACCTCTTAATGGGTGGCTTGACAGGGTTTAAGCTCTTTTACGGGGCAGATTGTGTTTCCACAACAACAACCCAAGCAACAGCTAGAGAATCAGGACGAAGGACACGAGGTTCGAGGAGGAGGAGGGGAGGCGTAGAAGGAGCAGTAAAGTAAACTCGAAAAAGGTTGCATTTGATGGGGAAGAAGTGGGGGCTAGGAGATATGAAAGCCAAGTGAACTAGCGATGGCCAGACCTCAATTATGATTTGGGGATAACCCTGTTTTTAATCCCTCAAATGGCTTCCCTCTAAGCACATTACTTTGACACTTTTATTTTGGTTGGAAAATAAGATTTATTGGAAGTTTTTATAAAAAATAAGGTAACTAAAAAAAATATATCTATAATTAAAAAGCCTACTGATTTAAAGCCTAAATAAAATAGAATTATCTTTTCAAATACAATTGTCTTAAGGAGATTCTATTTATACACCAAGTTTCCTTCATTGACTTATTATAGCTTCATATAATTGAGAATATTTTTTTCCGTTGACCTTTAACCTTTTATTCTTGCACGTGTCACGACCTTTTGCCATCGCTAAATTCGCCAATGGCAAAGACGTTGGCGGAAAATAAGCTGGCAAAAAACTTGATTCTACTTTGGTGCAAAACTTTCTTAGCTTCGACTTTTGTTAGTTGTTGCCCCGACTTTCCTGCCCACCGCCGCCCCTTTTTGGTCCTTATCCTGCCCGAATTCTCCTCTTTCTCCGCCTCGTTTCTTCTTGATGTTTTGCTGCTGTGTTGCTTTTGTAAATTGGTAAAAGTTTGAGTTTAATTCAATTCGGAACGGTAGCTGTGAGTGGTAGCTTCCTAAAGGATAACGAAAACGTAGCCACGGGGGGGTGGGTGGTTGGTGCTGGCAGGGGGGTGTCTGTATGTGTGCATAGTGGTGTGGGTGTAAAGGATATCACGCGCAAATTGCGGTGCCTGACTGCAAAAAGGGAGAAAAGGAGGCGAAGCAACGGATGGCCCCACGTTGGGCGCCACGAAAAGTTCTAGTTGTTCTTCTCATTGCTGTTGTTGCACCATGTAGGGTCGAGAAAAAAGGGGAACAAAAGGGGAAAAAGGGGAAAAGCCGGGGCCAACGTTTGGCTTGTTGCTCGGCACATGCAACTCTTGGCACGTAGTCGCCCCTAAATGTGACATGTTTATGGGGGCAGGGGCAGGGCCCTCGAGGGAAGTAGAAGGGATAACAGTACGAAAAACAAATGGTTGCAACAACAGCAATACAAAACACTTTTGGGACAAAAGTTGCCCTCCCACCAGGTCGCCTACCTCCCCCCATTTTGTTGCTGCATTTTATAGATTTTGGTGGCACTACCTCCAGGTTTTTCTCCCGCCCCCCCCAGCGTTTTATTAGCAATTCCACACCCCTCGGAAGGAAAGTCCCTTCGCCTCGCACTCAACAGTTGTTGGTTTTGTTGTCGCTGTGCATTAAGTGTTGCCAACTTTATTTAATGGCATAACAGTTGACTGCCAGTCATTGGCCTCGCTCCTCCACTCTAGTGCACTGTAAAATTATCGAATCGTCTAGAGAGTCCCTTGAAATCGTATTTATTTAATAGATTAGCTTACAAAATGTTGATTTTAATGGAATAATCTTAATCAGACGATTAAAAGTATTAGCTAGTAGTATTTAGTTAATGAATTGGAAATAATGCTATCCTATATATTCTTAATAAACTTATTAAATAAGTTTAGACAAACGATTCAGTGATAAAGTTCATATTAGGATTTTTTTTTAATTTATTAACCCATAAAGGTTTGTAATCTATACTTATTTTTACAATGCAATGGAGTCACTAGTCAGAATCCTCTAATCCTAATTATAATAAACCAGCTTTTTCGCTTTGAGTAACGGAAAGAGTTTATAATAGCAGACTGAGAAGTGGAAGCCGGGAAACGTGGAAAATATTGTTTGTGTATCTGCCAGGCAAATTCACTAATTTCAAAATGTTTCGTGGCTTGGTGACTTTTTTGCCGACGTTATTCTTGGTTTGTGTGGTTGTGAGCAGGGCGTAAATTGTCTATTAGTCAGTGGAGAAAACGAGAGAGAAATTGCTGCACATTTTTATTATGTTTTCTTTTGCTTTTCGTTTTTGTTTTTCGGCTAAGGGATGAAATTTAATTAAGATACTTTGACGTCTCGCAGATACACAAACAGAAGGCACCCACACACCCACAGGACCACTCCAAAGGACAGAAACATTTGGTCCTTGGGATAATTCAATTTGTATGTGTATGCATGGCTATGTGTGGGTGTGGAAAATCATCAATATACAAAGACAGCAGCCAAGACGTTGACAATGTCATGGCCCCAGCCACAGCCCCACCACCCACAATCCACCACCCATTTTCGGGGTTTGGGGGCGGTGATTCACTCACTTTCGTTTTGTCATTTCGATAATTTTCGCCTTGTTGGATGTCTTTGGGTTTTGCTTTATTCGGTGGGGATGACTGAAGGGCAGCAGGCTTCGGTTAATGTATATATATAGCTTTTTATTGGGGGAGATTTGTGTTCGGCATAGGCCACTTGTGTATTTCCTTCGATAATGAAATTACTTATCTATGTCATCTATGCTGATTTGGATGTAGAAGCGTTTCAAAGTGAGTGGAAAGCTTTCGAGGGAAATCACTGAAAGTGATAAAGTCAAAACTGAAAAAAAGCAACACATGCTTAAATTTTTTTTATAAAATTAAAGAAAATATGATTAAAAATTTTAATTAAAAAAAATACTTTGAGAAAATTCTTTAAAATAATAATATTCAATATTAAATAAATAATTATTCCTCTTGGCTTATAACACAAATCTCAGCTTACTTTGCTGATATTTAAATGTGGAGTCGAGTAAAATGTTTCTTCGGTATTAAAAATATTAGGTATTAATAAACAGACAAATGGTTCCTCTTTTTAGTTCTCAAATAGATTTTTTTATTAGCTCTTGACAGCTTCCGAAATAAGTTTCTGAACTTAGAAGAACTCCTCCTTTGATCTGACTTGGTCAATTTGCCCCGCAGGTCAGGAAGTCCCTTGTAGAGCCATTTGGTACCGCCCAAGGCCCCCGTTCCCCCTGGTCATCCCATTAAAGTTGATAGCTTTCCAAACTGCCGGGGATATGGGGTAATGGAGAAAGGAAAGTCACTCGCATGACTCAATCTGGCAATTATCTGGTTGCCATCCTCAAAGTTGCTTCCTTCTTGCTCATCGCCAGGCCCCAGACCCCGAGCCCATAATCAAAACTCTATCGAATCTGTTCGGGGGGCGTCGTTTGTTCTATTGGAAATTTAATTAGGTTTACATCATTTTCGTGCAGATTCTGCCAGATGGGCTGCGCCCAAAAGAACAGGCCCAAGATGGGGCAGAACAACAACGGCAGTTGGTCAAAAACAACTTTCACTTTGGGCCTTAACTTCCTGAGGTGGGGGGGCACTCAATTAGAGGCGCATCTACAAGTCAAATATTTTGACTGGGCACTGAAACAATACGAGCATCGGTCGTCGATTAATTAAACTTACCCTCGGCGGCTGGAGTTGGGAGAAAAGATGCCTTGGCCCAACAATGCATTAGCGTACCGCTGGCTGACAGACACCAACCACCACCCAATAAAATATTAATGGTTACAATTATGTGCTACGTGGCAGGGATAACCAAGTTCGCATCCTAACGCAATTACAAGACAATCAAAAAAAGGCAGCAGCTGAGGAAGTCCAACCAGTAACACATACAATAATTTATGCACCATGAAAAAATATTAAAAAAATATATCTATCTTTTACATATATAATAACATTTTTTAGTTACGTTAATTCGAGTTTACATTTTATTTTTAAATTTCTAAAAATATATTTTTGCTTTGAGATAAGTGAGTTATGCCTTCTGGAAATTGTTACTTTATTAATGCTTCTCTAATGCAATAAAAAATGGTTTAATACATATATCTTTTATTGAAATTATTACATTATGTACAGTTCCCACTTTCCTAAGTTTTATTTTTCCTAATGACATAAGAACAATTGATCATATTTCCCAAATAAGTTGCATTTAATAAATTATATAGACCCCCTTACGCCTTTTTTTTGTTTCAGTGCTTATAAATGCTCGGCATGCTTGAAATAATTCAATGAACACACACTGAGCGAACCACGAACGAACATTCGCCGGCAGCCCAAACAAGTGGGGTTGGATCGGCATCGGCTGAGAGATCCAATTCCGAGGGGGAGTGGGGAGGTGGGTGGTCGAACCGCCCGCTGTGCGCTGAATAATTCGTAATGTATCTAACCTCGAAAACCTAATCAAGTCCAGTTAAGCAAATGTGTGCACAACAAGGCTGGGGTCCTGCAATTACCAGCGCACGGGACAGACAGGACTCACTTAGAGTGTCGGGTCGGGTGCCAATCCCGGTCTCAGGACCCCCCCCCCCCCCTTCCCCTTCCAGACCCCGACTTAATCGGTCCGAGGTCCGCACAGAACGTCACACACGAACGCAACACGCTGCCGATGGACCAGGCGCTCAGAATTATCAAAGCAACGATTGAGAGTCCGGGGAAAAGTGCAAGACCAGAGACCCCGCGGCATTCCCACATGCGCAATGGCACGTGAAACTCTGGATATATATATTTAGTAGCATTGTGTCCGTGCGAACCCAGTCGAACAATCGAACCGAGCCACCAAGCGAGATAAAAGCCGAGGCGAACCGAACTGAGACGAACCCGAACGAACACCACCCAACTGTGAGGAGTGGCGGAACCCAAGGGGTATGATCGAATCGAATATGTGGTTAAAAGTGGGATAGGAACAACATCTTTATAAATATTCAAGAGTATGGCAAATACATAACTAAGGAACTGAACGGCGGATTTTTAAAAATAGTAAAGTGTTATTAATGTAGAAACAATAAAAAAAACTGTACCTTTAAAATTAAAAATTATATATTCTTATATCTATCTAAAATTGAATTATTTGATGGCCCTAGCAGCTAGTAATAGTAAAATCCCTTGTAAATTTTATTTTTATAAGTACAAATATTTCCATATTTATTTTCTACGAAAGAAAACTAAGTACATATTTTTAGAAAACCCAAGCGCAGAGTACATTCTATTCGAAAACCCCTATCTGTTCGTTATGCTCGCCTTGCGTGTTCTCCCGAAAAACATTTCTCCCGGTTGCAGTCGGCTCTGGAAATTATTCAGCTGGCAATTTTCCGGCTCACCCCGCGCCGCGCTAACCCCTGACCCACAAGCGGAAAGCCAAGCGAGCGCTGAGCGGAAAATTCACTTTTCGCCATCGCTGCGCACTTGTGCCGAAAGTCAGTCGGGCACGTCCGCCCTCCGTCAGGCCCACGGGTCAGTTGTTAGTGGCAGTTGGGTGAGGGGTGTGGGGAGTGGGTGGTATACCCGCGACCTCCCGAGGGGGTGGCGGTTAGGGCGGCAGAGAAAGCCACTCTCTCATTTGCTCGCTCAGTCGATTTAATCGTTTAGTGCGCCCTTTTGCGCCTTATCAACGTTTCATTTAATTTAGCCCGAAAACCTTTTTCGGTTTCGATTTGTGGGCGTCGGAGTGGGTGTCTCCGGGATTCGGTTACGGATTTCGATTGGGATTCCGGATTCCGTCCGGATTACCAATTCCGAATCGCTGGATGGCCCGCCGAGTTGCGGTTGATTAGGTGTTATCGTTATGATTAGTGGTCGCTCGAGTGGCAGCTCCGTCCGGGAAGCTGCGGTTTCCAAAGGGTCGTTTGTGGGTTAAAAGAGGGTGTGGCGCGGTGGGCATTGCGGTATGTTGGCGGCGTGTGAAGGGGCGGACAAGCGAATGATTAGTTGAGAGCAATTGGGGGATAAACATCTCAATAAATTGATTGTAAACTACAAAGACTAGGGAGTAACCACAATTTATTACAAATCAGGGATAATAAATATTCGGCAAATGTAATGAGCCAAAATTAAATTATTTAAAAATTGTGATTATCGGAAAATGTTTATTTTAAATGGTAAGTAATAGAAAAAACTTAACTAACAATAGGTAAAGTTAAATCAAGTTGGGTTAAGTTCGAGAAGAATAAACATTTTATAGTGTATTTTTTAAGACGAATGGATACTTGAAAAATTATGATAAAACTTTCTTTCAGTTTAAAAAATACATACTTGGAAATTTGTTTTTGCATTTTTATGAGAGGTTACACTTTGCCAATCGATTTGGAATTTATTTTATTCAATTTAAATAAGATTTAAAAACTTGTTAGATTTTGATGCTTAAAAATTACTTTGATGCATTTTATTTTGGTTCAAAATACAAGATTCAAATGGTTTTGTTTCGTTTTAAAATTACGTATGTATATCTGTTTCTGCCTTTGGACCGATCGGTCCTTTTTTAAGGACCTCTCTTGCCATATATTGCTCATACGCCGCGTTGCACGTTGGTGAAAATGGGGAAGAGGGAAAAGGGAAGGGAAGGGGAGGTATTCATGTCCCACAGCAGCGAGGATTTATTAATATTTCCCAGCATTGCTGCCACTCCCCATCCCCTTTTTCCCACTCTTCACTCCGTCTTTTTCACCGCTTTTTTTATTTTTTTGTTGCATACATTTTGTAATTTCTTTGTGGAACTCTGTTCCTTTGCCTCCATTCTGCCCCCAACGAGTCCTTTGCCTGTATGGTATCCTCGCTATCCTTGGCGCTTTTATTCATTCATTTATTTGCGCTTTTCTACATTTCTTTTTTGCCCTTTCCCTTCGTCGTCCCCTCTCTCCAGTTCAATTTCTTTGGGAACTTTCCTTCACGACTTTTCTTACGTTTTTTGTAATAATACCCACGCTTGGTATGGGAATTTCGATCGGAAGTTTAAATAGTGATGTTTTATGGTTTTTCCAATACCCTAAACTATAATGATTTTATACTTCCTATTTTATGTAATTGATTTCCTTTAAAATTACAAATAGTTAAGCAGTTAGAATTTATTAAAGCGAAAACTCACTAACTCTTGGTTTTCACAGTTAAATTTTGTTTAATGTTTAAGATGGAAATAAACTTACCTTTAGAACCAATTTAGTTTTTGACATTTATTTTTGTACAGAAAGAAGAAATTGTGCAATAAATGTAAAAGTTAAACTTTTTATTTTTTAATGTTTTTAGAAAAATGCAAATTCTAGAGTTAAAAGAGTACTTGCGACTTCGTTTTGTTCATGTTCTCACTCTTCTACTCGTTCCTTTTTCAGCTTTCTATCACGTTTTTTTGTGTTCATTTTGCTTTCTTTTGCATTTTTTCTTGGAACAAAGTTGCCGCTTTATTGTTTCGATTTAAGTTACTTTGTATGCTGTCAACGTTGGGTAAGATGGTTATATAGCGAGTGTTGGCGCGGAGAAGGGGTGGTTGGAAAGGGGGTGTGGGTGACAAGGGTGACGAGGGTGGTGGTTAAAGGAAGGTTCTTTCGGGGCTTGGGTTTTCAGTTTGTGGGTGGCCAATTCCTTGGTCCGACCGACGAATGCCCGCATCGAAATCGCTTGGGAGCCGCTTTGGGTTTCATTGTTGCCTGGTTTTATTTCATGGCAAGGAAAAGGGAATGGACCTGAGGCTCTGAGCCTTGTACTTTGATTTGTCGGCCCCACAATTTCGTTTCGGCCCGGCATCGAGTTTTATGCTCGTTTAATGGCTGCGAATTTACTCGCTTTATGCGTCTTCGATAAGCATTTATTAGCGCCATGAAAATAGGGGGAGAAACATTCATTGGACTGGGGGGAGTGTGATTTTGCAGCGAGGGTAATGGTTACGGTATTGGCTTACTTTTTACTGGGTGGCCGATGGGGCGTATGATTTATTTTTATGTTATTCATTTATTTTTTATGCCTTGTCTCTCGCCCTTATTCTGTTTTCGTTTTGGGGCTTTGTGGCTTCATCTTTGGGGTATTCCGTAAACCCCATTGAACATATGCTGACAGTTTGTTCCTTTGGGAACTTGTTTGGTGAAATATTATAGCGAATTAGGCAGAAGTTTTTGTTGGGAAAGTGTTTGACAGGAAGTGGAAAAAGTTATTGTTTACCTATTATTTAATTTAGTTGTAATTTACATTTTTATCGGCTTTATTTTATATTGTAAAATATAATTGTAATGCCATAGTTTTTAGTGTGGCCCAAAATATTCTATTACTAAACTATTTCCCAAATTTATTTTCATATTTCTTATAGAGCACTTTCCTCTTTAAATTGGTTTCCCATCCATTTTTCCTTTTTCAGTTCTTCATCTCTGCTTCTTTCCCCGTCCCATCTCTGATGTTTTATCCTTGTCACTGCCGCATCCTCTTTTCCACAGCCATCAAGAGCACAGCCCCCTCTTTCTCCTTGGCTATATTGCAATTTTTGCTGCTGTTGCCCATAAAACTTTTCCACAATTTTTCCTCCTCGGGTTTTCTTTTTTCCTGCCACGCCCCCTTTGAAGCCGGGGATGTGGGTGGTGTAGGGACAACAACAAGGACAACATTTACTTGTCTGCTTAACTGCAAAGACAAACCTTACCCAAGCCCCCCAGCCCCCTGCCCATTTTCCTCCCTCTAGCAAGCTGCTTTGCCTGTCATCTAAAATTCATTTTTATACTTGTATTTTCTCTCTTGCTTTTTTACTTTTTTCCTATTTTTTTCCCTGCTGCTTTTTTATTTCAGTTCGTTTTTGCCATTTTCTTTTCTTGAGCCATTTTTATTATTTTTGTCATAAGCTCGCATTCGGTGTGTGTGTGTGTGTGTGTGAGTGTGTGTGAGTGTGTGTGTGCGGGCGGATGTGCTTGTGTGAGTGGCGGCTTCTTTATATATTTTTCATTGTGCCACGCAAAACCCCCCTCCCCCCAACGTCGCTTCATCCAAAACTCACAGAAGTCAAATACGTTTTAATATCTTTTCTCTCTTGACATTTTCACTACAGTTATGTTGCCATTTTGCCTCTCCGCTGGTGTGATTGTGTGTGTGTGAGTGTGCTGGGGATATATGTCCTTTATGCACGTGAATGTGTGTGTGAGTTTTTCTTCGCTTTTGGAGCTTCCAGCTTCACGTAGTCGAAAGTCGCGCCAAGTTTTCCATCTTCTTCTTCAGCTGTGCGAAAGTATGTCGACCTGTTTTTGTGTGTGTGGGTATTCCATGGCAAACGCATCCTTCGCCTTCTATAATGCCCCTCGTTATGTGTATGTGTGTGTGTGTTCGTGTGGGAGCAGCTTAATGCCTTTTCCCACCCTCCTTTCGGCCACCCAACGTCCTTCGCCGGCTGTTGCAGGCTGCTGTCATTGTAGGAGCCAACATGTTCGCTCTTCCCCGGCTCCACTCTTCCCCTGCCCTTGCAAAAAAAAAAACACAATCCTCAGCTTTCCTCGGCCCCCGCACATTTCCACATTTTCTCCTCCATTTCGATGCAAGCGTAACATTTTGCGCCACAATTTTCCTTTTTTGCTGGCTTGTCTTTTGCGTTGGCAAGAGGTGCTCTTTATACCCTAAAAAGGGGATCCTGTGGAATTATAATCTATTATTTTTAATATAATAATTTTTTTTAATATTTAAAAATACTATTTTTAATGTATTAGTAATTTATAATGGATTTTAAAAAGCTTACACCCATTTAATAATTTATTTTTTATTTTATTTTGGTTAAAGTAATAAATATTCCTTCATTCATTTTGCCCCTATTTACTATTTTTTTAAAATAATATTTACTTTTTTTTATAAACCACTTTTATTACTTATTTATGAACTACATTTCTTACTGCTTAATATAAGTTATAATTGTACATAGCTAGAGTGTCAAAGAATCATGTGCTTATTTCATGTCCTTCCTTCCCATCCTGCGCCATCCTTCCACTCACTTTGTCCCTGTCCCTGGGCGGCATGCAATTTTTTCCTCCGTCTGTGTTTGCCCGTTCTGACTTGAGCTTTTAAAAATATTTTTGCTGAATTCTCCGCTCGCCAAACACACGGAAAGTTAACCAAAATGTGGGATTTACTTATGTACCAGTCGGCGTACATAAAAGGTACATATGTACATATATTCAGGGACTGCTCTATGAAATGGTCAACAAAGACTCCCAGCCCACCCACTCGCAGAACGTGTAAACATTATGCAAACATTCCCGTCCACTCTCGGACAGAGAACATTCCGAATTACAATCCCCAATTACCATCACCTGACTGCATAATTAAATACAAAACGATTTTCCTTTTAATCTGCGGATGCAGAACAGAACGGAGGACACAAAAACGATGACACGCCCCCCAAAAGGCCCCCCAGCCCTAAACCGAACAACCGCACATAAATAATTAAAAAGGAAAATTCCACAATTGCAAAAAGGTCAGCGCATAAAAATTACGAAAATCGAATATTAAATTACGAACAGCAGGGAAAGCAGAAAATTTCGTTCTGCCGCAGTCGACATTTGCTCGACTTAACCCAACTTAACTGCTTGACAGCAAATTTTGTAAAATGTAATTAACCAGCGCCGGTCCTATGGTCGAGGAAAATGGGGAAAAGCCGAGCTGGTAAACAACAAAAAGGAAAAAATGCGAAGTGGTAAGTGGGAGGACGAGAATTTGGGCAGAAATAAAAGCCAAACGAAATGGGGAAAATCAACAGAACTCGTTGACATAATTTTCAAGCATCCCAAAGTGTGAGAGGGAGATAGCCAGTTCGAAAAAGGGATGAAAATGGAAAAGCAATGTGTGTGCGCTTTATGGCTTTCCCTTGCTGCTCTTTGCTGGGAGCCCAGTCGAAAGAGCTGGACTAGGAGATACCCGATACCCGGTTAAGTCCACAAACCACCAAGAAATTACAGAAGCCCAGGGGAAAATTATGTTAACAGAGCCGTAACAGATGGCAAAATGTTTAAATTGAGTGGAGATTTGAATATAAATGTTACGTTTGCTGAGGCATAAATGGAAATCCTAACTTTTAGTTTAATATTAAAATTACTTTTTTTAAATTTTATCTTGTAAAATCATATTTTGTATCAAAATAAATATTTTTATGTATATTTCATTAAGCAATTACTTTAGTACAATCTAATATAAGCTCGAACAAAAACCCTTCTTAATATCCCACATAACACTAACCAGTAAACCACACCTCTACTGCCCTCATATCATTACTAAGTAGTATGTGGGATGGTCTGTTATTTTTCGGGGGTTTCGGTTTTGGTTGGCAACCATTTGTTGAACCTTTTCCTTTTATTCCTGTTCTGTTTGCTCGGCCACAAAATTTGCGCCTCATTTTCACAGAGCCCCACAGTGGCGAGCGAACGGGACAGAGAAGGACCTTTCTCGTTAGCTGTCTCACTCGCCGACTTTACCTGTCTCTATCTACGGCTGTCTCTTTCCCTCCAGCCGCACGTGGCCTGTCAGGAAACATGCTAAGCAGCGGCTTCCACATGCTGAAAGTCATTTTGATGGCCCAACAAATTCATTCCCGCCACCTCTCGCCAGCTACAAACCACCCGAAGGGACCCCAGGGGCCTTCAACCCTATACGCTACCCCATAGCTATACCTTCTACCCTTCAGGCCACACTTGGCCCACCTCAATTCAATTTAACTTTCAACTTTAGCTCTCGCTTTCTCTCCGCTTTCTCCACCTCCCCTAAGCTGGCTCTCTCTCTCTCGAGCGGGTTTTCCATAATGGTATTTTTCCGAAGGGCTCGCTTCCTGAGAATTCTGAGCGCCCAGTCGACTCCCGCGTTTGTCGAACGCAACCAACGAGCGGGCGAACCGAACGGCGAACGAAACAACGAACGAACAGCTGGCGAGCGAGTGCGACGGAACAACAGCGAGTGAGCGAGTGGGTCGGAGCGCCAGACGTTTCTAGATTCCGGACTGTGAGTTTCAGTTGCCGGTTCATTTTAGGTGGGTTGGTAGTACACTCAGATAATTATAAGATGAAATTAATATTAAGCCATTAAATTACAATGCTATAGAAAAAAATAATTTCCTTGTAAAAAGTTTAACTTTATTATTAATTTAAATATTTTAGAAAAATTTATAAAACTTATAAAAAATATTTGAAGTGTAAGGACTCTACTCTATGTGGATTGAGTGGGTGGCATCCTCTCGCTACTGATTGTTACTGTTGTTGGCAAACGACTGTGCTTTTATCGTTTATTTGTGCCTGAACTGGGGAGTTGGGGATGGGGTCTGCAAAAGGGGTTCGGAGTCGGTTTGTGGACGGTGTATGCAGGGTGGTGGATGTGCTTCAGAACAAGTGGCCGAGCTGAGCACCTCGACCCAAAGAGGATCCCAAAAAAATCGTTTAGCGGATAAAGTCTTAGGGGTAGAGCTGCTGCCCCCGGGACAAGAAACTCAAGTTACGAGAGCAAAAAGGCAAAGATGAGCTTTTACCCCTGCAAAGTACCAGGCTATCAGATTCAGTTACTTGATTTTAAGTCCAGAGGTTGTTAAAGACTTCGTTGGTTTAGCGAATAGCTCTAAGGACATTATCATCTCAAAAAACCAAAAAAAATAATACAAGTTTTACACTTTTTTATTATTAAAAATAATTGAATTTAAAAAAGGAAAAGGAAAAACAGATATGTAGAAATGGTTTAAATAAATTATGCGAATCCCTATTCTTCAAAAAGGTTGTGTGATGTTTATTACAATGGCAAACAGATCAAAGGGAAAGTGTGAAACAAAACCTCTATAACCCTACATACTAAATTGGTTGACTCTTTTTTCATACCTATCCCCAGATGAGCCTTTTCACATTCCATTACAAAGTCCATTAATCTGCCGGCAATCACAAATCGAACTTGCCCAGTGGTTCATTTAGCTGTCAGGCCCAGTCTGGACCAAAAGGACCTCCCCTAAGCGACAAACAAATATTGTCTGGGGTTTTATTTAACGGACAGTTGCCAGAATGGCAGTACCAAATTCAATTGCCACATCCGCCAGCGACTTGTCACGGGTGGTTGAAGAAAGACGCTTCTGCTCCCAACCACTTGGCTGGATGTTTTCAGCTTTCTGTTTTCGGTTTTCTGTTTTATTTCTGGGTGCGCAGTTCCCGGTGCCCAAGATCCTTGAGGGTTGCTCTCGCTGTTGTCATGGTCACTCGATTGCAGCAATTAATATTAAAAATGATTTCATTCCCGGTGGCTGGGCCTCCAACCCCCTGAACACCGTCAGAAGTCGGTGTGATCTGTTTGTGGCATGGGTTTCGGCAGAAAATAGAATGGAGTGGGCTGGCTGATGGGTAGTGGGATGCTGATTCCACATCTGATTGCGATGGTGATGGTGGTGTGTTAATGCATATTTCAGACACGTGCTGGCTACGCTTCTTTGATTTAATGCCCAAGGAGCTGGGCGTCGAATGGCAGTTGTTTGGGGGGTTGGGGAAAATAGTTTGAAAAAAAGGTTGCCATCGAGAGGAGCGGCAGAAGGCAATGATGAGCGGCTTAAAATATTTGTAAAGACCTTTTTATTAAAAACAAAAATCGGTTTTAAAGATTATTTGTTTGACTGGCGGCAAGAAAGCCCACTCCCTCCTCGCCGAAACCCTTTGTTTGCCTGGGCGTGATATTTTAATTACGACCTGACGATGTCTGATGTAGATATGTAAATTCGAGTGTACGTGTGATTATTGAGTGCTTTGAATGCTGACTTATGTTCGTTGTAATGGTGGTGGTGGGCCAAAGGGAAGGTCTTGGGGCAGACGCACACAAAGGGGTTAAATATTCGAACTATTAATGGGCCCGGTGGAAATGGTGATTTACTACCCAAAAAGTTTTACCAAAAAACTTACCCAGAACACTGGTGGTCTGGGCGTTCTTGTCCTTATAAAGTGGCAAACAATGAAAGGAAGTGCAAACTTTATCAGACGATTTGAAAGGAAATGACTTAATTAATATTGAAAAATGTTGGGAACTTTATTGGGTGGAGTGATAATGAAATAATAAGGATGACCAACCCTTGAATATTTTGGCTGGGTAGACAACATTTTGGAAATTCCCTAACTAATTTATTTAGATTTTTTCCCACTTTTGTGCATTAAATTTTTTTTTTTTTTACATTTTTTATTGAGAAAAGTTGTTTAAACTGCATAAATTAATTCACGCATCAGCTATAAATTTTATTATATAGCCAAAACAAAAGTTACTAAGGCATTCCGTTCAACTTGAGTTTGTGGGTCCAAGAAATTAGATTAAGTTTTAATTACCTAAACGATTTATGGATCCCCAAGGTGCTTTCCTCTTCTATTAAAATTCTTTAAACGTCCTTTCATTTCTTTTCTTATCCTTAACTACTCGTGGTTAAATTCTTCTGCTTACTTGCGGGACATATGCTATTGTATTCCCCCGCCTTTGTGGATATTCCCCAGACATATGCTCTCTAGCTCGGACCATAGATGGTATTTCCTGACCCTCCTCCTGCCACATCCCCACCCCCTACAGCCGCCCCTTTTCGCCCCCTCCACTGTGTTGGCACTTGCGAGTGCGTTTTTTATGCCATGTTAAGGCCACTTTATGCGCTTTTTATGAGTCCGCAGCATCATAAAAAAAATTCTTTTCCCACTCATACACACAAATAGTTATGCTTTTGTGTGAACTGGCGAGCGCACACACAGCCATTTATGATTTTTTCCACTCGCTTATATATTTTTATATTTATTGATTTTGTATTAAAAATGTAAGTGCGGGCTTTTAGTTTGGTTCTTTTCTCCACCCAGGATGGTGTAAAGTTTTTTATGATATTGAAATAAAGCGATACACATTCAATAAATATAAATAAATAACGTTAAACAGAACGAAAGGTTTTCAGAACTGCATTCTAAAAGGAACGCGGCGGCAGAGGAATATTTTGAGTGGGGAATGAAAAGGTTAAATAAAATAATTTTAGTGCAAATATAGAGGGGATGGCATTTGGTTAAAAGTGTACTGTTGATCTTTTATAAAGTGATATATTCATATATTCAAATAAATGAGAAATTTATTTACCAAACGTTTCGAAAAATTTAGATATTAAAAATTCAAAAAAAAAAAGGAAAGAAGCATATTTCATTTCCAATATTTTTTGAACTTTTAGATTTTTTTTTTAAATTACAGGAAATAATTAAGCACGTTTTTTCCCCAACTTTTTTGTCAGTTGTTACTAAATTTATTTACAAGGGTATCTTTTCGTCGTTATCAACCTTTAAAGCTTTCACTCTTGTTTTTCTTTCTGAGTGTAACATTGCCAAAGGGTAAAAGCAAAAATATATGATGATATATATTTACAAACAGGCGACGATTGCGACTCGATTATTTACAATTTGATTTTATTTTTACAGCCATTGACAAACAGGAGGGAAAAACTCGGTGATATGTGGGTGTGTGTGTGTCTGCCCGAAAGGCATTTCCCGGCGCAGTGAGAAAAATCAATCAAAATCGATTTAAAAGCACAACTTCCGTTGCGGATTTACCAATGTCCGTGTGTGCGTGTGTTTGCCATTGGGCTTGTGGGTGTGTGTATTGTGAAAATGTTACCAATTTATTTGTTTTTATGCCCTCGTGTGTGTTTTATTGCCTCAGCTTTTGTTGCTGTCATTGTCGCTTTGTTGCCTTCATCCGAGTCCATTTCCCATTTCCCCTCTTAACCCCTTTTACCATTTTCCCCATACCAAAAAAAAAGGGGAATCACTTTGCATGCGTCCGTCTTCTGCCTTCACACACATATTTGGTCAATTTTCAATAACGAAATGGAGGCACAAACACCGTAACACCCGCACCCTCACATAAGCAGGCACTGAACGCATTTACAATTGGATTTTTGTGTTTTTTTAAGGGCAAAGGATTTGCTTGGGGACTGGAAGGTCGAACAATAAAAGAGTGGAAATGGCATAAATACGTAATTCAGGACATTTGAATATTTCATAAGGACATGACCCACATACAAAATAAAACACACAAAAATTATTACAATTCTCTGGTGCTCACACATATTGGAAAATGCGTGTGCCTGTGTGTGTGTGTGTGTGTCGGAAAATCCTGCTTCAGGGTGAAGGAAATTTGCTTTTATTGCTGATAGTTTGCATTGTAATTGAGTGGGAAAGAGATGGAGAGAAAAAGAGTCTGTGCAGCAAGGGTTTTGAATTTTGTGAATTACTGGAATATGAATGTGGGAGTTTGACTACCGAAAAATTACTTGTTGGCCCAGATGAAAGTGCGACTTGAGGAAATCACTTGAGGATAATAACTTCTGAATGGCAAATTTGAATTGAGTTTGACAGGGAAAGATGTGGATTGGAAGTCACTTAAAAGGCAATTATTATGTAAATATTTTAGAAATTATTCCGAATAAACTTAATCTGAAGAATAACATCAAACATTCTAGCTGAGAATATTCTTAATTGAATACTTTTGATTTCTGGCTTATAAATTAAATATAAATAAAATTTTTCACTTGAAGAAAACTCCTCTTAAAAAACCTATTTACTTGGAAAATGTGTTTAGCTTTAAGAAACGTGTCGCATTACAAGAACTTCAAAGGGAAATCCCAAAACGATAAACATCGATGATTACAAGTGACAGCTTTCACTTTTCCAAATATATCACATTGCAGGCACAACCAATAAATCACAGGATGTCCATAAGTCACACCTTCCCACATTCATTTCCCCTTGACTTCGATTAAGTTGACACCGAACCCGATATGCCCCGACCTTCGGGCCGAGATATGTAATAGATAGGAATCGCAGTTGGCCAATTACTGCCCATCCCCATCTCGCACGCAATCCTGCACCACCTGAACCGCCCGAACCACCGGCACAACCGCACCACCCGAATCGCCAGCTGACATTTGGCATCACTTGAGTGCGCGGCCACCTGACAAATACCTTGGATATCATTCACGCCGGGAATCGGAATCATTCACTCATATCGCCAGCCACTGATTGGCATTGACAGACGTCGACGCAGACGCGTCGCCGGGCAACTGCAATTTTGTATCTTGATAAATTACTTATGACTGGCCCAGACATTGATGAGTACTCGGCACTCGGTGCTCAGTTTTCGTTGGGGGGAGGCCTCGGGCACGCAGCACAAATCACTAAGTGCGCACCTGAAAACATTTAACGATAAGCAAACAACGTGCGAAATGGACGGAGAGTGTTGGGCCTAAATGATACCCATTAAATAAAATGTCAAATTATATATTATATTAAAAAGTCTTGTAATTTTTATACTCCCTATAATTTAAATCCAGAAAAGAATTTATTGAATGTTATATGATTTTAGCAAATATAATTATGGAAGTAGATAAAGTATTTAGACTAAAATAAAAGGTTTAATTAAATGCAATGGACTTAGTTTTTAGGTTAGAGGCTAAATAAAATGCAATGGACTTAGTTTTAGTAAATTCTGGATAACATAATTTTATTGAATTTTCAAGGGAATTTAAATCTTTATGTTTTAATATAAATATTGAAGTGGATAAAGTATTCAGATTATAATAAAAGGCTTTACATTTTGGTTAAAACACTTTTAAAGCTTTTCGAGGGTTTTAAATCTTTAATTTGTAATGTATTATAATACTAGATATTACAATAATCAACGGTTATGCCCTTAAGCTCTTCAATATTTGTGAAAATAAACAATCACCAGAGTGTAAAATACATTATAAGGTTTAGAACATAAGGCGAAAATAGTTGGACTGTGGGTGTTGACAAAAAAAGGGTGCAACGGAGAGTATTCCGAAATGAATTAGTAATAATATTTGCTTGTTTGCCTGTGTACTGCTTATTCTCCCCACCCCCGCTTGCACATTTCGCGTTCTTTATTTTTATTTTTTTCGCAAAACTTTTTCTCCTTCTCGCCATACTTATAACGATTTCGTAGCTGTTTCAGTGTTTTGGCAGCCAACAAAGGCGACATCGAAATGGGTTGCTGAGCGCTGGCGAAGGGGGCTGAAAAGTGGGGAAATCGATGAGACGACAACTTGTGATGGAGGTTTGGATATATACTTATAGAGAGGTACGGACGTGGTGGAGGCGTCGCCGACGGCGTCGGTGGGACAGTTAATGGCGACAACGGCGGCGCACGTCTGGGTCTGGAAGCCCCGACTTTGGCGACGGCGATGCGATCCGTTGATGGTAATGGTGGCTCTGACTCTGGTGACGGTGTCGTCGACCAGACGAAATCCCGCCAGCAGGCAGCGTCGGAGAAAAATAGTGGCACACACAACCAGACAGACTCCTTCGAAATGACAGAGGACCGAAAAAATAAGCCAGGACGTGAGGACCTGGGAGGGAAGGGGCAGGGAAAACTCCCACCACCCCATCAGTTGAGTAAATCAAACCAATTTCAAAACTCAACTAACCAAGCAGACAATAACAAATCACGTCCAACGAAAAGAGGATGCTTAATGCTTTTAAGACTCTAAACGAAGTGGAATGTTCTATTAACTTGGTATTTTCTTACAGTATGCTTTTAAAATTTAAAATTTAGTCACACTTTAAGAAGCAATAAGTTAATAAGTAGTAAGTTCTTTCAATAAAAATATGAAATTAATAAAAAAAAATTTTTTCTTAAATTGTCTCAATTTTATTTTGTAAATTTGTGGTTTAAAAAAGTTAGTATGGTTAAAAAAATATTTTATATATTTTAAACTGTGTGGGTATGCTAAGTAAAATGTATTTTAAAATTTTTTTTTTTTAATTTAAAATTTCAAAAAGATATATTTGCAAAATATTTTTTAATTCTTCATTTGGAAGGTAACAAATTAATTATTCCAGACAATGCACCAATACTCCAGAAGTTTAATTAGAAAATCAAACATTGCATTGGATGACAAATAAATGGGGAAGTTTTTTTAGCAGTCGATGTCAACCTCCGTCAAAAGCATTTTTTTTATGAATTCAATCAATGAAAACATAACTGGCTCTTCATCCCTTTATTGCAAATATATATCAGCCAGACAAATCAAAATTACTTTTGGTTAGAGGTTTGGGCTTTCATCCAGAACCAGAATCCCGTCAAATGGAGCGGGTGAGATTCTTAATAACGACTTCCGAGGGGCGCTTAAACTGTTTGCTCTTGCCTCGTTGATTGTGTTTTTTCTGCATTTGTTTGTTGATGTTTCTGATTCAGAATCGGCTGCCGCCGATGCACACGCGCCCACAGTAAACACACTTGAAAAGCGATTCAGTCAACAGTTCAGCTCGGCAGACAGCTGACTCGTGGAAGACGACGGCCCCCCAAAAAAGAAAGACAAGCAGGTCTGACAAGGGGGACATCCACCCAACCACCCACTGTTGTCCTTGGGTAAACACGCAATTTTCCACTTTTTCGACCGCTGCACGTGCTGAAGAGCGGAAAGAACAATGGCAACAATCAGTCAATAAGTAAAATTAAAATAATAACAAATTTCTCAAAGAAGCACCAGTCAAATATAATCAACGCAATGGGGAAAGATTAAATCGAGAACGAGTACGGGGCGGGAATTCCATTCAATGGAAAACAATTTTCCATTTAACTCATAAAAATTATTTCGTAGCCGAATTTGCTTAGAGATGCGATTCGATTTTGGGATATTAAGTAAAAGTAATGTGTGTGTGCGGGTTTTTGTGTAGGAATTTGGCTCCGAATGTTTGTTTACAATGCCGGCAACAAGTTGATGGCTATTGAGTGGGAGAGAATAAATATGTTTAATGATTGTTTTTATAATTCTTTGCCGAAGCCGAGAAATTGCGCAATTCTCAACTCAATGGAAAATGCCCAAAAGAAAACAACGGGGCGGCGAAAATATTCACTTCCCTTTTGATAAATCAATACCGAAAATCAAACCTATCATATCGGCCATAGCCAGCGAGCAACAAATTGCTCACTTCTCTGGGTGTGTATATAAAGTTCTCTCTTTGTATTCCATTGTGTAAATGTTCAAGGAAACCGAAAAGGACCCAGTCTGTCTTTTATCCTTTTCTTCGGCACTCCATTTCCCCCTGCTCCAAGTCCCCCAAAAAAAAAGAAGAAAAGAAAATAAGAAAAGAAAAGCTGAAAATGTTTTGCCCACTCTCCGCTGGCCCTAATCAAGTAACCCGAACACGTTCTTTGTTAGATTTATATGGAAAATATATTTTTATACATGCAACCCAATGAATCCCGACCCAAAAAGGCGCCCAGCCACCCACTTGCCACCACCGCCCGCTGTGAGAAAGCTGGCTCCTTGGGGGTGGCTAGACTTTCCCGGCTAGTCAAAAGTGATATTTTACATATTTTCCGACAGTTTTTCCTTTATTTCTTCACCTTCCCACTGTCCCTTCTTGGCTGCTCCTTTTTTTTCCGAGCTTTGCTTGCATTTTATTACTTAACGCTTAAGTGTGCTTCTTAGGAGGGAAAAATGCCGGGGTTTTTCCTCGCAGAGTTTTCTGTTTTAAATTGAAAAGTTGTAAAAGGATTTCTTGGGTTGCTCCTTTTTTTTCTCTCCTAGAGTTTGGCAAATTAAACACTTTTCTTTTTTTTGGAAATGATCAAACAGAAAACTTTTATTTAACAAATACGGTGGAATGAGGCAATAACAGAGAATGAATGTGAAATGGAACAATGGGTGGGTGAGTGAAAACAATGAAATCAGGGGTTATCACAATTACCAGCTGCTGCCGCCGCCCTGGGGAGCCCAGCCTCCGCTGGAGGCACCACCCGAGGACCAGCCGCCACTGGAAGCTCCGCCGGAAGACCAGCCACCGCTGGAAGCTCCACCACCGTAACCACCGCCGGGTGCACCACCCGAGGACCAACCACCGGAGTCGCCTGCTCCAGAGTCCGACTCCGAGATGATTTTGATGATCTTCACGGCAGTGGGTGCCTCGGCACCACCTCCTCCAAAGGACCAACCGCCGCTGGAAGCTCCGCCCGAGGACCAACCACCACTGGATGCACCACCCGACGACCAGCCGCCACTGGATGCACCACCATAGCCTCCGGCAGAGCCTCCGTAGCCACCTCCTCCCGAAGAACCTCCGTAGCCGCCGCCTCCATGACCTCCAGACGAAGCCTGCTGCGAGATGATCTTGATGATTTTGATCTCCTGGGCACCGCCGCCATGTCCGCCACCACCTCCAGCAGACCAGCCGCCGCCGCCACCACCTCCTCCTCCGCCAGACTGCCAGCCTCCTGAGCCGCCGGATGGAGCAGCTTCGTGGATCACTTTGATGATCTTGACGGGCGGGGAGCCTCCACCGCCATGGTGATCCGAACCGTGATCAGAGCCACCGCCGCCATAGCTGTAGCCACCACCAGCATCTCCGCCGCCGCCATGGGAGGATCCACCGCCACCGTAGCCACCGTGGGAAGAGCCACCACCACTGTAGCCACCACCACCGCCGCCACCTCCTCCTCCAATGAATCCTGCTTGAGCCACAGCGGCCACAGCCAGCAAACAGACGAAGATTTTCATGTTGACCTGATGGAGATGAGCCAAAGCGTCGAACTGATGTCTCTGCCAGATCGTGGTTACACTTTTATAGAGCCAACCACCGCGATTCGAGGCGGCCTTGTCCGGAAGCACCACGCAAGTGGTGCAGTGCACTGCGAACCACTGCGGACACCCCCGGGCCAGTTAACAGTATTAACACAGGCTCGAGTGGCTCCGGCGAAAGCATCGGTGGGTTGATGTCGAAAGACTCTCCCCTAACCGCAATTGAAGGCTACATTTGCTGATCGAATCAGTTGGCAAATGGCTTTAATAAGTGACCGAAATACGCTTTCCTTGGGGGGCCACATGTAATTAAATGATAACTTATTTACCATGCATTAAATTTTTCAAACTTTTGCATAGAATAAAAAGGAGCTTTATACGTTTATATATTTTATTGAATATTTAAAAAATCAGTTTATAATATTGATGTTACTGTCGTTCGTTACATATTTCAGTCCCTGTAATATTAAATGATTTTTTTTTTTCGCAAATCTAAATTTTTGTAATTATTTAAGTAATTTTTTGAAAAATCTAATAATTTATATTAAATTTCTTTTACCGCCAGACTTAACGTATCTAGTAGAGTGTCTCATCAGCGACTTAAATCAAAATTTGTTATACTTTCTCGTGATTTGTTTGGATTATGTAATCAAATACACAGGCAACAAACAAATAAGCGAGCAGTCAGCCAGCATTATTTTTGGCGCTTCAAGCGCACTTCAATGAAGTTTTTCCCCCTGATCGCACAAACATCTGTCCGTGGCACTCTCGCCGATCCCCCTTCCGCCGATCGAAGCCGTGATTAATGAGTGCGGAGTTCAAAACGCAGGTGATCGAGCCCAGGTGAGAGGACAAGTCGACGGGCAGGCGAGGTTCGTGCGCTTTCAACTGTCCCTGACATCGATTTCTGGGCTACCGCTTGGAGTTGTTACGCATGCGATTCGGATGGGGTCACTTACCAAATACACGCAAAGAAACCATTCAAATTGGTCACCAAAAAATAAAATAAAATTAAAAATAATTATTTAAAAATCTTATGATTTTTGGTCACCAAAAATGTGTTTTTTACTTAATTTACTGGGTTTTGATTACCAAAAAGGTTTATTTTAATTATTTTATTCATTTTAAAATCTTTTTAATTTTTGTTTAAAGTAGAACTATGATCTAAAGATTTTTCTTAACATGGTACTAAACTTTTTTTAGTCAGCTATTGAAGTTTCCCATAATTTTATATTTTTTAGAATTTTCCCGGTGCATTGTCTCCTGTTTTTTTGACCGCCATGCCAGACTCTCCCCGTTCATTCATCCGTTCCAGCACCTTTGCATCCATTCATCGATCATCTGGCTGGGGGCAACAGTTCTCAATGAGACGTCAAGTTCTCATTAAGACGAGAGCCGCATGCAAATGCCAGATCAATTAATCAATTTGTTTTGCCAATAAATACGACTAAATATGGCCAACGATCTCTGCCAATAATGATAAATGGTTTCACCAGCTTGGTTTTTCTGCCTTTGCAGTCCATTTGGCTTTATGTTATTTTATCTCTTTACATTTTCACTCGGCCAAATGAATTCAATTAGGCAAAAACAAAAAAAAATCGACAAAAATTAACGTGGGAATATTTTTTGGCCACGCATGACAAATATGTCAAACAACTTCGGGCCCCGCAAAATCCCCTTCTATGTGGCTAAATAGACTACGCATGCAATCTATTGCCAGTTTTATACTCTTTTTTTTGCTCAAGGCGGAAAAGACCAGCTTGAATGGGAGATAAATTAAAAGTAATTTATTTTAAAACAGTTATAACTCTATTGGGGGGCCAGATATATTTGAATGTCAAGTGGATATTCAGGAATCTCAATTAATTGAGTTTCTTTTATTCAAATGAGTGATTGAATACGAGAATAAAAATTTATACGAATAAATTGAAGAAGACGGTAAAGAGATATTAAAAACTAATAAGAGGATAATATTATTTCTATCCAAAAGTGGCTTTTTATTCTTTCCAATTTAAAATATACATGTTTCTAAATTCCTTTTCTCTGAGGTTTCAAGCTGAACCTCTGGGAAAGTTGCTAAGGGTTAAAATGGCGAGCTTTACCCTCGCCCTTCTCTTATGTCACATTTAGCCAGTCTGACATTTGGTGGAAATATTGTTGGAAATATTTGCTGGTCGAAAAGTGAAATAAAGTTGCAATTCCTGCAAGAGCTGTCAAAATGTTGCTGCTGCTGTTGCAGTTGCAGTTGCTGCTGCTGCAGTTGATATTGCAGTTGCTGCTGGGCTCGGCAACCTGCTGACTGTTGACTGCTGCCCGTCGTTTTCCCATGTGAATGCTTAACCGATTGCAAGTGCTTACCCTCTCGCCCCCGACTAACCCCTTTCCATTTTCCCTCCCCCTTTTGCAGTCAACCTGCCTGATATTTTTACCAAAAACAATTTCGACAGTCGCGCATTTTTCACGCTGCCTCATTTGCAGCGATTTTCAATGCGATATTTTTTGCTGCCGCTGCTGCTGCCACCGATTGTTGTTGCTAGTTGCCGTTGTTGCATTGCTTGTTGTTGCTTGTTCACATAACCATAACTCCGCATGGCACCTCTACAGATTGTGCAGAGTTTTTCCATACCCTAATTTAAATTGGCATACGTTTTGGTAAGACTTAAGGCTTTTTAAATATTTGAAGGGCATGCATTTAACTATATTTAATAATTATATTTAATCTAAAATACTACATTAAAATGTAATTTTTATATAATTGATTAAAAAAATCAAATTTTTTACAAAAATCTCAAAATTAATATTTTTGTTTAGCATTTTTACCTTTTTAATTTATTTCTGTAAAACGTTTGTAAATTGCTATACAAATTAAACATTTGAATATCCAAAACCGAAGGGAAATATAAATAAAACTTTTATTCTTGGGATGGAAAATATTAAATGAGGTTTATCATTTAATTAATTTAATTTTTCATTTAATATTCTCCACGATAATATTATAATTTTTCAGAGTATCTAATGGGCCATCAAGATTTTCTTCCTCGCTATTCCCTCACATATGCTGCTGGGCCCCAGTCGACTTTTATTTCGTTTGATTTCCTCGCCTTCAGGATCGTGACACACCGCAATGGATGTTGCAACTGTTGACTGGCGACCGGCGACCGGCAACCAGAAATACTTGCGATTAGCTTGGCCTGGCCCTAAATGAAATCAGCGGCCATTGGAGTCATAAATGGCTGGCAAAACCTTTGCTAATATGTCATGAGCCCATCGACGGGCGACGAACGACGAGCGATGAACGACGAGCGGGTCAGCGCGAAACGTTGGGCAATTGGCATTTGTCGAGTATTCGAGTGCCGTGGAGTACACGAGTACTATACTGGGGTGTTATGCGCCATGTCATCGAAACCAGTTTACCGTTAGCACACACATGTGTCCCAACCAGTACAGTGGTGACCCATTAAAGCAATCAGCGGCAAACACATGTAAGTCAAGTGGCAAACAGCGGGGCACTGAGTCCCAACTTCGATTCCCGCCTCGTTTTTGGTTACGGTTGCGGCTCATTACGCAGTTCGCTTTGATTTGCATAGCGATTGAATGGAGTTGGCATAGCCGAAATGGAGTTGGCCCCTTGGGAGTTGGCCAGCCAGCCAGCCAGAGCCAGTCGACATTCGACAAACCCTCCATTTTCCCCTTTGCCCGGCTCTTTGATTTGTGTGACATGTGCACAGAGAATTATTTGCTTATTGTTAAACATTTGCGTTTGAATAACTTGTAAACTGTCAGGGCAACACTGGTCGATTAACCCATCGCGGTTGATAGTTGCTTTGGCTGTGGGAAATAAGTAAAGATTAATGAGTCTTGTAAAAGGGTTTTGGGAAATATTGAATTAAATGGGCCTTTTAGAATCATTCATTGAGGGATGACTAAATAAAGTGAATACGTCTTTTGAGGATTGTAAATCTTAATTAACGACGAGATTCGGTGGACAGAAAAATGATATATAATTTAAATACATTTAAATAAGCCTACAATCCTTTTAAACCTTATTGAAAATTGGATAATCTATTATAAAGGAATTATTAAAGATTATCTGGAAGAAAATAAATGAACTCAGAAAGGGCAGAAGCTAATTTTTTGTTTTTGTATTATTTTTATATTTTTTCATTAATTAAATTTTCAAAATTAAATGGTTATTAACTTTGGCCAAACCGATATAATTCAGGTTTTTTTATAATATTAGGATATATCTTTTAATTTTGAAAGTGACCAATGGGTTAATGATTCCAGTTGGACATGTAGTTAGCGTTATTGGCGACTGTCATATTCGGGCGGCATTCCTGCACCGTCAATAGTCGATTGTCGATTGTTGAGGCCATGCAACCGGCTTATTACTGGCTGTATCAGATGGCCAGAGACACTGAGACACACGCCGCGTATGCGCAATGTCGATCCCATTGCATTCTCGGCCGCTTTTCGATTGCTTTATTGCATTTTCCAAACGCTGCCGCTGCTGCTGACCATGTCACATTCGCTTTTCGTCTCAATTGCAGTCGAAAGACAAATTGCGCACCCTTGGCAGCTTGGAATTTGACTTTTTGATTGACAACTGCAGCGATCGGCAATCGGCGATCGACAACGAAATCCAAGTAAAGCCGAAAAACCAACGATTGGTTTCGCAAAGCTCTAAAGTTCAGTTTATTAAACGTTTGCCTGGCTTTTTGGCGACCTCGAAAACAAATTCAATTATGCGAAAAAAAGGAAAAACAAATTTTGCTTGCCGAAATTCGCGAGGCACCTACGCTGACTCCAAAGCAATTTGCCAACCGAAAAATAGCTGCGATGAAGACAAAACCCAAAACACGGCAGCAAAAAAAAATAGCGACAAATATCAGAGTGTGACGGCAGACCCGCTTAACCCCCTGACGCCCGATTAACCCACTCCCTTTCCAGCGAAGATATCAATGCCAGACAAAAACAGCAAAAAAGTGAGCGACAGGCAAGGAAAACGGGGCAAGTCTTCATCATTTCTCTCCCTCTTTCTCGAGTGATCTCCCAAATAAAAAAGAAATCCAAGTGAAAATCAATTGCAGCTGCCAGAGAAAAAAAAATGTTGGAGAGCTGGCCATTCTTTCAGTTCAGTTTCTTTCAGTTAACTCGTCAACTTCTCCGCTCTAAGCCAGAAAATCACAAACAGAAACTGTGACTGAGCGACGGACACTGAGCCAGCTGACGTTACAGGTTTTCAAATCTGGCACATTAATTTTAAAGACAAATGAAACGAAAATAATACAAGATGAAAGCCGTGGCTAGAGAGCAACGAAGATAATATGCTCTAGCAGGAAGAATAATACTTAATAATTTATATGGAATATTTTTTATAAATATTTTTAAAAAATTGCATCAAAATGTAGATAATTATTCTGCTAAAAAATTAATATACACCCAAAAAAAATCGGTATGAAACGTAGATCGATTTGACATTATGTAATATCAATTTTAACTTGATATGCGGCCAGGGAAATTTGATATGCTCGAAAATAGTATTTCATGTTGCATAACCAAAAATTTTATTGAATAGAAAATATTTAAGATCCATTGTTTGTGGTTCCCTAACTAGAACTGTTTAATCGAATATCACCCAAGATCCAGACAAAAAGCTAGGGTACCGATAACGGCTCACCTCGATGTGGATGGTGGACCACCTTGTGCGACCTTCTTTTCAGATGCCGACGTCGGGCAAAACAAAAATAAAAACAATAAAGCACAACAGCCGAAAAGCGGCAACAATTACCAGCAACAACAGCGGCCAAACAGACAGAGCCAACAGATAATAATGGCCAATAGTTTTACGAGTCGCCCGAACATCAGAGGCCGGGCTCAGAGTCTTAGAGTCTCAGAAACAAATACTCGATACTCGAATTTTAAAGCTCACTGCAAAGATCGCCAATGGCCAAGTTAACGTTAACGTTTGGCTTTACCTCAGTTTCAGTTTGAGTTTGAGTCTTAGCCATTTGAAAGTCTTGTGCGAAATGAGCGTCAAAAAGTCAGACGGCAGATGGGTGGGGGGTGGTGGGATCAGAGAAGGGGCATAGAGTCGATGGAGGCCTTTCCTTTTTGTTATTTTTGTACGTTTTGTGTGTCACTTGCTGCGAAAGTCGCAAAAATGTAAGTTGAAAGTTGAACGGAGCGAGATGTTCACACCAGAAAATGGAAGAGAGGGGCGCCTTTACCTTTGTATCATTAGCCTTGGTTTGGTTATCCCCCAGGAGGTCTATCGCTATCTGATATTTTCAGGGCACACATGGGAATGGGAATCCCAATTTAACGGCTGGCAATTGACCGTAATTAAACATGGAGAAGTGAATGGATTATGAATGGTGTTGCGAAACGTCGGTAGAAATTACAAACATTACAAATCGTAAGCTTCTAGAAATTGATAAATGCTTAGAGCTAAGCGCAAGTAATGCGTTATAAAATATTATGTTTTTTTATACATACGTTGTTTGTTATTTATTTGTTTTACACTTTTGTTTTTTTTTCTAACGCTTATATTTACAAAATTCCAACTGTTTACACAATTCGGAATAACGCATTAAGTTCACTAAGGCCAAAGTCATAAATGCGAGTAGATTAATGAATTTTGGTATCATTTTACTGAGCAGGTTCCCTTGATCTCTAGTTCTCTGACAAATGGAATGAAATTTAACGTTATCACTTGATTATATAGAAAACGATCGCTGGTCGCAAAGCAAGGATTGAATATAAAAAGGTATTAGTATAAAAAGGTTGACTAATCAATAAGATACGGTTTGAGCTATTTTTAATAAATTCTTTGTAAGCTCTTAAAGCTTTTAATAAATATTTTTAAGGATATTTCGAAATACAGGATATTCATTCTTAATGTATAACGATTTGAGAACCCATGAAAACAAAACGCTTTACATAATAAAAATTATATTTTTTTTAATTTCTCAGGATGAGGATTATATCTCGTTACAAATTTAAATAAATATGAATTAGGCTGAGTAAAGCTGCAGGCACAAACAGCAAAAGGTTAACGTAGATGGGTAGCATCGTAAGTTTATATGGAAGATACCTGGTTTCTAGACTTCTAGCAAATGTTTTGAAATTCGTTTTCCCCGCCATATTTTATAGAATATTTATAGAATAATGGAACTAATACCGTTATGTTTAACTAATTAGATTATGAAGAACCAATTTTTAAATAATTAATACGATATGGTTTAAAAAGGTTGGCAAATAGAGTTATCCACCGAATCAGGAGTAAAGTAAGAGGCTGCAAAGACAAAATATATAACAAACTGAGCTTAGGTTTAGAAAACTAAAAATAAAATTCATCAGATTTTGAAACTTATTTCAAATGGAATGGAAAAGACGCACTGGTATGAATTCATTAACTATTTAAGTTTAAGATCGTTGAATAATTGGAAACTAACGTAACTTAAGAACATTTATTATCATTTGGAGAGACCAAGGAAGCCAATCAAGAACTAAGCAGGATTATAAAATGGATTTATAGATTCGGACTGGCAGAAAGAATGCCATAGATTGATGGTCAATTAGAGAGATACATAAATAAGAGGATGCATTAGAGAGATAGACAGCTGGAAAGAGTAAAACTCCATTATCCATTTTCGCAAGCTGCAAACTCAATCATCGTCATCGTGGCCACATTCTGACTCTCTTCCCCCGCGCATCGCCCAACTTTTTTTTAACTCTTGTTCGACTGTGGCACAGATAATTTGCCATCAGCAGCGCCAAATGTAATCCGCCATATAACCGTCTAACGGTAACTCAAAGCCAACATAAATATGCGCAAAGCCAGCAACAACAAACACAATCAGCCGTACAAACAGTTGGCCATGTGTTGTTTTTGTTGTTGTTGTTGCCGGATTCGTTGTTGTTTTCGTTAACAGCTTCTACAATTTTTCATCCAAGTGCAGCAGCAACAATAACGGTGCACCGAGAGAAATATATAGGTATTATTTAAATATTTCATTTATTATTATTTAATATTTATTTTTAATAACATAATCTGTAAGTCAAAAATCTCCTGAACTTTTACCATATTTTATACATTTTTTTCCAGTGTAAGGGGGTACGAAAAAATGGAGGGAATGGTGCATTTTGAGGAGCCAAGCGATGCCAGGCAAACAAACAACTTCATGGGCGACGTGCAAAAATTCAATTGCTACAACGTCGACGTTGTTGTTTGGTTGTATGGTTGTTGTTTTCGTTGCTGTTGTTGTCAGCAGCAAATCACTGGCAAAATGCTCCCAGCTTCAACCTCAACTCGAGCCCCACTGCATCTCAGTTCCCACTCTCTCGGAGATCTTCATGATCTTCCCCATTCCCAGTCCCGTTCCCCTTCTCAATCCGCGCATATAGTATGTACATATCTCTCGGCGAGGCTCGAGTTTTATGCATTTGTCAGGCCACACTTCGGCCTGCGTCGTCATCAAAAATAAAATATAAGAAAAAGCGCAAAAAATGTCAGTCAGTCAACGGCAGTTTGTTACTCCCCACTCGCTTCTCGAGACCCCGGGATTCTCCCCTCCGAGCGCTTTCTTCCGTCACATTTGTCTGTTTTTCCATGCCCAAGACTCGGCCACTGCCTGCTTTCTGACAAGAGCTGAAATGTATCTTTCACCAAGCCTCAGTCAGCTAGAGATGACAGCGTGACTGAAGATCTATCTTTATTGATTAAGATCTCATGTCAGTAAAGGTGGTTTCTTCAAATAAATATCACCATATTTCAGAATATTACAATAAACCTAGAAAAGTGGTTTATACTTTTTTTGAGTATTTAAAAATCCATTTTAAATCAAAAAAGATCATAAAAATTATGCTATTACTTGTAGTTAAATTGAAAAATCGAAGTTACTTAAGATTGGAGTGTAGAACCCTTTATTTAAATACCAATATTCCCTTTCCTAGCCATAAAGGGTGACTCCTCTCTGCATCAATATATCGATTACGGACAATCTCCTTCACTTATTCCCTCGCCCTATTAGTTGGCTAATATGATAATAGTCCATACATGTGTCTGAGCCTGTGTTCAGACATCTCCTGAGAAAGCTGGTTCCCGATCTCGATGCACTGGCCTGGCCGAACTGTATAACCCTCAGATCCCCACCATTTCCCCAACCCATCCCCATTCCCCATCCCATCCTTGTTCTCACTGTGATGGAAAACCATTTTCTCTACAACTCCAATCGACGCTCCACTTTTTTGTGCTTTTTTTTCCTACGCCGTTGTTTTGGTTTTCTGCTTCTTTTTTTTTTCGTTGTTGTGTGTAGCTAACATTTTTTATGCTCCAACTCCAACTAAACAATCAACTTTTCAAACTGTTTTTTCTTTCGCTGCCCCCCCTCCGCCGCCACTCGGCGCCCCTCTATTTTTCTCTGGCTATTGCTTTTCCTATTTGCTGTTGGCTGCACTTTTTGACGGCTTTTATTGTTTGCCAATTTCTGGCCCCCGAGACCAGCGAAGCATTCCATCCTCGTACACTATACACTATACCAAACCATTCCGCGACGCACTCTTTGCCTCTAATCCAGCACTCACCACTGGCTTCCCTCCTGCTCTCAATTGGTTGGGGTACACGTGGAGAAAACTAAAGTCAAAACTTAATGATATTTTACCGAAACTGGAAAAAGACACCCAGTAGTGCAAAGGATTAAAGTCCCATAAATGGAAAATTAAATTAGGATATAATATTTTTTATTTTAATATTTGAATATTATTTTAAATTACAGACAAAAATCGTTAATGAGTAGGTATATTATTATATTTAAGATTTACTGTAAACCGATTTATGATTTATATTCTTATTTATTTTATTATTTAATAATTTATTTTTCTCTAATCGCTTATAGTTTATAGTTTCTTCCAGTGCACTCACTCCCCCTGGATCACCCCTTTCGCCTCCTTCTCATGGCATCGCAACCATTGTAAATCCGCTAGGCAGTTGAGGAAGCGTTTTGTTCGGCTTGTTTGCCGATCGAAGAAGGTTCGCTGACAGACGGAGAAAGAGCGAGAAAGAGGGGATTACCAGGGGTACTCTTCCCAGATGGAAATTGAGGAGAGAAAAGGGGTTTTCTTGAGATTCTGCTCGTTGCTCGTTTGCCTGCACTTTTCTCCGATCCCCTTCTATTTATTATTGCCCATTCATTTGACTTATTCTCACTGATCTCCAGCTCCAGAGCAGAGGGAAAGAGCGAAAGAGACGGATGGACTGGGAGAAAGAGTCTCGCTCTGCTTGCAAATCGAATTGGTTTGACTTGGATCGGCTGGCTCGATTTAGATGGCATGTCTGGGCATTTGTTGACGTAAATTGGCATTAACCTTCTCGCTGACCTCCTTCCGCACTGCACATTTAAAAGTTAGCCGGCGAGGGAAAGGCAAGATTTGGTTACTGCAATTTATTGATTTTTTATGGGCCAGTTCTACTTTTAAAGAATAAATCTCGAGATCTTTATAGTCAAGTTGTGTTACTGAGAGATTCGCCAAGGTGCTGCAATGTGAGGTTTAAAGTTCATGGAAGATGTGCCTTAAGTAAAATAAATGTTATACTTTTTATAACATTTACTATTTATTTTTCCTTACTATTTTGATACCCTTGCAAAGGGTATAATGATTTCAGTCAGAATGTCCATATTTGGATCAATATTTCCTTTGTTTCAGCAAAAAAACCGTTTGGATTTTTTTTTAAATTCGGGATTTCGGTTTTTGACACAAATAGGAATTTTTTTGTTGGTTTTTTTGCTATAACTTGGCCAAACATGGTCCTACACTAAAAATACATACTGTTTTAAACAGATTACAATATAACAATTACATCCATGACACTTTCCGTGTGATTTTGGCAAAATAAAATTGTCGCCAATTTTCATTTTTTTTTATAAGGGGTACATCATGATTTTTTGCGAAAAATGGCCAAAAAATAAAATGTCCAGGCTTAAATGTGAATCGATTAGAAATTTTATAACGAGTTCAGAAAGGTATGACAATCCATATTTGAATCAATATTTCCTTTGTTTCACTTATTATTCTGGGGTTGAATACGTGTTCTAGTACAAGTATTCTTTTTAGTCGATCTTGAAAGACAGTTTATGGAGGAAACTTTCCATTATAACAATTGTCTGTTTATCGTTTCGATCCATTTTAACAAAATAATGTGAATCCGGTTTTTAATTAAAGGTAGTAGGTAGTAGATAAACTACTTTTGGGTAAATACTCTGACTTTTTAAAAAGAAATATATTGTGATATATTTTCAAAATGTTGCTCACTATTATTAAAATAAATTAGAAATTCTACGTTAATTAAATAAATTTGACATAAAAATCATGTCTGCAATGATTTTTAGGACTGGTTTACGGAGCGCCAAACCAAAATCCCATTACGCAATAGATTTCAAAGTCTTAACAAAATCGGTTTCGGATGATCTAATTGCCTTGTCGGAAGCTTTTTGACCTTTAACATTCCGCCCGAGTGCAGAATTCGTTTGCCTTTTGCGTTCGTTTATTTTGTCCGCTAGTCGTTTATTAATTAGCGAGTGTCGAAAATATGCAAATCAAACATTTCTTGTACAATTCAAGGCGTGGAGACAATGAGACAAAGTCTCGTGAGAAATCGAGAAATAGAAAATTATAACGCGTCTTAGCGCAAAGAAGAGAAACAAAGCAGAAGCGGCGAAAAAAAGATGAAAACAAAAAGTATTTACAGTTAGTTGATTGTGCCCATTTCATTTTGTTAGCTTTTAGATGGTTACCAGTCCGAACCGACCGTCCTCCCCCTTTTTTTTGTATATTACCTCCGAAAAACAGACAAAAGAAGCCAGCGAACGCAATGTCTCCCAGTGGGGAGAAGAAAGAGAGGGCCCCGAAGAGGAAGCTGCTGGGGCGGGAGAATCGCTGGAAGTTGGAGAAAAAGAAGCCGAGAAGATGTAAAAGCAGAACGCGGGTGGGGCCACCGAACAAACAAACGAATTATGAACCAATTTACAAATTACCAAAGCCCCCAGAAGTAAACTCAGACAACGGGGAGGGGGTAAGCAGTACAGTGAACCACTGAAAGACAGACATCCAGTCTGGCAGTCTGTTTTAGTCTCCGCTGATGATGCTGCCTGCCCTCAAGGAGAGATTAAGTCCACGCCCCCTTCTTCTAGGCAGAAGCCATTGACCAAGTAACGAGTTTCGAGACCCGATTCAGAATCAGCCAATCCACTTGCCATGAATTACAGAACTTATTTCCGTTCAAAGAGCTGGTATTATGATATTATTAAATTATTAACCTCTGACAATAGTAGTATTTACAGTTTAGAAGAACATACAAATTAACTTAGGAGGTTTATAGAAACCGGAATATTATAATATATTTCAAAGCTTAAAAATATATAACTAAAAACAAGAACTAACCATTTTAGACACCTTCTTTAAGTTACAACAAAAAAAGATAATGTACTAGCTTAGATAAGGAATAATATTTACAATCTTTATAAGATCCCTTAAATTTAACTCATTAAAATTTGCCATTTATCTTGAGAACCTTTCCGATCATTACCGAGATATTCCTTTCCCCAAAAATATCCATTGCAGGCTCTGTTCCTCATTATTATTTAGCCGATTTGCTCATTTTGCCTCCTTGCCTCTTTTCAGCTCAAACTCACTTTATTTGCTTGCGCCTGTCGTCTCGTACTCTTGGCAGATACGAAGACACAAAGATACATACCCGCGGATGGCTGGGCATAAGTGAATATATCTTCTGAGCGGCGGGTTCTTGGAAATTGCGGTCCGCCAGCTGCTTGCTACCCAACCCTTCCGCATCTCCGCTTTTTCTGTTCTGTCTGTTCACCTCGCGAATTCAATTAAAATGCCGCTCTCCAAGTTCTCGCTCGAATCTTTGGTCTTTGGTCGCGGCTTAGTCTGTTGAACCCGGACGATGCTCCACATCTCGGTTGCCAAAGCCCAAAGTGTTATTAATTTGTGAAAGTTCTGTCATGCCACGCCCCCACATCGCAGGTCCAACCATAACAAAAACAAACACCTGCCAAAGTATCTTTAAGATACTTGTATTCAATGGCTCAAGTGCCGACAAGTCGAACAGCATGCCACATTTGAATTACAAAACGATTTGTGTGCGAAAATCAAATTCGATCTTGTCGCATTAATTACGTTAATTTGCTCACGCTCACGCTTCTCGTTATCCGGCAATTAGCATTTTATTGGCCATCGGATCGTTTCGGTTATCGGCCAAGGATATCTTGGAACGGTTCTGGTTCAAGTCACCGAGTCGATAGCCTGACTCAGCTGAAATTACCTCATCTTATCTGGCAAATGCCGCTGATAAGATTGTCCCGAAATGATTCAACACTTTTCGAAAGCCCCGAGCGTTGCATAAATCGAAACTTGTTTCCCTTTCTCAGTTTTCAATTTCGGATTTAATAATCTTCCTAGAGAGAGGCTGAAATAAAAATTAATTTGCCAAAAAACCGAAAATCAAATAGCCCCGCTTCAGCCAACAAAAGATACAAATAGTTGCAGCCGTAGATACACAGATACAAGACATATGCGTGTGTTTGTGTGGTTGTTGCTGCTGCTCATTGCGCAGTTAATTTGTTCAAGCGCTCAATGCGTCAATACCATTTGACTTTCACTTATTTGCCCCACTCGCCACTGCAGACACCCAATTCCGAACAATGGAGGAGGAGGCGCAGATACAGATACATCAGATACGGATATAAGCAACGATAGAGGGCGACGAGTTGCCAGGAAGCTGATTATGCAATATTCCGATGTCGGGAGAAAAAGTCAAAAGGTATTCATAGAAATGGAGTTACGGAGGGAATTTAGGGAATTTCAAAACATATTTTTCTACATTTTTGTACGAAAGTCGAACAACTAAAAAAAGCTGGTTAAAAACCTAAGAAGAAATACAAATGGCATTTAAATACTTTAAAATTTCATAATTATTTTATTAATAAAGATCATAATATTCCACAACTATTATTTAGAAATAAAAAGATTTAAAGTAATTTATATATAATAATTTAATTTATTTAATATAATATTTATTAATAATTTTAAAAAAATACTTTTGGTTTAGATTTTTTGTACATAAATTACCTTTAATGAATTCCAGACTCCACCAGATCTAAAAAGAAAAATGTATTTTTCAACTTCGTCAGTTTTCCCTTATAAATAAAAAGTGAACGTTCTTGCCCTGGGATAATGACCTCAAATTGATACTGTCACTTTCAGATGTAGGATTTTCACCCACCACTCCAGCCAGAGGGAAATACTTATGCTCCCGGACATTTTCTTGACTCATATGTGATTCATTCTATGCGTTCGCCCCTCTCAGTCTTTCCCCCCGTTTTTTTCCCCTACCAAGAAATATTCCAGATACAACAACTATCTTTGAGATACGATTTCCATTGGGTCGCAGTTGTTGCTGCCGTTGTTGTTGTTATTGTCTGGCGCGAGCAATTGATGTTGTAACATGGCTACCACGAGTGCAACATCCCCCTGGCCCCCTTGGCCACCCTCGGCACTCCCCCAATTTGAAAATGTGTGACATAATCTGTGCAGACTTGGATGTTGTTGCTGCTTTTTGGGGCTCCTGCTGCTGTTGCTGCTGCTGCAGTCTCACTCATTCAATAAGTCAGTCAGAGTCCAAGACGCCGGCGAGTTCAATGAACCAGCGAACGAACACCACCGCTTGCTTTTGTGTAAAAACAAAAACCAAGCAGCACCAACGAACAAAAAGAAAAAAAAACTTAAATATTTTTTGCTGCCTTTTTGGTCGAATATGTTACAAATTTTGTGTTTCTCTCTTTCGACTCAAAAGATTGTTAGTTTTGCCCGGTTGGCTCGTTGGCAGGCGACTCTGTGAAATCACTTACTGGTTTTTATGCGACCAACAACCAAGCAACAACCACAGTGACAACAACAACCAAAACAGGCGACAACAACACGAGCAACCACCTTACGAACAACTGTAAATTTGTTGGCCGCACGTTACTCATTTGGCAGCTTCGCACCTTTTTTCGAATAATCCTCCACTTAAGGTAACAACATCGACTTGATTACATATTGCTCAAAAAAGCAGAAAATATTTTAATTTAATAAAGGTGTACATCACTAAAAAGGTTAAAAAAAATTAAGATATTTTTGTTACTAGTTTTTGAACTTAAACCCCTCCTAAGGGGATCTAAAAAATAGGTAAAAAAGTATCAAACTCTTTATTTAAATAACTAATTTTAAATACTTCAAGTTTATTACTATAACAATTATCTTTTATTTATTTGTGAACTTTTTGTTCGATTCCTACCATTTTTAAGGATATTATCTAAGAGTTATTCATAACACCTTGACAAATGAAATGCATTAGCTTACCTATTTAACAGTAATTTTCCATAAAAGATTCTCGCACTACCAAAACACCTTATAGACAACCTTGCCTTTGTTTGCCTTATTGTTAAGTATTTTTTCATATTTCTTTGCTATTCACCGACTCGCTGCGATTTCTGCCCAATGAAACAGCATTGAGACGTCATCCGATCACTCTCGAGTCTTGGAGACCTTATTGACTATATAAACGGTGCGCACATAGAGATATTTCTATAATTACTAAACAAATGCCAATGTCAGGCCAATGCAACAACTGCAGCCGCCGGTGGCAACAATCACTCGGGGTATTACAACAGCAAACAATCATAATTATATGGAAGTCTTGGGCCGATCTCGGTTCAGCTGGGTTTAGCTGAGTGGAGCCGACTTGGGTGGACTTGAGTCGGTTTAGAGCGGTTCCCGCTGCCGTTTCGCCGCTTCACACTTTTAGCCTATGGAGGGAAAACCTAATGCAAGACGATCTACGACCGCAGTCGCGGAAGATTGAAAAACATTTCGTAAAATAATTGTTGAGAAATTTGTTTGGCCAAGGGAGCAATTACGAGGCGAACCAGACCAGCCCGAAAGTCCACGACTTCCCCAGCCAGCTGCTGCCGTACCGATCCCCCTCGGCGCCCTAAGCCCCCCGCCCCTGCGCCCCTGTGTCGCCCCCTCTTCGCACCGAAGCTCACACCATGGGCCGCTTAATGACCCTATTTTAATTTCAAGCATCGCTTGTCCATCGCACTTTGCGGAATTTACATTATACGCATACATATTTCTCAGTCGCTTATTTCGGTTTTCGTTTTTTTTTTATTTTCTTGTTCCCTGGTTTTTTTTGTAGCTTTTGAAAAGCCGCCCTGGAAACGAAGAACAGTGGATAGGAAAATATTTTCTAGATAAGTTAAATTACTCAAAATGGAAAGCAGGACACCTACAACATCATAAATATTTAATTTTTAATAAAAAACAAAATTTTAAATTTAAAAACTTATTAGTTGTTAAAATTCAGAAAAATTTTGAAGTACAACAAATAAAAAATAATATTTTTGGAGATATTTTCTTAAATTATTATTGTACCAGCCACATTAAGATCAAACAGAGATTAACCATTTTTTATTAAATTTGGGATCTTTGAAACTGCATGCTCCAAACATGCTAACCCTTTTTTCAAAATGATAAACTGTGAAAGTACAACTTTTTGATTTTTTAGTTCTAAAACCAAATTATTTTTTAACCACTGTTCAAAACTGTGTTGACGGTGAAGAAGCGACGAAGCAGAGTTGACTTTTGGACGCTAATATGACGACGATCTTGGCCTTTGGGCGAGGCGGCCATCAACAGCAGCAACAACAGCATTATCAACAACGATGAAAACAATGAGAGCAACAACAACAACAACAACAGCAACAGTAACAAGAGCTAAGGAAGCCAGAAAAAAATTATCTAAGACAATGGAAATTCATTTCATTCGCTGGGACTGAGACAGACTTCTTGGCCAAAGGCAAGGTCTCTCCGGTGGGATCCCCGTTTTTCCCCTTTTCCACCCTTTTCCCCGATTTCCAACCTTGCTCACCTCACCCTCTGAGAAATTAGCTGCTTCAGTTATTATTATTATTGTAGCTGTTGTTGCTGCCTTCCGACTGGGCAGACGTTTCTATATCTATATAAGTGATCGTCGTAGCTGGCACTTCATGTTTGCCTTTCAACTTGTCTGTCTTCTCCTCCCCAAGCTATTTTTTTCTTCTGTTTTTGCATCCGCTTCCGCAACAACAATTATTGTATTAGCAACAACAACGAAAATTTTGTTACCCAAGAGATTTAAGTTTTTTTTTGTTTTCAGCGCCCCCCCTTAGCAAAGTTTGACCTCAAAAATGAAAAGTTGAAATGAAAAATATTTAATCTAATGTGAAAATCGCTGGAGCGTCATCAGCTTTTCCACCCCCCGGTTCACCTTTTGGAACTGATAATGACGACACGACACAAGTTTTCGTTGAGAGTGAGAAATTGTATCACTCGCCGATTGTTCTCCACTTTAAAGACTCCTCCCCCTCACTTAGATAATTATATGAATTCAGAACTCTGTTGGGAAGTTTAATGGTTTGACAGAACTTTTTGTGGTTCGCTGTTGTTCTCATAAATCAGCCAAATCTCATAAATGTAACCAGAACGCGACAGTTTTGTTGTTGACTTTTGATTACTCATACGCATAAATATTTATTTGCAATAATGATTATCGGATTTGAGTGTAAGGGACGGCGAGGCGAAAAAAACACCCAAACAAAGGCCCAAGCTCAGTCACATGATCTTGATACACCGAACAAAAAGTTGAGTAGAGTAGAGAGTAGAAATAATATTATTCGACTTTATCATCGTTTCATGTCATATTTTGTAGTCCCATTTCATATACATTTTTAAATTAATTTTTTCCTTAATGCGATTATTCTGATTTTGTTTATTTTATATATAAGGATTAAAATAATTTGATTAATTTAATATTGAAATATTTAAATATTTTTTTTCGGTGTATTTCACTAGTGCATTCTCTTCCCTCTCTCTATAAATCAACGATCACTGCACCCGCACATGCACTGAACTGAATTGTTCGTGATTATTATCATGCCGTTTTAAGCTTTGCTTGATCATCGCCATCCAGTGCACATTTGAGTGATTTACAAAACCGACTGGGAAAAAAAGGGGGGAGGCGAATTGTTATTCTGGGAGGTTGAGGTGCTGCCTTGCCTCTTGCGCAATTTTAATAAATATTTACATTTGTTTCAAACCAATTTGCGCAATTTGTGCAGCTGCCTGAGAAGATCTGACTCGTTGAATAAGCGTTTTTTATTGAGCTGCATAAATTAATAAGCGAGTTTCTCTTGAAGAGCATAAACTGTAGCCTTTAGGAATCTTTAAGAAGCGATTCTAAAGCATTTTCTTAAACTTCAATATCACCACCTAAGAGGCAAATAGCATTTCATTGCGTTTTATTTGGCATGCGCTGCTCATTTGCCAAACAATTTATGACAAACAATTGCAATGAGTAAATCGGATGGATATGGGGGCTTAATGGGGATGCATGGGAGCCAGAACATCTATTAAAAGTTGTTTGGCTGCTATCAGTTTGAGCTAACTGAGGCCAAACCTGGCTCACAGACAATGCACACGTGTGAAATGAATGACTTCATGTCACCCACTACCCCCAAACCTTATTCATGTGACAAACAGATGTGCGATTAGCAGATAAGTTTCCCTTCTCGCCACCCATTCGCTTCAAAATAAACCCCAGAAATGGCAGTCTGATGGATATCCCCATTGATATCTTCAGCCAGAGACCCAAAGAGCGAGCAGTTCCAAACGGCGGGGGGATCCGGGGGATGATCTCCTCTATTTTTATCAATGGCCTGCCTTCATTGGCCATAACCAAAATTGGAACAATCAAGGCATAGGCCCAGCAACAGATGCCGGGCAGCAACAGCAACGAAAATAGTCTGGAATGCGACTAAATTTAGGCAGAGACAAAGATATGTTCTGGAAAATAGGGATAGTTACACAGAGAAAAATTAAAATCATTTTAAATCGAAAATGTATTTGAAATAAATCGAATTAAAACTAACTAAGTCATTAAAAATAAAAATACCTATTTATTCTACAAATTCCATTAGTTTGATCTGAACAAAAATACTTGTTTATTATTTTTCAAATTTTAGTTTTAAAATATTTATTTTGATTTTCTGTGTAATGTGTAAGGACTGGGATGAGGGACATGCACTTACACATGTTCCAGACGAACTCAGAGGGCGAGCTCTCGACTTCGCCTCGTTCCGAGTGTGCGTATTAATAAAAGAAAGTGCAATGAATTCCCAAATATGTTAAATTGTCTACCAAACAAAGGAACCCAACGGCGGAGACGGAGGGGCGATGGTGATATTGGGGGAAAATGGGTGGTGGGGGCCCCAATAACATGTGTGCAACAGATACTGAATGCGATTCAGGGAGTCTCTGTCTCACTTTTCCCCTCTTTTTCCTATTCCCAGCCCAAGGAAGTCTGCTCTGGCGTTGGATCGTAATTAAAATTGAAGTGGAGGCACTAAATTTAACAGCCCTCAATGATGAGGAGGATCAGGAGTGGGAGTGGATTCGAAAGATCGGCAAAAGAAACTTTCCTTTTTATTCGATTTTTATGACTAAGAGAAAGAAAAATAATTATAATACAATTATAATACCTTAAGTACAAAAATATAAGGAATATCTAATTTTATTGCATCTTTTATAAGTTATTTTCTAATTTTATTTTAAAGAACGTACTCAAACCTTTTTTAAAGAACAACCTGTCCTTTTATGACCATCAAATCGTCTTGTAAGCATTACTTATTCCTTTGTTCCCTTAGTTTAATCCGTGTTTCGGACTCATTTGCCGAAAACAAACTTTCCCATTCATGTCTTTCAACTGTATACACACATTATGCGATATGCCACGCCCATCCACAGCCCATTACATGGCCCATCATGCAATTAGTGGTACCCAGCCCCCCTAGACAACCCGCCCCTCTCAGTTAACCGCTCTTCACGAACTTCCTTGCGGCTGCCACATATGAGTAAATATAAGTGAATTCGAGTGCGAGTTTCTGGTAGCGGAGCACAAAGCAAACTTGAAGCCAAGGATGGACATGGGATAGGAAATGGTTGAGGGAAATGGGGAATACCCTAGCCGGACCAAGAGAAAAGTAAAAACTCAAATGAAAAATCATACAAAAGGCGCATAAATTAGCAATGGTCTGTAATTCCAAAAAGGGTCGACCGTCTCGCAAAGTGGCAGAGAAAATTTTCATAAATATTTTTTCTACCGAGAGCATTGGTCTTTCGGAAAAGGGTAGTGGGGCCTGGCAGTTACAGTCGGCGTGCCTGCGACGCATTCATTAGTTTAATATTAAAATAGTCATCATAAAGTGGTAGCTAAAAGTCCGAAACAATGTGCAGCAACAAAAAGGCAGAGGATCAGCGAAGAAGGCAGAAAAAGAAGTATCAGCAAGTACTAAGGGCCAAGATTTATGAACTGCAGTCAACGAGGCTTAGTAATAAACAGCACTGGTCAAAGTGGTAGTAAGAATGCAAAAATAATATTACATTTGTCGACTGTGCCTATTTAATAAAAAGACAGGTACAACAAATTTTTAAATAGATGAGTAATATTTCAGAACTTTAACTATTTTAAATGAAAAAAAATTATCGTATAAATTTGAAAAATATATTTTCTTTTAAAATAAAATAAAAAATTCTATATATTCAACATAAAGATTAAAAGATTGTCTAAGCTATCATTAAAATAATATTAGTACATAATACTTGAATTATTTCTATTTATGTAAGTAAAACTATGATATCTTAAATTTAGCCAATAATGTCATTATTTTTACCGCAACTGTTTGTATCTATGTGAGTTATCTCCAGCTGTGTGTGTGCGTCTTGGAGTCGTCTCAAAGTCGCCGCTCGTCGGGCATCCCCTTAAAATCCCCCTTTTCCTACGATTTTCTCGCCCTAGGGGGATCAATGAACTGTTTACGAATGTAGCCAGGCACTCGTCTCTGCACTCAGATTCAGATTGAGATTCAAACTCGCATTCATTGTACATTATATGTATATAAATAGTGGATATGTGTAGGTGCTAGGGCAAGTTCTGTTCAGTTCGAGATAAGTATTGTAATATGCCGTCATATCAACCATGCATATTTATGAACTCCGCAGCAACGGTCGCAAATGACCTTGAGGCACTCGACGACCACAGCAATAAGCGAAAAAGTTCCCAGGTTATGATGGGATAAATAGTCCGAGGAACTACTAATTAAATTTATGGCAGTTTTTTTTCATAAGATAAAACTAATTGTAGTCATTAAAATGTTTAATATTAAATGTTAAATATTTGGAAAACAAATATTAAGAAATTTACATTTATAATAATAATATATTATATTACATTAAGATTTACATTGATTTGTATCCTTTTTGGAATTAAAAAGGTTGTATTTCAACTGGTATGGTCCTTATATAATAATTTATTTCCTTATTTACACAAACACCAGATAAAAGCCTGATTTATTCCGCTTAACTTCCACTTATTATCCCTTGTTTTCCATTGTTGATGTCTACTCATCCTATTCTATCATCCATAGAAGGTCTCTACTCTAAGTCAACACAAATCAGTTGTCAGCCATCAAAACCGGTGAAGCCCCCTGCTCATAATTATTCAAATTTGCATTTTAAGGTACAATTAAACCGAGAAAAGAAGGAAGCAAAAGAACCCCTTTTCGAGCCAAAACCCAACGAGACAAGCTCCACTCAACGCAACAATTTCAATGTGATAGATCAATTGTCTGGGCCCCCGGGAGGCAGCCGAAGGGGAAGCCTTCCCTATAGCTATGTATATCTTTCGGATTCCTCCGTTCTCTTTCTCTTTAGGAATTACCCAGACAACGCGTCAAATCTTCGGCTTGACTCTTGGCTTTTTTGCCTTGGCCCGCAGGCCCAGTCAACACTTTTCCACCGAGCATTCCATTTTGGGTTCCATTTTTTCTCCTGCCCGGTTTCTTTTTCTTGCTCCAGTGAATCTTTGCTGTCTCGATTTGGTCTTGGTCTTGTACTTGGTTTTCTTTTACCTTGCTTTTCACCTGTCCGTGTCCGTCGTGTGGAAATCATGTGAAAACATGTGGCCGCCAGTCAAGCAGTCAGCCAGTCCAGTCACTCACTCATCCATCCACTCATTCAGTTAGCCAAGTTTCATCTAGAGCCGCGGCAACAATGGGGATCAACAAATTAAAGTAATTTCCTACCGCAACGTTTCCACCAGTTTACACTTTCCGAAAGGTTAAGTTCGAATTTTTAACCATTTCAAATTGGCTCATCGAAACTCTTTGGTTTTTCTTTCAAGAGGGTATTGCCATATTTGTTACTTTGGTTTTCTCTTGATTTTCCTCGGATTTCTCATTGCGTTAATTGGAGCTTTTCATATGCCAAGTGCATGGCCATCGGCTGAGCTAGGCAACTACCAAATTACACGACAAAGAAAATCAAGTTGAGATGTCGGTTTCGATGACTCGTAGAAAATATACTGACTATCCTTTAAGACTTTTTCTTCAACAATTTTGTATGGCGAAATTAAACAGATTATAAATATTTTATTTGTTGATTTTAAGCTTTAATTTTAGTTATATCAAGAGTTAAAAATTTATTTTCAATATACATAAATTCCGTAAACCTTTTCCAATCATTACGTGATTTGATTTGCATAGTTCTTTTTAGCACCCTGCCAGGCAATCCAATACGTAAACTATTCTCGAGGCCCCGCGGTGTCGTCATCACGGCGTCATCTCTGCCTCGCAAATGGTGTCAATCTCACGAGCCGTTGGAAATTAATAAAGCGAGTCAACGGCGGTGGCAGCGTCATCTGTATCCGATAGATACATTGGCTCATAAGCATAAATAATGCGATCGCAGTGGAAAATCTAGCTGTGACTGTGCTGCGCTGCCTTTTCAGTTATGCGTCAGCCAATCGAGGGGGGCGGCTTGGGGGAGGGGGCGTGGCCGGAGCTTTGACTGACATTTATCGCCAGCTTCAATTGTTGCTGCTGCTGCTGCTGCTGCCCGGCAAAGAGTTGCAACATAGTTTGTTTTTCTTTTCTGTTTTTTAGAGTCTTTGGTTGTTTTTTTGTCGGTTTCGGTTTTCGTCTTTTCGATTTTGTGTTTTGTATTTCGTACTTTTTGGTGGCTGACGACGGCGACGAGGCTCAACGTTTTGGAAAATTTAGCACAAGGTTGCCACAAAGCAGCCAGCAAAATGAGCAATTGTGGCAACACAGTCGAAGTTGAAATCACTGTGGACGCCCGTCCACGTAGTAACGAATTTTGAGTTATACCCAATGGTTTTGGTTTTAATAAATTCTCATATATCAGGAAAATTATTGTATGGAAAATTCGACACGGCGAGGAAAGAAAAGGAAATGAATCATATGAAATTGTAAACAAAAAATTATTAATTTTTAAACATTTTTTCATTTGGCAATCTACAAAATAAAAACCTATAGCAGCTTAAAGCTTAAATATTTTGCTTAGGTAACATTTTTGGATCAGTAAATCAGATAAGAGTGATTTTTTCAAAATAAATGTTCTCTAGAACTAAAACAATTTAAACATTCCTTCCAAAAACTAAAAAATCTCTTGCATTCCGATTTATGTAAGATAGTTGCGTGTACTGGGCTTTAAAAATGTTTTGAAAGAAGATAATACTGGTTTTCTAATAATTATAATCGTTTGTGTCAAATGATTTGCGATGACATTTCGGATAACTTGCATTGTAATGTAAATCCGAAATTGCGTTCACTAGTTTCGTGTATGGCCATTCCACTATATAAGGTCGGATCAACGATCCGGGGCATGCAAAATGTTCAGAACTTTTTCCATTCTCGCTGTGATCGTGAACAGCATTTCGGCCACGGACTATATACTCCATCTCGATCCGGATTTGTATGTGCCGTGCATCGACGGCCCTCCCGGATCGGTTGGTTTACGTGAGGCCTACAATATGGACAATGTATTGATCGAGATGGACGAAGATGGCCTTCACTTATCGGGAAATGCGACCACTGTCTGGAGTATTGCGCCCACCGATCGGATCTCGGTAAATTCACCTCATTCAAAAGGGCCTTTGACTTTAGCCGAACTCATTTGCAGGCCAGGGTGAATGTGATGCAGTATGACCGCGGTGCCTGGCAGCCAACGGCTATCAGCATGCACGCTCCGGACTTTTGCTCCGTAATGTTCGACAGTAACCAATATTGGTTCAAATATTGGTTTCAATACTTTGCGAACCGCGAGGAGATGAGACAGAAGTGCATTGCTACGAAAGATGTATGGTTTGTTCAAACCTGTGCTGTAACTACGCTTTCTAAACACCTAACCCATTTTTAGACCGTTCTGGTATATACTCCATTCACCTTCTACATGCGTTTCGATAACGTCATTGGCCCTAATTTTCGTGGTCGCTATAAACTGGTTGTCACATTTGAACCATTCGACGAGAAGAACATAAAGCGACCGTATTCCTTGTGCTTCGAGGTCAGAGGCGATGTTGAAAAGATCAGGAAATAATAAATAAATCCAGAGAAGCTACATTATAGATATGCACATTTAATAGATATTTCGAACATTGTACATTTTATGGCTAACATAGTACCAAAAATTCTAAGAAATGTAAAAGGATATAGTTTTGCAAATTAAGTCAAGGATATGGTAGGGATATTTTTTATAATGCATTAAAAAAATGTAGCTTTATAAAAAAAAATGTATAATTCGAATTTAAAAAAGCATGTCGCCGTAAAATCGATATGCGCATGTAAAATTTTTTTTGGATGTAGACAGTGGCGGATCCAGGATTTTGTTGTGGGGGGTGATATTAGAAGAAATTTTTTGTTGCATACTTTTTAAATACCAAAATTTCTTTTATTTTTCACCCGAGTGGGGGGTGATATATCACCCATATCAACCCTCGTGGATCCGCGCATGGGTGTAGATAATTTAGATATTAGAGGTGCGTTCGTCACTGTTTTTTGAAATCGCTAAGATGTTTTTTGTTTGATTTAAATTGAAGCTGCAAAGCGCCAATACACCAAAGTTGTTGCATTCAAATCGCTGTAGTAGTTGTTGCCTAAAATCGTAAATAAATAAATACTTAATTATGTTGTTTTGGCCGCACCGCTTTTGGTTCGCCAAAGAACTGGAAGTCGCGGCAGGGAGAAACACATTGCGCATACGCCATGTTCAACAACACGATCAGCACTCGCGGAGTTGAGGTGAGAATCGAGACCTTTTCTCAGCCAATCACTCAGGACAGGAGTCAAACACTTGTTGCCAATTAATCAGGCACTTGAATAGTAAAGTTAAGACGTGTCGTAATCATTGCGTATACGACTGGAAGGCTAGAATGAAAATGGCGACTACAAAAAGTAAGTTTCATGTATTTAAAGTGTTAAACTAAACAGGTAATAAGTCTTAATCCTATTTTCTACTTTAATAGGTAAGTATTTTGTAATGGAATGTAATGAGATTGAAATAAATTATATCTGAACATTTATTATTATAACTTTTTGAAAAGTATTATGCAAGTTTATACATTGAAAGATTAGCTACATTTTTTGTAAACTATTAGAACTTATCCCTTATGTACTTGTGCTTACAAAACCTCACTTAATCTGCCATCTAGAATCCGATGGGCAACACTTTCGGTTGCAAAACGCCATTGAAACGACTCAGCGGAGTGTGGTAAGCATCCACAGCCACTGACAGCTGCTTACGGCTTACTGATGCTGCTGCAACAGCTCCACCTACAGCCAAGATGCTGATTTGCGGCAAGAAGGGGGAGAGCAGCAGCATCCGCTGTTACTTCAGAACGAAATGGAAAAACAAATGCAATGAGACTGATGCCAACGACCGCAAACGTGTAGCGACAACAACAAAGGCAGCGCTCCAAAAAATGCAGCAGCCAAACAAACCACTCGACTGGGATCGGAATTTGCTTCCTCCCCCTCCCCGTCGAATGTCCCTCTCCCCTCCGCCCCTCGAGTGTCACGAACCGGAAGTAAAAACGTGCCAGCAGAAGATGCGAATTGCTGCTGCGGCTTTTGCTGTTGCTGCTGCTTTTACTGCTGCTGCTGCTGCGATGTTGCCACTCTGCCACTGCTGATGTTGCTGCATCTGCATCTGCGGCGCTCGCGAAAGCAGGAAAGCAGCAGCAAGTGCCAGTCGCAAAAGTTCTCTGCATTCTCTTGGCGATTAAGGGATGGGGTACACTGAGAAAAAGGCTAACATGAATTATTATATTACACAAAAAATATCTATAGGTAAAAATAAATGATAGTTGTTATTTGTAGGACTGTAAAAAATATTTAAATAATATTTTTATGTTTTCTTCAGGAAAAAGTAGACACTGAGAAAAATTAGAAAAAGTCTAAGTTTCTACTTCTAAATATAAAAAAATTCTAAAAGAAGTGCTCATCAAATAAATATATATATTTCCTTGAATATTTCTCAAGCTAAAAATATTTTTTGAAGAAACTACAAATCTAAAAGTCCCTGAAAATCTGCTGCACATTTTTACCAGTGCAACGCCTCTCTTAGCAGATTAAAGTTCGGCGCACACAAAAAAACTTTCAAGTCGGCGTTGCACTTCCCCTCAAACTAAAACTAAAATCAAAGCCGGGAAGAGAGCGAAGCTATTTCCAAGCATCATCATTTGCCACTGGCCTCCTCGTCTCTCCCTCTTCTCCACAGATTTCGCACTTTCTTCTCCGCTGTTCGCCTGTTACAATTTTAAGCTATTTTTATTGAAAATGAGCGATATTCTCAGCCGGAGAACGAACGACAGAGATGCTGAGCAGCAGAGTTGATAAAACTGTGTTAAGTGCATACTTTGGGTTTTCACGATAGAGTAGCAGGCCCCCGAAATCCCCTCGAAAACTACGTTCTTGGTGGGTTCCAGGATGGCTTCATTGTCACTGAGTTGCAGAGAAAACTTTGCTCCCAAAGAAAACTCAACGAATTTGAATGATTCTCCATCAGATATACAGACACGGGCACATAGACGCTTTTCTATATATGTACTTATATATTCCCAGAGTGCAATCTTCAAGAGACCGCTCATTTTCCCGGTTTGCCCCTCTCTGTTTGTCGTGATTTTTTTTTTTTCAAACAAAAACTGCGCTTATTACGCCAGCCCCGATGCATTAGAAGCTTCTCTCCAGAAATACAGAGGAAAGAAATGGGGGAAAGGGGCCATTCGAGGAGGGCGAGCAGTGGCAGCCGTTGCTTTTTAAGCTGCTCACACTCAACCCAGCGAAACTCAGTTCGCGCACACAGCTGCCAAGTGGCCGAGACTAAAAACCGAGCACCGAAACAGCACCAGAGAAACAGATATGGGGACAGAGACACAGAGGCCCGATGTTCCGACAGTAGATTTATATACAGTGAAGCCTTCGAAGGGTGCATTATCTCGAGGGGAAAGTTCTGGAAAATAAATGTACATCGACCTAAAATATATAAATCGATTTATCATTCATATAAATACATTTTTAGAAAATAGATATAAAACTATTTTATAATATTGCTTTTATATAGCAAAATAATTTATTTTCAAGGGATTTATTACTTTCTACGCAATTAAAAAAATATTTATAAACTAAATGAATAAATCCTAATTATAACTAATTAAGTTCGTATGTTGTGTTGTACCGGAAAAATACAAACTCAAATGAACCTTAACTGAAGGGTTGATTTCGATAGCTTCATAAAATGCAATTATACAAAAAATTAAAATAAAGGAGTATTAAAATGATAATATAATAATAAATATAATAAAAAAAGTAAATCTTCAAAAAAATATATATTTAAAGTTCGGATTCCAGGTTTCTCCTAAGAGTTTTCCCTGTGCGAGCTTCTGCTTCAGCTGCTGTTTCTGCGACTGCATTTCGCCTCATTTCGATTCATTTGCGCTTGTCTCTGAGCTAACTGCCCTCCTCGTTCCGGCTTCCCCTGAATCTCAGCCTCATTCCTGGACTTCCTTTGGCTTTGGTGTGCGTGTGTGAGTTTGGGTTTCCCTGTGGCTTTTGTGTTCTGCAACTCAGCTCCTCCATTTCCAGTTTTCGCACATCTCGCCCCGTGAGAACCCAGAACCGAAAACCCAAAACCGAGAACCGAGAACCCAGAACAGAGAGACGAGAGAACCCGAGTGGTGCGCTTCCAGCTAAAATATATATATAGGCGAAACGCCTCCAATCCAATTCGTAGCCCCCGATTTCTGTGAGTGGAGCGAGCTGCTGGCCATTTCTGAATGCCTGTTCTCAAACGACTCAAACTGAGAGAGAGATAAAAGCATGCTGTGCAAGATGATGCTTCTGTGTTGATAAGGCCCCCCGATTGTCACAGTGTGCGTCTGTGGAAATTGAGCACAATTCCTATACGCACCAAGTATCTCATGGATAGCCCGCCACCTACTTATGTACTTTGGGATTCATCCGTAGGCCGAGATTGAGATTGAAGCTGGGGTACTAGGCAAAACAACAAAAAAAAAATATTTCTTTGAGTGAATTATGAAGTTGTCTTCGGCCGTTACGTGGGTGGTGGTTTTCCTCTTGGCTCCACCATCCCACCAACCTTCCGCTCTTTAAGTCTCGATTTATTGTTGTACTTAAAACAGAGTCACTTTTCAGCTAGGTCCCTCTTAAAAAGAAAATACAGAACAGAACAGAACCGACGACTTTGTATGGCGAAGAAAGAGTTTTCATCATCGGAAAATGCCCCGAAACCGTTAGCTGGATCATAAAATAGAGATGAAAAGCTTTGAAATGTTTTTTTTTTTTTTGTCGTAGCTGTAAATGCAACTGACACACAAAGACAGACAAAGACGCACCGCGATCACGAGCTGAAAATGGCTGTGGATGTGACTGGGGAAATGGAAATGGAGCTCTTAATGCCGGCCAAATGCAAATGCATTCTTCTGGGCCACTCTAATGATCACCACGATGACAATGATCATAATGATGCGGCTTTTGATGACGGACCGAAGCCAATGACTCTGTGTTCGGGGGAAAGATCTGGAAGAGTCCAATAAAATCTGAGCCTGACATCGTTTATCACTCACTTTTTCTCGGTCTACGGGTCATATAATACCTTTTTTTAATGGGTTAGGTATATGATTCTGGAACATAAACTGTTAAAATCAATGAAGAATAAATAGAAATTAAATAATTAAATAATTTTATTTAAGAATAATTAATTTAAAACATTATTAAATATTTTTTAAATTTTCAAAAACGAATTAATATATTATTCTTAATCATTGGCACTTAAAACAAATAATATCAAATTATTAAAGACCAAAAATGTAAGCCAATATTTTTTATAAAATAATTGTATATCAAAAACTAATAAAATTTGTGGCCAATTTAATAACAAATTATTTAAAATAACTATTATTAATTAATAATTTTATACAAATTGTTTTGGTAAAATAAATAAAATATATATTCTCCAACAATTTGACTTTGGCAACTTACAAATGCAAATGAGGAAATATTTGCCTATCCAGTTATGACCGCCGAAAATGTCTCATCTGCATGTCCGGCAATTGCAACTGCTGTTGCTCCTTTGACATCCAACTACGGCAACTCGTCCGTTTCCAGATGAGGCCGCGATGAAGCCGGCCGATAGATGATCCCATCTGGGGTTCAGCCTGGACTTTCACTTCGCTGGCTCACAAATTATAGCTAATTATGCAGCATCTTAGCCGAGATTGGGCAACTCCTGGCCGGCAAGTCTGCAATTTGGCCATGTGGTTGGGGGCTAATGCTGAGGCTACAAAAAATGCTGGGGCAAATCTGGGGCCGATCTGGTCATGTGGGTTTTTTGCCATGAGCCAGAAAGGCAAACAAAGCTTAGGCCGTAATAACTTTGTTTGAGCCGCGCTGCAGTTTGAGGCCATTATAACAAAATTTTTGTTTGCAAAATATTCCGACTTTCATTTTCAGCTCGGAGAGCTGCGTTGAAAGTTGATTTGCAGATACAGTGTATCTTTTGGACTGATCGCGTTTTGCCGTTACTTGCCGTTACCCGGCTCAAGGTCAACCCACCTGAAATTGTTGCTAAGTTAAAGAATGCGCGTTGACAATATTTTTTGTTCAACTTAATTAAAAGGCAAACAGCACAGCTCGCACAGAAAGAAAAACAGAAAAAAAAACAAAAAAACCGAAACTGATAAAATGTTTTATCAGCCAGCCAGCGCGGAGACATTAACCACGATAATTATACAAAACATGTGAGCCGTTGTGCGGACCTGCAGACAATTGGAAACAGGCCGTAAAGCAAAAGCAAAGTCGACCGCAGATACAGATACAAATTGTATCTAGTGCAGCGGTGATAAGCGAAAGGGCCACGTGTGGAATGTGGGGCGCAGACTATCTGTAGATAGATATGTATCTTCTAGCGCTAGTTCAAGGAAATGTTCTGTTCAGACACTCAGATACGAAGATACTACGCCCCACCTATCGAGGTAAAGACCAATTTGCAAATACTCGTCGCGCGAACATGAAACTTTATCTCGCTGCTCTCGGAACGGCGATAAAAATCCAATTTTGATAAGCTCCTAAATTATGTATTAAACGAACGATCCGATCCCAAAGGGTTTATCTTTCGCTTTTGCACCGCCCCAGCTTATCGGGCGGTCTTTATCTCAGTCATTTCACAACGTAATATAAATAAACTCTTCGCAATAATTTTGCCTAATTATAAGACGTTTTATGACTTCTTAAAATATTTATTTTCGTTTTATGGGTTTCTTATTAAAAGAAGGGCTGTCTTATGATGGCACCCTTTTTAAGAAGGAGCATGCATAATTTATTGAGAAAATAATACATTTAAAGCCTTTAATTTAAATTACAAATGAATGAATTTTCTTAAAAACAACTTTTAGAGCTTTGGTATTTTTAAACACATTTTCTTAGAGTGCATTGCCATTGAGATATATCTTTCTAACTGACAAAAAATATAAAGCACTCTGCAAGGGTATAAGAACGGCTGAGTTAGTTCGAATGCGGAATGGGTTTCCGTCCTTTGGCATCACATCACCCCAACAGGTTTCGATCGGTCATCCGGTCCTTAACATCCTCCTCCTCGAGCGGTCGATTCTGCTCCCGTTGCCGCTTCTGTCACCAGACGGCGTCTCCAGTGCACTTCGCCCCAACTCCTCCCTGCGGCAAAGAGCGGTCATCATCATCGTCATCGGCTAAACCATCGATGTGTGTGGCCCCGTGGACGGGGGTCTTAAAACTGGGATGGGAACTCTGGATGGAGAACTGAACTGGGGACTCTGGCTCAGTTGTCGGCGCCGCTGGAATGTTGTTAGTTATAAAATGGCCACAAAATCATAACGCGGGCGTGGGCTGCCACTGGACTCTGACGCACTGTTCTTTCTTCTAGCACTGCGAGAAAAATCGAGCATAAAATTTTTATTTTAAATGTTTCTCTGAATTTTTAAAGTACCAAAATATTGTTGATCTAATTTTATTTCATACTAACTATTTTTAAAAATTTTCCTAACAGCTTTAAAATTTACTGTATTTTTTTTAGCAATGTAAGATTGAAATTATTTTATAAAATTTAATTTTATAAATTTAAATTTAAATATAAATTTAAATTTTAAAAATCATTAGATCATTAAATAATGAAATTTTCTCTCTCTGTGGACATAAAACCCCGAACCTGATATAACCGATGACGAGTTGCTGCCTCTGTCGAGGTCGGTGTCCAGAATATACATATGTTCTGGTCGGCTCTCTCCCACAGCATCCACGCATTTTCGGATGGTTCGTCTGGGGGTTTTTTTTAATGGAACCCGGACCGCTGGGCTGAGTGTGAATTGAAATGTATTTTTTACATACCCGTACATGTGTTCTATGCCAGTCGATTGGATCTCGAAAATCAAATCAAAACTCGTCGTCGTTTTATGGCTTTTTAGAAACTCTAGGAACTCGTTTTGTTCGATTTGGTTCTGTTTTGTTTTCCCTCGGTCTCTGTTTGTTGTTCTCGTTATTATTATTATTTTTCTATTCCCATTTCTATGGCGGTGTCGGCGGCGTTGGTGGCTCGCTTTGAATAATGATGATAAGGCCCCAGACTCGCCTTTCGATCCGAGTCGATTCCAAACCAATCCGTCCATCCAGCCATCCATCCATCCGACTGCTCTCTCTCACATTCGGCGGCTTGATTATTGATTTATTGTCTGCTTTTTTGGGTCTGTGTCGCACAGGTAAACGAGAAATCGTCACGGATACGCAAAACGGTCAGCACACCGAAATGTATCTCGGGGTTCGCTTTTGTATCTCCGGCGACTATGCAGATACATTTTTGAAGCGCACGCTTCAGCATTTCTGATGTTGTTGTCATCAATTTAACAACAACGACATCGTCGGACAACAAAAGAGACCAAAAGAACTGAGCTGAACCCACCGAAGAAACCAGAAAAAGAAAACATTCTTCTCGTCTTGATCCCGAACGTTCTCATAATTTGTTTGTCCCCCCATACCATACCATACCAACCCATACAATACCATACCATTTGGCCATTGTGCGACCGCGGACTGTGAGAAAGATTTTATTTCGTTCAAGTGGTTTTTGATTTAACACCAAACAGCCAACCAAAGAGTGGAAAATATTTTAATGATGCGTCGTCGACGTCGCTGCAACTGAAAAACAAAAAAAAATAACAAAAAAAAGAGGAGAAATAAATGGAAAACAAAAAAGATTTCTAACTTGTTTTTCGGTGGCCTTTCTTTTTTCCGCTTCTTCAGCGCCGTTGTTCTCAATTTATTTGTGGCTTGATTCGGAAGACATTCGTTCGATTGATTAGCTCGCTGGGAAAGCCAGCGATCACTTTCGAATCGAGGTCGAATTATATGGGCTGTGTCACCCCCTTTGTTTTTCGTTGGGTTTGAGTTCTGGGTTTCCGCTTTGAAAGGGTTAAACTCAAGAGCGGAGTGCTGCACTCGACAAGCTGCCAATGAGGTCCTACTTTTGCCCAGGATCCTGGTTCCTGTCCGATGCGGTTTAACATCTGTCACGGCCCCTTCCTTCCTTCCTGGGACCAGGCAAAAAAACAACAAAAAAAAACATCGACAATAACAACTGAAACCGCATCAAGGGTTTTAGGCTTAACCAGGCAAAATATTGAGCAGCTTTTATGAGGTATTTTAACAATAATTGACATACATTTATGACCATGAAGGAGGGGAGATAAGAGCTTATTGGTTCACTGATCAAGTTGGTCAATTATAAACAACATCCAATAACCGATTGGGATGACTAAACAAAACTATAAATAATCTTAGATGTTAATCTAGCTAAAGTGTGTGAAATAATCGAGAGATCAGCTATTTGTAAATTAATATGTAACATGTTAAAAATGAGATCAAACAATAAATAATTATATAATGAGACAACATGGTTATATTAAAACAAAATATTCTCTTATAAGAATTATATTATATCTAGTATATATATATACATATATATAAATATTTTTTATTGGAATAATATTTATAAATATTTGATAAGGAATCATTATAATCAAAAAATATGTTCACTTCACCTAACAAAATTTATTATGCTTTTCAACACATTACACAAATTAGGGTAAATCCATTTCGCTGCCAGCATATTTTAGCAATAAGAGCTGGAATATATTTCACAACTCGAGTATGTAAAAACCTCTCCATGGGTCTCTCTCCTCCAGCTTTTGATATAAAGCCGACTGCATAATTCACCCCTCCCGCTGACCATTACCTTTCCCGCTTACTCGATTCCCCCTCGCACGACTCCTTCAACTAATGTGACACTAATCATGTGACCTCGAGTGCCGCTGGCCACATTTTTATGACCGCTTTGCACGCTGTTTACACACGACAATCGACGATCGGCCAAAGTTTTCCAACATTCTCGGGAAAGAAGAACAGAACAGAGGATGGAAAGAAAAGAAAATGCGATCCATTCATGAAAGAAATGCCATTCTAATGCTTTCTTCTCGCTGTGCCTCTATTGTGGCACCTTTTCAGTGGGCTCTCCGAGGGGAAATCAACAAACCAAGAATGGGAAAATGTGTTAAAGGCCAGAAAATGGGACTGAGAAGGTTTCTTTATTGCGTAGGCCGACAATAGGAGAGAAAACTTGTTGGGAGTTCGATGATTACAGTGAGAAAATCTCGAGACTTTAAGTGTAGAATCTTTACTAATTTCATTTATATTTATATTTCGAAAATTAAATTTTAATAGGATATAAACTCAAATAAGTGTTAAAATACATTTTTAAAAAATTGTAATTTGTTTTTTTTTAGTGTAATATTAGATATTCACCTTTCGTGTTTTAGTTGCCTACTCAAAAACCTATAACGCGTGTCAGAGCAACCAATTAGTGCAATGTGTGGGAGAGAGAGATAAAGAGCGGGAAAGAGAGGTGCGCATGCGCGACCTTTTGTGTCCTGTTTTAGGGGTTGTCTGATAACAGAACATCGAGATCTCCTTAAACTGGTGACGCTGATGAGCCGCAAACTGCGCAGGAAGCTTCGCTCTCTTCCCGCTCTCCGCTCTCCTTTTCCCCTCGCGATTGACAGGCGGCATTTAGGGGATAATGCAGGGGAATATTACTATACGTATATAGAGGCAGGATCACAACCCCTGGAGGATCGAGGATCAAGAATGGAGTGTGTGTAGGCAGGAGACGCAGCAGGACGCGCTCCACAAAATTTCATTTAACATCTGCCCGGCTCATCATCATCCTTCTTACCTTTTTGTTTTTTTTTGGTCGTCCTGTCGAGGACATGTGCGTTTTTAGTTATTGAAATTTTTACTTGTTTTGTCCTGTCTCTATGCATTGTGCATTGAGTATTTAATTGCAGATAATATCGACAAAATAAAACAGCAGGCGGACGACGGAGGCCAGAATCAACAGCTGAAGTGCCCGGAAATGCATCTGGGCAGAAAGGGGAGTCCCCTCCTTCGCTCTCCTTTCTTCACTCTGATCTCCTGGATTCTCCGCTCCTTGGCCATCCTGTCGCCCCTCTTGACATTCGTTTTGTTTGCCGTGAAGGCTCGAGCACGTGTCAATAATTGTTCAGATGCCGAATGGGGCTCGCAGGTCCTCGAAGAATCAGCTGTCGTTTGGGGGATAATAAAGGTGAATGACAAACCAGTTGAAACCATACAACATGCACAATTTTACTTCAGGGAGTTGATGAAGTTATAAACTGCACAAAGAAGCCTTGTTCTGTAATAGGGTGAGCATCTCTTGGAGGATTTTCTAAAGGATTTTTTAATATTTTAAATCGATATAAAATATATACACACAGCAAAGTTATTTCACCTGCACAAACTGTAGATCAATGAACTAATAAAGAAATTATTAAAAAATTTATTAATATCCAATTAAAGCAAACATAATCCTCAATTAATTTTAAGTACATACATACACTTTATTGACTTAACGAAGTTAATTGAACTTGCCTATCATTTTAGTTTGTCAAGTTTTTATGCCTTTTTTTTTAATAGTAACTAAACTTTCACCAACTATTTAAACCCACTAAGAGAAAAACTTTTAGGAATTCTTATATTAAAAGTGGTGTTTTAACTAATTAAAGTATTGTAAGAGCGCAATAAATTAAAGCACTAGACCATCTAAGATTTCCTTTAGCTTTTACCCAGTTTTATTGGCACTCTACTCATTCCATTCCTGTGTGTCTCTTTTAATTGATTCTAAACTCCCCATCCGATTGATATATTTACGTAGCTCAAGTCGCCCCGCATCGCGGATTTGCGTTTGGCAAGATCTGCCAGCCAACGAATGCAAATTAGTTGCGCACTTGGTCAACAGTTAACTCATCATCGCCAAACAACTTCCAGCTGCTTCTTCTCCGAAAAGCTAACGGCAAAGCTAAAGCCAAACGGCAAAGAAGATGAGGAAGAAAGGAGAAGCCAGCAAAGAAGCTAATGTAATTGTGTTTGTAAATGCCATAAAGTTGGCAACACTTGCTGTGCTGTGAATATATTTGCCCACCTAAGACCCCCTCCCTCTTAGCCCACCCGATATTACCCCCTTCTCCCGCCCACTTTTGCCCCGCTTTTCCGCCCCCTTTCGCCCACCATCCCCCCGCTCAACGCTTGCAAATGAAGTTCACGAGATGGTCAAGACGATAATGTTGGCGAGCGCATTTGCCAAGTCATGACTGCTGCTCTGATGTTGCTGCTGCCTTCGATGTTGCTGCTGCCCTGACACCGCAGCAACATCAACATCAGTAACAGCAACACAAGCGAACGAGTTTCTGTTGCTTTTCTGTTTGTTGCTCTTGTTGTTGTCCATTTTGTCGCCATCGCTGTGCCCTCAAAAAAAAGAAATAGTTGGAAATCAAATCAACAACAAAAGTAAAGCAATAGCAACTGTCCAGCGGAAAAATTGGCTAAAGCCGAAACGGCAAATACACTACATTATTTATTTACAGGAACTGCAAAAATATTATTTCCTGGATCAAATCTTTTAAAATATTTAACGAATATAATTTAAGTTATGTAAAATTAAAAAAAAATAACAAAGTAACAAAAAAAATAATTATATTTATTATATTAAAAGAGATCACTTTAAATAAATGTTATATTTTTTCACCCAAAACTCCTTTGCCTACGATCCTGATCTTTTAGTAAGTTAGTTTTATTAGATTTGGAAATATAATTAATAATTAAAATATTTTAATATTTAATTTCTAAAAACTAACTATAAGCTGAAAAATAATTTTTTCAAAAACAGTATTATTTTTTAATAAATGATTAGGATTACAGAAACAAAGTAAGAAAGTTAAATTTTTCAAATTAATAATAGTTTTGACTCCCCTTTCGAAGAGTATCACTGCTCCAAAAGCAACACAACAGCGACAAATCTATGTAAAACTCAATTGAAGTGCTCCCATCGTCGCTCCACATTTTTACTCTGCTTTTGGCTTTGTTTGATTTAGTTTATGCCCGGGCCACACCCCCTGCCCGCCGCCCCTTTAGCCCCCCTCTCTTAACCCAAAGTATGCATGGCAAACTTGGCGCTCCAGAGCTGAACTGCACTTCCAATGGCCATTCACCAACACCAGCCCAGTTCCCCTCACACAGATACTCACCCATACAGTCTGGCGCACAAATGAATCTCCGCCTCGTCGTCGTCATACAAATATTTAGTAGAGTATGAAGTAGTTCGGGTTGGGTACATGAAATGAGTTGACCTCGCTTGACCTCGTTTCAGTTTCTTTTTGCCCGTGCCTTTGCTTTTTGTTTTCCTCTCTACTCTTCTTTTTTCCCCTTTATTCATTTATTTTTCCATTTATTTTTTTTTTGCTCGCTGTAGCATTTATTTTATTTGTGCAAACGTTTTTAATGAAATTTAATTTCGCCCTCTCCTCGGAGTCTTCATTTTCCCTTGGATTTCAATTAGAAATCTTCATAATCGCATCTTGTTGTCTGTTTGCTTTCGTTGTGTGGTCAAATAATCGACGCAGACTTTTTGGCGAGTGTAGCTCATTCTGCTTCTTGGTTTGTTTACCTCGCCTTAATGTTGCTCCCGTGCTGCTTATGTTGCTGCTGTGCTGTTGCTGTTGTTGATGTGTATGTTGCTGCTGTTGATTACTTTCACCGGACAGCAACAACAACAAAAAAAAACACAGTTATGACAATAACAACTACAACACTAGCAACTACAATAGCTATAGAGACTACAACAACCAAGGCAAGAAGACCACCAAATAAAAACGTAGCAAACTTTTATTATTCTTTGTGCCGTTGGCATATGAAATATGCTTAAACATAATGAGGCCAACTGAACTGAACTGATGCTGCTTTGATACACTTTTAGTGAGTGAATTTTGTGTTATACACTTACTTTTCCAGTCACAATTTAAAGAAGATTAAATCCTAAGATAATAACATTTAAATGCAAAAAACAAAATTAAAATTTAGACACTACAAAAATCTTAATAAATTTTTACATTTTTTATAATTTGTTGAAAAATATTATGTAATTTACCAAAATTTAAACCCTTAAAATCTACTTAATTTAGACACTACAAAAAGCTTAATAAATTTTTTGATTTCTTATAATTTGTTGCAAAATTTTATGTTATTTACCAAAATTTAAATCCCTCAAATCTACTTAATTTAGACACTTCAAAAATCTTAATTAATTTTAAAATTTTTTATAAATTGTTGCAAAATATTATATAATTTACCAAAATCTAAATCCTTTCAATCTACTTAATCTAGGGTATTTAACGGCTTGTTTTCGATATCCCCCATCTTGCGATATTTATTGGTGTTGCTGCTGACGAACTGTCTGCAATACTGGCAGGTTGCTGCTGGCATTGTCCGAGCATTGCAGCAACAGCCTCTCTTGAGGCCCGTATCTGAATCAAAATGAAAATTTGAAATAATTAGCAAAGCATTTACAGCTTGTTTTTGTTGTTCTGGGGGGCCTGTTGCTGCTGAAAAATCGTTCAACTGAAACTAAAGCCTTTATATAGCAACGATGCTAAATCCCCAGGCGATTTATGAGCAATAATCCGTATCGATAAATCTAAATGGAGATTTTGCAACATCAAGGATAGGTTCCAATTGAAACTGTGTAGATGTTGTGATGCCCCCAACCTTTCTCCGCAGCTCGAGACTTTTCAATTACTTTCTATTTCCTTGGCACGCATTTTTGGTTTGGTTTCGGTTTAACTTCACCGTTAGGTAAATGGGAATTCGGTGGCAGCAAAAAAAATAAACCCGTTGACATGCATCTCATATAACGCGTACCCTTTTAGCCCCCCTAACCCAAGATTTTGGGATTTTTTTTTTAAAGTTATTTTTTTGGTTCACGAAACGAAAATTTCATTGTACCCACGCCGTTGTTGGCGAAGCGACAAGCGGAAATGGTAAACATTACCTACACTTACTGAATAAGAAGAAGCCCATGGACGGCGGTTACGTAGGGGGCCAGGGGGGCCAAAAGGGGGGGTACGCGGAATGGGAAATGAGTAACAGAAAAAGACAACAAAAACGGTTAGTTATGAAACCGAAGCATCACTCAAAGAGCAAACCGCCAAAAGCCGCCCGCGCAGCCGCAGTGTAAAAAGTGAAAAAATACTGAGAAAAAAGTGATGGAGAAAGGAGGGGAAAAGGGGCCACAAAAAAAAACGGGGATGGAGAAAGGGGTTAAGGGGCAGGGAAAAATATTTGAGGCAAAGCCAAGTGACAGCAGCCTTGGAAGCAACTTTCCAATGCTCACAAACAGTGCGGCAGCAAACACAGACATTTTCATATTATTTCATTATTATTATTGTTTCGCTTTTTTCGTTGTTGTTGCGAGCCAACAAACCAAAAAAAAACAAAAATATAAAACAAATAAAAAGAGTTGCATGATGTTTATGAGGAGGTGCGCCTGGGTTGACCACCAAAACCACCGCCAAACGCAGCTGAGCCATAAAACCTTTCAAAGCTTTTAACTATTTTCACAAAACGAACAAAAAAAAAAGAAAAAACATATTATGGTTGGGAGTTGCTATCTAGTAGAGTGAGAGTTTCGTTTGTTGCTGGATCAATCAGTTAAGTGAATCATAAATAACACGTTATTATCAACTGATCAAAGGTCACACTGTATGTTAAAAAAAATATTCGGGATCTTTTAAATAAATATACAATTATTATTAGTTTTAACATAATAAATTTTTAAAATTTTAAATGTTTAAAAAATGTTTATCTTCTTTACAAAGGAACACATTTTAAAAATATTTAAAATTTATAATGTTCAATTAAGGATCAAATTAGTTTTAGTGTGCCCATTTCTTATTGTCGTTTTAGAAGTGATTTACTTGGTATTTTTGGAATTATTGGTTATAAAATGATCTACTTAAGTATATAATTAAAGAAAGTTAAATCTAAGCTTTCAAATGAATTATCCGTTTATTACAATGCATACATTAAATCATAACCTTTTAATTTTCAGCATTTATTTCTCCCCTTTAAAAGCTCGTTTTTTCCGACGCTTTTGTTTAATAGAATTGCAGGCGAAGGATGTGGCGATGGCAAAAAGTAAAAGCAAATAGACTGGAAATGGAGGGGAAAAATGCACAACTTCAATCAGGACCTTCCCGCTCCTGAACAAGGACTCTATTACACACATACATGGCATACGGAGCGTACATGTACACATCAACTTTTCTATCCCAGCCAGTCTCGAATGTTGGTGGATTGAGAGGGTTCATTGCATTTTATGCGACGCGACGTTGCAGGTGGAAATGCAAACAGCAACAGCAATAACAATATGCCAGGATATGCTGGGCGGTATGGGTGGTGTGGGTGGATTTGCTGGAAGGACGAGAAGGGACCTGTCTGGTTCCGTGTGTTGTGTGCATTTCTGCTGCCTGCTTTGTTTGCAATCATTGCATGTGCGAACCGAAGCCCAAAGTCAAACTCGTCGACGGGGCGGGGGGGCAATGGGGGTTACCGAACCCTTCGCAACCAAAAAGGCCACAACACAATCTTCTCACCGGGGCCAGAAAATCCGGGAAGGACGAGGGTCCAATGGGGACTAACACCCGCTAAACAAAAGGAAAATGGCAGCTCATTGAGTTCGACTTTCGAGGGCGAAATATGGTGGGTTGTAGTTGCAGTTGCAGGAAAGTTGGCGGAATACGGCAGGATCCGACAAATGGGCCATTCCCCCTCCATTGAAGTTCTTCACTTGCGGATAGGCAGAAAAACGACCCTAATCGAGCCCTGGCCACAGAATACAAATCCCAAAATCATTGATCGTGGGGTCATGTTGACAAGTGCAAGCAGGAAAAGTAGAAAGATTAGAATTGGAAGTTCTGTTGTGATGACACTTTGTTGAAGCGACCTTAAGCAGTTTTGATTTTTATACTTTTAATAATGCATTTAAAATAAAAAGCCTGCCAATTTAATATTTTTATTAGTTTAAAAAAATCAAACAGACTTATTTCTAATATTGTTTACATTTTGAAATATTTTAAATTATTTCTTTTTATTTATTTATTGATTTGAAATATTTTAAAAATAATTTAACAAATTTTAAGATTTATCACAATGACAAAAATATTTTTAAATTACACCTTTGTTGACCCCTTTGTTTTTCCGCTCACAAAGTCACCGCATCACTGACTGCCACCAGCTGAAAAATCTGCATGTGGCAGACCAGAAGCCGAGTGCGGAAAGCCCCAGAAAAAAAGGGGAGCCCAAGCCAACCGGAGGGAAGGCATTTTTCGGGATGGTCAGGTGGGGAGTACAGTTTACATCAGCATCGACATCGACATCGGACCGGCCAGAAGCAAAGGCAGAAATCATAAAACGAAAACGAGTTACAAAACTGCTGGAAATTCCGCCAGAGAATCGACCTGAGAATCAGAGAATCCGGCAGGCCGGAGGAGCAGGAAGGAGAAAGGGGGGGACTCCCAATGAGGAGACAGGTAGAGCGAATGGGTGAAGCAACGTTTGCGGAATGCAAAACTAAAAATAGGAGGCCCCAGCGATGTGGAAGTGGCTCCTGTATGTTGTTGCTTTTATTGGGGGGCTCTATTTATGCCTCCTGCGATGTGTGCAATCCGAAAGTCAAACCGAATAGAACAGTAGGAGCAAGCAGAATAAGGATAGGCGGTAGATAGAGGTACACCGAAACATATTCTTAATAATAGAGTAATTAAAATAATTATAATTGAAAAAAAAGAATAAAATTCAATTTGCAACCAAAGGTAATTCTTCTTTAATTGAATAAATTTAATGTAATTAAATACAATAAACACGCTATACTTTTCTATTTCCCTGTGTACTGATTATGCATCGTTTGGAAAAAGAAAATAAATTATTTATGCATAGGTTAGTATGCAAATAAAATATACTTACCGAAAAATAATGATTATTTAAAATTTAAGTGAATTATTTCTAGGAAAATAAACTTCACATTTAAATCATAATTTTAATAAAGTTAAGGAATTTTTTGCAGTGCATCTGGGGTTCTCTTTTCTAATGTCTGGTTACCGTCGTCGTTGCCATTATATCGTTAGACATGGCAGTCACCCCACATTATGGCCCCAGCTATATCCCCTCCTATTCCCCATATCGCGCTGACTTTGATTGCAAAGTTTACATGGCACCAAAGTGCATTTTCAATAAAAGGAAATATCAAACTTCTCGGGCTCACCAATGCAAACATCGCTCACACACACACACACATATGAGCATATATTTCCTATTCAGTCTATAGTATATTTATCGTGCCTTTAGTTTTTGCACTTGTTCGGCTTCTAAGCGAAAAGCAGGATGGAAAACCTTGTGGAAATTCTGTGACCTCGCGCCATGAATGTTGTCGCCAACTTAACTCGTCTTCGTCCTAGTCTCCTTCCCATTTTCCTTGCCCTGGCACCGCGCATGCCAAGTAAACTTTAAGTTTTCCACCAAATAGGTAAGCTTTTACTGGAAATTGTTAAAGGGAAAATCATCCTTCAGAGTTATATATGCACAATAAAACAAAGATCAATAAAATTATAATGTCAAGTGAGCTAAAAATTAAATTATATAAAGTTAGAAACTTATTTATTAATAAACTTATTTTAAGAATTATTCAGTAAAACTTTAATTATAATATTTTTAATATATAAAACTAAATTTTTGCAGCCCTAATAAAATTTTTCAGAGTATTCCACAGTAAAACTGACTAAATTTCTGTTTTCTTCTTCCCCTACAACTAGCAACTGAAATACAATCATGGAAAACTTTTACTACAGCTCACATTTCTTCGGAATAAAACTTTTTGACACTTTGCTAATTTGCCTGAGTTTCGTTTGAGCTTTTTGTGGAATTTACATTGGCGACATCCGTTGACTTGTGTTGATCTCGTTTCATTTTCTGTTTTTTTTTTGCCTTGCCCCACCTGCTAGGTATTTTAGCTAATTGAAATGCTAACAAATGCCAAAAATCGTAATCTCTTTTAAGCGTTTAATCGTATGAAAGTGTTTGTTATCACCGGTCTTTAGAATGGTTCTCGATTGGTTCTCTTTTTTGCCACCGGCCGGATGTCCGGAGTTCTTGGTTTTGGTTTTGGCTTACCCTGTCCAGGGTTCTCTTGGGGTTTCTCTCGGTTATTCTGTTCGTCTGTTACTGGGGACACGCCTCGTCGGTGTATTCATCAAAAATTCACTTTAACTTCATTATCATCGTTATTGTTTTATTTATTCCACCTTCTGTTTCGCCTCAAGACACTTGATCGCTCAATTGATTTTCTTGCCTTGCCTTCATCATCCTCAGCGGAGTTTTTTGTTTGTAGCTGTGTGTGTGTGTGTGTTGACTTGGTGGCCAGTTGGCCAACCCCCTCTTGGTGCCCCCTTTGGCCACGCCCCTGCTGTTTATGCCCGCTGCTTTTTGACGGTTTTCGTTGTCTTCCTTTTTTTTCTCTCTTGATTTTTTCATTCTTTTACCCTGTTGTTTTTGTTGATACTCGTTGTTGGGCGCATTGTCGACACTTTATTGACTACTTTTCTGGATGAATTTGTTGGTTTCTTAATTTCGCTGCCTTTGGCCCTCGACTCGGTTCATTGTTCAACGCTCTCTGATATCACTCATACGCCCCGCTGGCCGCCCCTTCCTCGGTCGACTCCTTGGGCTGCTCTTTCGGTCTCGGTTTCGGTTTCCCTGCTTTTCTGCGGCTTGCTTTATTTCTGTTTATTCGGTTGTTTTCGTTTTTAACTTAGCCGGCTGCATCGATTTTGCCGTTGCTGCCTCTTTTTTATAATTTTATTGTATTTCGTTTCATTTTTTTTCCGTTTACTTATGTGTTTAATTTTTTTGCAGTGGCTGAAAAAGTTTTTGGGGTATATTGGATGCACAAAAAAGGTGTATTGACGATATAAGGATTTTCGAAGACTTTACGCCAAATTTTGAATTTTATCATCCAAACTTAAATTCTTCTTAAGTATACATATATTTTTATTTTATTGGTGTATCTTTTCATTTGGTAGAATGATTTTATTCCAATTAATATTTTTAATTTACCGAAGAAAATAAATAAAAATTTAAAAAAAATTTAAAAGTTAAAAAAACGTATATATTTAAATTAAATTGTATTACTTCATTTTATAAAAGTTTTAGAATTAATAGGTTCTGCAGTCAAAAAATTAGTAAAACTCTACTCTATAAATGAAAATAAATAAAATTTTTGTAATAATTTATTAAGTCAAATTTTTAGATTTTTTCGGAAATTAAAATGAAAAATACACGATATCCCCCATTCGACCCATTGTCAGTCTACCCTCTCATTTGGTTTTTTCGTCGCTTTTGCGGGCCAGACACAAAGACAAACCGAGCAGACAGCGACGGCGTCATCCACGACGCATTGGGTGACTTGGGGACAGGGAGTCTTGGGGATCTTGGGGGATCTGGGGATCTGGGGATCCGAGGCCTGGACTTCCACATAAGCACAGATACACACCGCCTTGTACGTTCTGATTTAGCTGCCTTTAAATATGAGTTGAGGTGTTGTCCTCGCTTAAATTAGCCTGCGACTCAGACCGAGACTCGGAGACTCAGTCCCAGACGGCGATTTCATATACCATATCCCACTCGAAGTCGGGTCTGCAACTGTTGCCTTATGTGCCTGGATACATATCAAATAATTTGCTTGCCGGATCAGCGATATATGTACATATAAAGACATGAAGCCACAAGCAGACATTATATATTAAGTATACATATATATCTTTTGTCTTTGGCATCGCTCTTTCTCTTACTTTTAATTTACGTTCCCTTTTTTTTCGGCTCTTTGTTGGACACTTTTAAAATCTGTTTCTGTTACTGGAAAGGCCAACAAACCGATCGCTGTCCATAAATCAGTAACATTTTGAGCTCATATAACGGAACACATCTTTTTATAACCCAACAATCATGATCGGCGATCGGAGGACCCAGAAAGACAGCCAATAACCATAACGAAATCAAAGTGTGAAAAGTAACATAAACATTTAATTGCCGAGCGACCACAAATTGTCATTTAACCAGGGGTAACCGAGCACCCGGCCCCAAATCGAAGGGGAGATTGATGTCGAGTCGAGCCCAGAGACTGAATTGCTTGTCATATAGTTTTATAGACTCGACCCGCCAGCCAACTTGGGGTGGCAGTGCGAGTGTATATAACGTGTCGGGCGATCTCTTATGGCCTGTTAACTGATCATAACTCTGCAAATTGCTTTACTGATCTCGCCTGGCGACTGATCACGTCTCACTTGGCCAGATCACGAACTGCAGGTGTGAACAGTTAAAGACAGAAGAGTGATCTGCCCAAGAGGGAATATGTCAGTGATCATGGATCTATGGATCAGTCAAAATAGTTGATAAATTTTGTTTGCCAAATGATCACAAAAACAGAAACGACCTTAAACGAGCACTCAAGAAGAATCATCGATCAAAATCTAGTCAAGCCTATGAAATTGAATGGGGGATGAAGATCAGTAGCAGATTGGCCAATGAAGCGGTCAAGTGTTGTGTAGGGATCAGTAACTGATCGAAGTGCTTCGAAAAAGATGATTTCTTATAAGTAGAGATTATATTTTAGATATTTTTATAAATTTTTATGTACTGGCATTAAAAGAAATAAGTTGAAAATTAATCTAAATTCTTTTTAGAGTTTTTTGAAATTAATCAAGTCTAAAAAACAACTAAAATAACTTTATTAATTTAGTTTTTCACTTTATTTATTTTATAAAATAAACTATTTGAGTACAATCTTCTTCCTTTGACTCTTCTTAACATACAAACTAAGTTGAATCTTTCCGACAATCTTAAGCCGCTCAAATGGACAGAAAATTCTTGCTAATTTAGTTGAAATTCCCCTACCGATCCTTTCCACCTGACAGAGACACGAAACAGATATTGACAACACCCTTCGTCAATAAACCATATCACACGATCATCACGATCATCATTATGACCGTCTTCGGTTGCTGCTCGCCGATGACATGGATTTGACATTGGAATTCAATACGGGTCGTGGCATAACACCGATCCCCTCTTAAGGCTTCTTTGCAGAATCGAAAGACCCCCCTTTCCCGCCGTGATCATCGTGATCAATTTCGAGTCATAAATCGCAACACGAAGGCTTTTGTGTATGCATGGCAATATTTACAAATTATGTATGTGCTGGCGATGGAATGTTCTGCGATAGAACCGAGCGCCAATGTCAGGGTTATCCTACACAGAGTGAGAGAGGGGACGGCAACTGAGGCGGAGACAAAGACGGCAAGAGAGGTGGAGCCTTGGCAATGACAACGCACCCAACAACCGACAGCGGGCAACAACAACAACAACCGGCAACAGACAAAATAACAACAATGACACTGCACTGGTTTACCTTCAGGACGGTCAGTTGGCAAGTCGGAGACCCAAGACTAAAGGCAGTACACCGGGTACACCGATGTCTGGGCACCCGACAACACGTTCCATGCATCCCACTCCACGGTGCAAATTCCCGCCCGCTTTCATCCTCCTCCTTGGGGAGTTACAGCGACCGGGACCACACTATATGGGTACACTCAGAAAAAAAGAAGGGAATTCCAGTGATCAAGTTCATCATCATCATCATAAAGTTCTGCCATGAGTTTAGTAAATATTTTTTTGTATTTAAAAATTTTATTTTTCAACTTTTAGAACACCCTACAATTTTCCAAAAAATCTTAAAATAAAGAAAAAAAATTAGAAAATATTTAGAAACTAAGGCTAAAAAAACAGAAATATAATTATATCATAAAATGGAGTTAAGAGCCCAATTCAAAATATTTACTTAAAAAACATTTTTTCTTTAGTGTAATATAGAAGTGATGCAAAGTCGGCTGATGGCGAGTGTTCCGAAGAGCTCGAGTCAAAGCCAAAGCTAAAGCCATCCATCCAGGACAGAGGCGGGCAGAATCGCGGGAGGGGGGTGCGGGGATTGAGGGGAGTTGGCCAAGGGGAGGCAACTGTCTGTAAATTAACGCGGGCGTTAAAATTGCAATTTTTCACTTAATGCACACACTGAGACAACAACAACCGACTGCAACTGCGGCTAAATCATGTGAGTGGAGCGACGCTCGAGTAGGATTGAGATCGAGATTTCTCTGACATTCATACCTTTAACTCATTTACGCATAGCAAAGTCAATGGCAGAAGAGGCAGAAGCTGAGATATTAAAGGAACTGATCCAGCTAGAGATGGGCTAAGGAATACTCTGGCGAAGGATCTGGAAAAAAACCACATTGGAATTTATTACCGAAAATTTTGAAAATGTCATATTTTTTATAATTATGAAATAATAGATGATCTGTTTTTAATTTAAATTAAATGTAAGTAGTTTTTTCATAATTTAATAATACATTTGATATACCTTAAGATCTTTTTAACATGCAACACTTTTATTTACTAAGAATTATTTCCTGATTAGTTTTAAACTTTTTTTAAAGTACATTATTTCAAGTAGACAAAACAATGTCGGAAAAATGAACCTAAAACTGATTATTATTTTTATTTAACAGAAGATAAATCTCCCATCTCTGAGTAGAAAATCTGTGCCCATCTGAAACTTGTTTCTCATGTAAAGTGTCCTTGAAATAATTGTAAATTATGTCTGCACTTCACGTTCATCCTATGTGCCAGAGATCTTGGATCTGGAATCTCGGAAAGAAGAAGCCGAGGAATCTTCATCCAGTTATCGGTGGCCTTCCCCGCGCCTCCTCGAAATGTGTGGGTGGCGCGCGGTTTCGAGCTATTAATAAATTTCAATAAAGTGCATTGGCGGCTGCCATGTGGCATGTGGCATATTTGTGGGGCATGTGTCACCCCTACCCCTCCATTTGCCCCTCCTGCAGATCGCAAGCCCGGTGCCCCTTTCTTCGGCTTCTGCTTAATTGAAAATCGCAAAAGCACAAATTATGAGATCTCAGGCCGTCGCTGTCTGGTTGGCATTTTCCTGCTATCTGCCGGTGCATTTTCTGCATTTGGCAATTGAACAAATAAACAGAGATATATGTACACCCCCGACCGCGGAATAAACCTGCTCACCAACTTGCGTTCAATCTCCGCATTCTATTCAACCCAACCTGTTCAATTTCATCGCTTTTGCTCATTTCAATAATTTATTTAGCCAACAAGCAGACGACAGCCACAGAGAGTAAGAGAAATAGAAAATTAGAGGATGAGAGGTGAGTGCAGAGAGAGAAAACGTTGTATTATAATTTGTTTTAAAATATATATATATATTCAACATACTTATAAATTTAAATAAATCATGAAAGTAGGTAATATATATTTATTTCTTTATTGGCCAAACAGTATTAACTGCCATAAAATCTTTTAATAATATTAAACTAGTTGCTCAACTAAAATAATATCCATAAACCAATTTACAGTTTGATCTTTTATTGAAGCCCAATATAAATATGCAAGCATGCGATCGTTTCAGACTTCTGGAATTTCATTTTAATTTACATAAATTAAGTGGAAAATAAGAAGATTATACTTTTTAAAAATATTTCTCACAGTGTAGGGAAATGCACCCTCTTCTCATTGGCCTGTGTTGTTGCACTCGGCTAGCCAAATTATTTGGCGAATAATCTGCGGCTGCTTTCGCTCGACGGATTGCAATTAAAAACTTATTTTTAAGAAAAATATAAACAAGCCCGAGGGGGTGAAGGGGGGCGTCGGAAATCAAGGGGCGGGACGGAGAGGGGGTGGGCTGTAAATTAAATGCACATAAAACGAAGGCGGCCCACATGCTGATGGTTGGGGCAGACAGCCCGAGCACATGCAACAGCGGCAAAAACACCGCACACAATTGAGTCGCAAATTTATTTGCTCGAGACGCAAAGTGATGAAGGGGCGGCGAAAAGCGGGTGGATCGAAAGGGGCGGGACAGTGGACGGTGCGTCGACGCTTGGATTATTTCACATTTGCATTCGGTAAAAGGGGCAAACGAACTAGAAATGCCAAATTAATATTGAGATAAATAAGGAAAATTATAAGAATAATTTTAAAATAAATTCTTAGGTCCCATAATTCTAAAAAGAAATATAATACATTTTTAAAACTTATAATTTCTTTAAAAATATAAATTTAATATAAATTATTAGATACAAATGATCTACTTTGATTGACTTTCTATAAATGTTTTGTTTAATCGAGAGAACAGAAATTTATAATTAAATCAGTCAGTCATTTTTATACACGATAAATCGCTAAACTGATTAACCATTTAAAATAAAATAATCAATTTGTAAATGCTGTATTAGAGAATTGAATAAACAAATAATAACACGACATGAGTGAGCACAAAACCCTGATTGACTCGATAATTTGATGTTATCAAACATTCTCTATTCAATTTCCCATAATATTACTCATACGCCCAGGGTGCCAGAAAGCCACTCGGCGAACGAACACAGAGCATTATTCCGTATTTCCTACCCTTCCTCCTTTCCTTTTCCCATTTCCCTACCATTTTCAATTGTTTGTTGGCTGTACCTGCTTTCGGTCAATTTTCAATTGCCTTCAATATTTGCCAAAAACAATCAGCGGCAAATCGAAAATATGAATATGAAAATTGCGAATCTATATGCGAATATATACTATACATAATCTAAATGTGTGTATGGACAGGCTGGGTAATGTTTGCAAAATAGCTGTGCATAAAATGTAATACAAACAGAGGGAAATTTCCTCTTCTATTTTTTTTTGTTCTCTCTCTGCCGCTTTTCAATAAAATATCAAAGCACATGGCGCAAAGCAGCAACAAATATACCTACACTCGAAATGCAATAATCATATTAAAAGCCACAGAGCAAACAACAACAACAACCACGAGCAATCTCTAAAGGCAACAAAATAGTTCGTTTTTAAAGTTATTATTAGCCGCAAAATGTGGCCCGATACAAGAGTGCACAGATATGCCAGATATACGAGCATATAGATGTACATTGTACACCCGAAACATATATACATATATATATAAATAAATAGTGTGAGTAGTTTGGGCCATTGTGTGTATATGTGCAATCAATATATTGTACATCGGTTATATCTGTATCTTGCGCCAATTGAACGGCCATCTATATGCACACCCCAAATAACATATATCATACATATATATATATACTCGTATATCCCATTCCGCTGGTGTTTCGGTTCGGGTTCTGTGTTTGTGTATAAATCATTTAAGCGGCCACCAAATAAAAATCAAGTTGAAAACATTCAATGAACTACTTTTTCCCTCTGCCAGTGCTAAAGTGTTGCATGCAACGCACATATAAATATAAATAGTACATATGCCATATCCACATAAAATTCAATACACATCTAAAGTACATATACAATTCTATACGGTGTATTTTTTTGCTGACGACCGAAAAATCAACAAGAACAATGCAAATATGGAAACATAAACTATTTGCCAAATACCAAATGGGAGAGAGCGCTTTTTCATTAGAATTAAAATTGTGTTTTGTTTTTCGTTTTATTTTGCTTTTATAATTTGTTGAGGAAATTATAAATAATTCAAACGTAAAACGCATTTTATACGTGGGTAAACAAATAAGGGAATTTCGAAAATAAAATGGTCAAGGAGGGACGTTCGAGGGATATGGGTTGAACAAATTCTCGGAGGTGTTTGGAACTATTTTGATTGCCCACACAAGATATTTGCATTCCAAAAAAAAAACATAGAAAACTCTTTAAAATTATTCAAATTGGAAAATCGCGATTGTTACCCATTATTAAAAAATAATAAATAGGGTCTTAAAATTATTATATAATTCGAATTTTAATTTTTTTAGATTTTAGTATTAAGTAGTATAAAGATCAGACTTATGTTTAAAAAAATAATTAAAAAAATATTTATTTATTAAAAAAGTTTTAGACATAATACATGAAAAATCCAAAAACCTAACCTTAATCTTGATTTAAGAACTTATTCATCTCTATTTATTTAAAATTAAATTAACAATAGATGCCAGCAAAAAAGGAGTGAAAAACGAAATTAGCACTAAATTTCTGTACCAAAAAAATCCTATTCATAACATAAAGGATCAACAAAGTACCCAAATATAACTAAAAATGTTAGATGCCAAATTGTTGCAGTCATTTTGGGTATCTTATTTCAATAAAGCTTTCACGAAATAAATCAAAACCTGACATTTATAAGGCTTAGCATTAAAAAACCCATGAAATTGTCTGAATATAATCTTTTTTTACCGCTCCTAAAAGTTCCTGCCAAACGTACTCTTCATTATCGATCAATCCTTCACGCTTTGGAATTTGGTTACGTCCCACTGAGAGGAGACCCTAACGACAAAGTATTTTGATGGCTTCTTCTGGTTAAATGCGGCTGGCTAATTTAAGCCATCAGCCGCTGCAAATCGATTTGATGTGGCAGGAAAAAAAAACATGAAGGGGTACCTGTCGACAACTTGTTGCGATCATTGTTGGTCACGCCCCCTCCTCAGCAATTAAAAGCCATCTAACCGCCAACATTTTTATTCATTTTTTAATTAATATGCAGTAGCGGGCACAAAAGGTGGGCAGCTGCCACTGCTTAGGGGGGCGTGGCAGTGTGGATAGTATCGAAAATTTATGCGCCACATTAGTTTTAGATCCATAGATACAGATACTGTATCTCGAAACAGCAACGACACCGCCCCAGCCATTTAAATATTCAGTAAAAGGAAAAAAATTATTTATTAATTTGTTAATTCGTTGTTTGTCATTTTGCGGCTTAAACGTTTCGTTCTGCTACAAAACACATCAAATTTATGGGACCCCACATTATGGCGGGGGTATGGAGAAAGAGACGGGGCGAGCCCGCTAGAGAGAGAGGGCCCACGCTTCGGCTCAGTTCGGTTCAACAGCGGCCTCGGCTCGTCGCTCGCAATTAACACGCCAAATTAGCGACGCAACGCCGCTGCTATACAGTCAAAAAAATACTACTCACTTTGGATTAGAATATTTAAAAAGGTAAAGTTCTGGAATAAAAGCTGTAACATTAAAAGTGTTGAAATAATATTTTAATAGCATCAGGAATTTTCTTTTATAATTTACTAAACTAATCGAAGTGTGAAGCATTGTTTCATTTAATTATAATATAAATTTAATTTTTTATTCCTTTGCTTTTTTATTTTTTTTATTTTTAACGACTCTAATTATATTTTTTAATATTGTAACATTAACAAACTATTTATTAGAAATGTAATATTTATCTGGTTGCAATATCTACTTCATTTTCCCACAGTGTATGCAAATGTAAAATTCAATTTTCATCTTGCGGCAGCAACATCGGCAGTCAAAACTTGTTGAGCATTTTTATTGATACGTTTTGATATTTTTCAAGAATTTATATAATTTATTTACAGATTTATGAGCTCGCTCTCGACCGTCGCCGCCTCAGTCAAATATTTGTAGATTTTATTTATGGCCAAGAGCGGGCCAGCAACAAAAAGCAACATACACACAAAATTTATTAGCCAAGTTGAACTTTTTTCGGTCGAACACAAGTCTCAGCGCCTCGTGCTGATCTTTTGGGGGGCGGATGATGATCGGATGGTCGGGCGGGGGGCCTCTGGCCAAGGTGACTGATCATCTTGGTCTAATGTGTCAAGTGATTGCCAGAGCTTTGAATAATAAATAATTGTTTATAATGTATCCGCTGCTCGATCTTTCCTCGGTTTTTGGGGCAACGGAAAAAAAAATTGGGCTAAAATCGAGTGGTGCGGGATGGGGAATGTTTGTTTGAGTATCGTATCATCAGGTGATCGATTGGAGCTAATGAGAGTTCAGCGTGCATATATGCAGATTTTCGTTGAGTGATATAAGCCGATGAGATATTGTAGGTTGCCAAACAAAAGTTAATTGAAGGGGTGACGGTGATTTCCGAGATTTCCGAAAACCATTTATTAAAATAGTTTTTTGGAAGTAGAATATAAATTTAAATATTATTATTTACTATCGAAAGATTTATTTTGGTTTCAAAAAATATATTTTTAAAATAATTATTTCTATTTTTAATTTAAATCAACATTTTAGAGGTCGGAAAGTATTTATCTAAAATTTGTTTTAATTTATTTACTCATTGAAAAAATACTTATTTGTTGAATTTAAGTTATCAAATGCATTGTAGAACCAATTTCAAGTAGAAATCCTTTATTAATTATTTAGCCTCTCAAGGAATTGAAATTCTGTTACCAAAAGGGAAATTTCCCGTATTTACGTGGCGCTGTCTCCATGTGCAGCTGACATTTTCATTCGTTCGCCGTGCTAACATCTCCCCGAACATATGTTCTTGGCTCGTGCTGTCTGAGTCTGAGTATCTGTATCTGTATCTGTATCTGCGTGTGCAGATGTATCCGCAGATGTATCTGCCGCTTTGTGTGCCGCACTGTCTGCTCCCGCGGCGTATACGTAATGTGACAATTGCTCGCTTCGCTTCTGTCACACACTGCAACTTTGTCTATCTGTCTATCTTCCCCCAACTTCGGTGCGCCCTTTCTCCCCCCTCTGCCTTTGCCTCCCGGCCCATCGGAACATCTTGTACAATTTTATTACGCTTTGCATTGCATTTTGTTGACAGTTTTGTCAACAAGCGTTGAAAATTGGCTAAATATAAATATATGTACCCATCCTCGTTTTCGTTTGTCGCACTGTGTGCAGGAATATTTATTACAACGGCAACAACTCGTTCGCATCGCATTTTATTTATAAATGCGAATATAAATAGGTGCAAGATGCACAGATTTCATCTGCCCAAAAAGGCGGGGGGGGGGGGTTGGGCAGGGGTAGCAGGGTGCAATTCGAGGGATCCTGGTGCACAGTCAAGCGAATTCGCAGCAAGCATGACTTGTAAATAGCTGCGAGTTAAGTATCTGGCAAAGTGCAAAGTAGTTGCCAAGGCATCACCACCAGACTGCGTCAGCATCTTCCTCGCCATCATCGTCGTCCTCTACAGTTCTTACCCATAAATACACTGGGGAAAATGTATGTATATGCTTAAGTTTTTACCAAGTCGCATTACCCTTTGTAAAATATATCCATAAAGAGTCTGCTAATTTAAAAATATGTAAATAGTACTTATCTTATCTTCCAGTTGCATTAAATTAAATTGCATTTAAATCTTCAATTTTAATAAATCGTATAGAACTTTTTGTTAGTGCAGCATCATCATCAACGTAATGAACTGGGCACGCACTTGTCTCGCTCAGCCGTGGAATGATGAATGTGGCAAGCGGCGGCAGATGGGGCGATGTCTATATGGCTATAACTATATCCCTACCTATGAGTATGAGTCTATGCCCCGGGAACGAAGAAATTGCAACATTCTGCCGCTTTATCGCTTTTCCAGGAATCGGAATATGCTTCCGCATCAATTGAAAGCGCAAGTGCCACTATTTTTGTGAGAGCTGTATATTTCCAGAGAGAAAAGTCGGGATATACCATTTTAAATATATCATTATAATATTCTATAGATGTTTATTTAAAAAAAAACATTTACAATAAATATTTTTGTATTTTTTCTACCAATTTGCTGGATTGTACACATACGTTATCCAGTTAATAAATGTACATATTAACTAAATCATTAATTACAAAAATTAAATTAACAAATATATACAACGGTAATAATATAATAAACAAAATATTTAAGCACCATTGTAAAACAATTATAAAGTACGTTAAATATTTATTTTTTTCGCAAATATGTATTTGCCAAAAGTGTACTGAATCAATTTCGTCCACACCTAAAGAACTTAATCTACTCGGTAAATATTTTCCACAAAAAATCGGATTACATATTTAGCTTTGCTTACCGTGAGTTATTCGTCATCGCGGAGACTTTATCTTTCCACTTACCTTTTCCCCCCAGTTTTACAACTAAAATTCGTGGTTTATCTTTCGCACTTTAGCGAGGCTTAAAAATAGAAGACCACGACACTTCCTCCCCCTATGAAAAGTGGGAACTGCCGCCCTATGGCGCTGTCAAAATCAGTTAAAAACACCGATTCGCTGTCTCATCGCCGGATCAACGACCACAGCGACTTGTATGGCATGTGTGTGGATCTGTGTTGCTTTTTTTTTCTGTACTTTCTGTCTTCTATGTGATGAGGTACGAGCAACAAAATAAAAAAAATAATATAAAACAGCAACGAGAACCAACCTCAAAGACAACTTTCAGGTGAAAAACAAACAACAACGTCGCGCCAAAAAAAAAATGTAAGAAAAAATATTTAAATATTTTAAGAGCGATGACCCAGAAGCCGAAGCCCCAACAACAACATCAACAACAACCTCAAACACCTTACCACCGGGCAGAGGCAAAAACAAAAAAACGAACTTGAAAAAAATTAATATGAAGAATTTTTTTGGTTCAACAAGAAGAGTTTAATTTGTCAGAACAACAAACTTGATAAAAATCTATACCCAAGCGAGGGAGCGAGAGGCAAAGCAATGGCAAAGTATGGTAAAACACCGAATCAAAGCAAAAAGTTTCCGAACGGCTTGGACTTCGAGTAAACTTATTTTGTGCTGACACTAACGAAAATATTTTACGTCATATTGTCGAGTCAAACGGAAGGGAATCAATTAAATGAAAAAAAAACTTTTATAATACTTTTATTTAAAATAAAATAAAATCAATCAATCAATTGGAAAAATGCTACAAAAAAATATTTAAACCAATTTTAAATATAAATCAATAAAATGCTAAAATAATTATCTATTAATTGCCTTTCTGTATCACAAAATAACTTTAATATAGCTTTATTCATCACTTAATAAATTAAATAATATAATTTGATTGTAAGCAAATTTGAGGCTGTCATTACCTTTTTATTCTAAAGTTATGTAATTTCGTTATTATTTAACATTTATGAGAACAAAGTAACAAACTAACTTGTTGCCATAGAGAATAACTAGTTAGGCCTACAAAAATATCTTCTTCGGGCTGTCAAATTCCCCCTACTCGTAGCTTTCCCCTCTATATCAGTCTTTGATTCTATTTTCTCATCCAACTTCTGAGATCATAAATCTTTGTTCGGCTGCCGCTCTTTTTTCCTTTAGCTCGAAGCTCGTTGCCAGTTTCTTCTAACGTCAAACACTAATTGGTATTAGCAGTTGCTATCACACGCACCCCCTCGTCAGCCCCTCAATTATGGCTTTTCAAGATTAAAGAACCAACGGGTTCAATGGATCAAGCCCAAAGTTGGTTTTACCTTTTACGGCCTTTGACTTTGAATTGTGCCGCTGAATTTTGTTTGCCGCAGCCGCTGACAAACAACGAGAAACAGGTGGGCGTGGTTTTTGGGGGAAGGAGAACCTGTTGTTAGAGACTGTTGTTAATTCAAGAAGTGGGTGGTCACTAAAAAGCTCAAATTAAATTAGTATCGGATTTAACGGGCCTTAAGACTAGACAATTTATCTATTTTTGGCGGCCCAAACGATTTCATTCTAAATTTTAATACTCTTTTTTATATATTTTCTTAAGCAATAACTTAAAAATACATTTTTCTAATTATTTTAAATTTTTTCTAAAAGAGGTTTATCTTTAATTATATATTATAAATTTAACAAAAATAAAATTTAAATAAGTCATGCAATAATATTATTTTTATATTGAAGCATTTTATTTTTTAGGAACTCTTTTAGGAATCCAAAATTATTCAAGGCACTACTTTATCGATAGACGATTATTTATACTTCGGAGCCAATGTTCAGCCAACGAACCCCAAAAACAAAGCGACAACGCGACGTGCAAAGTGCGAAAATGAACAACGGAAAAATTGTAACTCAAACGGAGGTCGACGAGGGTTGAAATGGGGGGCGAAAGGGGGATGGAAGGTAACGGGGTGGGGGTAAACAAATGCAAATGCCCAGATACAGATACAAACGGACACAGATACAATCAAATACGTACGTCAATTGCTTCGCTGCTTCGTCGGTGTGGCTAAAAATGAAAAATTGCTTTTCAAAATTAAATCAACATTTAATTTTCTCGTAATTTGCTGCCAGCCTGCTCAGCCGCAAAAGGAAAAAGGGGGTGGGGTGGGCGGTTGTCGGTGGCGCAGGGGTTGTGGGTTGGAAAAGCGAGTGGTGGCTGAGGGAAAACTCACGCATTTTTCTACAAATTAATTTTAGCACAAAGATTGCCAGATACAGAGAAATGTACCTCAGCTACCAGATACAAGACACCAGTGCACGGCTATAGATACAGATACAGATACGAGATACAGATACAGATACAGCCAAAGCTATACGGCCTGTCTGTCTTCCACAGATACATCGTATTGGTTAGCCATTAAATGACGCCAGGCAACAACAAAACTACAAATCGTTTGGCAGCCAAGTGCCAAATAAAAACTTATTACTTATACGCCTCGTATGCCGGGCTAAAGCAAAAGCAAAAGCAAAGCGCCCAGCACATGAATCTATTATGAATTAGACTTTGAATGCCAAAGCACACTCACATAAACACTCACACTCACACACATACACACACAGCGAATGGGCATAAATAAATATTTTGTAGCTCGTTTAAATATTCACCCTGGAGGGCAATTTTTCGTAAAGATTTTTCGGTTCGATTCGAATTGTATTTTGCCGCAGATTTAGTTGAGTTCTCTCGCCGGGAGAATGAGTGGAAAATGTGTGTTGGATGAGAGCAATAATGTGGAACAAGGTCCACAAATAAACAATTGAAGATTATTGAATACCAGTTGCGATTTGAGAGGGGGGTTGCTTAGCTTAAGGAAACTCGTGTAGCAATCAATGAATAAATTAGCAAGGGTGGCCCAAATGTTGGATAACGAAGGCAAAATAAGTGTGGTAAGCCTTGAGCTGAATTCAAAATTTAAGTAGATCAAAAAAATATAGAACAGCTGGAAAATCCTTCTAATAATTTATTTTTTAAAGACTATACCAAATGAAGATAAATATATTTATAATAAGTGGTAAATAAGTTCTAAAAATGTATTTTTTAAAGACAATACAAGTGAAGATAAATGTATTTCTAAAAATTTATTTTTTAAAGACTATACCAAATGAAGTTAAATATATTTATAATAAATGGTAAACAAAGTTCTAAAATTCATGTTTTCTATTTTTTCATTGCGTTATAAAATATATATATCCATTACAGAAATAATAACATTTTCAAAGAGCTTTCCAAAATATTTAACATCTAATTGCGCCTAATAAATATTTCTTTTAATTTTCAGCTTCAGTAAGTCCCCATTTTAGACAGAATTACGCCCATCAATCACAGCCAAGTGCTAAGCCACCACAATATTATTTCTTGACCAAACTTATCTATCACATAAACGGGTCTTCATTCATTTTATAAGTCAGCCCCCGCACGGCCAAAGCAAATGATCCATGGCATAACTCTAAATAGAACGCATTTGTCAAAGAAATCAAACGAAATTTCAAATATTTTTAGACCACAAAGGTGGTGTCTCCCTCTCTATCTTTATATCTCTCTCTCTTTCTATATATGTATGTTGTCTATATCTTTATATGATTTGTTTAGGGACTGTGAAATTGTTAAACTGCCACTTATTAATAATGTCCGACTTATACACACACATAAATGGAAATGGAAAAACCGAAAAATCATTTTTAGTTCTTTATTGTCAAACAAACAAACGACAAAAAGTTCTCTTTTTGAATTGAAATATTTTGACGTGTTCCAAATAATTTTTCACCGAGTTGTTGTTGCCATTTATTATTAACTCGATTCTCTATCGGTGTGTCTGTGTGTTGACAAGATAGAAAAAATGTGTCAGAACAACAGAAATTGTGTATTCGCCCCGAGGGCAAAGGAAAGTTTCCATCAGATGCAGAATAATCCGAATCCCCAGCTTCTTGGCTTGAATGGATGAGTTCCCGATGCTAATGAGCGCGTATCTGACAGATACAATTTATAATTTTGACAAGTGCAAAAGCACGAAAAAAAAAGAATACCAACAAAACCGGCAGGCAGTCAAATGGAAAACGAACAATAATGCAATTTGAAGGGAAGCGAGAGAGGAGCGAATTCCAAAGCAAAAAAAAATAACTTTGAACAACCCACAACAAACAACAATACAAATCTCAAACAAAGCCAAATTATTTAGCATAAACGAAATTGTTGACAAATTATGATTTAGTACTGACCGCATTAACATATATCCATACTCAAATACCGGGCATATCTGAATACAGATACGTATATATATATTTATCTGGCCAGCAAGTTATGAGCGCCGGCCATCTGTTCATAAATTTCACGCTGCTTAATTAAAATTTTGAATATTTTATGCAGTTTGGGTATGGCAGTAGCCCAAGTAGCCGAAACTAATGCCCGATAAACTGTCTGACCTTTTGACCACAACTCATTTCCATGGAGAGACTGTTTTCGGTTTGAGTTTCAATACCTTTCCCATTGAAAAAGGGTAGATTAGGCTAGGGAATTGTTTGGGCTTCACAACAAATTTATAGAATTTTTTTAAAAAAAACCTACAATTTTTCCATTTTAGCATAATATTTGTGGTTTAATATTTATCTAAAGTGTTTCTAAGTTCTATGATATTGATACACAAAAAAAAAGCATGTAAAATCAAGTTAAAATTGATATTACATAAAAATTGATCTTAAATAATGTAAAATTTACCTACGTTTCATATCGATTTTTTTTTTGGTGTAGGAGGTATATTCTAAAATATTAATTATGTAACTAAAAGTAACTCACTAGTCGTTTCCATAACCATAGTATCTACTTATTGCGAGGAAGCAAATATTAAAAAATCATTTGGAATAAATAAACACATAATCCACATGCGAACCCATAGAGACGAGAAGATGTATATTTTACTGATATGCATTTAAACGATACCTACTCTTACGAAAAATACGTTTATACTTATGCAAATTCGCTGACCGCGAGGTGTTTACATTTCACTAATCGACATCATGACGCTACTGTGTCGCCACTTTTTCAGCCTTTCGCTGTCCCGGTTTCCCCTAAATAATTCTACATCCGCTCTTCATTTACATTTCTTCACAAGCGGCTCTCGGCTGATAATCACCGAATTTACGCTTAAGTATTCTAAATTAACTTTGTTGCGGTTGTTTCCGTCGCCGTGGGTTCTCATTTTGTGATAAATATTTGTTTTGGCTTTCGACCGACGTGTGTCTTCTGTGTGTGTTGTTGTTTTTGCTGCTGCCTTTTGCTGTAATTGATTATTCTGCCAACTTTTCGCTATTGTTTGTCTCGCACATTTGTCGGAAATTTATTTCCAACGCGCGCTAAAATAATTTAGTGGAGTGAAATATCAAAGGTAAGGTGAAGGATCAAGGCCCAACGGGGAATTTTACACTGAATAATTTACGTTCTCATTTTGTAAACCTATTGTGTTGAGCCTTCAGCGATTAATGAATTGTGTGTATATGGAAAAAAATTTGTTTGAAATGGAAAAAAATATTATAAAGCAGATTTAGGTTGTGGGAATAGCTTATAATAATTAGATATCGTATTTTATGTATTCTAAACTTATTATTTTATGAATTTACATTAGTTGTACTCTTAAAAAATAATAATATTAAAAAAAAAAATTAACAATGTAGAAATCTACTCTAAAATACAAATAGGTTTTTTTTTGTGATTTAAGTATATTAATTTATTATTAAATTTAATTCGTTTACAGTTTAAATTGACAATTCTAGACAGCCAGATTATAATAATTATTATTAAAAAGTCGTCATAGATTTATATTGATCTCCCCGATAACTTAGTTATTTTTAAAGACTTATTAATAAAATCCTGATATAACTCTACACAAAGAACGATCAGCAGGCAATCGCAGTTATCGACTCGCCGTCTGATTGATCGATTTGCCGAAGGTCTAGACCAAAATCACGCCACAGGATGATCAATCTCCAGAAAAGCTTTCATCAATCAGCGATTGCTATTGAAATCTGGATCGGAATCGGAATACAAAATGTCAGCACTCTGTCAGCGGCTTGACAGCGGGAAATAAAGAAGCGGGGAGATTTCTGCGGCTGAAATAAGAAATAAGAAAGAACAGACAGTGGTTCCTTAATCTGTTTAATTTGCAGATGCAGTTGGCCAGATAAAAGGCAGCCAAATGGGCAGCGAAATCATAAAAAATGAGCATTAAAAGACTGTCCCTGAAGTGAGCGCGTCTCTTGTCTCGTTGAATATAATTTATGAGTCAATTTCAGACAATTATTGTTAAATATTATTAAGCATTCGTTGGGCTGTCAAAACACGCGCCGCCATCGTTTCGAATGATTTACAGGGAATTGAAGACAATTGTCACTCCGTCGCGAGTGATGACAAATTTTAAGTGGATAATCTTCCATATTATATTGAAACCGAGACTGCTCAGTCTCGGGCAGAAATCTCAAAAAAAAAAGGGAACGAGCGCATTGCCAGTGCAAATTAATGTCAACATTGATTAAGGCTGGCAACTCTGGTCCCTCGAAGGCCCCCCCACCTTTCTGAAACCCCTCAAAGGCATTCCGCAAATTTACACGGCCAAGCGAAAATGCGAAGACGCGTGGCTGCCAATTATGGCAAAATGAGAGGAAATACAAGGCGGTTAAAGGGGAATCAAAGGGGAAAGACAGCCAAAACGAGACGAAGACAGATCGCCAAGATCATTGACAATTTGTCGGTGGCATCAGATCACACAAACCAGTCTTTAACGATATAAGGGAAACAAATCACATTTTTATGAGCCAACGTTTTGATGAGAATAAACTACAGCTTTATATTTTAAATAATATTTGATAAAAATAATAATAAAATAATATTTCAAAAATCTAAACTGTTTTTCTGAACGACATTTATGTTCTAATATATACATTTTTTAATGTAAAACTTTTTAATACATATTTTTGTTCTTATAACTTACACCCAAAAAAAAATCGATATGAAACGTAGATCGATTTTACATTAATTAAGATAAATTTTAATTTGATATGTGGCCAGATAAATTTAACCTGGTCAAAAAGGGTATTTCATGTAAAATCGATATGAGTTTTGGATGACCTGAAATTTACATGGCCATATCGATTTTACGGGAACATGCTTTTTTATTTAAGCTTAAAAAGTTGGTCAAGAAAAAATGTTAAAAAATTTTTAAAGAATTTAAATTGCCCTAAATTGTATCTTTGCTTTTTGTAGTAATATTTTAAGGTAGAGGAAATTATTACTAAGTTCCGAAATAATAAATAATTATTTAAAAATTAAAAATAATAAGACTCTTAATCGCAGTTAATTCCTTTCAGAAGCTCCAAAATTCCCCTAAGCTACCGCCAATCGGCGCTGTTAAATAAAACAAACAAATTAAGACAATGCAACTCTCAGCGCTTCGGCTGAGATAAATATCAAAGTAAACACACACAAAATACAAAGCCAAAAAAAGCAGCTCAGCTCGGTTCGGTTAAAATCAGCTTACTTGGGATCTGCTCAAATGTGTGAACAATATCGGCGTGCGGATCTTGCCCAGCAACCAAAACAGAGAGGCCAGATACAAAGGAACAGGGGGTTTCACGGGGGGGCGGAGGTACGATGGACCCGAGAGACCTGTTTAAAAACCTGTTAATCAGCCAGAGAGTAAATCGCAGAGATATATAGCGATGAAGAGCGAAATGCAGCAGCGATTGCTGCGCTTTTGGAGCAACTCAAGAGCTGTACTTTTGCATAGTCGGTGAGAGATTGCCGTAACACCCCCTCACCAAAATTGTTGTGCCTCCCCTCTCTTTCCCACCCTTTTTTCTTTATTTTTCCCATCCAAAAGTGACGCGAAAAAACATTTGGAGAATGACAAAACAAAAACAGCATTCGAAATGATTCCATTTCATTCGCATCGAGGAAAAATTTCAATTCAACTTCAGCCCTCTTTGGCACCCCATCCCCTATCGCACCCCCTTTCACCCAACCACCCACTCGAAGGGGAATCCAATCAGCCACGCGTTGGTGATAAAATGCGTTAACAATACGTGAAAAGCTCTTTCCTAACCGTTTTCCCTTCGCCTTCCGTTTTCCGCTTTCCCCTGTATTCCCCGTTTTCTCTTCCTTTTTTCGGTTGGTTTTGCGGTATCTGACAGATTTTTGTGGGCCAGCCTAATGGGGGAAAATCAGGCAGAAGGTTTGTGCAAGCAGGCTACTAAAATCGGCAAAAGCCTCTTCTGAGGGATTGAAATTTCGGGTCAGGCTTTTGGGGGCAATGGTGTATAAGATTTTCGGGGTGTATTACACACCGCACCACACCTGATTTGTGTGGGTAAGGAAAATACTTTTAGGATGTTTAAGTGGATGAAGTTGTCAGGAATATTTTATTTCTAATTCAGAATTAGCATATTTAATGGAGTTTTCCAAGGGAATTTTTAAGAGAAAACCAATTAAATTGGTAACTTTTTAGGTAAGAATGTGATACGAATATTAAAAATACTACATACCCACAAAAAATAAAACATTTTAAAAAGTAGTGGAAAACAAGTTAAAATATTGTAATAAAAATAAATAAAAATTATTAATTTAATTTAATTAAGTTTAAAAATGTATACGTATTAATAAAAAAAATTACAAAATAAACCGACTTTCAGGATTAAATTAAGATTCAATTAAGTATTTACAACTTAAAACACCATATCCATGGGGAAATCAATTCAATGAGGCCTGTGTGTAATTTGCACAAATTGATGGGTGCACTCCTTCCATAGATCCTGAAATTTAATTAGCCGTATCGGATAATCTTAATTTAAATTGCTTTCCCATTCCCCATCCCACAATTTTCGACCTTACCGCTTTCATGGCAGCCACAATTAAGCATTCAAAAAATGGTTGATCATGTTATTTAAGCCAAACACTTGTCACAATAAATCACATTTCAATCCAAATATTTGCGCAATTCCCCCAAGTCAAGGCCCCATTCAAAAGTGCCCCCTTTTCGGTGGCTCCCCTCTGAACCCTGCGCTGCGCATCACTCATACGCCCTGTGTACAAAAGCCGAATTGTCCACAGGCCAACCACCGGCTTGCAATACGCTTGGAGAGCGAAGCGGAGAAAAGCAAAGCAGAGCAAAGCAAAAGCAAAGTGAAGCAAAGCTTAGTGCAAACAGAGCAAAGCAAAACAAACGCAGCAGCCGCAGAGCTGCCATTTGCCCATTTTAAACTCCACCTATCACCCATCCCCACATCTGGGGATCCATTTCCATCCATATCCCACCCCCAACCCAATTCCTACCTTCCTCCCTCCCGCATTCCACGGTGGGCAGAAAATAAAAAGGAAAACACTTTTAAGCAAAATCAAATTCACAAACAGCAACAACCTGAAAGGATTGGTCCACCGGAGTCCTTAATACTCTAAAAAAAATAACAAAAAATCTGTCCCTATATTATACCAATTTCTAAGGCGTTTATAAAATAAATTTTTATTTCAGTTTTTTTAATTTAAACTATTATTATGTTCAGAAAATCTAAAATGTTTTTATAAAAAATTAAGAAATGTTTTAACTATTAATATAATTAATAAAAAGGAGAAATTTTAGATATTTTGTTTTAATTTTAATTAACGGAAAAAATTTTATTTCAAACTTGCAATTTCTTTTTCGAATAGCGTATTTGTGTTACAATCAAGTCCTTAATACTCTAAAAAAAAGCACAATCTGTCCCTATATTATACCATTTTTTAAGGCGTTTTTAGGGACTTTATAAGTTACATTTTTATTTAAGTTTTTAAATTTAAATTATTATTATGTTCAGAAAATCTAACATGTTTTTTTAAAAAAATTAAAATGTTTGTTTTAAACTTTATTATTATAATTATATTATAATTAATAAAAAAGGGTTTGGAAATTTTAGATATTATAATGAATAATTAAATAATAATTTTTTTTAATTAAAAATGTAAAATTTTTTTTTAAAACTTCTAATTCCTTTTTCGAATAGCGTATTTGTGTTACAATCAAGCGCACACGCAGCGCAGTCGTCGGCGAGCATGACGAAAGTCCTTTCGCACATTACCACATTTTTGTAGCTCTCGTCGTGGTTATGTTGTTGTTGTTTCCCTCTGTTTGTTGCTGTTGTCCCGCATATTTGTTGTTGTTGTTGCTGCCACCCAGTGAGGCAAGCGACAACAAACACAAAGCAAAGGCAACACGAAAGACAAAAGCTAAAAGCGACAAATGAAATAATAAGAGAGCTTAAATAACTGCACACGAGAGCGTACACACACACATATGCACACACGAAAGGGCGACTCCAACACATACAGTCATAAAAACTTGTAGGTGTGGAAAGGGGGAGGGGGTGGTGGTATATGGGGGAGGAGCAGGTTGTGTTTGCATGTTTGTTGTTACATTGACTTCCGATGACGGGCAGCAGTCTCCCTCTCTACCTCTCTCTCTCTCTCTCTCTCTTCTTGTACCCCCCTCACCACCCACCACCCACTCGGTGGCAGCGCTGCCTGCTCAGAAGCTGCGAACTTGTTTGCTCAATATGTCTCACACACAAGCGCACGCACACTCACACTCACACTCAAGCGCCGACAAAAAGCGGAGACAACGAGCGACGATGGCCACACGAAGCTTTTACATTCCACCCCCACCCCATCTCCACCCCATCATTCGTTACACTGCACTTCAAATTATGTGGACTTTAAAGAAAATATATCTAATTTAGATATTCTAATAGGTATCTTAAGTACTCCATTTCTATCATCTCTTATTTCAGATAAGATCTATTGATAACTTATAGTCTATTTATTATATCATATATGATATTATTATTAGTGTTGTATTATTTGGCCAGTTAATATAAAAATCGGTATATGGAACATAATATCATTTCTCCTTTCAGTTATGATCAACTATAATCAACTTTATAGACTGATTTATAGGTTTATTATTTAAAATGTATTATTTTTTTAAAAATCTTATATATGATATTATTAACAATGTATTATTTGGCCTATTAGTATGTCATACGTGTCGTATGAGTAATTTTTAAGGAAACTTTAGGACCATTTTGCAAGGTCTAAATCTCAAAAAAAAAGAGTTTAGTTTTGGAATACATATTTTGCATATTTTATCTACCATGTAAAAAAATGAGAATAAATTTTCTTTTTTTTTATTTTACATATAATAATACAGATATGTAAGTAAAAAGTTTTGACTGCATTTATATCTTGTAAATAGTATGGCTTTTGCACTTTTGTTTTTTTCAGTGGACTTTCCTGCCACATTGCACGCTAAATAATGACTGACAGTATGTTGGTGCTGTATCCCCTTCCCCTTCCCTGCACCATCTCTTTTCACCTCACCATCCCAACCCCCTGCCTCACCCACCCACCCACAGTGTGACCCCCAATTGCTCTCGCTCCCACTAAACTGGCAATCCAACAAACGCACACAAACCAAGATCGACTCGACAAAGAGAGAAGACGAGAGCGAGAGTGAGAGTGGGAGAGGGGGAGCGCAGATGACAGAGACAGAGATAGGCCAAGAGAAAGAGACGGAGAAACACGAGTTGCGGGAGAGCAGGTTGCATCGAACTTGTTGCGTTGCGCCACCTTGCGCCCGCTGCCGACGTCGCTGCCTCGTCCTCTGCCAACGCTCTCGTTTTGCTCTTTGTGCTCCCAATTACTTTTTGCATGCTACCTTGCCCCCACTTCACCCCACACAACAACAACAAAAACAACTAAGTGTTCGCATTGCTTTTCGTTATTGCTTTTGTTGTTTTTACTTGGCTTTTGGTCAGCTGCCGACTGCGACGTCGACTGCGCACAGAGGCAGCATTGTGTTGACGTATTTTTTTGTAGCTTTTGCTCTTGCCTTCGGGTGTTGCTGTTGTTGTTGTTGTTTTTATTATGCTTCATGCTATATCCGATGCGATGCTATATGCTATATATGCTTAATCCCTCGAAAACTGACGACCAGCAATCCACAATTCGAAATGTGTGAACCACTGTATGAGCGAGTGTGTCGAGTGTTTAGCTGCCAGTGTGCACTGAAAAAAATTAGATGAATTAAACAAAATTATGAGAATTTTTATTTATATTTATATTAAGGTCATGTATTTTACTCGTTAAATATTACAACTATTTTAAAAACTTATTTGTTTGTACTTTTAAAACAAGGTATTGGTGTTTAAATATGTTAAGTATTAATTACTCTGAAAAATATATTTTTTTATTGTAAGAAATATTTTTCGAAAAGTATGCTATAAATTTTTATATTTACTTGGATTAAGATTTTCATTTAAATTCGTCGAGTTTTAAAGATCAAAAATGTTTTCTTTTTAAAGCAATATTTTAAAAAACTTACAAGCATTATTAACTTACAAGAAATTATAAAATACATAATAAAATTTAAATTTATAATTGTTAATATTTTATTTTATAACTTTCATTATCGAGTCTTCAGTATTATCAAGTATTCTTTTCAGTGTCCGGTGAGGTTTGTGTTTTCAGGCCCGATATGCTGACCCCCTCTCTCGGGAGCCCCCCTTCGCCCCCGCAATCGAGCACCGTTCGACCGCAAAGCGCTGGGGCCATGTTTTCACACAGAGCTTACACAGATAAACTCGCGACGGCGAGTGGTGGGAGGGGTGGGAGCGAGAGGGGCAGAGAGCCCCACACACTCACACAATCGTACACACATTAACATATCAAATCCAAAGGCGAAACATTCGCAGCGTTCTCATTTCGCAAATTGACTTTAATATTTGTGTTGTATTTGTTTGCCTTTGCTTTTGTCTGTGCTTTTGTTTATTTCTTTGCCTTTCTGCGTTTTAATTTTATACGATAATTGTTTGCCGCCAAAGAGAGCGAGGGAAAGAGAGAGAGCTAGAGAGGGGGTGCAAATTAATTGATACGATATTATTATTTATTTTTAAATGCTAATGGGACATTTTGGATATTTTAACATACAATTCTTGTCCCATATTTATGGGCCATAAAAGTTATAAGAAATTCGGTTTTTATCGTTGATTAATTGGCGATCATTTTTCAAGAATCGATATAAAAAGTCGTTCACCGATTTAAAGATCGTTGATAATGTTGCGGTAACGGTATTAAAAATTACACTAAATGCTTGGTAATTTATGGGTTTGTTTTGATTCATTTTTTAAGACTGAAGGGTTATAATTAAAATTCGATTTTTTTAAAATTATTTTACCTATGGAACCTTATCAAATTTTGTATAATCCCAAAATTAAGTGGGATACTTAACGAAATTCATTCAAATTTAAATTATAAATTATTTAATTATAATTAATAAAATAATATTATTGATTTCAATAAAAAAAACTTTTCTAATTATTATTATTAGAAAAATTAAGACTTCAAAGCTCCCATTAATAACCATTTTCTATTTTTTTTGTTTAAATATAGAGATATTTAAAGAATATAAATTGAAATTAGTGTTTAAAATTGTTAATAAAAGTCAAATTAAAAATCCAGACATATTTGAGGCAACATATTTGCCTTTTAGCCGATGCACTGCAACAACAATCTGGGCGAGCTGTCAAAACTATTTAATCTAAATAACAAAAAACCGCAGAGTGGCCACCAACAACAAAAACAACCACATACAATGCCCCAAAGGGGCCAATACAAAAGCAACAACAACAACAACAACAATGCACAAACAACACAAAAGCGCACACCAACGCGCACAAAGCAACAACAACAACAACAAGAGCGCGAAAAGAAAAAAAGAGAACAACAACAAGAGCGCAAACACCGCAAAATAATAAACCAGCTCGACAAGTCTAAATCACACTCATTAGCAAAAGCCCCCCGAAAAAACAACAACAACAACAACATCATCGCACTGACCCCATCATCTCTCTCCCTCTCGCACACTCTCTTTCCCTCTCTCTCTCTCTCTCTGTTGGCTCCCCACACAAATCAAAATACACACAACCACACACACACTCTAACACGCTGGCACACCATCATATCTCAAATTGTTAAACGATGAGAACGAGATGAGAACCTAATAAGAAACCGAATACAAAAGATAAACACAAGCGTAAACATTTAAGTAACAAAATTGGCTTTTTGTTATGCTGAGCGAGCGAGAGAGCAAGTCGGTTGGAGTCTCGCTCTTTCACTCTCTCGCCGGAGGGAGAGAGAGAGAGCGGCGCCCGCCATTGCTGCACGGCAACACCAATACACTTGCGTCTGCCGCACGGCCATACTGTTTTTGAGCGACCAAACGAGAGCGCGCTCTCTGAAGTAACGGCTCGTTTTTGTGTAGATACGTATGTGTGTGTGTGTGTGTGTTTGTTGTCTGTGCAATTGTTTTTTCAGAGGACAGATTGCCAATTGATTGTTGTTGCTGGCGCTCGCAGCCGCAGTCGCTGCCTCTGCCAGCGTCGTCGCTTTACGCTTTTTGTGCTTTTCGCTTCTTTTTTTACCTCCCCCCTCCCCCTTCCCCCTCCCCGCAACCGATTTTGTTTTTGTTTTTGCTGCCGACAGCGCTGCCTTTGGGGGCATAAATGTTCGCTGCCTGCCCCACAAGAGCACACACACACAACACACTGCCGGAACACACATCGATTTACAGTGGAAACTCGGTATATGGTCAATTATCAGATTTTTGCTGCCAACTTACAGTGGAACCTTTTAAAATATTGTAAATTTTTTTTTAAATATAAATGTTTTGGGAAAAATGCGGAAAAACAACAAAAAATAGTTTTTCAGATGACTTTTAATTAGAATTTTATAATTAAATTAACTAAGTTAAAGGTTTTTTTCTTTATTTATAAGTTCTTTTAACTTTCAAATACTTTTTATAATAAAAATAAAGTATAAATAAAAATCAATAATATTTAAAACAAAAATTATGACCTTAAGTCACAAAAAAATTTTTTTTTAATAAATTGGAGCTTTGGAAGTTTGAAATTTTTTGGCCTCCACCGTATATGTAATGTGTTCGAGTTCGAGGCTGCGTCGTCGCCTCTTGCCGTATTTTCCATTTTCCATTTCCATATGTTGGCTGTGCTTTTCTGCTGTTGTTATTGTTGCTCTGCTTCCTTTTCTTTCTCTTATGCTTTTTCTTTTTCTGTGTTGTTCCTTTGTTGTTGCTCAAAAGTTGTTAATATATTTGTAAAATGAAATTCATTTCGGAATTGCTGTTTGTTCTACAGCCAAGTGTGTGTGTGAATGTGTTTTGCAGTGGGTGGTGGGTGGATATTGGTTGACAAGGGGTGGGGTTGGGTGGCTAGATGGCTTTGCATAAGTGGGTGGAAAACAAGGGCGAGGTTGGTGGTCCGGTATTTTCAGAGGACTTTAGCGGGCAACCAATTTACACTGAATGACAGTTTTGATTTATAATTTTTGATAAACATGCGAAACATAAAGCACATAGGGTTCAGTGAAGTTTATGGATCTGGATAAAGGTTACAGGTAGGGTTAATTAAATAATAATAATATAAATAAATTCTAAAGATAAGATTGAAACCCAAATTATTATTTCTAAAATTTATTTTAAAAAAACATTTTTCTAGTCCAATAAATTAGGCAAAATTAATTTTGACCATATTTTTCCCAACTTAAATTCCATTTAAAGTCATAACTATTATTAGTTATACAGATTTGTGCATCTTGCCAAGCGAAACTTTGGACTTGCTGCCATAATCTGTTATGGATATCATAAGTAACGATAACATTAGCCCAAATAGACCCATTTCCCAGACACAAACTCATATAAAACCGTCAAGGAAGTAGAAAGAGAGAGAAGCACTTGTGTGTGCTCGACTTTTCAAAGCACAAAACCGCGCCAGGCTCCATTAAACACCCAAAGAGTGGGTGAGAAAATGTGGGTGGTGTGGGAAAAGTGTGGAAAATGGGTTGCGGCTGCGAGGGGGTGGGTTCGTTGGGTGGGTTTCGGGTCGCTCGCTTGCCAAGAGCCAAGTATAAAAGTGTCAAAACTTTCTGTTGGATTTTTGTTTTTGTTGTATCCTTTTGTTATTTGTACACATACTTTTACGTATAAAAATACACTGTACAAAAACTATTATACTTCTAAAAAATATTACTAAAATATTCAAAACAATAAAAATAAAAAAAATTTTAGAATCAAAATAAACTGAATTTTAAATCAAAAAAATTTTCAGTGATCAATTTTGTACACCAGGGAAAAATCAAGTAACTTCTTAAACCTAATTTACTTTTGAGAAAAATTAAAATAATTTTCTATGCATTTCCTTAGAATTTTACAATTATAGATATACAAAAAAAAATGAAAATCCAATTATCAATAAATTCGAATCGATATTTTTTAAGGTTTCGTTATTAAGATCTTTTCTTTCTTGAATTTAAGAAACAAATTAAATTAATTTTGGTTTTTCTTCCGTGTACAGAACAAAATCCTAAAAATGGGGATGAGAGGAGAGGAGAACAACGCCAAAAGGAACAACTAAGGCAAATAGCATAAGCTTTTTCACTTCTGCTCGAGTTAGAAAAAGCGGGATAGAAGCAGAGAACGTGTGAGAGAGAGGCCACGATGGGGTGTGAAAGAGACCGAGCGCCTGGAGTGAAAGAGAGCGAAGGAATAGGGAGGCCAAGTCAAACAAGTGTCGCCCCACTTTCCCATCCCTCATTATATCGCATACATTTTTATTTATAGCTCAGCGTTATTTTTTTTTCGCCGTACATGTTACACATATACATATATATAAAGGATATACACGGGAAATGCCTTAACACAATTACAATAACTTTGACATGAAAAGTGGAACAATAAACCAAACCAAACTCAACTCAACTCAACTCGCTGGAATGGAATTGAATTGAATTGAATCGAAAGCGGGAGTTGACACACGGGAGGCAATGGCGGTTTGTCCTCTTCCTATCCTCTTCCTCTCGCTCCTTCGCACGAGCTGCTCACTTCCGCTTCCGCTCCTGCCCGCTCATGTGAGTGTGTGTTTGTGCTTGTGTGAAATGAAGCGACAGCCGGCGGCAAATGTTTCCATAAACAACAAACACAGCAACAGCAAGGAGGTCGCATAACATTTATTAAATGGAAAAAAAAAATACAGGAAAAATAGCGGAAAACTATAAACCATTAAATACGCTTCCTAGCAGGAAAATTAAAGAAAAAATATACCTAAAGCAAAATATATTGCAAAATAATAATAAAATGTCTTGAAAATATCAACAATTTATTGCCTCATTAATGTATAAGAATCATATTGTTTAAAGGTATCAGAACGGAAATTTACATTTTAAAAATGGCAAATAATTATAATTTAAATAAAATTAAATACACAAAAGCCTCTACAGAAAACCTTGTAAATTATTCACAAATAAAGAGAAGAACGGTAGATATAAATATTTTAAATTTAATATAAAAATTACTCAAAAAAGCACTAAAATTTTTGTTAAAAAATTTTTTTTTTTAATTTTAAAGCATACATTTTTATTAAAAATCGAATAACCCCAAAAAAAAACGTAGAGCAATCGCAGCATGAGCAACTTGTAGTTATGCCTCCGGCTGAGTTCTAAGCACGCAATACCACCCCATCCTCAGTTCACCCCTTGCCCACCACCACCCAACGCTTTTATTAATTTAGGTTAGTGACTTAAGTTTAGCATTTGCCGCAATTAACTTAATTAGAAATGCATTTTGTGGTTGGGCCGAAGGAGCAGCCAAAGTCAACGAATGAATCAATGAGTGTGTGTGCGATTGAGTGTGAATGTGACGGCGAGTGAGTGTTTGAGTGTGCGATTTTTTGGGCGGGGAAATGGAGGTTCTGTATGCCCATGAAACATTTGTGGTGTATGTGTCATTTGCTCACTTCTTGGAAATACACAGAAATAAATAAAAATAATGGAAAACAAATTTTTTGAAATTTTCTGAATTTTTTATTGGGAGTGTTTTGAAAACTTGTTGAAATAAATACCTTTTAATAGACTACACACTATTTTAGAAATACAATAAATTCTGTCTTATAGTAAAAAATCAAATTAATATTAAAGGTGTTCATAACAAACACATTCGTTTCTTTCTGTGCACACAAATAGATGAATGAGCGAGAGTGAATACGAATGTGAGTGCCACGATGGCAAAGTGAGTATGCTTTATTGCCCATTATGGCAATAGCCAATATATATACACACTCGTGCTTATGAAAAAGCCTCCGCTTCAATTCGATTAACTAAATGCGTAATTTTGCTCTATTTTCTGCGGCAACATGGCGTATACGTCATTTGCTGGAAGGCAAACTTGGGCGGAAGTGAGAAAAAAAATAAAAGAGGGCGGGTGGGCGCACTCAGTGACACATGGCCCTGTGGCGGGTGTAAATGCGTTGAGCATCCAAGCGAAAACTAATCCAAATCAAGCGAAACAAAACCCCCCAAAAAAAAACAAAAAATAGCAAACAAAAAAATCACACAAAATAAAGTTTCAATCCGGTTTCCATGGCAAGCTTTTATTTTATTTTTTCGAGCAGAAATAACTGAATTTTTTCGGTGTTATCCCACGCATGATCCAACGCCCTCCGCCCCCTCCCTCTCCCGCCAATCCATCATGGGCAACACGTTTCGCTTCAACTTGTCAAAGACTTTTTCGATTTTTTCCTCCTATTTGTTTTATACAATTTGTATTTTTTTTCTTTTCCTATCTTTTTTTTATAATCATTTATTTTTATTTGATTTTATTTCTTCCTCCGCATATTTTTGCGGTCGCTCGCTTTGTGGTATTGCCAAAAACCAAATAAAACAGCGATAAAAAATTAACGGTATCTGTATAAATCTTTCAAACCGCATATTGCCGGGAGATTCGAGTGCGAGCAACAATCGTTGTGCAATCGGAAATGTGGGTTTCTGATCGAAATATGTCAAAAATAGGACCAGAGATTATGGCAAGAAATTTACTAAGTTATGGAATATTTAGCAGATTGCGTTTAAATAAAATGTGGGAAATTTAAAAGGCTTTAACATTTAAAAAAATAAAATTTTTTTTATTATTTAAATAAATATTATAATAATTTAATTATTATTTTTAATTTAAAATTTAAAAAAAATTGTTTAAGTCGATAAGGGATGTTAGTTTTAAGCCCATTTGTAACACCCACCAAAAAAAACATAATCCACCGATTTGATCCCATTCACAGCTTTCACTAAAGTATTCATTACATACCGCTTTACCAAATATCCCATAATTCGGCCACGGATTCCGACACGCCGCCTTCGAATTTCGAGCATTTTAAACACTCGAGTTTTGGGCTCTGTAGCTTCTTCATCTGTTAATTGTATCTGTATCTCTGAAAAGTGAAGACTGGGTCACACACACGGGGCGGCCACTGAAGTGTCTTGAATAGAAGTCAAGTGGAGCCGAACAATAGCGAAGATAAAACTGGAGACTCCCCCGCAGAGAGGCAGCCAAAGGTCGGTGGTCAACGGGACGAGCGGGGCGGTCGTAGGTGGCTCAACAAATTAGCATAACTTGTCATAAGTTGAAAAATCCCATTAGGCTAAAGATTTGCCTTTTGTTTGGTTATTGCTCGTGTACAGAGAAAGAAAATGCAGCTTCGATTTTAGATTCTTATCAACATTTAAACCAGTCATTTATATTAATTTTAGAATTTTTAAATAAAAAATATTTTTTTTTTTAAGCAAACTACATTTATTCAACATTAACGTTTAAAATGACATAAATCATGTTTCATAAAAATAAATTTTCAAATATAAAATGACGGGTTTTGCTTTTAAAAAAAGCTAGAATACACACAAAAAAAAGCATGTTACCGTAAAATCGATATGGCCATGTAAATTTCAGGTCATCCTAAACCCATGTCGTTTTTACATGACCAGGTCAAATTTACCAGGCCACATATCAAATTAAAATTGATCTTAAATAATGTAAAATTGATCTACGTTTCATATCGATTTTTTTTGGGTGTAATAAATGTATAATAAAATAACATAAATAAATTAGGAAAATTATATTATTAAAAAATATTATTATAATATAAAAAAATTACACATATTTATATTTATTTCTTTTATTTTTCTCTGTCTAAGCCATTGGATTTGTTTTGTTTTGGCAGCGTTGAAGGCTGATCAGGGCATTCGATCATTAAGAAATTAACATTTACGAGCAATGAGGAATGAGGAATGAGGAATCGAGGAGTTGGGGGTTCCGCTTATTGGATTCCCTTCACTTCTCGAATGCCAGACGAGGCAATTAATTTGCATAACTAAACAATGCGAAGATCTATTTCTGCCGGCAACAAAATTTAATGTTTCATTTCCATTTACACAATTTCTTTGGCACATCTGAGAAAGCCGCAAAATGGAGATGAGAAGTCTGGGGGAAGAAATAGATGGGGGCGTGGTTTCATAAACCCTAATGATATCGATTAATTTGCATTTCCCTTCGCAGCTTCCGTGGCAGCGTAACTTTTCCGTTGTAATTAAAACGCCAAAAGGTGCCACACCCAAGTTTTCCCCCCAGTTTCGATATTTTATATACTTGAGCAGGACTCGGATGTTTTAATGTCTGGAAAAAGTTGGCGCAACAGCAAAAAAAAAACGAAGCAAGCTGGGAAAATAAAGAGAGCAGAAAAGTAAAAGAAAGGAAAGTCAATGGCTGAAGAGGAGGACAAAGTTTTATGGAGCCCAAAAGTAATAGGCAAAGACGTTGGGGCCGAGGGGTGGGGGATGAATTTTCCTGTGCCAGTCGTAAGTAGCATTTAACAGCCAACTTATGGCCGAGAAAAAGCGTAAAGAGGCTGAACACAAGTCAGCCATGAAACCCCATGAAAAGTTGTACAAAAAAAGCCATTCCAAACATTTTCCACCCCCCGGCAGATTGAGGAGCTGAGTGGAAAATATCATTCTGGGTAAATCAAAGCCGATTTGCAGTTGATCACTGGAAGCAGGTTAACTGCACACCACAACTGAGCATAGGTATTAGACCCTTTTTGTGTATATATAATATGTACAGCCGATCCTTAGGCCACTGAAAATTTCATTTAGTTTCTTCTTTTTTTTTTTAGCAAGGGCGAAGAGGTTTTAAAAACTTTTCTGCAGCCTTTTAAATTTGTCTGGCTTTTCTTTCTTCCCCCGCCTTTTCCATTTTCAGCATTGCAATCTCGCTCTGGCTGGGCAAAAACTTTGTCTGCATTTTTCGGCTCCCTCTTGGAAGAAGGAAAAACTTTTGCCTTTGCTTTTTGTCATATTAACAGCAGAAAATCAACGGGGACGAGGAGACCGAGAGATGGTTATCAGACACAGAATGGCGACTGCTAAAAATAATTTCTTGCTCTGAGTTTGTGAAGTCTTCCACCCTACAGTTTCCCTGACCACTGACCCGACTTCATCATCATCATCGTTGGCAACACAATCTTTGGTCACTTTAACTTGTTATACGTACATATATATTTGTTAAACTCCGTCTATATGTAAATACGTATGCAGGGAAGCCACAACCGCAGGAATCGGAAAGAAATCGCTCAGTAATCAAATGGGGATGAAGGAATGAAGCATTCCCAGCGATTCAATATGCAGGGGAGGGGTTGTCCGGAGGGTCCAGAAGATACACTTTCTCAAATGCCGTTAAGTGCATCTAGACGGAAAATTTATTTGGCATAAATTAAATAAACTTCTTAATAAAATAATGCTGAAGGAGATTCTGTTTTTATTTAATCAAGATTAATTGAGGTCTCTGCAGAACAGATTGTCCAAACGAAATAAATAGGGAAAATTTTAAAGAGAGATATATCTGTTTACTATTTATTTGGGTAGCTTACTTGTTTGTCTAGGACTTTCCAAAACAACAGTTCCTTAAAAAAAATATATATTAAATGTAATCAAAATTCATAAAATTCTTCAAATATGAATCTAAAAAGAAAGTTTGTTATGTTTTTATAAGGGTTTCTGTTTTAACAACAATCTCTAAAAATATATCATTAAAATAATATAATAATATTATAATTAATTATAAATATATTTCCATAATAAAATTTAGTCGTCATAATTTTTCTAAATTCTTTTGAAACTGGAAACAATAACTAGAAAGATTTTATGTAAATACTATTATTATTAATTTTTTTTAGTCACCTTAAATTTAATGTTATTTTACAAAGTTGTTTTGTCCTAAGCATATAGAGTATTCGACAATCTGTCAGATATTTTCTTTATCACTTTTTTTTCACTCCGTCTTGCTACATCCTTGCCTGAGTGCATCGGCGTCTGTTGTCCTTGCCAGCACGCTCACCAACACACTCCCAGTGAAAGAAGATTCTCGTACACACACACACGCATACACTTTTTCAGGGAGTGCATTGGCAGCTTCCTTTTGGCTTCTTTCACCCATTTTCTTGCACTCTGAAGATTTCTCCGCCATACATACACTTTTTCTTTCCCGTTTTTTCCTTCTGGTTGCCGCTTTCTGGCATGTGAATGTACTTGAAGCATTTCCGGTGCACATTACAGTGGAGAACAGCTCGAAACGACGACGACAACATCGCCCATTGTTGGCATATACCGCCCACTCCCATTCCCTTTCTCGACCCCCTGATCTCATTCCTCTCCTGTTCCATTTTGTCCCTCCTGAAAGAGTCAACTTTTTCAGCATTTTCTTCGCTTTATTCTATAGCGAACAGAGAAAAAATAAATCAATCAAATAAATATTATTTTAAATAAGTTAAACTAACTTAATAAATAAATTTATTAAAATAAATTCAAACTGGACTGTACATATTTTGTTATTAAAGAAATCGTAAAAAAATTTAAAAATATATAGCTAACATTTTTCAAATATTTTAATAATTATTTATATTAAAAACTGAATACAAAATTATTCACTTCAAAGTAATAGGCAATATCATAAAAGAATAATATAACAAATTTTGAACCTAAAAAAATGCATTAAATTATTTAAAGAAAAAATGTATTCGCCAATGAAAACGGCTAAAATATTTGTATACTTTTTCTCCGTGATGCAAATGCAGTAGAAGCATTTCAGAGAGCAAAAAAAAAGGGAAAAAATTATCAATTTAATTTTGTAACTCAACTTCCGTGCGCTGGCTGGGTTGAGACCCCCTGCCCCCCTGCCACGCCCCTGTTTACCCCTTCCGAAAACCACTCCTCTCACCCCCTGCCTGCTCACTTAGTTGAACTGTTTTCCTTTCTTTACTCTCCTCACACACTCATTTTTTACAAAAACTCGCTTTTTTTTCTGCTCGCTTTTTCCGCCTTGCACACTGTTGACACTGCCGTCCCAGCCCACGACCACCCCCCGGCCACGCCCCCTCTGCACACTTGTGGGTTACATAAGCCAGGAGTGTTTGCCTGCTGCATTTCTTGCTGCGCTGCCAACTTGCCGGCTAAATAGCAAAATGCAGCGAATACGCAATATGCGCAAATTACGTATACGTCGTGTGGGCAAATATGTGTTTTTTTTCTTCCTCCTCCCAGCACCATATTCATATGTATATACTTAGTTATGCTATGGCTATATAATGCAGAGCTTAAAAATTCATAGAAGCGCAGGAGAATAATGCGAAGTGCAACCTTTTCTGAATAACTTGATGTTGGCGTACTGTCATTATTTTTTCCCAGAAGTTGTTTATTACGGAAAATTTAGACTTGCTCTTAATTTTAGGAAAAAATATTTAAAGGGACAAACATTTTAATGGATTTCTTAGAATAAAATTGATTTTCATGTCATAAATAAACTACATTTTATTAAAAATATTTTATAGAATATTTAAATTATTGGAAAACTTTTTTGTTTTTAAGTATAGGTAACTTTTTCGGTTTGCTATATGTAATATAAAATAAAAATTTGTTGTTGAAGTTAACTTATTCAAACCTTCATTCCTTGACCAAAAACTATCAATTTATTTGTTTATTTATTTTATAATTCATTAAGCCTGAAATATTCCGATATTACTATACCAACCATACTTTAGTAACATCACGATATAAAAGCAATGCTTAAGCCGTTTACTCTTAACCAAGTTTGCAGTTCATGATTATAACTTTTTTATGGGTATTAACCATCCAAGTTTTCATAGACTACTAAATAAAGTTTATAAAAATATTCAGCGCTTACTAGAAGATTCCTTTCGTGTGATAAACTTCACTTTATACAGCTTTTAAAAGGGATTGCCATTTCCCTTAAGTAACTGGATCTGTTCACTTTAATTTCGTCAGATTTCATGAGCTATTGGGCTGGGCTTTTTTTTTAGAGATTTTGTACACCAGAGACAAGTTTCATTTCTCATTTATGGCGTTCTTTTTTTTTTGGGAGGCACCGGGGGGGTCTGAAAAATTTAACTGCTGGCAATTTTCGAACATTTCGCCATTTTCTAGTTTGCTTTTACCAATTTTCCTTTATTTTGCACGCTGCCATTGTTGTTCTTGCTGTTGTTTCTGCTGCCTTTTGGCTTGGTTTTATGCGTTTGCCAGGTAAACGGGGGGCGGGAGGAAGGTGGAAAGTGTGGGGTGGACGGGGGGTGGTGAAACCACAATAGCAACAACACGCAACGCAGGATTTTCGAAAACCCACAGCATAAAACATCAGTTACCCCCCGCTTTTCACCCACTCACTTGGGGATTGCCTGAACAAACCCGGTGCTCCTTTCACTACCCACCTCCCACCGCCCACCACCCCATTCCGCTCCTCGCTCTCTACTTTACGAGCTCTGAATACAAAATGGGTTTTCTGTGGGTCTCCTACATTTCACCAGGACCTCCGAACGCCCACACCGCCCACCAGAGTTCCACTTTTCATCCCGTTTAGAGTGTGGAAGCTTGCCGCGTGAAATTGCCACTTGCTGCACACGCTTCTCGCCTGTTCAACTTGGCCTCCGTCATGGCATCGATGTCGGCGATTGCCCTCCCTACCGAAGGAACTCTCAGGAACCCCACAACCAGTGCACTGAAAAAAAAATAGGTATCTATATTCGCAAAAAATAGTTATAGATATTTATTTCAATAATTTGAATTTTTAGATGAAATAGAATTCATATAAAAGAAATTGTCATAATATCTTAACATTTCATATTTAAAAACCCACAATTAAATTATATATAAATAAGTTATGAGTAATAAAAAAAACAACAACAAGTGTGTTATTAAAAATTCAAATTCTAAAGCCCCTAGGAATTCAAATATTTTTTTTTAGATTTAAATTAATATATTTGATTTTATTTATTTTTTTTTTAAGTGCACTTCTCATCCTCATCTACCCATAAAGTTTATTTCATTTTCGCGCACATTGCGTTCCCGTTGTCACAGCCACTCTCGCTCCCCTCTTCTTCCTTCTTCTCTTCCTCTCCTCTTCCCCTCCGCCATCCTCGTGGAAAACAAAAGTGAGCGAAATGGCAGCGTCATCGTCATCGAAGTAGAAGAGTGGAACATGAGGTGGGGTGAAAGTAAAGCAGTAGAATAAAGAGAGAAATCCCGAAAATCATTTTCACCATCCCAACTGCAGCCCCCTATTGTGTACGAGTGTGTGTGTGTGTATGTGTGTGCACCACAACGCCTCCCAAAAGAGGAGAACAGTTTTTTTTAGCATACTTTTATGGGCTAGCAGAAAGAGAAGAAACAAACAAGAGAATTTCACTTTATCTTCAACCAGATCAGATTCTTCACTCCATCTCCCCACAATATTTAACCCACAAGAATAAAGCAACAAAATTAAACCAAAAAAAAAACTTAAATCCAAGTAGAACATACGCAATAAATAAAAACAAAAAAAAAGAAAGGCAGCACACAATCAACGAGTGTAAAGCACAAGACAAACAAAAAGCGGAGAAACAAAACAAAAAGGCACTAACAAACACACCCACATACAAACAGGCGGACAGAGGCTACAGATAGCAAAAACAGAGAAAAAAACGATGGCAAAAGAGAAAAGGCAACCCGGAGACAGCGACAGTGAACGCAATCAACGCAGCTATAAGCAGAAAACTGCAAAGAAAAACAACAACATGGCATGCAAAAGATGTGCGAAGAATATCATAAAATAAGTACATTAAAATATTTTTTAAAACGACGAAGGTTCACTTACAACAAAAAGTGATGTTTAATTATACGAATTTTAATATATGAAATAGTTAACTTTTAAAACAAACTTAAATGCTTTATTTAAAAATAATTTAAGAAAAATGGAATAAAAAAACTTTTCCTTTATTAAATTAATAAATTAATAAAAAAAGTGCTATAAAATAAATAAGATCAAGTAATTATTGCTTTGTATTTTCTGTAATTTTAAATTTTCTGTTAGTACAATATTATATAAATATTTTAAAATATATTAAATTAGTTACAAGATTAATTATTAAAAATAATATAAATTCCTAATTCTTTAGTTGGACGTAATTTCTCATTTTTTCTCATTCTTTTATTTCCCAAAAAATAGTACACATATCTACCATCCTGCCTTAAACTATCCCTCTCCATCCTTTAACCATTTGCAGCCCTTCAAAAAGAAAGGCAAAAGAAGCTGAAGGAATAAAGGATCTCGTTTGCTGGCTAAAAATAAAAAAAGAAGCAACAGCACAAGTTGCAAAAAAGTAAGCAGTGAGAAACGGGTGGAGAAGTGGAAAAGCCAAAGCCAAGAGCAGAGGGCGGGTGTAAAAGTGGGTGGCAAGAACTGGCAAGAAATGTTGATTTTCCTTCTTTTTTTTTTTGTATTCAGTTTTGTATATATTGTGCCACACTGGGGCATTATAACGTTATCCTTCTGGTTATGTTTCCGCTTGCCAGTCAAGCCCAAGCGATGACACGAACCAAGGGAAATGGTGGGTGGCAGAATGTGGACTGGGATTGGGTGGTGGGTGGGTTGGAAACGAAGGCAGCAGCAACAATGGCTGACTGACTGACTGCCAAGAGACACACACACACACACAGCGAAACAGAGGAAAACCCAAACGCACACACACAGGCACAAGCAAAGCGAGGAAAGTTCTCTTATTTTTATAGCAAAAACGGGTGGGAAAAGGGGGCAGAGGGGTGGTGAGAATCATGGCACGAGTGCAACTTATTTTTATGAGCCACATCACACACACTCACACAGATACAGATACATATACAGACACAGCATCGCTGCCAGTGGCAAGCTCATAAAATTTATAACACAACGTCCTTGCCGCCTCCTGACTCCTTGCGGCTTTAGCAACAGCAACAGCACCCGACCACCCACAACCCCCAACCCCCCTTTTGCCCCCTTATCTCTTCTATGTGTGTGTGTTTGTGCGACTTATGTTTGAGTTTCGCTATGTGTGCGTGCGTTTGTCGGCGGCTTCGTTTGCTTTTTCATAGCATTTTATGCTTTTTGTGTTGTCGGTGGCTCTTGTTAAAGAAGATTTGCCCAAAATGTCAGAGGGGGTGGCGCCGTGAGATGAGAATGCCGCCCACTTAAACGCTAAGTGGTGCAACTTTTCCACGAGAAAGGAAACGGCATCGGGATGAGTCGAGTTTGAGTTTTCAGGTGGTAAAAGTGATGAAGAAATGGGGAGGGGGGGGTTGGGGGCGGTGAAAGTCGCTGTGGCACCTGTCATGTATGCAAAAGTACGTAGGTGTGGGTGAGCGATACTTAATAATGCAGATATATACACATACGCCAAGGAATCTATATATTTGCCATGTGGCAAAAAGCCAATGTTCAAGGAGCAGAGAGAGATTGAATAAAACTTTATGCTTAGTTGGACAAAGTTTTGTTATTTTTCGTATTTCGTATTCCGCACTCAATTTAACTAATTATATTTAAAGAATAAATATTAAAAAAAAATTAAGCAGGTAAAAATATATAAATGTCCCGTTCCTTAAGAAAATTAGACTAAATAAGACAACAATAATTATTTTAAAGATTTATTTTCTAGTTTATGAGTATTTTACAGTTAAAACGAATGATAAATCCAAGAATTATTATTTTAAATATTTATTTTCTAATTTATAAGTATTTTATTGTTAAAATGAATGATAACTCCAAATAAACAACACTTTTCCTTCTTAACTTCCAATTAAAGGAACACTTACTAGATAATTTTGAAAATTTCATTAACTTCATCATAGATATGCTACACCAATAGCTTTACACATGAATCCTGCCACTCATCAGATCTTTGCCCACATTATACCCATTTCATAATCACGAACATAACGAAAACATCTCATTGGGACTTGGCCTCAGAGAATGGAATAATAACCATGTTGCCCCCCCACACATACACACACATGTGTCGGCAAGAATTTTTCCGAGAAAAGAAAAAGTTAAAAATTTTTGCTTACAAATTGCCAGGCGAACAGAAAACAGAAACAGCAAAAGCGAGACAAGCAAATCCGAAATGGTGACGCGGGGAGTGAGGACACATGCAGGACTCTCAAACAGGTCAGACTGATGTACATATGTATCATCCACAAGCCAACACTCGTTTACCCCCTTTTCCGACTTTTCCGACTTTCCCCACTTTTATTCACTTTAACCCCAGAGAATTTTGTGTGCGAACATTTCACTCGATGAGCAGAGAAAAAGGAAAAATATACGTTGTATATGAATTTCGCTAAAATGTCAACCAATTTTGGATGGAAAAAATGAGTTCTGAATTACATAACTTAAAGAAAAACAAATTTAGTGTATTATTTATTTAATTTATTTTGTATTTATTTTGTTTACGATTAAACTGAGTTCTTATTTTCACTTTAGTTAAAATATTTATAATATAATATTTATACTAGTTTAAAATTTATAGAGTCCTTTAAATTGTCATAGCCTTTCTATCCTTATCCCTTTGAAAATTCGATTGAAATTAATAAAGACAACACCAATTGGTATCAAGGCAAACATTAACCAGCAAACATCCTCTCGATTGTCTGCATTTGCCATGCAAATGTTTACAGGGGCGTGCCTGTAAGAGGGGCTCTGCAAATGCATTGTCAATGTCTGTTTTACATAGTATGTACAAGTGTAGAACGTGGAGGGGGGGGGGGGAGGGTAACGGGGTTCGAGATCAACATTTATATAGACAACACTCGACACTTGCCCGAAAAGGGAGCAAAGGATATTGCGAAAGCGAATATGGACACAGGGATACGAGCAAATTGTAACTGTTCTGTTTGCCACACATACATATATATAAATATGTATGTGTGTGTGTGCTGGAGTCTACTACTACTGTCCCTATCTGCTCATGGTATCCCTCTATCTACTCGACCCCCTTCTCTCTCTTTCTTTTCTGGGGGAAAGCCATCAACCTGCAAAAAAGTTTTGAGGCAGACAATGTGTGCTGCCTTACGTGCCCATATCTCTCACAGCTTCCCTGCTTCCTCCAGCTTCCTTTCAGCCCCTTTTCCCTCTCTCTTCCTCCCTTTCTCTCTCTCCTGCTTCTCCACACTTGCTGCTGTATGGGTTTGCATAAATAGACAATGAGCAAACAGCTTGCGCACTGAATGATAACGCTGGAGCAACTGAAACGAGGACCCAGTCACCGTCAAACCAGCAAAAGCCAACTACGGAGCTTCTTCTTCTTCTTCATTGTGCCATGCGGCAGGCAAAATGGCAGCAGCAACAACAATACAATCGCAATCACACTCTCGCACACAAACACACACACACATACTCACACAACGATGTCACCAAAAAGTTGCCCGGCCTCACACACACAAACATGCAAAATATTCGCATCCAATTCAGAGTCCTTCTCCTTCAGTCGAGCCACTAAAACTTTTGCAGCCTTCAAAGATGAGTAAGTTTTATAAGGGCACAACGAAAATTGGTTGCTCTGAGGGTTAGAAAAAACATATTCTGTCGATTCCAATTGTTAGTTAAACATATTAACAAAATTAATAAAAGAATATAACTACAAATTAGTTAACGTATACAAATTTAAATAATACTTTGTTTTAATGGATAGTAAATTGTATTTTCATTTAAAATAATCTCTCAAACATTTACAAAAATATTACAATTTTTAAATTAAAGTTATTTTTTTCCATTTAACAAATAATTTAAATTAATTGTAAGTGCTGTTCTAAGAATTATATATAGTTTTGCGCACCGAAGGCTTCATTGTTTTATACAAAAAATGGACTTAAATGTAAATATAATTAATCACTGAATATATATTTTATATTTGATCATGGAAAACAAATTAGCCGATATTTTAGACTCTATTTAATACAAAAAATATTCACTTAAATAATTTATTCTTTAAAAACATAAAAAAAATGTTTAAATTATTTTATTATTGTTTATTCTTTTATTATTAATTTTATTTTTATAACTTATTATTTTCTTTCCCCAATACAAAAATACCCTAACCCAGAGCAACATCTGCATCACACCCCCAAGAACAACCCGTAACCCCCCAATTCCCCAACCCTCAAAAGAGCTTTGCTTTAATTTTCATTTTCATAGATTTTTCTTGTTGCTGTGTTTTTGCACCGCTTTACGTTTGCCCTCTTTGTCTTCCTTTTGGCTGTGCGAAACTTTTTGGCATTTTTGCAGCTCTGCTTAAACTTTTATGCGCTCCGTATGTATGCATATGTATATGTTTGCGTGGCTGAGTGAGTGTGTATTTCCGTGCGAAATTTTGTATAAATGTTTTTTGGCAGCCTCTCTAAACGGCAGCGCAGGAAGCATCACCAGCAGCACCACCACCAACACCATTCACAGCCCGAAAAAAAAACCAAGAACAAAAGAAATAAAAACAAGCAGAGAAAAAAGAAGCCAGGGAACTCCAAAATCGCCTGGCACAATTTGCGCCTCTCCAAGTATGTGTTTGTGGGTCTGTATGTGTATGTGTGTGTGTGGGCTTGGGGGTTATGGGTGGTAAAGGGGGCGGTTGGCTGCTTGTGTGCTCAACGGCCTTCGCACAATGTGGCGTATGCGTAATAATTAATACGCTTGAATTCATTAGTTGAGCAGATTTTGCATGCCACGACGAAAACGATGAGTACATATGTATGTATGTACTTGTGTGGGTGAGATGGTGACTGTATGGGTGTGGGTGATTGGCGGATAAGAATAAATTACTATACAATTATTAAAGTATGTATAGAGTGGTTTGAACTTAATTGGATACAAATGAATGGAACAACAAATGGCAGCTAAAATAAAAATAAAAATTCACTTATAGATTAAAAAAAAATTTTTTTTTTGTTTTATCTATATTGATTTAAAAATGGAAAATATGGCTATTAACTTTGAAAATAAAATATAAGCTATATAAAAATATTTTCTATTTAAAAAACACTTTTAAATTATGCAATCATCTTAATTTTCGAAGCTACTTGTTTCATTCTCAAAAATATTTCGTATAGACAAAAAACGAAATTTAAATAATACATTTTGTCATTGCTCAAAGAGCAAACATTTCACTCATTAGCCCTTTTTCAGCTCTTTTGTTTTAACACCCCCACTGCCACTACATTAACCCCTTGACGGGCCCCCATGGCCATCAGCGAAGGCGTTTTGCAATGAAATTATTATTTAAATGAAAACAGCAATGGAAAAGTGAGGCGTTGGAAAAGGACGATGACAACAATTGCAATAACAACTAAATGGAGGGAAAGAGCAGTTGTGAAGGTGGGCGGGGGGTTGGAGGCGGTTGTGGGGGCATGGCAAGGACGATAATGTCGACGGAGTGAACAGCGAAAATGTTAATAATTACATAAATAACAACAACGGCAACAGGAGCGAAACAAAGATGGCAAATGGAGAAGGATTCCAAGGGGTTGGAGGTTTTTTTTTGACAGAGAAAATGGGAACTCCCGTTCGTACACACATATATTTGTTTGTATGTGTATGCACGGAGCTATAAATGAAAACGGGACAAACGGGAGGTGGAGGAGAAGTGCGCTGGGTTTTTTGTCATTGTTCGAGGCAGCGGGAGCGCCAAAAGTGACAGCGCACAATATGTAATTATGTTCCCGACACAAACGCACACCCTCCACAGGCACTCGACAATATACATACATACACACACACACACACATACAGAGAAAGTGTGCGGCAGGATTGTGTGGGTGCACACAAGAAATATGGAAAAAGGATGCAAAAACGTTGGCAATTTGTGTCGCGCCAAGAAGAAAAAGCAGCAGTTGCGAGAAGAGGAAGGGTGGGGGAAGTTAATACACAGAGAAAAAATATAGAGCTATAAAATGTATTAAAAAACTTTAGCTAATGGGTCATCAAAATGTTTAAAAATAGGATTAACATAGAAAATAACGATATTTATTTATATCCTTTGTGATATTTTGATCGTACAGTTGGTCGAATCAAGTCCACTATTTTCCCCAGTGTCGTAGAATCAGAACGGGTACCTGGGGATCCTTCGAGGGCTGTCCTTGTGCATTGTAAACTGGCATTGGTGGGGGCCGCCCTTTAATGTAAAAGGCAATAGAGACCCAAAGGCTAAAAAAGGTGAACTGCGTGCGACTTTTATTGCTCCAAAAGGCGGAGAAGGGGTTGGGGCACCTGAAGGGGTTGCATATTTTCGATGGATGAGAGGGGAGGGGACAGAGAATGTCGGTGGTTTTGGGGTAGCGCAAAATTGGCGACAGGTGGCGCATGTGTTGACATAGCCAGCGGGCGTAAAGAATTTCATATGCGGGGGTTGATCTCCGATACCCCAGAAAGTATGCTATAAAAAGCTAACTTCGTTAAACGCACCCGCCAACCCTTGATAAACAATACTGCTCAAGCTCGCCTCGCTTCGCCGGTTTGCTAATTAGCGAACGCACAGCGATAGAAATTTTAATTTAAAAGCCGCCACCTGCTGCCTCTTCCTTCTGGCGAAAATGTCAATTGAGCAACCTTTAACCTTCTCAACGGGGTGTGCAACTCGCACTCATTTTCAAATGCAAATTCGAACTTTCTTAAGATTTACAATATATACAAATTTAAACTTTAAAGGCTTAATTAGTCTAAACTTGCTTTACTATATTTTTGTTTTCAAAAATTGAAACATTAAGTGTTATAAATATTTTTTTCTTTCATTTAAAATAAAAATTTAAAATCTTTCATGTCTTATACATATATTTATTTTATATTATACACATTATTTAAAAAAAAATTTACAATTTTTTGTGTCCTTTACATATTTTTAGTTTGTGAAATTTTTTAAAATAAGTTTAAAGTCAAAAGCTTCGAAACATTTTTAAAAAAATTTTGATATAGTAGTGTTTTTAGATTTTAAAAACAGTTTAAAGGATTCTTATGTATATTTTCAACTTCCTAGCAATTAAATTGGATTGAAAGCATCCGCTTTAATTTAACAATGTTCAAAGAAGCGAGAACATTTATAAATATCTTCAAATGTTTTCATTTCCAGGCAACAGTGGGTTCAATTAGCAGGAAATTTGTGTGTGGGTGACTAAAATGCCACCGGCAACCAATTTCTGTGATAAGAAAACAACAGGCAGTCCTTACGTCATTGCGCCGAAAGCAGTGACGTCATTAACGTTACCATTTTCAATCTATAAATGGAAGTTAAGAGACCCAAAGAGAGTAGAAAAATGAAAAAAACAGAAATTTTGCCTTTGCTGTGTTTTTGTCATGCATATTTATTAACCTTCAACTGCCGCAAGGATGGCGCGCCAGCTTATTGTTAACCTTCGTCAGTTAGCCACCCTCGGAGGTTCTTCACCACCCACGAACCCACGACCTGCGACCTACAATCCCCCCCTCCACCCCTCCCGCATATCCTTTGCTCTCGGTTTAGAAGCCGTGGATTCATAAAGAAAATATGTGTGTGCGCGGGCTGAAACAGAGGACAGATATACATAGCCGTACGTCGTACACCCAACGGGCAATAGCAACCCACTGAGAACCGTTAGAGTGAAACGACCTCGCCCACCTAGCCGGGCCACCCATTAAGCGTCTCCGCCCCCTTCAGCCGGTGGCAACCTTCGCTCTCTTTTAACGGTCTCCGAGTAGCCTCGACCCATAAATACGATAAACTCGCAGGCGTCTGTGGGCCGCCGCGGGTGTGTGGGGATTTACTATTCAGATACACAAGTCCACTAGCCAAAGAACTACGAAATAACCTTTTTCGCCGACATATATATGTATAAAGGGACAACTAGTAAACAACTAGTAAAATAGTAGTAAACTTTTCCGTTAGACGAGTTGGATTTTCTATTATTCAAACATGTTTTAAATTACAATTATTTAATTCCACTTAGGAAATATTGTTTTTATTTTTGTAAAAATGTAAATATAAGATTTAATTTATACCTTAAATCATAGAATGTAATAAAATACCTAAATTTAAAAATAATTTAAATTCTATTTGATAACTAATATATTACTTTAAATGAGGCAAATATTTGAAACTGATTTAAAAACCTATTTTAGTTTTAAAACTAAGAATCATTTTCATGGTCGCTTAACATTCAATGCTAGAAAATCGACTAACAGTAAGCTGATTTTCATTTTCCAGTTCCACTTGCTGCATAATTGATAATAAATTCTGATGCAAACCAGAAAAATAACCGACGACACCGGGGCATATCTAAATGTCCAACTGAACACGCTTATTAAAACTCGCACAATTCGCTTATCGAATCAGAAGCGCACTAATTCCAATATAAATAGCCGCGGTTCGGGACGCTTGGAGGGATGGAGTTCCCAAGTCAACCGCTACACATAACAAATGCTAAGCAATATAAAACCAGTCCGATAACTGTTCATAGCCGATTAACCAAAGCAGCACGCAAGACACCGACCGAACCTGACCGTCGAGAGATCTGCCAGTCGCTCACTGAGAACCCCGAGAACTGAGAACCCCGAGAACCCGAGCCCAGAGAACTATGAGAATCAAGAACTCAAAGACAGGTGATGGACAGTATCGAGATAGTTGTATCTAAATACTTTCAAAGTGCTCTTTATCCCAAGGCTTTATTTTTTATAAGTTTATTAACCATTTTCATTGCTTTACTAGCTTTTTAGACTCCTGATTTCATTTTTTTAGAAGAGAGTATGAGAAAATCTATAAATATTATAGAAATGTATGTTATGAAAGAACATTAATATTAATATGATCAGACTAGTTGTAGATCCTAACTAAAAAAATATTTTATTAAGAAAATGAATACACTAGAACCCCTAAACATTAGTTAAATGCTAAAAAAAATGTTTTTATATATTTTTTCAGGTATTTTAGCTGTATAAGCTATTTATTTAATTTAAATATACTATACATCCACTAGACAGTTACAACAGTTGTTGCTGTCCGAAAGCTGAATGCTTTTGATGAGCGTGAAATACAACAAATTCACGAGCAGCAACAAGTGGTCGAGGGGGCGTGTCAGGGGGGCGTCGAGGGGGCGGAACGGGCGGCGACAGTTGTGCTGAAGGTGACCAAAGCCACCGAGTACCAAGCACCGAACATCGAACACCGGACATTGGACACCGGTCGTCGTTGCCCGTTGCCCGTTGGCCGGTGGTCAGTGGTCAGTGGTCCGCTCTGCGGTCTGAGTGGCCGTCCAGTTCTTGGCCGCTGACGATCGTAAATAATTTTTATTTCAACTTCAAGATACCAAACTAGTCTGTCCGGGCAGCGCTGCCGTCGCCGACTGCAGACAGCAGAAGCCGCTGCAGAAATGAATTTTTAAGAAAGTTTTGCACAAACAAAAGGCGATGATGCATAAGGAAATAAGCGACTAGAATGATTCAGAAAAGTTTGAATATCGACTAAGATATGCCCTGCAGCTAAAAATTTTATTATAAATATCATTATCCAGACCATCAGAATTAAAAGCATTTATGTAATATTTTAAGCCCTCATCTAAAAAGTTTTGAATGAATCTTCCAGGTCTTTGGTTTTAATAATATTGTAATAAAATTTTATAAAATAATCTTGCCTACTTGAAAAGTTTTACCATTGCAGAGTATTTTTTCCACATGACCAGAAGAAGAAATAAAGAGCCGAAAAAGTTTTTGGCCCGAGGCTTACGGACTAATGATAGCCTTGATGGGGTTTCTCAGGGGTCTCGATCCCCAGATCTTATTTTGAAAGCCCTCGAACCCGAGGCTGACCGAGCGAGCACAGGTGACTGGTGCCAGGAAACTCTTTGCATACATAGATCATCCCACCAAGTGACGTTTTGTGTACCTGCAAGGGGATCAGAGATCTCTTAGCCTCCGCCTCCCTCCCCCTTCTATTGATGGGTTGGCCTTGCCCGGGACGTATGACCCGAGAAGAACGCGCTCTGAGCCGTCTTCTGAGCCTGGCTCTTTGGGTCCCGAGTCTTCGGTCTCCAGTGTGTGTGTGTGTGTGTGTTTGTTGTGTGTCAATGGCCGCAGAAGACTCAGAATCAGAAACGGACCTGGACTAAAGGGGCAATGGAGTGGAATGGCCGAGGAGGCTCAATCCTGGAAGACGTCGCGCAATTGAAATGAAAATATTCGCAAATTGGCTGCGCCCCCTCCTCTGATGAGGGCCTCCCCCTGCTGCCCTTCATCACCAGAAATCCGTTCTCCTCATTCTGCCTTCGTTTCTGCTCCTCTCTTTCGGTTTTCCAGTGTGTGTTTTGAGCCACGCAAATCGTCAGGCAGAAAGCAAAATTTTCTTGGTTCGTTGGCTCACCTATAGGGTAATACAGGGTATGAAGGGCAGAGGTTCAATAAAACATAAATAGCCTTAACTTGATACTCTTTACTTTTAAATAGATAGAATAAAATCAGAAGCTTGCCCGTAACAATTTTAATAATAATAATAATTTTATAATACATTTACTATGTAATTAAAAAGAACAACTTTTTTAGTATAAAATAGGAGGTTATTGCCTTTCTTTGTAATATAGTCTTTAGGATTATAAAATGTTAAACAATATTGATAAACTTTTTATTACATGTGCCTAACGCTTTCAATTATAATTTGTAAAAGTTTTAAAAAATCTTTAATAATATTTTAGGTCTTACAGTTACAAATACATTTTTTTTAATAATAATAATAATTTTTTTAATTAGCCATCATTATTACTGTGTATTTCCCAAGTCGAGTTCATAAAAATCACCTCCTTCTGAACTGATCATTCCTGCTTATCGTTGTTGTGACTCCACAACGGCCTCATCTCCTCCTGTTGTTCTTGCTGTTGCTGTGGCTGTTGTTATTGTCTCGTGTGTTCTGTGAATGTTTTCATTTCCAGGCGACCATGTCGATTTATTTGAATTTAATCTCTGCCTTTAACATGTTTCGGGGCCCCAACTGGAGCTGAAACTGAAGCTGGACATGGAGCATGGAGGCAAAAGCTGAAGCTGGGAGTCTTCATCGCCGGTTTGGTAGCCGTTTGCATTTGGATTCGACTCTCCCCTTTCTGCTGCCGATCTTCTTGCGGCATTCCTCAAGTTTATTATATGGCCTAGGACATCGACATTCACCACATCCACATCGATCGACACTTGGCTGCCATTGGCTGGGAGGCGGGTTCGCAGGGGGCGGGGCTGGGTCTTAGGAGGTGGTTCTGCTGAGTGAGGTCAAGCAGTGAAGCCTGGGGGTTTTTTGAGACCGATCTAGTCGGGGTCCCCGTTTTAACAGCTCTGCTTGTTCATGTGCTTGGCCAAAGGGGATTTGCCTTTTATTCTCCTGTGATATTTTTATTTAGTACTTATAAATACAGTATTTAATTCGTTTTTATTTACTTTGAAAACTTTCTTTTAAAAAATTCATATAAAGATTCGTAAATTAGTACAAAAATATTTAGAATAAAATATTTTTGAAACATCCAAATAATATTAAATATAATTATTTAAAATTGTTTTAGTACAAAAACATTTAGAATAAAATATTTTCGAAACAGCTGTTATTATTTCATAAAATAATTTTCAAACATTTCAACTAAAACAATGTGGTTGCTTTGAATAAATGAGTTAAAATATTATTCAATCCAGTATTTAACAATATTATTATACTATCACATTAATAGAGAGAGTTGAAATCATATATTCAAATAAACAAATTTTCCCATTATAAGAAAAATGTTTTATTATAGCAAATAACACATACCAGGTATCCGTATGGCCTCACTTTTGGCCATCTCCATTCATCCTCCAGCTAGAAAAGCTCATACGTCTAGTCGACGACCGCTCAGGAATTTGATTTATTTTATTTGGCGTTAAAACAGCAAAGTTGAACAATCATGTTTGGTGATCATCGTCGGGCGATAGAACTACAAGCTGGAGAGTACGAGTATGTATGTATCTGGAGTTGGAGTTGGAGCTGCAGTTGAAGTTGGCAATTGGACACGGATAGCTCAATAGCCGTTTCTGCAGCTTCAGATTCAGCAGAAGCTCGCCTTGGTCTTTGGCTTTGGCTTATTAGATGAAGGCATATAATAAAAGTGTTGCGGCTGCTGTGTCAGTTTTCGGATCGAGGGGGTGGCGGTGGGTGAGCTTGGGTTAGGAGAGTGGTCACAAACCAGTTGGTAAAAGTTGAAAAAGCAAAAGAAGCAAGGCTGCAAAAAAAATAGAGGAAAAAGAAGAAAAAAATAAACGGCTTAGATGCATTTTTACAGTCAACTCTCGGTCGCCCCATCTCACTCTTTCTCCGGCCGGCAGGTTTAGCTGCCCATCTCTTTCCCCCTCGCCTTGGCCCTTGCTTCCTCGTTCGTTGGCTTTAATTTTTCCATTTGTTTTGGCATTTAAAAATGCGCTTCCTTGTGAGAGGTGCACAGGAAAAAACTTAAACTTAGTTTTAGAAAATAAAAAGTATAAAAAATAGTCTGAAAATTGTGTTCTAAGACTATTTTACTGGGAAATAAAGTGAAACAATTTGACATTTTGAAGAAAATCCCGAGGCAAATATCTTATATTATTGCAAGTATCAGTTGCAATATAATTAGTTAAATTTTGTATAATTTTTTTAACAAAAAAATCTTTAAATTATGTCATAATATTTTTTTCTGTGTACAGATGGGAGGTTTTCGAGGGGGGTGGCACTTCTTTCAGCTTCTGCTTTGGACCAACTTGCCTTGGCCTTAGCTCTTTTGGTCTTGGGCCACAGCAAATGCAAAGAACCCATTGAATTCCTTGGGATACTATTGACCCCAAAGTCGCAAGATTTTTCTCCTCTCTCTAATAATGAAGTTGTTTTTCGCTGGGCTTATCTCAGACTCATTTTGAATTTATTAAATTATATGCAACTCCGAATTCGAGGCGCAGAAGCAAAGCGATATACATGCATTTTTTTTTGGAGCCCAGCAATGTGATGTTTCCCAGAATTTTTTAGCAGCTGCTTCCTGTTGTCTCTTGTCTCTCTTATGTTGCTGGCACTTTTCGGCCACTCGACTCACGCACATTCTTCTTCCTCATCCTCACTCCGCCTTCCGGAGCATGTAAAACTTGCCACAAAAGATACAAAAAGGCACTCGAAAGATACAAAACAAAAGCAAAGATATGAAATGCAATGTGTCCCACAAACAAAAAATATATATATGTATAAGCATGACGCGGCAATAAAGATGATTATGCTAAAAATTAATAAAGAGTTTGTGAATGAAAAGAATTCGCGTATGATAATTTCTTGATGTAGATGATTGTGTATATAATTGAGTGATGATCTGAATGATTTAATCAGATTCAATTATAATGCATTAAGCAGATATGAATATTAAACGTGGAAAGGGACGGGGAAAAAATGTAAAGTGAATGATAAAAATTAAAAATTAATTACATACAAATGTTGTTAATATGCTCATCAGTAAATAAAGTAAAAATTCCGCTGATGATTAAAAAAATAAAGAAGAGTAATGTCATTTGATTATTATTTAGGCATAAATGAGTTCATTAAAAACTTAAAAAGAAAATGTATATGTAATTAAATAATAATATTTCATATTTTTATAATTTTTAAAAAGCTATTTCCTAAATCCTTATTAAATTATAACTTTTATATAAAGGCCTCCTTCTTTCTGTATTTTTACGACTTTCTTATCCTGTGAGCCAAGTTATTTCCCCGATTATATCTCGTCATCGGTCAGCTGCCCAATGCACCTGAACAATTTGTATTATACATAAACAATATTAAATAAATAAAAATATGCATGGGACCCTGGCTTTGTGGCTGTTGTTATGCCCTTTTAACTTGTTGAGTTCTTTTGTTGGATGCATTTTGAGGGCATTTAATGACCGATGCCAGGTGAAATACACCAACAGTTGCCAATTCGAAACGAAACCGAAACGGAGCCAAAGTCGAAGTTCCAGACGGACGACGACGACAGGTCCGTCCAAAAAAAAAAACAGAAATAAAGGAAAATATTAACCATGTGCGGACTGTGTTTGGGTCTTGGCCACTCCGAGGATGCGGTCGAAAAAAAAAGAAAAGGAAAAGATGGAGGAGGCCCAAATGGAGGTGGGGGCGAGCGATCGCCAGGAATGTTGCAGATGCAGGAGCCGCGGGAGGATGAAGGAGACTTTGTTTTAAATATTTAAACTTGCAGCAGGATCTGCTGAAAAAGGTGGGGAGATGGCCAGAGGATATGGTCGCTTCTGGCAGACGGATCTTTGATGTTTTCCTGTGTGCAGCAGCGCAGCCGATTAAAAAAATTTATAATGAGCGACGACGGCGACGACTGGCAATGGATCGAAGATGAGAAGGAGATCGAGGGACTTATGGGGTTTTTAGAGGGGTGGAGGGGTAAAAGAGGTAGAGGGAGGACAGACGTTGAAGGCGGCACTCGAATTTTATATATATATGCGTATACATATGCCCTACCTTTCGATCTCTCGTTTCGATTTCGCATTTAGTCCCAAAAGTCCCTGTATTTTACACTGAAAAAAATACTTAATGAACAATTAAAGATTGTTTAAGCACATTTAAGAAGTACAAATTTTTAAAGAATTTTTTTTTGACTATATTTGATGTATAATCTTAATGTTTCACTAAAAAATTGAATTTTCTTACATGATAATTTTTTAATTTTATTAAAAATCTATTATATGATTTCCTTTTTTTCGGTGCATCCCTCTTATCCCTCTTTTCACCATTTTGGCACTTAGTCAGTCATTTAGTCATTGGCCCGTCGTCATCATCGTCTCGGTCTCCTTTCGGATTGCGTCTGTTATTATTTTATTTTATGTGCTTTTCCTTTGTCTTCTGCACCAATTTCTGCAAAATTTACTTACACGCAAACGGCAGAAGAGAAAAGAGAAGCCTCTTGCCAGTTGCCAGTTGCATTCCCATACACATATATACATATATAAGATATATCCTCCGCTTGTCTGCTCCTCTCATAATCCCCTTTAATTTGTCTTTTTGCTGCCATTGGCCGCTTTTTTATTTTTTGTCTTGTTTTCTTGGACGCTTCTCGGTCGGTCGCTTGGTTTGTTTGTTTGCTGCCAACTTCTGTTGTTGTCGCTTCTTAGCCAAGAATTTTAATTGAAACGAGTTTGAGCCGAGGCTCCGCAGCCGCAACCAAACATCCAACCCAGAACAGTCCAAACCGCTTCTCTCCACTTCACTTCACCCGCCTCTATTTCACTGCAGTTCGCTTGTCTAGACCTGGGTCAAGATTTTTTTTGGCCAATAGAATAGAATCTCCCACAGCCACAAAGTCCAAGCACTGAAAAACGGAGAGGAGGAAGCTCCAAAAACACTTTTAAAGTCGAAAAAAGTCGGTTGATTAGGTATTTTTAAATCTTTGAAAAGGCTTCGAACAGATAGTTTTACAATTGCTAATGTTTAAGTGAACTTTAAAATACAGGAAGTTAAAAAAACAAAAAAATTCGTATCATAAATATAAAGAAATCCTTTAAAATTTCCATAAAAAAATTTTTAATTAATAATTTATCAAGAATTAAATTGATATTTATACTAATTTTGTTTGAAATTGAAAGCTTAATTCTTTATAAAATGTCAATAAAATAAAAAACTATATTTTTCTATATTCCTTAACTTTTATTGACGTGTAAAATCATAGCCAACAACCTTAGCTTGCAGTATAGATAATGGACCATCTTTGTTCACAGGAAATCAAAGCAAAATCCCCCTGATACTGCCTAGATATGGGATCCTCCCCCTAACAGCTCCTTGCCGTGAAAACAAATCCCAACATTCTCGGCCTCCCGATCACGACATGGCCGGTCGAACAACTTCTGTCTGCAGTGAGGCGGAAAAATCGAAACGCAAATATATCTGACAAAATACACGACACCTGATGGCATCCACACACACACACTCACTCACATGTGGAGAGCAAACAGGAACAGGTAAGAGAAGTTGGCCACTGGGAAGCCGCAACCGAATCCGAATTCGAATCCGAAGCCTGGTCAATTTGTCTAGAGGGCAGCCCACAGAAAACTGGTCGAGTGCACGTGCTTGGGATCGAACCTGAAGTTCGGTTTTCCAGTTGGGCCTCTGCACATACCGAGAAATTCTCGACAATTGACCTCAAACTGGGTGAGAAGAGGGCCGTGAGTGGACGGACGACATCATATCGCACAGCTTCCTTTCACAAGCATTTTTTCTGCCGCATTTTACTAATTGAATTCCAATGCCAACAATATTTTGGCTTATTATGTTATTACCAAAGGACTGCCCTTCACTTTGCCTCACTGCCACTTAGACACGGCAATTGGGGCGAACTTTCTTTCGGCATCCGTCTGATCTGATCCGCTCGCCCAGCCCGATGGTCTCTCATATCATTAAATTCACACCCAAGGGAGCCGGAGAGGGCGGTCGGGGCAATTGGAAATTATGTTGTAATGCGTTGTGGTAATTACAATTTGCGGCCGGGTTAATGCGCATGTGCAACAAACACGTCAACAGCGCCGCTCACGCATAACCCGAAACAGGAGCAAGGAAACGATCAAGAAACAGTTGCTACAAAAAATAAAGAAAGGTGGGGGAATTGAGGGGCTTGTGGTGGCCAAACAGGACTGAAATTTGAAACTGGCCAGGCCATGTAAAGTGGCCCAAACATGCGCCACAGTGGCCACCAAAAAGCGACAGTCGGTCGAGGCGATCGGGCGACAATTTTTTAAAGAAATTTTTTGGTTAACCAATGCAGGAGAGCAGTTGAGGTTAGTTTATGGCGCCCAACGTGGGGCTTTTTTTTTTGGAATTTAAGCTAATGGTTTTCTTTAAACAAATCAGCCAAAAAGTTATTATATTTTGAAAAAGCTTGAATACAAAATTGGTAAAATATTTTAAAATGATAATGGGTATATTAAACGAACATGAATTGTCAGTAAATATAATAAATAATAAAATATAATAAATAATAAAATAATAAATATAATAAATAAATAAGAAATAGCTGATTGATTTGATGCAAAACTGACCTGTTTTTATATAAAATAGGTAATAAATTTCTCTAAATTATTTCTTATAAGCATTCTTTTAAAAGTAGCCCCTCTCTAATAGCGCCCAAGGCTGTTGGATCTTTGAGACCGCTCATTGGCATTTGGCTGGTTGTCTGGACAGGCTTAAGAGCTGCACACGAGCAGCTGCAGCGGCAGCGGCTCCAACTTGGACTCACGCAGGTGCTGAAAACTTAATTATTGTATAACACACAACGCCGCAGCACCACCCCGCCGCCGATCCCAGACCGTCCCATCTGCTGCAGTGGCAACGGAAGCAAGTTACTGAAAGCGGTTCGAGTTAATTAATATTTCTTGCTGGCTGCAGATACTCGTACAAATGTTTTATTAATTCTGTTAATTAATATTGCCAATGAGCTTGGCTAAAATGTCAACGATAGGTACTGCCTGTCTCTTTCTCAAAATATCTTTCCGACTCTTTCCTCTTGCTCCTTTCTCCGGTCAGAAGGAGAGAAAGAGAGATGGGGAAACCAGTTTTTTAGTAGCAGGCGCCAAAGTGCATGTAAAACTAATTGAAGTAACTGGGAGAACAGGTGGAGAAAAAGAGAAGACTCTGTGACAATTAGCACGGGCGCCTAATTAACTTCTCTCTCTACCTCTCTGTAATCTTTCTTCTTTTTTCGTAGCTCTCGAATGATATCTCTCTTTGTCGCGATCTATTGACTGGCTATCGATAACTCTCGATCATATTTTCGCATAACTGTCGACGACTGTAACTATTTACGACTCTAAATTGTCTCCGTTTGCGTTGAAGAATGCGGTTGGAAAACTCGTTTTTTTTTGTTCGATGCTTCACCACTGGTCACCATTGAATGATTGATGGCTTGACTGATTGATGATTGAAGGTCGCGGAGTCTCTTAAGTGACTCGCTGACAAGTGCGATGGGTGTCTCCTTTGTGGTGTTAATTACACGGCCACGCCCCACCGCCTCCTGCGCTGACATTTATTATGCACAAAATGCCACATCAGAAATTACAAAATACAAATGCAAATCGATGTTTTAGCTCTTTGCCGAAATGCAATTAATTTGTAACTGCAACAATACTGTGTCTCTTTCGTATCCATTCCAGCCTGTGTGTGCGGTTTAACTCCCTCCCTTTCTCTGGCACTACTGTGCTCTGCCAAGTACATAAAAACGAAGGCAATAAACTGCAAATTTCATGGCTGTAAAATGCTATCTCAATGTTGGTAGAGGGTGTGCGAAAGGGTGTATCGGCATATCTGATAATTGGCGCCCAACGTGGGGCTTTTTAGTTTTGATAAATTTATGGAAATATTTATTTATTATTTTATACCTATTATTTAAAAATAAATTAGCTGATAATTACTATTATGTTTTACAGGATATTCTTAGGGTTTAATCATTGTTAATACCAAAAAATTTCTCACTTGTTTCACGTCTGCCACTGATAAAAGCATTTCCACATATCAGGCCCCCAAACACACACACACTCTCAACGAGTGATGTACTCCCACTCTACCATTAATATACACAGGCACACACACACATACGCAAACCAAAACACATACATATATAAGCTGGCATATCCAAACACACCCACACAAGGACACGTACACGTAGTTATCCTGACACCGACACGCAGTCAAATGTAAAATGCAAACAGAAATTTCATGATTCTCCTCAGCTGCTGTTGCAACCTGCCGCCTCCCTTTTCCGCCTATGCCACGCCCCCTTTTCCCCGCAGAAGCCCCCCCTTATTCGCCACCCGTGAGTGCCCGCCCCCCACTAGTGTTTACTTGCATGCTGTGTATAAATACGAATTTTATGTTATTTACACAAACGTTGCATCCTCACCTGCCGCACATATCTGTCGCTTCCACTACCGCCCCCCCCCCCTCCTCTCTTTCTATCACCCTCTTAGTGCATGAGTCTGTGTGTGCATCCTGCAAACTTTGTCATTTGCATAACCTTTTTGGAAACGAGGACGAAACGAACGTTAAGCTTTTCTCTTTATTTTAAAGCAATTTAAAATATTTAGTTACAATTACATGTCAACAAATACACTGTACAGAGGCAGAAAGGACAGCAAAGGACACGCACGTACGGACAGGAAACACACTTATTTGTTTGCTCCAAAGGTGGCAGTGTATGGATATCTCTGGCTTTGGCCAGCCATTCAATGGCTCAATTCGAACATTTGCTGCCCTTTGAACCTCGTTGCAGAATGAGAAGCACAAAAGTTTTGCCAATTTTTATGCTGCACAACGATGCGTATGATTAATTTAAGTTTACTACAGACAAATATTAAGTATGCGACATGGAGGGCCCGGCGAAAATATTCGGAGTGGGCACTGCGAGGCTATCAACCCAATAGACACAAGTCTAGACAATGACAATGGCGGCGAACAGAAAAGGACCGCTTAAACAGCATTCAGAAGAGTGGGCGGGAAGTTATTTAGATATATCCTTTAGAGATGGGAGAGTTGTATAAAGGCATTAGATGGCCAAAAATTAACTTATTGGTAACAATGAAATTTTAAACTTAATTGAATCATTTCACAAAATAAACAAAATAAATTTTTAGAACAATTTTATTTTTAAAGTTTCTCGCTATTATTTAAAAACATATTTTTTATAAAAAATGTACGTTATTTATATTAATTGTTTTATACAATTCAGGATTTGGAACTTACTTAATATAATATTTTTAAGACAAATAAATTTACTATTATTTTCATTATCACAAAATAAACTTAATGGAAAATATGGGAGCATATTTACAACGATTATTAAACTAGTCAAATCTAGCTGTTTTTAAGCAAATATAATATAATATTCTTGAATGTGTTGAAGTATTAACTTTCTATCTATTTTTCTTTATTTTTCAAGGATCTGTTTTTTAGAAATATTTTTTTTTATGATCAAGTCTCACCTCTAAGCCGCAAAGAAGATTTAATGGAAAAGTTGCAGCTTCCCGCTGTTGGCTGTTGGAACCTGTGGGCCAGAATGTTGGCTGGCGTGGCAAACAAACAAACAGACCGAATCCCGAACCAAAAACCGAATCACAAAAGGGGGCAACAAATAAACGCCAAGCTAGCATCGTTGAGCACCTTTAGTCGCCATCCCAGCATCCCAGCGTCCCAGCATCCTGCCATCCTTTCACCGGTGTCCTGTCTGTTGTCTGCCACATAGAACGAAAACGCAATAACGAAAGGGACTGTAAGGAAATCAAGGAGGAGTATGAGAAACCGGAGTCCTTCATGTTGCATATGCATGCTGTAGACAACTTCTTTGTATATAGCCGCCCCTCCTCTGTAGACCGAAATACCCACCATATAGGACCCAGGTCCTAGGCCCCGACATTTACTTAATACTCGACCGGCAAATGGGGGGAGGGGGCTGATGGCGTAGAGACCCGGGTCCTGGGTTAAAAGGGATCCCAGATCCTGCGCGTATGTGTGTGTGCCCTGCCAAATGGCAGGTAACATTCAACGCAATTTCGCTGCCAACACACAGGGCACAAGAAGCTGGCTAAAAGAAAGTGGAAAGCGGCAGGAAAATCCGTAGGATGGGACAGATCCGTCTACGGGACCGAGTGGAAAGTCCTACGGTGTCTGTGTTGTAGTTTATTGCAGTTTGCCTTTGTTGCCCTCGTAATTGTTATTGCGATACTATTGTCTGCTTTAAGACGGAGAGAAAAAATACAGCTTGTATACAATGGGAAAAATTCGGAAAACTGCTACTTAGCAGTTCATAAATATAAAAAAATACAAATATGTTACGAAACAGTGCTATATGATGATAATAAAGCATAATAATCATCGTTTTTTTAAATAAACTAATATAAAATATGATCTAAAACAATATTTAAAGTTATGAAACTTTACTTTTATTTGTTGTTATTGTAAACGTTGATCAAAAAATATTTCAAATTTCCATAATTTCTATAGGTAACGTAAATATTAAACTTAATTATTGCTTTTAATTGAACAAAACAAAAATAATATATTTGCTATTCTCAATTTACGGCTGTCAGCATTTTGGCTAACCAACTTTGATTACACATTTAGTCAGTATGTTATTTTAATTTATAGCCCAGTAATTTACAATAAACCAATAACCAGAAGCGAAACAAATGGCAAAAACATCAACAACAGCCGCCAGATGGCGTACGGCCATAATAATGATGATGATATAGGAAGCAAAGAGCCAAAATCCAGAAACATTTCACAATTATTTGCCATATTTGAAACCGCAGTCAAAACAGGAGCTTCCAGCGGAGGAGCAGGGATAATGACCTACCAAATTGTATATCCCTGGATGATATCCCTGTCATACGCTTTTCCTCTTTGCCGTTGTTGCTTTTCATTGTTGTTATTTTTGTTTTTGTTTTTGTCACGAATCAACGTTAACAACAGCAACCTGAACAACAACAACAACAGCAACAGCAACAACTATGTGAAGAGGAGTGGAGCAGCAACAACAGAATCATCCACAAACCACAGGAAACCCGACACGGGCGCCAGGACGAAGGTCTTATTATGTGAATTTATACGCCCGAGCGAAGCTATATGTAAGTACAGTCATGTCCAAAATAATATAACTTAATACGTAATATAAATTTTTTTTAAATTTGTTTTCAATTCAGATAATGTCACTTTAAAATATATTGCATTTCTACTTTAAAAATAATCTGTAAAAAACCAATTTTTTTTGAGCACAAGTTTAAAAAAATTTTATATAAGAAAAAAATTAAAACGTTTAAAAATAAATTCACACATCATAAAATTAAGACAACTTAATAAAATCATTAAATAAAATTAATACAATTATTTTGCACATAATTATTTAAATTTATTACTATTATTTTGCACATAGCTGTTCGTGTGTGTAAAGTGGGGGCGTGGCCGCTGCCCTCGTCCTGTGGTCCCAGGCAAAAATGTTATGCAAATTTGCATCATCCGCACACACGTGTGTAAATTGTTGTATGCATTGTTACCTTATAAAAACAGCGTAATTTTTTAAATGGGTTTTATTTACACTCGAACCCACACCCACTTTTCGCTGCGTTTATGCCAGCTCCCTGGCAAAAAGTGATTTTCCATACAAATTAACAAATAAAAACTCACGCAAAAAGGAGCAAACAGCACAGAAACATTCGCAGGACACTCCACTTACTTATACAGGGACATTCGCATGACATACATGAATGACAAATATACATTCATGTACTTATATATGTGTCTCCGCATACGTATGTATATATTTTGGTATATGTATTTCTGTGAGGCATTTTATTTATGCGATGCCTGTGCGAAAGATTCTGGGGAAAATGTTGAATTTTTAATGCAAATATAAAGCAGAAAATTGTATTTCCCTTATTCGGATGGTCTGTTTATCTTATATAGATTTTTAAGATATAGAAATTAAATATTAAACTGATTTTCTATTGAACTTTTAATTGAAATTTATAAGTAGAAACAAATAAATTAAAATGAGAGCCAATTTTAATTTCGTGGTTCTAGAAATGTGAAAAATAATTGTGTTTAAAATTAAAATAATTTGTTAAAAAATCTTAAAAAATAATAAATACGAAAACATTGCAATTTTTATAATCAAAATATTATTTAATAGCTGCAAATGATATTTAAAAAGTTTATTAAGCGAGTATTTAGGAAAATCAACTTAAAAAATTCATTTACATACAAATAAAATATGGAATTTAAAAATTTGGTGATAACAACCAAATAAACGATGTTTATTTGTTATTACCATTTTCTAATCGATTTATACAGCTGAAAAATGCAGCAATCAAACGACGGAAATAAAAACAATGAAAAAGTGCAAATACCCCTGAATTTCAAAAAGGGCATAAAATTCATTTAAATGCTTGACGTTTTTTACTTTTTGCTATAAAGTTGTGCAGCAGATTGCCAATTGGCCAGTGACACTACACACACACACACACAATGGCACATTGTAAACACGGATATTCACACGCACACCGGCATGTAATGGTATCACTTTTATTTGTTGGTCCTTTGGCCAGAGTCCATTCCATGGTCGAAAAACGTTTATTTAAACAAGTGAAATGTAATTATTTTGGAATTTATTATTAAATTAATTTTAATTGTAATAATGTGCATGTTAAAATGGCTCCCTCGCACACACAGCTACATTTATGTATGTGTGTGTGCTTTTGTGGTTTTTATTGATTTTAATTTATTTATTTAACCATTTTTTGTTGTATTCATTTCGGTTTCTGTCGTCCGGCTTTTTTGTTTTTTTTTTTTTTTGCACCAACTGTCGGTTGGGTTATTATGAAAATGTACAAGAGTTTTACAGCGTTAATCAATTTCATTTTCACTCTGGCGAGCAGAAAGCGAAGCAAATTAAATGAAATTAAAAATGCATTTTTATACCTTGCAACACCGCTTAACGTTAGGCCCCGTGTAAGCCAACAAGTAAACAGAAACCCGACCACAATTTACGCCTCATCTAATTGGGAGTGGGAGTGGGAGGGGGAGAGGGCGACAGGAGCAGACATAGCAACAAATTCATTTTATTTGCTTGCATATTTTAATTAACCCGAAAAGCCACACAAAACTCTCAACAATTTTCCGAGCAGCATGGGGGCGAAAGGGACGTGCTAAATCCTTGCTCAATTGTTATTAGGTGTGATTTGTAAACATAATACATATAGTACACAATACAGTTTTATGTGTGTGTGGGCAGTACTTGGCATGTCCTTCAAAAGGGTAGCATACATTATTTGAGAATTTAAAAAAAAACACACACAATGTAATTTCTTTTAAAAATTTTAGGTTTTTAAAGTATTTAATAAGATATTTAGTTTTCTGTTCATTTTACAAATATAAATTATTAAAGAATATTTTAAAATCATTTTTAAAAATGTCTTCAATAAACTTTTATTTATTTAACCACTTGTTTAAGTAAGAATTTCTTTCAAGGTTATAAATTAAATTCCAATTACTTTGGTGATGAAATTAAAAGAAAGTTTTGTAAGAGTATTTTTAATCCTTGCTAAACCGAAACCGATTTCCTTGTCTGCTTTTGCCCAAGATTTTGCACTGCACGCACAAGTAGATACAATTTGTTGCCTACTTTCGGGCGCTCTATATCCTTGCTGCTTGCACTCTCTCTCTCTCTCTCTATCTCTTTTCGGCTGCCCCACTTGCCATCTCGCTCGAGGGCTGGAAATGGGGCTCGTTAGGCATAAAACGGACGTGCTTAAAATTTCATAGACACACACACACACACAGAGACAGAGGCACACGTACGTCTGCATATCAAATGAACATGTGTGCGTATCCTTTATGGATTTAATCCGCATGCCTGCGGTCGGCCACAAGATCAACTGTTGGCAGAAGTGTGTCAACAAGGAGGCCCGGCCTCCATGTCCGTTTTTGGGGGCCGGTGGGAGGCGAGTGGGCATGGCTGTGGGCAGGTGGGCAGGTGGGCGTGGTGCCTAGCAAGTGGTCATAATGGCCAAACCGTCCACCTCTCACCCCACTTTCCACCTAACCCACTGTTGTGCTAATAATGACGCTTTAAGCGCGTGTGTGTGTGCTCGTCTTGGGTTGTCTGTGTGTGCACTCAAAAATATTTTTTTTCATTTTTTAAATTATAAAAAAAATGTTAGCAAAAAAAGTTCGTTATAGAAAATTTAAAATGCTTAGAAACTTTTTTAGTTTTTAAAATTTTTTAGTTAGATAAAATCCTTGATTATTTATATTTTAAAAAGGCTTACATTAAATTTTTGTACATTTCTAATATGCCTTTTTATGATTTTTCCCAATTTTGATTTGAATTTAAATTGGAATTAATTCCATTTAAGACTTTACTTTTGACAAATTGCTTTCCTTTTATAATTACTTATAAAAAAAACTTATATATCTCGTTTTTTAATTGAATTTGCCCCAGAATATTTTTTAGAGTGTCCAAGTGAACACCAAACTCCATGAGTTGTGCTTGAAATGTTTCAACAGCAAGGATGCTAACCGCAGACATAGTGTTTGAGTGCAAATGAGTGAGTGAAGTTGAGGGTAAGCATCAGTCAGTTACACTCGTCAATACTTTAAGCCTGCTTTGGGAACTCCCTTCGCCCACCTAACCACACATTGTTTTGGCAGGTATGTTCTCACGTCTAAGCAAGCCCCTTGAGAAACCTCAATTAAAATGCTTGTTATTAAACAAATATCAATTTGTTTCATTTCCAATCAAGTTAAGATGGCAAATTTGTTGATGACCCAAGAGGCGTATACGCAATGTTGTTTTATATGGGGTGGTGATCAAATTAAAATATTTGCTATTTATTACTAAATCTATGTTGCGAAAGAATGGGAAATCGATAAAAGATGGTAAAGGATAATTGGAAGCTTCGGGAAGTATTGAAAGTATTATTGACTTTGGAAACATCTTTTTTTTAAAGGATGTTCTGAGGTTATCCCAATTTTATTTAAATAATTTATTCCCTGAAGGATCATATTACTTAAGCCGGTTTGTATTTCTTTATTTACTCATACCTCATAATATCCTCATACTCTTATTCAAGCACGAAATAAATATTGAAACTTTTAAAATGCTTCGATTAAGATACTTTCACTGAACAACGACAAAAATCATATAAAAATATTAAATCTCTTGATTTGATTTGAAAACAAATAGGCAAAAATACCAAGCGCATATATAAAATGGAAAAGGATATTGGCTTTTGAGGATAACTTGAGCTAGATTTCTCATTCTGGCAGTTTTCCCCATTTTAGTTATGCAACATACAGCATTGAAATTGTATGAATCACTGACATAAAATGTTGTTGGTATCTGCCATCTAATTCAACAATCAACAAAGCAACGGGATACCCACAAATACCGAGTCATCTACACACACAGACACACATACTCACGAGCACAGATGAATTCTGGGATTCCCCCGCCATGACAGGCAAATACATTTTGTATACACAGCCATTGAGGCGTGCTTCTGTGTGTGTGTGTGTAACGGCAATCATTATTGAGGCAATGATGTGCATTTCATGAATTATACACGGCGAGATGATGCGTTGCGATGTCGAACATCTGTGCATGTGTATGAGTTTGTCCATTTCCTGCTCAAGGACTCGTCCTGTGCCATCCCGAACCATCTCCCCTCCCCCTTCCTTTCTTCCCGTTACGAACATGGTTGGTTGGGCAATGCGCCGAGGTAAGTAATAAACTTATTGGCCCCATGCCTGTCCGTTGATTGTCCGTTTGTAATACACAATATGCCAGGATATGCCACATGGAGCGGCGGATATCAGGGATGGCCAAACTTATTGGCCACCCATTAATGGAATAATCGAGTTAAAAGGCTTCTGGTTTTCGAAGAACAAATGTGATTACTAAAGTTAATTATTTGGAAAAATATAAATTAATTAGTAGATAGAATATATTTTCCTTAATTTAAATTAAGGAAATTTTTAAAATATTTTTATTAATAGTATATCGAAAAAGAAAAAATAGTATCTTTACTTAGAAAAATAAAATATATATATATTTTATTAGCAGATTTTTAACAACATTTTAAATTTTTTGGGTGATAAAACTAAGAAGATATCAAACTTTTTCCGCTCTTCATTTAACTCTAATTTCTGACTTAAAATAAATCCATTAAATCTAAACCGTTTTCCCTAACCCATTAAAACTGTACCGCACTTTGCCATCTCTAGCATTCAGATTGGCGTAAGGGAATTAAGGAAAGTGGGAGGAATACGAGCCATTCTGGGCCGCCCACTCAAATGTGGCCATATCATGACGAGCTGGCAGTGCCAGCGGACGTTTCATCGTTAAATGTGGAACTGTTAAACAGATAATGACCAACCACACCACACCGGCGAACGGCCCACAAAGGCCAACCCAACTGAACCCGATGCCACCACCCACTGAACTTACCGCAGGACAGCAAGGACTTTCGAGGGGCAGGACTCGGGTGGTGGGTGTGTGTGTGTGGACGTGAACTGACCAAGAGGCCTTTGTTCTGCTCCCCGGCTTTCATAACTGTATCAATGGCGATGGCGATGACGATGATGCTCCAACTGCTGCCGCAGCTGCCAACGATGATAAACCAATGCCGATGATGATGATGATGATTCCGCTGCTGGTGTTGTTATTATTCTCCATTTGTTGTTGTCCTGCGGAAACCAGACAACTGTCGTGCTGAAATTCTGATGCATTGAAATATAATTATTGGGAAATGTGCGATTGTCGTTGGGTTTCCGTTTACGTGCTCGCCATTTCGGTTTGCGGATGCTGGAGTATGGGAACCAGTGTAGGACATGATTGTTTGTCCTTGTACATGCGAGTACAGCGGGGGTCGCAATAACGGGAGTAGAAATTTAGTTAATCGGAAAAGGGGTTTTCATGGAACAATATAAAGTATTCCCGATAATTCTGGTCATCGGAACTATTGTATTATTTAAATTTCAAGAGAAAACTTATACAAACCAAAATAAAAAAGTTATTAAACTTTAATTAAATTTAAAAAAATAAATCAATGACATTTTCATACTTCCATTTTAAGTCAAATAAATTTTTAAAAATTTTACATCTTGAATAGACCCCTATTTTATTTATTTACATAATTTCCTGTCCCCAAAGGAAACTCATGATACCCCCAACATAACTAATAAACATAAAATATTTAATTAAATATATGAATGTAATTTATCTAATGACAAAATTTTAACCTTCACTGTTTCGGTTACATATGTATCTGTATCGATTTGGGCAAAGGAATTGATGCTCACGCCCTCTCAATAGTGCCCCCTCAATATCACCAACCCGCAATCATAATTTATGCAAGCCCAATGACATAACAGTTGCCAGATTATTGCCATGCATTATACACATGTACGCATATGTATAGTAGCGTATATTCGTACATGCACATTCAATTACCATATTAACCGAAACGACTAATTAACTAAAGTTGTATTTACCATCCAATTCGGAATTGGATCCCTACAACCATGCAGACAGACACTGCATATCAAATGCAAGACATTTGACGTACAGAAAATGCAATTTTGCGGTTCGTCAGCGAAATGCATTTATAATCAGCATATCAATTAAAGTCCACTTTAACTTTCAAGCTTCTTAACTTTCAATAAAGCACATTTAAACTATCTTATTCAACTCAATGAGTGTTTAACAGCGCAATATTTATGGTTTGAGTCTCCGATAAAATTCACCATTCTTATTTGGCGCATTGCGCCTTGTATTCAAAAATAAACGAATGAAGAAAAACTAGAAGAAAAAACCTTTCATTACAATATTTTCAGTACTAAAGGCTCAAAGGCATTTGGTTAAATTTTTATTATTGAAATACTTACCATTAATACCGTTTAGAAACAAACCCAGACAATTTTAAAAATTAAATAAACAAGATTTTATGGAATTGAAGTAACGAATTATTTCTATTGTATAAATATTTGTTTGGTTGCTTACTTTTATTAAAATAAATATTTTACTAAATAAAATGGAAAAAAAGAAAAACCCTTAAAATTCAAAACATTACCGCGCACCCATAGTTGTATTGTGGTTTTTAACTCAAAATGTCGGAACAGAGCGCAAATTTGAGAAACAGTGCTGCAAACTTCAAAAAGGGAAAACCGCCAACATTTGAAAATGGCGGTAACAACAAAAAATAAAATAAATTAAGAAAAAACAAAGAAAATAAATTGTGTAGCTTTCGATTTTAATATTAATTTGTACGTTCACATTTTATACTTTTAAATAAGGTCATGTTTTTAATAATCCTAAATGTATAAATTATGGTCTTAAATTCAAACATTGGCAAAAAAAAAATATTTTCAGCAATGTTTAAAAAATGTTTAATATTTTTTCCCTGAAATTCTTTTCTCACACCGCAGATTTGCATGCCCATTTAACGAAAGTCAACAATCTCATATGCCAAAAATAAATCCAAGAAATCTTGAAAGCCATTGGGTATTGGTCCCAGCATTTTCCCAACTCATAAAGATGCTCTTGAAATTGTTCGTATACATATATAAATATGTATACGTACACATATGCTACCAATCTCTTGGCAACCGGTTTTCACATTCTCATTTCTTTATGATAAGGCCTACAGAACTTGATTGTTCTTCAATTGTGAAAGTCTTCAGTGGTTTGCCCTCTCCCATTCGATGACTAATTAAAATCAGGGAAAACGTAAATATTCCCTGTGACATTTTCCTGCTAGCTCATTTGGGCATTTTCCAAGAACTCGCGTTTTTCAAAACAGTAGCAAAAAATGAGCAGCAAATATAGTCTATATGTTAGTATTCTAGTTTATCGCGCTGAGTGCAATGACGTAGGACATTAAATGCTAACCGAATGCATTTTAATGCGAACGAGGAACTTGGCGTGCTAGACTGCGGAAATAATTCACTAAACAAAAGAGAGGGATATATGAAGTTAGAAAGAGAGAAAGTCGGATGGGAGAAAGAGAGGCACATGCTTCAAACAACTTGTTTAAACACTTGGAGAAAGAAAGGCATGTTTTGTCTAAAAATCAGTAAATGGAAACAGTGGCAATTTAATAAGTTTAATATTTAATATTTTTAAAATCTATATAATTTTAAAATATTTTTTAAAAAATTATGATTTTAATATAACATATTATGGTTTTACCATGAATATTTATTAAGGACTTAATTTTTTTTACAAAGTATAATAATCTTTAATATATAAACATTTTAAAAACATATATTTTTCAATGATTTCCCTCCGATTTGGATAATGTTTTGCTCGGAAATTCGTTGCATTACATCAACAAAGACTTGTAACTCTGTAGACTGAGAACGTGAAATCCCCAATATCTGATTGTTTGGGGAAACGTAACGCTGACGACCAACCAGCCAAACAAGTGGACCCGAGAGAATGTTCGCAATTTTATTTGTATCTCCGGTCAGTTGTCCGAGAAATAGCGTGCTGAACGGTCGCAAATCGCGCACGAGTATTAAAAGAAACCGAATACAAAATAAGACAAGCACCAAAGTGATTTCCCCCGAAAAGATCTAGATAAAAAGATACTACATAACATATACAAACAAACAAGGGAACTCTTTAAGCATCTTAACGCCAACGATTGCATTGAAATTCTTCATTTATAATTGCCCAAAGACGTTTAATTGTATTTAATTAATTGTAAAATGACCGACCAAGAGCATATTACACTGCAAATGGATAAGCTGCCGCTGGAAAATGATAATACTTTGACGAGAAATAATGTGAGTTTTAGTATTTTGCTCATTAAACTGGGGGGAGGTTAAACAAATTCCTATAAACCGGTGCTTTGTTTACATTGCGGATAGATCGTTGAAATGCCTATTTACTCGTATGAAAAAGTAAAGTTTCACATTGCTTGTTAATTTTTGTGTAAACGGGGATAAGACTCCCAGGTAGCATTAATAAAATTTCGGGAAAGTGACAGCTGAAACGGAAAAAACCCATGACTTAGTCATTGAAATAGACACCTCGAAGCTTTATCCAATATCTTTGATATGTACTTGTATTCGAAAGTTCAAAACTGTTTCCGAAACTAAAATTGTTAAGTTAACTAACTAAAAGAAATGAGTAAAGCTAACTGTTCTATGTTACTAATTGTATACATATTTAGTGAAGATTAATAGCAATGTTTGCTTTATAAATTATTTGGTTGATATATTTAATTATCATATAAAGAAATAGAGAAACTTCCCTGGCGAAATAACTTATTTTTCGGGAAAAATCCCACGAATATCTGACTGAGGTGTCTATTTCTGTGACTCATATAATTGGGTCTGGTGGTTTTTTTCTTGCAATATGTGCATTAACAAAAGAAATCTTAGACCGATTATTATCTTAAGACAATTCGTGATACTGGATACGTTACTTACAATTCAAACATTTTTACTAGATAATAATAGGTATTAATCCACATTTCTTAACAATTTTTTATTTATTTTTTAAACATTTTATTAGAGTTTACTTACTAACCCCAAGAGCAGGAAATTGCACTATAAGCTTTAGTTGATAAGCGTGGTTTACCATACATTTTCGTCATTGAAGCTTATCTTTTTAGTTTTCAGAACCACTGAAAGTCTATCCCTATACATATCTACGTTGTACATATGTATATGAATAAAAATAAACTATTATGTTAATATATAGTTGCATTTATCATGATTAACATATTTATCAGCGCTGTCAGAACAGAAGCTGTGCTGTTTGGAAAACTGCATTTGCATTTTTGAACAATGGGCTTGGAAGTCAAATTGTTTAATATTCCGGAAACGCTTTTATTGAAATTTTACAGGAAAATATCAGCAATCACAGAAACGGCGATGCAATGGAGGGACGGAATAATCTTCGAGCGCCAAGATCAGGTTCGTATACCAACTTTCTTGTTTATCTCTGAAAAACTAGAACCATTTTTTGTGCTTGCCTATATGTTAATCGATCTTGTGACTAATGCTGCTTTCAACCGCAATCTTTAAACTTTTGTGTAAACCACTTTATTGTGTAAGTAACATAAGCGAGTGAAGACCAATTTAAATTGAATGTTCATTTCTGATTTTGACAGTTCCCGAAACTGATGATGATGATGATGACGATCGTCCCTTTGTTAAAGATGGCAATCCCGGAGTAGATGACGGTCTTCTGGAAGGTGGAGAAGGACGAAGGGGCGGGGGTGGAGGCGGAGGCGGCGGTGTCACTGTTCTCGTACCCAATGGAGGAAGACGACCCAGTTTCTCCTTTCCGGGATATACCGGCAACGGTTTCGTGACAATAAACGGAGTTGAGACACCCATACCCGATGTGAATGCATATCAGCACAAGAAAACCCTGGCCCAGGGAATGATGGACTTGGCTTTACTGTCTGCGAATGCAAATCAGTTGCGATATGTTCTGGAGACGAGTTCCGCGCATCCATATTTTTACCCCAGTCTGCTGTTCATCTCACTTAGCATTATATTCCAGGTGAGCAATTCATTTGCATTTACAGTGGATATTCAATGAAACGAATCCCGAAAAGTGGTCTGAATTTTAAATTTCAGTCTTATCTTTGATCATTTTAAAATAAGAAATTTGTTACTTAAATTCAAATATTTAAAGCAAACCATTATTTTTACTAACACTTTAAGAACTTTTCATATTTTGAAGAACAAGTATTACTAAAAATTGTAAACTGAATATATTATCTTGAAAAAAATATGTTCATAGCAAATTGAATTAAATGGAATTGAATCATAATACAATCAATGAAAAAATTCACGTTAACCCGATTTTACTGTATGTTTACTTATTCATATTTTTGATGATATTCAAAATTTCTTTTCCATTTCAGATCGCCGTGGGCGTGGGCCTTATATTGAATGGCCAGTACAACATTAAGAACGAGCACGATATCTGCCGGGCGAACAGAATCAACAATTATACAGTCATCGGCATTTTTATTGTAACAGTGGTCAATGTTCTGATATCGGCATTTACCGTTGCTGATCCAATCACTGGATCTGTAGCAATACCCGCCAATACCACATAGATCCCCACTCTTATATTAAATTTAAAATATAATGTAGTATTATGAGCATAATCTCATCGTTAGGAAATACTCACAACCACACCGTTCAGTCCTTGTTGAAATTCACTAAGCGCCTCATTTTTTTACACATAAAAATGAATTGTGATAAATAAATAAAATCCCACAAGCATTTTACATGTTAAATCTTTTTATTCTTTAATTTGGGTATTTACAAAATAAATTCGAATATTATTTAAGCTTTGAATACACCAACTTTAAAAGTAAATTTCCTGAAAAATTAAGGAACTGGGAAAAATAATAATCAAATTTTTACTTATTTTTAAAACTACAAATTTTTTTTGAAACATTTTAAATGCTAAGCATTTGCCGCCAAACTATCGATAGGTTGCGATAGTTACCAAACAAAAATTGCACAACACTGGGTAATATTTTCGAATTATACAGCACTAGGAAACAGCTGTTATAAAAAAATCGTGCGGAAAATTAAGCATTTTTGGCTAAAAATCCACTTTAAACATGGCCAAGATTATTAAGGCGGTAAGTTTAAGCAGGATCCAAGTAATCCCTATTCTGCAAACTATTGGAATACGGATTAAAGCCTGAAATTGGTGACGTTCCTCTGATTGTTATTGTTATGTCATCGCTTCCTTCTGCAGTCCACAGGTTTAACCGGACTCGCCGTGTCCTCCAATCCCCATCATGCCCTGAGTGCTCTCTACGGAAAGATCCTGCGGGCAGTGTCCAAAATGCCACAGGATGCCAGCTACCGGAAATACACGGAACAGTTGGTTAAACAACGCGCCGATGCGGTGGCTCAAGTAAGATATCTTCAAAATGGGAAACTACCATTGGTTATTGAGAACTTTGCTATTGTTGCTGACCTTAAAGAAGGATAACCGAGTCTATAGATTTTTTTTAATTCTACACTATGATAAAGAAATATTTACGAAATTTCCAAGACATCTATGGAATAGTATATGTATGTACATGTTGGTCCTACAATTCGTATTGGTTGTTATTTAATCCTTTATAAATATTGCATTGAGATTCCTATCCTATCCTTTAAATAGACTTATTTATTACGAAAACCTTTCTAAAAAGACTGTATTATCATTTATTTGAAAGAAATTAGCCTTACGTTCAAAATATACTTAATTCATTTTATAAATTTTAACTATTTTAAATAGATTACTAAAAGTCTTCATAGCCGTACCAAGAAAAGAAGTAATAAAAAAGCAAAGCTTTCTACTGTAGTTTTCCCTTCCATAAATATCTTGTAAAATTTAAATTTAAATATTTTTAAAATTCCGCAGAACAAAGACATCGTTGCCCTGGAGAAGGCCGTTGGTTGTGGGCAGGTTGAGGAGCTGATTGTTCAGGCCGAAAACGAATTGGTACTGGCCCGCAAGATGCTCGGCTGGAAGCCGTGGGAAAAGCTGGTCCAAGCCGCACCCGCCAAGCAGTGGGACTGGCCACCTGCCCAGATCCTGGAGCCCAAGGTTTAGACCGCCTAATGATTTACACATAGTACTAATTATTCTACAGCAAATGAAAATGAGAAGAGAGCAATAAATTCGTTGATAAGCCAGCCGCATTATCAACAAAATTGTTGAGCTTTAAATTGTGATCTATGGGAGTGTTCCGGTTATTGTTTTCATTTTTAAAACTTAAGAATCTTAATATATAAGAATTTTTACTAGAAATTTAAAAAATATTTATTTTTATTAGAAATTTTGAAACTATGGATCTATCTAAATTCACATCTTAGAGCGACGATTCCATAAATTGTAAATCTCCAATAAATCACTAAGATCTGGAACAACACCGAAAGCCCAGCTCTCAGTTAACATTTCAACGAGATCATCCCATCCATCGACGAACTCAGTTTGTTTTCAACATGCGTGCGCTTCAGTACCTCCTCCTACTGCTCGTCATTTCCATCGGACTTGCTGCAGCGCTTCCTCGCCAGCGTCGTCAAATCGATCTCACGGTCTCTGCGGAGCACGACGATAAAGATGATGAGACGGAACTCGCGCTAGAGGCCATCGCCGGACTCTGGAGCAGTGCAGACAGCCGGACGAAGATCGATGGATCCGCCAGCCTGGTGCATCGCACTCAGGGAATGCAATCGGGTACGGGCAGCACCAAATACCAGGCACGCTTCCATCTCCACCATGACTATAAGACCAATGCGTATCCCTCGTAATCCAAGGTTCGGAGCAGGACTTTCGCCTGGGATTGCGTGTTACATTCGACATATAGGCCCCGGGAGCTCCAGACAGACATCGGCAGACGGGGTGGAAATCGAGCGATTGCGTGAGGAAACCGACACTGTATAAACAAACCCACTGCCGATAACATTTTGACCTTCTCAGCTTCGTTTTGTAGGAAAATATATAGAACCTTCGTGAAAATACAATATACCCGCATCTGTTTGCTTTATTGATTCCGTTTTAATCGCCTTCCCCGGTCTTCTCGACCGTGAAGCGGCGCAACAACTTTCAGCTTAAAATTACAACTACAACAACGAATTTGCACAACAGTGAGGTGGACAGGAGGAGAATAATAAATACAAGCCATTTCTTAAGTATAAATGCCATTAGTCAACGTGGTTTTAGGGTGGGCGGCTCATGGATCGAGGGCACGAAAAGTAATCTATGGCGCACTTTCATTCGAAACTATAGGTCAAGTTTCCTGCTCTAATTTGGGTTAATTTTGGCGGTCTTTAATTCAAGTGTTTATACTTAGTATTTATTATGAAAACTTCTACGAAAATGTTTCGTTACTCTTTTAGAATATTATAAAACAAAAGTGTTTATAAATAGCAATGTATATAATAAGCAGCTTTGGCACGGAAAACAGAAATAGTCAGATTCCAAATAATATAAATTACAAATATCAATCTCCTAAAATAAAATCCATCTTTTTTCACTATAAGTAATTGAATAAAAATATATGAACACATTAAGGTAATTGACTTTTAACAAAATATGAAAAATATCTGGTTTTCATTTTAGACTGAAGAATACAAAACCTTCAATGAAAATAGCATAGATTACTCTCTCTTTGCCTGAGAACCTTTAAAAAAAAAACTATGTAGCACCACCCTACTGAGGTTAATATCATTGCACCTTCGCTGGAAGAGTCCTTGGCCTTACTTCAGGCTAATGGACACTCCCTGGCTCTCCTGCTCCTTGAGTTCCTGGACCACAAAGTTGCGGAACTCCTCGTAGGCCACATCGATGTCCACGTTGTTGATGATCTTGTGGAAATTACCGGGCGTTAGTCCGTAATCGAGTTCCACCTGGGCGGCATTCAGGCGTTTGCTGAGCGACTCCTCCGTTTCCGAGCCACGCAGACGTAGTCGTCGTTCGAGCTCCTTGATACTTGGTGGATTATTAAAGATAAGTATGGGATTCAGATCCGTCCGGCGAATCTGCTCCACTCCCTTTTGCTCAATGTCCAGGATGCAGACCCTTCCCTGGGCCTGGATTTCCCGCACGGCCGCCTTGCTGGTTCCATAGAGATTGCCCGTAAACTCGGCCGTTTCGATGAACTCGTCGCCGGCGATGGCCACCTCCATTTCCGGGCGCTCCACGAAATAGTAGTGGACCCCGTGCTGCTCACCTTCCCGTGGCTTCCGCGTGGTATGCGATATGCTGAAGCCAAAGGTGTTGGGGAACTCGGCGAAGAGTCGCTTCAGGAGCGTACTCTTCCCGGATCCCGAGGGGCCGCAGAGGACAAGGGGGCGTGGTCCCGGGGCGGACATCTTCTTGCCTGTTAAATTTACCGCCGTGCTGCTGCTGAGAGCGCGATTTACAATGAACAGAAAGCTTATCATCGCGTGGCCTTTTATTCGTCTAGCACCAAGCACCAACAACACTAATGGAGACCCAAAAAAAGCTGGTTTGCTTCTTTTTTTATTTGGTTTGGCTAAATTAAGAGAAGGCGTGCTGGTGTGTGTCTGTGTGTGTAAGCGGGCCAGCGATGGGTTAATTTCGATTTATATCGATAGGTCATTCAATGCGATACTTCGGAGAAAATCTTTATGGTCACCCCAATTTTCAAAAAGAGTTTTGAAATAATTGTTCCTTAATAGATACTAAATATAAAATATTCACTAATAAAAATCTTTTGAGATTATGGACATTTTTCAAATTAAAATATAAAAAGTGCTGAAAATATGTGCAATAAATAAAAACAGGAATTCGTTAATAACTAAAACCTTATTTATATTCAAGTATTTTAAAGTTTTAGTAGTTAAGAAATTAAAAATATAAGTGCTGGCTATTATTGACTACCAGCTAATAGTACCGTGAATTTTAAAAATCTTTTAAAAAATTTAAAAAATAGATAACCCCCCAATAAACAACCAATTAAAAGCAACCGACTTTGGTTTAAAAACTGTTATATTCTTATACTGTTTTACATTTAGCATAGAATTTCAAACACACATACACACTGAAACTGATGCCGACTGAATTACAATGCATTTTAGTTTTTTTTTATTTAGCTTAAAATAATTATGAATTTTTCATTTGCTTGTTTCCTTTCAATTGTTTTCTCTTTACTCTCATTTTCTTACGTTTTTCTTTAATTTCATATTTTGATCACATTTTGATTTCGCATGCCCAAAGTGAATTTGGTTTGTGTTCCGAATGATTCGCCTGAATGTAAACCTACTACTGCCGTCCGATAAATCAAAAATATATATGTTTACCTCGTATGTTTAGGGATTTATGCAAGCCTCTGCTTCTGCTAGATACTACTCTGTGTATATGCTAATATTCAGTCAATATTATATTCATGTCTGCTCATCCTCCCACGGTTTGGGAGGAGCTCGCTTTCAATGGAGGATCGAAAACCTGAAGTTCTGTTCTGTTCTAATGGGAAGAGTATATAAATTTCGGTTTACCGAAGATGAATATCTCATCTGTCATATATGTACAAATTATTATACGTTTTTTTTTTTGCATTGAGTTTTCGATGTATGTTTGCATTTGAATCGGAACAAAATCAATCAAACAGTCCTAGGAGACGATCGTGGTATTATATGGTTGCTGGATCCCTTGCGGTCTCAACTAAATAACAGTACTAACTTCGTATCGGAGCTGTAACATGGATAAGGCATGTGGAGGATTTGATATCGGAAATGATTATGATGTGTGAGCGATGAAACGTGGATTATGTTTTGTGTTGTGTGGCTGGCAATGCAAGAATTGGTGTAATTGTTTTTTGTAATTTATTATACCCTAAAAATTTTTTTTACAACTAATACTATGCATATGCTTAAAATTGATTAAAAAATATAATATATATATTTATAGATTTATTCACGATGCTAAGAACTAAACGAATTGTACGACAAAATTGTTGAATAAGACCAAAAGGGGAGCGCGTTGCTTATAGATAAGGTTTACCAATCCTATTTGGGACTCCCAAAAAGGTTAACAATTACAAAAAGGTTGTGGCGAGGGTGTGTGGGAATTGTGAATGGTGTGTGTGTGTGTGTGTGTGTGTGTGCCCCTAGAAAAACGGGGCAATCTTCTTACTGGCTAGGATTCAATATTATTCATATTTAATATTCAATTACTAGGAGCGTAAAAGTTTGCATTCATTTATCGGCTGCTATATTTCTGGCTTGCAAATTAATTAAAATATGTAATGCAGTGGTAACAAAAAAGGAAACTACTAACAATTATGTTTAGATCGGCTTGGTTTTGCTTCTTCCGTTTTGTATAATTATGTATAATTATTGTTTACAAGTAGCATAATTAATATTTACGTGTATATTTGATGTTGTTTTCTTATAAATTGTTTTTGTTTCATCCGTTTTGTTTAAAATATAAAATTACCTAATCAAGAAAACCATAAAAATAGTTGTTACTGCTGCTGCTGCTGCTGCTTCTATTGTTTTACGATGATGTTAATTGTAATTTATTGTTAGTGGCGGCCTTTTAGGCCTTCCAGTTGTTCTGGCGACTGCCGCTGGCCCCGCTCTGTTGCTGGGGCGGAATCATCTCCAGTAGATATTGGCGCTGCAGCTCCGCCGCCCGCTGAACATCCGCCATGCTGTTGGCGCTGCTCGAGTTCTTCGCCGAACCGGAGGACGAGCTGCTCTTCTTGTTGTTGTTGTTGAAGGCTATAAAAATAAAGGAAAACATTTATTAGTGATTATATTATTTAGAATTGCAATCTATACTATGCTTTTAGTAAATTCAAAGGACACTGCAAAGTTTTACATTTGTAGTTTATTACATTTGAGCTTTCAAAATACTTTATCATGGTACAAAGTCTCGATTCTTCAATTTAAACTAAACAGAAGATCCTTATGGGCTCCAGTGATATGCTAAATAATTTATTTTGAACAATACTGATAACTTCATTTAATACGAAACTCTTAAAAAGTGAATAAATCTGACATAAACAGCTTTTCTATGATCTTAAGATCACACTGAGATTAAAATGTCCAGTTTATCTTATTGATAACTCACCTGCCACTTGTGCCGCCTGCGCCATGGCCATCTGGTAAGAGTACAGCAGCGGAGCAAACTGCATCATGTGCTGCGGATTGCCTCCAAGACCTTGTCCCAGAGCTAAAATTAAAATTGTACAGATTAGTTAAATTGATCCTGCCTATGAGGAGAAAAACCCACCTCTAAAGAGCTGCTGCTGGAAAGCCTGCATGGCGGCTGCCGTGGCAGCTGGTGAAGAACCGCTCAGCCCAGCCGCCGGATTAGTCGAGCCGGTTGAGGCTCCTCCAAAGCTACCCAATCCTCCGAGGGCAGCCAGATTTCCCAGCTGGCTGAGGTTGCCCAGATTGCCTAGGTTGCCCAGACTGGCCAGGCTATTGATATTCAATCCACCCATGCCGCCGAGGGCACTCAGATGAGCAGCCGCCGCCAGCGTGGCCGCCGAGTATTTGTCATAGCTCTGGGCCTGCTGTTGCGTCTGCTGATCCCGCTGCTGATCCCGGTCGCGCTGATCTCGCTGCTGTTGCTGCTGCGACTGGTGGTGATGATCGAGTCGATCGTTGCGGGAGGATCTGGAGGAGCTGGCCGCCTCATGGTGATGCGCTGCCGTTGGTCCAGGACTAAGGATGCCCGCCTGCTGAGCGGCAATGGCGGCTGCAGCGGCGGTGGCAGCCGCTCGCGAGGATCGCGATCCTCCCGACGACGGCGGTGGTGTGGCTTGACTTTGGGGTGGCGGCGGAGTGGGTCGCGGTGTCGCTGGCGTTGGCGTCTGGCATTTGGTGGGTATCACCGTCACCGACGGTGGCAGATTGACCAGCGCAGCGGCCGCCGAGGCGTGCGTCGCCTGCAGCTGTTCCCGTTCCCTTTGCAGATGCGACGATGAGGAGTTGCTGGTCACCGCAGAGACGGAGAGCGAGTTTCCGCCGCCACTGGATCCATGGGTGTCCACCGGCGAGGGACTGCTCTGGCTGGCCAGACGCTGCTCGATTTCCTGCTCCTGCTGCAGCGCCTTCACAAAGGCCTGTTTCAGTCGGTTGGTATGCTCCGCCTTGAGAGCCTTCTTCACATTCGAAGTTACGCATTGTTCGCAAATCACCTTGGGATCTTTGTTGGCTGTAAGAAGATGGGATTATTAGTTGGTTTGTACTATATTTATATTTTTTAATAAAAGATATACTTACTCTGCTTCTCCCACTTCCACACGGGCGTAAAATCAATCTTGCACTGGGCACAACGGAACGGAGCTGCCACAGCATTGGCCTTCTTGTTGACCGTGAGATAGTCCACAACAGTTTCCAATCCAAGAAGATATACAAAGTCGGTGTTGCTGGGATTGGGAATAAAGTGCATCTCTGGCGGTGGTGGCTTTGGTGGGGGAATCTGTCAAAGATAGACGAGAGTATAAAACCAAAATTCCAATATTTCCTAAAGGACTTTGGCACTCACCTGAAGCAGCGTTTTTTCCAGCTGCTTGCGAAGGGCCATTTTAGCTGCCGCTTGTCTTTGAGCTGGGGTCTGAGCATCTTCTCTTGGCGTAGAGCGATCATTCTGTCAGAAAATACATATATTAATCATCTAGAAACAAATTTACTTGAGAGAATCAATTACCTTCTGATCGTTGTGCTGATTCTGATGCGATTGGGACAGTGGTAGCGCCGGCGTGATGGAAACAGAATTGCTTATGGTCCCAGGTACCTTCGAATTATCCGAAATATTAGGCTGCATGTTTCAACGATTGGGTTGGGTATTGTTTTTTTTTTGTTTTATTTTTTACAGGATAGCAAATAAGAGTACAGAGCAGAGTTGAGTTTTTAGTAGTTGGGGGATTAGTTGAAGTCAAATGAATACGAGAAATGAAAGAATATTTTCTGCCACTTGCACGAAGTCTCCTCGGTTTTTGGGAAAATCCTCATAAAGAGGCCGACTTCGGCTGATTTGACAGGTGAATAGTGTTAGCTAGCAATGTTTGAAAAGTGTTGTAAACTAGTTATGTTGTATATGTTGTTTAGTGTTAGGCAGGTAAAACTATCGAATGTTTTTTTAATTCACTTTTTCTCTCAATTTTAATCAATTTGAAACCATTTATGGCTGAATTCTTCGTCTTTAATGTTTAATGTTTATCGATATATTGTTATCTCAAAATAATTAAAAAAAAATGATCATATCGAAAATAATCGATTATAAAATTACATTTACTACTAGTATGGTTTTAAACACTTCAAAAAGTTTTTATAATTAGTAATTTGTTATTAATTTGTTAGATCTTGCTATTTTAGTATGATACTTTTGTTAGTTGGTTAGTTTGGAATGTGTTTTGTGTTGGTAAGCGTGAGTTTTTTGTATCTTCTAAGTGTTTACAATGTGTTTGTTTATAAAGAATGTTTGCTTATGTGGATAGTGGAGTTGCATTGTGTCTTTGGTGCTTTTGGACAAAAGGTGAGAGAAAAACTCGGCGCTTACGGCAACGATTACATTACAATAACTCACATTGCGTGGTTTCAGACTGGAGGGCGGCGCCGATGTGGGCGTGATGGTCACCGAGGGTGTGATGGTGAGATTCGGCAGGTTGGTGCGCGGCGGCAAATTGCTCGAGCGGTGCGATGAGGAGGTGGCGGGCGTGATGGTGGTGCCGGCGGCTAATGTGGCGCCTGCTGGAAGCGATGACCTTGGCGGCGGCAGTATGGAGTTGCTGCTGCTGCGATGCTGACCGCTCAATGCGGCCGCTGCAGCTGCAATCGCTGAAGCAGCTGCCGCCGCAGAGCTCGAGCTTCCCGTTCGACTGTTGGTGGCGCTAAGGGGGATTGGAAATTACGTTAGTATCAACTACACACTCCAAATAAATCCCAGATTCTCACCTAATGCTCACTGCCGGTCCGCCGCTGCCGCCTAAGCTGCTCCTGCTGCCCTTGCTGTGGGCGGGCAGTGGAACCGCCGACGTGGGCGTTACACTCAACGATCCCTTCGAGGTGAGGGCAGCGGGAATCGCGGCCAGAGGATTATTGGGCGAAACGCTGGTCGGCGTCACCACCAGATTCTCCTTCATCACCTGCTGCGATTGCTTGAGTTTCTTGAGCAGCATCAGTTTGGTCTCCTCATTCCGCAGATCCTGTCGCAGCTTCCTCAGACTCTTTTCGCGCTCCTTGAGCTCGGCGTGACTCAGCTCCTTGATGGGCACATACGGCGGCATCTCCTCATCGTCCGTCTCCGAATCGATATTCCCATTCTGCTGACGTCCATTGGTGCGAGCGGGTAATAACACAATATCCGGTGCCTCGGCATAGGATTTGGGCTCTGTTCGGGGTCGCAGGACCCTCCTTTGAACCTTGTTCTCATCCTGGCCGCCTCCAATGGATCCACCCGTCGCACCCGTGACCCCTTCACTGGCATTAATGCTATTGTTGTTGTTGTTGTTGTTGTTTGTGCTGGAGCTATTGGTGTTACTGCTATTGTTGGTGCTGCTGTTGGAGTTGATGCTACTGCTATTGGTGGTGCTGGTGGTGGTGGTTGTGGTGGTAGTGCCATTGTTGGTCGCCGGCGATGGAGATGGAGTGATGGTCAGACCCGTATTGTTGGCCGTCAGCGCTCGCAGATCCCGATTACTGAGTGGCGCCGGAGATGGAGCCGGCGTTATGGTCAACGCCGGGTCACGGCCGGACCCTAAACTCAAGTCGACCACATCGTCGACCTCCATTTTGGCCATTTTCGCTCGTCGCGTCGTCGTGATTCTGTATGTTGGTCAACTGTAAAGAGCAAGGAAAATCAAATCGATTAGTTGAGGTGAAAAAATTATTTGTCAAATAGGTATTAATTTAAGACTTTGAGAACGCTTATATCAATATCCATTTTTAAGCAATAGCTTCTTAACTTTCTACATACCAGTTCCAAAAAAAAAAAAAAATCTACAATTAAAAAAAAAAATTTTTTTCATTACCAAAAAAATTTTTTTTTATTTTTTTTTTGAGCAAGAAATTATTGGTTCCTTTTGTAAGAACAGAAAAAATATTTGAATAGGGGTTAAGGGGGCGTGTCACGGAAAGGGGATATTGTGGCGTTCGTGTTTTACCAAGGGTGGAATTCGGGTTTCCTTTTCAGAGTTTTTATTCTCGTTTTGTTTTCCTTTGCCATCATGACACTTTGAAAGCGGAAGTCCGACCGTCTAACCCCTAAATGTATCTGTATCTGTATCACCTTTTTTCCCTTTTTCGTGTTGGAAAATAATAAAGATATCCTGATTTCAATTTATTAAGCGGGCGACCTTGTTGGGGAAACCTCAAGGAAATGTAACGAGAAGAGGGGAGAAAGCTGCACTAAATCACAAATCAAATCGGATTTGATCGCAGATATGCAAGTGTAAGTGGATTTGGGGCGCTTGTGTGAGTGAAAGAGCGCCAAAGCGAACAATTTCTTTCGATTCGGACATCTTCCACAAACAAGTCACGTTTTCGATTTAACAAATTTTCGCATACAAAGCCGCTGGTTTTGCGGCTACAAGAAAATTTACATGAAAACCGAGCTAGTTGGTGGTGGGAGAAACTTGTAAGACAGTTGTCATTCGTTAGCAGGAACCGAATGTATTTAATAGATAAATTATTCACTTTAAAACGTTGTATTATTGTTGAAAATTTTAATTTTATTAAATGTAACCTATCTCAATTAAACGACAAATTAACAGGAGAGTATGTTCAAACAATCGAGTGTTCACTTTTTCGGGCGCGCATGGTTATAATTTTACGAAATTTGCATAAAAAGCGGTTTGAAAGACAACAAAGTACAAACACAGAACATTCGCTTAGTCGAGCTCCACTGTACTTAGTAGTAGAATAACTAGCAGAGATCCAAACCAGCAAAAAAAAAAACAGGCGCACACAATCACAAACCCAACAACAACGTCGGCTACCTGACACGTGAGAGCGAGAGGTGAATAAACCTTTCGAGCAACTTGAGCTGCACTACAGCACAAACAACAGAGCCCAACAAATACGACAAACATTCACCTGCCGCCGCTGCTGATTTCAAAAAGCACAGCACACACAAACAATATCAAAAAGTCAATAAAAAATCATTTTAACAAGACACCAGCGCATAAACCAGCAATAAGCGTCACAATTAAAATGAAATATAAACGAAGGATCGTAAAATAAATACGTTAAAGCAGGTGGCAACCCTGGCAAAGCTGGGCTTCACCACTTTTGCAGATTCCGCGCGAAGAAAAGCGAATCAAATGGCATAATTACACAAAGCAGGAAAAAAAAAAAATAAAACAACTTGGCATTGTTGTCCCCAACGTGCTATAAATTAACTCGCTTTGAAAGTTAGCACACAAACAAAAACACACACTATGTAAAGTCGAGTGTATGAGCACGCTTACTCGTTCGTTTTTTATTATTTTTCTCTTCACCTCCCGCTTCAACTCTCTCTCCCCTCGCCCCTTGGAAACGGCGGCTGTCGGCAGAGTCTCGTTACTTTCGACACTTGTGTCGTCATCAGATTGCGCTGCCCGCTATCAGTGCACAGTGGGTCGCATTCGCGGGGTGTACGAGATAATAGGTGGCAAAGCGTGCTGCGCGATAGTGGGCGACGATAACGTTGAGTGGGGAAGGTACAGTGGTCAACATATATTAAAAACTTGAGGGAATATTATTTCCCAGAGATTTGTATTAAGTAATTCTATTCTGAAAATTCTAATTCTGTTTGTAATATATATAGGTAAATTGCAATTACGTATGCTTAGTTCAATTCGCATTGATTTAATTAAATTAGTAGAATATAAATATGCAAAGTTATTTATTAAACAAATAAAAATTGAAAGATTTCGTTTGTCTCTTTTTTACTAAACTTTTTTTAAAAGTAAAAATATTTTTTTTCAAAATCCCCATAAAATTTGGTGTACAAAAGCGTTATATTTTTATTGGTTAAATTTTAGCCCGTTATATTATTTATCATGGGGCAATTGTCACAAATATTTTACGATTATTGCTAATCACTTTGTTCCACTGTGCCTTGAATTTGTTGGCCTGTGTGTGCGAGTTAATTCCACAGCGTGAGATTGTGTATGTTTGCTTGCCAAAGTGGGTGATTTTGTGTGCTCCGATGATTGTCAGCTTTTTCTTATTAAATTAATGCAAACATTTTTAAATTTTTATAGATGCTTTTTAATGCTCGCGACCATTATGCGTTGTGTGACCGCGTTTACCCGCAACACCCCCCTATTCATGGCTCTCCCACCCACCCCTCTCTACCCTTTAACCCATAACTGCCGTCGAGAAAAAAGCCGACTTTATCGATTTGTTGCGACGTTTGGCATTTGTGTGACTATAATTGTGCTTAATAGCGCGCTAAATGTGCTTCAATTAGCGTTTGTGAGTTGCTCTGCCTAAGTTCACAATGGGTTGTGGGATATTCAGATACTTGATGAAATGATCTTGGTGGGTCTGTTGGGAACTAGTGCACCTTATGCTCAAGTTCAAGTTTAAGGGTCTTTGGCACCTGCAGAGGTGAAATACCGATAAAACATTAAATAAATGCAAATTGGTTAGGATTTCACAAGAAATACTCTTAAGATATCAATGTCAAAGGGACCAAAGGCGATATTAGGGTTATATTAAAGTGACCAAAGGAGATAAAATACGAAAGGGGAAGGGGTAAACAAACTTAGAAGCGGATGACAAGCGACGACGACGCAAAAAAGCAAAAGAAATAAGGTTAAATCAAAAGTACAGTTGTGTACATAGCGCGGCCAGCAGCAGCACCAACAAAAGCAACAACAAGAACAACAACAACACAAACAAAAGCGAAGAGCAACAGCAAAGCAAGCGAAATGTGTTTGAGTGTGGCTGCGGTGAGAGCGACAGAGAGAGAGTGTGAGCGGTGAGAGCGAGAGTAAGATGGGAGAAGAAGAGAGCGCACGTCGCACACACGCGAGACGACATCGAATTGAGAGAAAGAGGAGAGCGGGCAGCGGATTTTGGGGTCTGGCCACCCAAAAGCACCACCCCCAAATCCCCAAACCCATCGGTTACATCTCCACCTCCCATCGATTTGCATATTAGTTCGTTATCAGCCGATGGGATAAAGATTTAGCTAAACTACACCTTCATGTTCTAGGGTTTTCCATTTACAACCCAGAGATTGAGTTAACAGAACTCTTAAGTTCAAGTAATACAAAATGCATTTTCAAAGACATCAAAAAAGATTCCTTATATACAGCATTCCTTGGAAAACCCTTTATCAAAGACCATACAAAGAAGATTCATAACTATACTATACTATATTTTCTTCATAGCCAAGCAATTAATATCTTGAAGAACTAATTAGAACCATTCCAAGTCATATAACTATTATGAATCCAGCCCAAGTACTTTGTCACTAACTCAAACTCCATTTAAACCTTTATAGAACCTCTTAATGTTCATTAAATACCCCCTATAGGTAGTTATAAACCCTAAAGTAATATAGAACACAACGAGAATGAAATAAAAACCTTTAAAATGATCAAAAGGCAAGACGCAGCTTAGCAAACAAACATATTTATTTCGCCACGTTTCGGTTCGACATTATAAGAAATGCGCATATCTTATATCTTATGCCATTGTACATAGGCGGTGAGGAGAGGGGTGGAGTGTACGGGTGTACGAGGTTTAGTAGAGTGGAGTGGGGGTCTCTGCTTGGCTGCTGAGAGAAAAAGAGAGAGAGCAGGCGAAAGAGCACGACTTGTTGTACATGGGCGGGGTGGGGTGGGGGAAGTGGGCGGGGGGCGACCGACCTTCGTACATATTTACTCATCCATGCTGGGATTTGGAATTGGAATTGGAATTGGGAGGGTGGTGCAACGGGTGCTCAAAACACAATCCCAAACAATTCCAATCCCAAACCCAAACGTAGGCCAATTCGACAACTGCAGTCAAGTGATGTCATCGAAAACTATGGAGAACTATCGAATTGCATTTAAAGAGTTTGACTTGCAGTCGCACCGATATCCGGAATATGTGCTAGCTCTAGAAAACTATTCCACTTTTAGACCTGACGAAATCTTGAATACCTAATACAAATCACATATCTGGTCAGGCGGAGGTTTTGAACTTAATATGGTAATATCGTTGATTACATTTTCTTACAAATTACGTTATAAACCTTACCATTTCAAAAAATATATAAAATACAAATGGGAAGTTCATGTGAATAAGCCACTGAAATCAAGAAAGATTAGTATAATAGGAATGTGAGGAAAATGAATCAGCCATGCTGAAAATATAATCATATCCACATTGGGAAAACGTTAAAATATAATCAATTGTTGGTTATGTACAAATGATCGTCGTTATGAATCTATAATCGAGAATATTCCATGAAATCTGTCTGTCTATTTCCCATTCCTCTGAAATTATATTTGTCTTATCTACCACAATTTTCATTTTTGCTTAAATTTTTCTATAAACAAACCGTTTTAGAAAACCACCAATAATAAACTAATCTAATCAAAGTCGATTTCTGGTTAAGGTTCTTTTAATAGAACCATTAGAAAGGGCTTTTGCTGAAAGTTTCCCAATCAACTTAAGTGCGCTATGACACTTTCCTCAAATAGCCCACTGTACCTTGTCGTTTTTTCTCGTTGCGTTTATTTATAACAACCGATAAGCAAGCATTGAGCAATTCTCTAGCACTCAAAACAGCAAATAAATAAGTACATAAAAAAACACAAAAAGTTTTTAAATGGGTTAACTGAACATTAGGCACAAATTAATTGCGTGCACAGTATGGCAAAGCCAAAAAAAAAAGAACAAAAGTAGAAACAGATTCTTTACATTCCGTCTGATTTGGTTTTATTTTTCTTGCTTATCAGTTAAGTATACACACATTTTAAAACTGTCTGCTGAGTAATTGGCAAGTTGGAAAGAAAAAATCTTGGGGGGTGGGGGGTGGTGCTCTGAACAGCTGTTTTTATTCGTGCTCTTGACCAGTGTTGCCAACTAAATAAACAGTAAATACAATACATAAGGAGCAATAGCAACAATGCAAAGACAAGCTAAAAATTAATGACTTTCAAACTGGTTTTGTTTACTGTTGTTGTTGTGAATGAGAAGAAAAAAAAATTAAAGAGAAGAAGAAGAAGAAGAAGCGATGGAGCCCGATGCCAAAGCATCATTTAATGCTTTGTTCGCCTCCCGCAGCAAACGAAAAAAACCTGACGTTTTTACTTTATTTTTTTTTTAATTCAACATATTGTTTTTCGATTTTTCCAGAGATAAGCTTTGCATGCGGAAAACAGATGGAGAAAGTATAAAAAATGGTACACCCAAAAATAATCGAAATGAAACGCAGATAAATTTTACATTATTTAAGATCATTTTTAATTTGATCTGTGGCCAGGTAAATTTGACCTGGTCGAAAAGAGTACATACTTCATGTAAAAACGATATGGGTTTTGCATGATTTGAAATATACATGGCCATATCGATTTTACGGTAACATGCTTTTTTTGTGTGAAGTTACAATTATTTAAAAGGAACTTTTAAGGTCCCATTTAATATTTAAAGATTGATCAAGTCACTAATTACTTTGGACATGGAAACCACTTTAAATATTGCAGTTTATTAAACTAACCAACAAAAACTTTAACAATTTACATATCATGTCAATTTGCAATTGTGTCCATTTTGCACAGGTATTGCCTATCATATAAACCATATTTATATATAAATATTTGATTCGATATATACATGGCGAAATATGCAATTGCCCACCTCTTCTCTTCTTCTTCTTCCCCGTTGCGTCTTTGCTGTTTGTGTTTGTTGTTGTTACTTTTGTTGTACATAAGCAGTCCCATCCATAAATGTGTATGTTTTCCACTCACACTCCCGCATTCACATAGGCAATGGGTTCAAGTTGTATATAAAACCAAACGACCGACCACCTCTGCCGACGTCGCTGCCAACGTCACCGTCTCTGCTTTTGTCTATCCAACCATGCGCCCCTCTCCCTCTCTTTGGATGAGTGTGTGTGTGTGTGTGTTGGTACAACTGGGGTCAATAAATTGGGGATAAGCTGTAATCTGCTAGGGTAACAAATTCAATGAGTCAAGTGTCGATGGGTCAAATGTCTAATGATAATATTATCTTCACGTAACTTCACTTGACCCTGAACTTTTATCAAATTTAGCAGATACTTTTTGTAACAAAAACTAGCCTACCATTTATTTAATAAATTAATAAATGATTGGAGATTTTACAAAAATCTTTTCATGTGGTCTTTTTAATAAACTTAAAAAAAAAAAACAAATTTTTTTTTGTTTATTCATTTTTTCTTAAAATAATTCTACGTTTTTGCCCCGGAGTGTGAAGCATGGCATTCGGTGGCCGTTGACTGTTTTGGCTGAGAAACGGCGAAAAGGCAACCGATCTATTTATTACAATTCGGAATTCACAATTCACCCTGTGTAGCGTACATCATTACGCATTTGCATTTGGCACATTTAAAATTTCAGCGTGCTTAATTCTTTCTGGCTTCCTGGTTTTTTTTTTTCTGTTTGTTTTTTTCGCTCGCCAAGCAATTGACGCCTGCACTTCGAATGCTTTGGAAAAATTCCACTTAATCAAGCAAATTACCAACGCGTTGCTATGCTTTTCTCTTGTTCTTTGTTTTTTTTTTTTTGGTTTTTGGCTATTTTTAGGCTTTGTGCTTTACCTTTTTTTTGGTTTTACGGTTGGCAAAACAAAGATTGAATGCTGCACGGGAATGGAAATGGAAATAAGAGAGAGAAACGTTAAGACGCGTTAAGAATAACCCCGAAAAGTAAAGCGTAAAAGCAGCGCCCAAACCAGTTAGCCGATACTTTTCTCTCTCGCACACACACCGACTTAACCTTTTTTTTTTCTTTTTATGACATAGTCCGATAAGTGCGAAAAAAAAAATATTCGTAAAATTCATTCAATTTCTCGGTGAGATTTCAGTTTCGTTTGCCATTAGTATAATTAAGTAAATATCAGTCTATAAATAGGCTTATCAAAGCTGCCAACGCGCAGCAATAATAATAAACTTTAGCCTTGAACTAACCACCACGTTTTAATTAAAATATTTGTACATATAGGGGGGGGGGGTCTCGTGTAAATATGCAAATGAGGTTTTTTTTTGTTATTTATTCTATGTACACATATTAGCTTGTAATTGTATCTTAGCACGCGTTTTTCGCCTGCAAACTGCATGCTCGGTGGGTGACAGGTCCCAAAGTCTTTGCATTGTGCACTCTGTCAAGGGTAGCCGAGGGGTATATTATATACATACGTAGCCCGCCTATCAATCCACATAAGGTGTGTATAGAGTAGCTTCCCATAGAAGTATGTATGCGAACACAGTGGGGCGTGCGACATGACAACCTACGAGAGGTATATGTATATATTTTAAAGAATTTATGAGATACATGGTGGGAAAAGGTAGTAACCCAAATAATATTCTATTTAATAAGTTAAGAAAAATATATATGTATATATTGAAATAGAAGTATAATCCATTGAAAAGATAACAAAGTTTCAATACAATACCAAACAAACTTCGTATTGTCCCATACAAAAATCCCTAGAGTCACAAATCATTACAAAATTTCATGCTTAAGATCTCAAGTACCCATCCATTCAAACCCCTTTCTATCGAGCGACCACTGTTGATTATTTACTCAAACCAAGCGGCAAACATACATAATTACATCTGAGCCACGTCACTTCCTGCATAGAATCCAAAAGTACTGATAAATGTCCCCACTCTCAAGATTGGGTGTTTGGCAAATCGAACCCTTTGGATCTGCATAGTTTGCATGGCCATGTACGATTGAATATACATATATCTGTGTGTGTCGAGTCCAAGTATTGTACATTTGTCTCTGTGCATATGCATGGCGTATAAAAATAAATGTCAGCGAAAAAAAAAAAAATGGAAAAGAGAAAACATTTTTTCTAGCTCTCTAGCTGATAAGCAGGGCGACACTTACATGCACACACATATTGTATGTACGAACGGACCAAGTATATAACTAGTAATTTGTATGTATTTAGGGTCTGAGAGTACGTAATACTTTCAATTTGACTGTTGTTAAGGCTAAGGCTGATTCATCTTAATCCGAAGTGTGATAAGTCTACAGATTCCATTTTATATATACTTCTTGGCTTAGTTAGTATCCGGAACGGGAAATTATATAACGAATCAAATTGTCTTGGGATTTATGTACATAAAGTACAATACCTTCAGCTATAAGGGTGTAATTGAAATTAATTTGGGACTTTTTAGACTATTAAAATGTAATAAACTCTTAAATATTTTTACTATTGATTTTATAGGGTTAAAACTCTTACAAAATTAAATCTTCTTTTGGTATCGCTTGTATCTCTCTTTTTGATCTTGAACAAGAAAAAAAATAGTGTTCAAGGTCGGTGAACTCTGCATAAAAAGAGAAATCGCAGCGATGCAGCTTAATAACGGTAACGAGTTAAGTGATGCTGCAGCTACAGCCACTAATGCGAAGACTAGTGACTGCTACTAAAACTAGTATTAGTCGCTGCCTTCTATGTGCGGCACAATTCTTTTTTTTTATGCGCCTGTTCTTATTTTTGCACTTAATGACGTGTAACGAGCTAGCGCGCGTGTTTTGCGCTCTCTCTCGCTCTCTTCATACATATAGGTTGTTATATATGTATATATGGCCAGCATACACACAAACATATGTACTAGTAGCTGGGATGTGCGTGCGAGCGAGATGGCGCACTTTGAAAATAAACAGGTAAAAAAGGTAAACCAAAAGAAATAACAACAAAAAGTAGCTTTGCCACTTTTTTTTTAGCCGCCAGTCTTTGTTTTTTTTTATTATTTTTTTTCTTGAGTGAAATGATCGTCAGCAAGCAACCAAATTGGCCTGGCGGTTTTCTTCTTCTTGTTTGTTGGCCAACAATAATTATCGTTGATACCTTTTAAATAATTAGTCAGCAAGAGCTGAGGAAATCGATGTAAGTTTTAGCAAACTGTTTACGGCAGCGCTTTATCTTTTGTGGATTACAATCTGTAGTTTTGTATATATGTAGATATTACTCAAGTGCATAGAAAACAGTGGAGGTGAAAAAACCAATGCCACTGATGCGCTTCACATTAAACATTCGTAGTTAAAGAAAAAAATTGATAGATAATTAACTAGATTAATCAAGAATATCAATAATAAAACCTTGAAACTGTTGAGTATTTTTAGTGTTCTTCCTAAGCTCTTTGTCTATTAATACCCCAAAAAAGAAATATAATTACAAAATAACCTTGTTCACTGTTTTAAAAAACTAATTTCAACAAAGTTTTTGTGAAATATTAAAGTACCACAATCATAATAGGTCATTAATTTTAGTTAGGAAAGTTCCTCAGATTGTCTACAACTTCTTTATGAACATGAAAATTGGTATAGGAGCCCCACACTTTCCATCCTGTATGGTGGCAACTCTGTATTAGCTTTCGCAGATAAATCCAACCAAATAAGAAACATTTTCGAAAAAAAACAATCGACAGAAAAGTCATTTAAACGGTCAATTGCCTCAAGCGGCCAAAAGCAAATGTCCGAACGAGAGCGCAATACGAGAAAACTCACAAAAAACCAAACACAAACTAAATGAAATTGAGAGGCATTGAATATGCCAGAGTGAGAGGGTGCCATTGGCGGAAAAGAGAGGGAAAGAGGCAGCTGTCAGTTGGCCATTTAAATAGAAGCGAAAAAATGCAGGTTGAAAATTAAAAAATATTTTATGACCGACAGGAAGTATTTAGTAACACATATTTTAACATTTTTTATGCAGCCGATAAGCGCAATTGATTGGTTTTTTTATTATTATTAAAAATCAGTTATATAAAAAAAAAAAAATTGTAAAAACAAATAATGTTGTGCAAAATTATGGATATATTTCTAATATTAATTAAGGAAAAATTAAGGAACATTAAAACGGTAGTCTAATAAATATAATGTGCTTTAAAGATCCTAAAGGACAAAGAAATGTAACATTTTGATCTATTTCATACATAACGACAACTTGAAATATCTTTAAAATTATTGTGAATATTATTTGGCAGCTGAGACGCCTTTCGAGATTCTTAAGAATCGGCCATTAAAAAATGTTAACCACATCGGGGATGTGCATAAATTATAATTTACCGAAGCGCAGCAGCCCCAAGATGTCGAATCGGAAGAAGAAGAAGAAGAAGAGGAGGAGGCGGAGGTATAGGTGGAATCGGGGAGAGAAGGCGACAGACCGATACAAAAAGAGAGAGAGTGGAAGCAAGAGAGCCGCCTTATATACACGAGCATGGAATGTTTGCCTGTGTGCAGGGGCACCACACACTCATATTCCGCCGTTTGGGTTCTACTTTCGTATATATACACCATATACCATATACCATATAGAGGGGCATTATGTACAGCTGTGTGTGCAAGCATCGGGACAGCTAATCAGGCAATTAAAGAGCCACCAAATAGCCCAAGCAACAAAAAAAAAAAAACACCAAAAGAAAGAGAAACAATTTAAAAACTAAGGTGGAATCGAAAACGAAATGTGCCAGCAACACAAAGGAAAAGTTTGGCACCGAATGTTTAAAAATGTTTGCCATAACAAAGAAAATGTGTTTTGCAAAAAACCCTCGATAAAGACAACAATTTTGCTTATATAATGCTGGCTAAATTAAGTAAATCCCAAAGATTGGAAAGATATGTATGTGTGTGCTTTCTGAAATAAGCCTGGTTGTCATAAGCAGCCGTTGGGTTGAATTTCCAACTGCCCCGCCCCATTTGCGGGTTCAAAAAACACCCACCCATTTCCTTAACCTGCAAATGCCACGCACTTTTCAACGAATTTCAACCACCAAAAACAACGCAAAAAGCAACAAGAATAACAAGTATTTTGTAGTTAAGCTTCACGACTAAAAGATACCGGTTATTCGTTGTTCTTCAACCCTAGCAGGCTTCCGTTCTTATACCTTGAAAACGACTGCGAAATAAAATTACCAGAAGTTATTTTAAGGTAATTTTTCCAAATTTAATGTATAGGTTATGATTCTTAAAATATAGGTCACATGGTTTTCTCACTAAAAAATATTATGAAACCTTTGAGTTTTATGAATACGATCCTAAATACTCATAGAAGAATTATAACCATGTTTTATAAGCAGCTTATTAAACAAAATGTGTTATATCAGGATTAATGAAAGGGTAATATGATTTATCAGGGGTGAACAGATTGTTAATTAACAACCCATATGGTATGTGGATTTAAGTAAGGTTCACCAATTATGAAAGGATATAGGGAAATAAGAAATGGAAATATGTACAAAGGTTTCATAAGTCTTAACCCAACTTAAAATTCGAGGACTTTTTAAAAATATTAAAATTGAATGGGTTCTTGCTTTTAAGGAACTTTTCTTGGTATCTTTTGGAAAAGGTTATTTAGTTTCACTTAGTTTCCATGATAATGATACAACCCTCACTCTAAAAAGAACCATTATAAAACAAGAAGAAAAACAGATTCGACAAGTTACTTCACTTAATGCGGTTCGCCGAGGGGAGGGAAACCCACAAAAGGGGGTGGCGAAAATCCAAAGTGGGCGGCTGCTGTTCTAAAAACTTTACGCGAGAACCTTTAAAACGCGGACTTTAAAAAAAGAGGAAGGAAGGAAGGAAAAGAGAGTGGAAAGCCTTTACGTCTGGGCTCCCTTTTTCGCCTCATCCGCCCCGTGAGGTTATGCCCACATAGCAACACAACCCAATGGCGCCACCCACGCGCCACCCCCTAGACCCCCCACCCCCTTTTGGCCTGTCTGTGTGTTGGGTAACTTTTTTTTTTTTGCCTGCTTCTTCTTTTGCTTTTTGCCCTAACACAAAAATGTGTATCTAGAAATATTTTATGCAGGCAACTCTTCGGGGGGGTGAGGAGAATATGGAGGGGGGGTGGCAGATAGGTGGAGTGGGTGGGGTTGGGGAAGGGGGTGGTTCAACCCCCCCTCAACCCCCGCGTATCAATGCCCGCTGCTCTGGTTTGCTGTTGTTGCTGTTATTGCCGTTGGTTTTGGTTTTTGGGCGTGTTTCTGGTGGCACAAAACTATGACCGAAAAACCGGGTAGGGTGCTATGTGAGGCGGAGATGTCACTACCTCAGCACACATATAAATCCCCACAAAATATACAGTCGAACTCCCATAACGGAAACTTGCCTAAAATAGAAAAACTGCTCAATAAAATGCAATAAAATATGTCATAATAACTCAGAAACTTTCGTGATTTAAAGCTCTGAAAAAAAAGTTACACAATAACACTAAACATGTTTAAAGGTCGTTGAAAAGTTGATTATTGAATAATACAAAATAATAAATAATGATGGCATACATAGAATTTTAAACATTAAAATAATATTGATTTCGAGATGATACATAATAGATTTAAATGTATCTTACTTCTATTATTTTGTTACTTTTTGAAGAAATGTAGAATAATGTATATAATACATAAACGGGTTGGACTTCTTGCAAAGAAAACTGTTCCTAACTTCAGTGTAAAATCTATTTAAAGTCGAAGCAATGAATGACTTTTACAATAGTTCAATAAGTTAACCAATACTATCAGTTACTTACATACTTAAAGAAAAATGGTTTTATCTAACCTAAAACCCCTTGAATTGGTATTGCAGATAATAGTGGTTGGAGTTATAGAAGTTGAACTGTGGATACACATATATATATATATTGAAATACATAGGCGGCAAGACACATGTCCACATAATTGCCAAACGCGCAAAATCGAAGTGGCGACCGGCCCACTCCAACCTTAAACCCAAAAACCCCCCCCCCCATCCACCCACAAATACCCATACCCACCCAACTCCCAACCCATCGGCTTAGGATTACTCACCAGTTTGCATTTGCAGGTGGGTGGTACAGTTGCGCTTTCAATTTATAGTTCGATTTTCGGTGGTCTGGGGTAAACTAAGCCAGTTTCATAAATAATTGCAGAATATTGAATTTTGAGGTGCCCAAAGCTACCCCTTCCAACCCCAAAGGCCCTTCCAAAATAATTTCCCCCAAACTGCCGATGATATTTGCGCTAATTGCCATTGCCGTCGTTGGCATTTTCATTAAAATTGCGTAATATTAATGGTCGAATGGAAATGGGGTGAAGAGCTGGGTGGTCAGTATGTGGCTAAAACTAATTTCCCGTCGGAGGTTTCATGTTCACACACAAACCATACGAGTAGCATCAACAAATTCGGATTTTCGGCATTACAATTTGTTGAAAATTTGCATATATGGGGGTGCTGACCCCGAGAACCCAACGAATAAAGCATATTCGCTTCGACCTGCAGCAGCAGCAGCAGGAAGTTCAGTGATATACAATGGCGTAGGCATATCATCGCATAGATTACGCAACTATTCCCAGGATACCAGGGACTAGAGCGAGAAGGGGGTGGAGTGGAGCTCGGTAGGTGGCTTCACACATTCGCGGCGACACATTTGTGCCACTCGACTCTACAAGGTACGGTACGATGGTAAGCCACCCACAGATGGCCGCCCGAAAACGGTAGGAAATCCACTCAAGCACATCGAACACAACACATCGGACCGAGCCACCACCACCCTACGGGCACACTGTACAGCTGGTATCAGAATAATAACTCAGAATACCCTGTCCATAAATTACAGAAACCATGTTATCTTTAAGCTAAATCCAGAGAGTTTGCATGTACTACAAATATTAGGCCTTATCATCATCCTCCTTTCATAGAGTTTAATGTAAATAAGGCAGTTTACGAAGAAATTCAAAGCTCTTTTTTCTCGGAAAGCCTAATTGTGAAATATGTTTGTGTCGATTACTGACAAAGTGATAAGAGACTTAAATAAAATATGTTATAATTGAAATTAAATTGAATTCTAGTGAAATGGAGTGTCTCTAATCCGCAAGATTAATATATTATAATTATATTATACAAAAAAGGAGTATAGTTTAGTACAGAGAAATCATGGATTGTCAAAAAAACTTCGAAATACTGTTAACAAATTTCCCAGAAATAATTTACCATAATATCAGAGATGTTTAAACCTTTTGAAGTGATTTTTTTTTTAAATCTTTCGATTGCCAATCTGAGCGATGACATTTGCTATAATTTCGACCACAGCTGTGCGTAGGCCTTCGGTGGGCGGTGGTGCAGGGGGTGGTGGGTGGCACATCGGATGATGCTGCTGCTGCTGCTGTTGTTGTTGTTGTTGCCTTCGTTTTCGGGTACCGACGAGCCCGGATATTATATGCATACTTGAACTATGCGAGGAAGGAAACAGGCGACCAGACCAGCAGACCCAGCCATGCCATGCCATACCCAAAAGCCCCCTAGACCACCCCCACCCTTTTCGGGTAGAACCGCTACCACCCCCTCTTATCCTGTTTTGTATATGTATCTGTTTTTGCATGCTCCTCTCTCTCTTGCTCGCTCTCTCTGTGTGTGTGTGTGTGTGTCTGCGGAGTGTTTATATACATGTGCATGCACAGCTGTACCGTTTCGGGGCATTTTACAGCCACAGAGCCGCCGCCACAGACCACCCAAGCACCACCCACAGCCACCCCCAAAGGGGACCGCCCACAACAACAATGCAAAACGTCTGCATTTCAACTAACGCCACCCGATACACAAACAAACGCAAAAGGGGGAAAGGGCTCCACACAGCTCCTCTCTTTCTGTTGCCTCCCCCCCTCGAAAAAACCAACACCCACCCACCGAAACGCCCAACCACCCACATTCACCCACCCCACCGATTGCAGCAGCCTTCTCATATTGCCATAGTTGTTGCCTTCTTCTTCTTATTGTTGTTGTTGTTGTTGTTGTTGTCGCTGGGACTGCCGAAAAAGTTTTATACATAAGCGGAAGCTTACGAAAAATCCCCCAACCAAAAGAACACCCCTTGAAATGGCAGAAAAACAGAACTCATTACAAAATCAATAAGTTAATTTTCCATTTTTTTTTTCATCTACTATTTACGTGACAATTTTCATGGCGGAGTTCTTGCTTATTTAATCAATAATATTTCTTGTAAACAAAGTTTGGGCCTGGTTTCCCATAAATTTCAGTTTGTACTATGTATATATATCTCGTCATTATAATGTATAAAGTTACCCCCCATTTAGTTATTTGTTAATTCTACTGCTTTAAATTTAAGTTGCGTGGCCTTCTTGGTCGCGATTAATCGATTTTTTCAGGAGCACCAAAGCCAAAGTTAAAACCACCCACTCATCCTTAGACCGACAGTACAAAGGGGATTCGTAAAAATATATAACAGTATATATATATATAATATATAAGTAAAAACAACTGAAGAGACAGGAAACTCCCAGAAAATAAATGGGTGGGAGAGAGGTAGGTTGGAAAATTGCTATGGGTAAGTTGGGTTAAGGTGAAAAGTTCGAAAGATTCAAACAATAAACAAATTCCTTTGGCTGAACATCTGACCTTTTTTCTCCTTTTGCGATATTAATAAAATTCTTAGACTTACTGCAAGAAAATATGAAAAATTTCTTGAATTCATTGTTTATTTTCTTGAAAAAGTAAAAGTGAATATAAGCAAAATATTAATGTTTTTAAATCCCTAAGTAATTTGAGCTTCTTTTTTCTTTCCAAATTAAAAAAATTTTAATAAGTTTACATAAAAGGAAAACTATAAGCGTAAAAGTAAATCTGCCTTCCTATCGAGAAATGGCAAAATCTTCCCTGGCTGTTTGGTGTTATCGTAATCGCCATCACAATCGCTCTTGAATCGCTTGCAGACTTTGATTCATTGTTCTCGATGGTTGTTGCTGTTGCAGCTGGGCTTTTGTTTTACTTGTCAACAGAGAGTTTAGTTTGGTGCATCGGCTTAGGTTTAGGTACTACAAAAAGCCCCTTTCCATCCTCCAACCTCCCAACCCCCCCGGGCCTTCCAAAAACAACAATGCTGCGGACGCTGCATGCAACTATTGAAGCATGAACATGCAATTTATGTACCTATATGTGCATATATACCTACGAACTATGAAATACAGCAACAACAACAACAACAACAGCAGCAGCAATAAGCGACTGTACTTTTGATATAAAATCCACTACACTCCGCACTCCCATACATGGAAAACCAAAACAAACACTCGCACATACAGTTCAGATATATGTATGTACCTATATAGCACCGAAAACCCCCTACCCAGCCCCACACCCCCCCTTCCACCACCCACTTTTAGAGACACCCACTTGGAGTGGAAAGCTCTGTTTAGTTTTAGTTGCGCTTTAAACTGCATTTCGGCTTGCGATGCTTTGTTGTTGTAAGCTGTACATAGAGGAATTGCATGGGTGCAGAAAAAGGGGGGTTTACTTGTGCAGCAAACGAAATAGAAAACAGCTGCAATATGTTTCGGTTCCATGGAATGCAGATGGAATCGCCAGGAAACAGCCCCAGATGCATTGCATGCAGCAGATTTAGCCAAAAAACAGACATTACACCCGAAACATGCCACCCACCAATCCCAGTTGTCATCTATAAATCGTTACCTCTGCAGTAACATGGCTCTATTGGATAGAGAAAACTTTGAAAGGGCTGCCAAATAGTGCGGCATTAAGCGAAAGTTGATTTTGAAATGCGCTAGAGTACGATAAATCCCATTTTCGAACTCTACGTTTTTTTATCGAAATAAAAAAAACATTTGAAAACTATCGAAAACAACAGAAAAACTTAAAATATTTTATCGTAGAAACAATACTGATAAATAATAAAATAAATTTGTTTTATTTTAAGGCTTATAGAGTATATTTTAAATATACAAACATTTGAAAACTATCGAAAACAACCGAAAAACTTAAAATAACTTATCGTAGAAACAATACTGATAAATATTAAAATATATCGGTTTTTTATCAAGGCTTAAAGAGTATATTTTAGATAAGTACTTTCTAAGGCTCTATGATCTATGAAAAAACGACTTATTTGTTTTTTATCTTCAAACCACACGAGTTGTTCATGAACTTTTGACCCCCTTTAATCCAAATTAGAGGAAAATCTTTGCTATCGATACCAAGTCCAAGGGAGGTGGGGTAAAGATCATATAATGGAGAAAGGAGGAAGAGAGACAGAGCTGTCGACTTTTGTTGCTCCACTTGCACAAACAAAAACGCACGAAAAGACGAAAGGAGAATTTCGGCTATCGAGCTGCTCCCCCAAACTCACACACACACACTCACACTCTCAAATTCACCTGCAAACGCAGGTAAATCGACATCTGTGTGTGTGTGGGTGAGTGGTACCTGTGTTGAGCTGACACGGCAACAAACAAAAAGGTAACGCCAAAGCTACAGCGATAAATCTAGAACCGGGCATTCTAGTTTTAAGAATTCGGATATTTTATTCTTTTCAATTAAATTTTACTTTTAACGGCCATTTAGTTAAATTTTTTAAGATTTACTGAGTAGTAAAAACATGGGACATGACTAACCAATTGATTAAAGGGAATTTCTTTTCTTTTAGCCTTGAAGTGTTTAAAGAATGGAAACAATAAACTAATTCTCCCAATTAAATAAGATTAAATTGAATTTATTTTTCGTACTTGAAGTGATTTCAATTGATTGTTCCTATGAATATTGAAATAGGAAAACAATTTAATAATATAATATAGATTTCCTTAACAATTTTAATTAATGAATCTTATAATAATATCCATCAGAATGTTTTTATGAAAAATTATTTAAAAAATAATTATTTTTGAGTTACTTAAAAATCAGAAAATTTGGATTTGGATTAATACTTATAGGAATTATAAAAAAAACTTTCAATAATTTTGGATTGACCTGATCCATCATGAACTAGTTCAAATATTAGGTTCCCCCACTTTGCACCTCCAAAAACAACAACAATTTCAATTACAGAAACATCAACTACATTACGACAACAACAAGAGCCAGAAATGCGGGTCTCGGTCGTAAAATCGAGACCAAAAAGAGAGAAGAGCGTACAGGCGAGACGAAGAGAAGTGCAAAGAGGAGGAGGATGAGGATGGGGAGACTCGACGAGACGTCGAGAATGCAGTGCACATAAAGAATGCCAAAATAAGTTTAAAACTAACGACGAACCGGGTTTTAGTGCGTGCGTGACTTTGTGTGTGGGAGCGAGACAGCCAGCAAGGTGGTTTTTTTGTATGTCTGCATGTTTGTCTTTTTGGGGCATGCAACTTTGCCGAAAAATGCGTATGCGGGGGGGGTTGAGAGAAAGAGCGGGGAAGAGAGAACCGTTTGGGAGAGAGAGTTACCGAAACAAGTGCAATGCTGGGGGGAAAATTTTCGAGAAATTAACAAGTGTTGCAAAGCGCAAAAAGTGCGTGCGGGTAATTAGCAAAATGAAACAAGGCGAAAACAAAAGGGAACTCGAAAAGTTCATTAACACAGTTAAAATAGAACCCCGCCAACAACTCATTCATAATCGAGAAATGTGTGTATAGATAACGGAACGGAAAAAAAAGTCGAGCAGCGGCGACAACCCCTTCCGAAAATAAAAAGATTACCCGTGGCAACCCAGTCGAGCGGGCAAAGGCGAAAAAAAAAGTAGCAGCTGAAACAAGCGCCTAAGCATGGCGTCACAACAACATCAAATAAAAGCTGTAAAAATTGTCAATATAGAAGAAAGAAAGGCAGCAGCAGCAACAACAACAAAAAAACAAGAAGAAGAAGAAGAAGCAGGCTTTTGAGCTTTGCGAAATAATGCGCGAGAGTTAAAGAAGAAGCCGCCAACGCCAACTGCGACGTCGGCAGAGCATTTTTAACGAGCCGAATGACAAGCGCACACAAACACACAGACACTTATGCAGATGCACACAGTCGGGGGTGGAGAAATAGCAGCAAGAAGTACAGGGGTCATTTTGTGACTTTAGCTAAGAAACCACTGGGAAACGAAATAGGTTTAAAGTTCTTAATTCAATACTAAAAACTTTTTAATTTTAGTTACAGAAGATAATAAATATACAAATATAAGACTGGTAATAATTAATCACTATAAGTGTTAGTTAGAATGTTCATTAAACAAATATTAAAAAATAAAAATTTCAAGCCCTTAGTTAATGACCCTTATTGTTGCCATGATAGAGCCCATTAGTCTAAAAAAGGATTTAATGAATGGATGACTTTCTTAATTGCCACTATTGCATTGACCTCGATTGTCCGAACACACACTCGCACAGATGGGCGACATGCATACGAGACGCCGCAGCAGCAGACCGGTTGAGGTTAAATTGGATAGTGGCAGCGAGAGAGAGAGCGAGCGAGCGAGCGACCGACCGAACGGGAGAGAAGAGGGAGCGGGAGAGCGATTGGAGATGGAGCATACATATACATATTGAATTTTTCTTCTTTGGCGTAATGAAAATTTTAGCACTGTTTTGGGGCAAGAAAAACGAAGAAGAAAGCCAAAGAAAACTTACCCGCGTGTGAAAATCCGTTAGTCGATGGCGCCTCTGCCTCTGCCGCTGCACTGCTGCTGCTGCGGAACTCCTTTTGATTTTTCCAATTTCGCATGCACACAAAACTATTTGGATTTCACTTAATTAAACACACTGCTTATGTACATACACCTTATATGCACTAATTTGTTGGTATGTATGTATGTATATACGCCTCACCAACACACTTGCAGCCCGCGCTCCGCTGACGTCGACGCCGCTGCTTTTGCGGCGACTTTTTCCGAAATATTTTACACGCACTGCAGAATATATATTTTGTTTGATATACTTCAATACTTTTAGATGTCTTGGCCTGGCTGTAAACTATATTCACAAATTTGTTTACTATTTCAATGAACGAGAGTAGTGACACACATACACACAGGAACGCCGCTCTATGCACTCGTGTGCGGCATTATATTATCCACTCCGATTTGTTTGTAAATAGATAACGATATTGTATTATTTTGCATCCGCCGAATCCACAGATAACTGCTGCTACTCGCTTCAATTTCAATTGTGCTTTTTGCCGCTCCGCTTACGCACACTCACTCACTCACACAGACGAGACCGCGTAGCACGTCCGAACGATCCGAGAGATGAAAAAGTAAAAAAGTGTTTGTTTTGTTTTCCTCCGTAGAGCTGGTACGCCATTCGATGTTTATTTCGATACTATCGCGGTGACCTTTCGCGTTTGGGATTTTGCTGCGCCGCATGTGCGGTCACATCAACAATTTCAAATTCGAACTCGAAATGACATTTCGAAATTCCGTTAAATATAATAAATAAATATTCGTATTTATCTGGAAAACTAGCATTATAATTTAAATTAAAATAAAAAAATGTTTTTTACTCAATTTTTCTTACACAGAGTTTTCTGTAACACACTCCATTATAACTCCATATAAAACTCTGAAGCTTCTGTTATTTTTAAAGACTTTAAATTATGTTTAACAAACAGCAGCCTAATTAATATATTGGCGCTTTATTTTATTTAAAAATATCAAACTCTTGGTAAAATATACTTGACAGTTATTGCAGGTTCTTATTTCAAACCTTGTTGAATTGCACAAAGTTTTCGGCCTGATGCTTGATGTACGATTTGCGGCAATCCATATCGTCGGCAGGTCGATTGTGAGGAGCCCAGACGGGTTCCCCAACAAAATAGCGACGTGTTCTGATAAAGTTCTAATGAGACACAAAACAAAATATTTGAATAAATAGTTTGGATTTAGGATATTGGGGATAATTTACATTGGAATCCAAAGTAAAACGATGATAAATGCCAGCAGGTATTATGATCAGATCTCCCTTCACCACCAGAATGCGCAGCCAGTTGTCCTCGTTGCTGAAAATTAATGAAATAATATATTGTATTGTAATGTACATAAACAAATTAAAGCCGGTATGGCACTCACTCGCGAACATCAAAGTAACCAGATCCATCCAAAATCAGACGTATTTCCTCATCAGTGTGCAGGTGTTCGGTAAAAAAGGCTTTTAGCTTGTTGGCATAGTCCGGGAGACACTTTTCCGAGCAAGTGATCTGTAAATAACCGATGTTTTCTAAGGTTCTATTGTTTTTAATATAAACATCGATCTTGCCTCATCATCATAGGTATAGCCACGTTGTGCCCTCAGTTCCGTGAGAGTATTATCGCTCTGGTATTCGTCCGCATTGATCTGCAAAAGTGAATAATCAAGATAAGCTCGCACCCAAGGTCAACAAAGGTTTAAAGTCGTAGTTTCACTTGCTTTAAAATATTCCACGCCTGTCCGCTTGTAAAGATCATCCAGTTCCAAGTAAGCTGGTGGGTTGCGATGGTGCTCCAACCGCTGATCGGTTTCCTCCGTGTCCATATACCAAACCTGCACCATTTTGGACTGTATTTAATAATTGTTCGCGAGCAACTAGCAACAAATAGATTGTCAAGAAAAATAATAAACGGCCATCAGCTGTTTTTCGAACTCCTTAACAGAGTCTCTGATGAATGCCGCTAACGCTGTTAACTTAACATTCGGAAAGAGTTAACATATTTCAAGATGAATATCGCTGATAAATTCGAAATTTAACAGTTTTGAAAAACCATTTTCTTTTTTTGATAACCTTGCAAAACGAACGAACTAGAGCCATAAATAAACAAATTATAAATAGTTAATATCCCATAATTGTAAAAGGGACAATGTTTTAAACATTTAAAAAAATGTCATTGTTCTCTTCTACAGAAACTTATAAAAATAAATACAATTTCCGAAATTAAAAAAAAAATAAATTTAAAGTCTATACATCAATTGCATTTTTTCAATATTATCATTTATTTTGTTGTTTGATAGGTATAAAATTGTTGGGCAGTTTTGATTGCAGGTTTTGACTGAAAATAAACAAAATTGTAGTTGAAATTTCGGTTGACAAAATCTGAAATATTGCCTCTGCTTACCGACAATACAATTGTTATTATCTAATTGTGTGGCTTAGTTTGGTGTGGTCAACTGACAAAAAGGTACTAACAATAATTTAGTACATGAAAATGCTTAGTTCCTTGTTTTATGTTACATTTATTAGCGTTACAAAGGAGCACTGGATTACGCAGTCATTTTGGCCAATTCCTCCCGAAGCTCGGCGGTGTCAATCTGTCCCTTCGACTGGGATTGCGATTGGTTTTGCGACTGTGCCAAAAGGCGGGCACAGTTCTTCTTGTGCATAAACCAATGGAGTCGCTGGCACTCCCGATCGCAATACTGCACCGCCTTGCATTTGGAGCACTTCTTGTCCGGCTTCTCGGCGCCGCAGGTGCTGCAGTAGCTGCCTTCGTCCTAAAAAGATATTAAAAATATTAGTAAATATGGAAAGACCATTAATTTAAGAACTTATTAGACCCACCACAAATCCCCTCATTCCATTAATAGCATTCCGCAGGATCGTCAGAGCTGGAGGTGCATCCTTGGCGCCAAATTGCGTGGCGATTTGCCGGAAGATGGTGCACTCTCGGACGGGAAACTCTCTGGCACACTCCCGCAGCGTGTATTCCACGTAGTCCAGTTGGCCTAGCTTGTTCTCCTTAAGCACACGCTTCACGAACATCTCAATGAAGTCATTCTTGTTGGCATCGCCGGCCTCCTCAACGCTTTTCTCCTTGTGCTGGGCCTTGAATTGCTCCTCGCAGCGTATAAGCTCAGCCAAAATCCAACCCTGATAATGGAACTTGAAGGCCAGCAGCTCGTTGAGTTCGTGAGTCTTTTGCATTTCCTTTTCGCACATTAGGGAAAGGGTTTTGCGAAGGTTGGAGAGGATCCTGAGGAGACCCAGCGACTGGACATTCAGGGCAATCCTCACCGGATGCAGGTTGATTTCGGTAACAAAGGCATGGAAGGACTTAAGTAAACTGGGTGGTATTTGCGGCTCCGTTTGCTGGCCATGCACTTGGGTGTAGTACTCCAAACTCGATTGCGTCACATAGTTGTTGATGGTCTCCACACAGGCGTGGTTACCCACAAAGGCAGCCATTTGGGCGGCGGTCCTGTTGACACTATTGATGCTACCTGGTTTGATACCCGCATCCAAAAGTTGCCGGCACACGTGTGTATTGCCAGATAAAGCTGCGAAATGCAGTGGCGTATAGTCAGCTCCATGTTGATTGAGGTTGATGTCGGCACCCTGTGGGATAATAAGGAGTTATTATGGGTTTTGTAATTCGTTTAAGGATAAAATTATACCCTGGTGTATAATGCTCTTTTATAAATCTATTATTTGTTAGTTCTATACAATAAATTTAGATTATGCTCATTTAGAAAACCTATAAAAAATGTTTTTTTTTGAGTTATGGACCTCAAGATCTATTCGGGATCTAGGGTTATTCTAAAAACACATTTGAGGGATTATTTTACCTTAGATATTTGGGGATGGAAAACCATTATAATAATGACTTCTGGACCTCAAGATTTAGGCATTCTCAGTACACAATTGGTTAGGAACCTAGGCCCTGAATAGAACCACCTGTGGCTCCAGTGATAGATAACCCATCAAGGGGTCCAAGTATCAGGTATACCCACCATATCCAGGAGCACCTGAACCGCCTCGCGATTTCCCTTGAAGCTGGCATGCGCCAAACACGACATCCCACTGTCGTCCACGAAATTCACGTTATTCACGCCGACCAGCAGCTGCTTGAATCCACTGGTGTCATTTTTGGCCAGGCGATCCAGTAACTGTCGCTGCAGGTCGTCCAGCTGCGGGTTCTTGCTCTCCTCGGTCATTGTGGGTGGCTTTTTTATAGGATATTTCCAAGAGTTTGCCGGAAAATGATAATCAAGAAAAACTCCACTGTTTTCGGCGTGCACGAGTTTACAGCGATAGTTGCGGCGTTCTGCAACACTGCTGGAGAAGTGCGATATGTCGTTTTATTGAGGGGATTCACACAAAGAAATGGAAAATATTTTTAAATATTGAAACGGGTTATAATAAGGCCATGGACTTATAAGAATGATTACAATTTGTTAATAAGAAATAGTAAATCATATAATTTTCAAAAAGTGCAACTTTTATATTACAATTTAACATTTTTGAATATATTTATTTAGGCGCGCTTGTAACAGTATATTAATTATAGTCAGTTATATTATTATACAAGAATAAATTCCTGCTAAAAAATAAGAACATTTAATTAATTTATTTGCTGGAATTTTATACATTTAGTATTTCGGGCTGGTTTATTTTAGTATATTTTGGGCGCACCCGTTATTTTCTTCACAGTCGCGATACGGTCACCCTATTGTTTTGTTGTTGTGTTTTTTGTGTGTCGGCGGCGTGTGTATCGCATTCGCATCGTATCGAATCGAAGAGAATCGAAATTGTGTGTTTTTCAAACATAAATACAAGCATTTAATCCCGGTGCCAACAATGTTTTAGGCGCCACTGCGCTGGTTAATATTAAAAAAAAAAATCCATAAAACCCGACAAAGTGGAAAAAGGTGATAAGCGTGCTGAAAAAAAAGGAAGAAAGAGAAGAAATTCCAATGCAGACGAAATAAATAATAATGTATAAATAATTAAAGTGAAGATAAGCGCGCAAAATAGCGAAGCAGGCGCAAAAAGGAAAGCGCAAGAGCGAGATAATGAAAAGCCAGATAAACAAAAGTCACTCACACATGGCCAGAATTCTTCAATAAAAACATGACCGTTTTTGTTGCTCACTTTTTTTCGCAATATGTGTGTTTACATGTGCTGCGTGAGCAGGAAAATGGCCTTTTCCTACTTAGCACGATGTGTGAAAATTGGCCTTGCCGTTTTTCCGTTTTTTTTTGTTTACCAATTTCGATTTGTTTCGATTTCGCAGCGTTTCCTGCGAAACACACACAAGCACACGTTGCGTGGGAAAGAGAGAGACATACTTTCATCTTCCTCTCTCCTTTGCTCTCCTCTTCACCCCCCACAGTGCAATTTCAGAGGTCGAAAATGAAACAGTAAACATTGGATATGGGGGAATCCAGCGTGGAAATTGGAAAATGCTCCTTTTTATATTAATGATTTAATTAAAATAAATAGCAAAAAAAAAATTCAAAACTTATACTAATTTTTTAAATTTTGAACCTGTTGGAAAATTAAAAAAAAATTGATTTAACAACACAATAAAATCTCTTTTTGCAATCAATAATGTCAAACCTACATCATATACAAATGTTGGTTGTATCTTGGTTAAAAGTCAGCTTGCAATACCAGAATTTCCTTCATACAATACCATCTGTGTTTCTTTCCCTTCTCCGATGGGGGCTGAAAAACGCTGAAAGACTAGGTTTTCGTTTTCATCGCTTTTCCCACCCTTGAGATTGCCGATTTCCATTGTCCTCCAAAAAGATGAAACAAGTTTCTCACTGCAGCTTCCCCCACCATCGACCTCCTCGAACTATCCCTATCAACTTTTGCAGCTGGTTTTTTGGGGAACCAGACAATTTATTAAGCCCTTTTGTGACAACAGGTGCAACAGCTGCTCATACATATATTCTTTTCTGTATTCCCATTCCATCGCAGTGCTACAAAAAAATAACCAAAAGTGCTAATTAATAACAAAAAAAAAAAAAAGAAGGAAAACAAATACCAATCCACAACACAATAAGTATTAGTTAATCAAAGAAAATGGGAAAGCTGCTGAGCCTGCTGTCACGCGACGACTCGAATTGTTGCGCCGCCAAATCCTACGATGTCTTCCTGGATTTCGAGAATGCCGCGCCCACGGAAACGGAGCGAGAGGTCTACGACGAGGTGGAGCGCGTTCTCAGGGAATCGGAGGTGGTTCTAGAGGAGATTCAGATCTATCGGGTGAGTCTCGACTGGCCAAATGCGTCACTTGCTTTGGGTTTAGCCGCAACCCCTATAACCGGTTATTAGGCATTTGCCTAATGATTCCTATGTAATTTACAGAGTCGTTTAGAAAAAAGTTATTCAAAGATTTTTACAAAATATTACATTTTATTATACTATAAATAATATTTTAAAGACGAAATATACACTTTTAAATAGATCTAGGATCGTTTTCTTGTCCGTTTGTTAAACTTAAAGTACGGTTAAAACCATGAAATTCTATGGGAAATAAATGTTTAAAGCTTACTTTAAATTTTACAGGCAGACGAGAAAACGACCCTTAAAAAAGTAAATTTTTTAAGAGCCTACAAACTTAGTATTTAGTTAATTAACTTAATTTTTTTGTAAACAACTATAGGTTATAATTTGTATAAGCCACTTTTGAGTCTCTCTAAAAAAGTTTTATTCTTTTTGGGCGTTTCAACAGCCAGGAAAGTATAAAACTGATAATTTCAACAACTTGCTAAAAATAACAACAATCGCCGGGAAATCGACAGCAACAAAAAGAGCAATAATAAACGAGCAGCAAATTGAGTATTTAACCTTTGGCAGGGTGAGAAACGAGACTTTTCTGCTGTCAGTTTTTACTCTCTTTCGGTTGAATATTTCTAACCGCTTTGGGGGTGTACATGATAGAAATATTTCTTAATTGAGAAGTTTTTAATGATTAAAAATATTAAATCTTAATATAAAAAATTTAGTCATAATAAAAACGGACAGAAAGAATGTAAACATTTTATAAACGCAGCTTGCTTTTCTAAATCATGACTTATAAAATTAGCAAAACAAACGTAAATATTTTGGAAACCACTTAAATACGAATTTTAAACACATTTAAATTGAGAGACTTTTAAGATCCATTTATCAAGTAAATATTTGCTCACAAATATGGAAAAAATCAATCACTTCTGGTTAACAAATACAAATAAGGGTCTTTAAATAGTTTAGGTACTCCCTGTAGCTGATAAGAATAACAGACCTGAAAAGTTTGCCGCATCTTCGAGTGGCTTCAGTGTAAACTTTGGCTCCTCCAATATCTCTCCATGGGTCTCTTTAATGGTCTGACTCACGCACGTGCCCACATGATCCGATCCGGTGAGCGAACTTCTTTCATTATCGTCGCTTCACTGACGTCATTAACCAAGTTTTGCCGTTGCTCTTCACACTCTGATATTTCACCGCCGCTCTTCGGGGAGAATTAGTCACCCCATTCTTCGTTACTGACACAGAAAACAAATTTCTATGATGGATTTCGTAATTATTCTCTTATCAAAAACAACTCAAAATTGTACGTATCAAAAAAACTGATTAACATAAAAAAAACTAAGTGATATGAAAATTTAATACTAATATCTATAAAAAAGATTTGCATTTATATATCTTTTAAAAACTTTATAAAATAAAGTGTTTGAAAAGAAAATGGTAAAGAATATTTAAAAATATATATATTCAAAATAAAAGTAATATAAACATTTTGAGTTTATTATCCCATGTGCTTACATAAATGAGAAAATATTTATATCCGGAGATAAAACAAATGAGTTGTTCAAAACAAATAAATTCCAATTCTATAATATTTTTTTTTTTTGTAAAATTTGTTTTTAAAGATGTACAGAAGCTAAGTTTTGTAATGGCTGTTAGCATATTGAAAAGATTATTAAGAGTTTTTTGAAACAAATAAATATTTTTAAAAAATAAAAATATTTAATTCGATAAAATATTTTTTTTTTTAAATTTATAGAGTTAAAAATATGAATTAATATTTTTTATTGTGCATTCGATCTTTTAGCTACAAATTCTATTCCTCATTGGTGTGTGCAAATTATTAATTGGGTTTCAGACGCTAAAAGACAGCAAAAGCGGAAAAAGGGAAAGGGGAAAACGGGGGGGTGGCAGACAAACAAATGTCAGGCCGAAAAGCTTTAATCAACGCAAATGAACTGGAAAATGTATACCAATGAGCTCATTTCCTTTGTGTTGACCCACTTAAATGGGACCGAAAGCAACAAAGACGACCTCGTGGGGCATTTAACCCTTTGGTTTTGGTGCAACGTATTCCCATCCCTCTTCTGTATTTCTCTAGAACTAACCAGAGGTATTTAAAATGCGCTTAATTTGCGGGTTGCATTTTATTTTCATTGCAGTTTTTATTCGACTGTGCGCCGGGTTTTTTTTCCCCCAAAATGAGTGGGTGGCTTTTGGGTTGGAACAACTGGTTGTCAAGGCAAACAAACTGGTTGTGGAGTAGGTGATTCCCCCACCTTTACCACTGCCCAAACAAAAATAGTTGGCCAGGCGCCAAAAGCTGGCAAAATGGCAAAAACTTCAGTTCTGTTTGGGTTATTTTGTGCTTCTTCCTCCAAGTCGGTTGCTATAAATAGAAAGAAAATTGCAAAGAGGAAAAATCAAAGTTTTTTTCTTTTTCGACTGGCATTTCTTGTTTCTTTAAGTTAAGTCAAGAATTAAAGTGACTTTGTAAGAGCATTTTTGAATTTATTTTAACCAGAAATGATATTATAACATTTAAGATTTTTAAAAAATAAATTGGATCTCAAAAATCATCAACAATTGTTCTCTATTCATTTAGAGAAATCGTTGTACGAATTTTCTCCAGTGGTAATAGACTCTTCTTTTCTATCTGATTTATCAGCACTTTGTTAGTGACGCTTTTGTCAAATATTGGCCCAGACTAGATACGGAATTAAAGGCGCCCATTGTGTGTGCGTAATAAACAAGCAACAACAACAAGGTCAACAAAGGGCCGCAAATAATAATAATAATAAAAAAATCCCCTCATTTTTAGTGCAACAACGATAATCATAATAATGATGCTTACGCACTCACCTGAAGAATGAGAGAACCAACAATAAACATTCTATTCGAGTATATCAACGAGCAACATCGTGTGGGTGCTGCACAGATAAAAGTTTATTGGGTTTGTGGGCCAAGCCATTGAAATTTGATGAAATTTATATGAATTAAGCCATAAATCGTGTGGTTTTCCATACCGCTGACAGCCGGCGAAATAACTATTTCATATGGCGGCTTGCTATCGTCATAGTCAAACATATGTCGAACACATGAAGTAACCCAATACACAACCTTGGATTCCTGAACCCCCCTATGTAAAACAAGTGCCAAGTGCTCAATATCAGCTGTGCTTTTTGCGGTTTGGATTTTTATATAATGTTTGATATGGTATATGTATGTATATCCCGTATACCCTGAGTCAAAAACACGCTTAACTCTAATAGTTTGTCGACAATTGAGTCATTATGTTATCGTTTTTAATAATTTTAAATTTTTACAAATATCCAAAAAGTTATTGAGTCACCAAAATGTTTTAAAATTGTGCTATCAACACTTTACGGATTCATGTTCTAACATTTTTTTTTAGGTTATTTGTGTAATTTAATAATTGTTTTAATTTAATAAAAATTAAATTGAGCTTTAAACTTTACTCATGCACCCATAATTATGTAATATCAATTTTAACTTGATATGGGGCCAGATAAATTTGATATGGTCGAAAGGAGTATTTAATGTAAAAACGATATGGGTTTTGCATAAACAGAAATTTACATGCACATTTCGATTTTACGGCGACATGCTTTTTTTGTGTGTTAAAATTTTTGTTTGCCTTAATTTTGCTGCCGTAAATTAATATAAACTTTTCCGTTCCCTTTTTTTTTTAAAGAACTATGCTTATAAGTGGTATTTCTCTTGTTGAACTAAAACAACTCCAAATTTTCCACCTAATAATATGAATATTTGTCATTTTCCTCCATTTGGAAACCATTATTCCCTCGAACCCAGTCACAGCTGCTTTCACTCACAAAGGGGGAGAAGCACTACTCCAAAATGGATATATGTACAAGCGACCCAGTTAAATGGGTGCTCCACATAAAAAAAAACCGATTTAGCGTCGTATGAATAAATATATGCACTTTTAAGTATTTAATGAGAGTTCTACACTGGAGGGCGACAGACAGACAGACGGCCAGGGGCAATCAGAATAATCACAGAATCGGAATGAGCAGTCATTAGATAGGCCCCCCGTGCCCCTCTCGTCGGCACTCCCACCTCTTCCAGTTTCCATTCCACGAATAACTTAAATGATGTGCGCGAATGCAAAATCACAAAGCGACGGAGAGAGATATAAAAGCCAACTTCCGGTTGGTCATTCGGTTGGTCAGTCGATATAATCGCTATAATGTGCGTGCCAGAGATCGCCATTTGAATATTATGAAATTATAGTTTGGGCAAACATTTAAATCTGTCTAATTTAATGGGAGGATTATAAATTCTAAAGGGTAAACAAAATTGATTTAGGTATTTTCTAGTCCGAAAGCAAATATATCTATGTTCCTATAATCTAAACAATCAGTCATCTTGAAATGCCTCTTTTGAACCACAAACTACATAGGTAACGACCACTGAATAATTGTTATTATATCATAAAATGCGTCTAATAGTAGTTAAACGAAACGATTTGCAGTAAAAAATGTCCAACAGTTTGACAAAAATGGAAAATCAATTAAAAATTCATAAATGCAATTAGCTTTCCCAAATAGTTAATAGCTTTCCAGCGTATAATCAATTATTTCGTTTATTCTGACGTCATCAACCACAAATCAATTTCACCAAAAATAGAAAAACCTCAAACATAAACAACGCAAAGTATAAACAAAAATCTAAAACATTTTTAAGGTCAGGAATTTGATCAATTTATTATTATTTTCAACGTCACTTTTGATATCAACTTCCGCGTTACTAACACTTTTAACATATCCCAAAAAGTAGGATACTCCGCAAATGGAACTCCCCAAGGTTTTATTTTACAACCACGTCATAAAAAGCTCACCAAAGCAGTTTTATTTGATTTAGTAATGTCCAACCTTTATTGTCCAAATTAGCCGCTGTTAAAATTGAAATTCATCATTCATTGCATTTCACTTTCCCCCAAAAACGGTTGCGATGGGGTCATTTCCAAATTGTTTATAGCCTAACGTATTTATTTTTGGTATTTCCGACGTCATTAACCACAAATCCGTTGCGTGAAAAATAGAGAAATACGAAACGTAAACAAATCGAAGTAAATTAAAGTGTACTTATTTAAAGTGTAAAGCTCAACGAGGAATTTGTTTCAACAGCTACACATCAAGTATCATTTTCTCTGTTTTCGAGTGCACTTTAAAGTAATTTGTTTTTTTTTTTGAGGTCTCGAAACTGAGGCGCAAATGTGAAATTTCAACGCGTCCACACAGAAGTGACAACTAAAGTGCGTTTACAAAATTATGGGATAATTAAAGAAATATTTTATGATTAAAATAAAATTCATTTTAAAATGTACGTGGTGGAAAAGAATAAATTTATTTTTGTTTTTATAAAATAAGTTTATTATACTGCTCTGAAACGCACTGTCTTTGTATGACACATTTTTGTTATTTATTAAAATGGCACTGAGCTGATTCCATTTAACCGAATTTAATTTAATTGAATAAGGCCCCGAGGATCGTTGTTTATATTGTATATTTTTTTTTGTGTTGCTGTGAGCAAGGGTTATAATAGTTTAAACATAGCCTCGAAAATGATTTTATGGTTGTTTAGGACCATTCGTCAATGTCTTTAACCGCGCTGCAAATGTTGTTTTAAATACTCTCCTTGGTTAAACTGTCTTTAAAGTTGTCAAGTGACCAATTTACGACTTCTGGGGAAGGTATACGTATAGGTTCCTGTCTGAGTCCCTCTAAGCAGCTTAGAAACCGAGTGCCGAGTGCAAAGTGCAACGTCAACGACAACATTTCAGCTGCTTTTTACTGCCGGCGTCTGTGCAGAAATGTATTTACTTTATTTTATATCTTTTTTACGAGCAACTGTTCGGCATCTCCGTTTATGCGTGTAATTTGCACAAAATAAATAGAGTTTCTGCCGCTCGGAGAAATGTGCAATTTTTCTGGAATTTCTCTGGTTTATTTTTCATTTTTCTCTTCTGTTTGTTAATCAATTAAAATGCCGACAGCAACAGAAGTTATTTCATTTTTTATTCCTTTGTTAACCCATTTTTCAACAGCTGTTTATGAATTTACAGTGGTTGGGGGGGCTGAAATGGGTTGTTAATCGATATAAAAGCCCCATTTTTCCACCAACCCCGTGAGAGACAAATGTGATTTACTTGCCTTAATTGAGAACAAGGGAATGACATGTGTTATATGGGAATGCGACAGCATTTCTTTCCCTCCGCCCGCAACAATTTCCCAGAATTTTCCCCTGGGGACATTGACATTTGTTTGGCTGCCCGGATGAAGTACGTCAAACTCGGGTTTCCGATAAGCAAACTGCTGCCAATAATTAAATGCAATCATTTGCCATATCGTTCGATTTGTTTTGCGGATTCAGAGATGGTGGGGTTGTGACGTACTCTCTATGATTTTTATGGACCCTAAGAACAAGGCAATTTAAAAATTCGAGAGATTATATATAATTGATTTGTATAAAGGAGTGTGATTTTAGAAGTTAAGTTAATTTTTTAAAACGAAATTATATAGGATGTATTTTTAATTTATAATATTATGTGTTTACTTTTAATTATTATAATGATATTAAACCAGTACTTTTATTTTACGTTATATACCATATACATTTTTTAATAACAATCATTTTCCCCATAACAAATTATATACATTTTTTAATAACAATCATTTTGCCCATAAAAAATTAAATATTAAGAAAATTTTAAAAATTTGATTTATTATACCCGTTACTCGTAGAGTAAAAGGGTATATTGTATTCGTGCAAAAGTATCTAACAGGGAGAAGGAAGCTTTTCCGACCCTATAAAGTATATATATTCTTGATCAGGATCACTAGCCGAGTCGAACTAGCCATGTCCGTCTGTCCGTCTGTCCGTCTGTCCGTCTGTCCGTCTGTCCGTCCGTATGAACGCTGAGATCTCGGAAACTATAAAAGCTAGAGGATTGACATTTTGCATGCATATTCTTGGAGTTCCTACGCAGCGCAAGTTTATTTCAAAATGGTGCCACGCCCCCTCTAACGCCCTCAATCGCCCTACACCATTTTTTGAAAGGTGTCTGGCGCCCACACCATTAAAGATATTGGAAAACTAAAAATGCAGTTTTATTGTGACTATCAATACCTATCGAAATGTAGAAGAAATTTTTCAAATCGGACCATTCGTTAAAAAGTTATGCCTGATCAAAGATTTTATATATCTATCTCCCTCGCACTCCCTTAGCTGAGTAACGGGTATCTGATAGTCGGGGCACCCGACTATAGCGTTCTCTCTTGTTTAATTTTATTTTTATGCTTACAAATATAATCCGTTGAAAATGTTTTTGATATTTCCCTGAATTTTCGGCCCATTTTCCCCTCACGCTCTCACCTGACATTGATAATGCCCAGGTTTATCTTATCTTTATGGCAATCGTAGGCATTGTTGTAATTGCTGCTGTTTTTGTTTTTACTCTGTTTTTCTGTTGTCGCTTCGATTATCTTGATAAATTATGTCGTGCTCGTGACAACCAAAAGCCCCTGGCCCTTGAAAAAATAAAACCATTCGCACATTGTTATGGCTTATTTAAATGTAAAAGATAATTAAATTTACAACTCACGCACGTTGAGTTTAATGCAATTTTACTTAAATTTCATTATTCTTAAAGCTCTTTATGATTCACGACAGTTCAGATCGTCTACTTAATAAGTAATGACCAAATTCGTCGCAGAGATTATTTTCAGCGGAAAGCATAATCATCTGGGATTTACGCAATATTGAAAGGCTAGCTAATCTCTATTTATAAAGTGTTGCATCAACTGAAAGTGATCTTTTTAATTGCTAAATGCTATTGTTTACCAAATGACTTCGAATGATGCACAGCATCGTCGCATTCTTGTGAAAATCAAAAGTTGAACTTACTCGCCACTCACCTCTGATCGTCTATCTCTATCTCTCTCAGTCTCTTCCTGTCTCTGTTCCCCAACAAAAGCTGCAGTCAACGTTCAGATTCAAAATGTGACTCACAAAAGCCATAGTTGCGAGTTCTTGTCCGAGTCAGCAGTTTTACAAGTGTAACGCAACAGCAGCGACATCAACAATAACAAAGAATTTTGCAAGGCCTACACAAAGAAAAATTACAAAAATTATAACGAAGCTTAAGGGCCCATTAATTAATCGTATTATAAAATATATAAAAAAAAAAATTTTATTTAAGTTTAATTTGCATTAAAATTTCTGAGTGTCAAATCTGGACATTGGAATAAACATTATTTATTACTTTTAAAATTATTATTTCATTAAAAAATGTTTTCAAACGTTTATTCATAAAATAATATACATTTTCCTATCTAACTAAAAAATAAAAAAATCATCTTATTTTTAATTATGTTCTTAAATATTTATGAACTGAAATATTTAAAACAAACTTTCATAAAAGTCATCTAAAAAAGTCTAATCAAAAATCAGAATGTACTTGAAGAACATTTTAAGATTAAACTGAGTCAACTCTAAGTTTTTCAAGATTATCCATTTCATTTAGTTATATTATTCACTAGCCCAAACCTAGTTTCTCTGGAATTTTTAAAGAAAGAAATTGAATCAAGGGGTTTTAAGGGGTTTTGCTGATATCAGAATTTAAGCCGAAGCAAAACTTTTCTTTTCTCTGTCGGACATTGAATTATTAAGAGGTTCTCGTCAGCGGAAGGCCCAAGCATAAACACAAGTATTCGTTGGAAATTATGAAACATTTATGATTATGTTTGTGATTTGAGTGGCGCTATGAGAAAATTGTAGACTGAACTTGTCATCGTTGTCGTCATAATCTTGGCTGTCATTGTTGCAGTTGCAGTCTGTTTGTATTTTATTTATTTATGTACCTTTTAATTCTAGTGTTGTCATGAAAGGCGACCGACTGTCTGTGGCATCAACTTTCTTTTGTTCTGGTGCGCTTTCATTTGACTCCTTATTAAAAATAAATTATGAGAAATCACCAGTCATCAAAGAGAGAATCTCTCTGGGAAATTGTTTTGGTCTTTTAAATTCCCGGAATTAATTTGCATTGATATGTGGTTCGCCAATTTTATAGTTCCCCTGTTTGTTTGAAAGTATATACGAGCAAATATATTTTGTCATTTTTGTTTGCCTGCGATTCATTCATTCATTGATTCATTTCAACGTGATGGGAATTCGAATCCGGTGCTTTGATGATGCAAGCAATGCAAAGGGAAATTAGAAAAGCGCAGTCATTTCTTTTATGGAAATGAAAATGTCAGCAAAAGCCAGAAAAAAATGCCCGGCATGTTTGGCATGTCTGTCCTCTCAGGGGTAATGTTTGTTGTTAAACACATTGCAAAGAGCTGTAAACAACTTTTGTGGGCTCCATGAAAACATTTCCATTTCGCTTGCTGTGCAGCAGCACCACCACCACCCACACTTTTCCGGCTCCCCCCCGTTTCAAAAACGCATGACATCAACTATTTTATAGCGTCACGCGTTTCCATTGTGGGCGAAAGTCCAATACCAAGTCTGAGTTGCACTTTAGCGCCACTTGGGATAAGCAGTTGCACAAGGGGAATTTGCACCGATAAAACTGTATTAATATAATAAAGGCAGATTTTGCTCATATCATTTTTAGCCTTTTGATGGTGGGTACAATGGTCAATAAAAGTATACTTACCTTGTCAAATTAAGTTTGGATCTACGGGGGTCTCGAAAAAAGATCAATGGATAAATAATATTTAATGAAAATATGTATAAAAACAATTATAGGTATTCAGGGCAATTATAACTAAATTATTTTAAGCTAACTTAATGATAAAAAAAATTAAAAAAAGATGCAGTTTTCTTATAATAAATATCTAACATAAATCTCATTCCTTTAATACTTATATAGTAAATTCCAGATATTTAATATTATTATAATCCTCTTTTTAAGTTTTATAGTAATATAATAAAATTGTTTCGTTATATACACATTTATAATCCAATTTTAAGTTAATATGTTTGATAAAGTATAATTTCTTAAAGAATTACTTTGGTGTTAGTAATTCGATTTATTTTAATGTTCAGGATTGCAAAACCACTAGAATATCTCTCCTTTTTTTTCTGTGTGCTTGACTTTATGATAAAGCCGGCGCTTGGAGCAGGTTCCAAGTTAAGTGAGTGGGGGCCACGATTAAAACACGATCATGTTCGCTAATGCTAAACAACACTTGCCAAGTGTCATTGGCAATTATCTAGGGCAGGCCATTCTCTCTCTTCATTTCTGCATTTCCGCATTGCTGCCTCTAATTTCGATTTCAATTAAAAACACTGCCATTCTGCGGCAGATGCAACACTCGCCAAAGTTAATTAACTATTCATCTAAGTGTAGTGGAGTGTGTGGTTATGTGTGGTTAGCATTGTGAGTGTTTTTTTTTTTTGCTGCTTGATGGAACAAATGAAACGCTGACTGATTGCGCTTTTATGCTGCTGATGAGAAGACGAGCAAGTGTTAATTAAACCTCAAACTAGAAACAGTTACAAAACGAAAAACGGTTCTTGGTTTCTTGCCACTTCTTTTCATCTGAGCAGCAAGCATATATGTATACAAGTCAAACAAGTTCAAGTTTGTTGTGGTTGTGGGTGATTTTCTTTCGTTTTCCCTCGTCATCTTGGTAAAATGCTCAAGCAGACAGCACGTGCTTCCAAATGGAGCACATCGGGGTTTTTATTTTAAAGATGGGAGGCAGTGATGAATCAACAGAATTGCTCGCCGGACAGGAGACGCAATGCGGGGTCTCGATCCCGTTTCCTGTGACTTCAGTTTAAGTTCCCCAACAACACCTACGTCTTTTGTTTTCTGTTCTTCTTTTGGTTCTGACATGCACATGACGCAAGATAAAATAAATGCAACATTCAAGGAAAAATGCTAAAAAAAAAAATGGGGGATCTTTCTCATTGAGAAATATGTAAATACCCTAATTATTATTGTATTTATTAAATTAATGTATTAATCAGAAGGGTGTTTATTTCATAGTTCTTTGAGTTATAATTTTCTTTGTTTCTATTTTTTAATTCGATATAAAATATTTTGACAAACTGCTAGATTAGGTTTGACTTTTCATTTGCTAGAAAGATATATTTTGTAAGTACCGTACCGTATAAATTTCGAATTTTTATCAGCTATGCAAATGCTGAATATTTGTGCAGCATCAATTATTAATCCCCCAACGCATGGCCAAACTGCAGCCCTTAATCATAATGCCCCCCGCAAGGGTAATAAACAAAAGTGAGCTGCCTAACGACACTTGGCCATATGTGGGGAAAACCCAAGTATTCCACTTCTTCGAAAATCTCAGCTTGCAATCTCTGGTATGGAATGCTAGTAAACAAGATGTGCGCCCACACAGGCCACGTTTATTTCAAAACCGTATATACAAAGTCAAAGGAGAAGTGAACAGACCAGACCAGAACAGAACAGAACCATTTCCGTTGCATGACCGTGTGCTGGGTTCGTGGCTTCAAGGGTCCTTAGAGAGTCACTGGCGTAAACGAGACAATGCCGCTGAATAAAATGGGAATGCAGAGGAAAAAAACAAAAATATTTGAGATACAAAAAAATTTAGACATAGATAAGGTAATAGATCACTTATTTTAAAGAAGTTGTTTATAAACTATATTATTTCTGATTATAATACATCGAATTTTAAGGGTATTCTTATTAAAATCAATATTCCTTAGTTAAGGTCTTAAAGATCTTTTTTTTTTCTTTTTTCTTACTGTGTAAAATGGACCATTGAGGCCAAGTCAACGACAGCAGTCCGCATCCCCTTAATTTTTTGTTCCACAACTTCCCTCGCATTTTGTTTACTTGTTTGCTCGCGTTAAACATTCTGGGATGCTTCAAGTGCAGCAGCCAAGGACATGAGATCTTGACTTACAGACAGGTGTAAATTATGTAGAGTGAAAAGAAATGCCAGCACAGAGCCCGAGAATAAAAACAAAAGCCGAAACACCACAGATGCAGTGTTTGCTCTAGCTCGCTAGCTGCAGACAGTTGCGTTCTTATTATTATGATTATGCCAAAGTACTCACGGCAGAATTCTCGGGAATGAGTATGGCTGCTCTCCTACACTGATAGAAAAAGCTATTACTAAATTATATATTTAATTTTTAAAAATAATGATTACTTTGGGATACAAAATTTGAATTTTGGGTTTTAAAAAAACTTTAAAAAAATAAGTACATTCCTTTTCTTTTTCATTTTATGTTGCTTTATTGTTTGAACAGATAATCCAGATTTATTTAAATATTATCTTTCAGTGTAGTATTGCATTTTGCCCTCTGTCTGAGTGTTTGTTGATATGCGCAGCGATTTAATTATAAACACACAACACGTGCTAGTCCATTTTATTACGAAGAGGTGTGCAAACCAAAAATAACACTCGTTTACTTGAATGAAGAAGATACTCACACTCCAATACCCTGAGCTTGAACTTCGCAGACCACTGAGCTGTGTGTAACTCGCATGTTTTCTATATCAGGGTTTTAGGTCGAATCAGGGGAGGGGCTGTCTATATATAATTCCATCTAATGTATGCCAATATGGTATAATCGGTTAGACACGCAATAACATCGGATGGGGGTATATAATTATCTAATTATGTTGTGCCTTGTTTGACCAAGAAATTGGAAAGCCATAATTAAGCTAGCCAACTGTTAGAATTGACTCTATACTATAGTTTAGAAATCAAATAGCTTTGAAACGTTTTTGAAGTTAATTTTTATGAATTTAATCATACGCATTAAGCTATTCTTGGTAAATCACTCACTGAAAGGAAACTACTGATAAACATGCAGACCTTTAAGTGTATTTCTTAGAAACTAAGAAGCTTGTGTAAGTTTTTAGATAAGAATGCGTTGGTTTATGATAAGCTTCTTAAAGTTTTTAAACAGCATTAGCAAACATTCTTTATAAAGGAAATATTTTTTAAAAATTTAAAAATATTTATAAAAAAAAAATAATAATAAAGAAATTGGTTGACGTTGAAATTGCATTCATTATTTTCTTTTAACCAATTATGACTACAGTTGAACTAAAATATTTACTATATTATTAGCCACTTAAAATGTATTTGAAAAACGCCAAAAGACCTCAATTGAAATAATCAACGCCATTTGCTGATTGTATGTATGTATGTTCGCCGTACAAAGTGAACTCTTCACATCATGCAATGACCGTTCGTTAGCTCCAGTTTCCCGGTGCCGCCGCGTGTGTTTTCCTTTATTTTATTTTATTAATTTTGTAGATCATAAAGCATCGATAAAAATCGCTGCGCCGGTCAATGCACGCGGCTTTCGACGTCGTTATTGTTGCATGTGCCGCAGAAATAAAGATGCAGAGTTTTCCTCGATGAAAACTAGCCGGCCACAATGGCTCACAGTTTGCTTATTGTAATAAACCAATGCCTGAAATGTGGTCAGCAGGCATAGTTTTTTTTTTGAGGCCAGTAAAAATAAAAACCATAGAAAAACGGCACTAAAAAAAATACTATAAAGTGTAAACCAAAAAAATGTCAAATATTGAATGTAATATCATAACTTTAATTATTATTCTTAAATGTTTATATGAAAAATATATTTAAGTCCATAAAAGTGGTATACAATATTTTGCAACAAAAAAATAATACAATTTGATTATTAGTATTTTTAGGATAAGGATTTATTTTTGACTCACTCGATATTATATTAAAATTTTCCAACATTTTGGAAACTAGATATTATTTTAGATATTTTCCAAGTGTATAAATGGTTTACGGTTAGCATGCCAAGCTCGCATTTAGTCCAGTTTCGAGTCGAATGTATTGACTGACGGTTTTCCCCTCTATTCCGGCGAATCTTTACAGGGTGCCGGCAAGGAAATCCGAGAAGCAATCGCCGATCCCTCGCCGGAGGTGACGAGCAAGGCCTGGGCAGCGGTGCTCCCGCTGGTCAACAAGCTGAAGCGCTGCTACGAGCACTCCATGGAGCTGGACAAGATTGTGCCCAAGCTGCTGGGCCAGCTGGTGGGCGGAAAACTGAATCCAACACAGCATCTGGAGACCCAGCAGGCGCTGGTCAAGCAGCTGGCCGAGATCTTGGAGTTCGTGCTGAAGTTCGATGAGTACAAGGTGAGTGAGTTGCTTTGACAGCTGGGTGTTACAAGCTCTAGTCCATATTTGGCGGTACAACGCCCACATGTTAACCCATTAAGTGCCGGTGGTGAAAAAACCAAGCAATGCCATTAAGTTGTTTGTGTGTGACAATGGAAATTTAATGAAAATGTATGGATCAATTTAAAAATATTTCAAGCGACTTTGAAGATATTTAAAACCATTTGGAAATTAATTCAATTATAAGATTAAACCATTTTTAAATTATTTGTTATATTTTTTACCTTTTCAACATAAACTCTTTGATTCTATTCTATTCTCATAAAATCAAACTAAGGGCCGTTATCTCGTCCGCCTGTTAAATTTAAAGTAAGCTTCAATCTCTGATTTCCTATACGATTTCATGGTTTTATCCGTACTTTAACTTTAACAAACGGACGAGAAAACGGGCCTTAAAATAGTAAAATGATTCATAAAAACATTGCAATATTTCTAGATGAACTGCTAAATCCCAAAACTAAAGAGTTGCAAAACTAGGTAGCATGCTATCAAGATTTAATTGATTTTTTCTCCATCTGTTTAGTGACTTGTTAGTGGGTTAAATTCTGTCTTCTTCACTGCCTGTTTGTCTGTTTGTTTGCCTTATGTGGGCGCTGTCGACAGCCAGCCGAGCCAAAGCAAAGCAATATCTAAAAGCCAAGTCAAATGAAGCCAAACCAAGTCCCACTGCCAACTCATTGTGCGCGTGGTTGCATTTTTAATTGACTGACTTACCGCCTGCCTGCCTGCCCGGCTGACTGACAGACTGGCCAAGACGAGCGCGTGCTGCGGCCCATTGATGAAAAATCTTTCGGGCCATCCGTGCATTCGTTCGAGCCACAGTGGAGCATCGGAGGCACTTACGCGCACGCAAGCCAAATGGCCAATGGCCCACGACAAACGACCGATGGCCGGATGAAGTTGTAAAGTGAATAAAGTCGCTCCGGTGGGCCAACAGCAGTGGTTATTAAAATAGGAAAAAATAAAAATAACAAAATATTCACAAAGATAAATAAATACAGGAAAAATATCTCTTAGTAGCACAGACTGTTTAGATATTTTCAAATATTAAAATAATACTAACCGTTCTTCTCTAAATTCAGGCATAAATCAAATACAAACCCCTTAAAAAACTCTAATATTTTATTAAAAGGTTCAATCAACCACAATAATTCTTAGTATATCTGAGATATATAAATTTTCCCATTGAAATATATAAAGTTGAGAAAGAAAAGGTCAAAATCTAGTTATTTTTGATTAAAAATGTATACTTTTCTTCACCTCAAGTTTTTACCCATAACAAAAGCCTGAAATATACAATCGTATGTATCCGCACTGGGTTAAAACCTTACCTACAGCCACAGAACTTTCTGTGGTCTATTGTCTGGTGAGCCAAACAGAATCGATTTGTTTAATGGCAAATCCCTGTGAATGGCGCATTTCCCATGGCTCTCGCTTCCGTTTGGCGAAACTTTCATCAAATCGATTGGGGAGCGGGGCGAAGCAGAGGAGGAGGAGAAGGGATAGGGATCTAGGACAATCGGGAGGTAGGGATGGCCAAGTCATCGCCATTGTCGGCTTCTACTCTCTGATGTCTAGTGTCTGCAACTTTGTGCTCCCCGATGATAATGATGATGATAATACCAATGATGATGATGTTAAACGCTGTAAACTGCACGTTCATTGTGTGCTCAAAGTGTCAGCTGCCTGGCGCACAGAGATTTTCCCATGTAAAAGTTGTGTATATAGCCCAAACGTGCTTCCCAACTAACAGCCACTTCCACTTCCGTTCCTCAATAAAAACCATTGTCTCTGGGCCTTTGTTGCTTTTTGTTTCCAGTGGGGCCTCAAAGTATGCTGCACAATTTATTGACTTCGGTTGTAACTGGCTTCGTTTTAATGTCGACTTTATTGCGAAAAATCTTCTGACATCGAGAGGCACTTACCAGTAGAGTGTGCTAGCTGAAAGTACGGTGTATATTGCCTAGGGGAAGCTAAACGAATTAAAAACCACAAATTGAAAGTGGGATTCGTATAAGGATCCTAGCACAGAAGTTATCAAGTCATTCATAAAGCTTTTCCCAAAGTTATTAAAATATATATTAATTACTAGTCTTTAGATATTGTTTGTTGCATCTAACACCCATCAAAAACACTAGAAATTATGGGTTATGTGCTAAATATATTTTAACAAATATTTACTGTATTTATACGTTGACTTTACAGCATCTGCATTTTTATCTTCATCGGTTGCAATGGATCTGTCCAGAATGCAAACAAAATTGTTTTCTTGGCACGCTTTCAACCATAAGCCTAATGGCTCTTGAGGGGATTTATTCAATTTGGCTTTTGTACAGTACTAAAATAAAATATTTCGTTACTTCTTATCGAAATCTTCGCTGGTGCTGTAAACTGGCTGCAGGCGTCTTGGATATTTACGCAAATAGTCGGCGTAATGCTGGGCATATTTGGCCTGAAAGTCGCGACGCCTCCAGGGTTGAGCGGGTTCATAGAAGTTCTCATTGTTGCTATAGATATTTTGGTAGTTATTTTGGTAGTCATTTGCGGCCAGAGAGCGACTGCCACCTATTTGGATCACTTGCTCCTCATCTCGGCGAGAATCGCTGGAATCCAGTTCCGAATTCGTTTGGGGATATGGAAGATATTGGGGATATTGAAGAGGTGGTGAGGGAGTAGTTTCCTGCTGTTGGTAGTAGAAATACCCCGGTACATTGTTGTAATTATGATTTGGAGCACGCGTTGCTGGTAGCTCCTCTCTCCTCCAATTTGGATAGGATCTCCTATAGGGTTCTCTACCATCATAAGCATTACTTTTTGGATATTGCTGCTGTTCCTGGGCACCAAACTGATTATCATTCACTATAATAGGCGAACCCGACCATATCGATTGCACTTCTGGAGGGGAATACGATTGGGCGTAGTTGGTGGTGGGAATTGCATAAGCATTGCCATACTGTGATGCATACTGTGCATCTATCATCAGTGGCAGAAATGCATATAGCTAAAAATAATCATTAATAGATTAATCATCTCAGGTGTCGGATGATAATCGACAGACACACTCACCAAGCTCAGGGAACTGCTCTTAACGATCCGTCCTGTTCGCGGCTTCATTTCTGACTGTTCAGAACGATTTATGCTAATATCGTATTTATATGAGGTTTCACAACAGTCTCTCGGACACCGTATAGTATAGTATTGTATAGCAGTGCATGATGTTCGTTTGCAGCGCCTTTTGCCAAGGTGATTGGATGAGCAACCCAACTTTACCTGACTCAAAATTTCGCGGCGGCGAATCTTAGAAGTAGTAGTATTTTTTTTTCTCACGCACGTTTTCGATGCAGCCCTGACAGCTTAAGTGCGGCATCGTTGTTTTGGGCCTGGCCCGGAGTGGAAAACCGTTTGGCAGCACGGGCAGCAGGCAAATTGCGGTGTCACGTACCGCGTAATTAGTAATTAGATTTTCAAGTCAACCGTAATTAGAGGTTAACAAGAGCGAGTGTGGAAAAGGGTCGATAGCTTTATGATCTCGTTGGTAAAGAGACTTGCTATGAGGAATTTTAAAATGATGGAACCGCTTAAAAGTCAAGAGGAAAATTTATTACGAAGAAAATGAGGCAAACAAAAATATTTAAATAATATGAGGCATCTGTATTTATAATTTAGGAAACTAGCTCTCTAGTTTAGAAAAGTTTTTCAGTACAATATTCCGTAAAAAATTAAAAACTGCTCAAAGAAAAAATTTTGTTTAAATTTTGAATTTAGCTGGCTTGTGTTTTATGTTCATTTCACTTTTATAAATTTGGACGCATGTGCAGAATAAAGAAGGCACCATCACGTGGCACTGGAAGCTGGCTCAGGAATTCTCCGCCATCGTAGGAATCGTTAAACAATTGGGTTAAATAGGAGTTCGGTTCCCTCTGTTTGGCCACAGGCATTCCATGGCACGTACTATCTCGCGTCAGATACTATAAGAAAAAAGAAAGGAAATTAGATTGGCCTTTGAATTAATAGAATTTTGAAATGTTTGGAAGAATATAAGGAAGAGGAAACTTCTCTATAATAAAATAAGGTCGTATTTAAAGCCAATCTTTAGATATCTTTAAAAATACAATTATAAAATGTGGTACTAGAAGTAGTTGAACATATTGTTATTGTTATGAAAATAAGGTATTATTACCTTTATAAATTTATAAGTAGTTTTGAAGGACCACATCTACAAGATTAACTTTCCACTTTTTAGAAAAAAATTTTTAATTAAACATTATCTAGAATTAGTACGCACCATTCGCTCCCTTATGGTTGTTAAATTTTCGGGTGGTGGAGGATGGTTGAAAGGCTCCTTTTTGAAGATATTTTCGCCACAGCACTTGAGTATGTGGGACGTTATAATATTCCTCGATCTAGCTTCGGCCACATTTTGTGGTGTTTGGCGCAGCTTGTCTATCCACATGGTGGCCATAGTCTTGGAGCGAAAATCCAAATGACATATCTGACGCTCCAAATTCTCAATGTCCCGTTCGAATTCGTCGTCGAATTTTGAGATTTCTGGGTTGGTTTTTTTGGCGACCGATGCTGTATCCTGCCTGGGATGATCCAATTCCTTCTCGCGCTGACGTTCCTTCTCCAGATCTTTTTTCCATTCCAGCTGACGCTGTTTCTCGAGCTGTTTTTCCCGTTCGACCTCCTTCCGCCTTTCCTGTTCCCGTTTGCGTTCCAGTTCCAGTTCCTTCTTACGTTCCTTTTCACGCTCTTTGCGTTCCTGTTCGCGCTCCTTACGATCCTGACTACGCTCCTTTTCGGTCTTCGGCGACTGGGGACTCTCCATGACGTAGCTCTTCTGCCTGTCGGTGCGAATCAACATCCCGAAACGTCTTTTAGAAAACTCAAAACTTAATTTAATTTTACCCTTCTTGAATTTCTCGCCTGTACATCTTTTTAAATATGCCCTTAAATCCTTTAGTGTTTTTGTGGCTCATTTTGACAGATTTTTCAAACCGAACTGATGGGAAAAAACAGAGTTTTTAGACATATTGGGAAATTTACTCAGTTATTTTAAACTTTTACTATAATTTTCCTATTCTTTAAACTAATAGTGTATCAAATGTTCCATTTACAGATGAAAACACCCGCCATACAGAATGATTTTAGCTACTACAGACGCATCGTCAGCCGGCAGCGTGTGGACTCCACGGAGAACATGTTAGTCAGCACAGAGTTGGCCAACCGGATGTCCTTGTTCTACGCCCACGCCACGCCCATGCTCAAAGTGCTGAGCGAGGCCACCTCAAAGTTCGTCAACGATAATGCCGATGATGTGCAGAACACGACGGAAACGCTGGGCACCATGGCGAAGGTCTGTCTGAGGATGCTGGAAAATCCGTAAGTTAAAATCAGTCAACCAAATGCCAAAACGAATATTTTAATCCGATACCTATTTCTTGCAGAAAACTCCTGCAACAGATCGAGCGTGAGGACACGAAAATGCTGGTGCTGCGCGTGATGGTCGGCCTGGTGATCCTCTACGACCATGTTCATCCGGAGGGGGCGTTCGTGCGGGGCGCCCATGTGGACGTGAAGGGATGCGTTCGATTGCTGCAGGCGCAGCCGGCCATCAAGGCGGAGCCGCTGCTCAATGCCCTGCGATATACGACGAAGCATTTGAATGGGGAGAACACGCCGAAGAACATACAGCGCCTATTGGCCGCATAATATCGGAGGGGATCGGAGGGAGGAGAGTTCATTAACGTTAATTTCTATGTGTATGCGTATCGATTTAAATGGTTTTACTTTATTTATGTAATTAGTAGGCTTCTGTATTATTTGTAAAAATTGTAAGCGAGTGTTGTGCTAGCAGGAGGCAGCCTCTAGTTTTATTTTTACCCTGTGTGCATTTCCAGCATTTGTTTCGTACTGTTTTAGACTCCAGCCTCCACGTAACGTAACGAAGTCGGATGAAGTGGAACGCATATATCAGCAGCAACAATATTTAGTTGATAATCTAGCCCTAATTTTAAGTAACGAATGGAAAATAATTAACCTAACAACAAATTAGCGCAAAGTTTAAACGGATGGTTGGGGAGATATGAGAGATAAATCCTAAATTTCACTAAAGCAGAGATTATAAATATAAAATAACACTTTTAAATCAAATCTAGAGTATTTTTTTGTACATGACGATGTGTAGAACGAGGTGTAAAGATCTAAATGCATAAATTAATTGAAATACTATAAAAAAAAAACAAATTGTACGAACTAAAATGCCTACACACAACTGAACCACAAGCAGAAAGCGGATGCATTTATATATATCCACGCCGTCAACTTTGATAAACGTATTTAAACAAATCTACAAAATAAACTTGAGCTGCGCAATAATAATAATTTTTAAGATTTACAAATAGAAATAAAAGATCAATGAAATGGCAAAACTTAACGCATACAATTTGTACCAAAAAACAAAAAAAAAAATAACAATGAAAAATCACACAAACTAAATAAAGATTTATATATGCGATAAGAGCGAGAAGAAACTGATGAAAAAACTATAGAGAATGCTGAATCAAAATAAATATCACGCAAAATCAACCACATGAAAGTTTGTTTTTATGGTGTGGAATACGAGTGGTAATTATTCAAGTCTTCAATTTGAAAATATATTTTAAAAAAGGCTGGATTTCAGTTCCTTTTCGAGCGAAGTTTTCCTAATAATTTGTATATCTCCCCAGGAAATTAAAATTGTTCTCTAAGCTTCTTTTTAATATTGCTCTTTATTTAAATTGAAAGGCGTTTAAAGATCGATGAAATTGCCGTCACGCCTTAATCAGCATGAAGCCTATCCACAGCAGGCGACATCGTCCTGTTTGGGAGCCTGCTCATCATCGGCGAACACCGGTGCGCTGCGTACCACATGGTGGTGGTGATGGTCCTGGTCCTGGTCAACCATCGGGGCTTTATTTTCGTTGATTTGGGGCAGAGCTGAAAATTACACGAGAACCAATTTATATAGAGCTGAATTCGAGTGTAACCCATTGCAATCCTTGCCAGAAGCCATGAAGAAGGCGAGGCCCAGAATGAGAGTGCACAGGAGTAGGAACTTCATGGTGATAGCTGGCTTGTTGTACAGATGGCTCGGTTGCTTCTGATGCCCTGGAAATGCCCAAACTCCCTTTTTATACAAAATACAGTTCTGAAAAAACCGTCCCAAATTGGAAAAAACACTTGTCGTTGCACAATTTAGAGGCACCTCGTTAGCTGTAAAGTAATTGATATTGAAATGTAGCTTGTTGTATTTGGCAGCGATGGGTAACGCTATTAACGAAACACATAAAGCTTAACAATTGATTTTTTCTCTTTTTTCTTTTTTCTTTTTTTTTTTTTTGTACAATGGAGCTTCTATAATTAAACAAAAGTAAAAAGGAGAAATAAGGGTGTACGTTAAAATTACGCTTACAAAGCGAGGGTGTCCGAATCAACATATATGCAAAGAAAAGGGAACCAGCATTAACTAATTAAATGTCCTGGAAGCGGGCCGGTGCTCATGTACTGTTGTTGTTACTCTGGCGCGGCTTGAGTATCAGCTTCCCCGTGTCATCACAGCTCATATTAAAATCTCCCAGTACCGTTCGCGTTCGGGACGTGATGATCTGCGGAGCTATGACCAGTTTCTGTATGCCCAGGATGAAGAGGACGACTGAAAGGGCATTAAAAGAATAACAATTAGTTCTGATTCATCATTCAAATAAAAAGGTATACTTCACAGATGTAGTTGCTATTAGTACTTTAACCTATTTGAGATTTTCTTTTTCAAAACAAAAACCCCTTAAATTCTAATCAGTTTAGCTATTTATATTATCGTGACAAGTCATAATGCCAGCATAGTACTTGATTTGCTAACCTGATTAAATCATTAATTGAAATCGCCGATGATAAAGCTGTTTAAAGAAATATAAAGGAATAAACAAGCCTCATAATTATCTATCTACAAATAATAATGCCTGTTAAAGGCTTGTATGGATTAAATAATGTTATTTATCTAAGATTTTAGCCACTTTGTCAACCATTTTATTTATTTTTAATAACATCAGTAAATTTTCTCCAAGACTAGTTCTTTTTCTTAAATACAATAATTTGCTAAAAATAAATAGTGTAACATGGGGAAGAAATAAGGGACCAGGACCTATATGTGCTATTATAAATATAATCGTATATTATAATGCCGGTATTATAATCTAACTTTTCTGAGCAAGTCATACTATTTTTTCAACTTTAGAATTAAGTTCCTTCATATATTGATTGTATATTGATTATTACTATTAATTTATTAGGTAACGTTGAAGAACCTACAAATATATCTGCACACAAATTGAGTGTTAACTGGGCCCCAGTAATTTTCGAATACTAATATGTATACACTATACCCGAGTTTTACGACCATGGCCTATTACTAAGTCAAGTGACCTATGCACGGAGGGAACTATCAATTAAATGGAGCACTTACTCAATGTCAGGGTGGCGACTGTGAAGATGGGATGGATCCAGAGGGATTCCGTTAGCGGTACGATGGTGGTGCGTGGATCGCGAAGCCAGTACCAGGCGCTGATGGCCGTGCACATGGACATGGCGGAGAGGACAACTGCAAGAAGTTCTACTGTTATTACGGGCCGTACTGCTCCCGTTTTTCGTTCTCCGGTTTTAACTTACTGCGCCAACGGAACGTCGAGGGACGGTACGATGAAACCACTTCGGTGAGGCGCCGTTCGAAGGCCTTCAGATCTATGGAGGAGCAACGAAAACAAACCCAGTTATAGTTGGTAAACATAGTCAGTGGGTTGCGCGTTTTTCGGGTTGGGTCCAACCCGGTGGCTTACCTTCGCAGGCTGAGGGTTCCATTGCAGCTATTTCCTCAATGCTCGTGGCCGCCTTGATGCGATTGAATTTGTCCAGCTTAATTTTTGCGAAATTTCCTAGTTTTTGATAGGATTCTCATAGCTTTCTTTCCTTTTTTTTATGTTTTTAATGATATTCCACGTTAGCCAACACTTAAGCTAGTGGCGTTAGTCAACACTAAGAGTCATGGGCGTAGCGAGGGGGTAGGGTAAAGGGTAGATTTCACTCCCTCTTAAATTCCCAATTTTATTTCAATGTTCTTATAACAAATAGTATTATGCAAGTGTCTTATATAATAAATAATATTCATTTTTTAACAAGGCAATCTTTAAATTGTTATTGTTCAAATTTGTTAAGATCAAGAACCCCGCTAAATGTTTTCCTGCCACGACCATGCGACAGGGTATTTTTCATAAAGCGAAACGGTCACTCTGCAGCTGTTGCAAAAAAAAGGCGGAAAATAAACTGGGAAAATCTTTTGATTTACAAGCGTAAATGCAGCAAAGTTAAGGTGTTTAAACAGCGCCATGAACAACACCAAAGTGCCGCCGGAATGGAAGAGGCGTGTCAAGTCGGAATACATCAAAATCAGACAGCAGAAGCGCTACAAACGCGCCGACGAGATTAAGGAGGCGTGGATAAAGAACTGGTAAGCGCGGGAAGGAGAAGGCAGAAGTCTGGACATGAAGCTATCAATAACTATACGTACATATATCTTTCAGGGACGAACACAACCACAATGTACAGGATCTGTACTGCGAGTCGAAAGTTTGGCAGGCTAAACCCTACGATCCGCCGCATGTAGACTGCGTGAAGCGAGCAGAGGTGACCAGCTACAATGGCATTCCCAGCGGACCACAAAAGATTCCCATTTGCGTGATCAACGCCGTTACTCCCATACCCACCATGTACACGTGGGCCCCAACGCAGCAAAATTTCATGGTCGAGGACGAGACGGTGCTGCACAATATTCCCTACATGGGCGACGAGGTCCTCGACAAGGATGGCAAGTTCATCGAGGAGCTGATCAAGAACTACGATGGCAAGGTGCACGGCGACAAGGATCCCTCGTTCATGGATGATGCCATTTTCGTGGAACTCGTCCACGCCCTCATGCGTTCCTACAGCAAGGAGTTGGAGGAAGCCACTCCGGGATCATCCACTTCCATAAAGCTGGAGACCTCTGTTAAACCCAAGGAAGGGGAAGGTGATGAGGATGGCGAAGTGGATGTGGACGGGGATGGGGAATCTCCCAAGAAGCCTGAGAAAGCGGAGAGCAAAGTCGATGATGCTGTGGTCGAAAAGAAGGAAAAGGAGGAGCCGGAGGCCACTGAGGGAGCAGATGTCAAACCTGTCGTAGAAGATGTTAAGGACAAGCTGCCCTTCCCTGCTCCCATTATTTTTCAGGCCATCAGCGCCAATTTTCCAGACAAGGGCACTGCCCAGGAGCTCAAAGAGAAGTATGTAATTTGAACTAAATAATTGAATAGCAGAATAGATACCATTTTGGGGATAAAACCAAACTGATGTTGTTCCTTCCAGGTACATTGAGCTCACTGAGCACCAGGATCCGGAGCGCCCCCAGGAGTGCACCCCCAACATAGATGGCACCAAGGCCGAGAGCGTTTCCCGGGAGAGGACCATGCACTCCTTCCATACCCTCTTCTGCCGCCGATGCTTCAAATACGACTGCTTCCTGCACCGTAAGTTTAACCATGGGAACTGCTGCCAGCTGGGTTACCTAATGACTTTACGTTTTGTTTTTGCTTTTCTTTTCTTGTTTGGAAACAATATTATCTTGCAAAAAAAAAAATCTGTACCATTACTTAAACCCCCAAAAAAAAACACGAAATTCGAAAATGTTGTATTGAATTAATTGCAATTTAGGTCACCATGTGCAGGGTGAGTCGTTGTTGTAGTTGTTGTTTCGATAACCACACGCACACACTCTCATGCCGTTAGCCCGTCCACGCCTCCGCATCCTCATCTCGCTGTCTATGAATATAATTATAATAATCCTTCATATATCTGTGGATAATTGGCTCTGTTTGTCATGTGTCGAAATTGATTCTTCGGTGTCGCTCACCTCATTTCGTGTGGCTTTGCCTGGACCATTTCTGTATCTCTCTCTCTCGAAAAGTAACCGATTACCCTCATGCTAATCCAAAAGCGTTTCATGGACATCAAACAATTTTTCCTTGATTAAATCCTTCTAATCCCATTGCTCTATTTTCACAGGCTTGCAGGGACATGCTGGTCCCAATCTGCAGAAACGGCGCTATCCGGAGCTGAAAACCTTTGCCGATCCCTGCAGCAACTCCTGCTACATGTTGATTGTAAGTCGAATATACAAAATAAAAACTAATAACTTTTCAACTAACTTATTCATTATTTTACAGGATGGCATGAAGGAAAAGCTTGCGGCTGATAGCAAGACACCACCCATTGATTCCTGCAATGAGGCCAGTTCCGAGGACAGTAATGATAGCAACAGTCAGTTCAGCAACAAGGACTTTAGCCATGAGAATAGCAAGGATAATGGTCTGACTGTAAATAGTGCCGCAGTGGCTGAGATTAACTCAATTATGGGTGAGTTTTAGGATCAAACAAAGATTTTACCATCTAAAAACCACATTGTTTTCCCTTTCCAGCCGGCATGATGAACATTACCAGTACGCAGTGCGTCTGGACTGGCGCTGATCAAGCACTCTACCGTGTCTTGCACAAAGTTTATTTGAAGAACTATTGCGCGATTGCGCACAATATGCTCACAAAGACCTGCCGTCAGGTGTACGAGTTTGCCCAAAAGGAGGACGCCGAGTTTAGTTTCGAGGATCTGCGCCAGGACTTCACGCCACCGCGCAAGAAGAAGAAGAAGCAACGACTGTGGTCGCTGCATTGCCGAAAGATTCAGCTGAAGAAGGACTCGTCCTCGAATCATGTGTACAATTACACGCCCTGCGACCATCCGGGACATCCCTGCGACATAAACTGCTCCTGCATTCAAACGCAGAACTTCTGTGAGAAATTCTGCAACTGCAGCAGCGACTGCCAGAATCGTTTCCCGGGCTGTCGCTGCAAGGCTCAGTGCAACACAAAGCAGTGTCCTTGCTACTTGGCGGTGCGCGAATGCGATCCAGATCTTTGCCAGGCCTGCGGAGCGGATCAGTTCAAGCTGACCAAAATCACGTGCAAAAATGTGTGCGTGCAGCGGGGACTGCGTAAGGAATTTTCTTATATATCCATGTTCCACATTTAACCCTTGAGGAGAGCTTAGTGAATATAAACTCTCGTTAAGGATATTTTAAAATTTTCATAATTGGAAGATATAGTCATCTAATCAAATCTCATTTTTCCAGACAAACACTTGCTCATGGCTCCGTCTGACATTGCCGGCTGGGGCATCTTCCTTAAGGAGGGAGCCCAAAAGAATGAGTTTATCTCCGAGTACTGTGGAGAGATAATTTCCCAAGACGAGGCCGATCGCCGTGGCAAAGTCTACGACAAGTACATGTGCTCCTTCCTCTTCAATCTCAACAACGATTTCGTTGTGGATGCCACTCGAAAGGGCAACAAGATTCGATTCGCCAACCATTCCATTAATCCGAACTGCTATGCCAAGGTTATGATGGTCACCGGCGACCATCGCATCGGCATCTTCGCTAAGCGGGCCATTCAGCCCGGTGAGGAGCTCTTCTTTGACTACAGATACGGACCCACAGAGCAGCTGAAGTTCGTGGGCATCGAGCGTGAGATGGAAATTGTTTAGTAAAGAGTCTACTTATGAATATATTATCATAAAAAGCGAATAAAACTATATTTTTAAAAGATTTAAACGGACTTGGCCACATTGGCAATAATTGGTTTGGGACGCGATTTGAAGATCAATTTTTTCGTGCAAACAGCGCGGACGGTGTACTCGGTTCTCTGGCGACTCTTGTGCTCCTGGGCAATCGTGTGATCCAGCACGGTGCGCTCAGCTCCTGTGGTGGCATTCATCATGCTAACATCCTGGGATGCCATGCTCGTATCGAGTAGGAGCCGTTCTCCCTCATTGGTCTTGGACTTTTCGAGAACAGCAAATGGTTTATCCAACTTTTGTTCACGGCCCTGAAGAATGTGATGACCTATGATGAGAATCTGGTAATGATAAAAATGGATTTATTTAAGGTTTAATTGGGTTTATTAGTTTGTACCTACAGGTTGCCCGTATTTGTTGTAGTAGAGATCGCCAATAAACTGGTCGTGCATGTCCTGATTGCTCCTTACCTCCAGGTCGCCTTGAAGCTCTATAATAGCCCAATCACCTTTACCAGAGTTTTGTCTGCAATGAAGGATTTCAAAACTCTGACTTATTTGGCAAAACGTAGACCCCATTTAAAACATAAAAAAAAATTGATTTATAATTAACAAAATCCCAAAGCAGTGCTAAACTTAACAGTTGTTACTTTTTTCAGAATTTTATTCATGCTTCACAGCTGTTTACGGCATTCTTAAGTCTATCCCCTGAACTTCTTGAACAGCGGATGCACGCTTCCGACATTCTTGCGTCGATGTTCGTAGTAGATGGCGTCGTCGCCGCCTGACATGGAGCTGAGTCCGCCAGCTCGTCTCACGGTGCCGCCCGCACCACCTGGACGGAAGCCCGGCTCGCCCGGCAGCTTCTCATCCTCGCAATCCAAATCAGAGGCTGATAGGACCAACTGCAGCAGCTGCCCCTGCTCCTCCTGGGTGCCGTACATCAAATCCGCGTCCGTGTCCATGCCCTTCAGATGCGTGATAACCTTGTAGCTATAGCCCTGATTGACCAGGAACCGCTGTCGCTTGCGGGAGTAACTCATCTCCATGGTATCCTGCGAGACGAGTGTGTAGAAGAAGGCATTGTATTCCTCGGCGATGGCGCCCTTCTTGGCACGCAGAATACGACCGAGACGTTGAGCCTCCTGACGACGAGAACCGCCATGGGAAGAAATCTGAATAAGCACATTCGCCTCGGGCAAATCGAAACTGGTGTCGGCCACTTTGGACACGAAAATTGTGTTCACCTGTAATGATAATATTGTAATATTGTAATAATATTGTAATATTTTTATTAACAGTTATAAATTTCCCCAAATGTACTTTACTTACCTTGGAGTTAAACTTAAAGTTTTGCAGGATCTGGATACGCTCGTTCTGTGAGGTGGGACCATAGATAAAGGGCTTGTTCATCTTGATCGCATAGTGCTTTAGTGCAAACACATTGTCCGAGAAGACAATCGTTTTGTCGCCACGCTGCTCGTGATATTTGATCAGAAACTGGCAGCTGCGGAACTTGGAGGGATTCATCACATAGAGCAGCATCTTCTTTGAGGTCTTGGTGGTCAGGTACTCGCGGTAGAACTCCGGGGACATGGGGCACCACACCTCGGCGCACTGGACGCGAGCGATGTATCCCTTCTTCTGCAGCTCCAACCAGTTAGCCTCATATAGCTTGGGTCCAATGAGGAAGTTCAGATCCGCAATCTTGTCGTCTTCACGAAGAAGTGTGGCCGTCAGTCCCAGCTTGCAATGCGATTGAACGATGGTGAGCACGCGACGGAACATTTTGGCTGGAATTGTGTGCACCTCGTCCAGAACCATGATGCCCCATTCCTGTTCCTGCAGCCAGCGCATCGTCTGCTCGGCTTCCCAGGATCTCTTCTGTGTATGTGTTATCATGGAGTAGGTGGTCACCAGTATGCCGCAGCCCATGGGTTTGTCTTTTGCCTCGGAGGTGAACCTACAAATCATGCTGTCGTCGGCTGTGGACCACATTTTGAACTGCTGCTTCCACTGCTCCACGGAGACGCCACTGTTGCAGAGGACCAGTGCTCTCTTTCGCACAGTACAGCATGCGGTGACTCCCACTAGGGACTTTCCAGCTCCACAGGGGAGTACAATAACCCCAGATCGAGCTCTTCCGTTGCCAAACATTTTGCGCAGACTCTTTTCCTGATATGGACGCAGAACGGCGGCCGGTTTAAGGTCTATATTGATGTCTGGATTGTTGGTATCATTGCGGAAATCGTACTCTGCCAACAGAGGATGCTCGATCTCGATGCAGCGCTTCTGGATCACCTCTATCTTCTCCTGGGCCACTTCAAAGGAAACGGTCTTCAGATTGGCCTCATCCTCGTCCTCCTCTTCCTTGTCGATCTTCTCGTAGAAGTCTGTTATGTCCTCGGGCACTGCCGTCGTTCCATCTGCGGCTGCTGGAGCTCCAGGAGCTGCTGCAGGATCCTCGGCAGGCTTGTCTGTGGCTCCTGGCGGCAATTTGGTGCCGAATTGCGTGATGGCCTTGCCGTCCAGAGTGCCCTGGATAAAGTCCTCGCCTTCGCTGCGTATCAGTCGGCATTTCTGGATCACGGGATCCTTAAGTAATTTCTGCAGCACCTCGGGATGTGGTGACTCTATAAAGTACTTGTTGTGCTTCAAGACCAGCTTGACCTTGCCGTAGGATAGCGTGCAAAGTCTAATGAACTCCAGGATGCCCTCGGGAATGCTGGTTTTACTCAATCTCTTGAGGTATTCCACAATGTCATGCGTTTGCAAGCCCACCGAAACGGCGGCGTATAAACTGTAGGCTGTGAGTTTATATTCGTGGATGTGTTCCGGTCGACAGACGGGTTCCGAAATGGCGATGAGGAAGTCGTGAGCGTGCTTGTAAACGGGTGAAAAAGATTCCAGGAAGACGTGACCATTGGGAGCAACCCAAAGTGGGCGGTTGCCGTGATCCTGACGCAGCTGCATCTGCGCCCGATAATCCTTGGCCCCGTACTCATCGGTGTTGATTTGCTCATCATTGGTTTCAGCATTCTTTGATGCTGCCCCAGGAACTCCGTCCGATTCTATGGCATCCAAACTATCATTGTCGTCCACCAGTTGGGTGAAGGCCTCATCTTCGGCACGCCGCTTTTTGGCTGTGGAAAATCTCGCTGATTACACCAAAATTCGCCGGTTTTCCATTCGCCTCGCACTCACCGAACTTGTCCGAGCCACTGCGATCCTTTTTCGACTTTTTTGGCGGCCCCATTTAAACAAAAACCAACAATAATTTCACAATAAACTAAATAGCAGATTGCCAGAAACGAGCCGACAATAAGCCTGCCAGGTGGCAACGCTGCCACTTGTAGGTCTCTGCAAACTCTGCACTTTGTTTTCACGGATTTACAGCTTAAATTAAGCTTTACTTGGATTTCATTTCAAGCTACTTACGTCTTCACTAGAATGGGCATGTTGTTTTCGGTTAGTTCAATTAGTAATACTTAATAAATCGCTGTATAAACAAAGGAGACCGCCTAAAACCACTTTGACTCGACTTGCAACACTGATAAATCGATATCCGATAACCGTGACGTGCTGCCACCTTATATACCGTCAGCTGTTTACAGTTTTAGAGCCACTGATTTTTCAAACTGAAATTCAAAACTATGTGTTAAATTTTTTAGTTTTCAGTTTTTCAAGTTTATAAATGTTGTCCCACGTGCTTTGATCTAATGCTCACCAAATGTGAAAAATCTTTTCTGTGCACAAATAATGGCCGCCGAAAAGAAGAAACCCCCGCCGAAGAAAAAGTCGCCGGAGAAAAAGAAAAGCGGGGACAACAAGTCGAAAAAGAAATCGGACGACGATACACATTCCAATCTTTCGAAGATTTGTTATGTTATAGCCGTTTCTGATCTGCTGCATGCCTTGTATTTCACCGTTCAAGCGATGATTCTATTGGTTAAGCAGGTAGGCGGTTAAAATAATTTTACCATATTTTTAAATATATATCCAAATTAAATAAATAGTTTAGCGTGTTTGCTATGTTGGCGCTTCTGGGTGTCATTTTCTGGGTTATTATTGTCATTATGCTGCTTGTTGGTCTATGCAAGGTTCGTTGGCCTTAAATTTATTTACTATCTAGCTTAAAATTAAATCTACATTAGCGCAAGCCAGGATTGGTTCGATTTTGGCTTATATTCTCCCTAATCGGCTTTATCACCGACATTATATTTTTGCTCTGGGGCATTGCGACATCAATCACTGTGGATTGGGACCGGCTTCAAGAGTTTTCAATCATTATTCTTGGCATATGTGAGTTTTGATTTAAGAAATAACGTATTTATTTATTTTATAATAATATAACATTTTATTCCTTTTTAGTTATTGAAAGTTCCTGCATTTGTTTAATACATCGGTATTACAAGGTCATGGGTGAGAAACCAAAAGAGAAAAGGACTTTATGTTGTAAGCTATGTAGCTCCTAACTAATATATATTTTTTATTAAAACTTTTTTATAGGCGGCGGTAATAATGACAAGAAAAAGTCGAATAAAAACTCGAAGAAGGAAAAGAAAAAGGGCAAAAAATAAACCATTTTATGTTTTATATAAAAACACGCTTAGTTGGCTTTGTTTTTTCACTCAAATAAAATATATTTTTATATTCTTGGCTTAGAAAGTTGTGTTGTTAATATAAAAAAAGAGTAAATATATTTTACAAAAAATGGCATTCGAAATGGGAGAGTGGAATATCCCTAAGGATAATCTTCTAAGGAGTTGCTTTCTGATTGCTGCATTTGAATTATTGCGTTCGCTGTTCTTCTCATTTAGTTCAGTTTCTGTTATGATTTCGCATGTATGTGATTAAATAACAATTTAACGTATTTTTAGCTATTTTATTAAGTTTTTCTGCTACCTTTAGATGAATTCGTATACTATTCTTGCATTTTTGAGTACAGTAGCTTGGATTCTGACCGTTGTTGGACTTTTTGTGGGTCTATTAAAGGTAAGCCTCTTTAAAGAAGTTTTAAGAATATTTGCCAAAAATTCCACAATTTAACTTTTTATTTTATAATTTAGGGCAGACCAACTCTTCTCGTCTTTTGGTTGCTTTTTTCTGGTTTTGCGACATCTACTGACATTATGTTTCTTATATGGAATGTAACTTCGTCCCCTGTTTTCGACGTACATCACTTTAAGCTCTGGACTATATCATATTTTGGAATTTGTAGGTTTACTATTTAGTATATTTTTCAGGAATATAATCAAAACATCTTTGCAGTTTATGAGTGCACTTGCTTGTACTTGGTATTCAGATATTTCAGAAGATTATATTCCTACTGTCTTCTGGAAGGCGGCAATTACGATTGGACCTCTAAAGGTCGTAAGAAAAAATATATCTTTACATCATATACTTCATTGGAAACATTTTATTTAGGAACACAGAAGACTGTAGCAAAGATAAAGCAACTGAAACAATATCTGCAACTTCAAGTACTAAAATCACTGAAGGATGAAGTCAAGAAAAATTATACAATTAAAAAACAAAATTGTTATTTTGATTATGTTTCATTCCTACACATAGGCTTCTTCTCTTATAAATTACAAAAAAATAAAATATTTATTTCGTACAATCGTTTTATTTCAATTTACCGGCCAAGGGGGAAGGACAAATCAATTCCCGCCCCCACACAAACAATAATAATAATTGACTTACACAGTTTTCCATCTATTCCATTTATGCCTTCGAGGACGAGAACCTAGTCACGTTGCCAACGGGGGACCAGGACAGGCAATTCAATCTCCAGGGCCTGCTGACAAAACAAATGCCATAAATGAGGAGCGGACAGATGGTCTCGCACAAAACTTGTCATATCGTCGTTGGCGGAAGGCACTCCACATTGGTAAAGATTGTTTTTAGAATTCATTTAGCATTTAATTTTAGAGCCTTGTTTTTCAAATCGAAAGTTGAAAGATATTTATAATTCATGTGGGAATGAAATTGCAAATTGTTTAGTATATTTAATACAGTTTCTTTGGTAAAAGAAATGATTATTTTATGGAAGTAAAATGTATGTAATTAAAACAGTTTTTAAAATTATTAAAAATATTTATCTAATATTAAATACAAATGTATTACAAAATAAAGGTAATTAATTTGAATAAATTTATTTTAGGTCGTCATATTTAAAAAAAATTACAGTTTATAAATAGGAAAATGTAATATGAAATTTATCCCACTGTATTCATCCACATTCCAATCCTTTACGACCACTGTCCCAGACAGCGGGTCTTTTGGCAATCAAACGGCATTGATTAACAGGCAGCGAAGACCCCCTTCTTCCCTCGGCAAGTACGTGCTTATCATCATTATAGCTTTGATTTAGTAGACAACGTTGCCAGTGATGTGATGAACCCTAGCTGGGGCAATGGGGTCAAATTCTGATGGATATTTAGTGCCCTGCGCCTATTGCATCGCCTTGCTGGACTTCATATCCGCCGTGCTATTCGCAATTATCTCAGGAGTGGTATTTGCCAAGCATGTAAGACGATTGGCTCGTCCTCTCAGGAAAGGAGTGTATAAATTTCGGTATTTGCAGGGTAATTGGTCAGCCCTGGTGGCGCTGATCTTCACCATTTTCTGGATGGTCATAATCGTCATACTTCTGGCCGGGATCTACCGAAGGAAACTGGGATTGGTTCGTTTTTGGTTGGTCTTTACCTGTCTGGGAATACTTTTGGATGGCGTTATTCTGCTTTATGGCCTGACCTTGGCCATATCTGTGAACTGGGAGGGTGTGAAAATCACAGTGCTGCCATTCGTGGGATTGGGTTAGTATTGAGATATTATAAATTACTATTTTAATTAACCGAAATTATTTGTAATCATTTATAGCTGTGGAAATGACTTTTGTCTACATTATTTACCTTTTCTATCTGGATATGATTGGATATAGTCCCCCGGAAACGCCTTATGAAGAGCCTTATAGAGAAAAAAGCGGCTGCGAGGTGCAATATGCTGAGGAGAAGGAAAAGCCCGTGGAACGTAGGGATTTGAAACGCTTGGAAAAACAAGCTAAGGAACGTATGAAGAGGGACAAAGCTGTTCTCAAAGAACTCCAAAAACAAATGCGAAAATTATTGTATTGAATATTTTTCGTTTATATTTTTAAAATAATTTTAAATATAATTTCTAAGGAATATCACTTATCACATCTTTTGGTCTTTGGTACGCCTTCTTGATTAGAGCTCTTAAAAGCGCAGTATCTTTTGTCTTCGTTCTTGTCTGGCACAAAGCTCTTTAACTTTTATCACATTTAGGATGCGGACCTCTTCACACCTACACAAAGCACTCACACAGGCATGCATGTGCCAATGTTAAACACAAAATCCTTTTAAAATAATTTGCTCAGCAGCGAGTGAAGAAAAAATCAAGAAATATACATTCACCTTGGGCGAATGCGAACCATTTAATGCCCTTTAAAAAAAATAGTAATAAAAAATATACAAATAATAAAACCTTTGTGACAAAAGAGTAAATCTTATAAATTTACAATATAAAATTACAAAAAAAAAAAATTATATTAAATACAATTTTTTTTTGGTTTAAAAATATACCAGGAATAAAAACAAATTTTTCGAAAATACATAACCATTTTTATAAAATAATAAACTTTAGAAGTTATTATAGTACATAATAGTTTTTTTGTTATTAAAATTAGATTGATATAAAATAAAAATAAAAACACAATTTTATTTTATTACATTGAACTGCTGTCAGAAGATCGAAGAGAACTCAACTTCATGGGATGTGATGGGGCGTTATGAACGACTTTTCCTCTGGGATGCTGGATTTGTGGTTTTCTTTTAGGCTGTTGTCTGGGTTCTGTATAAGGATGATTCTCTTGTACCACTTTTGAGGTTAAAGCCTTATGGCACGCTTGACAAAAGGCCAGAGTCACGTAAAATCGCTGAACAATGTACAGAAAAATGCACTCCACAACTGAAGAAAAACCAAAAATAATTGAAAGACAAACCCAATATCAATTCGTTAATATTGCACTCACCCAATCCCAGCATCAGCAACAGTCCATTTTTGACCAGACCCATTTGGAAAGAGCTCTCGCTGAAAACGGCATACAAAATCAGGCACATCTCCACCAGGATGCCAAGGCAGGAGAAGATAATCCAGGCACGAACACATCTGGGATTGCGCTGTAATTAAGCGGAGGATACCATCACACGACCATGAACCATTTTATATATACCCCATGAATGCCAACCAGGAGCATCACAATCATCGATATCCAGAAAAGGCCAAATATGGTTGCAAAAATTGTGAGCCAACTCAGCTGGAGAAGATGGTCCACTTGTAAAGATTTTATAGAGCAACATAAATTTGAATAGACTGCCTTACGTGATCGCAGATCGTCTTGAAACTGACCATAGAAAAGAGCACGGCGCTTACCAGATCGAAGCATCCTACAGCGTAGGCCCAAATCAATAGCGAATTCCTGTTAGTATTCATATTGAAAATAGAAAATAATATTATGGCAATAGAAGATACGAATACGTGATCTCTTGTTTTAAAAATATAAGAAATAAAACATTTTTTGGAAAATATTTTGAAAATTGTTAAGACTTAGATGAAAATAAAATAAAATGAATTTAATTTAAAAATAAAAATCACTTAAGGTTAATATTGAAAAAAAAATAATTATTTCTAGATATTTATATTTTCTTTTTTTTTGTAAATTTTAATTGAAAGTGTATTGAACTCTTAAGAGTAACCACAATCGTGCTCACAGCTCTATCACACCCTCGACAGGGTATCAAGGCGGAAACGGAAACGGCAGCCAAGTCTCGCAGCTATGGCTGTCGCATCTATTTATGCAGGGGAAAAATGAGACATACCACCGTATATGTATGTATATAATCGTATACCCCCATACATAATGCCATGCTGATGAAATACGTGCGGCGGCAGTCCACACGCACACAACCATTACTCTTCCCCTGTGGGTGAGAGTGAGAGCAAGGGGAATCCCCGTTGACAAATATAATTTACTTTTTTCGCGCTCATTTGCAACTTGGGCGAAGAAGTGGGAGACATCTCGATCCCCCGGGGTGCGACAAAACCTTTTTAAACATCTCACTTCCAGTTTAAGTTTTGCCAACAGCCGCAGCAGGAAACTTGAGAGGAATAAAATATTTTAGCATTTTGGCTAATTTAATAAAATAATTCATTAAACTTATAACTGATGATAATTAAAACTACTAAATTAAATTTATAATATTAGAAAAAAGGTAGTAATTAGTTATTTACTTTTTTTGAAACTAAGAAGAACCTATATTCCAGTTTATGTCCAAAAAATTAAAAACAAAAATTTTTTTATTTATGTTTATTTTTTCAGCGACATTTTCGCACGCGTCTGTATAGACGGCAAACATTTTACTAAGCAATCAAAATACACGTATTTATCCCAATTTTATTTATTTTCGAAAAAGACTGTGCAAAATTTGTCATAGGAAATGTTTTTTGAAACTTTAAATAACAACAACTGAAAGCAAGCCGAGCATAATGAATGCATTGAATGCCTTTGGCATGGCAATTGGTTGGATGGACATTGTGGGAGTTCTGTTTTTCGAACTTATAATGTTCTATATGATGAGACGTCGTCGTTTGGCAAAGGAATCGGAAGACGTGTCGGTTGAAGCGCAAATAGAAAGTAAAAGAAAAGCATTGCCCAGTAAGTTCGTAAGGGTACATAAATATCTTCGATGTTCTTACCATTATATTCGCTTCAGACCTTTTCAGCAGGAAACAGCTGAGTGAGAGCGAAAACGTTTGGTTATTCTGGGGCTACCTGTTGATGCTAAATGTCTGGGTTGCAGTTACACTGTTCATGATAGCTGGCATCTCATTGGTGGGTTGAATATCTCGGGGATTCCCTTTGATTCCGTTGACATTATGCTCCTTTCTAGCACAAACCGGAGCTTATGATATTTTGGTTGATTTGGTGCGCTTGCGGTTTGGTCTTCGATGTCCTCTTCATTTTGTGGTGGGTCTACGAGCTGTTTGTGGGAGACGCCATCGAGGCCCTGACCAACATTTTAATCTCCCTGCTGACCATGGGTAGGTTTTGAATTATTAATCAGTGTCTTACTTCTTAATTTTTATGGCTTTATTGTAGCAATTGAGTTTGGGTTCATCTACGTTATTTACACCATCTACATGAACTTGTCCTACCCCAAGGAAGATATGGACCACAAAGGTAAAGACAAAGCTGGATTCTCCCTTATGATGATTTCAGACTCGAATTATTTTAAACAATTTAATTAAATTGGTTTAAGTTCTGAATTATGTTCTGAATTAAAGAAAAAACTCAATTTAAAATTAGCTAAAAAATAAATTTAAATTACAAAATAAATAAAATTAAATTGAAATAAAATATTTTAGAATATTTTAAAATGCGTCTAATATATGTGTATAACAACATCACTTTTTTTGTAATTTTTGTTCGATTGTAAAAGGGGTCCTTAAGAGTTTTATCCTTACTAAAACTTAGAAATTATTTTCAATATCTCCATATTGCGCTTATTTCTCGTCCGCTTTTCCAACTACCAACCACAAACTCATTAAGAAGCAGCTTTCTCGGGTCATAGGTCATCGTTCATGCAGAGTCAGACAGAAGGCCATATTTTGTATCTGTTGTGCCGCCTCTTGTTTCTCGTTTTCCTGTACTTCATCTGGTTCTTTGAGGGGCTTTTGTAGTTTTTAATGGTCTGCAGCACGGAAATTGATTCATTTCCGTTTTTTGTTCAGCGCTTCCGCTTCTGTCTGCCTTTTTTCCCTCCTTTCCCGCTGCTTAAAGTCCTCCGGAATATTCTCAGCTGCCAGCTGCTGACTGAAATCAAGTTGATGCTGTGTATTAGTCCTATTTCGGCATCTAATTCTATTTGTCGGGCTTTGGAACAAAGTGCGGGGATTGTCAACTGTCACTTGCAACACGATGCCAAAGTGAAAAGCAAAATGTTTCTTCTTTATTAAACATTGCTTGGAGTCCGTTTATTTTTTCACTTTTTTATTTATATTTCTATTTTTTTGCGGCGTCCTTTGGTCCCATGCGCACCAGTGGTCGTCCTCGAAGGAGCGACTGGCTGCTCAAATTTATTGTTTGCAAATTGAAATTCTTGTCGACACGCACGAGCAAATCCATTGGGAATGCACAGCATAGCGTCCCAGGCATCGCAGAATTTCAGCATCTCAGCAGCTCGTCAGCGTCATAGTCAGAATTTGGATAGGGGCGGCAGTCGACGGGGGGCGTGGCTCTGGGACGGATTTGATGGCTTTTGTGCCCGGGCAGCAGCTCATCATGGATTTTTAGTATTTATTAAGACTCTGATGTGCCATGAAACATATTTCGGAAAAATAAACAAATATTTTAGAGCAGCGTTGACAGACGGAAAAAATGGGTATTGGGTGCCGAAAAGCCAGACGGGAAAATCGAAAAGCATCGCATCGATGTTCTCAAAAATCTAGAACCACCATGACCTCTTCAAAATGGAGTGCTCTTGGAACACGTGTATAGATGATACACTCTAGACGATTCTCTCCCAAGAACCCTCAATTGGTAATCAGCTTAGACTAAGTATCTAAAAGAGTCTTCTTAAATAACTCGAAGTAAAACCATTATAAAATTAAAGGTTTAGTATAAAATAAATAACATAATGATGATTATAAATTAATCTAATTAAATACTAAAATCCAGCGGAAATCACACCATTCGTACTTAAAACTATAATTGTTAATAAATTCAATTTAATTTAAAATTGTTTAACAATTTAAAATAAAGTTCCTGGATTTTTCCGGAGTTAGTTAGTTATTTGTTCTCTGTGTTATTATTGACGATCGGTTTGAAATATGTGATGTTCTAGAAAAACGTGAGTGGGTGGTTTCACTGCTAAGGTGGGCTTTTCTCTCGAAAACAGACTATTGCAATAAGAGAGGGCCTTCTGGCAGTTTTTTTGGGTGCTATATAAAGTAATTTCCCTGACTCAGTGACTTAGTCAACTGGAGAAATGCAACCTGTATACATCTTACTTTTAACCTGCTGCCTTGGCTTAATGCACGAAGGTAACTTATAGAAGAAGCGCCTGGTATCTTTAATCTAACATAATTTTTTTCCTAGGCCAAGCCAAGGAGAAGCCTGTACTTCCTGTGGGTCCACCAATAAATCAGAGAAGTCTTCGAGGTGTTAGCTCCTTCGCCAATCCAGGGCAGCCGGGAAGGCCTGGCTCAGGAATACCTGGTCAACCGGGTCAGGGAATACCAGGCCGGCCTGGACGAGGGGGAAAACCAGGTCAGCCAGGAAGTCCGGGAGAACCGGGAGGAGCAGGTGGAAATGGCGGAACAGGCGGAGATGGAGGAGCAGGTGGCGCTGGCGGGCGAGCAGTAAGAGGAGGATCTTGGAGGAAAGGAATCTCATTAGGTCAAAGGCGACCAGAGCCAAGGTCTAACTATTATTTGTTTTGAATTTTCTGATACAAAAATTTAATATAATATTTTTTAGCATACCTTAATTGTTTAAAAACGAATATTCCAAAATAAAATTTGATATATTAAGGAACTGACTATTTTTACAAGGATTTTTCTGAATCGTCTTAATTGACATTTCAAATTATTAAAAAAATGGAAGGGTAGGTTTTTGGCCGAAATGCGAAGTTATTATTAAGAAGAAGAAATTAAGATTCTAAGAAAGTGTATAATGTAAAAAATAATAATTTAAACAAAATTATCTGTGTACTTACTTTTAAAAACATACGACCGTAAGCACTTGGTTTTGGCTAATTAATTTTCGGCTTGCCCAAACTGTAGGGGAAAACAAATAAGGGCTCAGAAAAAGCCCATTTAATTGTATTCTCTGATTGCTAGCCAGCCATAAATATACCTTCGTTATTGTGTTTTCTCCATACTAATTAGTTTTCTTGAGTAGAATGCCTGCAACGCTTACACATTCCAGCTGGCCCACAATGCACTGAGCAATTTTAATTAAATTATATAAGAATTCTCATCCACCTACCGCTTGACTCACCTGCCGGCATAATCAATGTCGGTGCTCAACTATCCCAGTACTCAATACATTTTATTTACAGAGCGTTGAGTGAAAAAAAATCCATCAGAATGGCAAGTCTACGCAGGAAATTGATTGATTTCCGCAACGTGGAGGTAAGGAAAAACGGAAAAATATTGCCTTTTGTAGTTGAATTTAGAGGGGGATTACATGTTATGAGGGGGGGGGGGGGAGGTGGGCAATTAGTGGGTGAAGGTAATGGTGAAGGTGCCACTGTATCATCAGCACCACCCACAGCCGAATGTTTTGGCAAACCAAACACCAACACTAAACGCACGTGTGGGTTACTCGGTGTTTGTGTAGGTGTGTGTGTGTGTGGGGGTCCTGCAGGAGTCTGAACACAAGTATACTTGTGGCGGCAAACATAAACATGGACAAAACATATACACGAGTAGCATAACGCGATGCACACACTGACACTCTGCCGGGGTGATATGTTTTTTGAGGGGTGGGGTGAGGCTGAGAGGAGAAGGAGAGTTGGGTTGGTGAATTTTGGCATAGTTTTCGGGGGTCTTTGTTTGCATATCCTTGGCACTGGCATAGCACGTATGTGAGTGCAAGTTAAAAGTTAAAGCTCTGCTTGTTACATGCTCAATTAAGCTGGAAATGACGCCGCTGGAAGCTTAAGTCACGCTTTATATAGTTTGGCATTTCGAGTTGCATTTGTCGCTCCGAAACAGGGGATCTCTATCTATCTATCTGGGTTGCAAAGAGCCAGGCGACCAAAAATATTTGTATAGAATATTTGTATTATTTTTATGATAATACTACTATATTTATAATATTTGATAGTTTTATATAATAGCACTTAATAAATAAATAAATAAAAAAATTTTTTAAAATTAATATTAGGAGCCAGGCGACCAAAAATAGTTGTATTATTTTTATAAAAATACTTATATATTTATAATATTTGATCGTTTTATATGATTGCATTTAATAAATAAATAGATTAAATTATTTTTAGTTATTATAAATACATAAACCTTTAGTAATTTCCGAATTAAATCAAATTAAATATTTTAAAATTTATTTTTACGATTGTTAAATGAGATATTTGCAATCCTTGTCGCCTGTACCAGCATCCATTGTTTTCCGGCAAATGGAATTTAAAAGTGCCTTTCGAAAGAGTCAATTTGTTAAGCAAACTCTCGGCTGCCGTGCATGTTTATTAAACCATTTAAAAGGGAGCACAGCACTTGCACTTGCACTTAGGGGGAAATACACTGGGGCGAAGTACCGCAATTTTGCACTCCGCGTCGCTATCGCCTTGAGCAAATTATCGAGCAGGCGAAATTGCCTCAAGCAAAAGGTGGCAAACACAAAAGCGGCTGCCAATTAGCGCCGGTGGGATCCACCATAATGTGCTTAGTCATGAAAGGTCCTTGGTGGGTGGTGGTGCACGGCGACAGGACACGTGCCCCAGCGCACACGTATATTCAGTCAGCCGGCGATGAAAACCCACACCTAATACATTGAAACGGCCTGCAACATTGTTTTGCCGAGGCCATATAGTGGAAAAGTTGGCCCCGAACAGGACATGACACACTCACTCGCACACTGGCGCACTTGGAATTGCAAATCAGTCGACTAATGTGTACATAATCAGTCATGTCCCAACATGTGAATTCCATTAGTGATACACGGCCATGCAAACAAACAAGCATTAATCAGGGCGACGACGACGATGGATGGTGGCGAAGGGGGGTGCGAAAGAGAGGTCCTCCCGGTGGAGGGACTAGGTCCTGGATCCCAGCCAGAATCCCATCTAGTGGCAGGACCAACATGGACTCCTCCTGCCAGTCAGCCAGCCAGGCAGTCCGACAGTCCACTCGCTGTCTATTACAGCTGGCATGCCATCCATATGCCATATTCCATATTCCATGCTTATGTTATTTATGCTTATTGTCTCGGGTCACCAGGGCGGATGAAAAAATATTGTTTCCCACTCGACTTACAAATTACGGCGGCAACTGAAGCAGGAGCTTCAGCCACAGCCGCAGCCCACCTTGATTTATTTTCACATTTCAATGCAGGCACTGAGCAAAAATCGAGAAAAATATTTTTAAGAAATAAATATTTTATTATGTATTATGTATTTTATATACAAAATTCATTAAAAAAGGCTAAACGGTTTGCAATGATAAATAAAACATACCTCTATTAAAGAACTCTAAAAAAATATTTTTTTTTTTTAAAACCTTATGTATACGTGTTATAATAAAAATGTTAAATGTTTGGAATTTTTAAAAAAATATATCTGGCAAATATCTTGCATCAGAAAAGAAATTATTATTTTTTACAAATGTTAAAAAATATTTTTAGTAAATATTTTACAATACTAAAAATATATTTTCTTTTTAAAAATCGTTAAAAATGATATCCAGTAAATATCTTACAATAAATCACTTAATTAATTTTATATCTGATATAATAAAATGCATTTTTTATATTTTATTAGAAATATGTAAGCTGCGTTTGAAAAATGATAAAAATCGTATCTACAAAATATTATTTTTTAATATTAAAAAAAAAATAATTATTTGATTATAATCAACAAATAGATTTCGGAAAAACATAAATTTCATGTTTTATTTTTTGCAGTGCCTTTGGAGGCGCCGTTCGCTTAATACGCCATTCATTTGGTCGCGTTATACTTCATTAAAGCAGGAACCATCAGAGGATCCTGGCGGTGCGGGAGGATTGGGGCTAGGGCGGCCTTTTCCGGCGCCTTGGCCGCAAAGTGCAGTCGGCAAAAATTATGCGGCTCGTTTGCGATGCCTGGAAATGCGACGGACGATGGCGAAATGGCAAATAGCAAATGCAGTGCCAACTTCAACTGGCTTGGGCCATTCGTTTACCCCTTTGTTCTCATTTATTTGCATGTCATTTGCTTTCCCTCCGTCCGGCATCTCTGTCGTCCTCTCGCTCACTCGTCACGCACCCTTTCTCTCTCCCTCGCACGCTCATTTTCTTCGTCTTTCCCAGCTTTTCCATGGGTTTTTCCTGCTTTCCCTGTCGGTTCTGCTGGGGTCACGTTTGTCTGCCAGGATGCCAGTTACTTATGGCTGTTATGTGCATTATCAATATGCATTGTACGGCTCCTCCTGCCGCTTTATATTTTGCCAGCGTTTTTCTTCTACTTTGCATTGGGTAACATAAATTGCTTGTGCTGTTGGGGCAACGGATTCAGTGATATGGAATTTTCAATTATTTCTGAATTTATATGTGTGTTTTTCTAGGGCTTTCAAGATATTAGCATGCAAAATGGGTGCGATTATAATTGAGAAATTTTAATAGAAATCGATTTTACATTCATTTAACTTAAAAAGTGCCTTAAAGGACTTTATTTGTGAGGAGATAATTATATATTTTCCAATTAAAATATCACTCATCCGCCATGTGAAATTTTATGTAACTAGTTAGCTTTTACTAACATTTTATCGAAGAATCAGGGTAATTTTAGTTCGTTTTGGTCCACAACTTTTTACCTCTTTACCCGCATTGGATATTTTGCCTCTCTGTTATGCAGTTTTAATAACGAATTGCTTTTTTATGGTTTCCGGCTTATAGAGCAGCACAGAAATTGGCAAAGAACGAAGTTGCCATGCAGCAGTAGCACCAAAGGAAGATTCTTAAATCATGTCTTGTTTTTGTATTTATTCTTAAAGTTGGATTTCAGATTCTTTTTTTCTTGTTTTTTGTGTTGTTTTTGTCCTACTGCCTTAGCCGGTTCTTTGTTAATAATGTTGTCGTTGCCGTGGTGGTGCTATTATTTTTGCTTGCGCTTTGTTAACCAAGTCAAGACTGCGCCAGCTGCAGCTTCCGTTGTCGCCACAGTTGCCATTGCCGCTGCCATTTGTTCGCCGGGCGTAATTAGTGCTCATGGCATAGGGCGCACTTCCCCCGACGGGCTGCTCTATCCCGGTTTGGCCCCTTGGAAATTCCATGGATACTGCAAAAAAAATGTCAGCAAAATTGGTTATTAATTTTGTGGCTGTTTCCATAGCTAAAGAATTTATGTACATGATGTATTAAGTGGCTGTTTCCATAGCTAAAGAATTTATGTACATGATGTATTAAGTAAGCGAAATAGGAGCAAATGGTTTTATAGGTTTTATTTAAATAATTTTTGTCTTCAAAGATTTAAAATATTTTATACACTTATTTTATAAATTTCTTAACATAGTCTATTACAATATCCAAGCATATTCAAGTATTGTATTTTTATTTCTATGGTTTTAAAAACATAAAATAAAATAAATAAAAATCGTTGATTTTGCATATAAAATTCGTTAACAGAAAAAGTTAAAACTTAAAATGTTAAATATTGAATTATATTTGAATTATTGTTATACAAATGTCTTTATTAAATATTTGTAATATTTATAGGTGAGTCCAATTTATTATTTTTATATTAGAACCAACTTCAGGAAATATCGTACTTTTATAAATTATCTGCTGATATGATTACCACCTTCTAGCTAAAAATACTTTAATTTTTCCAGTGCCCAAGGCGCTGCTCCTCATTTGTAATCACTTTCTGTGTGTGGCGTTGCCAACGTTTTGTTGTAAGGATTTGGCCCGACCCTAAGAAAGCTTTTACAATTACTTTGGCTTGGACTGCGAGTTAATTCTGCAGCAATATCCCGGGCCTTCCCCCGTTGGAGTTCTCGCGTTAACAAATTCGTTATGTGCCAGGCATTGAGTTTCCGTTAATTACGACCATGAGCTGGCTGAGATTAGTGATGAGCTGGCTCCCTCTGATTATTGACTAATCCAACAAATTGGCGGTTCAAGTGTACAGGTCGTGACTTCCTCGATTTCACGCAGATTCCATAAATATTAAAGGGGGAAAACGCGCTCGGCTGCTTCGCGTACACGTAGCCCACAAGACATATCAACTTCCTTGCCGGCTAATTGCCATTTACAACTTTTCCTGTCTTAACTAAAACTTTTCAACTGCTCGACGGCTCCCATTGTGGCTGCCAATTCAGCGTCTCGATTGCTGTTGGCTTTGTGGCCATTGTTTGAGTTCACGCAGTCCGATCATTAATTTCGCAATTAGCAGGCCAGCCACCTGCCACTCCACCCCCAGAGACCCAGAACCCCCTTCCCTTTGGTCCTTCTGGACAAAGTCGGGACACAGCTTTAATTAATTCTGCTCAGCAGCCACAAGTGCACACGGAAAAAAATAAACTCAAATGCTTAATATCTTAGCCAACATTTTACTTAATTCGGAGAGCTAAAAAATTAAATAAAATACAAATATTTTTTGAATAAAAATGTATAACTAAAATAATAATAAGTCAAAAATATTAGAAATTTTAATCAAGAATCAAATAGGTACTTACAAAAAAGGTAAAAATATTTTTTCTACTTTGACCTATTTAACTTTATCTAATTTTCTAAAAATGCATATTTTCATTATTAATGCATAATATTATTATTTATTATATTTTAATTATTTAAAGTTGAATAATCAACTAATTTGAAATAATTAACTTAGATTTATAAACAAGAATTTTTTTATTATATTATATTTTATTGTATTGTTCAACATGCATTTAAATAAATTTGATCTTGTAATTATGTAATCATTTTCTCGCAGTGCATGTTCACCAGTGTCTGCCTGGATGTTTGATAATTTTTTGCACCGGAAACTTTAGAGTCGGAAATTGTCTGAGGAAACCTGTCAAAAAAAAGCGACAGCTGTTGCCCGACCAAGTGCATTCCATGGCGACCCCTGGATCCTGGATCCTTTGCACACTATCCTGGCTACCATTTACTTTCCCTGCTGGCAATGATTTTTGCTGACTAACTTTTGCCGACGAACTGGAAATCTAGGAGAGCGAAACGCGCAAAATTTAAATTTATGTAGCTCAATATTTTATTTATACATACGAGCTGTGGGGATGTGGTACCTACTATATGTATGTGTCCTGCTGGCTTTGCATTTTGCCTGGCATTTGCTTTTAGTGGCAACGACAATAACAACAACAACAACAGGAATGAGGAGACATATAGACACATAGATATATAGATATAGTCGGCAGGCAACATGGCGTCATGGGCGTCGCGTGTTAGTTACGTGAGGCCAAAGCGAAATTTTCTGCTGACGCCGCGTTGTCAACTTTCACTTCACCTGCAGCTGTGGAAATAGATTCCTTGCCATATCCCGCACCTATATGGTATATATATATATATTATGTATACGCTCCGATTTGCCATCCCCGGCCTGACATGCATTAGCTGCGAATAGTCAAATAACGTTGATAACACTCATACGCCATGCGGTCCCTCGTTTTCAACTTTAACGTAAATTATGTGCCCTACTGAAAAGTTTGTCATTTTGTTTGCCCACTTTTCTCTCGTTCTGTTGGAAAAAAGTTTTTCCCCCATTTCGCCTGCTTTTTGCCGTTGATGTAATGAAATTTGTTGAATTCTAAAGGCCAAATCGGAATCGAGAAAAACCATTAAAGCGTATTCTTTTCGTCGATGAAGTTTTGGGATGAAAGCGTTCCGCAGATTGATTGGCATCAAGCGGGCGTTTCTATCCCCACCCACCTGGCTAATGCTGCCCGAATTTTCCGAGCGTGTGTAAGACAATAAAAGTAATTGAGTGCGTAGCTCGTTGTTACATTTTTCCACTGAGTTTTTCCACCCCGCCCATCTTGTTTCCTCAATGTAGTGTAAATTGTGTCGCCAATGTGAGTGTGAGTGTGTGTTTGTGCGCTCGACACTTTTGTAAGGAGGGAAAATTGGCTGCGATGGGCGTTTGCAGATTGGCCCTCAGATAGGCCCAAGCCATTACCGTGTTCCTGTACATCGAGTGCTTCGCCGATGTGTCCGGCATGTCAAATTGCCGACCGGACAATGGAGATGAAGTTGGAGATTACACTGGCTATTTGTTGGACAAAAAGGAAGGGAATAAAATTCAGATTATCTCTTGGTTGGGTCAAGCAGGGATATGAAGCTTTAATGCCTGGCATGCCAGGTGCTCGAGAGGAACTCACTGTAGAGTCGCCGGAAATCTTATTTAGATTTATTGTGCCTCGAGCAATCAAATTCTATTCACACTTAAAGCCTTTCTAAGTGCTCCCGACAGGATCATTATACTGCTCACAATTGCGTGCCAAGAATACACTTAAAGAACTATATTTAGTTTTGGTCTATTTTCTTTGCAATATTAAAAATATTATTTTTATCTTGAAAATATTTTAAACAATTATAAAGCCAAGTAAAAGGGGTTTATCTTTTTATACCCACTTTGTTGTATATTTTTTCACATAAAAATGTATAGAAATAAAATGTATGTGTTCATTTTCTAATTATCTAAATTCTTAATTTCTTGTAATACTTTGTTTAGTTTAGTACAAAATTCAACTCAATCTTTTTATACCCCCTTTGTTGTAAAATCCTTTACATTTAAATATATAAAAATAATAAAATTCTTGTAATATTTTGTTTAGTATAGAAATGTTTACTAATATTAAAAAAAAAATTTGGTTACAAATTCAACCAAGTACTAAATTTAATCTTTAATTTTTTTTCGACCTATTTTATTAGATTTAAGGTAAGGAAACTATTTTTTCTGACTGTTTGCCAACCTCTTTTCCACACCATCATCTTCTTTATTGTCAGCCAGCCATTTCCTCTCTTTTTGCGCTATTTATTTTTGCCGCTTCAACAAACAAAACCCATTGCGTACTGCCTGTCCGCAATTCGTTCATAATTTGCATAACGAAGTAGCGTCCATGGCCGTCAAAGCGGATTGCCCCCCCCCTCCCCAAACCTGCCCCTTAAACGACAACATTTGGCCAAAATGTGCGCCCGTTTCATAACTTAATTTTAATTGAATTATGTAAATCACATGCTAAAAATTAGCAGGCGCAAACTATTTTTTAATGATGCTCTGTTCGCTTTTAATTAAAAGGCGACTGCAAATTAAATTTAACGATGGGGCATGTCGGGCGGAAACCCAGTCCCTCGGGAGTATTTACATGGCTGGCTGGACGGGGCGATTTATCATCGTTGCTTGGCCAAGATTAGCTGGCTGCCAGCTAAGCAGCTTGCCCATCTAACCCCCGGTCCAATCTGCACTTGCAAATGATGTTCATTTTGCACAACTTTAGCCCCCTCGCCCCAAATTATGCAATAATCTATGGGAATGCATTGGAAACGGTTGCCAATGGCTGCGTTGACCGTCGGAAGTTAGTCAAAAGGAGACCCACAACAACAACTTCGGTTGGGGCATCATCAACAACTACAATGCGAGCAGTAACAACAATATCAATAACAAATGAGGACATAATAATAGTCTGGAGTTTGTGCCAGTTGGCAATAATAACACGAATTTCTTTTTAGTGCATTGCACGTAAATGATTGAAAATTTCAAACAGGTTATTCTCTTTAGTTTAGTAAGTGTGGAAATCTAAGAGTGTTCTTTTACATACCCTTAGAGAGGATATTTCAGTCAGAAAGGGACTTTTCCGACTCAATAAAGTATATATATTATTGATCAACAATTAATCATCAACAACCAAGTAGATCTATCTGTCTGTTTTTAAGCGAACTAGCCTCACAGTCCTAAAACAAAACTTTCCCAAAAGTTTCTTCCTACTTTAGGTAATATATATGTCAGAACTTCTACCTTTATAGGAATAACCGAAACAATCATAGAAAACTAATTATAGCTTCGTTGCTTTTAACCATATTTTCGTATACTCTGGTGTATGCGTTCTTCTATTATTTCAAAACGTCGAATAAAAAAATATAATAAATTTGTTTAAGGCTATCTAAATTAAAATTCTAATTTCATTTTTAATTTTAGGTAGGCATATTAATTTTTAGTTTTCCCTATTTTGTTAATCCCCTAGTTCTTGTGCTATTTTTGTTCCCGCGACTGTGCGCACTGACATCCTGGCAAATCTGCTGCATACGTTACGGCGCTTATTTGTGTGCAAGTGCATGTGCGTGTTAAGTTGGCCGAGTGTGTGCAAGTGTGGGTAAGCGTGGCTCCTTTGCCGTGACAATCCGTTTAAGCGTTTCAGTCAGCCGTCCGTGAAGTGGACTCCAGTTTATCCCCCCAGCGAGTGCTTTCAAAGCTGGACAATGACCCGAGGCATTTAATTATACCCCAAGCATTTAACGCAAAATAATGCAAAAAGCATGAAATTGTAGCGAGAGATTTTAATGCACATTTTAACGGTTTTGTTAAAAAACTGCACTTACAAAACGATTGCATAAAAATATGCAAATTGTCTGTACTGCGGAATGCATGAAAAAGTTAGGTGAAAAGCGGTGGCAAAAAAATGCGTTAAAAAAGTTTTTAATTTATGTAACAAGATTAAACTTTTTCCAAGCCAAATTAATAGTCTATAAACTGTAACTTTGTGTACGTTTTGCAGTTCTGGCTTTAATTATGGTTTCCTGTTTTTTCATCAATCGCAATCCCTTCTATTTAATAATTAACTTTGTCTAACCATTTATTTTTTTGCGGTCGCACGCAAATCATATTGTGTTTAGGACACAAGGCACCATGCGAGTATAAATCAATTAAATCTTTTGTTTTGCAACAAATTGAATTTCAACCACAAGCATTTCACGTGTTAATCGCCTTAATGTGGCAAAACAAAAATGAAATGGAAATAAAAATAAAAACGGCAAGTAAACACACATTTTTACGACTTGTTAAACCAATCTAATTTGCATATCCGTATTTATTTCAATTTCCTGGCCATGTGTGTGTGTGTGTGTGTGTGAGAGGCCTGAGTGTACATTATCATTTAATCATTGCAATGTAGCAATTATATTTGAGGTATTAAATTATCCGAATTGAACCCGAAGCGATTCTCGATTGCTCTTTTTATGCTAATGCCAGGCTGATTTGCATACAGAGACTCCCACTCAAGTGGAACATGAGCATATTTCATTCGATTGCTGGCATAATTTAAATTACCTATTGTTCGATTGCTCGATTGTGTCAGTGTGTGCGAGTTACAATTGTATTTTATTGATGTGTGCAATAGGAATTCAGTGCTCAGCCGAATCATTTGATATAAGTATTTGCAGCGTAAGCACGAAGTTTTGTTCCAGAAATATGCAATATCAATTTATATTCTACTTAAAAGCTATTGAATGTTGAAAATAATCAAGGTATCAAAACAATGACTGCATTTTAATAAGAAAGTCAACTAGAAGATGACAACAGAAGTAAGCAATGGATAAATACATTTAAGTGGTTAACTAAAAACAAATGTCAAGAATATTTTTCTTTGGCTATGATTAATTAATAATAATATACAGAAATGGTATATTATTTTTTCAACAGAAGAAATAAATTTATAAAGTTTTTCTTCCATCAAATACGAACAATAAATCCTACAAATTATTTGATTTTTCTTTCAACGAATTCCTCTTAATAATCTACTCTCTTTTGAACTATATTCATGGAACCAAACAAATGCAATTGAAATTCTAAATAAAGTAAATACAAATACCGAAATGGGAAAACCGATACCATGACTCCATAAATCGTACAACTGCTTTGATTAGGCAGCCGGCTAAATGTGACTAATTACGTATACGCCATGTGGACGCTGCTGCTGCTCATGCCGCTGCGTTTTTTGTCCCTACAAAAATCCAATAAACTGCAGGGCAATATAAAATGACGTACATAAAAAGCACAATGTATTCACATACATCAATATATAAATTTTTCACATTGCCCGAAAGCCAACGGGACGGGAAGGGAAGGGGAATAGGGGTTTGGAAGAGCGGTGGTTTATGGGAATATGGTTATACCGGCTTCATGGATTTAAGTGAACCACAGACGGTTTGAGTGGCTGCCGTGGCGCATACGGATTTGACGATAATAAAAAAAAAGGAGAGAAAATCGGGCTACAACAATGCACATAAGACCGCATAAAATAGGACCCCTCACCCGATTTCCACCGCATTCCCGACAGGAAGGGGTCAAATGGAAATCATGCTTTATTTATGATCCCCGACGCGTGGCCACGACGAATCCCGGCGCCGGGAAGGGAAGGGAATATGCCGGAAAGATTGACATGACATGACATGCCAATCGTGCGGCGAAATGTCTTTTTTATTTATTGCCATCGAAGGCAGACCTAAAAAAAAGAAATTTTTAATTTGTTTTTTACATCATTTCGAAGCAGCTGCTGGCTGCCGAAAAATGTAATTTCCTCCGGCATTGTCAACTTTCTGCAGCACTTACAAATAATTGCAAGCACTCAAGTAGCGCCTATTGTGATAGAGTGCAAAAAGGGGCGGAGAGGGGCGTGGCGAAGTTGCAACGTTTTAAAATAATTTAACAGCATTTCGAAGCGCATTCAAGTCGACTTCCGCTGCTGACTTGGCTCCTTGGCAAGGAATGGCATTTGGCTTCCTCTTTCAGCAGGACGACGACAACGACTGCGAGAACGTTTGTGCAATTTGTCATTTGGGCAAATACACACGGAGACGAATGGCATGTCCTTCTGCGGCATCGAAGGAGCGGGGCAGGCAGCTGGGTGGAGGATGAAGGATCCAGGATGCCGAGGAGCTGCAGTCGAAAGTGTGAACATTGCACATGTGGGGGCCAACGGGACAAGCCCCTCCTGGCAGCTGATGCACTTGAACAGATTTTCACAGGACTTAGCCCTCGGATCCCGGCTAATTTTTCATCCCCTTCATCCGATCCGTGTCGTCGCTTTCAATCATATGATTTTCAGCTTAGGAAAAACAAGTGCAGTTGTTTATTCAGTTTATTTGTATCAACTTAATAATAATAAAAATATTATTATTTCACTTTAAAATAGCTGTCAATATTTCCTTTGGTGTGTATGTACACCCAGAAAAAAAAGACCGAAAAAATCTAAGACCGAATTTCTTACATTAATACCGTTTTGTTCTTATTTTTTTTTAAGACCATGTTCTTATATTGATACCATTCGGTATTAATTTAAGACCAGTAATTTTATATTTAAGTTGAACTTATGCACTCGCGCGTGAAATGGTGCGATGGCCCAGTTGGTAAGGCGTCTGCCTCTGATGCGAGAGGACCCCGGTTCAAAAACCGGATAAATCACAGTAAGTAAAAAGTTTTTAAAATACATATTTAACATTTCCTTAATAACTTTAAGATCAATAATGTATTAAAAAGTTAAGTTGTTAGATTACTAATTACAAAAAAAAAAAAATAAGTTGTGTCGTGAGCGGGATTTGAACCTCGTACTCCCGAAAACAAAATAATATCAGAACATAGTACCTTGGCCCCTGAGCCATTCCCTTATTATTTTCTTCCATGGCAGAATGCCTACAGGAGTATTCAAACAAATGTATTTTTGGACTAAAAATAAATATAAAGTTAAGTAAGTTTCGTGCTTAGAGTAAGAACAGCGGTCTTAAAAATCCGTTCTTAAAATGATACCATAAATTCTTATAATGATACCAAACGGTATAAAGCTATTTTTGAGACTCAAACAGACACGTTTTCAGACCCAATCAGACCAATTTTTTCCCTGAGTGTAAATATTGGTTGGAATTGTTTGTTTGCCTATCACGTATGTACATTTGTATCACTCTGCTCTAGGTTAAATATTTATGATGTAATAACATAACATTTAGATACCTTCAAATATTTGTTTTTCGTGGCAATGCATCTGCATTTGACGCACTTAATATTCGCTTAAATATTATTTATATAACAACGAAACATTTAAAGTCATTTCAATACATACTTTTAAAACTTTTTTCGTTTTTAAAATTAGTTAATTAATCTCTTTTTTTTATTATATTATTTATTTATTTTTTATATTATAATTCAACTTATTTGTTTAATTATAAAATTGCTTTCTTAGTCTTGTATTTAATATATACTTTTTGAATAGTTTTTGGCACTTAAAAAAACGTTAATTATATATTTTCCTAATATTTTTTATATCATTATTTCCTATTTTAAACTTATTTGTAAAATTATAAAAATATTGAGTTATCCTTTGGTAGGGAAATTCCCTTCTATTAGCACTTTTAAACTAGCGGAAATTCGGTGAAAATCCTGCGCACCTTTTAAACTCAATCTTGCTCATTGTTGGGCACAAAGTTTTCCCCCTGAAACAATCCACATTGTATGCTGAGAGCCGCAGCAAGGAAGGTAATTAAGTGCAGAAATTTCTCATCTATGCTTGGGTGAAATTTTTGCACAATTTAGCGTTCAATTAAAAGTCACTTCCCCCAAAAATCCGAAATCCAAGAGTCCAAAGGGAAAGAGTAAGAGATTCCAGGGCCAGGGCCAATGCAGTTTCAAGTGGTCGATGGCAAATTGCACTTGAGTAGATATTTTTTCGAAAACTAATTGCTTTCATTATCGTGGCAGTGCAGTGCAGCCGGCGCAGCAAGCTCATCCTCATCATCGTTATCCCCATCATCCAGTTGGAGGTCCTAGTCTCTGGGTCCTGTTTAAATATTCATTGAGTGGCCGCCTTTTCTATCCCCTTCCCTTTCAGGCCCCAGTCCCATGCAAACAAGTTTGGGGGCATACAAATTGGCCAGGACAACGGGGATGCGGATTTTCTTCACCCACCCTCACCACCCATCTGGGATTGGGATTGCCGACTCTACGTGACCTTGCCAATTGAACGGGTTTAAGTTGTGCCATTGATTTTCGTTTGCCTTGTTTTCCGTTGTATTTTGCACTGTTTTCCCTTTGCAAACAGCTCAATTTCATTTCGCTTAGTTTGCCATGAATAAACTAAAGTTGCAATGTCAAAGTGGAAGTAGAGTTCTTCGAGGGAGGGTGGCAACCCTCAGCTGATTCAGCACAACTGTACCTGTACCAGTGCCATTTTGTAGCTCGCCTAAGTGCTTCATAATATTTTAACACGCTTGTCTCTGTGGAACTGGCTGGATGGTCTGGTCTGGGTTCGGGCTTGGTCCTTTTCCTCCATTGCCATTGCCATCCCCTCCCCCCATCCACCCTTTCAGGTGCTTAAGTTTTTGAAACTTCTTGGCAACTTTTACGCTGTCTCAGAGCTTCGGCTTTGGCGCCATTGTTTCCATTTTTGTTTTTTACGCTTTGTCTTTGGTATTTTAATTAAAAAACTGTCGTTAGTTGCGTTGCAAGTTTAAATTAAACAGGCCAACAACTCTCCGCTGAGCTGCCAATGGCCGCCGACGCCTCTAAGTTGCGGCTGCCATCGGAGGAACGGGGCTATTGCGAAGCGGGCCGAAAGCCGCCCTAAAACTTTGAATATAGCACTTGGCGAGAGGTATTTTCGGTAAACCTCACTCTTGACTTTGTGAAAAGCGTTATAAATATTTATTAAATTTTTATTAGAAATTTAAAAAATTATATGTCATTAAAAATTGATAAATTATCGAAAACTGAGGTTTAAGAAGTAATTATTTAAAAATAAATTAATTTTTTAAATTCTGTTTAAAACAAATTGGACAAACAAAACAAACAAATTAAAACAAATTTCAAAAGCTTCTTCAATAATTTTGTTTATTTTTTAGTAACAAAAAAAAAATTTATTTAATCTATAAAATATATTTGTATTGATTTATCCACATCCCAATTAAAACTTAAAACTGAACTAAAAATCACAAAAAAACCAGAATTAAACCAAATAGCTTGAACATCTATTGTCCTTCCTAGACAAAGTTTCATAAACTTTTACTTTCAGGAATCTGTTGCTGGCAGTAAAATGTGTTAATGTTTTGTCGTAAATCGAAAACGGAAGAAATTTGGCTGTAAATGTCCCTTTAGTTATCTACTGCAGAACCTGGCCAAAAAGTTCAATCGAAACTTTATCGAACTTCTCGGCGGCCGAGATTCATTGGCCAGTTGTGGTGGACTAGTTCGCTCCTTGATTAACTTTCCGGCTTTAACTTGGCCCGATGTCCGACTTAATGGCTACTAATTATGGAAAGTATTGCTAATCACTGAGCACAAATCGCTTTATTAATCAGATTATGTGCAGCTACCACGCAGGCGTTGGCAGGGGGCGAGGGGGCGTGGTCCGCCCCCTTGCGCTTGATTAGCCATCAGACGACTAATTTGCACATTGATGGCGTCTTTTATTGGGGCATCGAGCCGAGTTGAGGCGAGCTTTTCGGTTGGCCAAGGCGAACATGTTGATTGGCATAATTAGAGCCAAGTTAGTGCGCTCGTACGTGGCTTTCTTTGAGTGTGTGTGCGTGTTTGGGTGTGTCTGTGTATGTTTTCGTCCTAATGTGCAGCTGTGTGGCGTGGCTGTCCTATAACTCTATTTCATTAGTTGTGCAGCCGGTGCCATTCTAGGCTATCCCATGCTTGTCCCACTATGCAGCCCGGAATCTTCCAGGCTGGATCTGCATTATTTCAGTGGAAGTCATCCTCCACGCAGGCACCGCATGTGCAGCTTAACTCAGGACAAACAGGAGCAATAACAATTGAGCTGGGAAAACCGAAGTTACCAATGCCCTTCAAGAGGCAATTTTAGATATTTTTAGTAGAGAAAAAAATATTCAAATGGGTGTATAAATATATTATGTATTGAAAACATTTTTTACTTATTAAAATTATAAAATTGTTAAAAGGAGCCTCATAAACATTTTATATTTAGATATATTTATGTAGTAGAGCCAAAAAATATTATAGAAAAAACATGTTATAACTTTAAGATTTTAAATAATAAATAATTTAAATTTAGCTATTTTTTTGCATCACTCAGATTTTATTTTAGGTACTTTATTTGATAGGTATATTCTTAAAAACACAACCAGGTGCTATGTTGATTCATTCGTGAATTTTAAGCTTCTGTAAACGCCGATGGCCCAACTTTATTCGCCATTTTCTCTCCAAATTGATTATCTTAATTAGGCAATCTAGAAGTAAGCACCGTATACCTCCTAAAAGGGTATATAAACAAGAACAGGAACCTAATGAATACATGGTAATAAAAGATAAGCTCCTCATGTGCCGGCATGCGTGTTGCCGGGGAAGTGAGAGGGGGGCTATTGAGAAGGCGAGAGGAAAAGGGAGGGCCAGACCATTGTAGCTGTAGCTCTACACTTGGATAAGAAGCGAAACCCGACTCATTTGGGTAAAGTGCCAAGCGCAAATTGTATCGGGCTCTATCTTCATCTGGAGCATCGGCATCCCCGATGTCTTTGCTCCTGCAGCGCATAAATGAGACGCATATTAACTGAATTTCAGTTCGAAACTAAACTCATTAAATGATGTTTCTCGCCAGCTAGAATAAGCTGCAGGCGAAAATCCTAGGGGGTCTTTGGTATCGGATTGGATGGCATGGGGACAGAAGTAGTATAGGAGCAGGAATAGGGATCGGCAGGGCGGAGCTCGACTTTTCAAAAGCCCGTTGTACACGATTGTAATCACACCTGCCACTATACATTTGCTACCGGGGATTTGCATGGCCAACAATTAAATGAATGGAAAACTTCGCTTCGGTTGAGAGTCTAGAGGAAAGCTCTTGTTTTCATTTATGTTGCCATGGTATTTTAGCTTCGTTGGGAGCTACTACGCTTGGGCTTGTAAAAGTGTATAATTCTGCGTAGAATATTAATATTATCAGAAGAGTTGAAATCGAAAATATAATATTTCTTATTTATTTAACCAGAAAAATAGATGAAAAAAATATTACAAATTTGGAATAAAATAAATAAATATTTTTCCTAATCCCTTATAAACCTTTTTGTGAATTCTGTAAAAAGCAGACGTATAAACTCCGCAATACAGATTGGAAAGTGGAAGCTCGCCTGCAGGAGTTTGACTGATTAGCCAGTTTGAAATGGCGTTGCTGCAAATGGAGCACGTGACTGCCGGAGAGGGTTGGATGCAGAAGGAGGAACGAGTGCGGAGCAACGCTTGGGGAATTCGCTGATGCTGATGCCGCTGCCGATGTCGGAGATGAAGCTCTGTGCATGGCAAGTGCACGTTTTGTAACGAATTGAAAACATTGTCGTCGCTGTGCATTCACCACCATTTTCCTACTACCCCACTACACTCCACTCCACTCCACTATACTCATTCAGGCATTCATTCATTCACTCATTTGCTGCAACATTGTTGCGAAGCAGCCAACAATGATGTCGTCTAATGAATGTGGCAACCGTTCCGACAGCAACCGAAATTCAAAATGACTTTTATCGCTTTTAAGGGACCTGCGCCCAAAATAAAAGGACTCTCTTGACAGCCGCCCATCAAAGCCTTAAACAAACATTGACTGCATCAAATGGCATTTGGAATGACAATTTCTTTCAATTAAATTGACATTTCGCCATTTGGGCTTGAGTAAGAACTTGAGCAGGCAATTCCACTCAGATAACAGTGAATATACAAATTGACACTTTAGGTTATAATTATAGGTAAATTAAGTAATTTAATTAATAAAACAATTTTTTAAATCGTATTTAAATTTTTATAACAGCTTTTTGTATTTAAATAAAAAAAAACAATATTTTTCCAAAAATAAAAATCAATTTTTTAGAAATTTCTTCATATTTTTATTGTTTTTTTTATTTATATTTAGTTGGAATAACAATTTTTTTTAATTTCAAATCCCTTCTTTCCGAGTGTGACCTATATGTGTAGCTGAAACTGGTGATCAACTATCTTGGGTATCAAATACAAAAATAAATATCTAACATGGCCCTGAGGGATTTCCTTCTGTTGATTGCACTGCCATGGCAGTTAAGCCAATCCAATTCAAATTTCCGACTTGGCTAAGTAGCGCAGCGGCAGCAGCAGCGAAAAACTGAAGCGAAAAGTTCAAACAAATGTGCGGGGTGAAAGGGTAAAAGGGGAGTGGGAAGTGGGAATGGGAGTGGCCAAAACCCCCGAGTCAGGCATCAAGTTTTGTTGATTTTGGTTCTGCGACTTACATTCCACCGCCGCCACCGCCTCCTGCAATCCTTTTTAGCCCCTTTCCGACACTGCATTCCGCTTTTTGTTAATTTAGCATAAGTGACGAGTGAGTGACTCTTGGTAAATGCTTTTGGCCAAGGGAGCGAAGATTGATTAGAGCGTGAAAATTGTTGGCATTTCGCGGGCTTCTCCTTTTATCACTCCGCCAACAGGGTTTCGGTCGCAGCTGAGCCAACAATTGATGACTGTCAATGGTACATAATTAATTAACATTTAATTCGAAAAGTGCACTGCATAATTAATAGACTCGCCGGCCAAATCGGCGTGATAAATATATGTATATGGGTATCGAAAAAAATGTATGCATTAAAAATAAATATTTAATAATTATGCTTTATGCATGCAACAGTCGCCATTGTCGCTTATTGCGCTTTTTGGTTTTATTTTCCATTCTCACTGATTGAAAGTTTTATGTTATGCGGCATATGTGCAATGTATAATTTCGATTATAATTTAAGTGGGATTGGTTAAATATATTCTTTGATTGGCATTTAACATCTACGGCTTTATGGTTATTTAATGCTTGCCAAATGTTATAAAAATGAGTATTTCGAAAATACCATTATTTTTACTTTTAATGCTGAATGCCAAAACTTAATTTGGAGTTTCATAGCCGTTATGATATTTGCTTACCCCAAAAATATTTAAGTATATATATTAAAATATTATTTATAATTAGTTTTATATTTTGGCGTTCCTTTAAATTAGTATTAACTACTTTGATCTGCAAACCGCTGTTCTACAGTGTACGTGAGTAGCAGAGGATGGGCTGATTTACAGTATCTGCTTAATATACAACATTACCAATATTCTTTTTCAGATTAAAGTACCCACATATAAACTTTAATGTTCTGAACTGGATCATGTATTGCTCTCCACACTGATTGCTTTTGCATTGGCCAACTTTGCAGCCAATAGCCAGCCGGTCACTGAGTAGTTGAGTACGCTTCTTCCCAGCCATCTTATTCGCATTGCACTTAATGCTGGCTAATGGCCCAACAACCTGACAACCATGAGACAACAACAGCAGCAGCAGCAACAGCAACATCCGGGGCGACGGGGGTGGAAAAGAGGCATCAATCATACTCCACGTAAACCGCAAGCCGAAAGCCGCCAGTCGAAAGCCATTTTAAGCTGCATATTTATGGCTAAGCAGGGAGCTGCCACTGAAGCTATATATCTGGGAATCGGGGCAACTCCGGGAGTCGGTGGCAAAAAAGGCGGGAACATGCAAAAACGCTGCAGCTGCGTGTGCAGCCGACGATAAGCGAGCTGGAGCGGAGCACAAATGGAAGTTGGTAGTGGAAAGAGGAGCCCTGGCTTGGGATTCCCGTTTCCCCGGCGATTCCCAGGGGATTCGCAGAACGACGAGATATGCATGTTAAGTTGCGCCCGGGCCCGGTAAAGTTATGCCCGATCCGGGGTACTGGGGCCCCAGTAACTGTAACTGCGGTTAAGTCAACAAATTAAAACTTTTTCCACTCCCGGCCAAGGAAAATGAGATGGTTGTAGTCCCGAGTTGGAGCCGGAGTTGGCCAACTCCCCGAACTTATGCACGAGTTATGCGCATAAGCGGCAGTAGACAGCGCAAAGGAATAAAATACTATTTAATTAAACTTTTGCACGTGGCCGTTTGTGTTTGCTTAGAAATATAATAATTTTAATTCAATTTACACCCTGGCGAAGGGAGGGGCAACACAAATAGAGGGCCTGCGACTGGGAGTTTTCATTTAAAACTAATTTGGATATGGCAGATTTTTGGGAACTGGGGCCACGTGATTTTCGGGGCATAAATAACGGTCTGTGGTCCGAGAATGTTGCTCATTTGTAGGGCAGCATGGGGGAAAAAGGGGGGGTGGGAGCAGCCTGCTAAGGGGTTTCAGTTATATAAATTGCTTGTGAAATTGAATCTTTATGGTTCAGCTGGAATATTTTGGCAGATAGTCTATAAATTATGGCCACCAAGGGCATACATGCGAGCAAAAAGTTGTTGGGGATTTTTGTGCTCTCCCTCTTATTTTATATATGTTCGTATGTGTTCATATGAATATATATATATATATTTTTTCCCCCCTGTTTTTTGGAGTCTGCCCTGGGAAATGGCTCGCATATGGTGTTTGGGCACAGCCTTTGTCTGCCGCTGTTGTTGTAAATGATTATCTTGGGTCGTCTGCCGGCTCATCGCATTGAAGTGGCACATTTTGTGGCCTGGCAATGGGTAGAACATTTCGAAATAGTTTCTAAATTAGTTTGCAAATGTTTCTGACGTCTGTTTGCGGCGAAAGGGATTGCTTAGAGTCCGCAAACGTAACATGTGGCGTATGCTTAATATTATTTTAAATCCTCGGCGGGGGGCGGGGGATGGAAAGTGAATGATGAGTGGTTGGGCCGAGTGCGAATGGCCCTTCAATTTATCCCCACATATCGAAGGTTGTCCCAGTTGCTGCTTGCTGCCACTTTAAGCATTTACAATTTGCACATTTTTCACCGCACTGCTCACCGTGGCGTATACGCAATATGCTAATCAAGCTTTCATTGCATACTTTGCAGCTCATTTGCATAGCGCTCACCCACACACACACACAGACAAAGCTGGCAGTTTGCTGTCAGTTTGCACATTTAAAAAACATACATTTTTTACGAGTACGAGTAGAATGTTCCATGAATTCCTTCCGCTACACATATAATTGATCGGATCTGGGTCTCTACGGGTCCCGACTTCCAGCTTATCAACCATTTGCAGATCATCTGAGTTCCTTGGCCCCGGCACTGTCGTCTGCTAGCTGCTTCTGTTTCGGCTTAATTCCCTGAAAGGACCAGATGAAGCCCTCAGCTTTTGGCCTTCCATTTAGTTACTGGCCCCGGTCCTACAATATTCATGCAGCTCTCGAGTCCCGAGTAAAGTCAAATCGAGCCTTGGGCCGTTCGCTCGTTTACAGCTGTAAGTGTTGTAATAAGTGAAGTGTATTTACCCAACAACAAGACCACGTCCTTAAAAGCATCCCCTCGTTGGCCCCTCGGCCCCAGTGTGCATCGGTGAAAAGTTTACGAAACGTTGGAAAATTGTTTGCGGCCATAAAATTGTGTGCAACCGAAGGTCCGAAAAAGGCCCCCAGGCTGAAGTTGTAATTGGGAATGAGCTCGCACAGACATCGCCCTCAGCCGGTGGGCATTTTGCTGGCTCTTCGGGTTCCTTCTACTGGTTAACCTGCACTGTGAGTAATGATTGCAAAATTGTATTGGTTTTTTAAGGACGTTAAGTATAAATTATTGTTTTGAAAATAAGTAAATATTTTTGCATTAAATTTTATTATTAAAAAAACAGGATTTAATTAAAGCATTTGCATTGTGAAATTTTATTTTATAAAATTATTTTAATTATTTTTTTATTTTTACTCAATTTTAAATGTAATTTTTTTAGTTTTAGTCCATGGATTATAAATTTATTTCCATCATTAAGTAATTAAGATTTTAAGTTAAATAGTTCTTTAAAAATTTAAAAACAAAGAGATCTCTAATTGGCTCTTAAATATTTAGTATTATATTTTTTATACTTAAAAATAATTTCTGTTTCCTTTATTTTTTATTTTTTAGGGTATATATATTTTTCTAAGATCACATTTTGTATATTCCTTTGTTTTGCTAAATTTGTGCAGGAAAATATTACTGCATGATTTTGATAAATACATTTTTCCAAGTGTACATTCCCTTTTGCCGAGCTTATCTTTGGGGCTATCAAGTTATTAAGTTTATGTAATTGTTGTTCCATTTTGAGCATTTGATTTGGAATGGCTTATGGCAGCTTACGAAGGCGTTATCTTCGGATAACTTGTCCCCAGGCCGTCTCGGCTGTCAAGTTTCCAGCTCCGATCTCTGTTTTTGTTTCTATTTCCGCTTCCGCATCCGCTTTCGTCTCGGTATCAAGTTTCAAGTTCAAAGTGGGTGCCAAGTGTGGGTTCTAATCAGACTCAGATGTGCAGTGCAGTGCAAAATCAAGTGTCAATGTGTTGACTCTTTGTTATTTGTAATTCAGGAGGCGAGCCTCGGCAAATAGAGAGATGCGAGTGATGAACAGCAGTCATTCCTATACGTATTCGTATACCTATTCGTATTCGTATTCCCATTCCTAGTCACAGTCAGCAATTTGCTCACATTCCTTTGGCTTTGTCGATGCGCCTTGTCGGCAGTTGATTAATGATGACAAAAGTGGGAGCTCCGTGAAAAGCAGAGCGGAACGGAACGGAGCGGAGCGGAGAAACTGGGCAAAAGCTTAATCAACAGATGCGACAGATGAGGGAAAATGGGGTTGGGAATGGGGACAACAGCGTCCCATGTCAACCCCAATTTCTGGGCCTCACCTCATCAGCGTTTGACGTTGTTTCGCAGCTGGAAAAGTGGGCGCGGTCCTCGGTTACTTTGATGTGCCTCACGTAACCGACCCGCCTACGCCTAGGCCACGCCCCCTCCGCCACCGCAGCCTGCTTCGGGCCCGTAAACATAAAAATTCCGGAGAAACAAGCTTTAAATTGAAAGGAGTAGGAGGAACAGCGTAACCTATTTCAAGGGGAAAATGAAAATGAGAACGAAAACGAACACTATGGCTAATAAAAATTGTAGCATGGATGGGTCATTGTTTTGCGAATCGATTACCAGTAAAAGGGTTGACCATAAATCTTGCCCCGAGACCCATGAATCATTTGGGCCCAATGTGCCAGGGCCTCTTCACATGGCATAAATGTCAGAAAATTTGATAGAAATGCCAATCAATTTGAGGATCTGCTGGCCCACCGAAAATATCTCTTTTACATTTCGCGTATTTAATTTCGTTTTATGGTATTTTATGGGGGCACAAGTCAAAAGCGGCCATAAAAAGGCGTCTTGCCAGGCATGCGCTTGTATTACGCATACGCCGTGTTGAACACGCAATAAAAATACCAATTGCAAAGGGCCACCGCCTCACGCCCACGCCCATGTGCAAAAAAAAAAGGGGGGAGGGGATTCCCGTCGGCCATTGTTTCGTAATGTGGCTGCATGCAAAATTTATTGTTGATTTTATTTTCACCGTCGTCCTTTTTACACAACACATTTTCCGCTTCCTTTTTGTGCATTTTTATGGGCATAAATTTACAAGCAGCCACCGGGATGGGATCGCTTGGACTCGGTTCGGTTGGGTTGGGTTTCCTTTGGTTTATTTCTGGTTGGGGGGTGGCGGTGGCCACTTGGGAACTCGAAGGCAGTCACCACTCTTGGCAGGCCCCAGGTGCGTTATTGTGTCAGCCTTGACCGACAGTCGACGGTCGAGTGGCGGCAAATCTGTAGCAGGCATAAATTCAACTGCAAAGCCACCAGCTGGCTCAGGACAGTTCCAAGTTGAAAAGTTAAATATACACAAGGCGTTTGTCATGGCACTCGAAGAAATGCAAACTGAAGTGGGGATTGTGCGGCGGAAACAGAAAACAAATCGCGTTTAAAGTAAGCTGAGATTGTTAAAGGGGTTTAATCAAATTACTATTACTCAAATTACTATCCCATGGCATTGAAGTGAATCTATGGCTTTGAATTTAAATATTTTTAGAAATAGTTATAATAGTTTTATTTTAATAAGTGCTCGTTATTTGTTATAATATTAAATGACAAATAAAACTTATTCCAAGAAATGCTACACTAAAGGAATAACAAAATCATTTTCTTTGGAAATTTACTTTCTATCAGAAGCTTTTCTTTCCTTAACATGGTTATTTAAGCTGACTTTAAAGGCCCCGAGCTATATTTATTGAAGGTTGTAATTTTTTCACAGTGCTCTTGTTTGATTACATGTATTTGTGCTTGGCTAATCCGACGAGTAAGGACCTCAAGATGCTTGTCTTTTGGCAGCAACTCCGACTCGACTCGACTTGGGTCTGGTGCTGGTGCTGGTGCTGGGATTGGGATTGGGCTTGCGTGCAGGACACCCATTAGACGAGGGCTGCGGCAACGAGGACAACGTGGGAGGGGAGCTGCGATTCCCGGGCACGTGGCAACGAATGTACTCACATATCCTTGCCTGCCTTGAAACGAGCGTGAAAGTATTTTCAGCATTTTTGGCGTAACGTTGAAACGTCCAATTAATATTCCCCTACTCCCAATTTGGTCCTTTCTTTATTTTTATTTTTCTGTTTTATTTTCTTTTCTTTCTTTTTTTTGCTGTTTTGAGGCCTATTGATTTTTTGTTACCTTTGCAAACTTGTTGAGGCGCACGGTCGTTTGGCTTATTTGAGTGGGAGGTGGTAGTGTGGGCGTGTTGTGTGCCCAACAATTAAGCCATTTTCATCGGGGGGGCGGGAAAATGGCAGGGTGGCTGTGGCTGTGGCTATGGCTTTGTGTGTATGCGCGTTGTCCGACTGCAATTGATATCGCCCCATTGCATTCGGTTTCGTGTAATTGCAATGCATAATTCGGGTTTGGCAGTTCAGCGGTTTGTGAAGCGTTATAATGCGCTTATGTCCCGCCATGTCAGGGAAATCGGAGGCAGCCAACTAATATAATTAGGCAGATAAAGTGTCCGCCCCAATCAAATGCAGCCAGTCGCCGGGTCATCTGCTTTGTCCATTGACTAATCGAAAAGATAAACATCTTAAAGCTGACTTGGTTTTGAATTTATGGCTTTAACAAGGTCCTTAAGCTGAATTTAAGGTTACCAGCAATTTAATTTCACATGTGGGTTGTAGAAAAACAACAATTTATTTACAAATAATGTTGGTAACATTTAAGACCTTTTTTTATTATTATAATAAAAATTTTGGAATTAATAATCCAAATTGTATTATTATTATTAACATAATTTAACATTTCTCCTTTCCCAACAGTTCGTTATTTATTTGCTAAATTTACATAACTAAACTAATAACTGTGACTATAAGAATTATTAAAAATTTAACCAAGTTAACATAGTTTAGTATCAATATTGTAGCAATTAAAATGAAAGGTTTTTGGGTACTTATTCAGTGCTAAATGACTTTGGCAAATTAAATACTAATTTGCAATTTTTGGGCATTCAGACATAATAAGTGCCCATTGCTGGATAAAATCTAAGCCACTTGTTGAGTGCTTTTGGTCCTTGGCAGTCACCAAGGGCTATGGAAGCCAGAAAAAAAGGCCAACCCCTGCTGCCTTCCCACTGTTGTCACAAAGTGTTCGCACAATTATTTTAAATGACTCGACACAAAAATTAAAAATGCAATAATTGCATAATGAAAGCGTGTGCCAACAAAGTCGAGCTGGATGGCTTGGCCGACTGGAATCGGGCAAGTGGCCAAAACGGATGAGGCATGCCTTCGAAACTTGTGTGCATAATTCAAGCCAAGGGTCGACAACTGGATACCGGAAGGCGGTAGGTGGACCTGTGGGTGGATAAGAGGTACGCAGCCCAAGGACCAAAGAACAGAAAAAGGTCTCCGAGACCGCTGGGCGATGGTGTGAACAAAGAGAGCGAATCCAAAGCGGCTTAAATGTGTGCTAAGTGCCGTTGAGCTTATAATGAAACACGACACACACACTCACACTCGCCCACTTATACCTGCGCCCACGTATACACACCTTTGGGCACTGAGAAAAATATATGTATGATTTTTGTCTTAACAACACAACATAAAATATTATTTCTGTTTAACACATTTTTCTAGTTTTATTTAAGTTGAAAAATGTAATAGATATTTTTTTTATTAATTTTCCTTTAAAAAAATCCTTTAAATTTCTAACTTGATTTTTCGCCTTGTGTTTTGTATACACAGAGAAAGTTGGAGTCCGGGATCGGGGGACACGCAGTGGAGCGTAGCTCCCGCACAGCAGCCACACCCACTTCCGGTGTTTGTCCAGGTAAAGCTGGGGGCCAAAACGCAAACCGCAAAAACCGCCAACACATACAGACACCAACACACACACACAAGCAGACACTAGAAGCCCAAACAAAGCACTAAACTAGGCGCAGGCTCAACCGCAAAGAACCGCCTCGTTTGTTATTCTGTTCTTTTTTTTATGATTTATTTGCCAAACAAAATTTCCGTTGTCATCTCCTTGATTGATGTCCCCGGGGTCCCGGGATGCTCGGCTGTCAGTCGCCTATTCATTTGAGTGTGTTATTAAACTCATGCTTAATTAACGCAATTATTTCGGCCATTTGTTTGACAGCAGCGAATTGTGTTTCGATTTAAGCCCCTCACATTTGGCTGGAGCTAACTTGGTTCGCCCTTTGAGCACATCTTTAAATGGCAGCCACTTCAAAGTGATTTTCGACATGGTTGCTTTTCCCATTTGCTGACAAAATAAAAATACATCTGAAATACAATGAAACAATTTATTAAAATTATCTTTAATTTAAGTACGACAATTTATTTGATAATAATAATATTTGTTTATTTGATTTATTTATATTTGTTTATAATTAATAGAATTATTGTCTTTGACTTAAGCCCGCTGAAAGTTGCCATGAAAACGTAGTTTAGAATAATATAATTAATATTAGACCAGAAAAAATCTCATTCATATATGATTTCTATAAATATTATAGGTATGTAAGAAAATTGTATTTGAATTTAACAAATTAATTTATATTTTAGTGGATAAACTTTATAAATGAGATTTACTGGTTATACTTTGTATTTTTCCTTGATGTAATCTTTTTTTTTTAACTAACAGCCATTTCCCCCGTGGTGTTGTTGATCACAAACAAATTGAATTGAAAATAGAATTGAATTTTTGAAAAATGGCTGCACAGTCAGGCCAGCAGCCATTGCATAATTCCGCCGCAGACAGCTTCAAGGCTGAAAAACCCATCGCACAGCGGTGGAAAATGGAGAAGGCGGAAAAAACTGGAAGGTGCAAGGCTGAGTTATGACAGTCGTCTAAGGTCACGCCGGCAGCAGCTGTCGGTGATGGCTGGCAAAGCGAGCCTGGACAGTTCCCATGCATGGCAAATGACAGTCGAAGTCGAGGTGTTCGAGGATTTGCCTCGACTCAAGTGCAATGATGCGGCAATAACAGTTGGCCAAGGATGTGCGAGCGATCCGGGCTGAGAGGCTGCCAAGTGCCTGGCAATTGATTGTAAATAGCAAAATGATTACACATGAAATTGGGTTAGCCCTGGCTTTCCTGGAAGGGTCGGACGAAGAGGTCGTTGCAAATGATGTATTGGGTTCTGGTTCTTGAGCTAGGGATATTAATTCTCCACCTGCATCAAAAGACATTCCCGTCATATTACATTTTCGACATTTATGCGGTGCAACTACTGGTTAATACATTAACACCAGTACACTTGTAAAAAATACATAAACATTTTAATAGAAATTATTTTCTTTATTATATTGTCTTCAATTTATTTACTACAAATTTACTACACTGTTGCATAATAATTTTTTTTTACATTTCTCTTTTGGTTCCAACAGCCAGCTACAAAAAAGTCTTCTTAAAAAGCCACCCACCAGCAAATCCCGTTTAGTAGTATGATTTAAGGGTTTAAGAAGTGCTTGGACAACTGAAATTCTGCTGTGTCCTTACTGGCCGTCTAAATATTTAGACAATCAAACAAGATTTGCGGCAGGCAAGCTATTTATTTTGTGGTTAAGATGCTTGCTTCCCAATCGATTCGAATGAACCCATTGCTTCCTTTGCGGTGTTGGCAAATGTTGCAGTCATGGGAATTTCGTTTACGTTTCGGTTGCTGCCCGATTTTGCGGTGCCGGTGGTTTCGTTGGTTCCAAGGGGGTTTGTTCGCAGTAGCCCGAAAGCAAAGTCAAAGGCGGAATTCGAAAGCTAAAAGTCAAGGGGGTTTTTCATTTAACGCGCAAATGAGGTCAAAGGGTGAAAGCTTCTCAAATGTTCGTTGGATGTTCGATTAATTAGACATTTGGCTTTAGCTTTGAAGGCTATCGACAATTTACAACTTAAAGGCGGTACTCACTTTTTTGGTAGGAACAAATTCTCAAAGGCAATGATAAAACACTTTAATTTGATTTGGAAGTACAAAAAATGAAATTAGGAATCCTAACTTAATTCCTCATAAATAATTTTATCGTTGGCTTAAAACAAAACTGAATTTACTGTTTTAGACTGTTTTTATAAGTGAAAAATTTCCATTTCCTTAGTTTAAAATAATCGGAAAATTGGGTTTATTATACCTAGCCTTTGTTTAAACATTCAAGAATTTTCCTTATTTTAATTCTATTAAAATAGAACCACCTTAACCTCAACCAGCGCTCAATTTGCATAATCGAAAATGAGATCTGGGTCCGGGGGCCTTTAAAAACATTTAATTGAAACGCGTTACGAGGCACGTACAAGCCGCCAACGACACTGTTAATTATAAATTTCGCCCGTTGTGTGCTGGCGTGGGTTTTTATTGCGCTGCATCGGCAATTAACAGACAAATATAACAACAAATAACTGCCAGCCAGGTTTGCAGATGCTGCGATTTTTATGCCCAACGATGGACGGTCGTTGAATTATTGGCGGTTGTTCATGCCGCAGCTGCCGGCATTAATCCAACACGCTCGGTTCCAGAGTACACCCGTGCACTATGGCAGATCTAACCGATGCGCCTCGTAAAGCAGGCCCACAATGCCCAACAACACCGCCATCCGGATGGCCCATTCCAGACCGATTCTCCTTCGGTTCGACATCAGCCCCGGCCAATGTGCATTTTTTGCAGTGATTTGCGTGCATCGGCATGTCCTGCGAGGATTTCGACCTCTCTGGCCGCCGGGCTTTTCTCGTTGTTTCGTTTTTGTACGCCGCATATCGTGGAGTTTCGGGGTATCTCGGTTATCTGCTCAGTAGATGGTATTTAGGGGTGATATTACAAAGAAGTCATATTCTTTGGTTATAAAAGGCTTTCTTCCAAAAATAAGTGTTGGCTAAAAAAAATGTATATAGAATATTTATTCAATTTATATAATTTATATTTCACTTTAGTCCTAATCACATTCATACGTTTAGAAAGAATATTGAGTTTTCACTCAGTTATAACTGAATTTTATAGGAAAGTTTTTAAGTTTTAGATAATTGTTTATTCGACAAGTCAAACTACCAAAAAATAAAGATAATAAATACAGAAGCTAAAAGAATTGTTCAAGGACTAAAAGATAGTAAAGATTAACTTTTTTTGGCAGAAACTTTTGGGAATATAAAGTATTCTCTTCTTAAGTTTCTTAAAAACAATTTAGTTTTGGCCTTTGGCCAATATCTTTGTCATCACGAATAAAACTCCAATTTTTCTTCTCATTCATTATATTTTTATCTGAACATTTAGTAGGTACACCACGGTCGATCTTGCTGAGGTTTTTTAGATTCTGATATTTTTGTAGTTTCGCATCCCTGTCTGCCATTCAATTGAACCAAAACGCGGATGGTCACTGGGGTAAACCTATGGGTGGGTGAGAGGGGATGGGGGTCGTGAGGGCACGCATACGCACTCTCTGATTGCATCAAGTTGAAATAATGTAATTAGTTTTTGTGCCGCGGTCGGGAGCAGGATGCAATTCGGTGGAGTGGGGATTGCTGGTGTGGCTTGGGGTTTTATTGGGGCCGTGGCAACGGTCGAACAAGTTTGCCAGTGTGATGTTTTGGGGCCTCGTTAGCAGTTTGTTTTGTGGAAGAGAGTTGCCAAAAAGGTGGCTTTGGGACTGTTTGTTTCGATTGGAATTTGGTAATGATAAGTGCTTTGATTAGATGGCGAGAACTTTTGACACTTTTCAAATGGTTGCCACCATTTGCAATTACACTTATAATTGCAGTGCCCCTTGTACAACTGTAAATGTAAAATGGGAGCTGTAAAGTATGCAATAGATTTTTTTTCACATTAAAAATAAATTTTAATACTCGCTGATAAAATTTTAATTTAATCATTTTTTAAAATTTATTTTAAACGTACTTACCCATACCAACTAAACACCTATTACCATATCTCAGTGCTTCACTAACCAATCAAATATTATACCATTTTCATTATCCCATAACTATTACTCCAATAGCCTTTGGACTTGCTTAACTCTTTGTAAATAGCAGGACTTCTCTATTATTTCATTTCATTCCCCTTTTGTTGGTCGTCTGGATTCCGCCTCCATTTGTGGCCTACATATTTAAGTATCTCTTATATCAAGCTGGCGGGAAAAAGTGTTTTTTTGGAAACATTCCAATGCGAGAATCAGAAAGCAGACCGGGCCAATTTAATGGCGCCCATTACGCGCCATATCGAATGGCCAATTGTGCCCAAAAAATTATCGCACCATGGCATGCCATCGCCGTCGCTCGGCCGTCGTCCATTCGCTTGGCTGTCAAATAATTAATTAGAAAATAATTGCACGTAATAATTCATGGGCCCCATCGGGCCGCTCAAATGGAGATAGATAGGAAGAAGAAAGCGAATAACCCATGGGCGGCCTGCCACAGATTTCGTCCTGCGATTGCCTATTGCCCGGAGTGTGGGCGATGGCTAATTCCAACAGTTACTGCTGTTAATTTTGTATGCATTCGATTGGGTGCGCTGCGTATGCGTAATGCCCCACACTCCCGAAACTGTCATGTCGCATACATCTAAAATTAATCATTGGCATGCAGCATAATTTATTATGTCACACAGCGGCCGCATTGGCCACAAACCCAAAACTGCCAGCAGGACCAAATCAAACCAGAGGCCGAGAGGCGTTTACTTCCTGCGGTTGTCGGTTTGACATGACACAGTTAAAAACAGAGTCCTGTCTGTGATGCTTTATATTACACAGCGCAGGAAAATATTATAGGAACGTAAAAATATTTTAAAATTTTTGGATTTGAACAACTTTATAAAAAACTGATTCAAGTTAAACTTGTATTTATTTTAAAAGAAATAGGTTTTTGAATTAAAAATCGAAAATAAATTATTATGATATTTAAAGACGTATTTTACTAATAAAAATATAAACTAAATATAAAATTAATTTTAAAAGTAATTATACCAGTTTGCTAAATCAATAAAAAAAACAACAATTTTATATTAAAATACATAAAAACAAAATCTAAATTTTCACCAATATTTCCTTAAAAAATATTTTAATACTTTATTTTATTAAAATTTATTTTTTATTTCATTTCTTCTTTCCCACTGTACATTTATTTCCGAATTTTCTACCTTTCAAATGTCATGTGGAATGTCGGTTGTCGGGCTCTTCAATCAAATGCGAAAATTTGTATAATTATAGGCTGGCCGACTGCTGGCCTCAAGTGGTGGAGCCATTTGATTTAATCACGTTAATAGCCTTTGCATGTCGCGGTGTTCTCTAAACGTACAGAAGCGACGTGTGTGTGAGTGTGTGGGACCTTAGAGGTGTTAAATGTTTGCGGTTGCATTGTAATAAACTTGCATGCAAATGGCCGGCCATCAACTTTAATTACGCTCCGAGTGCCACAGAGTTTTGGAGTAATGAAGAAAAACTGCCGGGCTCTAACGGAAGGTAAATTGATGATTGATGAAATTTTTTACGTGTGCGTGTGAGCCGGGCTGAAGTGTCTGGAGAGGTTTTCCATAGAGGTGTGAGCCGTCAAAGGGTTTCCGGTGATGTAGGATAAGCAGTCATAAGTTTTTGCTACCTTTATGATTGATTGTGTGCTGCTAAATGTTCCATTACAAACCCGTTCCTTTGGTGTACACAAAGGAGACAAAAATACGTAATTTATGGAGGTCTGTCAACAGAGTTGGGCCCCCTAAATGAAAACTCCATTGTTTGGATTATTTTGCATTTTTTAAAGTTATTTTTATTGCATTTCTCGCTCTTTCCTTCTGGCGTTCTTTTCAAATGTATTTTGTATGAATCTCAATTGTTTTCCACTTGCTTGCTATTTTATTTGCCATTCACAAACAATATTACAATTTTTCATGGATTGGTTTCATGTTTCTTTTTTGTTTTCCATGTTTGTTTACAATTTGTCACAACCTTACAAATTGAAAATTGATATAAACCAATAAGTTTCGGAATTTGTGTACGTTTATTATTGAAATTTCTCATTCAATACCTTACGGTATGTATATGTCAAGTAAATAAAATTTGAGCTGGATTTACCTTTAGTTTGTTTGTGTTTGCTGTTGGTTGGGCTTTGTTCTGCGATTGTTGCTAATATAATACTTGTTTATCATCTCTGCGGTTCTATTATCAATTTTGTTTTGTAAGGTAGCGCCTGAGAACGCTCGGCTTGGCCTTTTTTTGCAGCCTTGCCCGTTCCTATACACAATGCTAAATTTAAAAAATATTTTTCCATTACCATCTAAATGTTTAAAAATCAAAATAGGCCTTTTGTTTTGCATATTTCCTTTTTGGGGTTTGCGGGAGGGGAAAAACTGTAATGCTATTTTCAATGTTTTATGTTTTAATTCATATTTTTTTTTCAATTTGTGTTTTGCATTTGCTCATAAAAACAAATGGTACAACTTACAATTTGGCACATCATTAAAGATTAGAGTTTCCATATAATATATATTTATATACTTTATATTTATACTTTATATGACGCCTAGGCATCTGATCTATGTGAAAGTAAACAAAAGCTGGCGCTGGCTTATGGTTAGACTACACAGATTACAGTTTTTTGGGGGTCACAAAATGGATCGGGTTAAATGAAGACTTTATCATATACATCATATATCGTATTGTTATCATATAGCTGCAGTGTTTGATTGAGTTGCGTTTGCTTTTATAATTTAATTGTAGGTTGACTTTCCTCAACGCATTGCTTAAGACAAAAATTGTGTTTTTCTTAGATTTCTTTTTTGTTTGTTTTTAAAAGTTTGCGGTGGAAGTTGAGTTCATAATTTAAATGTATATACCATACCGTATTATATTTAAGTTTGCTCTATAACTAGATGGTTTCCCTCTTGCCTTTGCTCATCAAACCCAAATATCTGTGTGTTTTTCTGCTGTGCGATCGGGGTGGGCCAAAAAGTATACTAGGCTTTTTGGCAAACTATTTGTTGCTCTAGTTGAAAAATTCATTAAATTTAATTACGTCTTTATTTTATAATTCACTTGAAAGCTACTTTTAATTTGGCAATTGTTGGGTTCGATTTGTTTTTCTTTATTGTTTTCCCTTTAGTTCGTAATCATTTGCTTATCCTTCTGTGTCGTCTGTCGTCAGCATATAAACTAATACCTAACTAAAATCATTTAAAATATAAACTTTGGCTTTAAAAATGTCAACGTAAAAATAGTATATCAATGCATGTTCATGAGAGAGAATCAAAAAAAAGGTACCCCTTAATGGGGGTACAAATGTGAGTATGCCATAAATTGCTTCGATTTCCCAGGATTCTAGCCTGTGCGTGTGTTGTTTGTGTGTGCGTTAAGAGGAATAAGGTAAAATACCGTATGTCGTCATTAATATGTACAATCTGAGACAGTTGCTAAGTGATTAGATAAACAAAAAAACATCAAAGTTGAAGCTCTTTGGAGTTGATGAAATTTTCATTCCTCACTTCATCCCTCTTTTCAAGTAATTGGTAGTAGGTTTTTAAGGAAATTCGAAGAACACCTAAAGGATTGCACGATTACACACACACAATAATTAGTAGCTTGTTTTTTTTCTTTTAGCATAGTATGGTTGATAAACAACTAGTATAATTTTGACGACAGTAGCTGCCTAAGAATCAAAATAGAGAACGACTTCTTTTTGTTTGGTTGTTTTCCATTGAGCATTTAATCGTTAACATTTGAAAAATACACAACGTTAAAAGTTTCTTGGTTTCATTTTTGTTTTGTGTGTGCATTAGATTCGAGTGTGTATAAAATAAATTCTTAGTTTGCTTAGGGAAGTTTCGCTTCGGTCTAGACCGAAAATGAACAACATCGAAACGACGTTCCTTTTTCTTTTTTCATTTTTTTTGTTTTGTTTCTTTACACAACACACAAGGAAAGTGCTACGGAGTAAGAGCTAAAAATTGTAATTTTTAATGCTTATTATTCGATTTCCACATCATTCATCAATGGCTTTTTGTCACTGGAAGCTTGACTTTTTAAAACTAATATTTTTTTTTCATTTTTTTTTTTGTTGTCGCTTTGCTGCTATGGCGGCATTTAAAGTAAATATTATTGTATATTTCAAGGATATGTCTACGTGTTGATCTTTTGCATTTACCTATGCGCTACAATTTTTTTGAGCAATTCGAATTGAGTCGTGAGTTTAGTGAGTGGTTTTAGCTGCCAAAATATAAAATTATTAGGAACAACCAAGCAATGCATTAAAATTAAATTCGTTGACAATACAGTAAAATACAGAAATGAGTATTCTTTGGGTAATCAAATTAGAGATATCAATCTAAAGTATGTACGAATAAATATATATTTTTTTGTTTGTGCTTTAACAGTTCGCAAATAATATACAATTTGATTTCTTAATGTGGCTGCATTGTTACATTCCCTTACTACATACTACAATGCTAATAAGAATAATTTGTAAATCATAAGGACTAACTTAGTTCAACGAAGTTTTGAAAATCAACAACCGAGGGTCTGTCTATATATATATTTTTTGATGATGTTTCAGCATTAAAAGTACCTCAAACATTGCTCTTTTTCCTGGTTTGCTTTGATATACAAATACAATGCCTATATGTATATAATAACTATATATCATGTCGCTATGTATATATATATAAATTCTGATCTGCCGCACAAAGTTTCAGCTTTTGTTCTGGTAAAAATCTACGCATGAAGCACATTTTTTTTTTTCATTCTCTGCAAAACTATTTTGCAATTTAATTTATGTTTTAATATTTTTTTTTCACTTTTTGTTAGGTTTACTTATATAAACTCCATAGAACTGCGTTTAGCGGCGAAATTTTTTTTCTTTTTGGTTTAGCTTTTTTTGCTTTTACTGGACGACATTGATTTGTTTATGTTCTTTTTGTTTCTTTGTTGCTTAGCTTTGATTTTCAACTCTCCAAGGACTTTGAGCGTCTGTTGTTGGTGTTGCCGTGGTTGCTGTTGGGGTTTGAGTATCCTGCATCTATCGGTTTAGTTGTAACTTCTACTTACTGCACGTAGGGAGGAGTATTTACGTCTAAGTTACTTATTTGCTTTGCTTTGTTCATATATTGAGCATTTTCATCGAGAGTAGTTCAAGTGCATTATTTGGCTGACTGGCGTAGATTGTTCTTAATATGGCGTGAAACGGTTGAAGCCACCGCGATACATGGTTGCCTAATAAAAAATGTGAAGAAAAGTAAAAAGAAGTTGCGTAAATTAGTAAATTATATTACTTTAAAATATACAATATGAAACATGCTGAACTCTCAGTCTTCTGACTCATTTCTCAAACATTTAAACAATATTTTATTCTTTGAAAACTTACCCCGTATCCAGGAACTGGTCCAATTCCATGTCCTAGATAAGGATCTGCATATTCGCGCGCATATCTATAAATATTTTTGTGATGTATGTTCAGCATATTAGTAATACTCAATTGCGATGTATTTATTAATTTTTTAAGATTATTGATTGTGTGATTGATGATTCCAGTTGGATTTATTATTTGCGATTTAATATTGCACCAAGATGCATTTTTATTAACTTTTGTATTTTTAATAAAAGTTATTTAGCTTGGACAAGGTCTTGCAAAAGTGTTCAATCGACAGTTGTAGATCTTCAGTTTTCGGTGTTAGATTTCTACACTTTACCCAATTACACACATTTATTGTCAAATAATACAAAAGAAGAGGTAAAATCAAATAATTAGTCAAATTTCAAATAAAGTTATGATTAATCCAATGAACTAATAAGAATAGGTTTATAATCACATTTTTGATAAAACTATATACTTAGTAAATAAATATTAACTAAATATAGTATTCAATGGGATCAATAAAATAAGTTTAAATATACATCAATAAGTTATAAAGATAATTTAGTAAACAATAAGTATAATATTCGAAAAATACATACCACATGATAAACTAATTTTAAATTTTATATACTTTTTTATACTTTTTTTATACTTTTTTTATACCTTTTATTATAACAATATATTCAAGTATATGAAAAATAAATAAATACTTCTAATAGTGTGTTTCTTACTTTTTACAGTCTACCTATTAAGTTGTAAATACTTGACTCAAGACCTGATCTAATCTTTTTATGGAGGGTATTATATAAATATTAAACGTTTAAAAGTGTATGGAATACCAACTGAATTCATCGTATGGTGGGAGGATATGTTATGTTTTAATGAGTAAGGCACCATCCTCTGTTGATAAGATCGGTGCTTTGTATGGTCAGATGTAGATATATAACTTACCCAGCTACGGTGGCGTAGCCGGCTAGTGCCGGCTGGGCGGCTGCTGCGGCAGCGGCTCCATAGGCGGCTCGGGCGGCTACCGCCGTGTAGGTGGTGGCCGCCGTGGCGTACGCCTGCTGCTGGGCCTGAGACAGCGGTGTCTTTAACAGCGGAGCAGTGGCCTGGAATAATGGTAAGCAAATGGGGCGTTAAACTGGGGCAACATGAGGGCGGCGACTCGAGGAACAGACGCAGTTACAAATCGGGGGTTGGGGTTTTGTATTTTGTTTTTTTTTTTTGGGGGCGACAACGGCAAACGACAAGACTAGCGGAGGAGTCGGTGAGAGCAAGTGTGGTGAGAAATTAGGAACCCAAACCGGTGGAGGCCAAAAGTATACACACATATAAATATTTTGAAACCAAAACCAAAAAAAAAAAAACGGGTGCAAACAAGTGGAGTAGTGTGATTTCAAATATTCTATTTACACTTAAAAATCTAAGCCAGGTGATATAACCTTTTTCAACCGAGCTACGGAGAACCCAAGATGCCAGGCCATAAAACCGAAAAGCGCGGCACGAACCAGTAAATAACTTATCGTATTGGATTACTCGCTAGGGTTAACTTAACTCTTAAGGCATAGACATACAGTTCAAGTGGTGCATACAAAAAGGCATTGAGCAAAACGTAAAAAATGTGACAACAATCAAACGGAAAGTCAGGATATCTAGGTGCATGGGTATGGAACTAGAACTAGATATGATTATTTTTACCAAAACATTCTGTGGAACCGGAATGCGGTTGATCGTATGTGGGTTACTGTTTAGCGTAGTCACAGTGCGGCGCTGTAATTTATGGTTTTTGTTTTTCAATCAGTTTTTTTTTTTCAATTGTGTTGTGGTAGTTGTTGAGTATATTGTAACAGTCGTGAAAGATAACCAAAGAAGAATTTGTAGTAGTTACAAAATGTTTACAGCATTGAATAATAAGTATTTTATATAAATAGTTTGTAGTTATTATTTAGCAAAAGCAAAAATGTGTAACAAATGAAGAAAACTAGCAGAAATACGTAAAAAGTATAGGGATTAGAGTAGTTAAAGAGAGAGCTTATGTTTCATAAAGCCACCTGTGGTCACTAATTGTTTTTTTTTTGTAATTTAAAAGAAAATCAAACAAAGGATGCAATTATACAGTAGAGAGCTTATTCCAAAGTGTTCAGTTAATCAGACATTGAGTTGGATAAGCTTAGCTAAGCTTAAGTCAGGAAAATAATGTGATTTACGACCAGTTACCAAGTTCGATCTCAACTTAAATGTGTTACACAGCAAGAAATTAGGACGCGTCGTTAGTTCGGGATGGACGTGGATAATGCATAAGGAAACTCAAAGGAAGCGTCTTAAAACAATATACGTATGAGTAGTAGATAATAACGTTTGTTCCAAAAACCAAGTCAAATGTTTCAAAACTCAAACGGTGTCTTTCACAAGCTACCATAAAAATATACAAATTAAAACTGAATTGTTCTTAATTTTTTTGGTGGTTGTGGTTAGCATATTAGTTTGAAAAAGTTTTATTACATTTAATATGGCGGCTGGCTGAGCGGCTGGAACTTCAGTGACCGGTTTGGCTGCCTGTAAGATTTATATAATATTTTCATGTATTTTCGTGGAAAGTTAGGGGATCGTTTTAGCTCTAGACTAGGCTTTATACTAGCTTAAATACGTAGAGTTAACCTAAGACTAGTTAAACCTTCATTTGGCTGTACGAAACTCACCTGGAAGCGTAGATTTGGATCAGCGGAAGCAGCGGCTGCTAAGAAGGGATCATAGTATACACTGCGTTGGGGACAAGACGATAAGAGAAGATCAAATATTAATAAATCGTATATCTGGTAGGATCGTATCTGGGTAGGTGAGTAAAATGAAAGGCAAAGCCAGACAGAGGAACCTCTGAATTGGTCTACCTCTCACACAATTTATGGCACTTAAAAGCAAAATTCAAAATTTTTCTTTTGGTTCATTTTTTTAACGCACTTGTGTGGTCTTTGATTTGGGCGCAATGAAAAACCAGACGGGATAAAGTTTGCTTGTTATAAAAAAATTCCAAATACTTTTCGCTGGCCAATAAAACTTTATCCCCATCCGGTTTTTTGTTTTTTATTAAATGTTGTTGTTGTTTTTCATGGTACCGGATGCTGTTGTGGGTAAATGGCTGGAACTTAAGGGGGAAACTGAAAAACAAAAGTTGGCACCTAATTGTACACACCCCACACCTCACCTACCTAGCTAATAGCCTGTGCTAAACTGACCTGATCTGACCTGATTCCCCACTTGATGACGAACTGATTGGAGGAAATGTTTTGAGACAGAGGAAACGAAACAAAGGGAAATTAAAAGATTTAGATATTGTCGTTTAAATAGAGTACTAGCAAAGATAGCCAACCAACCAACCACATACATGGGTCATTCCATTCCCCAACACTACGAAAATAGTCTTGCTTGCTTCAATTTTGCATTTAATCTTTAGACAGAACAGACACTCATGCACCTAGCTAATTGGATATGTTTCTTATTATTTGTTGTTCTTTGATTTGGCATGTCTTGATGTGTGTTTATAGGTATACAATATTTAATGGAGCATTCATTCGTACGCTATGGTGTGAGCTTGGATATATGGGTGAGTGTGTGTGTGTGTGTTGAGAGCAGCCACAAAAGAATAAGTTAATCAAAGGTCTATATAAATATATATATAATGTCGGGGCAGAACATGCACGCAAGGCGCTGGCAGAGAGCGACGCAGTCGCATTAAAACACTTTCAATTCAAATTCAAATTCAAACCGAAATTCATCATACGCCTAGTGGTACACAATATACAACCGAGTAGGTCCCTTAACCAAAATAACGATAATTAGGTAGTCATACGATGCCAAAAACACACTTCTGTCAGTCAAGTATGAGCAAATATATATGCGAGTGTGTTTATATATAGAGTTATAGATAGTATATACGTGGACGGTGTGTGTTAGCGTGCGTTAATCGGTTGCAGCTTTTGCAATTTTGTATTCAGTTTGCGTTCGGTTCGTTATACTCTTCTATTGCTGGTTTTATACAAAATAAGTCAAAGTCTAGGTTTCATTATATGCGATATTAAAACTTTACACACACAAGATAGCTAAAAAACATTTGTCACCAACAAGATAGAGACGTATAGAGAGTAACACAGAGAGAGAGATTGAAAGAAAAACAATCTTTAAGCTATAAACAATTTAAGCCTTAGGTTAAAATCATGACAGATGAGCGGGAGGTTCTTCTGCGGTTATGTTTTCGACACCACAAAAATAACTCTGGAGGTTAGGGAAATCATTTTACAAATAATGGAGATTACTACGTTTATACGCAACCTACTTATAAAAAGTAATAATAAAATAAGTTAATTCTTGTATTTTTTTCTGAGAATTAAAATAAATAATATTGTATAAATATTGTATTTTTCATTGAGAAATTATGGATAAATATATTTTTTTTTCATTTTAAAATTTGGATTAATTTTTAGAAGTTTATTCATAAAGTGTTTGAAGCAATGATATAAAATTGAAAAATTAATATCCTTAATAAATATTAAAAAAAAAAGCATTCTGCAATTTTAAAGGCGTGCGTATAAACGTAGTATGGACTATGAGTAGGTAATTGAATATTGGGGTGCGCTAAAACTACATTCGCAGCGGAACCAACTAAATTACAAAGATACAGCTACAACGGGCTAACTACGGCGGGATCGCGGGTGTGACGGAGTGAAGTCCACGGCGGACTCTACTTACGGCGCGAATCCATGCAAAGCGGCCGCATTGTTGGCCGCATTGGCCGACGCAGCCATGGAAGCAGCAGCCGCAGCAGCAGCGGCCGATTGCGACGATTGTGTGGCGCCCGACGCCGCCGACAGACGGGCGGCATAGGCGGCGGCGGCAGCAGCGTTCGGATTACCGCTCGGATTCTGGATGGCAGCGGCCAAGGATTGCTGCAATGCTGCATTACTGGCGGCCGTGGGCACTGCGACCGCTTGGAGTTGCGCCAACTGTGGGCCAAGGGCGTGAGCGTGGGCGTGGGCATGGGCGGCATGCATATGCGGATGCGAAGCGGCAGCTGCGGCGGCGGCTGCGGCGGCATGTTGCTGTTGTTGCTGCTGCTGCTGTTGGTGTTGCTGCTGTTGCTGGTGTTGCTGCTGCACCGCCTGTTGTTGCTGCTGCTGCTGGTGTTGCTGCTGTGCGGCGGCAGCAACCTGTTGCTGTTGCTGCTGTACGACAGCTTGTTGCTGCTGCTGCTGCTGTTGGGCGACTGCTGCAGTGGCCACGGCGGCGGCGGCCAGTTGGCGTTGCTGCTGCTGTTGGGCGGCGGCGGCGGAGGCCGCCAGCAGCGCCGGATGGTGATGCGGATGATGGGGATGATGGTAGGGGGCGGCGCCGACCACGCCCACGTGTCCGCGCTGGATGGCCACTCCACGCATTGCGGCGGCAACGGCGGCTGCAGGGATCACCGAACCGATACGTAAATTCGTATATTTTTGAGGGATTCATTTTTGTTTTTGTTTTTGTTTTTTGCAACCATTTGACACAACATTTTTGACCAGTGTGTTTTTTGTTTATATTTATTTATGATTTTTTTTGTTTTTTTTTTTTGGTTTATGTGTGTGTTTTGTGTGCAAAAAGTAGAAAAAGGAAAAGAAAAGAACATAAAACGCATGCGGTTAGTTTTCTCTCTTGATATATAAGTAAATATTTATATATAGTATATAGTATATGGCAAATCTAGGCATTATGTAGTAACGATTTTTGTTTTTTTTTTGTATATATTCATAGCGCTGAGATGATGTTGGTATATACATATAACAATACATAAGACATACGTGTAGCCATACATATGTAAATGGGATTTATATCGAAACATACTTAAACATTAGAACACTGAATTACCAAGAAAATGCTACGCATTAGTTGCATTTTATATTGCATAATTATATATATATATATAGATATTATCATCAACAATACGAAAAAACATTGGACCGATCTTTAGTACAGTAGTATATAGCATATGTACATACATCCATATGTGTACGTATGCGGCAAGACCTTTTTGTTTCAACAACTCATTGCATTTTGCTGTGTGTTTAGTGAGGGGTTAAAAGCGTTTAAGTAAATAAAGTACATTTAACTTTTGTTTAACCCTTGCACCTTTCAAATACATTAAAAACTAGCAAGAACATTTATCAAGTGCTAAGTGGAATGATAGAACAAGTAGGCCGATTGAAATGCATTTTCGGATTTGGGATTTCCGGATAGTAGACTTTCTCTATAGGGTTTGGATAGGAGAAGAGATTGTTTCGCATGCAGAGAGGGTAAATAATAAGCAAGAGAAATAACATAAAATAAAAAATGCTAATTTGTTATGCTTTCAAAACTGGCTTATTAGGTGTTAATACATTTTTGCATATTTTTCGATATGTTTGATAGTGACGGACAAGAGTCAGAAATCAAAATTTTCTTTATAAATTATTTCAAATGGACGAGTTCAATTAATTGTTTTAAATGTTTCTTTTTGCTGCAATTAAATTGCATTTAATTCGTATGTGGCCACACCTAGCCGCAGTTTAAATATTATAATTCCACGCGGTTTTATCACTCAATTTATAATAATGGCACATATGCAGGCCTCATAATTAACATTTTTGCCAGAAAAGCCGAACGATAACCAGAAAAAGCCTGCTCATTATGATCGGCCACAGGAATGCGTGGCAATGTGACATTTTCAGTGCAAATCAGTGCACAAAACATAATTGAAATGTATGAAATTATTTTCGGGCTCCGAATGTGAGTGTGTGCTCTCAGTTTGGCAACATAGCGCCACAAATTGAAAATTTGTTTGACCAACATGCAATTAAAAATTCGATTTGCCATATTTGTATGCAAATTTTTGGTCGAAAGCTTGAATAGTTTGAGTGCCAAACAAATTCATAGAAAATTTTCATTGAATTTGAGGGGAAATATTTTTCTAATATGCTTTGCTAATGTTCATGGCTATACAACTTAAATGCTTTGGCAACGAAATAATAAAAGGAATAAATTCAATTTTCGGAGATGGTCTAGGTGGCATGCACAAATCAATTTTTTAAAATTCCATTCGATTTCTGGTTTTTGCTGATTTTAATTGGCAAATGGAAGTCGTGTTCTTTTCAATTGTTCAAAGCCAAGTTATAAAGACAAACACAAAAATCGGAAAATCGTGCAAACTTCAAGAGTATAAAAACCCATAACAAACAAGAGCTAAAAATATAGGGGGGATAGTTGGATAGAGTTAAAAAGAGAGTACGAGAGTATGGTTGCTAGATAGTGATGCTCTAAGAGAAAGGCCTTACGAGAAATGCTTGCTGCGGCAAAATGATCTCTACCGATAAACGTTACGATATATTCGATAGTTACGATATTGAATTTAGTCTATGGTTAAATCTAAGACCTTGCCATTCTTAACAGCTAGTTACGGTTACAGTTTCAGGTGGATGTCACTAGTTTTATTTATTTAAAGGATACTGCTTCGATCGAGTGTGTTCGTGTGAGTTTGTGTGCCTAGACGTTGAACAATGCAATCTCAAGGACGCCAAAAGTATGCAATATTTATGGAATATATCGATAGTCAAATAGTCATACCCAAATGCGTAAACCAAAGTAACAAGACAACAAACATTTATACTGTATTATGGTACAAAGATTCTCATAGCTAAAGAGTTGGTGATCTTGGTTCTGGTTCTAGTTGTTGTTGCAGTGTTTTATTAATACGTTTATCGTATAATCGATTACTATGCTTACGAGCAAGCTTTATTTTTATGTTACTACATTTGAAGTAAAGCAATAATTTCATAATAAATAGTTATTATTCTCTATTAAGGAATACAACTCATTTTTGGTTATAGTTTTTCAAAAGAATTGTTTTAGAAGGTTTATGGTAATTTGTTTTAGAATCTCAAATTTGTACAATTTGTTAAAATTTAAAAATCTTTTAATTTTTGGAACATTTTTGGGAATTTTATTCTGAGTATCAAATTTTTACTTTGTTTTAGAAGCGGAAATTCTCTTTTATACAGAATCCTTTTGCAATTAGCTGGCCCATAAACATAGTACACGATTTTCTTCATTAGCTTTTTGAATTCTGCTTTTAGGTGCGCGTTTTCACCAAGGACCCTGAGGTCAGGATCCTTTTTGGAACACTTGTGGTCGTCGTACCTCCGCCGTGGCGTTGCTGCTGTGGGCGCTGCTGCTTGGACAGCGGTGTGCGGTGGGCGTGGCGCGAGCATTATGGGCGTGGCCGCCGCTGCAGCCGCGGCATGAGCGGCGGCTGCTGCTGCCGTTGCCGGCGACGCTGTACCGCCCGCGACCGCTGACGGCGCTTGCGCCATCTGCATGGAGACGGGCAGCTGAAGGTGGGTGAGGGCGGGGGCTCCGGCGCCAACGGGGGCGCCCAGGAACGGCCAGGCGGCGACCGGCAGGCGATAACCTTGGATTTGGCATACAGGTGTTTCAGATAAGTTGGGTTTTATTTTCTTTTTTTTTCGATTGGCTTGCTGGTCACCATCAAAATGAACTTAGAATGCAAGTGTTAGGTGTGTGCGTAGGGGTTTTTCTGTTTTCTTTTTTTATTAATAGTATATATACATAGTCGAGGGATGCATGATGAGGTTGCTGTTGTTGTTGTTGTTGCTTTTTTTTTTGGCTTAGTTCTAGTGCTAAGTTAGACTCTGGTTGGATCTTGGCGCGCGACGAGAGTTACCAGTTACAGTTACGAGAGTACGAGTATAAATAGTTTACGCTAAGGAGCATTTCAGACATGTTCAGACCAAAGGAATACCAGACCAAACGTAAAACGTGTAATAACGATAATGTAAATCAGGACAACAAAGAAATACACAATAATCAAAGACAAAGTCAAATTCAAATTCAAATTCATAATCATAATCATAATGGAACGCACATACAACGAAACTGGTTAAGAAAAGGATATGTAGATAAAGTAGTTGGCATATAAATTGATATATAAAGTATATATAGTAGGTAGTATGCATAAGACAACACAGCCGCAATATGCTAAACTCATAACCATCAGTATAATGACCTCAGTCAGTGTCATCATCATTATTCGGCATTATCGATTATTAATATAAAATCAGGACTAGAAAGAAAGTGGCGGACGGGCCTGCTTTAAAAACGGGATTTTCGAGCGGGTGTTAATGTGGCTTTTTATGATTTAAAAATCAATTTAATTTGGTTTGGTAATTTTAGCTTGCTTGGTATTTTTCACTTTGATTGAACTTTGGTTATATGCAGACGAAAATAGAATAAATGATAATCCAAAAAAAAAATAAAGGATAAACTTTTACAAACGGTTATCAAATAAGTTGCAGCATTATATTCATATATATGTAGATTGTATGCATAGTTTATATAGATTAACGAAATTTCCGTCGGGACCTACCAAAAAAATACATTATGTTATATATCTCTATATTAAACGAAAGAAAATGCTCGTAAAAATATATATGTACTTTGTCCAAATATATTTGCAGATTGCAACAAAATAAAACTAAGAATAACGAACAAATGCAATCGCAAAAATGGTTTCATTTTGGTGAACTCTGGGACTTTTTAATCCTCCCGACGATGACCTACACATGGGCTTAAATATCAATAGTCGTGAAACAGTATCAACATTGGTGGCCTGCCTAAATATTTGTTATTTGCTTTCGGTCTTTCGGCTTACGAGCTAAAAAATTCGTTGATAAAACTCTTATAAATACATGTAGTTTTATATGTATGTTTACAGAAACGAAAACTGGTCAATTATTGTACATTTATGATAACTTATTGCTTCTCTGTATGTATGGACGTGGTGTTTAATTGTGTGTATTTATTTGAGAAATTACAACGAAAGTACGGCAGGCAATAATAAATACGTAATAATAGCAATAAAACATTGAAGAGAAAAATGGGGACAAAACGCTTACCTTCTGGCCATTGTACGCAGACTGTGTCCGGCAAGCGATTTATATATATTTTTGCAAATATATATATTTTTGTGTTTTTATCGTTGGCATGGAAAAGGCAAAAGAAAATATTTTCATTAGTTTTGCATTTAAATTGGGTTTTTGTTGCATTTTCTTTTATTGTCGGGCTGTCTATAATAAATATTGTTGGATACATGTCTTAGGCACATAAAAAAACAGGCAGCTCTATAACAGATACTTGATTGATTTCCTTTTTTAGTGCTTATGGTAATTGGTTAAATACTGTAGAATACTTATTGATTTGTGGCATTGTGTTTTCATTGTTTGCTGTTGCATGCAGCATCCTTGTGTTTTCTCTCATTTCGGGGAAAAGGGGTTTTTTTGCATACATGTGTGAATTCAAAACTTATTTTTCACACAGAGAAAAGGGATTTAGACAGATGGTATTTCAGTATTTAGTTACCAAATATGGCAGGCATTCAATTGAAAAAGAGCTTAATCCAAAAGAAATTATAGTTGGAAACAACTAAAAAATAAATGCCTCTGTAAGTTTAAACTTTGCATTCATTGCAAATGCATTCGAAATGCTTAAGAAAATGGCAAATAAGCAAGCAATGATTGCTTCCTTCCACCGATCGAATGATTACACAATGAGCTCTCCTCTCTTTTTGTGCCATGGAAATTCACAGGAGTCTGCAATTGCCTTGGAAAATGGCAAAATAAATACCCAAAATACCAAGGAAAAATGCAGTAAGAGACATGTCAGACAGACAGAAAGACACCAGCATGAACGGCATATAAAAAGGGGAGCAGAGTGATGGGGGATAGGGCGCATTAAGTTTAACATGTCAAAGGATCAACGCAAGAAGAAAAAAAATGAAAACACACCAAGAAAGTTAAAATGGCAAGAGGAGGAGGCAGAAGTCAGGGGGGTGGAAATTGTGCGGGAAAATCAACCTATACGGAGTAAATTTTCTTGCAAATGCACAAAGTAAGTGTGTGTGGGGTGCACATTTGCATAAGACATAACAAAACACAGGGCTTGGATAAAACGTTCTTGCCCTCAGCCACGCCCCAAGAGTCCTACTCCGCCCCCAGGATAACCAGGAAACTTAACTTTTTTTTGCTGAATTTATGGGTGTGTGTGTGTGTGTCGTGGGTTTCGAGCGGATTGTTTTGCCAGCAGGGTGAGCCACCACATGTTTGCAACTTTGTGGTTTATTTGCAATTATCCCGACTGCCGCTTGACTGACTGACTGTTTGTCTGCCTGAGTGACTGACTGACTCCTCGGAAAGCCCGACTGCCGCCTAACGAGCAGGACAACGACGTGAGGCGTCCTTCGGCAGGGTAATAATGCAGCAGGCGATTTGCCATGCAAAAGAAGCCAGTTCGAAACGTGATAAAGTGACTGCCAGGACCTAGAGAAAATGGAGCCTTGCTGCTGTCCCTTAGATTCTTTCTTCTGCCTACACTTGAGGAAAATATATAATATTTCTAACTTCAATGTATTTAATACTTCTACACAGAAAAAAAATCGATATAGGGTTATTTCTACCTTATTTCATATCAATAAAAACTAATATCAAATTTATGTTTCAAAGATATCAACTTGATATTTTATCATTTCATAAAAGTTAAAAAAAAGTTACTGGTTTTAAATACCAAATGTAGTATTTTTTGAAAAATATTGTAAAATAAGATATTTATTCATTATCAGTTTTATGTCTTTAACTTTTTTTCTAAATACAAATTTAATGGCTATTTTTATTGTGCCCATTTGCGACTTTTTTGTAGTGCAAAATAATACCGAGATGGGCTGCGACAGCCGGTAAACTTCTTGGTCTCCAGCAGCATTTAGTGCAACGCAAATGAAGCGCATTAGGTGCACGTGCACATGGGCAAGGACAGGGCCAAAAGGGAGCTGTCAGGATGGGAAGATGCTGCCTGGGAAAATGGCAAACATGCAACCCCCCACCACCCGCCGTCTGCTCAGTCATATTGGCCTTTTTGTGTCCGAGTCTAAGTTTTGTTGGCAATACAAAAGCATTTTGCATCAGCACAAGGATAACCGACCACCAGGGAACAGGACAGAGCAGCAACTGCAGAAGTAGACGTAGACGGAGCTAGAAGCTGGAGCAAAGCTGCCAACGTCCTGAGCCGCTTTACCAGAAGGCTCCTCGGTTTCCCATCCCACCCATTTTAATCTAATGCCTTGGGTTTCGGTTCAGTTTGGTTTGGTTTGCTCGGTTTTGTAAGCGGCTTATCGTATTGAACGTACCCAAAGTATAGATTTTGCGCTGTGAATACTTTTTAATGGCAAACAGAGAGAAGACGATTTAATCAGCAGTATTATTTATTATACATTGCAAGGAAAAACTTTTCTCGGTTTCAACTTCTTTCGTTCTTCTCATCTCACTTTTTATAGTTATTTCTGCAAAAAGGGGCGGACAACAACTTGAGTTGAAACTGCGCTAAACTGCAAATGGTATAAGAAATAACTAAGAACTTCTAGCTGAGTGAACTTTAAGACGGATATTTTTGATTCTCGTATTTAGAAAGAAATCATATCAGAAAAGAGCATACAAGTTGAGGTAAAGAGGGTAGTAATCACAAAGATTAATATGGATTAGGGTATTTGCCAAAACGTTTGTATATATAAAAATTTAAAGACTTGAATGAAGTTTAAAAAATTGTATGAAGAACGAAATATTAGGGAACTTCGCTATCATATAAATAATTAAATATACAAGTTTGCCACCTGATGCCAAAAGTCAGAGAAGTTATGGCCTAGACAGTATTATCCTATTATTATTCAAAAACACACTTGGTAAGAGGTGCTAAAAAACTTAAAAAATATTTTAGTTCATTTAAAAATTCGTATCCTTTAGGAAATAGAATATTTTTATTTCTAGAATCTTTTAGATTTCCAAGCACCTCTACATTTATTCCTTTTAGCTTGCTTAACATGCTGGGACGGATTTAGACTTTAGCTTATTTATCTTGTAGGGTATATCGTTTAGGGCAAGTTTAAATTTTGATTTCATTCAGCCAATAAAGGGTGGGCGAGTACACTACACAGTTAGCAACAGTTAACGTGCAACATGCCAAGGCATATCTGAGGACCTCTCATTTAAGTCTAACGAGTATATAAAGAAGGGCGGAAGGGATCGGAAGCTGCAAGCAGCGAGCATTCGTGTGATAGTTTAGTTTACGTTTTTATGGCAGGCACACATATTACAAAAACAAAAATATTACGAAATACGTTCATTATTTCATTTTGGTTTTTGTTTTTTGGGTGGAGGGTTTTGGATTTGGCTCACCTAGAGCTGGGGCCGGTATGGCACCATCTTTGGTCAGTACAACTGTGTGGGGTGTTTGAGAGAAAACAAAATGAAAATCATATAAATAACGCTGGTCAATCCATTATCATCATCATCATCAATATCAATATCATAGTCAAAGCAGAGGCATTAAACATAACTTAATCGAAACCACAAATACGCATTAATTTTGATGTATATTAAATATTATTTTGATGTGTCTTGAATGTGCATTTAGTTAGGCAGCCGCAAAACCCCAAGAAATTAAATTACAAAAATATACAAAAGGCGATGGGATTATACATATGTATTGAATATGGTTTCCCGCAAATTAGTGGCATTTCAGTTAACAACTTTTTATTTTGATTGCTTCAAGCCGGGGAAAATTTTCTAGCGTGTGCTGCCAACGGAAAAGGGGAAAAATGGTAACATTTTCATTAGGAAACACACATTCGCTGGCAACTCAATTTCTCAGTTTCAGTTAGTTTCAGTTTTTGGCCACCAAAGAAGTTGATGTGAAAAGTTCCAAAAACAAACAAACAAAACAACGACGAAGAACAAAAAAAAAAAAAGAAACGAAACTTGAGGAATGTTAAGAAACTAAACAATAGCAGCAAAAACAATGCACACTTAAATTGAGCAGACTTTTATTGCTATTTTCGTAGCTTCTGCTGTTGCTACTGTTGCACATTTCATCGTAATTGCATTTCTTAGCCGAACATTTGAACTTGTTTCATTATGTGGCTTAAACTTAGCTGCCATGTATGTGAATATATTGTGTATATGTGGCTGTGTGTGAGATTATACGTGGATGTATCTGTGAGATAGTGTGAGGGTGTTAGGGTCACTTACCGTTGGGTACTGTTGTCACTTTTTTGGTTTGTACACGTGCAGTGGCGTTATTCACCTTCACAATTGGTTATTTTTATTTTATTTTTGATAGATCAGCGAGCGTGGTGGTTGTAGTTGTTGTTGTTGGTTTGGTGATGAGTTTTTAAAGATTTTTTTTAATATCATATACACACATATGGGCAGAGTATATATATTTATAAAGATCGCATGTATAGAGAATGTAGAAATAAATTATGTGTTAGTTAACAATTACAAAATTTGTGGCAAATAGTGTTCAAAGTGTTTGTAGAAGTCTGTATTTTGTTTGGTTCGGTGTTTAAAAAAAAATTCTTAAAGTTGATTTTTAATTATTATTTACGACCATTATTTTTAAAAAACTTTAAAGCTCAAAGTAAAATTTTCAGGATTTTTTTCGATAAAAAAGTTGTTTAAATATGCACGAAAAATATTAAAAAAGCTCTTTATTTTTTAAAATTTTTAACTGTAGTTACTTTTTTTTTAGGTTTTGAACGTAGTTGTTGAAAATAAATTGTATGAAACACTCCAAGGATGTTTATTTGTTTATAAAAAATAACAAAATCTACTTATAAAGGCCGTTGCGATTGCAATGTTTTCATATCAAACCTGAACTTTATTTAAATTTCATTTGTTTCGATTGAAAAAATGGTGAAAATTAATTTTTGAAGGCTTTCAGCGAACGGACGGACATTCGTTTCCGCTTCCGGTTGCGCCATGTATACATCCACATGCATACATATATGGAATCCATTTGCGGACACAGGGACTTAATTAGACTCGCGCGATTTCCGTTGCCATTTGCTAGGGAAATAACATTGCATTTCAGCCTTTTATGCGGCTCAGTTAATTTGTTTAACCAACCGTCGGACAGACGAACTTTTCCGTACTTTGCGCATTTTCAGCATATTTTAAATGCCAATTATTTGCGGCTCTCTCCCAGTGAGCATTAATCAGAAAGGAAGGCGAAAGGAGAAATGTGTAATTAATTTTTAATGAAAGGCAAATAAGAATCAATCACTGTGCGCTAGTCCTTGGATTAAATGAAAACCAAAAAAGAAAAAAAATACAAAAAAAGGAAAAGGGTAGTATGCTGGATTTTTAAAGCCATATCGCTTTGACACGCAAGGATTAAAAGTTGAAAAGCAATTTCTTTCCGCTACTCCTGTGATACATATATAACAGTTTGTGTGAAATTAGTTGGGTGTGTGTGTGTGTGTGTGTGTGTTGTGTTGTGTGTTTGGAGTGTGTTTGTTGGTAAGTTGTATATGATATGGCATGCACCCACCTCGATTTTGCGTCCCTCAACCACGGTGCCGTGTAGACGTTCGCGTGCTCGTTCTGCATCGTTGCTGTTAGCGAATGTTACAAAACCGAATCCCTGCCATTCGCAATCAAACATGCAATTAAAGAAACATATAGAGTATATAGATTACGATTTTCAAAAAAAACTAAAATATTAACGATTTGGTACAACAAAGTCAGTTCTCTTCTTTGGGTTTTGTTGAAGTCGTATATTTATATTTATAAGTAGATAAAGCTAAAGCTACAAATACATCAACAAGGCGGCCAAGGACATGCTTTCGGACAGGGGCCATTGGCACATCTTTTTACTCCTGGGCTTTTAAGTGGGATTGTTGGGTTGGGATTTTGGGTGGGGTGGATTTTTCTTTTATATCTTTTGGGTGGCGACTGCGACATGCACGTGCCCTACTTTGCACACTACTCCTCATTCAGCCTCCTCATCTCCTTCTGCTTTCCCAACTCCTCATCCATCGCCCCTCGCTCTCTTCTCCTGTCCCCGAAAAACTCCTCGAGCATCTCAAGGTGTTTGGGCTCCGGTCCTGAATTATGCACAATTCCTGGTGCTATGGTAACTATGCAATTATTTTCACCAGGTTCCAGACCGGGCATAATAATAATGCTGTAAAAAAGACAACTCTCGACAGGGTTGCCCTGGCGACGGACAAAGACATCTCATCTGGGAATACTTGAAGTGCATAATTTAAATGAATTGTGCGACAATTAGATGCAAAATGTCCCGCACAATTGGCGGCAGAGCGAGAGAGAAAGGAACGGCGACAGGGGCGAGACAGAGATGGGTAGAGAGCGAGAGCAGGCGAGCAATGCAGCTGCAGAGGGAGACGGCGAGCTTTTTTCTACAAGGATGGAAAGTTTGGCGAAACTTACCTTGCTGCCGCGCTCGTTGAAAATGATTTCCACATCCAGAATGGTGCCAAATTGCTGAGGAATAGAAAAATAATAAATATTAATATTTAGAAAGCTTTCAAGGGTTTATTTTTGGAGATGGTACATTTCCTAACAAAGCAATTCGAGACTTTCCTTAAAAGAGTTAAAGTTTTCTCAACAATTAATTTTATGTTATAACTATTATTATTAATTATTTTTTTCTGTTTATGCTCTAAAGTATTAACAGTTTTTCTGAGGTCGAAAATGATTTTTGGTTGCCTCTTATTTATAAAAATATTATAAGGAGCCTTTGTCAACTAATAGACTTTTAATTTAAAATTTTTAAAAATGCCAGTTAGGAATTTTATAAATTTTTCGTATATCCTGAAATTTTTTATTGCTCTCTTCAGTTGGATAAGTTAATATTTTTTAATTTTTTATAAATTCTACTTCATTATTTTAGGAAATCTATTGCTAAACTTACCCCAAACATGGCCCTTAGATCGGGATCCCGGAAGCGGAACGGTATGTTGGAGACGTGCAGCCGTTTCGGCTGACTCTTGGCATCGAGGGAGGCGGCCGCGGCGACGGCGACCGATTGGGCCGGGACTAGAGCGCTGCTGAGACTAGTGGCCACGTTCGCGGTGGGCGACATGATGCCGCTGGCCGCTGCGGCAGCTGCATTCAGGTGGGCGATCACCTGCGTTGTGCTGGCCGGCACTACGGCACAACCTGCTGCACCACCATTGGCAATACTATCCAATCCGGTGGTGGGCAGAAGTCCAACGCCACTGCTGCTGGTTGCCGCCAATGCGCCGGATGCTATCGAGCTGCCCGTCACTGATGTGCCAGCCGATTGCATCGATGTGGGACTGCTGCACAGGAGCGGTTGCTGTTGGAGGGCGGGCGGCGTCTGCAGGAGCGGTTCACCACTGGCCACCGGCGATGTATCCCCGGACATACTGCCCTCGGTGGCACTGCCATTGAGGGTCAGTCCGCATCCGCCCGCCTGCGAGGCTGTTACGCTGGACGGGGAGCTGCTGAGCGGTGAACTGGGTGTGCCACCGCCTCCACCGCCGCCGCCGCCAGTATTAACGCCTCCAGAATTGGGCATGGCGGAGCTCTGTTGTGAATCTGCTGCCTCATTGGCGATCAATACTGTGGACTGCAAGACAAGAAGGGAAATAATAAATTGTTAAAATTATTTTGGAACATTTAATTATTTTTTAAATGATTTTATAGCTAAAAAAAATTGATTTCCTAATTATATTTTTGCCTTTAAATTAGCAGAATCCTACAGTTCTCATAAAAACGATCCATTAAAACTTGAAAATATAAAACCATTTAACAAAAAAAAAAAAACTTCCGTTCTTGTTTGTTCTTGAAATGCAAAATTTTGTGTAGCGCAAATAACTCGAAAAGGGAAAATTAAATTTTCCAATTTCATTTAGCGGAAAAGCGATTTTTGTAAAACTTTCGAAAGCACTCCAGCTGTTTGCCGTTCTTGTTTGCAATCGGTATTTTTTGCAGTTGAATTTTCAGTGCTGCTCGGCAAATCGAATGCGAACAAGTGCCGCAATAAATAAACAATTGAAATGAAAATACAATTTTCAAGTGGTTTACATCCTGGGAGAGATGAAAATCCTGCGAGAGGGGGTCGGAAAAGCGGTGCACACGCATCAGTGTGTGTGTGAGTGTGGGTTTTGGGTTTGACCCAATAAAAAGTTACATTCACAGGCACAGACAATGGGAACACCCAGACAGACAGACTGGAAGGAGAATACAGGAGCTGAAAGCCCCCGTACACATACGTACATATTTTGTGGCACAAACTTGTGTTGACTTATGCAATAAAACTGTCGCGCAAACTGTTGCAATATACCCAATCCACCACCACACTGCAAAAGCAATCCCCCAACGGGCCCGCGGAAATGTTTGCATTTTGTATTTCTGCATTATTAAAACTGAAAATGCGCTGCCATCGAAGGGTATTGTTGTTTCAACGCCCCCGCGATTTTCCCCCCGCTCGGGGAATAATATGAAAAAAATTCTCAATTTACGCAGGCGACCAAATTCGATGACAATGCAATAAAAGCACAGAATGAACAGAAGAAAAAAAAAACAGAAAATAGAAAAGAGATATTTGCGTTCGCCCCATAATGTAGGCAATAGAAATAACGCTTAACTTAATTTGCTGCGCATTGTTGACACATAAATCTAAACAAATTTTTGCCCGCCCTGACAATACACATTTTTTCCTCGCTTTGCAGTTTTTTTTTTTTTTTTTTGGTTATTTCTTCGCTTCGGTTCTCGGTTTGCATGTTTACCGAACATTTCGGGACCAAAGTGAAATGGCGTGAAAAACTTTGGCCCCATAAATGGCCAACTGGCGGAGGTGGAGGGTTTATTGTTTCGGGTATCGGGTTACACGTAAATGACATTTAACGCTTTTTAGTTTATCGAAATGCTTTTGTGCGGCACGCGACATGGCTGAAAAAAGGTCTCCGGCGCTGTTTTGATTCGGCATTAAAAGAATTTCTGCATAAATTTGAAAACTTTTCGCCCCGGCAAAAAGGCAAGAAATTTGCTCTAAATTGTTTTGATTTGAATATTTGACTTGGGGTATTATTCTTGAACTTTGAATACGTTTTGTGTGGCCTTACTTTCTAGCTTAAGATCGAATCAGATTGCATTTCTTTATTCGTTTTATCGTAATTTAACCTGGCACGGCACGATGCCAAATTTGTAGTTAATTATGTCTGGTTTAAAAATATACCATTTCTTTCTAAAATAAAAAGTTATCCCGTTATGAATAAAATTAAAAATGTACATTTTATTTAATATAAATTTAAGAAGTTTTTACTCCGAAATACTTGTATGTTCCAATAAAAAATATTATTGTACATTTTCTGTAAAAAAAAATTTATTTCAGTTTAAATCCTATAAGCTTACTTTGCGGTAACAGTACCATAATAGCTGAAATTTAATTCTCTCGACTCAATTACTTATAAAAAGCTTGGCCCAGCATCTGTTCTTGCCAAGCATAAAGAACAAAATTTCCCTGACGATGACAATGCATACAAAAATGTAGTTACAAAAGAGTTCAAGTTGAGGCAAAAAGCAGCTTTACCCTGGCCAGTCGGTTGGTCGCCTAATGAAGATGAGCTTGGTAAACAAATAGTAGAATAAAAAAAATGGGAAAAAGAAAACATGATAAGACCAAGAAACTAGCACGTAAATTTCAATTGTCCGCCCGGCTCTTCTCTATATATGTATATTGTTGGATTTTTTTCTTTCACTTTTATATTTTTTCCTCGTCTGTTTATTTTATTATAATTTTGTGTTGTTGTTGGTGGCTGACTCACTATGCTGAGCACATTTTGTGGGGGCAGCGATGATTGCAGATGCTGCTGGTGTTCTGGTGGCTGCTGCTGCACTTGGTCCATGGCATGTCCATTTGTCAGTGGAAGCGGAATGGGACCTGGGACTCTTGGTTCTGCGAGGCTGGTGGTTCCATTGTACTCGTACTCGTACTGTGTCTGTGTTTGTGTTGACAGATTTGTCTGTGATAAATTTTCAGATAACAACAAGGATTTGCGTTTTAGTTGCAGTTGCAGCCTGTGCGTTTATCTGTGTGTCTGTATGTGTGGAGGACTTGGATTAAGAGATACAGTGTGGAAGTAGTGGGCTAAAAAAACCAGACAGGCAGACAGGCAGGCGACCAACACCAACAATTTTGCTTAAATGGGTAGCTTAATTTCTTACTCTCAACTGTTTTACAGCTGCTTAATTGCTTGGAACATGCCTTGAATATATAATTATAACAGTTACCATATAGAGATTTATTTATATATAAAAGTATAATGAATCATGACAAAATGCTTGGTGGTTAACAAACTAAATGCTGGCTTACAATCATCCATTCCTAAACGAATTGTACAAGGGTCGCCACATAATGTTTCTAAATATTTTTGGATCATATACTTTCTATTTTGGTAAATACATTTTGTAAGGGTAACGGTAAATAAAACTATCAATATTAATAAATAATAAAAAAGAATATTTGTTCTTGCTTTCCATCATTTATGATTTATGTTATGTCAAGTTCTGACAGCCATTTCAGTTGTTTTATTTTTGCCAATTAATATTGATAAACTTTTGATTGAATACAATTTTCTGAGTAATTGAATGTGTGTACGAGTGGAAATAAATACGATTCAGCTGACCAAAGTTGTTGCACATTCAAGTGACTTAAGCCTTAGATTTAATATTTAAGATTACTAAAGATTTTTCACCTCATTTGCCTTAACTAACCACGGACTTTTGTCGTCTGCATACATAAATATGCACATTAAATTCTCTGACCATGTTTAAGTCGCAAACTAATTGGCATTTTCGGTGCATTTTGCCGCAGGCCAAGCAAACAAGGAGCAACAAAAACAATACAGCTATTGATAGTGTGAGAATTGATATTGTTGAACGTGGCGTATGCGCATTGTTCGCCTATGAGAACACACTATTTAATTAATTGTGAACTACGTAAAACAGAAAGCCGGTCAAAGGTTAAAAAACAACAAAAGCACAAACCGTATATAGTGCAATTAATTCAATATTTGATTATTTATTACACCTGCAAGGCACAAATGTAGTACCGACTAAATGCAAGCCACATGTTTGTACAATGTACATATTAGGAGGCTTCATGTGAAAAATACACCAAATGCTCTCATCTGTTAAATTATTCAAATGCACGAATCAATTTTCATAAGCAAATATCTCTTGGGCAAATATCTCTTGTATTTATTTAAACTTTGTTGGACCAAAAACTGTTGATTCCCCACTTTTCCATCTCGACTTTCTGAGTCGAATAAATTTTTGTTTTTTCTTTTCCGCAAAGTTGGTAAAATATATAATTTTGTGTTTTTGTGTGAGATGCAACTGAGTTGTGTGGGATATTCTAGGAAGCCCCCTTGCAAATTCCAGGCAACGTGTGTGCCATAGTCAATTTTTAATTAGAAGCGAAGAAACAATAAACTACAAAGCATACTGAAACCCAGCTCCAGGGTCAAATGAGGAACGAGGGCGACCAGCCACTAAAAGTATGCTACAAAAAGGACCAACACAAATATACATAAATGCAGATGAGGCAGGTGAGTTTGTGTGAGTGCGGATGTGTGTATGTGTATGCCAAAGTGCGTGAGTGTTGCTTGCTGTTGGCACTTTTCTCTGTGCTGCCGCGCTGCAATTAAAAATGTAAAAGCAAAGCGCTCACACCAACAACAAATACTGACTAAACAAGAGCAGGTGCAGCTGCGATAACAAGCACGGCCTCTATTTAAATGTCCTGGCTTACACTGAGAAAAATTGTTATGAAATAAAATTATATTCAAAAATTAAACTATTAGTTAAACTATTTAGTTAATATTTTAAAGAAATTAGTTTGCGATGTAATAAAAAATTAAAAATCCTGTTATATGTAAAGAAATCATTGTTATTTCTTTTTGGAATATAAAATAAAATTCAATAAAAAATACAACTGGAAAACCTATTTATGGTTAAATACCGAGTTTCGTTTGTTTTATTACTTAAAAAAAAATTAATTTAATGATCAATGATTTATTAAATATATAAATTTTTATGGTATTATGAGCAGTAAAATATATTAAAGAAAATTCTAGAAAGTCAGACCGCTACCAAGTAAATATATTAAATATGTTTAAAGGGCATTGAAGAATATCTTTTCAAAATAAAAATAATAAATAAACAGCTAAGTATTTTTCTGTGTAAAGATGAGTTAGTATGAATTTTAGTTCAGTGTAGCGTTGCTATCTATGTATTTGTGTGAGTTGGCATCTGTGTATTGAGTGTGCTTAACCAAATCAAAGGCAGAGCTATGAACCAAAGCAGACCAAACCGAACCAAACCGAAGCGAACCCAAAAGCCAAAAACCAAACACAGCTACAAATGCATATCAAACACACACAAACACAAACAGAGTGGGAGCGAGCGAGTGGGTGGTTTCGGTGGGGTGAAAGTATGGATGAGTAGGTTAGGGGGAGTGGGAGTGGGAAACAGGTGGAGGGAAGGTCAAACAATTATCTAGGCAAACTCACCTTCTGTTGCATGTACAGCGAGGCATTGACAACGTCGGAAACACTGGTGGCCACCACCACCGGATTGGCCGTTGATGCACCGCCGCCCCCACAGCCAGTTGAATATTCTGTGGTCAAGCCTCCGGCGGATCCTGGCGCTCCTGCCACCACAGCTGTGTTGTTATTGTTGCTGGCAGATCCTGCGGCCTCGCCGCCCGATTTCATTTGGGTCACTGGATCGGCAGACTGTTTTGCAGCCGCCGCTGCCACCGCCATTGACAAACTGTCGGCAGCAGTGGGCGGTCCTCCGGCCACCTGTTGTTGTTGTTGCTGCTGCTGCTGTTGCTGGGCCTGCTGCTGCTGTTGTTGCTGCTGCTGCTGCTGGGCGGCGGCCGCTGCTGCAACAGCCGCTGCTGCAGGATTCGGTGCGGCGGCATAGCCGGCCGGAGCGCCTGGAAAAGGCGCCACGCCCGTCTGCACCATGTGCTGCATTTCCAGAAAAGAGATCAGAAAGAGAGAACGGGGAAAGAGAAGCAGAGAGAGAGAGAGAGAGATGGGTTTATGGATTAGTAATGGTAGTAAAAGTGTAAGTACCCCCTTTTGAAAACTTGGAGAAATTCCTTCTTTAAAACAGTTTAAGGAAAAAAACTCCCTAAAAATTTTAAATACATTGGAAAAAAAAAATGTTAAGAGTTTTGCCACATAAACATACTTAGTAAAGTAAGTATTTAGTAGTTCGCCTTTATCTAAAACTTTGGGAAGTTCGAAAAGTTTATTAAATATCAGTATTTAAAAAAAAAACTAACCCGAATATAAATTTTTAAATTGTGTTTACATTTGATTATAAAGTTAGTAAGGTCAATATCATAACCCTCAATCGAAAGACGGGGAAATATATTAAAGGGGTATCCACCCCTACAAAATGAACATGAGTGCACATTTAAAAAGAATTTAAAGTATTAGTTTTTACCCAGAGACACTTTTCATACTACTTGGGCTTCCCCTTTTCACCCCTTCATGCTAAGCAATTTCCTATTTGTGTGTGTGTGTCTGGTGCCGTGCCGTAAAAGTGCAAAATTAAATCCAGGTAGTTTATTTTGCAGGTGGTAACCCCTTTTGGGGAGCTGGTCCAGAGCTTTCCGTATTAAGCTCTTGGTTAGACAAAGGACACAGACAGACAGGCAGGCAGGCAGTCAGGATGTGGGCCAGGATTTCGTTGGGTTTTTGTGGAGGGATAACAAAATGCGCTTTAAATTGTCAGTTTTATTTGTATAAATTTTTGCCATTATTTGGCTTGTCTCGCCCGGATTTCCAACCCAACCTCTGTCAGCAGCTATGAAATATGCAAAATTTGCAGCTTATTGTTGGTTGTTGGCTAAATTCAAATACACACACATATATGTAGGAGCAAAAGCAAAACGAAACTTTTTGTGGATATTTTTTGTTGTATTATTTATTCGGGTGCTAAAGTGGAAAGAACGAGGCTTATCGTGCGAGTGGCATTTTAATATGTTTTCCCTCTGCCCCAGATGCTTACATGAAATGGTTATTAATTTTGCGATATAATGCAAATGTCACAGAAATGCAGGTAAAGTGGTATGACTTAAATGCTAAATACTGCCAAATATTTGGGCTTTTCAATTAAGAAACGTTGTACATGTTTCGTACATGACATTTTGGTTGCGAAAACACACTGAATAATATGCCTCCGATGTAGTTTAGTTTAGTTCGTTTAATTGGTTTAGTTTAAAAATACCCAAAAACGATTTAAAATACCTCCTAGACGTTAGACTATTTCATCCGTTGGACACAGTTCATCTATCTTGCCAGGCATAAGCTATAAAGCAGCTATTTCAACGCGCCGCAAATGTGTACATATCAATGCCTCTATGGGTATTTTTTGTTTTTCCTATTTTATTTATATTTATTTTGGCACAGGCCATCAAACTGCAGTCATCTCATAGTTGTGTGTGCGTTCTGTTTCGGCTTCTTGGCGATTTGCGCTTTGAAAAATTAGCTTGTTAATTAAATGCAAGCCACAAATGACAAGTCGCCGAGGTGCAAGTATCTTTGCCCTGATATTCCCCCCCTCCCAACTTGTGACATAATCCGCAGTGTGCAAATTGGTGCTCATGTTGCTCATCCGCCACGTTGGCCAACCCATGATATATGCGCACTCTAATACATACGTACGATACACACACATAAGCGAATATCTATACAGCGTGTATGAAAAAAAAAACTTGTCATGTTAAATTTACATAAAAATTTGTATGAAAATTCATTCCATTCGTTGTGCCAATGAAAATGTTTTCCCTCCACTTTTCCTCCCCAGCTTTTCCGACATCTGCTGACGTAGGGAATGTGCTGACTTGCACTTGAGAACCACAACCATCTTCTCTTAATGAGTCTGCGTATATGTGCTTGTGTCTGGATTGCTTTCGGTGTCCGTCTAAAGTTTTCCTTTCGAAAAACTTCTCCCTTAAACAACTCCCAATAAGTTTTCATAATTTTCTGTCAACGCTTTTGAGGGCGGGCTGGGGTCACAGGCACTTGAAGCAAATACTTCGCTGCATTCGCAAATATTTTTCATTTAATTGCTCTTGAACAGAGAGTAGAACGGGGCCAGGACGAAAAGAATATTCTTTTTAAAGATATATATATTTTTTTTTTGGGGCCATATTTACATGGCAAATATTTCGTTCGGCACTGCGGCCCTGGCAATTTGCATTTGTAGTTACTCTGCAGAAAAAATAAAATACAAAAAAAACAACAGGAGGCAACAAAAATTGTCGGCAGCTGGCACTGTTTTATTGACTGGGGCCAGCGCCAACTGCCATCGCTTTTTGTTTACATTCGCCACTGTTGTTTTTGGAGAATTTTCAACAAAACACTTTACGTTTCCATTTTGCAACAATTTCGCTTGCTGCGCTTTCAAGTGCCCTCTTTCAAGCGTTTTGTCTACCAGAGATTTTTTGGCGATTCGATGCAAAATAAATGGAAAAAAAATATTAGAGCAATTTTCCATTCTCATTAAATATATTGCGTTTTGGCAGCACACGCTGCGTATGCGTTACGCTTAAGTGTGTCACACATTCCACAACTGGTGATTGATGGGCGCCGCAAAAAAAAATTATATACGTACCTCAAAAAAACCATAAATAATGAAAGAAAAATGCGTTCAAATATTTGTGGGGGAAGCCTGACGAAAATCACGCTGGGAAATGCATTTCAAAAAGAAGCAAAACTGGAAAAGTGAGTGAAATATAATTACACTGGGTAACAGAAAAAATTTTTCTTTTTATGAGGCACCATATAATATACCAATATATTCATTAGCTCTGGTACTTTCTTTTTTATACAGAATTTGGTTTTGTTTTCTATAAATATTTCTTCGATTTTTTAAAAATAATTTTTAAATGTTATATATTTTATATATCTTACATTTGTATTTTCATCTCACTTTGATCTTCAGTTCCCAGCACTTATGTATACTTTCTTGGTGAAACAAAAAATGCCTAAAAATATCACTAGTGCTTTTGTTGAATAATGTTATCTTGAATTGAACCAAAATATTTAGACAGAAACTAAACAAACCCGAAAGGCTGCCACACTTGTCAGAAGTCAAACCAAATTATATATAAATAATGTGTGTGCGGTTTCAGTCGCATTACATCAACGGAATATTAATAAACCGTGACGTGAATGGCGAGTGAAATTTTTTCGTGTGCTTTGACTGCGTGTACTTTCCTCCTCCAATCCAACCAAAGTCTTTTCGGCCGTGTGCGTCCGTTTCGATTAGCATTACCCATTACCACTACCCATAACATATTCCTTTTGGCAACTCCCAAGTTTGAACCTGACACAGTCAGAAGGCATTTGACCAATTGCTCAATCGCTGACGCAATTCAGCGATCGAAGCGCCAATTTTGGTCTACGATGCAATGGCAAATTTGGGGCGACGCTCGTTAAAAAGCCGGGCCAACTTGGTTGGTTGGTTAGCTTGGCTCATGCCGCGAATGCCAATTAAAGGCTAGCAATTGAAACTGAAAAATTTGCCTAACACGCGCCAACCGATTGTTTGATTTAAAGTTGCTTGGGTGGGTGTCTCTTTCAGGCTTTTATTCAACTAGTACCGATTTTTGGTGATTGCTCAATGGGCGGATAACTTGCAAGTGGGTTCGCAGATGCAGGTCACGTCTGCCGCCCAGATTGCATTTGGAAAGTATTATATCGATGTCAGGGCAATATGTGTGTCACTGCCTATTTTGGTGAGATCTGATCCGGTCGGTCAGGTATTTTACTTTTTTTTGGCCTGGTCGAAGGTCACATCTCTATAATTGCCACGGAAGGCAAAATGCAGAACGTGCCAAATCAATTTACATGGCAATTGCAATCGACAGAGCCAGCCAAGGATATTAAGCTGGAGAGCCAGTCCTTGTGCAAATTAGGACACTACACACAAATACCAGAGAGATAGAGTGAGCGAAAGCTTTTCTGCCTCTGTCAGTTTTCGGTTTTTGCCAACAGGAAATTACAGCGAAAGCGTGTTGAAGTGTAAGAGGAAGTTCAGGTGTGAGGGGGTTGTGTTGTGACATGTAATATGACTGCAGAAATTGCTCTGCAGAATGGCTCTGAAAATGCAGCAACGAGAGCTACAAGATACAAATACTCGTACATATGTGTTTGTGCATCTGTTCGCAAATCAACAGAACGGAAATTTATTTCAAAATACACAAAATGCCATGTTCGCCACTCTGCATCCTTTTAATAAGACAAACACTACATCATCACATCCCCCCATCGCAACGGCAGCGTGGGTGGTTGGGTGGAAAATTAATGAAAAGCGCGTCACACGTCTCGTATACGTAATGAGCACTGTAATGCAATAAGCCCCGCCGCCTCTCCTGTTTGTCTATAATTAAGGCTCAGCTCACAGCTCAGAAACACGTTGCCAGCCAAGGATAAAATTACCATTATTTAAATATGGTTCTTTGAAAATTTGGAATGGTAAATTGCTGCAGTTATTCATTCAATTATTCTGATCAAATTTCTGAGCTTTCCATATTTTAATGGAATTTATTGGGCGAAAACATTATTATTGGAAAAATGTGGATATCAGATTTCACAGATTTTTAAAATTTTAACAGAAAATCAGAAAAATACTTGGATTTATTTCATATATTTAATTAATTTATTAAAATTCTTTAAATACCATAAAAAAATATATAAAATCTTACCTTAAACCTTTAACTTAACATATAAAATGCAATTGAATATCTAGTGAAACCACCCATGAAAAATAACTTTTGGTTATAGCCCCTTTAGCCGAACTTTCTGAAATTGCTTGACCATTTTTGTCCATTAACCTTAAAGTTACGAAACACGAATAGTAAGCCAACTTTATGAATGAAATTACGGCCTCGCCATGCCGGAGCAGTGGGCAATAACTGACCAGGTTAGCAGTGGAAAAGTGCCACTGCAAAACGGTAAACCTAAAACGTCAAATGCAGGTGCCTACAGCAGCAATATCCACAACAACGGCCAAAACGTTTGGCAACGGGAAGCGGCAAAAACCCAACCAGAAATGAAAGAAAAAAAAAAATGGAAAAACAAGAAGAATAGATGGCCCTAGGCGAGCTTGGCTAAGCCATAAAACCGGTTGGTTGAAAAATCGGGATATACGGAAGGGAAAAACATGAGGACGGGGTGCCAGCCTGCCTGCGCATCTGCAAAAACCAAAAGCGAAACTTGAACTGCAGCCCGGCATTTAAATGCGGTTTCTGTTACCTCGTGCAGACATTTTTTTTTAATATAAAAAATAAGATTTTTTTTTCTGCTTTCTTGGGTGCCACTTTAGTGTGTCACTGGGCTGCCCACATAGCATTTTCCATAGTTGTTAATGGCCAACCTAAAGAAGCTGAAGATGCATCACGGCTGTGCTGTTGTTGATGATGATGATGATGCAGCTGAGGACTGGTTTGCCATTTAAATGGAATTTATGCTGCCTTACCCAAAGTCGAAACTCCAACTCCAAGTCTGTCATCAATTGCCTTGCAGCTTTGCCAAATGAAGCATAAAGCGAGTGAATGGGAAAAAGTAGCACACACCCACACAAACACTTGGAAACAACACCATAAAATAGTAACTACTTCTAATGTTCAAAAAAATTAAATTTTGATGGGCTATAAAATAGGAAAAATATTTAATTTGGTATAAACTCAATTTAAAAAACTTGGCTTTTTTCTTTCGTTGTTTTGACAATAAGAAATAGTAAACAATTTAACGAAATAAGTAAAAATATTTATAAAATTTAAAATAGCTTTATATGCACTTCTTCTATATACCATATGCCAAACCATTCCCAGTGTATTTTGTAAAACCCTCCTTCATCCCCTTTAAATGGCGAAGGCGATCAACTAAACCTTAATGCCAATGGAAACGTGAGAATGTCGCCGCCTTCGAGAGTTGAAGATGCACTTTCGGTTCGCTTCTTATTCGAAGATTTTTATCACCAAATTTCGTTGGGATTTTCCTTTTGTCGCACTTAGCTAGAGGGCCAATGAAAAACTACGTGAAAAACTAACAAAACGTGAGCGGAAAATTAAATAATTGAAAAGCTACTACTGCGCTGAGTGAGGGAGTGGGGGGTGAAAGGAAAGTGTGCGAAAGGTCGATAGATAAATGCATTGTGATTACTCACTGGCTTAGCAAATGAAAACGAAATTGGCCATTGACCACTCGCTGTCTACCATCGTACATATAGGTACTAAATCAGCACCGAAACCCTCGGCAGTAGCACAAAAATCAATAGAAATAAATGAAGACAAATATCCAAGAGCACACAAAGAAGCAAAAAAAAAATAAATACATAAAACAAAAAGCGAAGAGATCTTCACGTTCCCTCAACTTGTCAATAAACAAGGCAAAATGTGAGTGAAAAAACTCGCACAAATACCAAATAAATTTTTATTTAAGAGCAAATGTTTGGCTATGCAAACGGCGTGCCACCAACAGACAGAAAGACTTGAATTATGGCAGCCGAACGATGCGTTGACAAGACCAAAGGAAATAAAAAAAAACAAAAATAAAGAGCAACGAGGGGAAAAAAACCTGAAGAAATTAAAGGCCCTGTCAATTGGCGCACCATCAAAAAAACATCAGAGAAATAAAACAACAACAAAAATGAAGACCGAGATAAACTTTACTTTTATTTGGCCTAAGCATATATTTTTTGATGTGGCTTCTTTCATGGGCTAACAGGCATCATGAAAGCGTGTCCAAAGGGCTGCAGCAACGAAAAGCATTTGAAATGATGCGAAACCCATGCTAAATACGTGGCCTCCTCAGAAGTATGGAAACTCAGCGTGTTTGATGTTCAGCTGCACTTTCCCAGTTTTCTCTTTTAATTGGATGGCGATATTATCGAGTGGCCCAATTTAGTTTGCTTGACATCGTTACGGAATGATAAAGTACCAATCGAAAATCGCCAATTTGAAGCAAGAGTGCAATCAAGCCAGAAATATCACATTACAGTGGCACATTTACTCCCAGGTTCATATATATTTTAAAGATTGCACAGAGAGAATAAACGGAATAAAAAACTATACAAATTTAAGAAAAATTTAAAAATAAAATAATAATAAAATTGGTTGTTATTAAATCATATAAATTTAAAAAATTGCACAGAGATAACAAACGGAATAAAAATTATAAAAAAATAAGAAAAATGTAATAAAAAAATAATAATAAAATATGATTTTATTATTTATAAGAGTTGATACTCGTACGATTTAAAATTTTTGTACTAACAAGACTTTAACAGATAAATAAAAATATATTTCAAATTTTGTTTATCTTCATTTTGTCATATTCAGCTAATTGCTTCACATATAATCATTATTTTGAGAGTGAATAAAACCATATGTCGATTCCCCCATGAATTGAACCCTTGGTCATTATAAGCGCATTTATTTCTCATCAGATAAGTGCCAACATAATTGCTTTCGATACGATTTTATTTTTCTCTGTGTGCCCAAGATGTCGAGTTCACTTGTCTCTATTGAATCACCCCCAAAAAGCTAGACCGGCAATTGAGAAGCATTTTAGCTGTGATTTCGCAACAAATAAACGACTCTCATGATTGCACCGATTGCAGCGAAATCGAGACGCTGTCCATTGTTGTTGCCATTGATTGATTTTGCGCGCTTAGACATTAAATGCAATCAAAGTAACAATATTTGTCCTCTAGCCACGCCCCACACACCCAACGATGTGAACAATAAATCAGCCGAACCCCTCTATCCATCCAATCTATGAGGAAAAACTCTTGAATAGAAACCCTTAAGGCCCTATAGGTTTCCCTTACACGGTCCACAAAAAAACACACGCAAAGCTCCAAGACGCTTATTAAATTGCCTCCCAAAACAAGGCCCAAACAAACAAAACAAAACCGTACAGAACGTACACACATAGGCAAATAAACAAGCAGTCGAAGCGGAAGGAACTAACGGCTGAAAAACAAAAGCTTACTTCCGGCCACCCATTTGCTCCAACCCCACAACCTTTAAGTTTATGAAATATAAATGAGCTTTGTGAGCATTCAAACAGTAAGAAATCCAAAATTACACGCAATTTATGGATGTAGCAGGTGCAGGAAGTGGGCGTGGCCGGGGGCCATTAAGTTGGCTTTAAAGAGCACGCGACAAAATGGCGCTACACATGGGAAAATTACTAGGTGATTAGTGTAAGAGTTTAATTTAACTTATTAAATTCTTTAATTAATCAACAAAATATATATTTATACCCGTTACTCGTAGAGTAAAAGGGTATATTGTATTCGTGCAAAAGTATGTAACAGGGAGAAGGAAGCTTTTCCGACCCTATAAAGTATATATATTCTTGATCAGGATCACTAGCCGAGTCGAACTAGCCATGTCCGTCTGTCCGTCTGTCCGTCTGTCCGTCCATATGAACGCTGAGATCTCGGAAACTATAAAAGCTAGAGGATTGGCATTTTGCATGCATATTCTTGGAGTTCCTACGCAGCGCAAGTTTATTTCAAAATGGTGCCACGCCCCCTCTAACGCCCTCAATCGCCCTACACCATTTTTTTAAAGGTGTCTGGCGCCCACACCATTAAAGATTTTGGAAAACTAAAAATTCAGTTTTATTGTGACTATCAATACCTATCGAAATGTAGAAGAAATTTTTCAAATCGGACCATTCGTTAAAAAGTTATGCCCGATCAAAGATTTTATATATCTATCTCCCTCGCACTCCTTTAGCTGAGTAACGGGTATCTGATAGTCGGGACACCCGACTATAGCGTTCTCTCTTGTTTTGAAATATAAAATATAGGAATATTAAAAAAAACAATTTTAAAAATTTGTAATATTTCTAAAAAAAAAAAATTAATACAGAAAAAATATATACTTAAAAACAAACTAGTTAAAAAAAAATTTTTTCTAAAACCGAAATTTGTACTTATTAATGCCCAAAAAATTATATGTAAATGATAAAATAATACCATTCAAAAATGGATAATATTTCCCTTCATATTCCTGTTTCATTTATAATTATTTCCTTTATTTTTCGCTATTATATTCGTTTTAAATACTTATTCTTTCACTGTAATGAATGGGTAAGGGTATGTGGGCGTTGTACGGCAATTACCGTTAAGCGGATTGTAGTTTACACTCTCTGTATTGCCGCATACACAGAACTAAGCTAGAACTAAATGTGCATTCTTACGGTACGTTTTCATTTTCATTCCCATTTCCCGGCAGGCGTTATTGTTATGACCCACTGGCATTTCCACCTGTCTCGCTCTGCGCATTTTCACACTTGTAAATCAATTAATTTTACAGCTTATTGTTGTTGTTGCTGTGAATGTATAGCTGCCACCGTGGTTCTGGCCACTGGTCATTTGGCTACTGGAATACTGGACTACTGGACTACTGGTCTACATGCTACCACCACCTGCTGGTTGGTCATTTAGCCTAAGCGCCAGCTAAGCTCAAAATGCTCAAATGCTCGACTGACCAAGGATTGCGAAGCCTCTGCAGTGCCCAACTTGAAAAGCAAGAGTGTGTGGGAACTTTTGTTTCCCCTTTTGTTGTTTTTGAAAGCAAATTGTTGGCTGTAAATGTTGTTGCCTGTTGTAGTTTGTTGGCGGCGCTGACTGGATTTTCTGATTTGCTTGAGCGGCGACCGTTGAAATGTAATTAATACGTAGCCGACCACTTGGTCCCACACATTCGGGGTCAATTGTGTGTAAAGGAGCGCCTCCGCAATGCGGCGAAAGGTGATTATTATGGCTCTATAGGCAAGGAAGGGCTAAGAAGCCGCAGGGATTAAAGCTGGGAATTTAAGCAAAGCAAGGAATTTGATTTCCGATGTTCGGGATTTTTGGTGAATAATTTTGAAAGAAGCTTATCACTAAAAATCGAATAATATTACAATCACAACTTTGGGAAATTTTTTTAGTTTAGTTTTGTTGACTTTTTTTATAATATTTTCTATAACTAAGCAGGCTTTTTATCAATTGTACGGTATTATCGTTGAATCAAAATTCAGAAGGTTTATTACAATCTGTGTGTAGATAAAAGTTTTTTTTATTTCTTATCCAAATTTAAAGTATAAAGATTAGTTAGTTTTTTTCAAAGTTTCTACTCAACATGTCTGCAAAATCTCTGGAAATTTCCCCGAATGGTTTATTAACATTTACACAAATCAACAACAGTCAAGAAATCACCATAAGAAATGTTTCCGAAAAGCCGGTAACCTATAAGGTGATAAATATTTTTAAGCGGAGGATAAAGTTTCTGTTTTATTAAATTTCAATAATTTTGTACTGCCTAGTTACAAAGCACAGTGCATGGCAAGTTCAATATCCGACCCCGCTGGGGAATCCTGAATCCCAACGAGCGCTCACATGTTCTCATAACGATGTGCAAGGATGCCGAGCTCTCGAAAAAGGGCCGCGACAAGATAGTGGTCGTCTGCATGCTGGCGCCCATCAATGCCGTGGACTTCGACATGACCTCCTCCTTCTGGCGCCACAATATCTGCTACGATCCGAATATCGAGAAGCACCAGCTCACCTGCCAACAAATGGATGGGGCTGGCGAGGGCGGTTATGGTGATGGCGATAAGGAACCCGGTAAGGGGGATCCCGGTCTAAGGACTCGCAGCAGGGGGCTATTCCCCTCGTTCTGCACTATTCGCACGCCCAGCAAGTACTGGCGATAGTTTTCGATTGGGCGTTTGGCCCTTCCCTCTGGTGGAGTGTCAATTATCCCGCCCGACTATTTCGCCCTAATGGCTGCAATGACTAAGTAATTGGTTAGCAGCCCTACGATGTCTTGCCGTGTGCCTCTATGGGCCAACATTGTTGATGATGAGCCTTCATTAAAAACTAAGAGCGTGTCTATCTGCCTGCCTGTCTGTCTCTCTCTCTCTCTCTCTCTCTGTGTGTGGGCTTGGTTATGTGTGTGTTGGGTATCAAGTGGCTCGAAGGATGCTCAAGGATCCTGGTTACATGAAGTGCGTTTACCCCACACAACTGGCTGATAAAAAGACTTAAATTGCTTGCATTTGCCGAGTGGAACTCGGGGCTCTACCTTCTACTGGCAATTAGGCAAACGTTAACGAAGGCTTTTGAACTTTGGATATTCCCATCGATTGACATTCTGTTGGGTCAACCAGGTTGCCCGGCAATTAACCAACCACTTTTGTAACTCGAAGCGTTAAGCAATTAAAGGGTCGAAATAATGTTGGTAAGAGAAGCCATAAAACAGTTGTGGTTTGACTGTTTTAAGGGGAGAAAAAAAACTGAAATTAACTTGAGTTTCTGAAAAATATAAAGACATATATATTTTTTGTAATCCTTTGGTCAAACCCACTTAGGTTGCATAAATCTGGTTAGCCTTTCCACTCATTCACAAGATTTATGGGCTTAAAGAGTGCTTTCCAAAGGCAACGAGATAAAGACATTTGGAAATTCTTTGCAAAAGGCCAACAGCATGAAAGGCACTCAGCCAGTAAATTAGGTTCATGTCTCAACTATAGTTTTGACCCGAGTCCAAAGGGCCAAAACAAACATTTCGATGCCGATGATGATGCGGACTTGGGTTTTGCGGGGGCGTTGCCAAAAACTGGGCACTTGTTCTGCTCGAGCTGTGTTTGTTGTAGGTAGGTAGGTACTTTGGGGTGGCCAACAGCCCTGAACAATGGAGTAAATCATAGCCATGAAATATGTGCCAAGCGAGGAGACGAGTCGTCGTCGACTACACCTGACTACCTGACTGGTAATAATAATGAAAATACAAAATAGCCCAACTGTTGTGGGGGGCGGGCGAATATTCATCGCTGGCTGGCTGGCTGATGCTTCACCTTGTGCAATTGCAGTTTGTTTGCCCGAATTTACGAGCCGGCACAAAAAGCAAACGTGACCAGATCCACCGACCCGACCAGTGTAGAAACAACATACAAATATTTTCCTTTTGGCCAAATAAAACACAAAGGGAGCAAAACACACAAAAAATAAATATATAAAAATGTAATAAAATTGCAGCTCATGCGAGCGATAAAACGCAACTTCCTCCTCCTCCTCCTCCTTCACTGGGAAATCTCAGTCGTAAACTATACAATGACTTAACCCTTTGGTGACCCTCTGGGCGGCTTCCCCAGTTTTTCCTGCTTTCTGCATGATTTAATGCGTAATTTTCAGGAGTTTGCAAAATTTTTCGGATAATTTATCATTTTTAGATGGTTTTTCTAGGGAGGGGAAGCGAACTTTGAGCTGGGATTTCTCCATTTTTTGTTGGCCACAACGACACCTGCCTCTGGCAGTTCCACCTTTCCGCCCGTGGAGCATTACAACTGGCTTTGAATGCGGATACGGAGGCAAAAATTTGTGACCACAGCCCCATTGACATTTGAGATTTAGTGGTGAGTGGACAGGCCATCGACCATCGCCCATCGCAGCCTTAATTAAAATTTTCCCATTGAAATGCGGCCGGAGAATAATAAGCTGCCGGGCACAAGCTCTGTTGATAAATGTCCTGGGAATTTCACAGGACTTTCAAAGGTCTTGCGCAAAAGGCAGCCCGAATTTTATGGAAATTGTTTTTAGTTAAAGTGTAGGAGCTAAAATTTATTTGCATGGAAACTGCTCCAGAGTGGGAAGTAAATTTGGTGAAAATTACACAAAACTTTTGGGATTAGAACTAGGGAGAAGTTTTTTTTTTTACCTGGAAAAAAAGACTCCCATTGAACTTTTGTTATGATAAAAAGTGTAGTTTAGACAGAGATTTGGTTTACGATCTAACTAAATAAATGAAGCATAAAGTTTTGGGCAAAAGCATCAAATATAAGAAATAGGAGAATATTCACCTTTATTTACTGTAGTTTTTCGTCTTTAAAAGGAATAACTAAAAGTTTAGTTTATTAGTTTTTACTCAGTTAATTATCCTGTCTTCTTGTTACTCTCTGGATCAAATTTTAAACTCATGTTAAACACAATTTTCTTAATTAAAAATTATTAAACTTTTTTCATGCCTCGCCTCTTCCAATCTGATTGGAATTCAATATGCTTTGGGGTTTGTGGATCCCATCCTTTCTGCCCACATCAAACTATCCTCCTCGGAAGCAATTAAAAATGTAATGCATATCCTGGCCTTTGAATTATGTTTCCCCATCCCAAGCCAAGCGAATTCTTGATATTCAACTTGTGCCTTGTGGCTTTTCCTCATCCCGATCCAAGTATTATGCATGCAATGGCAAATATTTTGGGAATTTTTGATATGAGAGCACTTGCAAAATATGCAATTGGAGCAGCCAGACTTTGAGTAGGGCCAAAATGGAGTCGATTTTAATTATCCAACAATCATTTGCATACTTGGACGTTGATTCCCTTTGACCCTCATGAGAGAACGGCGTTGCCAGGTAATCGTTTACAGTTCAACACTGAACGAAAATATGTAAAGTTCTACTTGAAATCGTTTTAGTAAAAGGCTCAACGATAAACTCTTAATAACTAATATTATTATTAAATATAAATTGTGCATAAGAATTCCGGTAAAGTATCATTTTCGTTTTCAAGTACCACTTCTCTTTCAACACCCATAAATCAAGATCTGCAATCCTAATTCGCGTTATCGAATTTCCCCGTATACCGACTCCAATTAGTGGAAGTTAGCTTGTTTTACTGCCCTGGAATTTGATTGATTCCCAGGTGCAGAGCATCATACATAGCATAGTACAGTCTCCCCTCGTCATTTTGTAATTTGTCGTCTCATCTGGCAGTGTTTCTTCTTCTGCACTTCTCACACACTTTGAAATGCAACACATGGCGACTGCAGAGATTTTCGCTTTTGCCCGTGTTTTTCCTCTTGATTTTCAGCTCCGTTTTTCTTTTTTCGTTTCTTTGGCACTCAGAGTTCCTCCACTTTGCTACAATATCCTTTCTGCTGTCTATTTTTATCCCCGAGCACCGAGTTTCTCTGAGTTCTTTGGGGTTCGTTCGCATTATCACCCAAGAGTTGGTGGGGGGGATTCGGAGTGCCCAGCATCAAGAGAGCTGTGGATTTGTCGTAATTGTGTATGGAGTGTTCTCGTCCATCGCAGCTCCGGCTACCTCTTTAATAAAGTTTCCACTGCCTCTTTGCCAGCCCCTATTCCCGGGTTTTGCGCCTGTTTATTTTCTTTTTTCTGCCTTTCTGCTGCTGTTGAAGCAGACAACCCCATGCTGCGTTTTTGACTGTCTGTTCCATACAGTAAGAGAAATACTCCTTATAAGAAGAAAATCCCAAAAGATCCCTAAAAATATTTAAATATATTGTTGTTAATTCTGAATTTAACCTTAGTTTGAATTCTTCTCAGGTTCTGATATGAATTTGTACATGTAAAGGATAAAATGTTGATCCAAAGTATATTTTATTTCAAATAAATCTATGATTTTACAATCTTTTGAGTATCCGAAACTTTTTCAAACGATTTACAACCCCAGCCAAGTTTTAAAAGTGATCGGATGGTAATATAAAGAAAATGCCAGTGTATTTATATGTATCATCCACACAACCTTATGGTTAAACAGAAGCAGAAACAACAGCCTATTCCAGATCCCTCGGCAGTCTGAAGTCGGAGGCCAAAGGCATCTAAAATTAGACTCCAGACGATGTCGATATGGCAGCAGTTTGCTCATTAAGCGACCAATGGCAATGGCAATCGTACCGCATGTACAGCATTTTAATTTGTAGAATTAAGGCGTAGTAAATGAGTCAGGCCAGACCCCCCTCGTATAGAAACCAATAGGATGTTGAACCTTATTTTGGCACCACGACGATTTGTAATGGCAGCGGTAAATGAGTATTATTAAAAATCGATTAAAGCAGTACAGCTAAGATTCACCGATAGCATTTAAATGGTCCTATTTAGCTAAGGGTTGAAGTAGCTAAATGATTTGAGTTGGGTTTTTACGTGATTTCCCAGTTAATGTTTAGGTTCAACATACCTGAAAGAAAAAGAGAAAAATACTAATTAGATAGAATTCACATAAATATTTACTTAAATATATAGCTATTTTAACATCTCCCCTTAACAAGCTGATTTATCTAATTTAGTGGTCACTTTTTGACAAACACAAAATAGTCATATTTGTATAATATTTTGATAGCATAGCTTAGTTCGGATATTAGCATGATCCGCTTTACTTCGACCAAATTACTTTAGATTAATATGAACAAATATTGTTCATGAAATTTATTTTTAAAATAAACGCATGCCCCTGGCTATAATAAAATAAAATAAAATAAAATAGTGCGCCCCAGTACATTCACATAAATCCGCTTATTTCCACATGAATTGAGTTCAAAAAGTCAAAAGCAAATATAAAATTCACCCCAAACACATCTGCACTTCAACGCAGATTTGTTGCGTGACAAAAATGCAAAACGAAAAAAAAAAAAGAATAAAACAAAAAACCAGAATGGAATAAATTATTTATAAAATCCATCGAATATATACGTGGACTTTTCAATTTAAATGTGCGTAAATTGTTTGGAATTCCCGCGCCAAAAACAGATTCCCGGGCTGTGTTTTTGGCATTGTCTGCAGTCTATAAAGCCGAAATACATAAATGTATTTGAAAAATGTGTAAACAAATGGGAGGGTTGGTTATGGAAAATGTTTCAATTACAAAATTAAAAATAACGAAAAACGAAAACACAGAGAAACATTTCCGCCAACGACACTCTTTCCATACCGTTCCCATTTCGTTCATCTCACTCATCTCGCAACGAATGAGAGGGCTGAGCTCTCGGGTCTGGCCATTTAATCAGTTTAAATTGACACTGGGGGTCAAATTCATTAAGATAGAATTCCTTTTTGTTTTTGCTTAGCTGCTGGGCGTTGGCTTCATGCGACAACGCAACGAAAAACCTCTCGACGAAGGCGGAATTTTTAAAATCATAAATTTCAAAATAAAGATAGATTGGCGGGCGGTGCTGAAGGCATTTTCCATTAGCATTCCATTCCTGGCGGCAACTACGCAACACTTACACCTAGGCCAATGTAATTATTGCTTTCCCGGAAATCGCTTGAGGCGACTGAAAACTGTAAAGAACTTTGTAAAAATCATAAAAATTAAATTCAAGGCGAAATGTCTATAGATAACTTTAAAAATAGCTACGGAATAACAAACGGAGTTGGGGGGGGGGGGAGGGGCAGGCAGAACAGCGCCTTTTGCAGGATATGCGTGACTGGCATTGAAATTAAACAAAATATTTTAGCGCTCAGTGTCAAACGAGGCGAGAGACAGTATGAAATGGGCAGAGGTGGAGGAGGAGTAGGCAGAGGAGATTGTGGAGGCGCCTTGGCGTAGATACTGTCGACGTGGATACCTATGAAGAGGCTTTTATTTTATAAAAAAAAAATACAAATACATAAATAAACGTAATGGCTTTTTACAACAATAACAACAGCAATAAATCTTGCTTAAATGGGATTAAGGCTTTCGAAATACCCTGTAAATCAAGGTCAAAAACGTAAAAAAAAAAAATTAAATTCAAAAAAATACTTAAGTGTTGTTAGTTCAATTTTGTATTAAAATTTTTCACCTATAACAAAGAGAAATAAATATATCAAATAACAAAATAAATCATTAATAATAAAAACATAATCTATCACCTTTTATATTATTCAGTGGCGGATCTAAGATTTTGTTGTGGGGGGTGATATTAAAAAAAAAAATTGTTGATGCATACTTTTTGAATACCAAGTTCCTTTCATCTTTCACCCGAGTGGGTGGTGATATATCACCCATATCACCCCCCGTTATTGATCTAATGTATATTTATTAAAATTTTTCCCTTTGACACATCTACCTTACGTTTAATATTACCCATAATTCATAGAATTACACGGTATTACCGTAACAAAGATATTTCCATCACTAGTAGCTACCCATTTATTTGCAGCCTTAGCTGACTTAGAAGGGCGTGGCTATGACAGGGCTATGCATTACTTTGATTTCCAGAAAAAGCGTTAACTTAACAAAGATCTATGGCTCAAATGAGTTCGTGTGTGTGTGTGTGCGTGCTTGGGCGTTGATTAAGTGCCCCTGTGTTTGCACATGCGAACACATGTGGAAACTCAAAGTGGTGTGGGTGGTTCGCCAAGGGTAAACAATCCTCCCTTCGTACAAAAGGTTCACCAGCATATTTCAATAAACTTGTCATAATTGCATTAAAAATTCCGAAAAAGTCAGGACCCGCAGCGTTGAACATATTTCCACAAACGATCAAATTTGAATTGCCCAAATTGCCCTTTATTAGTTTTTTCACACACACTAAACAGGGCGAAATGAATGCCGGCAGAAACAATAACAACGGCGATAACCCTAAGAAGTAGAATAAATGTTTTCCACGGTTGTAAATAAGCGGCAGTAGCAACAACAACAGGAACAATATCAAAACAATAGCAACAACAAATTGGGTTGCGTGTTTGGGCCGCATTAAAAGGAACTTTTCGGCCAGGAGTACAAGGGATGTGGGATGGCAAAGAGACGTAGAGGCCACTTTTAGTTTTTATTCGCTACTTTTCTTTGTTGCGGACAGAAAAGCAAAAAACCTAAAAGAAGAATTGAGAAAAGAAATGCGATACTTCAGGATACTCTATAAACATTTTATGAACCTCTACTAAATCTTAACTTATAACATGTCTAATAAAATTTATACAGTTTATAGTTTCGAAATTATTTATAAATTTAATTTATTACACATCAAAACATGTTTTCAGTATTAGCGATGTGTTCTTTTTTAACGATTCATAATGTAAGCTGTTGAAATATGAGCCATAAATTAAAAGTACACTTTCAGAAACCATAAACTTAAGATAATTAAAAAAGTGGTTTTAAGGACTGTTAATTTTTTTGCTATTTATTTCAGACATTAGACCCAAAAACTATAGCACCCCTTCTGGGCAGTACAAAAAGGAAACAAAGACGAAAACAAGAACAAATTTGTTATACTCCAGTTCTTAGCTGGTTCAATTTCTTATTTTGTTTCAGTACCGCCTAATATTACCCTCATTATTATGTCGCTTTCGTTTCGTACACACATATGTATACACACAATTAAGTGGCCATGGCCTAGGTGGATTGGATACTCGCATCCTGCTGCCAAAAAGGAGCCCTCATCAAATCGTTATTGATTGTGTGTGGAGGACCTAAGCTGAGCTGTTGCTGTTGCCATTGCTTTTGCTTTTGCTGCCCGATGGTGGTTTTCGGTGGTGGTACGATGGCGATATGGTGGTGCTGCTTGCTGATGCCAGGAGAGAGACCTGGAAATTAAGTGGCCTGTTTTGGGCTATCATTAAAGCCCGTATCCTGCGGGCGCGCCTCATAAATATCGCCAAAGCATATTGATGGCTATCTGGCACGCAACAAGACTCCAATCGCTCCAACGACCCACCCGAAGGCAGCACTAACTTACAATCTTATATTTTTTGCTCGTCTCGAGATAATTTGATAAGTGTTTGTCTGCCCCGAAGGATGTGGGCTACTGTAAATCCCATCGGCTGAGATTGGAAATGGAAATTTTTTTCTCATTATTTTTACAGTTATTAAAAGGAACAAACAGATTCCCAAGAAAAAGCCCCACGCACCTCACATTTCTAAAATAAATGTATAATTTAGCGAAAAATATATTTTTTAATAAATAATAAACAAAAAAAAATATTTTTGATACAAAATAAAAAAAAAAATAAATTTTTTGATAAAGAATGAAAAAAAATGATACATTTTTTTTTTTTTAGATTTATAATAAAAAATTAAATATTTTTTTTTTAATATTTTTTGATAAATATAAAAAAAAAAATATTTTTGGATAAATACTAAAAAACTGATTTTCAATATACCACAGAGAAAACTAATTTTATAAATCTTAAAGATTTTTAATAGTATAAATTACATTTTTTTTAATTATTTGTCTGGTACGTACTCAAACATAGGTATTTATGTTGACCATCCAAAACCCACCTCAACACATTTGACAATCGCTTATGTAGTGGCAAATGCTTCAATGTCATTTGCATGCAGAGCAGCTCCAAAACAAATGTCAAAATCATAGATTCTACTGAGTGGGGGAGGGGGACATGTGGTGGTGTTGGGTGTATATGGTCAGAAGGAAGGATTTTCAAGTGGGGTCGAGTACCATGTGTGTGAGTGAGTGTGAGTGCTGGCATTGCCGTTTGCGCTTATTGAATACGCAAGACATGAACAGCACAATAAAGCACGAAGGCAGCCAGCAGCAACAACTACAAATACAAACAGACAACAGAGAACAACAGCTGCAGCAAAAACATCGAAGACAAAGCCAGCCCCAAAAACAGAATCACAAGCCCAATCACAATCGAAGAGAATCGCAGACAAAGCGTGCATAATTAACATGCAAAACATACAATGATTATTTGAATTTATGTGCAAGAGATAATAGACTAAAGGGGGGTAAATCGGTTGGACAGATGCGTGTAATGGCAAAGCCAATGTGAGACCCCCTTGAATGACTTGGTCAAGCTGATTTAAGCGTTCGGAATTGGTCAAAAATGGAAAATGCTAAAATTGATTTTCAGTTTTAGGTGAGAACGTATCATTAAATACCCTGTATTCCAGATTCCTTATATATTTTATACATATTTTTTTATTTTTCGGTTTTATTTAGTTTTTATTTTGGGCATTTTTGTAAGGAAACTTTTAACACCTGCCCCATCTGAAAGGCGAAAGTGCAAGCGTCGAATGAGGTGCATTGTGGCATAGAATTGTGTGAGGGGTTAAGAGGTGAAAGGGGAGAAGAGGGGAGCAGAGAGGAGCAGGGAACGGGTATAGAAACAGGCAGCTGCTGCTTCCTCTGTGGGTGCAAGAGCGAGAGAGGGTAACGCAGAAAAAGCCAATTTAACGCTTGAATACAGTTTTCAATTTAAAGTTTTCACTTCTTTTTCCCCGCTTACTTTTTTTTCTTTCTTTTTTTTTGGTACCACACACAGCTTTCTTATTTCTGACTTGCTGGTGTGGTGTACCCCATTCAATTTTGCCCCACTCCTTCCAGCGAATATCCCTTTTATATGGCCAGGCAACTTGTTACTCCTGAAAAACGCACAATGTGTTGATGGGTCAAGGGGGGTAACGGGGGGAAGTATCAAAATCCATCAACCACGGATCCAAAAAGAAAAAAAAGACAACCAAGAAGAGAGCGCCTTAAAATTGTGTGTAGCCAAAGCCAAAGCGCATAAAAGTTTACTTTGATTAAAGTTCGATCTTAAGGCACAATATACACAAAGTACGCACAGATACAAAAATATTTTGTTCGTCAGAGGCGTTCGGAGTTTTTAGTAAGGGGGATTTATGTCATAGGGTTTTTTGTTTAAATATTCTAAAACTCCAATGTAACAAAATACAAAAAAAATATGTTTATTTTAAATCTGATAAAATTATAAATGTGTATTTAATAAAAGATAATTAAATGGCATGTCTAAAGCACTTAGGATCCTTGTTTAAAATAAATCCTTATCAATCCTTATCCTTATCCTAACCCTTAAAATCCAACTCCCTGAGCGTACGCCCCTGTTTTTAACCACGAGGGAGCTATCGAGAAAGGGAAGAAAGGGAGAAATGGGCGGTATAAGGTGGCAGACAGAAGCCAAAAGGCAAGTCAATGTAAGTGAAGCTATAAGTGAGCCAAAGCTGATTGAAATGATTGAGGCGAAATGGCGCGATATCGAGTGAGGAAAATGGGGAGTTAGGAGAAAAGTACGGGGGAAAAGGATGAAAGTTGGAGTAGGAAGACGAACGAAAATGCCGGGAAATGCTCCTCTTATAGATGGCAGCTAAAGTACGCAATGCTGTTATGTGTCAACAACGCAGACAGGATGCTGTTTATATTGCCAACATCAACTGGGATGGATAAGGTAGGAAATTTTGTTCAAGAAAATGAGATAAAAGACACTTTGCCATAATCGAAGCGGCGAAGAAGGAAAGAAAGATCCGCTGTTGACCAAGATTAACTTGGATAAAACACGACAAAGTTAAACAAAAACAGAATATTCAAGAATATCGAAACGGGAACAAAGAAAACCAAAACGACCATGTTAACATGTTGGATCATATTTTGGCTCATCTTACATTTATCTGTATTTTATGCGTCGTTGGGTTAACTATCCTACGATTTATCACTTGAAACATGGAAGCACTTAAACATAATTACGATTTTATTGAAAGGTTTCAAAATCTCTGTGTTTTTAAATTATATAATACTTCAGAATCTTTGGAATTTTTTTTGTATATATATATAATACTACCCAAATTTGTTTACCACCTAAAAAAAATGTACTTAGCACTGCATTTATATTTTTCAGTGAGAACCGAAAGACCAATCCCAAAAAGTAGACGTACCTGCAAATAGAAGAAGACAAATTATGATTAATGATTGAAACTTGAACTCCTCGACTTAATCATCTATCAAAAAACATAACAACATAACTATAATGTTTAATCAATTGTCAGAGCCGGTGCTCAAAATATTTTGGCATTACCGAGCAGTTTCTTGCCCTCTTCCATATATTTATGACAAAACACGGCGCAAACAAATTAAATTTGTGTTGTTCATATCCACTCGGAACTCGTTAGGCGCCTAAACGTGGCTCAACTTTGCCCAATCGCTGCGATGACTTGTTGTTGGTTTTGAGGCGATTTTTTCTTTATTTTTTAATGAGCCACCTGGGGCCGCAGCACATTATGATCTCTTTGGCCACGCACAAGTTAACCAACCCCGAAAAAAAGAGACCTTAGACGAGGGCATAATTAAAAGCAAAGTAACGAAAAAGATTTTACCTTGCTGGCCTAAAAAACTAGTTGAATGGATAATGTTTTTCTCTCTTCACAAAAGTGCGGAAAAGTAATAATTTACAAAGCAGAAGAAAAAAAAATGTTTTTGAAATGAGGCAACCTGGACGGTCTAATGACTGAGCTTAAGTATCTGTGGATCTGCCCCATTGACCAACTCGGACTCTGAGTTTCGACCATGTAATTTCCATCGCCCAGTCTGGGTCAAAGCCTTGATTGCTTCTATGGAAATTCTCTTTTAATTTTTCTCTGGCGAAATGAGATTTCAATATTGTTAGTTCCATAGTTACGCACCCGAAATCAAACAGAACACGAAAAAAAAAAGGGGAGTACAAACCGAACAAATCCATTTTTAGCCTATTCCTGGGAAATTGTTTCAGATTGTCTTGTTTTTTTCTTCTGAAGTGGCAATCAATATGTGAATGAGAAAGCGGAGAAAGCTGAGAGTCTGAGGAGCAGAAAAGGCTTAAATTGATTTTCCTTTGAAATTCTAGCTGAAATGATAGGCAAGAAACGTAGCCTGCCAGTTGACTTCATTTTAGTTGCTTTGTTTTCCTCAAGCACTCAATCTTGTTTTCCAGTTCTATTTTCTCCCTTGTGCATTCGTAACCTTTCTAGTCGATTTTTAATTAAACTTTTTTTCTCCTATTTTCCATTCTGCAGAGCTTGTTGCTAAAAATTTGAATTAAACTCATTCAGGTTTGTTTCGCTCCCAGGCACGCACAGAAGATTTTTGACAAAACAAGATTTACACGGAAAAAAATTCGTGTAGTTCTCGCATTTGTAGTAAAATTATGGAAAAAAAAGATCGGAAATTTGAAAGTAAAAATTAAAAAAAATTTTAATGGAGTCTTTCTTATTTTAGAAGATTTTATGATTCTGTACATATAATTAAAAAAAAGTTTTAATTTAAATTGGTTTAAATCGGGAAGGGCAAAAACTTTTTTTTTGTCAATTTTCAAAGCCAATACTTTGAAAAACATTTCAATCTTTTCCCAAAATATATGCATATTTCTTACAATTCCCCTTGGTTTCTCGAACTGTCTTGACTTTTTGGTCCTTTGCATTGTTGCATCCTGCGTACAGTTCGCGACATTTTCATTTCAAATTTTATGCCCAAGAGGAGGGGCCACAAAAAGTAAAACCTTCGCATCCACCGGTGGCACTAGCTCATCTCCATCTGCATCTGCATCGGGATGCCCAGTCCCCCAGAACACCTCCATCCAGCCACACATCTTGTTTTCATTTCCGTCAGCTACAATTGACGCTGCTCAACTTAACCTCATTCGTCCTGCTGCCTGTCGCTTCTGTTTCTGTTTCTGCATTTTCATTTGCATATTCAGAGGGAATTTTTCGCCGAGTTGTCGTTGGTTTTTCCAACACTTGCACAGGCCATGACACACCTTTATATTGCCAAAAGGGGGATGGCCCGAAAAGGGTTAACTCCACTTTGTTGCAAAGTTTGTCAACTGCAAAGGGGTTAATGATCTTTCATAATTTTTGGGAAGGGTTTTCTTAACAACATTTTTGTATAATCTATAAATTAAAAAAGTTGCTGTTAATTTCTTCTTTCAGCTCTAAATATTTAAGTTAAATATTGTCATTAAACTTATTATCGTGCTTTTACTAAATAAATACGACTACTATAAATACTTCCCACATTTTAAAATCATTTATGGATATACATATCTCAGTTTATTCTAAATTTGAATTTTTTTTTCAACCATTTTTTACCTAAAATAATTTCAAAAGAGCCTTTCTATCTTATGCATATTTTTTCAGCTTTTGTTGATATTTTTTTCAGTTTGTTTTACTTATCCTACCACCTTTGGGCGGGTTATATAAAAATTAAAAAAAAAAAAAAAAAATGCAACTCAAAGTTCCCCCGACAACTTTTGGGGCGCCGTTTCTCTGACCTGCTCTGCATCTTGGTCTGTTTTATTCCATTTCCACTTTGCTAACTGACATGATAAAGTGTTGCCTTGACTGCCTTGCGATGTTGCAGTGTCTTCTTTTAGCCCATCTCCATCTCCCAGTCCTCGAGGATGTCGCCGCATTGTCACGTTTCAGCGCCTCCAACTCTCAGCTGTAAAAACCCCACTCGCATTACCCTTTCGCCATGCAACTGGGGTAATGCACTTACCCAACCGAACAACCAGACAACCAACCAGGCCACTTGTTTCCCATCAAATGAATGTACATAAACTTCGAGAGAACGAACTTGACTTGCTATCGCACCCGCTTTGTCACTCACGCACACGGAAAAATTTAGATTTATATAAAAGATGGATTTTATATAATAATCTTGTTTTATGATTAAAAATGCAGTTTTTAAATATTATTGTAGTTTTTTAAAAAAGCAAAAAATAGTGTTAAAACAATTTTTAAATTAAGTTATTAATATCGTAATAATTCTATATAGAAATTTCCTACATCTATTTGCAGCTTCATTCTTTTCCCTCAGTGATCCGCTGTCTATATTCAACTTGGAAAATGGAAAATTCACAAACAATTTAGCCTGGCCCTCGGCTGTTGCTAATTGCAAAAAAGTGAAGATACGAAATTCAAAAAGGGTGTGGAGTTTATGGGGTTGTTCAGCTGCAAAGTATGAGTTACAAACGCAAACAAGGCAAACGAGGCGACATCAGGAACATGACCAAGTCAGTTTGGCCTCCGTCAAATGCAACAGCCATCTGTTGTCCCTGTCTCTGTCTCTTTTGCTGTCCCCATCTCTTTCCAGCTCTTAGCCTGTTGTATTTTCCACGTGCAAAAATTTGTTGGAATTTTGTGTGCGCATAATTACGTAGGAAGGCGGCAGGAGAAGCGGCTGAAACACAAAAGTGTTGCCAACAGGCAGTCAACTCATCAGAGTTTGAGCCGCATCCTTGTCTGTCTTTATGTCCTTCTACCTCCCATTTCTCCCAGTTTTCCCAACTCCAGTCTACACTGATAAAATTAGCAGAGTGATGATAATCTTTATGGAAACCATAAAGGGAGATATTGATTTTCTTTATATTTATTTTCTACTCTATGTAATTTAGATTACTATACACATTTTAGGAATATTAAAAATAATAGTTAGATATGATCAGTATTTAGGACAGACAATTTATATTTAAATATAGATTGCTAACAATCTACTAAAAAATAAATTATAAATAATGATGAAATTAAAGATAAAGATAAATTAAAATCTCAATTGAACTAAAAACTCATTAAAGAATACTTAATATCGTTTAAAATTGTTGCTGCCTTAGGCCATTAATATATGATAATTATTTATTTTTCCCGCCGTGTATCTATCCCTTTCATCTGGAATACGCATACGTCATGTTGTACGGGAGGATTCGTGGCGCGACTTTGGCTGACTCTGCAGAGTTGCTCCGGCTGCATATATTTCTTGTAATTAAAATCGCATTGAAGCATGCAGCGATGGCAGGAACAGAAACAGAAACAGAACTCAGAAACAGGGCAAAGGGAAAAGGGAGCAGTAACAGGAACAGGGAAAATCGGGGCAAAGGGTGCGGAAAAGCCAAGCCAAACCAAGCCAGACTTTGCCTTTGAGGCAGCAGCACCAGCAGCAGCAACAAAAACTTGTTAACGTGTGTGTATGTGCTATAGGAGTCCCGAGCTTTTCCGCTCGCTCCCTTCGTGTGTTTGGTGTAATTAAACTAAATTAAGAACTCTCTTGGCATTAAAATGAGATTTACGCTTCAGCGGGATTGAACGGGAGAGTGGCAAGAGCTTAGTGAAATGACATTTTCAAAGCAGATTTTATAAACCCACCATCCCCATGCCGCCCGTCTGGTTCCTTAATTACAGCCGGGGAAAAAATGGAGAGAGAAAAAATCAAGGCAAATACAAAATTTCCCTCCCTCCTTTTTTTTTTGAAAAACTTTTGTGACAGCTTTTTTTTTACACGGAAAAAATGGAGTCATTTGCTTTGATTGCTTTCGGCAATTTGTTATCAAGACCTGGCCAAAAATAAAAAAGTTTTCCAGCCCGATTTCAATTAAATAAACTCACATCTCGACTTGGAAAATTATTTCCCTGAGCTTGTTCTGCATTCTGTTACTCAATTAAAATGCAACAAAACAAATCGTTTTTGGGGTTTTTGAAACTGTAAAACTTTCGGTTCTTTCGTTTTTGCTGCGCCTGCTTGTATGCAATGGGAAATTTGCATGCCATTTGCATATGCATGAGAAACGAGTTGACAAACTGCGCCAAAGAAAAGAAAATTAAAAGAACTTTAAAGATTTACAAAATGTTAAGGGAACACCGAACCGCAGAATAAAAGTGGAAATGGGGAATCGAGCGATGAAACCAAATTGAACGAAAGACGGGCAATTATGCAAACGCGTGTAATTAGTTGGTGGAAAAGTGGAAAGTGGAAATGGAATCAAGCGGTGGGGAAATGTCTTTTACTCCAGCTCTTTTTCATTCTCTCCTCAGTCGGTATGTTTTATTGCCTTTTTATGCCTTTATTTTCGGGGTGGGAAACAATGCCAGAAGTTGGCGAAAAGCTGCGGCAGGCTGTCAGCACAAATGCGTATTTTATGCTTGCCGCAAAAGGTGGCAGAACGGAAAGAAAACTCCGCTGTCGGGAGCGCGCAAAAAAAAGGAAAATACTTTTTGCCATTTTCCCGCATTATAACAAATGATGCCGCGGCCCCCTCCCTTTCCACCGAACAAAGAACTTCCCTAATAATAATAATAAAAAAAAGAAATAATAATTGTTTAGCACAAAATGCGCATTTAATTCGTTGACGCAAATCGAGCAAAAGAAATAAAGTTGAATAAGCGGTAAGGAAAGGGAAAAACGGCAAAGGCAGACAAGTGAAATCCGGAATTCGAAATGGAAATGCGGGCAAACCGAAAAATATTATTTTAATATGGTAAATAAAACCAACGGCTGAGAAATAAAATTTATGCATTCAATTATAGGCAAAGAGAAAATAAGAGAAGGGGGATCAAATAATTTCAACAGGCAGGAAATGCAATTCTGTAAACCAACTTTTTCAAACCCAAAAAATTCTTACAAAAGGACCAAAAATTAATTAAGAGCGCTGCGGCAAGGAAAATGCATCTCTTTGATTGCTGTTTTTTCCTCTCACCTATGCAACTAAAAAACACAAAAATACAAAAAGCTGAAAAATCCAAACGAAAGCAAAGGTTAAAGGGGAGCCGCAGCTGCCGCCAGGATATTGCCGATGCCAAACAAAAGTTTTGACTAGACTGCCACTGGGCAAATAACAAACAGGAAAAAAAAAACAAGAGGAAAAATAGGTGAGGGAGAAAAACTTTGGCTCGAGTTTTCATTTCATTTGTTGGCTGATTGAATGGCGAGAGCAGGAAAAACCGCAAAAAAAACACAAGAGGATGGGGTTCAAAAGAAAAAAAACTGATTTGAAAATCAGAATGGCATAGGACACCACATAAATAGCACTTGCCAGTCCGTTTGCTGCCCCGTCATGTGGCGCCGAAAAATATGCAATAAAATTTATTTGCTCACACTTGTGCAAACACAAGGATTTCTATACACATACATATACATTTATATATATATATGTGGGAGACAAAACTCCGCACTGGCGCATATGTTGTGCAACATTTCCGTTTCCGCCGACGATTTTTCATACACCATGCATAAACTTTTACCAAACCAACAAGAAAAATAGCGCGAAATAACAAAAACATGGAAAGAAGGAGCTGAGAGCACAAAGAATATGACAAAGTTTGCACTTTAACAAGAAAATAATCAAATAAATTATCATAAAATGTCTGGCGACCGAAAAAAAAAATAAAATAAAAATAATCCCAACAAAAAACCGTTTTGTTTTGGCCGGAAGTCACGTACTGTCTGCAAGGGGCTGAACTTATATGCACATGTGTGTGTGAGTGTGTGGGTGGGTGGTTCTTGGGGGGAGGACAGAAAAGAATACTTTATTAACTTGCTAAAAAGTCGTAAAAACGAAATGTCAGAAAGCGCCCGCTTTAAATTATGGCCAAGTGGCTAAATTATGGCAATGTCGCGTAGCCGTCTCCAAGAACCAAAGCGGCGAAGACAAATGGTTTGAATGTGTAAATTATAATTGGAAATGAAAAAGCAAGGGGTTAACTGCAATGGCGAAACTTTGCTCACTCATCGCTACCCCAAGAAAATAAAGGGGATGTGCGAGAAACGTCATTAAAGTAGGAAAAGAATTAAAATATCCTATATTTGGGCATGTTTTAGACTCAATGGTCACACTTTTCCCGTGTAAGACACAGTGTGACCATGCTTTCCATATATTTTTTTTTTGTTAACTTTAATACTTTAATTTAATTGTTACGCAATTGAGAGACACTCAAAAAATCATCAAGCCTACACATCTTTTGTTTCTTATCACGAAAATTTAAGAGCCAACATTTTAAAGGGACCCCCAAAGCTTCAAACTCGGACAACTCATTCACATGACAATCATAACAGGCCTTCAGGCTGTCATACCCCGGAAAAGTAGGAGCCGTTCTCTGCACTCATCATAGAATCCACTTCACACTGAGCCTGAAAGTCAGACAATGTTATCGGGTTGTGGAGGCAAAAAGCGGCACATGACGTCCATGGCCAGATAAGGGTGACAAAAATATGTATTAAGTGCAGTGGAGAGTCGAAGAAAGAGAAGGAACGTGGGGCGGAGATAGAGATAGGTAGACAGAAGGACAGCAGGACAGCAGTCGACATTTGGCTAGCAAAGAGGTATAAAAGCGAACAAATAACACCCGACAGCGAGGAAAACAAAAAGCCTGAAAGAAACGAAATGAAATCCTTTCACACACACTGACCATATAGGAGATATGTATATATATAGAAAAATACGTACGTATATATGTAAGCGAATTGGACAAAGGACATGGACTAAATGGTAAAGGGGGTTTGGCTACAACAAGTTGACACTTTTATGAGGCACTTAAATGACACAACATACAAGCCGGAGCCGCCCTCTCTATAAGCATGAGATTGACATGCAAACAAAGGAACCCAGATGGGATCAGACGGGCGAAAAGAGGTGGCCGAGGTCAGCGCAACAATTGCAATTGTCCACCACTTTGCCAAGCTAATCTCGCAAAAAATAAACCGAAAATAGGATAACAATTGCTTAACAATGGGAGAAAATAATATTTTTGGGCTAGCATGTATAACAAAAGCAACTTATTTTGGGTTCTAGAAGAAACGTACAAAAAAATTCTAAATAAATAATTGAAACTGCCAACTTCCGCTTACGTAGTCAGCGTTCCATCAGCTATCCATCAGATCCAAAAAGTCCCCATTGAGTCAGCAAGACCCATTCCCACCCCCTCTTCATTTCCCTAGCTGCCGTAAATCAGTTGGTTGGCACATGCCCAAAAAAAAAAAGAAAAAAACAACTTACACAACGAAAAAAAAATAAAAAGAAACAAGAAAAGAATTTATGAAAATTGAAAAATGTAGGCGGGGGGAAATTGGAATATTTTCTGACACATTTTTATCGTTGGAATTGTCAAAGAGTTTAAGCATTTGGCGCTTGGTAGACAAGATTGAACTCACATGCCTACATTATTGACAGCCTATACCGGATGTGATGTATAGAAAAAAAATTTATATATATATGCACCTTCGCCTGTGGCCTAAAAAGAAATTTAAGACGAAGCGAAGGATGTGGAAATTGCTTTGTCAATATATCTTCAGAGTAATTTGTGACTGTCAGCAGCTTAGATAAAAAAAGTATTGAAAGCATTAAAAGGAAAAACCCATTTAAAATTAAATATGTCACTGAAATATGAACCAAAGCAATCGAACGAAAAGCATTAGGGCTCTGTTAGAAAAACGTGGACAAAACAAACCCAAAATTGTATAGCTAAATTAAATTCTGTCAAATAATAAATTACCATTGAAATGAATGCGAAATTATTTATTTCCCCTGCTGACAAACCAATTTACAAAATTATTGTATGGAAACAAAAAATGCTATTTTATAATTAAATGAAGAAAAAATGTATCCGACAATAAATTCATGTTAACATCAAATGCAATTCGACAACAAATCTAATTTAGCATGTTGTAAATTGTATATATTTGAAATTATATTGATTGCCTGCACAAATTTCTGAACAAATTACATTTTATGCAAAACTCAATTCGAATTTCTAGTTACGACAGGGCAATTAAGCCAAATAATTAGATCATAATTTGTTAGGTGAGTGCCAAAAGGGTTTTTTGGCCAACTTTTTGACAGCTCTCCCGTGGGAAACATGGCCAACAACAATTATTGTAATTACTCAGATGCAGGCAGAAATGAAATAAAATAAGATAAATTAAATTTAAATGAAATAAATCAAAGCCTTCGGATTCCCATTTCGTTCGAAGTTTAAAACTCATGGGAAACCCGTTCTACAATAATTTTAATTCATCGCCAGACGCAGAGGCGCAAATGTTTTTTTTTCCATGGCTTTGTTTTTATTTTGCGCATTTTTGTTGGTGCCACAGAGTCAAAGGAAAAAGCTCTTGGTCGTTTTTATTTTTGCATGACTGTGCGAAAAATTAATTAAAATATTGCATATTAAAGCTTCCGTCGACTGCAGTGGGGAGAAGGATTACTGAAAGTACCTAAAGAATGGCTTCAGGGTATAATTAAAGCTAACAATATTTCAAGAGATTATTTTATTCAAAAATAGGTAATTTGTCTTCAGCCTTTTCGTTAAATTAATTATAATTAATTATAAGATAATAAATCCTCTTTTACTGATTAATAAAGCATTTAAAGTCAAATTAATAAAATCAGTATAAAACCCGAGGCTTCATTATTTAATCAGTACACTTTCTTTGATTGTAAACCATTTAGGCTGGACTTTTTTGAATGACCCTTGAAAAAATAAATTGATAAGCTAATAAACAACTAAAACGCTAATAAAAACATACCTTAAACTTACATTAAATATATTTACACACTTCTCACTTGCATTATAACTCGAAAATTTAATATCAAGTAATTACTTCATTTTATTTCTATGAGTACAACTTGTTTACTTGTTGTTCATAGATTAAGAAACCTTTTAGTAATTTCTATACTACCAAAAATAGCCATTATACTTCAAATGTTATTTCATCATAACATCAAGTTTTGTTTGAATTAAAACTAATTACTTTATTATAACAATGCAGGGATTTTATACCCCTCACACCATTCTAATAGAGACGTAAGAAAAAAAATTCAGCGTTAAATTTGTAAATTGTTTGTATTGGCCCATTAGCCAGCACAAATTTTGTGTGTGTAGCCAAAGCAACAGCAACAATTGACTGCCTTATTAGCGCTACCTCACTCCCCTTTAACCCCGCGAACAAAAAACACAAAAAAAAAACCAAGGCAGCTGCCTTGGGCTGGTGTTAAAACTAAACTGGAAAATTGCTGGCTCGCGTGTCGGTTCGGTATTTTGTCCCGACTTCCATTCCGCCGCCTCAGTAATTTTCCCTCGCCTTGGCTGAGTTTTAGTTTTTGCCTCGCCGTTTAATCAATAAGTTTTATTTGGGCAGGAGGGCTGAGGAGTTTCGTGGGGTTTCCCTAGATGGTTTCTGGCCTGCGGATAAGCTAAGCGAACGATAAGCATTTAATAGAGCTCCTTTTCTTCACCCCCTAAAGGGCTTTGGAAAATTATGCTAAAGTGGATTGCGAAACATGGCCAAGGGCCTGACGAATTTTCCTTCCGTTTGGCGAAACAAGTGCAAAAGTTTTTCCTGGATGGCTGAAAAGTTAAGCCAATCTGTCAATTAATAAAAGGGAAAGGAATTAAAAAGAGAAAGGAGTTAATACAGGCTTAAATGATGGGGTAGTTCGTCGCCTAGCAAAGGATTTAAAAAAATAGATAAAATAAAATAAATAAAAATATACAAAATAAAAAAATAAAAATATAAATATATAATGTATATATAAATTAATTAAATAAATTATTTTTTTAGTATTTAACACGAATAAAAACCTCAGTAAATACATCGGTTTTTACCACTGTTCTTACGCCAATTTTCAGTTTTCATTTATTGAGAATTTATATACTTGGCTTTTGCGTCTACTTTAATTGAACAATAACATGGCTAGAAGCCTTCCTACTTTTCAGACAGAGCAAGCATCGATATATATTCAATGTCTATGTCTGGGGGAACTGCAACTGAAACGCATTAATCAGTCTAACGAGCTCTGCCAAAAATCATCCTCAAGGTCAGGGCGTCTTAGCCGAAAAACCATTTTGCATTGATCGATCGCCATTTGGGCTTTGGCGAATATATATATATAGGTATCTATCAAGGCAGTGGATTAAAAATAAATTGCATACTCTTTTATTTATAGAGAGACTCGGATGGAATTTGAATTTAATTGGGCGCGAAATTAGTTGTGGGAGTTGCGAAAGGAAATTGTGATCAGCATTAGTCTATTTTATTATTATTATTCAAATAAGTCAAGCGATACAAACAAAACAATTGCCTAGTTTGCATAACAGAATAAGCAATCAAAATTCAATTCTAAACGCTTTGGAATATAAATATAAAAGTTAAAAATGTTTAGAATTTTAAATGCATATTTATTGAAAAATTTATAAAATTGTTCTGGGATTTTTTAAAATAGAATTATTTTCCCAGCGATAATGACTTTTTCAATTGGTTTTCTGTATTAATGTTTAATCTAAAAAAAATGTAATTTTGTCTTGGTTTACCCCCCTATTATATATCTTATTTCTATTCCCAATGCACAAATCGAAATTTCATCCACCCCAAATGGAAGCTGCGTTATCTGTTTCAAACTTATTGCTACACGAAAAGCAGGAGAAAAACCTTAACAACAACTAACGGGAATAATAACAAAAGTATTTGTGCAATAAACATAAAAAACCATTTAATCTTCAATGTATAATCATACACACAAGGAAAACCATGTGCACCCACAACAATTTTTGAGCGAGTAAATATTTTGGTTAAGTATACGCCGTGTGTGTGTGCACTCGCTTTTCCCCTCTTTCCCCTGAAATATTCCTTAATATCTCCGACTGTCTGAATTTCTATATATGCGTGCGTGTGCTTGTGTCGAATGCGATTGCACGTTTTGTTTGACATTCAATAGTTTTCATTTCTGTGGCAAAATAAAAATGGAGGAAAAAATAAACGGGGAAAAGCGACAGCGAAAACAACAACAGAAAGCGAACAATTTTCATTTATATTTGATGCACTGGAAAAATTTAAAACCGTTTTAAATTATGTATAGATTTAAAAAATATATCTGTGAATGGTTTAAAATAAAACCAAAATACGAGAATAATATATTTTAATATCTCACATACTGTCTTCCTATTTTATTTTTTAAATCAAACATTTTTGTATAATAAAATAGACTAATAAAATCAGTTCAAAGGATTCCCTAAATGCAAATATTTCTTACGTGGGAAAATTTCGGGATTTTTTACAGTGTACCGCTTCCCGTTGCCCCAAATCTTCTCGCCCTCTCTCTCTCTAGCTTTTGCTCTGTTTCCCTCACTGTCTATCCCTCTCACTCCCCGACGACTGCTCATTTGAAATTATTTTTATGTGTTGCCTTCTGGTTTTGTTGTTCGAATTGTTATTGTTATTGTTTCTGGTGGTTTTCAGTTTTCTGCTGGTATTTTTATTGCATTTCATTTTTATGTAGTTACAATGACAATTTTTCTTTCTGCTTCAAGGGCTTTGAAAAGGGCCAAAAGATAAGCGTTGCATTTGCAGGGAGCTGCATTTTTTATGCAGCAATTTATGCAACATGACGGGTTGCGATCCTCATCATCATCAAATTTTTTCCATATTCATACATACATAGTTTGTCATTTGCATTATTTTTTACTACAATCGAGAACAGATTCCTACGTGTCAAATGATTTCCATACTCCACAGACCCCGAACCCCCGGGGGAATTAAATATTCATTCTTCGAAATGTTTTGCAGCACTTGAAATCGGAACAAGTTCGAATGAATATAAAACTTTTCTGTGGCAGTCGCTCTCTTCGGGAAATGTTTTCGTGCTGCTGCTGCTTAAAAAGTTACAACTTGTACGACGTTCTAATCTCTGTTAAAAAACTGCCAAAACATGTCACATGGCTGCGCTGCTTCTTTCACACATTTTTCAATCCCCTCGAGGATTCCCCGCTTGGCTTTTGAGTTGTTTGCTTTGCGAATAATTTACACAGAACAAACTTTTGACTTAAGAGAAGGAAAATGAAGAAAATGAATAAAGAACACGAAGTAACACCAAAAAAGAAAAATACAAAAAAAAAAGTGTATATATATATGTATAAAATACGAAATTCGTGTCTTGACCAAAAACCGCAAAAGGGGCCTTGAGTTCCCAAAAGAGCCGGTGGAGGGGCGTGGCCCTCGAAAAGGTAAGAAAAGTTTTGGTATAAAAAAAAGTGTATAAAATAATCCACAGAGATTTTGATCTTATTAAGCTTAAAACTGTCCATCTCTGTCTTTACCTTTCCCTATCTAACTCCCTGTCTCTCTCACTCTTTAGATTTCCTTCTCGCTTCCTTTCTGTTTTGTTTATCTTTTGAGAAAATCTTGAAGCATCTGTTCCATGGGTCTTGACTTTTACTTGGGGCTTGTACTTTTGATGCAGGTACCGAAATATTAAGCATAAAATTGCCAAGGCATTAAAAAGTTGTGGATGCTCCGTCTCACTCTCGCACTGGTCCTCCAGCTGTTGCTATCTCTATCTATCGCTGGCTAGGCCTTTCATCTTAATTCAATTTACCGGACTTTTGGCCAATGGAGCACCTGTTTGGTTGCTGTTGCTTTCGTGTTTTGCAAGATTTATGACCAAATCCCAGTCCAAAGTTTCCTCCGAAGGCGTGAAGATTTTTTTATTTTATATTTTTTTTTTTTGTTACTAATTAAAGTTGCCCGGGGGTTCCACACTCATGAGGTAACTTTGCTCTGGCGCAATTTTATGAGTTCTTCAAACTTACCTGTAATGAAAAAGTTGCAAAGAGAAGAGGGAATAAGTAATTAGCACAAATTAGCCGAAAAAAAATCTTAGGCTATGGTTATGAGAAGTGCGCCTTTGTAAAGAAGGTTTATTCCTCATTTAGGATGATCCAAGATGTAAGTGCCCCTTATTACAGGGGGTTTTACTAAGAGTGACCCTTACAAATTAAATGTAAGACTTCTTAAAGGAAAATTTTTCACAAAGAATTATTAAGATAATACAGCATACCTTAAATAATACAAAATTATAATATAAGTAAGATAAGATAACTCTATCTACTATGTTTTTTTAATAATACAAATTATAAATCAAATCTGAGAGCTCTATTAACCATTATTCCGAAATATTTACATTAGGATCCCTAACGTATGATGGTACTGAAAATGCATGAAGATAACCAAAACCCTTTATGCAACATTTCAACAGTTTCTTTGCCTTCTTTTGCATACCACCCCCCACTTTCATTCATTTGGTTCAGCTTTTTGTCTTTTTTGTTACCTGTTCGTGGCAAAGATGCCTAGCTGCGGCTGCTGGCCACCCATCAATATAATCAACGCCCAGAATGCGACCAAGACATGCCCTAGATGGGCATCAATCTCGCTTTGTCAGCGCCCAGTCAAGTTGCCTCATTGTAGTCGCTGCACAAAGGCAAGAAATACTACAAAAAAATATTACAAAAAAAAAACGAGCTAAAAAAGCAGTCGCCTTGATGACGTAGTCGACTGAGACTGCACTCCAGTTCCACACCCACAATTCCAAAAACCAGTTCGCCTTCATTCCTGGGCGAAAAACAGGATTTTATCCCGGCCTGGCTTTTGCTTTGTTTTGCTTCTGCCTTAAGGCTAAATTCATTGTCAAAGTCGCACAGCGCCTACAACAAACTTTTGTCATCAGACAAAAGAGTTGCAAACTTTGGCGTTGCTGGGTAGTTTTTTTTTTCCCCCAGCTTCTCTCCTTTTTTTTATTTGCCACGCCCTCAGTAAAGACACGCCCAGGAGACACCAGTCAGGAGATTGCATTTGTCTTCCCGTTTTTGAATTTTTTTTCTTGTTTTCGGGGTCCCCGAGTGACTGAATGACTCTTTGGTGGGTTGCCACAGTTGCCTTTTTGCCAGCTTGATGGATGATTTCGAATTAGCGATGCGGCAAGCATAAAAACAGCACTGGAGATTCATCGATTTTGGTGGTTCACTCGGTTTTTTTTTCCCATCGCTAGTTTTTTTTTGGGGGGAGAAGGAGGAAAAAGCTGCCGAAAAAATGCCAGCACATAAGTTCTCTGACAGCGGGGAGTGGATCCATTCCATGCCATTTTCCCCTCCATCTTGCTAATGATGTGAGCTTGTCAGTTCATTGAAGCTGGACATGAGTGGGTTACATGATAGAGGGAGTCCCTTCACGAGATTAAATGAGGTAGGAAAAATAATTTGTTGGGGCTTTTGGGGGATTATTCGGGAGAAACAAATCTTCAGTGAGTTGTGGGGATTTATCTTTAATCTCTTTTAGACCTAAATTAAGATTTTTCTAACTTAGAAATAACCTTGAATTTATCACAAAGGTAATTAAAATTCGTTGGTTGTTTAGAAAACATTTTAAGGTAATTTTTTGATTTGTTTTCCCACTTTAAAATCATAGTTCTACTTGGAATGCCCATTTTCTTCTTGTGCAAGCGCCCTGGTCTATTTGTGTCCATCTGTCATTACAAATTTGTTTCAATTTCACATAAATATGCACATATCTACCTTGGTTTATATATATTTTCTTGTTGCTTTTGGTTTTAATATGGCCCATCAGGTGCCAAAAGCGAGGCGCAACAAATTGCAATTAGCCATGTGCACAATTTGTTGATGGCTGAGTCTAAAAAAAAATCTGTATTGCCAATTGGGTTGGCGACAAACGAACCAGAAGAAAAAATGTTTGAGAACTCTCAAAAATAAGGGCTTTTTATTTTGAATTAAGAAGAATAAAAAGAAAATAAATAAGGTGGAAAATAAATATTGTAAACAATCATATTATTTTATTGCTACTCTTTAAATTCCTTTGTAGTTTAATTTTTTATTATTTTAGGTTTAGAGATATATTGTCTTTATCTTAACCATTACCAACCTCTATAAGGAAAATTCTAAGTGGAAATATTCAGTGATACTAGATCTTATGTAGACTTTATATGAATGTGGTCACATTTTGGAATTCCATTTACAGATACATTATGCTTATCTGCACCTCATACACACACATTTCCCCCCCTCCGAGGCTCTCGAATATTTTCCGTTGTATCTATGAAATAGCTTGACGGTATCTGTGCGCCACTTAGGACCAGGTAGCCATAGATATTCCCATTGTTGCCACACGGCCATCAATCCCACTCGACCCCTTGTGCGCACGCACACACACATCTCTTGCTTTTTTGTATTTCATAACTGCGCATCAAGTGTTGCTTCCTGTTTCCTGCCCCTCGAATTCCCGCCGACTTCTTCTTGCCTCATGGCCCAGGCAACAATGCGTAAATTTTTATTAGCCCAGTAGTCCCAGGGCCCAGGCCCATTCCCAATCCGTGGCCATCGTAAAACGCTGTCTGCTGTGTGTCCGCCTCAAATGATGGCATCATTAGACAATTTAGGCTCTCCGCGTGCCAAGTGTCTGGGTATCTGAGTTTCTGAGTATCTGAGTATCTGAGTGCCCATGTATCTGGGTATCTGTGAGTGCCCCATGTGAGTGCTCGTTTGGTGTTGGCTTTTGCGTTGATTGAATAAATTATTGCCACTCGCGCATGCATTCAAAAAAAAATCCGTATACAAAAAATTAAATAAATAAGAAAATATCGTTGTCACTTCGGTTTTTATATCCCGCCATTTCTCTTCTGTTCATTTCGGTTTCTTTTTATTTTTTTCTGCCTCTGTATTTAGAGGTGTGCTTGGCCACCGGAAATTGCAAATTATGCGCGCATCGTCGCCATATTTGTGATGCAATATTCAGTTGAGGTGTTGCAGAGCTGCAACTGCAATTTCAACGGCAACATGTTTGCAGTAATAAATAGATAAGTGCATCCACGAAATTTCCTCAATTTACAAGTAATAAAATCAAAAAAAATAATAAACCTAATTCAATTTCCTCAATTTAAAAAAATCTTTAAAAATGGGTCATAAAGTTTATTTTTAATGTATTTATTTAACAGTCTACATATTTTGTAAATAATCACTTTAATTTTCTATACTCACGTTCTCTGTTTTTGCAATCTCCACCAGATCTACACAGTTTTTTTCCCCCCTGTAAGCTCTTAATTTACAACTCCCATTGGGTAACATGTTTATTCGCCCTAGGAGTGAGCGTCACAATCCTTTCCATAAATTAAAATTGGTCATGTAATCGTGGACCAGTCGACAGGCCCAGTTAGCAACTGCGCCAACCACTTTCACTGTCACTAACCGAGTTTAATGCACTCTAACAGCCGCAATTCGCTTTTCTGCCTACTGCTTTTGTGTTTTTAGTTTTCTGTTTTGTTGTTGTTGATGATGTCGGCGCAGTTTTCCACTGGTTATTCCGGTTCCTCTAACGCAGAAGAAGCCGGGCTTTTTCGAGAGGCATTGGCAGTGTGTTGTCATAATCAGACCAGACAACCGCGAGAGCTGACCAGAAAAAAATAAAATAAAAAGAAAGAAAAATATAGGGGGAAAAAATGAGCGACTCCGAGGGCTTTGAGCTCGACTTGAACGAACAGCCTCGACTCAAGGACAAATCGCTTCAAGCGTGCAAAAATATCTCAAAGTCGAAACTCAATAAGAATACCTACGTTCTGTGCGTTCTCTTTTAAATTATTGCACAGCAAACGGACGTAGAAAAAAATGAAACTGAAATCTTGATTAATTATTTTATTTTTTTTTTGCGTTTCCTCTTTGCTGATTGAATTGTTCAAAAAATTGGGCAGGCAGGCATATAAATCAAAAGCCCCAAAACGCTTGTAACGCAATCTGTTTAAGAACAAATCTTTTTTTTTTAGGCTCTAATTGCTTATTTTTTTGTGGTTTCGATTTTGTCTTAATGATGGGTTCTCGATGACAGCAGGAAACCCTCAGAAAATTTGTTGTACTTTTAATTAACCTAATGAACTGACAAGAAACCAGAATCTTTTGGCTTGGGGGTAGCCATGGCAAATGGCTTAAATGGCTTAGCTTATAGGTATAAATAGATGGAAAAAGATGATGGAAATATGCCTAGACTTATGATTATTGATTTATTATGCCCAAATGCTGGCTGTATGTTAATTAATTTTCGCAGCACGTAGATCAAAGCTCCCAACTCGGACCCTTTCTGCATATAGAAGTATATTAAATGTATATACACAGAAAAAAAAAAATTCTGATATTATTAATGTCAAATTTATGATTGAAACATATCAACTTGATATTTTATCATTTCATAAAAGTTATAAAAATACTTTTTTTGAATACCAAATTTAGTATTTTTTTAACAAATACTGTAAAACCTTTATTCATATCAAAATGATATGAACAGCTTGATTTTTTAGAACATTTTAAAATAACCTGCACATATCAATCTGATCTTTTGTAAATTTTTTTTTCTGTGTATCCAACGCATTAATGTACTTTCGCTACGCTTGAGTTGTGCAAACTTCTCAGTCAATGAATCTGACACCTTCGGCACAAACAACTTGGCATATCTATAAACTCGGGGATTTGCATTTGGCATGACATGGCAGCATTATTTCCAAGGCAGGCCAAGTGCGCAAACAGCAAAAGTTTATTTGCCGAGTTCTTGGTTGTCTTCAGTCAGAAATTTATTACGACACTTCCCAGGGATCTCGGAAAATTGCATAGTCTGACATCCACAAGAACACTCACGCTAATATGTGCATATAAATTATTCCCAAATGTTCGAGTGCCTAATTTTCTTCGCCAGCTGCAACTGCATCTCTCTCTATGTTTAGATATAGATCCATGTCTGAGAACAGGATAAGCATCCTCATAGATTAGATTAGCTGTCAGCACAAAACAGATGCCAACTTGCTTTGCCAGTGCGTTTCAAAATTATGTGTGGCTGCACAACGACAAACTTCATTAGGATGTGCTCAAGAACACACTCCTAAATGGATCGCATTCAATAACAAAATTAAATCAAAATTTAATTGAAATACATCCAACATTTTAGTCCATTTAATAAATAAATTAAGCTCGTATTTATTTATACAAACTTAATTAAGTGTTCTATACAAGTGCGGCCAAATTAACTGTTATTAAAGCCAACTTCTAACTAATCCATCAAAATAAAGCAATGAAAAATTCGACTTCTGTAAATATGAAACTTTTGGTACTCACTGTACCCATAAAAACATATTGCATAATATGAAAACTGTCGTTTATTATTAAATAGCCATATTCGTTAGGTATTTAAGAAAAAAATTCGATCACCCAAACTAACTGAAAAAACACTCAATAGTAAGAATGAGTCAGCTGCCTCCTGCTTTTTTCGTCGCCACCCAGCTGTCAGCACATTTTTTCAAATTTTAAATTAATTTACTTTTCGATGGGAACCGCAAAAACAAGGAAAATTGACATATACAATTTTTTCGGTCTTTTCATTATCAGTTGCCTGTGACATTTAATAAATTTTCATGGAAAGTTGTCACAACCCGAAACCTCCGTTTACCCTCAACATCCAGCCGAAATCTGGTCAACCAGGCCAAAATGTTTTTTGTGTGTGCGGATGTCCAAGCAAAGTCTTTAATTAATATTTTATTCATGGTAGAAAAACCCATTTTCCTGGCCTCATTGCAACAACGTAATTAACAACAATTTTGGGGGGGCATTTAAAAAATGAAGAGAGAAAAAACGAAGATGAGCTGGCACACATATGACGCATGAATATATATGGGTGAAAAAGTGGGTATAAAAAAAATGTGAGGCCCCAAAGCAATCAAGCTGGGGGATAATGTAAATTTATGCTGGAAATTCTCTGGAAATTGAATTTTTATTTGGCTTGCGACAGGCGATGGAAGATACTTTCGAGATTCATCCCGCCAGTTGAAGATTTCAATTGCAAAGAGTACAAAAATTAAACTGTCAAACTGCATGTATCTCAAAAGATATTCGTACTTAAAGCCTTTTTTTCGCCCTGTCATGCCGCCGCACCTATAGCACAATAAAAAATTCCTTTCACATACAAAAACCCTGATTGGCAGGCAAACTAATAGATATAAAACTTTAGCCCGCTTTGACAGTAACACATAAACATATATCTAGATAACAAACAAAACAGCGAAACAACAAAAAGACTAATTTTGTGTGTGAGGCAAACTTTTTTGATTGAAGCGGCAACAAAATGGCAAACGCACTCAAAGTCAAAGTTCGAAGTTAGGGGCGTGTGTGTGAGTGTGTGTGTGTGTGCGACAGCTGCCGCCATTTAATTTTGAGATAAAAAGGGGTTCCCCAAACCGCAAACGAAAAACCAACCAACCGAAATTGGTTTAGGCAGCAGCTTTCTGGCGGCTTATCTTATCACCAGCCTAATTGTCATTGGCCCGCAAGACTGACAGTTAGCGTTAATGTTACCCAATATATATACTATAGGGTATATACCATACATATGTGTTTGAATACTGCTGGGATTTATCTAATGAGGCCCCCCAAACACACCCAGCAAAATGTGACGAGCATTTAATGAACCTTTAGCCTTTCACCTGCTGCGGATTTTTCGGTTATCAACGAAATGACAATGATAATGCGGAATTTTTTATATACATATTGGAAAATAACCGTTAATTAAAGTGCCCCCAGGTTATAAAATGTATGTAAGAAGGGTAGTTTAATATCTAGTGGTTGCCTAAAAGTTTTTATTTTATATGGAAAAAGGGATTTACATTTAACCTCCAACCAAAGGCTTTCATTTCCAACTATTTGGTTACTAATTAATTAGGATATTTAATATGCAGCATTTTCTCTTTTTAAATAGTTTTTACCTTTTAACTGGGCTAGTAAATAAAATCAAAGTAATTGAGATGTAGAAAATGTAACCAGTGATGTTAAAAATTTTTTTCCTTTTTGGAATGATGTGAAATATGTTTCCAGTTGATTGAAAGAAGTGCCCTTTAATTAAATAAATATTGGTTCGCCTTCTAAATGCTTTAATTAATGGAACACAGCATGCAAAGGTAACCAGAGATGGAAAATTCAAAAAATAAACGTTTTTATTTCAGCTTTTACAAATGCACATTTTAAACGTAAACCAAACAGACCGACATTTTACCAATTTTCAACATACAATTCTTTGTTTCAATGTCAAATATTCTGCCCATAAATCCAATCGAAAAATGGCCATAAAATAATTCTCGAAACTTTGCTCCACTTTATAAATCAATTGAGCTTGTCATCAGCATATTCGCCTTTTGTTTGCTGAATTATAAGTATTTAATTTGATATATACATATATATATATATATATATATTTCGGTGATTTATTTAGTCACTCGCCTTTTTGGACCACCCACTATGTGGAAGTCGGGCTCAAACGTTATTTATAACCAGACGAAATGTATGAAAATAAAAATATTCGCATATTTCAAGACAAGTCTTTGACTTTGCTCCTGCCTCAATTTATCAGCATTTATCTGCTTTCATTTTAATTAAAATAAAATACGAAAATTTTTCGTGTTTCATTGATTCGATTATTGCGACTTTTAAAGCTGTGCCAGGGAAACCACAAAAATCAAATCATTTTTAAACCGTAGCCAAATAGAGTTTCCAGGAATGATTTTGTGGTCATGCTTGGGGGGAGAGGTTTTCCATAAAATGGGCGTTTTGGTGAAAATGTATGCAAATTGCAAGAAATTATGTAATACGGAGATGGTATAATTAAATTCTTCCCCCATTTTTGTTGTATCACAAATTATGTAAATTTCTTCTAGAAATTTTCGAGCAGGTTGGCGGGATGGACAATTGCTGTTGTCACCGTCGGAGGCTTGGTATCTTTGTAAATTTTAGGCGTAAATAATAAATTAGAGCGATATGCTAGCGGAATAATATTAAAATGTATAAAGGTAAAGAAATGGAGGATAAGGATCTGTTGGGGGTCCCTAATATATTTTAGAATGCAAATTAAAATTTGAATGTAAGCAGAAGTTTTAAATTTAAAGCTGGCATTTTCTGGTTCTTACTAAGAATAGATACCCTTTGTATTTTTATACCCCTTTTAAAAAAATCTCATTTTAATATTTTTAATTTAACCAATCAAGTTTAACTTGATATATTCCTGATTGCTTTAATGCTACTACCATCGTCATCATCTCTGTTTCTCTCCTTTGAGTTTCCTGATAGGCTTCATTGCATAGTTTAAATATTGATTTTTAATTATTTTAAGCAGCACCAATACCACAACGTGTGCAATGCTCCAGAGGTGGCACACACTTATATATATTTTATGTAGTATATATACTTTTGTATATATAGATTTATACAGCATCCATTCAGCACCCATGGAGCTCCTGAGGGCCACACACTGAGCAAAAGGACTCGACTCTCACACCTTTCGCCACGCTACTGGTGGCCTTCCCCCGAGGGTTGCTCTGGGAATTGTGAGTGTGGGTGGTCCTTTTATGGGTGGTTTTTTGGGGTGGGAGGATGGCCTGGTGGTATGTGCGTGGGTTTTGTTTTTAGCTTTACTGCTACTGCTGCTGCTGCTGCCTCTCTTGAGCCTCTTAAATGTCACAATGGTGATGCCAAGTTGCTTTGGGGTTGCCACTCAGGTCACCCCCTCGAACAACCCCACTGCAACGCCCCCTTTTTTGCACCCACCCTGCCATTTATTCATTTCTATTTTTCTCTTTTTTTTCTTGCAGCTCGGTTAGAGAGGTACAAAATATAATATGTATGAGTTTCTTTGCCGCTGTTGTTCTTTCTTGGCCATTATTTTGCACTTGCCGGAGAACGAAGGGGCGACCCTGACCCAGGTCCACAGTTAACCCACGGTTGTCCTACGACTTTGTTCCGGTTCGTTACGTTTTCTTTTCTTCACTCAGAAAAACAAAATTATTAGGGTAAAAATTAAAAAAAAAAAAAAAAAAAAAAAAATTTTTGTTTTAGTCTAAGAACTTATTTTAAAATTTTTTTTTTTAATTTTTAAGCAAAATGTCTTGATAAAATGAAGATATAATGAGATAAAGATATAATATAATGATATAATGAAGAACAATGATTTTTTCCGGACGTGTTTATTACCAATCCAAAATGTATTCTTGTTTTGGTCAAGATTTTTTCGAGTGTTTATGACATCCTCATATGTTTTGAAGGCGAAACGGACTCGCAATTTGATTTGTTTCAAGCTGCGTGCAAAAAGGGAAAACTGTATAGGGTGAAGGGTCTTGCAGGCTACACAATTACAAAATGTTTTCGGTTTTGGGGCCATTTCAGCTATGTCAGCGCGATATAGCGACGTTGCCAAACTTCTGACAATCCCAACAGCCCAACCAAACCGATTTTAGTGGACCGCTCTCTCTTTACTGAGCACCGTTTCCAGCGAGACGCCATCATCAATCGATGATGCCGAGAACGAGTGGCCCACAAAACTGGTAACAGATGCTGCACACGTGTCTCGGGTGCGGTTCGCTGTGTAATTGGATGATGTTCAAAGGACAGACGGGATGGGATGTCGGGAATCTGGGAATCTGGGAATCTAAGAATCGGGGGGACCTGAAACGGGGCGGTGTTCGCAGAGCTAAAAACAAATAAATAGTCAAGCGGCGGGCATTTCAACGTCGTTCATTTCGCTGTGAGTGAAATACAAATAACATTTAATAAGAAAAGGAAATTGTCTATTTTGGCAGGCAGGCTGAACGACAGGAAACTCGAGGATGGACTTCATCTACACAGAAAGAAAATGTAACTTGCAGAACCTCAGAAAACCTGGTTTGTTATACATACATATACATATACATAGAAATCTAAAAAATCTTGGAACACCATGAACTTTAAATTTCAACTCTAACCCTCAATAAATGTGTTTAAAAAACTAAGTATTTTTAAATTTTATTTTTTACCAAATTCCACTTCTTTTAGCAGAAAGTTTCATATATACAACGACCTAAAATTTTTTTTCTGTGCATCCGCAATCAATGGGAATTAGCAAAAGGGCAAAAAAAAAATTATACCGAAAAGGCTGAGTATTGGGTTTCCATTTAGAAGTGTTCGAAATGAGATTTAGTCGAGTGTGTGTGTTAATCAGAGGGATAAACGAAAGGAAATATATAGGAAATAGAGATGTCTGTTCCTAAAATAAAAATAAATGCCAATAGGTAGTTGCCACATTTTGTGAGCTCGTGAAAACAACTACATATGGTTCTAACGTCTTTGCACTCTGACTGCAGCTGTGCATTAACCTTTTTATCTCCCAACTCATCCCCTTAGATTTTCATTATAATAGCCATGTTAATTGCAATTTAATATGCGCACATATGAGTGTACATTTTTTGTTGTACATTTTTAATAAATGAAAATTGATGACAAAGTCGTGCTGAAGTTGAAGGCCGCTATTGTTCAGACTTTAACTTCAATAAGCATTATTCACAAATTAAAACTAAATAAATGAAGTAAACAAAACTGGCAGATGGTCATTAAAATCAATATTAAACATTAAACGACCGCGGGCCAAAAGGCAAATGAAAAGGAATAAATAAAATATTAAAGCTTTTATGTAAATGAAAAGCACTGAAAAAGACCGAGATCTGTGATAAATGAAATAATGTCCTTAAGGCCATATGAAGGTAAATTGTGTGTCAAAAGTTAATCGCCTATAGATATTATGGAGTTATATATTTATGTAAATTAAAATTACCCTGATTAAGCAAAAATATTAATAATATGGATTCCATATTTTATCTCTCTACAAGCAAACAAGGCGATTATTTTTATTTAAAAACTTAAAAAACTATAACATATTTTTCAGCTCGTCGATGAGCATTGTTTAAAGTTTTTAACTTAAAAAAATTAAATCTACGAATCCAATTAAAACCAATTATTATTAATCATTAAGTTTTGTGATTACCATTATAAACTGTAATCAAATTGAAGTTCACTGATCTTTATTACCACCATAAATTCGCTAATTAATTCACACATTTTGAATAAAAATCTTATTGATGCACCCATTGATTTCAGGTTCTGGGTCATTGCAATTGCAGGTTCGATTTGCCTTGGCGAATAATTAAAAGGTCGCAAAAAGGGAGGCAGAGGTGCTGCTGCCATCAAGGTCACTGGCTGTAAAGGTCACAAGTTGGCCAGGTTTACTAGCCGCTGATGATGTCAGCAACTCGTTTATGGTCAAGACAATCGAAACAATGGCGCCAGACGTTTAATATATACCCCTCCCTTCCGTTCGGACTTAAACCCAGAGCGCATCTTCCATTTATCTTTTGCATTGCAACCTGACTGGTTCACCTTGTTGTTGTTGCCGGTGCTGTCGGTTTATGTTAATTGGCAACAGTTAAGGCAAAGTGAGCACAGTTTTCCACCAAAACGGGTGGCAACGAGTAGCAAATTTGCACTTTTCAGTATTTCAGCTAGCTAATAAATTAAATTCATCGAAAAGGCGAAAACCTCGAGACGCCATTAAAGCAAAATGTAAAAATATATAAAGGCACTACAAGGAACACAAAAATAACAAGAGAGAACGCTATAGTCGAGTACTTCGACTATTAGATACCCGTTACTCAGCTAAAGGGAGTGGGAGAGAGATAAATATATGCACGCGTCAAAGCCACTAGCGCCATCTAGTGGCTGTTTCATTTTTTGCTCATAACTTTTTAATGGATTGTCCGATTTGAAAAACAATTACAATTCGATAGGTATTGATAAACAGAATAAAACTGCATTTTTACTTTTCCGAAATCTTTAAAGTTGTGGGCGCCAGACACCTTTCAAAAAATGGTGTAGGGCGATTGTGGGCGTTAGAGGGGGCGTGGCACCTGTTTGAAACAAACTTGCGCTGCGTAGGAACTCCAAGAATCTGCATGCGAAATGCCAATCCTCTAACTTTTGTAGTTTCCGAGATCTCAGCGTTCATACAGACGGACAGACAGACGGACAGACGGACAGACGGACATGGCTAGTTCGACTCGGCTAGTGATCCTGATCAAGAATATATATACTTTATAGGGTCGGAAAAGCTTCCTTCTCCCTGTTATATACTTTTGCACGAATACAATATACCCTTTTACTCTACGAGTAACGGGTATAAAAAGCAATAAACGCAAGGAGCTATATAAAAAGTTACATTCTTGAATCGTTTAAGTGATTTGCGCGGTCTTTCAAATGCTTTTGGCATTTTTTTCAAAGCGAAAATTTATTGCAAAAAATCGTGTAAATATGCAAGCGATACACTGCTGTTGGTAATTACAGAAATACAAAAAAAAAATTGTGGAGGGGACGAATCTCCATTAATCGTTGATTAATTGTATTTGCATAAATTATGCATACTTTTCAATTATGCAAGATATTTCCAAAGATAATTTTCATAGTTAAAGCAGCATTCTATAAATAGTGACAGACTGCATGTCTCTAGATATTTCCGGTTGTGGAATGATTCAGGTGAGGCGGCTAAGCAATTTAATGGATGTCATGGTAAGTATTTAAGTGAGGCGATGAATCCGAATAATTCATTAACAACTTATATAGATGCCTTGTTCATCAGAAAAATATATTCAACGATTGCATTTTGATTTGTTTCATATTGAAAATAAATTTTTAAATGTAAATATAATTTTATTATTTTTCTTAGTTCAACGTTTTTTGTTACACTAAACCAAAACCCCTTTTTGATATCAATTAAGTTGAGGTCTATCTATCCACTTCAAAGTTTGACAAAGTTGTAATACAACAATTATTTGTATAAAACCCATTCAAAAGTTGTTTGCCCACTTTTTATTTGTTGACCAACCCTAAACAAAAAACTTTAAAACCTTGCTCAATGCTAAATCAAGTGAGCAGTAACTGAATGCATGGAAATACAGTGCGTAACGTAGGCGTAAATATAATAGTTTAAACTAGTTTTTTTCCAGAGAATTCAGACCAAGTTTAGTATACATAAATCTACAACTTGTATAAAAAAAATTAAATATTGTTGCTCATGTTAAAATTACAAAAAATTTCCAATACATTTTCCTACCGAAACGCAGTGTTCTTGACTTGACTTTGTAGACATACTTCACGATTACTCAATAGCAAAATATTTTGTCTACAAAAATAAAGTCAACAAAAAATTATATATGCACGAACGACATGCCTACAATAAAATCTCGTTTATGACATGCAAATAAAATGTAAATTTAGTAGCCCAACAGTGACCACAGAAAAATAAAAATAACAAAAGAGAAATAAAATAAAATTCTAGAATTAATGTACCAACGAATATGAGAGAGCGAAGAGCACAAGATAAATAAAAACAAAAGCCGGCTGCGATAAATAAAAAAAGCAAAACAAAAGCCCGAGATCGACTCGAGGCGGCAATAAAAATTTGTCGACTGTGTCAGCGATCAAAAGCGTTCGAAAAGCACGTGGGGGCGTAACAAATAGCCAGATAGAGACAGAAAGAGACGGGCAGAGGGCCCAGCGAAAGAGACGGCATGAGCGAAGAAGTGTGACGAAGAAGCAGAGCTGATGCACTGCACTTGCTGCTAATGAATGAAAACGAATGGCAGTTGAATGGAGCCGAGAAATGGAGTGAAAACAATTCACAACCCCATAAAAATCGTGTACGAAAGAGCGCAACTAATAACCCATTGCAGGCTATATAATGGAAAATGTAGAAAATTTAGAGGGTAATATTTTAGAAAATATTTACCACGATTCAATAGTACTTTCCAAAACAATTTATATTTTTTAGTAATCAATAAATACCAAATAAAACAAGAGAGAACGCTGCCCGACTATCAGATACCCGTTACTCAAAGGAGTGCGAGGGAGATGGAGATATAAAATTTTAATCGCGCACAACTTTTTAACGAATAGTGCGATTTGAAAAATGTCTTCTACATTTCGATAGGTATTGATAAACACAATAAAACTGTATTTTAACTTTTCCGAATTCTTTAAAGGTGTCTTTTAAAGGTCTTTTTTAAAGAAAAACCGTATTTTTAAACATTTTGTATTTGTTAATTTAGGATAATTCATTTGATATTTTTAAAAAACGGTATTTTCGAATTTTATATGGATGATACACTTGACTCAACATTGTTCTAAAATTATTATAATTCAATTAGTATCAAATGATCAGATCTTAAGCTGCCCACTCATGCGAAACGAATGCTATTATGAAACCGCTCTAATAACTAAGATAATGCCAATAGAGACCCCTCCGATCTGTCTGCCTGCTACAGATACCGTTACTTTGGCGACTGCACTACAATGACAACGTGAAAACCTGTTACACTTTTGACCAAGTTTTTGTTTCGCTAGCTGCTGACTCATAGCACAAAAATAACAACAAAAACATAATATCGGGCGTGCGACGATCTTGCTAATTGCTGGGGGCAGAAAAACGAGGGGAGATATACCTGGGACTCGTGTGACTGACACCTGCGATTAGCTTTTAGCCCCCGCTTTTTTACCACCACCAGTATCCCCCCGCCAAACTCCATAATCGTTGAACCGAATAATTTGCATGAAACTCGGCTTAAACGTTTCACTCAGCGCAGAGAAAGAGAGGGAAATAAAAAAATAAAGTTTCGGTCATTCACTTTGCCGCAGGTTTATTGTTGGCGTTTGTTTATCTTTGGCTCTTTCATCTCGAGCTGTGAACTTGTCAGTTACAGCAAATTTGCATTGTGTTAATTTTGAAATATTCAATTTACTCGTTTGCAAATTTTTTTTTGAGGCATTTTGAAATGTGCAAAACTGGTACATGAATTTTTAAGAGCATTTTAACGATTATCGCACCCGGATTTAATTGCCTTTTGGCAGCACCTATGCGAGTTAAGCCAAATTATTTACGAAAAATCCCAGTTAATTGAAATTAATTTGCAATTTGCATTCCAAATATATTACGCAAAAGGGATCTTATCTTGACCGCCTGTATTTTTACTCTTTACGAGCTTAATTGTGGATAATTTATCATCAAACAGTTTGAAAGTAAAAGGTAACCTAAATTTTATACAATTTCAGGAATTGCTTATTTGGATTGGCTTAGGAATTTAAATTTAAATACGCTCGGCTTTATCAAGGCGATGGGAAACAGAATGAGAAAGCAACAACGGTAGGCGGAGAATGAAAATTGTTTAAATCAACTTTAATTGAAATAAATTGTCTCATATCATTTGCCCTGGAAATGGAAATGGACTCAATTAGATGCGGGCCCATATGCGGCTCTACTTTACTATATTACTTATTGCCTATCCTAAAAAAAATGCTCTTTCTTTTACTTCTACCCCGGGAACTTGGAACATTATAAAGCACCATCAATCAAGGGGGGGAAAATGAGAAATTGAAATATGACAAGAACCTATCCAATCAGTCGGAGGGATTGATAACCACTCTGGGTAATGGAAAAATGGAAAATCTACTTAAAAAATTGTCGGACACATGCCTACATAAATTGTAAGACTAATTGAGTGAAAGTCATTTTGTACATGAAAATCATTTGAGATGCCAAACAACCTTCGAAGCGCTATAAACACAAAATAAACATAATTAATAGCAGGCATAAAGAGCGAGAGAAATAAAAGAAGAGATATCTGCTTGGATACAGTGCGTTTCATGATTTTAGCTTTGATTTAAGATGCCGTTTTTACTACCAATAAATGTGGAAATCAGAAATATGACTCGAGGCAGAAATGGGCTACAAATTTTCAGCTATTCTTTATGATTTTTGGGTTTTGTAAATTATAAAAGTATATAATTGAGCCCCCACTTAAAAGTTTTACCATCTCGAAACCCACTGTGTAATCTGTTTGGATTGAAATACAAAATCTTGACCAAAACTTTGCGGTTAAGTGCGCACGCACAATGGACTTCCTCTGATCTCTCTGCCTCCCAAAAACAATCCCGCCTCCCCATAAAAACCACATCTGAAATACAATTTATGCGAGCCGCCGTCGACGTATAACAGTTTTATGCAATTTATGTGCAATTTTTCAATTGAAAAATCGCCGGACCAGGCCAGGAAGGTTTCACTTAATGCGACGCAATTTCTGTTTTATTTTTTTTTTACCTAAAATATTTTTTTCTTTTTCTCTCTCGATTTGTTGGGTATTAAATTCGCATTTGCGAAACGTTTCAGATTTTAGTAACTACTACTGCTGCGCGATGACAGATACGCGAACTTTTAATTGCAATTAATTTGAGTGACATTTGCGAAATAAACTGAAACTAGAAATCGATTCAGGGCGGTGACGACATTGAGCAATTAAAAAAATATTGCAAATATTAGGGTGGTCATCTAGATGGATGAGATTTTTTAAAGCTCTTGCAACGAGAATTATAAAGACATTTTAATAAAATTTTGGAAATGATAAAAATTAAATAAAAAGTTCGATTTTTTGAGCTGTATCCCTATTTCCAATAAGCTGAAATAACCAAAATAATATAAAAAATATAAACCTTAACCTTTTAATCTGAAATAACAAAAAAAAACATTTTTTTCTATAAACCTTAACCATTTTGTAATACTAGTAATCTCTTAACCATTTTGTAACTCTTGGTTTTTATGTATAGTTTCTTTACTAGGCCACTATTTAACCATTCATTTGGCGATTCATTATTTCTCCATAAATACAAACTCTACAAAAAGACTCGTTCTGGCTTAAGCAACCAATTCAATGTCAAATCACCGGTCGTCTGACATCATTAAAACCCCATCGTTAACCACAGCAGCAGCTTCTAGCTGCCATTCATCAAAATCTGGTCTATGTTTAGGCCAGGCCAACTTCCTTATCAATCATACGACATGAGAGTAGTTTTTTTACCCATAGAATTTGCATTTCAAACGTACCTGCAAAGAAAAGAGAAGAGAAGACAAATGAAACAAATTAATAAAGATTGAAATTTATTCGCAGACGTGGGAAAATTTGCCAGAAAAAAGAGTAATTCTTGTTAACACATTGAAAGTATCAAATGAACAAGCAATAAATTGGGGCCAGATAATTATATAATGTCGGGGGGCATTAAGAATATATTGTGTATGGTATATGTATTCGATTTTAATGAGAAAAATAACCATAAACACGACCAAAGTCAAGTGGAAGTCGAGAGAAGCGAAAATCCGAAATCCAAAAAGCCGCAAATTCGACCCGCATTTTTGGTTTGGCTATCAAATTACCCCCGTTTCTCCCCAGCAAACACAATTGTCCCGCATACGAAAAAAAAAAAAAAAAAAAAACGAAGACAAAGTCAACATTTGGCTCTAAGAGAGGTTTATTTTTCCATTTTTTTTTTTTGGGGGGAACTTCACTTCACACACGTGTGACTACAACATTCAACATTATTTGTTGTCGTCTAAGCAAATAGGTAAACAAACAGAGACAGAAAAAGTGGCTGGGAGAGGTGTGTAAAACAGAGAGTTTGACTAATAAGGATTTTAGCACGAGCTAAGATTCGCCTTAAATCGAGAGTAAAACACACAGACGACTGCGACTGCAAGACGAAAGAAAAAGTAAATAGTGGCTCGGAAAACACAGTGGCCGCAGATTAAACATTGTACTATTGGCTTAGGACAGATATCGCTAGAATTTTACACGTTCTCAATAAGTAGAGAAGAAGGGAGATTTTAGAAATATAAAACTATACTTATTTTAATACATCTTAATGAAAAAATCTTTTTAGGTCTATCAAATGTTATAATAAAACCATTCAAAGAAAAAATCTACATTAAAATATTATAAGAGAACATTTTTTTTAAAAAGCTTCTTGGATTTCTCATCTCTGTTTTAAAATTAAAATATAAATGAAATTTTCAGGAAAAAAAATTTTTTTTTTGGGAATTTCTAATATTATTTTGTTCTTATTGGCTTATTTTACTGTAGGTACTTTGAAGAATTGAAAAACTTTAAATTTATATATTTTTGATTAGTTATTAGTTTATTAGTTTCCGAGACTCTCTTCAGAAAATGTTTAATAGATGATCTTAACATACTATTGTAAACAACTCTATTCGATTGACCACTGTTGTTAGCAAAACGCTTCTGCAAAATGCAACTTCAGACGGCAAACAACGGCTTGCCAGGGATATTTACGATTTGCGATGTTTGGCAATGTTTGTTCTTACTAGTTTTTTTGTATCTTTGCTTACCGGATAATACATTCCTTGCGGAGGAAGAAAAAATGCCCCTGAGCCCCACAGTTTGACGGCTTTTTATGTTCACAGTGGCGTCGCAAATGGTGTTAACTCCTCTCTGCTTTTTTGCACTCGACAATTTCTCTGCGTGTACTTGTTGGGGGTTGGCCAACAACAAGGGTAGTTCACTATTTTTTTTTTCTTCCACTTATTCTCTGTTTTGCAAATATAACATTTGTTTTCCAATTTCTATTTGATTTATTTTGATTATATTCTTGGTTTTTGGCACAATTTTGTTTCTCCTTTTCTTTAGATACACTTTGACTTTTGACTACAGAACAAGTAAGTCAGAAATTAAGAAAAATAAAAATATATTTTAAAACACGCTTTTGCACTTTATGGGAAATTATTTCTCCGAACACGCAAAACTATTATATTTTTTCAATGTCGCACGTGCGAGCGAGCGAGACGGGGCGCGACTGGGCGAAAGAGAGGGGACGAAATGGCGATGTAAAGTACAAATTCTTGTTTAGGTTAGTTGTTTTTATAGGGGTGGCTTTTTTCGGCCTCTGGGGAAAACTGAACTGAAAACTCCCTGGATGTTTTAATTTTTCGAAACGAAAACAGAACCGAAACAGCAAGCCAAAGGGGAATGCGCAAAAAAGACGGCGCAAACGCGAGACAAAAGAGATGATGCGAAAGAGGCGAGCAAGAGGGGGCGACCAAAAAGCAGACAGTTACAGTGAAAACTACACAAAATTGTTGCGATAATTATTTAAATTTTTTTAATTTATAACTTTCGAGTGGAGTTTTTAATGGGTTTATCCTTTTTCGATTGCAATCTTTAGGTTTTAATACACCGAAGTATATCTATAAAGTAATCTTATAAAAATCCAGGAATTTACTTTAAATGTTTTATTTACTCTAAATATTTTATACGTAATCGCTAAATCTTGAAAAATATTTAGACCGGAAATTAGGTTAAAAAATTCTTTTTAATTATATAGCTGTGTGTAATACAATATAATAAGTAATAATCTTATTACGATAAGAGAAATTTATTTGGAATTTAGAGCTTATCACATTGAAAATCGAACAAAATTTAAAATAAATCTATTTCGTGATAAGTTCACTTTAAGGGGCGTTTACTGAGAATAGAAAATCACTTCACTTCTTAGCTAATTAACTTTTTAACGAGTTACAATGAGAATGCAGTTCACTTTATTGACCGTTGACTGTATTCCCGATGTCTGCTTTTCGATTTTTGATCACACACAAAGGCCTTTGATTGTCTGCGTTACTACGCATCCCTGAGATACTTTTTTTTCGCGCCTCTGCACTTTTCCTGGTATTCCGTGCGCTTTGACTTATGAAACGAAATTCATCATATGTTCTGTCGGTTTTATTTCCGACTTTATTACCGATTTTATTACAATTGCATATATATTTTCGCGAAAGGCGAACAAACAAAGCAGCTGAGAGAGATGCTGTCCGCATAAGAGAGGGAAAAGGCCAGATGAGTGGGAAAAATCGAATCAGAATCTCGGGAGAGCGGCCAAGAAGGATGGCAGGATAAACGAGCAGGCGAAGCGGAGGCGGCGAAGGCAACAACACAGCAATGGCCACAAAAACATGTGCGATGGTGAATGAATTATTTTTGTGTTTTTTTTTTTCTTCGTGGGATGCTGCGGGCGGGCGGTTTGTGCGAAAGAGAGGGGGCGACGGAACACACGGACGGGCGAGAAAGAGAGATCACGTCCCTCGCCTCTTCTTCTTCTTCCTCGTTCGCCTGCTCCCAGCCGCATGGCATATATATTTATTTTTAACTTTTCATTTCATTTATCTCTGCGCGTTTTTCCAATCTCTTTCGCTTTTCGTCTGATTTCGGCACTGCACTTTTCGCGTTTCAAAAATAAACACGGGTTTTTCATCTCCTTTCCACCGTAACTTCCCCTCCCCTCCCCCGCTGTTATTTTCTGATTTTTGTTTTGTACCGTTTTTGGCTACTTTGTATTGATGCGCTGCGTGTGTGCGTTTGTTTTCACTTTCAAGCGTGCCGAGTTTCCGCTGGGAACTACGAATTTACCGCTATTCCGACACCCACGACTTGTTGCGAAGAGAGAGACAACGCAACTGCGATAACCGTCGTTTTTTGGTCGCTCTTTGGTGGTGTGACCATGTCGGATGCGCGACTTTTGCCATAGAGTAAGAAACTGCACCATTTGCGGTGTTCGAAGGTGTGGTGAAAAAAACATCTGTTCGACCGTAAGAATTAACATTAACATTTTTGTGGAGGACGTTTATAAACGTCCTCCACAAAAATGTTAATGTTACATGTCTCCAACAATTCTCCATAAATAAAAATTGGCGCAAGTCTGGTCACTCTGAAATTCAAATTTAGGTTTGAAAATGAGGAAGAAAAAGACAATTGTGAGGCTTACAACAAATTATTTTATTCTTCCGACGGAGTGGCGAATCATTTAGTAGGTATGTAATACGACTTAAAATGAATAAATAATATTTTCCTTTTAAGTTGACTTAAAAATATATGTATTCATATCCAAATAGGAACTTCAAAAAAGTAGAAGTGATAGTTAAATTATAAAAGTAAGAATATCTTATCAGTTTTATTTTAGCTTTTTCTGTGTATTACAAAAATAGATGTATCCATATTCTTTCTTGAGATACATTTAATGCAAATCAAAAAGAGCTGGTTTTTGGTTAGAGCCGAATTCTGTGTCGCGAACTTCAAATTTTTTTAGCCATAAGGCCAAAATTTCCCGTTGTTTGAAAATGACGCTCTCTGAGCGTTAAAATGCGTTAGTGTTTCTCCCATACGCACATAACGTAAGAGTACAAAACGTGAGTGTTCGGCTCTCTCTGTTGGAAAAACGCGTTAACGGCTTGCTCACAATTGCGTTGTGGCTGCTCGCTGTTTAACACTCGTTATCGATAAGTGTATCGAAATGTTAGGCAAATTTCAAATTTTGGTAACAGCTTTTGGCTCAGAAATGGTTTTTGTGTAGTATCTTCTAAGGACCGAAAATAGCAATTCGTTTTTATACAAAACTTGAACTTATTTTTGTAATAATTAAATTTCCGTAGCCATTAATTGACCGTCCTTGTCCCCTTCAAAAAGTAAATTGAATTACATTTCCTTGGAAGGGAAATATAAAACCGATTGTTGGTCTATCGGACAATTTGATCAATTTTCAGGACGAATCTGTTCATTTATTAACCGGTACTTGAGAAAAAATAAGAATAATAACAATTATTAACTTATTATACAATCTCAATATTTAAAGTTCATACATTTTTTTTCTAGTTAGACATACTTTTATAGCTTAAGGTATAAGTATTTAAAAAAAACTTATTTAAAAATTCATATAAACAAATTATCTTTATCTAAATTCAGTTTTAAAGCCAAATCCAGCCAGCTTTACCGCATCCCATGTTTTTATTGCTGCAAAACGAGTGCCGCATCGCCCTCTTAAAACTGTTTAACCCTTTTCTGACCGTCAAAAAGTCGCCTTCTGGCATTGTCTCAGTTTCCCGTCAGTTTTTCCCCTTTTCCCGCTTTTCCTCCCGAATATATGACCATCATATAGGCTCGACAAACAACGTCCGAGGTCCGACAAATCAAAAATGCGGCATGAGTCGAGTTGGACAGGGTGAAAATTCTGCTTTGGTTTTTTGGATGGTAAAGGGAAAATCGTTCTGCTACCGGGGTTTTCGGGGAAGCTGGGTGGTTGGATTATAGTCGGGTGGTCCAGTAAAACCAAATCAAAAGTGTCAAGCCTCATTTTCGGTTGTCCAGAACAACGCTTGTCAAGATTGCATTAGTTGCATGTTGCTAGGCAACTACACAGAAAGAAAATCCTTAAAATTGATTTAAAAAAATGTTTAGCTTTATTATTTTAAAGATGTTTTTGCTTTTAAAATACCTTCAGAAACTTTTTATACATTTTTTCACATATATAAAAACAAGATAATTATATTTTATTTTTAAAAATACTAAAATATAGCTTGTTTTTAAAAAAATATATATGTTGTATGATAATATCAAGCTTATACTTTTTTATAATTAAACTTTTTTTAAGTAAAAAATTGGTAATATTTTAAAGAACCCTGTCTGTAATATAATAGAGTAAAATAAATAATAATTAAAAGGATCATGACGATTTAATATAATTTTGTTAAAGTGAAATAAGAAAATATTTTTAAAAATATTTCTAGAATATTAATAAATTATTTTCCAGTGTATAACTAGCCGGACCAACAAATAGTAGGCGTGGTTGTCGGGCAGGCTTATTAACGCGACGGACAACAGCAAGCGTCAGTTTGAAAGTGGAAAACAGGAGGAAAATCGGGGGAAAAGGGGAGTTGCAGATTTGAAATGCAAATGCATTCACAGCCAGAGTGAAAGAGAAAGGCGCTGGCTGACCGAACGAGATAGTCAGTCATAGAAAGTGAGAAAATGTTCGCCCGGCATCCGGAGTCCGGACCAAAAAGCTGCACATGATACGCCACCCCCCTTTAGATTTTCGCCCCCACCCTCGTGGACTTTTCCAACCGCCACCCGCATAAATGCAAAAAGTCCCCACGGCGGTAACTTTTAAATCCCTTTTGGCCGGCAAATTGTCGCCAACACTCTGAAAAACGGTAGCCGGTAAAAATGAGTAACGTGCCTGGTGGTTTCTCACCACTTTTCCCCGGTTTTCCATGCTTTTCCACGTTTTTCGGCTAAGCTGCTTGAGGCAGCCAAAGCATCGCAAAAATTGAATGCAGACGAGTTGAGGAAAATGCAGATAGGGTAAAAGTATGGGGGATAAGTTATGAAAGTCTCTTAAATATGGAAAGGTGAAAATGGGAAGAGGAAGAGGGGATGGGATAAATCACTTTTAATATGCTTCATGGAAATGCGATGAAAAATGATTCAATCAAAGAGAGAAAATGTGTGCGATACAAAAAAAAATACAAAAGTAGCTGTACAATATGCTTATAATATCAACAAAATAATATAATATAAACAAAATAAAAACAAGAAATAAATTCCAAATAATTCATAGCTTTAGGGAATGGTAATAAAAATATTTTTAAAAACTTGATTAAGCTAATAAAAAACCAAAAACAAAAATTAAATCTGAACTTTGGATTATACAAATGAAAGACAAAGAAGATCTGAAATATTTATGGTGTTTTTATAAGATATTTAGATTTCATAAACGTTATATATTATTAATTTTATTTTAAACTGTAATTGCAAACTTGACCATTTATTTATTTATTTTATTGTATTTTTAAAATAATATTTATTCCTGACATTATTTTTATAATACAAAAACACCTTTTAAATGCATTGAAAAGCCATCTTGAAGCTTATTCTCGCCTAATGCCAAAACTTTCCACATCCCCTTAATCTGCAGCCAAGCGCGACTTGGGGAAAACTAAAGGAAAAGGCCTCACTCCTGTTTTCCAACCCACCCCTCCCTCTCACACACACACACACCCCCCTTTATCCCCCGGGAGCTGACCTGCCTCTGAGTTTGATATATGTAAAGAGGGAAAAGGAGGAAATGCGGCCAACTAACCGCAAACAATAACAAACGATGGCCAAAAGCGAAACAGAAGCTGTTTCTGTTTCAGTCTACACCTACACCGCCTCTTTACCCCCACCCCCCCCCCCCCAGCGATGTAGGCGGGGGGCGTGGCAGCTGCTGGGGGATCTGTCGGGATGCCATTTACAAGGAGCAAAGGATTTATGATGCCTGTTATCGCGCCCAGAAAACGCGAAGGACGCACAGCAGGGTAAAACGATGACAAAAGGTGTCCACTGGAGGGTGGTGAGGGGGTGGGGGGTGTAAACTCCAGGGGGATGGGCTGGGAAAATCAGCAATGGCGTGGAAAGCAGATAACATCTCGCACGCAGCCAATAAAATATAAACGAAAAAAAACGAAGCATACATTTTTGGGCCGTCTATTTAAATGAGGAAAAGTTAAGGTTAAGTTCAGGTTATATATCTAAAAGTTATATAATTTATATAAAAAAGCAAATATTTATAACATCTTTGTACAAATTTAAAGAACTGTTTATGGTTTAGTGAGTATATTTATTATTATAAGATTTAATTTTAATATTTTCTTAGTAAAAGAGTTAAAATTATTATTTAATATTTTTTTCAGCTAAAAAGGATTTTTATAAATATTTTTACCAAAACCATATTTTATTTTCATATAATATGTTAAACTTGGCAGAACCCCTTTTTTAGTAGAGTCTACAAGAGTTAAACAGGAAATGTAATGGCTTAAAAAAGGGGTGTGAAATGAAGAGGGTCTGAAAAGGGTTATTCTGTTTTTTTTTTTGGGGAGAGCAGCCCCATAAACACATGTGTTTATTCACTTGTAGCGCAAATTGAAAAGCCTCGGGTTGAGCTTTTCTCCCCGCTCCAATTAATCGAGACTTTATGAGGTTATTTATCTCAGCCAGGCAAAACCGCCCCCATGACCTTGAGTGTTGCCATCAAATCTGCATTAATTAAATTAAATTCTGTTGCCAAAAAGAACGCATAGCGTCTAATTAAAAAGCCAAAAGCCGTTTGCCCATTTAGCAGAGGCTAAAAGTATCTATTACTTGATGCTAGTGGGGCTCTTACCGCGCCAGCCTCCTAAATTAGTCAATAAATTAAGGCTGTTTCCCCGGGTTTCCGCTCGCTCTTTTTCCTAACGAGCCAAAAACCGTTGCATTAAAAAAACCATTCATTAAAATGGCGAAATGTGGCGCTCAAATTTATGGCCCAAATGGCAGGGAGACCTGTGCGTCGTCTCAAGTGGCGAAGAAAAAACAACCGGGAAAAAGAAACAGAGGCAGCTTCCTCACTCAGCAACGTTTCAAATCTTTAACCGGAGGTTTGCGCCGAATTCCCTCGGCCCTAACCTTAGGTTAAATATATTTGTTAATTTTTTGGCTATAAAAATTATTTATTAAAACAATTAAAAATAAAACTTATCTGTCTTTTTCAGCAATTCACAAATATTAAGCCCTGGTTAAGTTTATAATAAATTTTAACCTTCAGGTTTAATTTCTCTATAAATAGTTACTTTAACTCCCAAATTTTTCGGTTAATCGGTATTTTGTATGCCGTATTACGCTACAGATTTTATATTCTATTTAGTTAGGGGGTCGAGGAGGAATGGGACCCACAAGCGCCACAGTTCAATGCGCTCGCCATGCACTCAATTATAATTTGCGAGCGACTCTCAGACAGAAAGGCCGCCCATGGGACGATGATGACGCGTCATCAGGCCATTAGCAAAGAGCAACTCAGACATATGTTGGGGCAGGGAAAATTGGGGATAAAATGGAGCAGGAGGTGCACCAAAAAAAAATGTACAGAAAAAACTAAAAAAAAAAAGATAAATAAAATTGAAAAAAAAATTTTTCTTTAAAAGAAAAATTTTAATAAAATTCAAGAAGAATTTTGTCAACATAAAAAAATATGTAATAACCCAGAGAACATTTTTTTCTGTGTAAAATAAAACCGAAATGTATGCAGAATTTGAGGAATGATAAAAGCATTTTGTAGGTCCTGTTTTGGGATTCCCTTTTCCATTTCCCTTGGACGACTCCCACATCTTTTCACCCATTTCCATTCATTTGGTTCTCTTTATGTGTGTGTATTTAGCTGCGGTCGCTTTTCCTTTTGCTTCGTTAGCTGATTTGCGTAATATTTCTTGATTTTAGCTGGACAGTTAGTGTGTGAGAGTTTTTCTTGGAAAATACATGGGATAGGAAATAAAATGCGGGTGCCTTAAACTAAATATTTCTAAATTCCCCAGGTAAAAGCAATAAAAATAAACACACAAACATTAAGTTTAATTCGATCGATTAAGTGATAAAGTAAGAGAAAACCGCCATAAAATCCACAGCCACTAAGATGCCTCCCTTAATGGATTTTCCACTCTTTATTTTCGATGGTTGGTTTTTTTTTTGGCACTCGCACACATAAAAATCTATTTGAAAAGCGCAGTATTATTTTTGACTAAATTCCAAGGAGATACAATAAAATTCAATTGCAAACTTCGCTTTCGGGCAGCCGCAGAAAATGAAAACAAAATAATGAATATACTTTTCTTGGCCGAAGCAGAAGCTTAGAGACGCCGCAAAACTTGGCAGAAATGGGTTGCTGCTGCAGCAAACACATGTCAAATGCCCGCACCCCACTCCCCCTTCACTTCCGCCCCCTCCCCCACCCTTTTTTTTGGCGAAAAAAACAAGTTTTTACTTCTAAGGGGAAAGCTTTTCGAAAAACTTGCACGGACAAATGGCAAAACTGCTTATCTCAACAGAAAGCAAAAAGCCAAAAAAAAAACCGAAAAAAAATCACAAAAATAAAGGACTGAGAGCAGAAGGGCGTAAAGGCGTTTCTTAAGGGGGCGTGGCAGTTGCACTAATGGTGCCAAGCAACCGGAAATGCCGCCATGCATGTCTGCCTCCATTTCAGAGGCTGTGTATCGTACTTCTCTCCACTTTTCCACCCAATTTTCCCCCTCATTTTCCTCGTCTTTTTTTTCACAAGTAAATCTTGATTGCCTTTTGCTGCAAGCCAAAGAAAAAAATAGAATAAACTATATGTTTTTCCTACAATTCCCTCCAAGAAATCTCTCTACTTTTTTTATACACTGTATATCCCCTTTTTGCTATGATAATTTCCGCAGTATTTTATACAAAAACAAATGGCAGACTGTCAGTTTGATTTTGAAATCAGTAACAACACACAGACAAAAAAAAAGTAGAGTGAGAGGAGCACGAAATAAAAAACCTGATGAGCGAATTGAAATTGACATTTTGGCCAGAGGCCAAGAGGAGGCCCAAATGGAGTCAATTGAGGAGGTCTTATGCAAGATGATGGCCCAAAAGCAGGTTGGTCGCCAGAAATAAATTACTCTTTCTGCCTCTTAGATCTCCCGTTTATTTTACTGATTTTATATTTAAGTATTTAAAATATTAAGGAATGGGATGGTCAAAAGATTTGTAGTTTAACTATAGGAATAGACATAATTATTTTAAATTGGGTGCTTTCGAAAAAAAAATGATTATATTTTTACAGGGAATAATAAATTTCAATTTAAAAAATAAAGTTATAAGAATATAAATTAAATTTTATTTTTTCAGGGAAAAAAATCTTTGAATTTTTAAAAATAAAGTTATAAGAATATTAATTAAATAACAATTTTCATTTTTTCAGGGAAAAAAATATTTGAATTTTTAAAAATAAAGTTATAAGAATATTAATTAAATAATAATTGTTTTTTTTCAGGTTATTAAATCTTTGAACTTAAAGAAATAAACACATAAGAATAAATAATAAATCAGAATTGCTAAAATAAAAGCAAAAATGATGAGAGAAACATTCTTATAAAATTTGGAAGAAAATAAGCCAATTAATTTCGAAGGTATTTTTTTTAAATAATCAGCTTTTAATTTATTACAAAAACCGTTTAAGGTCTCAGTTGCAAACTTGAGTTGCTTGGCTTCTCTTTTAAATATCATTATATCATGTTTTTTTCTAATTTTTCAAAGAATTTCCCCTTTATTTCAGCAAATGCAAAATGGTCTAATTAAATGAGAACGAGGGTGACCCTCATTAAGAGGGTCAAAGCAAAAACAATTTGTCAAAATTAAGCAGTTTATGGTCGCAAAAAAAAAAAACTTTATCTGCAAAGCGCATAATCAATGTCCTGTCACGCCCACAACCGCAAAAAGGGGCGGCTAAAAACCCACAAGTAACAACAAAAAAGTGTGAAATGCAGCTGAAGTTAATTGAATTTCGGACACAGCCAACATATTTTGGAATCTCTGTGTTGTTGGGCTTTTACCAACTAGTTGTTGTTGTTTTCGGTCTGCCTGCTTATCCAATTAGATACGAAATTTTTGTATCTTGTTGTTGTCGAGGGTTTGCCAGTTTCAGTTCGCGGCATTAGCTCAAAAATTGGCCCATTAATGGCAAACTAAATTCACTTTTTCCCTTTGCAGAGCCGAAAATTCCATTTCGTGAGTGAGTGCAAAAGAGTGAGTGTGGGCTGCACTGTGAGAAATCAGGTAACACCAAACCAAATTTATTAAGAGATTTTAGGTAGATGGTCTACGTCTGATACCAAATAAAATCATTTTTAATACTTAAAAAAATAAGTTATTTGTTTTTATGTTAAAAAAAAAAGAAATTGTATTTGTAATTGTAATTGTAATTGAAATATAAACAATAAAACCTTTTTTTTTTAAGAAAAAAAATTTTTTTTTTTATCAAAAATTGTTTAATAAATATTAGAATATGTATTTTTGACCTAATTTAATAAATATATTCTAAAAACATTTTTTAAGACTCAAAAAATGCTGATTCTATTACCTATTTAGACGAAAAAAATTCCTTTTGAAATTAGTTCACCCCCATTTAATTTAAGATTTATTTAGAAGGATCTATATTATTTCTCTCAGTGTGGATGTGTGATTTTAGTGGCTATGGCTGTTGTTGTTGCTGTTGGTGGTAGCGGTGGCTGATGTTGATTTTCGATGTTTGCTTTTGGCCAGCCGCTGTCTACTACTCCTTTTTGCCCCTCCTCCCACTTCTGTTTGTGATTGTGTTAGCCATCCAAAAGGAGGGGCGCAAGGGGGCGTGGCAAGAGGTCCTGGGAGCCGACAGAAGTTTGCACTTTGCGATGGCTGCGAACTGCGGCGGAAGTCAATAAAAGTTGGCCTAGTCCGTGGAAAACGGTGAAAAGGACGACTGTCTGAGTGAATTGCCAACAGCCACTAACCAAATTAACAGGCATCGGGATTCGGCTTTAGGACAGGTAACATTTAGGCGGTTAAAATGCAACAATATTCGGTACTTTAACTTTTTTAATTTCTGGAAGATTTATTTTTTCTACATTTCTTAAGTAAAATTGTCAAAAAGACCCCAACCACAAAAAATTTAAAATTTTGTCATGGATATAATTGTGTGTATTTGTTGTTGTGAAAGTAACTATTTACTTAGTAGAATTGACTATTTTTTGTGGTTGGGGACTGATTGACAATTATTACAGTTGATTTTACCATGTTTTTTTTTTGTGTGTAGTCAAAAAAACCCAGTAAGTAAGAAATATTTAATTTACTTAATTTTGGTAATTAATCTAAAGCTTAAATAAAAATACAGTACTTCTTATGTTACTAATCCACAAAAATTTTAAATAAATTATCATTGATGTACCGCGATTTTTAAACAATTTGTATGAGTAAAAAAGGAGAAGATTTTGTCATATTTCCCTTGTAATCGAATTTGTAAAAATTTGTAAAATTATGTCAAATTTGAAAATCGATAGATTTTTTTCTAGGATCACGTCAAAGCTTCAAAAATTTATGCTGTTATATGTAGGTCTAGTGTTGCCAGACTTTGCAAACAAATTCGCCATTTTATTCGCGGCGAAAGCTTTTGAATTCGCTCTTAAGCTTTATCCTTTTCATACAGTGGCGCCACCTGGTCGGTTCTTCCGGGAAACCTACTAAGGGCAGCTTGTGCTTAATCAGAACTAGCGACATCTGGCGGATAAAATTAAAACTAACAGGAGCTTTCGTCAAAGGCAACAGGTGCAAAAAGCTTTTTAACAGGGCGCGAAAATAAAATAAAATAAAATAATATATAATAAATAACTAAAAACGCACCCAAATATCCTCGTTCAGATTGCTCCACTCATCGTTTAATTCACCGTTTAATTGACAGCAGCGATAGAAAATTCCCCAATTTCCCGTTATGGATATACCGAAAACGCCGCCACATTGAGTTTCAATTTCTAAGGGCCAATCTTTTTCCATTTTGATTTTTTTATTTTTTTTTCGTAGACACCACTTTTAAAATCCACTTATTTTCACACAAAGTTTCAATAAAATCACACAAGAAAAAAATCGAATTAAATAAATGCAAGGGCAAGCGATTAAAAGCGAATATTTTCAACTGTACACGACGCGCAGAAAATTTAAAAGGAGTTTGAAGTTAGGAAAGCCATAAAGAGGAAAATGAAAAATGGAGTCTGCAGAGGCAAAAGCAGCGGCAGAGCAGCGAAAGATCAGCGGAAGAGGATCAAAGATAAGACCCAATTTGAACCAATGAAAAGTCAGCGAGTGAGTGAGAGAAAAGATCGAGAGCAGAGCGGTCGACGCCGACGCAACTACAACAAGTTGGCACATGTGCATTAGAAACGGCCGTTTTAAGAACTGGCTAGAATAATAGCTATAGCTACTTAAAAAACTTATATCTTGTCATGGAGTTATTGTATAAGATTGTATAAGATAGAAGTTAGAATAAAAACGTTTATTTTCCACTTTTTGCAAATATTTACTAAAATATTACATTTTTTAAACAATATTTTATGTTTAGTATCTTCTTAATATAGTTAATATTTTACAAGAAAACGGCAAGGAACGGCTGCCTTTTACCGGTCATTGGAAAATTAGGACTCAGAATAATTTATTTTCTATTAAGAAGTTATATTTTAATACTTCGTTGTTTTAAAAATATGTTTTACCCTATAAATACCCATTTAGAATTCGAAATAAAGCTAGTCAACAATTTTAGCTAGAAAACAGCTGATTTGACAGCACTGAAAAAGCGGTTGACGCAGAAGGAGCGCCAAAAAGTCTGCGAAAAATCAGCTAAAATCGCAAGTGCGAGCGAGACAGATCTAGAATGTAACGGTATTCAGCTACCTGCAGCGCTTGCGAAGGCTGCGAACAAAGCGGAAACTGAATAAGTTTTCAGTTCAAACGTATTTTTGTGCCCAAGCGTCGCGTTTGAAAACTAAATAGTCCAGAAAAAAGTTCTAGTTTCTTTCTAAAAAAATGAAATAACATAGTGGCTGTTTTTCAAATTTCGCGGTTGATGTGTTTAAATATTAAATTGGAATTATTGTGAATAAAGTAAGGGACAAGTGTTAAAAAGAAACTTTTTTAATATATAATTTAATTTAAAATCGAGTAAAGTAAAGCTGTGTAAATATCAAAACAACATCCAACGATTGTACAAATTTGTATACAGAATGTTAACTTCGAAAACCAAATCTGTAAAAAGGTAAGTGGATTTTGCATAAACTTTTTAGTTTTCAAAACATCTTTAATATGGAACTGATAGTACTGTATTTTTCCTGATCCTTTTAAAATATTCAATAGAAATACCAAAAATTATTATATTTTATGACTTTTTTCCCAATAGAACTATACATTTTTCAATTCTTATTATACAGCAATAATTTTAGGGAATTTGTTCGTTTTTTCAATATTATCTTACCTCTCTCATATGAAATTCCACTGGGGGAACATTTCCGTTGACTTCAACTGCCGACGCAGACATTTGTTGTAATTTCACTTCAATTTTTAAAGTGTATTATTTTTCTAAAGATATTTTAGTTGTTCTTTATTTATCTCACGAATATCACGTACTAAGTCACAATTGACACTTTATTGTATTATTTGTGACTTGACATTTGTCAGGTTTTTTTTTTAGAGGCTTTCGCCTATTTTAACACCTAATTGAATTCGCGTCGGGATTTTTCTTGAGATTTTTCGCAGGGAAGCGCAGTTATTTTTGTGGTTTTTCTTGTGGCTTTTCTTGCTGTATTTTTTGTTGTTTTTATCTTGACCAGTGGAACGTGTCGACACTACAAAATGCCGACGTGATTTCCACAACGGTAAATCCCAAGTGGGCGGTAGTGTTGTGGGCGGGGCTGACCTCTTGATTCTATCAGTTTATTAAGGGATTTTGGTTCGGCCTCATCTCTTGTTTATGTGCGAGTATCTGAAATAAAGATGGGAAATAAGACGTGAGTATTTTATGAAGGGATTATTTATTATTAAGTTTATTCAACATTTTCAAGACAATCGATGCTTTCAAGACGAAATTGTTCCCATCTTTTTAAATAAGAAGCAAAAGCAACTTTTTGGTAATTATATATTAATGGCGAATCCAGGATTTTGATGTGGGGGGTGATATTAGAACAATTTTTTTGTTGCATACTTTTTGTATACCAGAATTCCTTTAGATTTTCACCCGAGTGGGGGGTGATATATCACCCATATTTATTTTTTTCAACATTTTTAAGACAATCGATTCTATCAACACGAAATTTTTCCCATATTTTTAGTAATTTTTTAAGCTTTGGAAATACATTTCTAAAGGGATGGAAATACATTTTCGGCCAACTTGGCAGAAATCGGCAGTTAGGGAAATTTAATTGATTGTTGGATATTTTTAGATATTTAGATGTGATAGATGAGATGAAAAGGGGCAGAGAAAGGAGTGGAAATTAGTATAGCACACAAGATAAAAGGTGAAGTAAAAGCAACTATCTTTCTTAAATCAAAAAGAAACCCTGGAAAAATGCTTTTCTGATATTAAGTAAAGGCTAATTTATGTTATGTTCCTGTCATTGGATTGCACAGCCATTAAAGAAAGCCACAAAAAGGGAAATATTTATATTTATTCTTCCTATTTGAGTGTGCATTTTGGCTAATTTCCTCCATATTCGCATAATTTATTTCACTTTATGTTTTCGCGGTTCTTACATCGTTTGCATTTCAATTTAAATAAATAACGCGGACATAAAAATTCATTTGCTGCAGCGAAAAGAGTGGAGGATACCAGAAAAAAAACCGGAAAATGGGATTGGAGCATTCCAGGGAGCTGCAAAATTAAGCAATTCAGAAAAGGAAGAGTGCTTTAACCTCCTCTCCATTTTATATCCTTTCGAGGGGTATTTTAACTTTTGATAAACTTTTAAATAATCTTTAATTTTCAAGGACAATTTTTAGTTCTAAAAATTATATTTTCTAACGCCCAGAATTTTATTTTAAAAGTTTAGTTAAAATTATGAGATATCTATTAGAGAAAAAACTACTAAAAGTTTACTATATTTCGTTTCTAAGGATTAATCATATTTCCATAGACCTTATTCATTTAATTTTAAAAAGGGTATCAGATATATATCATATCATATCATATCATATATGTGTATCCTTTGTGGGATAGGAGATGCCTAACTAAGGGCCACCAAACTGCTACTGACACATTTGGCACATGCCTTGTAGGGTGTGTGTTTCACCACTTTTCCACCTCTTCAGCCCGTTTTTCCTGCGCTCCCCACCCCCATCCTCTCCTTTCTTCGCCCACCGAACATGCTACATTGCTAATGTGTCCCATTTGCAGTGGCGAACCACTGAAGCTTAACACGTTGTCTACGCAGACAAGCCGCCCTGCAGCCACGCCCCTTTGAGCCTCCAGCCGCCCACACAAGCGAAGAAGAAGCAGAAGCATTGCCGCCTGCAATGTGTGCTATAGTTTTTGCTTATCAATGTGTGTACAGTACAGTGGGTACTAGGTGTTAACGAACAGAAATATCTGTTATATATCAGACAGTTTCCAGGATCCAAGGTATTTTGGTATTCAAAAAGTATGCAACAAAAAAATTGTTCTGATATCACCCCTCCAAAACAAATTCCTAGATCCGCCACTGAGTTATGGTAAAAAACCTTGTTACTGAAAGTAGAAAGTATTTAAACAAGTATTTTACGCCCACAATTAAACTATTTAAAAAGTTGTCTGGCGCCCACACCTTTAAAGATTTCGGAAAAGTAAAAATGAAGTTTTATTGTGTTTATCAATACCTATCGAAATGTAGAAAACATTTTTTTAATCGGACCATTCGTTAAAAAGTTATTCCCGATCAAAGTTTTCTATCTCCATCTCCCTCCCACTCCCTTTAGCTGAGTAACGAGTATCTGATAGTCGGGGCACCCGACTATGGCGTTCTCTCTTGTTTTAAAATATATTGATTGTGATTTTTATTGACAATTGTACCCTTTTTTATTTTTTCATAATTATGAGGACCCTTTCCTATATCGAGTGACCACTGTATGCGTCTGTTGGCACACATTTGCGATTGTGAAAGTGTGCTAGTGTGTAAAGCTATTCAAAGTTGCAACTGACTTGGACCCCAGGGGAAAAATGGAAGGCAATGCAATCCCAGTGGTAATTGTCTCGTTACTCGCTGCTTGTTGGTAAACATTCCGTGCACACGTCCATACGGACACGGGCTTCACTGTACAGAGGCACAGCACAAGCGGAAGTAGCTGCCAACACCCTCCCCATTATCGCCAGGCTTTTCAGGACTCCCCATCGAAGCACCAGTTGGCTAATAATTTATTTACAGTTAACATTTTATAAGCCCGCAACATCCACACACATACATTGAATGCGATTGAGACCCCCGGCTGCCATTTGATTTAACAAATATTTGCAGTCAGCTTTTGCACTTTCATTTTTGCACCTTTTCCGCAAAGGTATAAGGATATTTTAAGGGTTTTTGCTATACTAGTAATTGAAGCAAATTCAAAAAATGTTTAAAATAGGTTAATAAAAGAATATTTAATTCCTGTTTTACTATTATTGAAACGATTTTAGCAGAAATGTATTATTAATAATGAGAAACATATTATATTTTTAAGTGGACTAATTCGACATGGAGTAGTTTTTTTTTTAAATAGACTCGGTATATTTTAAATTTAAAATAATACTTTTGTATTAGAGCTTGAAAAAATATGGAGTTAGCTATCTCTCGATATTTAATTTCAAAAAATTTCTCGATATTTAATTTGTGTTTTCCCCTTCAAAACATCGATATAATCGAATCGATATTGTCAAAATATCGATGATTTTCAAGCTATTAAATCGTAGTTAAAAAATAAGTATTTTAAATATATTAAAAATTATAATTAATCTTAAAAATGGATTTTATTGAAAAAAAGAAAGATTGCTAATATTTTTAAGGAATATTCAGGGTATTTCAAATTCGATTTAATTGATTTTGCTCGCGTAACTTGTTTCCTTGGATTCCTCCAGACACCTGATTTCATCCACTTTCCTTGTGATTTACCCCGCTTTTCCGCCAGCAACCGCTGACAACTCGAGTGCGCCATTTGCCATTTCAGCGCTGATGGTAAGTGAAATATGCACAATTTCCGTTTACCATTTCACCCGAAGAGAGAGAGTGGGAAAGAAAGTTCAGGGAGGATATGAGGTAGCAATGTTGTTAGCAAATGTGAAATGCAGTTAACTCGGTGAATGTCTGTCTGTGTGTGTGTGTGTTTTACATAAATGAATGAAAATGGCATTCGGTTAACAGGATGTGCAGGAAAAAGGTTGCAAAAAAAAAAGAAGGCCACCCAAGGAGCAGAGCAATGCAACAGTACAAGTTGCCATCAGTCGCTTTCAATAGCCATTAAGGTGGCTTTCCCATACAGCCATTTTCACTCTTTTTCCCGACCCGCAAATGGAAATGCACTTCTAATGGCCAGTCGAAGCAGGCAAAGTTATGCTCGGTGCATTTGTTATACATATACATTTGCCAGCAGACGACTCCTGGCCCGACTTTTCCTCTATTATCCTGCTCGAACAAGACTTCGCCACGTGAGTGTGGGAAAGTGAATGTGATTTGCATGGGTTTAACAAATTGAAGTTGTTGCGGATGGGTGTTCTACAGTCATGGTTTGCTTATCGCACAAAAGTCCAACTGAAATTGTTGGCCAGGGAATTCGAAAGTGCATTTTCCCTACCTTTATTGCCATGTTACATTTCTATTGAATTTTACTTATTTGAGAAGAATGTAAAAAGTTTAGATTTTTTGATAAGTTTTTGAATTTTTATAAATCAAAATTTCTTGGTAATAAATATTGTCAGTATTTATTTTTCATTTGGGGTATAAATGCCATCCACTGCAATGAAAAGTTTAAGAAAATGTGGTATTCAAAAAGTATGCAACAAAAAATTTGTTTTAAAATCCATCCACAACTAAATGCTGGATTCGCCACTGTCTGTAGCCTAAAAAATATTTTTTAATTTTAATGGGGATCTAAAATTATTTTAATGTTTTAAGAAAAATTATATAAATTTTATTAGTGAATTTTCAGAATCATTCCTTAAGAACATTTTTTTAGTTGTCGCCCATATTGACATTTTCAAATTCAAGCTTTGGTCCAACTTTATTGGTCCGAAGCCTTAAATGGCCCAGAAATTCAATTCATTGGTTTGCTGCAAATGAAACTTGGAAACTTTGAAGGATTTCGCCTTCGGTGGCAAAGTTGCAAGTACATTTTTGCCTTTCTGATGAACTTTTGACTGGCTGCCTTCGTCTGGGTGGCTTTATTTATTTGTTTGTTTGTTTCGCTGCGTTTCTTTTCGTATATTTTTTTTTTTTTTGTATTTTTACTTTATGCGCATGAAGAAAAACTTTTGTTGTTTGCATTGTGCTGTTTGTTTTGTTTGTTCAGCACTGTTCCGTTTCGCTTTTCTCTGTTTGTTCTGCTGGGAAACTCTGGAGCGAATAACCCAAGGCAACGCATCGAGGAAAAACAAAACGTTTCGCTGTCACGCGTAAATGCAACGTGACTTTAAGAAGAGGAAAACTACCTTCTAGCATTTGCAATTTTCTAGAATTAATACAGTATTTTCTCAAAAAATATATTTAGAAAAAAATATTTAATAATATGCTTGATGTAATACCTACATTATTTTTAAAATCAAATTAATTGACTTCATTTAAGTTCGCTGTAATAATTTTGTGCATATTAAATTGGCCTGAACAATTTTAGCAAACACAAACAAATTACGAGTCTCTACATAATTAAACAAAATTTGATTATACAATGAATATTTATTCGCATTTATTTCTCATTAAAATTATTTTAGTAATGAGCACAAAGTAAACATATTTATTTGAATTCAGAAAAATACAATAATGCATTTAACATAAATAAAATTCTTAAAAATAAAGAAAATTAATAATTTAAAGAGTTCTAGGAAGCCAGTTACTACTGTAACACTTTACAAAAGCATTTTTGGCAACAAGTTTATGTTTTGTTTTTCTTTTATTCTGGGTTTTGGTTGTTTATTTTATGCTTTTTAATATGGCGACTGCGGTGCTCTTAAATTTACGCAGCAAAATTGTTTGAAAACCATGGGAGAAGGGGACCAAATTCGGGGGAAGTTGGCTAACACTCGTGTTTAGGGTGAACCCGCTGGGTCATTTGACAAGAAACCTAGTCACCCCAATGGAGAGAAAACCCCCCCCTGCCAAGCAGCTTTACTCACTTTATGACAATTCCGCCCTGTGATGCTGAGAAATTGTTACTCGTCTTACGTTGTTTAATGTTTGCTCAACCTTTGGCATTCAAGTGAAAAATGGTAGCTCGCTTTTTGGTGCCCCCATACGGAGTTTTATGAGTGATTTAATGCGGGGAATTGTGTGTTCATAGGGGATGTGTGAAATTGAATAGGAAAATAAGCAAATTTCGTATGAAAATTGGAGAAAATTTTTGACATTTTATGATACAAAGGTAGCTTGGGGAATATTATTTTAAATCGAAATACTTGGCTTTAACATAAACAACGATTGAATGATGATTGTTTGTTTGTATTACATATTATGGATTTATAGATACATTTTTTAGAAAAAGAACCGATTCAAGTAAACAATTTTAATAAAAAACTTAAATAAATAAATATATAATACTAGGAAAAAACTAAAATCGAAAATAAATAAAATTGTACCCCTCATTCGATCAGATTATTCGCCATAAAACTTTCTTTATTTAGACCATCAGAATTTCCATCTATTTTTCCTAAAATATTCCCAATCCAATTTGTGACATTTTTTCCGTTTATTTTTGCTTGCTTCACATTCGGCTATAAACGGAATGAATCTTTTATTTTAACGCAGCTGATGCTGCAGGTTTTGCTCTGCTTCTTCATTGTTCTTGGTTTGATTTTTCCGTTTCTTGATTAGGGGGAGGTATTCTTCACCCATGGGAATTGCAGCTGATTGGTTCTGTGCGAGGTTTGTTTTTCGGATTTCTTTCCGGTTGTTTATCTCTGGCACAAAACGAGGAAATCAAAAAGCAAACGAACAAACGAGATAAAAAAAAATAAAATTATTCTGGGGAAAATATTTTAATTCGGAAATGTGGAGAAAAAGGGAAAATGGAAAACCAAAGTAATTTCCATGGTAAATTCTTGGCACCTGGCTTGGGAATTTCCCGTAATTTAGCCGCAAATATTTACGCAGAGGAAAAACGCGCGCGCGGTTTTTTGTTTTGTGTTTTTTTTTGTTATGTTCTCAAACTTTGGCCATTAAAAACATTTGTTTGCGCATCAAATTAAACGCGTTGGTAAGCCGAGAATCGCTTCGGTTTGTCTTACCATTATAATTGAGAGAGTGGCGGTATTTTTTGCGAATAAGTGGGTGGCTCTTTTCCGCTTGCACTTACTCACACCGACGAGGACTGCGGGCGAACTAAATTGAGGGAAAGCGGTTTTCCTCTGCGGCTTGGAGAAAGTATAACAGTTTTTCGCTCTCTTTTGGCCCAGGAAAAATCGCTCTACCCGCTCTCTGCTTTGCTTTATCGTTAGCTTTGTTTACATTTACAAATTGCTGCGCAGGATTGAAACATAAAAAAGATGAGGAGGTTTGAATCCAGTTGGAAATACCCTTATAAGCTGTTTTATAAATAAAAAAAATTTTTTTTGAAAATGGTTTTCAAAAATTTAATAAAGTTAAAAAATAATAAAAGGTAAATTGTCGCTAAAATTTACTTACTAAGGATTGAAATATAAAAAAGATGAGGAACTTTAAATCCAGTTTGAAATACCCTTATTAACAGTTAAAAAAAAAATACTTTTTTTTGAAAATGGTTTTTAATTATTTAATAATATTAAAAAATAAGAAAAGTTAAATTACTGCTAAAATTTACTTACTTATAAAATATAACCATTTCTAGTGAGTAGTGAGCACCTAAGTAGTCATTTAATTTATTAATTATAATTTTATTTTTATTAAAGCATTTTTAAAAATTTTGAAAGCAATTGTGTATTTGAATGAAATTATAAATTTTTTTATAAAATTGTTTGTTTTACATTAAGTCATTTAATTTATAAATTATAATTATATTTTTATTTGAACATTTAAAAAAATTTTTTTAAGCAAATGTTGATTTGAATTAAAGTAATACATTTTTTTATGAAATTGTTTCTTTTACATTTCCTTAACTACCCTTTAAGAAAAGGGCATGAAAAACCTTTTCTTAATTTTGTACGTCCTTTTTCAGAGCTTGTTTGTTGTAGTTGGTACCTGTAGTTCGTCGGTGCTGTTGTTGGTATTTTTTGTTGGTTTTTGAGGTTTATCGCTTGGCGCATAAATCGTTTGTTGCCTGTAGCCAGTTGTTGCTGGTGTTGTTTTCATGTCAATTGCTTGACCTTCAATTAATTGCTGTGCTCTGCTGCCTGACATTGAAACAATTAACGTTCTCTTCCGTTTTTCCCAGTTTTCCATTTTTTTTCTGTTGCATTGATTGAGATGGAAAACTGCATTCAAAGGGCGAAGGTGAGGGGTTGGGGGGTGTGGTAGTGCAAGCAATTAGTCTTTGTTCGGTGGATTGTTGCACTGACACCATTCGGTTGGTGATTTATATTGTCCAGGATGTCAAAGGATTGACAAAGACTGAAAGGAATTGCTGTAGCATACTTTTTGGGGCCAGGTTGGGCTTAGAAAATAAAATGAAAGTACAACTTTTTGAATGGTTTTGTGGTTTTTTAAAAATGAATTTTGCTTTAGTTTTAAGCATGGTTATATTTAAAAATTACATTTTTCCTTTTCATTTCTACCTTTATAAAATGTTTCTTTAATTTGCAAATAGTTTTTGTTGCTTGATTTCTTTGTGGTGCCATTAATGGAATCCTTTTAAGATTTTAATTCATTTTTTCGCTTGGTTTGAACCTTTAATTTATTAGAAAGGGTTGATTTATTTGATTACTTTTCTACGTTTGTGTTCCGGAGCCTAACGAAACATAAATAACTCCTTTTTATGGCTGTGAGAGGTCACAATTAATTGACAAAACCATTTTCTTTGTTATTGAATTATAATTAAAAATTTAACAATACAGAGCTAATTGCAAACACATTTCCTATTCAAGTGAACCACAATCCTAGATATTTGAATCATCCAACTGAAACACACTTTTAGATATTTTATTCATCCAATTAAAGTGGCTATCTATTTCTAGAATTCCTAACTTTAAAGATTTTAAATTTAAATTTCATTTTGTGGAATCTCTGATAGCTTGAATACATATTTTACTAGAAACCTTTTTAGCCATCGTCCTGCAAACAACATGCGGTTGGTCAAACATGCCAAAAAAGGTGGACAGCAGACGGCAGTAACGAAAATGGGGACAACAAAAATTTTAAGGACAACCAAGGATGGAAATTCGGGGGATGAAAGGTGGGTTGGGGGTGACCCGAGGACCGGAGGACCAACACATGTCACAATTTTGTGTAAAAAGCGTCTTAAAAATGTCCAAGCTGCGTTCTGTGACAAATATTTTTTGGTAACGCAACACATACATAAATAAACTCGTAAACTCAAGGATTTTCGTGTGTGTGTGCGTGTTATCAAGTTTAAAATCCTTGAAAATATGCAAAGATACTTTTACATGGAAGGCCAGCAAAAAAAAAATAAAAGCACAAGGTCATAAGTGATGACAATTTGCCAAACATGAGTGGGAATAACAAGCAACTTTAAATTTACATAGCGGCGAATATCCAATGCATAAGTTTGCATATGATTAAGTTACAAAAAAAAAAAGTGCTTTTATTTTTTTTCAGCTTTGCTTCTGTAAATTGAAAAGTCAACAAACTCTTAACCGCAATCGATAGCTATAGAATTGCGAAACCGCAGCGAATAACGAATAATTATAGGAAAATCCACTCGAAATTCCTTTTTAATTGAGTTGGCTGCAGCTGCGCCAGTCCATCATTAGAGAAAGAAAAACGAGAAAAAGAGCTCTGGAAAGCTGATGAAGAAATTTTTTAGCTGGATTAAGTGGATATGCTATGAATATTTCGTTTTTCCTACGCTCCTAAGAGGAAAATGGAGGAGCACAAAATGGGACTTCAAAAGGAGAACGGAATTTCCACGGACTGGGAAAAAATATGTCTTTAAATTGCACAAACATTTTCTGCCTTTCATTTCAGATTTAATTGAATTAATTTGTGAAAAATTGTAAATGCCTGAAATTGTAGGGACTAATTGAAGGAGATAAAAAAGGGGTTAAAAATGTAAACTGAAAGATGGGAATGGTAATATTTTCAACAATTTTAAATGCTTTAAATTTTATTAATTTCACTTTTTTAAACTAAGCTTTCCTCTATTTATAAAATTTTATTTTTGTATTTTAAAATTTGAAATATTTTCTCTAATGGCAAGAAAGTTTAATAAATCAAATCCACATTTAATTGGCTTTCATTTGCACCCTCAGTTAAACAATTCCTTCTGCTTAAATGCCTTTCCTAAATGAATTTACTTTGTTTTCCCCCAAAGGCCTTGCAATTTTAAATATGCGAATTCAAAGAAAAACTATTTTTGGTCTAACCATCGTCTCACTTTTGTTTCTCTAGCTTCTAAACAAATATTTGCATATATATCTAAGAAAAGAGGAGGTATACAACAAAGCAAGCAAAAGATATGAAATCAAATTATTGTTTTCTGTGGGCAGAGATTTGGTTTCATATTACTGCCGGCCAGAAAAGAGAGAGACAATATTTGGCAACAAATTTTAGACAATGTCAGCTGGCCGCAGGCGCAAAATTTTAATTGGATCATCTGGAACAAAAGGAAACGAGCTGGTCTTGTATACAGGGTGTCCTATGTATATATATATCTTCTTTTTTTTTGCCTCTGACACATAATGAGGCACATCAAGCTAACGACTTTTCCTCTGGCCGACAATAGATAACCAGAGGTGGTGGAAAATCCTGGCTGGCTGAAAGGCGCAACTTTGAAGTGTCACAGCACAGCAGCAAACGGCGAGAAAAACAACGACCTCACCATAGTAAACACCACGAAAATCTCCCTCGGGGTAATTCACGTTTCTGTTTACACTGAAATGCGGCTAATTTCCACAGCGACAACAACAGCAATGCGGCTGCGAAAATGTAATGGAAAAGATGAACAAAAGTTCTTTGGACGTCATATTGCCAAAATGAAGCCAATGGAAAGCTGAGGAAAAATGTGAAAAATAAACCAGTGAGACAGAAAGATAACTTTACGGTGGGAAAACAAATGTGAAGAAGTTGTTGCGTGTTTATTAAGATTCACCATTGTCGTGAAAACTTTACAAAGAAAAGCTATAAAAAGCTGAATTTAATTATTATTCTAATTTAATTTTAAATATTAATTTTTAGTACGTTTAAATCTATAGTTTTTATTAAAGATCATATGTTAACTGACTTAAATATTATCAATTTATTTAATAATTTATCAATTTTACGATGTTTTAATTTGTCAATTTGTGACCCTAGATAATGGTTTTTGAATTAAAGAAAACGTTTACAATTGACCTTTAATCACAGAAATATTAATTTAATTAAATATTAAATGACCAATAGGTCAATAAAAAAAAAAAAAATAAATGGCTAGCTTCTTTCATTTGAATTCGATTTTCTTTAAAAAAAAATCTAAATTATAATTTATAATTTAATTAATTAATTTATAATTATAATTATTTTCCAATTTAATTAGTTTAATAAAATTAATTTATTTCTTATAATTAATATATTTCTTATTTCTTTTGTAAAGAAATAAACCAATTATATATTTGTAAAAAAAGGCATATTCATTTAAAGTAAAGAAAATAGATAACTACCAAAATTGGAGAAAATTATGCAAGAAGAAGAGCTCCTCCGGCTTAAGTTCTCTGAATTTTCAGACCCTAACTAGTCAAATTTATAGTCCATTGTTGGTCCTGAAGTGGTTGGACATTTTCAATTTGGCCACCGGGGAGGGGGGCAAGTTTTCCCTGTCAAATTTAGCATGCCGGGATGACTGGAAACTTTTTGTTCGACGGCTTCCTGTCTGGTCCTTGGACCAAGGAAAAGTCCGGCCGGGAGCAGTTCTGCTGCATCCGGCGGAAACGAATGGGACATTTTTGCCAACTGCCATAAAATGGAACATCCTCGAGAGCGGCTTCAATTATGCAAGGAGATTTGCCAGGTCTCCCACACTGACTGGCGGTCATCTCTTCATCTTCTTGCCTAAAATTTACATTTAATTTTCATTATTAATTATGCAATTATTCAGGGGGCAGCGCAAATGTTGATTCTCGGCCAGATGTTTGCTCATTATGCAGCGAACCTTTTCTAGTTTATCTTTTTCCAGGGGCTATTTATGCCAATAAGCCAAATTGTTTATGGACCACATTTTGTGTGTGTTTGAAAGATGGAGCCCTCCAAACAATGGGGGCAAATTTCTTCTCGGAATCATTAATCACTTGCCTGTATCTGTACCTAAATATCTATCACAAAGCACGCAAACAATGGAACCCAACTGAATATTAAGTTAAAGTCAAATTCCCGCAGAGATTTCACTCAGCTTATCGTTCCAAGCAAAAGGAAATATTCTTTCCACTTCGATGATGAATTCAAAAGGCATATAAACCTACGAATTGATAAACCAACGGAATCCCCACAAACTATTTCCCAATTCCTCCCGGGCATATGGCGCCGAAATCAGTTAGGGAACAGGCCTGTTATTAATACGCCAATCAGCATAAGCAGCTGATGCGCTGATAATGCCCGGGGGCGGGAAAACAAGGGGAAAACACACACACAGAGGGGAGGAACTAATTCGCAGACCTCTGAATCGTCAGTAGTCATAAATTTAGCCGGAGGCTAGAAAAAGTAAAGGAGAAAATTGCATCAAAATGGAAGCGAAAATTGCTTGAAATACACGGAGAAAATATTAAGTATTCGCACCGTTGGCTGGGAAACATGATTCTGTTGAAAATTCTGTAGTTTTTAGTTTCTAAAATTCCAATTAAATAAGTAAATAATGAATAATAATTATTGGATAATTCTTAAATAACTTTTAACAAATTTTAGAAAATTAAAAAAGATTTATAAATTAACAAATAAACTCTGGCTTCCACTTTTCAACTTATTATTGACTTTATTTTTTCTTAATATTATTTCACTTCATTTTTGTTCTTGTGTATAGAGAATAGAGAAAAGAGTAGTAGGACATGGGAAGAAAAAACTATATGGCCCCGCCTCGCTTATCGCTAAAGAAAAATCAGCAGGCAAAACTACTAGCCTAAGTCGAAGGGCCAGAGGAAGAAGCTGAAGGAAAGAAGCGGAAGTGCTCGAAAAAAAAATATGTAAAGCCAAAAGAATGCCACTCTCTCTCTCTCTCTACACAAAACACCAACGAACACACAAAAGGTTTGGAAGGAAGTAAAGGGAGCCAGAAGGAGAAGCTCGCGTTGTGTGAATCCATGGAAGGGAAAAAGACAAGGGGAGAGTAAGCAAGGATATGGCCCAGTATGATAAATAACAGATGAGCAAAGGGTGTCAGCTTTGTTGCTCCCCCGTTGACTTGAGGGAAAAGCGGGGGTCCTGGGTAAAAGAAGCGGGTAAATTGGGTTCGTTGCTTATTGAATGTACGACATCGAAGCTAACACTAGCAGGAGATCCAAGACATGATGGATATCCTAAGAACATAATTGAACAACTGGATTCAAAACAGCTTACCAACATTTGTAAACAACAATTTTTGAAAGGCCTCTTTGACTAATAATCCTGGTCAATAAAAAATTTCTTAAATTCATTGTATTAACAATTAAAGATCTTATAGTAATATTTTTAGAATCCAGAGTTCCAATAAAAAAGGTTACACATTTAGCACCAATTTAGGAGACATTCCAAACATTTCTTCTGACTTTAGCATTCGTCGCCTGGGAAAAAACATAAAAGTAAAGTGAATAAAAAATGAGTCATGTTGAATTGTCTGGAGGACATTCTTGAGCAACGTCGACAGTTGCAACTCGTGGTGGAAATTTTCCCCAAATACATTGACTGTAAGAACGTCATGAATATTAAATTGCGATTATTGCCACTGGCAATGTGACGTCGCCTGACTTGGCAACGTTTGATGGGTATTTCAGCTCCAGTTTCCCGGCATGTTTGGCCAGATGCTTCCTCCGGTTAGCCACAAACAAGGTATCTGAATACTATCTCGATGGAAGCTAGTTGGGGTTAATAAAGTGCACTTTAATTAAGTCCGATATTAACCGAAACCCTTAAACTCTGTCAAATGCATGTGCAGATTCGAAATCCATCCATATCCTCCATTTGTTCCCTTTTAGGTTTGAGTGTTGGCCTCTCTCTATCTCTATATTTGATTGATTAATGGCCTTCCGATGAAGGGCGGAATGTTGGGTGGGCGGACACAGAGGAATCCGGGAAGCGTGAAGCTGGGAAGTGGCAAAGTAAAAATTGGCTCGATGCTCTCAGCTTGATGTGATTGGGAATTTGATTTATTGGCAGCAAACTAAGTTTGGCCAACGTCAAAAGCAGTCAACCGGATGCAAGTTGACACTTTGCCTTTTCGTCATGCAGAAATGCACAGAGAAAAGTGTTATTTTAATTAACGTGCTGCCTTAAATGACCCAATTTTATTTTATTAAATAGTAATTCAGAGTTTTATTTATTAGAAGCGATCATTTGCCTAAAAAGGATAAAAATACAAATTACTGGATTTTTTTTTAGCTATTAAAAATGATATTAGAGCTGATTTATTCAAAAAAAAACCTTATGCAAAAATTTTAAAATCCTGTAAAAAATTACATAATTTTATTGAAATTTTTTAAACAATTTATTAGGCATTTCTTTTCAAGTTTATCTACATTTATATTGAAATAACAAAAGAGTACAAACCAATAGCATCAAGCTATCATAGAAAATGAAAAATCAAAAAATTCGTTCGGATGTCAGCTCCATGAAACGAAAATTTCAGTTCAAATCATTTTTAAGCACGAGTCACAACTAAACAACCAAAATCCAGATTCAAATTTTATTATTTCAGAAAAAAAAACCTTTTTGAAAACCAAAAATGTATCGAAATCTTTTGTTTGTTTTGCCGCATATGACAAATCGGTTACGCAATTCCGCCGCCATGCAAGTGCTTCGTCAGGAAGGCAGCAAGGAAAATCTAAGCCGAATTCAGCCAGCTGTAGTAGCCGCCGCAGCAGCTGGGAGTAACAGCCATAGTTCCTGGGCCCTCCGATTCACCCAGTTTGGGATTCGAAAGAACGTAGACCTTTTGAAGAATATCCCAAAGAGATGTGACTACTGACCGAGCAACCAGACCAACAAGGGGCGAGAACGAATTTCTACTTTCGATACGAATTTTTAATAAACAAGCGGACATACTTCAATGTTTAAAGTCTTTCTATAAAATAGAAATTCGTGAAATAACGGGGATTCCCTTAGCTTTGAATTTAAGGTTTTGTTAATGTAAATCTGGGATGCTTAGCCCATATTTAAAGTCACAAAGGATGCGTGCACGCCCTATCAAATTTTGGACACACGTCGATTCTTCTATGTGTCGCTGTCCGTAATAGATGCGAGCGAGCTAAGCCAACAACAATTCCATTACATTTTTTTTTCGTCTCAACTCACAATAAAAATTGTATTTTGTAAAAAGGTTTTAAAACAAAATATTAAAAAAAAAGAATTAAATAATTTTTCCCAGACTTCTACCTTCTTTAAATTTGCACTTAAAAATTTTTCACACCACGAAAGTTGTGTGATTCAATTTTCTTTTGTGGCAAATACAATGGCATAAGGCACATGCATAAATTAATTGCAATCAATCTGCCAGTGAAGTGAAGTGAAACCAACTCGAAAACTTTGATCAAGTTATCAAAGTGCAGATATGAATTTTCCAAGACCGGCGGCGGCAGATGTGAAAAACTTTTCCCTTGCGTAATTAAAAGGAGAAAAGTAAGAAATTAAAAAGCTGTGAAAAAGTGTGGGCAGGAGCAAATCAAATTAAAAAGTTACATGCTATACACACATAACCCGCTTTTGTAGCCCTATAACCCTGACTAGACTACCTCCTTTTCCACTCGCTTTTCCACATTTTTCCGGGCCACTCACACATATGGATGTATGATGATGGGGGAAATATCCTAAGCCCATTGTGTTCGCTTGGCTTTTGTGGCTCAAGTTCGAAAGAGGCTTTGTCGTTGGGAGACTGTAATTGAATTTGGCCCTTTGTTGACAAACAAATTATTCTTGACTTAACCAGTGAGGCCGTAAAAGAGTGAAGTAAATTATGTTAATTTTTCGTTGTACTCTTGGCACTTTTGCGAGAGAAATGCGAATTTAATTCGGTTTACGTACAATCCAATATATTTAATGGCTGCCAACACGCCCGCACATGGAAAGCGAAATAAATTGAAAACGTTGTGGCCTGGACGTGTGGCCAACAGCAAAGGACGAAGGACCAAGGAACAAGGACCAAAGACCAAGGCTTTTCCATAATATCGAATATCTATAGATAAATGTCCGACGGTCACGTGTGAAGGCAGTAACTGCTGCCCACTGGATGATGACGAAAATGGTTAATATCCGTTCGCTTGGAAAAATGCGAACTTACATAAAATAAAATAAAATACTTCGTGATATATATATATACCATCTCGAGGAGAGTGTCGTTCGCTTATTGCCCGAAAGAATGCTTGTGTAAACGGAAAAGTATTTTAATGAAATTTTAAATGCCAATCAATGGAAAATCGGCATAAGCCGGAGAAACTTTCGCGTTGCTTCATTTTAATACTTCGACGAGTACAAATACTTTTAATTGGCAATGCGAAACGCACATTAACCGATTGCCGCAATCCATTTGCCAGCAAAAAAGTGAAAAGCTTTCAATAAACTTTTCGGCAACTTGAAAACTTATCCGTGGCTTGTGGCTTTTAAATTGTAAGGGAAGCATTTTGAGGAAGGCAACCCGATTACCTGCTGAACATTTTGTGTCTACTTTATTGGTTATCATAAATCTGCGCTCGGAAAAACAGAATACACAAACGACATACAAAAATTTCGAAACATTATGACCATTTTTAAAAATAAATTACAATTTTTCAACCATAAAACAACCGTTTCAGGTAATTATTCGTTTTTTATTGGAAAGGAACAGAGTTTCTTTGTTTTTTAAGTTTTTAAATTATTTTTTAAAATATTTATTTAAGTGTAAGCAACAAGAAAATAGCCTGGTTTAATATCCAACCCTTGAGAATGTTGCAAGGACCACCTGATCTTCTAACCGCAGGATACACTCGAGCTGGCACACATATCGCCGTTGCCATTGCCATTGCCTTGCTCGGTTATTTATGATAATTCAAAGTAATATCCTGGAGCAATTTCATCAACAAAGACACGGGGCTAAGGGCGAGGTGGCGAGCTCATGTGGAAATGCAAATATCCTTTTGCCAGCCAAGGATGCTCTTAAACCCCCAAGACCCCCATAGAGGTGTGTTGAAGGCCTCTCCTACGAAATGGCTGAAACGTGTCAAATGTGTGAAAATTGGGAAAATTTGTTTGTCTAATTGGAAGGGAAACGTGTGCTAGGATAGCCATTACCTGTATTTGGGGGCCTTTAATGTAACCAAAGGAGCAGGTGTGGCTTTCAGACTTTAATCAAAGGAGAATTGGCCCCCGGGTGGATTTACAATTTTATTATTGTTTCCAACATAATTTGGTTTTATATTGTCCCCGGGTGGATGAAACAATAAATATTTTTAAAAGCTTGTATTTTATATTTGTTTTAAACATATTTCACAACAAATTTATACAACTTTGGACACTCCACATAAATACTAATCACTCCACAAGACGGCTCACAAAATGTTCTTTCACTGACAATGGGGCTTCGATACAAGAATATCTGCTGCTCAATGTCAAGCACTGCATTCGATATGATTCAGATCGGATTCCACCGACTGCACCTTAGATCTTCCTTCATTTCTGATTGGCGGGACAGGCCATTTGATAGAGGAATTGTACCAGGGTGCGGGTGGGTCTGCCAGTCATGTATTTGGCGGTGAGATAGGGTACCAGTCCGAACTTGGTTAGCATGCCAGTGCCCCTGGTGTCCAGATGGGCCCAGTCCACGCAGGGAACCAGTTCGTGAAGTACGGCGGCCGCCAAACAGGAACTTGCCAATCCCCTTCCGTTGTTGCTGATGTCGTAGCCCATCTCGTCGGTGATCTGTTTCCTGTAATAGTTCCACAGCGGCAGACGCCACACCCGATCGCCGGTGAGGGCTCCGGCGGACTGGAACTGCTTCCAGATATAATGGGAATTGGAGAATATACCAGTGGCTCCGCCGCCGAAGGCCTTTTTCACACCCGACCCCAGGGTGGCCACATCGACCACGAGTCGCGGCTTGTAGGTGCTCTGTCCGTAGAGCATGGGATCCGCCATTACGACCACGCCAGCCTTGTCCAGATCTCGTACAGCCAGGGATTTGTGATTCATTAGGGTTACGACATCGCCCGGCTTGCAGGCCATTCCCGAGGGCATATTTTCGCACAACGGGATGATGCAACAGACGTTGATGGGCAACGACAAGGCCGCACAACATCGCATCATGGCCACACACGATGCCGCTCCCGACATACAGGCCCTGTACTCGTCCATACCCTTGCAATCCCTCAGATTTATGGCGCCCGAGTTGAAGGTAATGCCCTTGCCGAGGAACAGAATGGGTTTATCTTCCGGGTTGGTTCCGCAGTAGGTGATCTCCATCAGGACGGGTGGCTCGCAGCTGCCCTTGGCGATCATGAGGAAGGAGTGCAGGCGCTGCTGTTCGATCCACTCCATGGTGCGGATTTCCACGGTGATGCCACATGGGCAGAGGGCGTCCACGGTGGCCTGGGCAAAGAGCGTGGGCGTCATACAACAGGCGGGCGTATCGCACATCCTTCGGGCCAAATTCTGAGCCTCCGCCTTGAAAACGCCCCGGGTCCAGCTGTCATAATCGGGCGACTCGTAAAGCTCCAGCTTGGGGATATGTGGGGGTTTCCTCTTCGAATTCATGTCACAATACCGCCAAATGGCCAGAACAGCACCCTCGGCCGCCTGTTCGGCATAATCCATGCCATCGACAAAGACCTCCGTAACGCCAATCGCCTGCAGAGAACGGGCTCCAATTCCGGCTGCCACACGAACATTCTCCATGCCCTCGTCCAACATTTCCAGTTCGTTGAAGCCAATGCCCTCGAGACCGACGCCCACCACTGCCAGACTGCGAAACTCTGGATCTATGTTGTTGAAGACCTTGCCTCGGCCCAAGCGACCCGTGATCTTGGTCTCACAAATCAGCTCTTGCAGCTTGCCATGCAGACGATCGTTGACCTTTTCGCCGGCGGGCGTTAGTTTTGGATCATTGTCGCCCTCCTTCTGGTAAACACCAACCACCAGACCCTTCGACGACTTCGATTCACCGCCGCAGGCATTACGAATTTGATTCACCTGAAGCAGTCGCCGTTTGACCACTGACTTCAGAACATTTCGCAGCTTGTTCATGATATATATATTTGTTATTTAATTGTATTTATTCTATTTGCCTGCTCAGACCAAATTTAATTACGACTGCAAATTTCGGGTCCTCCAAAAAAAAAATGCAATTACTACTTGGGAATGTCTTTCGTTAATCGGTGTGTATTCGGGAATTTGTCGCTTAAGTCCTAGCTATCCTTCAACAAAATTCACGAACATGAAACACAAGACACGAAGCACGACAAATAATTTTGATGAAAAAAATTGATGATTTTTTTCTATATTTTCCAAAACCCAGCTAGGCACACGACACTTTCGAAGCAAGGGGTAAACTGAGGTTATGTTCAACATCCATTTGCCTAAAAAATATGAACTCTCGGAAGTTTGTTTCAAGGGTTGCTTCATCTAGCATTATTTATTTATTTATTTATGGGTTCTTAAAGTATTGGTAAAAGAAAAATTAAAAACATTTTTTTATGATATTTATATATTATTTTATCAGATAGTTTTCAAGGGTTTTTTATCATACAAAATATTTCACGTTTTTTATATTTTATTAAGTTTTAATTAAGTAAATTTCCTCCAGAAAATATTTCCTATTCTCACTCACTCTCTCTTAATCGGACTTTTACCTTACCCTTAGCTTCATCTGTTGAAAAGGATTCACTCCCTTTGCTGAATATTCATTTGGTCCCATTATGTTAATCATCCACTTGTTATGCGAGTAAGGAGGAGTCTGGATCAATCTGACAGCTGTTCCCTGAATTATGCTCGACCACATTGCATAATTTGAGGTGAAACTAATGGAGTCCAAATAAGTTAAGCAGCTAACAAAACGCAAAACTTAACCCGTTAATGTTAAGTAATGCAAATGTCCTTCACTGATTTTCTAGATTATTAAGAGAATAAAATCGCATATCATTTGATTTGCAATCCGCACCAGCAACTCGAAGCTGATTTCATTTCGAATGGTAAATGACTGACTTCTGAAATCAATAGTTACAACAAAGTTATTCATCTTTAGCTGTTGGAATGGAAGGAATTAAAATTGAAATGTTTAGCCCCAAGAATGTGGAAAAGTATAGGATTTAACTAGGCTTCAGAAAAGGGTTTACATTTTTAAATCTTTAAAAACAAATAATCCTTGTGAGATATTTCAAGAGCCCACAAGTCGCCCAAAAACTTTTCCTATAATCGAATAGAAAATCACTTTTTCAAATCATTTTTGACGCTTCCTTGGAATCTTAAGCGTTTCACATAACTGAACCCCTAAACAAGATGCACCAACAAAATGTATCTATGTATAACTCTAAGCCCAAAACAGTTTCCCCTTAAAGTTGCCCGAGTATTTGTTGTTTCAGTTGGGTTAGCGTTTTAAAGAACTTTTCGGCTTTGGGGAATCTGCAGGATGCCGCTTTGCCGGAACCATGTCATAAAATGGTGTTGATGATATCTGTCTGAGTGTGGGTCCGTATGTGAAACCCGTATGTGTATCCATATATATAGGAGGTATTTTAGTATTAGTGTTGACAACATTTGGTGCCAACAATTTCATTACCGCCACATTTAAAGTTTTGCCAAGCACACATTGAAAATGAGACAGCAGAAGATACATGGCCTCCTAGATGATGACACTGCAGAAAATATATTTTACAAATTCGGAAGGCAAAAATAGATGGAACTACAGTTTTAATGAAAATGAAAATTTATTTCTAAAATTCAAAATGTTATTAAATATATGTTAGTAAAATATTTTATTTGAATAATATGGATTTTGGAGTTTTTCAAAATAATTAAATCATGTGTTTAAAATTTTTTGTTTTAAAATTAATTTTATTTACAATTTGGTCACTCTATTATGAAAGTATACAAGATTGGTCACATTAAGAGTATGACACCAACATATTGACAGAAAATAATAATCATAACTAGTAGTCTATCAATGATTTTGCAAGAATAAGCGTTCAATCAGGGCTTTTGGCGTTTAAACACCTAGTTTCTCTCAGTGGACATGTATGTATGCCCTGGTAAAAACTCGCGCTCAACTCTCGCTTATGACTAAGCCCGGCAGTCGGTGCTGTTTCTATTTGTACAGCAGTCAGGCCATCCATTCAGTCCCTGCCCCCTGAACTCTGCCCTCTGAAATCCACTGGAGAGCCTGAGCTCGTTATAAATGGAAAACTTTTGCTGCTTTCTCAAGTGGTTTTTCTCTCTCTATATATATATTTTTTTTTTCATTTTGCCGCACTGTTTTTGGCTGTTGCTTTCAGCTTTGCAGTTCACATTTGATTCGGAAAAGTTTTTTACGCTTGTTTATTTTACTTTTTAATGAGAGAGACATGTCGGGAAATCGAGATCGCATGTCCCTGGTATTTGACGATTAGCCATGTGAAATGGTTGGTCGAGTTACGTAGTTCTGTAGTTCCGTGGAAGGAAAAACTTTTCTGCCCCTATATATTTTAGGTGATTTTCATGCCGGACCAAGTTCCTGGAAAAGTTCAGTGACGGATGGAGGTAAGAAGGGCGGTGTGGAAATTTGTCAAGTGGCAATTCCGACCGGTGGCAAGTGTCTGTGCAACAGTTGAACTCACATTCCACTCATCGGAACGAGAGGTAGGATGATATCTACTTGTCTGCCAGTCTGCATAATATTGATTTCCCCAGTTGGGGATTTTTTCCGCCCCGTTTTTGCATGACTCCCGGCAGGACTTATGCACTTATCCTTGGTCCGATTCTAGTCCTTTGGCAATCTTCAATCTTCAATCTCATTCTCTAGTGGCTGACTGGATAACACACACAGTTTGAGTGTTTTTAATTTCTACTTTCCTTTAGTAGGCATCAGCATGAGTGGGATTGGGATGGTCGGGAGGATATCGAAAGTCACTGAAGGACCCATCATCTGGCATTTGAACACTGGTCTTTTCATGTTTTTTTTTTTTTTTTTTTTTCTTGCTGCCCTTCTGGCCATTTGCATTCATTTGTTTGCTATTGAATGTGGAGCAGAGCATTTCTTGTTTGCCTTTTTATGTGCCATCGAGACCCGCATTCTATTTATTTCTTGTATTTTTTTTGTGTCCCAATTTTGCGGCTTTTTCGCATCTGCATTTATTGGTTAGATTTTTTCCTGTTGACGGTTTTGTTAGCCAACTGACAAAAACAGGTCACAGATTTCTTTTTCAATTGGAAATGTTTTACCCATTATTAGGTTAGCTCCAAATGCATGTTATATAATGTTTTTTTCGAATTGAATTCTCTTGTACATGAGTTATATATTTTTCACTTATTTTTGTGTTTGATTAGATTTAATAATTTTATTTAAATTTAAACTGCTAATAAACCCAAATTTTCTCGTTAAAAATCTAAGTATTTGGTTGAGGGCCCAAAGTTTATAGGTTCAGTTTCCTAATAGAACTACAAATTTGCAGTTTACTTCCTTTCCTTCCAATTCCCTTCTAATTGCCTAATAAATCGGTTAAGCAAACTTACTGCTGAACTGCTTAGCCGGAATTTGCTGAAACTCCTTCTCTTTTTATCTCGCTTGACTAAAGTTTGGCAAACTGCAAGCAAATATATAAATAATTGAGTTATTTGGTGAAGGACAGGGAGGAAATTGGCAGAAACGAAATGTTCTCATCACTTAAATTGAAGGCAAATATGTAGTTGAATTTCCCCCTACTGATTTCCCATCAGAGGCAAATTGAAAAGTAGCAGCTCTCGAATGAAAATTGCAAGAGGTTCGTAGGGGAAAAAAAAGGACGAGAAAATGCCAGCAGAAGCCGAGGGAAAATCCTGGCTAACACATGAGTGTGTGTTAGTCACAATAAGCTGCAGCTTAGTTGGCCAAATGGGATTTTACCCACCTCCTCCCCCCCCCCCCCGTTTGGCAGGCAATCAAAAAGTCATCCTGCCTTGGGTGCATCCATTTCAATTTTTTAATTGACGATTTCAGTTAATTGAAATTCATCATTAGTCTGATTGATTGAGACAAAGACAGCCCAATATTTTCCTTTCGTTTCCGTCACATTTATCAATTTGCACTGTTCTGGCATAAGCCGATTATGGCCAAGGCCAAAATGAAAGCATGCCAAATGCCTGAGGAATTTCGTTTGGTCACGATAGCCCCCAGGAAAAATGGCCCATGACGAAAATCTACTTGTCAGCAACTTTTCAAAGAGAGAGTCTGCCAAAGGGACGGCAATTCCGGAGATTGAGTGAGACAAAAAATTAGACTAATTAATTTAAGAAGCTCTGACAATCAGCATCTGTTTGTCTCGCACTTGGGAAAAATCTTAAAAAAAAATTTAAATTATGAAACGCATAATTTAATAAAGAAGTTCTTACAAAATCGATATTTTCTTTCAACCTTTTCAGTTATCCTTATTTAATATTGTAAAAAAGAAAACAAATTTTTACAAATGTGTAGGTTTCCACACCCAAAAAAAAATCGATATGAAACGTAGATCGATTTTACATTATGTAATATCAATTTTAGCTTGATATGCGGCCCCGTGAATTCGATATGCTCGAAATGAGTATTTCATGTTAAAACGATATGCGTATTGCATAACCGTTTACATGCGCATATTAATCTTACGGCGTCATGCTTTTTTTTGTGTGTAATAATTACGAATTAGTCAAGTCGATATTAGGTGAAACATTATATCTTGACGTTTTCCATATCCAAATTATATTTCCTACATTTTAACACTAACATTTTTAATTGTAAACATTTTTTTATAAATATCTCCATTTTGTATAATTAGTTTCTGTATAATTTAACAATATTTTTACCAGTAAATGTACCCCTCTATTACGATGTCCTTTTCTGTCCCTCTCCCTAATGACAGCTACAAAAGTGTGCAATATGTAAAACTTAGTGTCGGTGTCCTTTTGGCAGTGCAGCGGAAAACGCGCTGACATTTATTAATGTTAACGCATCAACAACAATCGCTTCGCCCAATGGAGTGGGCGTGGCAGAAGCTACACAAGTGGAATTAAATACGCATTTGCCCTGTCAGCTTCACAGTGAGCGTAAGCGAATCTGAAGAGCGCGTCATAAAAGTTTGTGAAAGCCTCGGGTGGGTGGATGAGGTTGGGATAAAGAGATTTACCCAGGCCACTCGGTGGATAATAAAAATGTGAAGGTGCCGGTACGTATTATGAAAATGACATTAAAATGACAAAAGGATCATCAGAGTTAGATAATATAAAAAAAACGATAGGAAGCGAGAGAGAGAGAGAGTGTCTGTCGAGTTATTAAAGTGGTTTGAAGGGCCCTAGCTGGTATGTAAATCCCTCTATTAAATCTCTTTACAAGGACCAAATTACGGAAGAAAATGGCAATTATTTCCAAGTTTGAAAGTGCAGAGAACCGAAACGATTTACTGGTTGAGCACTACTCAGCCTAACTAAATGCTCAATGTCGGGTGGAATTTTTGAACGTCACTTTATGGGGGTTGAACACATCTGTAGGGTGGTAAAGGGAAAACGCCGAGAGAATAAAGGGGGTTATTATTCAAACTATGTTATCTTGTAAATGCTAACATACATTCTTTTACGATTTTCAAAAGCTTAGACCTTTAAACTCACAAATATTTAATTAGACATTTTTGAAGACTTTTTTGGGAAAAGAATTTTATACGACCTTTTCTATTACTTATAAAATATTTTGTACCAGTTTAGCTTAATTTTTAGTGCTTTATAAAACCAAATAAACAACTTAATATTTCTGTAAAAAATTTAAAGGTAATTCGGTGATTAGAAATATTTAAAAAAAATACTTTTCAACCCATATTTCGTAATCATTGCTTTGGTTTTCCCTTTTACCAGGCTGAACAATATTTTAACCTGTTCGTTAATCTTCCGTTTCTCTTTTCTTCCACACAAAATTACAAAAGTTTCACCCTGCACCATCCACCATCCACCGTCCACCGCCTAATCCCATGCATGTTGATCCAGCTAACATAACTCATACGTATAATTTTATTTGTGGTTTTTGCGCTGCGTTTTTACCATTTGGCGCCAGTGGCAATTTGACGCGCAAATAACTAAATCAAAAAAATAAAAAAAAATGTAACAAAAGTTTTTTTTCCTGTGTCCCGGGGCCATAACACACACAAGTTTTGAGAAAATAAAAGCAAAGAAAGGAAAATAAATGCAGCGACCAAAAGTCTGCAATTGTTAAACTGTTATACAGACCAAGACAGCATCACAAAAAGTGTGCTACGCGAAAGGTTAAAGTGCGCATGATCGAAGAGAGCAAAAGAGAGAGATGTAAGATGAAAGGGCGGATGCAATGGCAGTGGCAACAACAACAACAACAACATAACTACGAACTGCGAAGCAACAATAACAACACCAAAAGGCCATGGGCTTAGGCCAAAAAACGTAACAACGGGCTGACCTTCACCATTACCGCAGTTCTTCGTTTTTTTTTAAGCATCAGAAAAAATTCCTTGTATGTTTGTGTGTGTGTGCCACTTAGCGGGGGTGTGTGTGTGTGTGTGTGCGTGTGTTTGGTATCTGCTTTTGTTGGCTTAAATGTTTTTTACGCTAAATGGAGCAGCAGCAGCAGCTAGAGCGTCATTGTGACGCCATTGATACACGGAAGTGGAACCACACGGCGCATACTTAATGGGTGCGTATATATGCACTCTAAAAAAAAATATGTCTAAACTGAAACACAATTTTCTGTAGTAGAAATTGCAGAAAAAAAATTCCAAGAGCTAGATTTTATCTTGTAATTTTCATAAGGCTTAAAGAACGAGAATATTGTTTTCAAATCCCAAAATTGTTTAAGAAGGTTTAAAAAATTACGCTTTAAAAATGTTCTTACAAATATTTTAAAATCATATATTACAACTTTTCATGCTCACAACTTCAAAAATTTATAATTTTACGAACTTTTTAAAGGTTTTCTTTTATTTTTTCCATTTTTTAATACTTTAAGAATATTTTGTATTACAATTTTTTTTCCAGATTTATTTTAATAAACTTTTTATAAGTGTTTTTGTGCGCCTCCTAGCATAATGATGCCAAACATCTAATGAGTTTGTTAACCCAAAAGCTCGATATGGAAAGCAATTCATCTCGCGCACACAAATCGCATTCAATCGAGTGATTGAAATTTTTGCGGAATTTTTGCATCGATTTGCGGATTTTCCTTTTGCGATTTGAATGCGACATTTGCGATCTGTTGGTTCAACAATTTTCGTTGTCATTCGTTTTGGCATCGCTGGAAATATGCTGGGCATGATTGATGATATGTCTGATTGAATGGGCTTCGTCCAAGTGCCTGATAGATAGATGGTTCACAATGGAGCGACTTGCAGCAGGTGGCGGTTGCCGGGATGTAAGTATCCTTCGCTAAGCGGATTTCAGCCAGGACCATCATCATCATCATCTACAAAAGGAGTATTCTTTTTTTTTTGTTCTTTTACTGGGTTTTTCATGTGGTCTGCGTGTGCGGAAAGTTTACTGTTTTTCAGAAAGAAAGAACTTAAGTAGGATTTTTTTCCATTTCCCCTTTTTGTATGCTAATGCAATAGGGAAAGTGGGAAAGAGAGGCATTTAATCAAGTTTATGTGGAATAAATTATATTTGTACGCTTTTCCTTGAAATAATGGCTACAGCAATGCCATTAGGCTTATTAGAAAAGAGAAGGAAGTGAAAAACGAGAAGAAAAACCACCCAAAGAAGTCAAAGCGATTAAGATGGATGATACCCGAATGTAGAGAGCATAATAAGGAAAATTATGTTTAAAATAAAGAAAAAATAGGGTTGCAAAAATGTTGAAATAAATTTAAATTGAAAAGATAGAATCAAAAAATATAAAATCATAGCAGACACAGTAAAAATTTTAAATTAAGTAAAATATCTCCCGTTTAAAACGTAAGATCTTCTTATATTTCAATGGACATTTTTCTAGAAATAAATTGTGACAGAAATACCAACAAATAGCTGACTCATAGAATCTCAGAAACATATCTTGTACATAAATTCCTTTTTTATTTTATTGAAATTCTGTTGAAAAAGTTCTGCACAAGTTGGCTGACTGGTCGAGAAATATCATTTTGCATATTGTCCGAAATAAATTGCACAAGTCTTGTACGAAAAATTTGCTTTCGCAAGTATGCAGAAAATAAGAAAACATATGCCACCCATTCCCATCCATCTGCCTTCCAAAATATGTGTGTGTCTTCTCATGTAAATAACTGCAAATGGAGCTGTTGAGAAATAGTTGACAATAAAGTTTTTCATTGGATGGCTAAACAAGTCAAGGCTCGCAGTTTTTTAAGTAATTGCTGTTTATACCAAATTATTGTGCAAGTTTTCCTTTTGTTAGTCCATACATGTGGGGGTGGTACGATTACGCCCCTTGATTTATGGCTCACAATTTTCGAGACTCGTTGTAAAAAAATATAAAAAACTTTTTGGTGGGTCAAAGTGAAAACAAGTCAAACAAAAAAAATGAGCGAACAAAACTTTTATTTCGTGTGCCATTTGTTCATTGTTCGCATTTGTTGTTCAATTTCCAGCTTCTTCTTGTTTCTTTTGACAGTTTTATTTTGGCTGAAAATCAGGTGGACTATTTAATTGTTGAATATTTTTTTTCTCGTTTTCTTGTTCTTTTGTTTGCGAGGAGTTTGACATGTCCATTATTTGAAAGTAACATTTTCTGCTTGTTTTGTAGCTTTCGAAAAATGCCAGTTTTAATGTGAGTGATGTAATTGGGTATATAAATATATGGTCACATTGATCAAAATCTTAAAAGATTGGTCACATTGATACAATTTTTAAAAGATTGGTCACATTAGTTAATGTAAATTTATTCTAAAACAAAATAATCTCATACACCTTTAAGCCACATCTATAAATATTGCTTGCTGATACCCAAGTATGTTATTTTTAAATGCTCTTGTTGCATAAACAAAAGGCTGTGGAGTAATTTGCAAACAACTAAAATGTGGGGAGTAGTCTCATATTTCGCTCTCATATTTTTTCCACATCCTTTATCCTGCTGATGACGGAAGTCTCAAAGTGACAGACAATTTTAGCGTTAACAAGAATAACAGCAGCCTCCGACTGAAGTGATGGAAACTTTAGCCACATGTGCGCAAATATTTTTTCCTCCTTCTGTCTTCTTTTTGCCTTTCTTGCTTCAGTCAGCATAATAATGAATTACGTACGTACGTACGTACAGAGAAACAGGAAAAATCCTTGTTCCAGGAATCCTGCAATCCTTGCCATCAGAAACATCAGGCAACTACCTATGGCAAACGCTCTGAGCACTCGCTTAGCTACCTCGCCACGCTTTGTTGGCTGCAGCAATTTTACAATTGACTGTTTCTACAGTTTCTAAATGGGGAAACTCCCCGTTTCGCAGTGAAAACCCCCTATTTAACGGGCAAAGGGGTGGCAAAATGTGTGGGTTTGTAAAACGCTTGACTTGTTTTACGCATTATTTACTTAGTTGGGATGCTGCCTCATGCTCCTTTATGCCCCCCATTTACGTGTGCACGTGTTTGTGTAACTACATTCAGGAAAAATGTTTATCAAAAGGAAAAATTCTGATTTTGAATGTTTGAAATCACTGAAGACAAGTGGTAATTTGTACCTGAAATCTCTTAAAAGGAATTCTATAAATAAACAGTTTAAAATAATGTAGAATATTTTTAAATGATTTTAATCTCTATATTTATGTTACCCATTTATATATCTAGCTAAAATTTTTTTTTAATAAGTATCTTTAAATTTGTTTAATTGAAACATATTTTTATTTCAGTGCTCATGTGCATGTGTAGTATACACTGTGTATTAGAGCTGAAAATTATCGATGTCAGTATCGATTGTATCGATATTTTCGATGTTTTCAAACATAGATGTTTATCCGATATATCGATGTTTATCTGATACGTTATATTATACAGTTTTTGAGGATCAAAATACCTTTAAATACAAAATCACTTAAAGTAGGGGAAAAACTACCAAAAAAAATTAAAGCATTCTTTTTTCAGTGCTCATGTGCGTGTGTAGTACACACTGTGCATCCATTTAAATGTGTGAGTGTGTCCATTCCGTGGGGAACAGGGGCGTGGCAAATGAACTAGGATAAAAGTAAGTTTGCGGCAAGAAGCAAAACGTTTGGTTACAATTAATTTTGTACTCTGCGTTGGGCAATAAGGGGAGATATGCGTATATAAAGCCAGATGCAGGGGATGAGGGTGCTATAATGGGGGTTGGAGATGCTCGGGGTGGCCCCTTAATGTGAGCAATTTGAAATGAAAACCGGCCCCGGAGTCCTGTAGCTGTAAAAGTATTTTGCGGGCGTTGTTACCATTATTTCCATCTCCAGCTGAAAACAAATGAAGGGTAAAGGCAAATCGAAATTCCCTGGCAGGCCATCAACAAAAGAATTTAACCAAAATGTACAAGAGACGAAATTACACGAATATCAAATCAAAATTATCTACCTGGCGAAAGACTTATTTTTATGCCGGACATAAAGCAAAAATGGGCAATAAAAATGCTTCAAATGCGTTTGGGAAATGTGAAAATGCTCGAGATATCTTAGCGGAAGAATGGCCCAATAAAAGATGTTAAAAGAGGCAATTTTATATTATATAAAGAAACATTTGTGTTTATTTCTGTGATATTTAATACCCGCAACTTACTTGATCAACTTGTTTGCGAATTGTGGAAAGAGATTCCGTTTTCTGTCTTCTGTCCGAATTGCTTATGGTAAAAGCAGAAAGCACACACTTTTCTTTTTTTGGCACAAGATGCTAAATGACAGGCGGCTTATGCAACATTTATTTGATATTGTATTAAATATTTAACGCACGACACGATAAAACACTTTTGCCTCATTAATCTTACGCACACAAGAGCAGCGGTAGATGGAGGAAAAGCTGCTAATTAAAGCCGGCACAACAAAATACACAGCGCACACACAAAAATCACACATTCACAGAAGGACTAAAGCCTTTAGTCGATGATTGATACGGATAGCCCAAGAAATTTCGATGTTTTTCCTTGCGGGCTGGTGCGGGGATGGTGGATAAATTCTGAGGTTTTCCTCTTTTCACGAGAATTTTACGCGACTTGCCAATGCGAGGCGAAAAGCGATGAGCAAAAAGTTTTTCCGACCTCACGTGAGCACTTGCAAAGGGAGACTGAAATTTTCCTTGCAAAAGAGCCTGTAAGTATGCAGCAGCCTTTGCCTTTGTATAACACTACAGCCAGTATAACAGTCTTGTGCGTGAGAGAGTGGGAAAAATATATATACAGGGATAGCTCTTTGATATTACCTGCTAAAAGGTAACATCAAATTTGGTTTAATGCACCACGACCTTCGGCATCATCAGCATAAACTTGGCCCAACTATTTAGCTTCCACAAAAAAAAAAACGAAAAAAATGGTATAAACATATGCGTTCAAGCCAGAAAAACATTTCCGCCAAATTGCCCAAGCCGCAATTTATTTTTATTTGGACCCAGAGAAGTTTATGGTTTTTTTTTCTTCTCCCCCACCGAAACACTGATGATTATGATTATTTACTCAGCCTATTTATGTGTGGGCGTTTGGTTACATAATTAGGCCATTAAATATAAGTGCCTGTGTCTCTGATTTCTTTCGAATTTCTACCCCCGCAGCATCACAAATCGATCAGGATGGCAAACAAATTCCGCTTGACAAAGAGCGGCAATTTTAAATGGGGAAACAGAGGGCCATAAAGAAAACGTATTTTCAGCGACAACTTTTCTTTGGCGGAAAACGTAATTGAATTTTTATTGACATCTTAGCGGAAGCGGAGGTGAGGACAGCTGTCACTTGAGCGACAGAGTTGGCTGGAAATAAAGCGCAACTATTTTGCAGAGACAGTAAAATGGATGGCGGAAAAGTCAGAAAATAAGAGGCACACCAAGAAGGAGACAAAACAATTCGGAAACCGAAAGAAATCCAAGGGAAATAAAAATACTCGAAATTAATTCCGCTTTTTAAGGCCTCTTTAAAAGGGGATTTAGCCCAGGAATTGCTTATGGCGGGCCAAGAATAACCTAATTAGGGTTGACTTACGGCAGCCGATGGGGAAAAAATTGTCAAAGGAAAAGTTTAAAAATATAAATTTAAAGTCAGAAAAAGAAAAAAAGGAAAAAGGGGAGATTTTTGCATTAAAAGAAGTTATTAAAGGCAGATATTAAATAAATAAAAATTCAAACTTTAGGAAATATTTTATAAATTATTATAATTTATAAATTTGATTTATCTATAGGTTTTCATTATCAAAAATTAAATAAAAATATAATTATGGTTTCCAAAAATTAATATTAAAAATAAATATAAAAATTGAAATTAGTATTCCGATATGTAATCCAATATTTTATCTTTTAAAAATAAATACGGTCATTAGAAATGACAATAATTAAATTATACCAGCATTTGATTCTCATTGGCTTAATTACTCATTTTTTTTTAAATGCCAATATGTATATATATAATTGTTTATTTTTATATATTTAGCTATTTAGCTCGAATACGTTTACCAATTAAAATGCGACCAGGGCATTTGTCATGGCTATCTGAACCATAATACGCCACTATTATCATTTACAGCCACACACTTTAGTGGCCCCAATCGTTTTGCTCATTACCAGGAGACGCCCTCGTCTCCGGCTGGTCATTAAATTATTTTATATGGCACATTAAAAGCGAGCATAGACACACATACGCCCACAATCTCTAGCTCTTCTCCGCTTTTACTCTACTGTAGATACATATATAGTAAGTGAAATGCATTTGCAGTAGGGGTCATAAGCCAAAGGCTTTAGTCGGGAAAAAGGGGGCTGTCCGAGTGGCAGCTCCATCTGCGGCAGGTTCTATTTGCTATTATTATCATAGTCCGGAGTGCTTGGTCGGTTATTATTGTTACGAGTGTGTGTGCTGCTCGGCTTCTAAGCAATTATTTAAAGCCCACCAAGGGCGGGAGAAATGCAGAGACAACTTTCTCCCTTTCGCTGTCCGCGGGGATGGAGAATGTCCAGTGTCGACTGCTGAGATTTCAATTTAAAAACGAGGCCAAACTGTTGGTCGAAAGGGAAAAGGGGTCTTCACACACATGTGACCACAAGTTTTTATGCCAGCACAGCAGGTTGTGTCAAACACTGCAAAAATATATATAGCCCAAAAGAAAGATAGCTTTGGGAAATTAACATCAAAATATATATTTAAAATGAACTTAAAATATTTATAATGACAGTATAACATTATTACAACCTTAAACGTCTTATAAAGTACATACTTTTATTTATATTTACTTCCCATTTTAAAAAAATGTATTGATTTCTGTGGAAACGAAGATAAAAGACTCTTCAATAAATCTTCAAAAAAAGGGATAAAATCTTCTTGAAAACATTCCAATGTTTATATTTCAATTTTTCCTTTGGCACTTGCTGAGGATATAAACATATATTAAAAGCTATTTAAATTATTATTAAAAAACCACAAAATTATAAATAATGAAAGGCTCTACAATAAATCTTCAAAAAAAAGGGATAAAATCTTCTTGAAAACATTCCAATGTTCATATTTCAATTTTTCTTGTGGCACTTGCTGAGGATTCTGTAACAAGATAAACACATATTAAAATCATTAAAAATTATTATTAAAAAACCAAAAAATTATAAATAATTAAGCACTTGTTTGAGGGAATATTTTTCCCAGTGCATCAGTCAACTCTGTGATAGAGTTTCGCTTCGGGCTTGTTGATTGCGTGCCATTGTGCGGCGAGATGCTCACATATTTATTTACAATTTAAATGCAGTCGCCCTGCCCTGCCCCTCTGGCCACTTTTCTCACCTGTCACCGCTGTTGTGCCTTTTTAATTGTCGCAATCAATTGAGCCAACAAAAGGTTAAAAGCTTAATTTATTACCTGTTTTTCGGATGGCTTTCGCCAGCAGACATCGAATTCCGTTCAATGCTTTTGGGTAATCGCCCATCAGATGTCTATTTGAATTGAGATTGGAAACCTCAGGCTTAAAAACATCGGATTTCGAGGGCCATGCAAAAAGCGTAGTCGTCTCCTTATCGTTCATCACATTATACCATTCCAGTTTTCGACGTATGGCCTGCAGAATTTGTCGCTTTGCTTGGCAATTTTGATGGGAAATCCCAATCGGCGCCTTCAAAATATCATCTATGTTTTTATAAGGCGAAGGTTTATATTTCTGATCATTGGAAATTTGATCCAAAAGCTGTTGAATTTGATTCATTTTCCACATAACATCCTCAAGGGTTTTAGTTAAATTAAAGTTTTCCCTGAGGCATTGGAAAGTGCTGGCATAATTTGTTTCGTCATCTTCGATTACTTTTTCGCATACTTCCATACTATGAAACTCTCCATAAATAAAACTTATAGTTTGAAAAACCACAAGAACTAGCAACATCTTTGTTGGGAGAAGCAAATCAAACTGCCATCGATTGGATGTCGAACTTGTGGCTTCATTTCTTGTTAATTGATTTTGTACAGTCAGGGAAATTAAATGTATACGAGGTGAAACATTGGCGATGCTCTGGCAACTTTGAAAGCAGCACCATAAATTTTTGGCTGGCACTCGTGAGGCTGCAAACTTTTGGAAAACTTGCAGCTCATCCGGGTTTTCCCACCCCGCGAACTCGAACTCGAGTTCTGCCAGCTTCACTTCCTTTGTGGCCACCATAAATAATCCATACAAATTAACGCAGCCGTGCACATTTAGCCATCCAAAAAAACGGAGTAAAAAAACCGCAAAACTCTAGAAAAAAAACACCGAAATATATAACAGTTTAATCGACACCACTTCGCTTGGCGGATGAAAAAAATAAAACGGAACTTCTAGCATATATTTTGCTGTATAAAAAATAGCGCTTAAGCTCTTAGCATCCACCAAACCATTTTGGGTTCCGTTTTCGCCATCAGGCAGCCCAGTTTCTTTGGTAAGCAAAATTTATTGTTTGCGGAAGTTGTCTTTAATGGCGCCCGAGCGAGCAACCACACCCACAAGGACCATCGAAGCATGGCTACTCCAGCTCCAGCCACTTTTTCCCAGATTCCCCCGCCATTTATTCAGTCCGCATTTAGTTGACCTTCAGCTGCAAATAATTTCAACTCATTGAGTTTAATGTCCTGCGCCTTATGGGCGCGGCACAGCCATTTATAAGGACTCGTTGCCACGTGGATACAGTGCGTTTCAGCACTAGGTTTTTAATAAAATTAAAAAGAGCCAAAATATGCGTTAAATAATGGTATATAAATAATAACTAAAATAAATAATAATTCTATATTGCCTAAATTATTTTTAGGAAATTTAAATTGAACAAGAGAGAACGCTATAGTCGGGTGCCCCGACTATCAGATACCCGTTACTCAGCTAAGGGAGTGCGAGGGAGATAGATATATAAAATCTTTGATCAGGCATAACTTTTTAACGAATGGTCCGATTTGAAAAATTTCTTCTACATTTCGATAGGTATTGATAGTCACAATAAAACTGCATTTTTAGTTTTCCAAAATCTTTAATGGTGTGGGCGCCAGACACCTTTCAAAAAATGGTGTAGGGCGATTGAGGGCGTTAGAAGGGGCGTGGCACCATTTTGAAATAAACTTGCGCTGCGTAGGAACTCCAAGAATATACATGCAAAATGCCAATCCTCTAGCTTTTATAGTTTCCGAGATCTCAGCGTTCATACGGACGGACAGACGGACAGACGGACATGGCTAGTTCGACTCGGCTAGTGATCCTGATCAAGAATATATATACTTTATAGGGTCGGAAAAGCTTCCTTCTCCCTGTTACATACTTTTGCACGAATACAATATACCCTTTTACTCTACGAGTAACGGGTATAAAAACTAATAGTGAATTTATATAACAAAAAAAGTATAAATAATTCTATAATTACAAAAAAATATATTTTTTATTAAAACTATATTTTAACAGAAACCTCTTTTATAGTTTCGTGTCACACCGTTTATTAGCCTTATCTGGCCACGTGTTTTCGACCAATAATCGCATGATTTATGGCTGACAATGGTCAGGGAGGTCCTTTTCCTCCTTGGCTCATAAATATTTTGCTAGCCTGTGTTTGTTTTTTTTTTTCTCTTTTTTTCATATTCTTGTTTCCAATTTTTCTGTCGCTCAAGTTGAAAATTGTATTTTAATATGGGAGCCCAGGACCCGCACTAAAATATACAATATTTGCCCCTTTTCAAGATGTCGGATGGACGCTAATGCGTTTATAAAGTGTTAACATTGCGTATGCGTAATATTTAATAGCAGCTGTGCAGATGGCTGACTTTCTTCCACCTCCTTTAGTTTATGTATGTTATTTGATTTATGCTTATGAAGAAGTGTGCTACGCCCTATTTTATGGCTTCGTTATGGGGCTGGGCTTTTGGGGGAAAGAAATCGGGGTAATAAAAATTCGAAGCTTGCCGAAGCGTTTTGTTGATATCCTGCAAAAGACGGTCGTAAATTTAATTGCTGCGATTATTGCCGGGAAATTAGCGCAGATCAATGATAATCGTTAAGCTTAAGTCGACGGAAGACTTTTACGATCTGAACAGTTAAATTACAAATTAGTTTGGAACAATTTTTGAAGAAATTTAAAATGCATTTTAACAAAGCTTTTTTTAGCTTTAACAAAGACTTTTATTTTAAAAATCTATTAAATTATGTTAAACATTTTTTTTCGATAATCAAAATAATAAAATTGGTCTCTAAATTTTGTTATGTAATGTAATTTTGGTTAACAAAATCACTTAAAATTATTTCAATTTATTTTTTAAAAATCCCATTAAAAAATTCGTACTGATTGGCGAATTTATTTTGTTGTTGATTTACTTAAATCGACTTAGGTATAAAATTTAAATGGCCTTTTTCAAGAAATATTAAATTTCCATTTAGGCAAAATATTCCAGCAGCCCAAAGCGAGGCCAATTTCCCAACGGCAAGGCCAATAATTTATGCTAATTCACTTGACTGCCATGCAGACACCATCAGGCCACAAAAAAAAACCCCAATGACAATGGCAATGACTTCCTGTGGCCGAGAGCTTCGCTCATACAAATAAGAGAATATCAAACTGGCAAAAATTAAATCGAGCCGCTTGTAATTTAGCCAATTGCACCAAAGTGGGCGACTAATTGCCTGGGGAGCCCAAGTACAGAAAATGAATTTGCATGTTGGTTAACGCATTTGAATATGCAATCAGAATATGTGTCACGTAGAGAGAAGTAGTTCTCCGAGTAAGCCGACTCGTTAACATGATGAAGTTAAATAAAGCTCGTAGTCAGACATAATTTATTTAAAACAAACGCACAGCTGGCAAAAAGTAAAAGTTGGACGAGGATAAACTGGGAAAATACAAACAGAATCACAGCGGGCTTTCATATTGTATACATATGTGATGTCTTGAAAACAATTGCGGGTAAATAAGGTTAAAAAGCTGGTTTTAAAACGCAAAACCTTTGAAGAATTTTTTAGGATGATAAATTGGCAATTAATAATAAATAAATGTATTTAAAATTAAATAAACAATATTAAAGTAACAAAATAAATTTTTTAAAAATTAAGGAATATAATTTTACCTTTTATTAACTATTTACTAGAGCTTTAAAGTACTTTTTACTTGTATTTTATAAGTAATTTAGATTGAAAAGAACTTCTTTGTATTTATTTTTGGATTGTGGGCTTTTTTCCATTTTTTTTTAGGAATATTTCTTTAGCCTCTGCTGTTAGTGCGTCTGTTTTCCATTTGCTATTCTCATTATTATGCTCAACACTTAGTTGGGATTTTTTTTTTCCCAGCTCGACGTCACCACGCCTTCGACCTTCACACAGTGGCAAAAGCAAACAAGAAATGGGCGTTGCGTTCCCTTGAATTTACCAGAGGATTGAGTAGACTAAGCGTTTTGTCTACTTTCGCCCGGGCATCCGTTTCAGTTACCCGTTTTATCTTGTTGTTCATTTTATTTTTTTTCCCGCATTTTTTCCCATTTTTCTTATTTTTTTTTTTTTTGCTTTTGGTTCATAGTCACTTAAGGATTCATGCAGCAGCTGAAGCCGCAAGCAAACAGGCAGCACCTTGTTCATGTAGTCAGTCAGTCAGTGGGTGAAAGTGGGTGGGCTCCGATTTTTTTTATTTTTGGGGGGGGTGGAGTGGTTGAGTGGGCCTGTCAGACGCCGGCGGACATGCCCTGAATTTTAAAACCGTCGGTAGCAGAATTTTCAGCCTTGAGACAAAGCAAAGCCTGCGGTTTTTCAGCCATCCATCATGGGCCTATTTATTCGCACTGATTTTATTTTAATTTCATTAAAATGATGTGACAGAACTTAATTGGTTTCCATTGTGAACGAGACACAGCGGAGGCGGGCCGATTAAATCGCTTTAAATTATGGGGACAATAAACTGCCAGGCCAAAGATAGCGACAATCTGTGTGTCGCTTTTAAAGTTTTACCCGAGATAAATTTCATTTATAAATTGTTTTTAATTTGACAAAAGTTTATGGCAAATTATTTATGGATTCAACTGCATTTCGACTGAATTTCGATTATGCTCCATCAATGAAAAGAGTTGCAGTTTGAGTAAACAAAAAGCATTTTCCATTAGCATATTTAATTTTTCAATTATGCGCATTCCCCCTGCTTTTTCGCACACCTAATTAGCATGGACTCTGAGTGCCAGTGCATTATAAACAGTTAACCCGTAATCTACTATGGAATTTCGCCCACATCTCGCCCCTTTTTCGCCAAGGACTCGCCACTCGACGTGCAACATTCAAATTGAGTTGCATAACTTTGCACTGAGGTGAGCGAAGTCATTCAAATGCAAATTCCATTTGCATTTGACACTGGGAAATGTCAGGCCCAGTCATCATCCGCTTTCGTGAGAGGGCGTGACCCTGCGAATTATGTCCGCCTCGGGTTCCTTTGTCCCTTTGTCCCAAATAATTAACAATAATGCGGGCCCAATGACACCCGATCGTAAATTTGAGCCAGGATGCCGCAAATCTGTCTGTGGTATTATATATGCATACAAATACGAAATTCTGTCAGCTTAGGAATGTTGCAAAACTAATGAAATAGCTGAGAATATTGAGTCGTTGCTTTAGGAGGCTTATCTTTCCTTGAGAAATTAATTACAAAAATTTGGAGCATTATATTTTGAAATAAAAATCAATTAATTGGTAAATTATTCAATTTATGATTTTAGTATTGAGATTAAAACCCATTAAAATTTATTTAATGTTTTAATATTTTAGTTTAAATAATATAAAGTCATCAACTTGCTCCATTTTAGATATATTTAATATTATTTGTACTATTTCACAACAATTTTTTACTTGACCCTTTCGAAAAATGTTAACCACAACTAGCTCAAAGGAAGATTAACATTGGGAAAACCTTCGATATCCAACTATCACCCCCTTAGCCCCAAAAAAAAACCCACAGTCATGTGTGTTTAAAGAGCAAGCGCTCCAACGCCCATCATTCCATTTAGATGTAAATTACCAAGCTGGAAACGCGAACTGAAAGCAGGAAATAAAAGGAAATAAGCAACAAGCAAACAATGAGAATGAGAACTTGGTCCTTCCTTCTCTCTTCATTGTTTGGCTAGCGGTCCTTTGGACGTTTGTTTAGGACACAGACAGGACACTTTAACCCATATTAGCTTAACGGAGAAACCGAAAAAAGTTTGCATACATTAGGCCAAATGCTTTGCCCCTTAGCTTTAAGCCGGCGAATTTTCATTTCGAGCATCAAAAACCCAAAGATGCAGATACAGATACAACTTCTAGGGTTACGTGTCAGTGGATACCGAGATAATGAGCCTGCAATCAGCATTTGCCACAAATGCTGCACTTTTAGGCACTGCAAAAAATACATTTGAAATCAGAAATAGCTTGTCGCCGTAAATTTGATATGCGCATGTAAATTTCTGGTTATGCAATACGAATATCGTTTTGACTTGAAATACTTATTTGGAGCATATCGAATTTACGGGGCAGCAAGTTAAAATTGATATTACATAACGTAAAATCGATCTACGTTTCATATCGATTTTTTTTGGGTGTCGATAGTATCGATAGTATTAATGATCGTTTTTTAAAAATATTTTTAGAGGCTTTAAAATTTTTTTTTTACCAAACCAGAAATATTATGATATATTTTTTTTACCGTACTTAATTGTTTTTCCCAGTGCCCCTTTATAAGCCACATTGTTCTTGCCCCATCCGTAACATCCGCTTCCGGTTCCGACTGGTTTTGCATCTTGCTGTGTGCTGCTGTGTTGGTCTGAGCCTTTTGCCTGTCTGACTTTTGGCCGCAGATTCAGCTCCGTAGAGATCGTTTTATTCGGTACGTGCTGTGCATCGCAGTGTAATGCCATTGCCATGCCATTTCGTACATAAATTAATGCAGTCGTGATACAATGCCCACAGAAACTCCACATACACACACTCACTCACTCGGGGAGAAAGGAGAAAGCCAGTCACACTCACTCACATGCACATCCTTCTCGACACCAAAATGCTGCAGTGTAATTTCTCTTTTGGCGTTATTAAATAGAAATTTCTGTTCCATGACTCCGAGTGTGAGCGAGTGTCTCTGCCAAAGTTTCCTTTCATTCTTCCTTTATTATTCGAGTGTTTGTTTCTTTTCTTTTTCGTTTTTTTTTTTTTTTTTGGCAAATGTATGCACTGCAGATTTTTGGCTTATCTTGCGGGACTTTTGTGTGTCTTAAAGTTGATGGCCAACATTTGCCGAAACTTATGCAAACTGAAAAGTTGGGAGGCAAAGCCCGCCAATGATTACTGTTTATTTGCAAAGATAATGGCTAAATGTTTGGTTATTTTGGTTGGACAATAGAAACTCAAAGCTGCGTATAATAACTGCGATATTTTTAACGATAGGACCAATTGTTTAAGAAAAGCAGTTTTTATAAAATAGATAAAACGAATTTCTTACTATTAAAGTATATTTTCCAGGACTAACAGCTTGACTGCTTAAAGAAATAACCCTTAAAAGTCCACCCAAAACCCACGCTCCTGTTTATTCAACCGTGTAAAATCAATTTTAATTTTCCTTTGTCATTCTTTTGCACAGAAAGAATAAAAACAAAAATATTCTTTTGGCAAGTCACTTGGCAGGTTGGTAAAGGCCCAAAAATGGCCATAAAATTTTACGCAAGTAACACCGAAAAAGGAGGCTGGCCATAATGGACCAAAAGTGTTCAATCCGTATAACAGTTTGCCCAAAGAGTAAAATCGGTGAGAGAGAAAAAGGTAAACAAAAAAGAGAAAAGAAGGCTGATGGCCCCATTTTTGGATTGAAAATTCATTAAGAAACTCTTTGGTATCGCCTAATTAAACTGATTTATTGATAAAGTTGAGGCAGGAAAATATTGAATATTTAACAATAATTTTGAAAAGAAAATATGTTAGCAAGAGAGAGAAAAAAAGGAAAAACCTGGCTCCTACCTGGCTCACTTGGCCGACAGCCTTCGGACAGGCTCACAATGCTTGGCAACATAATTCAATTGGATTGCCAAAGGACTTTGGGCAAAGGATATTTTGATAGCCAATGTGTGCGCTTAGGTGCTTTTTGCTTTTTTCCTTATTTTTCCTCTTTTTTTTTTGGGATATTTTTCTTGGGCAAATGGGATCAAGTTGTCGGTGTTTTTGATTTGGGTCTTCCGGCGGATAAGAAACCGGCTTATCAACGTGTTAAGCCTCGTGTTGCTGGCTACACCCAAAAAACATACTCAAGCGTGAATATTTATTTTTTGTTTATTTATCGAGCAAGTGAAATTGCTGGACAGAGAGCCTCATTATAGGCTTTATCAAATCCAATTATGTCCCGGGCTGACAAATTTCTGTTTTTCTCTCATTCGCTATGTCAAAATATCAATTTGCAGTGCGAAAAAATAATATAAATAAAAGAACGTATCTCCCAAATGAGCCGGACACAAAAACTGACGTAGCGCAAAACAAATGGGATTTTGCGGGTGCCGCGTCAAATAAATCAAGCAAAAATAGAAAACAAAATGAAAATAATGCTGCACACCATTAAAATACAATATTAAATGCAATCAGTGTTTGGCACAGAATTACATAATCCATTGCGCATAATTGAAAATTTAATTTTATCAAACCAAAGGCTAGATTTTCATAGGCAGAGGATGTGTATGTGTGTGTAAGTTGGCGGGAAATTGTGGCGAAATATTTTTCCTATTTAAATGGAAAACCAATAAATTGCGGCAGAATATTTGAATGACTTTGTGCGTGTTAGAAGCCGGTTTGCATTAAATATTTTACATTGCCATTGATTTTATCATATGTCATGGCGCATTTTGGATATGCAAATGGGAATGGACATGAGCCAATAGTTAATTGAAATGGCCAAGGATTTTAGTATTATTAAGCAAAGAAATTTTAAGTAAAAGCAAAAGCTTGTTTATATAATTCTGTAAGAAATGGACTCAGACATTAAAATTAGCTTAAGTACTAAAATCCTTTGAAAAAAACAGAAATTCATGTACTTTGTTTTCCCCCACTTATTTTTTTAATGTCCGTTTTCATTCCTCCCTCGGCTCCGTTTTACCCTTGGCCCAAATGCATTTAAGCCGGCTTTTCATTGCGCTTTGATTACCAAGGATCCAGTGATGTTGCCTTGACTTTTGGCCTCCGTCGCCGTCGTTCTGTTTTTCATTTACGTCTGTGAATTGAATCAAGTTTGCCCCGTTTCCGGTGAACGCGAATGATTTTTTTCATTTTCTTTTTTTATTTTTCCAACTTTCTTTGCCATGGATGCAGCCAAGTTTTTTCCGCCGGAAAATACAACATCCGCTTTTTATAAATTCTCAATTGTGCGCGAAAATTCAGCACAAAGGCAGCAGTAACAAAAAGCAAAAAAATTGCGAAGTGGTCGAAAAAAAAATCAGAATATAGTAAGGAAAAAAAGAAGTGACAATTGCGTTCTATCTCAGGCATTTTCACGATTGTTGCTCCATTTTCACGGTTTTCACGGATCGCTGGCTGCGCCTTTTTACCCGCTAGGCTCAAACAGGTGACACTTTGACAGTTGGCAGTCATTTTAAGTGGATTTTCAGTGACAGCTCTACTTGTCAATTTTTCCTCGAGCAAAAGTCGTCGCTGAAATGTATGCTATGAATTGGAATGTGCTTGGGATTGACGTAAATTGGTTTACCAAATTATGGTAAATATTGTTATTCTCCGATAGAAAAATATTTTTTCTACGCTTTAAAAATTACTTTAAAAAGAAATCTTCTACTTTTTGCTTTAATTTTCCCCTTTTTCACAGAGCGTGTTAAAAATACTTCTCCTTGCCAAATACTTCATCTCATTACCGAAATTATTTTAATTAAATTACCTGCAAAATGTTTACACACATTTTTGTGGCAAGCCAAAAAAAATTCGTTGCAGCCGGAATTAAATGGAAGTAATTAAATACAAACAACTGGATCAAGAGCAATTAAATTAAAAGAGCATTTGCTGAATATTTATAGTTGGTAGAAAAAACATTTTCAAGGACTTGATATAAGCAAAACATATTTGATGCAGTAACCTGCAGCTAAAATGGCATCCAGAAATTGAATGGAAAAAGGGGGGAAAAATTTAATTTAGCATCGCCCTTTGTGGGCGGTTGGTTGGCTCCCTTTTTCGGGGGGAGGTAAACATAAAATTATGCACCCTGAATATGCTGTGGCATTAATTAAAAGCGACTTCATTCCGTCGCTCGACTATTCTGTGGTTTCGTAGGCGAAAGGGGGATGTCGGAAATGCGGGAGGAGCTACACTGACCACAACATTTATGGGCATTACGCATGGTCCACACAAAACACGCAGTTCAACCGGTGTGCTTAATATGCCCTTTAAATGGACTTGTTATGGTTGTTTACTTTCGGCCCTGACTGTACCACAGCACCAGCCACAGAATTGCCCTTAACGTAAGCCAAAATATTTTGGAGAATTTTTAGTTGCCTCTCAGTTGCACTTGAATTGTTTTTTAAGCGATTAAAGGAACTAAAAGTTGTAAACTATTCGGAGTTTAAAAATCTCTAAACACATTTTTCTGCCGTAAAATAAATAGATTGCGATCTTTAAAAAGAAATAATAATTTATTAGTGGACCTAGTATTTTTGTAGTAGATCAAATTATTTAAAATAGCATAAATATGCAACTATCTTTAAAAAATAAATAAATTAAATACTGCTCCACGTGTGTATGTGTCTAAAAATACGATTAAAAAATTAATTATTCTTTTAAAGAAATTATAAAATATTTATAAGTATTCTTAAATTATATTATTATTTTAATACTTAATCTTATTTAATATTTTTTATTATTATTTAATTTTAAGATTAATATTATTGTTAATTTTTTACGTGCTTGTACACTTTTTTGATCTAAAAATACATACAAATTGTAGCAATTTATAAACTTTATAATCATTTAACTTTTAAAGTACTGCTGGCATATACCAATCATTTAAATTTAATGGCTTGCTTTAATAAAGCTTTTTGACTTTCCATTTACGAAACACGTACGCAATGTCATACGTCCTTCTTTTTTATGGCCTTTAACCTTGCAAGTTGCAACCTTATCGACAGCATCGCAGTTCGCCAGCTGACCTTTCTGACAGTCACCTATCACAACAGGCCAACTGCATCCATCAAAATGTGGGTGGTTCTTCGATGGGTGGGTGGTCTGCAGACATGGTCGTAACGATTTGTCTGCCGGCCAACTCGTCCAGGCAAATGGCATTGCATGCCAATGCATTGGGGCCACCTGGCAACCCTTTTCCTGACTGTGACACGTTGACGTCCGAGCACGCATATCCGTTTCCTGCCAATGGCCGTCATAAATAACAATGCGCAGAGGCGCATGGGGGCAAATTAAGATGGCTGAGAGATGGACAGAGGTTGATCATATCGCCGTAACATCCAAATGGCGGCCAAAGGGCAACTGACCTTTGGCTTTAATTATCTGACGTTGAAAATCATTTTAAATCGAGATACATTTCCATCACTACGGATTTAACGATAAATCAATCAATCACTTGATTTTGTTTATACATTTATATTTTGTTCATAAAGCTCAAATAATATTAAAAATAAGTTTCACGTATTCATTAAATTAGGCAAAAATCTCAAAAGGGTACAAAATAGAGTTTGAAAATTATCGATATTTTCGATATTTTCAATATCGATTTTCAAGGGAAAACAGCAAACTTTCGATGTTTTTAATTCAAGCTTTAGTTTAAATTTTAAAATAAAGTCAGTACCATAATAGGTACATAGTCTTTGTACTTTACACTTCTCATCCAATTAGTAAAAGTTCAAAGTGTACAAACTGAAACATAAGTTTAAAATTCTGATAAGCTTTCAACAGATCATATTAAAGTGACAAACTGTCCTTTGCCTTTAATTACCTGAGCCCCGAAAATTAATCCAACCAAATGTGCGGCAACTATTTTTAACCACGTGACACTTTAATAGTTTCGAGTCCGGAAAAGCGGAAGCTCACTTGGCAGGCTACCAAACTTGCTGACAACACTGCCAAAAAAAGACGGAGAGCAGTGCAAAATTAAGCCATAAAAGTTTTTACACCTCTCTCACACAGAAAACAGGTTGTCGGCCCCGCTCCCTACTTTTCCCCATTTTCCAGCCCCCTCCGCCCCTTTTTTGGGGCACTTTGCTGTCAGCAGTTTTGCACGATTTCCATACAAGAGGGTTGCCAGGCTCATAATGAAACACTTTATCATTACCAAAGTTGACAGGGCGGTGAATGAGCGCTACACTGCCGTATAAGAAGCTCCTGGAATAATTATTCAAAGCGCTGATTTTGTGCAGGAACCGTAAAGAAATTCGTTGTATGTGTTTAACGTTAGAAATCACTGCCCAAAAAATAACTTTAAAAACTTTAAAACATCATCCGTTAATAGTAATACTTAAACAGAAAAAAACTTTCATTTCTTCCTTATTTCATATCAATAATGTCAAATTTATGATTCAAACATATCAATTTGATATTTTATCATATCAAATAAAATAATACATTTAGCATTTTTTAACAAATTTTTTTTAAACATAATCTTTGTTCATATCAAAATGATATGAATAACTTGATCCAAAAAAAAATTATAATTGACCAGCACATATCAATCTGATCTGATCTTTTGTTAATTTTTTTTCTGTATGTAGGTATTATTTTTAAGACAAATAAATATAAATATATATATATGTATATGTATCCATAAACATTCACATTTTTCCAGTGCATGGCCACAAATTTTCGCTGGTCGGTGAAAAATGTTTGCAAAATATTTTTAAGGCCAAACATGGGGCATATATAATATTGACATTGACAGATTAGCTGCCTTGCACATTCACTCACTTATTACCAGCGAACTCAATTAGTAGTTTGTCGGCAAAAAAATCGAAACCTCAATTGAAACTGCGGATAATGATAAATGATGGTGGTGTCAAATGCAGGCAACTTCTCTGAGAAATTGTTTAAAATGCATGTGATCCTGGGTTTTTGGTATGTTTTTTCTTGCAATTTTACCATTCTTGAGTATTAATCTAAAGCGTTTTTACATCGACCAATTGAATTAGTCGACAAATAGATGGCAATGGTGGGAGACTTTCAATTGTCCCGGGCCAAAATGGCACGTCTTGTATGCCGGCAAAGTTTGAAATTTAGCCAAGCTGAGCCGGACATCAATAACGTGCTAAAAACTTTGCCATAAACTCTTGGATATCCTGTCACTCCTGCTCTCCAGACACCACCATCGACCTCATCCCCCCAGTTGGGGTCGCCTTATTGATATGCCAAAAGTCGAATTAGTTTGCAGAGTGGGTGGAATTCGGCTTTGTGTTCGTCTGACTTTGACGTTGCCCAGTCTGAGGACCTTGGACTGCAGTTTAGTGGGTATATTTTGCCACCCAGAAACGCATAAAATTGGCCGAAGCTGTGGGTAATAGTTGGCCTGAATAGCAGTTAAAGCCACTCTGGGAAAATCAGGATTAAAGCCATCGATTGGGCTTAAAAAGAGCTGATGAAGAAAGGGTGGTAGTGTCAGTGAAATAAATACACAGAGTTTTGATAAAGATAATCTAAACAAATTAAAAAAAATTAAATAAAACGTTTCTATTTAATACAAAACATAAAATTGCATGAATTAATTTGAAAATATTTTGAATATTTTATTTACTTTAAATAAGTTACGTAATTAAAAAAAATTAAATTCATATTCAAATCAAAGTTAAAAATATTCTTAAATGTAATACTTTCATTAATAACATTTTTGGATTTAAAAATTGTTCTTTATTAGTGTTCTAAAGTTAAAATTTTGTACCTAACATTAAAAACTTAATTAATTTTTATGCAATAAAATGTATTTTTAGTCAGCGGACTTAATTACCAATCATATAATAAAATATCCATTTAAAATTCTTTTTTAATTTCTTTAATGACCCTACAATTTATTACATCTGGTCGACAGCCGAAAGTGATTATGAATGATTATGATGGTACATTGATTTATCTGTGGCAATTTAGATATTCTTGGACTCGAGACACTCTCTGCCAGCCAACTCAGCCCCGGGATGCGGCCGAGTCATAAACATTAAATACAAACATTGAACAAGGTCTGGGGTCCCTTAGTCCTGGGACGTCGGTCAGAAGCTAAAATCGTTGGGTGAACACATCATCACCATTGTCATCTCACATCTATATGTATATATACACACATTTGAAGCCAAACATTCAATTCCCGGGGCTTCCAGAGTCGCCTGTCAAAGAACCAAAACCAAAACGTAATCGTAGTCATCCCGACATCGAACATTTAGAACTTATTTGGGCTGTTCGGGACAGGCGATTTGGTAGAGGAACTGCACCAGTGTCCTTGTGGGCCTGCCAGTCATCCGTCCAGCTGTGAGATAGGGTATCAATCCATAGGTGCTCAGCAGCCCAGTGCCATAGGTGTCCAAATGAGCCCAATCGCTGCAGGGCACCAGTTCGTGGAGGACAGCGGCAGCCAAACAGGATGAGGCATAGCCCTCGCCATCGTTCAACAGATCGAAGCTCAAGTGCTCGGCCACACGATCCTTGTAGTAGCGCCACAAGGGGAAGCGCCACAAGCGATCGCCGGTCAGGGAGCCGGCCCTCTGGAACTGCTTCCAGATGTAGTGCGAATTCGACCAGATGCCCGTGGCTCCACCGCCCACCGCCTTCTTGACGCCCTTGCACATGGAGCCCACATCGACGACGAGTCGCGGTTTGTACGTAATCTGTCCATAGAGCATGGGATCCGAGATGACCACCACGCCAGTTCGGCTAATGTTGCGCACCGCCAGTGATTTGGAATTCAGCAGGGTCACCACATCGCCCGGCTTGCAGGACATTCCAGAGGGAAGGTTTTCGCATAAAGGAATCACAGCCGTGATATTAATGGGCAAGGATAAGGCAGCAGCTGCCCTCATAGCGGCCAAAATAGAGGCGGCACCGGTGAGATCGCCCCGAAACTCGTCCATTCCCTTGCAGGGACGCAGATTGATGCCACCCGAATTGAAGGTGATGCCCTGGCCCACCAGCAGAATGGGCTTGTCCTCGGGCGCAGTGCCGCAATAGGCGACCTCCAGGAGAACGGGTGGCTCACAACTGCCCTTGGCGATCATCAGAAAGGAGTTGAGATGCTGCTGTTCGATCCACTCCATGGTTCGCACCTCCACGGTGATGCCGCAGGGGCATAGGGCATCTACGGCGGCCTGGGCCACAATGGTGGGGGTCATACAATTCGCGGGCGCATCGCAGATTCTCCTGGCCAAATTCTGTGCCTCCGCCTTGAACAAACCCCTCGTCCAGGACTCGACATCCGGTGAACCGTGCAGCTCCAGTTTCGGTATAGTGCTGCGATACTTCTTGGCCAGATTCTCCTCGTAACGCCAAATGGCCAGGGCGGCACCCTCGGCGGCCTGTTCCGCATAGTCCATATTGTCCACATGGACCTCGGAGCAGCCTATGGACTGCAAAGATCTTGCACCAATTCCAGCGGCAATGCGGACATTCTCCATGCCCTCGTCGAGCATCTCCAGTTCATTGAAGGCTATGCCTTCGAGTCCAACGCCGACCACACAAATCGAACGGAAATCGTTGTCCACATTGTTGAAGACCTTGCCGCGACCCAGGCGGCCGGTTAACTTTGTCTCGCAGACCAATTCGGATAACTTGCCCTGGACACGATCGTCGAACTTCTCGCCCGCCGGCGTTAGTCGCGGACCCTTTCCGGATTCCTTTTCGTAGAGACCCAGGACGATTCCCTTGCCGCCCTTGACGGCATCGCCAGCTCCACAGCCGGCGGTCACATGGCGAACCGATCCTATTTGACTGGTCGTCGGCACTCGAACTCGGCTCAAACTCCTCGCCAATGCTGGTCCCTTCAGCAACAGTTGTCCACGCATAGTGTTTAAGAGGTATATAGTACCAGGATATACTATACTATACTATGTATACGCGCGATTATTATCGGCACAATTTTGACAACTGCTTTCCGTTTCACGATTTACTCTCTCTCTCTCTCTCTCTCTTTAGGGTGTGTGTATGTTGGTTTCTAAAGAATTTCGAGTCTCTACGTTCAAAAGTTTTGTCAAGTGTCCAAAAAATAAAATGTTCTAAAATATTTGGTATACCAACTCAAAATGTGTAGTAAAAAATAAAACAAAAGAAATGCGGAGTCTGCTTTCCTTGTTAAAAACCGAAAGACTAAATCAACCCGAACAATTTGTTATAAACTGTAAAGAGACAGATTACTAGATCGGTTACAAATCGGAATTTCAAACTGGGAAGTGTTAGATAAATAATTCGATTAAATTTATAATTATTAATAATAAAAAACGCAAACAACAGGAACCTATTTAATGCGCTATTCTAATCCATATTAAAACAGAAACTTGTTATTTCTTAAGGAAGTATATACATATTTTTGGAAATATAATATCGTAGTTGGTATTATTTAAACTTTCTAACAAATATCCATTCGTTGCCTACTAGAAACATACACATAAATTGATTATTGATTTTTTAGATTTAGGGTAAGAGTAGATTAATACTTAAGGGCACTTAATTTGTAGGTGAATCCAAGATATAGTTACATTTTTTAATAATTTCTGTTTAAGATTGAAAAAAAATCATTTCGAATAAAAATACAACCTATAATAGTCCCGAAGATTAAAAAATATAAAGAAGACTTAATCTGGAGGTTTGAATATCTGTTTGCTTCGACCACAACTACATTTAAATTCGATAACTTACCAGCAAGTCAAAACAGTGGACCGAAAGGGGAATCGAAAGCTGCTCCGAATCGTGTGCGTTGCCAATATGGAGAACTCAAGAAGCGGTCCTTGGAAGAGTCGTGTATCCCTGTCTGCTGGCCGACACAGCTCCTGCTGATCCTGCCGATGACACAGCTCGATATTTTGAGTGTCCAAAGCGCGATTAACGTTCGGCACAAATACAATTTACTTAGAATGTTTATTTGGGTAAAATTTTGAAATATTCTCGGGGAATTCTCGTTTTAAAGTGAACTTGGATCGAACTTGACTGTCATGTCGGTGATGTTGGGATTTCTGCTATAATTATTAATTATTACAAATTATTCAAATCTGTGATGCGCGAAGCTTTTAGGAATCACTTTAGTATCATTAAATCCATAAAAACGATTAATACATTTTCATCGTTCCAAAATGTGGCCTATCAGTGGAACACTTATTAAATGAATTTTATTAAGATCTGAGAGTTGCACTTGCGTATTTATTTACTCTTTTTCACTTTTATTCACACTGAATAGAAGTGCGCAAGAAAAACTGATTGCCACATATTTCCCACGTGGTGGAAAAGTTTTTCCCAACAATAAAATGGCAAGCGGTGCAGTAAAGTTTATGGAAAAGTTTACTCTTCTGTTGATAGCAAATGTCGTTTATTGTTTGTCGCAGGCAAAACAAACGAAGAATGAACATTAAAAATATTGTTGACAAATTAAAACTAACCAGCCATTAAATTAAAGTGTGCATATGGAAAATATAAAGTTAAGAATTAAATATATATTTTATTTGATTTAAAACCTACACAAAAAAAAAGCATGGTACCGTAAAATCGATAGGGCCATGTAAAATTTAGGTCATGTAATTAATATTAGTCTACCATTTACAAGTACACCTTCTAAGATAATAAGAGAACCAACAACAACTTAATATTAACTATGAAAAATAATTTTTAAAAATAAAATAGTTTCAATATTTTCAAATTCTATAATTTAGGCTTCGAACAAAAATACAAAAGGGTTATCAAAAGTGCCACGTTCAGTCCAACAGATGTGTTTCGAAGTTGATGAAATTGCCGGGCAGGTTGGACGTCTCCTCCAGGGATACTCCTCCCCCAATTATTTGCGGCCAATAGGGTACCAAAGCCACTGCCAAAAGGCGGCGCAAAAAAAGCACCTGCAGTTCTCCATAAAGTTGGATGGCCCTCCAGTTCGAAATGCAGAAATGCTGAATCACCATATATAGTCGAATATAGTTGATCAATCCGCTGGCCACAAAAGTCAATATCCAGGGGAGCGCAAATAGACTGAATTTATTCCATGAAAAGGATGCCAATCGCATTGCCGAATCTTGTTTATTTCTGGTGATCCAAATTTTTTTAACCTCGGCGGCTGTTTTTGCTTCCGATACCTTTAGGATCCCCTTTTTTTCATCCGATTCCTGGCGCTCGGTACTTTGCAAATGTCGAATGTACCACAGTCCGATCATAACCAGTAGGGAATACATCAACGCTTTCACAAACATCCAATGATTGTAGATATAGCCCACTTGGAGTGTTAGGTTACGGTCCACTGAGGGATAAACCGATTTGATATTGGCCTGTGCCTCGACAACGGGCTGAAGATCTGAGCACAAGTGCAGTGATGTGAGCAGCACAAAGTATCCGATATCACGTATCTTGGCTTTGAACATGTTTTTTGAATTTGGAAAAAAGATTTTCTAAAGCGAAAATAAATTTTTAATTTGTTATTAAAGGAGGTAAAAATGCTCTGACATTGTAGGTTTGGAATGAAAAAACAAAAGTGTCTCAAGGCCTGAATATACATAGATTTTTATTACGGTTATTTCGTTTTATTTTAGACTTATTAAAAAATCTTATCAATTGCTTCATTACAATATTAAGTAGGTACTTTATAACTTGATTATTATCGATTTTAATCGAAATCTTTAATTTTAAACCCTTTTTTAAGATAGAGTGCCATAAAACTTTACTGTAGCTCGATTTATATCATAGGCCATCCAATTGGTTTCCAAAAGATAGTCGCCTTCAGGAAAGGGTAAAACTTTCGAAACCCGGTAGTTAATAAATTCGGCACTCAATTTATCGAAGATGATGTCCGTCTAAAAGATATTGTAATGAAAAACATCTAAAAAAACCTAAAACTTAACCGAATTCTTACATCAAAGGGGCAGGTGTGATTTATGTTTGTGTAGGTTGCCAAGAATCCGTAAAAATAATTAGCTTGCGGGTTGGACGAGGGATTCAAAAGGAATTTGCAGGCATCAAAAGTGATATTGAATAAAAATGGTCTGTATCCATTAAAGCGTTTTTTCAGTGCCAAGTTTACCTTAAATTACCAAATAAATTAATATAAAAACCAAACAAAAAATCGTATAGTAAATATACTCAGCATTGGCATAGGCTTACTTTCACTTTGGTCACGGGAGTCTTGAATAAATTTACTTTAATGGATACGTATTTGTATGTTCGATTCACGGACTTTAGGTAGCAATATTCAAAGTCATCAAATTGCTTATCCAAAGAAGTGCACTTTACATTCGAAAATTCAAACTTCGAAAAGTGCTGCGAAGTTTAAAAAAACATGTAAAGTTTCGATTAGGCGATATTGAAAAATACTTACCTGATTGATTAATAATAAAATGACCACAAACTGAAAAAGTCTTTTTAAATTTTCAGACATGATGGAAGCTCGAATACCTAGATGAAACTAAAGCCAAACCATTTTTTCTGTTCATGATGTCATTTATTGTTTTTAATAAATTGCTTCCAAATTTAGGTATTTCACGGCACTTAGTCACAATGTTATTTTAGCTAACGATTAGTTCAATATGCTCAAATCAATCTGAATTATCTTTGTTTTTTTCGGTTTAGCTGGCGACGCTAAACGCTTAATGTAAGCTATTTTTGACGCAACGCTTTATAATGGCTAACATTGAAGTTCGGGTTTTTTTCGGGCTGCGGCAGTTTTAAAATGGAACACGTTTCGAATTGCTTTAAATCAAATTTTAAAATATTTTCAAAGTTTTTCGTTGACAAAGCAACGGGCTATATATTATTTCACATATCAGCTAAATTGGTTGTCCCGTTGTGATAAATATTTAAAGCTGAGGAGACCAAAAAATTGTTTCTTAAAAATTCTATGAAAATATTTTATTCATAAAAAAAAAAGGATTGAACAATTTTTGTGAAATCTAAGGTTAACCTCTACCAGTATTTACCCCCCACCTACTTAGGTTATTTTCGAAAATTTATTTTGTAAACTAGTGTTATTAAAAACCTATACTTGCAAAAGTTAGCGCGGACACCAAACCTGGTGTGGATCTTTGCTAAAAGATCCGGTGGGAAACTCTCATTAAAAGGTTTCAGTATTATATGTTTTAGTATCTATTTCCATGCGCGTTATTATTCGGCCGGCAATTGTGCGGTCACACTATTCGCAAAAAACATTTTTTGAGACGACGGAAACCTTTTGAAATTTCTAGCAAAATAGGAAAATCACGCAGGATGGAGCGCAAAATGGCGCACAACTTGTCCCGCGGGGAGCAGCGCAGCAGTGATGTGGAACCGGGACAGGTGAAGACCTTCGAGGAACTGCGTCTATCGCGAAACCTATTGAGGGGCTTAAAGCGCCACAATTTTGTGACGCCAACCAAAATTCAGGCGGCTGCCATTCCGATGGCACTGAGTAATATGGGTAAATATGACTCAAAGTATACGAATTGCAGAGGGTTTACCATTAATCGGTACTACATATTCACAGATCTGCTGGTCCAGTCCAAGAGCGGAACTGGCAAGACGCTGATCTACGTTATAGCCGCCATGCAGGGCTATCATGTGAAAATGTCACGACCTCATGCTTTGATTGTGGTCCCAACTCGAGAGCTGGCCATCCAGGTGGAGGATACGTTCTTCTACCTCTGCGAGAACTATAGGGACTTCCAGCCAACGGCCTTCATCGGTGGCACCGATGTGGCCACAGACCGCCGGCGGATCAAGAAGAGTCGCATTATTATTGGAACCCCCGGGCGTCTATTGCATCTGTATCAAAATCGAGTGCTGGATGTCTCCAAACTGGGGCTTCTTGTCCTCGACGAGGCCGATCAGTTGTATCAGACGAAGAGCCTGCAGGACACAGTCAATCAAATCATAGATGTTCTGCCCAAAAACCGTCAGATAATCGCCTGCAGTGCCACCTACGATAAGGATTTGGATGAACGTCTGGCCAGGATCATGAACAAGCCAATGCTGATCTCGAATTCCGAAAGGGCCACGGTGCTTCTGGGCATCCGTCAGTTTGTCTACGAGTTGCCACCGCAAAACAACAGTGCCGAGGAGATGCGCATTAAACTGCAGATTCTGGGCCAGATTTTTAACCAATTGCCCTACGAACAGGCCGTCCTCTTTGCCAGCTCCCAAATGCGAGCAGATTCGTACAAGAACTACCTGACAGCCAGTGGCGTGGAGTGCCATTTGATTTCGGGAGCCATGGAACAATCCGAGCGCTTGAATGTCTTCGAGGGCTATAGAAACTTCACCATGCGCACTCTGGTGGCCACCGATTTGATGGCACGCGGTGTGGATTCGCCACATGCCAATCTGGTTATAAATCTTGATCCACCATGCGACCATGTGACCTATCTTCATCGCATAGGTCGTGCTGGTAGATTCGGATCAAAAGGCATAGCCATCACTTTGATTACCTCCCAGAAGGAGAGTCAGAAATTCAAGCAAATGTCCCAAAAGGTCGCCACGGCTTGGTCTGTTCTGGAGTTTCCCAAAGAACCAATGCCCAAGGACTTCAATTTCTGGGATTTCGATAAGTACAATTTTGGATATTTCATCAAGGAGGACAACCCGCTACAGGAAATGCCTGCGAAGCGCCCTAAAGATAATCCCAACAAAGAGGTCTTGAATAATGATCCGGATAAATCTGATGTTTCTTCGGAAAAACTACCAAAGGCCTTAGAAAATCCCCAAAAGGAAGAGGTTGACAAAGCGAAAGACTTGAAAACGAATTCGAAGACATCGCAGGTTGGTGCCAAAAATATACCAGAGGCCTTAGAAAATGTTAAAGATAGTAAGCAAAAGAGTAAGTCTAACAAGGAAAAGCTGGACTTGGAAAACTTACCAAGTACTTCGCAGAAAAATAAGAATCCCAATATCATAGAATTAAAACAAGTCGAGGAGAATATTGTAAAGCAAGCTTGCTCCAAAGGAGCAGAAAAATCTGTAAAAGACAAAGATACTGCAATGAATAAGCAGGAAAAAGCCATTAAATCTATAAGTCCATCCAAATTATTTGTAGATGCCTTATCACAGATTGAGAAGCAAACAACAGAAAATGTTGAAATGCCGCAAACGCCAATAATCACGGTAAATGAATACTATATTGACAACTATATAGATGAGGGCATTAAGCCAACAGACGACAAGGAGAATCAACCTGATAATGGAACGAGCTCTCAACTGCAGACGAAGAATATCCTAAACCCGGAAGAGAGACTTTCCCCGGAACTGACACCGACCCTGACGCAGGAACCATCGCCAACCACTGTGACACCACCGGCACCGCCAGTCAACTCGATAAACAACAAGACCTACTGTCTGGCTGCCCCCACACAGACCAGCTCAATGACCATTCAAAATATGGTTATATCAAACACGGTGGACGATGCCAGCAGCATTAGTTCGGATAGCATGGGATGTGGCTATCACAGTGATAAGTCCTACGACACCTTCTACACAACCAGTGATGAGGAGTTGATTTGGGAAAGGTTGGAGACCAAAAAGAAGCGTCTGCTAAAGAGGAGCAAGGGAAAACGTCGTCAGCTTCTGTACAAGAAACCACTTCCGGAACAAAATTTTAACTTGAAAGTCAGACGTAAATTTAAACTAAAGGTGAGTAAGAAGTTTACAAAAATCTCAATACGTTATTAAATCCTTGCATTTTCCCCTACAGAAACATAATGAATACAACAACTTATCACTTTTGTCTGGTACAAATCTGAATCATATGCTCAAGAAAGCCAAAAATCGCGAAAGAATTTTGCAAATGCTATACAACTATAGCAAGAAACACAATATGGATAATGCAAAGGTTGCAAACTTGCTGGATAATTTCTATGAGACCATGCTCGAGCTGTTCAATGACAATATTAAGGAACGAAACAAGCAAGTATCCGAGTCCCTTAAGAATGACTTGGTGTCTCTTGGACATAGTCCCACTCAGGAGTCTTTGGTATCAAAGAAACCGGGGCCGCAGAACAAGCTGAGTGTTCATGTGACCAATAATATGAACATTCCACCTGTGCTACAAGCGAACATTGCAGGCGGCTCAGAAAGCGAGACCGAATCGGAGTCCACGGAGGAGTTCGACGATGGCGAAGAGGTCTACATTGACGATGAGGACGATTTGAGCGACGAACACAATTCCTCGAGTGGTTTTGTCGAGAGCAACGAGAGTGCTTCATCCGGGATTGATACCTCAGTTTACGAAACAGAGTCAACAAGCACATCCAACGAGGAATCACCCTCCTTTTTCACAGAAAATGAATCTGATAGTGAGGAAATTGAGCAATTTGATTCCACCGACGAAGTGGATGAGTCCGGAGAGGAGGAGGAGGAAGCTCTAAGCAACGTCAGCTTGGCTGGATCAAGCTCTCTGGGATCTGCGGGAGTACGAAGCGCCGTTGAGCCTTCGGAAGAGGACTCAGGTGACGATTCGGATGGTGATTCGGATGATGATTCGGTTACTGTGACTGAGTTCAAGCCCGTGCAGAATGTCTCGAACAATGCCCAAACTCTGTGGCAGCAGACTTTTAACATGCAGTATCAATTCATTGCATCCCATGTGGCCAACAACATGCGAAACTATAACTAAATTGCTATGGAAGCAAGACTAGTCGAAACTCAGGCATTATAATTATCTAATCAATCTATTCACGAACAATACGGATCAGTTCCAAGAGGCTGTATCAGTCTCTCTCTCTCTTTTTACATCTTTATATCTTAGCCCGTTGAAACTTTTTCTTTCATTTGAATACTCAATATCAAGATAGTTGATACGATGTTATGGACTTTGGAAAACGCACGATGAATGTTTTGTATGCAAACAATAAATTGCAGACATTGTTACCAAAAATAAATGAATTTAAACATGAATTTTTCAAGCTCAATTCATTTTCTTGCAGGTTGGGAACTTTAAACTTACATTAAAATTTATCTTGTATGATTAAAAAAATGATTGTTTTCATGTTTACTCAATCTGTAATAGCATCGAACAAATTAATCCGCATTGTGAAAGTTATAGCCCTTTAATCATAAGCTATGATTTATCTAAGAGATGGGAAAACAAACATTTTCTTTGGTTTTGGCTAGGCGGATGAAGGTAAAGAAGCGGCGCCAACTGAGTGCCGGGACATAAATCATATAGTCAGTGGGATCGGCATCGACCATCGGGCAACAGGCATCAGCTGTGTTGGCAGCAGCAGGCAACATTGTTGCACGGCCGCCGCTCACTTTGCATTGATTGCAACTGGCTTAAAAGGTGTTAACCCATTAATTAGCTCTTGTCAAAAATTCAAAAGCGAAGAAAATTTTAATTAAAAATTACAATTCATTTAAACTAGTTTTCTACTTTATCAAAGAACTTTTTAGTTCAAATAAAATAATTTTTAGTTAAATAAAAATTTTATTCAAATGTAATACCACAAACTTTTTATTGGGTTCCTATAGGAACTATAGACTTCGTACAAATATTTTTTTTAGGTATGAGTAGTGGATGTTTAGTTTTGGATATTGGACAGTATATACATTTTTCAATTTAAAATATTATTTTTTGAAAGTCATTTTTAAATGGTTACCTATTTAATCTAATATCTTATTCAGAGTGTATATAATATTATAATATTGTATATGTTTTAAGGTAGTAGATTTAGCAGTATCAGTATATATTTGTATTTTGTTATATTTTATTTTTATGTTTTTTTTTGGGAGTGGTTTTTAATGGGTTAAGCCAAAGAGACGGTCCACAGGCGGCCAGCCGCGTCGGTGGCATAGTCAAAACATTCGCCCTGCGGTCGAGCACGCAAAAAGCTGGCATCTGGATGGGACTGCTGCTCAGTGGTCTCCGATCTGCAGTGCCCCAATCCCAAATCCCCCGATCCACCGACCTCTGAAGGCCCCCTTGCGTTCCGAATCCAATAAGGAGCGTGAGAAAACGAGCCGCCGATCTCAAATGCAAAGCGAGTTGGAAGCGACAACATTTTATAGATCCTAGAGACATGGAGAGTTGCATTTTGTCGCTGCCGCAGTGGCAGCAAACTCAATTCGATTAGCGATAAATGCGAGATGCGAAAAATGCTCGGCCAGCTGTTGCAGGTGTTAAAGTCTTATAATGATGTTAACATTTTTATGGCCCACAACAAAATAAACTAAAAATTTGTTCAGCGCAATAATATTTTGCGGTCTCGCAGTCGTCCATATATGGGGGCACAGCCAATTGCCGCCGCTTTTTCGTATTTTGTATCTGGGGGCCAAGTGGAACGCTCCAGGGGCCAGGGCAAGTTGCAGATACAGATACATTTACACCGGGGCCGCACCAAACTAATTAAAATTGCTGAACGTCGCAAAAACAATTATAGCCAAATTACTGAAAAATTAGCCAAAACATCAATATGATTTACAAGTTTTTTGTGAAAAAATTGTAAGTGGAAACAGAAACAGGGTATAAATGATACTTTGAAAACTGTAAGAAAATAATGAGGAATAGGGTATTATTTAAAATTATAAACATATAAATGTAAGTTTAAAAATAATTTGAAAAAAAAGCTTAAAATTTTTTTTTTGAAATTTTTAAAAATTTTGTATTATGAAAGCAATTTAGCATTTATTAAAGTTTATTAAAAAATGCAGCTGTAAAATCCCAATTATTATATTAAATACATCTAAGATTTGTAATTAATTATTTCTAAAATATTTGGTAGGCCTTAAACTATTTTTAAGATCCATATCCACAGCTCTAAAAAATAAAATAAAGAGACAAACAGAGGAAGAAAAAAATCCATTAGTCTCCCAACTCCTAATTAGAATTTATTGCTTATGAAATTATGATAAATGGTGTAGAGATCTCAATTAAGATGGGCACCGCACTAATCAATTTAATTTAATCCTAGCCCTTTGGGCTAACCTAAGATTTCAGCACTTCAAGATATATGTTGTAGGCACCTCCTCCCCCATCTGCCCCCTTTATCGCCACTTTGTGGGAGTGGCCCAGCGCCGATTTATGTGACCGAGTGCCCGACGCCCGGCCACGCATTCATAAATAAAAGTCATCATTAATTAAATTTAGTATAAACAACATGGCATGCCTGCAATTATTCACTCACTCATTCACTCGCTGGTTGCTCTTTCGGCCCAAAACGCGACGACATGCCGAAAAGTAAAGAAATAAAATAAATAAAGCGTAAGAAACTGAGAGAAAAAATAAATAAAATAAAGAAACGCTAGGAAAGCGCACGCAATACGCGCCATGCAAACAAAACAGAAAAAAAAACCGTTGACAAAAATGATCTGTGGGCAATTATAATGAATTATTTTGACAGTTAGGGCCTGTGCAAATGCATAACTAAAATGCATAAACGTAATTTATGCAGTGCCCGCACAGAAAATGCTGTTTTATTGCATTTTAAATGTGATAAATAAACTTTTGCTTATGCTTTCTTTTGGGCCACATAAATAGAGTCCTACGCAGAAAATATTTTCCCTGGCATTTTTCATTTAGCTTCAAGTTGCATATGGCATGGAAAATTGCCCAGAATCCGTTTTTAATTGGTGAAAAATAGCAAAGATTTTCCACGCTCTCGGTGTCGGTGCTTTTTTTCGCCCCAAAGGGTTTGCCAAGTAGCCACCTTGCCTGCCTTTTTGACCATAGCGAAGTCCGCTTTTTTTTTTTCCTTACCCGCGACTCGAGCGCGATTAACATCGCCCCAAAGATTCGCAATGCCAATAAATTGTGCACATTATGGCGGGGTGAGCCGTTGGCCAAGAGGTTGGCCCCAAGTTGAAGGGATCAGGGGCCACTACACTACTCCCATGCGATTGAAACTTTTACGTTGCCCTGTTTGAAAAGCTGCTGTAGTAGAATTATTAATTACGTAAAAACTTAATAAATATTATAAGAAATATAATAAGAAATTTGAAGACCATTGGATCTTTAAAAACGTATTATATCATAACGTTTTTGGTTTTTGGTTTTGATCCATGTATAGGTAGAGTGTTAAAAAAAAGGATCCAAATCTTAACAGACATCTTATATATTTTATTTTAATATTTAAAAATTAAATTAATAAAGATATTTATAATAATAAAAATATTTATAATCATAAAAATATTTATAATCATACAATTATTTATAATAAAAAAAATATTTATAATAAAATAAATATTAAACAAAAAAGTAATTAAAATAGTTTAAAGGTGCCGCTTTAGGGACTTAAAATATCGCTTACATTTAAATCTTTAAATACATTAAAGTAAAATACAAAATGTAAATAAATATCTATCTTTCTTTAGTTTTTCAGTTAAGTTTATTTTATTTTATTTTTATTTAGTAAAAATACCAATGATTATTCTCAGACCCTCCGGTTTTCCCAGAATTCCGCTTACTTTGGGTCCCCTTTCAAAGCCCAATCATAAACCTCTTTTAGAACGTCGGAAAGACCGTTGAAGTGCCTTTATGGTGGTGCCCAATTGGTAGCGAGACTTTTTGGCTTTTGTGGTTCCCAGGCGGCTTGAAGCGAAACATGCGAGCTGCGGCTTTAATTGTTGCCGCTGCCACTGCCGCCAAGTGGATTTTCTAATGCAATTTTCCAAAACAGCTTACGCAATGCCCGGCAACAGTAACAGTCACCACATCAGCAGCAACTGCAGTAGAAACTGCAACAGCAGCAGCAACAATGGCAACATGTTGCAATGGTCTGCCGCCTTGAACGTGTTGCGCGCATAATTACTAAACGCAGTCAGTCGGTGAGTAACTGCGGCTTTTTAATCCCCCCCCTTATACCCGCCCCCACCCAAGTTCCGCAGCCTTTGCTGTGTGCCGATCTGAGCCATAGTCCCAGATCCAGTACCAGATTCAGAGTCTCAAGCCCCGGCAGTAATCATTCCGCACATACGCGCATATTTAGCATTTTTAAATTGTTGCATTTCGCGCATTTTTTATGACAAGAGCGAGACTTTGATGCTGACGGTTGGCCATCACACAGAAAACAATTTTTAAATATTTGTTTCAATTCTTTCTTTGTCTTAAAATTTTTTTTATAATACTATATTTATTTAAAAAAATTTTTTTTTGTAGGTTGCTTTTTTTTGTGTTTTTACTTAAATGTTGAAAACCACAATAAAAATAAAACAACATTTTCTTCTTTATTTAGGGTACCTTTGTTTTTTAAAAGATTTTTTTTTCGGTGCACCACTAAGCCACAGTGAAACCACCATTACCAACCGCAGACAACTTCACTCCATCCAAGTTCTCCATCCAACCGCCAGCTGCTGTCTTTTGGTCCATTCTGCCGCACACATATGGCCCATAATTAAAATACATATTGCAAATCACACTAAATAGTTGCTGTTGCTCAGGTATTTCGGCAGTGATTGTTGTGGGGACTCAAGGGGGGAGTTCAATATACCGATACGGGAAAGGTGTACCCACAGGAATTTTAATGGGTTCTTCTGGAATTAATTGGTGATAAATATAAGCTCTTGAGGGCTGGAACATGTATGCCAAGGGCAAGGGAAATTATTACAAGGTTTATTTTAAATGGTTGATTATAATCAAAGCAAGCATACCCAAACAATACAAATTATTTTTTATGGGAAACTTTTTTAAAATTCTACAATATTTTTATGAAATTATTAAGGACTTTCTAATCTAAACAAGAAATCTAAATAAATAAATAATCTAAAGAGTAATTTATTTATTATCTCAATTATACCATTATTCTTATTATAATACATATTTTTTACATTTTATGTCATACCATTAAAAGACACTAATTGGCCAATCTTTTAGGCCAATTAAGTAAATGATTTGAAGCATAACATTTTGGCTTTGAGCCAGCTTTTTATAGCACTATTCCTAATCAGCGGAAAAACTTGGGTAAATGAGAGACTTACTGCACGAGCTAATAAAAGCTGGCTTTATCTTGGCTTTAGCCTTAGCTTTTCTGTAGGATGAGGAATTAACATTTTAGAGGCCCATAAAAATAAAATAACTTTAATTTAAGTGTTGTACAAACTCTATATAAAACAATTATTGATCTGGCAAACGAAAGAGATATGCACCTCCATAAAACCAAACTGCCCATGGTAGATGTAGATGTTATGCTGTGCCGCAATTACTGTATTTGAAATAAAAAGAGTGCTAAATGTATTTCGAGGTGCCTGAAGCGAAACGCATCGAAAATTGCTCAACAAGTGCCGTGGATTTCCTGTAAAACTGGTGATCAGCGATGACGGCAACAGGAAATGCACAATAATTGAATTTTGAATTTGGATTTGAAGTTGATTTTGAGCGGAAATTATAAATGCTTGTATGCAAGTAATATTTTGCAATTTGCTGGTGAGTTTAAAAATTTTTTTTTTTTTTAGCCAATCTCTAGCCAGTTGAAAAGCTCTCTTGGCGGCAGCTCTCAAGGTTGCCTTTCCAATAAGAACGCCGGCTCTGAGCCAAATGCCCAATGATTGATTTATATTGTCAGCCGAACGAAGGAGGGGTTTGCAAGGGGTTTCTGGCGGGCGGTTTGGTCACATGTGTGAGCATAAATGTGCAATTTGCTAATTGTAACACATAACGGTCGGCCTCCCTCTCGGTATCTTTTCTACCACTTCTTTAACCGCCGACAGTTGAGGGCAAAATAATATTATTGTATGCATACTTCTACTACAGAAACATTACTTAAAACGGTTATTAAAGAAATATTTTTAAATATATATATTATATTCTATATTTTACCTTTTTATTTCATTACTTTATATCATTTAAACAATCTTTATTGCTATCATAAAATTTTTTTTTTTTTTTTGTACAAGTTTGATTATTAAATTGTTTATTCAAGACTGCATAGGATAACTTTTATATCCTATATAGAAAGTTTTAATGTTATTATCCTATATCGTTAATTTTTATGTTCAGTATATCAAATGTTTTCTGTTAATTCTAAGGCTTAATTCATATCCAAATCAATTTATTTTAGTAATATTATGATAGAATAGAAAGCAGGAAAAAAAGACGCTAGAATAAATTTTTGATTTTTTACGAAATTTAAAATAATTTTCGATACTACTTAGTTTTAAAAAACCCCTATCTAAAATTGATAATAAATCTGTTGTGACAGCATTATTTTTTTGACCCCGTCTGTGTGACTTTCTGTCCCTTTCGTGCACTCGTGGCCTGGCCTTTTGATGTCCGCTCCAATCGCTAAGCGTTTTGTCATTGTTGTTGGCCCGCTGGTGTTTGGCCTTCAGCAACATGTAGTTGCTGTTGGTGTTGTTACTATTGCTGTTAGCTGTTCTTTCGCTCGTTTTTCACATTGATGTTTCAAGGTTGCCCAATTAAAAGTGACATTTTGCAACATAATGCGACTGCACTTAACATGTTTTCTTGTTCTTACACAATCCAGTTGCCCGTTGTTGTTGTTGTTGTTGTTGTCGTTGCTCGTTCGATTCCCCGATCTCTATTGCTCTATTGCCGCGACTGCTAATTCACGCTTAAATTATATAATTGAAGTTGATTTTCCTGCACAAAAATTGCTCATTAAGTTGCAATTTACAATTCCATCCAAAGTACCAGAAATGTTTGACCCTGATTTTTCAAATATCACGATTTATTTTGCTAAAGAACGGTGGTCTCTTGCCAACTCAATCAAAATTATAATGGCTTCTTTTCAATGGCTGACATTTATAAAGAAATTATTCTTTATCTGTGCACCTCATTAAATCGGAAGCAATGGGCCATAAATTTCTTAAGACCGACCGTAAATATGAGATAATAAAAATCATAAAATGCATTTAAGAGGTATACAGTATGGACCAATTATCAAGTTAATGATATAGAAAAATTATAAAAAAATTGTTTATGATCAAATAGAAAAATTATAAATAAATTGTTTATGATCAATTAATTTTTTATCAAGCGCTTGAAGTATATTTTATAAAAATCCTTAAGACTTAAAATTAATTTCAATAATTTGAATTTTTTACATTTAATAGTAAAGCTTGAAGTTTTATTAAAATCTATTCCTTAAAATTATATTTTCATGTTATAAAAGTGAAATTTTCAACTGTTCAACAAGATTTCAAGCTAAGCTCAGGTCTTGGGAAAATCCCAATTTATTTCGGATACAATTTTGCTGCCGGCCAGAATTTGTCATTGGCAATTTTCCAGTGACCATCTCTGGCAGCGATAAACTGCCGGCGAATGACAACCCAGCATTTTGCAATTGGCCATTTTATGGGCTCGCTTTTGGTCCGAAGTGTTGAATTCCAAATTACCCGTGCCAAAGCATCGCAGCTCTATAATCTGGTTACATATATCAATGCGAAACGTTGCGGCGGCGGCTACGTTGATTAAAAACGAATTAAAAATGCAAGCAAAAGAGCCCGGAGGGCTTTCAACGCTCGACGAGATCGCTGACCACCCATAAACTAAGCGAATTACTTGGGGCGCGTTAAATGGAAATCGAAGTGGAGCCTTCCCTTCCTGCCGCCTTTGCAATTACCCCCCCTCGGAGCTCCAGTGGCGTACCCCCCCTTCTCGACACATTAAATACGCATTTGTTATGTGTCGCAAGTTGGAATGGATAACTTAACCGAGAGCTAAAAACGAACTGAGTGCAGGCGTAGCCTTGTCCATTATTCAATTGAGTAATTTTTTATTTAGTCGCTCTGGGTTTGCTTTTTAGTTTTGGTACACTAAGGGAAAATTAGGGTTTAAACAGGGCAAAAATTAGAAGGGAAAATTAGAAGTAGGAGTAGTATCACAATAAATTAAACACAATAAAAATTTTCTTTTTTATATTTGAAAAATGATAAAATATAAAAAACAAAAGACTTAGGCAACGAACTTGATTGAAAGAAATTTATTGTAATAAGAATGATTTTTAAATATGATAATATAAATAAATAATATAATCACCCAAAATGTTTTTTAAAAGATTCTTGAAAAGTTTAATCTAGTTATTAATTAGAAAAATAAATTCAAGTAAACTAAAAGCTTTATATTAAAAAGAAGCCAAATTTGGAATCTAAAATTTCCTAAAAGTTCGTAAAAGGTAAAATTATTATAATTTAATCATATATGCTTTGAATAAAAAAATTGAATGAGGAAAAGAACACCAGGATAGAACACCTTATTTTGCAGTGTAGAATTTCTTTTTGGCCCCGGGCAATTGAACCGAAAATTCGTAATTGTAATTGTTGGCATTGCAAAATGTTGCTTTTTAAATGGCTCGCCGATTGTTGGCCAAGAAGTCGAAGTCGGTCGCTTTGGCTCTTGGCTACCGTTGTGGCCCAATCTTGGCACGACCGATGTCCGAGATCTCTCTCTCTCTTGGAGTGACGCACACGACATGACCGACTGACGGACCACCAACGCCCCCTCAACCACCCCAAAAACCCCCAAAAGCCGCCGAAACCCCAAAAAATATTCATTCTATTTGGCGCACGTGCCACACGAAGCAAATTGATTTTGCCAGTAGGTGGAAAATAAAATTAACTTTGCGGTTAGATATACTTTTTTTTCTATTTTGTTGTTTAGTTTTTTTTTTCTTTCGTTGTCCCACTCGGGGCCAGTTAAATGACTTTTGGAAATTAGCTAGATTTTGAATTTGTATTTGATTTGCTAAGGCCTGGCGTGGGCCAACATCGATCCGTCTGTCCGTCTGTCTTACTGGCCATTTCGGCTGGTCAAGATCTCGGTTCGTACGGCTGTCAGTCACTGTGACTGTGACTGAAAATAAAAAGAGTCGGTGACTGGGACTCGCTTACAAGGCGCCTGCGGTCATTTCTACCGCTTGATTTATGGCAAGAGATTGGCCGGCACAGCACAGTCACAGCCACAGCAACTAGCCTCGGCAATTGTAGATACATTTTTCAAATGCATTTTTCCCCCAATAAATGTGTTTTCGTAAATATACTTTCTGGCTGTTTTTAATGAAAAATGTTTTGTGGGATTTTTGTTTGATTTCCATTGCTGTTGGCTAATTCAATTTGCGTTTGTAATTGGTTTTTTTTACTTGAGGACTTTTGAAGCTCAGTCAAGATGATAAATCACAATCGCTTGATTAATAAAAAAAATATATATGATTGTTGTAAATGTAAACAATTGCATTTTAAGTTTACATTTATTGTTTAAATTAATTGACTATATTTTAAAGTTGTGTTGTTGTGTATAAAAGATTTCATTAATAAATAACTTGAGATGGAAAAACAACATTTTAAACCTCTAGAAAAATTAAACAAAATAGGCTACCAACAAAGACGACATCGAAAACCTAAGGAAACGAAATTTATTAAAGACTAATTTATACCTCACACGCGGCTCCAAATTATTTTAGGTATTAATGTAATTTTTTTAGATTTTTATGTCAATTCGTTCTGGGTGAAATTTGCTACTGACCGTTTTTTATAGGTCCTATTTTATTAGTACAAATTATTATTTTTTTTTTTTTAATTTTTTATCAAAAAAAAAATTTTTTTTTTAAATATGCCCAAGTTATAAACGAAAGATTTAGGCAACGAACTTGCCTGAGAACCAAGAAAAGTCTTCCGTCTCTTGGCCGTAATTGGTCGTTTGTCCATTGCATCGTTTTCGTGTCTCTACACAATTATCAATTACTCCAATCACTTTTATGTCACATGCAAATGCCACCGCCTGAAATAATAATAATAGTTAATAATAAATGCCGTGCATAAAAGCTAACGTTGCGCCCACATTTCTTGCTGTTGTTTTTTGAGTGTTCAAGTGTTTGTGTTTGCCATCGGCCAATTGGCATTAATTAGCCAGCAATTTTCTGTTGGCGGCTTTTAATTTTGCCAAACGAAACTGCCAACTAACAACGTACCAGCAATCCAACAATGTAACAATCCAACTTGCCAGGTTGCCACCCACCCACAAATCTGAAAGGGGAAGTGTTGAAAACAGAAACAAACAAATGCCACGCCAGCGATTTATTTTCCATATTGCAGCGAGCTCTAAATTCTAAGCTCTGCATGATTTATCTTTAAAATTTTTAAGTTTTTGTTTGAAAATTAATCAAGCAATAAAATGAGCAATAAATCAGAATTAAGATGCCTTTTGTTGATTAATTATTTAATAAATGTTTGTTAAAATTGTTAAACTATTATTGTATTGACTAAATATCCAATTTTATTTGTTTAACTTTTTTGCTTAAAGTTTTTATAAACATATTTTTATAAAATAATTATTTTTTACAAAATTAATAATTAATTAAGAAAAAGAGAGTTTTGGTGCATAGAAATGTATTATCTTTTTCTTGAGATAAATAAATTATTCAAAAATTAAGTTAGGATAATTTACTGAAAGACGTCGCATTTTTCCCTGGGGATTGGTTCTCTGTAGTTTTCCTTCAGTCTCCCCTAATGGGCTTAATAATTTTCGAATTATGCAGTTTCCTTTCCGAATTGAGATAAATAAATTATTCAAAAAATAAGTTAGAACAATTTACTGAAAGACGTTGCATTTTTCTCTGGGGATTGGTTCTCTGTAGTTTCCCTTTGGTCTCCTCTAATGGGTTTAATAATTTTCGAATTATGCAGTTTCCTTTCCGAATTGTTTGTACTTCTTTGTATTTCGCTGGTCTGACAATACATACATTTGTCTTTGAAGTGGGACCGACCAAAAAAAAAATGATTGCTGTGCCAAGTGTTGCAGTTGGCAATGCAATTGTGTATTTGGTTTTTATTTTATTTTTTTTTTAAGTCTTCTGTCACCGCTTGATTAGTTTTTAATTGTATGATTTATGGCATTGCACAAAAGCGCTTCGCGTTATGTTAATGTTAATTGAGAAATTAACATTTTATATATTTGCCCGCTCCTCGCGATCGCCAAGACAACTTGTCAGATCGTTAATGCTCATCAATCGTTTGGGCATTTGATAATTCGCTGATTTATTAGCCAGCCGCAAAGGCACGAAGCGACATTTTGCTTTTAGCCAATATTAGCATAAGACGGAATTTATTTCTTATCTCCATTGCGGGCCCCCTTTGGCGATTTGTTGCAGCATTTTTTTGGCATTTGGCGCAAAGATTTTTCTCACAACGCCCACCGCCAGCAGAGTGGAGCTCATAAGCCAGATCCGCCGAGTGGAGTGCCACAAAAAGGCCACAAAATGCTCAGCCGGCCTCTGACTTTCGGTAATTTGAAAATTAATAAAGTCGTTTGTTATGCAAAGTGGCAAGCGGGTGGCGGATGTGGGCGGAGGTGCGGGCTTGGCCGCCTTGCCAGCTGTTTTGTTATTTGTTTGTTGTTTGCTTTTAGTTGTTTGCTGTTTGCTCTTTTCTGTCAGCAGTGTGAATTGGCCCAGCAAAATGTGGGCCACACGGCATCTACAAAGTTGCGGCACTCACGCATGGCCCGCTGGTTTCCGATTTGGTAAATCAAAATCCAAAGTATCGAAAAGGGAAATGCATAAATAATACGTTGAAGGCTGTGACTTTATGGGGGCTGTATTGCGTGGCTTGTATATAATGGGAAAATGGGGATTAGGCTATAGTATTAGTATTTCTTACACTATTTTTATGAACAGTATGAGTGATTTAATGAAAATAATTAAAAAAAAAAATTTTAATAAATGTATTTGTAACTATCAAGTGTTAAAAATATAATAAAATATATAATTTAAACCAAATTTTAATATTGCTGAATGGCTTTAAAAAGAAGAACTTTAAACTCTTAACTATTTAAATACATTTTAAAAAATATCTAACAAAATTAAATTAAAAACCTTTAATTTTAAAAACTTAAGGTCTTATTCCCATTCTGTTTGAAACGAAACGTTCTTAGAGCTATTAAAAAAAAGATTCCTATTATATTTCAAAATTTAAGATCGTTTATAAAAAAAGGGTAATTGTGCTTTTAAAAAGAGAGCAATAAACTCATAATTTCTAGACGAAATTTAAAACCAAATATATAAAACAATTTAAATTTAAATCATTTATTTTACAAACTTAAGGTCTGATTCCTCTACTGTTTCGAACAAAACGTTAAGTTAGAACTTATTTAAGATTGTAAAAATCATGTTAAACTGAAAACTCTAAATACATATGTACATATATTTATATATTTTTAACCTTTTGATCTTAAAACCTAAAATACTCTTAACCAAATTTAGATTCCCCTAAAATATATTCTCCTTAGTTGCAATTAGTCTCCGTCCATTAGAGTCCTTCTCCATCTGCACACGCCAATCTTAATAAGGCAGCTCCGAAATGCCAGAGCAAACAAAAGGTGTCTCTGTCAGTGTTTGTGTTTCATTTTTTTGTTTGTTGTTTTGCCCCCAGCTTGGAGCTACTGCTACTACTACTCAACTACCGAAACTTCGGCATCAACTACGGCATCTAAAAAAAATGAGAAAAAAAATGAAAAAAGGCAGCAACAATGGCAGTGGCTACTAGCCAGCTTGTTTGGCTACACCTTTCCCCATTAGCCCGCTTAGGGAGCCAACTGGGTCAAAGTGGCACAGACCCAAACCCCACTGCGATCATTAGGCGAGCAGTGGAAAATACAGAAAATACAAAAAATACGGAAAATACGAAAAAATGTTGGAAACCATGACAATCTTCAGCCCACAGGCCAAAACGTTGACAACCAAGTGCAGGCAAATGTATCATAAATTTTCATATAATTTTCCAGCCGTGTCTTTTCGAGCAGGAGAAACCGCAGCATAGTTGGGGTTTTTGGGTTTTCTGTTTTTTTTTTTGTGATTTTTTTCCTTTTGGACTTTTTGAGAGACTTTTGAGTCTGTGGCAATGCAAGTGCCGCCAAACACTTGCAGCTGCAAAACAAAAGCAACAGCAACAATGATCACTTGTAGTTAATTTTTCACAAGTGACTGCAAGTTTTGTGCAATATTGCGAAGCGGGTTTTATGCTGTTTGATTTTTCTTTTTACGATTTTCGGGGGGTTTTCATAGCCTGACCTGTCGCGACCGTTGCCAGGTGCAAGCTGGAAAATGCCTTGAGTCTTTGACTTTTCTCGCTGTTTTATGATTTTTTTCTATTTTTTTTTTGTGTGCTTTTCTGGGCTTTCGGCAGTCACTTAAGTTTCTGCAGCTGAGACGATAATTAATTCGGAGCACACTCATATATATATATATATCCGATCCGGTTCAATTATGTCTCGGCCGACCAAGGAATTTTATTGCGGCGGTCTGAGATTTTTTGGCAAATTGGAGCAGTTCCATTTCCATGAAGGCAGCTGTGCCGGTCAGTAAAAAGTAACAAAAACAAAAAGAAAAACAAACCAGATCCAACACTGACATGCCAATGCCGCACAAAAATTCTCAGGCTTGTTAATTGCCGTTGTCAGCTTGCGGGCTATTTATAAATTTTACAACAAAATAAATGCTGCCAATGTAAATGGAGTTGCATATTTGTGGCTAACATTTAGATTAACTCAATGGGAAAAGGAACAAGAAATTCATTAGCCAGGAACAGCTGCGGTCAAAATATTTAATTGAGACATAGGTAAATTGTTTTTTTTTATACAAAAATGTAAATATAAAAATATGGCCCTTAAAAACAATATTTTAATATTTTTCCTTTAATGAATAACATTTTTTTGTACGAAAATTTGTATATTTATAGGTATATTTTTTTTTATAAAAATAAAATAAAAAATATAAAATTATAGCTCTCAAAAAATAATTTTCATATTTTTCCTTCAGTGAATAAAATTTTTTGTAAAAAAAATAGTAAATTTACAGGTATATTTTTTCTTTTTATAAAAAAATAATTTTTTATATTTTTCCTTCTATAAATAAAATTTGTATTACGGAAAACTAAAAAAATAATTTTAAAATCAAACTACTTAATAATTTGAATAATATCTTGATATATCATCTCCGCTCTAAAATCAACCTGAAAATATAAAGTTTATTATTTCTTTTAGTTCCCACAACTTTACCTGCAACTTTATTAACTTATCAATGAATAAGCTCTTCCTGGGCAACACAGTGCTCAATGGCATTATGCAAGAAAACACTTTACAATCGGAAAATGTCACCATTTAATTACGCATACAAAACAGTTTAAAGTTGCAACTTGCAACTTGCAACTTTGCAGCAGCCGTCAACTGACAGTGACAACGGCAACAGCAACTGCATTGCACAAATCTCGTCAGAAATTAACATAAATCCAATCACAAAAGCCCGCGCAAGTTGCCAGTCGTTTTGGTAGCCGTAGGACGGCGATCGTTTAGGCCAGGCTTTTCTCAGCAGCCAGGAGAGAAAAAAGTGTGGATCGTTTTGGTTAGGATTGGTTGGGTTTCGGATCGAAACGAAACGGAACGGATCGGATCTGTCTGCCTGTCCGCCTTGGTCTCTGAATCTGAATCTCGAACGGCATATGTCGCTGTGTGTTGGCCGTCATGTTGCGCCTGCGCCTGCAACTGCATCTGCATCTGAATGCGAGTCCCCATACCCATAGTCAGTCTGAATCCGAATCGGAGGCTATATAGCCCGCCCGACTCCCAGTCTGCCCACGCGACTAATCGCGCAACTGTGCAACGCCAACTGCTGTTACGTCTGTTTCTGTTTCGGTTTCTGTTTCTGTTGCGTTGTCTTGTCTCTTGGCTGCCGTTTTTTTTTCCTACGTGTTTTGATTGCTTTTCTATGCGAAATGATGGCCAGGGTAGCGATTCGTGTATGAGAAATATTCTAAAGGATTTTATTACATTAATTATAATTTTATAAAATTTAAGCTGCTTTAATTCACAATACTAAAAAATATTTATTTTAAATCCTCAAAAACATAATATAAAAGTTTTTAAAATTTTGTTCTTCTTATAAAATAAATAAATAATATTAATTTATTTTATAAAATATTTTTGATCATTTTTTTTCTATGCCAATCTTATCCAAGGTATCCCCAAGTCAAGAAACTCAATAGTAGATCTGTCCTACTCCGTTTCTTGATCTGCCTACGGCGCCCTCACATGCCATCCAGCTGCCCGGTTTTTCTTTTAAATATTTTGGCATCTCTCTCTCTTTCTGGATGTGCTTTGCATGTTGGCTAACTGCCTGCCCCGCATAACCCACTCAAAGACCCCCGTTCACGGCCCCCGCCCATCCAACTTTCGGATCTGGGGACACTTTGCGTTCCTTTTATTTTTATTGCTGATTGTTGGAAATTGTCATTTTTGGGCTGCACGGGTGCGGGATTGGCCACTCACGCCACATAAATGTTGCATTCAAGCCAACTGAAAAACAATTCAATTATCAGAAAATGCAAATGCCAAATGGTGTCTCGAAGGAATGCCCCGCAACCTGTTGACAAAAAGGGAAGGGGTCGTCTACTGCACAAGGAAAATAAAGGAAACGAAATAATTTTTCTTGGGAGTATTAAAACAAAAGTCCGAAAAATAATACAAAATATTATTTTAGATTATATTTAAATACTTTTTTTAGTTATGTCACAATAATAAAAATATAAACATTTTTATGTCTGAAATAAGCTATACCACTATAAATATTAAACATTTATAGGTATTTATTCAAACAAAATTTGAAAATACTGAAAATCTTTAAAGCTATTGAACCATAATTTTGTGACTTAGAAAATATTATTTTGATATTATTCTACTGTTTATTATTGAAATTTATAATAAAGGTATTTTTAGATAAGATAATATTACAATTTTGTAATATTCTATATTTCTAAATAAGCAAATTATGGTAGATATTTTTTTAGTAAGAAAACTATTTTTAGTTTTACATTTAAAAAGAGTTTTAGGGCCATTTTTCCCTCTGTGCGCTAGAGAATTGCACTCGTGACATATTCGGCCGTGTATCTTGATTTTATTTTTCAATTTCCACAACAAGCTGAAAACCCGAAGGAGGAGCAGAAGCTGCAAACGCAAATTATATGGCGATCTTGTGAGCTTGCAACTTGTTGACAAGGCGCGCCAGAAACAACAGCATTTCCGTTTCACAATTAACGTTCTACGTGACAAGTGACACCAATTTTACCACCTTTAGTTGTGCAGTGCAGCCCGGCTTTTGTTTTTTTTGTTTTTCGTATTTGTTTCTGTTATGTTCCATGTTGTTTTTATGGGGACCACCATCAGGGCCGAAGTTAGAGCGTGCTGCAGATGCACGTTCCGCGATTGTATGCGCAGTTTTGTTTTGGGTTAATGGAGATGATTTGTTGCCCTATTCTAATGCTGCCACTCCATCCCTGCTCCCCTTTTGCCACCACCCCATCGCCATATTGCATGGGTAATAAAAGTGTTGAAGGGGCCATGCTAAGGCTAAGGCATTCTCTAGTGCAAAAAATTATAAAAAAACTTAGTGACATACAAATACCTTGAGTGTAAAAGTAAACAAAATTTTAAGTGTTGCAAATATACTTATTTGAGACATTTTGTTCCAAATATTCATGTCTTTAATAGCTTAAAGTGCATTATAAAATTATCTAGATTTTTTGGTTAAAATTAATTAATATTTTTTGATTTAGTTAATAAAAAATAAAGACATTAATTAAAAAAAAAAAAATTTAAAGACATGAAACTATTAAATATTTCATGATAATAATTATCCACTTGCACACACAAAAAAAAAGCAAGTCGCCGTAAAATCGATATGCGCATGTAAATTTCTGGTTATGTAATACGCATATCGTTTTAACATGATATACTCATTTCGAGCATATCAAATTTACGGGGCCGCATATCAAGTTAAAATTGATATTACATAATGTAAAATCGATCTACCTATCATATCTATTTTTTTTTTGGGTGCCCATAAATAATTTTAATATTCTATTTAGAAAACCTAAACAAAAAACGGATAAAAAGCATTTAAGATTTGTTGTTTTTGTTTAATAAATCAATATATTAATATTGGGTGTAAAAATAATTTTAAAAATCCGAACCCTTCCACTATCTTTACTTTCTGCAAGTCCACATACCAGAAGACCATAATATTCCTCTTTTCACCATGTGCGACTCAGAGTTATAAAATTGACAAATCGCCGCAGCAGCCGCTTGACCTTTTGGCTGCTACATGCCACATATTGCACGCTGACTGCTGCAAGTTGCAAGTTGCAAGATGCTGCTGACCCTGACGCCGCCTAACCAAGTTGGTTTCACTTCTCCTCGAATCGTCTTTATTTTACTGCCTTTTTTTCTGTGGGGGGGTCAGTGTGTGGGTCGTGGGGCTGACAATGAGCTGAGTTATGGCCGTGCAGATGGAAATTGTTTTTCCAGCGTGGCGAGGAGTCAGGTTGCACATGTGGGCCATAATCGTAACCGCCATGGCCATAACCACCATGACCACCGTATGTGGCAAGCCATTTTCCACGGAAAAGGAGTTCACAAAGTTCACTTACCGAAAAGATGACTGCTGGCAAGGTGAGAGAATGTTTCAATTAGTTAATGTCCACTGGGTTGGTGGGTAAAATATGTGAATATCCTATCCATAGGTGTGATTTTTTTCTCACACTTCTCTGCACCTGTTTTCATTTTTCAAATCAGTCAACAAAAATCGATCAGCAAACATTTGTCGGGAAAAATCTGCTGACACCAATCTCAAAATGTGGTGTGAAAAATAAAATGAAAAAAAAAATATAAATGAGGAAAATTCACACATTCGACAGGAGCAACAGAAACTGAAAATGCAACGGCAACGGCATAAAAAACAGAAGAAAATGTTTTAAAAAAAGGTGTGACGGAAAGTACACGGATTTGCTTAGACATGTAAAAATAAAGAAAAAATCTTTAAGCAGCTAGAGCTTTAAATGTCGATATCAAATCAATCAATAGGTACATTTAATAAAAAATACAAGTTAATTAAAAGAATTGCATTTGAGATCTACAATTTAAACTAAACAAAATACGAGTACAATAAACTTGGCCTATATAAAATTAGCTTCCAGTCTTTTATCTGTAATTAAAGCGAAAAAGTCGGGAAACTTGGCTGCATAAAAATCAGCATAAATGTAAACAAAGGCAGCACCAACATGGTAAAATTAATTGCGACAACATAAACACTGCACCAGATCAGTGTCAAATCAAAACAATTTTCACCGATCCGATCGCGTTCGAGGTGTTTTCCCGGCATTCATTTTTTTTTCTTCTTTTCAAACACGAATATCAGCTGGGACATCAGCAACACATCTGCAACACATCGACAACATCAGCGATTTAGATGCTTAATTTATGCCGTGACTATGCCGAGGCATTTGCATAGCGTTGATTACAAAATGCCAATATCGAATGCCCCTCCCCGATTTTTCCTTTCGACTGGGTGGCAAACATGTCGCCTCTCGAGTTGGCCACATTCGAGTGTTGGAGAAAAACGCTTTTTGACAGGCGGAAATCGTTGGCCATTGCCGCCGTTGTTGCTGTTTGTTATGGCAAATTCAATCAGCCAAGAGTGCAAGCAGGTCAAATGCCACTAATGAGTTGCCCCACACGCAGCCACCAGGCAACAGATGGGGCAGAAACGATGCGACCAAAGCCGAGCCCACTCTACACTTGGGAAAAATATGTAGGAGGTATTTTTAAATTAACTGCCTGGAAAGAAATTAATTGAAAAATTTTCTTCAGGTTTTTTGTAAATTAGAAATACAATTATGAATATTTAAAAAAATATGCACAGCCTTTAAAATGTTGGTAAAAAATCGAAAACAATCATTTTAAACATGAAATCAAATTTTATTAAATTTCATTGAACTTTTATTAAAAAGTTACTAAAAAGCTCTTTATAATAATTTGAACAATACCAAAATTTTAAAATATTGTTTGCCATAAAACTTAAAAAATACAGTTTGACTTTTATAAATAACTATTCAAAATAATTCAAAATTAATTTGTAAAATTCTAACGATAAAAAAAATATTTTTCATATTAACAATAAGTAATCATTAAAATATTTTGTGATATCAAAATGTGCTACATATTCACTCTTCGATTGTAATTATTTCTTTACCAGTTTTTATTAAGTATAATAATTATTATCAATTGAGGAACCTATTTTTTGCGCAGTGTAACTGCATCAACACTCAAGGCTATTTTATCAATGCGTCGATGTTGTTGCTGCTAGCGGTAATTGCAGCATCATCTTGAAACTTATTACATGCCAAGTCAGCGGCAGCAACAACAATGATAAAGCCGTTGCTGATGACAATCGTATAGACCTGGAGACACGGACATGGCCTGGGATTTCGACTTGATCGTTTTTTTTTCTTGGCCGCGCCGATGAGTTGAAAAGTGCAGCGGCCAACTAGCAACATCAGCAAAAGCAGCAGCAGCAGCAGCAGCAACAGCAACACCAGCAACTTAGTGCAGCTGCTTAGATTTATTGGTCTTAAGTAGCAGCAAAATGCGTCTTTTGTCGTAGTTAAAGTTTATTGGCCACATTACCCCCTTGCAACAATCTGCCAATCCCCCATGAAAACCCCCTCCCCCCCCCCCCCCCGTTCGACCATTCTGATATTTTTGCTGAGTTGTGCCGCAGATAAGCATCGTTCATTTCAGTACGAGCTGGGCTTATTTATGCCAGCTACGGCAGCAACGATGACGACAACATAAGCGTTTATTACAGTGCATTAAAATATCAGATAATCGGCAATTATTGCAGATGAAAACACACAAGGATCTTTCAGCAGAGCAGCGAATCAGGTGCAACAATAAAGATGATTTTGATAAATGGTGATTGAAAAGAAGACTACATTATTTTGTATGTATAAATAATTTCGGAAATATATTACATTTTTTAAAAAATTGCAAATTAGTTCATTAATGAAAATGCATTATTTTGAAAGAATTTATCTTCTTTTTAATATTTTTTCTAATGATTTAATTTTTTAAATGTATAACTTCATTATATTTGTTGTCAAATTTGTAAAAATATTTTTTTAAATTTTCAAATCAAGCTTAAAATATTTTAAAGCCGATTAAAATATTTTCCAATAAATAATCAAAGGTCAATCAATTCAAAGCCACATGTGATATTTATGTGGAATGAAACCCAGATTTGGTTAACCTTATTCAACGACTAAATGTCAATAGAAACATCATCTTTAAAACTTAATCATATGCTGTTCATGCTGCATGCCCAAACAAATTGCCAAAACAAAATACTAAATTTGCGATTTCAATTTGGGTCGCTACTTTTCGTGACGCCAAAAACATTGCTCCAAATTTTCCAAAGAAAAAAAACCGAATAATATAATACAATCAGAAAATGTTTCCATTTTGTAGATGACCTTTAGCGGCAAATGCATTTAAATAAATATGCCATAATTTATGCATAGCGCAGTCGAGAAAAAAAAATAAAGACCAAATATTTGGTATAATCGAAATAAGCTAGAAAAACCATAGAGCTGGGAGCTATAAGCCACTGTTGTTGTCATAAGCTATGAGAATAAACTACATTTACCACAGAAGCCGAACGAATGACAAGCCACCTAACCCCTCGAAACTTATTCGGCAGCCTCGACTTAATCGTCAACTCATTGAGATATTGATCTACACCCCCCCACCCACCTCGATCCCCCCGAATTTCGTATTTTTTTGGCCAAGACAGACATGGAGTCTGATCTTCCAGCCGCCGGGCCGATACTGAACTATTGTTATTTCACGAACTGTGACACGTTGCCTTTTTTTGATGTTTGCCATAAGTTTTTGCTTGGTTTATTTTCTCCTTGTTTGCTTGTTTTTTGGTTTTTTTGTTTATTGCTATTATTTATTTCTTGATTGTACAATGAGTAAATAAATTCAGTGCTACTGTACCCACCCTCGACCTTTTGTGGCAGTAGCTCTGGCTAAATGTTTGTGCTGCGATTTATCATTATCGTGACTTGTGATCTCCGTTTCGTTTAAACCTTTTTTGGCTGGCCATTGTTGTCTTGGGGGTATTTAAAGTTGTGTTTCAATTTTTTTTCTTTCTATTTTTTTGAGTTAAATTAACATGTTTTTTGCTTTGAGTGACATTTGTAGGTGTACAATGTGGCACAAATGAAGTGAAGTGTGCAACAAATATGGACTGGGCGATTGTCTCCGATTGGATCAGTTGTCGGCGGGGTCAAAAGGTGACGTGAGTGCGCGCGGTATGGGAAAGTCCTCGTTTTCAAAGGGAGGAGGGGTGGTTTTTCCTCGATCTGTTGTCAATCCGTTACCAACGCCCACACAATTCGTCACCCAATTCGAAGCGGAAAAAAATCGGCATGACCATAACATTAAAATAACAATCGTCTACCACTTACTTATCCCTCCACTTCTGGTAACGCCTCCTCCAATCTCCAGCCAACGATCTGTTTAAAGTCTAAGTATGCCCCCTGGCGACACTTGAGTTATTCGACCCCCTCCTCTCTTAACTCTACTCGAAAATCCGTAAAATCAATTTGCCAAAACATCTACAACTTTATCAGAGGGGCCAGCGAGGGGTTAAAGTTCTAGAGATGCGCTCGTGATCGAGTTTACTATCGGGTCAATCACGAATTGCTTTGTTCTCAAATCAGTTTCCTTATTTTTAATATAAAATATTTATTATTATTTTCCCTATATATATAAATTTATATATGAAACATTTTAAAAATATATTTAAAATATTTATTATAAAAATTAATTTTTCGTGTCACGGCCAGATAATCTTCTCTAGTGCCGACTTGAACCCGCATCTTGGCCCAGACAACTCCATCTGCTTGGCATCAATCTTAGAGTGCATTTCATAGCCTCAAGAAATATCTCCCCTCCCACCCTCAAAAAAAATCCAAAAAAACACTTAAATTTCTGTTATCGCTTGGGCCATATCAATTGACTTTTCGGGCCAAACATAAATTACAATCCTCGATGAAGAAAAGAGTGCCAAATATAATAATTCAGTTTGGGGCTAGTGGAGAACTGCAATTTTCGCATCAAACGCTTTCAACTAATGTCAGAGATTAGGCAAATGGGTGGGCCGAAAAAGCGAAAGAGCTGAAAAAGTTGGAAAAGCCAGGCGATATTGTTGCGATTGCACTTGTTATGTGTACTTGTGGGTCAGTGGTCACTCGGCAAATGGTTTCATTGCCGTAGCGTGGGGTTAATCAAAAATTGCTGACCCCCAGAGGAGCACCTTATACCAGTATAGTATCTATATATCAGCCACGCATGCCTCCAACTTAATTGGCCATCATAAGAGTGGCCGAAAATCCAACTTATTGCCAGAGAAAATTGCTTAATCAAGGCGTTGGCTATGCCGATCCAAAGTTAATGGGCCATAAACACAGCCGGAGTCAAGCGATTGCCTGCCTAATTTGTCGCTTGCCAGGCCAATCAGGCGCAACAAGTGCAACATAGTTAGGGCACTTGGAGAAAAAGTACTAGAAAAGGCTGAATGAATTTTCTGACTAGCAAATATTGTTGTATAACATTCTACAGGGAGTAAAAATTTAGAAAATTAACCAAACAAAATTAAAGAATTAAATGTTTCCAAACCCTTAAATTTATTATTACTTCATAATTCTTATTTTTAATATTTTTAATAATAATATTTAACTTTTATTTAATAATTTATTTATTGACAACTGTATACAATATTTACCTTAAAGCTCTTGATGGTTCTATGAATTTTATTTTAAATCTTTATACATTTTTTTCTATATAATAAACTCAATAAAAATTCAAAATAAATTAAAGTTATTGCTTTTCTAAATTTCTTAATGTATTAATAGTAAACTTTTTTCAAAATAATAAACTTAATAAAAATTCAAATTAAATGAAAATAATTGCTTTCCTGCATTTTTTAAGGTATTAATAGTAAATTATTCCTTAGATAATAAACTCAATAAAATTCAAATTAAATAAAAGTATTTATATTAATATATTTATATTTATTTAAGAATAAAAATGTACAAGCTTACAAATATATTCTTATATTTTCCAAGTGCAAATGTGTGCAGTTGCTTGTGTTGTTTACTGTCAAATGCTGACATTTGCAACGGTCGCTCCAATATGTTTGACATTCATTTGGCGATTCCAGCCGCTGTTGCCCAGGTGCCTGACATTTTTCGTTTGCATAACACGGCCAAAACATTGCCAACTGCAAACGGGCAGTGAAAATCAAATGCAGTACATCACCTGATTGCACTTGTTGCCAATCGATGGAGGCAACAAGAGCGAGTTTGCAAACGGCATGCAAATGTCGCTGGTAACATGATGCGGCAACAGTAACGTGCAACAGGTTACAGTAAAACCTCTGTAATACAAAAAAAAAAGAAACGCGGCATAAGAATAGTTCTGTACTTATACTTAAGTTTAGCAATAAAACTAGTTTGATTTATGGAGACCCTCGAACTTGATGAAAATTCAATGTTATGATATTTATGAGCACTTTAAAATCCATAATAAATATTTTATAACCAAATAATCATAAAAGAAAATATTAATGTTTGAAAAGATCGACTGTATATTGGCTATATGAAAGTTATTTACTTAAATGGACTTTTTGCTACTCAAAAAGAGTATCTCTACTTCATGGATTTAAGTCAAAAACTTGCCCATGTCCGCTTTTTTCCCCCATTTTTTTCTAGTTTACGGCGAGGAAATGCGTTTGCAATAAAAAATCAGCCACATAAACGGGCACTTAACAACAATGGTTGATTGATTGTCGACAATTGGCAGCCTGACTTTGTATTTGTTGCTTTTTTGACAGCCGTATGTGTCGGACTGCAGGTGTTGCCTGGTTATTGATTTGTTTTTTCTTCCTGTCCCCCTCCTAAGCCACTTTTTTTTTTTTTGTGTCTGCATACCTTTTGGTCGTTCCAGTCTCGGGTCACAGTGGGGCTTAAAAATCTGCGTCCCAGGGCTTAGGCACAACTTACACGGACTTAGGACCACACACAGGGAACTACAGTTATACGATATTTTTCTCCAATCGAAATCGCGTCTGTGAAATGATAATCTTGTGAGGTCTTTAATATTCAGATACAATTTCAGGCGTTTCAGATTTCACAGAGATTACAGTGTTTATAAGTGGAATTAAAATGGTATTAAAATATTTTTATTACACTGTATTTTTTAAATTTAAGAACTATTTAAACAAATGTATTTTTTTTGTTCAATTAAGTAATTTTACCCATTTCAGTATTGCATTTAAATATGAAATTATAAATATTTCCCATATTGGTTGAAAAATATGTAAATTACTTTTTTACAATTTTTTTTCATATACATTTCTTTTATAAATATGTAAATAAATTTTACGCAACTGAAACACTTAACTTTTTTTTTTTTTTTTTTAGCAATTTTTGTAATATAATTTTCCTACCACTTTTTATTTTTTCTACGATTTCCACACAAGATCATTATAAAAAGCTTTGAAACTTTGTATCCACAAAAAAAGCGTTCCAACAATTTCCTCAGATATTTCGAATTTCATGTCTATTATTGAAAGTTTCATAAATTTGCGGCATAAAAATGCGGACTTATCTTTGAGCGCTTTGTGTTGTCTTGACTTTTAGCACGTAATTATCTTGAAGTTTGCGCCCACACCGACAACAACGAGAACAACTAACGGCGAACGGGGCGAACAGCCAACAACCAACAACAAACAACCAACAGGTAACACATGAGGGCCAAAAAAGACGGCTCGCGGCTTTAATAACCATAAAAATGGCAGTCAATGCAGCTTAAGGCCGAAAATGCCAGGCGCGCGAGGAGGAAAAACCGAAATGATTGTTGGGCGCACAAAGTAAGCCATAAAAAATATTTAACACACCCTCGGACAAAGCTGTTAACAGCATTGGAAATGCGTAGGATAAGGCCATAAAAAAAACACCCATATCGAGTGTATATGTTGCATTTGCTGCGACAACTGGCGACGAGTTGTTGGCAATTTTTCTTACAATTTTTCCTTCTTTTTTTCTGTTTTTTTTTGGTCTGCAGCGGCGACAAACGACAATTAAAATGCAAACAAATTGAATTTGTGTGCGAAAGGTTTGGCTCTGAAGTATGGCTCTTTTGGCTAAGTGTTTTGCGCCATAAACTCACGGCAAACGGCAACAAACAAGCGTGTTTGTTTGTTGTTTTGTTGTCGCACGCGTGCTCGCAACATTTTTGCGGCGAACGATTTGCGGCGAAAGTTGTTGGCGTTCCGTTATTTTAATTGCACCATGTTGCCCGGTAATTTGTCTGGCACTCGTAAATGTTGCGACGCTAATTGCCTGGTAAAAAAAAATAAAAATAAAAAACATATTAGAAAAAATATAAAAAACAGCCCACAACAATGGTAACAACAACAATGTTGCCAACACACGTGTGGGTCGCCAGTTTTCCACACTTTTTCTACGGCTCCTAAAAACTGATTTTGTTGGCCGTGCGTTAACGCCCAAAACCGCAGAATCCCAGAGCCCGAAAGTTCCACTCCACCCCCTTTCGGGAAAACACCTCCTCCTTTGGCCCTTTTGGCCATGGACATTAACCTGTCAACGTGGCCAAGTTTGCAACACATTTAGTGGCCGGCCCGAAGGCGCAAGTTCAAACTTAAGTGCTAAGTACACTGTGGGAAAAATAGGAAAATGGTAATTTGATGTATGAAGTGACCACAAAGACGTTTAACAGAGTTAGCATTTTAAGAAATACATAAGGATAAATTAAACGTGTTCATAAGAAAATTAAATTTAAAAAAACTTAGAAAAATTGGTTAAACAATTTAATAATACAAATTATTTTGTATAAATTAGTTTTAATTTTTATCTTTTCATTCATAATAAATTATATTTTTATCAATCATCAATCGGTGCGATATAAATAAATTTGTATAACATTTTTCTTCCTTCAAAAAATAATTGTAATGGTTTAAAACATTTTTATAACTAAAGTTTAAGTATAAAAATTATCTTTATCTTACCCTTTTATAATTTAAATTAAGATACAATTATAAAACAGAACTAAAAAATTCTAAAAAATGGTATAGAAATTCTTTTCCCAGGATTTTACTTTTTAAATTTGATTATTGCATTTAATTCACCTTAAGTAATAAATTTGACAGGATTATTTCCCTATTTTATAGTCGTATTTCTAGTTTTTGATTTATTTTTCAGTGCATCGTAACGCGCAGCAACTCCATCGCCGTTCCGTCCGCGGCTCTAATCTATAAGCAGTAATCAAATTTCAGCTCGCAGCTACCAACTTGCAGCGTACGTGGCCGCCGTAGCCCGTAATTATGCAACACATGTTCAATGCAACAATTGGCCATAATTTAGTCAAAGGTAATTGAGTAAGCCCCGTCTCGAAAGCCCGGCTAACGCCAGGCACCGGGTCCGCTCTATCATTATGCGGTCTCCAAACTGCGCGACCAAGGAAAAGACAGACAAAGCCGGTCCCTCCCATCGGGTACGCACAGTAGTCGTAGTCCGGCCAAAAGTACAGGCCAACCTTGATTGACGACCACAATGGGGATTGAGTGATGGAGCGTCGCGATTCGGTGGAAGCATCCGGGGTTCGGTGGTGCGGAAAGTCCTCGCATCCGAGGTGGTGGCTGCCACTGGGCGCCTGCCTGCCTTGTTTATTTATTTCTAGTTAGTCGCATTATCTTGCTGGACTGTTATTTAATTGTATGGCTCGATTGGATGAGCATCAAGCAGCCACCTGATTTAATGTGCACTGAAGAAAAATTATTGGGTGTTCGCTTTAAAGGATTTTAAAATGAGAAGTTCTTGTAAGATCTTAAAAGTAAAGAATAGACTGTTAAAATACTTGATTACTTGTTGGAAAAATTAAAGAAATTAAGTTATTTTCACTCCTACGTATTTCGTTCCTGGTTTCACATTATCCTAGTAAATTTTCCAATTCATATTTTCATATCCTTTCTTACTTGCATTTACTTTTTATGATATATTGTGGATATTAAATTGTTGGTTGTTTAAATATATCACCCATTCATATTAAATTTCAATCTAACTATAGTTTCCAATTGATTTTTAACATACCGTCTTCTAAAATTAGTTTTAATATTAATTTAATTTTCATTAAATATTTTTTTCCCCTTCGATTCGAAGAATTACGTATGAAAATCTTTTTAAAATAGGTTTTAATATTTCTAGAATTAAAATATAATTTCCCAGTGCATCTCTCCGCCTCTAAAGAAATGTGTGGAAATTCTTGGTGCTGCGTCGTATCCTTCGCTCCATAATAGCTTCGGTTAATGATTGTGGCCAATGTGAGCTAAGCGCTTGACTATCTGGTATCAAGGAAGATAGAAATTGTTCTTTAATTTGCGGAAATTGTTGGCAAAGTGCCGGCACAAAAAAAAAAATCTGACAAAAAGAGAAGGTTAAAGTGAAGAAATATGTGGAACATTTAGTTCAATAATTTTGCATTTCCGCCGACAGTTTGGAATAAATCCCACAAATCGGAGAGCTGCGAAAAAATTTCCAAGCCACCCACACAGAAACGCCTTGGGCCGACCCACAGAACCGCCCTCCTATAGCCCGTATCTGGAATTTAGTATCTATAACCTTGCGCCGATTTTTCAAACAAACAAACACATACTTGCACACAGAGAACATTGCTCAGCAATTTGGTTTGCAATTTTTGCGGTACAAAAATTATAAATTAAGTACTAATTACATGGACAACTACAACAACCATAAACAGCCAACGAGAAATCTTGGGAAAAATCAAACGATTTGCCGCTTTTAATGTTCGCTGCGGCCACGCCCACCTAATGCCCAATGTGTGGGCGTTGCACTAATGAACACAGAAATCGAGAAAAAATGGAAATATCGAAACATTTTGTAACAAATGAAAAAAGAGACATGCACAGTGGAGCCCACGAAATAAAAACAGATTTTTATTGATATATTATAATTGTAATACAAATTTTTTTATGTTAAGATAAAGATAACATCTTTAAAATTTCTTTAAAATTTTTTATTTATTTATTTAAAATTTGTTTATTAAATATTTATAATTATTATATATATTTTTATTTATTTATTTTTAATTAAAATAGTGTTTAACATGCAATATAAATTTAAGCTATATATATAAATATAAATATATAAAAAAATATATAAATATTTATAGTTAAACAAGGATTTATTATTTTACTCAATAGTAAACAAATAACCATTTGATTGTAGGTACTCATGTAAATATAGAAAAATGTAACATTTATTTTAATACATTAATAAATAGTTTTAAAATTTTAAATGAATTTTATTTAAATAATTGTTTATTCTCCATTGAGATATATGTATTTTTTACTGTATGGCAATGCTTGGATGCCACATTTGATTGGTCGTTGTTGCCGTTCGTTGTTGCTGTCTTGAATGGGTGATAAATTATTTCCCGCCATTTACATAAATGCTTTGAATGCATTAATTAAAGTCCAAATGCCCTGGCTCCCTCTTTACCCTCTCTACCCAGCCTAAGTCCCACCCCCCGGCAACGCCCCCTCCCAGAATATCTAAGACTGCTGTTTTCGATCTAATCAATTGTTAGTTTTTTTTATTATTGGGCCAGGCCCATAGAGAAGCCATTATACCAGTACGATTAGCGTATCGGCCTTATATGTGCGAGTATCTGTATCTGTAGCTGCGTGTATCCGCATCTGGGGGATACGTATTCGTATTGCATATATATGCATATAAGTATGTTGGCCGTTTTAAGTGGCTGCCGCCTAATTGTTCATAAAAGTCAACAGTCAATAGCTCTTTATGTTTGCGCTTGAAATTTATATTTATTTATTGTTATTTTGCTGCAGCTTCATAATTTTTTTTCGAGGCATTTTTACTCGGTTTGGCTGTCTGTTTTTCGCATTCTGCAGTAGCCGCCACTGGAAATGAGTTTTGTCTCTTTGAATTCCAAGGTCTGCCATTCTTTACAATTAGCAGCTAAATTTATGAGCGATTTCAATTTCAATGCGGTTGTTTGTTGCTTTTGCCTGGCCCGGCTGATCTCTCTTGTGGGCTAACGAGTTTCTGGCCAAAAGCCACTGCAGCAACGAATTCAAGAACAACAATGACAATCGTCTTAAATAACAAAGTCAAAGTCACTGACAGCATTGGAAACTAATCAGAGCAAAGGGTCAATAAAAAATGCTAACGAATAAATATTATTCTTTATTAAGAAAATTTATGGAATTAATTCTTTAAATAATATGAAGTACTGAAATTATTTTAAAATTATTTATAAGTTAATAAATTTTATTAAATTGAATTATTTGTAAATATTTTAAAAATTGCATACTAAAACAATTGATATTCATTCATGAAATCCTCTATTTTTAAAAAACCCCACAACTCTTAGAATTTCCTGAGTTTAGTGATCATCTTGCCCCATGAACAAGCCACATTTATCAGCGTTTAGATTCCACTTGAAATCACACATTGTCACATACCATCTGGCTGACATAATTTTCTTAGATCACCGCCCAGTTTAGCGCCCATTTATGCAATCATGTAATTTTATTAACAATATCTATGACATTTAGCAATTGTTTGGTCACGTTAGAACTGCCGAAGCCAGACCGCAAACAATTACGTTTACGTGGTCGTGGTCAAAGGGGCAATTTGGTAGATGCTGCGATAAGCAGTACACATAAACAAAAAGTGCACAGCTTACAACAGAGTCGGAAATTAGAATTTAAAATTATTAAAAAAAAGTAAAAGATATTTGTTTCGTTTTTACATGAATAGGAATTCCTAACATTAGTAAAAATTTCTTAATATTACTAGAGTATTTAAAAAATGTATGATGTTAATTAAATATGTTCTACACAAGATGAAAATTAATTTTGAATTAATTTGAAAAAATATTCTCAACAATTTATTTTAAATTCATAAATCTTTGTGGACATTTCTCTCAGTGGCTTCACCCGCGCACGACTCGCTCTTGGACTTCGACTTCAACATCGCCTCTGACTTCCACTTCAACTCTAACTTATTGACAATGCAATGTAATTGTTTCCGATAGAGATCTTGACCAGGCCTTAAAACCGCAAAGTCTTTGTACCGAGGTTCTCAGTGTCCTTTTTTCGGGCTGGTCTGCATTATGTGTCGCTTGCAAATTCTTTTATTAATTATCCTGTGCTCAGGAAGATCCAAAGGCTGGTCAGCCAGGGAAGTTATACATCAGCTGAATAAAGATCAGAGACTGCAACTTAATATTTACTTGGATTGCGGTGACATCGAAATAAAAATCGATCAGAATGTGCCCAACTTGTTACTAAATAGTTCTCGGGAGCAAAGCAGAGTACTGGGTAGATTCAGCTCGCGTTCTTTAATCATTGCCTGTCTTGAGGAAACCAAAGATAATCACACTCTGAATGGAGTAAAGGAACTACTATGGGGTTTACAGTACTTGCCCATACTATATATCGTAAATTCCAACATCGATTTTTATTTTCAACAATCTTTAAACAGGGGATTTATTCATGTGCTGGCTCTGAACTTACGGAATAGCACGCTCCACACCTATACTCCGTATCCCAAAGTTAAGATTCATGATATAGAGGATATGAAACAATTCTATGTCTTGACAAAATTGAAAAATCTACAAGGAGAGGTCGTGCACACTTCTGTGGAAACGATGACACCCCGATGTTATCATTATACAAATCGTTATGGTAAAAAAGTCTATGCTGGTTATATGTACAGGATGCTTAAAGGATTTATTGAAACCTACAATGGCACTGAGGAGCATGTTTTCGGAAGTGTGGATACCATACCGTATGAAAAGGGTTTGAAAGCACTAGCAAACGGCGAAATCGATATGATGCCTAGGATTATACACTCATTGGAGTGGCGTTATTTCTATCGCAGTCATATCTTATACAACATTAAAACCTTTATCATGGTTCCTTGGCCTGAACCCTTGCCAAAGAGTCTGTACTTTATAAGACCCTTCGGTAATGCTGTTTGGATAACTTTCTTGGTGGGCTTTGTCTACGCCTCCATCGTCATCTGGTGGATAAGATATAGACAACGGGAGAACTCTTCCTTATCCCGCTCTTTTTTGGATGTGCTGCAGCTGTTGTTTCAACTTCCGTTTAGCAAAAAGTGGCACTTTAATTTGGGATTTCATCAGGTGCTTACTTTCATCGTCCTCTTCACCGTCGGCTTCGTTCTGACAAATCTCTACACCGCTCAGCTATCCAGTTTTTTAACTACTGGTTTATTTGAAAGACAAATCAACAGCTTTGAGGATCTATTCCGTGAAAAACGAACATTGTTGGTTGAACGCTTCGACGCTGAAGTACTACAAAATATGACCAAAGCGAATATTATCCAAAAAGAATTTGAAAATATTACACTAGTTACATCGATTAAGGAGGTCTTCAGACATCGCAAGAGCCTCGATACTACTTATGTTTATGAGGCCTACGAGGATCGCATTGCATTTGAACTGCTACAGCAAAAGTATCTTCGAGTGCCGATTTTCAAGACATTGAAGGAGGTCTACGACCAAAGGCCTGTTTTTGTGGCACTTCGTCACGGATTGCCATATGTGGAGCTATTCAACGACTATCTTAAGCGAATCTGGGAGTCGGGCATTTGGGCTAAGCTGGAGAAGGAGTCGCTTTTTGAAGGAATCGCCAGTGGTGAAATAAGTTTTCGAAAATCAAAATCCCGAGAAAAACAGGTCTTCGATAAAGAATTTTATTTATTCGCCTTCATTTTACTGGGAGTGGGTTGGTTTGTCAGCACTATTGTTTTTGTTTTAGAAAGATTGAGATCTTAAGTCACTATTCACTTAATCACTTTTTGAATCAATTATATTTCAAAAATTATAATATTAAATACTTACTCCTGTCCAAAAATATAAAAGTAATATTTTTTCCCGTAATAAAAGGATAATAAAAGGAATGGGATTTGGGGACTTATTATAGATCCGTCACTGATGGCTCCGTTTATAAAATAGATGTAATTCTTCTTCATGAACGTGTCACTAGATGACTTGTAATATTTGTGCCCTTTTCTAATATACCTCTGGCTACCTATTAGATGTATTAAAGCTGGCATTTCCTCTATGCATTAGTTCAGGACCTGTAATTATATAATGATACCATTTACTGACTGTGTGCACTATTTCCTATAAAAGAAGTCCCGAACTGTGGTTTTCAGAGTCAGTTCAATGGATTTGCTTTACCTTAACACGCTTCAGAGTCTTTCACTGCTGGACGAAATTCGCTTAAGTCGAACCATTCAGGAGCTGAATAACTTGTACCAAACGGAATTAAATGTGTTTTTGAACTTTGGAAATGGTTCTGATATCTTGGAAGCAGCTCGGCAGCCTTTTATACCGACTCTTTGGATTAGCAGTACCGAAAAACAAATGGTTCTGGAAGGAAACTTCAGTAGTTGCACTCTTACTGTTTTGTATCTGGAAGATGAGTATCTGTATCGCGATCTTAACTATGTTATGGATTGGCTTTGGAAATATCATCATCTACAAGTGTTAATATTTTTTAAGGGTGGAACTTTTAAAAAAATAACTCAAGTATTCAGTTATGGATTTAATAAAGGTTTTTTCAATATACTTGTAATGTTACCAGATTCGGAAGGACTCTATAGCTTTATGCCATATCATGAATTGCGGATTTTGCACCTTAAAAACGCCAAGGAGTTTTACGATCACTCTCGGAAGAAAATTGATTTTAATGGATATAATATAACCAGTGGTCTTGTAACAGCAGGAGCTCCTCGTTGGTTTTCCTTTAGAGATCGTAATAACCGATTAATCCTATCGGGATATATGCTCCGGATAATTGTGGATTTTACAAATCATTTCAATGGATCCGTTCGCCTAATGAATGTGGTAACTGTAAATGATGGTCTTGAACTGTTGGCCAATCGTTCCATAGACTTCTTTCCCTTTCTAATCAGACCGCTGGAAAAGTTCTCAATGACAAATATTCTTTATCTGGAGAACTGTGGTCTGATGGTTCCCTCTTCAAGGCCTTTACATAACTGGGTTTATTTGATCAGGCCCTATTCATTTAGCACCTGGATTACTTGGCTAATTATACTGATATACTGCTCCGTGGCTTTAAGGATTTTATCCGGAGGACTAATAAGCCTTAGTGCCGCTTTTTTGAAAATTCTTCGATTTCTATTGTATCTCTCATGTGGCAGAGATATGGAAAAACGACCATCTCATCATCGTTTCATACTCTTTATAATATTAACAGGTTCAGGATTTATATTCACCAATCTGTATCTGGCTCAACTTTCGAGTAATTTGGCCGCAGGACTCTATGAAAAACAAATAAATACTTGGGAAGATTTAGACGAATCTGATAGAATCTGGCCCTTGATAGATGTGGATGCTGCGACTATGGAGAAACTAATCCCCGATCGAAAGAAACTACTGAAACGTATAGTGCCTACATCTGAGGCAGATGTCGATATATACCGAAGGAACTTAAACACAAGTTGTATTCACTCTGGATTTTATGATCGCATTGAGTTTGCTCTTTACCAGCAGCAATTTCTAAGATTACCTATTTTCCGGAAATTTCCACATATCCTGTACCAGCAACCTCTTCAAATTTCCACTGCATTTGGACGTCCTTACTTGCAGTTGTTCAATTGGTTTGTGAGACAAATATTCGAGAGTGGAATTTATCTGAAAATGAAGGACGATGCCTATCGACATGGAATCCAAAGTGGTTTATTGAATTTTGGATTTCGTGATCGGCATTTGGAAGTGAAATCGAATGATGTGGAATATTATTACCCGATTGCTGTATTGTGGTTGGGTGGCCTGACTTTGGCCACTATATGTTTTCTAATTGAATTGCTTATGGGATCAACTAGAATCAATGTAACTATAGACTTTAGAACTATAGATTGAATTTAATTTTTAAAATATCAAAATAATTCCTAAGTTTTAGCCGTGAAAATTAAACATGTAATTATTTATACCTCAGTTCCTTTTAAATGTAAACTATTTACATAGCTAATAAACAACTACAACCGATATTTAGCAAATAACTATTGAATACCCAATTTGGTGAGTGCAATTTCTGGTGTCATATTTTGTTGCTCAGCGGGGCTTTAAAATAAACTTTGGTCGCAACCGTTTTCTTCCCATAACTCTCCACCCAACTGTAATTACACCGAAAATACGCTAAAATATTTTGCCGGCAAGGTGACGCCGCCTCCCTTGCGGCCTCATTTGCATGCCCGTTGGCTGCACTTGTCGCGGCTCAAAATCCACTGCCCAAATGGCCAAATGGCAAGCTTGCAAGCTGGCAACCTGCAACTGGCAATTGGCAACCGGCCAAAGTTGCAACTGCCTCCGAAGGTGTCTTCGATTATTGCCAAACATTAATTATTTGCGCGCGATTTGGCGCCCGCCTCCTTTTTTTTGTGAAAGGCCTGGGCTAGTAGTTCAAATGTTTATTTTTCTGCTCTCCCCGGTGTATCTTTGATTGCTGCCTACACAGGGAGACTTTTTATAGTGATTAATAAAGCATTTTGAATTAAAATAGCTTTTAAATATTTAATTAATATTTAATTAATTGTCTAATTGGCATAAATATGCATATATAGTTTCAAATGCTTTTAAATGTCTCCTAAAATTTTTAATAATTATAAAAAACAAAAATTATAAGAAAATAAATTTTAACAAAAATATAATCCTGATATTAGAAGATATAAACATAACATTATTAATTTTATATTAGCAAAATATTAATTTAAAAATAATATTTTCTTTGTGTAAAATCATCAGACAGAAGGCAGCAATTTTTTGCGCAACGAATGTGAGACGAGGGACGGTCAGGTCGAATCTCCGCCGTCCTCTGTCCTCCAGCTTGGCTTATTTATTTTTGGCCAAAATTGCACATTTTCCCATGCTGCTGCTGCCGGTTGTTTTGGTTGTTGTTGTTGTTGTTGTTTCTAGCCGATGTTGCCAGTTGTTGGCCTGGCGATGTTGTTGTTGTCGCGTCTAATCAAGGAGCGGAGTTAAGAGTCGCTGCCTTGGTCGCCCCATTGCCATTTAGCCCAAAGCGGCTGCCTCAGCCAAAACGATGAATATTGATTTAATTGAAAGTCATTGAAGCACACGTACTTCTTAGACACGAGTTTTGTAGTACCCTATTAAGTGAGGGTATGATGTGATTAAGGGGAGGACGAAAATATATCCTCGTTTCTCTCCATGCCGAATTTAGTAAATTTTATACCCACTTGATTACATTTTTTTAATTTATTAGAATTTCTATACTTTCCCAAAAATTGATTTAATTTTTTAAATATTTATTTAAAAAAAACTATTTTCAACATTTTTATTTGGAAAAAATATTTTAAACAGTTTTGGGCATATTTGAAATTTTGAGAATATATAAATAATATTTTAAAAAAGTCTAAAATTCGTTAATTAAAATATTTAAAAATATATGCTTAGTTTAAAATATTAGTATAATTCAGTTTTAACCTTATTGTATTAGAATTAGATCTTGTTTGTATAAGAGGTATCTATAACTTCGAATCCTAGCTATTTTATAGCTGCTGCGGCTTTCCATTTGGCGTGGCAGCGAACCGACCGCCGATCACAGCTTGTGCCCTCCCACATGCCAACATCTTCACACAAACAACAGCAACATCAGCAAAGACACACACATTACACACACCCAAATGTGGAAAACCGACGCCCTGGCAAAAGTTTTCCCTGTATTTGCTGTTGTTGCTGGCACATTGACACAGTTTTCCATGGCAGATGTGCCCAAGCCCTGCTACCCCCCGAACATCTCCTTGCCCCTTGAATTTCCCTCCGGCGACTCTGTCTCCCCATATTGGAATTTTGTCGACTTGTTTTTCTCTTTTTCCCACTTCGGCATCGTCGTCGCTGGCGATGCTGCCAAATGTCAAAAGGTTAATACGTGAATTAACAGCAAATTTCTTTGACTTGTGTGTGACTGCAAGCTGCTAGTTGTTGCCGATGCCACACGGAAATAAATTTTATAATGTTCATATTTTTACTTTTCCATGAAACATTTTTTTGAAAAATAATTAATTACAAATTTAAATAACTAAGTAAGATATTAAACTTATCTCTAATTAGCAGTAAGTATACAGGGAAAGATAGGATATTTTTAAATTTTTTCTGTCCAGCAAAACTAATTCCTCAATTTTAAATATTTAAAATTTCAAAAATATTTAAAAATGTTTTTTTTAATTTTTTAAAATATTGTAATTTAAATTTTTTGGAAACTTTCCACCAAAAAAAACCTCCTCAAAGAAATACTTTGTTTATGATAAATGCTGAAATATTTTATTTTAGTTAAAAAAGAGCTTAAAAAATGGGAATTTTTTTTAAAACATGTTTTAAAAATCGATTAAATTAAATAATAACAAACATTATTTTTTGCTGTTTAGTTGCTGTTACTAGTCGCTGTTTTTCATGCAGCTGCTGCCGCTGGCGCTTTCCTTGGAATGCGGGCGTTGCTGTGTTTGTTTATTTTCTTTTAGGCGGCTCCGCTTTTCTCGTGGGTTCCCCTAATGCATTTGGGACACCAGCATGTGGTCGGTATGGGTGATTTTCGTGTGGTGGCTTTACAACATATTACATTAAAATGCTTCTTTTTGTTGTCCATTCTTCTAAAGCTTTTCGCCTTCTATGCCAATAAATCAATGGGAGTTTCAGTGGGGCGAATTCCGATCATTTTCCCAGGGTTAAGTTAAGTGCGGGATTACCAAAGAAAATCTCAAGCATTTTTATAAAGTTTCCCACATGAGAGAATGTTTTTAAGGGAAATTCTTTCCTAGAATTTTCAGCTTACTTTTATATGTAAGAGATTAGAAAATAAACCCTTTGAGGAATTAAAGTGAAAAAGCACGAAAGTGGTATTAAGTCACAAAGTTTCTGAAAGATTTATTAATATAATATTGGAAGTTTTCGTCACGTCGCTTTTAGTTGTTTAATTTTTAAGATCTGAAAGTTTAATAATTTTAAGATCCTTTTAAAGGATATTGAATATTACAAAGCTTAAAGCTTATAGGTTTCCTGTATTAATTTATTTTCCTACCCTAAAAGCTTTTTTGTATAACTGTTATCCTTGCAGTCAGCATATACAACAACCGATATCCTCGAGGACATTTTCACTAGTCCAGCACATTCGCGGTAGATGGCGCCAACAAACACTTCCCTCCCCCAACTGCATTTCAATTATACAAATTTTTCAATTACTTACAAGAATTCCATTTGGCATGCTCGATTGCCTTTTTGTACCAGATGCCATGGGTAACCCACATAGATGGCGATTAAGCGGACAGAGAGAAAGAGATATGCAAGCCAAACCGAACCGAAATAGAGTCGTATGTCTATGCAAATTTTTTGCGCAGTGGCAAGTGCATAATTTTTATTATTATTATTTCTCAGGCGCTTTTGGTATCTATGGCGCTACGCTAAAAGTGCCAATCTAGAGTAGATCAAAAAGCGCAAAGCCTACGGAGCAGCGCGAGTGTCGGCCCACTTGGCGACTGCCCACTTGGGTTTGCCAGCTCAATTCAATTCATTAACCGAGCTCTGGCAGCGATTAAATCGCTCAGCCCATACTATGTATATCTATATTATTTGACCACATATATATATATTTATTTTTATTCATTTTTTAATGGTGCCGACCGCATAATCTCCTGCCAATTTATTGGTATTTTCATGTGAATTATGCTATTTCAATAAAAATACATTTTTCTTTTATTGCCACACATTACGAAGAGTGCGCCGACGACTTAATCTTATATCTAGTGTGAAAAGTGGTTCAATCGCGATAATTTCAGACAGCAATATTTTTTTTTTTTCATTTTAATTGATTCTTAATGGAAAAAATCTCTTATCGCGATGGCAAATTTATGAAATGTTAATTACAAAATACACGATACACAACGTAATTTGAATCCAAGTATTTTGGTTATTTTTTTATTTTATTGTTGCGAAAACTGTCAAAGATTTTTGAGAATTCCATATATGATTTGATATTAATGGTTCGATAAATGAAAATAATCACAGCGGGGTACGCAAAAAAATTTGCAAGAACTGCAATTAAAATCAGAGATCGTAAACAGAAACCAATTTAAAGTGGGGGAATTGCTTTTGAGCTATTGCCAAATTTGCATAGCCTTGGGCATGGTCTATTGATTTAGATTAATTGTCTAAGTTGTCTAGCTTATGTTGGCTAATTTTATATTTATCATTATTATGATTTTATTACTTTTAGAAGTCAGTTGTGGACTATTTAATAATTTTATTTATTGGTTATTAAATTTCTAGTCTGTCTATATCGTTAGCCAAAAATACTACCAACTTAAATGGGAAATAAAGTTTATATGATCTACAAAAGAGTTCGAAATTCTTAAAAAATTTCAAATCAATTCTCTATGATTTTTCAAGAACATTTCTTAGCCATTATTCAAGACAGCCCCCGAAGACTAATGCATTTTTTATGACCACTCAATTACCCTGTACTTTTACTCAAACAAATACATTGCAACCTTTTACGGACTTTTCTTTCCTATTTGGCTTATTTATATTTTTCCAAATTATTATTTAACGATCGATAAAGTTGGAAATAGCCATAAAAACCTCAAGAAATGTATTACACTTGAGGAAAGTTCTTGATCATGTTTATGGCGCTCTAAGCTTGTGCTGATCTCCATCACGATGTTTTCTATTTAACGATCACTCATTTGTATTTATTAGTTTCCATTTCGTGCTGGCATCTGGCTTTCGTTTCGTGCTCTCTCGCTCGCCTCCACTTGACTAAAATTTAATATCATAATTCGAATTTACAACATTTTAATGCACTTTGCTCGTACCATTTCATGGCTATTGCTTTTTTTCCGAGAGCTGTCCCATATGGGCGACCATTTAAATTCCCAGCTGTGTTCTTCTTGGCCGTTTGCCGCTGGTGTCCGTGCATATTTGCCGCTGCTTTGACGCCATTGTTGCATGCAACGCGTCGGCGGCAGTCGGCAAAATGAAATTTCATATTTTCTTATTGCACAACAAACGCAAAAAAACTGCAAACATTTTTTCATAATTTGTATACACTTTGGAAATATTGTTTTTTCAAAGGCATATTAAAAAATATTGTTCTTATTTTTTTTACCTCTATTAATTTGTAAATAAATAAGATGGAAGATATAATGAAACTTAAAAAAAAACCCCAAGTAAACAAAATTTTATTTTATCTTATTTATTCACTTAAAATCTACAAATATATTAGTTTAATTTTAGTTTAATCTTAAAATTTATATTATAATTTTTAGAATATTTCAAAATTTGTCTGGAATTGTTCTATTAATTTTCTAAAATCAATGGCTTTGTCAAAAATATTCAAAATTGGTCCTTCGAGCAGTATTGTAAAACCAAATGAAACCGGGGTAATATTTTTTCTAGTGATCGAGTCTGTGCTGGGCTCTAGTGGACTGAGACTTCATTTAATGTACTAACCAGTGTAAGCCCACTCCAAATATTTATCCACCCAGCCCCCCCGAAGGCGTAGACAGTCGCATTTAGCAATTGCCGACCAAACTGAGCCATGCCATGGCCAAAAGCAAATGTCGTCGTCGTCGTCGTTGCATCCTTTTTGGTGCCTGTGAAGGGAAAAAATCCTTTTTGTCTGCGCCGCGTCGCCTTTCATTTCGCGGGGCGTTAATATTAAAATGCATGTAAAAATGCAGCAGTCCTTTGGGTTTGGGAATTTTGCTAGAAAAATGCTCCCTTCACATATACATATGTGTGAAAAAATAAGAAAACGAGTGAGATTGTTTGCCATAAGAAATTATGATACGTTTAATTACCAAGTGGAGCACGTGACTGGCGAACAAGCGATGATGGCCCATTCCTTCGGCACTTGGCTCGTTCATTAACAGCTGTCAGCACATTTGGCATTCGGATTCCCCAAGCGCCTTTCACAATTTGCACCTTTTTAATTAACGTGATTGCAGTTGGCACCTCGCCTTCGTTTTTTTTTTTTCTTTTTTTTCACCCCTTTCCCCTCGTTTTTCATGTATGCAAACGCGTTGATCTATGTTCTACGTGCTGAATGCATCGCTCGGCACCTGACTGCCACACCCCCTTGAAAACAAACACCTCCCGTGGGGTTTTCGTCACTCATTACCCATCGTCATCATCATCGCTGTCTCAAGTGTGCACTTGCAAGTGACGAAAAAAAAAATAATAAAAAGAGGAGAAATTCTAAAAAAAAAATCTGAATAAATCATAGAAAAAAAAACACAACCTAAACTTGGAAGGCGTCTGTCTTTGTCTTTCTCCATAACTCCATAAAGCGAAAGTTCTGTTTGTCGTTTCGGTTTTCGGAGTTTTCCAGCTCAATGATGTCACACAATGTCACGTGCTCTTCTGATTTTCTAGCTCCTGCGACAGGTTCATGTGAGCTATGGAAATTTCCACGTTCTCACCGGGATACTCAGCATTTATGCACTTCACCGCGCACTCAGTGGGTGGTTTTTCGAGCGATGGGTGGAGGTCATTGGAGGAGGCGGGAGTGACAAAGAACTTTGCCGGATTGGTTGAACTTTAAGGAAATGCCAAATTATGAATGGCAAAGGAAGCTGATATGGTAAATGAAAAGCTGCCAAATTACTGTATTTTTAAGGGGGATCGTTTTGTAATAAAGCCATTAATATGATTGAAACCCTTAGGTATTTTTTTTTTCAATTTTTACCAATGAATGGATATTACCATTAATGTTTTTGATTATTATGTGGGAACTGTTCTTTAAAAATATGAAGAAAAATTATACAAAATTTGCTGACAAGAAATTTTTTTTTTTTCATAAAATAAGATTAGAAATTTTAAACCAAAATACTTTATGTTGGAAATTGTGCTGATATTTTTTAAGCATATATCTGTCTATATATATCTATAAATATAAAAAAGAAATTATTTTATTTGTAATAAACAATATTAGAAATCTTAAAAAAAAAACTTTATGTTAAAAATTATGCTTATATTATATTAGTAAATATATTCTCCAATATCTTTCTTTAAATATTATTATTATTATTATTATTATTATAACATTCTTACATAAATAGCATTTTCAAGGCACACTGTGTGTCACCTTGTCTTATCAACTGCACTTCCCCTATCGAAATAAATTATATTTTTTGTATCAAACTTTCGGTGATGTTTCGTGTGAACCCTTTGTTGAACCCTTTCACACTTTCGTCCCAACTTAAACGACGATCAGCAGGCGATGTCCGGGTACAGTCTCCTCTTGCTGTTTTTTTTTTTTTGAACTGGCATGGGGCTAGCACTCAAAACAATTTATAATTTCAACGCCTTGAGATAACAAATAGCCCCAGTGGTGTGCACGATTCGACAATTAATCAAATGCCGCGTCGCGTCGCGTCGTTGCTCGTGTTACTTTTTCGGCATAATTACGTTAAAATGTGGCACGGAAAATAGTTGCAGGCCAGGCTAAGAGCCGAAGTCTTAGCACGGCTCAGAGACACCCAGATAGACAGTTAAAAATGACAGCAGGCCAACAAACGAACCGAAGCCAAATGACAAAACCCGCCGTCACAAAAAATAGTGGGTACACAACAAGCCAAAGAGCCCAAAATGCAGCCGAAAAAATAAAAAGGAAAGAAAACATGGCCCGATGATCGATTAGGCCAATGCAGTCGCTCAGTCTCTCAGTCTCTAGGCTTTTGAGCTCCAGTCGAGTCATGCAAAACAATTGCGGCCACAAATATTGGAACAGCGCCGAATATTGGCCATGACTATTCCCCATTTCTACTGCCGATTCCATTTGTATTTCCTAGGTTTGGCATAATTTGGCAATTGAATTGATTCGGCCAAGCCCTCTGGCAAAATTTGGTTACGCTCACGTTCGCGGCGGCAACTGCAGGAAATCCAAATCCAGCTGAGGGAAATCCGAATAACCAAAACCGTAACCGAAACTCCGATAGCGATACCAAAAGTTTTCGGGGCTCGGGAAAAAGGGTTTGGCTGCGGCTGTGATATTTCATGTTCGCCGCCAACGCCAAAAGTTCTGGGTATTGATTGATCGAATCTGGAGGCGAAGGATTGGTGGATTTGGGATTGGAACGTATTTAGACAATATTTTATTCTATTGCATTCAATAATTAACTGTATTATCATAATTTTTCAAAGGCAAAAGGTAGATAAAGTAACGAATAAATTGTAAATTATATTACTACAGATATCATAGCATGAACTTAATTTTAGAAATTTATCCAGTATATAATAGTACTTTTATTTAGTTTTTAAAACATATAAATTGTTAATTGTGTTATTAAAAATTTCATTTCAGGAACTTAAATATAGAAATTTTTTATCCAGTCTATATAAGTACTTTTATTTAGTTTATTATAATATTATTATATATATTTAGTTTATTATTATTTTAAATTTAATTTCAGGAACTTAATTATATAAAGTTTATTTCAAGCCTAAAATTATTTAAATAAATTACGAAACTAAAATAAAAAATACTTTTATTTAGTTTTTATTTATTTATTTTTTGTACCTTTAAATTTCCTTTGGTTTTATTTTTTTGTTGTCCTAAGGACCTTGCTTCTTTTGTGTGACTATTATTAGAATTTGCCTCCCTGATAGCCATCGATTGATAACATTTTGTCGAACATGAAAAGCCGAAAAATCTGAAAAAATCATTCTGTGTCGGCATACAACTTAAAGCAGCGAAAACATTGAATTGTTCCGCGTTATTGTTGAGCAGTTGAGCTCGGTGGTTATTTTACTTTTTTTTTTGCCTCCTGTGTTCCGTGTTCCATGTGCAATTTTTGCATACTTCAGCAAACGCGTCATATTTTCGAGTGGTTTCGCTAACATGCAAAGGACACTTGAGAGCCCAGGCACACAAGTGGATCCTTAAAGAGCATTTCTTCAGCTCCTGCCATCCATCGCAGATGCCTTTATCCGGGCTGGGGCTTGAGAGTATAGCTACATTCTGAATGGGCCTGATGCGAGAACCGGGGTCTTGGGGTTCTGCAATGCTGATGAAGATGGATCTGAATGCTGAAACAGCAAATATATGATGGGGCAGCAGGCAAAAGCGGTGAGCTTACCCATCAACATGGTTACACTTTTTAAAGCATTTATCGGCTCATCAGGCTTTAAATTTGCCATTTGGCAAACAACAACAATGGATTTTATGGCAATCTCAGTGGCTGAATAAACAACAAATATGCAATATGCAGATGCAGATGGCTCCCAATGGAACTGCACACAATGCTTGTTGCCATTTCCGCTTCCTGTTTAACCATCACACAACCATCACACACACACACACATTGGCACTTCGAAGTGGACAGCAACATATCCTGTGCATAATGCGAATATCATTTACCGTGTCAATCACAGTGCACACATCCAGGCCATGGCCATTCAACCAGTCAACCAGTCAACCAGTCATTCGGGCCGCAATACAAAAAGAAAAAAAAACTCGACCGCAGGAAGCCCGGGGATAAAGCCAATATCCCGAGTGGGTTTCCCAGATCCCAGATCCCCCAGTCGAGTGTAAAATGTTTTGCGGTCATTTTAATATAAAATAATTAATTTCTGCGTAAATATTTATAACAGCGAAAATGTGCCGCATAATTGATATGTTTGCCCAAAAGGCACACATTGCAAAATAAATCTAAACAATGAAGCAGGGATCATAAATGTTCAATGAGTTCAGGAGTTTTGATTTATTTTGACAAAATAAATAGCCTTTAGGCTAACAAAAATATAGATTTTTATAGAAAAAGCATTCCTTCAAAAACCTTAAAAAAAATTTATCTATAAATGTATAATTTTTCTATATTTAATTTTCATTAAAAAAAACCTTTTTTATAAAATCGATCTGTTTATATATAACATCAGAACTATGCTGTGTATTATTTTATTTAATTAAAAAAATCCAATTCTACAGAAGCTAGAAAATATAAAATTTTAAGTGAAATCAAATCCTTTAAATGATTATTTTTAATCATTAAATAACTGTTTTTTTCTCTGTGTAGCAGCAACCAGAAACCAGGAGACCGGCATTTCCAGGACAAGACCAAAAAGCCCCATTATCTGTTTGATTTGTCCAATTGTCCATTGTTATTGGCAGTCATCATTCCAGCCGTTTCAATTCAATCATTACGAAATGAAATAAGCATAATGAAATGCAATATAAATGCATTAAATGCATCTGCTGTCGGGCCAAATCAATTTCATTCCAACCATTTTCTCCATGCGAAATTATTGAAATTATTGATGCCCAATATTTATGTATGTATATGGAAGGGAATGCGAATATGAGGCTTGGGCTTTCGGTGCGGTACGATGTTTGGGGAATTGTGGCCATTTTTCGCAATTAAAAGCTTTACACATTTTGCAATCAATATATGAAATAATTAAATAAAATGTCGCTTAATTAAATTGGCGCGACCTTTTTCGATGTGGCTTTTGCCAAGGAATGATGTTGCTGGTGATTCAAGTGATAAGCAGAAAAAAACAGAAGCCAGGGCAGCTGAAAGCCTGAGGAATGCGTTTAATTTGTACGATGAGTTAAGTGTAAAATACCCTGCATTAATGAGAATAAATGGTGGAAAGATGTAGTTTGTAGATTAAAAACCTTGTTTTATTTAAGGTTAAATTTAAAAATAAAATATGTAATAAATAATAATTTAATTTAATATAAAAGAAAATATATTTTTTTTGCTACAATTAAATAATTAATTAAATAATTTTTGCCACAATAAATACCATAAAAATAAAAATAAAAAAAAAATTAAATTATTTTCCACTGTTTCAATAATATATTTAATTATTTGTCGGAAATGTAAAACATGATAAATGGAGACATTTTTAATAAATTTTCTAAATTTCTTTTCACAAAAGAGTATTAATAAGTTTGTCAATTCTTAACTTGAGATATTCGCCTCTTATTTACGCATCTGAGTTCCAATTCTCGCGCATCACAAAAATGTGACAGCTAGTTAGTGTCGAAAAGAGCAGTCTGCCCCTCGCATTTGGCCAATTAAATTCAATTGAAGTTTTCTTTTTCTTGTTTTTTTTTTGTTTTATTTTGGTTTCTGTAGGCCGCTGGCTTCTGTTTATTTGTTTACTCTTTAACGCCTGCGCGCGTGCCTCAATTTAGTGGCCCGAAGTCGGAAGATTTTTAATGCACTTTGCCACATCTGCGGATAGGGGATAGGCAAATGAGTCTGCTAATAAAGTGGGGGGTTTTCTTGCCGTGTACCCGCTGTGTGCCGCCTGTCAGCATATCAACGCAATTTGTGCACTCGCCAATAGACGAGACCGAGAAGCCAAGACGGCGGCAAATTATGGCCAACGATGCTCGGCGACTGCGCAAAGTGCCTCATAAATTCACGTCGCTGATGAAGTGATAGTGCGAGGAGTAAGAGTAAGAGTACGGTCAAGAAAAATCGGCTAAGGAGTCGCACAGGCAGCCTTAGATTCAGATCCAGCTATAGCCATTGGTACACGGTTAGAAAATATTCCGATTTATATTTAGCTGTAGCCAAAGTTAACTCTCTTCTTGTTACGCAAATAGTACAAAAAAATTCTGATTCTGATATTAAAAATAATACCACTAATTTCTCTAGTAAAAACAATTTACAATCTAATTGGGACTCTTACCTAGAACTTATAAAAAAAATAAAAAAAATTTAATCCAAATTAAAGTGCACACAAAAAAGGATATGGCCATGTACATTTCATATCGTTTTTACATGGAGTATTTTTTCCGACCAGGTCAAATTTACCTGACCACATATCAAAATAAAATTGATCTTAAATAATGTAAAATTGATCTACGTTTCATATCGATTTTTTTCTGGGTGTGATAAAAATGTTTATCTTAGGTAGTCTTTCAGTTCTGCCTCCTTGGGCAAATCTTTCAGCAAATAATCATGGTTTTTCTCTGTGTATCCAGTGTAAGCTGCAGATTGTTTATTGCAGAGCTATGACTTGGCCGCAAAAATCAGCACAAAAAGATCCAACACAACAACAATGTTGCTCAATGGGCCAACTAATGTGCTGCAGATAGGAAATAAAGGGGAAGCCATTAGAAAGTGCAAAAACAAATTGGCTGCAATCGCGAATTACACCAGCAGTCTTTCACTAAGAGCAAGTGCTTCTGATGTGTAAAGAAAAAGCCTATAAACGTATTAAAATATTTTCAATACGAAATCGAATAATAAATATTTTAATATATTAATATTTGGAATTAGTTTTATATATTCTTTCAAAATAATTGTTTTTACTCATTAAGTAAGATTTAAAGTTAATCCTTATACTTATTATATCGAAATAAATAAAGAAAGAGTTCCTTCTTCATGCTTTAGCAAAGATTATCCACTGGCTCACTTCCTTATTCATTTGATTGATTTATCCCTGCCATTGACACAGTTTCTCCGCTAATCTCAGCTGGCTTACAACACTTTTTGGCCCTGGTCCATAGTCCGACGGCCTGGCTATTAACCGACCTTCGACGGAGGCCAAGGACAATGGCAGGACGAGAACGCGTAATTGAAAGTACGCGACCAAGTTGTAAAGCAGATGTAAGGACATCAAGTGTCTGCCGCTCGAAGCTGCAGCAGAAAATATACAAAAAAAAGGGAGCTGAAAAAAAACTGAAGAAGAATTTACCATAATAAAAATAGCTAACGCCCAGCCCGAGATTCAAGATTCAGTGAGATGCCATAAGCACAAAGGCAAACTGTAGATAAAAATTCAATAAGCCAGGCCAAGGGCCCAGGAGCAGGACACGCCAACCGAGACCGTTAAGCCTGGAGGTGAAGAACAAGGGGCAGGGGGTCTGCGGTTGGGATTTTGTGGCCAATAAATAAAATTAATACGAACGCACTTGAGCACAACTTGACCGGGGAGCAGGTTTCCAACGGAAGGACTACGTTTTTTTTTTCTGAGGTTTTTCCTACCATCTTTCCTCCCTCTGCTCGTCATTTTTTTCTCCATTCTCTACTGTGTGTTTTGTTTGTTGACTTGTTGAATGAGCCGAAGACCAAGGGCCAGGAACAGGCCAACTGTTGACTGGCACTTGCAGCCTTATGGCCAAGCCGATATTGAAGGTAAATAGAGATGAAACCGAGAGCTTAAAGTTGGTCCAAGAAAATTTTTAAATTCTATAAGAAAATTCTAGGAAATTGAAAGCTACAGGATTTTATTTTTTAAAGAAAATTATGTGCACTTAATGTGCATTTAAAGAGTTAATTTTTAAAATCTATAATGAAATCTCTTAAATATTATTATCTATTCTTACTAATATTATTTCTTACCATGAAACAGTTTTTTTTATTTGAACATATTTTTTTGGAAAAATCAAAGATTTCCTTTACTATGTAACTAAATGTATTTTCTGCAAAATATTCAAAAATGATTTATTTGTTCAAATAGTCATACACGGAAAGCGCAATCTATAAAAAACTTCCGTATCTCAGTCAATTATGTTTAGAGACTTAACTTTCACCCCATTCAGGTAAATATACTGCCAATTGCACACCGTAATTCTGGCCTCCCGAAATTCTCAAGGCGTTCCCACAATGCAATCATAAAATAGTCAACTCCGGGATGCATCCGCAGTGGTGCAATTCGAATGCTGACACGTTGATGACCCCGCAATTGAACTGCCATAAGAAATCACTCTGCGAGGGAGAGGATTATTTGTGTGGGGGGTGTTGAGGAGCAACAAATGGGTGGCTTGGGGTGGTTGGGGGGGGCCAACATTGCACCGCCCACTTTCAACACTTGCCACAACAATGGTGCGCAAATATTTACCAGCCAGCCGCAGCAAAAGCGGCTTTGAGTCCCAGCCTCAATTTGAAATCCAATAAAATTTAATTGGAAACTTCATCACGGGTGCGAAAATTCACACTCTAAGCCAAGGCAGGCACGACTCGGCTGCCGTTTGCCGTAAATGTATTGGCCAAGGCTTTTCCAGTTCCCAGTTCCTAACCCCCAAACCCCACAGAAGAAACCCCCCCCTTCCTCGATATATCCACACTATCCACACGTTTCGTTTTGCACCTGGCGGCGTTTCTCTTGGGGAAGCATCGCGATAAGGAAATATTTTTCATACGGTCGGTCGGTGGGGTGTTCATTTCGTTCCATTCCATTCCGTTATTGGCCATGGCAATATATGGCTTATTTATGATTTTCCTTTTGCCATGCCATATCTCTCTGGTCCATTGTCGACATTAATCGCTTTGCTTCGCTGAAAAGTATAACATGAAATTGGGATTGATTTATGTTATAATTACAAAAGCCAGACGCATATTAGGGGGCCGTAGAGGACAGTAAACAGTGGGGCTGTCGATATAGATTTTGATCTACACTTTGAAATTCGGTCACAGGTTTCAGAAATTTCAATTCCGCTGGCGATTAAAGTGAACAAGTTTTAAAGGAAATACTTTTATTATGTACCATTTTTAAACAATATTTCAACTAATATTTGATATTTTTAAAGAAATCAATAAATAATATAAAATTAAATTGATTTTAATTTAATTGATAGTTGCTTTTCCAAAAAGAAAGCAAGGAAGTAAATCGTTTAAAAATTTTTAAATTTGAATTGCCGCCAAATGCCAAAAAATTCAATTTGATGCCAACATTAAAGTAATCAATTGAACTAGTTCATGTCAACCTACAAAAAGCCGCCCAAAACAAAAAAAAAACACTGCAAAGGTTTTGGGTGCAAAATTTGGGTTGAAGTCTTTGGACCATAAAAATACTAAAATACCACTCAAGAAATAATTAAGTTGATAGGGGGATTCCCTAAACTGTTGAATTGCTGAATTGTTGAATTTTGGTCAGCTGTTAATCAGCTGTTCCATACAAAGTCAACTTTCAGAAATTTCAGCAATTCATCAGCCTCGGGGCTGCTGAAAATTTTGTTGAATTGCTGAAAACCAGAGTTGTCACCTTATTTTACTAAAAGTCATGGCAACTCTGCAACATTTTAGTATTATCAGTTCGCATTATTTACTTTAAAATCAAATTATAAAGCCTATTAGTAGTTCTTATTACCGTGGTAACAATTTTAGACAGTAACAAACAATAAAAATCTAATTTTACATGTTTTAAGTTCCGTGAAACTTTTTAACATATAACAGCTGTTTGAAAATTTAACAAAAACCATTTTGGGTCGTTCCCTTAATTGCTGAAATTTTCTGTTGAATTTTCAACAATTCAGCAATTCAACAGTTTAGGGAATCCCCCTGATATATTTTCGTAAGGCAACCTAGAGAAATACTTTTACGAACATCGCTAAAATGTACTCGCAAATCAAAACGAGCCTTTATATTGACTAGCATAAGTTTCATTTCTTTTGTAAAAAGAAGTTAAAAAAATATGATTTTTTGAGCCAGTGAGACCGTAAAGTAAAGCACGGACATTAGCAGGTTAACCAACACTGGACCCTCAAGAAATGGTATTTTTTGGCCACGTGTTATGGCCTAACTTTTTGACAGACGGACAATTTTTCTTTCAGCATCAACTTTCTTCCTGTCCTCATCATCGAAAAAACGCGAGAAATGGAGTTTCATAATTGTGACATAACCGTTCATTATAATTCTGTAAGTGGCTTTAGCAAATTTGGTTTTCCTTTACTATAACTACTTATTATTATACAGAATATGAATACCCCAGAATCAATCCGCAGCTCATCTTCCGGTCGCTCTCGCTCCTCTAGCCAGCGTTCATCTAGCGCTCCGTATTTACCCAATTTACTACGCCGTCTTCCAGGTTATCCAATGGAATTTCATAGTTGCCGTATAAGGTTTATTGATTGTTCTGTAAGTGTTTTTTTTTTATACAAATTTAGTTTTTTTTTTATTATAATTATTATTATTATATAGAACACCCCAGAATCATCACGCCGCCCAGCCCCCGGTCCCTCTCGTCCCCGCTCTGACCGCCTCCCAGCTCCCGCTGTGGTTGTACCCGATCCAACTGGGCGTGTCCAAGCCCCCGCTCCGGATGCACCCGAGCCACCTCGTACCGTCAAAGCGGATCCTGATGTCCGCCCCCCTGTTGGCGATATCCCGAAGTCGATTAAAAAAGAGTTTGTATAGCCAAATTATGGCCAACTTTCTACAAAGTTCACAATCAGCAGGTTCCAAAGATATACATAGATCTTTCCTTAAATTTTCCGAAATTTAAAATAAAGGCGATCTATTATAACTAAGGGGGGTTTTACATTTGGATACTAATGTACCGCTAATGGTGATATGATTCTCAGATTATGCTTTAAAATGTAAAAGCATATTTCATTTAAAATTCAAACTCCCTCTTTAACCAATACAAATACTTGAAAATTATGTTACTTATGATAATTTTCGTATATTTCTATCTATTCCTGTATGATAACTGTATAATTTTGAGGGCGCCAGTCGAATCGACTGAGAGAAATCCAAAAGGAGTACTGTGTGTGTCGATTAAAAGTCTTCAGTGAAATGATCGGTTAGCTTTTTTTTCTGTGTGTTGCATGTGCCGTGGTTAAGATGGGATGATGACGTGGGGATTTAAGTAGCGCTGTCATCAATGAAGTCCCACCAGTCCTTTTCGTAACCCTCTCTCACGTGGCACAGAAGGACGTGTCGTCGCTTTTGGCAGTAATGCGATAAGTCGAGGACCTTCTGCTTGACCTCGTACAGGTTCTTCACAGTTATCTCTCGCTCCAAACACTCGGAGATCTTCTCGGTGGCCATTTCCATATCCTTCTGGTTGTCCTCGAATATGATCTTCTGATTGTTGTTCATCAGGTAAAAGGCGAAGACATAGCTGTACATCAGAGTGGTGCGACACTGGCAGAGTACATTGACAGCATCGCGGAGAAACTGAACCTCAATCCAGCTCATCTCCTCCTGCATATCCTCCATTTTGGCCTGGACACTGGCGTTCAATTTGTTCTCCATTTGCATGCTCTGCATGTGGTTCATATATCGATTGTAGTAGTGCAGATATCGGGCCATCGAGGAGCGATACTTTTGCTGGGCCAATCTGGCCTGCTTGGCCTCCTCCTCGTCGAACCGATTGCAGCTGTACCAGGACGAACCGTGTGGCTCCCAGGACCCGAGGCAGACCCAGCAAAAATCATATCGGCAGGATGGATTCTTGCAGACCATGTGATTGCATCCACCGTCCTTCTCAATCGTCACATTGCATTTCGGGCACTCTTTGGTGTTCTGGGCAATCCAATTGGAGGTCTCCGAGTCCTCGAGGCATTTCTTCAGCCACTTCTTGAGCGAACTGCAGCTGGCCGGTTCGTGCCAATTCTCGCCACAGTTAAAGCAAAACTGATGGCCACACTTGCATTGGACAGCCCGTGGCTCGGCACAAACGGCCTTGACGGCATGGGTGCAATTGGGCGCGGGACACCATCTCATCAGCATGTTGCACTCCACAAAGGTGTTCGTTATGAGCTGTTGATATCGCTCCACAACCTCCGGATCGTCGGCCAGCTTCAGGAAGGATACATAGTCCACCAGGATGTCGCAGTTGCCGGCTGGACATTTGATGGTATTGGCCAATCCCTCGCTGCACGTCTTATTGGCCAAGTATTGTTTCCAGCAGGCGGCGCAGAAGCTGTGACCACAGCCCAAGCCCTTCAGCTCTTCGCAGGGGCAAAAGCAAATGCCACAGAGCTTCTGCGAGGAATGCGAGGATGTGGACACCTTGCTCTCCACATCCAGTTCGCTTTTCCGCTCGAAGGGATTCACCACGTGGGCGCGCTGGAAGAAATCCTGCGGACTGCTCTCGAAATAGTTCTCGAACAGCCGCTCCTTATCCCACTTGAAGTGATTGAGAATGATGCGCGTAACCTGAGGTGAGAGATTCAAGACATTGTTCACCTCGTCGATGATGTTGCGCTGGTGCTGGACGATCTGGTCCACCGAAAGGACCTTGTACACAAAGTCATCCGAATCGGGACTGCTATTGGGATTTTCCGCCAAAACGATCTCCGTGCAGGTATCCTCGCTGTCGCTGTCGAAATTTCCGCAACTCATGTGACTGTGGTGCGAGTCTCCGTGATCCTCATCCGAGTATTCCGAGTCCGAGTTCATATTACCAGCATGCGATAGAATTTATCTTAACACAACCCTAAAACATTTGTGGTTTTTTTTTTGTGGAGCTGGTGGGACAACAACAGTGACAGCAACAACGTTAATCAGACCACGTGTATCGATTGGAGGAATATTGAACACGTTCTATGCGGATGAAATGTAGTATTTTCTTTGTATTTCTACTGAAGACTAAACCTACTCGATTGACACCTGACAAGATATCCTGGGTATTGCTGAATTGATGAAAAAAGTTTTGATTTCCTTGTTGAAACTACAGAAGAATGCTGAGTAATTTAAAGCACACATTTTATTTTAAAGGGGAATGTAAATAAAATGCTAAATACTTTAAAATTGAATCATATATTATTTAATACAAAAATTAAATATTATAAAACGATTTTAAAAGGAAGCCTTCAATTCTTCTTTTGACTTTACTTTTGTAATATTTTACGAAAAATGTATTAACTGTTTAAACCATAATTTGTAAAGAAATTTTTAATATTTTGCGGAATATATTTAAATACCATATACATATTTTTTTTATCCTACACGTTTTTTTTGCTATGCGGTTTTGTAAATCATGCAGTTTTAGTACCGAGTTGAGGGACCATCCAAATGCATTTGGCCTGCGCTTTCAACGCATTCTCACATGCACACTAAAAGCTTTTCGGGATATATGTATTTTTTCATAACCCCTTCGTGGCATAAAACAGAACAAAGCAATGTCTCAAGTGGCAAGGGTAAGGCACGTAAATAAAAAAAAAGAGGAATAAAATCCATGCAAAAAACACACACACACGCGATATGTGAAATGAAAGTGAACGAGCGCACAAGGATAATGGCGACCAGAAAGGGACGGAAGGCGAAAAGAGAGAGAGGGTAATGAGTGTGCATAATGCAGATGCAGATGCAGGATCCCGGTCCAGGATTCCACGATATCCAGGCGCAACCCAATCCAGCCCATCTCCAGCACTCATTGAACAAACGGGCTCAATCTGCCATGCCGAGATGCACTTGGGTATGAAGAACACTGGGAAAAATTTGTAAATTTCAGAACTTTACAAAATTAATATTTACTTTATTTTAAGATTTTTTTTAATCACAGTAATATAGGAAGGTTTAATTAATAACACCTTAATTTTAATTATTAGTTTACGAATAATTGTTAAGAATTTATTGGCATTTTATACTAAAGTGTAAATATATTTACTTAAATAAAAAAAATTTTAATAGCCAGCAATTTTTTTACTAAAGGTATTTAATACCATTTACAGGCCAAAAATATTTTTAATGAATAATTAATAGATTTTACAAATTTTTTAAATTAATAAGTTAAAAATAAATATTGCTAAGTGTTCCCGATTTTATATACGTGAGTTTATTCATTTATAGAGGAGAAACAAACATCGTGTTCATGAGGCTGCCGTCGCTTTCATTTCTTTCCTTCTCTCCCTACTATTTTTTGTATTATTTTTTATTTAAAACAAAAGCCGCACAAAAACCCACCAAATACAGTGGCCCGTTCCAGGATAACAAAAAAAAAAAGTAAAGCGAAAAGAGCTGGCAAAAATCATTACAAATAAAAATGCAAAGTCGCCAAAACAGCAAAGGCAGCCACAAAATCCCTTTCATCCGTTTGCAGGGTTGGAGATCCACATTCTCGCCCCCTCATTTCCATCCAGCATCTTTTCAAGTCACAGCCAAATTACAAGAAATCCTTTCGTGCGCGTGAATGCTTTGGTGGAAAATGCGGAAAAGGAAATAATTTGACCATTTGCTGCAGAAAAAGCAAATGAAAAATAAAAGAGGAGCGGAGCGAAGGAAGGCGGTTGCCAACGACTGTGGGCGTGGCCTGTGTCATATGTGGAAAATTTCAAGAATTTCTCCTGCCGCCATGCAAATGCAATAACAACAAAGATGCGCCACTTGTTGGCCACGACGCTTTATCATTGCCAATCGCGTCGAGAGAGGCCAAAAGAAATGGCCAACTCCGATGATGATGGTCAACAGCGATGGCCCTGTGACGTGACCACGCCAAGAGACCAAAAGCCTGGCCGATGATGATGCCAAATAGCTGATAGGCCAAGCCAACAATCCCGGCCAGGCCAACTGGCATTTCTCTGCGCCTACTTAAAGTTTTTCACTAAGAGAAAATATTGATTAAGAAATTTACTGGTAACATAATAGAATTTAGAACTTACGACAAAAAGGGTTCTGCTGATTTAATAAAACCATTTAAAAATGTTTCTAAATAATTTATATAAGTTAAAAATAAATTAATTATTAAGAAAATAAAAAAATATATTAGTCTTATTTTTATATTAAAATTAATTAAATGTTATATTCTTATATAAATCATCATCATCAAATAAATAAGAGATCCAAAAATTTAACTATATTTATTTAATCAAATGGCTTTTTTGGACAACAATAAAACACGCATAAATATCTTAATAAAAATAAAAAAATAACTGAATTAAAAATAAATTAAAAAGTTGGTTTCTGTAACTGTTTAAGCAGTTTCCTTACCTTTCTATTTCTATTTTAAAACCAATCTATTTCCCCCTGTGTACTTTATGTTCCTGCATAACTATTTGCGGCAAAATATTCTTGGGAAAAATTTCTCCAGCTCTCCGGCTCCCCAAATGGTTTCTGGCCAAAAGGATGTTCGCTTGGAAATTCATGTAAATTAGCTAGGTAATTACAAGCTTTATATCAGCGGCAAACGGATGTATGCTGATCGCGGCGATAAATGCGTTCGCCCGCTTCTCGCATTATAATTACTCTCTTGTCTGGTATTGTGTAGTCGATTTGAAAAGCAAAAATTAGCTGGAAATCAACGAGCATGAAGCGCCGACACTGTGGAAGAAAATCAGCGCTCGGAACTAATTTGATTTTGATGCGACGCCGCGGCCCAGAGAAATGATATAGAATAATGCGCGTATATTTCTGTATAAAGCCCGGTTCTAGACTCATAACCAAGTCGCGGTGAGGCATGAGTTATTACAGTAACGGTTCGCATGGACAGCTGAATTTATGTATGTTTTCTCTGCGCCATTGATTGACCTTGACTAGCGGTTTAACAGTAGCTGGCTGGGCCAGCGATGAATTCGTATATTAATTATATACGAAAAATTAATTTCTAGTTTCGAGTGTGTCAGAGATTTATGTGAAATTCGTTTTGGTCTATAGTCTAGACTTTAAATTCGTTTTAAATGCGATCCATGGGTGATCATTCATCAAGTGGTTGGTTGGAAAAATGGGTTAGGGGAACAGCTCCATCCATCATAGAATCTTCTTCAAGATGGATTACTTATAATAGCATTGGAGGTGGTATTTAAAATTGGTTGAGTTTTTTTTTTGTTGCTTTTAATAATTTCCCTAACCCTTTATTATGTTGTGTCACTTGCCTTTTGCAATTGTCATCGCACAGCTCTTTCATCTCTTCCCGTCAAAGGGAAATCATTGCCAAAAATTTGCTTTGAAAACGATTGTATTCTACTGCAACCCCAGGGCATATCCTTATCACAATACCACCCCCACAACATTTTGGCAAATACTTCCAATCAAAAAGGGTCTGCAAAAAAAAAAAAGATGTGTCCTTGTGACAGGCGAACAAAAACTTGGGTGCGAAGAAAAGTGAAAGTGCTCCCCCTTAGACATTCAACCCCCGAAAAAAGAAAAAAAAAAAAGGAAATCAGCAAAGGAAAAACTTTTTTCCACCACATGTGTGGCCTCGCACGAGCAGCTATCTCTTTCCATCGTTTGGCGGCTTTTCGCCTTTGAAATTGAAGCATTTCCGCCATCTTTTCTGGGTGGAATGGTCGCCGGCTATGGTTTTGGAAAAACGCTGCACAACGAAGAAAGTGCGTTAAGAGGGAAAACTACGCCACTTCAAAGTGGCAGTTTAGTTAGTAAGTTGGCCCCCAAGAAGGCAAATCAGTGGGCTCAGACTTCAAAGCGGGTTTTGCATTTCGTCCGCCAATATTCTCGCGCTTTTGCGGCTTCTTTCGGTGGTAACCTCACCTCCAACTCTTTTTAACCCCCCATTGTGACATAGAGAACGTTGACTTTGGTTTTCAAAAACTTTTTTCGAGGGCCTGCTAATATATGTATATGTATGATTCAGAATAGGACTCAGACTCTGACTCTGACCAGTGAAAGTCCTGCTGCGGAATTTCGCGTGCTCAGTTGACATTTAGTGGACTTGACGGGTTCACACTCGTCTAAGTGAGGGGCGGTGCTGGTTTTTATGCCTTTCTAATGGGTACTCAGGGGTGGATTGGTTGTAATTAAAGCGAATTACACAGGGTTGTATTTAAAGGTATCGCAACTTATAGCAAAATAATTTAAGATCTTTATAGGAAGGGCAAACAAAAATATAGAAAATAAAAGCAGATTTAATCGTTCGTTCTTGAAAGAAAAAACTTTTTTAAAGTGAGAAATATTTATGATTTTGGTCTTTTCAAAATCTTTAGTAAGTTATATTATTGTAAAAGTTATTATGAGACTTATTTTTGATTTAATTTATGCTTAAATATAATTTTAAAAATATTGTAAAAATAATTAGCAACGTTTTGGGGACAACATCACCTCTAGAATTCCTCTTTCATTCCTCATAATATGTTTAGATTATCTGGTCGGCCTTTAATTGTTTGATTCGTTTCTCTCGTATTTTCCTTGTTTTTTCTTGGCCCTTTTTTTTTGTTGTTTGGACCGCGACTGTCTGGCACGTCTTGGTAATATCTTGGTGTTTGTGTGACTGTGTTTTCTAATGCACGTCACGTGACAAAATTGTATAATTTCCAAAACGGGCAGCGGGCCGCACGTCGCCCATTGCCATTGTGACATTTCCGGTTAATTTGGCGCCAGCTCAGCCGGGTTCCAGTCTCGAACCCCCCTCTTTTTTGGGCCCTCCATCGAGCCAAAAGGGGGACTGCCACATTTTTGACACTTGGCCAAGCAAAAATCACAGCGCCAGGAAACATTTCCTTTCCCTTTTTGGCCAAATCGCAATTACCTTTCCCTCTGGTTAACGTTAACGTTGGCTCTAACGTAATCGTAACTTACTTTTCCTTTCATTTTGTGGCCGCCGGCGGACGGACAATGCAAAGATCAATGCCAGTCGTAGTCAGAAATTAGTAAGTGCAACTAAGGCGAACCAAAACGAGGGCGCCCACTCAATTCCACCCCCCCTGGCCATCGCACTCGCTCTTTGGAGCAGCAGCCATGCCATGAGTAACTGACATTAATTCAAATTGTTAATTCATGCCTGTCACGCTTTGGTACAGCGGTGTCCCCACAATATTTCCTAGCCCGGCTCTAATGCACTGGGAAAATTGTTGGGTCGGATCTTGAGTAATTTCTGAAATTTATTCCATCAAGAGGACAGTCTACCGGAAATTCATTTAAAGTTCGGCATAACTTAAGAAAATAATTTCGAAAAAATATTAATATTAAAATAAAAAACCTTATTAATGGGAAATAATATTATATTATTTTAGTATTATTTATAAGAAAGTTAATTGTTAGCATGTACTGAATTTTTTGCATTAATGTTTGTGATTTATACCTTTGTTATTATTTAACTTAATATAAATGTTAAAAAATATGAATAAAAAAAATTTAAAAATTATTTAAAAATAAATCAGATGTTTCTAGAAATTTTTGGAATTTTTCTAAGTGACATGGTTAGTTTTTCATCATTTAAGATATATAACCTCAGTTAGAATATGACACCTATTAGAAAATCCGTTTGTTATCCGTTATAATGTTAGATATCTAAATATGGTGTATAATAAAATGATTATTTAGAATTGTTAAATATTTTTCATCCTTTTTATTATAACCTACTATGTACTAATGCCAATTTCTATTATCTAAAATGGTTAAATATTTTTCATCCTTTTTATCATAACCTACTATTTACTAATACCAATTTCTTAAGTATTCTAATTCCCGATCCTTCGCCCAGTGCAAAATTCGAGTCTCTGTGTGGTGATTGTGTTGACGTCTACTTGGCCGGCTGTTGTTATTGCTGCTAATCCAGATCAGTGACCAGTTCCACTTAGTAAATACAATGCAACAGTGGGTGCTTTTGCGTGTGCTTCAGCGAAATACCTCTAAAGCCACCAGAACCACCAGTACCACTAGAACCACCACCCTTTCCCCATCGACAGCCAAGACGTTAATTGAATTATGCGACTTCAACTTAATTACGAACGTAGTCCTCTTACCCCCTGGCACATTTCATTCTCAATGGGAAATTAAACCCAATCATTTGAAGTTTCAGTCTGTCTGTCTATTCAGCTTTTTTTCTTCAATTTTAATTTTAATTTTATTTTTTTTTCTGCAGTACTTTAGCGCGGCGTTCTCGAGTACAAAATGAAAGTTGTTTTTAGAAGTCGTTTCTGGTTTATGGTTCTGATTTAGCTGTGATCTCTGTGTGGCTGGCACCACTTGGCTTTTGGCTTGGTATTTTGGCCAACTGACGTCATAGCCTGTGTCCACCACTTATTGGTATACCATTTTATTTTTTCACTTATTTATTTCTATATGCAGGCCGTGCAATTTATATGCACGGCCTGACTTCTCTCTCTCTCTATGCCGTATATTTTTTTTCTCCAGCATTTTTTAATAACATTTTCAAATGCCATGGCATTTATTACCATACTTTGCCATTTTTTTTATTTTTTTGTTCGCTTACTCTTTTATAACTCTATAAAGCGCAATCAGAAATATTTATATAGCAGGCGGCAGCTGGCGAAAAAAACACGTTAACTATGCCATTGCTTAGATACTTAGATACAGGCACTTATAAAGTCGTAACAATGGCAACAACTCAATTGTGAATGAAACTGATACAGTTGTAATGGCTGCGACAAAGGTGTGGAATTCGGTTGCTAAATGTGTGACTTTAGTTTCGGAGTATTATGATAATATTTTGGGACTTATTAGACTTGAAGTCAATCAAATTTAAATGTTAATAAAGCTAAGGAAAAATGAAATATGTTACTTTTGAATTCAAATTTATAATTAAATATTTTCAAATAATTTTTTCCATATTTTTTTGAACAACTTTTATTTAAAAACTTCCTCTTTATTTGGATGCAATTAAATTCAGATGTTCGTCCTTAATCTTTATTGCATTTTATTCCTGGATTTCCAGCCGCCCCTTGAGCATAATTATTATGCGATATTCCTCAGAAGTCCTTTGTTTCAACCCCTTCGGCTAATTAGCAACGAACATCAGCAGGACGAACAAAAAATGCAATCAATGAAGAAAATGCATGGACACTTGAGTGAGAAAGCAGGGAGCCAAGGCAAAAAAAAGCGAAGAAAAAACCCTTGAACAAATAAATGCATGCGAGGTCTATACAGCTGGGGCTAAATGAAGTGTAGGCTCAAGTAAAATGAAAATAAAAATAAAAAAAATTGCAGCAAAAAAGGTGAGAGATGGAAAGCCAACAAAAAGGATAACTCGTGATGGGGCTCGCCATAAGGATTCTGAGGTGCACTTGAAAATGGAATTTATGCTTCATGCATGATACATCATCATCATCAGTCGTCGTCATCTCGTCATCACTCCACTGGCATTTTGGTAATGGAATCGTACGCACAGCTTCCAGAACTCCAGAGTTCCGTCCTCATTGTGCTCGTCATTGTCGTTTGCCGTTGTCCTCGTACTCGTAGTCGCACTCGCACTCATACTCGTCCTGAACTGATGATTGTCGTGATATATCCTATCCAGGATGGCTGACTGAGGGGCCATAAGTGTTGCTACGTGCTCAAAAGCGTTTCATATTAATACGTATACGTATATGTATACCAACCAGCATGCCATATTCCATGTTCTATGGCGGCTGTGTAAGCAATCAAGTCATGTGATCCCTCTATTTGAGCGAAAGGGTAGAAAGTGACTTCACTACACGTGCTTCTCCACATCCACATCCCCAGCCACATTCACATCCACAATCCTGTCAACGGCAGGACATCAACATCATCTTGGCCAGGCTTGGCTGGCGCATTCATTGCATATTCATATGCTCGGCGCAAGTTTGTTGACTTTTCATTTTGCCTGGCGCTGAATTGTTTACATTTAGCGCTTGGCGTGCTCAAAACAAAACGCCATTCGTCGGCATCCACGGCGTATGAATAATTTAGTGAGTCATTAAAACTCAGCTGCAAACGTCATCGCATCTCAGTCGCATATAGTCGTAAGTATGAACATACAGTCACAGCGGTAGTCCCATCATTCTGCGCCTTGTTATGACACTTTTCACTTTTCCGCAAGCCTCGCAATTAATATATATGGCCAGCAACTGACTTGCCTTTCGCCTTATTCATCTAGTCGTTCAACACACTCAAATACAAATATTTTCACTAATTGCAGTTATATGTTAGATTTCCTGCAAAATGACTGCCCACGCAAAATATTTAAATGACTAAGATAAATTGCAATTTGTTTGACAGGAAAGTATGTAATAAAAAAAGTCTCATCAGTTTTCTTTAAAAATATATCTAAATATTTTTCCTATTACAAACAAAAAGTAATAACAGTTTTCTCTAAACCAATATTGACAGTTCCATAAACATCGCTAAGATATTAGTTGATAATACCCATATTTCGGTTTAAAATGGTAAATAATAAGGCAATTTTATATTTTTACTTTATTTTATAATTGGCTATTTACTAAAAAATATAACCATTTTAAAGTTGTTGAGTTATATTTGAGTGTCTTGCAGCTATGTAATTAAAATTTAAAATTCCTATATTTATAAGTCTTTTAGCGGTAAATCAAGTGAAACAAATTGCCTTTATAAAAATTTTAAACCCGTTAAAAAATATTGGCAATTATAAATTTAAAAAAAAAAAAGTATAATCACATAAGCAAAAAATATGAAAAGTTAATAAACAAAAAATTGATTTAATGTGCCTTGATATTAATTGCATAATAAATTTAAGAAATTCCTTATTCAAACCGTTTAATTTATTAGGGGATTTGCAAATAATTCATGTGATAATTATTCTATGATTACTGATTTATTCATACACTTTAAAGATTTTATAATTCGATGTTTGAATTTTTATTGAATTTTATTTCGGAACTTAATTTATATCTCTTTTTAGTGCCAAAAAGATTTTAAAGTAGAAATTTATTTAGATAATATATAAATTAAGGAGCTCAATAAAAAATAAAAATCCTATTTTCCGGACTGGAATAAATCGGTTCCTCGTTGAGCCGTCCCATTCTGCAAATCTTCGTGTGAGTATTTAAAATTCCCCTGCAGAGCTAGCTGTCTATTCGGATTTTGGGCTATCAAAATCCAACCTGTCCACCGCCTCCCACTCCCCCATGGAGGTTAACTAAGTCAGCACAAATTGCTGCTATAGCCAGACGATGACTACGACTACGTGATGATGATGATGAGGACAAGGCAAGGTGTTGCTTTTGTTAGAAAATTTCATTATTTTGGCTTAAGCCGACACACACACACACACACACACACTCCTCGGGGATATTTATGTGCCAGGTACTCGTATATATGCACACATGCCATTTATAGCCAGGGATTAAAAGTCAAATCCTTTTGTTTAAGTGCCAAAATTAATTTTCATTTGACATGCAATGGGCCACAGAAAACATGTTTTCCGTCTGGGCTTGGCCAAGTCATGTGGCCTCGGCCTCCCATCTTTTTTCCCCATCATCTTGGGTGGAGCTTTTCGCCAGACGATGGCATATCTTGGAAACTTGGAAAAAAAAGAAAGAAAATATATGTACAAAAAAATTTAACCGATGCCAATAAAGCCGGCTGAATGCAAAAATCTCGCCAATCCATTGATTGGGCTTAATTGAGTTGGCCATAAACGGTCGTCCAAATATAATCAAATACCAATTTAAATTAACTCAACAGCAATTTAAGCCGGCAAAAAAATTTCAACTAACCGACAGCATCAACAACGGCTAAACGCGAAAAAATTAAATTAGTGCAAAAATGTAAACATGTTGTCGAAGCCAGGGGAGGGATTAGGGGGAGGGGCAGGAGGCGGAGGAGAGGCACGCGGACATGTAAATGACGCCCGGCACCAGCCTCAAACATGTTAACCGCATGTAAACTGGGTCCAAACCCCCGTAAACTGGGTCCAAAACTTCCGAATCGAGGAGTGACCGGTGCGGATTGAGGGGTCCAATTGAGCGTAGGCATTTTAACGATCGGCGGCCAACTGAATCTGAATCTGAATCTGAATCCGAATCCGGCCAATTTGCCAGTGTCTCGGAACGGAACGGATTATTGGGGAGAAGCTCAATTCGCGGCGGCAGGAAAAAACAACTTTGACGCTTTAAGCGGTCCAGCGACAGAGGAAATATTCTATTAATTTGTGTCTTGAACATCATAAGCAATTGTCCATCTCAAGTGGTATGTGGTTGAGTTAAATCCATTTATAGATTGAGAAAAAATATTATTTAAAAGAAAGATAAATCATAAATTTATAATTTTTGTGAAAATCTGTTATAATTATTTTATTTATTTTTTTTTATTTTATTTCAAAATATTTATTAAAATATTTTCCAAATTTTTTAAAATCTGATTTTTAAATATTTATTAATAAAAATGTATCATTATTTTGAAATTAAATCTTTGACTTTTTTTTGTACAATAAATCATTAATTTATAATTTTTGAGAAAATCTGTTATAATTATTTTATTTATTATTTTTTTAAAATATTAATTAAAATATTTTAAGAGTTTTTGAAAATCTAATTTTGTGTGCTTTAAATATTTATTAATAAATCACATCATTATTTTGAAATAAAGCTTTTGACTCTTTTTTACAATTTGTATGTCTTATATTTGTTGTCATTTTGGCCCAGACATTATTATTATAATTTTTTCATCGCCCCTTTCGAGTTGGTTTTTAATTTTTTGTTTATACCCAAAGCTTACACACTCGATCGATTCCCACATGTGAGATGAGTTGAGTGGAGGAGCTCTGAGGAAATTGAGGTTGAGGCCTTGTCAGAATTTTGCGGTCGGACCCCAAAGAGAGCCCCTCGATTCCCCCGATGCCCCGATGCCCCGCGGCCCTGTTTCCCTGTTAACCTGGAAAAGTATCGCATTTCAATGGAACATTGTTGCTGGCAAATGCATGTTAGTTCCATGGAATTATGATATTTTCTGCGAAATTCGAAACGATTTTAATTGGCGCCTACTCTCCAGCCGCCCACTCTATAAAGTTCGGAACATGCACGTAATTCGATGCTAAAATGAATTTGAAATTTTATACAAAAATATGCTGTTGTCCAGCCCCCCGAAATGAAAAAGCAGTTCATTTTTGTTTCTCTTTTTTTTGTAGAAGTTTATTTTCTCCATACAGTGGATAATCGAAAAGGGGAAAACAATGTTGTAGTTGCTATTTTGAAATAAAATATTTATTAAATATTACATATATGGGCTGTATGAAGTATATTTGCGATTCCAGAGTTCGAAAAATCACAAAAAAAAGTTATATATTGAAACTAGAAATTATTAAAAATATATTTTATTATAATTTATTTAATTTGTATAAGCATCGTTACATTTTTATCATGCTTCACTGTTTTAATATATTTTTTTTTTTTGGTTACCGCTAGACGATGCCGCCTAAAAATTGTGAGAAAGAGAGGCAAGTCGTGCCTAAAAACTTGGCAGACAGGAAGCTAAAGTTTTTTGTTACCTGACTGACTTCTGATATGCCCGGGCAGCGACTAACGGCAAAACATATTTTTGTTTACCCTTCGAACTGCCGGGATTAGCCCCTTTGCTCCCCCATCTGGGAAAGCAACCTGGATCCACTGGGGGCCATCACCGCACTCTTATCGCCTCAAATTAATCAGCTTAATCCGTCGAAAACTTGGCTAGTTGAATGGAGTTGCCCTCCCCCATCCCAAATGGAAAGATTTTGGCTAACCAGAGATAAGCAGTTCTTGTATGTGCAACATGCAACGTTAACATGTTACCTGCCCCCCCAAAAGTAGAGGTAATCATTGTTTCGGTTGGGTTTAGTGGGTAGTAGAAGTAGTAGAAGTAGTACCGCTCCCGGCTTTCGTGTTGCAGTCTATGGATTAATGCTCAACGGCCAGAGGGTGTAATGCATATAATCTAATAAGCAGGTGAACTCGGGCCAAAAGGGTTGATGCGATGGCTGTAAATCTAATGGTGTGGGCAAAATGGGAATGGCAGTTGTACTAACGTTAAAGTTGCATTAGAAGACAGCATAAATAACCAGGTAAACAGCAGAGACTAATGCGCTGGAAACTGAGGGCTGAGGGGTCCTAATTTAACTTGTGTAAAATCAACAAAAGTAATGTATCTTGATGGTGCTTGGGGGGTAATCAAATGGGAAAAGCTGCCGTTGTAATTTAGGAAGCTAATGAAATTTATACAAGGTTTAAACTGAGATAAATTCCATTAAATACACATTTTAACAATAATATAAAAGTATTTCAGCTTACGGTTTAAAGTTAAAAATAACATTTAGGAAAGACAAAGCAAGAAATAAAACATATTTATTAATTCAACAATTTCGTAGCCTTTTTAAGATTTTAAAATTTCTGTAAATTTTTGGGATTATTAAATAATAATACAAATTTAATATTGAATTATTAAAAAACTGGTTCAAATTAAATTAGTATAAAATAAAATCTTTCTTTTTGCTATTCTTAAAAAATCAGGCTAAATTTATTATTATATATTTCAAAATTTATGAGACTCTTTCTTTTTTTATTCATTTTACAATTTCCAGACAAGTAATTTTACTATTTTCTTTATATTTTTGACAAAAATCCAATTTCAAGCTAGCAAAGTTCCGTTTGAAAATATTCCATAAAATGTATTTTACGTTTTCCTCCCGCACCAATTGAACCAAATGGTAGGCACTCTCGTCTGTGGCTCGAGCATTCAATTGTTGCCACATTCAGAGGCAGATCCACTGTCACTCCACTTTAAAAACAGGAACCCAACCACCCAGTGTCCAACTGACCATTAGGCTAACCAATCGAGCGGACAAACACTCACATATCGGATGGAATCGGCTGTGAAACTACTCAGCATAATGGGCCATGGAGTGCCATTCAGACGCACCCGGGCCGTTGGACAATAAACAAAACATTAAACTAATAGCGGAAGAGTGCGCGGGGACACAGTTTGCCATTATTATGTTCTCCAGCTTTTTGTAATATTTTAAACAAGTAACGGCAGCGGCCCGGATTCCCCTTTGGCTTCTGTGTATGCGTGGGGCGACCGCAGAGACAGCCACAGAGAGACCTCCTCGACCACCAGCTCAAAAAGCCTGGCCAAAACAGTGTAGTGCTGGCAAAGCCGTCAGCAGCCGACAGCCGCCTCATCAATAGAGGCAAAATAAATAATGCAAACGGCAATTTGAGCCTGCTCTCTGCCCCCCAAAGCCAACTGACAGAGGACAGTGGCCCACCGGACATCGGACGACCATGATGAGGAAGATCACAATCCCAATCCTGCTGGTGGTTGCGGAGACAGCAGCAGGCAAAATGCACTGGAAAAAAGAGCTCATAAGGATGCATCCATGTAGAAAAAATATTGGGAAAATACAAAAATATATTAGCATTAAAAAAAATATAAAACATTGATTTTGTTAATTTAAAAAATATATTATTATGTAATCTTGTACATCTCATAAGAATATCATTTAAAAATTAAAAAACCACCATCATCCCTCTTAGCTAAAGGAAGTGCGAGGGAGATGGAGATATGCATGCAGTAAAGTGACTGCTTGCTCTGCTTGCACTGCTTGAATTACATTATTTGCTCATAACATTTTAATGAATGGTCCGATTTGAAAAATGTTTTCTACATTTCGAAAGTTATTAATAAACACAACTAAACTGCGTTTATACTTTTATAAAATTTTTATTCTTTTACTCTACTGGTATAAATACAAATTATAGCTTTAAATTCTCCCTAAACGGGCTTATACTTTTTTTTACCAGTGCAGCTAGACACATTTGCCTGCATCTTTTGAGTCAAAAGGAATGTGTTTCATGAATTTTAAATTGCATACGAAATTGCAAAAAGATTGATATCCAATCTCACGCAAGGCCCATGCAGCAGGTGGGCGGGGATGGGTTTGGGTGGTTCCAAAGGGGCGTGAGGATACAGGTGGGCAGTTGGTGGGGTGACTGGGCTGGATGGTCTTCTGGTCTTCTGGACCTCTGGACGCTGCGACATCGCGTCTGGACCAGACGACATTGCATTGATTGGTGCCGTTGGTTGGCCGGCAATCGCCGCGGGCTATTTACTAGCCAGATCGGGTCTGGAATGGACACTGGTCGTCTGCAAAAGTAAAGAGAAGTAAAAAGCCAGGAGGAGGAGGATGCAGGAGCTGCTGCACACACATGGCGAATTTAAAATGTATGCCTTCCGTTTGCTCATTTCAAGCATCGGGAAATTGTGATTTGTGACTTAATGTATTTATATAAGTCAATGGCAGTTGGACAGGCTCAATGCGTATGGCTAGGGGGACTAGGGAGCCCCAGACAACTTGTACAAACTAATTTTATATGTAAGTGGTGTAAATATCATTTTCTGCCCCGCCATCCATCGGCTGCTTGAATGCTGTGTTGCCATTGGCATTAATTTGTAAAGATTTCTTGCCATTTTTCTTGGCTGGCTCCTCTCTTTATTCTTTTTTTTTTCTACATTTCAAATGGACAAATGCCAATATGTTGGCGTTGATGGTTGGCGTGTTTGAATGTGATGATTGTGGGAAAATTGCCTGGGCTGGGATGGGTTATACAGATACATATAGATGGGTGCATCGGATGCTTGGGTGCGGATCCAAGTCGATTGAGGCTCATTCTTGGGTGGGGAGAAGAATGGAAGTGGTAAATGGCAGTAATTTAAATTGTGGGTTGGTGATTGAAAAGGTTAATTGAATTTAAATAGGCTAAACTTTAGTCTAAAGATTCTTACTTCTAGCGTTTTATGTTCTATAGGTCGTTAAATAATACCAAGTAAAATGTTTTATAGCTTACCATCCCATCTTAACTTATCGGGATATATGGCCCATATATTCCACTTTGTCTTCATCAATCTGCTAATGAACATTTGCCAACTCACTGCTATCAATTTTGTGACCCGTTATATAGACATTTTTGCGTGATTTATCTGGCAAATGGCAAAAGCCAATCCAGCCAGCTCATCCCCGAGTATCCATCGAGATTTCAGACCCCGTCCAGACTTCGGGCTCATCTGCATAATTGTGGCCAGCAGGCATTTCTAATTGATGTCCATACTTGACCACGTCCAGAGTGCAAACAAAACGCAAATCAATCAGCTAACAAGCCAAACCAGAGGCAGTTGTCGACCGGGCCAAGCAAGCAAGTAACCTCAAGCCAAAAGCAAACACTATCGCTAAAATTAATCTCGCCGCCCTCCCCGCATTTTCCCGATCATGTGTGTGCGAGTATGGCCTACCATATTAATTATGTTTATAATTTGCACAACGGTTAACACGCTCTATTAATTCTCCGTTTGCAGTTCAGGCCACACGTTAAAAAGTGGATATCTTAGTTCTTAAAACCATAAAAAAAAGTATGGGAGTTCCCTTAAATATTTTAAATTTTTTTTGGAAATTTATGGATCCTTACCCTGGAAATATAATATTTTTTTCAGGATGCATGGACATTTATAACATTTCATATTTTAATACATTTTTCTTTATACTCAGAAAGATGCTTAAAAAATGTGTATATTTTAATTTTTTTATTCATTTTATAATTACTGTGTTATTTTTAATTTTTATAATTAATCTCTGAGGAATTTCAATTATTTGTTTCTTGTAAAAATAAAGCCATTAAATTAATTTATATTTTGTTACAACATGTAAAAGGTTTAAAGTTAATCTAAAAAATATCTAAAATATATCCCTTTGTTATAACTAAAATACCTCACCGATTTAACTTTCTTCCAGTGTATAACTGAAGTTTGCTGCATTTTTATAGCTTTTTTTTCGTTCGCTTGGCAGCATTTTGGCCTCGTGTCCCGGCGATAAGCCTCAGCCGCAATTTACACACTTTATTAACGTATTAACGCATCGATTGCAATGGCAAACACAACAAACACGAGCAGGTTTCCAGGCGGATGTTTGAGGGAAAGTTTTGCACCTCCTGTGCGGCGCACGCTCAGCTGCACTTCCTTTTTGCCCGATTGCAGAGTAATTGCATTGTAATTGCAAAGCTAACGGTGCAAACATGCCACCCCCTCAGCGATCGATGCAGATGGATCTTACTTATACACTACATATATATATATATATATATATTATCTTGTAATATACACATTTGCTGTTATAATATATTGTAATCGCGATTGGTTATGCATTGCCTGCTAGATCTGCCGCGCCATAAATCGCACCCAAATCGGAATATCCACCTCCCACTGCCGTTTCGTTTCGTTTTTGTATCTCAACATGCATAATTCATGGCAGATCAAGCTGTTGCTATATCTGCAGCTTTGGCCACACAAAATGCTTGGCAAATATGTGGCGGCCTTCGGGCCAAAAAGCTGGCTACCACCACTACCTCATTCGTTTTTCTTTTTGTGGCAAGATCAAACCGCACAAACCGATGAACGGAAAAACGTGGCAAGAACTATGCAAAAATTATGGCTCGGTTCGGCTCATAGAGCACTTTGAATATTGGCCAGAGGATGAACACCATTTCCATTTTCATTCCCCATTCCTTAATACCATCCCTCCCCCCTCCGAAGCTCTTGGCCCTGCCATTTAGCCACACTAAAGAGGTTTCAATTACGAACACGGCTACTGCAAACGCCCCGAACGGAACGAGAGAAAAAAAAAATGAGAAAAGGGGGCACGGGGGGAAATACCAGAAAAAGCTAAAGCCCAAAGCCAAAAGAGTCGGACTAGCCAGGGAGCTGGTCTAGGTAGGTGCACTGAAATTACAGTAATTCCCATCACTTAGAGCGCATATTAATGGCCATCGAACGGCGGATGGCGGACCAAAGCATTCAATCAGTTTTTCCCCCCAACTAACCCCGCTTTTTTGCATATGGCCCCCTGTGGCTGATTCGACTTAAAGTTCATCAGCATTGGGGCAGCTAAAAGTGCACTGCCGGAAAGAAAACTCTCAAGTCAAGTAATACCCATTCGTTGGAGCGATAAAACTTGAATGCTCAATAGAAAAAAATGGTTTAATGGCAAAACTATATCGCTTATTTTGCCGTTATTCACAAATTGGAAACTAAAGGTTGTTTAAGAATTTCGTAAAAAAATTATTGAGATGAAAATCAGATTATGAGAATTAATTTGACCTTTAAGTTTTGATCAAATGTTTCGAAAAGTCTCTTAGTTTATTATATTTATATTGCATACTCCAACAAAAATTATTTATAAATTCTTTACAAATTTTACATATTGTTTAAATTTATAAAGCTATCAAAATGACATAAACTTGCTAAGACACACACTTGTTAATGAAATGGAAAAATATTAAATTTACAACGTAATCTTGAAAGAAAAAAAAAATATTTTTCACTTTTTCTTATAATCTTTTTTTTTAAATTTGTTTTCTAATTAATTAATGGAGATAAAAAAGGAAATTTAAAAATTATTATTAAAATTATTAATTCGATATTGATATATAATTTCATTATTAATGTTATCAAAACTTAACTGTTGTTATATTTTATATCTTACATTGAATTTTTCTCAGTGCTAAGCTCCTTTGCTGAGCCTGACAAATGAGGAAGGGAATCTGTATACGGGATATCTATTGATCTCTAATTATGCCAGGGAACGCAATCGAATAAGAAACGGTGGCTACAGGAAAAAAAAGAGAAGCAATTTTAATCAATGCCTCTAGCTGGATGGCCAGCATTTTAGCATTTTAGCATCTTGACATGCCACGGCTGTCAACAGCTGACGTTTGTGGCCCGGCCGCCGATGCCGCACTCATTATGGCCAGATGACCAACTTGGGCACACGGAATGAGCCCCAATCCCCAATCCGCAACTGCAACTTCAGTCTCTCTCTCTCTGTATACTGCCAATTGCGATTCGACGGCGCTGTAAATTCCTAGAAAATGTGCGCATTTCATCATCATTTTGAGACATGTGCTCCATTTTTGTGTTGCCTTAACTGACTGACATAACTAAGTGAAGATGAATGCGCGAAGCAGCTACACAGGAAAATATTGGATATGATTTGGACATATCAATTTGATAAGTCAAAAATGTGAAACGAATATTTTAAAAATTTGTATTTCGTATATAAAATGTAATACAAATTTTTTTGAAATTTTATATACATATTATAAATGTAAAACAAATATTTTTAAAAATGTTTATATGGTATTAAAAATGCACAAAAATATTGGTTTTACATTTTTGAATCATCAAATTGATAACTTTAATGATAATAGATTTATCAATCCAAATAATATAAACAATAAAACTATAAGAAAGTATAAAAGGTTAGCAAATGTATATAAAATAGTAAAATCAGTAAATTTTGAAACTGTTTTTTTATGTGTAGCCAACAGCAACTAGCAACATCCCGGCAGCAACCTGCAACAAGAGCCAACTGACGAACGGCAGCAACATCCACAGATATCAATCATATTTGAGATGCAACTAGCGAGCGGAGACCAGGATGGATGGAATCGGAACTGTGGCCATGGCCGTGCCTTACTGTCTGGCCCGGTCCGCTCCATAATTATATTATGTGGCATGAATTATTAGACCATATTGGAGCGGCTCTAATGCGTTTCTCGGAAACGTACGAGCCAGGCCCATACGAGTAGCCTGAAAATGATATTGCCTTAATGATGGTAATGACTGGCACTCTCCTTTTGCCCCCAAAACCCCGCCATTGCGCCAAACTCCTCCATCTGGCCAAAACCGTTTTGGTTGCGCCGTGTTGAGCCCAAAATTGGTCAATGTAACGTTAATTAAATCAAAGTCTGCTGGCCAGGCCAAAGCCAAAATGCGGCCTGACAAATAGATACAAATGGTTATTGGCACGTACGTGTCGTTTGCCATTAGACACTCACTCTTTCGATTCCATAAGCAAAGAAAAAAAATAGGAAAAAAAAGCTGAAATGCCAGCAAAACAAAATCTTCCGTCGGAGTGGGACAGTGGGCGTGGCACCGTCCCATCACCAGAGTTTTTCGATAGGGCATGTATTTTGCACTTTACATACGTGGCAAAAGGTGTTCTCTGGATTTTAGAACTTGTTATTTATGGATTTATGTAAAAAAGGCATGATGGGACTTTCCCAAAAAAACTCATAATATTTTTACAACTATGTAAATGTTGTTTTCTGGGAGAAAGACTTTTTAATATTTATTTTAGTGTTTATATTTATTTATGGCTTTCCAAATATTTAAAAAAAAGTACCTATAATAGACAGAAAATGTATGTTAAATTTAAAAAATATTTCTAGTGGGTCAATGTGTCTTTTAATATATTATAATTGTATTTATTCACCATCTATGGACTCACAAATATTTAAAAATGGGTTCCTTTGACAGGCAGAAAATGTATGTTGAATATAGAAAATATTTCTAAATTTTCAATGGGTTTTTAATTTATATAATTATATTTATTCAATTTCAAAAATATTTCTACATTTTTAATGGTTTTTTAAAATTTATAAAAGTATTTATTCACCATCTATCGACTTCCAATTATTTAAAAGAAGTTCCAATGACAGAAAGAAAATGTATGTTAAATATAATAAATATATATAAATTTTCAATACGTCTAGTATATATATTTATATTTATTTCCGTGTAAAAACTTTGACTTTTCCTCGGTTTTAACTTTACCTTTGCACTTGGTCGTGGGCTGTTACCCCTTTCCGTTGCCACGCCCCTGCATAATTAGACGCGTGCTGTAATTATGCATTTACATACGGCGGTGAGTGCGTGAGTGTGGGCTTTTTTGTGGGCGTGGCCCCGATGGTGTTGCGTATTTAGCCGTCGACTGTCGACGTTGCAAGGCGATAGAGCAGCGATAGCCACTGAAAAGCCAACGCCAAAGCCAAAGCAATCAAAGACGCATGAGCGATGAGCGGTGCAAACTGTTGCAACACTGCACGCCAAATGGCATTATAATTATAGTTGGAGGGGGTATGGGGTAGGGCCTAGGGGGAGTCCTATAATTATGGCCTGCGGTGTGAAGATGGGGGGTGGAGGTGCAAGAGTCGTGTGGCAAATGGGAAAATAACAGCTCAGGTTGCATCCTCGTTAGAATCGAGGAGGATAAGCTTGCAGTTGAAGAGGTGGCGAATACAGTTAGTCAGGTGCCATAAAGTTTCCTATACGTTATGTATTTAAAATTAGTAATACTTTTTTGCAGGGACCGTAAATAAGAGTTATTTGTGACTTTTATTTTTAGAAAGGAAACTGTAATGTTTAGTTTTTAACGTCATAAATAATATTTATTTTTATGTTTGCCTACAAAGTTTATATAAATCCACAAAATTGAAAAATAAATAATTCCTTATTTGCTTTTGTCCATAAAGTGCATAAAAATCAGTCATATTGGTAATAAAAATGTCTAAAAATCACAATAGGACTTTTAAAATAGAAGTCCCTGCTTTCTTCTCAGAAAACATTGCTTTTTAAGTAATTTATTTATCACTAACATATTATTATAATACATTTTATTTACATTAGTTTAACATTAGTATAATTATTTAAAGTTAACTTTTAAAATATAAAATAAGTAAACTATATTTGAGAATAAACCAATTTCCAACCGGTACAATTTAAGACTTTCCTTTACGTCTACATTTTCTGCACTACCATTTACTTACAGCTTTTAAATAAGAAATATTTTAATTGCCTCTCTGGCCCAGAAAGTTTTCAATAAATCCATGGAAATATTTGCCGAGCTGCCGACATAAATCAAGCTCAGCCTTCGTTTTCACCTGTCCATCTGTCTGCCCGCCTATCTTTCGTCCTCCCCTTTGAATCTCTGGCCAAGGCAAATATTTATAAAATCCAACAATGCATTATCAAGCGGAAGTGCAATTATTCAACGTGCAACATTTTGCGGCAACTGCTAACTTGCAACGCTGTTGCAGTTTCTGCTGCGTACCAAACCAGCAATTTCTAGCAGTAGCAGTAGCAACAGCAACATGGGGCAAAGGCTCTAATTAGTTTTTGCAATTTCCACGCGTTCCACCGCCTGTCGCTACTTAGTGTCAGAGCAACAGTTGACCCCCTCTGCAACCCCAAACGGCATAGCCCCCCCCTTTTACCCCTTTTTGGTCATCGACTCTAGACAAATATGCAATTAGCAGTAACTCAGCAGCCTTTGTTTTCGCCTCGCTTTTCCTCAGCTTTTTGTATCGATGGAAATGATAGAAAAGCAGCGGTAGCTGCAACAAGAGCTACAAGAATCCAGCATACTTGCCGCAAACAGGCTGCCACTTTGCCACTTTACTGATTTGGTATTTGGCATTCGAGCGAGCCACTCTTTGATTGCCGGTTACCAAAAGTGCCGGGCAAATATTTAGCCATATAATTTGTGGGGCGTACGCTGAACTCCCCGTCGAGTCAACGAACGAACAGAGGACTTCTTGCACTCCGAGGAAATTATTTTATGAATTTTAATTTTTCCATTGTTTTGGTGGGCGAAAAGAAATTAACAGAAAATTTTAATAATATAAGGGATTTTCTTTTTTTTTTAACTTTAAATACTGTTTTCTGTTTAAAAATAAGTTTACAAGATATTCAGCTCTATTCTTGTAAAAAATGAAAAAAAATGTGGTATTAAAAAAGTATGCAACCAACAATTTTTTCTGAGATCCCCCATCCACAACCAAGTTTTTGATAACCACTGATTCTTACTGTCTTCTAAAATTAAGATTTCGAATATCTGTACCAAAAAAATTATTATTTAAAATTAAACGTTATTTTGTTGCACTATTCTTAAGTAAGAAGAGTATCTGGGATTTTTATAGGGAGTAGTTCTCCCGGCAAACTATATGCATGTAACTGACAACAATAGGAGCTCGACTCAGTCGCTGCGGCGAAGGTGCGTTTGCATTTCTAATGAACATGCTACGCACTTCCGCTCGCCACAATGAATGATGGGAAGCCCAGCCCCATTCGCAGTCCCATTGCCATTTCCATTCCCAATCCCAATCCAAGCCTCGCCCTTACTACATCATATTTTGCAATGCCATAATTTCTGTGCCGAGCTCTTAGCCGCCCCTCCACAAAATTGCATTTGGTTATGCGTGGCTGAACACATATATTTGTATGTCTACCCTATATATGAACATATATCGAGTTGTAACCACCCATTCTACAGCCCCATCATCTTTCGAGCCACATTACCCCTTGGCATAAATCTCTCCTTAATATTTCACAATAATTTTCGGAGCCTCCAATACAATAAATCATCGGCATAATTGAAGCAACAGCAACAGCTACCAATGAAATTCGGGTCCACCCTCATGCACAAATTAATAAGTCTTAATGGCTTGGAAGTCGAGCATGTTTGCGATTACAGCGGCAATTTACAAATTAGTGCCACATGGGGCAATAGTTTTTCTGGGGGGTGAGAGGCCAGCAATTAGGCTCCCACTCAAATGTTCGACGCTGACCTTCCCGCCCCCTTTGGCCATCCAATAATATGACCCCTTTTAGCGCCCCATCGAAGGGGTTAGGGTATTTGTATCTCGAGGGATCGGATCTGTTAAGACACTCAAGCAGTTGGATAATAAATGGGGAAGAATGGTTATTGGGTTATTTTAAATGCACTTTTAATTCTCATAAATTATCACTTAATTTTTTTAAATTTATTTATACGTTAAGAAAAGTTGAAATTCGACATTAAAATTTATTAAAATTATTCAAAATATAATATTAATATAATTTTAAAAAATAATTCATTCAAAATATTTATTTATAAACTTAAACATTTTATTTTTATATTAATTTATATTTGTGCTAAGAAAACTTCAAATTCATAATTAAAATTAATAAAAACTAGCCAAATTAATATTAAAAAAAATATTAATATGAATAAAACCCAATTAATTAAACAAGGATTAAATTCAGGATTAGAAAATATTTATTTACTACCCCATTAAAAATAAATTATTATTCCCAGTGACTTCAAATGCTATTACTCCCCGTTAAATATACTCAAATTTGAAGCACTTATCATTTTTAAATGTGGCTTCTGAATCACCAAAATGATATCTGAGAGCATATGGAGAGTATTCAGATAAAGAGTATTTTCCTGTTTGTCTCGGGCAAACACGAAAAGTTCTCAGTCGTAAAAGGCGAGTCGGGCGTTTTAACGATGACACACTCGAAAAACACATTCGAATTGCCAACAGATAACAGGCCAGTTCAGCCGGCTCAAGTGAGGGGCTGCTGTAAAATGCTTTCAACACTTTCATAAAATATTTTTACACATTGTCATTGGCCGTGGAAGCCGGGGAGAACATTACAATAATTTTTTAATAGCTCATAAAATGCTACAGTTTAAAATAGACGACATGAGAGCGGCACAAACGGACGGGAAAATAAAAAATAAAAAAAACAATTTGTACTTGTAATTCATTTGTCTGCTGGGATTCGACCCGCATTTTTTTTTTGGTTCGTTTTCGGTGGCATACTTACTTGAACTTTCTTGAACAGCTTCTTGGGGGCGTTTGTGCGCGATAATGCTGCTGCTGTTGCTGCTGCTTTTAATTGCAGGTTCAGTAACCTTTTAGCGACCTAGGGTCGCTGGTCAGTCAGTTGGTGTAGTATGTAGTATGTAGTATGCAGTAGGTAGTTGTTATAGCCAAAGTCCAAGTCGAAGTGGAAGCCAACCCCCATCACATGCGAAGCGAAACATGCGAAATCCCAAAACAAAAGTAGGGAGCAATGTTGCTGGTGTGCCTTTTGGTGTTGCTGCTGCTGTTGTTGACCAACGCTGACCAACGGGCCGCGTCTAATGCGGAATGTCAAATGTCAAAATATATGGTGAAAATGTGTCAACTTTCTTATCTGATTTGGTCACGCTGCTACTTTATAACGCCAAATGTATAGAGTTGTTGCTGTGCGTGCTTCACCGCACATTTTGGGGTGGGGCGTTGGCGGCGTTCGAGACCTGTTTAGAATTCAATTTTCATACAAACGAACCACTGTCCCCGTCCCATTCCCATTCCCAATCCCATTTCCACTCCCATACCTTTTAACTATATATATGTATATATATTGCAGGTAGCCAGTCTTTTCGACATAAACGCGCATTGGGTTAATAACAGAAAATAAGGGAAATAACCAAATAGAACAATTTAAGGTTTTTCCTAACGAAATGCATTTAAGGTCCGACATTATCGGCTGTCTGCAAATTAGAATATTTCTCGTTAATTTATGCTGGCGCAGTGGGAAAAGTGCAATTAAATGCAGTCGGCAGGCCGGGCTTTGATGTACTGTTTAGTGGCCCCAAACCGTTAGTAAAAACCCATTAAAGGTCTTAACAGCCGAATAATTAATTTATGATCTACCGAAGCCTTTTACTCAAAAAGCATTCGCCAAATTATGTGGTAACCCCGAGGCAACTGCAACTGGAACTCTGCGACTGCAACTGCAATCTCGTAGATAAAGTATCTGGGGCCACAGTTCAAGTCACTTGGCCATGCGCAACACGCGTCGCGGCCCAGTCTCAAAAGCCGAGACGGGAGGCACGTCCAAAAGGCGACCCAAATGAACTTTGCTTCGACCCCAAAAGAAAAACGTTTGACAAACTCTGCAGCAGTCGCAGTCAATGCAGCAGCAACATCAGCAGCAGCAGCAGCAACATCGAGTATCGCTTGCATCTGCAGCTGACAAGAAGTCGCCGAGCGGCGAGCTACTTTGGCTGAAATGATGTGAACCAGTTAAAGTGGATCTGCTCAAAGAGGTAGAAATAGGAAGAAATCTCTGAAAAAAACAGAAACACAAACTGAACCGCTAAATGCACTGAAAGGAAAAATGGAAAGAAAAGACAGTTATGATTATAAATATTATTTTTATAAATTAATAATTATTTTTCTATTATTCTTGAAACCTAATTCAACTTAACTTACCTTCTTTTTTCCGTTAAACTCAATTTTTACAGAAAAAAAAAGAATTAGTTAAAAATTGTACAATTATCTACTCGTTTATTTTTCGAAACGAGGTTTTTTTTATTTTTTCTTCATATTAAGTTTAAAGTAAGCCTTCGATTTTACTCGATTATTTTTTGTTTCTTCTGTTAATAATTCCATATTTGATTTTTTTTAGATCTTAGGTTACAATTTTTTAACATAGTCAGCTTTAAAAATCGAAAAATCGAAAAATCGAAAAAAATAAAGAATTTTTATTAAATCTTCCACACTTATCTCCTCGAGATTGTTTATAATTTTTTCCTGGTGTATCTCACTAGACGCACAAGAGTCGAAACGACCATTTAAAGTATATTTTATCATTCATTCAGCTGCATCTGACTCGGACTAGCTCATTATCATACAATGACATTTTCCTCCGGCGAACTGTAAACTTCAGACTGCCATTTGTTGCTGCCGTTTGCTGCAGCCACTAAATTCCTTTTCGACTCGTTTCCTAGTTGCTTTTATTTTGCCTGCTTTTAAGTATCTTTCCCGGCAGAGCAACTAAAATTTCGTATGCATCTGATGGACAGCAAACACAACATTGGTAACGTAACAAACGGGAGCCAAGCGAAAGATCATCGGTTTTCTACTTACAAAATGGACATAGATAGCCAAATGTGTGTCAGTGGATATGATACATATATATATATTTAGAATTCGACTTGTACATCATCATACATAATAAGAACGACATGTGAAAGAGCGAAGCCTTTTCTCTTACCGGTATTCAGATCAACAAATACTACTATGATTACTTACTACTATGCGAAGTCAAGGTTTCTAAAGATTTTAAACACTATCGATGTTTTTGGCTATCGATGGTGGTCACTATCGATATTATCGATAGTATCTAACATTAAAGAAAATAAAAAACAAATTACAAAAAATTAAGGAAAATAATGAGAAAAAAAATAATTGGAATCGATAGTATCGATAGCGCTATCGATTTTTTTACCAACCCTACTGATAGTGGGAAATGGTTTTTTCTTATAATATAGTATAAATATATTTTTGTAACATATTTAAAAAAAATATTGTTTTTGCTAAAAAATCCATAATTGGATTCATAGGGTTTTTCCGTATTTTCTCCTATGAAGTGTTCCTGGTGATCCTGCATATCTGTCGCATACAAATGATCAACACAGCCTGGGGGCCGCCTTAACCTTACAGGCGACAACTGTTGCTACTGCGGCAGCAAAACAACAGCAACATCAACAGCAACAGTCGGTGTACGTGTGCAATAAGCCCGTTACTGCCGTTGCAGTTGCAGTTGCAAACGCTTTCCCAGCGTCGCATTGTCGCTTCTTTTCCTTTTCCATTTTCTATATTTTTATTTGGCTTTGCCTTCGCTCGGCACTCGAGTCTTAAGTAGTTCGTGAGTTGAATAACTTTCAATTGAATTGTAAAGTAAACATTGTGTGCCTCGGACACACCCCATCATCCAGCCGTGGCCTTTTGTCTTCATAGACCCAGGGAACTTAAGAAACCTGCGCGATGCGCATCGTGCTGGGGCAAACATTTTAAGGATTGTCCCTGCGCTCCTTACTGGACTCGTTTAATTGTCATGCATTTGGTGCATTTTTTTTCGATTGAATTCGGGGGACTGGGACTCGAATTTGGATTCGCTGGGCCCGCATGCAAGTGGTGCGTGAAACTTAATACCGAACCATTTTGATAAGCATAAAATGCAAAACCTGCTTCATAAATATCGAATTTCACAGCCGCCTTACCGACATCCAGAGATTGTCAATTGAACGCAGCCAGTTGCATAAACATGGCAACGAAATTGTCATGATCAAAATGTGATATTAAACGTGGCGGCTTGCCACAGAGCACTCCGCACTTTACACTTAGATAAATCTAAGTTCAGGCTTTAAAAACTTCTAAGCTCCTATATATAGAGTCTAAGTTTATTTTTGAAGTTTTAAAATAATTATAAAACTTCTAACTTTTTCAAAAAGCTATAGAACTACTAAAAAATATTCTATACTAGTTGTTTACAATTTATAAAAAATATTGAAAGACTATTATAGTCATTAGGCAATCAAAATTTACTTGTTAAACTATCAAATTTAAGAAAATGGTAGATGAAAAGATCCTCGAAAGATAAGGAATAACAAAACAAAAATCTAAAAATGTATTAGTACTTTTAACTCTTATAAATTAAAATTTAAACACAACTAAAATAAGTTAAGAATGCAAAATTTTGTATTCATATTGCCTTATAACTTTTAATTCCCAAATCTTCTTATTTCAGTGCATTTTCTGTTTTTGTTTGGATTTCTATTTGATTTTATTTGCCTAGAAATTATCGTAGACGGACTTGCACGGGTAAATGTTGCTGTTGTGATTGTCCACTGGCTCGGGTTCGTCGCATAAATAGCAATTTTCTGGCATTTCATTTGACATTTAATTGAGATCGTAAAATTTTGTAAAGCTTTTCCCCCGACAGTTTTGTGCGCCCGGCTAATGTGAGATCTTTTGCTGCTTATCAGCGAGCGACAATAACAAATTTGACTGGTTTGTCCACAGGAACCGGTACTGGAAAGTCTGTATTATATACTTTTTTTTCTTTTCCTTTGCCGGCATGCCAATCCAATCTTTTCGCCCCATTAGGGCGCCTCCCGATCAACGTTTTCAATATTAAACGGCTGTCAGACGATCGGCTGGATGCAGCAAACTAAGTGGCCCACAGTAGCGACCACGCAGCAGCAACATTAGCGGCAGCAACAGCAGCAGCAACATCAGCTGCACCAATCGATGTTGCTGGCGTGCTCGTTCTTGACTTGCCGCTGACTTGGGCCCACACATCCGTGCCAAAAGGCAGGGGCATAAACGTTTTGTTGTTTTTAATAGAGCCAAGCGATTACGGGCAGCAGCAACAGCAGTAACAACAGCAACAGCGCGACGAGCGACGAACGACGAACGCGTAATCAATAAATCTAAAAATAATTCCACCAATACATGTCAAAGCCGTAATAGGGAAACCATAAATTTTTTTTGTTCTGTCCAGCGAAATGTCTAAGGCACGGTAGCAACTCTTGTTGCATGTTGCTGCCGTGCAGCAATGGACGACGGCTGCAAGCCATTAGCAATTGTTGTTGCTGGCAACATGCTACGTACGTATTGGCAATAAGTAACGCTGATTTGGCAGTTAAATGCCGCGCAATTGTTGTGGGCAGCCCAGCCGGATATGCAACGGCGGCAGCAGCAACCGCAACAGCAGCAACATGTTGCTCTCAGCCAAATCTGTTGCATGTGACACTAATATCCGGGCTGTGCCAGCGAGGCCAGTCATAATGAGCAGCAGTTGGTGTATCTATCTATAATAAGTTTCAAACTAAAGATCCAATCACTTCCACTGCGATTGCTGTAACTATTATTGGGTTTACCCGCAGAGGATATTATAATTTCAGCCAGAAGTTTGCCATATCAAAAGAAAAAAAATGATAAAAGATCAGATTGGTATGTGCAGGTCCATTTTATATTTTATAAGATCAAAATGATATGAATAAAACTTACGTTTATCTTATTTTACATTATTTGTTCAAAAAATACTATATTTGGTATTTTAAAATAGTATTTGAAGTTGATATGTTTGAGTCATAGATTTGAGAGTAAACATATTACCTATTAACTCTATGTTTTCTGTGCTAGCGAGAGACTCATGTAATGAGCATAATGAGCAGCAGTTGGTGTATCTATCTATAATAAGTTCCCAACTAAAGATCCGATCGCTTCCTCTGCGATTGTTGGTAACCATTATTGCCATTGCAGCAGCAGCATGTGCAACATGTGCTCTGTGTTTATTTATCATGGCGAGGAGCAACACGAATCTAGTTGCAACCCTTCGGTGCACTGAACATTGCAATGATTCACTTATCAGTCCAAGGTTGGCTGCAATATCTGGCTCTTCACGACAGCAACATTAGCGCCAGCAACCGGCAACATGTGTCCCCTAGGTTCAGACGCTTTAACTAGCTGAGTTCTTAACTCCCCCGGCAATCTTGAAATACGCTGAGGTTTAAATAAGTCTTGCATAAAGTATAACTCAAGAAAATGTTGTGGCCTACACGTAAAACTTACTGTTCATTGGCTTTGCTTTAACATGTTTTCGGATTTTTTCAAGTGTACGATCTTCCACATGTTTATGTCGCTGCAACGGCAGCAACAATCATTTGTCCCTTTGTTTGTCCTTTAACAACTGCTCCACATAGTCCGCCCAGGGCATCGCTGGCTGTCTTTTGGCATGGCAGTTGCAGCACAATGACATTATTGGCAACTCCTATGTAGGAGTTTTGCCAGCCGACCAGCATTCTCCGCTGCTAAAGTTGGACAGTGGTCAGTACACTGACAATAAGTTGGGATAGTTACCGATTGTAGAAAGAAATATAGAGCTTAAAATAAATAACACACCTTAATTATGATTTTATTATAATTAAATTTTATTATTCGGTGGTGCCAAAAAATGTAGAAATTTTATTTAATTATTAAATATAAAGAAATATTTTTCCATTTAACAAAAAACATTCTGGTCTACCGGACAATATTATTTTGTTGTTCTAAATTAGATTATTGGTTCGCTATCTTTGGTGTTTGCTTAAGACCGTTGGTTTCCTCAGGAGTTTTACTAATCTTAGGACAAATTACCGAGAATTCTGTTATTTTAATAGCATTATAAGATAAAGATTTGTTCTATTCATTAGATAAGTTTTTAATTTTTTAAATATTGATAAACATATTTTTCTTCATTGCAGGTATTGTGGATATTTGTGAAAATTGAAATGGCAATATCAAACTGGCCTACCTTTTTTTCACCGTGTGGTCAGCAGTGGCATGCAAAAGCGCCACACGGCGCTTGGCCACAACAGCAGCAACATGGAGCGACATACAAGCGGCAACATGCAGCACATGCAACATCCCAGACCGGGTCTTCGTCGTTGCCCGATCTTGATACTGTGCCATGATTTATTTTTAATAGTTTGCGCTTAATATGCGCCAGCATCCGCCAGGGTAGAAACTCAGAGTCTAGCTTTAGAGGCTGTCTAGTTGTAAACAACAACTGGCGCAGCAGCAACATGCTGTTGTTGCCGGTGTTGGAGTTGGCCTTTTTTCTGTTTTTTTTTTGTTTTGTTTTTTTGTTTTGTCTTCATCTGCGAGGGAGCAGCCAGCCGTGTGCAAAGTAATTGTGGGTAACACCTGCTTCTTCGCGTCGGCGTTGGTGGCAAAGTATATCTCTCTGAGGTTGGCTTTTTCAGTCAAGTTGCAGTGCTGCAGAGTTGCAGAGCGGCAAATGCGGCAACCTTGGCACAGACAGGATGCATGTTTAATGTGCCGTCTGTTTTTCTCTCCTTCCTTTTGGCCAAGTCGAGTTGGAGTCGATTGGAGTGGATTGCCGATTGGATTGGAGTACAGTGGAGTGAAGTGGAGTGGAGTCTTAACTTAGCCTGGTAGTTACATTGATTCGATGTCAGCATTGGCATTGTTTTTATGAAAGGTTTTGCTCGGCTCTCGACTGTGGCTGTGTTGTCTGTAATTCGTTGCAATCATTTTGAAAACGTCAAAGACCAGCAACGTGTCGGCCAAGTCAGCAATCAGCGTCATCAATACTCGTACACTGAGCGAAAACTAAATAATTTCAAGTCAACAAAACTGTTTCCGAAAGTACCTAACTACTTAACATATATAAACCGTAATCCGTCAGTCTGTCCGTCTGTCCGTCTGTCCGTCCGTCCGTCTGTCCGTCCGTCCGTCCGTCCGTCTGTCCGTCCGTCCGCCCGTCCGTCCGTCCGTCCGTCCGTCCGTTCGTCCGTTCGTCTGTCCGTCTGTCAAATAAACAAATTTTTTTTTTTTTTGCAATTATTTACAACATTTCTTTTATGAAACATACCTAATATGTATTTTTTTCTAAGGAATCAATAATGCAATCCGTCCGTCCGTCCGTCCGTCCGTCCGTCCGTCCGTCCGTCCGTCCGTCCGTCCGTCCGTCCGTCCGTTCGTCCGTTCGTCTGTCCGTCTGTCAAGGGATAAACAAATTTTATTTTTTTTGCAATTATTTACAACATTTCTTTTATGAAACATACCTAATATGTATTTTTTTCTAAGGAATCAATAATGCAATTACTTTTTTGCCAAGTGTTCTTTGCCACCGATCGATGGTCCGGTGTAGTCGGAAAGATATAGTGAAGCTATGCCATTATTTTGCCATTATATTGACATCAATTTCAGTTGCTGTTGTTGCTTCAGCATTTCGTTAATTGTTTCATAGACGTTAAGTTATGTTTAGTAGCTTAAGAAATGACTATGGTGTTGTTGATTTTGTTGTTGTTGTTGTTGTTGCTGTGTTGCTGCCGCTGGTAATTTCAATAATAAAACTACAAAACGAAAAGCAGCAACATCAACGACAATTGCCTTGCATGGAGTGAAAGGCTTCAATCAAAGCGAGCAACACAATCAAAAAGAGACGTAGACGGAGCGATTGTTGTTGCTCGTGTTGCTGTTGCCGCTGCTGCTGCTGCTGGACGAAGCTGTGCCAGCTCTTTTTTCACATTTTTTTTATATACATTTATTTTTCTCCTTTTTTCCGCTGGAGTTTGCGGCTTTTTCGGCAGACAATGGCAATCAGCAATAGCAACTAGAACGGGCAAAGCCAGCAAACGGCAATTGCAAATAATAATGCCCAAGCGGGCAGCACCAACAACAACAACAGCAAGCAGCAGCAACAACTGAACCAACAACAACCATCGCGTCATGTCATAGTCACGTCAATTTTGTTTGTTGTTGGCCAAAGCTGAGGCTGACTTCGCGTCTAAAGCTGCGGCAAAGATTTTTGCTTTTTAGTTTTTTTTTTAGCAGGAAATCACAGCATGAATCATGCGCTCAGGCTCAGCTGAGGAAAAAACAAAACTCTGAATAAATATACAAAGGCACAGAGAGAAAATTCAATAAAAATAGGAAATCAATTGGTATTAAACAAATTTAATGATTATAATATTTATAAAAACCAAATTTGATAATTATAATATTTATAAAATATTTTCTTTGGTGAATTTTATTAAATTCTTTATTATTATTTATTTATTTCTTTTAATTGAAAATTAACCTATAAAACCATTTTAAACTTAAAATTAGAAACTAGAAATATTACATATAAAATCTTAAAAAATTTAAGAAAATGGAATATAAGCTTTTAAGCTATCTTCAATATTTTTCGAAAAAGTTTACATAGTATTTTTCTCAGTTCATATATATATATATAATATAAAATCCAAAATAATCACACGATGCGAGTGAGTTGTGTGTGCCCGAAACGCAAACTGTGCTAAGCTCTGTGCTGACTGAAAGTCTGTGAGGATAAGCAGGGAACTGGGTTTATAGAGAGGGAACCAATGGGGGCGGGGCAGTTGCGGTTTTGTTGCCTCTATTGCGATTTATTTTTTATTTATTTTTTTTTCCTACTTCGGTTTTTGTTTTTTATGGCGGCGCGCGCAGAGTGCAAAAGTCAGGCGCATGTCACGCGTATTTAAATCAATTTTTTTACTACATTTTTTTATATAAGCATTTATTTGAGACTTTTAATGATTTTGCATTAACTCTTTTTAAAGAAACTTAATTCTTGTTTAGTTAAAAAAATAAGCTATCTAGTTAGTATCTTGTTAAAATTTATTATGATTTAAATACAAAGCTTTAAAAAAAAATTGCGCAGACACAATAATAAAATTAATAAAATTTTTTAAATTTTTATTTCTGTTTCAAGGTAATTATGAAATCAACAGAATTGTTCGCAAAGTGAAATTTCTATAAAATAATAAGACATAAATAAATGTTTATATAAACGTTTCTCATATATTCTCGAAGGGTATTTAAAATATATATTCTACCTCAACCAACTTGCTTTCTTAAATTCAACCTTTTTGGTTTCCTTGCTGTTTTTATTTTTTACTCAGCTTTGTGGGAGTTTTTGTTGCATTAATCAACATAATGTGTGTTGTAGTTGTTTTTATTTTTTGGCTCCAACTTGATCGATAGCAAAAGCAACAACGCACCAAAACTCTTTGTCCCAAAAGCGATTCGTTGCCTTTTTTGTGCCAAAACGGGTGCTGGTGTTGTTTGGCAAAATTAAAACAGCAATTAAATGGCCAAAAGCCAAACCGAAAGACCCCCCGCCCCCTCCTTCCCACTCCTTCAGACTGTGCATGGCAAATGAGTTGCAACTGAAATTCAATTAGCTAACAAAATTCCATTTCGGACCACAGCCACAACAACAGCAACACAAACAGGGCAGTCAAATAGCCAAAAACTTATAAACACTTTGTGGGCGGGATTTTCGGTGGGGGGTTGATGATCAGATCAACCCTTCAACGCTGCAGTTGGGTCAACAGAATTTTCGGGTTTTGAAAATTGAATTAGATGCAGTAGACCGTGTGTTTGCCAAGGGAAGCACAGAGGAGACAACCTGACTTCGCCACCAGCCACCCATTTTCCATACTCCAATGTTGCTGTCAATATTAACTGCATTATTGAGCATTGCGGCATGCCACAAACATGTAATTGAATTTCACCCTTTCGCCCTTCATCTTCAACCATCGCTGTCCATTCCAGGCAGACCGCACTGTCCCTGTTTTCCCCCCCATCAGTCATCAGACTGGTCCTGTTTTCCTTGTTTTCCCTGCTTTAACCCCGCTTTCCCCTTTTTGGGTGGCTGGAAATGGATCTACCTTCATTTGCGGCTTAAATTCAGGGAGCTGGGCTGTTGGGCTGTGGGTTTTATAAATACCCGGCCTACAACAACACGCAGAATTTAATTGCTCATTGCAAATTTGTGTGGTTATAATGCTAAATTTAGAACATTTTCTAAGCAGTTGGGGAGGGAAACTCGAGCTGGTCATCTAAACGGGGAAAATATATGGGGAAAATATGAGAAGGAGGCAAGCTTTGCTGTTATTGTCATATTTAAATATTAAATGTTATAAAAAAAAATATATGTAAATTCATATGTTCAACTTTTTGTAAGGATAAACATCATTAATTAATTACATATTAAGAAAACAAATATTGAGTAACAAATAAATATAATTTAATCAACAGCACGCACGAGACTTACACATTTTATTTTCTTGTATGTTTTATAAACATTTTTTTTTAATTCAAATTTTACTACACATTTTTTTAATGAAAAGAAAAATGTATTATTTAATTGAGAAATAGCTTTTTTAATTTCCTTTTTTACTACATTTATTAAAAATACTCCAAATTAATTTAAACCATTTTATTCCCCAGCTTCATCGATTAAATAATTAAAATTTCCTCCATAAAACAATATTTTCCGCACATTTTGCCCGCAAAATACTCATCGTTGATTTATTGTTTTGCTGGTTAGTTTTGAGCTGGCTCAATTATGGAAAACGCTTATCAGCGGCAATTGACGAGGAGAGAGAGGGAGGGGGAGGGGGAGGCAGAACCTCATTGTTGACTTTGTCATAATGATTGCAATTGCAATTGCAGTTGTGACAACAATAACAGAGCGCCTGAGCTTTTTGCCATTAAGTCATCAATTAAAATAAATAGAAAATTATAATGAATAAATATTGTAAATTGGTAATGCTTGCTGTGGTCTTTTTTCTATTAATTTATGTTCTCTATTATTTTTTTTTTGTATTTGCAAAATGTGTCATTGCCTGACTACCAAGCGAAATTGATAAGCACGTGTTTCGAGTTCAAATTGCGGGGTCAATGAGGAAGTCAGCCGTCGAATTCTATTGTTTCAACTAACGATGCAGCAGCTGCAAATGCAAATGCAAATGCAAGGCAATATTATTGATAAGACAAATGATTTTTTGCTTAATTAATATTGATTGCGGTTTAATGTTTTGTACACATTTTAAACCAAATGCCTTTGTATTTCAATGGAAGCTGTACGTTTAGTGCGTTTCAAGTGTAAATATTATATCATCAGTTTACCATTCTCGTGGTCAAGTGCAGTGCAGAATACTCGACTCTAGCCAAATAAAACCGATCTGAAGGCAGCCCAACCCAATCCACTTTCAAAGTTAATTAACACATTCCATCCCCCCCTCGATGGCAATACTTCCACCACAGTTTCTTTACTCTGCTTGTCCATTTGACAGACTTAATGACTTAATTTTAATTTGCAGCGGCAAATAATCAATTTGAAACTGTTTGTGCAAAGTCTGACGCTTGATGACATGACATGATGTGGACTGGACATCCAGTAGTCCACATGTGTCCACATATCAACGCAGAGAGCAACTCCCGACTTTTTCCGTCTATTTGCAGACAGCAGAAGGCAAAAAAAAAAAAACAAGAAAAGGAGGTTTTGCTGGGGAATCGACGTTTTCGATACCCTGGTAAAATATAATTTTAAGAAACTATTTAAAAAACTATTTATTATGATAATAAAAGTGAACACTAAAATCAGTGTGTCATTAATTTACACAGCGCTAATTTAAAAGTTTGTCATTTCTAATTTTAAAGTTTACACCTTACAAAAAAAACATTAAAAAAATCACAAAAAGTATCAATTACCAATTACCAATTAATTTATTAAACCTATAATATTTCAATTAAAATCCTATAAACACCATCGTTTTTTTATTGGATTTTTACCTAACTAGCCTCCAACTTTGTTGCTTAAATTACAATATTCCCAGCAAAGGGTATAAAAAGAAGCTGTTGTTAAAACGAAAATAAAAGAGGCGGGCAGGCAGTAACAAATGTTACTCAAGTAAAATGTTTGCTTTTACCCGTTCTAAGTGCAATCAGGGGGAGTGGGATTACAAAGCGGGTTGGGCATTGCCCATGGGTGGCGCATCGGGGGGGGATGGGGATTGCAGATGTAAGCGGGGGCACACCACACCCCGGGGGCCAGTGGCGCAACTGTACCCTGATAGCTGATAGCAGGCGTAGGCCTCATCGATAACAACTGAGGCCATTGGACCGGCCACTGACAAAGACCCGATGATGATATTATTGCACCGAAAAAAATAATAAACTTAAAAGAAAAATAATTAAAAAAAACTTCTTTTTTTTACAAAATATGCAAGCATTGAAAAAAAAAGAAAAGTTAGGAATACCATTTTAAAAATTTGACCAAGTTGAGAAATTTAGTTAGTTATTTCAAGAAAATGGAAAAAAAAATTTGTTTGTAGGTTTGAATTATTTTATTTTGCTTTACAAATCTTGAACGCATTTAAAAAAATTCAAGAAAATGAAAAAAAAAATTTTTTTTGTAAAATTTAGATTATTTTTTTTGTTTTACAAGTCCTGAAAGCATTGAAAAAAATTTAAATTGAAAAATACAATATTTAAACAAGAGAGAACGCTATAGTCGGGTGCCCCGACTATCAGATACCCGTTACTCAGCTAAGGGAGTGCGAGGGAGATAGATATATAAAATCTTTGATCAGGCATAACTTTTTAACGAATGGTCCGATTTGAAAAATTTCTTCTACATTTCAATAGGTATTGATAGTCACAATAAAACTGCATTTTTAGTTTTCCAAAATCTTTAATGGTGTAGGCGCCAGACACCTTTCAAAAAATGGTGTAGGGCGATTGAGGGCGTTAGAGGGGGCGTGGCGCCATTTTGAAATAAACTTGCGCTGCGTAGGAACTCCAAGAATATGCATGCAAAATGCCAATCCTCTAGCTTTTATAGTTTCCGAGATCTCAGCGTTCATACGGACGGACAGACGGACAGACGGACATGGCTAGTTCGACTCGGCTAGTGATCCTGATCAAGAATATAGGGTCGGAAAAGCTTCCTTCTCCCTGTTACATACTTTTGCACGAATACAATATACCCTTTTACTCTACGAGTAACGGGTATAAATATCAACAGTCTTGTTTAATGTTTCTACACAATATAATTTTATCGAAAAATTTGTTATTTCTTGTGTTTAGGTCTTCTAGAATTTTTCTCTGTGTAATGATGATGATGTCGTAGCCTGGACTGATAACATTTGGCAAATGCAAACGGCAAGCCAAACGCAGGCGCGTATTAAAAATGCCCAAAGAGCATTGGCGAAGGCAAATGCCAATGCCCGTTGTGCGATGTTCCGATATTGGTTCACCATTTTGCCGGGCCGGGTGCAATGGCCGATCTCAGCTGTCTGCGCTGTCCGCTGTCCGCGTGGCCAGTGTCCACTGTACGGGTGTCCACTGGCCATTCATTTGGCCGGCAAACATTTGCATTGGCCATTCTCGGTCAATATAGACAGATTTCCATGCAAATTTAATACGCAAACATTTCGGGCCGGGCCCTAGTCAAATTGAAAATCTCATCTGGCCAAAGTGGCTGGAAAGGAGGATGGTTTGGGGGAGGAAGAGGTATTGCAAGGCATTCCGGTGAGCAGGTGGGCCCCGGTAACGGTTGCTTTTCGCCCGATTCACCTGCTGTCGCTTGCGCATTTTGAGCTATCGCTGATGCTGCAGCCAATCGGTTAGTCAATCAATTATTGGCTACCCTTCGACTTCTCTATTACCACACGGATAAAAAAATAAATACACCCAAAAATAATCGATATGAAACGTAGATCGATTTTACATTATGTAATCTCAATTTTAATTTGATATGCGGCCTCGTAATTTCGATATGCTCGAAATAAGTATTTTATGTAAAAACGATATGCGTATTGCATAACTAGAGATTTACATGCGCATATCGATTTTACGGCGACATATTTTTTTGTGTGTAGATATTTAAATTTTTGAATGAATAATATCCGTAGAAAACTCTTCTAAATCAAAAGGTGAAAAAGAAATCGGCTTTAAACCCTTCTCTTCCGTAAATAGGGGTTTTTTTTATCATTGATCTAAAATCATTTTGATATGATGATCATTTAACTTAATGTAATGGAAAATATCGATTTGAAATTATAAAAGATATTTTGCTCCTCTGCACTTTTTAACGAAGGCAACATTTTCGTTTTGGATTTTTTAATCATTTAACCGAAAACAGAAAAATGCACAAAAAAATATCTTAAAACGATGCACATTTTCTCCCCGTGCACTTTTTCACCCACCATAATCCCCTTTTTGGCCCCTTCTAATCACGCTGCAAAAGCGCGCTGCCAATTTAAAATACAAACAGCTTCAGCCAAAGCTTTGACTTTGGTTCCTCGAATGCATCCGCTTCCGTTGGAAATTCTATGGGGAGTGGGTGAGGGAAGGGAGTAGGGAAATACCGGGGGCCACAAGTGATTGGCAATGCCCTTGGGCCATTGCCGGGCTAAGTAGGCCTATGGCAAAATGACTACAGCTTACTGCAAATTTGCCAAACCCCATTTGTGGGCAGAGGAAATGAGCAGAAATTCAGGGTGATGAGGTGGGAAATCGTCGATAAATGCGTTGTCTAAATGGGTAGATAACGGTGTGTGTGCTTGGAGACTAAACTATGTTAAATAAAATAAATAAAAATTAAATAAACAATTAATTTAAATGCAATTATTATCTTATTACTGAGTAGTATTATACATATGTATTTATGAGTATTATTCTTTCAATTTGAATGAATGTAATTTTTCAATAATAAATGAAAATACATTCTTCTGAAAGAAAAAGCTAATATTAAAATGTATATGTACTAAACAAATTTTTAAGATCTTCCTAAAAAACTATTATCTGTTTAGAGATCCTCCATTTTTTGTATTCCTTCCATCATTATAATAGTCCTAACAACCAATCAGCCATAACTACGATCAACCCCTCCCAACCGTTAGACCAACTGTTAGCCACTTAACTGACTATTAGCCAACTGTTTTCCCAAAAACCCTTTCTCCTCTACCGATATCGATACATAACGACATAAAAATCAATTAACGCGTTTCATTTGGCTCGCATCCTTAACGCGAGTCCTTGCTGCCAACTCAAGCGCTCTCTAGGCGGGGTATTTAAATAATGCTTCGTGTGAAAACCGGGGATAAAAAACCCAAAAACCGAATGGCAGAAAGGAGCAGAAGGGAACAGCCCCTACTTGACACCAGACGATTGGAACGATCCCCGTTTTACCCCAGGACGAAGCCCAAACTTCCGGAGTCCTGCGTCCGCGGCGTACTCCGAAAATTAAATGCAATGACAAATGCACTCCGTCAAATTGAAAAGGGATTTCTCTTATTAATTATGACGCCGCCGCAGCCGCAGACCAGCGAAAGGGTTGATGACAACATGTCAGGGAATGGAAATGGAAATGGTAAGGGGTTATGGAATGGGTCTTTTTATTTTCGGTTGGGAATGGGCAAAAGAAGCAGGCGGCCAACGACAGCCAACTGTCGATTTTTACTGCAATGCACATTTAAATAATAACTCTGCGGTTGGCCGCAACATGGCCGCCTTTTGTTTTCCACATCTCCTTGTGTGTTTTTTTTTCCATCTTTTTATGCATTTTATTTTTTTGTTGGTTTTTGTAAGGTTTTACAATAAATGTCATCGGCTCAGCTGAAAGCGCCTGCGCAAATTGCTTACCCCGAGTTAACTCTTTTATGACCTAGCCTCCACCTCTTTTTTTCGTAAATGAATTCAAATGAATTGTCCAGGGAGGTAAAAGTGTGCAGCATGCAGTCAGCGGTTTGCTAAGTGATTCGTTAACAGCTAAACGATTTTCTGCTTTCATTAGTGGCCTTGTGTTAATCGATTTAGAGACCAGACTTGGGCTTCAAAAACACTTACGGCTCCCTGTAATTGGTTATTGAAGATATTTGATTTTAAAAGAACCATTAATTTATTTAAAAAAAAAAAGTATACAATTTTTAAAAATAAATATAATTTATCTAAGACCATTAAATAATGTTATAAGGGTAATAACAGAAAAAATTCGATATAAAACATGGCCAATTCCACCGTATTTCATAAAAATAAAAAATAATTTCGAATTGATGACTTATACATATCAAATTGATATTTTATCATATCAGTTATTTTATAAAAATAATAAAAATACTAATTTAAAATACCAAATTTAGTAATTTTTAAACAAATAATGTAACATAAGATAAACTTAATCGTTATGCATATCAAAATGATATGAATAACTTAATATCAATCTGATCTTTTGTCCATTTTTTTCTGTATAGTAATAAAAAACAACGAATAATTATATGCATACGCTTTATAAATCCCAATATTTTAACCCAACTTTCTGATCATGTACCTCAAACCCCAAAAGATCTCTTTTTCCTGTTTGCTCTTTTTCCATTTCTAAATTCTACGAAATTTCCACACCTATTATGCTTCAAACTCAAAGAGAATTTATTGGGGAAAAAGTTGTTGGTATAATTGTTCCAATCGCTGCTGCTACCAACATCATTTTATTCGCCACTCCGTCAACATGTCATGTCAAATGTAATTAAGCGATTATAAATTCGAATTTATTTTCGTTTTTCCTCTACTTAGCTGGACCTTGGCTGGTCTGGTAGCCTCTTCGGGTCTCTGGTCTCTGGGTCTCCGGTCTGGTGAAAGATGAAAGTCTTTTTTAAGCCACTTTGACAGCATAATTAAACTGGCCGTCTCCTTCTCACTCTCGCCATATCTTCGAATCGTTTATTCGTATTTGTCGAGGAAAATGCCTTTTGAATAACTAAGTTTCGGAAATTTCTTTTACACTCAAATTATGCAGATGAGTAAAAGTTGTTTCATAATGAATAACTGGAACTAAATTGTTGATGGAGGGGTCATAGCCGTTTTATTCTAACTGAAATTCGTTCCCAGACCAAAGAAAATGTCTAATGTATTTTAATAAAATGGTAATATAAATAAAATGGTAATACATTTTATACGGACTTTTATTGAATTTCTTTTTATTGCAAATTTTTAAAAAATACTTTCAAAATTCTTCAAATTATTTAATTAATGATATTATAATATTCTTTTTATGCTTTTGATAAATATGTATTTAGTTTTCTGCTGCAAACCAATCATTATTATTAAAATGCCTTCTCTAATTAATTTTTAATGGCCCACATTACATATTTTCTTCAGTGCCAAATTGCTATATTAATGTTCCCGGCTCCCTCTGTTCTCACATCATTTGCCCAAAGAACCCAGCTGCATTTGGCCAAATCGCCTTTAGCCCCTTTAAGCCAAAAACCCCATTGAGTCGGTAGGCAAAAAAGAACATTTTGGTGCCGTGTTATGGCCACCGGTTTCGTGATCGCTCCTCTGGCCAATTCCAGTGTGTTTGGGTGTCAAATTGATAATCGCGTGAGTTGTTATCACAACATTCGAGGGGACTTGCGTATATACGTGGGGAAGTTGGAGAGGCCATTAGCTACCCGTCGGCACGTCGGTGAAAGCCGCTGGCCCGAGGGATAATGCTGGACAATTCCTTTTCGGGGTTGCTGACCAGGCTTGTAACCCAAATATAATTGTAAGCGAGTGCATTTACCGTTTGCTAATCGGCCGATGTAAATCGCCATTGAAGCGCACCCTGAAAATGCATTTTACATTCTGCATTCTGCACTTTCTGGTCACAAGTTGAAGGTGCAAACAAGCCGGGGGTTGTCCTTTGTCCAAAAAAAAATATACCTATATGTACATTTAAAAATATAAAACTTCAGTTGTTTGCACTGGGGATGAAAAGGTGTAGATAAAGTGCAATTACATGCGATTATCATGAAATATGTAGCGAAAATTATGAAATGTATAATTTACAGTTAGCCATCATCGAACAACAAACTTTGTTTGCCCCGTTTCTGTGTTCCTTGTGTTTGTTTTTGTGTTTGTGTTTGCCATCTTCTTGGGGTGTGTGCCAAACCATAAAAATGTTGTTAAACACACGATGATGCACCGAACTTTGCTCAAGTGAACTAAACCAAACTAAACTGAAGTGAAGTGAAGTGAACCCAACTGGCGATCGGGGGGAAAATGACGAGCGGGCTGTGGAGTGTGGAAAGTGGCCGTGCGTGTTTGTCGCTTCAGTGTTCGCTGCATAAAAAGTAAACAAAATTGATTTGAAAATTGCACGAGACAGGGCACACACACTCACAGCACCCATTCTCCGTGGGCTCTAAACGCGACTGCACTCGAAGAAATGTGCTTTCTAAATTTCAAATGAGCCATTCACATTCACTGTGTATGAACAATAAATTATTAGTAAAATAAGAAATTAAATAAAATGGTTTATTCCTAATTTATGACATTTATTCAGTAAATTTTATTTGCTAAAATAGGAAAAATGTATAACCTTTCTTTTATAGAACACTATTTTAATTTTGAAAAATTTTAATTTAATTCATTTAAATACTTAATACAATTTTAAATATTAATATAGAACACTTTTATAATTTTGAATAATTTTATTTAATTTAATTTATTAAAATACTTAATACAATTTTAAATATATCTCAAAATTATTTTCTTCAAATACGATTTTTTAAAAACTTTTTTTCCCAAGTGCTTAGTGGAGCAGACATAATGACAACGACAGGCGACAACAGCAAGAAACAACTTTTGGCAGAGCAACCACCTAAAACTATGAAACATGCGCGAAAATCACTAGTTGCAATTACCCCTGCCGCCTTTCCTCCGCTCCCCCACCCTCCCCAATCCTTCTTGATGCCCCGCCCACTTGCCAACTGCATCCCTGTGCGAAGAACCCCCCCTGTGAAAAATTTACACTCCGCCCCTGTACCGCCTTGCACTTGGCTTTCCTTCAGCTCTTGGCGCTGCGTTTTCCTCGCTGTTTTATGACTCTGTCGTCGCTGGCATGTTGATTTTGGCTTAAATGTTTTGGCTGTTGTAAAAATGTAAAGTAAAGTGCAAATAACGGTGCCCTCAGCCGGCAGCAATCTATCATGTGCTAATAACTGGGTACGCTCCATAAAGCCCCGGCCTTTAAACTATGAGTTCTATACCAAGCATGAACTTGAGCACTTTGAATTATTTAAAATATTATTTTAACTAATGTTTAGTTTAGGAACTTTTTCTTCATATTTAAATGTTAAAAATGAGAAACCCATTGTTTGAGATACTTAAAAAATTAGAAAAAATTATTAAGTTTAAAATGACTTATCTAAAAAATAATTTAAAAAAAAGATATTTAAATGTTAAAAATTATATATTCATTGTTTGGATATACTTAAAATAAAGTCGGGACCATGAATAAAAAATATTTAAGTTCAAAATGCCTTATCTAAAAAATAATTTAACATTTACATTTGCTAATTTTTTTAAAAATAATTATTTAAATGTTAAAAATGATAAATCCATAGTTTGGATATACTTAAAATAAAGTCGGGACCATGAATAAAAGAAAATAAAGTTCAAAATGGCTTATCCTAAAAATAACTTAACATTTTCTCATAATTTTTAACTATTATTGTTAGAAAATAGATTAAATTCTTAGTATTTCTATACCACAAAACCTCAAAAGTAATGCTAATAAATTACGAACTAAACATAAAAGTCTTAACAGAGAAACACATGATCTCAATCATAATAAAATTACTCATGGCTAACGCCTTATCTTGGATCCAATAAAATTCCCTGCAAATGGCTCATCATCTTAATCTTAAGACCACTAAAATAGTCAGCGAATGGGTCATCAAAGAGTCGAGTCTTTTAGACACTTTTGAGCTACCTCCTACCTCTCGACCTCTTTCGATCCGTTAATCTGTAGGCGATTCGCAACAATGTTGCACTTTATAGAATGCATCTAAATATAGAAACCAAGTCACAGGCGGGGCGGGAAAAAAAAGGGAATGGGGTCCTCTTCTGTCCGCATTGCACTCATTTTATTGATATTTGATAACATTGTCTTGCCAGGGGAACTGAAGCCTAGGCCTCGCTTGTCATACGACTTGACTTGGAATTCGATGCGCTAATCGGCTTAAGGGGCAGCCTCGAATTCCCCCCCTCGGTGTCCCGTTCCCCCAACCCCAGAGGCTCGGGACTGCTAAATGGATTTGAGTGTTTTAATTAGCAAGGAAAATGTTGCAAATTGCCGGGGCATTCGCCAAGCTGCAAATGTTCGACGACAGTTTAATGGTCGCCCAGTACAGTTTCAAGTTTCCAGTTTAGCTGGAAAAACTCATTTGAGACATTTTTTGGCAGCCAAATACCCCTTCCCCCCGTCTCTCACCGATTTTTTTTAATGCATTCTCCTTTTGGCATTGGCCTGGCAAATAAATCAAGTTTATGCTCTGGCAAAATAAAAATCAAGAAAAAACTATTTTAAAATACGAGAAAAATGTTTGGGTATAAAAGCAGCAGCATTTATGGACGGCAGACAGCAATGACCTCTGCCAAATAAATCATGTTGATTATTATAAATTCGTTTCAAAAAAAAATATATTTAGTCGAGCTATGTTTGCCGTTCGTTATCAACAGCTGCAAGTGGCACGTTTCATATTCACATTTGTTATTTAGTTTTTGGCTTAATATTTTTTTATTCGAATTTTGCGCAATATTGTATATGCATCATCAAGAATTGAATATGTATTCTATATACGTGACATTCCCGAGAAAAGTAAAGGGTAACAGCTGCAGTCGATGGAAAGAAATACGTTTTAAAACTATTAAAATACAATGGAGAAGGTGGCTACATAAAATATAAAGATAAATATATATTTTATAATATTTTAAAATGTTTCGACTGACTTGGAAATCGCTGAGAGGCATGAGCAACACAAGCTTGATTATAAAATATCACACCCGACAATAATAAACTCACTATAATATAATAATTTAATTAAAAGATAATATTCGATATTTCTTTAGTTTTTGTGTATTTAAATAGGTAATTTTTAGTCATATTAGGTTGATAAATAAAATTAATTTATAATTAATATTCAGGTTTTTCAATTAAATAGTTGAAAAAAATCAATTAGAATATTTATCAAATAAGTAAATCTATTTAATAAAACTAAATTATATTTGCTATTCCATTTTATTTATTTTAGACTTTTTTACCATATATCCTTTTTTTATTGTTTTTTTTTAAACATATTTTTAGCTACACATTATTCATCGGCCATGTTTAATTTTTCATCTTCAAATACATGTATTTTTGTTCGCATTTTGTGTGTCAAATAATTTGAACCTGACCTTGATGATTTCAGCGTCTCATTTGTAGTTAGCTTGTAAAATGGTCTATTAAATACACATTATAAACCCATACCAGCATGTTGAGATGATATGTTTTTGCGGGGGCTGCCTGAAAAGTTTGCCAAAAGTAGCCAAGGCGAATGCCTTGAACTCGCCAAACCAACAAAAAAAAAGAAGATCGTTGAAAAAAATGAGTGACTAATTTTTGGGCTAATGATTGATGGCAGTTGCTCTCCGTTTTATTCATTTTTTTCTCTATGTTGATTAAGCTTAAAAATACAACAAATTAAGGAAACTTTTTTTTTGAGCTATTTTCAACGTTTTTATTAGTTACGCAGAGATCTAGTCCGTATATATTTTGCGATTCTGCGATTCTGTGCGATCATGTCAAGGTATCTCATCCTCATTATGCACACACACCGCCATAAATCATAATTGTTTGAATCTTAAATAGTTGTCAGTCAGCTGGCAGCGTCATAATTTATAATCAATTTGCCTTTCAAAAAATATAAATCCAGCAGCGGGCAGCAGCAAATATAACTCTCTTGTCGCCGCTGCAAAAATATACATATGTGTGAATAAATATAAGTATTTATTAAATTCGTTTTATTTTATTTCGTACAGGTCGCGTATACATATGTGTTTTTTCCTTTCCGCTGTCTTTATAGACATTCAATGAATAATGTTTTCGTTTGTTGGCGAATTTATTTCGCTGTTTTTTCTTGTTGCTATTTTGTTTGTTGTTTTCCACAGCTATATTTCTTTGCCCGCTAAATTTTGTTGAATTGCTCATTTTGTTGACATGTTGTTTCCAAGCGCCTTGGCGAAGTGATTTAGTGCGTTCATATGCCAAATCTTCCGGTTATATATTGGTTATATATTGGCTAAGGTGGTGCGATAAAGAAAAGGAGGTTAGAGACCCAATAAGAAAAATGTTTAGAGCTTCATAAAGCTTAAATTTCTATAAAATAAATGAGTGGCCACATGATTTTATAGTTTTTCGTATCGTTTCTTTAAATACTTTTTGATAGGAAAAACGGGGATTCCCTTTAAGATACATTTTTTTGTATTTTTTATTGTTTTCTGTTTCTATCTATATTTAATTAGGGGTCTTGTCAATCTTAACAAATTGTTTATAAATCGATATATGAATTTTTTAAACAATTTCGATCCCATTAAAATAATTTAAAAAATAAAATAAATTTTTAAAAATATAAGCAAGCAAGCCAACCTTTTTTTAACCTACCTAAAATTTTACCTTATTTATCCGAAGATCATTAAACTCGGATGAGTTCCCCTCATTCTTTTTAGCTTCGCTGTTACTAGGGCGCTGACGACACAGTGCCTGCCAAAATTAGCCAACAGCAGTAATAAATTAACAATAGTTTGTTGGCCAAAAAGCACGAATTAATGAAGCTCCCACAACAACAATGAAAACTTTTGCATCTGTTATTAATTTCTTTTTGTGAAATATATCTTTTTTAGTAGGGAAATGAAATGTCTTTATATCAAAAGTCGAGTGTTATCTGATTGAACAATTAATTAGTATGGATTTTTCGTGTTTTGCTTACTCAGCGCCTCCTTAGTCACATTTATGGCTTGCGTTGGCTTTATTTTGGCAGATATTTTAGCATAGATAAGGATCTGCCAGCCACAAAATAAAACAAAGAAACTTGAAATTAATTCAACGTTTAAATTGAAATCGTGAACATTTTTTATGACAATTTGTTTTTAAGGTGCGACAGACGGTACTATGTCATCGACAGAACTTTCCCAGAGACACGTGTGTTTGTTTGGCAATTCGACAGACTAACAATAATCAAAATTCGAAAATCCGAAAATCGAAAACTCAAAACTGGAAACATTAAAGCATTGAAATATCTGTGTATAACCGTTTCCTCGACTCCGCTAAGTGGTCCGGCAACTTGTCAGCGTGATAACAAATTCAATAAAATCAAATTAAATACTCAACAAAAATGCTAATCACCGCAAGAGCTTCCCCCGCCTCTTAAATATTTTAAAAGGAGAAATTGTCGAGGTGATATGGGTGTTTTTTCTCTACTCCTTGGAGTGGTAAAAAAATAATTATGCGGAGGAATAAACAACCAACTTGGTAGTAGGCGCAAAATAAAATGAACAAAAAATACCAAAATTTAGTTAGGTGTGGCATTCAAATGGTTCGACGCCTCTCAAAGTGACGCGGCCCCAGGTTGTTGTTCTTGTTTTTTTCTTTTTTATTTTTTTATATTTTTGTAGTTGTCGATTTTGTTGCTGCTTGGCTGATTTCCCCCTAAGGTCTCCGTCGCAGACTCAGACTTCAACTTAAGGAAAGACTTGGATTATGAACGACTGAAATATGCAAATTTATCTACAAAGTCTCCACATATGAACTTCCACACATACTCTTTATAAATATATATATACATATATATTTGTATAAATTTATACAGCATTTTGTTGCTGCTATATTTTTCACTCATATATATTTTTCTTGAATTTGCATAAAAAGGGTTTGAGTAGCTGAAGATTAAACAAGCAACGACAACAACTATAGAGTGTGAGATTGGGATGACGGTGCTGTCGGATGACCAAGCCTCTGTCATGGGGTCACCATTAACTTATCTGTACAACAAAAAAACATACAGAGAATAAAATAATTTAATGAAAGTATTAATTATTAATGGAAAAATTAATTATACAGCAAACCAAAAGAGATAAGAACTGCATATGTTTAAAGTGTGATTAACGATTTAAGCCTCAAATAAGTAAAACCACTATATTTCTACATTATAAATACAACTAATTATAGTTTTAAGAGGGTGCTGTCATTGGTACGATAATTTTAAATGATCTCATTTATTTATATTTCAGATTTTTGGTTTCTGTATTCTGCTTATAATTGTGTTCTTGGTTGACACATTTTTAAAGTTAAATATACTATAATTATTTAACTTATCAAAAGGAATTTTCTAGCACTTAAAAGAAAGTTGAAAAATACTTATAAATAGAGCAGTTTGTTTCTACAAGTTTATTTATATGTAATTCTTATCAGCAAGTATTTTAGTTTAAACAAAGAAAAGGAATTTTAATGAGAATTTACCAGTCTAGAGCTTAAAATAAACGCAGATGTTAAGAAAAATTAATTTAAATAATATATTTTAAATGTGTGTAATGAATACGTCTTGCTAATAATTATATTTTATCTAATAAAATATTTATTTGGAAATGTAGAAGAATTTAAATTTTTAATAAAAATGCTGTGTTAATATAATCCCCATTTAAAGTGGTTTCCTTTCCCGTATATTCTATATCTCTTACATTATAACTAATCCCCCTAACCATTAAATTATCTAATTTATGCAAATGCCATTATGGATATTACCTTACAGATTGCAGATTACGGCGATCGTTTACTTATCTAAATGCCATTTGACAAGAGGCAGGAGCGGGATCCATTCGCTGCCGCAGTTACTTGTACATATTATATCTCGATGGCAATGGGAAAATCTTGCGGGAAAAAGGGGGCTAAAATCTACACCTGTTGCCAGCAGTGCGTTTGATGTAGGAAGCAGAACTTTACTTCCTGGTTTTTGCTCGTCGCTCGTTCTTCTGGGTTCATTGGCATTTGAGCATTTGAGTCACATGTGGCTCACGTCCTGTGTCCTGTGCATCCGCACCTCCCCTCTAGAACCTCCGGTTCCTTCGGCTCCTCGACTAAGCCTGTCATCTGGGCTCTTTATTTCATTTTTTTTTCTTTTTAGCCGAAGCCAAAGACAAAAGACGTTTGAGGTTGATGACACCCAGTGGCGGCTAAAAAATAAAAAACAGCGAAGCCCATAGAGGTTGGCTTTTACAGTTGCTTGAACTAGTTCTGCCTCCCTCTTGCGCCGCTCCCTCTCTCTCCCTCATATCGCGTTGAAGGCACGTGGCCAGAACCAACAGAACTTTGGAAAAAGGGGCGCAACTTTTTCGGCCAACTGCCTGGATTGCATAAGAGCCACTGGACCTTCTGCACTCAGACAATTTTTTTAACATTTTTTAAAATATATCTTTAATAGTTTTTTGATAGCTTAAATTTTATTTGACTAAAGGACACTAATGTATGAACTGTAATTGTATATTTTTGATTATTTTTTGGATTGCAATTAAATCCTTTTTTATTATTTAATTTTTTGGTATTTTTCAAGGCAATTTTAATTTTTAAATTTATCTGTTAAATAAAATAAATGAATAAAATAATAAGGTTTATTTTTATTAAATTCAGATGAAATGTTTGGATCTAAGGATTTTTAGGGTATGATTTTAAAACTGTCTGTTATGTCTAGTTTTAATAGATAAAATGTCTATCTACTAGAACTTTATGACTCCAACAATTTTTTTTTTTAATTTAAAGTTTTTAGTTCTTAATAATATGTGTAATTTGTGTTTTAGATTTTTTATATCGTAATTATTGGAACCTACTTTAGTTTTAGTGTAAGCTGGCAGCTGGCCAGGTTTACTCTGTTGTCGGCCGTTTTGTTGGCAAATCATAAAAATATTTATGTAAATTAATCATTGGGATGGACCCGGCTTGGCTGGCTGCTGCTTGTTCATGCTCCACACGCGCTCACTTTGCTAAAATTCATCGGCTACACTGCCCAACAAAATACAAATTATGGCCGGCGGGATTAGCATAAATTGTGTGTGTCGTTTCACTCGCTTGAATGTTCGTTGTTCAGACCCCAGATCGATGCCCATAAGCATACGCATATATAGTCGTGGCTTTTGGACACGGCCGTGTTTTTATTTTCTGGCCTGTCGTCGTCAGTTTGGCTGCCAATCCAAACCAATCCAATCCGTCGATCGATCGGGCATGGGTATAGGTAGATCCGAGCATAGATCGCTTATATGGTCGCTATATGGTCGACTGATAAGCCCCGCTTTTGGCATGCCAAACATGGCCGCGCTCGCACGAAATTCCAACTCATATTTATGTCAAAATCCATCAAAGCTTATGTCGCCGCACAATCCGTTAGGGGCAATGCCAATCCAGCGTATCTAGTTGGAAATCGGCTTTTGGTTTTTGGCTTTTCGTTTTCAGTTTTCAGCGTTTTCGGTCCCCGAACAATGCTACGCAAATCCGACAGTGAAATAATGTGGGGACACCGGCGATAACTCAAATAAATAAGAGTCAACAAAATAAGAGATACAGAGATACAAAGTCACACACTTTGTATAGGTAAGCCGCACACAATGTTGACTGCTCGCTGCTGAATGTTAAATTCAAAATTAATACATTTCAATGAATAACAAATGATCTAAATGATTTGTTTAGATCGGTTCTACCGCTCGCAGATCGGACGTCAGTAAAATACGGGTACTATGTGGGTTGACCGGCCAACGAAACAAGTTTCGAGCCGAGCTTAAATCGTGGCCCAGCATTTCCTGCTGCTGCCATTAAGTGTATAGTGGAATTATATTCCACTTTTTCCAACCGCTGTACACTGAAAAAATAGGATGAAGGAGAGAATGTTTTATACAGCGCAATAAATAAATCCGATATGTGAGTCTAAGCAAAAGTTTAAAATAACTTTTTTTTTAAGAAGCAAGGAATCTTGAAGTCTTTATTTTCATTCCAGTTTTCCAAATTACGGATTAAGCTGGGGAACTATATACTGAATTTGTCATTGAAGCTGGTAATAAATAATCACTTCTTACCTCCGTAATTATTTTACTTTTTCAATTTCATTAATTTTTTAATTTAAAAATCGAAAATATTTTTTCAGTAATATTTTATTAAAAAACAAAAAATTTCTACATATTTTCATTCTTAAGATTTGAGCTGGTTTCCATAAATCATTTTTAATAAAAGCCTTTTTCTGCAGTTTTCCATTATTTTATTATTTTTTATCTATCTATTCCAATATTTTTAAATAAAAAGCCAACGATATTTAAAAATACCCATCAACAATTTCTGATTTTAATTTCAAGATTTTTTGTTTTTTGAGGTTTTAATTGAAGTGAGTACTTTTATAAATGAATTTTTTTAACCGGTAAGAGAAGTTTGTTTTTGAAGTAGCTTAATTAGGAACAAATCTGTGTTCTGTCTGAAAAATTCTAAAAAATATTTTCCAATAACCTTTTATCTGCCCGAGTGCACCGGCAATCTTTAGCTGAGTCAACTTCCGACGTGACAACAGTCAGTCAGCCAGTCGCGAGCTGCCCCCGAGCGATCTCAAAGCCGCGGGCCGCAACTAAACTTAATCGATTGAAAATTGATTCTTGTAAATAATTTCAGTTGACGTCAGCGTTAATTACATGAGCGAATGAAAAAAACAAAAAAATGCACAAATCTTTTGCACGACTCTCTCGAGCTGAATCACTCGAATGCACGTGGCTGATTTATTACATATCCATATGGCTATATAGCTATATGGTTATATGGCTAAATGGTTAAAGCCCAACTCCACGGAATAAATGGGGAATTGCAGGCCCGAACCTTTTTGCCCATTAGCCCAGCCTTGACCGCCGGCGATGTCGAGTTCGAGTTGACAGACTGACTAGAGATAGTCGTATATATATACACATATCTGTGGCGGCACAGTGCTCGCCCCCAGATAATTAGCATATTTTGCGCCGATATGGGTCAGCCTTAGCTGTGCCTTACTGTGTTCGCTCTGAAAACTGGGTTGGGCCCGTCAAACAAAGCTCTTTTTAAGCCGGGGGGTGGGTGGAAGGAAAGGGAATCGCCACTCGAATCGAACAACTTAAACTGAACGATAAATTCGCCTAGAGAGGAGTACATTAAATGGTAGATTTTTATGCGGAATGAATACAAATTTGGCACTTTTGTTTTGTATTTCTCTATCCGTTGTACTAGTTTCCAATTAAAGCGAAGTTAAGGAATTTATGTTATAGATATATTTTAGACATATAGAAGAAATTCCCATCCTAGACACATTGGAGTAACATTAAATTCTCATTTCTTAATCTCTTAAAAACAATTTTAATTTTTACAGAAAGCATTTTGGGAAAGTTTATAAGGGCCTAATGATAGACGTTGTATAATATACTGATAATTTCGTTGCCCGTTAGTCAGTATTGCCTCTTCGTTTTATCAACCATCTTCTACACATTTTTTGTTATTTAAATAAATATCCAGCTTTGTTTTAAAAGATTTATGTTCAAGGGGAGAACAATAAATGTAAAACTATTAAGAGTCCGTTAAGGCTTTTAGTATTGTTTAAGTGATCATTTTATTTTTCTTTTGTTTATTTTATTTTCTTTAGCACCGTAATATCAAGTCTAAAATCAATAATATCACTTCAATAATTTCAAAAATATTATTACGAATTAAAGTAAAAAATAATTCGAAAATATTTAAAATACGGAATTGCTGATGATGGTCAGTTTATAAGGTACATTTCATACTTTCTACGATCTAAGCTCTCCTGTGGATTACTGGAGTAGTTACTACGTGTTTTCTCCCCGAGTTAGTCAGCAGTTTGGGTCGTGTCAATGCGATTGGCATTTAACGAGCTTCACTGCTTATAGGGTTAACATTTTGGCATAAGTACACACCCAGTTTCTATTTTTCCTTCATGTATTTTACTACGTTTTTTTGTAAGTATTTCTACCAGCACATAGATATATCTGTGTCGCCCATCTCTGCTCTGGTCCCAACTATCCAACTATCCCGGGCTATCTATCTAACTATTGTGAGTACTTGTCATTTAGTTTACTATTTACTGTCACGCTTTTGAGTGCCCCCTCGAATGGAAATGGGAATGGGAATGGGTCTGCGGCCGAAGGGGCTTGGTTAACTGGGAAGGGCCGTCCGAGAGATATAGAGGAGTGTAGGGAGTTCAAGAGGACGGTGATGGAGACGGAGACTGACCTGCGATAAAGCTAAGCCCAGTTGTTTGGCCAGTGAATCAGTAAGTAAAGTAAGCTTATGATAAGGTTGAATAAAAATCCATTAGTTTTGTATCCACAATGAAAGTAAATATTCCAATAATGCAAGTTAAATTATTTTCAGAAATATATTGAATCAATAATAAAGTTATTTTATTTTAAAAAATATTTATCTATATATTATATTATATTATATTTATATAAATATTATAATTGTACAGAACTTAGTAATAAAATATGTATTTCTTTCATTTGCATTATTATTTATTTTTAATCATTAAAATAATTTTAGAAGTAACATTTTTTGAAGTGTTCTTAAATAAATATTTTTACAAATAAATAAAAAATAACAATAAACTATTGTTAATTTTAAAATCACTATTTTGATCAAATGTTACTTTTAAATCTCAAACCAAATATTAATTAAAATTTTTAACTAAATGACTAATTTTTTATTAATTAACTAAAGCTACTGTTTTCTTAAATTTTCACTTCATCAGCTTGAAATTGGTCTCATTATTATTCCCAGTGCCAATTGCGGCTCCATTCTGCCAATGTTTGCCAAACATCAGGCGGCTGTGAAGTGGACCCGGTCACCACCTTCCGTTGGCCAACACCAGTTCCTCCTCCGCCTGCCGGTCCTCCAGCTGCTGTCCTATATGTCCGTTCCAGTTGTCCAATGTCCAGCGATGTCGGTAGTCTGGCGACAAAAACGGCGCGTCAAAAGCAAACATTTTGCGCGGCACAGTTTTGATTTATGAGCTGAAATTAAATTAACTGCTGCAACAGCAGTGCAGAAGTGAAGGAATTTAAAGCGTTGAAATCAACAGAGCAATGCTGCCGTTGTTGTTGTTGTTGGCCTGGTCCGCCATCCTTTTTGGCCAACTGACAGTGGCAAATATGCTGCGAAAATTGCGAAAGCAACAAGGAAACCGTTTGCTCGTTTCACTCCCATTTTGCACGATAAACCAAATATATATATATATTTTATTTTATTTTATTTTATTCTCCCTCCTCCATTTTTTGTATTCGAGTTGATAAAATTATCATTGTGGCCTTTTGGTGTGTCATTGCAAATTGTGTGTGTTGGCGTTATTATTTTTTATTTCCCTGCTTATCGGGCATAGCGAAAAAAAAGAAATATAATAAAAATGGCATGCATTTTTACTATCAGTTCGGTTGAGTTTGGTCAGTCATATCTTCTTTTTTTGTAGTCATATTCGGTAAAATAATTTTTATAAATGGATCTGAGCTTTGTAAAATTCTTTTAAAAAAAAAATGGTTAAAAGTAAACTTTCCTGGCAAGTAAAAAAAACAAATTAGCGAATTTCTTTCAGTGGTTTCGAGTGATATTCTCATACGATTTTAATGATTTTTCGTAATCTTATCTAAGCTCCTACTAATGCAGCTGCAATCTTCTCCTTCATTCACATCTCAAATTACAATTAAGCAATTCCCCCCTGTACTAACCAATCAACAACAAACAATTTCCATTAGCCGGGAGACAACTTTAGCAATTAGCAAATCCAAAGTGGAAGCCATTTAGCCGGCGAAAGAGAGGGATATAAGCATATGTAGAGCGGGACAGGGCATCGTTATCTGTACTTGGAAATTAATTGAAATTAGAAATAATGCTTGTTAATTTATGACAAGTACTTTCAAGTGGCTCGGATCAGCCGCACCTCGATCACCCTTTACTCGGCATTAGTCATTCGGAATTGCTTTACCATATCTTATCGCTAGCTGTGCTTTAGTGATCCTAACTCTTTCTGATGCTTTGAATTTATGTTTAATATAATTTTTAAGTGTTTTTTGCAGAGGAATATGTAAGTTCTTGTTTTAGATGAAAATTTGCAGATTTTTTAAGGTATTTCGCTCCAAGAAAAATATCCTAACTTCATCATCCCGGTGTGAAAATGTTATTTTATTTCAAAATCTTTCCATAATTTAAAAACAGAACCTTATACAATATTCAAACCATATATTCCTAAACACTTTTGAATAATTTTTTAAAATTTCTATTTTATTATTTAAGAAATATTGCGTTATTTATTATTGTTACCAATCAAAAACGAAGATTGTGCAATTTCTCTAGATTGTCAATTGGCACTTTCCTGGATAACTTTCGATTAAGATCTTTCATTAAACTATTATAATAGATTTAAGTAAATATCACTACTGAGATCGACTTCTTAGCATAATCATGACCCATAATAGTAACTCTTACTTTCCCATCGTTTGCAGCGTTTCTCCAGCGATTTCTCATCGTTTAAAAACGCACTTTTTTGTTTGTTTGTTTTCGTCTTGCTTTTTGGGATTTTTGCATTTACTTTGTTGTTTTTTGGTCTTCCAAGAGCACGGTATGAAGTTCCTACGAGTTTATAATGAACGTAGGAACTCTATACCTCGCTGATGGCAAAAACCAGGTAAAAAATATCTTGGCAGCGTTTCCCTTTTTCTTTTTCACAAAACTCGAACCGTAAAGAGGCGAACAACAACTCACATACCAGCTTACAAAAATTCCAACTCTTTTTTTCTGTAGTATTTCAGTTGTTGTATTCTGGCTGATGGGATTCTCTTCATGGGATTTGTGCTGGGGGAATTTCTAGCTTGATGATGATGACGACGACGGTTATACGAGGTTATATATGGTCCTCCGTCGTTTCTCGCTTGGCAGCTTTTTCAGTGTTGTTTTTTTAGGGTTTGGTGTTTTTTTTTCTTTTTGCTGAATCAACTTTTTGTTTGATTGAATTTAAATAATTTTCAAATCATTATTAATAATCTGGAAATGAGTGTGTCGGGTTTTATAATAGTTAAAAATAGAATTGTTGCTTTATTCAAAATATGATTTTTGATTGCTGTGGAAAGTTTTTGGTAATTTCCAGGAAATGTATGCAAAGTGGGAATGTTTATTTGAGTTTTAAGAATGTTTATTTATTTGGAATATTAGGAGGAAATTTGCTTCAAGTTTTCATGTTTTTTTAATGAAGTTTACTATTTGTTTAGTTTTTAAAAAGGAAGTTAGCCAAATATGACTTTGTTTTCTTACTAAAACAGGATATCAATTATCTTTGAAGTCTATTTCTTTGGGTTTTTTGTTGTACTACGAAGATACATTCAAAAGAAACAATTGTGTCAAATAATGCAGATAATGTAAATTTTTTATTTATTTATATATTCTATTTCAACGGAAGTTTCCTTTGGAATTTTAGTTCAATGAAAGTTTTTGGGTGTGATAAGTTTCAAAATTATTTTTTTTTTGGTTTTAAAATTTAATTTAGTGTTTATCTGGTTGTCGTTTATACATTTTATTAATCTTGTAAATTTTTCATCCCGTCATTTTAAGAAGATACTTGCTTTATTTTGTCGATAGCATTTAAACTTTTCTTGGTTTTATTTATTTAATTTTTGTTAATGTGTTATTCGATTTTATTTGTGTTTTATTTTCTGTTTAGTCTTTATTAATTTTTACTTTTGTTCCAACATTTTGTTTAACATTTAATGTTAATACTTGGATTTCAGCTTAAAATGCATTAATTCCTTTTTGATTTATTTATTCAACGTTCTTTTATATTTTATTTGTTATACTCATTCAGCTTGTTATTTTCATAAATTTATTCTTTCCTTGTATTCTTCTTCAACACTTTTAAATTGTTGTTTCAATTTTTACGAATTTTTCGTCAAGTCACGCGAATGCGAAAACACGAAGCGATTTGCGAGCGATTGATGCGCGACTTTGGAGCTCCGAAACCTAACTGAAAAAAACGCTGCGAAGTCGCGCAGAAAATAACTCGAAATGCGGCGATGTTCGACGTCGACGCCGGCAGCGGCAGCGACTGCGGCAGAGGCGGCCGGCAGCGACGCCGACGGCGGCAGAGCGGAGGTTTTTGATCGCGCGACTTTAAACGCGCGCAGTAACTTCGGCCAAAGTCGCGCGCAGCTATGGAGTAATTTTATGAAGTGTGTGAGGTTTCTTTTGCAGTGTACTCGTATTTTATTTTCTGTGTGTGTGTTTTTTGTCTTGGTGTGGGTATTGCAGTCGCTGCTTGCGGCGGCGTCGACCGAGGCTTATCGCTATCAATCGATAATCGTCAGATTAGAAAACGCGTCGACGTTCACTTGTGCACGTAAGCAGCGCTACAAGTGCAGCACACACACACACACACAGATATAAACGACTGTATCTGACCGATCAAGTAATTCCAGTTTTTTCGTATTCTTAAACGGATTGTTTTATCTTTTATACCGCAAGAAACATGATTTTAAAATGGATTTTTAAAGAAATAATCAAAGGTTCTTATTAGTTTTCCAAAAAAAAATAATGGTTCTGATAAATTTCGTATTTTTTTGATAATAAAGAGTAGCGCTTGAATTTTATCCGCGTTTGTTCAACTTCAACCTTCGTTTGTTTAGAATCGCTCGGCGACTAAAACAGCAAACTGAAAAGCACGCGGTTTCGTGGTTGGTTGCTGTCGACGTCGCTGCCGTGGTGGGTTTCTTTGGTGGTGGTTTTCCAAAGGTGATGGGGTGGTGAATTGCCCACTTGTGGCGGCTGCATTCACCCACACATGCAAACACACCAAATGCACATTTGTGTCGCTTTGTAGCCGTGCCGCTTTGTAGCCCAACATGACGCAAGCAGCGGTGAAAGCCGCTCTGCCGACCCGACGTCGGCGTCGACGTCGCTGCTTGCTGCGTGGGCGCCGCACGCGTTTTCAACTCAATTAATATCACCAAAAAAAAAATATAACAACAAAATAAATAAATAGGAAAAAAGCGTCTTTTAATTAATGAAACAATTAAAAAGTTTTGCGCCAAAAAAGGCATGCATCGTAAAGAAAAACCTATTTCAAGGGGCATTTCAAGGCCAAATGGCAAAAAAACAACACAAAACAAGAAAAGAAGCTAACTTCGACGAGCCGATATTTATATACCCTTGGAAATCGTTTAAAAAATTACAAAGTTATTAAAGAAATTTTTTTTAATTAAAATTTTCATTTTAAAATTTTTTTTTCGTTTATTTCCGAAGTAAGATTTTTCAGAAATTAATTTCCAAATTCGGAAATATTAAAAAGCAAGAGTGTTTTTTTATTTTTTCGTTAATTTTTGAAGGCAGATTTTTCAGAAATTAAATTCAAAATTCGAAAAGATTAAAAAACAATTTAAAAAAAAAATTTATTACTGATATTATAATACCCTCTTTAAGGGTATAAAAAGCAGCAACAAAGCAACGGAGTTCGATGATCTGTTTACGATTGTTTTTGCTTGGCATCGTCATCGCTTGTTGTTGCTGTTTCTTGTTGTTATTGTTGGTCGTTGCCTTCGCTGGAAAAAGCAGCCACAAAAAAACACAGCTAAGGGCAAAATATTGAGAGCCTCGACAAGATTTTAATACCAAATTAAAGAATACTTTGTTCTTTGAATTTTCAGGATGAATTCAATTTAACGTTACCTAATAGAAATAAACTCAATATTTTAACAAAAAAAAAATCTTTTAAACTTTTTTAGCATTTTACTAATTGATCTTAAAATGTATAATTTATTGTTATAGCCATTAAATTGGCTGAATACAATTTATGAGTTATCCTAAAAAAAAAAATTCTTTCAGAACTTTACTATTTATTTGCGCCCACTGTGCCTAGGCCTATCGCAGTCGACGTCGCTGTCGGCGTGCGTACGTACAGTAGCTTGGCCTCAAGTGTATTTTCACAGATATTTATCTAGATACGCGCGACGAGCGCGCTTTTTTGTTTTTTTGTAGTCCTCCTTGTCGTTGTTGTTGCTGCTTTTTGTATTTACCGTAAAAGTAAACAAGCTATATCCAACAACAAGACTTTTTGAAGTGCCCACAACAAAAGCAACAAAAGCTATGGCAAACAAAGATCTACAATAGGCAAACTCTTCGTCATCGCGGCAAAACGTCCATTTATGATTAGAATATTACGTTTAGAGAGTATCTAGAGGGTATTGTAACTTTTTATCAGAAGTTTATAGTGCGCTAAAAAATATAATTCAAATCTTAGAGGGTATAATTTCGTTTAAAATTTTTTAGAAAATTCTAGAAATTTTCAAAAACTTTTTTTTTAACTCTAGACGACTATATCTTTTAAACATTATTGTAAATAAAACTCTTTTCTCTTTAACCTAGAGCATGTAGAATTCGTTTTTTTTTAAAGAGTAATCCCCTTTGAGATTGTGGATTTTTTGGTTCATCGTCGAAATATTTTTGGCGCCTTTTTAGGCTTTTATTTTCAGCTGGCTATATCTGCTTTTTCGCAAGTTTTTTTATAGCCCGGCAGTGTGATTAACACCTGAAAACGGGCTCTTTCATTATCAATTTCTGGCACGTGTTAAGTGCAACAACTGCAAGGTCAAAAATCGCCAGAGAAATGAATTTCGATCGTAAATAATCGTAAAAATGCAAGAGTTTCGGGGGCTTTTGTTGCTTTCCGCTTGAAAAAAGCGTAATAAAATGTTAGCAATAGAGAGAGCGAAACAACAACCTGTTTCCAAGCCTGACTTTTGTTATTTTTCGTATTATGTATTTGAGTTTTTTTTTTTGTTTCTGTTTGCCATTTTCGCTTGGTTGCGTTGCGTTTTTGAAGGTCAACTTTTGGCTTTATTCCACTTTTTTTCCCTGGCTGTTTAATGAGCTTGAAAGAGTTGATTTCGATGTTTAACGGATCTGCCTAAAAATCTACCGCACTTGCGTGTAGTTCGTATGTTCCTAAAAAAAACCGAACCAAAGTACAAAAACATGTCCAACAAATGTTGGACAAGCAATTTTGGCGGTCAGAACAAACACGCCACGAAAAAAATTAGTGAGAGGGGAAAAATACAGAAAATTCATAAGAAAAATGTGTCAAAGCCGGCAAAGCCGAAAAAAATAAAGACAAAGACAAATGCGGCATGTCTTGGGGTACATGAGCAGCGATTAGCGACAATTTCTGTCCAGTCATAGCTTGATAAAATGGGATAGAGATACGCACAGTTGAGGTTAAAATAGTAGTAGTGTTTTAAATAAAAATTTCTAAGTAAAAAAATGTTTATTTTGTTAAAAAGTGTGGTAAAAAACATGTTTTAAATTGTAATAATTTTTTAATTCTATTTTAAAAAACATTTTTTTGGTCTCTACTACTATTTCAACCTCAATTGTAAACATAGAGATGGACAGCTGAAAGATGCGATGATGCAATCGCATTTAATTAACAAGCGAAGAAAGAACTTTGCTTTGTGGCAGGTTCTCTTGACCAAAACCGAAAAAAAAAAAAATGGTAAATGGACAAAAAAAAAAACTACGAAATCCAAACGAGAGATGAACATAAATTTCAAATTTATGACTGCCACTTGAGCACAAACACACAGACGGCCAAGAAAAACGTATTGGACACCTTGACAGGGCCCCTAGATTTATGAGAGGCCCATACAATTCATACATCAACAGCTCTTTTCATAATCTCCCCACAGAATTGTATTTCTTTTTATTTCTTTTATATTTCTCTTTCGATAATAGAAGTTGGAAAATATTATAATTTCCCTTCGTTCCATTGAAATAAATCTTTTTGGGGGCATTGCGTAGGCGCAGCAACACACACACACACATCATTTAGGACACGCCCTGTATTTTTTTTGGTTTTTTACATTTTTGAGGCTCATCCAAAAGCCTCATGAATTTCAATGAAATTTATGACAATAAATCAGCTGGACCTAAACTAAAAACGAACCCAAAGTCTAACCAAATTTTTCAAATTTGTTTTTCGGTAACTCTTTGGCAATCCAAAAAAGGTTTGTTACACTTAACAAAATATTAAAAAAGTGATAATTATATATTTCTCAAGAAAATGACGTTTAAAAATGTTTTTTATCAGTCAAAGCAAAAAATTTAAATTTATTTAAAATTTAAATACCTTTAAGGTAATAATTAATAATTCCAAAAAAAAAATTGTTTCAAGAATAATTGCTGTCCTAAATTTTTTTTGTGTATGCTTTGATCGACAGAGAGAGGTAGAGTCTGGAAAATTTGCCAATGTTTCTTATCCCGCTCATTCACACACAGATCTGTGTCAGCAGACAAACTTTTTTTTCGGGCAAAAAGTTTGTGGCACACTTTTCCGCAACACTTTTTCTTTTTTCCTACTTTTTTTTCGTATTTTTTGGGGGTGCCGCAAGGCGACGCCTACAATCGTGTGTGAGTGTGTGTGCGAAGGACAAACATGGCTGTCAAACGCCTGAAGTCCTGGCCAAGAACCAAGAAAACCACCACAGACACACATGTGCGCAAAGTTATGAACTACCCAGGGAAAAAGGCAACAGAAATTGTAACACATATGAGCGAGAGGGAGGAAATATGGATATATCGGGGGTGACTTTGCCCCACAGTTGTTGGCCGGGTATTACTTATTGATTATTGTTTTACTTCGTCAAGGAAAAGTCAGGAAAATGGGGAGAGTGACGCATTTTCTCTGGCCGTCCCTTTCGCACATTGCGTGCCCATTTAACATTCATATGCTTTTCCTTTTTGCCTTTTCTGTTTTTCCTCCAGGGGAAATGTCTCATAAATATGATTTATATAGCCGCACATATACCCCGAATAAGAGTGCATATAATTGCGTGTACAAATCTGATATAAAAAGTATGTACTTGTTTCTTTTTTTATTTTGCGCCAGCTTATTAAGACCCCGAAGATCTTGTTTTCAAGAGCCCTCGCATTTTGGGCCAGTCGAGGAGGTGTCTCGGGCAGTTTCGAGTGCAGTATTAACAAAACTGCAAACCGAAGGCAAACACTTGCTGCCAAAAATAAACGATATGTGTATCGTTCCACTCCCTCACTCGTTCGAATGTTCAATCGAGCATGTCAATCATATGACGGACGAAAAGCAGATTGAAAATAAAACTGAAAATAAATTCATTTGGTCTTGCCTTTTGTCTTCACAAGAGCACTGGGAGAAATAACATGAATAATTGGTTTTAAACCCAAAAAGATCGGAAACGCAGACAAAATCCGGCTCGAGGGACCAGAGGCTTAAAAATTTGGTCATCATTTAAGTTTAAACGATGAATTTAATTCCTATAATTTTTTAAAAATATCTCAATAAATTTATGTTTTATTTGTAAACTTTGAATCAACTGTTCGGCTCTGATTTTCCCCCAGTGCATAAAGTTTGTTTTGCAATTGAAAGTCAATTGATCAGACTTGGCTTTTTTATTCAGTTTCCTTGTGAGACTGAATTTTTGGGTGACTTTTTGCGATCCTTTTCCTGTCCTGCGGTTCCTTGATGTAAATGCAAATTCACGCAGCTGCCCGAAAGTCTCCCCAGTGCCTCCTTCCCCCCTTTTAGATCCTCGCCCTTTGTTCCTGTCTCATGCATTTTAGCAATTTGCAAATTTACAAGTTGCAATCATGAGAGAAAAAGAGAAGGAGACACGCGTGCATGTTTAATATCAAATTATTAAGCGGCTTTTACCCTTTTCCGCTGCACCATACCGCCCCCCGTGAAAACCCCTGTGATTGTGCAGTTTTTGAAGTGCGTTGGCAACATTTGTATGCAAATTGCTTTTGGCGAGTGCATGTGCAACATGTTGCCTCTGTGGTTCAAAAGAGTTTCTCCAGTTCTTTGGGTCTTCAGTTCTCCGGGGTTTGGGGGCTCTGAAAAAGTGAGTGCGGGTACCGACTTTGCCCGACTGCCGTCTGCCGTCTGCCTGCAAATAAAGAACGCATTGAGTTTTTATTAGTTTTTGATGATGCTCATAAAACGACGCGACGGCAGCGATGATAAAAATCAGTTTGCTTAAGTAAAGTGAGGCATTTAGAGGGTAGGAAGAGTTGAATTGATTGTTCGAAAGTAAGCGTTGCTAAAATGCAATAAAAATAAAGTGAGCTCACTCCTTGGCTTCTTTTGCCTTGCCTTTTGCCATTTGATGGCGTTGACAAGTGGCCAAAGTGGCGATTGGGGGGGCTATTGGTTGGAGAGTGTGGGGCCGTCCTCCCTGGTAAATGGTGATTCAAACGATATGTTCGAGGTCGTATCTGTTTCTGGTCACTTTTTTTTTTTGTCTCCCAGTCGATGAACCTGGGACTGCGCAGTGGAGAGATACGCCTCCACCTGTGGAAAACTCTCGGGTTTCGTTCCATAAAACCAGCCCAAATGCACCGCCATAAACCGACGATGCAATAGTTCCGTGAACTTTTATGGAGCCTCTATTATGGAGCCCTGCCCATTGGAATTTTATGCAATCAAAGATGGAATAGACACTTAAGATCGAGAAACTTTTCCATTGTATAATTTTTATTGCCGATTTTATTTGCCTTGTAAATTTGCTATTGTAAGATTTTTACCCAAGGAAAAATCTATAAAAAACACTTTTATTAACCATTATACGAAAGCTCTACAATTGTTGATAATAACTTTAAAAATAGTAATTCCGTTTATTAGGTGTGTACTATAAATATGGTTTTACTTTATTTTCATATTTGTATATATATCGGTATATGATAATGTTCTAAAAAGTTCTTAAATCGTTAGAACTTTTACAAAAATCTCTGTACTTTGGCCTTAAAGACCGAACCCCATCAGTATCCTTTGCTTATATTCAACTTCTTACCAAATCAGGTTGCCCCATCATCATCAAGGACAGTTCACTGTCCCTGAACATAATGATAATGACTGCCGGCCGGGCAGGCTGCATGTCACACATCATAATAATTACGGCTATTGATGGGTCTCCTCTACCTTTCGGCCACAAGCCGCCATAAGGTGTAAAGCAGAGGTCCCCGAGTGTGCCTTATAAACAATTACGCTAATAGTTCCATCGGCCATAAGAACTATAGCGTTTAATGGACTTTTAGCTAAATTAACAAAACCAACAATGGGTCAGAGAGAGAGAGAGAGAAGGGAAAGCTAATCGCTGACCAGACGCGCCCCTCTTTTGCCTAATGACACAACATTTCATTAAAAATAATTTCACAAAACATTTGACGTATTACGTGCAATTGGCATTTGTAATGACAAAACAGCTGTATAGAGAGCGTCTAGTCGGGTCTAGTCTAGTCTAGTCCCTATCATCCCCATCTCTCTCGCGGGGTTATTTGTAATAATTTTGTTTGTTTTGTTGCCGCGCTTGTTACACATTTGTTTAGCTCGTTTTTAGTTTATTTTTAGTTAGACAATCTTATCTCTGCGAAATCGCTGTTAAAACGTTTTTAATTTTCCAATCGCAACGGCACAATCGCTTAATTATAGTACCTGATGGAAAAAAAAAATGAAACTAAAAATATTGATTTACTTGTAGATCTCTTATCAAGCTTTTTGAGCATACAACGATTTTCCCAGAAAAAATAACCCGTTTTGCTTAAACAAATCTGTGGACTCCATTAGGCTTTAATTTTTCTTTTTTTTCGCCAGATGCTGTCAATCAAGTGTCAGATGCAAAGCCATCAACAATATTGAATTTCTGGCCTCAGCTAACTAATTAAATTACGAGGAATAAGCTATCTGTGCTAATCGTGATCATAATGATGTTGTTGCATTTTGCACTGGCTAAATTTAAACAAGTTGAAGTTTCTGCGTGTTTTTCTGCCGTTCCCGCTCGTAATATATTTTAATTTATGCTCGGTTGGCAATACTTTTGGCCAGGCTCGCTGGCTCTCGCTGTAAAATTGCGCGTAAATAAACATTAATTTAAATTTAATGAATTGAATTCCAACAGCGAGAGAGCAAAAGAGACGATGGGCCCATCAGGGTGACTCAGTGTATCTCTATAGCCATAGTTTCCTAGCTTGCCGGCGAGTTAAGTATACTATACTATACTATACTATAGTCGCCTTGGCACAATAAATAAATATGTAAGGTTTCGCTGGTCGATTATGCGCATAGTGCAAGTGTTTGCCACACATTGTTTATACCAACACCTCGGGTTTATACATATATTTCTAGATATATCTGCGTATAAATAGTACAGCTGATGCATTGCACAAATGCAAATCGCACAGAAAGTTGTTTGTCATTCATAGAAAGTGTCATTGCAGTTCATTCAGGAATTGAGTAATAGCATTATCGATTCGAATTCAAATCTAATTTTTTGTGGGCACGAAATTGGAAAGATCTCATTTTTCCGAACACTTTTTTCTAATTTCTAAACATTTTTTAGGAATCAAAAATAAATTACTAAATAAAATATGAAATAAATAGGACTGGTTTTAATAATAATTCAATAGAAATTTATTTTTTTGTCGATATACATTTACCTTAAAAAATATTAGTCAAAGCCTAAAAAATAAATAAATCTTATAAGCATAATTTCTAAACATTTTATGGGAACGAAATAAAATATAAAATATATGGGGCTGGTTTTAATATTAATTTGATTGTAATTTAGTTTTTTTTCGATATAAATTTCCTTTAAATTTATAAAATAAACATGAATATTACAAAATATTAGTCAAAGCCTAAAAATTTTAAAAAATCTTATAAGCACCACAATTTAAATTTAATTACTACCTATTTAATCAGATTTATATTACAGATTTATTTATCTTATATTTGCTTCAATCAAAGGAAAATTCCCCTTTTTAATTGATATTATCACTTGATTGGCTCTCTCAGTAAATTAACCAGCACTCGCTCATTAAATCAAAGCAACCACAACCCTGCAGCATAATTAACAATGCAACCAAAAACTATGTACAATTAAATTAAGCCAGGCTTTGTTTTTGCTACTGTGCGCAGTTGATGTTGTTTATGTTGCTCATGCCGCTGTTGGGCTTATCAGGCCATGCATCGCCTGTTGCAGGTTGCTAGTTGCAGGTTGCAGGTTGCTAGTTGCAGGTTGCTGGTTGCCAGTTGCAGGTATTTCCTGTCAGAGATTTTGCATAAATAATTTTTGATAATCAAAGTTTGCGACGGGCACATAAATTTAATTAGCGGCATATGTTGCATTTAATTAAGCAGTAAGCTCGCTGACTTAGTGCGTCTAACTTTTTCTGCTGCCGGCGATGGTGCTTTAATTAAAATTCACACGATGTGAAGTGCTCATTTCGTAGGCCAACTGCGTGCCTCGGTTCGTTTGCCATTATTGCAACGCTCTCGTATTTGTATCTATTTTTTTTTTCTTTCTTTATTTTATTTTATTTTTTCCTGCCTCCCCTTCATGATTTTGTTGCCGCTGCATTATTATTATAATTTTTCGCTGTTGTTTTGTATTTTTCTCCTTGTTGGTTTGCATTGCATTGGATTGCATAAGCAGCCTGTTGCTGCCGTTTTTCTAATGCAAACGCATATATGCGGCATGCATAATTAGCAGCCTCACAGATACACTAGCATTTGGGTTCCCATTTTTATTCATATTACCACCAACAATAAATTCGTAATCAAAAGGAGGGAAAAACGCATACGAGGCCGTCCGCCCGCTCAGCTCTTCTCGCTTTAATGAGCCATTAAGCTTTAGATTTCTGTGTTTAGATACGCCCCAATGTGGATGAGAATACTCGCGCTGCCCATTTCCTCGAAACGAATTAAGTTATTAGTAATGCTTCAGCTGGAGAACTGTGTGCCAGCGCATAGAAATGTTCTCGCAGATACGGAGAAAATTCGTGGGGAAATATGGATCAGATATGGAAGATACAGTTAGGAGAAACTGTGTGTCATGCATCTTAACGAGGAAATATGTAACGATTCGATCGGAAAGATACAGTTTATATGCGACTTGGATTTGGTGCTTGACTTTATTCATAACTTAAAATTTATTTATATAATATTTTATTTAATTTTGTGGTATTTCTGATAAAGTTTGAAAAATATCGATATTATCGATATTTAATTTGTATTTCACTTTAAAATATCGATATTATCGAATCAATGTTCTCAAAATATCGAAAATATCGATAATTTTATAGCTCTAATTTCTGATTGTTCTTATCAAAAATCATTTTATGTACTTTACTTAGAAGCCTTTGCGAAAACCTCTATGAAAATGTATTTCATGATACTCCAAACTCTCTTTCCAGCTTGTCACTCGACCAACTGACAGCCATTTAATCCAAAGCAATCAGGCCGACAGCCCAGAAAACTTCATTAAATATTTCGCCACAATTACGGGCGGTAAAAAAAATGTGGAAAAAAAATGTGGAAAATATTTTATCGCTTGATATTCAACTGTCAAACTTTGCTTATACCCCCCGCTTCACGCCCATTTCAGCACTTTTTGTGTTTGTTTTAGTTAATTTTAGGTCGAAAAATATGTTGCATGTGAAGATTTCTGCACAAACAGGGACTGGAATAAAAGAGTAATAATAAAATAATCAACAACAGAACATGAATAGTATTACAAATAGCAGTTAGACAAAGTAAACAAACGCGGGGGGCGGTGAAAAAAAATACCAGGCAGACGGTCTGACGACAACTGACATGTGAGTGTAAAAAGTATCTTTGTGAGCGATTCCATGAGCGAGTGTGGGTATCTGTGAAAGTCGTGCAAACTAACTGTCAGACTGATAGATAGACGTTCTGAACCAGAGCAGCAGCGGCAGCAGCAGCAACTATATAGGGTTAGCGATAGGGAGAGGTGCTGAGAGGGCACTTTCAGACAACAGACAAACAAATAATAATAAAATAATAATTGTTTGTCAACATTCGTTTAGCATGTGGTCTGGTCCCCTGGCCCATACGAATATGAACACCGGGAAAACAGATGGCGATCTCGAAAGTTGTTAACTTAAGAGTGATTTATGTCTTGATAACTATCATAAGATAATATTAAACGTGCTTGATCCAGATAAAATTATTACAACTGGGCTAAACATGCTTACTTTTATCTTAAGATTTATAGATACATTTTTAGTCTGCTAAAAAATATTTTTAATTTAGATATACAACTTTTTTGCATTATCAAATTGATATTTTCGATTATGTTTGGTCTTATCTTCCATCGTATATAAAAATTATAATTTTTAATATGCACCTATTTATATTTGGTGTTATTTCCAACAAAAGTTCTACTTTGATATATGATTATTATTATTATCTATTTTTTATCTTTATTATTATTGCCTTTTTTACCATTTTATCTCACAGTGTATGGATAAAAAAGCGGCAGAAAAAATAGAAAGAGAACTGAGAAGAGCTGAGCATGTGGAAAAAGGGGTGTAGTTGTTACAATTGACAATTGTCTGCATTTTGGCATGAAATGTCATATATAGAGTTGTGGTAGATGGCATGCTTTCCATTTAAACTGCGTTTTGTGGTCGGGAAAAAGGTGAATGCCACATGGAATGGGAACCGGGGAATATGGGGAATGGGCAGTGGACGTGCAATCGTCATGTTGGAAATTTCTGTTTCAACTGGCAGTCAGCACGTCATTTGCTTATTCAATTTCATGACACATGAATGAATGTTGCGTGTGCCTCGAACCTAGAATAATCATTCTCCCACCAATGGGAACGAAAAAAAAAATAACACGAATGCGACACCAGCAACTCTGCGATAATTGATGATAAATGTTGTATAATTTGACAAACCCAACTAACGAAAAACTATACCTAACCGACCAAAGGCAATGGCAAAGAAAACCCCGAGGAGAAAAAAGTGTAGTGCCACCGGCAATTATCGCTTAAAAAGCATTTCCAAATAATTACACCACCGAACGGAAATTCTAACGCAAAACAGCCAAGAAATGGTATGACAGAAAGAATTATTATAATAATATGCAGTTTAAAGCATATTTCACCTCGGCCTTTTAGATGGGTGGGCGTGGCCTGGGGCGTAATGATGGGAATAATATGCATATGGGATATGGGATAGGTGGCGCCTACAGGGCGTTTCAAGTGTATAAAATGTTTTTTTGTGTTTGTAAATTAATTTAAAAAGGCATACAAAAAAACGCGTTTAAGGACCTACAAATATATAAAAAATTTTATAAAAACAGTAAAAATGTCTTGAAAAAATTTTGAATAATTTTTTTTTTAATTTTTTAAAGTCTTAAATATTAAAATAAATTTTGAAACCTATAAATATGACTTGCGCTGTACAGGGGGAACGTTGGTCAGTTGGGTCACTTGACCTGTTTTCAGCAGGGTTCGGGGGGCACGGGTACTGGTAGCCACGCCCACTTTCTATCAATGAGCTATTATTAAAATTACGCATACGCCATGTTCCATTGATTCATTTCGCTTCGGTGTTTATTTTCTTTTATTTTATATCGCAATTTATAAATACATTTTAAGGCAAGAAACGAGAGCAGAGTGAGAGAGAGAAAAAGAGTGTCGATGAGTAATTGCCTCATAAAAATTATGTGGAAATTAATTTTTAGTGTTCCTTTTTTCTATGCATTGCATTTTGTTTCTCTTTTCGACCGACGACCGGTGGCTATATCTTTCTACGTATTTTGTTTCTGCCTCCGTCGTCTTTCCTCACTCTGTTCTTGGTGGCTATTTTTAAAAGTGGCCAACTGAAAATATTGAAATATGAATGCAGTAGCTGCATCTTGCTCCCCATTTTCCTCCTCCTCTGCAGCAACAGGCACTTGTCGTTCGTTCCACCTGCCAAAAAATTTATGAAAAATCCCCACAGCACGCCTGACGTTTTTAGCCCTAACCGCCTGGATCCCCTATGCACACAGAAAAAAAAATCCTGGAATATTGTAGACTATACTTATGTCAAGAAAAAATAAGTGGTAATTGTTGTTCTGATTTTTGAAATTAATTTTTTAATTAAATTTTTAAAACCAATTTTTAGTTATTTAAAACAGTTTATATTACTCAAAATATTTTTTTAAGTCTTTAATTAAATTCTAATTATTTTTCCCAGTGCACTTTTCCTGATATTTTTGGCCGCCTTCAAAGTCGTCCGCGTGTTACGTATTAAAATTAGTATGCAATATTTTTGTTTCAAATGAGGGCCTGAGCGAGAAGGAGAGAGCGAGGGATCGCGAGCGGTACAGAAGTTCATGTTGCGCTTTCCCCCTTTTTCCGCCACCCACCGCCCCCCAAAACTTTCCCTTCCACGTACCGCCTGCGTTTATTTTCGAAGTGTTGAAAATAAACCGTAAATAATCGCGTCGCTCGGTCGGTCGGGCAGCTTTACAATCAATTCACTTGCACACACGTCCGTCTATATATACCGATGGATATGAGTATGCACGTCTATATGGGCCTTCATAAGTATCTGTGTTTATATTTATAACAAGTTGCTTGCACCCGTCCAACAAAGCAGAAGCAAAAAAGGCAAAAAAAAAAGAAAATAAAACAAAAAAGCACAAAAATAAAGCAAAAGCAGAAGCAGCGAGGCAACAAATTTAAAAATTATTGGTAATAAAAATCCACCTTCACTACCCCTTCTCGCATTATGCCTCGTAAAATCTGGATATTTAATATATGTTTTGAGTGCGCCATGCTTTTGTGTGACTTTAAATATTTAAAAATGAATTATATAAATATGCATAAGTTAGCGTTTAACTGATCACAAATCTGACATTTAGCTGCCCCACCTCCGACGGTTTTTTTTTTCTCAGCAGGGGGTGCTGACGACCCCCAATATGGTCGCGATGATTAACCCAAAGATGGGTTTTATATTCATGCAATTAGCTTTTTATTGGGTGGTTTTAATGGGAGCAAAATATGAGTATCATACGATATTTCGTTCGAGAGGATTTCAGGTGCCCGATGGCCAACACTGATTGCTACTAATGAGGGTTATAAACTTTTCGGGGAGTGTCATAGATTTTTATGTGTTTTTCGGTTATTAAAACATAGAACTGCGTCGAATCTTTGTTATAGGTATTTTCCGAAACAAAGGAAACCTAATTTGAACAGATCAACACGTTCTTTATATGCAAATAAGATAAAAATTTTAAGGAATTTTAATAAAAGAAAAAAATGTTTTTAATGTCGTAAGATCATTAAGCAGTTGCCGTAAAATCGATATGTGCATGTAAATTTCTGTTTATGAAAAACCCATATCGTTTTTACATGAAATACTAATTTCGACCATATCAAATTGATATTACATAATGTAAAATCGATCTACGTTTAATATCGATATTTTTTTTGGGTGTATGGTTTTCGCTTTTATTGAATTAAATTGGGAGTTCCGCAAACAGATGGATAGCTTCCAAGGAATCATCACACCCAAGTCCACCCATCACATCTCTTTTCTCTGACCAGTTGGCCTTTTCTGGTTGGGCATTCGGTTCTTGTTTTTTTATTTTTTTTATGACAAATTGTCACGAGTGCATTGATGCAAAAAACTTAAATGAAGCGACATGCTGTTGAAATGTCCGAACCGCCTTTTGGCCCTAGACATTGCATGGCCTGCAGATACGGATACACAGATACGGGAGGAATACAGAACAACTACAGAGTTGCGTGCACTTGCAGATACTCGAGCTGTGTAGTGTGTGTGGTGTGTTTTTTTTTGTATCTTTCGGGTTGTGTGTGCCCTGCTCGTCATATCAACACAAGAGAGCACAACAATGCGACCGGGCCAGCACTCTGGTATGTGGCGACTTGGAAACTAATATGGGCTGGGCTGTGCTTGTGCTTGTGCTGGGCTGGAGGACATTACCCAGAAGTGACTAAGCCCGCAGCATGGCCTAATATCCCATCCCCACCGTTCCCTCATCCAAATGTCTGCTACATGCTCTCGGATTACAGGGCCAGAAGCAATTGAAAACTGAGCTTGACAGTTTTTCGTTTTCTGCTGTGTTTTATTTTCGGTTTATGAATTGCCCAAAAAACGAGAAGAAATTGAACTTGGTTCTGTCTGTGCAGTGAGGGAAAAATTAAAAAAAAAATTTTTTTTTAATAAATAAAAAACTTTTTCTGTTAATCAAAATAAAGTTAGTTTGATATTAGGCTTTTTCAATTTATACAAATTCTTTGAGATTCCTAATTGCATTATTACATAAAAAGTAAAAATTAAATTTAAAAAAAATTTATGCAGGTTGGGATTTGAACTCAGCACATCAAGTAATTTATATGAAGCTAACTTAATTTGCCTTAAATAACATTTAATCAATCATTCACGATCATTAGTAACTTTTTCTTGTCTAACCCAATGTTAGGGATCTGATATATCTTTGACAAAAATATTTGTTTATCCAATATTTTTTCTCCGTGCTTGGGCCCCCATCTCCCCATATTTTTTCGGGTTATTTTGGGTTTTGGTTGTATAGCTGCTTACCGTTAGAACGGAGTCTGGCTTTGTCTGGGCATTTGTGGGTCTTCCTGGAACTGTAAGCAATATGCTCGAAAGGGTTTTTCTGGGAGGGAGAATCGGTGATCGGTGGAGTGACGGTGGACGATGGATGGTGGAGTGGAGCAATTAAATGTGCAACCAGAAATGGCAACAAACGAAGCGAACTCTTTGTTGCAATAATTCAATTAGCACTCTTTCGGTTTCGTTTCGTTTCATAAATGTATTAGCTGGGATCTGTAATTTCCCCCACGTTCGCTCACTCGCTCGCTCGCCTCTTTCTTTATTTTTTTAATTAATGTGCAGTTATCATGCAACCCGATTAACAGTCGAGTGCTGCCGATGCCGCTGCCTTTGCCGCTCAGTAATTGCAACTTGTTTGTTATTTGTTATTTTGTAGTCCAAGTCAGCAGTCAGCAGTCGCCTGCCTGTCACTGACTCTGTTCTTGTTGTTGTTATCTGCCAGGAATGCTAATTATAAGATTAGCGCCGTAGCCCAATCTATGCTCCACTCGTATGGCATATATTATTTATATATGTACATACATATATACACCACACTTATTCCCCGTCTTTTGGCCGTTGGCACAGTGCGATGTCTGGTGTATGGTGTATGTGTATCTGGGTGTCTGCCTATCTCTGTATCTCTGTATCTCCATCTGCGGCACTCGGGTGATAGCGAACACGCACATGACACTTGACAATGTCGCTGGAGGATTCTGGCGGAGATTGTTGGTGAAGGTTGTTCGCTGTGTAGGTTTTCTTGTTTTAGTTGTACATTTTCTACGAGTTGTCTTAATTTTTCTCTTTTCTCATATGTTGTGTACCGTTTGGATGTTAATAGATGTTGGAATCTTTTGAAAGGCTTGTAAATGGCTTGGAATCAGAATTGTTGTAATGTTGTTGAAACTGTTGGTGTACATATTTTTTTACACTAAACTTTGTGTTTTTTTAAATTTTTCTTTAATGTGAATAATTCGAATTTATTTTTCAATTGATTGTTTTATTGCAGTGTTGGTGTAGTTGTTGAAATAATACATTTAAATTTAACATTATCGTTTCGTTTTTTTTTTTTTTTAAGGATTAGTGAGATAAAAAAAATATTTGGAGTATTTAGAACTGATACAAATGTGTAGAAAGTTGGTGATAGTTTAGTTTTAAATCGAGAATTCCTCCTCTTTCTCTAAAATCTCCACTTAATTGTGGTCTAGAGTCTAAGATTGCTCATCACTTTCACACATCTATCGCACTTGATATTACTGATTTTCCAATTGAATTTCAAATAAAGCTTTTCATTGTGGTTTATGTTTTGGAATCCAGGCCTCGTCTTGACCCTGTTCTAACGCTCAAAAAGTTTCCCATCATCTGCTGAAAGTGCGACCACAGCCCAGCATTTCGTATGCGGTTGATCGTAATAATCATATTTTTCAGAATTCTTGGCTTGGCAATTGTGTTGTCTTATTCGTCTGTGCCTTTTGTTATCAGCATCAGTTGGCTGTTCGGCTCCTCGACTCCTCGGCTCACAGACACATCATCAGCAGCTCAGGCCGCAGAAACGATGCATCAGGCGCATATATGCATTCCCATCACATACAGAGTACTGAGTACATAGAATTGGGTACGGATACTTGTGGATGGACTCGTTTGTATCCGAGGGTATGTCTGTATGCTCTCCCTGTTTCGTATCTGTCGTGTGCATCTCTTGAACTATCAATTTAAATGTCAGTTTAAATTGTAGAATTTTTCATTTCGTGGACTTCGTGCATGAAAACTATAAAAATGTTTTCATTGTTTTTTCTCTGCCTCTCTCTTTGTATGTGTTTTGAGAACTTGCTTAGAGAAGGTTAAGGAACATAGCCGGGCCATAAGGTGTGCTTACGTATGAGAGTACAGCGGGGGTTAAAATAATAGTAGGGCTAATATGATTTTATGAAAACATTTTTTAAGATCGCCATAAATAAAACTCAAACTTTTGCTACTGGTGTTTGTTAATAGCTTCCCAACACGATGTAAAACGATCATATTACTAAAATATGAATTTATAAATAATTTTTAAGAGTGTATTAAATAAAAGTTATTCTACCGACTAATTTTAGCTACTGCTGTTTGTTTTTTATTGGCTACAAACACGATCTTTCTTTAATTGTTAACTTTTATTTGTATAAATTAAATTCTATTATGTTTATGAGTCCTATTACTTTAAGCTCTGCTGTTCCTGAACATATATGTGTGTGTTGGTATAGAGATGTTTTGGCGATATGCCCTGGGCCCAGCGATCCAAAGACCGAGACTGCAGTTCTGATTCAACTTTTGAGACTCCTACTCCAAAACTCCGACTCTTTTCGTGTGTGACTTGTTTTAGATTTCTGCTCGAATGGGAGCTGGGGCTGCCTTTCAGCATTTGACAGCAGCTGTCAAAAAACGAAACTTGAAAGCAAACCGACCTCGGGGGCCCGGGCCCAAAACTCTGAGCGCCCTCAGATCCAAAGTAAAAGTTGCAATATGTTTGTTTTGTTTCGTAAGTTTCCCGGCCCGGCCTGGCCTGGCCTTTTTTGGCCAAGTTTCTCCGTTGGCTGCTTTTCTTACCTATTTTTTCGGGGGCCCCAGAAGTCGTCGTAGTGATTTTTCCCTGCAAATAGAAGAAGGGTAGGAGAAGATATTAGTTGGGAATTTCGGTTATTTCCTAGGGTTGCGGGGGAAAAACTTAGTTTCTACTCCCCAACGAGATATAAATGGATCTATCAAACAAAGAAATATTTTTATCGAGCTTCAGCCACTTGGAAATTGTTTGAACAAATCGAAAACATTCGTCGTACAGACATGGCCCATTAATTTCACATCTCATCTCGCGCCAAAGAGGAGTCTGTCTTGAATTTATGAGCCCCCGAATCTGGTTTCCATTGCGACGATAATTATAATTCAGCTTTGTTTTGCCAATTTTAATATCTGACACTAATTGCCGCCACCGTTTTTGGCTCGAATCGATGCGATAATTGGTTGTGACTGGCCATCAATGGCCCGAATTAACTTGTTTACAATTAAAGTGTCATTAAGTCATTATCTATTGTGCGAAGTCTCGTTTCCTTGTTATTGTTATTCTGTTTTTTTTTTTTTTTGGCAATTTTTGCAAAGCGCCCTTGACACGAGGCCAGGGTTTTAGGGTCCCGAGAATCCGGGGTTCTCGTTTCGAGAGTGCCAAAGTCAATATGGGTTCGGCCCCGTACACTCTCATGTGTCGAAAGGCGAAAGCAACCCCTGTCCTCTGTTGTTGCCATTTCAAATTGCCAATTATCGATGAATTTGCAAAAACACAAACAGACAGACAGTCGAAAGGGGCGCGGCTGCCTTGCAGCTTAAGCGGCTCTATATCTCCTTCTATATCCCTTTCCCTTTTCCACTGCCTTTGCCTTTCACAATCCCCAGGTCCTGTCAATATTTTGCTAGTTCATTTTTTCGCATTAGGGTTGGGTCTTCCTTTCTGTTTGTGTGCTGAATTATGCAAATCAAATGGCACATATCGATGTCGGTTGCAATATTATTGCTGCAATTCAGCAATTTAACCCCCTTTCAAAATGCAATCAACGTTTCATGAGCGTTTCGAGGAGGGGCTGCCTGTCCATTCAATTTCAAGGCAAGCAAATAGAAAAGTTGCCATAAATCCTGCAAAAAGGATTACAGCTTGATTTGGTGAATTTGGAATTCAATTTCGTTGACAGGTTTCTTTGAGGTATTGAGGCTCCCATTAAAAAGTTTCATTTCAATAACAAGGATTAAACATTTAATTGGCGAAATACATTTTAAGGTGTATTTTATTTTAATCTACTTATTTGAACTGTTAATAATATTATATTTTTATATATATAAATATTTTTCCTTTTTAAAAGGGAATTAATTTAAAATTATTTGGGGGCTTAAAAAATATTGTAATTAAAATTACTGGATGATTTTTCCCGTGAAAAGTTCTTTCTCCTTTAAAAGTATTTTTAATACATTTTAATTTTAGTTTTTAAAGGAGTAAAATGGAACAATTTTTATTTAAGAATATTAGGAAAGTCATTTCCAAATTTTTCATTCCCATGAAAGGATCTTTCTAATTTAAATTCATTTTTGGTACTTCTTCTATTGACATTTTCTCTTTAATTTATTTTGGGTTATTTATTTACTCATTTCACTCCGAATTTCCATAATATTTTTCCCATATTTTCCCTAGCCAAAAACCGTTAGAAAAGCGTAAAAAAAACCGGGTTTTGCCTTCGCCCTATTTAATCTCTTCCTTGGCCCGCCGACTGATTTTGAAATCGGAGACCAACGGCAGCTGGTTGAACGGCGATACCGCCACGCCCAAAGATTTACATATGACTGCGCCTGTCAATTGCCATTAAGCAGCCAGCGAAACTTTGGAGAAGAAATCAGAAGAATACAAAACAAAAAGAAAAAAATCGGTTTTCTTAATAGATTGTTTTTTTTTATAGATTTTTCTCGGGGACTTGAAAGGCGGCGCGGCGCGAATCGAATTGAATGGAAATGAAAGGAAACCCTAAGCAAACAGGGCAAGTCCTTTCGTTTTTTTATTTTCTTCAAGAAAAGAGTAAGAATTAATTCAGCAGTAAATACAATTTGGAAGAATAGGGAGGGAATGAGAGTTGCGGCTGCTGCTATTTAACATTCAAATTACAAATCCTTTTCCTTTTTTTTTTATGACGAGTGACGAAGAAGGGTTCGAAGCAGAACAAATCGTTTTTGCCCCTGAAAACCCATCCTCTACTCATTGACTTCAGCCGCTCGAGCTGATGTCAGCATCATCATCATCATAATGATAATAATGATGATGAACCCTCGTCCTGGGATCCTTGTCTGTATTTGGGATGCAACTCATTTGAATATCTATCTCTGTGCGTATCTTTCGAGTCTTGGCGAATGCGTGAGAAAATTGTCAGCATATTGATTCGATGATTATCAACAGTTATGCGCATATTTAATTGTCCTGTCCCCGCGGAATTTATTTGAATTTTGTTGCATTTGCATTTGCATGCGCAGTTTGAGCTAAGTTGAAGTGCAAATATGTATCGAGAGGCTGGGCTTCGTTTAAATATTTGAACAGCTTTTGGCTGATTGACAAGCCGCAAATTTTCACTCACTGCCGATTTGCCCATTCAGGCAGATGTTTCCTTTGCTGGAATTCCGGGTTCACCTCTCCTGATTAGATGCGTAATTAGGCGTGGCGCGCCTCTGACCTTAAAAAAGGATCAAATGGTCGTAGCTCTGCACACGCTGCTATCTAATTTTCTTTTTTTCTCCCACTCTCTTTTCGCCTTTCTCCGTTCTTTCTCCTTTCCCTGGGCTTTTTCGCCGCTTCTACCACCCGCTGCTCGCTTTTTGGCACCAAACAAATTGGGGAGTTGCTCTCCATGCGGAGAAACGCCAACGTGATGGATGTCGTCCCACTAGGACGCAACAAAACATGGGAAACCTCAGCCCAGGGCACTCGAAAAAATATACTTTAGTTCTTAAAATTATTAGTTTCGTAGTTCGTAGTAAAAAAAAAAATTTTTATGGAATTAAATTACCTGTATAAAATTTTATAATTTTTTGTCTTTTTTAAAGTTAGTTCCTAAAATATTTAGAATTTTCATAATATTAAAATTTAGAAATTAATTTAGCTGATATTAAAATAATTACAGTAAAATTTTTTTAAATTGTTTCCCTTTTTAAAAAGATTAAGGTACTTGACAAAATAGATTTTAGTTCTTGAAGTATTTACAAATAACAGAAATTCAATCTTTCCATAAAATAAAAATTTGGAAATTATTTTAGCTGATATTTAAGTATGGCTGTAATATATTTTATAAATTTTTCCTTTAAATATCTTTGATTAAACAAAAATCCTTTAAATATCTTTAATTAAACAAAAATCAGGGGGCCTTAATTATGTGCAATACATGGTAGATATTAATATTTAATGTTAATACTTTTCGATATTTTTCTGTACATTTTTTTTCCAGTGCACAGCTAAATTCCTAAACCAGACCGAAAGTTCCCTGTTTGGCTGCTTGTGGCATGCTCGCTTGTTTGGCTCTTTTAGCCCCGGCATTAATCAGTCGGTGGTGCGTCTGACATTGTCAGAGAAAGGAGAGAGAAATAGAGAAATAGACACCCGAGAAACGGAGAAAAGTGGTGGAGAGGCGGAAGGGTGCATGTCGGAGGGAATCTACTTATTATTTCACTGTAATTAATAAAGATTAAACGTTGTGACACGGCTAGACTGACTAGAAGAAGGCTCCCTTCCAAAGGGACTGGGCTGTGGAAGCTCTCTAGTTCTGCTCTGCTCTGTAATTTTCAGCATTTTCTCGTTAGTATTTGCCTGATTTGTCCTGCTCGTGACAGTTGCCATATTTAAGCGAATAACAAGCGGCCGAAGATTAATGGCCAGAAGGCTGCTCAAAGTTAGAAGGAATACATTAAAAAAACTTCCAAATGTTTAAAGTTTCTAAAAAAAAAAAACGATTTTTCCATTTAAAAAATTTGCCCTCAACCATAAATATCCAGTGATCCCATAAAAGCAACATAAAATCGTATTATGTGGATCATAAATTTTCAGCTGAGAGATCACAGCTCTGATCTTTTATGCATTTCATGACGGGATCAGTTTTCAGTTTTTTTAGCCACAGTTTCGGTTTATTTTTTTTGTCTTCAGCTTGCATAAAATTTGATAAACAAACTAATAAACATAAACTAAGATTAATGCATTCATATATCACTCAATGAACTCAAATTTGGGTCATCAAGTGCAGTCGGTCTGTTAGTTTTTTTCCCTCCGTCTATGTCGGGGCCTCGTATTTGTATCTATAGATATATGTTGGCGAGGGTGCCCCAATCGTACTTATGCTTAATTGCACTGGTAATTAATAATGTTATTTATTAGACAAACATGGGCTGCTTCTCTTTGCCTGGATGACCTCACCAGAAAAAAATTGTGTGCGCCAGCACGGCGAGAAAAAAATGGTGGTAGTAATTTTACTTTAAAATGGGAAATGCTAAAGGAAAAATAAAAAATATATTTATTTTTTAACTATTTTAAAATTAGGCTACAGAATTGATTTAATAAATCTTCCTATTTTATTTATAAAAAAGATCATTTTTCTGATTAAAAAAATTTTTTTTCTGACGCAATATTATTTTTCTTAATGTAGGTACTACTAGAACCCGAATTAATGACCAATTTTGGTAACATATTTTCTCTGGGTGTCTTTGGGTGACTCGTGCTCCTCTCTAGATGTGTGTCATTAAGTAAATTAAGTAAATAAACATATGCCCGCTACTAGAAAGAGAGGGGGCAAGTAGGGCTGAGGGAGAGGGCAGATCGAGTGAGTGAGAATGAGCGACTTTGGGCATAATTAATTGCCAGTCAGCCGTTGGCCTCGTTGAAGTTAAATTTTACCCCCGCTGAAGCAGACAGCTGCCACCGACCGACCAACCAACAGACTTACTCACCCCCCCAAAATACCCGCCACTGTCCGGTTTTATCTTTTCCGAAACGCGTTAGTTTTTGCGCCCTTTAACTTTCGGCTAAGTGAAGTGACCAGCCCCGAAACTCCTTTTTGGCCTTATGCGCATTTCAACGCCTTCATTTGCATGCGTTTTATGGCTTAATAGTGCCCCGCCTTATCTGTTGCAAATTTTCAGTCAATAGATTACCGATAAGCCCCCCAGCCCCCTTACCACATTTGCATTTCACTTGAGCCCCCCCGTCCAAAGAAAAAAAAGGGTGCCAAAAAATACGAAAAACCAGTTGGAAATTCCTCGGGGGCCTGGCCAAAAAAGTAAAGGTAGAAAGTTGTGTTCTTTTTCAGCTCTTGTTGCTTCTTCAGCTTTTGTTTTTTTGTTTTTTTTGACAGCTTCCGCGTAGCCTTTTCTTAACCTTTCCTCAGGCCATGTCTGCATCACCTCATCAAGGGCAGCTGGAATTCGGTATCTTATGGATTCGCATCGGCACCTCCGATTTCAGTTCCCAGTTGAAGTCGCCGGGCCAAGCAAATTGAGACACAAGTCGACTTTGGTCTCAGAAGACGTTTAATTTACTTTTATTGCACTTGCACGATTTATTGAAATTATTTTAGGATCGCTTCTGTTGCTTTTTGAGTTTTTATCGATATAATGCTCTCCTGACTTTAAACGTGTCATATTAAAAATATCCATCTTTCTTTTTAGATCACTTGAAAAAGCTAGAATTTAAAATTTGAAATTATGAATAATTATGAAATTATGGATATTAAAAAAATCCATTTCCTTGTATATAAAGTCGTAAAACTTTAATAATTTTATAGAACTGGTTTTTTTTTGGGGAACCTAAACTGCAGCATTAATTTAATAAAAATATAGATTTAATAAAGGGTAATCTTTACCATTCCAAGTCAAGGCCATAAACAATAAGATTTGATTCGTCGCCGCCATAACCAGACTAGTTCTGGCTGCATTCAACAGGCTTTCGGTTTTTATGGGCTCCGTGGCATTTCACAAAATGAAAACTCATTACCGATTATGCAAATAAAAGTCGGTTGTTGGGGGTTTAGTGACAAATGCAAAATGTTTGTCGCTCGTGCCGTGGCCCATAAAACCATAAAACCCTCTTGCGATCGATCAAGTGAGAAGTGGAACTATTCGCGTTACTTAGATATATAGATAGCTGCAGATTTGTATCTGCAATGCCAACGAAGGAGTTCGGCTGTAATCGAAACTGTTTTGCATATTTATAAGCCTTTTTCTATATGGCTGCGATCTGTTTCTCTCTGTCCAGTTTATGTTAATTGCATGGGGTCTATGAAATTAATACTTTTTATCGCTTGCTCAATCGCCGCGAACTTGTAGCTCACATGTTAGCTGTAAATTAAGTTGACAACTTGGCGCTGCCGCTGACTTGGCTTAAAAAAAAACTGGCTCCACAGCTCCACAATTGAAGTTGGCCAGGCAAATCAATTGAAAGTGTCCAAGAAATAAGTGTATATGTTTTTCTTTGAAAATATTATGCATTAATCTGTCTGAAACTGAGGGTAAATGTTCTTCAAGTGTCTTTAAACATTTATATATCTTAATCTAGATTAATATATTATTGTAATTTATATAGGACATTTAAAAAGTGTGAATATTTTGTACGCTATTTATCCATATTAATGGGAAATGTTTAAAAATGTTTAATATATAATTAACAGAAATTTGAATTTATTTAATCAATATTTTAATAATTTAATAATTTAATAATTTTTTTTTTATTTTATTTTTTTTAAATTATTTTTTTACACAAAGGGGGACCTTAAATCTCCTATTCCTGTTCGATTGCAAAAAATAAAAATTGAAAAATATGTTTCCAACACACAAAAAAAAACATGTTACCGTAAAATCGATATGGCCATGTAAATTTCAGGTCATGCAAAACCCATATCGTTTTTACATGAAGTATTTTTTTCGACCAGGTCAAATTTACCTGGCCACAAATCAAATTAAAATTTATCTTAAATAAGGTAAAATTGATCTCCGTTTCATATCGATTTTTTTTTTGGGTGTAAGCCATCGCTACGTTACGTATCCGCTGGAAATTTGTAGCCCGGCCTGGGCTTTATTTTCCCATTGAAGTCGCAGCTGTGGCCGCTCACAAAGGCGACCCATCAATGCCCATCAAGTGCACATACGGGCACCGATATCCAGGGGCTTTCGAGTATATAGACTGTCCGTCAGTTGGTCTTCGTACACTTTACTACGCAAATAGCCGTGGCTATTCAAACGCCAAAAGCAAAGCCACTGCCATTAGCTTGGACTTCGTTTGTTCGCTGGTTTCGCCAATGTTTGTCTACGCCTGGCTGCCTACACACCAAAGACAAGTCCCCCCATCTCATGCCCGTTCCCATTCCCATTCCCAATCCCCCGCTGGCTTCTCTATTATTTAGCAAATATTTAGAATATTTGAGCAACAGCTAACGGAGAGCGGCCACTTGACCACTTGGGCTACTGCACGCGCTTCGGCAAACAAATCATGTTTTCTCAAAGGGGGATGAGTTGGAGGGATTTCGAGGGGCCAGAGAACTGCATGTCAAAGTTTTTTGTTGGATCTAGCAGCCAGTGTGTGTGTGTGCTAAACTTTCTATAAATATGGACATGACTTTGGCTAGTTTCAGCCAACAATATCCAGCGTCATCGTCCGCTGAAGGCAAGAAAAAAACAAGGTTTTGATATATTGATTTTTGAGCCTCATATTGGCGATGAAAATATAAAGAAATTTTAATTTGGTGTTAGAATTGTACAAATTCTTAGTTTGATAATTTCCAGAATTTTATTTTTTTGTTTAAGATGTCATAAAATATGTTTTATATTTAATTCTGTTAACATTTGATTACAAGTTTCTGTAATAGGTAAAATAGTTTATTCTAATAGTTTTTGATTATTTTAGAATTTGTAAAGACATTATTAAAATTTCAGATTTTTTAATGGATTGAGATTATTTCAGGATTCATAAAGACTGATGCAAATATCAGCTTTTTACTTTTTTGATCCCTTTTTCTTCCTTATTCTGACAATAAATTGCACATATAGGTTCATTAAGGATTAAGACAGCTGGTGTTATCATTCTCGGCTTGCCTCTTCTTCCTTTGAATAATTTAAGCAATTTTGCGTCCTCTAAATGACTTTTCTCCCAGTGTGGCCATCATCATTATCAACATCATGGACACATCGGCATGATTGCGGTCGTTAAAGCCACCTGCTGTCTGGTATGTTGCGTCTAGCTGCCGTATTTTGGCCTTTAACCTTTTCGTCTCGTTTCGTTTTGGTTATTTTTTTTGGATTTTTTGGCCAGGCCAAAAGCGCAGGCTTGTAGCTCCCAGCTCGCTGAGCTGGCCATCTGCATATTGGCCAGCAGTGGCTGGGACTTTTGGGTTTTGGGCCGGGCCCAAAAGCCGATGCGCCGAGCGGACTGTTGTTAACAAGCTTGTTAATAAATTACCAACAAAATGGCCATAAAATGTGCCAAGCATAAATCATGGCGGCGCAATCTGTTCCTCCGCATACATAAATAAATAATAGCAAGTGTGGACACAACAACGAGACAACGCGACAACCCGACCAGGCAAAATTAGCGACAAGAAATACTATATATACATACATATAAGTTCGAAATTGAAATTGATAGCGAAAAGCAACAAAGCCCAACACCAAAAACAAAGGAGGCAAAAAAATAGATATAGAAAAATCTAAGCGTAGCACACACAGAAATTATGAAAAGCTAAATAAATTCAAATGAATCAAATCGAATGGGTTAAAGCAACGGCCGCAGCTGCATAAATCAACTCAATTAGCGAGGTATTATAAGCTGATCACAGATTCAAAAATAAATGGAAGCCAGAAGTCACAAGGAGTTGTCTCACCGTTTGTGAAGTGGCAAAAAAAATTCATTTCAATGGGTTCAATGAAATGCTTTTGATACCTTTTTTTTGACTATGGAAAATGGTATCTCCTGATAAAATTAACAATAAAGCTTAATCAGAAAGCATAAAAAGCGTTACAAATTATAATTAGTTTTGCATTTCCAACGTCTTCATTTTAATATTTTAATAAAATATTTAAATGTTTTTTATATGATAATTTTTATATTAGAGATAAGTACAGATAAATAATGATTTTATTTTTGAGGAATTTTTTAAATAATATTTAAATGTTTTTTATATGCTAATTGTTATATTAGAGATGGGTACAATTAAATTGTAATTTTATTTTTAAGAAAATAAAAGGAATTTTAATTTTTAAATAATATTTAAATTTTTTTAATATGATAATTTGTATATTAGAGATAGGTACACATAAATAATGATTTTATTTTTAAGGAAATAAAAGGAATTTTAATTTTTAAAATAATATTTAAATGTTTTTAATATGATAATTGTTATAATAGAGCTAAACATAAATAATTATTTAATTTAAGGGACATAAAAAGAATTTTAATTGCTGTTTATTTCCATAAAACCCTTGTTCCGCATAAGAAACCTTAAGAGTATATCCTATAGCCAGGTGGTAAGACCCGAATGCAGTGGTGAAGGAGAGCCCCAGAAGGCATCCCATCATTATTGTGCGGTGCTTTGGGTTTCGGCTCAATTTTATGGCTGCGGCTCATTTCGTGTCATAAAAAAGCATTTTCAACACATTTTTTAACGACAAGTGCCGGCCAACATTTGCAGCTTTTTTTGTGGCCCAAAGGCGTTGGCGTTTGCCATGGCAACAACTGCAGCTATAAAGCGGGGTACATAATGAACAAATTATAATAATGATATGGGGTGGGGGTTTATACATATGTCACTGAAACGATCGCCGGCAATTCAAATGTCAGGCAGTCAACGCTTTTATTTAGCCAAAATATACTGGCATCTGCTTAAATTAGGAATATCTGATTTGGCTAGTTGGTTGCGCTTAAATTAGTGGAAATCGCTTTGAATTTATAATGCTGCGGCAACGTGAGGCAACCAAAAGAGAGAGAGACATACACAAAACAGACGCCATGTCATGTCAGATCATTAAGAAAATATGGTCAAAAATGTTTCAATTAAAAGCAGAGGAAAAAAAAACCGAAAGGAAACTCACAATCAGAAATTGTAGGCGGACAAGTTTCGTTTCTGTTTCTGTTTCTATTTTTTTTTTTTCGCTATAAATTGTGTAGGCTACTTTACTGTCAAGTCATTAACGGCAACAACAACAAAAGCGATCGCACGGCGGCAAGTGAATCATTAGGAACAAAAGCCAAGGGTATAAACTATAGAAAATGAGAATTTTTCGAACAGCTTTTTGTGGGTTTTTTTATAGCCTCAGATCCCGCCTCTTTGCCGGATTGATCTGTTGGGAAATTTGTTCCACGACTTTCTATCATAAACAATTTCCATTTGGCATATTTTTATAGCGTGTCGTTAATTAGTTGACTTAAATATCAAATATATACCTACACTTGAAAAGATTTTCAACTAATTTGAATATCATGTATTTTAATTAATTCGCTGATTTCTATTTGATCTGATTTTGTTATGGAAATTGTGGATTATAATTATGAGTGAATGGATTTAGAATATGATATGTTGTTACTAAAAAATAGGAATATATTTTCGGAATATATCCAATTTAAATGTGGGTATAGAAATCCACTCTTAAAATACCTACAAGCTATCATTAGACGTTTGGCCCGCGGTAAAAGTTGCGTTGGCCCGACTTTATTCAAGGTTAAATCTGTAATTGACTTATCAACCCACTCAATTTTTTATACAACCTCACCGCTGGCAAGCAATTTTAGAGGCGCTCTTAAAACCGCTTAAGCCAAACTAAACGAAACTATTTTATTTAACTTATTTTGCACATGCTTTTTGGCAGCGACTAAGCTGCGCTGTTAAAACCGCCAAAAAGTCTGATCATCGCGCTGTTTAAACCGCTTAAAAACCGCCGAAAACTTTATGTTTGGCTTTTGGTTTTATTTTTTGTATTGGTTCATTTTTTGTTTTTGGCCCCGTCATGCCCCAATGGTTTTGTGTCAGGGCATCCGACACCCACAACGATGCCGGCGGGCCATAATGGTAAAATAAATCGTCGATATTGTTGGTACGGTAACAACGCGGCAGAAGTTAAGAGCTAAGAGCCAAGAGCCGTGTGTATCTCCAAAAAGCCAAAAGCAACAAAAGCTGGCTGAGAACCGAGTTTGAAAAGGCGTTAGATTCGTTGCGGGCGCGCGGGTTCGTCGCCTTTTTCTCTTCATCTCCCTTATTTTTTTAGTTTTCATTTTTTTTTTCACTTGCTCACATCAAAGCGTCAAAAGCCGCTAAGCAAAATGCCCACACTTGGCCAACAGCACACACAACATAACAAATGCCTAATTGTCTTGGCGGCACTCGTAAAACCTACAAAATTATTACGTCTGCAAGAGGAGACAGCGGAAAAAATACAGAGGAGAAGAGCACAACAAAAAAAGAAGTAACAAAATAACAGCACAAAAGTACACACATAAAGCAGCCTATAGAAGCGGCAGAAACAAACGCGCCACTTCACATGTTCTGACCAGGCCTAAAGCCCCTAAAAAAAAAAAACGAGTGACAAAAGTGCCAAAGGGTAAACTAATGACAGTTTAATTTACTCCCATTGCGATGAAGTGTAACGACTCTCAAAACTCAATTAGGCCTCAGTCTCCATCTCTATTTTGCGATTAATGTATAATGTACACCAGAGGTCAATAAGATAGGGAAAGTACAAGTGGATTTTACAGGATTACAGGTTTTACAGGATTTTTGAATAGATTCCTATAGCCCATTAGCAATGCACTATTAAAAAGTATTTTATTGAAAGAGGATCTAAGACTCAATGAAAATAGGTATATTTCGAATATTTTAAATATTTATAATAGTTTGTAGTTAATTTTAAAATTGCTATCAAAAATTTGACAAATGATCAAACTGGTTAATTTTATCCTCATAAATGATAATTTAATATCATTTTGATATGCATAAAGATTATATTGATCTTATTTTATACTACTTTTCTAAAAAATACTAGATTTGGTATTTTAAAATGCTATATTTATAATTCCTTTATAAATATGAAATAATGTATTATATTTAAATTCTAACTAAGTGTGTTCTTGGTTATTTATTAGGATAGTAATGTTCTTTCCTTACTTAGTGTCCCAATAAGAAATGCCATATTTCTCCCCTCAGCTGTAAGTGACTCAGGTAGTATTTGGCACTATGGCCAAATGCCGCTCTAATGCCACCGATGGTCTACATATATGCTTGCGGTCCGGTTTGGATTCTCCGCTGGCGAGGGGCAGGTGCAATGTTCCCGTGTTTGCGACTGGGGGATGGGTCACGACTTAAAAACGCATAATTTCCGGGCTTTATGAGCCGCTCTATTGGTATCTGCCTGCAGCCATCTCTCTCTGTCTCAATTAATTCGCCTAGTTTATGTTTATGACATTGGCTCTACGCATATTTCTGGGTCATAATTTATGATAAGCGCGGGTAGGATGGGTTGGCAAACTCCTTTTCGGTGCCGCATTCTTTATTATAATGAACTTTTACGCAGTGCGTATCTCATAGATACCAAACTGCATAAAGGTTAGTCCACTCTGCTCTACGCTCTCTGCCTTTGCATTTCCCGTTCCCTATCCCTTTTTCGTATGAATTTATGTTATTAGCCTCGTAATTTCGTTGAATCTTATTGCATTTATGTTTCGTAGGCGATGGGCCTAATGAGTTTTTCGCTCTCTACGCCGCCGCATCTTCATCGGCCAAAAAGTTGCCGTGTTTGGGTTGTTGTTCTTGAAATTTATGCATTGCCATTGTTTTCTCCCGGCCAAAGTTGTTTTGCCGGTGGGCGGCTGTTGCACTACAGTTTCCGTTGCGGTTGCCCCCAGTTGGCCGCCTTTAGTGGGCCCCAACTCGGCTTCAGAACGCCCATCATCCAGCAGTTTGTCAATTGTGTGGGTTGTCCGGGGCAAGTGCCACAAGTCTCAGTTTCGCTCCAAGGAGGCTGGCACATCTGAAGGATGCCCCTTCGGCTGCAAGCCGGCTAATTGGGCTGCGGCGAGCAGTCGAGATACAGTTTAAGATGCAGACTGCCAAGGATGATACTACCTTTGGCTTGGAAAGGGATAAAATAAGCCCTTTTCAGAACGATTTAAGATGCTGCCTAAGATGGAATAAGAAAAACATGATCTAATGGGGAGTAACAGATATCGCTTAGGATAGATCATTGATTATATGAAGATTAAGTTAAAAAGTTGGCAGTTATAATACCAAAATAAGTAATACGTTAAATTCAGATAGCCTTTAAAAATGAGTAGAAGTAAGATAAAAAATCTGTAATTTAGTTTAAAATACTCAGGGTATTGAATATGTGTGAAAATGTATAGGTTCTTGGAGGTTTAATATGTATTTATTATTTTCGAATAAGATACAACATTTTAAAAATATTTATGAAATATTTGAAGGTGCTCTTTCCTGACCAAGAATTAATCAAGAAAATTTAAAGTAAGTTTTAAAATTATTCTGTATAAATAAATATTCCCCGACACCCTGGTTAAAAATAGTCAAATAAACATTTAAAAATATTTAAATACTTGAAAGCAGCGCCCCTTTCACAGCGAGATCAAACCGCCAGATATGAGAGCGACCCATTTAGGCCGAAGATGCCCTTTTCCCAGCGATCCCTAACTATCCTTTCACTATCCATCAACCGTCAGAGTTCAGCGTCAACCGCAAAGCAGCGGCAATCCATCAATCGACCCAAAAACTTGTCATGCTCCAATTTGGAATGCTTTTCAATGGCACCTTTTAGGCAGTCGGCAGTCCGTCGGTGGAAATTCAATTAGAAGACAAAGAGGCTCCGATACGATCCGCCTGGCATTCTAACTAAATAGCATTCACCTGTCCGGCAAAATAACTTCACACACACACACACACACACACACACCAAAAAAGGAGAAGATACAGAGATACCCTAACCACGAGCAGCTGTCAATATGTGTTGGCGCCAAACGAGAATTCTTCTTTTCGTGGTGGAGTCAAAGATCCATGGCCATCCATTAAATGCCTACCGTCAAATCATAATTCATTTTTCCCCTGTCTGGCCGAGGCCCCTCGATGATATTCCTCAGCTATTAGGCACCGACCACCACCACCACTCCTAGACACGCAGCCTCGGGGCACAGACCATAAAGCCATTTTTCCAGGTGAGCGGGACTTGGGAGAGGGGCAGGTGAGCCTAAAGTACAGGTACAGGTTATAGGTAGTATCCACCTTATACCTTCTACCTACGATGCTGCGGCAATCTGGGCTTGGGAATTTGCACCTTGCACTGTGCGGATCCTCACTTATTCGGTTGCATAGCCCGCGGCGCTGGGAAAAACTCTCGAGTTCATTGATACTCTGTTGCAGCTCAGGTGCTCAATCAAATGCAATTAACAGCGACTAGAAAGGAGTGGGGATATATGTACAGCCAGCAGAACGGAAGTTCGGCTCTTTGGCTGGATGTTGTTGCTATTGAAATGTCAGCTTGGGTTAGTCATTCGACGAACAGTGCGTCTCATATCATTTGCATGGGCAAATTGGCTGGCCAGCAAAAAAAATGGCACTGGGAAAAAATTGCAAGAAAATTTGGGAGGAAAGAAAATGCTATAATTTTGGGGCTAGAAAAACTAGGGCCCTTCATCTCATTAATTTAAAAATTATTTAATTTTTTATTCAGGTTATTTGAGGTATTTTTAGGTAATTAAATATTCCATCATGAAACATTTTTATCTGGTAAATAAGTGTGTTTACCTCAGTAAAGGATTAAGTATTTGGTTGTGGGGGGTTTTAAAAAACAAATTTTTTGTTGCATACTTTTTGTATACCCAGTTTCCTTTGATTTTTCACTTAAGTGGGGGATCCGCGCATAGTTTACCTCACCGTAAAATCGTTATGTGCATGTAAACTTCTGGTTATGGAAAACCCATATCGTTTTTACATGAAATATTCATTTCGACCATATCAAATTTATCTGGCCCCATATCAAGTTAAAATTGATATTACGTAATGTAAAATCGAACTACTTTTCATATTGATTTTTTTTTGGGTGCATATATCTTTCTATTTGCATTAAATCAATTAAATATTTTACTTTCTAAGTGTACCTAATGCAGAGACACAGCCAATCATATAGAAACAGATATAGCTAGAGCAACTTTGTCGTGTTTGCCAAATGCCAAAATCAAAATTGAAAAAAAAACGTATAGAGAAAAACGAGAGATAGCAAAAAAAAAAAACTAAACACACAAATGCCAAAACTTTATTAGCCCGTTGACGCAAATTAACGGCGACCGCTTCCATTTCGCATTTCAAAGCGTCAAATCGGTCGTCGCCGCTGATGTGGTGCAGAGTGGTGGTGCAGAGTGGTGCGGAGTGGTGCAGCAGTGGTGCTCTGCACTCAGACCAGTTCGCTGCCAGCAAAATAATTTGTAAATGTCAGAGCATTTTGACAGTTTGCGGTGATGTTTTTCAAATTACAATTTACAACAGCAACGCAAACGACAACGCCAACAAGCAAACAAGCGAAAAAGTTAAGCCCGAAAAAAAAAATATATATAAAATAATCAGGAGATTTTGTGCATTTCAATTTTTTTTTTTTGGGGATTTTCTACCATTTGCTTTCTTTCCTGCAAAAGGGGTTTTAATTCCACAAAACATAGAAAGGCTGCAGGGTACTTTATATATGTATGTATCCCATTTTTATAACCCAGCTTATGTGTCCTGTGTCGAGGCTTTAATTAAACGACATTTTTTCCACGCCCCAAATCCCCACGGATGAAAGTCAACTCCTTTGGGTTATTTACACCGAATGTTTTCATAAATGGCCGAAAAAAACAACACAACTCTATTTTTTGTTCATCGCTTTAAGCGAAACCAAATCTCGTAGGTCAACTTTTATTTATATTTTATGATCGGACTTTATGCATCCCCCCAACTCAGAGCTACCCAACTTCGAACTACCCACTCCCCCTTTTTTCATAGTTATAAACAAAACGTCGAACTGTTAACGACTCGCTGGCCCATAACTCAGACCATAAATTTGATGTTTGATTTTCATGGCCCGGTCAACAGCTTGAGAAAAACTTTAAACTCCAACCAGGCGGGGTTTTCGCTCTTTAACGACTCTTCAACGGCCGGGCAGATGGCTAATCTGTTAATGCGAGAAGAGCTCTTCTGGCTAGTGAAAGGTAAGCCACACTTTCACCCGATCAACAAAAAAAGAGTCGCAAGTTAACGGGCTTTTAATTTAATTAGCCAACCAACCAGCTTGTGACCCGAACTAATCAAACTTGGTTTGGGGTGTGGTCAGTAGTTTGAAATGGAGAACAAAAATAAAGGTATAGAGACTAGAACATTAACTTCCAGGTGGATTAGGGGCAAGAACGTTGAAGGGTTGTTGGCAAATGGCAAACAAATGCGATAATAGTTGGCAAACTCAATGGCTAGACAGCCAGCATAAAACCAACAGCACAGCCAACAACAATGAAATTGAAGAAAATTACACTAAATTGGCTTCAATTATTGTATTAATTTGGGTTCCGTGTTGCTTTCCGGCTTATCCCTTTTGGCCCGTTTTTCCCGGCCTTCTTCCTATGGTCTTTTGGTCTTTGGGTCTTTTGGTCTTCTGGTCTCCATAGAGTCACCGGTGTGGCCCTGATCTGCAAGCAAACATTTTGTTTTTCTAACTTGACTCTGGCATCTTGATGAGCCACTTCGTCTTTCCCTTTCTTAGTTGAGTTATTCCAAAGCGAAATTATATTAGACAGTCCGCAAAAGTTTGCCATTGTCCATTGATGTTGCAATGTTGCACAGTGGAAAAATTGCCCTAAAAGTGGACAATAATTGGGGGATATTTTCATATCAAGAGGGGCTTGTCTAAGTGGCTTACAGGTATGATTTGATTTTAATTTATTAAATTCTTACTATTCTAAATAATTTATAAAGGCATTATTATTTTTTTCTCTCTGTATTGCTTTAGCTGCAGTTGTTGCTGTCGTGCAGGAAGCCTCTTCTTGACTTGGCCAAGAGGAAACTGGCGATTATAGTTCGTAAACCCGTAGATGCAAGTATGTGACTGGCTGGAGCCAAGTTTCTTCTTTATTTTTTTGAGAAATAAAAAAGGCAGCCGGAAGAACTTCATTGCTTGACATCTGCTAGGAGTCTGTTTTTCTTACTCCACCCTTTTGTTTTTCCTACAGGTTAATTGTGATTCTGGTTGGTTGGCTTAAAAGAGTATGGGATATACTAATAATAGGTTCTTAAAAGGTTGTTTAAAATTGGTACTTTGAAATAAAATTTCATATCCAAATTCTAAAAATGTATAATATCTCAATTTTTTATAGAATTGACCCAGAAATGTAGATGGCTTAATAAGTTCGCCTTGATTATACTTTCCAGAATTTATTTGCCTCTCTCGCAATTTTATTTATTTGCCCACAAACTTTTATCATTTGGCATGCAAAACTCTTTTCCCCACAACCCATATAAAATTCATTTCAATGAAAACTTTTCTCTCGAGCGTTTTTCAATTAAAAATCCACAACTCACCAAGAAATTGAAGCTGAGAGGCCACAAAAAACATTGGCAATCACACAGACACTCGGGGGCACAAGCACAAGCACACAAGTACACTGCCCGAAAGTGTTTAGCTTTTTTTTTTGTATGGCGAAACTCAAATTTTCTCTGGAACTCAAAACGATTGTTTTTTGGTTTGGCACACAGAAAAAACACACATTTAGCATGAATAAAAGTTGTTATAAAGTGAAAAACGGAGTTAGAGGACAAAACCCAGGACACGTGGGCGGGCACGAGTTCGATTCCCAGGAGAATCGCTTGATTCTCCGGAGAATTGCTGGCTAACTGTTCTTTTGGCAACCCGAGCGGCTTCAAAGCCGAATAGCGAATGCGGCAATTGGCAACTGGCGGCTAAAAAAGCCACTCGCACCGCAGCAACATTCGCAACGTCGCTGTCGACGGCAACATTTGGTAGGCAGAAAAAAAAAATCGTACAATCGTACACACACACATACACCTATATTCGCCCTCTCCCTCTGACCCCATATGGACCTCTCTTTCTTCAAGTTTTGTATGTGTGAGGGTGTTTGCGAAATGCAATTTTGCAGCAGCTGCAGTCAACATGTTGCTGGTGTGCTTTTGTGGCTTTGTAGCCCACCACAAGTCTGAGAACCCACCACACTCGCTTGTAGTATTCGTATTCGCATTCGTATCCGTGAGTTATTGTATCTGTGAGTTTGCCCCGCATCTGTATCTGTGTGTGGGCTTGCACGTGTTTCGGCAAAGGATTACCACTCAGACCCTAGAACCCAAAACTCAGCTGTTGTTGTTGGTTAAAAGCACAGAGAGAAATGTTTTTTAAATTGATTTACAAAATATATGATTTTGATTAGCAGAAAGAATTTTTTTAGGTATACATTTGCGGTTTAAATAAAATAAAAAAATTCTCAATTTATTTTTAAAGTGCTTAAAAATATCAATTTGTTTTTGGGGAAGATATTTACTTTCTTTTATGTACCACCAATAAATATACAAAAATTTCAACAATTTTTCGATAGCGACTGGATTTGAACTCTAATTTTTTTAGTAGTACACAGTTGCCTATAAAATTTTTTTTTTATTCATAATTTTAGTATTTGTGTTACAAACTATCTGCATTGGCAACTAAATAAGATACAAAGCTATATAAATTGAAATCTAGATTTTTTTTCAGTGTGATGTTGCCCGTGTTGCTTTTGCCGTTGTGGGCTTGTCGCCTGACTGACATTTCCTTTTGATGCGCCTACGTGCCCGCTTTGGCATATGCATTAGTTGGCCCCCAGAGGGGCGGCCAAAGGGAGCTGGGGCGGGGGCGGGGCAACTTCAATGATCGAACGTGACATTTTAGCCCCACACAAGAGAACGCAGAGCCCAGTAAGCCCAGAACTCTTGGCTCAAAACTCAAAAGTCTTGCGCATGACGGAGCTGCCGAGAGGACCGAAAAGGGAAAAGCGGGCAAAGCAACCGGCTTGAGTGAGTTTTTCCCGCCTCGAGTCTGTTTTTTCTCACAGTCAATTGCATTGTTTTTGTTCAGCCGCTAATTCTGGGTGTTGTTCTTGTTTCGGTGATGCAACCATTAGACGAACAATTTGCGGGGCTATCATGGCTGGAAAATGCATGTCTATCAAGCGGGAAAAATGCATATTATAATGAATATATTTGGAAGAATCTCTGAATATGATTTTCTGATAATCTGCTACTTGAGGGAACATTTATCTAATTTTATTTTTAGGAATTAAATCACCTAAATTTTTATTTCAATAATTTCTAGTGTATTAAATATTATTTTTTAATGTTAATATACTTATAGTTAAGACTTTTAATTTTTTTCCAATCATTTTTATTTTATTTTATAAAAAACCCATTACCCTATTATTAACCTTAAAATTCTTATAGTTAAGACCTTCTTAACAAGCCCTTAATTGTTTCCTATTGCCCAGCAGGTAAAATCCCATCGCAATAATCCTCAATGACAGACATATCCTGAGAAGTAGGGCCACGCCCTCTCACCCGAAAACCCGGGCTAATTACGATGCACACCTCGGGTCACAAAGGCAACACTTGTTGTGCCCTTTTATCTTTATGACATAATCTCTGCGCCCAGATGACCACTAAGTACGGCCAGGAATCCTATTCTCTGCCGCTCATCGGCTGGCATTTCGATTTTCCCCACTAATCAACAGATTTTCCCTCAACTCAACTCAACTCAGCGGCAATTTATGGCCAAAGAGGGGCGCAAGCACATGTTCCATTCGGATGCGAACAAAGAGACAGATGCAGATACAAAGATACGGATCGGGGGAAGCGGTTTAGGGATCGCCGCCGCGTATTTATTACATCACAGTCAGACGAAAAGAAGAACAGAAGGGGTGAAGCAATCACAGAACTCTCGGCGGTAGAAACGAAAACCGAAAGTGCCATGAGGTAGTGTAGTAGCCTATAGACCTACATAACGCAGGGTCAACCGATAACAACAACAGGATAAAAAAAGAACAAGAGGGGCCCCGGCATTGTTTCGCTTTCATTCAGACTCGGAATCGCTTCAAGATTCAGATTCAGATTCGTTCGGATCCCGATTCCTATCCCAATCCCGATTCCGATCCCCCGAGAAAGGAAGCCAAAGGCAGCCAGCAATAAATCAAAGGCATAAAGTTGAATGCACCGGGGAAAAGGTAAAAGAGGCAAAGGCGGATGCAAAGTCGTCACCAGCTCGTTGGGAACCTGAAGACGCGGACCTTGAGAACCTTAAACGACTGGTCGGTCGGTCGGTCCTACCTCAATGAGGGATCTTGAAAAACAAATCTGAATGAGGATACCGAAAAGGAAAAAAATTCAAAAAGGAAGCAAGACCATGTGACGTTTGTTTTGAGAAACGTCAGCTGAGCGCAAAAAAAAGGGATCTCTTGGCAATCTGGGGTTACTTTTGGCCAAAAGGGTTCTTCTTCGGACATTGCTTTTTTTTGGGGGGGCGGGGGACATAATTTGCTTAAGGAAACTTTTCCAATTTATAAATGACAAACACAAAGAGCTGGCATAATGAGGAAAACTTGGAAGTGAACGGCATTTTTCCACTCAGCCCTTCCGAAAAAGACATTTTCTTGTTTCTAATTAAAGTGCCTGGAGATTTGCATAAAAGGAGTCCGGAGTGCGGAGTCCAGCGGAAAAAGGAGCAAACGTTTAAGCATTAATCAAAAAATCAGCTGAAAATTAAAAACGAAGCCCAAAGAAACGGGAGGGGGTTAAAGGCGGGGTAGAACAAAGCAAAAGGTAGGAGAGCAAAGGAAAAGGATAAAAATGTGCTGATGAAGCGATGGTTAAAAGTCCGAGGCAAAGAGTACAGAAAAAAAAAGAAAGGATTGTCTGGCGCTGTTGGGTTTTTCAACGAGTAGTAAGGGGTTGAACTGAACAGTGGGTGGTGGTGGGACTTAAAGTTGGTAAAGAAAGATTTAAAAACAAGGACATAAGAGCGTTGCCCACTAATGGCTAAAGTTTTAAGCCGAAAAAACAAGGATTATTTACGCGAAGACTAAAAATATTCAGGATAAGCTGAACTAATTAAACATAGAAATTCCCGAAAGTCTTAGAAGTGGATAAATTCTCTACTAAAGTCTTTTAAAATATTTCTTATCAAATTTGTACGTTAAAACCATTTCCCAACCATCTTAAGTTTTGGAAAGTTAAATTAAGTTTGAGCTTCTCCTTCATGAGTTTCTTAATTTGGGTCACCTTTGGCTACATGTATCCCCACATGCATCGAGTGGAAAAGATGCAGATCCCGAGATACATGTGGGGCAGAAACGCCCAGACACGTGTAAGCCCCCTCTTTTGGCCCCCTCGATAACCGCCTTTATAAATATACCTACATGTTCATATATGTATATATAAAAACACATTTCACTTGCTATTATTTGGCTTGGTTTTTTGTTGCTGCCGTGTGCTGTCGCTGTTGTTTATGTACGAAATATTTCGTTTTCTTCTTATTTTCGGTTGTTTTTAATGATGAGACTGGGAGTGGGTTTTTCGGTTCCCGTCAGTCCAGTTCTGAATCAACAGCGATGAAGCTGCCAATCTGCACTTCAGTGCGCTCCACATCCCCGCCCCTTTTCCCACCCAAGTCAACCGCAGGTGCACGGCGAGAAAATTATACTTAAAATAGGGGTTTCTTTTAAAGAAAATTTTATAAAAAGGATTATAATATTTGTAATATATATTTTTAGTGCACAAAAAAATATTAATATTTAATGTAGGTAATTATTAAGATTGTATTTCAAGACTATCGATAAAAAGGAATGTATCTTCTTTAAAAAAAAATAATATCTTCTTTAAAAGAAATAATATTGTTGATTATTTGGTTGGCGAAAAATATGTTTCATATTTCAACCTTATTTCAAAAAAATATATATATTTAATTAAGGTATTTATTAGGATTGTTTTACAAGACTATCAATGATAAAGAAGGCATCTTCTTTATAAAAAAAATTATATCTTCTTTAAAATAAATAAATTTTCTTGATTATTTTGATTATTTCGTTGACCAAAAATATATTTCAAATTTTAACTATATTTTTTGCTGTGTGCCAATTCGCCACTGACAATAACTGAGAAAAGGAGAGAGATGCGGATGAGAAAGAAGAGGAGGATGCCGAATGATGTGGATGTGAATGCGAAATTCTCGCAGTGGGTCGGCGGTTGTTTAAGTGGTCCTTGATAAGCGGCTGCCAGCTTAAAACCGTAATGCGCTTTACCAACTTCACTTCACTTCTCTTCAGCCCCGTTTACTGTGTACAGTGCATATATTTTCATGTGTGAGCCGATACATATGAATGTACGTATGTATATTTAAAATAAACTCTTCGAGCTGCTGATGAAATATCAATATTGAAGCAGTGGCAGAGGAAATTTTAATTCGATAGTCGTGAGAGACAAGCAGGCAAAAAGGTAAAAAAAAATCAAAAAATAAAATACAAGGAAGCGGCATAAAAGGAGAGATTGCATTCGCTCTTGTTGTTCAGTTAGTGGAAGCGTTAAAAATGCCACTGATTTCGCCGATTTTTGTTGCTGTCTTTTCATTATTTATTTAATGGCATACAGGTGCAGATTCAACTCGATTGGACTGTTTTCCCATTAAGAAATGAAGAGAAAAAATGGGGGGGAATTCGTATACGTATGTACAAGTGATTTAAAATAACGCTTTTGCATACACATGTGTAAATTGATATTTGTAAATGGCAAATAATGTTTATTATTATTTTGCATTTATCAATTAAGTGCTATTCTATATTCAATTAAACAGCATTCATGAACCATAAATGCAATCTCGATTTAATTAAAATAAATCCAATTAAAATGGAAATGATTTTTTTACCATCGACATCAAACTTGGGGTTTTTTATTTTGCCATTTGAGATATGTAACTGTTACAGTTATTAGTCGTAATTAGATAATATTTTTAATTAAATATGTTATTTAGACATGTGCTTCTTTTCTCTTGTTCAATTTTAATTTAATTAATTATTTAATATATGACTGTTGAGGTAGAAAAAAAGGGGTTACAAAATAAGAAACCAGGCGCATTAATTAATGTTGTTCTGTAAATTATATAAATAACATAAAATTATTTTGGTTAGTAGTAAAAATATTAATTCAATGTAAATATCTTTTTAAAAAATATATAGTTATAGTTAGTTAGTTTATAAATAACAAATATTAAGATTAATTATTTAATTATTAATTGAATAAAATAATTATAAACGTAAAATTTTTTTAATTAATGAAATCATCTATTTGAATTTGTTTAACAGATTTTAGAAATGTTATGCCCAAGTTGTGAACTCAAAAACATTTTGTTTACTTAACAATTTGTCAGAAATAAACGTGTCGCTTAAAACTTACTTGTTGTTGACCCAACAAATGCATGGCAAACTTTGTCCAGCGCGTGATTCTCTTTTTGCGGTCCAAAGCGAAAGTTGTTACAGTTTGTTAAGTTGAAATTTATGTTTCAGTTTTATAATATAATTTATACACAAAGTTGTACGCGTTCGGAGTGTTGGATATATATGTACTATATGTGGATGTGGAGGGGTAAACTTCACCCGGCTAAAAAGTCAATGTCACATGACACGCGCACGATTCACCAACACTGAGGCACTTTGCGAGGCTTTTACAGTTAGAGTGGCTAACAAGTTGAGAGCCAACTGGTCAGGAGTTCCAGTTCCAGTTCCCGGCCAGACAATAAAATTTGCGCCATAAATCAATTCAGCTCTCTGCAAGTTTGCTGTGCTGTGCTGGCCCGTCGTCGTCTCGTCGTGGTTCCGCTGCAAAATGTCTGCAAGTGTCACACGGCGGCAACAACTGGATTCTGGATTCTGAATTCTGAATTCTGAATTCTGTCGTTTTTGGATTTTTACACCCAGCGCAGAGCAGAGCTGGCTGATCTTGGGCCAGTCTGCTGATGACTAAGATTTATTCGTGGCAACTGGCAACTGGCAACTGGCGACTGGCGACATCGGCTGCTGGCGGGTAACTGCACAAGGCCGACTGGCAGGATGAACCACGGAGCCTGTGTCCCGGCGATTTTCAGCAATGCTTTTTTCAACATCTCGTCCATAAAAAGGGGGTGGCATTGGCCGTGGCCGTGGCAAAAGCACACAAAAAACAACTGAAAAATAAATAAAAATCAGCGGGAATATATGTATATGTGCATATATAGTACACAGGCCACCACAACACTCATACACATGCGAATGGTATGCAAATTAAAAGGGAGTTGGAAATAAAAATGGAGCAGCAGCCATCAACCGCAGGACGTCGACTGCGCTGTCCCTGTCCTGTCCTGTCCCGTGCAATTTTTTCTAATGAACCGCGCGCGTTTTGCGCTCAACACAAAAAAGCGGGGAAATTCCTTCCGATTTGCATACAATTTTCTGATATTTTTTTCCCGCTCTAAATGAGTAAAGTCAGCAGGGGCAAGGATTTCGATTTATATGTATCATTTTATTAGTTCATTTTCAGAATTTAGATCTTAAACATTTTTCATCATTTAAAATCTAAGCAATTATTACAAAATATAGTTAAAAATAAACACATCCAATATAAAAATTTGTAAAAATATTTTTCAGCAGGTTCAAGTATTTTAATTTAATCGTATGATTTTATTTGTTGATTTTACGTCTTAAATTTTTTACTTTATGGAGCAAAAATAATAAATAAAAATATTTTTAAATTTTGTTTTTAACATTTAAATCATTTAAATTAAACATTTCCCATTTAAAAATATTTTTAAAATGTCTTTTGTTCAATTTATTTATTCTATTATTTCTTATTTTCTTATAAACCACGATTCACACTCAAAAAATCGGAGAAATAATTTCCATGTTCCTATATATCACATTTTTTTGCGTCACCATCACTTGGAGTTTAATTTTGAGCCAAAACGCAAGTAAATCAAAGCCGCAGTAAAAAAATGTACCTAGCAACAAAACTCACCAATACCAACCACCCACCCTTCGCCCAAAACACCCCCCAACCACCCCCTATTTTATATACAATTTATGTGCGCGGGCAAAACGAGAAAAAAAAAGAAAAGAAAAACAAGGAAAATAGAGAAATCAACTTTTGAGCCACCCTGCAAAATGAGGGTGAATACACGGCCCACAGAAACCGCCGGCATTTGGCCAAGAAGAAGAGCCGGGCCCAAGAAGAAGAAGAAACGTGGCGGCAGCGGAAAAAAAGTGCTAAAAATCCAATATGGCCACAATTTGCCAAGCGAGAGAGGGAGAGAGAGAGCGAAAGAGGAAAAAATTGTACATGAAAATGTGCTCGGAAGGTTTTCCTTTTTTGCCCCCCACTTATTTTTTTTCACATTCTTCTTTTTTTCGTTTTAATATTATTTGCCCTGGCAACGCAGCGAGACGAACTAAGTAAGTGGGTGGTGGGTGTTTGTTGGTGGGGCCTGGTGCGTGGTGGGTGGTGAGTGGGCAGGCTGGTGGGTGTGTGGGTGTCGTGGCAGCAAGAAAGTGTATGGGAAAAAAAAAACTCCGCCCCCTTTTCAAGACGAGCGTCTGCGCGAAGGTGAAGCCGAAACGCTGGCAGAACGCCAGCAGAGCCGGCGAGAGAGATAGAGAGAGAGCTCTCACTCACACAGATACGATAAACCACACACACAGATACGGAAACGCACGCCAACACTCAAAGAGTCACCCACACACCCCCATTTCTGGCACTCAGAATGAGTAATTAAATGCTTATTAACGGCTCGCTGAGTTTTTTCGCTAGTCGCTCGCGCGCTATAATTAAACTCAGTATTACTGAGTGGAAGTATTTCACAGTATTTCGTAATTGCAACCCTCTGATACGATACTCGTGCATATATATTGAGCTGCTCTCTAAAAACGAACCCAACCCCCTAATACCGCCAGATGCAGTTTTGCGGCTTTTTGCAGTTCCCTTGCCAAAGATACCGCCTTCATCTTGCTGCCATTTTGAAAACGTAATTGAGTCAGCGGTAATAGAAAAATGTATTGGATAGTTGGGGTAGATTTATAAGAAATATATATGTATTTTAAGTCTTTAGGAAATAGAGTATAGAATAGATCAAAAATAGTAAAAAGTCTAACCAACGTTGATATTATAATGTATTATTAAATAAAGACTGTGTCTAATAAAATGTAAATGTTATCTATATGAATTAAAAAGTATACGCCCATTAAAATTTGAGTAATTTATTTAAAAAAAAATATATACTAATAATCTTGTTTTAGAAAATGTTTTTTAAATTTATGTTTGAATGTTTGAAAAAAAAAGTGTACTTTTTATATTCTAAATAAAAATAAAATAAACAATATTTTTTATACCAGCTCTGCTATGCAACACATAAATGAAATTTATTTCCCATCTACACAGAGAAAAAAAAATTCCAAAAATAATCATCCATCGGGTTTTTTTTCATATCAAAGTGATATTTCCGAACATATGATTTTGTACCATTTTGTTATGAAAAAATTGATATGAAACAATATCAGTCCCATATTGTTCCGTTTTTTTTCTCTGTGTATGAACATATTCACCATATGACTTAACACAAAGGCATTCCATTGCCCAGAGCAACAAAAAAAGAACACTAAACTCATATCAACTAACTGATTATAATTTAATCAGCCAGCGAGTTCAAAGACCTCGCTTTTTTTATCAGGCCATGAATGTGACAAACCTCTAAAATAATCTCTCTACTAAACACAACGTAATTAATCTAAACTCGCCCATTCGATTTGAATCGAATTGCTCGTTTTAGCTTTTTATACAGCTTTTTTGATACATCTTTAACGAGGGTGCCATTCCACACACTCGCACGAAACGTAATAATTATCCGGCCTATCAATTCCGTATAGTTTTTGGCGGCAATTAAAATCGTTTTATAATGGAAACGTATAAATAAATGCATAAAATGTATTTAATTAAGTTAATTGATTTTGGACGAAATTGAACGCCTATTTTGCTGCTCATTAAAATGCCATTAAAATTAGTTTTTCGTTTAAATTAGTTTTTGATAGGGGTCAAAGGGCGCTGTGGGGCATGTTTAGTATGCGGAATATTAAATCAATTAGAAATATTCTAGTGTGGATTTATATATTTTGATGTGAGAATTAAGGGATATTTTATTGCTGTGCCAAAATATAATTTTGTTTATTATTTTTTTGCATAAGTCATATTGACAGAGAACAAAAAAATGTAGCAGTGCTTTTGTTGTGCGGCCATATATTTTAAATCAATTTTCCGCTTTCCACTCACCTTACGAATTCCACGCAAAAGCCATTAAAAACGTGGGGTAACCCTCTCAATTAAGCACAAATGTGAGCACTTAATTTTCCATTTGGCCCTGTGCCAATGAAATTCCATTCGAATTCCTTTCGAATGACTCATTATCAATTGTCCTTTTTGCCCCAGAATGACATTACACGGATTTGCATTAAAATTGAAACACTCAAGGCGATACACAAACGCACAACGATACGAGAATTAGGGAAAATTCATCCTTTCATCCCGCAAAAACCCTTTTCTCAAGCACCGGCAAACTCTTTGCTTTTCGTTTCTTATTTTTTTTGAGGATTTCTCTGGGCGATTTCCTCTCAGTTTTATGGGGGTTTTCTCTCACTGCTCGAGACGAGCGACGCGGGCAAACTGTCGCTGAAAATGTAGAAAGTTGGCATCAATTTTCGGAGGACTAAAAACAAGACAAAGGCCGAAAGCTGCGTGCCATAATTCTCCCTTCGCCGCTCAAAACTTGTTCAATTCGGTTAGGCGAAAGGGTTGAGTGAGAGAGTTTTGTTTGCGGGGGGTTGGTAGCCACTTCCAAAACACCAAAACGCGAAAAACAATAACACAAAATGCGTCACGCACAACAAAAACAGGACTCGGAGTACTGGGGTCCTTTGGAAAAGTGCGTCATGGCCTGAAGAACACTCATGATGGTTGAAATTGTGTGTGTGCCGGAGAGTGTGGTCAGCGGGGAAGTGTCAAACGTTTAAAGGGTTAGAGGCAAGGGTTGACATTCCCGTTGGGGGTGCAGCAGGGGGATGCAAAGTGCCACAGGAAGCGACTAAGTGCCAGGCAGATGCACAAAAGGTGGGTTGGGTTTATGTCCATGTACAGTGGTCGCGTTCTAAACGAGTTTCTAATACGAAAAGTTCTATGAAAATTTTAATGATTTGCATAATTTATAAAGAATGGTCGAACCCATATGCAATCTAAGATCTCAAAAGAGCATTACATTTTAGAAAAAAATTTATCATGTAGTAAATTTATAAAATACATTTTTTAAATATAAATAGCTATTAAATAAAAATCTTTTTTCTTTATTCTTAAGATTTAAAAGTTACTTTTGGATGGTAAGGTTTCCAAATATTTTAATAACATCTTGCTAAAAGGTTTTAATTATTTTAAAAATAACGATTAACTTAAAATTATATATATATCGGTATGTGTATTTCTTTTTTGACAACATAAGATTTATAATAAATTTGCCAACCTAATATTTTGAATATTAACTAAGAGTTTAGGAAAAACACATGTTATAAAATACATTTTCTAATCAAAACACATTTTATATCACTGTAAAAGTCTTTTATTTAATAGAGCCAGCTTTTATTTACCTAATAAATACGCTTAAGCTTGTTAAATATAAGAAACCACTTTGGTGAATTTGTAGCCTACGGCGAAACATATTTTTGTTCGAGTAGCAGTGATCATTGATCATCTGCTGTATTTTTCTACCTATCGCAATATAATGAGAAACCAGTTCTGCAATCGCAGATAAATAAAGGGTTAACTAAGGGTTGGGTTTTTGGGTATTAAACTAGAAAGGTGGTCGCGGTCAGGTCAGAAATTTTTAAATTTGAATTGCGTGAGTAAAAGCAGTGGCGTATGAAAGAATTAGAGAGGGGAAGGGTGTATTTTTACTATATTTATTTATATTATTGTTTAAGTATTTACAGTTTTGAAATACATTTCTATTTAATATTTTTAAGTTTACATATCAAACTAGTAATAAAAACTCACTCAACCACTGAGAGGGGAAATGAATATTATATTCCACTCGCTGGCGATGTTTTCGATGTGTTCGTTTCGAGTGACTTGCTCGTTTCTCAGACTCCGCCCACTTTTTGTATTGTTTTGCCGGCTACTCAGTCGTCATGCGATGTTTTCGCTTGAGTGAGAAAGTGTGAAGGCGATGTTTTTGAGAGAAAAAAGAGGGGAAACTTAGTGGTCTACGTTCGTAATCCGCACAGATTTTTCTTTTCACGTTATTCTATTATTTCTTAAACTGTTCCCATTCGAGGGGAACTGTTCTCAGGTCCTTGATGCCTCGTTAGAGAACATCGCTGAGCGCCTCAGGGGATAAAATCTCGGCTAGAAATTGCAGGGATTTTGGTTGGTGTCGGGGATAAATGCATTCTTAAATTTAAACATTTAATTTATTAAATGGTATTTTGGGTGTTTTCAATATTTGTTTTACCTTCAGTGAAAAAATAACATTCTATGATCCAAGTATTCTTCTAAAATCGCATAGTTTAATTTAAAAATTGCTTTGTAATTGTTGCCCTAAATTAACATAATTGATGTGCGCCCCCATAGACATTTTGTCTCCCTGCTGGATTTTGCCCCCATGAATGGCTCACAAAAGCACAGCAGGTGGTCGTCGATTCTTCTCGCTAAAAGACAAAACAGCAGGAGCAAAATCGCATTGATTCTCATTTGCCTTGTTTACTCCCGACTGCCAAATCCAATAAGCATTGAGCAAATTTCCAATATGCGAATCTGCAGCATCATTCTCGGTTAATTGATTTTATTTGCCTCGTGTTTTCTCTTACTCAGGAAATTGCCATCAAAGTGTCGGGCAGCGGAAAATGGAAATTTATTCACATTTGGTCATCCAACGTTTACAAATGCTTCTCGAAATAGGTATTTAAAATTTTTTAATAGATTTTAAATTGTTCAAAAGGCTTACAACTTGATAGGTACATCATTATATAACTTTTATTATTTTAACTTTTTTAATATAAATTAAATTTTAAATTTATATTTAAGAACATTTTTGTTAAAAATCACGTTTTTATAAGATTTGTTTATATTTTCTTTAAGATAAAATAAATAAACAAAATGCTTTTATTTTGAGATTAATCTGACCCCAGTTGTGATAAATGACAGATTAGTCCTGCTTTATAGCGACATCTATTGGGTGTATGGGAGAGAAGGGTAGTCCTCTGGTGGCGAATGATACCGTTATTAATCGCATTTGAAGGACATTAGAAAATTGGTGGGGAACTTGGCTAACACTGCACAGTGGTGTATAAACTAATTTGATTTTTGTTAAAAGTATAATACTTTTAAATATTGTCCTTTAAACTGTTCAACCTTTATTACCATTTTCAGTAAAAATGTACCACCCTTTAAAAATGCAATGATTTTCATTTTATGAAAAATAATGTATTTGCAAATCGAAAAATTTGTATCAAAGTAGATGGACTAAAAGACAAAATATTTAACTAAGACATTTATTTACAATTTTTCAATATGGATATTCAATAATCGTATATTAAGAGGTGGTTTAAATCAATGGTTTTGTGTTACTTCTTGCCAATTTTAGTAATTCAAAGATAAAATAATAACACATTTTAATAATAAATATAAATAATATATTTTTCAGATTCTGTTTATTAAGTTCATATAAAAGTGTTTTTTAAAAATTATTAGAACGAAAAATTGTATACTTTTAGTTTCGATACAAAAAGTTAGGCACAAGTTTACTAATCCATATTTAAGAACCCTTAAAAAAACATATTTTTATGCATATTCATGAGGCAACGCTTCATTGACTTGCATTTCGCACACATAATCCCTTAGTTTTCCATTCTGTATCCTGTATTGTAACCCCGTAAGGCCTTTACCTTCGCCGCTAATCAAGTTGATACGAAAATCCGCAAAAAACAAATGAACCGTTATCAATTGCGTAACGGTTGCTCGTCCTTGCGCAATATTCGCAATTAAACGTGGCCATGCAAATGCCAGGATGAAGATAGAAAGGCTGCGATAGGACGAAAAAGGGTTGAAGGTCCTTGCCGTATCTCAAAGATGCGGCCAAAAGGTTGTTGAACTCCGCGGGTCGTAGGATATCCGAAACGGTTTTATTTTTTATCTTTAAGAAAGGTGTCCGATGCGATCCGATCTCAACCCCTTTTTGAAGTTGCAAGCTAAGGGGTTCAAGAAATATTTGATGATTGGTTTTCTGTGGGGTGATGAAGGATATGTTCTAGATCATACGATACTTTAAGGAATGCACTTTCTATATTTATATTATAATATTTCGATATTCGAAAAAATTTACAAAATCACAATTATTATTTGCTAAACAAAAGGCTTTATTTAGAATAGAAATGAATTAATTCCGAGAAAGAAAATATTCTAGATTATACTATACTTTAAAAAATGCACTTTCTATATTTACAAAATATTCGAAAAATTTTTCAAATCACAATTATTATTAATATCCACATTTTATTTACAATAGATATGAATTAATTTATAAATGTGCTCATACATAGACTTTTAAATTTAAAATATCCACTTTCTTAATTTTATCACTTTAATCACTTTATTTCTTTCAAGTTAATGATGGTCGACAGCCCTCCAAGAGCACGGTATTAAGTTCCTACGACTGAATGGGAACGTAGGAACTCTATACCTCGCTGATGGTAAAAAGGCTTCGGTGTTTTTTTCGTTCGCTGGTCACAATTCACTCGGTTACACTGCTCTTCATGTGTCTACTTTGCCTGGCTCTCTTTCGCTATGTTTGACTTGTCAGTCTTAAGCTGCAATTAGAGTCATAAACGGATTATGTTTGCCAGATATATTGGCTGGGCTCAATAATGAAATTGGCTGCCAATACTTTCGGCAAATATCAAAGTCCCAAAAGAGTCTGGCAGACTCTTCGAATCTTCCCATCCTTCTTATCCGTTCGGCTTTCCTTTCGGCGGCGTCTTAAAATTTTATGTTTGCACATTAGCTGGCGCCGTTTTCTCTGCAAAAAAAAAATAGGTATAAAAAAGGAAAGGCGAAAAAAGAAGGGAATGTAAGTAAAGTTGTAGATACTTAGGCTAATGCATTAGCCGCAATAAGTGTGGGTATTCCCCAGATACGGATACCGCAAATACATATATGCCATTGGCGTTGGCACTTATTTGATTTGCACTCGAGCCGATGGGAAACTGAAATTAAGACAATTTCAATGGCTGTATTAACCTTGGAGATTTTTTCCACCCGCATTAGAGACTTGTTCCTCTATAAAGAGTCACACCCCACACGCTAATTACTGGCTGCCGGCTGCCGAGCTGAAAAAACTAATCAACTTGATTGATTTATCTGACAGAACTGCACAAGTTGACATTTCGAGAAGGCGACTTCTTAACGCCCACCACAACGGCAAAGGCAAAGCCAACAGCAACTACAAAAGCACTTGACTGCACACAAATTATCATTTGAATTATATGCAAAATAAATGCATTTGATTGCCAGCCCAGCCATGTTGTATCTGTATCTGTGGTCGGGTATCCAAAGTATCCAAGTATTCAAGTATCCAAGTATCCAACTATCCGCTGGATACGTTGGCTCTGCAGTGGTAACCACCATGATTTGCATTTAGTTGCTGCCATTTCAGATTTGACTGTTTGTTCCCTGGCCCCTCTGCCATTTGTCTGCCAGCGACGTAAATCAATTTGGTTTTGGCTTTGGCTTTAGCTTTTGGTCTAAGGTAGCCGAGCAAATGTTTAGCCGCCCGCTGAGCCAACACAGCAGATATTCAATATGTGCTCCCTGGGATGTCACGGGCCCGCCAGGCGAAAGCTTTACTGTCGCAAAAAGTGACACCCACAATCGGTAGCTGAATTATGCTGAATTCTATAGCCTGAAATGAAAGATATTGAAATAGATTTTTGTAAAATTTAAATTCATAAAATAAGAACAATATTCTTATGAAAAAAGTTTATTAATTTTAAGACAGGAAAATTCTTCTATTAATTTAGACAACCTTTTATAAACATTAAAATGTATTGTATTATTAAAGAAAATTATGTTTCAAGTGGAGAATAGAATAATAGTATTTTTTTAGAATTAATAAACACTCTTAACACATATACAAATTTTTAGCAAAAAAATAATATATATGTATATATCACACTGTATGAAAGTTCTACAATTTTTTCATTTTTTTTTTTAATTGTTTAAAAATGGATTTCTACAACTAAATTTATGACTTAGTTTTTGCAAAAACCTTTTCTTTTTGAGAAATAAAAATTTTTTTCAAATGTTTTTAGTTTTGCAAATGTGAGTTGAAGTTTCTATCTAAGAAAAAGAAATTGAACCTAAGCTTTTTTGGGGCATGGTAAATTTTCTTTAATTTTAAAGTGATTTATTTAATTTTTCTCCCAGTGTTGAGCCCCCTGGATCCTCCCAAAGCTCGGTGGCAGCTGCTACTGTTCCTCGGGGGCCATAACGGCGCCATAACTTTGGCCCGGCCAGTACATAAACTGCCAAAGTCCGGGCTGATTAGCATCGCTGCCGGTGCTGCTGTCTTTGATTGACAGTTTGCATACAAAAAGCCATGTCAGAGCAAACAAAACTCGCACATAAATCGCACCAAATGCTTGGCAAACTTTCGGATGCATCTGCAGGGCCGACTTCGCTGACTTTGCTGACTTTAACTGACGAAGTTGAGGTTTATATGAGCACCGGATTGACACTTTTATCGCCGGGCCCGAAGTGTTGACGTTTGCCTCGCCTAATGATCACTGATCTTGATTAGCCGCCTGGTTTATGAGCTGTTTAAATAGTGAGAGGTTATACCCATAAGTTTCGCCTAATGAGCCTGAGAAGCTATTGGATTATGGATGGAAGTACATACGAATGTGCTCTTTTCTACAATATCTAAAATTTTCATTTAAATCCCGCCTGAAAGCCAACACTGCCCACTGGCTGACCCGACATGCCTGAAATCCATTTCAACAATCACTTTGATTGATGCCAACGGGCTCGGACAACCTCCCACCCACTGCCAGCCAGGCAATTTCTCACTTAGCAAAGAATTAATTAAACCACCAAAATACCATATCTGGTGGAGAAAATCTCAACTAAATAACTAAGCGAAAAAAAATTAATTAAAGCAACTAAATTAAAATGTATCAAGTTGGATACACGCCCAGACAGCGGCAAATGTGCCACGCCCCCCTGGCAAGAGGCAAGAAACGTGCTACGAAATTTTGATGAAATTTCAAAAAAATATCTGTCGAGGTTTGTAGATGGTCAGTTGAAGGATTTTTTACTGCGGAAGATTGAAAAGCTAGATTTTAATTATTAAATCTATTTACCCATTTTTGGTGTTATACAAAATACAATCGTTAAATATATTAAAAGTTAAAGAAAATAAATTATTTTGAAAAATATACAATATGCAAAAATTTTAAACTAAAAGTAGTAATAATTAAAAATTAAATTAAAATATTTATAAAATATAATTCCGAACTTTTAATGAAAATAAAATAAATTAATGGAATTTAAATTGAAATTAATATGTTTATGTTTATGAAACAAAATTCCAAAGAAAAAAAATATATATTCATATTTTTAAAAATACAAATTAATTGCTTTTAGCATGCAGATGTAACGGGTTCTGGTTCCTTTTTTGTTTATCGTTTTTAATTGTTATTGCTTCGGATGTTGGGTGTTCAGTGCTGGACCAGTTTTGTCGCTCATTTGTCCAGTTTCCTTTGGCGATTTTTTGCTGTGCCATTTTTACTGAGGAAGCGCTGCCCACATTGGGCCACAGAAAACTGGAACTGGCACTGAAAAACTGGACGCGATGATGGATGTGCCCGGCTCGAGCGTTACCGATAAGCTTTGAGAGCGCGAAAGGTATAGTATGAGAAATACAAAAAAAAAGAAAGAAAAACTTAATTAATTCATATGCATTGAACTTTAATCAAGCGCCGGGCAGCGCAAAAGTGAAGGCCTGACCATGGCGACGACCAGTCCGGCTTCAGATACAGATACTCGAGTACCGAGATACTGCGATACTACGATACTCGGATACCCAGAGCTCACCTGCTGCGCGCTTTAGATACCTGTGCTATTAGTGTAAACGTGCAGTTTTATGTTATGGCAAATTGCCGTTGACAGGGCCGGCGAACATAGAATGCCAGTGCCATAACTCTCGGTGTGCAGGCACAATCCAATCTGCAATCTGCTATCTGCAATACGAATATGCACTCGGCAATCTACGAGATACATTCTATAATTGTTTTTCTCTTAGTTTTTTTTTTTTTTTCGGCACTCTCTGTGTTTTGCAATCTGCATCTATCCAGCAGATACGTTCGTTGCGTTGCACAATATCCACAGCTGCATCCCATGTACTGGGCACTCTACTCTACTGTATCTTTCAGCTCGCACATCTCTCAAAATCGTAGACATTTTCATTACGTGGTCATTACGACGCTGCCGCTATTACTATTATGCTGCATTTTATTGCTTTATAAGCGCATTTTAATTTTTGCCTTTCGCCGGGCCACAAAATTTATGTAGCTCAGCGCATCTGCGGCCACAAAAGCGAGGCAAATGCTCGTAAAAAATGCACAGCACATACGGACCGATGATGACCAACTGTCGGCAACCAACAGCAACAACAACAGCAACAACCAAGGAACAACTACCGAAGCAACAACCAAACGAACAACCCAAAGAGCCACGTATCATGTGCCATGTCCGTTGTCAACGCCGACGTCGATGTGTCTTGTGTCTTGTGTGTGTCTGTCTGCATCTTGGCCACGTCAAGTGTCTTTTGTGAAAGGCAACCAAATTACGAGCACACACTGATGCAGGCTCAAATTTTCACTGAGCGAAAAAATGGGGCATAAAGTGGCACTATTCATAAAATTATTCAAAAGCTAACAAAAAATCACATATTCTGACATTTAAAGTAAAAATTTGAAAGCAAACTGGATAATAAACATTAAGATGTCATAGCGCACGATGTCTTAAGACCCGCGGGCGTTATAACACAATCAAAGGTGTCATAAGGCCCATGAAACTTTTGAGTGTGTCATAATAATATCAATAAAATATGGATTAAAGTTTATTTATGATTTAATTATTTTAAAGAACAGAAAATATGCAAAATAAGTATATCCCTTAAGTACAAAAAATATAAAGTATCAGAACTATTTTATAAAATTTTTTTTTTTTTTTATTTCTTTTCCCTAATTTAAAAGTTTAAATATTTCGAACGAAAGAATTTTCTTTAAAATGGTTTTACGCCCCATCTTTTAACCCCTTTTATTTTCCAGTGTAGATGGTCAGTGAGTGCCACGTCTGCATTTTGGTCAAATCGAAAGGCTGGCTCTTTGTTGCACTTGCGGTTGTTGCTGTTGTTGTTGCAATTATTAGCAACTCTGACAATTTAGTGCGGCTCGCCTTTGACGCTGATTGATTGCGTCTGTAACTAATCTGTACATTTATTGAGTTATCTGCCTGGCATTTTTAATTTGGCCCCCTTCTCCATCGCACCGCTCCCCCCCCCCGATGATCAATTAAAAGCAAACGGTTTTTCTGCAGCGCAATTAAACGGTGCCCCAAAACCGGCAGATGCAGATGCTGATGCTGATGCAAAATCGGCCAAATCGCTTCCTCATGGTCAGCGCGGTGCGCCCATTAAAATACCCACTGGAGTATGCTGGAGAAACATAAATATTCGCACTGATTTCGACTTCGACCCATTCGCGACCAGTTTTCGCCAGTGCGAAACATGTTGTGGCAGCCTTTGGACACCGAACATGGCCACGCAGCACGCAGCTTATCAATCGCGCCACCGAAACACAGCATTCAGGTCCTACAAGTTTGCTATTAATTTGCGCTAGTACTAGTCGGTCCGCCCCCCTCCTGCCAAGAAAAACCCCTCGCAATGGCCGCCCCCTCAACTGGCAGGCTCGCCCATCTGCTTTGCATTTCAGCAGCTGCCTTGTTGAGCTGTCAGCCGGGCAAAGAGAAATGCACTGTAAAAAATTATAAATCATTTGCTGGCTAATTTAAATTTTATCTTGATTTTAAAATGTATTTCCATGGATGCCATAGTTCTTAGTAAAGTTCTTATAAAAAGGACCTCAAAGTTAAAAAACTATTGAAATTTTAAAACATCTTACGGGCATACGGATTTTTGGTTTCTTATGGTGTTCAAACCCCATTCTCAGAATAATTTTAAGATTTTTTTTTAACAGAGAATACGATTTTATGGCTTGTATGCCACACCCAAAAAAAATCGATATGAAACGTAGAACAATTTTACATTATTTAAGATCAATTTTAATTTTATATGTGGCCAGTTAAATTTGACCTGGTCAAGAAGAGTACTTCATGTAAAAACGATATGGGTTTTGCATGACTTGAAATTTACGTGGCCATATCGAATTTACAGTAACATACTCTTTTTGTGTGCATATTTAACTAAATATAGCTTTCCTTCTGTAGCACAATGCTATCGCTTAGTTTCTGATTATTTAACTATGCCTCCCAAAATCTTCTCATGTTTTATCTATAGTCCCCTGTATTTTTCCCAGTTCACCTAGCTGACTGGCTGGCTGCCTGGTTTCGCTGCCTGGGCGCGTGGTTATTAATGAAGTCAATCAGCAATTTTGACAGAAATTTATCTATAAGCGTCGGCATTCTGCCAGGCAACATGTTGCGCGGTCTCTCACTCACTTTGCTAATTTTGTGCGGCACTCAAACATGTTTGGCCCGGGACCCGCTAACTGTAGTTGCCTATCTTATTTATTTAATTTTTGTTTAATGTTAATTTGGAACCAGTTTAATTACCAACGGCTACCCGCTGGTGAGCAACTGCCAAAGACCGCCTAGAAATTTCAATTAAAGTGCGCTGTAGTTGGGCACAGGATAACTAGCAGTGCGTAACGTATCTGGGAGATACTTTTGTAGAAATAAAAATTCATATTTCATGCCTAATTATTTTCAATGCATTATAAAGCATTAATTTGCATAGCTTCCCTATAAAAGTATATCTTTCCTGTTTGGGGAAATATAGAAGATATACCCAGCTATTATTTATTTTAGATTTTTCTGCTACCGCCTGGCAATTTGTATCTCAAGATTTGTATCTCCATAACCGACGGCTACTTCTTCCTACTAACGGTTTATTTAACTGCTGCCATTTGTTTGCTCACGCCGCCTAATGAGCTAAATCAATTTACAGTTCAATTTTTTTCTTGTTGGCTAAATTAATTTTGATATCTCCAAAGGAAGTTGTTTGGCCAACGAATCGAGTTTGAATAATAATTAATGGCGACTTGCTTACAAAGTTGCCGCTCCAAATAGGTGGAATTATCGGCCGTTAATTGATGGCAAAATGGATTCAAGCGGAGTTTTGCTGATAATCGAGATGGGTCAATAAAGTAATTAAGTTATTTTTGTTTGCGAAGCTTATTATTATCTTGTTTAGTGCATTATTACCTCAGATACTTTTAATAATTTGCCTAAAAATAATTTTATATATTTTTATTTAATTACCAAAAACCTGTTTAAGTAGCTTTTAAATTTTAAATATTTAGTCTAGTGCATTGACATGCCTACGAGATTCTCGACTTTGACCTTGCTCATTTTTCCGCCACTAATTTCCCTACGCTTCCTTTTTTTTGCATTGTGCGGGAAAACTTTTCTACCCTCCTTTCTTTTCATTTTAATTTCACTTTTCACGGCGAATTTTCTTTGCATTTTCTTTTTATTTTTCGCGCCAGACGCGAAGGAACCCGGCAAACTTTTTAATGTCGCGCGCCTGCTGCAGCTAATTTAGCCCGCGGGGGCGGAGGAGGAGGTGGGTGGAAAAATCAGGGTGAGGGCGGGGGAAAGGCGATGAAAGCCGGGAAAACTTGGCGCTCAGACTTTGGATGGCAGTGTCTTTGGCTTCATTTTCGCGGCGCTCCTTGAGGTTTTCTCTCTTTCCCGGCTCTCAATTTTGCCCGCCTTCTTCGTTCATTTCCTTTTGCAATGAAATTAAAAACAGCAAGGAGTCGTCCTTGCACACACAGATACTCACTCATACAGCCACACACACACAGTGCCTGTGGGAAGGAGAAAAGTTTGCTCCTCGGGAACCTAAATGAAAATGAGTAAAGTTCGCACCCACAATTTTGCTCTCTTGTTGATTATGCACTTCGTTGCCATCATCATCATCATCGTCGTCGTCGTCTGCGTTTTGCTTATTAACCCAGTTCTGCCTGCTTTTCCCGCTTTTCTTTTTGGCCTGGCCCACAGCTGCCGGCTGTTGCTATTTCCCTCTCTCCCACTTTCTTGGCCGAGGACGATGACGCTTTTTTTTTGTGTCCTTGTTTTAATTTTAATTTTTGTTTGGTTCGCTTTCTTTTCCTCGTGTCTTGGCCTTTTCGGTGACGTCGTCTTGGTTTTCCTCCTCATTTTCCCGGTCTGGTGTCGTCATCGTTCTGTGCCTGCCTTTGTTTCTAGGTCAAGAACAAATTTTTCTTTTCCGCCGGCATCTTCAGGCTTTTTTTTGTTCCTGAAGGCAGAATAAAAGTTGACATTGAAATTTTAATTGGATTGGGAATGTAAATAAAAGGGACTACAAGGAAAATTTGTTCAGTATTTTTTTTACAAATAAAGAAATTAATTGTATAAAATTGTAGAAATAAAATTTATAAAAACTTGGGATGTCAAATAATTTATAAAGATTTAAATTTAAAATTAAAAAAAAAATACAATCAATTATTAATTAATATAATATTATTTTAAAACTATTTTGAAGCACGTCTATAATTTTTTTTGGTTTTGTGTCCATGAAAATCCGACGAATAAAAATAATAAAAATATATAAAATTACAGTAAATGGTCAAAATGTTCACCTAAACATAGATAAATTTTTCCTTTATTTTGGTTTCTTAGCTATGAATTAAATTTGCTTTAAAGTTGATAAAGGAAGTCATAGGATGTCAAACTAAACCAACACGATGCCATTGGGCACATAATGGGCATATATATATAATACATCCAAGATAGCAGTTACACATAGATAAATACATATAATATATAGCCAGCGTAACCACCTCGAATCGCTTAGAGATGTAGATACTTTTCGCTTAGCTTCTTGTGCCCGTGGATGCGCAACTGTCATGCAAATGACATCACGCACTATAGTCATCAATTTTGCGAGGCATCAGTGTCGCTGGCAGAAAGCTGAAAGCAAATCCCCCAAGCCGAAAAAAGCCAAAGTCGAGGAACGAGAGTGTCGTGCGTTTGAGTTTGAAATATTTGCAATTGCGAATCCTGTCGTATTTGTCACAGGATGTAGTACATACATATATATATATACGTATTTCAAATATTCTTATATACACCCCGTACATATATAGATTGAGCTCGAAGGAACATTATTATGATGGAATCCTATTTGTTACAAGCCGTGTAGCCACAGTGCCAATGACAGAACGTCTGGATGTCTGAGGCTGAGTCCCAGGATACAAGGATACACCTACTCATCCTGCCTTTTCCGCCGAGTAAATTATGCTAATGTCAAAATAATGCATATTCGATGATGTGGGTGTGTCTCGCACACAGGGAGAAAACTTTGCCGACGACCGACGATCTTTATACTAATACACATTGAAGATTGATTTTTCGCGGTTTCGGTGTTTGTGTGTATGGGTGTGGAAAAATCTTTATAAATCACATTTATGTTCAGCTTCAAGTGCCAAAACTAATGATGGAAATAAATTCACGAGAGCGCAGGACCAGAACAAGGACAATGCTGACTGCCAGAACCAGTCGCAGCCAGAAATTCTGTTTCTGTACACAGGGAAAAGTGCTGTGGAAAAACCTTTGGAGTGGGGGGCAGTGGGTGAAGATGGGGGGTGGCACTTTTGGGGATAGCAACGCACTCAACTGTGCGCCCGTCGCCTCGCGCAATTTTTGGCTGCTTTTGACGCCGGGCCAATATGCAGTAAATCTGCCAGAATGTGCCTCTAGATTTGGCATCGCCCAACCATCAGTCGCAAGTACCCAAAGCCCCTCCCTCAGCTTCCGTTTTCCCTTAGCTTTTCCTACCCATTTTCCCTTTGAAATGGGTTACATATTTTATGCTTAATATTTTGCATTTTATTCAGGAAGAGTGGAGCGGGCAAAACTGTTAACTGTACTTGAGCTTGACTTGGCCGGGGATCGTAACGTTTGCTTTGTGCAGAAATTGAAAATGTTTTTCCTTAACAGCACAATTGTTTGTTATAGTTTCTCCTTTTCGCGTCCATAAGAATGCGGCAAATTGTTTGTGCAAATCTTTTCGGCCAGCGGATGAGAATGAGTTGGGATGTCGAGAGGTAAAGAAAATGTTCCACAACTTAGAGTTCCACAACTAAAGTAGAGATTGTAAGCATAAAAATCATGAATTTGAATTTTGTGATGTCGTTTTAACATTTATAATGGTCAAAATGATGAGATAATATTACTTCTTTAATAACATCCAATTATAAGTTATAATCAACAGCTTTATCTCCTTGCCTTGCCAACTAGATCCCAAGCAAATTGCTAGCTTTTCAAAAAAATAAAAAATCAATAACCAGATTTCTCTCTATTTCGAGATGATCATCCCTCGAACCCCTCGGGTCATGTGCAACCCTAACAACTTGAGCTTCATTTGCATATTTTGCCAACCAAGCCTCGCCTCGAATCCTCCCTCTTTCGAATGCAAAAGAATAAAAATTGCAAAATTGCAGAATGTAAAAATTGTAAAATGTCGAATGCGTTCGCTGCAAAACTAATAAAAGGCAAAAAGGAAAATTCCCGCTGGCCGTAGGTGAAAGCCGAGTGAGGAGTGTGCAAAATTTATGCAAATTTACTTTTCGCCTAACACGATGCTTGTTATTGATTTGCGAAAAATAAAAACTTGTTCGCCGTTAATTTGCATAATCTGTCCCGTCTGTCTCGTTAAAGGATTTGCTCGGCGAGAAACCTTTCACTCTCGCTCTGCAACACCATTGCCATCATCCCATGGCCAAAAATTGATTTGCCAGCACTGCATTGTTGACTTTGACAGACGCATTCGGTTGTCTGTCTGGTTGTGTGTATATATATATCTCTGTTTAGTCAAGCAAATATTTGGCCAATGAGTGGCCTGACAGCCAAGAAAAAACCAAGTGAAAATATTTGAAAATTGGTTTTGTCGGCGCACCTGACAAAGGCAAACATTCAACGAACTCTGAGGCGGGAAGAATCCAACATCGAATTGGAAATACTCTTACAAGGTTGGGTAAATATGATCTATTGCAACAGATAGAAAAAAACATAGGACAATATAGATTTAATCTAGAGTAAAACAATAAATATTTAATTTATAAAAACTTATTCAACTTTAATTTAGTAAATAGAATCTGAAAAATTTTACAAAATCCCCAAAAAAATTAAGGAAAAATATTTATCGATATTTTCGATATGTGTAAAATATTTTTCGATAATATCGATATTTTAAAAATGATTAATTATCGAAAAATATCGAAATTTTCTTTTGTAATGTTTTGATTTTATTTCTGAATTTTCTTTAAGTGTAGCCTCTGTGCACTTCTGCTGTAGAAAACTTCATGTATGTCTGGCTATAATTCAATTCCCTTCAAAACCCGCGACAGTTGGACAGAGAAATAGATGGCGACGGAGTTACAGAGAAAGGATATAGACATCCAGGGGCGTGGGGCGCAGGGGGGGGGGAGAGTGCTTGTCGTCCTGTCAGTTATTTTCAACATTTTGATATGTATATTCCTCTCGTAGTTTATTTTTTTCATGCAGCGTTCGCTTTTTGCTAAAAAGGATTACGCTAACACAAAGCAGAGAGCAAGGCAAGGAGCCACAAAGGAGTGCAGAGGAGGTGTAAAAGGGGATTTGAGAGGGGGTTTTACGGGGGGCCGCAGCCGCAGATACAATATTTGGTTTATTTCGCTGTCGCTGTCTCTCGATTTTTTCACCGATTTTATACTTTTTGCACATGCCAATATGGAAACACGAAGTCCTCAAACACCCCCTTTCGGAAAAGCAGCCACCCCCCGAAACTTGATGTGTGTGTCCCACGCTTTTCTATTCTTTTTTTTCCTTTCTGCTTTCATTCACCCTCGCAATTTTCGTGTGTCTGTGGTTGTTGTTTGTATTTGTATTGGTACAGCAACCATCAAACATTTACTCATGTGTCGGGATGAAGAAAACGCTCCAAATTCGAACATGTGTGCGTGTGTGCTTGGCAAAAGCCAAAAGAAAATGGCAGTTTTCCTCCTGACATGTGTGTGTGTATGTGTGTGGGCCTGTGTATTTGGTGGGTGGCAATTTCCCATTTAGTTTCAGCGGGTGGAAAGCGTTTTAGATTTGAACTATGGGTGCGTTGTCATAAATGGCTAACGCATCGCCGTTTTGGGCCTTATCTAAAACGATTTCGCATCGCGATTGATGGCGAAACGAAATCGCGAAACGCATCAGACAAAGCCGAGCAAAAAGATATCGATTTGTGGGGAGGAGATGATTTTAAGGGGAGCTTAGGTTTTTTTTGGCAACGGTTTGATATGTGTTTTGTGAAAAAAGTGAGTTGAGGAGCAAGAAGGTGGGGTTTTATGGGAATACATTTTTTTATATTTTATAAATGCTAGGAAATTCAATTTTATAAATCATAAATATTTTATAAAAATTTTAAAATGCTTTAAAATGTACAAAAAAATTAATACATTTGTACAAATATTTAAAAAATATTTATTTATCAACAATTTAAATTTTAAAAAATAAAAACTACTGTTGCAAACAAACTTTCTTTAATTTTCAAAATTTTAAAAGCAAGTTATACTTAAAAAAAAAATGTTTCTCAGTTTTTTAAAGTTTTTACTATTTGACACTGTACAATCTCTTTTTGCTTGTATCCTTTATAGATACAGATTCCGTTTACCCCCCAAGCACTTCTTGTTAGTAAATCGGTTCTAAGCTCATAATTGGCAAAGTAGACAACCCCTGGCCACCCGTGAAAACCCAACCCCCAGTCCGAACTCAATCCAACAACTAACGACAAGCACTCAAGCAATTCGCATCCGTCGAAATCAATTCGGTAATTGACAGCAGAGTTGCCCGCGGAACATGATTTGCAAATAATGCACTTGAATTTGCATAAAGAATTTGCGCATGCGAAAAGGAAAAAAAAGCGCTGGTAAAAATGCAAAAAATTATGCAAATTAGCCGGCGACTGTTGTGATCGATGTACTGCAATTAAATCCTGGCCAGCTGCAGCAGCCCCTAAAAAACAAAACACTTCGGGAAAAATAAAAAACGAGGCCCTCAGGTAACGGGGCGAAAAAAGCTCATTTGCATAAAAAAAAGAGGTATATACTATATGGGGTTGCATCCTCGAGCTCATTAACATATAGCGAAAAATCGAAAATTCTGATGCTGTCTAACAGCTGCTCACGTCCTGATTTCCTGATTTTCCAGCCAGCCAGAGGTTCAACGGCCGTTTGTCTCACTAACCCAAATTAAAATTATGTTAATGAACGGTGGCGGCGAGGGGGGAAAAAGAGGCACGAACAGGACCAAAATCACGGCCAAGGACAACGAGTCCTGCGCTTCTCATTTGAGTAATGAGCAGAGTCTGGGCAGAGCGGCGACTGCGACGTCGACCGAGGCAGCGACGGCGGCGGCGGCAGAGAGGTCCTGGCGAAATCCTTGCTGCCTTTGCTCCTGTTACTACCGCTCATTAATTTCGCCCATCGCATTTTTGCATATTTTTCAGCCAGCAAATTTTCTCCTCTTGTTTAATTCTCTCGCTCGCTCGCTCTCCTTCGTCCTTCGTCCTGTTTCATTTTTCATTTTGTCCCTCGCTCATTTAGTGACGTCACACTCGGAGAGTGAGAGAACCCGACCTGTGAGCGAGCGAGAGAGAGAGTGCGAGTTGCTCTCTGTTGTGTGTGTCCTGGCATAATTAAGATTTTAATTTATGCAATTATTTCGCCGGCTGCCCTTGTTTTCATTTTCGTTTTCATTTTCTGGCTCTGATTTCGATTTTGCAGGATGTGAAGTTATTTTGGCGCGTTTGCTCGTTGGGTGCGGTTGTGTTTTTAGATCGTCAGTCGAACGTATAAAGGTGATCTTAACTAATTTCATAAAATTGACTAAAATAAAAATGTAACACAACAAAATTCCCATTTGGATATAAAAATACAAATTATTCCAAGTGTGAAGTGAACATTTCATTTGTGCCTTAAAAAAAAAAACCAATTCATAAAAAAGAAAATAAATTTCTCACATGAACTCATAAAGTCAACTGGTTAGATTAAGGTGGATTGAAAATTGCGCGATTTAACAGATTTCTGGAAATAATATATCACCAGTTTAATACATATATTTTAAGCCTGTGATTAAAAAGTGAAACATTTTATAGCTCACCATATAAGCGTTTTGACCACTATACTTATTTTATTAGGAATTTTTTATTCCGATTACAGAAAACTATTTTTTCACAAAATTCCCATAAGGATAAAGTTTTTTATACTACATTAAAAATGTAAATAATTTGTATATAAATTATAATAGCGAAGTTGAACTTTTGGGTCAAACATAAATTATTTTGCTTTTAGTAATCAAAGACACATTGTTTAGTATTTACCTTTCAAATAAAGTATACAAAAATTAATTTTAGATGATTAAAATATAGTAAATTAAAAATATTTGAGAGAAGGTTTAAAAAACTGTGGAAAATAAAATTGCAAAGAATAAGGATAAAATAACTAAAACATTTTAATAAAATCTAAAAACTTAAACTATACAAAAATAAGACAGAAACTGTAAAGTAGTAAAATCTAAAAATTTTAAAAAAATTTAACTCAAACACTTCCTAAACTTTTCACTTCTTTGGGTCACTCACTTACCTTTATTAAAATTTTTTTTTGAAAGCATTGCTTCTTGAGTTTCTTTAGCTTTACAATCCATCAGAATAATTTCAATTAATGTGTAATATTTTCTTGCAACAAATCTTAGTAAATTGTCCAAGTTCACAGCGATGTCACAATGTTAATCCACGGATATGCCCTGAGAATCTAAGTATTTTGAATGGATCTATAAACACAACCGCACCGAGACGCGTCGCGTTAAGGAATGATTTTGCCAGCGACTCCAATAAGATACTTTGGCTGTGGTCCTCGAGTTTCGAGACTTCGACTTTCTTATCGCACGCACACGAATTGGAGTAATCGCGAGGCGTCGGCGTCAAGAATTCAGGGGGATTCACCGGGGGTGTTCTGTTCTGTTCGAAAGACCAAAGACCGAAGAACGAAGAACGAAGACTTGCCGGGCGTAAGGCCCGCCAGCTACTGCCCACAGAACTTCTGGCTGGCATTTGTTTTTGTGGTCCGCTCACACACACACATACACACCCTCGCAGGGACGAAACTGGAAGACCGAATGCCACCCCCAAAATAAAATAATATTGAGGGAGAAACGTCAAGTGTGCGGCGTTGGCAGCGCTGCTTTTTTTTTCTTCCTTCAATTTACAACGCAGGCGCACTTGTAGTGCTCTCTCTCAGTAGAGACCCATTATAGCCCTCTCTTTTCAGCCCGAACAACCCCTCTCTTTCTACCCTCAGGTGTAAGGAGAAAGACATTTGCAAAAATCGGGGGGAAAAAAAAGGAAAAGCTGGAGAAGGAAAAGGAAAAGAAAAGAGAAACCTTCCAGGGAGCTCGTACCCCTTAGACCCAGTACTCACCACGCTTTCGAAATGTTTTCTGGCCATTTGTTGAGCGGGCTTTAAAGGCGGCACTAGCCACGTTATCAGGCAAATGCCAGCCACGCATTTTGTCAAATTCAAAGGCAAACAAGAAGAGTGGGGGGGAGTGAAAAGTAAAAATAAAATGGGGACTGGGGGCCAGCTAAACTGAGCAGCGACTGAAGTAGAAATGCTTATACGCTGGGGATTTGAGCTTTACAAGCGTAACAAAATATGTAAAAAGAAATAAAGAAAAGCCCCCCTTCGAAAGAAAAAAGAAAGGAGAACAGAGAAGAAAACCTCCTTCTCACACCCTCAGATATTTCGATGCGTTGTATCTGTATCTGAGCGTGCAGGTTGGCGCGTATCTATGAAGTTCCTTCCGTTCGCCGCCTGATGAATGATAGATGGATTATGATTTTGTTTGGCGCAAATTGAATTTCACTGCCTCCCTGTAACCAAATATTTAAACTTTAAACACGCTTCGATCGCTTGAAGCTGTCAACTTTTTTTTTGTGCGACTCGCAACGTTCTCGCCTGCATTCATTTGGCGGCGGAAATCAAGTTAACGAAGTAAAAACGTAAAATGCAGCAGCAACATGCCAACAGCATTCGCCAACAAGGAAATGTCCTCGGGTGAATGGCATGGGGTTGATGATGGGATTGCTACTTTTTTTGTATATTTTTTTACCAATAATGGGGGACGAACGGATTCGTAGCGCTGAATCGATAATGGAAGCTGCCGCACAACCAATAACAAACAAACCAATCGAATCGGGGGCTGTCAAAGAGTTGAAGAAGCTTTAAGAAGGGATTGATAGGTAAGGGCTTAAAATCAGACTAAAAAGATTGAAGATATTTTTCTTCTTGTCCTAGCCAGTCATAAGTATTTTTTTAAGATTTTAAAAGACGTTTTAAGAAAAATTCTCTGTCAATCCAAATGATAGTAAAATGAAAGTTACGACCTTGAAAATGTTATTCAATTTCAAGAAGAATACAATTTATAAATAAATAAATTCAATTAAAATTTTCTTTTATTTTCTACATTTATTTAAATACTATCCAAATTATTTATTTATTTTTTATTTATTTTTTAATTAATGTAATGTTTCATCCTTTTCGTAAACTTAAAAGTTTTATGACCTTTTTAACTACTTTTTAACAATATAGTTTCAAATTACTCTTCAGCTTAAATTCATTTGTTATTTTACTCACAGAAATCTTTATTTTGAGCTAATCCAAATTGCATTCCTGGGCAAACATTTTCCCATCCCCACTGGCTGCTCCTCAATTCTGTGCACATTTTTATAGATTTTATGTTAGTTGGATTTTTACTCCGCTTTTTTTATGAGCCACAAGCTGTAAGTAGCAGTACTCGAGATTGGTTGTTGCTGCTGCTGCTGCTGCTGTCGGGCTGGATGCAACATATTTTCATGGATCAGCTGCAACTTCAATTCAAAGGGATGCCAGAGGCGGGTGCAGGGGGGTTCGGAGGGGCTGTGATTTTCTCGAGCCATGTCTGTCAGCCTCGGCTGCCATGCTTATTGCCAAAGCTTTTGTTATGCCGTCTCACACAAACTCACATCCCAACTATGGTACTATTTTATATATAAGTTGGAATCTGCTCGGATGTGTTTTTTTTCTCTGTTACCGACTTTTATAAGCAGCAAATTTTTATTTCCTCCCATACTTTTGCTTACAATTCGCATGCGTCATAACTCAATAACCAGCTTAAAGGGGGATTGAGGGTTGCCAAGGGGGGCAAAACTGTAAGCTAACTGTAATCCTAATGAAACTACAACACACACTTACTCGCAAGTCCTTCGCATTTGCATGCAACAATTTGGCCAAAAAAAAAAAGGAGGCAAATATAAAAAGGCAAAAGTTTCCTTCTTCCCATTGAATCTTCTCGTTTTTCGTCATCCTCAACTCGTCTGCCCGTACTGGAATTTATTATAAGATCCCTTTCTTCATATATGAATGCGAGAAACTTGTAGTTGCCGCCCAAGTTGTTGCTGCTGCATGTTGCTGCTGTTGCTGCTGGCAGCAACATGAATATTTCTACAACATCAAAAAGGCATTTCGAGTTATTTGGCTCTGGCAAAATAATTTTTATTATAATTCCCCTAGTTAGCTGATGCATGTGTGGGTCTGAACAGCACCGGCTAATAATACATTTATTTAGATTAACTTTTATTTACATTTCGGACTTTTGCTTAGTTTATGATTGGAAATAAATAGGCGAAAATATATTTTTGCATATTTATTTAAAAAATAATAATAAAAAAAATATATATATATATATTCAGTATTTAATTTAATTTTGAGTATTTTAATTTATCTACGGTTCTAAATTTAAAAATCTACTACCTTATAATATTCCGAGAATTAATTAGAATTAATTTACAGATAATATAATTTACAATTTTTTTTTATCAATTTAAATTGCTTAAGAAATATTTTTAAAAATTACTGGATATTAAATCGTAAATATTTCCATTATTTTGACCCCAATTGTACTATCCCTATATGTTTGAACTGTGTGCAACTCTTGGAATTTCATAAAGGCAAATTCCTCCTGAGCAGCGACTAATGACCATCGCAAAAAGCTAATCAGGCTGGCATGAGGTCGGTTTCGGTATTTTCGGGGGGTTTCCTTGGCCCCACTCCGCTTTTCCCGCTTGCCAAATCATTAATCTGCCACACTCGCTCAGACATCAGACGTCAGTGGCAGGCATCGCCAAGAGGTTTCCCACATCTATGCCCCTTCCCCCTCATCTAGCCCCAAAAAGGAACATTAATTTCCTTTGGTGCGCTGCTTAGGAGACATTATGTACAGTACCTGGTCGATCGAATTTGGCGATAGCTTTAGCTGATTGCACACAAAACGGATTTGCCCAGCTGCACATCGCAAAAACCGCGCCCCGAAAAATTGTAACAAAAATAATACACAGACCCATATCGAAAACGAGACGAATCTTTCGTCGATTCCTTTGAGGTGATGTCTGTATTTCGCATTACGCATACGCCGCGTGTGGCTGCGAATGCCCCGTTTGATGTTTCTAACTCCGCTGTCGGTGTATTTGTGTGTTTCTGCTTGTGTGGGTGTGCGGTTTTAATGTGTGCGTTAAGTGCGTATGTGTGTGTGCGTGCTTGTGTTGCTTTATGATGACATGCCAAACATTTATGCAAAATGCTAATTTAAATCCAAGTCTTGAGCTGAGGAAGTTGTTCAACTTGTTGGCACAGTGGTTACAAATTAGAAAGTTTACTCTTGTAATATTTCATCACAGCTAAATTATTTTAATACTCACCACATGAGTAAAAGATATAAAACACAAAGAAATGAAATACAAAAATATATTTTTATAAAAATAAATCAAAGGGGTTTGTTAAAATATATCTATTCGATAGTTAAATGCAAAAAATTGGACATAATTATTTATTATTGTATAATTATTTGACTCCAAATATTCAACAATATAAATAAATATTTTATTCACAATATTACATTTTTTAAAATTTTTTTTCCAATATTTTTACTTATTTTATTCAACAAGAAATTCCCATTTAATAATAAGGCTTTATAAATTATGTATGAAAAGAAATTACTATTTTACTTAAAAGTATTTTCATTGTTATTTTAAAAACCTAAAATTAAATATCCATTCAGTTTCATTATTTTACTAGATGGTTTACCATTGGCTATCCCAACTAGCCATTCAATTGCTAACATATTAGCCCACTGTATCGCTGTCTTAGGCGTAAACGCCTCTTCATCAGCATAACTCGTCAGGCATGACATTCCAGCCCCTGCACTTGGGACCGAGTGAGTTCTGGTTGTGCTAATGCCTGAATGTCCGACTTACCGAATGAATAACTGAATGAATAGCCAGGGAAATGATGGACTATCTTGACCACACCTTTCGCTGCATTTTGGCCATCTTCGTTCCACTTCGCCCCATTGCCGTGGAAATACGAAAATGGCTGCGACAGGAAATTACGGGAGATCTAGAGCCGATATCTGGGCATGGATATCTAACTGGTGCAAATCTTGAGGGGAAATTAGCTGCGAAAATGCTTAAAATTGGAAATTGAAATGTGAGCAGAGCGGTAGTTGTTCTTGTTGTTGTTGCTGCTCATTGTAATTTGCCAAAGTATTTGTGGAATATGAATTGCGAGCATTTGCATAAATGAAATGTGTATGTAAATGTCGAGCTCGTAATGCCAATCAATCACCCCAAAAAGGGAACTCACGCACACACACTCACACACATATACACACATGTGCCGGGCAGCTCCTCCCACACGCATACAGGCACACAAAACCAATAAACTAAATTCGCAAGAAGCGAAAAAAAAGAAAGAAGGACGAAAAACTCGAGCAGAAATCGTCAACAACATACATGATGTAGTGGGGAGGGTCCTTCATACACGTGTGTGTGTGACTATACGCGAGTGTGAGTGTGCCAACCCTTATCCTTGGCAGGATATTACATGCTTCAACAATGTTGTAGCATTCCCAATAACAACAACTCCGCTCAGAGCATTCCTGCCGAAAATGAAATTCTGTTTTGCATTTTATGTCGACATCTCCTGAACCCGAAATGTATATAAAAAAAAAATACACAAAAAAAACCGTATAGAAAGACGAACCCGCCGAAGAATAAAGCAGAAGGAGCAAAAGGGAGCAGGAGCAACAAGGACACACAGAGCAAAAAAATGAAATCTAAACAAAATGCGTTCGAGCGTGTGTGTTCAATTACAATGTGTGTGATTGCTTGGCTCGCTAGGCAGCTCAAAAAGGGGCGGAGGGGGTGTGGCAGGACCTCGACCCCCCCCCCCCCTTACACACTCACACCCACACACACACACTCCCGTTTTAGCATAAAAATTTACAATGCGAAATAAGCAAGCGAAACGAACGAACACAAAACGCTTTTTATTTCAGCGTTTTTTTTTTTCTGGCTGCTGGTTTTCAGGACCTTCGCAGGACCTTTAGGACCACGAGCATGGCATCCTTATGCAAATAACATCAGCCAGCGTCCTCGACACTGCCACATAAAAATAAAATAATAACAATACAATATTTTTTGATGACAGCCGCCGCCCCAGAAGAACTCACAACACACAACAATGGGGCATATGACCCCGCACCCTATATCTTACATCTCCCCCAAATACCGATTTGGGTTCAAGGTTTGCCCATCAAAGAAAGGTTTAATCGATAGCGAAATGCTCAGCCCGTGCTCTTTTTTATTTATCCTGCCCATTTTTTAGTGTAAATTGTTAAGATATTCCTTCGACATCATGAATCATGATGGGGTGTCATCAAATTTTGTTTCATTTTTAATGCCAACCTGAGTTATGGACTGAGATGATACGGGGGTTAATGGGATCGATAAGGTGGCAGGGGTATATTATTTTGGGATATATTTATGTCATATATATACAAAAAATATTTTAAAATAAATTGTAAATGATTTTAATGCTGAAAAATCCACATAACGTAAAGATTACTCCTAATTTGAATTAATTAAAATTTCCTAACCATTTTTCACAACTTTAATCTGATAATAACAAAATTAAAAATGTTGAAATAACTTCATATTTAAACTGTATAGACTTCAAATAACATTTGAAATCATTATCCCGAAAATATCAAGGCCAAGAAATACATATGTTGATTTCAATTTTCATCAATCATCATTTCAATCATCATTCTGGGAATAATTAAAAATTCTAAAAATTCCTTCAGCTCGCACTGGCAAACTCCTACTTCCCTACTCCTCGAATGCAACAATATAAATAATTATTTTTGCATACACAATGTAAAGCAAACAACACGATAAACACAGGCTGGCGCAAAGGATGCATGGGAATGCGAGGAGAATAAGAAGCGAAATCACATTTGAATAACAATCATCATCATGCGAGTTATTTCAATTGACTAGAGGGGGGCGGGGTTGGCGAAGATATTGAAAATATGAAAAGACACGAGAGCTGGAAAAAACACACGCGAAATCACAAAGAATTCATAATAAGCGTCATTGTCGATGCCAGCGAGCGGGAAATGAATAAAAATCAAAGTACAGTGGAGGAGTCTGCATGTTGACAAAGGTGAAAGGGGTTCGAGTAGGGGGCCAACTGAAAGGACGAGCGAAGAGGGAGTATTACTAAGGGCACGTATAGGAATGTGGAATTGAATGTGTCGCACAGGATGTGTGTTTTATTTTTTATTTTTGATTGTATATGCACTACACGAGCAGAAATATTTATAAAGTTATTATATATTATTTTATAATATTCTTTAACGTTTTTGGAAGTACTAAATAAATCACAATTATACCCACGATCGTAGATAAAACAAGAGAGAACGCTATAGTCGAGTACTTCGACTATTAGATACCCGTTACTCAGCTAAAGGGAGTGGGAGAGAGATTAATATATGCACGCGTCAAAGCTACTAGCGCCATCTAGTGGCTGTTTCATTTTTTGCTCATATCTTTTTAATGGATTGTCCGATTTGAAAAATTTCTTCTACAATTCGATAGGTATTGATAAACAGAATAAAACTGCATTTTTACTTTTCCGAAATCTTTAAAGTTGTGGGCGCCAGACACCTTTCAAAAAATGGTGTAGGGCGATTGTGGGCGTTAGAGGGGGCGTGGCACCTGTTTGAAACAAACTTGCGCTGCGTAGGAACTCGAAGAATCTGCATGCAAAATGCCAATCCTCTAGCTTTTGTAGTTTCCGAGATCTCAGCGTTCATACAGACGGACAGACGGACAGACAGACGGACAGACGGACATGGCTAGTTCGACTCGGCTAGTGATCCTGATCAAGAATATATATACTTTATAGGGTCGGAAATGCTTCCTTCTCCCTGTTACATACTTTTGCACGAATACAATATACCCTTTTACTCTACGAGTAACGGGTATAAATATATATTATTTTATAATGGTCTATAACATTTTTGAAGTACATACTCAATAAACAACTAGTATACCCACGATCATAGATAAAAATCTGCTGAAAATTTGTTGATAAAAATTATATTTAAGGTTAAATTTATAAAATAAATTCTAATATGCTTTCTTTTTCGTAAGTTCTCAAATTGAATACAATATTCCGACTACTGAAGTTCCATTCCCCTCCTTATTTGGCCCACTTTAATCTTTGCTGACCATTAGGCCTCGAGAATGGCAGGCCATAAATATGAATCACCCTATTTTTTTTCGCCGTGTTCAAGACATTTCCAAAGGCTGCCACCATCTGCATGTGTGAGTCGTGTCGAGAGCCTGCCAAAGGATGCTTTTCCTGGTCCCCCCGCCTGCGTGGGCTGCATGAATTTTGAATGACAATTTGCATGCGGCAGGAGAAGAAGCAGCAACCAATCCCAGAATTCAGACCCATTGTTCGCTTATTGAAATTTTAGCCAAAGGGAAGCGGAACGAGCCACTTGAATTTGCAGGATGTGAGGAAAAATAAGGACATAGTGACGTTATGCTGTTGTGATGTGCCAGTTGACAAATTGTGGCAGCTACAGCAAGTGGCATTTCATTTTCATAGCCACCAGTTGCGCCTTCTCCTCATCATAATTGATTTCATTAAATGGCAAGGCAAGGCGAGCAACAAGTTGGCACACGGAAAATGAGAGGAAAGAAGAGAAAACCACCCACTTTTCCACAACGCCCGATGACTGAAAGTAAAAACAAATTAAGCTCTCGACGGCGACGTCGAAATAATTGGGGGAATTCCCACAAAACGCCCCAGACAAGCGAAGGAAGCAGAGGAAGGAGCAAAACTGAGCCAGACACTTTGACATAATTTCCCCGCCAGCAGACTTCGCCACCCAACAGCCCACCAGCCACCACCCCCTCAAGGACACAAGGACACGACCATAACCAACCCCAACAAAGTTTTAATTAATTGCGCCCGAAACACACACACAGCCACAAAGGCGAATGCTCGGCGGGAAATGCGGGGGAAAATGAAAATGAAAATGAGTCAAGCTGAGAAAAGTTGGGCGTTCATTTTCACGTACACGAATTTCTCTTGGGTTTCCTGAATTTTCCAAAGACACAGCAGCAGTTAAATGGCGAAGGAAAAAGGTGGGGGAGTGGGAGGAAGAGGCCAAAGGAGCAGCACAATGTGGCTTAATTTCATTATGTTGCTTAAGATGTCGTTGATGTTGCTCCTGCGGATGTTGTTACTTGTTTGCCTGATGTTGCTCCTGCAACAGGGGGGTTTTTCTCCGAATGTTGCTGCTGCTTAAGTTCCAGTTGCTGCGGTGGCTGATGTAACTGCAATTGCAATTTTTCTAGTTTAGTTGGTTTATTTCTTCTAGCTGACTTTTAGCTGTTACACAGAGAAAAAATTCGAAATGCTATAGGTTAATTCTACCTTATTTCATTTCAATATGAAACCGATGTCAAATTAATGATTCAAACATATAAAATTAATATTTTATCATATCAGTTATTTTATAAACATTATAAAAATACGATTTTAAAATATCATATTTAGAATTTTTTGAACCAATAATGTAAAAAAATATTAATATCAAAATGACATGAATAACTTGATCTTTAAAAAATATAAAATGGACCTGCAAATATCAATCTGATCTTTTTTTAATTTTTTTTCTGTGTAAAACTTTTGCTTTAGCCAAAGTCAGTTTTTCTACTTTTACGGCTTTCCTTTGACGGCTACATTTGGTAAAACTTTTTTATAGTGAAATGTTCTTGAATTCCTACAAAATCCTATAGTTTTATAATATTTTAAAATAGTACTACTTTTTTTTTCCAAAATGGCTGTAATATTTATAAGTCCAACTTAAAGGCAACAAGTTATCAATGAATTCTAAAAGATTGTTTTCTACCCTCTTCGATATCCCCGTCCTCATTAACCAACTCAATCCAAGGTGAATGTCAAGTGCGTTACTTGCAAAACTTTTACCTTTTTTTTTTTGCACTTTCACTTTTTTGAAAAAGTTTTCAGAGCGCAGCAAATAACAAGGGGAAAACAAAATCTCTGGAGAGATATATTTCCGCCGGGCAACTTCCTGTTCCTGTGCTGAATGAGTAGAAGCTGCGTAAAATTATTGAATGCAAAGCATAAAATCCTCAATCAAATTCATGATGCGTGAAGACGAAAGACAAAAGCGTTTCGAATTCGCTTCAGGTAGCCAAGGAAACGATGAGGCGGCATGCGGGCCTAGATTTTGTATGCAGATGAGAGATTTTTCAGGGGACTTGAACCCATCCCACATCAGCAATTTGAGCATGAAATGTGTATTGAAAGTTTGGCATAAAAGTCTAATTAAGTGCGGCCCAGAAAACCGAAAACCAAATAGCAAAAAATAAAATAGAAACCGATACCAACCGCAAACACTCGAAGCCGAGAGTTCAATGTTTTTGCGTGGCGAGCGATGGAAAGTCAGGTATTTTTACTACCCCTATTGTCAATAAAATCGGGAGTAAGCAAAGGCAAACAGGAGATAGGAGGATGCCCTCGAAACCCTTTTTTCCCCCGAACCCCTGCCATTGTCTGAAGGCGATTTATTGCCGATTTGCCCCTTTGGAACGTCGAAAGTGCTCGCCGGCCAGAGAGATAGAGCACTTTTATCTGATCTAACCCCTTTTGTGATCTCCCATTGTCCCCGCGGCTTTCGGGCATTATTATAAATTTGCCTTTTAATTTACGTTACGCCGATTTCAAACAATGCCAGGCTATGAATCTATGAATATTCATAATGCCGAATCACAACCGAACTGACAATCGCATGTTAATGGGCTGGCATATGTTGAGGATTCCCCTTTCCCATTTTTGCGAATCAATGGGGTTAGTGCTCTGCTATCGGCGGCAATTGCATAAAAATTGTTGATTTATGCCCCGCCAACTTGGATTTTTCGCAATGCCAATATTTCTTTATGTCGCCGTCGCATTTAACAACACATTTACATGCCGTTTTACTTGTCCTCTATTTTATTCGATTTTTTTAGATTTCGAATTTTACGGGTAGAGTTGGTGTTCGGTGAAAGGGTTTCACCATTGAATTGCCCATGAAATTTCAAGTGCTGTTCTCGATGTCACCGAGAGAGTTGGGTGACTCTTTGGTTTGCTTTTTCTAGGGGTAAAGTGGTTTGCTAACAAAAAAACGGAAGAGTTGTGGTATTTAAAATAAACAAAACAAAAATAGGTAGTATGTAATTGCGGCTAAACAATAGTCATGTTCTCATGATCAAATTATATAATTATGAGCCAAAAAAAAACCGATTTGTATCCGATTTAAATATTTTAAGCAACAACAATGTAAGAAAAAAACAAAAAAAAACACCTTTTATGCTTAAAAAATATTTAAAAAATCAAAATAGGTAAATAGTTAATATTTTGATTTTTAAAATATTATAAAAATTAATATAGGTAATATTTTGATTTTTGTAATATTTTTTTTTAGGTATAAATGGTGTTTCCGTGTTATTTTCTTATTTCATTGAAATATTTCCAATATTTTGCAATTTTAAAAATCGTATAGCTTCAATTTTGTGTGTGCTCTTTTATCCCTTCATTTGACTACCGCTTGAAACTTGGGCAATGCTTATGGCCTAACCCATCATCAATACAAAAGACGAAGCGAAAAAAAACAGCGGACTTTAAGCCGCCACGAAATTCTGACGCCAGCTCATCAATCAAATGACAGAGAACATTTATCGAATTTGTCAGTTTATAAGCCGAATAAAATAACCAAATGCCCGGCGAAAATCCGCAACAGAACGCCTTCCAGAAAAATGAAAAGGAGACGGAGGACAGATTGATGTGGGCATTACGTGACCAGTTCTCGGTCCTCGAAAGGGGTTTGATCTGCTGCCTTTTCGAAGGCCTCTCGCTGGGTAATTTATGCGCCGGCGTAGACGCCTCAGCGAAAAAAAAACTGAGGGCTCACTAGGCTGTTCTACCTGGGCAAAGGATGTACCCATAGAGTTAGAGCTATAGGTATAGGGCAACCCTCTCCATTTCGAAACCCCTCCGCTGATCCGCGCTGAATAAATTAGAATTTATGCGCGATTTGCATGACTGAGGCAGCGAGAACCCTTCACAGCTGTTCTGCGATTTTAGCAGATCCTCAGTTTGTGCGTGAAGCTCGAGCGTGTTGGTTGCCAGATCGAGATGGTGATGGTTCAGATGGCCAGAGATACAGGAAAGTCAGATCTTGCACTGCAAAAAAATACTTGAAAAAGTAGCAGATTATCAAAAAAATATTAAAGTGAGCATTTAAAGTGGTTTTAAAATATGTAAAGTTTCTAAAAAATGTATGATCATATAATCATAGAATATTTTAAAGATACTTTAACATATATGAACTATTAAACATTTAATATAAATTTTAATCGAGCTACAAAATAATATTAGAAGGAAGTGCAAATTGTAACATAAATGATATGATTCTTTATAGATTTGGATTAAAATTTTCCCAGTTAAAAATTTCCTAAAATCCTCGCATTTTCGCCGAGTGTTTAGGCCCCTATGGAAATGACATTGGCCTGCACGCATGCGTGACTCCTTTACGGTCAAGTGGCAGTGCCTCGAGAGGGTTAAAGTTGGGAAAGTTTGGAGTTGGGAGTGGGGAGTTTTCCCCTGCTCAAGCAGTTCCAGTAGCTGAAATGCAGTGGCTGCTCCTCCACTGGTGGCCACTTCACATGAGCCGACTCCTCGAGCCCAAGTTAATAATATGAAAGAAATCACTTGGCAGCTTTGGTGCATTGTTAAAACTTTTTAAGCCGCGCCTCAAACAGAAAAAAAAAACTCGAAGAAAATAAAGGGAAAAGCGCCGCCTCATATGTGGCAAACAAAGTTATTTGTGGTAGCGCTTTTGTGGTGCCCCTTTTCTTATTTTCCACCCCCCCCCCCTGAAAATTTTCCCCGACAAAGGTAGTTCTCATCGGGCGCCAGCAAACTTTGCTGTTTGCGAAACTTTTTTCTCTTCGCTTTTCCTGCATTTTTTACTCAATTTCTTTGTCGGTCCAACGGGGTGGGGTGGGTGGAAAATACGCAGTAGCTGCGGCAGCCGCTGCGTAAAACTTTTCACTTTGACTCGACTTTATTGTATTTCTAATACTTTGCCTTTCAGCCAAGTTAGTGACTTCGGCGGCAGCATGTGAACAATGTAAGCGGCCAACGGTTGCCAAACTGTAAGCGTCCATAAAAATGTTTGGTCTCTGGCCACTCAAGGAGGAGACTTTTCAGCGAAAGGGGGAAGCTGGAGGGTTTTCCGGGCTTTTCCGAGGGGGGTTCCCCGTTAGTTCACCGGGGTTCAAGTGGAGCAAAGGCACCGGCTCACACACTCTTTCGCACACAGATTGCAGACAATTGAAAATTTTACATTTTATGACGCTGCGCAATTTGTGGCTGCTGCCAAGACTTTGGCAAATTCTTCGGGATTCTGGATTCGGGAATAAGGGGAAAGTTTTGGGGTGGCCAAAGGTGTCTTACCTATCTGAAACATGACAAGCAACTTTGGCTGAGCTAAAAATGATAGTTATTTAGCTATTGAACTGGGGCGCGCTTCTAATTATTGTGTTCAGTAAAAAACATGTTTACTAAATTGATTTTTAAATTATTACATTTTAAAGAGATTTTATGAAATTTATTAGCGTTTAATTTTTGGGATTTTTTGGGAAATTATTGCGACTTGAATAATTACTGATATTTTAACATTAATTAGTGATTTTTAAACTTATACAAAAGGATATTTAAATTAAGGAATAACAAAAAATGAAGTAATTTAATAATTACAAAAAAAAATATTCTGAAAATTGATTAAAAAAGGTAAAATTTTGATGTGACAACAAAATACAAAAGAATATTTAAATTCAAGACTAACATAAAATGTAGTAATTTAATTACAAATTATTGTAATTACAAAAAAAAATATTCTGGAAAATAATTAAAAAAGGTTAAATTTTGTTAAACGTATTCCATTAAAACCTTCACCATTTTAAGCTTCTTAAAATCAAAGAAAGAGAGACTGATGTATTTTGCTGCAAAACCATTGAATGCCAACTAACATTTTCGTTGAATTTATTCGAAGCCATCCCATCTCAAGTTGACATCCTTCAAGGCCCTACAGTTACCTTATTTATATGTGCACATATCAGGCAATTGGATTTGGCTACAAATTGGGCAGACAAAGCCAGACACATAGGTACCGTTACCTCTGAGTATTCGGATGGCACAAAGCTCGTTTGAGGGCCTTTGTCGCAAAGCCCATTAAATGCCGGGCCACCAATTTGGCCAGGTCCTGGAAAAGCAGCAGCAGGAGCAACAGAAACTGAACTGAAACGGAAACCCAAGCCCGAAACCGAAATAGAAAGATATATCGGAGGAGACGGAGATCGACTCTGCCAAATGAAATGTGATGAATTGTATGTAATTTGGCTGGGCGACACATTTGCATGAGAGGGAAAATCGCTAGCCCCCCCCCCCCCCCTGGCTTTTCCGGCCCTTCCCTTGCAGCTTTTCCTCAAAATGGCAAACTGTCAGTTTGGAGTTCTTCTGGGCAGAAACTGTGCGGCACTCACATCTCATTAATTTGTGATTGATACGCTGACTCTGCTGAGCTCTCATCTTGCCGGGAAAATCCTCCCCCCTCCTCCTCGGTTGACAGTGTGTTTGTGCGTAAAGCGTCACAAATGAAATTGAAGTGTGTTTGTGATCCCATTACAAATAAGTAAAGGGAGCTTCCGGGCAAAGGGACGTTCGGGGGGGTTCTACACATTTGATGGATTTGCATGCGCTGTGACACAAGTCACTAAAATATCTTATTACACAGACACACACACTCGGGCACATGGGCACCAGTACACACACACACACATGTGCTGCCTTTGGCAGCCATTTTTTATTTAGAACTCATATAGGCCGCATAAACAAACAGGACCCGCCATCGGACTCAACTGAGCCAAAATCCACCTAAAGTGCACCGAAAAAGAAAGTCCAAATACTTGAATTTTATTAACCGAAATAAAATACATTTGTTTTTTATCTTGCTTTTTAAATTTATTACGAATTCAAATTTTCTTCTGAAAACTAAACTAAAAATTTAAAAATTAACACAAAATGATAAAATTTGATTCTAATAAGTTTTTCCTATAGTAAAAGATAACATAAAATTACCCTTCTTAGAAAAAAGGTATTAAATACATGTTTCATTGCTTAGAAAAAAAGGAAATAAAAATAAAAAAGTTTTAAAAATACCATCTTAAAATGTAAAACAGTTTTCAACAGATTAAAATTGTGTATAAAATAAAAATGATAATAAATATTAAAAAGGAATTATGTATCTTCTGACTTAAAAGACTTAAAAAAGTTTAAAAACATATATTCAATTTTGTTTTACTTTTTTTAAGCTTAACACATTTTTTTTCTTTGGTTCCTTACTAATTCTAATTAAAAAGGAACTATATTATCTTCTTTCTTATAAAAAAATTGGATAAATCAGTTTTGTTTTATAGCTACCTTTTTGATAATTTTCTCTCAGTGTCAGTTACCATTCCTTTTTATTTCGTCTTGACGAAATTGTCTCCCATTTATTTTTCAACTTCGATTTTTGCCTGTCGCGCTTTGCGTATTTCCATTTCTTTATTCTTTTTTTGCAAATTGACACCCTCACGCACGCACACACACGCAATGAGAGAGCTTGTTAGAGTGGTTGTTGTAGTTTTTCCTCTTTTTTTCTTGTTGTTGTTGTTGTTATGTCTATCTGGCTGTCAAGCTGCGGCTGCTGTTGGTTTTTTCAGCATTTTCCGCTCCTTCAGCAGCTTCATCAATGCCGGAAGCGTGAAAATCTACAGGCGAAAGAAAGGGAAAAGTTCACAAATGGAAAATTACGGGTGCACACGTGCTCACACACACATACACATACACATGTAGAAATGCCACCCCCTGACCCACAACAAAAACAACACATATTTTCCCAACCCCACGAACTCAGTCTCGTTTGTCATTTCAGGTTGTTTTATTCAATTTCAGGGCAAGCAAAATTCGCGCAAAAAAAAATGAAAGGCAAAAGGGAGAGATGGCTGCGAAAAAAAACTCTTTGAAAATTCAACGCGCTGAATGTCATGCGATATGTCACACATGTAGCCCGACTGCCACGCCCCATCCTCCCCCGGTTTTTTTTTTTATTTTTTTTTGGTTAGGCGAACCGCTGCCTTATCGGCTGCCATATTAATGTACTGGAAATTTGCCATTTTTCCTTCTGCCCAAAAAAATAAATGCGAAACACCCCGAACTGGTTTGGGTGCAAAAAGGAGCTTTTCATTTAGTTGTCAATGTTCTTTAATCTCATTTCGAGCGAAGAGCAGAAGTAAAAACCATTAAGCATAAATATCAGTTGAAATATATATTTCTTTTGCAGACAAACACAGTTGAGGGGGAACCAATATTGCAAGGAAAAAATGTACCCAAAGCTAAAATCGAAGATTTCATTTAAATATCTTATAATGCATCATGAAGGCTGGTGATGTGATTAATTTAAAATTAAATTTTCCAGAAAACTTTAAATATTTATTTAAACGTTCTAAGTTTTAAATAACCTAAAATTATTCGTAAATAGACATTTAATAATATTAAACAAATTTTTTTTGGTCCTTCGAAAATAATTTTTACAATTGTATGCCAAACAAAATTCTAACAAAATTCAAACGTCTTTAATTAATTTAATTTTTTTTTACTATATATCTTAGCTCCTAACTTTCTGGATCTGAACATTTCTATATGTGCTGACACTTTGGCAACCTTTGGCCATTCAATGCCAACGATGCGTGTCCACAGTCGATTCTAATCAGAGAACGCCAGTCGGGCAGCAAAAGGCAACAAAATGGAGAGCTGGATTTCCATTCTTTTTGTCGGTTGCACTCGACTGAATTTCATTTGCCAACTGGCAGCCATGGAAAAAGGGTCAGTTTTCGGGTCTGTCCGCTGCTGATCCTTTTGTCAATTGCTTTGGGTTCTTGATTTTTGCCGCCTTTCTTTCTCTGACTTTTTAGCTTTTAAGTCAGCCAATGACTTTTGGCTCTGTAAGATTGGCAAATGTATGGATTGAATGACTTTCTGATATTGTCGATTGATTGTCCTTGTTAAAGGAAGTGGGGTCTTTTCTTTTGACATGAGTGATTGTCGCAGCGAATTTGAAATATTTGAGTAATTAAATGAGCAGTGAGGAAGATAAGGTGACCCATATTAGACTGGTGAAGTGGAAAATAATAAAAAAGGATGTTGAGATCACAATAAATTATAACCTTTATATTTTTACAGCTAATTAAAGTACGGGATAAAACGAACTATATAGATATATATTATTTCTAAATAAATTGCTCAGCTTAAAAAGTTTTCAAAATATACAGAGATAATTTATAGAGGTTTCTTTTCAATTTACTTTCTTAGAAACAAATAGAACTTCTCTTTTCCATTTAACAACTTTTACAAATAGTTTTGTCCTGGAAAATTTCGCCATTAACTTGAATGTGTCCTTGGTGGATCATAAATCTTGCAAAATAAATAGCATTTCCTTTGTTTTTCCGCCCATTCAACTTCAACTTCCCGCCCACGTAGCCCATTAATTTCTTGTGCCATTTTAATTTCGCTTTCGTTTTGGTAGACGCTGCAAGGCCAAATGCAACAACACATCTAAGACTGCGTCTGGGGGAAGCCCCGTGGAAATGAGTTCACAAAAGTGGGTGGCGAAAATGGCAAAGAAAAACTGTTGCATTAAAAAAGGCAAGGCAGCCGCCGCTACGTCATCGCTGTTGCTGCTGTGAAAATGAGCCAAGTTGGTAGTTAGTCAGCGTTCGCTTTTCCTCGCTGCTGGGCTCCGCTTGTTTCATTTCATTTATTTCATCCCGATGCCGGCAGAATTTCCACAGCTTTTCCTCATCCTCCTCCACCTCCTCTGGGGGCTATAATTTCATTCGCCCATTAAAAATTTACTTTGCAACCCACTCGAAGTGGAGTTGTTGCTGCTGCTGTTGGTGTTGCAGGTTGCCAGTTGCTGGTTGCTGCTATCGTCCTGCGTCGACGTCGGCGTTCGTTAGTTTGTTTTTGGGGCCAAAGCCGCAAGAGAGCGCGGCCCACTTTTCTACACCCGCCAAATGAATGGTAGTGAGCGAAGGCACGTAGAAAAATTAGGAACTAGATTTTATTGAAATCCTCAGACTTAAAATTGATCGTTTTATTTTGGTATTTTTATAATATCTTCTTCTAGAATGTCTAAAATCTAGAAATTTTCCATATTTATTTTCCAAATTTTTTAAAAGAAGATTTTTTCCATTTTTTAAAGACTGGCTGATTCTGAAGCGAGGGTTTAAAGTTTTAGAAAGATTTGTTTTGTTCTTAAATAATTTTGTAAATTTATTACGGACCGTTATAAAAGGATTTCTTACCTAACGTAAACCATATCATAATATTTTACAATTTCAAACAAAAAATATTTTTTTTTAATAATCTGTTAAAAAAAATTTATTTCGGATAATTTCAAAATTTTGAAATCGTTTTGAAAACCAGGATTTTTAACTTTGGAACTTAATAATTGGAACTCAAAACATTGGAAAACAAACTTGTTGACTTTAAAATTAAAAATAGGTAATTGCAACCTTAATCTCGAATTTTATCGCTGTGTGATAATGAGAGTTTTCCCAGCTTCGGCTGACTGCGACGCCGACTGCGCTGTGGGTGTTGGTGTGGGGGAGCTGCGCTCATTTTCATTTTCATTTTCGTTGATGAGATAATGGTTTCGGTGTCTCTGTTTTCCTCTCCCTGGAAAAAGCGTGATGATGATGAAGCTGCCGGGAGTGAATTATTTTAAATGTGGGTTTCAAGGTCAAGGTGACGGCGGTTATTGTTTTGCTTTTCGCGCTGTCGGCGCCGCAGTCGCTTCTCTGCTGCGTTCATTAAGCGCCGGCAGCGGCGTCGGCTTTTCCTTGTGTTTACTTTTTTTTGCTTTTTCTTGATTAGCATAATGAAGAGGTGAACGAACCGCCGGTGGTGAAGCAACTGGTGGCTGTTGTTGTGCCGCTTTTAATTATCATTTGTCTCTTTTCCGCACTGAATTTTCGCACTGATTTAGGTTTTTTGACCGAGGCAAAGTATTATCATTGCCTACTTGGAGGCGCCATTTGCCGGGGAAATTCTCCCAGGGCGCATTCGATAAAATTGCGAAAATTGCTGAGGGGCGAAAGGGAGTGGAAGCGTCGAACGTCGACGACGCACATCAAAATATGCAAATTGGAATTTCAAAAATACAGCAATATTGCTGAAGCCTTCAGCTTCCACTCCACATCTCTTGCGAATCTGCCCGAGCTGCCATCCCCTTTCTACGAGCGCCCAACCACCCATTCCGCCACCACCCATTACCCAGGGCACATACTTTTGTATGTGTACAGAGATATCTATCTGACAGTGGTCCCTCGAAGGAAGAACGATAAAAATATTGGCGCTCCAACATAAATTTACCTAAAATATCAGTCGTTTTTAAAAGTTCATATTCTTATAAATCGGATAATATGTTTAATTCACATAAAAAATGAAAAGAAATGTGGTATTCAAAAACTGAAAAACCCCTACAAGCAAATCCTAGATAAATAATATTTTGTAATTTATCATAAATGTAAACGAAATTATAAATCTGCTTGCTCGTAAAGATTTTTTTTGAATATTTCTATAATTTTTTTTTCTAAATATTTAGTTAAGATCCATTGATAAACTTTAAAAAATGTTAATATTAATTGATATTCTACAAAATATAGAATGTACAATTCTCAGCAATTAAATGTTTTGATTTTTATTTCGATTTGATAAGTCTTCACTGTGCAAAGTTATCTATATAGTTAACCCGATTTTTGGGCGCATGCAAATTTCGTCGCCCTGGGGCAGCGACGTCGCTGCTGGCGTCTCTGCCAAGAAAGCGAGGGAGAGAGCGAGACGGAAAAAGAGTGAAAAAGAGGGAAGCAACGAGTGGGTGGGAGTCAAGAGCCCGACTGCCATTATTCGCCTTTGGCCTTTGGTACGCTGCTTCTGTTTTCCGCAGCAGGGGAAAATTCTCAGCCCGACAGCGACGCCGGCAGCGACGTCGGCGTTCTTCGACCAGTGCGCATGCGCGCTGCCACACGCTATATTGCATCCCGCTCGCACTCGCTCAGTAGCAATTGCAACCCCCGAAAGGCAGCGCAGTCGCTGCGTTCCATTTCCCAAGCGTTTGCGGCGGAAAAGCGGGAAAATTCGTGGTGAGGGGAACGCTTTGGCATTCGGCACGAGGAAATTAACGCCGGGTAATGAATGAAAATGAAAATAAAAAACAAAGACGGGCGAAAAATTACCCAAAATGAAGTTTTCCAGCAGCGGCAAGTGCAGTGCAGCGACTGAGACGCAGGCAGACACTGGAGGAGCAGTCGGAAAAGCCGTAGGAAAATCGGCAGCATATTTAATGACGTAATGCGGCGTCGGCGTCGCAGCCTCTGCTTCTGCCAGCAATTAAGCAACAGTTAAATTAAACGGGTTTCTAGTTCAAGGACACGACCCAGCGACGACGTGCCGGCACAGCAACAACAACAACAACAGCAAGGACTGTGGGGGGAAAATGGGTAAGTGGGTGGTTGGCTCGGTTGCTCGGATTTTAATTGAGGTAAGGAAATTCGGAAGATGGGGTGTGAGTTTTCCAGTTTATTTGTGGTTTTCTTCGGGTATTTGTCAGAGCTGGAGAACTCATTTGACTACCACAATACAAAATCCAAGGGAAAGGTACAATTAGTTCGTGTAATTCATTAAAATAAATAATATGTCAGTAATTATAAAACATAAAATAGTTTTCTATGTTTACAATCATCCCGGCGTTTAAGATTAAGCATTATTTATTCGAATAAAAATAAGAAATATATTTTGTATGTTTGTTGACTTTAAAGAATAAAAGTATAATTAAAAGAAAAGAAAAAAATGTTTTGTATTTAGTTTTTTGATTGATTTCTAACCCTTTATAAAAAAAAACCAGGGTTTTTTGGTTTTAATCATTGGGAAAATTATATTTATGGAATAAAAGTATTTCCAGAGTGTAGAAAAGATTCAGGTACTTTTATATCGATTTTTTTGCATTACATTAATTCATTAAAAGGGTATTTTATATTTACATAACGTAAAATATAATCTATAAATTAAATTGACTTCTAAAAAAAATATTTCTAGTTTTTTATGCCTTTTGAAGTAGAGCAAACAAATATTAAAAAATCTTTATTTTAACAATTAGAAGCGTCCAGGGTCATTTTCCCTGCTCTCTCTAATTTTGCCCTTTTACTCTCAATTTGTTAGCCGGCAACACGTGCTTTTTGGTCATTGCGAAACACCGGCAACGTCACGACGCTCATTTTCATTTGCGCGATTTTCATTTTCATTCATTGCGCCCACACCAGCGCTCAGCTGGCTGGCTTTCCCCTCTCCCCTAGCCACCTCATTTTCCATTTCCCATTTTCCACCCACTCTCACCACTCTCCGCAGCTAATGACGATGGCAGCAACAGCTGATGACGCCGCCGTTGTTCATTTTCCTTTTAATTTTCCGCGACTTCTTTGGCGCACTCTTCTTGGCTTTATTTTTATCGCCAGATTCGCGGCCGGCGGGAAAACAGCTGTTCATTAGAAGAAAAAGCGAGGGAAATTAGCGCTCAAAAGAGTTGAGTTGAGTTGAGAAGATTTTCCCGCATAATTGTGAGCGGGGAACGGAAAAGCCAAAAGGGACCATCGATTGTTTCTCAAGCGGGAAATTGAACAGGGGGTCGATGTGAAAACTTCACTAAGAAAAATATAAAGATTTGAGAATTAGATAAGAAATTTGAAATCAATTTAAAAAATTTAAAAATAAAATAAAAATATTTTTAAGAGATATTTTTAATATCTAGTTAAGAAGTTAAAATATATAAGTTTAATATATATAATAATAAATTATAAAATGGACTCTAAATATTGTAAATTCAAAAAAATGTTTTATAAATAAACGTACAATTCTTATAAAGATTGTAATCCCTTTTTTCTTGGATGTGAAATTCCGAAAGGAGGGCGGGTAAAAACGAAGCCTGTGGACTAAGCCCGTTCAACAATCGCTACATAAAAATGTATAAGTATGCATAAAAGAATTTTCTTTTTCTTACACTTTTCCTCCAGGTTTTCCCCTTTTTCCTCCTTGCAGCTTTGTTGTTGGCTCGTCTTGGAGAACTTCGTACATATATTTTTATGAGATAAAATAGAAAATTTTGTTATCAGGCAGCAGCGGCAGAAAAGGATATAAAGCAGCGGCACACACACACACAGAGAAAAACACACATTCTAACACACACACACATGGACACAAAGGCCCCACTTGAAATGGCAGAAACCCACCTCTTTCCCTCCCCCTTTAAAACCATCACCATCAACCGCACTGAGTTGCCAGTGCCAACGGAAAATGTCTTCGGGTTGAGTGCTTTTCCGGGGAAAATGTAATTTTCTCATGGCAGCCAACATTCGCCGTTCGTTCTTGCCTCTCGCTTTGCCTCAGTCCGCTTTTCCTTTCCCGCTTTTCCAGGGCAGAGCGTCGAACGTGGCACGATTGAAGTGTCGGTTGGGTACCTAGGCGAGAAAGGAAACTTAAAGGATGCTCCCAGCCAGCGCTTTTCCCCCGAAGAGCAGTCCCCCCATCGTGACAGCTTCCTGTTGCCCTTTTTCGCCAGCGCCTTGCAAATTGCTCACGCTTGCCAAGTGTGTGCGTGCAATGGTGTGTGTGTGCACTGCAATTAAATTTTGTAACCGAACTAATAAAAAATAAAAATTTAAACCAAAAACTCAAACCCCATGATATTTTATTAGAAACATCTTTATAAGAAGCCATAAAATATATACAAATAATGTTACAAATAAAAAAAACAATTGAAAAATTTTATTCAATTTAAAAAAACAAACAAAGTTTTTGTTTTACATTTAAAATTATAGTGTCAATTTAAAATTATAGGGTACTTACAATTATTTTTAATTTTATCATTTTTTATTTTATAAAATAAACACTTTATATATTTATTTTTTTAAATTTTCTAATTTACCATAGCTGGGAGTTAAAAAAATTCAGAGCTTTGTTTAAAATCTAAAATAATGTATAAGTGTAAATAAATTTAATTTCAAAGTTAAAGATGTTCAATATTTTTTACAAGATTTCTAACTAACTTGTTTTCTATTACTTAAATCTTCGCCCAGTGTTTCTAGCATTGTCCTGACTGCTGCTGATGTTGCTGTTACTGTCTTTGTCATTATCCTTTTGGGGTATTGCGACGTGTCAAAGCAACAACGCCGTGTCCTGCCCATCCCAAGCCCCATTTGCCCACCGCCCCCGCCTCCCCCTTCTTTTGGCTCTGTGTGTGCAGTAGCATCCATCAATTTGATGGATAAATATATGCAAATTGTGTATTAGCTGTCGCTGTTGTTGCTGCCGCTGCTGTTGTTATCCTTTAGCAAACAGCGTACTCCCTATGAGAGCAAGTGAGACGGCAGATGGGTTAGAGGGAGAGGGAGACGGGACGGAGATGGCAAGGAGCACCCACAGCAACATCAATAGTCGCCCACAAGGATGGCATGGAAATGAATTTGGCACACGTGTAGTTGAGCACTTCTCCTCTAGCTTTCTCTCGGTATCTCTGTGTGCATTTGGTTTGTCCTGAAAAGTCCCCCTCCGAACTGCGACGGTTCAATAAATCATCCTAACTGCCTTGTCGAAATGGAATTTCTCAAGAGCAACTTGAGGAGATGGACTAGCAGAATTGTCAACCTTCCCAGCGAACTTCGTTAATTGAATTACCTACGAAATTCACACGATCCGCAGCCCTTTCACTTTCTACAACTTTCATTTGTTTATCCCTTTCTTTTTTCTGAAGGTAAGGTAAGGTCGCATGCAAATTCCTTGAGAGGGTTGAAAAAGGAGCCTTGATTTATATGCAAAATCATCAAAGGACAATGGATCTGGAGGATCGACACACACAAAAAAAACGATCAAATGTCGGGCCGATTGTTGCCTCATTTGCATGCGAATGCCGCTGCATGAGGGAAAAACCTGAGGCAGATGCGAGTGCGACATGTCAAACTGTGAAAATTAATATTTTCGCTTGTTGTTCTGGTTGCTTGCGCAGTTTTGCAATTTCGCAATTTGATGACGCTGCGCAAAAATTATGCAAATTTATTCTCGCACCGCACACACAAAGGAAGTTGTAACTGTTTTCCGTCGCTCGCAAGGTGTGAAAGGGTTTTCCTTTTGTTTAATTAGCACACAAAGGCCAAGGTTCAGGACCTTTAAGTTCGGAGGGCGATCGAATGGGGTGCGAAATTATGGGTTTGCCATTTTCAGCTGTTTGCTATGGCACGCGGTTTAATATTACATTTTTTAGAAACGATCTTAAAAATTATTATATAATTAAATTAACTTAAGATCACATAATTTTAATCTAATTTAATTTTTATTATTAAAAATTAATTTTGTAATTCATTTATATTTATTAAATGTTTATTTATTTATTTACTTGTTAATTAATTCAAGATTGATAAATAAAATGCTCACCTAAACCATTTAGAAATTTTATTTTTTAAAAAAGAATATTATTTTAAATGCTTTTAGAAATAAACATTAATTTTAACAATTTGAAAAAGTAGTAATTTTTTTTTTTTTTATAAATGTATGTATTGCAATGATTTGCAAAACCCACTCTCAAAACCTTAGTGCTACAAAACTTATCCAAAATTTAAAAAACCACTCAAACTATTGAATGAAAGTGTTTAAAATGATTAAGTTCTTCAACAGATTTAGTAGTCATATAAACAACTGAATAATTTCAGATTATTTGTAATTATAAATTTTTTAAAAATGAATTTTAAATAAAATATTTAACAAACTTTATTTCTGCAAATTTTATTTATCTACTGAATCAATTTCAGTGCCAAGCAGCCAATTCTATTGCCAATAAATCAACCCTTAGAATATTTGCCAGCCAACAAAACACTGGCGCCATCTAATGCACAACCGGTGAAACTGGAGATGAATCAAGCAGTTCGCAGGATGCTGCAGTTCACAAGCAGTGCGCCCAAAGGACTCAAGCGAATCAGCAAAAAGGGACTTCAAAAATGCCAAATAAATATTAATACAGAGGGGCCCCAAGCTATTTTCATTTTGCATTTTTAGCGAGATAATGCGAAAATTAATTTCAATAAATTGCAACAAGCGAGCTCCGCTGCGCTGATAAATTGTGCGAATATTTACCGGGCATATTTCAATGCTGTACTTGCGGCAATTATTAAAAAGCAATTAATAAACGAGCGATGGCAACAAGTTGCGAGTTGCAACTTTGCAATTACGCGATGGCCACGGAAAGGAGAATAAAAATGAATTATGTTGTAAATGCCGGACATTGCCAGCTGACCAGGCCCGCTTGTAATTTCAGTGGTTAATGAGGGAATACCGCAAGCCGGGGCCAAAACAGCTGCTCCCTGAGCTGCGCATTAATTTCAAAATAAACGCTCTTAATGCCCAACAAGAACCCAACATGTACATAACTGCACCGCACCGTCCAATATTGGCTTCGATTTGATGATTGCTCGTTAATTTGCGTTAACGATCCGGGGATCCTCTCCTTCGCAAAAGGTCTCTCGGTTCGTTGGGCAAAACAAACAAGTTAGCCATCCATCCATCCATCGACTTTGGCCAAGGCAAATTATCTCCTCTTTTGCGGATCGGATCGGATGGGATCGGATAGGATCGGATGGATCGGCTTGGATCGAAGGGCCAACGGGATAATCGCCAGTGTAAACACGCATCGGTTAGCGTGCCAAACACACGTACGCAGCAAAAGTCCCTTTCGCTGATCGCCGATCAACTGACCAACTGGCTGACTTATAATGGATGCACTGAAAACAATATTATTTCTTGTCTTATTTTAAATTTTTTTTAATATAAATTAATATAATTAAAGCATTGTGACATTTAATGCTAAGAAAGAAGTAACATATCAAGGAGGTTTAATAAAAAATAATAAATTTAATACACAGAAAAAAAATGATAATGGTCAATTTAACGTTTTTTGAAAGATCAAGTTATTTATATAATTTTAATATGAACAAAGATTATGTTAATCTTTTTTTTTTTCATTATTTGCTCAAAAAATACTAAATCTGGTATTTTATATGATATGATAAAATATCATGTTGATATGTTTAAATCTTAAATAAGGTAAAAATAACCCTATTTCATATCGGTCTTTTTTCTCTGTAATAAAATATCAGTTAAAAAACCAAAAAATTAAATATATTCGTAATATTATAGAACGTTTCTGTTAATAAACTATAAAAATCCTACTAATATTTTGTAATAATAATATAAACTATCCAATTTAACCTATATTTTTTTTAAGTGTCCAAAAACCGGCGTTAGGACTCGCGCTGTTGGGCAAACAAAGTGGATGGATCTCGAGGAGGAGGAACAGAACACTCGATGAATGAGGAATGCTGTTGCAGTTATAAAACCCCTTGCCCACTCCGCATTCATTCCCTTCAAATTATGTGTAATTAGGCTTGAAGTCTTTGTCTTCGACTGGTGAGAAACAAGATCGGGAGTTGGGCTTTTATGTACTTGGCGCTTCCTGTGCCAAGTGTAAAAGTGAAAGTCCCCCAGTCGGGAAGGGCTATACAACTGGTTCTCAGACATCCGAAGGGGAACTGAACCTGGTCGAGGTTGTTCCGCGAAATGAGTTGTTATTTTATAATTAGAGGGGTTATGGAGCTTTAAGTGATTTTAAGGAAGATAGCCACTGTTTAAAAATCAGAAGAAAAAAACTTTTTATTAAGGGCTTTGAAAACGCTCTCATTCCATGAAATGAAGAAGATTTTACCAGTGAAAATTTATAGTTGCCTTTAATGAACTATTATTTCCTTCTAACGCTGCTTATACTTTAGGTGTTTTCCCCTTAATTATTTAAAATTAAATTTAACAAAATCCTGCATGATCAAGAGTGCTTTACATAACAATGTTTTCTTTTGTTTTTTGCTAAGAAATTCGCTTTCATGTCTTCGGAACATAAAGACGCATCGGCCCCAAAACGGAATTAGCATCGTAATAAACCTGAGGCTACTCGAGAAACTGCAACTTTCATGTAGTGTTCGCGTTCTAATTACAATGTTTGGAATTATGGTTACACACACGCAACGTATGCAAATTCCCGCATCGTTATGTCTTCATAAAGATGGCAATCAGGCTAAAAGCTGCTGCTGCCAGAGCCATGTAAACTGGGCCAACAACACCCGACCATTAACTACCACTAATAATAACAGGTCACGGATGGATGGGGTGTAATGCATGTTATTAACGATATTTTTAAATGCACTGTGCACTGGCGACACTTTGCATGATTTTCTGCTCGACTGGCTGGTTAAGTGGGACCGAAAGGGTTTGAGGTTGCTGTAGGTTGTTCAAGGGCCCTCGATGCAGCCGTCGGTCGGCCAAACGATCTGTTAATAAACACCTTCCCAATACTCCTGCTGCAACATCCACTTGGGCCTCTGCCCACATACTTCAGATGTATGTGCATTATTTTAATGACAGCCCCAGCTTTTTGCCAGTGACGCACGCCTCAGACATTAAAACCGACAACGAGGAGAACAACGACAACGACAACGGCAACGACAACCATGATGACAGCTCTGGACTTTGCCGAAAATGTGAAGGACAACATCGCTGGGGCACTTGTTTATTTTTTTTTTGCAATTTTTATATTTTCTTGGTAATTGCAGGGGGACCATTCACCGACAAAGGGTGGAGTCCGTTAAGAGGGCTTTGGGGGGCCCGAGGGGCGGTACACACTCAATGAACGGTGTGTTGTGTGTGTCACTCGATCGAAAGTTGTTGCGCCAATGCTCCCGAAAATTAAGTAGGCTGCACGCACGCGGTCTCATTATTGGGTCAGCAAACTGGCTCGATGATGGATCGATTGCGTCTGCCATTGAGGCTACAGACAAGTGCAATATGCTAGAGAAATACCTAAGATTTAATCGCTGATAAAGTAAATTTTTAACCAAAAAGAAACCGAAATTTTGTGATTAACCTGCTATGTTAAACCCTTTTTGACCCATTTCTTAATTAAATACTATATTAAAAACGTTTCTTTTGTATTATATCTTAATCTTCAAATATTTTAGGTTACTTAAGTATTTATGAGAAAAATTATAAAAAATTAGAAATCTGCAATTTATACTGATTTTTTGTTAAGTTAGGTTTTTTTGGAATCTCTCGTTGTATTTCCACATAAAATTACTTTAATGTGTAGTGAAATAAAATGTATTATTAATATTAATTAATTTATTATTGTTATGTAGTGGGTCCCTTGTTTTATAACTAATAATTTTCCCATAGCTGTGCGAATTTCCCCCATGAAATAAAAAGAACAAGACATGCAAATGGCAATTGCAAAGTTGCAGTTGTTGATTTTGGCTTAATGAGTTTGTAGTTTGTGTTCGATCGTAATCATACAGTACGCCTCAGCTGTCCTACATAGTACGTAATATGTACGGGCGAAACTCGAAATTATTGGATGTTGTTAGCCCAAGGAGGATCTTACGGTTTTACAACCACTGGCCCGCCACTCAACGCCAGAGGGCGCTGCCAAAGAGTAGATATTGATTTAGGGGTTGCTCAAAAGCGATTGGAAGATCAATGACTAATTGGAATCGGAGAGAGGAGGGGGTAATAAAACAGAGAACCGAGGCCAAAATCAAATGACAAGCTCACCTTGTGCTGAACGTCCGACCCATGACCTCATACAATTTCACGGCTCAGTACGCCGGCAACAGACAGAAGGATAAACAGGAGGACAAACACGCATTAACCCATGCTCGGCTCCAATTTCGAAAAGCCATTAAAAGGCCCCGGGCCGAAAACCAGTCAGTCCGGAGCAAACAAACAAACTAAGCGAACTCAAGCCCTCGGGCTGAAGGGACCACTCTATATATAGTATGTCTATGCTGGACAACCCTTTCCCCAGTCTCGTAGCTACACTACCCGTATTTATCAACCCCCCTTCCCGGCATCCTCAGCATCCCTGGCTTCCTGTCAAATCGTCATGATTTAATGAAAAAATCAAGTGAAAAAAACTTATTTGCATAGGGATATAATTTAGCATTAAACGGGCAGGGAAAAAAAAGGATTTTCAAGCGAGATTTCGGTTTTTTTTTTTCCTTTCTTTTCGTATGCCGTATTTTTTTTCCCTCGTGATAGGAAATGGCTCATTGCTATCTGTTTGTCTGAGATTAATATGCCGTGCATCTGTCGGTTTGTTTCTGCCGGCGTTTGTCCCATAGATCTCTGGCCTGTCAGTCGGCTTTCAGTTTTCGGTTTATCGTTTTCGGATTTTTTTGTTTTGAACGATGGTTGAAAATTAGCATGGATACGATTTCACTTTTTCTCTCTTCTTCCCCGCTTTTGCCTCACTTTTTTCGGCCTGCCTGTTTGCTGTAATCGATAGGATTGAGTTTCGCTGGTTAAACGAAGCGAAAAAATGGTTAGATCGGGCTTAGACTTAGGCATGTTTGCATTTCGGATGCTCTTTATATTTTTTTATATTTCCTTAGCTTTTTTTTATTTTATACAATTTTAATTTGGTTTATTTTTGAAACCCTATAGCTTTTATTTAAATTTTATTCCTGCTTTATAAAAGCATTCCCATCAATCCAAGCTATCTCCATGACCACAAATCCTTCTAGGGAAATCTTCTCTTATCCTTAAACCTGTCCATCTGAAAGCCCCAACCCAATCCCCCAGTTTTTTTTTCTTGCCCCTGCTGAACAAAGTTAAGCTGCCAACTGAAATATTTATTAGAACTTAAATTGCCTTCTAATTACAGTCGACGCCATTGAATTAGCATTTCCATCGCGTTTTCCTCACCTGCCGTGCATTTTGTGTGGCCCATCTCATCCCCGCCAATAATTCCCACTTAATTCTGGGGTAAAAATAACATGAAATGGCCTGGCATTTACATAAGAAATTGGCTTGTAGAATTAATCCGCAATAAGCTCGCTGCGAGACGCAGAAATTACCGTATTAGAAAGCAATTAGCATTTGAATCTTTTACTCTCGTCGCGCCCACTCAAGACAATAGCTTTTGGCCGCGGGGAGGCGTGGCATTATCTATGGGTATAGCTCCTCGAGATTTACCTCGGGATTCCGCAGAAGCTGTTTTGGTCTGGGCAGTCTGGAAATTAAATTTCCGTTAAGGTTGACGCTGACGTTTGGCGGCGATTGGAAATTAAATTTACGAAGACTTTGGCGTGGCCATGGAACAAATCAAGTACACAGAAAGAAGGTGAATAATTGGAGCTTAAAAGATTAGGAAAACAGGAATTAGAGACAAGTTTTTAAAGTAAGCTCCATCGGTAGAAGTTCTTAGCTGTAAAGATTCTAAAATTCTGGAATAATTTAAAAAATAAAAAAAGAGTGTCAAATCGAATGAAATAAAAAAACTTAAAAAATAAATAAATTAAATTAAATTCTTTGAAAAAAAAAAAAATAAATAAAAATTAAATAAATAAATTGAATTGAATTCTTTGAAAAAAATGAAAATCTTACAATAGATTTTGAGTTTTAGTTTCTATAAATTTAATTTAAATTCACAAAAAACTTTCAGTTTATAAACACTTTTGAATTTTTTTTCACTGTGGCCAAATCAGCGATGTTGGCCTGCGTTGATGGTAAACAAACGCGCTCGGAAGCCATTAAAAATTATCATTTGCGCATATTGATTAGGACGACGACCGAAGCTCCTGAGACATTGGATTAGGCGGGCATCGATGGGTGGGTTCGGAGTGTGAGTGGGATGTCCCGGGTGTCCTGGCAGTTGCTGTTTCTGTTTTTCTGCCAGGGAAAACAAATATCGATTCCATCCCTTAAGCCCTGGCACCCACACCCACACCCATTGCACCCCCAATGGCTGCCAAACAAAGGAAGTGAACGGCGAAGGAATGAAGAAGAAAAAAAGCCCGGAGAGGAAAAAAACCACCCACCCACGGGTGAAATCCACCCCTCGCGGGCGAATTTCCAACCCCACCCGCCGCCTGACAACGCCAGACGACGCTGACGAAGTTGACTCCGGTTTTTAGGACTCTGGGAAGCCAGGACTCCAGGACTCGTGGGCTCAGCCAAGCAGCGAGAGCAACCATTAAAATTTCGAAAATCCATCATTGGAAAAATGGTCGAAAAAAAGCTGGGTAACAAAAACAACAACGCACCACTACCGTGGCCATGTTTTTTTACTCTTTTGCACACATTTTTTTTTTTGGTTGTTGGGCTTTATTGAGGGTGGCGAAAATGTCGATTTAATTTTTCAATATTCATAAATTTATGTGTGTGTTCTTTTCAGTTTTCTCCTCCCTTTTTTTTGCCGACGGCGTGTGAGTCCGGCCAAAAGTGATTTGATTTTCTAATTTGCAACGAATTTCGGTCCTCTAACAGCCCGCCCACCCACATGTCTGGCCTTGCCAAACCATCCCCCTCCCCCTCGCACTTTTCACTGGCGCAGCCATGTAAACACAAATCCAATCAAATAAACGAAATTAAGTGCCACGTTGATTGGAGGCAAATCTGTTTTTCAGCCTCAATGATGACAATCAAGGAAAAAGGGAACGAAACGGAACGGCTCAAAATCAAAATCCAAATCCGAAAACCTTACAAAAAAAAAAAATAGGAAAAGAAATAATGGAAGATTTTTTCAGCAAACGCTGCGAAAAGCGAATATTATTTTTCAGCTGGAAATATGCCACACAAATTTGCATTAGGCACCTGTAATTTCTACGAAGCCCACAGGACTCGCGGCAATTTCCCCTGGCTAAATCTTATCCCCAGTGGTAACGGGGGGTTTTGGGTGGGATATTTTATATTTTGATTGTTATTTGTGGGGACAGTAAAAAAGCCAACAATGTGCGGTGCGTTTGGCTCGGCCAACTGTTGTGGCTTGTGGCCCGAACCCCCCAAACTCCGCTCCATAAATCCAACGCCCACTGGGGGCGGGACACTGGCTTTTATTACAAGTTTTTCCGGCCAAGGTCGCCCACAGAGAGATACTCACTAGTAGTAGAGGTTGGAACAGGCGAGTGGGGAGATTGAAATGTGAAATATTTTTAAAAACCAATTTCGTTGAGCCTGGACCCCAGCAACGCACGTTGGCGATCGGGGTTGGGGGTTCGGGGGTCCTGGAGTTGCCATAAAAGAAATTGTTTTTATGAATTTCATTGAAACGAGCCGAAAACAAAGGACGCCGCCAGTTGAAGTCCAAGTTAAAGAGGGATTCCTTGGAAGCACAATGAAATACAAGAAAGAAGTTCGCAAATAATTGTTACAGAAGAAGAAATGTAGCTCTGTAAGGCGGGATTACGTATATAAATAATTTAAATAAATGGTTTCACCATTGGTAAAATCCAAAGAATATTTAACAAAAGTGCATTGTAATACGGAAAGCTACTTACAGCGTTCTTGAAAAATTTAAAGATTTGGGGTAAAAAATGATTTATTTAAAAGGAAAAATAATAGTAAAATAAATATTACACTAATTTACAGCCAAAGGGCTCAACAGTTAAATCACGAAAATACCTCTACCTTTTTTTTCGATGGCACAGTTTTTTTTAAAGATTTTTTAAAGTTCAAAATGTTAAATTTCTGACGCTTTTTTGATTTTTTTAATATTTATAAGTTAAATATATTATATTAAATATATAAACCAATTTGTATTTCCTAATATTTAATTTATTATACAACTTCTAATTTCTTTTCTAGGATTTTTTTAAAGTAGTTTCCCTACCAATTGACGGATTATTATGAAAAACCCCAGTTCACAACCCCAATTAATCAAAAGTCATTAGAAGAAAGCGAGAAAGTAATCAAGGCCCATTCAAGTGGCCTGTTTACTTTTGTAATCCGGGCTGTCATAACTTCACCTCATAATTAGTAGAGCCGGCGAGAATTGGCATACTTTTAACCCTCGACCCCGGGAGAGAGGAGAGAAAGAAAGAGATTGGCAAACAAAGCGAAAGGTGAAAGTGAAATGGCAAACACTCGGCCAACAACAAAGGGAATTAGCAAACATGACAATGATAATGCCAGTGACAAAAGGGGAGTGTTTGCGACCCTCTGAAAATCGATTCGATTTTGCGACTTAATTGCTTTGACATTTGACTCTGGCAATTTGGCAAATCTCTTGCAAATCGATCAGGGGTAGATCGTTAGACGGGATGGGGTGGGGATTACAGGCTATGCGAATAGGGGTTTATAGATTTGGCAAATTGTTTGGGCGTCAACTGATTGATTTGTGGAGAACTCAAAACCTGTTGATGATAGTGCAAGATATTTATATAAGACTAGAAAAAATTCGGAGGCATTAAAAGTTATAAAAAGCAGCTGCTGCGAGCAAGAGGATCCTATAATTTTCGTCCTGGGAGTTTCTCACGCGGCCTTTTCACTTGCATTATGCATGAGATTTGCTGGAGATTTCTGGAGAGGCTGGAAAGGAAAAAACATGCCCACCCCATCGAGATCCTGCATCCTTTCTGAACGTGCCTGTCGCCTCTTTTGTGTCCTCTTCGCCCGGCTGCGTGACAGGAAGCAAATGTCCTGTTGTGTCACTCATATGCAAATTGCCAGGCATCCGTGTTTTTCTCTTTATTATTATGTGTTTTTTTTTTCGTTTCTTACCTCTTCCTTCATTTCCATCTGCGTCTTATTAATTAGAATAATAATTAATAAGGCAACTCCTCGACGGCGACGCACGTGCAACAAAGTCGCTGCTCAACCCTTCGGGGGCAATGGCATAAATTAGTTGCCTCATTGCCAGGACCTTTTCCGAAGGATACCTGCCCCGCAAGCCAAACCAATTAAATTACAGCCAAGCGGCCAAATGATGCGTACTTAAACACGTCGACGTGCCGTGGAAATGTAACCAAATATGATTTTCCTGCCGTCGAAGGGTTTAATGGAAAACTCGCCACGAATTTGCATATAATTTCTATTTAATTTAGGAGATTTTCACCCCCAGCTGCCTCTGCGCTTTCAGCCAGCATCCCTCTCGCATTTTGTTCCTCTGCCTCGGCCAATTAATAGCTAACATTTTTACTTTGACTGCGAGATATTTTTTCGTTTTCCACCAAAAAGTAGAAGAAAAAAAAAGCTGCCGACGCGCTGTGAAAAAAAATATGAAAACCTTTCAATGTGCACACTTCCTGGACAGACAACCACAACAACAGCAGCAGCAAAAAAAGGACGCATCCTGTTTCAGCTGCTGTGTATGCAAATTTTTTGGTTCTAACCTTTTTTCGTGTGTTTTTTTTTCGGGTTGTTACTGGCCGTGATGGAAAGTGAACCGTTTTGTTGTCCCGACAATATGTAACTGACACTTGAAGGGGTGTTAGAGCAGCATCTCGATGTTGTTGCCCCGATAAAAACAACATTCTGGGCGACGGGAAGCAATCTCTAATGTAAAAACTCCATTAGCAGTTCCTGTTCCCAGTTCTCTGACCGCCTCGCCTGCGAAAAGTTGTCGCCTGTTTGATGATTCTGTGCAATGTAAGCCTGATTTATGATGTTCCACCGAAAAGAACCCACCAAATTCACTTTCAGGCCGCAATAATATACACTACAAGCTCTTCAAAATATAGGCAAACATTTTCTCTCGAAAAAAAATAGGTAAAGTAAATACAAAAAAATTGGTGAAAAAGAAAGGAATCATCAGCACGTGGCTGAGCCAAATTGATAAGCGCCATTAGGGTGGTCGAGAAAGTGATTAGGGTGGGGTAAAAAAAATAAAGCAGCAAATGGTAGGGGGACCTCTAGACTAGAGTTCACATTTTGGGGGATTTTCTTGAGCTTTGGCCACGTGTGTGTGTGTTTGCCAGAGGTCTACAAAGTCTAAAGAAATTACGGAAAAATGTGAATGTCATTTTTGGGAATCTAATATTGTGAGCTACAACGACTGCTTAATAAATTTGATTTTTATTTCAGAGTCTGAAAAAAGTAGATTTTTTGAATATATTTTTTTTTACAAAAATATTATTAAAAACTTCTCGAATTTTTGAATTAAATATTTTAAAAATTATGTGAGTATTTTCTCGTAATCCTTTTTAGTAACTAACAAATTTTTTTAATATATTAATTTTTTTTTAAGAGTTTAATAAATACATCGACGCTTTTTGTCGAGCTGCTTTACTTTCAAAGGTACATTTTTTATTTTAACAATTTGAATACAATTTTTTGAAAAATACGAGTTAAAGTCTTTAGACTTAAAAACATTTTCAATGATTTCCTAATATATATCTGAGGTAAAAATCGATTTGACATTAATATATTTTTAAGCCAATTTATTTATCAACTCGAGAATACTCTTCATTTGGTTCTTGATTTTTGAAAATCCCTCAAAAAGAATTTCTCATTACCAAGAAAACAGTCGAAGGAATATGGCAACTCACGCCGACTTTCTTGAGGGGCTTCCGCCTGGGGATGAGGTGGGCTCTCGAGTGGGAGGACGGGGCGCTGGAGCACCTTATCCATAAGCAATGATGAATAACGGTGCTTACGCTTCGGACATTTGATTAATGATGCGTTTACCGACCCCGCCGCCCCTCTCGCCGCCTCATCATCCATCTTGGCCTTCGCCTTGCGCCCGCGCACTCAATTTTCAACGCCATTTTTTGTGGATTTCGGTGGATTTTTATTTTTTTCGCACCGAAGTACACTATTTCGGGTGCGTTTCAGCGGTGCGCGGGCTTTTTGTTCTTTATGCCCGGACATAACTTTATTTTATTAGCACTACGTGGCAATCTGCTGGATTTGCGCGGCATTAAAAGACAATTTTTACAACTTACCAGCGATGCTTTTTCATACTTTTCCCTCATTTGCATCGCCTGGGTTTTTCCTTTCTCAGGCATTTTCTTTCTTTTTTTTTTGGTTTTACTATTTTTCATGGTCTGTGGCCTGGCAGACATCATTTTTTGTGGGCCCATAAAGTGATAGTCTGTTTATTAAATTCTTTTGCGGCAAGTTCATTAGACAAAGAGCAAATATTAATCAGCTTTTTTCCCCCACCCAATTTTATTCCTGCCGTCCGTTCATCAGCAGCATTAGAACAAAGTAAATGGTCTTTGAAAGTTGCACCGTTTATATTCACGGGGCATCATTTTTCCCCACCAAGAGTACGAAAGTGGATTGGGTTTTTCGTAGAATGAGAAGAAGAATGTCCTAATTATTTTTCTAAAAAAAAATGTAGTTTGTCTATAACAATGCAACCAAGTGTCCAAATATGGAATGTCACACACCGTTGAGTTTGTAATAAAATTTCCAACCAATTGGCTTTCAAATCTAAAAAACTTGGTTTTTGTTAAAAATTATAAAATTTGGTAAACTATAAATTTTTTTACATCTTCAAGAAAATGATTTGGATTGTTTGTTTATATCATTAGCTGGAAAAAACAGTCGTCTTTTTAGCTATGGCACCTATTTTAACAGAATTATGACATAAAAACATAAAACATAAATCCATAAATCCCTAGTTCAAATATTCCTCGAAAAACATCAGTATTTTGTTGATCGCGTTTAGTTTGTTAACGAATTTCCAATACCAGAAATCGAAAAAGTCCACGACGCACTTTTCCATAAGTAAAATTTACTAATATGTATTTATTAAAGTGTGATTTCTAAAAGAGGTGATTTTACACTACAATAAAATTTCCAATAGATTTTATATGTAAGTTAGCTTAGCTTATTTATCCTTTCCCAAGTAATTCATCAACATCATGCTAAAACTATAAATTCCCTTGGTCAACTGTAGGGCTGTGTTCATCGACAAAGGCGCCATATCGGCGGCGGTGAGGCAAACCTCCTTTTGGGCCTTGGCTATCATCAGGATAATTAGCTTCTCCTCCCTCACGGGCAACTCGTACCACAGACAGTTCGTGTAGATCACACTCAGAAAGTCCTCATTCTAAAATGCATTAATTAATTGCAGTTTCTGAAATGAAAACCGATTTAGTTACGGCATTTTCCACCAAAGTTCCTAGGCCGCAGAAAGTATATAGAGTTATGGCAGCGAATAATAGATAGAGAGGAGCTGCTGGCCAGGCTTTGATAAATATGCAAGAAATTGTGCATAAAAGTCCCACGCAAGTTGTGGAAAGCTGAACAAATAGCACGATGCTATAGATCTTCTTGGTGGTTTGAAGAATGCTGAAACGGAAATTAGGAAAGTCGGAATGTTAGGAAATCTCCCAAAACAAAATAATATATCTCTCACCTCGAATACAGCTGATGCCATGTAAACAGGTCACAGAGCATTGCCCTCATTTTCGGGAACTCATTTCCCTTGACAACCACCTCGTTAAAATCCTTGAGCTTCACACAGAATATGTCCTTGATCAAGGGAACGTGGGTGACGAATAGAAAGAGGTACATATCCCCGCCGTAGAGACCAAAGCCACCGAATGTAATTAGTGCTATGTGGACAGCGGTGAGCACCAGATGACCTCCATCGGTGGTGTGATCGAGTAGCGGTATCAGAAATTGCATGACCAACATCTTCTTGTGCAAAATCAGCAAGTAATAGATTGGAAATGAGATTATGAGACCCAGGAGAACACAATAGACGAGCATAAAGCCGATGATCAGTTGCCAAGTGGTACGGATTCTTCGCTCCAGGCATTTGACATATTCACCGCCCTTAGCGCCGTATTCTCTGGAAAGCAAAATAAATTATAATAAATATGAAAATTAAATATTAAATATGATATAATTGATTTTAAAAGTCGCATTCCCACCGGTAGATTTCGTCGAATGTATTCTGAATTTCTCGCATCTGAGGAGCCATGTTGGCGGTGACCAAAAGCTTAGTTAATCCCTGGATTGCCGAGCCCACCATTGCAAAAGCCTGCAGGATAACAGTGAGGTCTCCGTTGATGACCACGCCCACGTATATAGTATATCCTGTGCAGGCAAAAAAGAAGCAAATGGCTCCAATTACAGTGTAGGTGAGCCACCACATTCGAAAATTCGGATCGGCCACATCATTTCCGCAGAATCCCACGCAAAAACGGATCATGCGAATGACTTTGCGATATCGCTCCACTGGCTCGACTTTTGTCATTTTCACTGTTAATTTAAATGAAAAGTGTTTTCCAAACGCAGAAAAAATTCCCCTTTTATACTTTTGCAGACAGTTGATGTCAAAATATTGACGATTTAATAGAGGCATTTAGCAAAACAATCGATTCTTGGTAATTAAACGTTTAAGGAAGCTCATAAATATGTAATTAAATGCATTTTATATTTGAAAGTCGAGAAACAATACAATGATTTATTTTAACTGGATGCTATTATTTTTCTTGCATAAAACTAACATTTTTGAAGAAATTGTATAAGATCATTTTTGCTTATTCTCCTCATCGATTTATCCAGCAATGTATCTAGATTTTTTCCATACCCATCATAGCTTCTCCCACTCAAACAACTTTATGCATGAGCACATCTGACACCCCGACCAGAAAAACACAATATAAGGAGAAAATCTCCACGCAATTGATTTAATATAAAATTTTTTAATAAAATTTGCTGGCGGGAAAAAAAGTGAAATCCAAAAGGAAAAGCGAGGAAAACGAATGCGGCAGCGGGGCAAAATTATATCTATTTGCAGAGCGCACGAGTCCTGACGTGGAAATTTCGGGACAGGAAGTGAAAGTGGGGGGAAAATGCGTAAGCGCCTAGGCTTTGGGCCAACAACTAATAAAGGCTATCAACAACAGTTCAAACAGCAGCAGCATCGCAAACAAAAACAACAGCAAGGACGCCAGGACGCCAGGACAATGGGCACGAAATCAGCAAAACAGGATGAGGATGCCAGCGACGACGGCGCATACGCACTCAAGTGAATATTTTCTCATTTTCTTGCATTTAAGTTGAGTTCGCTTTGAAGTTTTGACATTTCATAAAGCGGCAGCGAAACAAATTTCGTTCTTCCTCATTTCGCTTTTAGTTCATTTTTTTTTCGTTTATTCTATATGTATTTTTTTTCGATCGAAAATCCGGGCAAACAAAAGTAAAAGCGAACGCTCGGCGCACGCAGAAAAAAAAAATGTTATATTCCCTGTTTAGTCACCCCTGCGAGAATGGAAGGTGTGGCCAAAATACAAAAAAAACGACCCTCACAGGCCTACCCCCTGAGAAAGTAAAAGAAAGCGCCACCCTCACTTACGTCCGCACCATCACGGCGTATACTTAATATGGGCAAAAGGCCAAGACAACGGAGGCTTAAAGTAGCCATGGAAACATTAAAGACGCTGCCGGGCAGGTCAGTTGGCCCACAAAATTACTTGCTCGTTAGTTAGGAGCTACCAGGTATTTGTACTCTCCTCCAATATAATATCTCCTTCTCTCTCTCACACACACACACCCTGAGGGTCTCCCTCTCGCTCACTCGTTCAACCCTCAGAGGAAAAAATAAAAAAGGTGGGCTGTCTCACGCTAATTTCCAGTCGAACACAAAACTTCTTCCAGTGGAAAGTGCGTGGCCTTTCCCGGCCACCGCACGCCAGGGGGCGCCACTGTATACACTGCAATTTTTGTAATGGAAAGGGGCTAGTTTTATGAGACTTAACTAACAATATCTATTAAAATTATAAAATCAGTATTAATTTAATATAATTAAAAGTTGCTTTAATTAAAACTTTTGCTCTATAAAAAAATAAGAGACCTATTATACATTTTTATTTTAAAAATTCTAGAATAAGACTTATTTTTAATTTTTATAATAAAAATTTTTGTTTATAATCAAAAAAGAATTATTATTTTGTAATTTTAATTTCCAAATTTTTTATTTTAAAAATTTTAAGAAAAAATTCAACAAGTTTTAAAATATCTTGTAGGTTTAAAAAAATTGTATATTTTTTTTTTATAAATTGTATGGTAATAATTAAGATTAAAATTTTATAGTATGTTTTATTTATTTATTGTTCTATTTAAAATTCAAATATTTTTTTCAGTGCGTTTTTTCAAAATTTTTTAGATTAGATTTTGCTTTAAATTTCTTGTAGTTTTTATATGATTTAGAGGTGCATATTTCGTAAAATTTTTTAAACTAAAAACCTACTTTACACTAATTTCTCTAATTACAGTAAAGGGCCCGCTCATTCTTGAAACCATTTCCCCGCCTCCACAACTTGGCGTCTTGTTTGTCTCTAATTATATTTTAATTTGCGCAATCTGCCTGTTATTATTTCTGTGCACGGCAATTGCCTCCGAGTGTTTGCACTTCCCGGCGAACATTTTAATTGCAATTATGCCAGGACGTCGGCGAGGACAGTCCTCCAAGGAGTCTTCGTCCTTGCCGCAGGGCGTTTTGTTTGGCACGTAGCTCCCGTGGCGCCCCTTCAATGGACACTAATTATTCCGGCCGGAGTTGGGCCGAGAAATTCGTGTCAAATCGAAAAGATTTCGTAGCCGCCCCCTTTTTTGGGGTAATTACATTTTGGGGATTGGAAGGAAATTGAGCGAGTGCACAAATTTGGAATGTTAAACAGCCGCCCGACTTGGGGTCAGCTTAAAGATGGGCTACCCCGGACCTTCGTGACCCTTTCGAGCGGCCAAACAATCGGGCTTGAGCAGCCGGAATATTTTACAATTCCAATTTACAATTTGCTGGCAACAACGAAAACAAGTCACGTACGCGGCCAGCTCATTTCCTGTGCCATTTTGGGCCCGACAAAAGGTGTCAAACGGATGCAGACAACGTGCCGCGTATGTCGAATGTCCTGCCAAGGACTCACCGGCTCCCCACCTCGCAAGATCCTGTTGCTGCTGCTGATCGTGGCTTGTAATCAAAGGAAAGCCGCGCCCCAAATTCACCGAACTTTAAACGTTTCTTAATTGTTAAACTGCCGCTGGGCGACTCCCCAATACTCGGTATATTTTTTTTGGGGGGACAGGACACCCTGAAGGACTGAAGACGATGGTCCACAATTAAGCCGAAGAAAAAACAAGCCAAAAGACAAAAACAGCAAAAAAGAAAAGGAAGAAAAACAGCGAAAAGCTGCACTAGAAAAAGTGTGCTTATTTTCAATTTTCACTATATATTGTTTGTCAAAAATATTGTTAATATATTTTTTACTTTATCTGAATTGTTTAAGAATTTTCTACGAAATTTAGATGGAAGTCGAATAGACAAACCTTTATAATATTATGAATAATGTGTATTCGAATTATTTTGTCTTGTTTAAAATTAATCATCTATTTTCGTCGCAAAGGTTCTTATTGTCTTGACTTCCTTTTTTGTACTCTTAAAAATTCTTTTATATTGAAAATAATATTTATTTTACATCTTCATTATATACATTTAATAACTATTTTATTTAGTTAATTATTTGTAAATTTCTTTTTATGGAATTTGATTAATTTATCCCAGTTTTGTCACAAGATTTTCAACATACCTCATTATTTTGAGTGTGGAAAATCCTGCCAGCGACTGGGCGTCATGTTAATTAATTTGCCAGGACATCCGAAGTTTGGGCGGTGGGCGAGGGGCGTGGCAGCAGACCGCGTGTTTATTTTATGCCGTCGCGCTTAAGTGGTAAGCCCCATTAACAACTGCCTGTCGTTTGGCGGGGAAATAATGGCGTTAGATCATCATCGTCGCCTTGGCCGGGAACAGAGCGGGGAAAAGAAAAGCGAGATAAAAAAAACAGTTGGGAGTAAGGAACAGGACACTGGAGTCCTGCAGCCGGCCGTCTGTGCGTCATTTGAGCGCTGAAAGCTTTCAGCGTAAATTGTTGGAAATTAAGAAATGCTCGCCCCCCAGCCAAAGCCACCCATAGTTGTGTTTTCCTTGAGCTTCCTGCTCATATTTCATGGGTTCTGTTCTCTGTTGTTTTATAGCCGCCATTTGCTGCTCCGCTTTCGCGTTTTTCCCTGCGCCGAATGGGAGTTTCCATTGTTAATGTCCTGGCAACCGCAAATGGCGCCACCCATGTCCTGGCAGCGGTGTTTTTCTTTAATTTAGTCGGCAAGACGGCTGGCTGCCCAGTGGCTTCCTTGCGGGCCGTGGGCCGCTTACAATAATTAGATGTAACGGATATTGTAATTGGTGTTAAATTGCGTCAGAGGCCGTGTTAATGTTTGTCATGCTTGCGGTTTCCCGGCAGTCGGGGACATTTTCTTTTTCCCTCTCCTCCTCCTTTTTTCTTCCCCACTTCTACCAGCTTATTTGGGTGGGTGGGCTTTATTTGTTTTCCATGGCTGACTGCTTGTTTTATGGTTTATTTAACGACTGCCTTCCTTCGAGCACTTTACGCGGCAATGTCTGCGAAGGAACTAAGTTTCTTAGTAGTCTTCTCTGCTTCCTCTACCTGGCGTGTCCCGGCAGTCCTGGGAATCCTTTTTGCCTCAATTAGCATGACAATCGACACGGACAAGTTCTGTGGACGAACAATGCGAGACAGGAAAGGTAAGAAGGGCTTTGCTCAAGAACCAGTTTCCTGGTGGCAACATGACAGGATATGATTGAATTGAATATATATGCGCATACCTTACAAATTTGAATATGAGAAACGGGACCTCAAAAGAGCAATTCCAGCATCCTTGGCTTCCGTGTGAAATAATTTTTAAGCTACGGTAGATCGCGCATATAATGATGTCTTTGAAATAAATTTCGGCTTAAGAAAATAATCTTAGATCATAAAATGTATTCCAAATTCTTTAAAAGTAAATCAAGTTGTGATTTCGGACAACGATTGATTTTATCAATATCTCAAAATTATTTTTTTAAAAGTAATTTGAAAAGAAAGAGTAAAAAATTATTATATTAATTGGACTAAAAGGAATGAAATATATCCCTAACTTATATTTATTTTTTTTTTCTTAAAATTTTATTTGTTTACTTTTTTTTATTTAAAAGAAAATGTTTTTTTAAATATTTTCTAAAAATTAAAAAAAAAAATTCCGGTTAAACGTTTCCTAAAGTTGAAAATATTTTCTTTTTAAGTATAATGTTCAAAAGTGTTTGAATTTACTTTTACAGTGAATATTTACCCCATCGACCGTCTGCGGTATTTTGTAAAATTAAATTTACAGCAGCACCCCAAGGAGCAAAGTTTCTGCTGGAAGGCGAGAAAATTCTGGGCATAAATCACACAGGATAATTTGCATAAGTTGGCAGGCCAAAGCGAAATCAGCAGCAGCTAAAAATGTTTATGGCCTTTTCGCTTGCCACGCCTCGTTTTGTGCTGACCCCCGACCCCGCCCGCTTGGAAAATTCCCTAATCAAATTAGCAACAGTTAACCGGAAGTGCGAAAATCCGCAAGCTGCATTGTTTGCCGTGTGTTTATTTTTGACTTTGTTGCAGTTTGGGTTTTGTGTGGTGTGGTGCATTTATTTTGATTTGATTGTTGCCCTCACAGCGGGTTTTTCGCACTCGCACATTTGCATTTTTGGATAATTTTTGCATTTCGGATTTTGCATTCTGGCATTTGCATTTGAATGTTCGCGTGCGTTGCATGAATCATTCATGTTCAAGTTTCTGATTCGGAATGGGATTCTGTTTCGCATTGTGCAGCGACTGGTGATGATTCAAGTATCGATTTGCATTGATTTGCATTTCAATTGCAGTTTTTCGACACTTTACAATGGATTATGCTGCAGTGTGATTTATTTATGGCCAGCATTACATATCAAGTGATTTGGCAATTGTTGTTGCCCATAATGAGGCTTTGTTTGCCATTGTTATTGTTCCCATCTAACTGAGGCCCTTGATTATTGACACACATACTGGGTTCCCTAGATAGCTATATTGTTACTTTTTAAAGTTCTTAAAGTACTTAAAGCGCTTTCCCGCGAGCTCCATAAATCATGGTGGAAATTACAAAACAATATGCAGCTACATTTTCAGCTTCTGCTGCGGGTTGTCCTGTCGCCTGCTTTTCGTATATTCATTTTTTACTCGCATTTTCCTTTTTTTTTGTGCCCTGCAAAGTGAGTTGCCAGGACCGACATATTGCCCCCCGAACTACCGAGGAATTCCAAACGCATCCGCGGGTTTTGGTTCGCCAGCATACTCGCACAATTCCACTAACAAGGACATTTGTGGAAATCGACTGGAAATTACCCTAGAAAATTCTTAAAAAAGGTTAATAATAAAAAACAGTAGCCACCAAATGTGGCTTAAGAGTTTGAGTTTAATTTCTAACGAAATATATTTTTAAATATTTAATTATGGACTAAGAATATTGCAACACATATTCCGTTATGACCAACCTACATACTACATACATACATACATTTCTATACAAAAATAATCATATTTTAGGCGCTGGTCCTATAACTCAAAATATTAAAAATGGTATAGAGGGTATCCTGAAATAAAAAACAGAGTTCCTCTAATGGACAGTGGCATGGTAAGCCTCGCCACAGCAGCAAATCCGTTGAATATTGGGTATGCAAATTAATTTTTTTCCTACCTACGTAGCCGTCCCCTTCCCTTCGCCACCCCTCGGCCTTTCAGGACACCCTGGATTCTAGCGCCCTCATGTGATGTGATGCTGCGCCAGCATTTTGTTTCAGATCAGCGGTCGTCGTCGCGTCATGTCGGGAAAAAACTGGTGAAAAAAAGTGGAAAACAGCGAGGAGAAAAAATATTCAAAAATAAAAAACCAACCGCAAAAGTTGAGCTGGCAGTGCCATAAAGTCTCTTATGTATGGCAGCATTTTTGATTAAAACGTATGGTTTCAAAAATGTGAATTTTTGGTGTTACTTGTAGGTTATTCTAATATTAGAATTGATAACAAAATCATTATTAACCTAAGTTATGTTATATAAGTCTGATTAAGATATTAAATTATTAAATCGGTAATAGTTTAATAAATAATGTAATCTTTAAATTTTTTTTGAATAACTGTGATAATTGTTCATATTTTAAAAAACCTACAAAATGGAATTTTACCTAATGGAATATCCTTCCTATCTTTGTAAAGTTTCTAATTGTATGTATGTTTCGGAAAAATATTTATAAAGAATGCAGCCACACAATTTTGAGCTGTCAAATTGGAAACTTGACAAAGCTAAGACAAATTTTTATTATTTGCTGGAAACCTTATTTAATTTATTAAAATATTGAATTGGAACTTAAACCATGGATACAAATCGGAAAACCAATACAGTGAGTGGAATAATGCATCTTTTTACTATCTTCACCCAAAAATACATTAGCAGAATCCGAATTCGGATAAAAAAGAAGAAGTGGAGCCAAAAAAGAGTTTTCCAAATGATGATGTTTTTCAAGAAGCCGAAGCCCTGGGCTTCCAGGGAACCATTGAAGCGCTCCATGGCGAAATGGACACCATATACATTCATGATTCCGATGAGGAGGATGAGATACGTAGGGAGTTAATGAAAGCTGTGGATAAACAGAAGGAAGAAAAGCCCAAGAGCGAATCCCACCAGATGAAGATGAACAAATGGTTTTTGAAAGAATTTGAAGAACACATGGGCCTGGAGATCGGAGATTCCGACGATGAAGGCGATGGGGATGATAGTAAAAGTGAAAAGTCCAGTAGCTCTGAATCAGATAAACTCAGTGATTCGGATGACTCCAATTCTGATGGTAAGTCTCCATTATAAATGTAGAAACAAATAAGCAAGATTATTTCAGGTTCACCCACTGGATGGATGGAAAACATGAAGAATGTTAATCTATTTCCATTGGATAAGAGGTTGGCTATACTTGCATAAGTCTTCCTGCAGTATCCAGTAGATATGTAGTTTTTCCTCACTTTTTTTTAAGCTCTGAAGAATCCAAGCCAAAGACCCATGAAGAAACCACTTCAGTGCCCGTTTTTAGTGGTCCTATGCCCTCGATGCCATTATATGATGAAGAAACCAGTCAATTTGAAATGGTTCAGACTCACAAAGCACCTGAAATAATTCAAGAAAAAATGTAAGTTTATAACTTGTAAGCTAGAAACACTACCTAATTCCCTAAAACGAACCTCAGAGAAATAATAAAGCCAAATGAAGAGGATAAATCAGATCAGATTTTGGATAAAACAAGCTTGAGCCCTGTTAAGCAGGACGAATGGGACAGTGACTGTAGCTCCAATTTTGGCTTCAGTGATAAACTTAGCCCGAGTGAAAGCGATGAAGATCATGAAGATACAAAAACCGATTTAGATGACCAACCTAATCAGAGTAAGCTAACCTACTGGGAGGAGATGTCCGCGCTGCCCGTGGACAGAGGTGAAATTTCGCAGGAAGAACTTATGGCTATTTTAAGGGAGGAGGAGAGCGAGAAGAATACTGAAAAGCGTTTGGGTTCACCAGAACATCGAAGTGATTCCGAGATGGAGGATGCCACCAAAGATCAGGCCAAGCTCCATGATGGTTTGGATTTTTACGAAGACAGTGCTCAGTTTCCCGAGAGCAGGGAGAACTTTAGTGTGCTGGTCCCCAAAGAGGATTCGGTTTTAATGGAATACGAACTGGCTGTTAAGCAACTGGTGAAGCTGGTCCGATCGGCGCCTAGTCAGCATAGATACGAGATATACTTATTGCTCTATCCCCTGATGGCGCTGACCTTTCTACAAATGATGGCCAGCGATAAGGCTCAGAAAGCCAGAATGTTTCTGGTTCGATATCAGGACCAACTGGACGACTCCTATGTGTCGAGAGTAATGAAGCTCCGGGATATTTGCAAGCCCGAAGATGTTCCGAACAAGGCCAGAAAATTACTGGCTGGTCACGAGAAACTCAAGACTCAAATGTCCGACGGAGCTTATCGTCAGTTACTTTATTATACGGAGGAATGGCGCAGGGGTCAGCAGGAAATACTACTTGCCCACTTTCATATACAAAGCTATAGTGAGAATGAGCCGCCCCAGCAGCGTTTCGGGATAGGAAAGCCTCCGCTGGAACCCATATATTACGGTGCTCCGGAACCCTTGCATAAGAAAGACTTCACCGCTCGTCCTTTTCTTCAGAAGCGTCGCCGGAAAAAGAACGATCCGCAGGCTCATAAGAATCTTCACTTGCCACCGGCCGATAGGATGTATAATCCGAATCCCAAGCGAATGGATTTGCTGCACCGAAAGAACGATGAACAGTATCGAATGCGATTAGATCGGGAGAACCTGCCGTCGACCTATCTGTATACAGCTCCGCCCTGCGATGAGGTGGTGCTATGTGCCACCTTTTCGGAGAACATCAGCATGTTGGCGCTGGGAACTGCCACCTCTAGCGTTCACATCTTCTCCCTGAAACCCTCGAAACTGGTCCAGCTGAAGTCGGCCAGCTGGCTGAAAGTTCTGGACACCGGAATGGCTGGCATTGATAAGGGCATGCTGGATCCCAGCAAGAAGTTCACGCGACGAACTCTTCACGGACATCAGGGTCCCGTCTACGGTTGCTCCTTCAATCCGGAGGATCGGTTCTTGCTCAGCTGCTCGGAGGATTTCAGCGTTCGTCTGTGGTGTCTTCTCTCCTGGAGTTGTGTAGTCATCTTTCCCGGCCACTTGTCTCCCGTTTGCTTTGTGGTCTTCGCACCGATGGGCTACTATTTTGCCACCGCCTCGGATGATTGTACGGCCAGAGTTTGGGTGCAGGATAACAAGAAGCCCGCTCGAATTCTTCAAGGACACTTGGCTGAGCTTGCGGTCTGCATATTCCATCCGAATCGTCACTACTTGGCGACTGGATCTGCCGATTCGACGGTGAGAATTTGGGATGTGGTTAGGGGATTGCAAGTGCGTATATTCAATGGTCACAAAGGAAGGATAACCGCCTTGACCTACTCCATTTGTGGTCGCTATTTGGTTTCTGGAGCGGATGACAAGCTCATCATGATTTGGGACACGGCCAACGAGACTTTGATTCGTTTTCTGGAGCATCACAAGTCGTCTATTAACAGCATGGAAATCGCTTTGGATAACAATTTGCTGGTAGTCGGTGGACAGGATTGCCAGCTAACCATTTGGGACTTTGAACGGGTGGTCAAGGACTACCTGATAAGGACTAAAACTTCCAGGAAACAGAATCAGGCCGAAACACAAGAATCAAGTACCAACGATTTGCTCATTAGCTCGTTTCCCAGCAAGGGAGCTCCATTCTATTTGATCCGCTTCAGCCGTCGCAATCTTTTGCTGGTCTTTTGTGTGACTCCCCGGGAATCGAAAGATTCTGTCCTTGATATGAAGCCAAAACAAGCCAAGGCGGAGAAAAGTGAGGAACTCGGCGAATGGTTAGATTTTCTGGACACGATCAAGTTAAAGGCTTGCTATGATCTCAAGGATGAAATGCACTTGGATACCGAACAGGTGGAGAAGGAAAAGGATTCTCCACAAGAATAACTAGTGAAAATGAAAGACATTTTTATTCTGTGAACTATAAAATATTAGTAAATAAAAGAGTTCTTTAACTCAAGAGAACAATGTCTTATAACTTCTATATTTCCTTCAGATATTCTTTCGTTTTCCTTTTAATGCAGGGTTGTTCCCTGTTATTTATGAAAAATATTGTGGATAAACATTTCGTATGACAAATATACATGATTTTCGTAAACAGAGACAAACCCCCAGAGCGAAGTAGCATGGTACAGTAACAACAATTTGACAGTTTCTGAAGAAGAACAAAACTGGTCAGGCCACGTGTACAGCTGCCCAGGACTCACGACTCACTCCTCCTCGCGTTATGAAAATCCACTCCTCCTGCAGGAGTTTACTCCTTGGTCTTCACATTTACAAAAGGCGTGCAAAATTTATAGAGGCACGCATTAAAAAATCCACCAGGCACGCTCGACTAACTGCGTCCAAACGCCCACGGCGCTGGCAGTTGAGTTTCGAATTGGTCCCGGCCGACCGCAGTCCGCGAGTCCTTCGGCCTTCGTCCTTCGTTCCGAACCCCCAATCCACGAAAAAAGAAACCCCCCATAAAAATAAGCGACAGGACAATATATTTACGCAACTTCTTATGCTGCTGCTGCCGGTGGTTGTTGTTCTTGCTGGGCTTCGAAAACAGAACTCAAGTGCTGTCGTTGTCCTTGCTTTTCAGGATACCACCCCCCTCACCCAACGCCACTGCAGCATCTTGCGTCCCGTTTGTAGCAGTTATCTTGTGGGTCCTGCTGCGCGAAATGAAATTGTTTACTCCACTGTCATATGCACGTGAGCCAAGCGATGTGGCTGGCACATCATTCGGGGACACCGAGAAAAATTCTCAAGGAATTAAATATTATTCATGGACATTTTTAGGGATTTTTCAATAATAAAAAAATATTTAGAAAATTTTGGATAGTCCCTTTTAAAATGATAGATTTTATTAATATAATTTCGGATCTAATTAAACATAGAAAAATGTTTTTGATAACTAAGAAAGATATGTATTTAATCTTAATTTTAATTATCTATTTAGTAGCTATCAAATATTAATAGTTACAATGTTTTGGATTATTTTTTTCGATAATAAAAAAATATTAAGAAAACTTTGGATAGTCCATTTTAAAATGATAGATTTTATTAAAATAATTTCGGATTTAATAAACTATAAAAAAGTTTTGTTATTAGCTAAGATAAAAATATATTTAATCTTAAATTTCATCATATATTTAATAGCTATTAAATATTTATACTCACAATGTTTTGGATTATTTTTTCTCCGTGCATCCTTGCGGCATCTTCCTGGTGGGCTATAAAAAAATGAGAATTCTTTCGCTTCGTTTTCTTTTCCTTTGCGTTTTTTGGGGGAAAATTCAACGTAATAATTCTTTTCCGCTTGGATAAGGCGAGCGGGGGGGTTGGCGGCGGGCTGAAGTACAGTCCGTTTCTGCCCCGTAATTGTGCGCAATTTCGCCTGGACATGTTTTCTGTTCTCGTTGATCCTTCGACTCTGTCTTTATCTTCTTGCCATATCTTTGGCTCAGCGCCATTTTCTTTTTGCACCCACCCTTCCACACATGCCACACATGTTTTATGTCCTCCAGGATTCAGCCTCCCCCAGACGCCCTCATTTATTTGCCCATTTTTCATGGGGCTTATTAAGGGACAACGGAAAAAATAAACAGCACAGTCCATTTAACCGATTTTCACGTCGAAGAGTGGAGAGAAAAGCCCCTGAGCTGAGCAGAGCAGCGCATAAAATAAATATTTATAATCATAACAATGTCCTGGCTGGTTTCGAACCAATCTCAGCCTGATGATGAGCAAACAAGTCCTTAGTTTGAGGACTTTAACAAAAATATATTAAAATTGAGATTATTACAACCTAAAAAAATTATATAAAAATTGGATATATATTATTTTGCTATTTATCTTAAAATGCTTAGAAAAAAATTAAAAAAAATATTTTTTAGTTTGCCAAATAATTTTTATTGACAATTGCTGCATCCTTTTATGAAGAGCCATAAGCTGCATATCGAAAGCGCCCCTCTTTGCACTCATTAAACTTAAACCGCGTATTAGCAGGCCGTAAATACAGGATGTGTGTGCGTTTGGAGTCGGTACTTAAATATGATAAATGCCGCGTATTGTATTACAATTGGATTTAGGGCAGCGCCAAAGACAATAAATTAAAGGCGGACACACACCGATAATTTCAAGTATGTGCCGCCAAAAAGGCAGCGGTGCAAAAGCTGAGTGCCACAAACCCATAATTACGGCAGAGGACCCTCTCAAAGTTAGCCAAATTTATACAAATTCCAACTCCAGTAGTTCGCTGCCTGCGATTCGGATTGCGATTGGGGAGTGCTGCCAGTGGAACGTGTTTCCAGAGCAATTACCCCACGAACCGCACTCCGCATTATTATGGCCAACGTGGCCCCGCAATTATGTCGTCCAATTAATATCAACGCAGCGGGAGTCGAGAGCCACGTTCGAAATTCGAATGGAGTGGCCAAGTGGCCGAGTGGCAGAGTAGCAGAGAGCAGGGCAGACTGCATTTTATGCATAAGCTATTTATGAAATTTATTGTCTTAAATGGCCAACGGTAGTCGCCGGACGAATCTTAATGTCCAGCCACTTGACGGCGGACCACCCGTGGCAGTATTTGCACTCGACAAAAAAGGATACTCAAAGTGGCTCCATAATTTATTGGGTAAATCCTCTGTATTTAGTGTCATAGTGGTGAAGTTAAGGACCTGACTATATCTGAATTTAAAACTAGTTTATGGAACTATTTCTCTTTAAACAAGTTTAAAAATGTAAAAATATTTTTTAGAATTTTTCAAACGGATAAAATTAGTATAAAGGTATTTTTTTTTAATTATTAAAAATAAATATTTTTCTCTTAATATTCTCTAAAATATTTATAATTTAAATCCTCCGTGGAATTAAAAATAATTAAATCAGTATTTGGGAATATTTAAGCAAAAATATTAAAAAATAGAGTAGACCAGAAAATGAACGGAAAAATGTTGGATTACATTTTAAAAAGGTTCAAGATTATAATAATAAGATTAAGATATTATCATAATATTCTCTAAAATATTTATAATTTAAATACCCTGCAGTAAACAACAATTTCTTAAATTAAATAAAAAAATATTTAGATCAGCATTTGGAGATGCTTAAAAAACAATATTTAAAAAATTGAACAAATCAGAAAATGGAGTGAAAAATATTGGATTCAATTTTAAAAGGGTTCAAGATTATTTTAAATATAATTTTTCCAGCTAACCAACTATTTTCTTGTAGTGCTTAATCCCTCCATATATGCAAAGGCTTCTTTTGCAGCACGAGCAGCTCAATCGATTTCGACTCGGCGCAAAACTACGAACTTGGGATCCAAACATCCATCACGCTGTCAATATGGCAATATGCAATTGCAGCTCGCTGGAGATCGAAAGGCTGGCAAGGTGTCCGCATAATTACGGCCGAAACGGCACAAAACTGCGGGCCAAATGCGGCTAAATTTATTATAATTTCCACACTTTCGGGGCTATGGCCAGATCACGTTTACATTGATAGACGTGGCTGAAGAGGCAGCTGCGTTTGCGAAAGGCCTTTGGGTCTACACGAAAAAGGACTACGACCACGACATGTCCTGGCCATTTAATTAACAATAAAGTTGAAACTTTTATTACGCAAATGCGAGGCGGGATTAAAGTTGCTCCGACTAGTTTTCGCCCGAATTGCTGGCAGGCGTTGTCGCAAATGTCCTGAACCTGCTGCTCCTAGTTGCCCTCGTGAGTTTATTAAATTACGCATTCTCGCTTGTTTCGCACACAATGAATCTGCAGCTGCAACTGCAACTGCAACTGCAAATTCAACTTGAACCGCAGATCGGGATAAGGGATAAGCTATATACTAGGATATAGGACCGGCCCCAGTTCGCCTTTTGCGGCTTTTGTGGCGGCCACTTATCGCACATGACTGTCTCGGTTCGTCCCGCCTAATTGAATTTGCCAGTCTGCAGTCCGAAGTGCATATTCACGTACTTCATCTTATTAACATGTTGGGGCGCACATTGTAATTCATATTTTTCGTATATATATATGCATATAAAACCTTTCAAAATTACCCGTCGAGTGAAGGGCCCTCGGGTGTCAATGGCGACACGCTGATGGATTACAGGCAAATTACGCGGCCTCTGCTGATACGTTTTGATGCACTTTTAATGAATTTAATGGCGGCGAGGATAAGCAGGCACGAAACCCTTTCAAAAAGCGTCGAAAGGATCGCGATCGCCTTTCACGGCGAAAGCTGCTTAACAAGATGCAAACTCAAAGTTAAGATACCAAATTGTCGGTGGGGCCAACTTAATTTGGCTTACAAATATGTACTTTGTATTTCAATTGCAGGGTTATATTGGTTATACATTCTATATATTCTATATACTGTTATTGAGAAATTTATATAATTTATTAACAGCTTGAAATGATTGTTTTAGGCATAATACTGTTTACATTTCATATGCATCAAATATGTACACACAAAAATAAGCATGACGCCGAAAAATCGAGATGCGCATGTAAATTTCTGGATATGCAATACGCATATACATAATGTAAAATTGATATAACATAATGTAAAATCGTTCTACGTTGCATATCGATTTTTTTTCGGGTGTATATATTTAGCTAAAAAACCGGGAAAATTCATGAATTTTTTTAATTATTTTTTTTTGTGTTATAGCAGAACAAAAAGAGCGATTTAAAAGGGTATAAAATTATGAAAACTCCACCTTCAAACGCCCATGCTATTCGTATATAATTAGTTATTTTAATTTCAATGGGAGATTCAGTAATGAAGAAGATTACCTACAATTTCAAGTGCATTTTTTCTTGTCTGAAGAACGGGCAAATGAAACCCTTCTATTAAATTTCAATTAATATTTCCGGGCGGCAAAAGTGGCTATTAAAAATGATAGATTTCTGTTTTTAGCTCGCTGTCAGTTTCGCATTAAGAATGGCATACAGCCCACAGGCAATTATGCCGGGGTAGACAATTTGAAAATGCATTTTGCATTAACTTAATTATTTTCCATTCCAGAACAGGTCCCCCGTTTTATGCTCCGTTTATTGCCGGGTCGCACGCACTTGTCGAGTTGCTTTCGGGCGCAGATAGTGGTCGGTGATAAGGGCCTGATCCCATAGTCCAGATCCCAGATCCCAGAGCAGTATCTTTTCCGATAGCATTTGCCACAATGTTGCACGCACATGTCAGCGCAAAAAGATATAGAGCTCGGTTCAGGTGGTATCGCCTAATTATGGGCGGGCTATCGCTCATCAAATATGTATGCGGCACCAGGAGATATACGACTATAAATCATGAAACTTATTGTGTCGCCTGCGGCAATTATCACATTGTATGCCCCATCGGATAAATTCAATTTGCACTGCAGGTTGAACGGCGGTGCTCTGAAGAAGGGGGCTGTTTTAATATTCCAAAATTAATTGCAGCCATATTTCATATATACAATTTTTGCAAAATTTCTCAAGCTTACACACAAGCTATTTCTTTTAGTTACAATTTTACAGCCGGAATTATAAATATTATACCTCGTTGAGCTTGTAATTTAATTCCTAATCGATTGACACTAAAAACTAAAAACTTAAAAAAAAAAAAAATCCGTTAGAAAAGGGAAGTTTTGTTTAAAAATTCTATATTTTGAGAATATATTGGAAAAAGAGATATTTTATATTTTTGTTTTATAGCTTTTGATCTGGAAGGCAAATAAAAACTAATAAATGATTTACCTGCAAATTTCTCATAAATATATGAATTTATTCTGTAATTGTTTATTTAACATTTCTTGGACGCTCATTGCGGGGAGAGTTGTGCCACCTGAGATACACTTGCCTTGTTGCCTCCTTCGTGACCCAACAAATCGATATGCGTTTTGCATGAGGCCCGGCCACATCCTCGTCCTCATCCTGCAGCTCGTATCCTCGAATGCCCGCATCCTCCTGGCCATTTCCATTCCCATCTCCGGACTTCCAACCTCCGATAGCATGACGACATGGCAGGGCGCACAGGAAACCGAGCATGGGGCATGCGACGAATAATGCCAGACGCGACATGAACCCATGTTGGGCAACTGCCCCCTGTTACCACCCACCACCCATCGCCCACTCCAGCCCCCACACACACACACACTCTTAGTGGAAGTGAACTGCTGACTGGCAACGTTAAAACCGGTAAATCTTCATAGAGCCCGCTGCGTGTGTTGGCCTGCAATGTTTTTCCTGAACTGACGCAGGATCCAAAAGAAAAGTCGGAAAAATTGTGGGTATTCCGATTGGGACTGCCACTTAAAATAGAAGAACATTTTATTTTATTTAATATGAAAAATAATTCATATTTATTCCCATTCTATTTTTCTAATTTTGTAATCTTAGGAATATTATATCATTAAGAAAAAAAATATTTATTCCAAGCGCAATATTAACTGTATAAGCTGAAAATGCAAAATACTTGACATAAAAATATATATTTTGTTTTCTACATATTTATTTAACACCTCTTAAGTTGCCCACATGATATTTCTGACCCCTTTCTTTTGTTATAAAGAGCGTATCTCATTTTCGTTGAGGTTTTCTCGTAGTTTGCTTGCTCTCGCAGACAAAATTGGCGCTGGCTGCGATGAGGGTTTATTTCGAGCTTACTTTGGCTTTCTTGCCAGCCCCCAAAGGCTAAGCCTCGATCCGCCAAACAGACCGCCCATCCCCTACCGCCATTTTCCGACCCCCAATCTCCCAACTCCCATCTCCAATCCTCAATCTCCAACCCCTGACTCCACTCGTTTTCGCTCTGGTTTGCTACTTTTGCACATTCTTTTCAATTTCAACGGCGACGCAAGGTGGAAAGGGGCAAATGGCGAAATGGGAAAAGAGGAAAAGCGGTCGGGAGGGTTGGCTCACTTGGGTTGGCCCAACTGACTTGGCTGAGGCATTTTCTTTTGCAAAACTTTTGCAATTTTCTATTAAAGCAATACACACATGCATGTGGTGGTGGATTTGTCTGTATCCGTCCTGTATCTTTGTGCGTGTGGTGATGCCAGGGTTTTTCCTATTTTCCATATAAAATGGAAAATTTTCTTTATGTGGCCTTTGTTAGTTTTTCCACCCATGCGAAATGGCTTTTTCGCACCCACCCTCACCCTCCACCCTCTATCCTCTGAAAAGGCTCACATTTATTCAGCAATTTCTGCAAATGTATTTACAAGCAACTCTATTTCGGGCCGCCATGTTTGTTCGCTCGTAACCTCAAAACTTTTGCACGCATTTTCCCCAAATTGCGTGGCATTTTCATCTTCTTGCTTGGGAAACTTTTTGCCTTTGAAAAGCCTTGAATAGTTTTTTCCCCTGCCGTTTGCTGTGGCATTTGCTTTTAGCATTATTTGCCAATTGCTACCGTAGCTCTTTCATAGCTCTTTAAAATTTAAGTCGCCATGTGCTGCCAACACGGCGTATGCTTAATCAGGCAGCGTGTCTAAAGCTCGTTCATGCCTCAATGATGACATAAGCTTAACACTTGAGCGCCACACGCAGCGGAGAAGGAGCCACTCTGGATTTCTCCAATGGCTTTGATAGCGATTCAGTGGGGGATTGGGATACGGGTCACCTCCGGGGGTTCCTTGATCTGTAGGGAAAGCTTAAATGTTGGTAGGGTGATAAGGGGAAACATCATATCGAATTTTTAAATATTTCGCGGCAATACACTTCTATAAATCTCAATACCAAGTGTTATCAATTTGTAGGTATTGTTTACTAGAATCTATGAAAATCATCTTAAAACGTGATACAAACAGTTTAAAACCGTTTTAATTTATATTAAATGAGGTGAAGGTTCTTAAATATTTTATTTCGATTTATTAACACCAAATATATTCAAAAAAATTAAAAAATAGTGTTTATTAATAACTGTCATATATAAAAAATATTTAAATAAATAGATTTATTTTTTAAAAAGATTTTAATAAACTTAAAAAAATTCCAATACAAAATTTAAAACTGCAACCCATTGATTTCCCAAACTTCCTTTTTATTTTCCCATCAGCTATTGTCTTTGTCTTTACTTGGCAGGAAATTTCGTTTGCCCTTTTCTTTTCGTTTTTTTTTGTTTTTTGGGTGAACCATCAACATTTGGGGCAAACAGGTGGACAAACGCTGGGACAATGTGGCTGGAAAATGGAAAATGGGGAAAAGCGGAGCCGGACTCTAATGTGCTCGTGTCCATGCGACCGGCAGTGCTCAGAGCCATTTTCTATTTTTATGTGCGCACAAACTGTAAAACTGGAGCGGCAGCATAAAGGCGATGAGGATGGAAAGGGCCATAAAACGGCAGTTCTGCCACCGTGGCCATAACAACATGGCCAGAACCATGGACCAGAGAGCCCAGAGACAGGCAGAACGACCAAGTTAACTGCATTTTAACGCGCATTTCAATTTGGAACGGATATAATTTATAGACGACTGACTGGCGCTCCCCGCTTATGAGTCTGCCAACTCCCTAGCTTGTGGAGCTAAATGTTTGCCTCAAAATTGAACCTTGCGCTTGACTGCCTCCCTACACCTGCCCTGCCACGCCCCCTTTTCTGGGGACGACCGCCCGTATCTGGCCGGCATATTTATCTAGATTTTGTTTCGGCCCCAGACCGCCTCCACTAACGTTGTTAATGTGCAAAATTTAATAATCAAGTATTACGAGGCGAACGCTCCGGTGCTTAAAGAGTTTAATGCAAATGCAATTTTGTTGCAAATGCAGTGAAAATACACCTGATCCCATATTTTAGCCTTCAGGTCTGTCAGTCTTGGCTTTAAAAATTACTTTGGGTCTTTGTTTTTTTAAAGTTTATCATAATTTTCTTCATTGTAATAGAAAAATGTATAGAATTATTTTAAAGAATATATAGAATTATTTTTTATTTTTTTTAGTTAAATGTTCTAATTTTTTATAATTATGTTTTCATTTTTTTTATTGGCTTTTTAATGGTTTTACATAATTTAACTTTTTGAGATATTTTTAATAGACACATTTATAGAGGTCTTTTATAGAATATATAGAATTATTTATTATTTTAGCTAAATGTTCTATTTTTGTATAACAAATATTTCAGTTTTTAATTTTACTATTTGAAATATTGGCCAAAGAACCTATGTATCTAAACATATTTCTAAGATTTTGACTCTGCTAAAATTAATAATATATTTAAAATAAATAAATAAATTCTGCAGTTTGATAACCATTTTTCATTCCGTATTTATTTCCACGTGAACTATTAAATCCTTTTCTTGCCTTTAAGTGAATTTCAGCCACTATTTTCCTGCAAAATTTGTCTATGACTGCAAGTGACTGGCTGTCTGTCGTTTCGACTTTCGGTCCTTCTGTCCATCTGTCTTCCCATCAGACTGGCTATTCGCTTCTCGTCCTGACCCTCTTGTCCTGCTCTTATCCTGCTGATGCTGAAGTTTTCCAAAGCTTTTCTTTTTTCGGCTGTCCCGTCCAGCGACGTGAAATTTTTCCACTCTTTTGCAGCCACTGTCTGCGTGCTTAAATTGAACAATAACCCTAAGTTGTCGTCCTCGAAATAATATTTTCTGTACCCTCCAATGTTGATTTCTCATGCGTCTCTTTCTGTGGAGATCCCTCTGTCTCTCTTTTTCGGCGTACCTTTCTTATTCACTCTGAACAACAGTGAAAATCGCAAAGCAATCAAATAAAATTTGAATAAAAGATTTTTGTCTGCCGTTGATTTGCGAAAATGTTGGTAAACTTGGGTTTGGGGGGCGGGCAGTAACAACTGAAAATGGTGGGCGGGAACTTGAGAGTTTTCAACGAGGGCGAGTAACTGTGCAAATATGCGTGCACACATATAGGCAGCGGAAAAGTGGAAAAGTACAAGAAAATCTATGTAAAGAGGCTGATGTGAGTACAGTTTTGGTTATGCTTGGGCTTGAAAGGAGCGAAAATATTCTTTGAACCGAGGGGATCTTAAATTTGAAATCGTTTCAAGTGGTTGCGACTGATAGAGGGAAAAATGTGAACAAAAGTTTCCATTTGAATGTGAAAATAAAGCTGTACTTGGGGTTGCAAAAGAAAAGATTTAAGGAAGATGAAATCAAAATTTAAAAGAAACATTTAAAGATGTATTGTTACTTGCTAATTTTAATATAATTAAATTCAATATCTTTGGCTAGGTAATTTCTTTATTTAAGGTAATAAAGGTAACTCAAGCTTAAAAGAATTAAAAACACTTTTTTTTAGTTTAATCACCAATTCCGTGTATAATAAATATTAAACTTTACGACACAATATTGTAGACTTTTAAAACTAGTTTAATATATAATGAATTCATTATTGAGGCGTTTGAGTTTCAAAAAAATTAAACCGGAAAAGGTTTTATTTTCAAGAGTAAATTTCCACCCTTTTTACACTTTTTTTTACCCTTCTTCAAACCAAGAACTGACCCTTATTAAATACTTTTTATAAACATCCTTGAACATCCTCCTCATCATCGCAACTTTCGTGACCCTGAGACCCTGGCTGTGAATTTATGTTGACATTGACCTTGACCAAAAAACGGGAAATGCAAATTAGTGGAACCCGGAGACCCAGACCCAAACAAAATAAAAACAAAAACTCATTATAAAGCTTTGGCCAGCGCAAAAACCACCCGACGGCCACCCAACTAATTTCATTTCATACCGAATTACACCCGCAAAACGGTGACGTCAGAAGGGAAATAAGGAAGCCGGGGCAAAAACCTAATTAGCCACTTTTCTTGTCCTTGCTATCATTTTCACTGTCACGGACGAAGAGCGAGGCGCAAGGAGAGCCGAGGAAAAGCCAACCTACACCCACCCACCACCCCGTTTCGAAGGTCGAGACCCAAAAGATGAAGCCGAAGATGGAGGTGAAGGAAAAACTGTCGCATTAAGCGGCCAAACGAAAAAGTGCTGGGGGGAAAAAAGTTTATTAACGCCGCGAAATATTTACGCAATTTTTTTTTTTACTGGAAAATTTCCAGCAGGTGGCGCTCCTTTGACCTCGTTACGAAAGTGTTGAAAAAATCCAGCTGACCGCAAATTGTAGCTGGGGTCAAAGTTCACAGGCGCTAATGCAATTAACACTCTCTTTTGGAATATGGCGAAAATTCTCTTTTAACTGGTCTCAACCTCTGTTTCTCTCTCTCTCTCTCTGCTTTTCTATCTCTCTCACTCATCTGCTGGCGGAGCAAATTGCCGTCACTTGTAACGGGCTCCCAGAAAATAGAAGGCAAATTTTTTAATTAATTTAGCTGTGGAAACAGTGGGCGTGGCTCAAAGTTTTGCAATTTTCCCTTGTGGCCTCTGTGTGTGTGCGTCTGGCACTGGTGTCCCTGTGTGCGTGTCCTTGACGTAGGTGTGAAAGGACATCGAGTTGGCTGCCAAAAAGGAACTGGGCGAACAGAAATGGAAAACCGAGGACTTGAGGAGAGATTTGAGGAATTCATTTGATTTCACTGGATGGGTGGAAATGAAGAAACGCGAGTTAAAATCTCAACAATGGATTGCAAGGGTTTAATGGGCTGAAGTAGAGAAGGAGAAAAAGAGTTAGAGAAAAAAAAATAAAACGGGGCTATAATTTATCCTTCAATGAAAACAAAATAAATTTCTTATAAATAGAAAATATATATAAATATAAAAAAAAATATAAATACATACTTATTTACCTAACCTTTCAAGTACAGTTGCATACAATAATGTTTTTACTCTTTGTAACACATAAATGAATAATGTTTTAATGTCATCTTTTGATTGCAATTTAAATAAATATGCCAGAGATTTATAAAACTTTATCTCTTCATAGTTTATAAGGAATTGTTTAATTATAAATCTTTAAGTTACGGCTGATATAGTTTACATTTCCTGACAAAACAAATTATAATAATTTTTTTCAAGCTCCAATTGCTATTATTCCGCTTATGAAATTTTCCCAAAATATTTCAATTTTTCCTTTTTTTTTTATTTTGTTTTGAGAGTTAGGTTTCTGCCACGCAGTTCATTTTGTGGCGCACAAAGTTTAAATTCCGGCAAGTTGTTGCAACTTTGCGTGGCCGCGCAAATCAGCGTAACATAAAACGCCAAATGATACGCTAACTTTTCAGGCAGCGTTTTTCCCCTTCTCCTATTACAGTTCACTTGGTTTGGCTTTTTCTTTTGCCATATTTTTTACCCACAGCCATTTTTATTGTTTTAAGCTGTCGCAGAGTGGAAACTTTGACCGGGAAAAACTTTGGCCTGTCAATGCAGCGCCTGAATATTTATAGACTGCAGTGAAAATAGAGGTGAGAGGACATCTAAGGACATCTAAACAGCATCGGTAGGAGAATAAAACCAGATGCAGCTGTCTTGACTCCGAAAGCGGCATAGAATTTTCACACGCCGCCAGAAATTTGCATAGGGAAATATTCCCCATTCGAATCGAAACCCCTTTCTTTGTATTTTCCCTGCCGGTCGACAGAGAATTATATGGAAATTATGCAAATGCAGAGTCAGGCGATGTCTTCGATGTCCTTGGGGTGAGAGTGTTTTACAGACACCCAGGGATGTGCCCGGTTTAATTGCAAACGTTCCTTTGTTCGTTTTGCAACAGGACATCGGTTTTGTTTGCCTTTGTTGTGGCACTCTGCCTCTTTTTTTTTGTGTGTGCGAATCGATTGGCAATTGGCAATAATCAATGGCATAAGTGCTAATTTGCATTGTCAGTTTGTCAGCCTGTCGGAGGAATTGCCATTTTAATTGTGCCCTGCAATTGACTCTCATGAATCGTAAATACGTGTTACATTCAGCCATTCACTCAGTCAAGTGGTGGCTTATTACAGGGCTCGATGGCTGAGTTAAGCGATACCTTTCACCTTGAAAAGCGATACCAGTTCTGGATCACTTCATAAAAATTAATGAATGCAAAAGCAATAAATTAATCGAGTGTCAGGGAGGTATTAGTTTAAGCAAGGAAAATTAACATTTAGAGTAAACTAATCTTTTAAAATAAAAGGGAATTCGATTATTTAAATAAAAAATATATAAACTTCAAAAATTAAATATATATCTCAGAAATTATATCCTTATTTTCATAATGAAATGACTGTAATTTGAATATTAAAATATTAAAAAAAAAACCTCGAAAAATAAAATATATATCTCAGAAATTATATCCTTATTTTCATAATGAAATTACTCTATAATAAACTCTAATCAACTGGCTTACATGTTTAATAGCCCAAATTAATTAATTATGCTATTATTTAAGAATATCTCCATAAAAATAAAAGGGGTTCTCCCAAAGTAATTAATTTTTAATACACTGCCATGCAGTTAATTCTCTAAATATTTAATGAACTTTTAATTATGTTTAATTAGTCCAGGTAAAAACTTTCAAGTAATTAACAGAGTGAATTTATAAACACTTACTTGACTCCCAATTAAGATTAAATTCTTTGTTCGCTGGAAAATCCCACCGGGTAAATGCAACCTGCACTTTCCAAGGCCCAAATCCAAATCCATTTCAGGCATCATAAACTCACCTCGAAATTCCCCGAAATCAGGCAGCAACAAAGGCGCATCGGTGACTGTTGTTCGTTGGCTTTTGAGTGGCCTGGCTCAATTAACAGGCCATAAAACTGGAAACGAGAGCGCGCGGCAAACGGTAGCGCCTTGCAATTAGCCGGGCTAATTAAGTCGCACCCATGAATAGGAGCCGAAAACGTGGCCCATAATGAGCCAATTTGCATGTTTAAAAGCGCATTAAGCTGGGCCTTAAAAAACGCGACTGCTAAGCAGCCAAGCTTAAAACATGGCAAAAGCAGCAAACGATCACCTTCCTCTGATGCATTTGATAAAGGCTGCTAAGGAACCGACATCTCCAGGAAAACATGCACTCGAAAAGCAATTCAAAGGAAAATCTGAATTAAAGGGGGGATAATGCACACTTGAAGAAATATGTTTATAGATGTAAAAGTTTTTAAAAGAAAATAAATAAATGTAAATACAAATATTAAAAATATGTTAAAAAAATAAGAAAATATGTAACTTATAAAAAAAAGTCCTGTCAACCAAAAAAAGGAAGAGGAAAACACTTTTTTTAATAAAACAATAAAATAATTAATAAATAAAATATTTTTTAGTAAAATATTTAAGATCATCTTGTGTGGCAAGATAAGGATTTATCTATTGGCGATAGATAAATAAATAAATAAATTGTAGCATTTGACAAATGCCCCTAAATAAATCAGCTATAAAGGCTTGTACTCTTAAATATATAATAATTTATTAAAAATATTAAATATTCATATTTTTAAATCTACTTAATACTAAAATGTTTAATATATTTCCCTAGTTTTTAAAGGTTTAATTTTATCTCGAATTTTTGATTAAATTAAAGAAATTGTCTTAATATTGTCTTAAGAAACAACTATTGCTACTCTAAGAAGCTAATAAATTTTAAGTGCTTGTAATTAATATTTTTCTCTGTGCAACCATCTCTCAGAACCTGACTTTTTCTCAGTGCCCTGGCCTATAAATTTCCTCACTCGGCCATATCGAAATACTCGTTCACATCTGACCAGCGCAACCCCCATGTGAAAGCCAATTCAGCCACAGACTTTATTTCACATGCACATTTCATGCCAAGCAAAAACAGTTTCCAGAGGGAGGGTGGTGCGGGGGTATTTAGGGGCACTGCAGTTGGCAGTCACATTGGCCCATTGGCCATTTGGCCAACCATTTGTCTGCGGCAGACAGCGATGACGATCCGAATGACGACGGGGCGTGCATTTTGTTTACATTTGCTGGCCAAAAAAGCGAAAGACCCAGCCCAAAAGGGAAGCCGTTCCGTATTCGTTTTTTTTTTGTATTTTTGGGTAGCCAGCTTATGATTAATTGCCCCTTGCAGGCGCCGGTCCAACCTCCTGGACAAACAAAAAAAATAACCATTTGAAGCCAGCAAGCAGGGGCACTAAAACTTCACTTGTTAATACCGAAAAATTAACGCAAATTATTTCAACGCACGCTGCAAATGATGGCCAAGATAATTCCGAAGGGGCGTATCGAAAGCCAAGAAAACGGCGAAGGGAGAAGCGGACTTCGTATTTAGATGGTAATTAAAATTGATGTGAGCTCATTTCAAATTGAAAGACCGGAGGGGAAATAACCGTTGATTGAAATTGGAAATGAAGTTGATAATGGACGAGGGTAATGGAAATAGTTAAAGCGCCGGCAGGAGGTTGGGAAAATCTATAAGGAAAGTGCCTAGAAGGTTTCAATTAAATTCTAGTTAAAATAGACGAATCAATTTTATTACCTCGCTGATGAACTTTTAGGTACTTACTTAAAATGTAGCCAGAAAATAAATAAAACAAATTGATTGGGATTTTTACAACTATATAAATAGTCAGAAGTTTTAATTGCTGTTATACTGTTTTATTTATTTATTTATATTTTTTTACTTTAAATTTTATTGAAACTGTATAAAATAATTAGAATGTTTAATAGCTCCTGAGCTCCTAAAATCTTTTTAATTTATTTATTTATATTTATTTACACTAAATTTAATAGAAACTGTATAAAATAATCAAAATTCTTAATAGCTCCTAAGTTTATGCGTTTTATTTTTTTTAACTAATTTATTTATTTTAATTTATTTTAAATATGTTTCAAACTGCTAAGAAAAAGCAAAATGCTTATTAGCTCCTAGTTTATGCATTCAATTAAATTTTTATTTATTTCTTCATATATATTCTCTTTTTATTTTGATCGATTTTCGAGTAAATGAACCAAAGCTGTCTATAAATTACACCTTAATTATGATCTGTAAGCCTTAGCTATTAATGGCTAGCTCTTGAAAAGTTAATCTTCAATTAGACATTTTTTCCTTTTGATTAATTTATGCATTGACACCACCTCAATTCTCATTAGGTCTCCGACAATATTTACTTGAGCACTTCATTTCCTCGTTGCGTAACTGGTTTCATTGAATTGAATTTTGCTTATTGGCTCGTTTATTGGCTCCATTCAGCTTCATCTATCCACACTTCGGGCCACTTCAGATCCGATCAGTTCCATTGTGGCCATTCTCAATGGTCTCCCACTTCAGCCGGCAAGTTGGTTACTAATTTTTTGCAATTGTATCTACGGGATCTATGGCATTCGTGGCCATCTATCTATCTTTCTATATAGCTATCCATCCAGGCGTCCACTTGTAATTGTATCTATGCAGCAGTCGGCGTTTCAATAAACCGCACTAATGAAGCCCATTCAAAGTGCATGATGATGTACCAATCCCCCTCGCAATCCCCCGCGCACTTTTGGATCCCGTCCTTTGGGACTTTTCCGCTTGGCGTCGATTTTAATGGGCGCGAATATTAATGACATTTCCATTGCATTTGGCGGAGCCCAAAGAAACCCCGGCAGAAAACTCTTGTCAGCATAATTACGAGCCATTCCCCTCTCTCTCTGGAATGGAATGTCTAGGACTATCTACGCGTTCTCTGATTTTTTTTCACAGCTTTTTTCTTTTTCAGAGGTTTTATTATTTCTTGCTGTTTTTTATTTGACTTATTATCCGGGATGTTTTCCATATGCTTCTAAGGAGTAGTAAAAAATATATACACTCGGTAAATCGGTAAAAATACATTTTTGAAGTTGTGTTAAAAAATAAAATATTCATTTAATAATATTTGACGCAAAATATAAATTATATAAACAATTTTATGCTTGATTTATTAAATTTTTATTTATATAATTTTAAAAACCTTGAAAATATTTTAAGATTTAAAATAAATATATTTTTAAATTGCCTAAGTTTAAAAATATGCTTGGGCTCAACCTTACATTCCAGGTTTCTTTAAAAATAAAAGTTTATGCACTTTATACATTCCTGTACGATTAAATATTATTAATTAGTCACCCGAGCTGGCTGTATGACTTTCGAACTCCATAAGCGAGTTCTCCATTATTTTCAGAATGAATTTATTTACATGGCAGTGGGGGGCGTGTCATGCGGCCATGCGAAGTACAATTCTCACCCGACTTGTCCCCTCATCGTTGCGCGCCAAAGTTAAAGTGCAGCTGTAGCTGTAGCTGTAGACTTTCCAGAGGCACTGTTCCTGTTGCATGCCTCAATGCACTTCCACTTGCCGAGCAGCCATCCAAACAACCAACCAACCAAGAACTCGAGGGGCAGCGGCGAAAATGGAGTTGTTGCGATACCTTCAAGTACGAGAATTATTTCGCTTTTCTTTATTTCCATGTTGCCATAATTGCGAGGTAGTCGTCATCGTCGTCGCTGCATTTCTTTCATCAAAAGTGCGCCTCATCAGCGAAAAAAATAAAAATAAAAAATGGGAAAAACCCTGCCACTTTTTTCTCCCACTCTATCTATATATCCCTAGACTCTGTCTCGCTTTTCGCGCGGTAATTAAAGCAAACTGTGAATTTTTTTCGGCGCTTTTCAGAGCTGTAATTAAAAATGGCAAAAGTTTTGTTTTTGTTTTCATCGCTTTTGTTGCATGCAGCGTTCGGCTGTGTGGGAAAAAACCGCGTCAAAAGCAACGGAAATGCAATGGAACATGCTGCCCGCACCCAGTCTCAGTTTTTCCCTATTTTCCCCCCATTTTCCAACCATTTCCATCGCAGCCCTTGCCTTCGCCCGGTTTTTGTACATTTCATTTTTTGGTTTTTATTTCAGCATGGCATTGATATGGCAAAAGTTGTCGGATTGCCGTTGTTTCGGGGCCTTGGGTTTGAGCAGTTATGACCGCAAAATCAGCTTAAAGTTGTATAGTCGTCCAATGGAGCTGAAAAGCCAGCGAACTGTGAGGTTGGTTGGTATGAAAAGGCCCCTGGAGAAGGTAGGAGCTTTTGGCGGGACATAACTGAGTAATTTTAGGTATGCTTAAAGAAAAATTAATAAAAAAGGCTTGAAATTATTAAAAAAATTTGAACACTTAATTTTTAAAATTTAAATATGGTTAAAGGTATTAATTTGCATTATGTGGTTGCCTAGGATTTTTCTTATATATTTCTTAAGATTTTAAAATTAATCAAGAGACATTAAATTGTTTAATATTTAAGTTTTCATTTTAAATATGGTTAAAACACTATTTATTTTTATTAGGTTTATTATTTGGGACTTTTCTAATATATTTCTAAGATTTTAATAATAATAGAGGAACATTTCGTTTTATGTTGGTACTCAAAACACAGATAGTACTTTAAATATTTACATAAAATTAATCTTAAGTTTCAGTACATGTTATAAACAACTTATTCCGGAAACAAGCAAACTCCCTTTCAAAATAAAAATGTAAACTCGTCGAACAATTAACCCTACAAGCATTTACATCCAATCAGCTTGCGCCGACACTCCTGACAATCCTGTCACTTCCCACCTCTCAGATCCGTCAATCATCGGGGGGAATGAAATCAAGTCAAGACCGCCAACTAACCATAAATACGAGTCAGAGCCGAAATACAAATTAAATTAAGCGACGAGACAAAAGGCAGACTTGCAGCAATTTACAGAAAAACTGCCAACCAATCGAATTGCCATAAAGCCAGGGGCAGCCCGAAAAAAGGGGAAAGGGGGGCACAATTCCCAGATTGACAATTGCGGTGGCGGTGGACTCTCTGTGACTCGGGCTGAGTAAATAATTTCGTCTTGGCCATAAAAAGGCTGTTTTTCAGTGGAGCAGGCCTGTCAATTGCCGGGAGATTGATGCCCCTGGATAATAGCGACGCGAACAATTTGCAGACGACAACACGCCGCAAAGCTGAGGAGACAAACTTGGAGCTCCTTGGCCATTTTTTTTCGCCTGGTCAGAAGCCGAAGAGTAAAAAAAACCAGAGACAGATGGAGACGCGACATCATCTCCAACGGTGGTCTGCGGCGACAACTGAATGACAACTCTTTAGGCCGTCCCCGCTAACGGGATCTCTGAGGCTGAGCAAGTTATTTGCCCAAAAATGGCCAGGAACATTCGAAGTGTTGACATGGCTCAGACGGGTGACAAAGGCGCATGCGTGACACCCCCAGGAGATGGATTAATAAAGGAGGGGGGGTTGAGGCCAGAAAGGCAGAAAGACCGAAAGAGACATTGCAAAACTTCTCTTCCAATATGGTAAACAATCCGATGGCCCACAAGACAGGGACAAATTCTTTTACCCAGCTGTCCCAGCTCAATTAGCCATCAAGATCATCGCGACTTTGACTCCGCGAAATGGGAATTGTTCTTGGCCAAACAGCTGGATAGACGGGCCTGGCCTAGACCAAGGCCCCATTGTTCGACCCTCCGGCAGGATGCAATAAAATGCAGGTGCAGGTATCCCATATCCCATATCCCATATCCCACATCCATCTCCAGATACTGCATTGGATTCAACTTCATCTGCAGTTGCACGTAGAAAAAAGATATTCTGTTTTATGACTATTTTATTTTATTATTATGTTATTATTCTAATTACTAGATTGCCAGTCATAAAATCAGAATTATGTTGTTATTTATTTATAAATTTGTTTACACAATGTCAATTAAATTGTAAGAGGAAATGGGTACAGTAAATTTGTTAAAATAAAAAATATTTATTAAATATCTATGATGTTTAGAGATTGCTAACTAAAAATATTTTTTTTTTATACAAAATTTCAAAATAAATTTTAAAAAATATTACAAATGATTTTTTATAAGGCATTCCAATTAAATTAATTTTAAGTAAGCGATTTATTACTTACATATAGTTTCTAAAATTCTATTTTTTCTCTCTCACATTTTATGTATTTTATAATTTTTTACTGCTGCCATCAGTAATCCTTTCAGTGCATGTCCTTTTCGAAGTGCATCCGAGTTCTGTTCTCGCAGTTGCCAAGTCATTAACTTGAGCCTGTTTCTGGCTTTTGTAGCATGTTTGTGATTACACGAGTGGGGACTCGCATGGACGTGGCTGAGGGGATCGGAAATGGGAGGGGGGGCGGTATGTCCTGCGAGCGAGGACTGTAACAAAGGCGGCCAGGACATGGACATGTCGTTGCTGTTGTTGCGCCTTGAGCGTTTGGGCCATTTGAAAATTGCAGCAGGGTTGCAAGCAACCACTTCGAGTCACCTTCCCTCTCACGCCCCCTCTCTCTTCATTTTCAGCCCCTCCTCTCATTTTTTTTTGCCAGCGCCATTGTCTCGCCTTGTGTGTGTGTGTGTTTCGCTCATGTGCGAATTTTTTATGGCTCGAAGAAAACAACCCCCAAGTGGCAGACACGCTGGTGTGCGTGTGGCAATGTCAACTGGGGCGTCTACAAGCTGCTAAGTGCACTTGCCCAGCATTTCTTTGGCCCCTCCTTGTGCCTGCTGCCCCGTACCCCCATTTTTTGCCACACACACATGTGTCATCATAGTCGTAGCTTTTCTTCTCTTAGCCATGAATACATAATGCCCTGCACTTGAGGCGGACTCCTTTCTTTCTGCCTTCCTTTTGCGTGCGACAAAGGCGAGCGGCTAATTCAGATGCCAGATTCTCGGCTCTCCAAGGGTCCGTCAGATAAATGCATTCTCTAAATGTTGCAAAAAGGATACACACCCATCCCATTCCAGCGCCTGAACAAATGGAAACCCCTTCCCAGAGATCTTTTTGTGTGCGCCTTCCGTTGCCAGTCGGCCGGAAAGTAATTAAAATCTGCGCTTAAGTGCAGCTCTTCAAAATGTGAAACAAAAAAAAATCTAAAATTGAGTTGCAGAAAAATGAAAGAAAAAGGATTTAAATAAGGTCCTTAAAACGGACAGAAATGAAACGACACATTCAGAAAATATAGCATAATTTCATTGGTTTAGGATCAATAAAAAATAAAAATAGAGTATGATAATAAAATATTAGATCACACAAAATCAATCATGTTATACAAAATTAAATATTACAAAAATAAACAAACGACACCTGACGACTCTTTCGGAAACTGTCAAATAAATCTTCTTAAATAGAAAAGAAGAAAGTCCTAGAACTAGTTTGCATGTCCTTGGACAGCTCAACAACGCCCTCTGTTGGCAGGATAAACTGTTCCCATCACCTTAGCACAGACACATTCAAGTGGGAATGGCTTTGGAGAGGGGAAAAACATAGAAACAACTCAAAGGGGTGGAAAACATCGAAAGCAACATCGCAAACGAAAAAACATGGAAATAAACACACTCGAACTCAAACTCAAACTTCAACTCAAACTCACCCCCATCTCAAAATTTCCCCTTAAATCAAAAGACTCAAAATAAAAAATGAAACTCAACTCAAAAGGAAGCAAGGGGAATTTAATTGAGTCGCATCCCGTTGAGCTAAACAGCGAATATGTTTGAATGTGGGTATATATTTACCATTTCTGACAGTTGTGCTAATTAATTAAATAAAATCTAAAATTTATTAATTCTGGAAGGGGGAAAAAAAAAACAAATTTGGAGGTATAGGAAAAAAAAATTTTTTTCAATGCGGTAAAAATTGTATTAATTTGATAATGTTCTTTAATTGCAATTTTTGCAACTTTCGTTGTTTTTATTTTTTAGAATTTTTAGAACTTTCATTTTTAATTTATTATGATACCACCATGATTTAAAAGTGCTTTTCAGCTAAAATTTCAATGCTTTACAGGCGAAATGCTTCTCATGCAAACCTTTTCCCCTTCGACAAATGTATTTTCATGTTAATAGCCCTGCATTGACAATATGTTTTTCTATAAAAACTTTGCCATGAGACAACCGAGAAATTCTTTGCCATTTTCCCTCATATTATTAAACCCAGAAAACTGACTGAGAGTCACGAGGGTCCATGGCAACGTAAGCGACGAAGAATGTTAAGAGTTTTCAATATGATGCAAACATTTTCTACATTTCCCAAACTTTTTCTTGCCACACGCAGCTGACGGGATAAAGTTTTCCTTCGATGGCGAGCTGGAAAAAAAATGCTTGGGAGATTCTCCATCATCATCTGAAACATCATTGTTCGCTCCGGGCACAAGTTCAATTCTCAAATGCAAACTGCAAATGAGCAAAAAATTGTCAGAAAAGCGGAGTGGGTTGGGGATGGGGAAAACTGTGAAAATTGAAATGAAAATTACCCATTGTGGCATCGGCAGCATTTCAATTTGAGCAGCCATTTTGCACGTGCCCAGAGAAGGCTTCCTCCCCCCTGCATTTCCTCTAATGGTCCATGGCTGGTTGGGTTTTTCACCATTTTCCCACCCACATTATCCCACCCATAATCTTGGCAAAATGCCTGGGAGCCTTGCATTTTATTCATGGCCTCCGTCCACGTCCGACTTTATTAGTTATTTTCCGCTCAATTTGTGCTCCCAGGGAGGCAGGATAACAAGAAAAATTATTTTCATTTCATTCAACACATTCATTATGGTCCAGAATAGAGTAGTCCTTGTCCAATGCCACACCTTTCTGGCCCTTTGTTACAAAAGTGTGCATTGAAAAATCTATCGAATTTTTATTCAATTAATAATGATTAGTTTACGTTTTTTTTCAAATTTGAAAATAAATTAAAAAAAAAAATTTTGGGATAATAAAACAGTTTATTTTCATTTCAAGTGAGTCTTAAATTATTATATAGTTTTACTACCACAAAAAGCCTAAATTCAATATCCCAAACCTTGGAAATAATAAGGATAAACATTTTAAAGATGTTAGAACTTATGTTAGGTTTATTAATTTAATCTGCTATTTATTTGCACATGTTTTCTGGCTTTAAAAAAAATATTACCCTGAATATCCTTGAACTATTTGCTCAGTGTATCGCGTATTTCTCGCAGGTGGCAAGATGGAGACATCTTTTGTTGCAATTCACGTTGATTAGCGGCCGGTGAAGGTCGAGTTCTGTTTCCCCCAGTCCCCCGATTGTCCCCCCTTTTGAGAACCTTTTCAGCTGCTTCCAAAGAGTGAGAAAAGTTCACAGCTAATTACATTGGTTAGTTAAAAGTTTAGGCACAATTATCAACACTTTTCAAGGCGGGACATGATGGGGCACAAAAAAAACTTGCCAGACACGCCCACCGCCCCTAAGCCGCCCACTATATAAGACCAACGCGAGGGACTGACCGCAAACAGTTCCTGTTCGAAGTGTGTCGTAAAAGTTCCCCGAAAAAGAAATCAAATACGAAAATGGAAAAGACTGAGGAAACTTCAGCGAGGACCTTTCTAGAGCTTATGCGAGTGCCAGTGCAGTTTTACAGGAGCATTGGCGAGGATATCTACGCCCATCGCTCGACGAATCCATTGAAATCCCTGCTGCTCAAGATCTACCTATATGCGGGATTTATCAACTTCAATCTGCTGGTGATCGGTGAACTGGTGTTCTTTTACAACTCCATTCAGGATTTCGAGACCATTCGCTTGGCCATTGCCGTGGCTCCGTGCATTGGATTTTCCCTGGTGGCCGATTTCAAGCAATTCGCGATGGTCAGGGGCAAGAAAACGCTGATTCTGCTGCTCGATGACCTGGAGGAAATGCACCCGAAGAGCCTGAAGAAACAGAGGGAATACAGAATGTCGGACTTTGAGAAGACCATGAAGCGTGTGATCAATATATTCACCTTTCTCTGCTTGGCCTATACGACCACGTTTTCATTCTATCCGGCCATCAAGGCCTCGGTGAAGTTTAATTTACTCGGCTACGAGACCTTCGATCGGAACTTTGGTTTCCTCATCTGGTTTCCCTTCGATGCGACGAGCAGTAACCTGGTTTACTGGATCACGTACTGGGATATAGCCCATGGAGCATATTTAGCGGGTATTGCTTTTCTCTGTGCCGATCTCTTGCTAGTCGTTGTCATCACCCAGATTTGCATGCACTTCAACTACATATCCATGCGACTGGAGGAGCATCCCTGTAAATCGGAAGAGGACAAGGAGAATATAGAGTTTCTCATTGGTATTATCAGATATCACGATAAGTGTCTTAAGTAGGTTAAAAAGTTCTTATTTTTAATAGGAAATTATTTAATGTAAATTTTTTTTAGACTCTGCGAACATGTCAACGATCTATATAGCTTCTCTTTGCTGCTAAATTTCCTGATGGCTTCTATGCAAATTTGCTTCATTGCCTTTCAGGTCACCGAATCCACTGTGGAAGTAATCATTATTTATTGCATATTTCTGATGACTTCAATGGTGCAGGTTTTTATGGTGTGCTACTATGGAGACTCTCTAATTGCCGCGGTAAAATTACAGTAAAATATCTAGTATTCTTCCTAACAAATCGATAACCTTTTTAGAGCTTGAGAGTGGGCGATGCTGCCTACAATCAAAAGTGGTTTCAGTGCAGCAAGACCTATTGCAGCATGCTAAAGCTACTGATTATGCGAAGTCAGAAGCCAGCTTCAATAAGACCACCCACTTTTCCACCCATATCTTTGGTTACCTATATGAAGGTGGAAGAAAATTTAAAAGTCTTTTACTATTTTATATTATAACCTTTTTTTCCAGGTCATCAGCATGTCGTATCAGTTCTTTGCCTTGCTGAGAACTACATACAGCAATAATTGAATGATCAAATCGCCCCTCTCCGCGCTTCTCAAATCATCCACTTGGTGTGAATCGATTCGTTAATAGGGATTTTCAACATCTCTTCAAAAATCTCCCCTGCAAATCAACGGCAATCGGCTACATCAGAAGCATTCGAACTTAATGACGCCCTCGACACGCTTTGATAATATTTAATTAAAAATCGCATTTAAAATTAATAAGCTTAAATGGAGACCAATATCGCCTGGCCGAGCACAAAAATCCGGCATCAGTAGAGAGGCGCACGAAGCAAACAAAATAATATTTTTTTCAAAAGGAATATTACAGCACAGTCCACAAAAAAGCGCCAGTAACGGGGGCGCAAATAAAAGCAGCAAATGAGGGTCCCGTACTGACCTGGTAATAAAAGGAACAACATAAAACGCAATCACAATCATCGACAATAATCTGGCAGCAACAACCAACAAAAAAATGCTTATTATAAAATTTCACAGTTTTTCAATGAGCAAAAATGAAGCGGAGCGGGTGTAGAAAAAAAAAATGGTCGAGAGTGAGGGGGTGGAATGGCAATGGCTTTTCAAAATCATAATGGCAGCTAGTAACAAGAGTTTTGTGTGCAAATAGGTGGGCGGGGGTGGTATAAAAATTTGTTTTGCCATGGCGGCCAACCGATCAGAGTCGGAGCTGGCAAATACCACGTCAGCAGGAGATGCTCTCCATCGCCCAGCTTTCAAACAATCCACCGCCCTACACACTGAGAAAAAGGAAAGTCCTTAAAATTCATGCTTTAAGCACTCTCATTTGAACAAGTTCCCATAAAAATAATCTTTCCATTTTAAAGGTTACTAAAACCATTTATATTTATGTTTATGAACATCAACTGTTGTGAAACAAATGCAAAAAATTAACTTAAACTCTTAAAATATTTTAAGTCATATTTTTAGCGGCTCGTAATAAGCACCTTCATCCCTAAATAAAAGTATCCTTAGGAACTTAGTTTATACTTTTGTTGAACGTTAAAGATCTTAAGATATTAACAATATATTTTAGCTGTGAGCCATCTAGAATATATTATTATAAAAGTTTCTCACTGAACAAACATTTTAAAAATTAAAAAATGTAGTAATAGTTTAACAGGCTTGTAGTTTTAAGCTATAATAGCTAGTAGCAGCTAGTAGCTCGTTTATTTAAATTGAATCAACATATTACGTAGACTTAATATTTTATTTACACATCTAGAATTTTTTAAAATTTTAAAATTGTAATGTTTGTCATTAGATTATTTTCTCAGTACACGACTCCGATGTGCACGTCACGCGCGACCACTTAAAAAACCTTGGCCGCCCAGCCCCCCGAACCCACCCCTACCTCCAACAAACCCCCCTGCCCCACAGTTCGTTGCATTTTCCCTTAACAGGCCGTTAGTCGTTATTATTTTGGTCCATTGACGCTGCGGGCCATTGCTATATAGTGTGTACACAAGGCGAAGGAGCGAGTGCCAGTGTGTATATAATGGCTCCTGCATATAAAGGAGGGAGCGGGAACGGAGAGGTCCTTATGTACCACCCCCAGGATATGGACTCAAACTCGAACAGAAACTCGGACCAACCACCCTCAGTGACGTTGATGTCCCGTATTGGAATCGCGTTCGTTTCGTTTTGGTCCTGCTCTTGGTCCTTGGTCCTTGGTTCTCCTCTCCACAATCATCACCATCTCCACAACCATCATCATCATCATCATCGTCAGGAGCAGCAGGATGGAACTTTGGATGGATGGGGGGCACAGGCACACTCTGAACCACCAGGAGGGCAATTTTTATAATTTTAGTCTCGTTTGCTTTGAATTTACTTTTTATTTCTCCGTTTTTTTTTTCTCCAGCGCTGTTTCTTTTCAAGCTTCCCTTGGCTTGACTCCTCCCCTTCTTTCAGGACTTTGTCCTGGCGGGTGGATGCTGCTTTTCTTTTTTTCTTTTTTTTGTACCCCCCAGCCCCGATTTCTTTGGCTTGTTTCTTTTCTAACATTCCTTGTCAACCAGCGGAGACAGACAGAGACGGATAAATGGGGAGTGAGCGAGAGAGGGCCAGCATAGATTTTACTTATGGCCTTTGTATTGGTTTCAGTTGACGCTTTTCAAACTCCCACCAGCGAATGCAAAATGGCGTTGACTGTATTGATTTTTGATTTATTGCCGATTTGCCTTGTTTATGCCAGGATTGCGGGCTCGGGCTCACTGTACAGGGCCAACAAGGCGGCTAATGCCGGGCTAATGATTAGTCATCGTAGGGGAAACTGTACTGCGGATAGATGATATAAGAAAGAAGGTTCTAAATGGTTCTACATGTGGTCTATTGAATTTTAATGCATTTTCTGGCTATATTAAGGACCAACTAATCTATTCTTTAAAGATTGAAGCTGGAAGTTTTGGTTAAAAAAAATTCATCTTGTTATCCTAAATGTAAATGTCAATGTATTATTATTTTTTAAATTGAATAGATTTTTTTGGCTTCTGAAAATAAATGCAAATTTATTTTTAAAATTTTTGTTTGGGTAATCAAAGTTTTTAAAGAAGTTTAAAAAAAAGTACAATCAAAAACAATACCAACAACTTTTTACATATCAAGTGGCTAATTAATTGTAATTAATTACAAGTACATAAGTGTTTTTGGTGAAACCAATACAAAAAGCTTTTTTAATTGGTTTGTTAGGGTCATAAGAGCAGTTCTTCGAGCCGTCTCATAGGATTTTAATTTCAATCAACTATGCAAATTATCTCAGCTCTGTTGTCCTTTTATCAATGTCTCTATTCTCTATGCTCCGTTAAGAGCCACTGGCCGATGTCCTTTTATCGAACATTCTGTCCTGCCCATTGCGTCCACTCCATTTGCAGTTCATATTTCCTGTCGCATTTTCCCCCCAACGAGGCAAACATTTCGTTTCGTCTTTTTAGGAAAAATAACGGGAGGAGTGGAAAAAATGCCTGATACAAACTACGCAAATACGTTGAGAAATCTTTTTATTTTGCCCAGCATTCAGGCTCATCAGCTTTTAATTTTATGCTCTTCCCGAGGTCCCAGGACCCGGGATTTCTCAGAAGAGTCCGGGAGTCCTCGTTCCGAGTTTAAGACTCAGTCCCGTGGCAACCGGCGCTAATGAGATCCAAGCGAAGAGCCCAGGCAACTTTCCATTACGTTGAGTTTTTCCAGCTTTTTTTCTCTTTTCTCGCTTTTCCTATGCCTTCCTTGTTGTTCCTTGTTTCGTCCCGAAGCTTTGTGTGCGATGGCTCGCCATTTTCCCCATTGGACAGCAAAGTGTCCTTTTGGCTTGTTAAGAAAATGTCGCTCTCTAATGCCCGCGACAAGGAGAAAAGTGGGGAGGTGGGTTGGGTGGAAAATTCAGGGGGCCACGACTGACTAGTTGGCGTTGTTGTTTTTCCTCCGTCGCGCTCTTAAATTAGAAAAATGTAAATTTATTTTAATTAAGATAAATAAGTAACAAAATGTTTTATGGAAATTACGTTAACAACGCGTAGACAAGAGGGTAGTGATGGGTGGTTGGGTGGTACTTTCGACCATTACTTTGGGGGCGGGGACCGCAGGACAACTGCTTTAGCATGCAAATACACATAATCCGCAGGCAGCAGGCAAACAGCTAACAACAAGCCAAGAGAAGAAAAAAAGAAAAAAATACATTGGTCCCCCCACCAACCTTTCTGGAAAATTGAATTATTTTCTCCCATTCGCATATTCCGCCATTTTGTATGGCTTTGTTGAAAACTTTTGCTGACTGTTTGCTCGTTTGTTTCTCGCATTTTTTCCTTTATTTATCAACATCGATCGATGAGTGATTCCCGTTTATTTGCATTGATTACCCATGTACACACACTTTCGAGCGCCACTGTTATCGACACTCGTCTGCCGTTCGATGTTGAAACTTTTAATTGAGTACCCCCCACCCAATGGGCTTAACAATTAATAAAATATATATCCCGTTGTTCTTGTTCAAATTAATCAGAGAATTAACAAAGCAACAAAAAAAATGGGTATATTTATGGGAGAAGTTTCGAAAAGTACAAATGGTATTGACTGGCATTTTTTTGTTGTTTTATTTATTCAAAAGGTCTCGAGTAGAAATTTAACAAATTTACATATCAAACAGTAGGCTGGTTTAGGTATCATCGCCAAAGTAAAGATCGATTAGTTGCTGAGCCTGTTTGTAGATCTCCACACTCTCGTGAGTCTGCAGGCTTTCGATTTTGGTCAATCCGCCGCAATCGTAAATGGCCTTTGTCACCTCATCGGCATGCGAATGGGCCACTTGAAGCATATTGCTTAGGCCACTTAGCACTGTCCTGGTGATTTCCTCAAATTGACAGGTGAGCAGATCACAGAACGGCCGAAGGACACCCTCTAGGACCAAAATTAGTAACTGATCCTCATTGCAGCGCACGGTTAGATTACTTATGGCCCTGGCAGCCACCGCTCTCTCCTGCAGTCCGCCGTCCTTCAACATCTCCAGGATCTTGGCCAGCAAACCCTCGTTGATGATGGCCTGCACCCAATGGTGATTGCGAGAGGTGACTCGCCACAGGAACTGCACCTGCTCCTTGTGGATCTTTTTATCGGCATAAAATATGCCTGTTGCGAAATAGGAAAGTGGATTGTGGTCCAAAACCAACTGACACTGCTCATCGGTTCCGGCCAGAATTTCTCTCAGTGCTCGCAAGGCAGCACGCTGCACTTTGACCTCTTCATGACCCATCAGACATATCACTTCCGGCAGCATTCCACTTTCGATTACCATTTGAATGTGTTCCTGCCCAGCGCCAGCTAGAAAACTAATGGCCCACAAGGTGTACTTCAGGATCTCCATGTCCTCGTGACTGATGAGCACTTCGAGTGCCGGCAGGATCTGCAGGCCAGTTTCTATCTTGATCGGTGGATCGTAGTGCCGGCACAGATTGCCAATTACCAGGATCACATTGCATACAATCGGGGGGGGCCTGTCCCACTGAAGAAACGAGAGCAGGGACTGAACCACGCCCATTCTGATGAGGAAGTCGCGCAGCAAGGGACCATCGCCTATAATGTTGGCCAAGGCACAAAAGGCCGGTTCACAGATGTCCAGATTTGGTGAGTCAAGAAATTCCAGCAAATATGGCACTGCACCAGCGGCCACAACCTGAAAGGGATTAATGATTAAGATTATAATAATAAATGAATGGAGTTTCGATTCCACCTGGGTGGTCTGCTCAGAGTTTCCGCTGGAAATGCTGACCAAGGCCCAACTGGCCTCAAACTGCAGGTTTATATTGCTCTTTTCCTTGAGGCACTCCACCAGAATGGGAAGAACGCCGTTTTGGATCAGCTCATTGATGGGTGGACTCTTCGAGGAGAGCAGAGTGTGAATTTCCTGGACAGCGGTGAGTTGGAGCCTTGGATTAGTGGTATCGGCCGCTGCCTGAATGACCTCCTTCAGATCCTTATAAGCTGTAACAAGTTCTAACCTAACCTGGTCAATCGAACGATTCTCCTCCATTTTGTGTCTTCAATAACTGAAAGCTTGAAACTACGTGTTTATGTTCGTGTTATGTTTTCGGTTGTGATGCCTTACATATGTAAATAACTTGCTATAAATAAACTGACTTACTACGATCGTATTTTTTAATATTTGTGAAATAAAATCGTTGGTAATCCTGAAAGTTTTTACTGAAAATCACCTACTTAAATCCAAGACGAATAAGATTGTGACTTTTAAAAAGTCTACTGTTTCTTAAAAAAAAGTTAAAGACTTTAAAAAGTATGTAGATCTTTAGAATCTTTATTATTATCTTTATTTCTTCAATAATTTTTACCTTATCCATTGAATTTTATAATTAGAACCCAATTAGTAGGATATATAGTGGTTTAAGTGTTACGCCATACTATATATCATTATGGATATAATTAAGTTTTTGGCTTCTTGTTACTTGTTCTCAAGTGCGTTCTAATTTTCTCATAAGTAACATAACGGCTCGCGAAAACCCAACGACATCCACTTGGACACCTCCTCCTCATCCTCAGTCCTCAGTCCACCTCCCTTCTGGTCCACCAATGTCTTTTGCTTAGCCTGCAGCATACTTTTCGAGCTTAATGGTTTAAATATTTACTCGTAATTAAAATTCAGCTTTATGCACGTCAAGTGCATAATCACAGACCAAACCAGACCGGGCAAGGCCATTGAGACAATTTTTTGCGAGCCCGGGGAGCTGACACTGCCTGGAAAAGTGGATGCCCAAGGATTCAGATGGTGCTGCTGTTGGAAAAGAGGGGGCAGGATCAGAAGGAGCGGTAGTAGAAGGAGCGGTAGTAGAAAAGCAACCATAGACGACATTAGCCGTGGGGCGGAGTAAGCAACTGAAGATTATGTCGCCCCCAAAGTAAATGAAACTTATGCACAAATTACACAAGTCAGTTGACTGGCATCTACACAACTGCACTGGAAAAAATACAACAAGTTTTCAATTAGATTTATTTGTATTTTTGGGAAAAACTTAATTTAAAAATAAATAATAAAATTTTTTTTTTTTTTTTAAGTTTGTACAATTACAATTTATTAGAAATTTGAATCCAAGTCATAACTTTCTAAAAAAATATATTAAAAAATGGAATGTACAAATAATTTCATGAGGAATAAATGGTATATTAATTTCAAATGATTTTGAACAAATTATTTTTGACTTTGATCTAGTCTTTTTATTTACTGGGGTATTTTTCACACTCTAAATATTACAAAAAAGAGTAAAAATAATAAATATTTTTTGAAATATTTTTAACTATTTTATTTATTAATCGATGTAGTCTAATTTTAATCACATAATAAATATTTCAAAAATTATTTAAATATAGAATATTTATTTATAAACTCAGATACATTTTACACTATTTTATTAATTTTGTTTAATTTATATAAATGCACTTTTCCCGGTGCACTTCCCGGTGATCTCTGCCCCCTCTGCGGCTGACTATCCACTCGAGGCGGCATCAGCACTGGTCTCCTCCGCTCATAATTAAAACCCGAGCTGAATGAAATCGCATAAAATGAATTAAACATTTTAAGGCTATTTAGGGGCGTAGGTAGGTGTAAGCAGGGGGCGTGGCAGTGGATGGTATTACTCTTGGGACAATTGCAGCGTTAAATGAAATATTAATGGCATGGATGTCGGCAAGGAGCGGTTCTCTCCGTTCTCTCGGTTCTTTGGCTCTAATAAAGCGATGTTCCAGGACGAAGGAGCAGGGGAAGCTTTTAATGATATACTTTTTTTTTTTTTATTGCAACTTCTACCGCTGTTGTTTTGCACACACACACACACACACAGAGTTTTTCAAGTGCATCATTATTTGTTGCAAATGGAGGCTGGAGGTGGAAAAATGGGGAAAAAAAAGAATATAAGGAGGAGGAAAGGTTGCGGAGGCTGTGCAAATTCAATGCGCTGCATTTTTAATCCCAACGCAAGGTTTTCCTCCTCTTTTCAATGCCTCAACTCAAGTGCATGCCACACCCCCGTTTTTGCCGTCGCCCTGCACTTCATATGCAAACATTTATGATGACGCCGAAAGGGGCGGTGGGCGTCGAGGGGGCGGGGCCGCTGTGGCTCGCACAAAGGTAGCCCACCACGGAGGCATGTGTGTTTGTGTCGAGTGCAGGCCGCATAATGGGATGTCTGATGAAGCTCTTAGTCGGCATAATTACTTTTTTTTTTTTAGTCAGCACAGCAAATGATACTCTGTGGGGCTTCCACTTCCACGTCGCCTCAAACCCCACAAGTGCCGCTCAAACGATGGGACAATCAATCGGAGGCGGTTCCAAATTAAAGGACTAGGTCAAAAGTGCCGCCTCAAAGTGGCAAAGGTAGATAATTTCAGTGCCATCGCAAAGTGCTAATGGATGGGTTAGGAAATTATTTTGGTACCTAAAGGCGAGGAGACAGGATAGACATATTTTTAAAATTAAATATACCCTCCAATGAAGAACAAATTCTCAGTTGTTTCAATTTAATACAATCTTTGTTGAATAACGACTCGCTATGCTAAAGAATTGTTTCATTAATATGGTTTTTTTTATATTTAATGTATTGTATTGTGCACCCAAAAAAAACTTGATATGAAACTATGATTAAGTTGATATTATATGGTATCATTTTTGACTTAATATTGCATAAACTTGCCCAAGAATTTATCTTCTATGAAATGTAAATTCCATTTAAAATTTAAAGAAAACTTGTAAATTTACGAATAGGATACAATTTTATAGCTATTTATTTATTTAATTAACTCACCGAAATATTTACCTTCAAGGCAGCCTTAAGATATGAGTAAACACTCTTTTGTCATGCTTTTGTCACTAATGAGGAAGTCTAAGCAATCGATTTGTGAGGAAGAAAAAGCGAAACATCAGCAGGAGGTGCCCGACCACTTGAGTGCCAATTAAAAATGTGTAAATAATTTCTACGACAATTACGGGCCAGACAAAGGACCTCATTCGAATATGAGTTTCGAGGGGAACACACACATTCGCCAGAAAGGCGAACCTGTAGCCAGGACCAGACCACCGAAGGAAGCGAATTTATGGCAACTGCATTAGCATAGACTGAGCAGGGTTAAGGATTGTCGAGTGGAGAGCCAAGAAAAGGAGCGCTGGCAAATCATAAGCATAAATCGTGGGAAACGACGGCGGCGGCGGTAGAATATTCAAATTAGACGAAATGTCACTTCACAGGACACAAACCCAGCCGAAGGATAATGCGGCATTAGGAGCTAAGGCAACAGTTTTGTCAACGCGGTTCGGTTCGGTGAAAGGGTGAAATCGAAAAGTAGAAAAAAAAGGTGAAAGATGAATGCCGCGTAATGAATGGAGATCGGTGGCTGACTGGCGCGTTCGCCGATTGTGATTGTGTTCTCACAATGAGGCGATCATCTCCGCTTTATATTTTCTATTTCTATTTTCCTTGTTTGGGACTCCGATTGCGATTGTGTCAAGGGTCCAGAGGATGCTGTCCTACTTCCCCTACTTCCACCAATTTTAATTGAATTCCTACCTGAATTCACCCGAAACTTGTCCAGCTGCATCCCGAAAAAGGGGTTTAATTTATTCCTTCTCCCGGGATATTCATATGCGAAATGGCTCAAATATTTTCATAAAAAATACCACAATAATTCGACAAGGTAACAACCGGTCGAACCGGTTTCATATCATTTACTGTTATCCTTTTTGTGTGCCGGCAACCCACCTAAAGCTAAAAGCTTAAGGGCAAAGGATCATGGATTAAAAGAAAGCAACATATCCCAAACCTAAAACTGTATTACTTCTGAAATAACAGAAATATATGACTTAAAATTTAAGAACTTTATGCTACCTAATAAAAATATTTAATCCCAAAAAGTCTCTATATTTTTGGTGTATTTTATAATATTTTTAAAAATGAAACTTACATTTATTTTTATTTATCTTTAAAATAACATTTATTTGTTTTTATATACTTTTCCAACTTAGTTTCTGTCTCGAGCCAAACTTCCTCCAGCAGCTGGGTGAAATTCTCCATTTTATGGCAACTTAATTTACGCTGAAATCCATTTGACTTTATCTGACATTCCAATCAAGTCATCTAAAAATTAAAAAAAAAAAGAATTATAATAGAACGTAACCAAAAAAAACGAGAAACTTGCCAACAGTCACGTCGTACAACTTTTGTTACAAATTTTTTTCCCGAATCCGTTTATTCACATTTTTTTGAGGATTTTTTTCTCGTTTTCGGCGAGGCGTTGATGAGGAAGGGGGATTCCTCCTGGGTCCTGTGTCCCGAGCTCTGCGATGATCGTGGGGTGGCACTCGGCTAATGGGCAAATGCCCACCCCTCGCCTTTTTCCACGTACTGAAATAATTCAATTGTTCGTGCCGCACAGAAAGCGACGCGGAAAAATTAAAATAGTGAGGAACACAACACCATATACAATAAAAAAAAACAAGAGAAAATGCCGAAAAAAACGCTCTGCCTGACAACAATATTGCGCTGCGTACTTATGGTCTATATAGGTGAATATATATACCTCATGGCAACGGTTTCCTCCCCTTCCCCTTCCCCCTCGCCAGTTCCTCTTCCTTACGCACATAATTTCCGGTCGGTTTTTATTAAAATCTTTTTTTCCCGATTTTTTTCGTCGTTTGTTTTTTTTTCCTCTTTGCAATCACATGCTGACATATTCTCTTTTAACAATAAAGGACCCGAAAAGGAAGAAAAAAACGGGAAATTTGTAATTTTATAGCCAAACTGTAACAATTTTTTGTGTCCTTACCGGGTGCTGTGTTCACTGGAAATGAAATGAAATTAAAATAAAAAAAAAAGCGCTCTCTTTATGCTCTATAAATTTTAATGTAAATGGATTCTGGCCTGTTGTTGTCTTGGTTGTTTCGCTTCGCTTTGCTCACGCTTGTTAGCTTAAAAGCGCATTGCCACTGACAAGCTGTCGGCTGCATTTAGTGTTATAAATTTTGACTCAAAGTAGCGGAGAAAAAATCGGATTTTAATGTCCGCTCCTGTCGAGTGGAACTCCAAATCGGTTGAAGCGAATTGGGATAAATGTTCGGGGATCTAGTTAGATTTAATGCCGAGAACGAGAGTATTTAAGGAAACGAGACTTTTCAGATACCAGACAATAACTATTATCGTCGAATATTATGTGAAATCGTTTTTTAATATGTATAACCATTTGAAGATCACTAAGCTTTAAAAATAAATATTTCTCTTTAAATTCGACGACTACATATTTTTAATAATATCAATATAAAAACCATCAATCTCAAAAATATTTTTTTTTTCAAACAAATTGGTTTAATTTTTATATTTATAAATACTTTTATAAATTTATAAATAGATGTTTAATTTAACATCAAATAAGAGAATTAGGAAGAAGAGAAGTAGTTTTTGAGTTCAAGAAAACATTTTAACAATTTTCCAATAAATAAATAAATTTTCCATTAATACCATTTTCATCTAATTCTTCCCAAATTTAGACCTCTTTAGACCATCTTTCAATTCGCTTGATTAATGGCCACTGACAACCCATCAACTATCCACCAATTAAGGGCACATTTTCCGGTAGATTTCCTCGCTGAGACAACTTTATCAGCATCCATCAAAATCTTCCACTAACTTGAAACCACATTAATCTGTTTGGCAATGTGAGAACATCAATCAGCCAGAGTCGAAAAAAAAGCGAAAAAATAGCAACAGGAGGATTCTTTCTATATCTATTTCCCTCCCTCTCGTTTCCCAGATTTCCATGCATTCTTTTTTGCAAAATTTATTGACAAACAAATGGGATTTTGACGGTCTTTCGCCAGGAAGTCAATAAAGCAGAGTCACAAAATTGTCAGTTTCAAGTGCTTGAGCAAATTTTACAATCAACAAGAGTGGATGACAAAAAAGTAAGCCTATTAACCTTTTTCTCCTCCGCCAAAATAAAACACAAAAAAAAAACCGTGAGGGGTTGCACCCCTGCTGAATCTCACCCCTCGAACCAAAAGTCAGGGTTGAGGGTTCAGGGGTCGGGATTCGATCAATGCTCACTTAGCTGCTGTTGTTGCTACTACAATTTTGGCTACTCTTGTTGCACTGATCGATTGTGCGGTTCCTATTGATTGGAATATTGATTGTTGATACTCTCATTAGGGAAGAAGGGCTGGGGGTTTTTGAGAAATTATCACCCCTAGGGTTTTCCCCCGGCCACCGGCACAATTTGCTGCTCATAATTGCATTGTCTGTGGCAGCCAAGTAATTATTTTAATACTTTAATTTGCCACCTGAGTTCATTGGCGCCTCCCGAGGGTTTTTCCGCCCCCCGCCCCTTTTTTCTGACCCTTTTGTGGCCCGGATGCCAAATGAAAATGCCGCAGACGCAGCCAAACCAACCAGAAGAAGTTCGTTTCAGCCAAAAAGCTGAGCGGGAAAAACCGGCAAAAATAAAAATAAATGTACAGTCACCAAAGAGTAAGACGACCCCTGCAAATAGAAAAGGAATCTTCTTGAAATACGGAATAAGTAGCTTAACTCTGAAGTACCTACAAAATATTGGTTTATTAAAAAAAAAGTATCAGTTTGTGTACTTTTAATATAATATGAATATTTTGTAATTTTAAACATTAAAATAAAAAAAAGAAAATCGTATATTTTAAGAAACTCTAATTTAATAATATTTACAAGAACAATAAAATAAAATAAATACTTTAAACTATTCAATATAAAATATATATAAATAAATGAAATAAATTCTTGCTATTTTGTTTATTGTGATATTTAAATAAAATTGGAGAAAAGCCGGGGATTCCAAAATTAAATATTTAAAGCAAAACTATCTCAGTCTTTCATACGTATAAATTATAATTTAAAGGATATCTTTGAGCCTTATCCACTTTGAAAGATTTGCTCATCCCAGAAAAGTGCACTTTTGGCACCTCTCCTTGGCCATCAATTTCACTTGCAGCTCATCTGAGAGTTCTTGTGGCTGACTCCCCTTCAGGGATTTCATTAAAAAATGCCTCAGCTTTTCCATTTGCCATCGCCACATTTGCAAACCGCAGAAAGTCAGAGAAAGGCGAAGAGAACGGGATAAATGGAGTCTGTGGTGGTTTGGAAATGGGGAAGGTCTAAATGAAAATGCCTTAAAGCTGGCTGTTAAATTCCATTCGGCTTTGGCTCACTGATAAATATTTCTTCATTATGCCGCATTTTTGAGGGCATTTCGTTCCGTCGCCTTGTTGAATATTTTCCGGTTAATAAAATTATTTGCAAGCCAACTTGCCATCGCACCACCGGCATCCGAAAATTCTCCTATCGCCGCTGGCCAATTCAGTCTGGTTAGAAAACTATTATTTTTCACACAAAGTACAATATAAACTCGCCGCGGGTGTCCTTATTAAATTCGTAGCTTTCTCCGGGGAAAAAGGATGAGGGAAATGGACGACAAGAAGGAGGAGGAGGAGGCAGGAAAACTGGTAGGGATCCTCGCGCCACGCTCTTGTAATTCCTTCAAGGGAAATCTTTTCAATTACAATTCGTGCAGATGGCTGCGTTTCCTTCGCGTTTCTTTTTCACCATTTTCCCTCTGAATTTTTCCCCGTTTTTCCCGCTGCCAGGCGTAAAAAGCAAACCAAACCAACGGCAGACAGTGGCAATTTCTTTTCATTTCGCGTGTCTCCTGTTGACAAACTGCTGTGTCCCTGCCTCAGGGAAATCCTCGAGTGGCGCTGCGACATTATAAGGATGCTCGAAAGGGGTGGGGCTCTTTCACTTCAAAAGGTGAGCGGAGGCCGCCTTGCAGTTAATTAGTGTGTGGTGCGCACTTCTAATTGCATGTGACAGATGCTGATGCACTTGCTGCTGGATAAAAGCCCCATCTCACCTGCGGGGAAAAGCCGGAGTGAAAAACCAGAGGAAAATGTCTGGGGGAGCGCAGCGCTCTTTACGACTTCATAAACAATGTACAACCGGGGCGATCGCCCTGAAGTCCATAGTTTCATTCAAGATTGCCAGCAGTGCAGGGCTGACTGGCTATTTTCTGGCCAAAAAGGCAGGATTCATGAGTTTATTGATGAGTTTTCGGAGAATTTTAAAATTAGGATCAAAGTCCCGGGGAAAACTTTTAAAGTCAAGAATGTTAATGGGTATTGGTAATTCCGTTTTCAGTATTTTTCTACACACACAGTGATAATAGTTAGGATTTTCTATTATTACCTACATAATCCACTCTAGCGATAGAAATATTTTATATACATACATGGAAAATTCCGACATGAGGGCATATGTATATTTTCTTAATTCTTACTTAACAATTAATTTTTTTTAAGTCTTAGCGTTTATCAATAAAAAAAAATGAACATTAAATTTTTTTTATTGATCCTATTTTAATTTGAAAATTTTTTTTACATTTATTTAGGACCTGCAAAAATATAATAATATACTTTCACATATATGTAGTATGTTGTTTTTAAAAAATATAAATGATTCATTTATGAAAAGTTTTTAAGAAAAACAAAACAAAAATTAAAAAGTCGCCTATGTCTTTAAAATAACTGCTAAAACCGAAATTCAAGAACACTTGAACTATTTCGGCATCTCTTATTTTCAAGAGTCGCCGCCACAAGACCGGTGGTCGGTGGTGTGGTTTAGGAACCGAGTGGTTTGGGCGGTGCAAGGTGAGCCTAAGTTATGCCGGTGGCTACAAATTGGAAAACCATTTTAGCGCTAATGAAGATCCACCCATTGCTTGTAGCGCCATCGCAAATAAAAAACTTTTATGACCTGGCCAAAAGGCAAAAGGATTGCTGAATCCAGGGCGATGTAAAATCGTGTGGGATTGGCTTAAATGAAGATGCTTTCGAAATACCCTGCATTTACTGTTACAACCAATAAAAAAAAGGTAATAAAGTGCTAAATAGTGGGAATTATTTATGTTGCTTCATTGATTTTATTATAATTCCTTGTTGTTTTTATGTTTAGACTTATGTTGTTTTGATAATAAAATAAAGTTTATTGACGGATATTGATTGATAATAAAATCTTATGACCATCTAGTAATCCACAAGAAGTACTTAAAATATCAATTACCCATTACTGACTACGTTTACATTTTTGTATTGTTTTTTCTGAAAACAATGTGTCATCAAAAAATGCATAAACTATAAAAATTCGTAATTTTACATAGTAAATGCTTACATTTTTTCGGTGATTTGCATACTAAAAGTCCCGTAGTTTCATGCGAAGAGTATTAAGATCAGATCGAGGCAATAAAAATTAGTTTATCGTTGACACTGATTGAGCAGATTCCCTAATGGAAGTGCTGGCCACCGCCTTGGACCCAATTTATAGAGCTCGATCCCCTCACCTTCCGATTGGCAACGCCCCCAGTTTGTCGCTTATCGATTGCTGTGGATACGCCTCCTTTTATATATTTTTTTTCTTTTTTTTCATTCGGAGAGCAACATTCTCAAATGATTTGTGCATTCATTAACATTTTCTGAACATTCGAATGGTCTGGGGCACAGAAAAAAATGAGTTTGCCGATTTTGTCATGTTTGCTGACAAATTACAGCTGAATTTTATTTACACGCCGAACCGCAGAACTCTGACATAATCCGCTTAAATGCATTGGAGAGCTTTTGCCATAAATTCCAGTGCATTGTTCCATGTCACTAAATCATATCAACAGCGACAATTTATGCCGGCCCACATGGATTTGGATTCTGATTTCGATTCGGATCCAGACTGAGAAGCCAGTCGCTATCGTTTGGGTGGACCAATTAAAATGCAAGAATTGTTAATGCGCGACATTAAAATTCATTATTATTACATACGTTTATTACCTCAATCGCCGCTCACATGCCAGCAATTGTTGTGGCCGTTTGGCAGCTTGGCAGCTTGGCTCTGGGTCTATGCAAAACGTCTGGTGAAAACGCTTTGAGCCATTTAGGCAGCTTAGCCACGTTGGTAAAGGCCACAGGCAGAGGCAAGTGCAGAAAAACCAGGGGCACTGGCTTCAGAAGGGATTAAAACGGATTTAAATGGAAATATTTTTATCTTATTTATACAAAAAAAATAAAACATTAGGGTGAAATCCAATCTACTAAGAATATAGGTAAATAGTTACAATTAAAATAATTTTTTGTGATGTAATTAATTTGTAAATTGTTAATAAAAATAAATACAAATAAAAAACATCTTAAAACTTAAATAAATTAGGGATATAAAATATATTTTAATATTTGTAGATCTAAAAATTCCTAATAAAAAAAAAGTAAGGTTTCCCATACTCAATTTTTTCCATTATATTATTATTATATATTTGTTCCCTCATTATTTGACCCCCCAAAATTCTACTCCCCTGACCAAATCAGCACCTGAGAGCTGCAGATAGAACGTCACACGCCTGCTATTTATGGACAACTCCTACCGTCTGTCAAACGCGTCAAAGACCAGCCCCAGTTGCTTGTAATTAATTGACAATAATTTCAGTTATTTCTTGTGGCAGTCGTATGGAGATTTGCCTGCCCTCTCTGGCCGTCAGGTTATATGTATAAATATAAATATATATATGTATATATCCAGCTCATGTCGTCGTCCACCTTCGTTTAGTGTCATTAAGGTTGAAAAATGCCCCAACATGCTGCGCCGTTTGCTGGACCCTAACCATTAAACGATCGTCGGACTAATCAAGTCGTTTACACTGAAGAAAAATAATATTCAAGAGTTAATTTATGATTAATAAAATATCTAAATAAGATTTTCTATAGGTAAAATGATATTATGATATTTTATTTTCCAACCTAAGAATTTCCTTATATTAATATGGATAATTGTCTATATTTTTTTATATTACTGATCCTATCACACCATTCTATCACATTAATTAACCGTGTTATTCCTCCGTGCAGCAACCAAAGACAACTCGTTATAATTTATGGACGGACAGCTTTTTCTGCAATTGTTACCATGCTTATTGAGTTGTTAACAAAAGTTGTTTGCGATTGCCGGCCAGCTGTCCGTTTGTCTGTTTGTGAGTCCCTCTCCAACTAACCATCTAATCCACCATCGAAGTCCGAAGCGCGATAGTCTGTGAAAACCCCAGAAGGGCAGGCAGATCGATCGGAGCCACCCCTTTAAGGCCGGGATGACCCCTGACCCGTTCAGATTTTGAGATGGCGATAGGCCAGACTAGATAGCGACAGCTGCTCGATTTTGGAGAGAGGCCAACCTCAGCAGGACCAGGACCTCGCAGTTGACTGCACAAGGATAGCTGCCCGCGAGTGGGCCTTAACCCTTTAGGTTACACTGGGGAAAATATCAGGATCCCATCAAATGATCAAAATATTTAAGATTTATTTATAAGGGATTTATTGGTTCAAATTTGGAAACATTTTTAGGAGTTAAAAAAAAAGGATTTTATTTAAAATATAACTTTTTAGAACTTAAGAAAATGATCAAAAGTGAAATTAATAATTGACAATTTTGAATTAATTATAAAACAATTTCTAAGTCTGTAGAAAAATATTTTTAATTATTTTTTAGATGGATATAAGTTGAACTGTAAGTATGAAACTAAGATTAATAAATATACTTAGGCTAAACATATCATTTAGATGATTTTAAATTTTATATTTCGAATATTTAATTTTAAAAATATTTATTTTGACCCTTGGTTTTCTCCTCATTTTTATTTGAAAATATATTACTCCTTTTATTTTCTGAGTGTGCTGGCTTTACCTCCACCCCGCTAGCAGGCAGCCTAAAAATTCGTTTGAAAACATTTTTAATATGCACGCATGGTGACCCGTGGTTTGCTGTTCGAACCCTCGAAGCCTTTCCCTTTCCCGCTGGCCGGAGCCTGATTTGCAGTTCATTTCGGGATGCTCCTGACTACCGACTGCCGACTACCGAGTCCTCAATCCAGGATATTCCTTTGGACGGTCCGGCTAGACAGCTGCCCCGCCCCGCCCCGTGCCCGTAATTACACGGGGCATTTACTTGGCCTTTGTTTCGCCGTTCGCAGTTCGCTCCTCGCTTTTTTCAAAATTTATCCTCCGCTCCTCGGGGCTGCCCCTGTTTGCATATCCCGATGGCCCGGCATCCCGTTGAAGGATAAAGGCGCGCGCTTAAATAAGCAATTACCGTGTGCCAGCGACCAGCATCCTGTCAAAGTCCTGCCCAGCGTCCTGCCAAAAAAGCAGAAAATAAAAAAAAGTGGAAAAACGAAAAACGAAAGGGTTGAGCCACTCGGCCAGGACAAAGGGCCGCAGAAAAGGGTTCACCAAAAAAGAAAGGGGAAGAAAAATCGGGCAAAAAACACACAGTTCGCCCGGCTGTCGGCTCTGATTTAAATCTTTGGCCATGACATGTGGCGACCAGACAAGGTCCACCCTGAAACCCCACCCCCCTAAGCTGCCCGCTAAAAAGTCGCTCTATTGATTTTTAAACAGCTTTAAAAACGGTCAGACAGCGGCAAGTTCAAGTTCAACGCTGGGTAATTAATTTGCGAGGACCGGGGCCAAAAGTAAAGTGCGTGCCGGGCTCATTAGCATCGGGGCTCTGGGGAAAAGGGTCATTGTGCTTTTAATTGAAAAACATTCCGAAGGACGAGAGGACGAGAATGAAAACTCATTAAGATTTCGCCGCACAACCCTTTTTCCGCCGGCTTTTCTGACCCAGTTTTTCCGCCCAGCCAGTCAGCCATCCGCCTGACCTTCTTGTCCGTGGATCGTAATTAAGCAATTAGCCGGGAAACACTTTCGCCCATTTGCCATTCCGTTTCTGAGCTCGGTAACTGACCCACGCAAGGTGAAATGCTTTGGGCCAGGTGTGTAAATTGCCCCCCTCTTTCGGTTATCTCAACTCTTTTTCGTATCTGTGGCTCTGCACTTCCTGTCATTCGTTTCGAAAATCGCGACATCGTGATTGCATTTGGCATATGCACATGTGCACTCGATGATGCTGCAGCTGGCCAAAAGGACGGCCAGTTGTTGGCCATTGACCAAAAGCAGAGGCAGTGGCAGTTGCAACTTGCAATTCCCCCTTCGCGGCATTGACACATTTTTTCGTCTCATTTTTTCGCAACGGGGATATGTGTGTGGGTTCCCACGCTTTACTGACCCAACGCAATGTGGTTTCGGTTAAATGGTCAAGATGGGCCGGATTCGGGAAGCCATATATATTTAATAGATTATTGCCGACTCTGAAAAGATGGAATTTATTAGCAGATCAATCGAAAATATTTCTTTCTTTCTCTTTCTATTTTAAGGTAAGAATAATTATGATTTTTATGATTTATTTGATTTATGATAGTTTAATAAATTTATAATTAAAAGTAATTAAGTTCCATTTATGTTCTTAGAAATATTAAAAAATTAACTTCCTTGAGAATTACACAATTTTATTTAAATAAATCGGGATTATTAAAGTACAATATACTTTCATATTTTTTTAAAATTTATTAAGATGTTAATACAGCGTAATTTAATATTAACACATTATATTTTGTATAATAGTGATCCCACTCATCTTCTGTTATTTTCGTTTTCCCGATCTTAACAATGATTCATTGATTGATTGGTTTCTGGATTCTCGCGGCAGCAGCTGCAACTCGATTTTGGCCGCGTGGCAAAGAAGCTTTGATCGATCGGAACATTAGAAGTCCACTTGATCGCATCTCCGAAACTTGATTTATGGTCGCAGGCTACGCTCCTTTCGATTTCTTGCCGAAGGACAGGGTCATAAATTAGATCGCCTTTAGCGATAGTCGGGGCTGAAAGTTCAGTTCAGCATTAAAATGCCGGAGAATTCGTTCTTCGCCAGCAGCTTTAAGGACGAAGCGACGGCTAATGAGGCGCTTTGCAGGGCTCAAACGAAACCCGATCCAGGACTTTGAAGGTTTTAATGCACTGCGAGAAATGTAGCAAACTGAAAGCTTACATTTTTTATGTTTTTATTTTTGAATAATTAGATTTTTAAATGGTTTTTTTTCCATATACTTCAGTGTTCTTTTTAAATAATAAAAACCAAAAAAACACAAAATATAAAAATATAATCAAACAAAAATATATAAATTTGAATTAAAAATATTTATAAACAAAATAAAGACTTTTTTTTACATTTTTATTTAAGTAATTTTTTCTTAACATTTTTAATATATAAATTTAAATTAAAAATATTTATTAACAAAATGTAGACTTTTTTTTACATTTTTATTCAGGTATTTTTTTCTTAACATTTTTTAGCAGTGTAGGGGGCAAGGTCGGGACCCGCATGACTGTTTGCCATTGCATTATGCTCGCTGCTTGCCGCTTGCCTGATTTTTTGAGAGCCTCTCCTGCACCGAACCGTTCACCGGCGGCCATGGCAAAGGTCATGGGTGGGGCCCAAAGGGGGGTGGCATAATGGGGGGCTGGCTTGGCAACAATTGCGGCACTGCTGAGCCAGGCTTTTGTGCCTTTGGTCGGTTGCCAACCGCAAATATGTTCTCGTTCTCGTTCCCATTTCCATTCTTTATTCCCATTCCCAGTCGGTTGTTTTATTTTCGCATTCTGCATTTGCTGCCATTGCAAAGTCAACTAATTGAATGTGCTAAACTCACCCACACAAGCTAAAATATCGCGTTATATGGCGCATTAAGCGCTCATTTCACGATTTCTTCCCTGACCCTGATGGGTCCTTCTCCAGGACCCCTCCAGATCCACAGAATACGCCCTACACAGAAAGAAAATTATTTAAAATTATTTTTTGAGATTAAAAAAAATTAATTAGATTTGAATTCTATATTAAAAAGAAACACAGACTGTTATTAATTCCTTAGTGAAATAATATTTAATCATATTGATTAATAATAATATTATTAATGTTATAAAACTAAGAATTGATTTAAATATTTTGTTTTGATTATGTCATTTCTAAGATTAATGGTAAGTTTATTTTATTTAATTTTTATAATTAAAAATTAATAGCAAATATTATTATAAATGAGGTGTATATAAATTAGGTTTTGAAATTCTATAACTAAAGTATATTTTAAAATCTTTAAATTTCAGTTTAAAATAACCTTTATTATCATGCTAATACTTTGTTAAATATTAAAAAATGCGAATGCCTTGAAACGAGAATTATTCTTAGAGTAATTCAAAATTATATATTATAGGGATATAATGGATATAATAAGATTTTGTTCTGTGTGTGGGTGGATCCCCCACCATGATGATGAAGTTGATGACGATTCCTCCATTTCTCGCTGCATTTGTATGGGTAATTACACTGGTGTGTGTGAGTGAGGGACGTCTGTTGGATGTCCATGACCATGGGGTGGAATTCTGCTCGCAATTTTTTTCTATATACACAGTTTTTAGCATTTTTTTCCACAATTTCAGCAGCCTGTCTCTTTCGCTCCAATGGCAGTCGCTCACCCTGCCCGATTTTTTGTTGGACTCATTTTTTTCTCATTTGTTTTTTACGTTTTACTTGCGTCGGAAACCGCCATTTTTTATGCGCGCTAACTACGCCGCCCTCTCTATTCCTCTCTCCCTCCCACCACCACCGCCACACCCTCGCTACCCCTCTCTGTCGCACCGTGTAAGTGTAAGGGAGGCGCACCCTCGCAAGGGAAATTTGCGCATTAGAAAAAAATGTGGGCTGTATTTTGTACGGTAGTTGTATGCGTGGCTTACAAAATGGAATTTTTTAGATTTTTAAATAAATCGGATTTTTGTATATTTAATAATGGTAAAAATAAGTCATGTCACTATTTAAAAAATATAATTTTTCAAAAAAAGATTAGTTAGTAAACTTTTTAATATTTAGACAGAAAATTATCACAATAAACAAATAAAAGCAAAATTAACTTTTTTATTAATGTATTTGTAAAAAGTTAAAAAAAAAATTCAGCCATTAAAATTTGTCTTTGTATAGAAAACGTAACATATATCCTCCAGCCTAATTTTCATTAATTTTTTGTAGAGGAATTTCAAGTTTTTACGTCCATCCATTGTAAAATAGAATAGATTATCTAAGCTAAGTACGAAATTTTCTTTTTTTTATAATTTTTGTATTTATAATTTATTATTTTCTTTCCTTTTCATAAAGCTAAGAAAAATATCAATGTAGTTCAAATTTCTTAACTAATTTAATTTAATTTCAATTTATCCGTTCTTTTCCGTAAATGTACTAAAATCTGAGTTGCTGTGCCGGTGTGTGTCCCGGCTAATGGTTATCTGCTAGAAAAGGTGTCTCAGCTTTTAGTGCGCCTTGCCTAGGATCGTGTCTCTACTATGTTAGGGGGGCTCAATATGTGAGGATTGTGTATCAGATAGGCCCCTATTAATCCAGTATATTTTATTGCTCCGGCATTATTTTTTTGAAACCATGTTGCGGTTACACTTCGAAAGCCACCTGATTGAGGCGAATTTCATTCGAAACTAATTAAAAGATTGTGCGTTCAAAACAATAACAACATTGTTGCGATTTCGTTGGGGGCGTGGCCGCAACAACACCGCTCCAGTGCAACAACAACGCAGCACGCGGCGAGCAGAAGAAGAAGAGCAGGAACAGTGGGAGCAAAGAGATAGAGGGAAATCCCAGAAAAATCACAAAATGAAGAGCAACGTTAATCAGGGCGGTTACGCCCCGCCCGGATTTGGATCCGGATTCCAGCCAAATGCTCCGCCCGCCGAGCCAGCCGGATTTGGATACCCCCCGCCGTCGAGTGGCATCCACACGGCCCCCTATCCCCCGGCCCCCGGTCAACAGCAACCGCCGCCGCCCATGAATTACGTGAGTTCCAAAAATGTCCCTTCTTCTTCAACGAAAATAGGGGGTTGGCACGGGGGTTTCTCTCGTTCAAACACACGATAACACTGACGTCATGCCAGTTGGTATTTGCTTATTTATAAACCATAATCACACAGTCCGTTTGCTGTGAACTTAAAAGAGATTCATTCGATTTGCACGCGAATCCGTGGAATCAGCGGGTAGATAAGTAGAAACAACTGCTTTTTTGTCCCCTTAAACAACTGGGAATACAATGTTTTTCAAAAACCAGTAACACAGACTGGATAAACAAGTCGTAACGAATGAGTTTACCAAATAAATTTGGTATTGACTAAGAGAAAATGTAATTATTTATACCCATTACTCTTAACGTGAATGGGAATTTTGTATCTTAAGTATTGTAAAGTAAATATATTACTCATCCGAATTGACTTATTGGTCATATCCGCCTGAACATTCTTTTATCATCACAAATTACAAAACACTATAAGGAACTAAAATGCAAAATCCTAAAAAAAATATTTACTAAAAGCGATAATTTAAATTTAATTGGAATTTACTAAGGGAATAACATTTTTCATTGTGGTTATTATTTAAAACTTTTAATTTAAGCGATAATTTAAATTCAATATTTTTCTCAAAGATTTTTGATTAGTTTTAAATACGGTTTTATTAAATTTATAGATTAGTAATACATTTTTAATTCAATTTAAAATTATTTTTTGTTTAAATTCTTAGAGTACAATAGTCTTAACGATAATATGTATAACTAACATAGTATTTTTATTTTTTTTATATTAATTAAATATTGTTTTTTTTTTATTTGCTTTTAAAAGGCAAAACGAAATTTTTATCTCAATTTGAATGAAATAATTTTTTATCAGTTTTGTATTTTCTTTATGTATAAAATTCTAGTTCTCCTATGTATTTATCATAGGTGTTTTGAAAACATAAATGTATGTTGCTCTATCTGAGACGTTAAAGGCCTCTGGGAGCAAAAGTGGTGATAAGTTCCGATTAGGTTCCACGTCAGAGAATTGAACACTTACCACAACGCCCCCCAATAAACAATGCCTTTCATTCGTCGTTCGACTCTCGATCGTTGCAGGGTTTTTCGCCAGGTCCCCAGCAAGCCGGTTACGCGCCAGTTCCCCAGATGCCGCCCTACGGAGAGACCCCGCCCTATGGAGCCGGACAACCAACCTACGGCGGAGGTGGTCAACCTCCTTATGTGGGTGGCGGAGGTGGTCAACCTCCTTATGTGGGTGGCGGAGGAGGAGGACCACCGCCCCAGGCCTTTGGAGGATATCCCCCGGGACCGGGGCCCGCGGGACCAGGAGGACCTCCACATGCTTTTGGAGGATATCCACCGGGACAGCCTCAACAGCCCATTATCACGCAGCCGGGAATGGGTCCCGGAATGGGCCCCGGAATGCCTCCTGCTCAGGGCGGACCAGCAGGCAAGTAATCAATCAATCTTGTAAAACCTAGAATTATATTTATACACTTCAAATATCACTTATAAGTGTTCAATGTGATAAGCTGTGGGACACAAGAAATTGTATATTTCATATCATATGTTATGATAAGAATACTTTAAGTGGACAGCTATAGTAAAAAAGAAACATATACATTTTTTAGATTTCATGATAAACTCTGTCAAGTACAGTCATTCTTTGATAGATCGAAATAGGATTGTACTTCGTATTGTAATACTTGTAAAGAATAATGTATTTCTTGAAAAGTATGTAAAAGGAAAAAAAAAGGCTTCTGACTTTAGAAAATATATATATTCTTGATCAGGATCACTGTCCGTATGAAAGCTGAGATCTCGGATACTATAAAATCTAGAAAGTTGCGATCACACGAGATTGTGATGATATGATATTTTTCACCGTAAATTGTACTTTAGTTGTCTTGTGACTACCTATCGGCACGCCGATCAAATCGGATCATTTCTTAATAAGTTATAATCAATTAAAGTCACTGCTTGTAGATAGCAAGAATAGGTCAGTGATGTTACTCACAGTAGATAACATGGTACATATAGTGGCGCCATCAAATGGCAAACCTCGATAAACTTTGATGTTTCTTAACCTTTAAGAGGTTAAGAGATAATGTATATTTATCTAAAAAGTTGTTAAAATAGTAATTATACATAGATTACCTTCTTGAAAGTATGCAGTCATTTTCAACCATTTAGTCCGAAGTACTTCCAAAGGTTCGTATCGAAACAAATTAATAAAATAATAATACTTTTATTCTACGAAGTAGTATTTAGGGCACTAGGTATTCATATGTTTTCGTTTCCTGGTTTAAAGATTTTCATGCTTTTCCTATCTGACTTCACTACTTATATAATCTTACTACGTAAGCCAGTGAATCAAAACAAAAGCGCATCTTTGTGTGCTCCGTGTGTCATTGCCCTGCGATTGAGATAATGTCCAATCAGTTGTCTTAAGACTTCTCTGGGTGCAACCACTGAACCCATCAGCCCAGATAGAGGTAGCTCCAGCTCGCCGAGATCGGCGGAGAACAAAGGGTGCCCAAATGCCAAGTGGGGTGCAAACATTTACGTAGTCACTTTGAAGAGTGTTAGAGACTTTGAGGTTTTTTGGACCGACTAAGCTATTATCTGTGTTTTTGTTTACACGTGCGACAGATCCGTCCGAAATGTACAGAAAACCCTGGCAGATCTTTGGCGCTTATCGGAAAGCGGAGCGTCTGCCTTAATTGAGCCAATAAAATAATACAAAGCGGCATTTAAAACGCCCGTCTCCATGGATGGCGTTGATTTTTCCCCGACGAGCAGTTAGTTCATCTCTGTGCAGCAGAGCAGTTGGTCGTGTCGTGTCTAGAAAATGTCCACCGAAAACCCAGCCACTTGCGTTTCCACGCTGGACCTCAGTGGCGAGAATCGAGGAAACTCGGAGGAATCCCATGGGGGCAGAGGTGTGAGGAGTGGCTCGAAGGTGCTGCGCTTCCTGTGGCACTCGCTATACAGCCAGTACAACCAGATCTGCACCAGATCCCAGACCCTGAGGCAACTGGTCTGCCGGGAGGCCAACAAGCCGCTGCCCAAAAAACTCAGACACACCATGCGGCTAAACAAGTCGGCCAAGCGAAAGGGCTACGAGTTCTACATCAGCGACGAGGACAGAAGGTGAGAAGGTCATGGTTTTGACCAGAAAGTATAGGGATGAAGAAATAGGCTTGAAAAGATGAACTACAATATTTTTCATAGTACAAAAAGGACCGAAATACTCTTCAAAAACTTTTAGTTTTCATATAAGACTATTATATAGTCCGAAAAATATTTAAGTGGGTTTAAGAAAATGGTTTTACCTGCCATAGAATCATTCTATCTTTTATCTCAAAAATGTATAATAAATTCACAGCGTTTTGAACTGTTTGAATTGTTATCCTTTTAAGAATTAATGTCCTATTATTTATAGAAACTGTCTGTTTTTTTTAATTTTATCATAATTACAAAGTGGTCTTGTTTTAAACTCCGAAAAAAATGTATAAAGTGTAGAAAATCTAAGTTATCTTTTATAATTTATTTTAATTAATTTTTGATTATTAGCCCAATACTTATTTTCTGTAGTTGGGTGCAAAAAACTTGAGTGCAATCTACTTTTAACTAAAAATATCCCAATTATGTAAATCCTCTCAAGGTTTCTTTGCATTGTGAAATTAAATATTTATTGAGGCGTTTATCTTTAGAGCCCGTGATAAAGTAAATCTTAATAGCCCAGATTAGATACAAGATACAATAGCCGTGATGCATGAACTAGCAAAATAGATTGCGGCTGTGGGGTTATCTATGGGATGTTCAGAAGAGGGGTATGTTCCATTGTGATGCCTCCAATTAGAAAGGCCGAGCAATTGTGTCGGTGACATTGACCAATTGACACACTGGCAACTGAACGAGGTGAACAAGATGCCCTTTTGTGTGCACTAATTCAATTTACCAGCCAAGATTATAAGAAGTCTAAATGAAGAGAACATTCCACTGAGTTTATTTAAAGTTTTATTTTTAAATTCACTTTATTTTTATTGTCATTTTAATAATTGTATTTATAAGACTGCATATAAATTCTAGACCCGTTTTAACATGTAATATTAATAATTGATCTTGTTTCAGGAGATTGGATGAGTATACCTACCGGAATTCCGAACTGTCCGCGCGGATTGGAGTACCTTACGACTATCGACCAGCTTTTAGTTAAGCAAAAGGTCGAGCTCCTCGAGGCCTTCACCGGCTTCGAGACCAACAACAAGTTCACGATCAAGAATGCCCTGGGTCAGAAGGTCTATTTCGCGGCGGAGGACAACGACTGCTGCACGCGTAATTGCTGCGGACCTTCGCGTCCCTTCGACATGCGGGTCTTCGACAACTTCCAGCAAGAGGTGATCCACATGCACCGTCCACTGGCCTGCTCGTCGTGCCTGTTCCCATGCTGTCTGCAGAGCATCGAGGTGTCGGCGCCACCCGGCAATGTCATTGGCACCATCGAGCAGGAGTGGTCCATCTGCTCGCCCTCGTTCAGGATCCTCAACCACCTGGGCGACACGGTGATGCGCATCGAAGGACCCTTCTGCACCTTTTCGCTCTGCGGCGACGTTGAGTTCAATGTATGTGTGGTAGAGCTACTAAATAACTTTATCTTAATAATAATAATACTTTTTTTCAGGTTGTATCGCTAACGGGCGAGAAGGTCGGCAAGATTTCGAAGCAGTGGTCGGGTCTGGCAAGGGAAATTTTCACGGATGCGGACTTCTTCGGCATCAGTTTTCCACTGGACCTGGATGTGCGCATGAAGGCCGTTCTCCTGGGCGCCACATTCCTGATTGTAAGTGCTTCCTTTTCGTTTAGTTTTGCCTAGTAACCCATAGTTGGCTCCTGCCAATCAGTTGTATAGTGTTCATTTCTATCGATTGAAGCTGTTGAGACGTCTGCAGCGCAGATTTCGTTGGTGCTGAGGTAATGTGAATCCCCCAGCCCATCAAATCCTCCAGCTTAGTTTGAGTAGGCTAGCCCGGCATTAGGTCCTTAATCCGTAAAAGTTCCCCCCAACTGATTGTATGCCCTCTCTTTCCCCACAGGACGCCATGTTCTTTGAGAAGTCTGGAAACCGAGAAACTGACAGACCCGGCATGCTATAGGAATCAGGCGGTGGCTTGTGCTGCGATTGTTTATGCGAGGCGGCCGATTGTTGTACTGACTGCGATTGCGACGATTAAATGTTGTACATTATTTTGAGTTGCCGCTTTATCCAAATATCTTCCCTGTGAACTGTCGCGTACTAGTCTTCTGTACCAAATGCTTATTGATGAAAACGGAATCGTAGTTACACTATACTACTCCTTGTGAAACAAACTGAAAATCAAACCCTTTAAACTCAGGCTTCCTTCAAGACATCAGGACATTGCCAGGATATAAAACTAGCTTTAAGTTATGAAGCATTTTTTGCTATTTCGCCTCATCAACGACTTATATTCAACGACAAATCTGCTTCATTCATGAATTTATAACGATGCACACTGAAGCAAAAACTAACTAACGAACTACTCGTTACTAAACCATGTACTTTGAACTGTATTTTTGAGTGTCTTATGTATAGAAACATATAAATACCAATGTTTATTGTTAAGCTGTCAGGAAGTTTATATATACCCCTACCGATATTCCAGAATTCTTTTTTATGTATTATTATAATGGTTAAATAAATTATAAACAAACATCTATTTGCTTTTAAAGTCACAAAATCTCTTTAAAACGATTTTTATATTTAATTTTCACAATCCAAAAAGTTTTTTATGAAATTGCGAAGCCTTAACAGGCCTTGATCGATATACTTTTGACAGTCACTTGATTAGAAATTGTACACCTTTCATGTGTTTTACCTAAATTACACGATTTTTAAGTAGATCAAAATAAGCAAACGAAAAATTGATCAATGGACTGCCTGAGCAACTTGGATAGTGTCATAGTCAATCAGCGAGTCGATTTCCAGGAGGTTTTTACCCGCTTCAGTAAGAACAGAAGGTACGCCGTTCGTGCCAGTCCTAAGTCAGATCCGATCCTAGTCGCCGTGCAGGATAACACGTTTGTCGATCGCGTTACAAAGCCAAATTATTTGTTTACAATACGGGTCCTGAACACATCAAGTACTCAGGTGATGCACGTTGACCGTCCCAAGCCGGACGCCTACTTTAGGCAGCCGAGAGTGGAGGTCCTCGCACCACCCGGCAACCTGATTGGCGTCGTCAAGCTGCACAGCTTCGCCTGTCCGCGCACACTGCACATCATGAACACCAAGGATCAGTTGGAGTACGTCATCAATAACAGCAACAACTGTTGCGGAGGCTTTCAGGCTAAATTTGTTGTAGGTTTCCCAATATCGTTTTTTATTATATTACTTATTTGTATTTTATTATTATACATTTATAGTATTTGTTTCATTAAAAATCCTATTTCGCAGGTAACTGATGTTCACAACAAAGAAATAGCTCTAATCGAAAAGATGTTTGGGGGAGCTGTGAAAGAAATCTATACGGACGCCGACAATTTTAAAGTCAATTTTAAGGGTTTGGATACTCGCACCAAGGCGCTTTTACTGGCCAGCGTCTTTTTTATTGTGAGTGAGGTGTATAAAACATAAGTGTATTCAAATTTATTAGTATTTTCACTTACAGGACGGCTTATTCTTTGAAAGAACAGCAGCACGGAAATATCTCTACTGACTATGGGTCTATTTTTCAAATTTATGAAGTGCGGCTGAAATGTCTTTAATTGATCATGTCATTTATTTTTCGATTATATTTTAAAGGAGTTTTACCTACTATGAAGGTCTGATTATATGAAAGCGATCTTAGGTACAATAAATTGTGAATGATTAATTAATTAGGACTTAACATCTTATAATAACTTAAATAAAGTGGTTTTTTAAAAACCTTAAATAAATAAAGTTATATTTGAATTTTACATTTTTATAAGTTATCAATACTGGAAGCAACCATATATTTAGAATTATTGGGTGTTTAAGATAGATAATCAGTAACCTTTGATGGAAACTCCAAAATATGTTTTCTTGCCATTCTACTACTCTTCACATCAGTGAATAAAGTATAAAAAAAAAAATGGTGAGTCCAAGATCACACATTTTTGCGATGGAGACCCTGGGACTGCATTTAAGGGCATTTAAAAATATTATCAATCTAGAAATTCTTTAAGCAGGCAAACATTCAGGATTTGTCGTTTTTCAAGATACTTCATCAACAACCTTTGATGAAAATTTCAAAAGATGTTTTCGTGCTCAGTTTTATTTTATTCCATATCTTTCCTTTTCACATCAATGAATTCCGTATTTATAAAATAAAATAAGTTTATATCTTCAAGAACACAAATTTTCGCGATGGAGACACTGGGACTGGACTGTTTGGTCCACTTAGATAGTATTATGATTTATCAGAAAGTGGACTATCTGGAGGTTTTCGTAGGATTTAGTAGTAACAGAAGGTATGCCATTAAGAGTACAGCGACGGACCAACCCATTCTATACGCCGTTCAGGACAACGGATTTTGGTCACGTGAATTTAAATCTAAATATAATATGACGATCCGGGTAATAAACGCCGCGAAGACTGATCTTATGATCGTGTCCAGGGCAAAACATCACGAATGTTGCGAGGGACCAAAACTGGACGTCTTCGTTCCACCCGGAAACAAGATTGGCTGGATTAGGTACCACGAGGGCTGTTGGCGGGATCACCTGGAAATCCACGACCCCAAGGGCGCCCTAATGTTCAAGGTCATAGCTTTAAGCGCTTGGAAGGACAACAAAATTAAAGTGAGTTACCTTCCATTTCTCTGGTATGTCATGTATCCTTTGTTTTTCGCAGGTTGAGGATTCAAATCAAAAAGTTGTAGGCAAAATTCTAAAAAAATATGCTGGATTCTTTCAAGAAGCGTTCACAGAAGCAGACAACTTTAAAGTTGAGTTTAAGGATGCAAATATCCGCACCAAAGCGCTTCTTCTGGCCGCCGTATTTTTCATAGTGAGTTTTTAACTAAAACATTTATACATAATCTTAAACCTTGAGTTCTCGATCACATTCAGGATGCTCTTTACCATGAACGATCAAGAAGACGACGATGATATAATAGAATAATCTATGTCCTTAACTACCTTTAATAGTATAAATCAATTTTCTAAATTCTATAAATGTATACATCTATAAATTTTACATATGATTTTCTGTTCCGAGAAATTATAAATTTTTTAAAATTTAAGGTTTAGTATTGAACCTAACAAAGCGTTAGCATGTGTTTATATAGTTAAGTTACAATCAAGCCAAAAGAAGATTTCTATTCGACTAAATTAGGACCATCACTAACTCATCAGCTGATTTCGGTTAATGGAAGTGGAAACCGGCTCCTCGTAAGAACCGAAACGGGTTTGCTCTGATTAAAAATAAACACAATTTAATGCATTGCAGTCGTATCAAGTTAACGTTTCAGTTTAGTTGCAAAAATGCAGACGATGCGAATTTTGATCGCACTGCTTCTATCGGGAGTGTTTGGAAAGGATCTGCAGGAGTGCGAGGATCTGGGAAGAGGAAGTTATCTTTGTCGGGAAATCGAGAGTTTCGAGCAACTGAGTCGATATGTCGGAGAAAAGTGGCTAAGTGTAAAGGTGGTCAATGAGCACACTGGGATAGAAAGTGCCGATGAGGGGGAATTACCGGGACTCTCGAGGCTTTTGCATTTGGATCTATCCGAATCGGGGGGCGTGACTCTGGGCGAAAGGGGTCTGCGGGACTTTGAGGCCTTGCGGGATCTCAATCTCACCCACTGCCAGCTGGAGGAGATGCAGGCCCAGCATTTTCCCAACAAATCGCAACTGGTCAACTTAGATGTGAGCTTCAATGACATACAGATTATCACTGGCAAACTGATGAGTGGATTGGCCAACTTGGAGTATGCCAATTTCTCCAACAACCTGATAGCGCAAATAGAGCCCAATGCCTTTAGGAATCTGAAAAAGCTGGTATTTCTGGACCTAACCACCAACGAGCAGGAGAACGTGACGCTGGGCGAGAATGCAAACCTGCGTTACCTGTCTATAAGCAACAATAATGTGCGGGATGTAAGTGGTCTATATTACAATATGTTATTTCTTTAGAAGCCTGATATAACCTTTAATATCCCTTAGTTCCAATGGTGTCGCCTGCGGGGATTGCCCAGGTTGGAGGAACTGCACCTGCACAGTAATTGGCTGGAGACCCTGGATATGGGAATATTCCATGCTCTGCCCAAACTTCGAGTCTTAAACGTGTCCAACAACAATCTATATGAGATCAAGCGAACTCTCTTCTTGGCTCCCGGAGAAGTAGCTCCACTCGAGCTTCTCGATTACAGCTCGAATAATGTAAAGGTGTTGGAGGATTCCGTCTTCTGCAGGCTGAGTAAGCTAAGGACCCTCAATCTGTGGCTCAACCAGATCAACAGGATCCATCCGAGGGCCTTTCTGGGTCTGAGTTCCTTGCAATCCCTTCAGCTGCAGGGCAACAAGATCTCCGTTCTTCCCGAAGAAGTCTTTGCCAATCTCACAGCTTTGGAGCGTTTGGATTTGAGTAGAAATAATATCAAAAAGTTGGGTTTCGGGGTTTTCGGAGCAAGTATTCTTCGTAACCTGAGTTATCTGGATTTGAGCAACAACTACATTGCGGAGCTGCATCCTTTGGCCCTTTCCCCGCTGCCTTTCATCCAGGAACTCCGGCTGAGGAGGAACAAGCTGATCAGCCTGGATCTTCGGATGTTTGCACCTCTGCGTCGATTGCAGTGGCTTACAATTGGCGAGAATCGTCTGGAGGAGATTGATACGGATATTCTGGACACCTTTGAACGACTTACTCACCTGGAGATCAACAACAATAGGCTCACCTTTTTGCCCGATCTCAAGTCAGAGTCGTCGGAGAGTCTTCAGCAACTGCAGCACATCAGTCTGGAGGGAAATCCCTGGCAGTGTCTGTGCCTGGACGAGATCACATCCTGGTTGAATGGACACCAGGTGGGCTACGCCCGTCCCAGCAGCGCCTATTTCAGTGGGAGGAAACCCCTCTGCGTGGTAACGCCCATGGATAAGTGCCTGCGTATCCTCGATGAAGTCAGGGCCCAGGGAATCGTCGAAAGCTATGAGAAGATTTAAGATTTTTAATCTTCTTACAGGACAATTTAAATTCTAAAATAATTTTCTCAAGATAACCAGAACAATTACGCCTTGAGAATAACTTTTTAAACTTATTTATGATATAAATATAATTCAATACAAATTTATATGTCTAATCGTATGGTTATATTTAATTTTGACATAATGTGAATTTTAATTTTTTTATTTGAATTAAAAACACATAATTTTTTCGATATATCATAGTAGTATATCATGCGTATTACTTATTTTAAAACGCATTTGTACCGCCAGAGAAGGAAAAATTCAAGACTTATAACCTTTTTAAAAAATAATTTTATTTCTGAAATAAAAATTTTACTTTATAATTATTATTGTAACTTCTTTAGGATTGAAATATAATTTAATACTAATTTATAAGGCTCACCGTAAGGTTTTTTTTTCATTTTGACTAAATGCTTACTTAAATCTGCTTTAATGTGAATTTTAATTTGATGGTTGTTTCCATTAAACACACATATATATTTTTGTAGAATATTCATTCAATTCCTGATTTTAAAACGCATTTGTCTCGCCAGTGGAGGGGCAATAAATCAATATCCACTAAATGCCGGTCTGCAGTTTCTGTTGTGGGTTCCGCCTCGCTCCGCTGACTGACTGGACTGGACTAAACGGGACGTCCGCCGCAGGAACCTTGGAGAAGCCTCCGTAAATCACAGACAATTGGATGACCATGAGGGCAAAACTTTTAGCTAGCCAAAGTATTTGGCCAACTGTCGTAAAACAATAAAACGGAAGGCATGCGATGGGGGGATTGGGGGGGGGGAGGGTTTGGAAAACCGAGGCAGAGATTTTCAAATACTTAACACCACTTAGGCGAACAGTTGGACAACGACAATGACGAAGGAGGATTGGGAATTCCAAGTGGCGAAGGTGGGGATTTGATTGTTGAGCGTAATTTAGCGCAAGAATTTTTATTAAAATTTCCAATTCTGCAAACAGATAAACTTTCTTTGCTGGCCGCAATGAATTGACTGATTGATGGATGGGCAGGGGCTAGTAAATGAGATAAGTTTGGCCGGAGTTTTGGAAATGAATCGCAAGACCCCCCGAAACAATGTGCTGATGATGAGCGACTTATGAATGGGTTGGTAAGGTTAGCTTTCCCCCTTGCAGAACATTACAAGTCTTGGAAACTTGGCTCTGCCTCCCATTTGCTTTCAACTATGTGAATAGGTCGCAGGGTCAGGGCAAGACGAGCACAAGTATTCCAGGTATTCAAACGGGCAACAAAGGGACAATGGACCCGGGAAGTTGGCAACCAGGACATGTGCAGTCAATGCGCAATTACGTACATAAAGGGCGTAACACGGCGTATCCTTGCTCAACAGCTGCCATAAAAGTTTTACTCCGAGGACTTAAAGCGCCTCGGCGACCAGTAATTAAATTAAATTTTCGGTTTCACATTCGCCAAATGAATTAAGTGCCCTGTCAAAGGTTAAAGGTGAGGTCTTCATCGAGAAAGGAGTCCTGCGGACAGGAGCCGTTCAATTAATTTGGCAACAAACTTTGCTCGGGCTGTTGTTTGCCCAATTTGATAACTGAAATTTCAGGTTCGTGACAAACCTGTTGCTCCCTCCCCGGGGAAATTGCCGATTCCCGAGGCCAACGCGTCCTGAACCCTTGTCAAAAACCTGAAATGAAGCTACGCCGAGGTGTCAAAGACATGCTGGCCATCAATTTACCCCCTCCTATCGATCGTCCTAATATTCTCTAAAATAAATTCAAAAATTCAAATTCTCTGCACATCCGCTAGGTGGTTTTTGCATATATATTTTTTAATTCCGGCTGGAGTGGCCACTGCACCGGCATTCACATTCACATTCACATTTTGTTTGGTTAATTACGTTCACGGCTAATTGCATTTCTGCGGCTTAAATGGCCGCAAAATCTGTTAACAAAATATTTGCCAAAACATTTTTGCACAATTAGCCCGGTCATTGTGTGTCCTATTTATTATGCACATTATTGCCCCCCAAAAAACAAGGCGCAACTGGATTGCACTTCAAATTACGAACATTGGCAAATTGGCATTCCTGCGGTCGGCTGCTCTATTTTAACTATCTCTCTCGGAGTCCTGGATGGACAGCCAGTGCTTCTCCTGCTTCGGCAGAGGAGCCGCCCAGGCGAACTTGAAGGATCGTCGCACCTTGACACTCGATCTCCTCGGCTTGCTCACCTGGCTGTTCTGCTCCAGCAGCAGCGAGAGCTCAGAGAGCGATGGCAGCAGGTGGTGTGTCTCCTTCTCCGAGGTCAGGGCCTCCTCCAGGTTCTGGGTGTACTTCATCAGATGGTCGTTGCAGTGCAGCAGCAATTTGCGGGTTCTACTCAAGGCGCTCTGCAAGTCGGTGTAGTCTTTCTTGTAGCAAATGATGGGAACCTAAAGGTGGAATTGTTATAAATGGATTAGTACTTGGAGATATATTTGCAAGAATATAAATAAAATATTTAAAATTTATTTAAATGTTTTTTTATAAAATAAAAAATATATATTTAAATAGTAAACATTTTTTATAATTTATCTTAAATTGTTTACAATTTAATAAATTGTTAAAAACATTTTACATTTATACTCTCAATTTGTAGCAGAAACCGAGTTTTTTATTCTCTGTACTTTTATTTATCTTTATCATAATAATTAAATATATTTTAAAACAAGAGAGAACGCTATAGTCGGGTGCCCCGACTATCAGATACCCGTTACTCAGCTAAGGGAGTGCGAGGGAGATAGATATATAAAATCTTTGATCAGGCATAACTTTTTAACGAATGGTCCGATTTGAAAAATTTCTTCTACATTTCGATAGGTATTGATAGTCACAATAAAACTGCATTTTTAGTTTTCCAAAATCTTTAATGGTGTGGGCGCCAGACACCTTTCAAAAAATGGTGTAGGGCGATTGAGGGCGTTAGAGGGGGCGTGGCACCATTTTGAAATAAACTTGCGCTGCGTAGGAACTCCAAGAATATGCATGCAAAATGCCAATCCTCTAGCTTTTATAGTTTCCGAGATCTCAGCGTTCATACGGACGGACAGACGGACAGACGGACAGACGGACATGGCTAGTTCGACTCGGCTAGTGATCCTGATCAAGAATATATATACTTTATAGGGTCGGAAAAGCTTCCTTCTCCCTGTTACATACTTTTGCACGAATACAATATACCCTTTTACTCTACGAGTAACGGGTATAACTATTAAATACATCGCTATATTAATAATTAAACTAATTACAATCATTTTTAGAAAATCCTACCTTGGAAGCAAAACAGAACTTCATGTTGGTTTGGGTGCGACGCACGTAGTTGTCACTGTACTCGAGGTAGTTGCCCCTGGAAATGTCCAGGTCGCTGTACCGCTCCAGACACAAGCCAGTGTGATGTTTCAGCTCCTCCTGCCACTTGGGCACCTCGAGCAGATTCTTGGCCAACTTCCTGGTGCATCGAATGTTCCGCTGCACCTTTTCGTCCAGTCTGGTCAGAGTGTCCTTGGACTCCTTGAGTCGGCGACCCACTTCGTTGATCTGCTGGTAAGCTCGAGCGGTTTCCTGTTGCACCTCCCTCAGCTCGACATTATCCGATCCACTCTGCTCGATCTCCTCCTGCATCGGGTCAGAGTCTGGAGCACATTCTGTTTCATCCGTCTGCAAAGGGCGGATCAAAAGGCCCCTCAAATAAAGCGCCCTCTGCTTCATCTTCTCCAGCTTCTCAAAGGCCTTGGTCAGTTCCAAGTCCGAGCCAGAGTTCTCTTCGTGGATGGGAATGTCATCCAATGCGGAGATGCTGCAGTGGGTCACCTCCGAGCCACTCCCGAATTCCAAGAGTCCAGGAGCCTTGCAGTCCATCTCTATTCGTGTTCCTTGAGCTACTTGTAAAAAGTATTCCCCTTATTTGTTTGGTGTAATCTGTGTGTAAATTGACAATGAAAAATGTCAAAAAGTCGTAAACTACTAATTTTTGTAATCACAAAGAAAAGTGTACACAGAAAAAAATTTAATAAGTTTGTAAACTATTTTGTTTTTAAATTGTAAAGACTTTAGTACCACTTTTAAAAATTCCATTAGATTTTTACTTAGATTTTTTAATTTATTTCACAAGAACTAATTTTTTGTAAATAGCTTACAAATAAAATAGTTAAAAAAGAATGGCATAATTTGCGTTTTAATGACACCTGTTTAATGTCTCCTGAATTTATCCCCCTTTTAAAATTCTGAAAGAAAGGAATAAATTTCTTATTAGCAGTATGTAAGGATCTCTTGTTTTCGGTTCAGGCATTTTCGCCTTTAGCGTTTTAATGAAAATGCCTGGCTAGAGCGCCACAAAGTATGCAGCTGCAACAATGCTGCATGCAGCTGGTGTTTCCCCCTTCGAAAGAGGGCACACACCTCAAATTTGGCCCGAAGGGTCGCAAATTCCCGACTGCTAATGATTTTTAATAGCCAAATTGCAAGAGCAAGTCTGTGGCCTAGATGCTGCACCAGGTCACCGATGCCTTCGTCCTGGAAATGCCTCTTAAAAGCGTATTTGTGGTTGGGCTCCTGGCTGACACACACTCACACATACTCACTTTCGATGCGGTCAATAAAGTATGCAAAGTGGTGGCGGTTGGTGGGTGGTGGGTGGGTGGATGGGTGGTGACTGTAGTGACCAGGCTGACCTTAAAAACAAATTAGTGGCGCTTACTCAACAAGATTGAGTGGCTCGTGTATCGCTGTCATCGGCGTCGTCATCGCTGCTATCCTGTTTTCGCTCAGAGGCGAAATCAGAAGGGGATGTATAAATTATCTCTAGATTTATGAGTATCAGCTTTTGTTTATAATATATGTAAAATAAAAGATGGAGAGTCCCACAGCTCACTATAGAATTAATTAAAATATTTTACAGACAAATAAATTTAACAAAAAATACTTAAAGGGTTTTCTTTGTCTGATAAATAAATCATGTACAATTCCCTAAAATATTGTTTTCTTATTAAAATCTCTCTTTCTTAAAATCTTCAAAAATTATTAATATTTATGTTTATTTATTAAATATTTATAAAATATTTTATGCATCTATTTAGTTAAGTACCCCTTTAGGTCATAATTTCTCCACCACTGCCCTTCGACTACGCACTCTGCAGAAAAAGCGAAAAAGGAGGAAAAAATCTGAACTTAATTAATGAAAGAGGCTGCGGCCGTTGCTCCTTGATCCTGTGACCGCCTCCCGAATCCTGCTGACAGGATGCATCTATTTATAGGGCCCTGATATTGTGTAATGAATATTCATGCGGACGCGGGGGCAGTAGACCACTCCGATGACGCTGCAAATCAACAGTCGAGCATAATTTTTGTTAATAAAAGCGTGTAATAATTTGCCGCCAGCCGAAAACACGAAGGGAGGTTGAGGGGAAATGCCCAGCATGTGTTGCAAATGAAATTATGTAAATGTGACAGCAACAGCGGCAACAGCAGAGATGTATCTGCAACTGAATTTTGTATCTTTTTGGGGCTTCGGGCGGCGGTGGCGGTTGACCCACGAATACAATGAAATTTTTCGGGGGAGGGGGGGGAAGCAGGCAGACCACAGACCCTGCCAAAACATGGCTTAATGTTGATTAGACGCATTAAACATGCAAAAGCCCAACTACCAGCAGTCATTGTTGTTATTATTTCTGGTCCAAACAATAAACGGCAGCATAAAATAGATATGTATGTGCATTGCGTATTTACTGGGCTTTTTGGGTGGCCTTTCGGGGGGGAAATGAAATTAGTGCAACCTTTTAACTTTTGCGCGGCAATTGAATAACTTTAATTGGTAATAAAGCCTAAGCCCACATGGAGCCGGAAATTGCAAAATTGCAGCTGGCAAAGCCAATAGTCCAATAGTCCTGTAGTCCGATAGCCAATTGCCAATCACCGCTTCAAAGGGGCAGCTATCCGCATTTTTCCCCCTTTGATTTTCCCCTTTGGCCGCCAGCTGTTTACGATCCTGCCAACTTTAATAGTAAATAACAACAATAACAAGCGCCGCAGGAGCAGCTGCGCAAAGTTTCAGAACAATACAATCAAAAAAAAAAAAGAAAATACAGGGAAAAGCAGCAGCAGCAGCATCAGGAGAAAAACCAGAGAAAAGAAAAGTTGGAAAACACTTTACTTTGATGACCGTCCAAGTCTTTTGCTCTCGACGTTGTCGCCATGGTTGCCATTCAAATGGCTCGCTTAATTTTACCCTCACCGCGGGGATTGTGGCAACTTTTTAATGACTCCCGGACATATTGTCCTGTCCGTCCAGGTTGTCATTTCATCTTCGAAAGGGGAATGTATTGCCTGGCCGGCTGACGACGGGTTCAGTGTGAAAGGATCCACTTCCCGGGAAGTACTTGTTGTGGAATTCCGAAAAGGTGCAAAGCCCATTGGAATTTCTTTTCGGCTTAAAAAGTTTGTATTTCTGGTTTCCTGGAAATCGTTAGAATAAAATAAAAGAAAGCAGGGTTTATCGGGAGTTCAGGGAATTTATTTAAACAGGATACTTGAGAAGGCAATTAAAGATTTTTAATTTTTGCGTGTGCTAAGTAGAATAAATAAGATTAATAAGACAGTTCCTGAAATTGATCAATTAAATATTTAAATATTTAATATTAATCTATTTTACATAGTATTAAACACTAACTTATATTGAAATACTTACCAAAAAGCTACAAAAAATGTTCCTATCTGACAATAATAAACTTAAGAAATAACACTCTGTTCATACCAGTAAAAGTTAATTCATACCAATTAAAAAGTAATTAAAATAATAAAAAATTTCAGTACACACAAAAAAAACCATGCTATCGTAAAATCGATATGGCCATGCAAATTTCAGGTCATGCAAAACCCATATCGTTTTTACATGAAGTACTCTTTTCGACCAGGTCAAATTTAACTGGCCACATATCAAATTAAAATTGATCTTAAATAATGTAAAATTGATCTACGTTTCATATCGATTTTTTTTTGCGTATAGATCTTTAAAATAAATGTATCGAATAACTTGCATTTCCCTTAAGAATAATTTGTATATGCTTTATGAGGGCATTTAACAGTCTGTGATGAGCCAAATGGACTGCATCCGTTTTACAGCCGATGGCTAGGCCAAATCATTATTGATTTCCTGACTGGGTCCCCCAATCGCGTTCGGCAGACTTATCTCGAAAAGGGTGAGCTGCGAGTGCCACTTGGGGCGCTTTGACAAAAACTTTCTTTTGTACATATTATTTATGCCCGGCTCCCTCGGGGGCTCAAGGAGCGGCTGGTGGGGGGTTTAGGGGGCCAGAGGTCCCCTCAATACAAGTTGCTCCTGTCACGGTTGTTATTGCTCTTTTATTTGTATTGGCTTTGGCTTTGGGCCTGGCTGCTACATTTTTTAATTTATGTGGCAGCTGTTGCTCCGGCGTAAATGTCAAATGCATTGGTTTTTATTTTTTGCTTTTTTTCTGTTTGGTTTAAAGGGGAGAAAGTCAAAGCCCGAGACTCATAATGTGTTAAGTTTTCGCCCCGACGAGTGAGTGGCTCGTGCTCGAGTTGTTGGCAAACAGTTTGGCTCCTTGGCCAAAACGCCGCTCCACTTCGGCCAACTTCGAGCTTCAAGTGGCACAGAAAGTTTTCGCCCAAAAGAGGCCAGCAAACTAATTATTTAGTTTCGCTTCGTTCCGTTTCGCAGCGGCAAATGCCAAACGTCAGCCAAATATCAATAAAAACTCCAATCGAGATCTATTTCAATTAACTTGTTAAAAACTTTTTAATTAACGGCACTGCAGACGTAAGTTTTCCTTGGCCCGCTCCTGAATCCTGCTTGAATTTATGGCTGCGCCTAATTGGGCAACAATAAAGCCAGGGAAAAGGACCAAAAGGGGGGCTATAAAAATAGAGTAGTCCTGTGATATGTAAATGTTTATAAATCAAGCTGCGACTGTTGGCGGTGACAAGTGGTCGGCCGACTGGTCGGACACTTCAAATAAATAAATAAACAAACGAACCGGCGACCTGTGTCCTGGTTAGTTCAACATTCCGATTTCGATTCCTTTTTTCCCCCTTTTCATTACCATTTGCTTGCCATAGTTCTGCTTTTACTTTTACCCTCATCAAAACTAGAGACTGAGGGGTATTTTTTCAGCCTGACACCTTGTGATTTAAAAGCCGCAACATATGAATCGGGATCCTTGCTGCCCGGTGATTTATGCCGACTCAGTTGATTTACCGCCGCAAAAGCTATTAGGGGGCACCGAAATCCCACTCCCGAGTGGACACTCGATTTGCTGCTGTCGACAATTACATTGTCTAGAGTCTAGACCAAGGCGACTGTCAGAAAGCGTTGCTCCTCCAGGACTCCTCGAGGACTTCGGGCCGAGTCAATGCCTTCAAGTCGATTATAGAAATGACAAAAGCAGCATGGCAATGGCGATACAAAGCTAAGTAAATTCGAGTTTTTTAGCCGCTTGATAAATTGTGCCAGCAGCTCCGAGCTATTAATAAGATAAATGAGCGGCAATAAGTGGCGCTGGCACTTCGATTTAATTCCCCCGGCTGACTTCCCGACTTCCGCTGGAACAACGCGGCGTATGCGTAATTACCATTTCATATGCATTGCGAGAAGCTTCAATCAGCCACCAAGCGTTTTATCAGAAAATGAGATGCACAGGGGAGAAATTTTATTGTTTTTTATTGTTTTGAAAGACTGAAATTTAGGGCTTCAAATATAATAAAATATTTTAGTTTAAGTATAAATTATTCTTAACGGATTTATGATAATAAAATAAAAATATTTTATTTTTTTTGTAAATTGTGTCAAAAATGTGTTTTTATTGTTTTGAAAAACTGACATTAAATGCTTAAAATATAATACAATATTTTTATATAAATATAAAATAGTTTTATCGAATTTATGATTTATGTATTTGTAAATTGTGTCAAAAATGTGTTTTTATTGTTTTGAAAAACTAACATTTAATGCATAAAATATAATAAAATATTGTAATATAAATATAAAATAATCTTATCGGATTTATGATAATAAAATGAAATACATAATATTTAATATTTGTTTATTGTGTCAAAAATAGATTAAATGTTGGTTTGCTGATTATTAAAAAATAAATAAAATTAAATAAAAGTATTTTAAAAAATTTTAAAATTAAAAATTTTTTTATTGTTTTTGTTTTTATTTTAAATTAATTTTTTTCAATTTCTTATAATATTACTTATCAAACACAATTATTTCTCCGAGTGTCCCGGATAGATGATATGAGGTAGGGTGCAAATAGGAGCGGAAAAGCGAGTCAGAAAGTGGGAAAAGGCGAACTGAGGCAGGAGAATCCGTTCCGATGTCATTAAGCGCATTTGAAAAATCATCAACAATACAAACGCCGATGCGTTGACAATGTGGCCAGCTTGAACGCCAGCGGATGGGAAAATAAAAACGCACCAATAAATTGAAATGCGATCAATAATAATTATGATTGGGATTGGGAGATTGCGAGCCAGACAGGCGGAGCGCGGGAATTTCTCAAAGTGAATACACCGAATAATTGCGTTTCCATGCAATTGCTCAATTCCACAAGGAGCCGCTGCCTATCGGGCACAATAGGGCGATTATCGATAAGTGAAATGGGGCTGCAGGAATAATCATTAAAGAATGGCCTGTCGCCAAATGGATGCCACACTCAAGTGCTCAAAGGGCGAGGAAAACAGGCGCTTCGGGCTTATTTCGAAAGAATAATATTTTGCAATTACTTATCGTTGGGAATTAAATGCCTCAACGGGGAGAATTGATGTGGGGCCTTTAAATGCAATTTGAATACGTTTATATTTATTTATAATAAATCAGGGAATAAAACCAGAACCGGAACCGGAACCGATAACCGAAATAAACCGATTCCTTATAGAGAACCGGAACCGGTACCGAGACCAAAATAAAAATTTAATTTCGAACCGATTACCGTATTACTGGAACCGGTACGGTTTTGGTACTCATTTACTAAACTCGTTAAAAATCCTGAATAAAATCATACCCATATGTATGTATCAGCTCCCACTTTCTACTATATCTTCTTCCCGTCGCACATGTACTGCTTATGTAAGAAAAGCATTCTACGCGTTATTTTTAAGAAGCTAATGACTATATTTCTTCTTAGAAATAAAAAAGTAAAAAATCTAATTAAAATCTTATTTTTTTATATTTCTTATAAAAAACCTGATTAAATTTATTGATTTTACATTCAAGTTTGTTTTCAAAATAAAACTCAAATAAATCATTTCAAAGTATTAATATAAATTTTTAACTGTACCAGTACGTACCGGTACAAGAACCGGAACCAAAACATCAATACCAAAATATAATCGTTTACCGAATAAGCAGATTTGGTATGGGACCAGTACCGGAACCGGAACCGAAATAAGATTCGGTTTGATTCCCTGTAATAAATATTAAAAATTCAAAAGCCATTAAAATTAAATTGAATTTGATACAAAACTGTTTGTTCGCTGAATTAAAGCAACATAAATTGTTTTAAAATAACAAACTTTTCATTGCCAAGTTGCAAATATTTTTCTATTCAACAATTATTATCTTTAGTGCACAATGGTTTATAAATTCGTTCATCCATTGTGATATCCCGCTGAGTTCCGACCGCAAATCCCCATCGAAGTTCCCATTGTGCTGCTTCCCCACTTCCCCGATATATATTATATACTTATATATAGCCACAAGCCACCGACAATGGCAGCGTTTAAAAAAACATTAGTTCAACTGGCCAGCAGCAAGTTGAAACCGAGTTTGTGTTTAGCGAGGGGGGAATGTAGAGGGGAATGGGAACAGTCCAAGATGCCAAGGTCCAAGGTTCTCCCCGCCCCTGAAAGTGAAAGATATCCCAGCCGAGTGACCGCAAATTTCACTGGCCTGCTGTCCAGTTCGTCACAATGGAAATCCAATTTAATTTTACTGATTCTGCACTTTGCAGAAATCGAAGTGCCCTGACCAAAATCTCATCGTTAAAGATGCGGTCGGGCCAAAACCGCAGGCTCCACCGCAAAACAGGCTGCATTTGCCGAGGGAACCTGGGGGACCAAGGGAACCGAGGGGAAGCTCCATTTCACAGATGCCCAGACATGCATATATGGAGTACCGCACAGTACAGTGGGCACATCTAATTATTGTTTACCGTGCTTAAACGCCGGGAAAATTGAATTGGAATCAACAGAAAAAATGCGACGAAAATCGAATTTGCGTCCGGAAGTTGGGTTTCCTTTGCGGCCGGCAGACCACGAGTCGGAAAACAGAAAGGACCAGACCAGGACTTGCAGAGAGGACAGGCCAACAAACAAATCCTCAAAGATTTCAGCTTAGCCCCAGGCAATAAGCAGACAGAGAAGCGTAAGGAAAAGACATGGCAAAGACACAGGTAAAAGAGATTGATGCACTGGGAAAAATCGTGGGGGTGAAAGAGAAACAGAAATTTGATAAATATTGTACACCAAACATTAAGTGGTCTTATATGTTTAATGAGTATCCGATATAGATATAACCTGTATTTTCCATATTATTGATTATTTCATTCTATAAAGGTTAAATTATTAAAAAATTAAATAATTATTCCTTATAAATTTAAATTTAAATTTAAATTTTAATTTTAATGTGTTATTTTTGTTTAGAATATTAAATATAGTTGTTCTTATTATAGTAATTTAAGTCTAAATTATAAGATTATAAGTATAAGTCTGATTTTTGGCATTAGAGTATGTTTAACATTAAAAACAATTTTTTTTGGTAATAATCGAATATTTGCATTATTTTTTGGGTATTATCAGATGATACATGAGGCTAAATTAGTATGTAAGACTCCAAAATACCTACAGATTAGCGGTTTGTTATATGAAAACTGACATTATCACTAAAATTATTTGTATGAAAAATGTATAATGCATTTTCTCACCGTGTAGCTAGTGGGGCACGGGCCGACAGCAGGTCTGCTGGGGTCTGCAAGGTTAGGCCCGGTTCACTAGACGTCAAGTCAATGTGGATTTGACATTTGATTTCAGACATTTGCCCGAAACCTTTCACTTGCCCCGTTTTTACATCAGACTCCGACTTTCTTGCTCCCGAACAGGTTCTAGTTTTCGTTTTGGGAAATGCAACTGACCAAAACCAGAGTCATCCAATTAGAAGAAAACACCGAAATGAACAGACCCAAGCAGCTGTCAAGTTTGGAAATTCGAGCATTTGCATTTCGGATGCAAATTAAATTTCTCGCATTTCCCGAAATAAGAAATCGGAGCTCAGGTTGCCAAAATTTATGGTCCTTCGGGCAGAGATTTGTGGGTGTTTTTCGTAGGGACCCCGAAATGCCTGGCAAATATTTACCTTATTAACAGCGCGGCCGAGACAGACATCGAGTGGCCATGCCAACGTCAAACGGCCCACGCAATTTTCCCCCCAGATTTGTGTTTTTCCTGACTTTTTCGTCCCCCAAGTATATTTTCACCTTTCGCCCGAGAGTAGGCTACAACTTATGCTAATGCCCCCGCCGCCGGGTGTTAATTCAAACGACATTATTTAATGCCCAGCACACGCAACACTGAAAACAAACTGTGAGCCAAAAGCCGCAGAGGCTCCGATGTGTCGGATGTGTGAAAAGAAAGTGACTTTAATTAAACGTGTGTGTTAAGTGCCTCTGCACTGGCTTGCATAATTCAATGAAGCCCGACGAATTTCTACCATTGCGCAATGTGCAGGCAGCCGAGTCACGTTTTTCCCCCGAACAATAGTTTTTGTGTGCCAAACTAAAGACTCCGCCATATGGCCATTAAATCTCCATCCGCATCACAGGTATTATTACTTGCGATGGAAACCGATGACCCACCTATCTGCAGGATAATCGAAAAATTCTCATGTACCAGTAATTTTACACGGCCAGGCCGAAATTTGCATATTTATTAAATTTTCTGATTGAATTTGATAAGGGATAAGGGCGTTGGGAAACCTTCGATGTGCCGAAGCTGAGCTGATTTATTGATCGGAATCGGTATACAGTTTTGCTCGACAAAGTTCGGCTGCCGAAAACTTGCGGTTTCATTAGCGAATACAGACGTTCGCATTGATTTTTGGCCAACATCTCGTGACTAAATTGGTTGTTAAAGCGAAAACATTAAATTAGTCATAGAAATTCCACCAGTTTAGCATTCCCCGCCGTCTGACGCACAGTAAATATCAAATTTGTGACTTTATTTGAGCAATGTGCGATGTTTGATAAGGGAGAAAGTTAGTTAAATTCGGAAACTATGGCTGTGTTCCTTTAAACGTCTGACTTATTGTCTTCAATAACTGTTGTAATAAAATATTTGGCTTAAGAGAGACACAGGATTATCAAGCTTCTATCCCATTTCATGGAAACTGAAATAAAAGGTAAAATGGGCCTTGAATATGGAGTGTTTATGGCCGGAATTCGCTCAATATATAGACAAGTTTTATGGCCCGACCAGAGATGAAAGATACAAATTAAGCTTCTGCTTGGCAAGCGGAAACTGTCTGTCGATAGAGAGAGGGGGTTTCAATGCGTGACAATAAGTTTTTGGGAATTTAACTTGGAGAGATTTTCTTTGTTACCCAAAAAGAGAATTACAAGTGGATGTCTTCTTCCAATTGCAATTTTAAAGGAGGTGAAAAAGTATCTATATAACTAAGGAGCATTTTCTCAGTGAATTATGAATAATAGAAATTAATATCGTGTTATTTAAAACTTTGATTTATCTGATAAAAATTACATTAATTGGGTTAATTTATTGTAAACCTATAAACTTATAAAATGGTCTTATTTTTTGGGGCAGTGGATTTTTTGGAAACATTTAACAACAACTCATAATTATATAAAAAGTCATTAAAAAACTTAAAAATAAAATACATAATATTACACATACTTATTTATTAAAATAATCAAGGCAAAATTTTACAAATTTCCAAAAAAAATTATCTTTATTTACTGGTTGTGCATAAAGTATATTTATTGTAGTCAAAATAAAACAAAATATAAATTCCGTGAATTTAATGCCAATTAAGTTTATTAGAACATTTATTGTTCACTCCCTTTTTTTTGGCAAAAATCATGAATCGATAAACAAATAATAATAAATCAACGAGTTATGGCATTGAACATTTTGACCTTTTTTTACCACTTCTTTCCATTTTTGTTTGTTTAAAAACATGACCCACAATCAAAAATGCAACTATTTTAAAATCAAAGTTGAATTTAACCACTTCACTGTTATTAAATCCATCTCTCCATTTCACATACTGCAATAACATTAAAATCGCCCGGGGAGATAAACTTCCAGTTTTGGCTGAGTTGAGCGATTTTCGCAGCCTGCTCGATCTAAGTTTGGAGTGACGTTGATTTGGCCAAAACCCCCATCCCTCTCCTCCCCCTTTCCCCTTCCATGCCATCTCATCATCTCTGTGATGTTGCGTGTTAGCCAAGTCGACACTTCAATTTGACAGTTTTATGAGCGTAAATGGTATTTTGTTAATGTAGTTGTCACTTGTGAGCCACGCCCACATTTCAATGCCTTAAAGTGTCAATTACCAAGATGAAGAGCCTGTACGTGTGTGTATGTGTGGGTGTGCGTGTGTGTTAGCGGCATAAATAAATTATAAATTGCTTAGGGGCAACAACAAGAGCAATTGGTCTATTTACTCCGATTGCCCATGATGTTGTTTTTCTATTTGTTGTGGCTGTTTGTCGATGATTGTGTGTGCTTCCCTTTCTGCCTTTTGGGCCACCCCCTTTTGGTAACCCCCCCCCCCCCCCCATTTAGTAGCAAACCCCCTTTTAGCCATCCGTTATCGCCAGTGAAAGAAAGAGAAAGTGCCTGGAGCCAGTTTTTTTTTTCGGTATTTTTTCTTCTCTTATTTTGTTTTTCGAATTGTTGTCGATGTGTTGCTGATGCTGCCGGCGGATTGTCGGCCGAGGGGCGGGCGGTTTTTGGGGGCGGGGCGGGACGGCAAAGAATGTCAATTTCTGGCCATAATGTGCCTCAGACTTTTGCTTTTCTTTGGAGCTGTAAAACAAGACTGAGGCACACACACACACTCTCGGATGCTCAGCAACATCGGCAGCTTTCCCTTCCTGTGCGAGAGCTGAATTCCGCTCTCAGTTGAGTGCACTGAGAGAAATTCGGGACATTCTGTAAAAAATATATGATTTATCGGTCTTAATTGAGTAATAATATTCTAAGGAAATAATTTCAAAGAATTAAAAAATTGAAACTCTAAGGACCGCATGTTAAATTTAAAGTAAAGATAAATCCTTGAAAACGTATGGGAATTCAGAGCTTCAAGCATGCTTTAAATTTAAAATGCGGACGAGAAAACGGCCCTAAAACCATTCAAACAATATGTATTTATCAAACTAAATTTTTAATTTCCAAAATGTATATTTCTTTAGAACTTTTGAGTAAGCTTAAATCTTCTGTCTATTCCATAAGGATTTTTTATTGAATTATTTTAAATAATTCTCTTTTTATAATATTATAAAAATGTTTAATGAGTAAATAACAATATAATATTTATATTTAAATACAAAAAATCAAAAAGTCAGCTTTTAATTTTTTCCAGTGTCCCACTTGTCTCTTGGCCAACTTTGAATAGGCCTTGGCCATTGGTTATTGGCCCTGGAGAAGAAATAGAAGAAGCCGCTAACCTGAAAGTAAAAAAAATAGGCATAAACAGCTCATTAGATGGCGTTTTAACGATCCCATTTCCATTCCCATCCCGATGACAGCTTTTTCTTTCTGCTCCTCCGTTTGGCCCACCTCGATTTGGGTAGAACCAGCTTCATATGCATATCGGACTTTCGCTAATTGAAAGCCGGCGAGTTCTCTTTGCAGTCAGTCACTCAATCGCTCAATCGTCATTCATTCAGTCAGTCACTGCACTGCGACACAATTAAGCCCAACCTCAAAAAAGCCCGAGTAAAAACGGAAAAAAATAAAAAACGGAATTGGAAAAAACTCTTCTTCGCGCACTTGGAGGTACAAATTTAGAAAACCTTTTGAGGGCACTTTCATTTACCATTTCTTGTTGCCGTTGTTGCCGCCGTTGATTTTGTTCGCTTGTATTGAAATTGCCTCGGTTGTCTTGGCTTTCGTTCGATGGATGGATGCGTTCGCTTATTGAATGCGAAATGAGACTGAAGGCGGACAAAGGCGCTTGCAGAGGCACTCGGAAAAATAGAATAGCATTGTAGGTTTGTTTTCCATGTTCTACCAGTAAATACATCATACTTTAATAGACTCATTTCTGAAAGTTTGTTAACTTAACTAAAAAGCAATAAATCACTTTCCAAAGAAGTATTGTTGGAAATGCTAATATTTTAGTTCCTCTGATAAAGAATAGATTATAAATTAATGGTTTGATTTTAGTTTTGAAAGATACAAAAAAATTCAGATAGATATGTAGCAAATAAAATATATAAATATATTAAAATTTATATAAAATATGAAATTCTAATTAAACCAAGTCATTTAAATTAAAATCTTAATGGTTAACAAGCCCATTATTTTCTAAAGTTAAAGGTTAATATTTAAAAGAAAAAAAAAATCTATAATAATTCTTTAGAAAATTCTTTAGAAGGGGTAATACAATTTATCTCCTTATCAAATTAACTATGACAGATTGTCTATCCTAACATTATGTTTATTATATATTTATTATCAACATTTTCTACCACTTTCAGATTTTTCCCTGTGCAGGAACTTAACGGTCAAGAGGGTTCGAGTTGAGTTGCCTATTGTGCGCGGTACGTGAATGAATTCATAAAGAAATAAAAACGAAACCAAAAGGCAGCTTGGTTTGGAAAAAATTGAATGTAATGCGCAAATGAAATTCAACGGCGTCAAACGCAAATCCAAATACAAATCCCGGCAATGTCCAATGGTTTTCATTTGGCTTCGGCGACATGCATATAGCCATATATGTATATAGCCACATAGATTCGCTTTAAACAAAGCGAAATTAGCGGCACGCACTTTGCATTTAATCAGTACGCACAGCGGCAACACCAATTGGCATGGCAGCAACATCGGTGGCAACAGCAGCAATATTAGCCGCTAACTATAAGCCGCTTTTGAAAATCGATTAGTTTTAAGGGGGAGCGAAAGAGGGGGGGAGTCACTCCCCCAATCACTCCGCCAATTTATTGACAGTTGGCGCGTGTGAAGAGAGCAGCTTCCCCCCCTTGTGGCCACGCCCCTGAAAAAGTGCCAGCCTTGATTATTCCGAGCACACAGAAGCGCTTTCATGCATAATCTCACCTATAACAGCCATTACACCAATACCACAAATACTTACGGCAAGCCACACGTGAAGTTTCGTTAAAGTTAAGAAAAAGCCGAGAAAATTCGTGTTCGTGAAAAGCTCGAAAGAAAAGCGAAATTCGTTTGAGACAGCGACAAAACGTTGGTAATCAAATAATTTCATGCCTTTAATTGTCGACGGAGGTCGGTTAGTGAGGATAATTGGATTGCCTGAATGAGCGCCGGAACAATAATGAGCATTAAATGAACAATGTACGTGGCGGTGGGCGGTGGGCGGAGGTAGAGTTTCTGGGCGGGGCATTATTGGGTTAATAAGGAGTTTCATGAACGAAAAGCGGTTAAGGACCGCGTCGGGCCAATTAGTGATAAGCTGATAGCAGCCAAAGGGGAGAAGAACAAGAACGAGAACTAAAGAACAAACTGCGAAAGAGAGAAGTTGCTACTTTTACATAAATTTAAGAGGATTAAACGTTTCGAACCATTAAACGCTGCACAATTTGAATTATCCTTTAACTGGAGTTTATGGCTTATGTAATATTTGAATAATTTTTAATGTATCTAGGTCGGTATTTTATATGAAGAATTATACTGAAAACCTTTCAGTAGTCACAACTCGAATAAAAAGGACAACAAATAAAATATATTTAAAAATATATACCTATTGTAAAAATTTTGGAATTTAATTTGATGAGTTTTATATTTCGTTTGTCAGTTTCAAAATATTTAAAAAAAAAAAATTAAATAAATAATTTTAAGAAACTTTGAAAAGTAAATATGTCTCTCTTATTTTTATGAGTTCTTTTTACACGTTCTTACATTATAGGAAAATTTCATTGGCTAATAAATGCTTAATTAAAAAGAATTTTTTTTTTTTTCAAGAATATTTGTAGACATAAAAAAGAAAATTACAACAGATTACCAGATTTTTGCAATACATTTATTTAACTTTTTTCTTTCAATTGTCTTTCAAGCCCTCATTAATTTAGTAAACTTACTAGGAATTTATCCATTTTCCACGAAAATTGTTTTGCTATTTAACCATTTAGGTACAAAATTATTTCTAATTCGCTGAAACTCTTGACGTGCATAATTAATCGCTGAATCTATCGCGAAATAGGCGAGCGGAAACTCTCAATTAGAACTGCCAATCGCCGACAAAGATTTTCAGCGGGTGGTGTTCCCGGAAAGCTGAAATGCCAAACAACAACAAGTGCAACCAAAATTAATAAACCGGAAAAACTTTCGGCATTCCCGCCCCCAAGAAGCCACTCACTAAAGCCTAGCAAGTTGGCCAGAAATTAATTAGTCAAATGGAGCAGGAAAATACCCCTGAAATATTTAGCAGAAGAAGGATTTAGATTGGCCCGAAGGGATGGAGGTGGACCAAGTGTTGATGTGATTGTTTTGCCCCTTCCCCGTTTTTTTCTGGCCACCTGGGTGAACCCAAAGACCGAGCAAATGTCAAAGTGTATTAAGCCATTAAAATGTAAAATTATATGCTTTTTGAACTTGCCTCGGCTTCCCCGACTTCCCCTCAAAAATAGTTAAAGTTAAAGTTTGGCCAAGCGAAGAGTGTTGTTTGTTGCCTTGAAATGAAAGTTTGGGCATTGTTCGCCGAGCAGCGCTTTGTTTTCTTCAGATTGTTTTCCCATATATATTTCTTCTTCTTTTTTTTGGCACATTACATAAAATTTCGTAACATTCTGCGGCAGTCTGCAGACACTCGGTTTCGGTTTCTGTCTTTCGGCAGCGGGCTAAGTTGGAAGTTTAAGAAAACTCCACTGACCTGTTAACAGAGAGACTTTACTATGCCATACAGCCAGTTAACTTGGCTCGCAGCGGCTCCAGTTGGCCAAGAAGAAAGTTATAGACAGCTACAGCTACCGCTTACACTACAGTAAAAACAACTTTTGCCCAAGAAGAAGCAGCCGCAGTGGTGTTGGCCATAAACGAGTAGAACACGTTTTACTGTTGGAGTTTACCGTCGCTGCCTCGGTCGACGTCGCTGCCTCGGTCGGCGTCGCTGCCTCAGCCATCGACGACCAACAATTTTCCCAAGTATGTGGGAAAGCTCTGACTTTGAGTGCCAGTGCAGTGACTGTCAATTTTCCTTGTCCCGGACACTGAAAATGAAACGTCAGTCAGGGCGAATCGAATTAATTACACCTCAATTTATCATCGGATGTATTTCCATCGAGCGTATTTACTCATTTTTCCCCCACCTGCCCCATTGCGATTTCACTTTGCGATGGGCTGGTCCGCCGGACAGAAGCAGAAATTAGCACTTAAGATATATATGCATAATACCCATCGATACTTCGATATAGATACTCCGGAATGGGGAGAATGCGGAATGGGGTTAGGGTGCGGAACGATGGCTGAATAAATCAATATTAATATAGCACTCGGCGATTCGCAACTCCAGGTGGCAAAAAATACTTATTCAAAGAATGTTAATATAAAATAAAAAAACATACAAAAAATTTGATCAGAAGAAAATTTGTAATCAGAATATCTTTTTTTAATTATTTTGGTATAAACTATAAAGATTTATTTTAAATTCCCTATAAACGATTTAATATGCGTATCAAAATGACTATATCATATTATAGTTTTGGCTTTAAATTTACATTTAAATGAGTATTGTTAAAGAGAACTGTGCAACATACTAAATGAGGTTAATGAAGAATTTAAAAATTTAATTTTAAGCCTTAATCCCCATTTTATCCCACTTCATCCCATTTTATGGTCAGGCTTTCTCATTTGTGTAATTGAAAATTGGAGTTTTATGATTCGTGCAGTAATTCAAATGGGTTTTATTGCCCGCCCCTGTTCCATTTAATTTTTTGTATTTATTTAGAGCTGCAATAAAACTGCCCCGCCCCCGCAACCGCCCCCGCCGTCAACGAGACTCGCCCGTCGTGGATTCTTAGATCATAGCTCACGAGTGTTTGGCCCGGGAGGTTGTCGGTCCGCTGACAAGCCGCTAACTGTTATAGCTGGCCGTTTAGTGTGCCAAATACTTTCCCAGGCCAGGCCAGCCCAGCTCGTCAAATTAATTGAAGAATCGAGAGAAAAGAGAGTCGGAGCTCAGAGCCGCTGAGCAGCAAGAAAGCAGCCAAAATGTAAATTCACGCTTCGGACCGAGCTTCGGGTTTTTCTGAGCCAAGTTGGTATGTTGGTAAGACGAGCTGGCTGCCAGCGATCAGTTGCAGACGGTCAGTCGAGCGAGACAGTTGTGTGCGCGGCGGTGTTGGAAAACCGAACTCGAATTCGAAATCTCTGTTAAAGCCAACCAAGCTCAGGCCAGAATCCACAATCCACCATCGACTCGAATCGAAACGAATCGAATCGCCACAAAAAAAAACAGGTAAAGAGAGGCGGTAAAAAAGAAAGTCACTGCCCAAGAATCGGGCAAGGAGAAGGGGGGCCTGTAGCCTGAAGCCTTCGGCCAGATTGAAAACTAAAAACCATCCAAGAAGCGGTTCGCCAGCGACAGTCTTTCACGGCAACTCGAGGAGATCGCAGCGCTGCGAAACGGTCTATAAAACCCAAAACTATTATCGGTTGTTATCGGTTCTGTGCCAAGATCAGTGAATAATACTTAGTCAAGGTTAGCCTTTGGATTACAAATACCACAAATACCATAACGGAGAGGATTATCCGTAAATCCCACGTAGATCGTGTTCCAATTAATATTTAAAGTCAGTTTTGGAAAATGGCTTTTCATATTTAAAAGGATTATCTTGAGTGCATATTTCCAAATCCAATTTTCTTAGTTTTGCCTATGGATATAAAACATAAGCAAAGCCCTGAGGACTATGAACAATTTTTAAATAAATCATTCTTGATAAATGATATTATTTTACCGTTCAGACATATTTACTTTTTATCATTTACCTAAAATGATTTAAATAAGATTTTTTAAAATTTTAAAACCTACCTTGTGACGATGTAAAGATGATAGTTTCAAGTTATTTTTGGGAATAACTTTTTCAATCGCACATCTTCTCTAATTAATTGCTTAAATATTCGTTATAAACTTGTGAAATCTAGAACGTATTTCGACAGCATTTAGAGAAGACTACAGATTTGTTAATAATTTCCGCTAATATTTACAGTCCGATAAGAAAACTGTGAAAAAGCTCCAAGGATTATCATCGATTTTGCTGTGTGAAAATATGAGTATCCTTAAAGTCAAGTTTGCAAGTTAGCATTGGACTAAAAAGTACGTGAAAGTGGAGCGGCATGCCAGCGATTTCGATCTGTTCCATTTAACCTTCCACTCTTGTACTATTTTTTTTGTGGGGAAATGTGAGCGTTTGCATGCCCAGCTTTTCCTCCCCGATTTTTCCCGAGCATAAGGGGGCCATAAAGCCTTGGAAGGGGCCAAACGTCTTGGGCAAGAACTTTTAATTGATTTTCAACTGCGGAAGGCAACTTGTGCCCGGAGTCGGACTCTTAACTGGCCGGGTCATAAATTGTATCTGCGGCAATTTAGGGCCAAGTACAATACACAGTACTACACGAATCCCCCCTCCCCTGGTCCAATGGCAATTTCTCTGGTTTTTATGCGCTCTATTTTCACATGTGCTGCTGATGTTGTTTGGGGTTCTGCGGTCAGCAGAGCAAGCCATCCGAGCCAGGCCAAAACCAAATCATACCAAGCGATACATACAAAACTATACGGAACCGATGCGAACCAAGTTGAGTAATCATCTCTCGTGGCTCTCAGGTTTCTTCTACCCAGATGACCCACATACGAGCGACTTGAAGCAGTTAATTTAAGTGTTTCCTGGCCAGCTACAGCATCTCAGCCTCAACCAGTTCCAGTTCCAAGTTATAGTTTACACTGTTTACATTGGCCAGCACTTTGCTGCCAAAACAAAACACACTCGGGCCAACGGGGCGGATGAATTGGGGTGTATGTACTTGCAGCAAGGACAAGCTATTAACAGAGCAAAGTCTGCTGGCAGTTCGAGTGGCTCCAATTCATTTTCCACTTTTTCGCAGTGTTCTTATTTTTCTGTTCTGTTCTCTACTATTTTTTGTTCTCCTAAGTAGTTAGTTCATGACCAAGTTTATGCAGCCTGTCAGTCAGGAGATTTCGGAGGGGATTCCCCTGTCCGGCCGAGACTGCCAGCTTGTTCCGCCAGGTGGCGCCGCCGTGACGATAACAAAGTCCTAATTCAAGTGACGTGCGAGTGCATGCGAAAAAGAAACGCTGAGAGGGGCAAACAAAATGCTAGAAACATAGGAGAGAACGATAGCAACCATTTTTGCGTAGACAGTGCACTGAAAGAATATTAGAAAATTATAAAAAATTATTTTTGTAAAAAAAATTTAAACCTTTTTAAATAGGAATACAAAAATAAAAAAATTCTTAAAATTTTAAAATTGATATACCTAAAGCAATAATTTTATTGGACAGATTTTTATGAAATATGTTTTTAAAAATTATAAACGTAATGAGTTATGGATTTTATATTTTATTTTTCCAGTGGTTTTTTTGAAAAATATTTGTTCGCTTTTCCCACACTCACTGTTCTTTTTTCAAGTCCCTTTAAAGAAGTGTTTCTCCCTGAGAAACCATTCCCTACTTTTTCTGTGATTTAAAACCCACCGAAAAAAACTCGTAGCAACTGCAGCTGCTCCCCCCACCCAAAAAACGCTTACTGTAAATTTCGAGGGGGCGTGGCCGTTGAAGCGGCACGTGTAAAGCTTATTTTTCTACACCACCTCGTGGGCCATTGTCTTGGAAAATTAACTGCAACGCAGCTGCGAAGACAAGGCTCCGCAAACATATGAGACAAACTCGAACAAAGAAGGATCCCAAGCTGTGGGAAATCAGGTGCAGCGGGGGCGTGGCGGTGGTTTAGGGCATGCAAATCCTGTCTGCACGTGGCCTTTTGTGCGGCCTGCATATTTATTGATATGACGCTGATATGACAATGCGGATAGAGGACTGGAGCGCACAGAGCCAAGGAACCCCGACGTCAAGTGGCAGCTGCCACGCCTCAGGCCACCGCCTTCAATAGTTACCCCATCCCTGCCCCCCAGCTACCCGAATCCCAGTCGTTGCCCCTACTGGGGGCTTAAGTAATTTTTGCTGGCTATGTGACGTGCAAGTGCACAGCAAACACTGCCAAAATGCACTGGAAAAATGTGGGGATAATAATAATAATTATTTTTAAATCATAAGAAAATTGGAAAACATTTAAAAAAAATTTATTAGAATCTAAAATTAATTAATTACATAACTAAACTTTTTTTTTTCTTAATTTAAATTGTTAAAAAAAAATTACAAAAGTTACAAAGGAACTACAAGATTTGGTTCATTAAAATATTTTTTCTTGTTACAATTCAGCATGATTTATAACCAGTTAATTTCGCTATGATAAATAAGATTTATTTAGTGATTTATTACATTAATATTGGTAAACCAATTTTTTTTCTGTGCACCCCAACCCGGTATCTTTTCCATCAGCATCACGCACATGAATATTAATGTAGAATGCACACACGGTTAGCTGCGTTTTTCTATGGGGGCATTAAAATATTGTATAGTGGGAGCAGCGTTCCATATGAGTTAGTTCCTACAATAGACAACACCAGAACGGAGAGGAAGAAGAAGAATCCGATGAAGAAGAAGAAGAAGAAGCAGGAGAAGAGAGAGAGCCAAGTGGTTGCCAAAGCTAAAGAACTGCAAAAACTTATAACCCATTCGCTCCCCCCTCACTTTCTGTCCCACGCTTGTCAGAAGTTTTGCATTGCATTGTTGCCCTGCCCTTCAGCCTTCAACCCTTCCACTCACTGGAACCTCCCAACCTCCCAACCACCTACCAGTAACCCTCGGAACCCCCCTCGCTTTTCTTGTTCTTGCCTTTCTTGCGGCATGACGCGTGAAATGTTCCGAGTTCGGTGAGAAAAATGGTAGATAAAGGCGCTTTGCGGCAAAAGGGGACGGAACGGTGCGAAAAGTAAATGCAATTTCCCCAAGACTTCAATAGGCAGGAGTTTATAAGTACTTCGAAACAGAAGGCCCCTGGGAAAGCAAAGGAGGAGGGGCGCTTACAGTGGAAAAACTGCAAGTGCAACAGGGTGGGTAGTTGAGTCAGTTTAGCTTAGATTTATTTTATTTATTTACCAGATTTCATCTGAAAAATTCACAACTTCTGGGATTTCTGTGAAAAATCGTAACACATTTATATGTAAACTTTTTGAGTTTCCGTGTACTCTAAATAACATGAAGAATTCGTCATTTTAATCTTTATAAAAACTCATTGGATCTTGGACATTGTTCCATGTTTTCTAGGCAATTAGCACCCACTGTTCCAGCGACTTTGTTGCCTGGGCGAGGTGATATGTCATCATATTTTGCAGAGCTTTCCCCGCCCACTTTCCAGCCCCTCGGCGGCTCAGAAGGTATTTGCCTGGAGCATTGGTATTTAATAAACACCGCTCAGGAGCTTTGCTCGGTAAAACTTTTAATTAAGCGACGGCATCGGCTGATGTTGCTGCCGTGATGCTGATGTTGCTGCTGGCTGTCTTCCACTTGAAGAACTTGAGACACTGGAACGCCATAAAACAGCGACTTGGCGGCTTATCAAACGCCGAGCCCTAAGACCCGAAACCCAAGCCCACTCAAATCCGAGACGTTGCAATGTTGCTGCTGTCGCTTCGAGTTGCTTGTGCTGCTGCTGCTGCTGCTACTGCAGTTGGCCAGTAGGTCACTGGGTTTTCACTTTGCCGTTCGCCTTTTGCTTATCAGAGCTGGACTTGATTTCCAGAAAGCGCTTTACACATTTTTCAATAAGCGGCAGCGGCAGCAGCAACATCCACGGCAGCAACAACAGTTGCAGCTACAAATTGCTGCGAACAAGTTTTTGGGAAAACGCCGCGTCGCAGTCGGCGCCTCAGTCGCTTTCACTGAGCCCGCAGCAGCAGCCGCACTTGACACTGCGACAATAACAGCAGCAACATCTGCGACAGCAGCAGCAACAACAGCAACAACAATTGCTGCGGTTGTTTGCTATTGCCGTTGGCTGTTGGTCGTGCTGATTGTCATGACTAAAAAGCCACCAGCAATGGAAGCAACAACAACAACAATGCCAGCAATGCGAGCACACCAAGCCGAAGTTGCAAATACCCTTTGAGGCCGGACTTCCTCTGTGAACTCTGCCAAACGTTTTTGCCCGATTTCAAGCGAGCTGAAGGATAGTGAGACCCGCTTGTATCTCTCAGCCTTCAACTGCCATTGTGGCGCCTGCAGCTGTCCAAAAAGGTGTTGTTGTTGCTCAGGTGGCTGCTGGTGCTGCTGCTGCTGCTGTTGCTGTTGCTGTCGCTGTTGCAACTGTTGCTGCTGTGTGTCAAGTGCCAGCAACTGGACATGTGAACACCGCCGGCGGCAACTTTGAGGCGTAGCTCAAAAACATGTTTACACTCGCACTCTCACACGGGCGCCGCTCCTTTGTCTGCTTTCTTTAGTGGCTGGCTTATTGACCGAGCGACCACTCCACCGCTGACCGACGTTTGCACACTAAATGTGTAATTTCGCAGTCATGAAAAAGAAAGTGATTGCACAGAGAAAAAATGTGGGTATGTGAAGTCACGGCACAGAAATTTCTAGAGATTTGGGAAGGGCAGCTTTATAAGCTTTAATTTAGGGAGGAAAATAGGGATATAAGCAAATATTTGATCAAGTTATGGTAAAAAATTGGCTTTAGGATCATAACTTTAGGCTAAAATATGAATTTTTAAGCTTTACACTATTTTACACCAATCTATTGATCTCCGACTTATCGCATACATCTCTTCAATCTCTTGCAGATCTAACAAAATGAAGTTCGTCATTTTGCTGTGCGTGCTGAGCGCGTTGCTGCTGCAAATTGAGGCATCGCCTCTTAAGCAACTTTCGAGGAGCGAACGGGCTGTATCCCGTCAGTCGGTTAATAACGAGGTGGCTCCAGCGGTGGCCCCCGCCAGCGAAGATGATGATGACGATGACGATGAGGACGACGACGATGAGCCCGATCTAGGAGATCTGATCGATGACGATGAGGGTAGGTCCAGTTTAGAAACAACAAATTGTAGATCACTGAATGCACCCAGGCCGCACCACCAGCACAGCACCACTGTATGAACTGTTCGACCCAACGAACAATTGAACCACTCAACCACTGAGCAATGCAACAAGCACCCAGCCAAAAATGATATTTGTCCTGCTTTTATTAACCATATATATTTTTTGTGACTCTCCTCTGTGGCTCCCTTCTCCTTGGGTAACAAAGTTCTTTTGATTTCGGGACTTTCAGATGATGATGAGGAGGAGGACGATGATGACGACGAGGAGGATGACACGCCCCAGGGTCAGGCTGCTCCAGCGGCCACCGCCAGCGATGATGACGAAGAGGAGGACGATGATGATGACGATTATCTGGACAGGCTGTTCGACGACATCCTGGGCGGTAAGTAATCTACCATCTAAGCTAGAAAACCAATGTCCACCCGGGGGCGCCAAAAAATGGAACATTGAATATTGTTAACGTTTTGTAATACTTCCGAGGGTATCTTACTATCTCTCCATTTTTCCAGATGACGACGATGAGGATGATGATGACGAGGTGGCTCCCGCTGCCACCGCCCAGCAGAGCGCTGTGGCCGCCGCTCCCGCCCAAACTCTGGATGAGGTCGCTCCCGCTGCCGCCTCCTCCGTGAGCGCCGGCATCTCTGATGGCGTCGATCTGCCCGCCGAGTCCGGAAACGCCGCCGATGTTGTGGCCGCCGGAAATGCCGCCGATGAGTCCGTGTCCGCTGCCGTTGCTCCGGCGCAGGCCGCTGCCGCCAGCAACAACGAAGGTGAACAAAATGTTTTTTACGATGAAGACGCACTTGTAGATGGTGTTAGTGGTGGCACAAGTAGTTTAAGTAGCACCCTTGCAATTGACGAACAACAGAAACAAACAAACATACGGCTGCAACAGCAGCAGCAACAACAGCAACAACAACAACAGAAACTGCAACAGCAATCACAGGCCTCATCGCAGCATGCAACGACATCAGTCACAAGCACAGTCAACAACAAGAACACTCTAACCAACAACCACATCATTAACAATAAGCTGGTGGCCAGTGGAACGACCTTGGGGCAGCCGGCGACACTTGTTGCCGGTGTTGCTCCCGGGAATGTTGCCGCTGGCACCGACAACAACGACATTGACAACGCCGACGATGACGATTATGAGGACGACGACGAGGACGATGATGATGATGATGATATTGATGATGGAGTCGATGAAATTGGTGAAATTGCAGGTATCGCCGGTGACGATGACGAGGAGGCCGACGATGATGATGACGATGACGACGATGACATTATCGGCGATGACATCATCGAGGCCCGCCGCGAAGCACGTGAGTCCAAATCGAAGTCGGAAACGGCGACGAAAGAAACCAAGGCCAAGAAATCAACAAGTCCCTCCAAGAAGGCCAAAAAAGAGCTGAAGCATTAACCAAACCATTTGCTGAAAGAACAACAACAAACAACAAAAACTGCAACAACAACTAAAGACAGGGACCCACAACATAAACAAAAGAAAAACAACAAACAACAGCAACAGAGAATGACAGGCCCCATGAAAGCAAACAAACAAACAAAAAAAAGTAAAGAAAGGAAAGCGAATTTTCTGAACATTTTCCCATGGGGCAGGACGCGATCCGGACTCTTGCAATTGCATCTTTGCCTGCACTGACTATCCTCCCCCCAACACCCCCCCCTCGCTATCCTATAATTTATTAAAAACTGAGTTAAGTACATATGTTTACGCATCCCCCGAAAACGGGGATGAATTTATCGAGAGTTTGGTGCTAGTCAAACTATCTGCAAAACAACGAGAACAGCACAATTATCCCCCAAATATCCCACTGTATCCCCCCCCACAACGCACAATTGTTGAGTTATTTACGCACGGACTGTTTCACCTGACAAAAGAATTGCAACAGCAACTGTACGCACAACAGCAGCACAAGTTGCAGCTGCAACTGCAACAGCAACATGTTTAATGCCCAAGCACAAAAATGGTTGAATTCAAAGAGAGCACAAAGCAGAAGAAGAAGATGATGAAGAAGAAGAAGAAGAAGGCGAAGAAGAATTGAAGGCGGAAGAATGTGAAGAAGCAGAGCAAGAGAAGAATTGATAAGAGATATCGAAGAAGGAGAAGAATTCGAAAGAAAAAGAGATATCGCTGAAAGAAAGGCTTCCCTTGCTCTCTCTTTCCCACTCCATCACATCCACATAACTCTCTCTCTATCTCTCTCCCACACACACACACATTCATAGCTAAATTGATGTAACAACAACAACAAAACAGCAATAAGAATTGTTCACTTAGTGTAATTTATTTATTTCTAGTTGTAATCTCTTTTTCGTATTTATTTGTGTAATTAAACAAAACAAACAGATTCGGAATTAGTTATCATGATGTAAACCACTGCCTATCTCACACGCTCTGTCTCTCTCTACCTGTATCTTTCTGTCTCTCTCATGCACTCACACACATACACACGCAATTAAGCACTATCGCTATCTCTTGCTTTCACACATTTGGCTTACAATTGAACATTTTAGATGAAACAAAAGATGTACATTTTGTATCTTTGGCTTTTCCTCTATCTTTTTTCGGCTCGCATAATTTTCCGAACGTAAATAACGCAAATTTTGTAAAAATATGGAAAAAGTACTCAATCGAACTAAAAAAAAGAACGAAAACAAACAAATTGTAGCTAAAAGTTGAACGCTTGAAAGGCAGCGCAAAATTTCACAAGAAAAATAGAGAATTGTTAAACTTTGCGTTTTAGGTCATTTAATTTATAATTTACTATTTATTTATTTATTTATTTATTATTTATTGTAAAGAAAAACAAAAGCAAGATGATGAAGAACAAACCACAAAACAACAAGAAAATTTGCTTAAATAAATTTGCGAAATGAAATTCCTTGTGCAACTTTTAATGGTATTGGAGAATCTGTGGAATTGGAAATTTTGTGTTCTTCTTCTTACCCGTAGCATACTTTCAAGCGTCACCTTAGGTCAGGTACTGGTGTCTCTTTCTCTGTCTCTGTCTGTCCTCTACCCCTCTCTGTCGCTCCTCACACTCACTCATCATTAGCAGCATCCGTCATTACAGTAATGTTCCGTGCTATCTCTGTAAAATCCTCATATGTATCACCCATCTCGCCCATCAGCAGGTGTAATTAGTTAGGATCTGGTCCTTAACCACTTGTAATTGTGCACTTCTTACCCCCGAAGAACTACGCAATAACCCCACCCAACGTCCACGCAATTATCTATTTTAGAATATGCCGCTTTAAATTTAAAATTCCCGCTTCAATTAACGGCCAGAGAAAAGGGCAACTGCTAGGAGTGAACCCTGTTCTGGACGTGGGCGTGGGCGAGTACTTAACGGACTCACTGTGGGCGGGTGCGGGTGCGGGTTTAACATGCAAAAAGTACATTAGTACCTCATCACGTTCAGCGGTGGTCGAGTGTGAGATTATATCCGCTTGCGGGTTAGGGAACTGGCCCCGGTGATGGGTCGCCGCGATAAGGAGGAGACAAGGATTAGGACCCGGGGTCCTGGATGACGGCAATGTCCTGCGAATGGCTGCACACCCTCTCGCCGAGGATGACAGTTTCGGAAATAAATTTATGGGGTTAGGTGACCACTGAGCTGGGACATTTCTGCGGCATTTTGCTGGTTCGTCCTGAAAGTTTTTTACACCCGAAAAATACCTTAAAACTAATTAGTAAGCCGCAGATTCTGGTTAAATTAGATAAATAAACAGGACGCATTTACTTAATATTTTTGGTTAGCCATGCTTTCTTTTAATTTTATCCACAAACTGTTTAAATAATTATTTCAACTAACAAATTTGCTAACCTAAAGAAAGGCATTATTTAATTAACAAAATTGTATAAAAAAGCGTCAGAGTAAATTAAATTTATTAATTATATTAAAGTAAAAACTGGCCATTCATCAAATTGAATAATACATAAAAGTAGTAAAGATAATACTATTAGAGAACTAAAAATATTTCCTGGTAATATCATTAAATTTTTGATTATTTTACCTATTTTAGCGAATAGCAAACTTCGATATTTAATAATTATTTTGCAATAACAAAAAGGCTCAACAAATCACTTAATTAACGAATGATTAAGCACGCTATTAATTAACACTAAAGTTTCCATGATTTATGATAGGGAAACTGCTGTAAATTGCTTCGTTCAACCTTGGTTATTGGATTTTTACTACGTACACGAATGTGAAATTAACTGCTTGTAGGAGGTGGGGCTTTAATGTTGGTGTTCTTTTTTCACATTATTTGCTAACCCCGGCCACCAACACACATGCAACGTATAATCACTGGGGTCTTAGTGTGTTAGTGTGTATCTGTGGTCAGCAAACACACACTCGCACACACTTTTGCACTTGAATGTAATTAAAGGTTGAAAACATAGCGAATGCCTATGGAAAATCACACCCGCACTCACCCTCACGAAAATGAAACCACAATGTCCGCCCACTCCCGTCTTCCCCCTCGATTTGAAATTTCCATGTGTTCAGCTGAACCGTACTAATGTGAACATTTTTCCGCCCTCGCCGCCCTTTTCCCGCCCCTTCCCCACGACCTTTGACCCTCCCCACAGGTGACCTGAAGAACAACGTCATCGATATGTCCACGGATGCTTTCCAGGCGCGCCACAATCACTTCATCGACGCCATCTTCTCGCGAATCAATCGCATTGTTTCCGATAACTATGATCCCTATGTGGTGAACCTAACTGGTCGCTGGGCCTCGCCAAATGCCGCCAGTGGGTCGACGGTCAAGGCCGCCAACAAGAAGCAAACCACCACCAGCAAGGTCGGAGGTCACAAGAAGCTGTAAGTGACATTTTTCGACTTTAATTTAGAACATTCTTAATATAGAACATTCTTTAGATCCTTAACAAATACTACATATTCTTAGTTTCTTTTACATTTTTGAACCTTTATTTCGAACCTAAAAGATCGATGCTTGAAAGAAGAACTTTAAATATAAAGTTTAAAATTTAATAAAATTTTTAAAATTGAATTAATAATTATTAATTATTTTAAAGTTCAATTATTACTTATATTTCGAATTTTAAATTCTTTTACATAATTTCCCACTTATTACCAAAATCCTTAGATTTAAAAGTATTAGGTCCGTTTTCTTGTCCGCATGTTAAATTTAAAGAAAGCTTTAAACCATTAAAAAGTACTTTAACTTAAACTTACCTTTAACATGCGGATGAGAAAATCTAATCTATCGCTGTGTAGATTTTGTAAACTACCTCCTATGATTTTTGACAAAGAATCCTTAGAGATTTTTAAAGCAGTGCCTGGACTGCAATCAAACCGTCTCCTATTTACCAACTCAAATTCGGTCCCCTTTGCAGGAAGAACACGCGCTCGGAGCCTCGTTCCGGCCATTCGAATCAGGAGGCTCGGGAGGCTGCGGTGAAGCTGCAGGAGCAATTGACGCAATTACAGTCGGAGCTGGCCATCAAAGCCGTTGAGAAGAGGCCCAGTGAGGCCCTGACCTCGCAACCCGCTGGCCCTGCTGCATCCCAGTCCGATGCCGAGTCACCGAAGGCGGAAACGCGCACCGTTTCGGGGCCGAAAGCGAGTCAAAAGAAGTCCTCGAACAAGCAGAACACGAAAAAGGCGTCTGGCGTGAAATCAGGAAACTACAATCAGCCTGCGGGGGCCTCGAAGGCGGGGGCATCGAGTGGAGCTGCGGTGGAGAAGCTGCAGAAGGCCGAGGGAAGACTCTCCGGACTGGCGTCCCTGAAGCGGGTGGGCAATGTGAAGGTGATCAGCGATGCCGAGGGACGCAACTCCACGATCAAGGCCAAGTTCACTCTGGGCCCCCTGGTCCTGCGGGTGGAGAAGTCCTTCAAGAAGGGCAGCGTAAGGAGCGTGAAGAGTGCGACGGCCAGGACGAATGAGATGATTGGACGCATCAAGTTCAGCGTGCTCGATGATCGGGCCACCCTAATGTCCATCAAGGTGCAGCAGCCCAAGCAGGTTAGTATCCATCCCTTTTCTTTGACCAATCAACCTTTGATCCTTTGACATCACGCACACAGGTGGAGGTGGAGAGCAAGGACAATCACGACCGCACCCGCGAATTTGTGTGGCGACGCACGCCAAAAATCGCCAAATTGGTCAACGAGAAGCTCAAATTGGCAGCCGAGTCCTTGTTCGCCCCTCAGGGCGTCGAGGTTGTCAGGCTCTGAATGCTGAAAGGGATGTCCTCGAGGATAAAAGCCATTTCTCACTGCTCTGCCCAGCTGTAGTCTACGCCTAATTGTAATTCCTAATTTATTTATTTATTTATTTAACTTATTTACCCATCTATTTATCAACCCATCTATCGATAATAAATCAACTCTGTCTATGCAAAGTTTTTGGTAAATTTGAATAGGTAAACAGAAATTAGGAATCAGCACTTGCCTAGGTGTGAATTCATTTTCCTCAGCTTTGTTTCAATTAAAGCTCAATTAGCACTTGTCTTATTTTGAATATGAAATGTTTTGGCTTTTTCTGCTTCCAAAAGTATGAATTTATATATAAATAATGGTGGTAAACTGCTTAAAACCAATTAATAAAAATGTCTAGAAAAATGGAAAAAATCTCTCAAATTGAATTAGATTTTTATGGATAAAAAAGTATTCGGCTACCTGGAAAATTGTTAAACAAACTGTGAAAGCTTCTATTTTTGATAAATCATGGCTGGTATGTTGATTTCAATATAGCTTGAAATTCCAAACCTTTTATGTTTTTTCTTTATTGCACCATATATTTTATAGACTAAAATTGCCAGCATTTATTTTGGATGCCAGTGAAAACATTTCAAATATGTTACCAACATTTATCTGCCATTTTCTTAAAATGTAACTTTTGCTCTAAACGAGTTTGCTTAAATTGCAGACCCTTGCCAAACCATTAAGCCCAGTTTAGTTGGCAATTATCCTAGATCACCTGGAGGAAAATCAGGCACTGAAAATGGCTAAAAATATTGTCCAATTCTGGAAAAGCTAACCCTCCGTTCCCTGGTTCTGTAAATAAAGGTGCACCACTTTTTTCCACCAACCCACACGTATCTGTGTCAGGTCGCTTGCAGTTTTCATTAATGTTGCAACTGGGCGAGGAGTTCGTCGGGGTCCAGGTGCGAGCGAGAGGGGTGATGGAAAAATAGGGACGGTGATAGAGGAAGAGACAGAGACAGAAAGCCTGGAACAGGATCCTCCGAACAAAGTAAATATGAGTGCGTTGTATATTGTGTTGCAACCTTAGGCGGAAGGACATGCAATTTGTTGTTGTTTGCCTTTGTTGTTACGCCAGCTATCGCTCTCCCCCTCCGACATCCGGCCGTCCCTATGACTCCCTCTCGCTCGCTCATCATGTATGCTGTTTGTTTTGTCTTGTCCTTGTCTGCCGGCGGATGGAAAGAGAGGGGACGCATTGCTGCTCTTTGTTGCACCTAAATTGACAACAATATCGTTTCATTTGCTCACTGAAGTGAACTCATCAGTGCCCAAGTCCTGCAGCCTGCTGGCCAGGAATCACCCTCTCTCCCCTTTATACAGATAAAGAAATTCGCGAGAAAATTTAGAAATAATCTTAATAAATTTAAGAACGGTTTTAGTATTTATTAGCCACCAGATGACAGGATCTCTAGATCAGTAAACAATATCGAGCTGAAGATCTATTATATCTTTAATACACCATCTATAACAAATTCGGGGATTTTAAAGGACTTATTTAAACAAATGATACTAGAACTTTTATAATCCCATCATCTTAAATTTTTACTTGGAAAATGTTATAAATGTTTTTTAAGTCATAAAATTTAACAAATTTAACTTTTGTAATTCCACATATATCTGAAAAATTATACTTACTTTATAGACTTTTTTTTTAAGTATTGACATAATCGTATATATGAAAAATAAATTTTTGAATATTATTAATTTTAATATTAATTAGATTTTTCCGCAGTGCATCCCGCACATACCCACACATTGCCACATCATTTTTTGCCAGCTGCTGCCGCTTGATTATATTGGCTCTCAGCGAGGAGGACAATGTGTTTCGACTTGAAGTTTTAGTGGATCTCCCCTTTCCTGATTGCTGATGCATGGTTACGATTCCGCCGCTCCCTCACAAATTTAGCAGGCAACAATTTAAACAAATTCAATTGTCAGGGGAGGAGGGTGGGGGTGCCGGCCCAAACTCATTTGCACTTTTGCCTGCTGTTGCCAAAGGCAAAAAGCACAAATAAGTAAAATATGAGCTTGCAAAAAAAATGTATACAATTTTTGCAAACGAAAATTCTTGAGCTTAAAATTTGCATTTGTTATTACTTCGTCGGTTTGCAGATGCAATTGTTGAATATGCAACAATGCCCCAGAACAGAACCTCCAGTCCCTTCCCCTTTCCTCGAGCGCCGTAACTCGGTTAGCAGATTTAATTCCAAGCCAGATCCTGATTGTATTACAATGTGGGCGGAATCACACCCTTCCATTTAAATGCGGGAGAGAACAAAAATATTCGTAGAACATTTTCATAAATCATAAAATTTTCGCTCGGCAAATGAACTGCATTTGCCCCGGGGCTGTTGAGCTAGGGGAAATGTTTTGTAAGATGCCAAATGAAAGTATTTCTGGGCAGAAATAAAAAAATAAATGGAAAATCACAAAATCATCAATCATAAAGAAAATCTTTCAAAGTGTTTTTCGAAATCAGCTTAGCAAATTTTATGGCAAAAGTTAAAATGAAAAAATAAATACATTTAACCACAAACTTGAAAGTTTGCTTTTAGTTTAGACTACCAATATTTTCTTAACCAATTTATTTTTTTTATTTTGTTAAGTGGTATTTTTATTAGTTGACTGGAAACTAAAGTTCCTGTGGTAAAATTGGAAACTGTTGGTTTTTGTAAGCTTAAATTAAAAACTAATTTAACAAACCCCAAGTGTGTGAGTTCGTTTTTTATTAAAACTAAAATTTCGAATATTTTCTTCAATATATTTTAAAGTGCATTTTTTGTTCGTTGGGCTAGAAGTTAAACAAATTCCTGCAACAATATTTTCTGTGCAACCAAATTGGAAACTTTTGGTTTTTTGCCTTTTCGTAAAGTTTCTAATACCGAGCAAGTACCGAATGCCGCTCATTAGACTGCAGCCACGCCCCATCCCTCCCCAGTATTCCCCGCCGCCCACTTAACCCACCAGTGACCCAGACTTTTAAACACCTCTGACAATATGTGCAGAAAGTTGATAACTGGAGAAATGTTATGGGGTCGAGTCGGTTAGGAGTTGTGGCAAACTTTCCCGGGATGGACTTAGAAAGGGGGTGGGGGTGGGCTGGGTGGTCAAGGTCAGCGGGATGTCGAGCCGTAATCGGCTTGTTTAATTAGCTCAGTAAGCCCCACCTGGATGGGCATTATGTGGCTGAGAGAATAAGGAGCTCTGATTGAAAGTGTCGCGCGGCTTGCCACAAAAGCGACAACTAATTGCCACATAATCAACAACAGCAGCAGCAGCAACCACAAAAACAAGGGACAACTACATCTGAACGAAGGGTAGGGGATAAGCGGGGTTTTGGTGGCTCTTGTGGGTGGAGAGGCTGGGTGGATTTTGAACACTTGCGCTTTTTACCAACTCAATTTACGCTAATTACTGCCTTTCGCTCCAGCGATAACTGCTGTCAGCTGCCTTCCACTCCTCCCTCCCCCGCCTTTTTACCCCGATTTTCATCATCCGGATTCCGCTTTCCCTTCAAAGAGCGGGAAATCCCACGGCCAGTTCCCCCGGCTTCCCATCTGCCACGCGTTTCCATACGCCATGCGAATTTATATTGTCATTAGCTCTTTTTGTGCCAACTCCAGTGTATTTTATTGAAATCCCTGCCTTCTGGCCACATTATCCAATTCGCCGTAAAAAAAATCGGAAGAGGGAGTCTAAGAGAACTGGAGAATTTTCTCAGTGCATGCGCGCTCTTTTCACAGGTCCATCAATGTACTCTTTGTCACTGACCTAAGGTCGCCAGTCTTGCTTAAGATATTGTCTGAGGCAGACGGAGCTGCGTTCCAAATATAGAAGATTTTCGTAAATATGAAAATCCAATTATATTCATTGCTTAAAAATGTTTCCCTATTATAAAGCAAAATTCAATTTGCTATAATTAGCTAAAATATGTATTTAATTATACCAAAGGGAAAGTTAGTAACGCACCCAACAAAAATAAATAAATAAAATACATATTCCAAATAATTAAATAAAAATATTCCATATTTTTGTTAGTTTATGTTTAAGTTCTTTGATTTCTTGTTATTGAAAAAAGAAAACTTAATGTCATTTTTTAAAGTAATAAAGTAAAAAATAAAAACAGTTTAGTTCGTAAAAATGTATATTAACTCTTTAACGACTTTAAGTTTGTTTATTTACTTGTGATGACATAAAGAACTTTATTTTTACCAAATGACCGACCATGCCATTTACAAGAGTCTCAGTCTATATCAAGATTAATATGCTAAAAATGGATTTAAATTATATCTTTTTAAGGAACCCCTTTAAATACTTTAGACTTTGAAATGTTTATCTATGACTCCCTCCCTGCATCATAACCATAAACGGAATTATTACCTTTAATTTCCATTTAATTTCCCCTTGCTTTTAGGAACTCGAATCCCTGCTTGTATCTTGGGTTCCCACCATAAAAATCAACTTAACCCCTTAAAAACGGAATCGTAAAACCAGCTTTCATTTGGCCCGAGAACATAACTCGGCGTCATTAAGTTGTTCCCCCTGTTGGCACTAACAAAATAATCGCAAATATCCAAAACTATTTGAAACATTTTATTGTTAGACCTTGAAAGAGCATTTAGTTTCGGAGCTAAGAGAGCAGCTAGATAAATATAAAGAGTAAAATGCGGCGAATTCAGCAGGAGTGCTTCGCTCGGCATGCGATTTTCCCCCCAACTTTTCCCGAGACGAAGACAACAAACCCGAATCGCCGCTGATAAAGGTTCGGGTGAGTTCGGGAAATCCCCCCGGAGTCCCCAGAAAAATGCTCCACTGCTGGCAGAAATCAGTTTCAGTTTCTGTTTCAGTTTCAGCGCGACATCGACGGTGAACGAAAGGCGAAGGCGCGGAAAAGCGCGTGGAAAATCCCAATAAAAAGTTGATGGAAATGTGAGGCCCGAATACGTGAGGCGCGACATTTTCCGGACCACTGTGTGTGTGTGTGTGTGTTTGTGTGCGTGTGCGAGTGGCAGTGTTTTTGTGACTCGAGGCTAAAGTGTGTGAGTGCAAACGGATAAGAAAAGCGGGCACAATTGGGTCGTAAATTTTGGAAAACGTGTGAAAACGCAGGAAAAGCCTCATTGCCCCATTGCCGGCAGTCGAAAATTGAATGACCTTTTGTCGCTTTTTTTGTTGTTCCAGTTACCGTTATTTGCTGTTATTGTTGTTGCTGTTGCTAAGTCAAAACGCGCTCGGCACGCGAATATTTTACGACCATCGTCTCCAAAAATTATATACCAAAAAACGTAATAAGAAATCTAACGAAATTCAGTGCGTGTTGGCAGCTTGTCAGCTGTGGCAGGCGACAAAAGACCAGAATAAAAGCAGGAGAAGCAGAATCAGTATCGAAATCCGTCTGCGGGCAAACAAATTATAAAAGTGTTAAACGCCCACACAACGACCTCCAGCCCCGCCCCCTTTTGGCCGCCTCATTAGCATGCAGCAAATTAAGTTGTTTTATATTTAGACGAACCGAGGGGAGCCCAGACCCCAAATACAAATTAACAAATTAAAACAACACAAAAAAGCCAAACAAAAAACGAAAAAATACAGGGGCAAACTATCTTTGATCTGCGTCAAAACAGAAATCGCTGCCACAAATATCGAGCGTTAATACACTTTTTTGTGTAATACAATATTGTGGACCAGGCCAGGCCGAAAACACTAAAAGAATGTGACAAAAATTAATAGAAAACACATAAAATATTAACGGAAAACAAGTGTGCGGGGAAATTTACGACAGACTGATCACAGTGCGTATGCGCAATGTGCGCTGTCGTCGAAAGAACCGAAATACACACATCCCAGATGATATGATAAGATGTTGTGGCTGCTGGGTAAAATCCAGTTTCCTTGGGCCAAACTTTCGCCTCTTCGCAATTGCATTTGTTGATGGAAAAGTTTTGTCAAGTGTCAAGTACGTTGGCTTCTCAACGTTTTGCTTTTCTCCAGCACTATTGTTTTTCCGGGGGGTATCAACTTTTAAGGCCATCAGCTTATGTGGAATCCCGGCTGCCATCCCCAAACACAATTAAATTGTTTCCTTTCTTTGTTCTCGCACATAATGCCCATGTAGCCGATAAAAAGAGGAAACCTTTCTCAATAAAATATTCATACAGCCGGAATTAACCGACACACACAATGGGCAGAAACAAAGGCAAAGATTGTCCCTGGGGGAAAGGAGAGGGGTGGGAAAGGGGGTGGGTGGCAAATTAAACCCACCCGGAACTAAAGTTGCCTCTTAATCACAGTTACTAAGCATTAGAGACAGACACTGGCCCCAAGCTGAGTGGCGAAATGCAGACGCTCGCAATTAGAAAGAGAGGCAGGAGGGCGCTGGGAAAGAGAGGGGCATAGTTGGCTGAGAAAGAGACGGCCAGAGCAATTGAGTGCGTTAACACTTTTGAGAGACACTGCTGACGTTGGCAGGAGTCTCAGACTCCGTCTCTGAATTCTCAGTTCTGAGTCCTAAGTCCTTGCCTCGGGCCTTGGCCTCCTGATTCCCACATTCCCGAACACCCGGCCCTTCTCTAATTCCATTACGGAAGCAACAGTGACAAGTGGCCAAGGATTCCGGGCTGGATTCCCAACAGGAGCAGGAGTCGACCAGGGGGAACAACATGTCAGCAGCAGCCACTTCTGATTGAAGTCACACACTGAGGATCCTGCAGAGAAAGAAACTAGAGCTGGGATCAAGAGATCAAGAGTGTATATTAATGTTTGTTACAAATATTCTAAACATTTACTAAGATAATTTCTAATATATATTATTTCTTTGATTATTCTTTCAAGAAATTCTAAAAAAAAAGATGATAGCAAAATGAAATTGTTTCACATCGAAATAATTAATTTTCTAAAAAATTCTTAAAAAACTTACTAAGATAATTTCTTAAATATATAATTCCTGTGACTATTCTTTCAAAAAATTAAAGAAAACGAGTTTTTCGACCAGATTCTTGTCATGATAGCAAAATGAAATGGTTTAACATCGTAATAAATCCAGTTATAAGTTTCCCTAAAGTATTAATATCTTATCATTGAATTTACGTTTTTTTTTTCTGTGTACTATATGCTTAATGTTTTCTCTGCATGTCAACTGAGTCCTGCAGTTGAACTCGGACCTTAATCCCTTTCCCGCTCCTCATTAGTGTGTCTGTCTCCTTCGGCCCAGCGAAGTTTGCAATTAATTAAGTTTTAATTAATTTCACACAGTGCGGGGTGGAAAGAAATTTCCAGAGAAAAACACACACACCGTTTTTCCAGGGGCGTGTGAAAAAGGCAATTCCCCAGCAAATGTTTAACAAATTAGATGTGAGGGAAATGCCGAAGTATCAGCAAAGTTTCTCCCCTGGGCTGGGCAATTGATTGATGCCAAAGTGAATGGATGGCAGCAGGTCTGAAAATAGCCGCAGGCGGATATATGTGGCCAGGAGGCGTGACTGCTTTGAACAGTTCTCCACAAACTCCTCATAATTTTGGGTTTCCTATTTTCGGATCCGGACACACATGCCACCGAACTTTTTCGGCCCCCATGAAATATGCAGGGGCAGCTGACCAGCGACAATTCCCAACTTTTGTCAATAACTGATTCTGGTTTATGCATTAACCATAATTAATTGTACGATGTGAGCAGCTTTTTCAAAGGGATTCGGGTTGGGCGTTGCCCAAAAGCCATGTCTTTCTAATTTGTGGTGTAAACTTTTGAGGGTTCAAGGCAGGGGTGAATTTTTAATCCTTAAATAGAAAACAGGTATCTAAAAATTCTCGAAATAAAATACCCATTTTAGTCTCTTTTGCAAACACAAAATGCCAAGTGTTAGTTAACAATATATTTCACTTGCCAGACACTCGATCAAAATCTGGCTTATCAGCCCCGAAAACAGCACAAATTTAATCAATTTATGTTCCATAACAGCAAGGGGAGAAAAACAACGAGAACAGGACAAATGAAATTCCTTTTAAAGCTCTTTAGCCCCCAGACGAAAATCAATTCTTTTTGGGTACGTTCCAGGCGGAAAGAAAATAAAAAGTCGTTCATGGAAATGCGAAACGAGCAGGGCAACAAAAAATATTATTCCGGCCTAGGACGAGCCAAAAGAGCAAACACGACTGCAACTGCAATGCAACAGCAACAGCAACAACAAGAGCAGCAACAAGGGCGACCAACAACAAGGACAATGCTGAAAAAGTTCAACAAACGAACGTTAAAGGATTAAATTGTCTGCCATTGATATTAAGTGTTTTAAATGTCATTGCAAGTGTTTAATTCACGCGAAACGAAAAGAGAGAATCAGAAACAGGCTCAGATGCAGAGAGAAAAATTTTAAACACCTTTAAATAAATGATAAATTTACTTAGAAACCAACAACATAAAATACTGAACCATTAAAAATATATATTCTAAATTTTCGACATGAAACATACTTTTATAATTATTTTTCCAAAACTTTTCTACTTTTCACGTTTTCATAAAAAATTCACAGAAACTAAAACCTGAGTACATAATTTTTTCTCTCTGTAGAAAGAGCTGATAGAAGGAAAGACACAAAAAAGTGTTGTGTGTGAATAAGGGGAATCAAAACAAAAATATATCTTCCCCGGAGATTGACATAGATCAAAGCTCGCCAAGCAAACAAGGTGCGAATTGATAGGACACAAGGCAGACCTGATAGAGTGTTAGAAAAAAGGATCAAACGCGGAGCGGAAGAAAAGTGAACGAGTATAGCTGCAGCACTAAAAAGAGACCGCAAATCGAGTGGGTCATCGCAAAATGTTGACCCTGTGGACGGCACTTTTCTGCTGCCTGACGGGTAAGTCAAGTTTCCCTTTTCCCCCCGGGATTCCTTCCTATATGTATAGCATATCCCATATCGCATAGCCTGCTTAAGCATGCATAAGATTATCAGCAATATATATATATGTACATATATACAATATAGGCCCACCGACCCGCTCAAGGTTGTTATTGTTGCCGCCTCGCCGGGCTCTGAATCCTTTTAAAAACATTTGTGGTTCGGGCTGCGAAAATCCTGATTTATGTTTCTGCCTGCTGCGTTGTCCTTGCAGTCCTGTGCTGCTGTTCTGACATGGCCACTGCCAACCGCAGCAGGAGCAGTGAAAGCAATGGGTACACCGAAAGAAAAGTCATTCGATTTTAATGATTTTTGAAAGCCATAGATTCTAAATATATGTTCAAAATAAGTTAAAGAAAGCTCTCTAGAGTTCAGAAATTTTTTAGTATTATCTTAAATATTTTTAAGCTGGCTTTTTTTAACTTTACTTAATTTAATCTTATTCTTTGAAGTTGTATGTATTTATTATGGCCTCTTAAATATTTGACATATCCTTTAAAGTTATCATAAAGAGTTTTTGGTACATTTTCAGCTATTTTCTGAATTTTGTTAATAATTTTTTTTAAGTGTAAAAAATGAGAGACCAACGTAGAGCCAAAGCAAACAAATGCGGTCGCTTGCTGGTCGCTTGGGGTCGTTTTTAAGGGCATATCGCATAACAGCAGCTCCAATGGGGAATGAGGGGTTAAGGGTTATGGAGTGCGGAGTGCGGTTGGTTCAGGGGTTAAGGATGGGGTGCCCTGGTGTCACTGCACTTTAAATTTTAAACGCGCTCCAAACACACACAAATTGCTTTCTACACATAATTATGCATAATTGAAAAGTGTAATTATGCCCGAGACTCTGACTTTATGAGCCGCAAACTGTGAGCTCAATCAGGCGAGAAGCAACAGTTGTGGGTGGGTGTTTTTGGGTGGTGCAGACGAACCACCAGGCCATCCACTCGGGCGCAATGTTTATGAGTCGCAAGTCCTTTTAATTGCGTGCCGCCTGCACAGAGCAAAAGGGCAAGAAAAAGCCAAGGAGGAAGGCCAAGGAGTCCTGGCTGTGTGTCCTTTGCCCGTTTACTTTTTCTCGATAAAATTTCCTCCCTACCTATTAAAACTCCTCCTGACATCACCAGACTTTTCTTAGGAATGGCTTTTCTAGAAATTAAATGAAAAGTATATGACCATCTTTAGAACTTCCATTTATATAATATGGCTTTGTTCAATATTTTAAATCCTAACTGATTCTATAACAAATTGGTATATCAATCACATGAATCTGTTTTAAATTTTAAATAAATTTTTTTATATGCTGAGAAATTGCTTTAAAATGTCATTAATAATTTAAAAAATATATATAAATAAATATAAAATTTTAAAATATTTTCATAATAAATATAAACATATGTATATGTTTCTATATAACCGAATACCTCTGAATATGCGTTTACAGAGCAGAAGATTTTTTCTAAAGATCTTGATAAATGTATATTTTTGCTGCCGCTGACATATATGTTTGTCATTCAATGTTGGAGGGCTGTGTAAGCAAAAAACTTATCGATCCTAACACTATACCTGTACACTCTCCATCCATTTGGCTTTATTTCTTTGCCATTCTGGCAGCCAACTTTTCATTGTTTGTGTCCTTTGTTTGGGCTTTTGCTCCTGCCAGTTTTGGCCATGTGTTTTTATTGCATTAATTTTTATGGTCGCTTGCTTTTGTTGTTCTTTAGTTGTTTTTGTTATTGTTATTGCTGTAGCTTTTTGGGGTATTTTGTTTTTTGCTGTTTTTTTTTTGTTATTGTTGCTGGCAGCGTTACCGTCGACTGCTCTTGTTTTACTTAGCTGCGTATGCCCCAAAGTAATAAAGCGAATTGGTTTTCTTTCAAATAATTTCCATTTTAAATCCAGTTGGCAAATCCCCGCCCACTTTGGAGGATTGCTGGTATTTTCGTTCACTTTTTTTGCATTTTTAGATTTCCTTTTCCGCATTTTGCTGTTGAGGGCGCGCTAAGCAAAAGTGGCTTCACTTTCCCGCATAAGATTGTTCCGAAAGTTTCAGCCGAGATTTGTTGTCGTTCGCCAAAAAGTGGCAAGTGGCATCGGCAATTGTTTCTCTTGCGCTGATCCTTCTATATATATACTGCTTGAGGATTCCCACTCCGAAAAGCCCCCGATTTCCTTGTACTGTCAGTTGTCAAAGGAGGCCTCAAAATTTAATTGAAATTTTGTGTAAACACAATGACAGGCAGTCGATTATCCTGCTGCGGCGGCTCCAACAGCTCCTGCTCCAATTCCTGTTCCTTTTCCTGTTCAACTCGCTTACACACAAAATGCACAATGTGTATATGAATACATGTACTGAAAAAAATCATAAAAAAATCATTTTATAACAGTCTTAATCCCAAAAAAATCTTAAATTATATTATTTCTAATTAAAATTTTTTTTCAGTGCTAAACCTTGAAATATAAGAATAAAATGAACTCGAATACTCGATTGTTACGACTCAATTTTAATCTCTAATAATATAGAAAGGTAAAAATTATATTACTATTTTTTTTAAATTAATTTAATAAATTTTTAATTACATAAATTTAAATTCTCTTTTATTAAGTAGTAGTTTTTAAGAGTAAATAGAACGATTTGAAAGTTGGAATTGTAATGATTTTATTTTCTCTGTATTATTCGCTATGTTTCCCGGCCAAATCCTTTTGCGCGCAAATCCTGTCAACTTCGGCTTGACTTTCCAATTTGCCATCGTTCGCCCCTTGTATGTGTCAAAAAACTTGGAATCGACCCCGGGATTCCCCCTCCTTTGACTGGTGCCCCCTGACCCCGCAGAACATAACATTTCACACGTGTCACTGAGCAGTGAGTTGTTGGCTGTCAAGATGCCACAGGCCCCCGATCCTCGCATCCTGCGAGTCCTGCAAACCTCCGACTGGAATCTAACCCGCTGCCAGGACAACCACCAACAAAATATGGGGGGAAAAACTGTATCGGCTCTGTATTAACATTCACTCACAGCTCGCAGGCCACACCCCTACCGCCCCCTTTTTCCGATTTCCCCCCTTTTTTTTGTAGAACGTCCCTTGAAATTGTTTGCCTATTTGCTTTGTGCATATGGAAATGAAATGGCAAACAAGAATGGGAGCTGAAGTGGAGCAAAGAAAGTCAGGGAGAAATTACGTTGACACAGGCGAACGCTCACACGCACACAGGCGCGGAATATAAAAGGCTCACTCACACCAACGCCACCGGGAATTGGCCAAGTTAGACGTACACCCACCCACACTTTCCCCTAACTTACAGCAACAGTTTAATGCAATTATTTACTGTTTCATTTACACTTAACTTTGCTTGAAAGGTGATTTGAAAAGTTAGATATTAAAAAATGATTTTAAACAGCAACTATATATTTCCAATTGCGATTATATAAAGGCACAAATAAATATTCCGAAAAATTAGTAGATCAAATAAATATTAAAAACCTTTATAATATTAATTCTAATTTTATTAAAACCACAAATTAAATTATAAGATTATTATATCATGGCACTGATAAATATTTCAAAAAATTAGTAAAAAAAAAATATTTATAATCTTTATGATATTAATTCTTATTTTATTAAAACCACAAATTAAATTATAAGCTTAATAATATGATAAAATAACATATATCTAATATTTTCATAATTTATATAATTTTAAAATAATAATCCTATAACCCAGGGCTCAAGAAATCATCAATGCTTCAAAACTCCCCAACAATGTAATTTAATTTAATTTGGCCAAATTAAACCAACAATTAAATTTCATCACGATATTAAAAGGATAATAAATCAATGAAATGTTAAATAATATGGGATTTGCAAATTGAGTACTTAAATCATTAACATGGCTACCGAATAGTTGGGTTCATTAAAATGTATAAGCTCTGTTCAATTTAATTTTGGCACTTGCAAATGCAATTAAATTACTCGAGGGCATTGGGCAAAATTCGGAAGTGAAGAACAATAATTAAAGTTGTTTACAGATTAAAGGGGCAGTGGATCATAATCGCCCTGATTAACGATATGCCATAACTCAACCGTGATACTGGCAACTCCATCTCACGCTCCATTTTAACCCTTTTCTTGCCAATTGCCACCCGAAGCGTTGATTGCCCCTTTTTAACCCTTTTTTAAATGGGCAAAGGGGCGCTTGAAAAACTTGAAAAATTCCACACAGCTCCTCGTGTTTCGCCTTTTTGGGTTGGCAGTTCATTGGAATTGTTTTCGCTGGGCTAACCATTTGTATCCCTTGTAATAGGGTTGCCTACTTTCAATTCCTGCCCCTGTTCCTGTTCATTTCTTTATTTTGCTTATCGGGGTAGCGGCAACAAAAAGCTGAGAAAAATAAAAGCGAATAGGAGCATGAACAAATTGTTTACGGATGTGTTTGCGACCCGCTCCTCTGGCAACCAAAAAATTGAAATGAAAAAAAAGAAAAGAAATAGAAATAAAATACAAAAGCAGAAAAAGCAAACCCCAAACCAAAACCGAGAAAGGATGTAGCAAAAATTCATAACAAACTACATTTCATGGCTTTGTGTCTGTGTGCTGAGGAAATTCACTTGACTTTTGGCCACCATTTTTTTTTTGCATTTTTCCCTTGGCTTCTTCTACTGAGACTGGGGGCATAAATAAGCTTTGGGCCAGGCCAAATCGGACTGCTGCAGTTGTCGCCATTCTGGGCCAACAATGGCCAATAGGTAGGACGCACACACACAGAGAACCATGGGTATTTTGCCCTGGCACTTATTTATGGCTATTTGTCGGCGGAGTTGGCCAGGACTTTCATGGCATCTTTATGGGGCCCTCACTATATGCATATCGCCGTGGCAGCGTCGAAAGTTTGCAACTTTAAAGTCAACAGACTGCGAGTCGCATGGAAATAAAAACACATTCTGCCGAAGAAGTTTACTTAGCAGTTTCTTAGTTGGCTTTACTTAAGCTTTTTCCCAACTTCAACTTTTCGCCAAGTTTTTGTGTTCTGTGTTTGGCTATCCGTTGCCCAGGGTAGCCTCTTAATCATCTTTGCCAATAAGTGTTGAACAAATGTGTATCTTATTTATTGCCCATTTAATCCCATCGAAGCACTTGAAAATCATCAGATTTTCATTTTATTTTCCCTATGCTAGGCCATTCAACGTCAATTCAAGTCGATTGTTGACATAATTGCCAACAGCAGACTTCTAGGACAGCCTCCCTTCTCGAGCCTGGCTGGCTTTTATTATTACGCTAAATTGATTTTGAATTTAGTTCAATGTTTATGGTCAAATGATTTCATTTTTGTGTCAGCCCAGCAGGAGAAGAGGGTGGGTGGAAAAAGGTGGAGGAGGTGCCTCAATTTTTGCCCTTTGTCTAACTTATAAATCATTTGTGCGGCGATGCGTAAGCAAATGCCCCAAAGAGCTTTAAGAACCGACCGGGCCGAGGGATAATCCAGGGGCCCAAAAATAAATATGTGAAACGAGGTAAAAATGAAAAGCGATGCCCCGAAAGTAATCCCCAATCGATTTAAAAAAAAAACGGGAAGGAAAAAAATGAAAAACCGAAGTGAAAAGGAGAAGCGAGACTCATTCAATGAGCTTCCGTTCGCCATTTTTGGTGACTTTGAGCGAGGTTCCCTTTTTGCATGTGCCATAGAGGAAGTCTCTGGTGTCGGGGAATATGTATACATTTTTTATGTATTTCATATCCATTAAGTTCAAAGCGAAAGATGTGTCCGGACAGGCGGCAACATCGGCGGAAGCGTCTAATGTATTGGCTCCGACTCCACTTGGTTTCCCCTCTCCCCAGTTCCTCGGATGCTGCTCGTGCACCTCCTGAAAGGCACCACCATGAACCACCCTGGGCCACCCTGGACCACCTAGCTCCTCCTGATTGCCCCGCTCTGCTTTTCGCCCGGCGACGTTGAAATTTCAATTACTCAAGCAAAATGATAAATGAACTTGTAGCCGCAAATTTTTGCTTTGCCTTTTGTCTCGGCCACCTCGGTCCCTCCCTCCTCCCTCCTCCTCCGACTTCTTCATTCTACTAACCAAAAGCCATTACGAAGACAGCCCACTAAGTGTGTGGGCGTGGCAGACATGTGTGTAGTGTAGTGTGTGCAACTTTTGCCAGCTACCCAATGTTTGACAGTTTTTCGCACGGAGCGGACCAGCATAGTGGCTCATTAAACTTTACCAACTATTCCGGCAAAAAAGCCACAACAAATAAGAAAAACATGTCTTGACTTAAATACAATGTTTCAGGATATTATTGTCTGGTAAAAAGATGTCAAATGGTCTCTGCGGCTTAAAAACATTTTTGAAGTGGGTAAAAAAATTCTAGAAAATTGTATATTTATATAAATGTTATTCGAACGAAGTAACATATTTTCTAAGATCGTAATCTAAAGTTTTTAAATGTTTTGAAAAAATTATTGTCTGGTAAAAAGATGTCAAATGGTTTCTGAGTTTCGGCTTAAAAACATTTTTTAAGTGGTTTACAAAATTCTAGAAAATTTTATATTTATAAAAATATTATTAGAAAGAAATAACATATTTTCTAATATCGTAATCTCAAGTTTTTAAAATTCTAGGACAAGCTTAGTAAAATAATAAAATAAAACTATGTTTTAAAAACTTTTGTTAAGTACAGTTGTTAAAATTACTTTTATTTACATGCATTACATTCTGATTATATCAAGCATTAAGTAAGTTAAAATCCCTCAGCGAAATTACTTCAATTCCCCACTTTAAATGTTGCTCTCCACAGTTAAATACCCGTTAAGTGCACACTTTTATAACGCACTGTTTGACTGAGCTCCACAAAGTTTTGGGGCAAAGGAGTGTGAGCGGAAAGTCCGGTGCCAGTTTATTTTAATAATATTTGCTTGGCCTGCAGCTCGAGTTGTCGTGACTGCAGCTACAACTATGCAGTTGTATTTGCAGCTAAGCAATTGCAGCTGAGTTGCACTGTTACTCTTAATTAGCGACTGAAATATGTGGAATTGAGTTAATTAAATAAGCTGGCACTGGCATGACAACTGCTACTAGAGCGCGACTTCATTAGGTCCAAGGAACTTAAACAGAGCCACCCTTTCGCCGCACACATGTGCCCATTCCAAGGGCTCTTGAGAATTCAATCACTCAACAAATTCAACATCAATTTCCAGGACACTCATCAATATTCAGAAGCTGTTTTGTTTGTTTGCTATTATTTCCGTCGCTGCAGAGAAAGAAAAACATATATAATCGAGGGAATATATCTTAAAACATAACTAGTACTATATATTTATTTATTTAATATAAAACCCTGAGAAATATTTGTTAAATATTTTCTGTTCAATGTCTTTACTTTGATATCTTTACTTTTTGGTATTAACCTTCGTGTTTCTGCTCAGTGAGCCACTATAAACTCTGTTCGACATCCACTTAATTGCATTTCATTCATAGCTAAGCAGCAGCTATCCTGCGGAATGGAAATGGAGAAGGTGTCGGTAATGGTGTGAAGTTTTATTTCCCTTCAATGCCAATTCACACTCGCTCCAGCGAATCGCTTGAAGTAGAATGCAAAAAAAAAACAAGAAACTGCGAAACAAAAGAGAAACATACGATTTAAAAGCATCGACTTTGGGATGATCATTATAAAGTTGTTTGAGGCCAAAACAAAGAAGCTGAGAATTTATATATTTTCATAAAGAGATTTATGGCCATGGAAATGTTTGAGAAATTGTAATTTTCAAAATATAAATATCTATGTTAATGCCCAGTTAATAAGATTATTTTTAAAGTTCAATATTTTAAACTTTTTTCAATTTTTTCTTCACTTACTACATGTAATTTACATATTTATTTAGGGGATGAAGCAAATTTGTTTGACAATGTTACTAAAATTATTCAAATTTTTTAAAAATCAATTTGAGTGTTAAAAATATAGTACTCCCTCTTTTTTAAAGCTTTTTTGTTTGCATTCTTCATTTCGCTGTTATTATTATTTGTATATTTATTTATTAGTTGTTATTTTACTGAAATATCTCCTTTAATCAGATTGTGCGGTTCAAAGTTTGAACTTCAAACTCACATAATTTAAACTTATTATTGCCTCTTTTTAAATTTGCATTTATTGAAAATGAATCTGAATTTTTCGCTCTTAATTCGGGCATACACCCAATGAATACCCATTTCAGAGGCGGAGGCGCCAGTCCAGAATGCAATGCCAAGTGGATGTTCGGATGCTCGGCGGTGTGAGTGATTGCGGTGGGTGGCATTGCGATTCGCAAGGTTGCGGGGTGAGGGAAGCTGCCAGAACAGCGAAAGAGAAGTGCCGAACAATGGGTGCAATGAGCGCGGCAAGTGGGCAAAAAATGAACAACTTAAGCCGCTCGGCTTTTGTTAGTGCTGCCTGCTCTCCTCATTTCGGCGAAAGTTTTGCAGTGCAAATGTTGCCCACAGAAAACAAATGAGTGGTTTCGTATGCACAAAGTTTGGCTGAAACGGAAAAGAGTAACATTTGGGTTTCACAACTATGTTTTACTTATGTTGCCAATATCAAAAGAAATTATGGATTTCATTTTAATTTAATATTTAAACAAGTTTCAAGGCAGAATTAGATGTGTTAGCTATGTATATCACGTATACGCAGCGTAAGATTTTGTTAGTTTCCTTAGAAAAAAGTTTAATTCTCAAGAAGAATCTAAAAAAAATGTTCCCAAATTTAATATCTAAAAAAAAAGGAAAAATCTAGTAATGAGTGTTTTAGGAAATGGTATTTAGCGGATTTGACCACTGTTTAAAGCACTTCTCGGCGAGATCTTTACTTTTAAATGCGGCACAGACATTCCAATCGCTTTCGCCTTTTTGGCCTGCGGCATTGGCGGTGGCTAAAAATTGAGACGTCACCGCCAACGCAGCAAAAGGAACGCAATGGGAATGAAAAAAAAATGGAAGACAGGGGTGGTGAAAAAAAATGGGTAGAGCAAACTTCGTTAATTGAATTGTACGCTGCACGACTTCAATTGCAGGCGCTATCTGCGCGATTTCGATCCCTCTTTGGTCAACGTTTCCAGCTGTCGAAGGGGTGAGGCTATATGGCTTAAGTTTCGGCGTCTATTTTAAGCGTTTCGGTGTTTGGCACGTTTCTCGTTTTATCTTCTCTCGCCGCACAGAATCCCTACCATTTGCCACTCGCCCCTCCTTTTTAGTCCGCTTGACTAAATGTGTTGGGATCCAAAACATGTTATGTAAACACTTACTACCGCACATCTGCTGCCAGCACCACCATCGCCACCACCCTCTGTCCTTCGCCCTTCGACGGTTTTATTAATACAAATATTAATTTTTGCGGCGCTGCATGTGGCGGGTTTGTTTACACTGACGCCATTGCCGAACCACCCAGAAATTTAGCAGCCACCCACCCGTAAACACACGCCCCAATCGCTGGTGGTGTATATCATTATCCCCCTCCACGCACTTCAATTTGCATGAACATGGCGAGCTGGTCGCCTTAAATTATGTTACACAAAAGATGGGCCACCGCCCAAATAAAACCCCCTGACCAGCGACCTTGACTATGGCTTCATTTTTGGTCTCCGCCTTTGAATAACTTAACGGCGATGAGAACTTTCGAGGACCTTCTGGTCCCCGAGTGAAAGGAAATGCAATTCTGAGTTGATGAACAATGTCCATCAGGAACAGCTCATCTTCAGATTTTGGAAGATGCACTCGGAAAAATTATACTAGGTATGAAAAGTTATAATAGTGAATAATTTAAACTGGTAATAAAATTATTATTTTGAAAAATAATAATGAAAATTATGAAAATTAATGTAATTTTACAGAAAATTTTACAGATGAAAATTAATGTAAGTTTACAGATTATTTTAAAATATTAAAACCAAAAAATATTAAATTCTGGGATAAAAAACTTTAAAAATTACAATCAACCCTTCAAAAAATGCAACCTCTGCAGGGAAATATTCTTTTATTTATTTATTTATTATTTACATCATAAAAATGGACGTGAAACAAAAGGGTTAAAAATCACAGCTCACGAAAAAGGGCATATTTATTTTAAGATCCTTACATCAATATTACATCAAGGTAAAACAATCAGGGGTCCAGTTTTTCCCCAATGTGCACCTGGGCAATCGCACGTGGGCTGACCCACCTGACCCAGTTGAAGGCTGCAAAAAGGGTGGAGGAGGGGTGGAGTGAGGGGTGGGAAGGTCAAAAAGCAAAGGAAGATGAGCGAATTGAGGTGCAGCAGCGGAGGAGGAGGAGGAGGAGCCCGGAGGCCAAACAACTCGGAAAAGGGGAATCCCATTGGGGTACATTAGCTTTGAGGAAAACTTTGAGCAAAACTTTTGTCCTTTGCGGTTCTGGCCAAGCTCCAAAGGGTTTGTCTTTAATCTGCGGATAGTTTGGGCAACTTCTCGTTGAGAACTACAAATCAAACTATTTTCTACTTAAGGGGACACTTCTTCGTTTTTTTTTTTGCGGTCGGAATTGGTCGCTTTATTGGTTTGGTTAGGGTATGGCGAAAATTTCATTTTGTTGTGGCCGAATTTTCTGCTTCAGTTAATGTTGCCATTCCGAAAGATGTTGATTCTTGAGAATTGTACTGGGGCCAGCAGCACATCCTGTGAAAGGAGCGGACCAATCCCTTTTCCCCGACCAATACAAACTGCAGCAGGTCTCAGCAGACGGAATGCGGCAATTGCTTGCCCGGCTGCCTGCTTGGCTATATCCTTTTCACACTGTAAGAAATATTTTCTTAGGATTGAAATAATATTTAAAGAAATTTTGTGGCTTTTTAACTTTATTCTAAAAATATAATTGGACATATTATTCATTTTATGTTTTGTTAAAAAACATTTTTATAATCTAAAATAAATGTAAAAAATAATTAAAAGCACTAAATTTTATTTTATTATTTTTTAAAATATTTGTAACACTTTTTCCATTTAATTGAAACCCTATATATTTTTTTAAAGAATATTTTTTCTTATAAAATATTTTATTAGAAATTTTTCCAAGTGATCCTCTCTTTTCCCAATCCCAGCAGCAACCCAATTTCTCTCAGCCGAGAGAGCTTGGCAAATATTTTCTTAATTAGTTGCTGCCAAGGCTTTTCCGGCTCACGAAAAAAGTGCAGCAAAGCAGAAGGAGTGAGAGTGGGTGGGTGGGGAAAAGCGAGAAAGGCGGTTGGGTTGGTCAGTTGTCAAGTGTGAAAAATTGCAGCTCAAATTGCAGTACAAAATGGCTTCAAGCGCTCGTTAAAAGTCACGCAGCACGCAGAGGAAAAGCCGGCCGGGGAAAATGTTTCAAAATTTATGCGTATGAAAACAGAAATTATATTAATTACAACAGTCGCCGGGGCGAAAAAGGGGGGAACAACATTAAATTGCAGCTGCGACGGAAACAACGAAAACATCGTCGCCAAGGGGTTAAACAACACTTGACATTCGAACCCCCCAACCACCCACTGAGCGCATAAAAATTGCATAAAATTTGCATGTCAAAAGTGCGTCTCGAGTTTTTGTGAGCCACCCCAGCCGCTGCCTTTGGTCCACCCCATTTTGGCCATCATCAGTGTTGTTTAGCAAGCATTTGGGGAATTTACTTTCGTTGCGTTGCAAATTTGCAATCAACATAACAATTATGCGCAAAATGCAGAGGGGGAGCTCAACTTTGCACCATCAACTTGTTTACGGTCGGATTATACTTGTATATAGAGTCTTGTAGTTATTTACCCTCAACAGCGTCAGTCGCCCCTCGCCATATGGTGTTTTATAGTGCACTCGAATTTAAAGATCAAGCGGCTAATTAGGGTGGCACACATGTTACCCAGCGGAGGAGAGGTCTGAAAGAAACCAGAGGTACTCGCTACGACAGGCCCATCATTGTCTGCCCCACAATCAGATAAGCAGAGCGTAGCACTGCGATTGTCAAAGCGTATTTAATGAGCAGACTCCCGGGTCCCCGAACCACCTAGGCAGCCATAGCCAGGGCCATATATCTCCGCCTGTTCCTGTGAAAATCACAAAATCAGTTGGCTAGAAATCACAGCAGACAGTGGAGCCATGAGGGGGGGGCTTTCAAAGGGGGAGGGTGGCACCGAAACCGCGGCGACAACATCGAAACAACGACAACGACGACATCATGCTGGCACTGTTTGCTAGGGGATTGTGTTTTTTGGGGTGAAATTGTTGGGCGAATGTGTTTTAGTGCACTCACAAAAATTGTTTTTAGAAACGTAACAAGCCGTTAAAAACTTTTTATCTTGCAAAATATTTCAAAAAGAAAATTTTAGAAAGCGCTAGACAACCAAAAATAGATAAAATTGTTAATAAAATAAATTTTAATAATTCTCATGTTTGAGGAATAACTAGTTTTAAGGCCAACAAATTTTATGATGTTTAGTAAAAACTTTTTTTTAAGGAATATTTAATAACTATAATGGCTTTAAAGATATTATTTTTGTTATGGATACATAAATTTACATAGTCATAAGATAAAGCTATTAAAAATATATTCGAAGCTTTTAATATATATATCTTAATAAACACATTAGTTATAATATTGTCCTGATGAAATATCTGTATTTATTAAGTGTAGAACCAATATTTCTCTGACTGTTAATGCTCTGGAATGACTACAAGCAGCCGGAGAAAAGCTTGTGGCAAATACCGCGATGCGTGTCTGTCTCCGTTTCCCTCGATTGCATCTGTTGGGGGAGGGTATTTGGGGGTGAGGAAGTGGGAATTTTCCGTGAGGAAAACCGACATTGTCTGGGCTGATGTTGGGGATTTTGTTGTTGCCTAGGTAGGATAATGACATCAATATGCTTGACAAGACTCGCAGAAGCCAGAAGCCAGTGACCTTGAACCGAACTTTTTGGGGAACTCTCTAGAGAGCAGGAAAATGAGACACTATGCCTTAGCCCAAGTGCTGATGGAGCAGAGCTCCTTACGGCTGAGAGATGCTTCATTAGCAGTCGTCCTCGATAAGAAACGAAGCTCCTTTGGCTGCTAAAGAGACCCTTCCACCACCTGGTCGAAAAATCTCTGGGGAATTTGACCAAAAAGTGCCACCGAAGTGGGAAGGAGCGACCACAGGACTTTTTCATTAGTGCAAGTGCCGCACAGCTGCATGCCACAAACGCACACAAAGGACCGTAAGCACACACACACACGCATCCCAACTCACACACACACATAGTCACACATGGCCAACTACCGACACGTTCCGGACATTGCGAAACGTGCCAAAAAGCATTGCATAAGCGCAGGCGGACAACGAAATCAGTTGTGCAAAAAAGGTGGAGGAAAACAAAAAATGAAACGTAAATACGGGCAAGGCGAGGACAATATTTTTGCTGCTCCTCCGATGGCTCCTACTGCTGATTCCTCTTTTTCTCGTGTGAGAAAACAAATCTCAGCCACACATACCCAGATATTTGCACTGGGAGAAAAAATGACAAATAATAAAGGAGTATGTCGGAAAATGTTTTGAATAAATCTTAATAAAATTAAGAGAAATTACAGATCAAATGATATTGTAACTAATATATATTTTATATATTAATATATTCTTATATATTTTACCTATGGTTTATAAGGAGTTATTATTTTGCCTAATTCACATTAATAAATATTTTATCCCAATATCAAACATCAAAATGGAATACATCTCTCTAAAACATATCCTCTAAGTGCAAAACTCGTTGATATAAAATTTGTTCCACGTAGACATTTATGTAAATACTTTATTCATCACTCAGCTATCATATCTCAAATCAAATCTAAGCTTTTTCCTCCAAGTGCAGTCGTTGGCAATGCGTTTAGCAATCAGCTCACGACTTGGCAGCCAGTCCGAGTTGCAGTGACTGCGCCTCAGAACTTTCGTTGCGCATACGCCACGTTGCACGGCACCCGGCACCCGTCCAACCCGATGGGGCGTGTGTTAATAATGCGTGACATAAACTGGAGCTCCCGACAAGTCCCGTCGATGGGACAAACGAATTGAGTTGACTCGACTCGAGTGGGGCATTTTAAGTGACAGTTTGCAGTTTGTGAGTACTCGGAGCTGGGGAACTGAGCACTGGCAGACTTTGTCTGTGACTCTTTCGAGTAAATGACATTGTCATTGTTTTATTGACATGCCGTACACTCACAGCCAGATCTGAAGTGGTTCGGCTCCTCTTCTTAACACTTAAATTTTTACTTAAAATATGCAAATAAGTACCCACTGACAGAGTGCCAAAGGCAAGTGCTCCTCTTACCCCGAACTTCCAACCTAATGTGTGTGCGAATGTGTGAGAATTTCAATTTCCTGCTCACACCCAATGCCAATCAAAAGAAACCCCGAAACCCTGAAACCCCGATCGAAGGACGGGTGAATAAATTTCCAGCCAACGAGGAAATTAAACCAAATTGAAATTGTTTCGCGCTCGCACACAAAGTTTCCCTTGCCCTGGCCCTTAAAGGCTCCTTATTTTTTGGGCTCAACTTAAGCCGGGAGAAAGTTTTAATTTCCAATTGACATTTTGCAAGTGCATCCCTAATCCCGGGTAGCAAAAGAGGGCAAAAAAGGAGGGCTGGAAATAATTACAAACTGCAATTATTAGCCCGGCTAAGGAGAAGCTGCCAAGGCAAATCCAATTAAGTGAAAAGCAAGTGTAAGCCGATGCCGTTTACCTGACCAGCTCACCTGATTCCTCGCAGCCCCCGTTTTCCTCCCCTGTAGTTAACTGGGTAACTCTAGCTGCTGACCTTAGCCTGTTTTTTTCCCAACCCTCTATTGGATTTTACCCACCTCAAGTGTGTCGCTTTTTCTTTGGCTCCTCGGAGGAAGGGAATCTCTCCCCTCGCAAAGCATGAAATGAAATTGCCCAGCTACAGGCACAACAATGACTATAGTAATAATAAATAATAATGGTTAAATGTGTTTACAAAAAGAGAGAAATCTTTTGCTGTTATCTGGGACCAAAGCCTCCTCCTCCTTGCTCTTTACTCTTCACTCTTTACACTTGGACTTGGACTTGGCTTACTTTTGTCTGCTGTGAACTGTCATTGCGTGTTGCACACAAAAACAGCCGGAGATTTAGAGCGGAGAAAGGGGATAAGTGGAAATTGTGGAAATGGAAAGCGGAGAAAGGAGAAAGGGGCAAAAAGCGGGCTCTGTGAAAGAGAATGAGATATTATGTGGCAAGAGTTGCTTCACCAGTTGGCAGTCCTACTTAATTTTTGATGCGAAAATGCCACTTAAATCTGCTCGAAGTATTTCTGGAAAATATGCGAACATTTTCGTTTTACAATTTTGGTAACATGAGCTTAACATTTAAATGAGGCTTTCCTAGGAAATTCTGGATAAAAGATGGGTTATCAGTTATCATGGAGAGCTAAATAAATAATTATTCAAGTTTATCGGGTGGGCACAAAAGATTTTAGAAAATAGGTTTGTTACATTTTCAGAACACACTTCATAAATATTTATTAAAATATTAAAATCGTTAACATAATTTTAAAAATATTGTAAAATTGATGAAATATTTTAAACACGTATATTTAGATTTTAGTAAAGATTTGTTACATTTTCGAAAACATTTCATAAATATTTATTAAATTATTAAAGTTGCTAAAATGGTTTTAAAAATATAGTAAAATTTGCAAAATATTTAAAACACGTATATTTATGAAATTTACTTATAGTTAAGTTGTAAAAATCTTTTTGGTACCCAAAACTTGGTTTAATAGTCGCAGTGCTCTAAATCTTATTTAAATTAAAATAGTCTAGAAGTGAATGCATATTTTCGTAGAAATCTTAGTACTTTTGAATGAATTCTGAAGCCACCCTCGTAATCTTCTCCCCCATAATGAAAGTGAAAAACTGTTGCAGCAACAGCAAACAATTTCGCAGCCGAGGAGAAAACTATTTCAATTGAGGTAGAAAATGAACGACAAGGACATGGCGGCATTTCCCCCAGCTTTTTTTACTCTCTCGCATTTTCATTTTCTTTTTGCCTTTTATGTTTTTTCTTGGTCCTGCCATGAATGGATGCCCACTCCTCTCCATTTCTTTTTGTATGTTTGCAGTTTAAATTGCACTATGAAAGGAATTTTTTGGACTTAAGCATTCGTTTTCATTTGGCTTCTATTTCTTAGTTTTCCCTATCTATCTACATTTTTTTTTTGCTCGGGATGCCAAGTGGGATAATATGTCAAGTGGCATAAGTCGGGGGAGTGGAGAACCTGTGCACCTGGCATTGATAGGATCGAAGCAGGTGTCATCCCATTTGGCAACCAGGTCTTAACTTTGCCATTTACGGACGGCTAGCTGTGTTTGTGTTGGCCCGGCTTAGCCCCAGTTTCAGTTTGAATCAAGTTGCAGTGGCAGAAACAGCTGTGGCAAGTGGCCCGATTGAGAAACAGTTGTCCCCGATATTGCCGACTACCCGACTGCCCGACTGGCGGCAGTATAAAAGGGGAACTCGGCTGGCAAAAGAGCAGTCAAAGACTGAATCAGCAGCATGTCGACAGTGCTCGTAGTGGCCCTCATCCTCTGTGGATTCCTTCTGGTTGTGTACGGTCAGGATAACACAACTGCCACTCCCAAGGACTACTGTCAAAGTGGTTTGTGTTCTATACTGAAAAAACACATTGCCTGCAGGAACAAAGGAGTAAGTTCTCCATTTATTTCTGGGCTAACTACCAGACCATCCTTGATTTTATTTTGCCCAGGAGTTCAGCAAACAGTGTCCTGCTGATGCCCAGTTGGTCAATCTCAGCGGGTTGCACGATCTGATCCTGGATGAGCATAATGCCCTGCGAAATGTCCTTGCTGCTGGCAAAGTCACGAATTTACCTCAACCCGACCGCATGGCCACACTGCAATGGAACCCCGAACTGGCGGATCTGGCCACACTGAACGTGAAGCAGTGTGCCTTGCAGCACGATCCTTGTCACAACACCCCGGATTTCGCCAACTCTGGCCAGAATCTAGCCTTGATCAACATAACCCTGCTTCAAGGAGAGGGAAATCACACTGATGAGTGTTTGATAAAGGAGTCCATTGGTGGCTGGTGGAATCAGAGTGCGAATATCACGAAGGAGCAACTGCAGCGTTTCCCCAAGGGAAAGTTGGGAGAGTGCGTTGGTCCTAAGTTGGTTTGAATTCTTTATTTGATATTAGTTTTCCCCAATCAGTTCCATCCGCAACTTTGCCGTTATGGCCCGTGACAACAACACCTTTGTGGGCTGTGCCGCTCTGCGGTTCGAGAAGCCCGCTGGACATCCTCAATTTCTGTTGGCCTGCAACTATGCCAGCAATTATATCCCAGATTGGCCAATCTACCGGGAGAAAGCCATCGGCTGTCAGTCGGGCTCCGACAGCAAGTATACAGCGCTCTGCAAGGCTGGCGAGCAATACCAGGAGCTGCCGAGCGAGGAGAGCACCAGGGCGAAGAGTTATTGGCGGCTGTAGGAGTGCTAAAAATAACACCTAACCGAAAAGGGTTGGAGTGGGCGGAGGTGCACTCACAGTCTATTTAACATGTTGATTTGTGTCACAGTGCGTGGCGGTCATATATCATCTCACAGCCGCATTAGCACAGACACCTGAAGAGGCAGTGATGGCATAATGTGAGAAAAAGCGATATGTCGGTATAAGACTAAATAATAAAAGTTGAAAACGAGAATAGAGAATTATTTGTTTTTTTAATAAAATATTTAACTTTAGTAAATAAATAGTGAATCGATTATTTGGATATTATAAAATAATACTTAATAAAATTGTAAAATTTATTTAACTATATAATTTACTTAAGGCATATCAAAAGATACTTTATCTTACCTAATTTAATATTTGTATATTCAAAAATAATATTTTAATAATATTGCATAATTTATTTAACTATATAGTTTACTTAAGGCATATCAGAGGATACTTTATCTTACCTTAAAATATATAAGATATATATTAAGTTATAATGACATTTTTACACATTTTTAATGTCATTATGCTACATGTTTAATGTCATAATGACATTATCGTCTAAAACTCTATGTTTACACAGCCATAGAAATAGCTTTAATTGGCTGAAACTACAAGTCAGGCACTTAACGCATATTGGAGAATAACTTATCTTACCTTAAGATATATAAGATGTAATTTTTACGCATTTGTAATGTCAAAATGCAACTTTTTTAATATCATAATGACATTATCGCCTAAAACTCTATGTTTACACACCCAAAAGATATAGCTTTTAAATGGCTGAAACTACAAGTCAGGCCCTCACACACATTTCGCCCCACTTTGCCTCCCCCACATCGTCATCATCATCATTCTCATCAGCAGCTAAAATATGATACGCGTTGTTTGGGTATGAAGAAAAAAGCAAACGAGACGACGACGACAAGTTGGCATCTAATTTTAACGTCAATATACAAAATGTAAAAACGTGTCTTCATCAGCTCGTAATATGGACCCCGCCCCCCCCCCTTTCTGCGCCACCCCACAAATCCCTAAGTGCCTATTAATAATGCTGCCTCGTCGACGGGGCTAAAAAGAAAATGTTTTCCTTGGCTCTGCTTTATTTTTAGTGTCCATCCGCGATGAGGCCTACGTTTAATATGCCGTTACTTTGTCAAATCCGAGGCTCATTAAAGTCAGGCGAGAAAAATAGGCAGAATTTTTGTTCATTTTTTCCGTCGCGATAATTAATTTCGTACTAATGCCGGCCACATTCATTATGGCTTAATTAAAATTCAACTGGAATTAGTTTCCAGCACCTCGAAAAGCGACCATTATGAACTTATCAAGCCGAAAATATATAAATATGTATGTGTCGCTTTATATCTCCATTTTTTGTGTGCTAATTACGTTTTAGTGCATTTTCTGTTTTACTGTTTTGTTCATTTTGCCGGAATATTAAAATCACTAAAGTGCTGTTTTTGTTGTTGTTTTTGTTGTTGTTTTTGTGGCGCTCATTAAATGCGTGTAAAACTAACATGGCCAACAACATATTTCAAGCGGCTCATAAAAGCATAAATACACGCATAAATAAAATAATGTACATTGTACAAAGTTGCGTCAGTGGTCGGAGTGAAATAAATTATTCTCCTGCTAGGACAACGATGTGGCTTTTTGTTAGGGTTTGATGGATGGTTTTGGCTTTCATAGGGTGTTTGAAGAATTTTTAAATAATTTAATACTTGATTTCTCGAAAATATAATATTTTAAATAAATACAAAACTATTAATTTATTGTCATTCCTAATTTAGATGATTAAATGTGGTCGTAAAAAGTTTAGCAGGTCTTAAAGCGTATAAAGTATAAATATTCAGTGATTCCGAAATCAAAAAACACAGAATTTCCATGGACTGTTCGGCCCTGAACGCTTCACAAATTTGATTGTTGAAAATGATTTGATGGCCCGGACAAAATGAAAGCGCCAATTTATGGCCCAAAGGAGGACTATGCGTTGCATAAATTGTGGCTGAATTTAAACAAGTTAATATGATATTAGTTGGAGGCGAGCATAAATTATGGAAGCGTGGAAGCAGTAGCAGTGTAAACAATGCTGGCCTGATTTAGTGCCTGGCCATTTGACTGTTTAATGAGCACTCAGATGTGTCAACAGGCTGAATGGAAATTTATTTAATTATGATTCATAAGTCACAAAGCGGCTTACAGCCAGCGAAACTGCACGAAACATGCCAAAATCCCATTCTTTTGCCCACTCGAATGTTTGAAGTTGTTCGCCCTGGCATGCAAAGTCTCGGCTCGGACTTTTGGTCTATGGCTCTCGGACATGGAAACATCTAAAAGGCAATCAAAAGTTTGGCCAAAAAGAAAATGGCAGCAACAAGAGCGAGAAAATAAAATATAAAAATAAAAAAAACCGAAATTGACAAAGCAAAACTTTTGATTTATGCAATTTGCGCTAAAAATACAAATCCATTTGATGACACTGGCGTGGGGCAAATAACATTTGGCCAACAATTCCAATAAAATGGCCAAAGCAGGCTTTGATTTATTTGTCCTTCGAACTGGGGGAATTCCCCGAACGCAGCCGCAAATGCTTAGCCGGGGATTTTGAGACATCTCCTTACCCCTTACTCCTCATTCCTCATCCCTCTCTGAGTTCCCAAAATGTCATACATGGAGCATAATAAATGGGCTAGTAAAACTTTGGACAGGAATGGGACTGGTCTCCTTCGCCCTGTGTCAAGTCAAATGCAAATGACCGACAAATTTGCCAGGCTATATAGCGATATGCTAACGGAACGACGGATATATGCTTTGTTTATGTATATATGACCGCAGGCCGAGTTGGCCACAAATTTCCACACAATTTATGCGCAAAATGTGGAGCGGAAGGGGAAGGGGAGAAGGAGACATGGAGGATCCCATTGCCGGATCATTTATTTTATAGTCCGTCGCTTTAAGTTATTTTTCTTCATTATTTTTTATGTGGCTCCAAGGCTGGCGAGGACAACCGAAAACAATTGCCAAAGGCATTTGGCAATCAGCGCCAAATGTTTGCTCTGTTTGCGCAAATAATTTATATGAGCCAAGCAGAACAACAGACATCACACATACGCCCCGTTGGCCGGCTCAAGTTCATAGACAGGATCTTAACGGCACAGTTCATTAGCGGTCCCTTTTGGCCAGGAACTTGGTTTATTAATCCTCCGAGGAGCCAGACAAAGGACAGCAGTTGTCATTAGGGCTCGTCCTGCGATTTCCCTTCTCCCTTTCGACATAAACACCAAATTAAGTTTTAGTGTTTCATTTATTTTTGGCACTCTCTTCACATGCGTGTTGGCTATGGGCTATGGGCTATGGGCTTTCGGGCCTATTTGCTTTTATGGCCCCAACTATGTGTAGTTTTTGGCCGGCTCCTATTGCCTTTTGATTGTTTGTAATGAGCTCCTCGGCCTGCTTATGTGCGGGTCATCAAGGATATGAATAAAACAGCGATCGAAACAACCCGATAAAGGTTGTACAAATGTCAAGTGAGTTCATATGATCCACTTATAATGATAGGATTACACATTGAGTTTCCTTTTGCTGACCTGTATATTTATATTTATAAAAATATTTATAGCTAAATATTAAAATGTATTATTTGCTCTTTACAACTTTATTGCATTACCACCAATCCCGTTTGGTTGCCTTTTAATATTTTTTATTGCCGCTTAATTTATAAAAAAATCTATACAGCCATTTCGATTAATTCCTGATTTAATTGATTCGTTTGAAATGTGATTCCAGCTGATTTAATTTATTTGCCAATTCCATTGGCTGTTTATTCAGCTCATTTGAGCATGCAATTTGCCTCGATTGTACAGCCATTTCAACGGCAGGTGTATCAATATTATTTTCTTTCTTTAGAGTAACTAACCCGTTTTTTTTCACTTCTAAACCAATGATCAAACATGTGCAGAGGTCACTCTTAATTTTGTTGCACTTGCAGTGGCCAATTGTGCGGCAAACATAATTCAATTAACGCCTGGCCATTGGATGCCGCTGCACACACACACAAAGGCACTCTGATAGATAGAGACAGATATGGGCAAAAAGAAAGAGATAGCTGCCGAATGGCCGGAAAGTGGCGCTTTACAATTTGTGCAATTTCCGCCTCTGAACAACATCAAACAGAAAATCTCCACTCCACTCCCGAAAAACAGAACAAAAAATATAAAAAACTTTGCCCTCGTTTGATGTGTGAATTGCGCAAATATTTCTGTTAAAAAAATACTCCCTCCTCGTCCGCTGAACATTTATCTTGCTTTCGCATTTGTTTTGGAGATTTTTTTCGCAGAACTTGCTAAATGGAAAACAAACAAAGAATGTTTTCACATAATGCGATTAGTGGCCTCTTCGGTCGCCATCGAAATTTATTTGCCGCTTATGCAGTCCGCTTGAAGTTTAATTGAAAGCGTAACCATATTTGCCATAACAATATTAATTGACAGTTGATGTTGCGTGTCAGGCAAATATTTCATTTTCCCAATTGATTCATGGCCATTTAATGTAGATGTCCTCCTCCGAATCTAATTAGCATTTCAGGAACCCACCTCCTCCTCCTCTGTTTTCCTCCTGCCGGATGACATGGCTGAATAACAATAATTGCTTAAATAAACACCACGACAAATGCACATTAATAAACATCAGCTTGGCTGAAATATGAATTATGGCCAACCCATCTCGAGTCGGGCTAACATGCAATGAAGTGCACGAAGCCCAAAGAGTGGCCTTTGTGGGTTGGAGTCGGGCCATCGGGAAAGTGCACCGCCATTTGCATGTCGGGCTGGTCATTCACATCGCCTTCAACTGGTAGGTGGATACAGTCCGAGACAGTAGTGCAAAACGGGGCACTCCTTGTGACGAAAAATATCGTCTAAAATAGCTTAATTGCATGGAAAACTTTTTATAGTTAAACTGAACCTTAGAAGGTTTAATTGAAACTAATTCTGTATTTATAGAATACTTCAAATTATAATAACATTAAATTACTGAAAAATATATACTAATTATATATCTTTAATAATTTTTTAAACTTTTATATATTTTTAAAATTTGTATATATTTAAAACCAACAGAATAAGGTATTTTTTTTAATTAGTCTTGAATTTATACATAATTGTTTTATTAAGAGGTATAGTTAACACCCTAATGAATTAAATTGAATTTAAATAAAATAAATACGTAAATAATATATGACCTAGTAAGCCCTTACCCCTTTTCTATTAAATACTCAGCAAGCCTATAGTTATGCGCCTGACTGTAAACAACCTGTGCATACGTTAAATAGACAGTGCGTGACGTTTCCTCGCTCTTCGACTTCTTCTTCTTCCATAGACTTTAACATGGCAATTATGCATTTTTAATCAGACGACCATAATGCTTCCCGGAAAAGCTTTTCATATTGATTTTCTGTATTAACCAATTGACATACATCCGATAAAGGAGCGAAGTGAACCCTTTGAACTCCGGACTGGATGGCTCTATCCTATATATATATTCCAATAAGCGAAATCAAACATTGTGAACGGCAAAACCGAATTGTAAAGAATCATTTCGATTCAGTTTCGGTTTCTGGCTACATTTGCATACAAATGCAGGCGGGATTAAAATCAAAATTCGATATGCCACAGGCCACACACACACGCACACGCACACTTTCTCCGAGAATTTTCCGAACAATATTTTACTGCTCAAGACATTCCGACATTGTTGTACGGCGAATGGCACCCCCGTTTTCCCCAAGTGGAGGGAAAAACTTACCCAAGTTCTTCAATTACAATTTGATTTGCAAATGACACAGAGAGAAACATGGCAAGAAATTGAAGTGGAAAACTTTGCAGAGTCAAGGGGGAAAATGAGGAAAATGCGACAAGTCGGGTTGCGAAAGTTCAACACGAGCCGTTCCAAGTGGAATTAAATGTTTGTTAAAGGTTTCAACTGATTAAAAATGATGGCAGGGCACTCCCCCGAAAAGTTTATGAACATAAAGTACGGATACATAAACCTAGATAGAACTCTCTCGGTGTTAACCCTCCTAAAAATCCAATCCCAACATCAACGACTCTTCGGGCAATTGAATCCTTTAAGCCCGGAACTTTTTCTCATGGCGCCCGGCAATAAAATGTTGCAACATTAAAAGGGCGGTGCACATAAATAAAAAAATCGCTGAGTAAAAAATTGGGTTAAAAATTAACTACACCAAATTTAAATCAACTGCAGAGGGGGACGAAGTGGTGTTGGCCTGCCTGCCTGCCTGCCTGTCAGCGAATCCTTCGAATCCTTGGGCGGCCGTAAAAAATCGACTCGTTGGGCAGCCTGAATACGGCCGGAGTCCTGGCAGCCGTAAATAAAGCGCCGCAAACATTAATAACTCCCATTGGGTGTGTTAACAAGCAATGACCAAAGAGGGCCGTACCCGGCAGGACTGGGATTTCGGATTCGTTTTCCTCTGTTTTTCCGCCTTTCCTCCCATTTTCCACCGCTCTCCCCCCCCCTGCCAATGTGCATAAATTGCAGTAAAAATGGCGCAAAAATTTTACATTTTGTGGCTGTTGTGAAAAACGATGTGCAACAAAAAGTCCGAAGCGGAGTGGAGCGAAAACGAAAAGTAACAAGTAAGCGAGAAGCTCGCAGGCAGGTAAAAATTGCGCATACGCCAGGTGCGCCCCCCCCCACACATAAAATGGTTGAGTGATGGGACGTCCAGGATGGAGGGTAATGCATGTAAGACAATCATTTTGACAGGCACTCTCCTCTTCTCCTCTTTTCCTCCTGCTCGGTGCTCCTGGCCCCGGAATTGGCCTCCGGCTGTGTGCTGCTCATTGGGCCGTCGCTCGCCTGGCTGCCTCCTGATTACTATGCACTTTGATACTTATCTTTAATTGAGGTAGCATTCAGCACGGCGCAGGGCGACCCAGGATGGCGGCAGACCAACAAAAGTCTCGTCTGCCACGCCACGATGAGCCCGCTCCTCATACTCGCAGTCAGCTCCTTTCGTCTGTCAGGATCTGCTTTCAGTTGGCATTTGATAATGGGTTGAGTTTAGAGTGGGGTTAGTGAAGAGGGAGAAAGTTAGGTGGGAATTTGTTATGCCACAGGGTTTTCTTCCGGACAAATCCTTTCTTTTTATAACAGTGTTTGCCAGACATAACACTCTGGTTTGCCGAAATCAAGGGAAGTAAGTTATTGCTTAGTGACCACGCTAAATAATACATGGATAATACATTCATAAAAGTTCAAAAGACCACCAAAAAATATATTTTTAGAATTTTTTCACATATCAATTAAAGTTATGGTCGAAATACGGAATGTGATAGTCCGATGAACTCAAAATAAAGTTCTCAATAAATAGATATAAAACCATAAAAATTTTATGTTACACAAATTTCGGGCACAGAAATTTATATTTGGTTCCAAATGAAAGAAGAAATGTTAAGAATATCAAATACCTCATAAAACACATAAATCAATATTAATTTAATTGGAATTCAAGAGTAAAAATATTATATATCAAAGATTTTTAGTAAAAAATTGAATTTAGGCCTTGATTTAAAAAGCCAAAATGGACAATTTCTATTATATTTTTTTCCACAGAAATATCTTACAGAATATTTAATATTTTTATAGCAACATTTGGTTTATTTTTTACCTTATAAGCATTTACATTTTAGCAAAAGTAAAAATCGAATTGCATTGAACTCATTTCAATGCCTAAACGTAAAATATTTTGATCGATTCGTTGAACTGTCGTCCTTCTTCTAGTCACAATTTAATCAATGCGATTGTATTTCATTAAAAATCGAGTGACAGCTAGAGTTATTCAATGACAGGTTGTTTAAAATGGTTAAAACACTTAACCGAAACCGACCGCAATCGCTCAAATATATTTAATGTAATTTAACGCCCCACTTTGGCCGCAGTATTATGCGTTGACCCCGGCCATATTTGACCTGGCGCCGCAGGAGTAGTTCAACTTTGTTTCAATTAATCGTTAACCCTTCCGGCAGCTCAGCAGTTCGACGTTTGCCGCTGCGGCTGCCCAGTGCTTGCTTTATAAATATTTAAGACCATTAAACAGACAGCGCACACACACATGCATGCGTAATCCCGGCCATTCTGGCCGCACTCGCACATGGCCAGGACTAAGCGTTTTATGGTCCTGCCACAGCCGTTTGCCATTGTTTCCACAGGGCTGAGCCGTAGTTTTGTGGTCATGGAGAACTCGAACTCCCTTCGAAAACACCACCACCATCGCAACCGTAATCGTCATCGTTATCGTGTGTGTACCTGGGTCCAATTGTTTTGCCATCAGGTGAGCTGCAATGTCTGCGGCGGATGCCAAGGCTAATTTTGCGTAAAATGAGCGCTGAGCAGCCGCTCGAATGATTCATTATGGCTCCCGAAGGACTCGTTGCATGCGCATATATGCAAATGAACGGAACGAAGGGGCAACGGGGTTAAAGGACCTTCCGGCACCCTGGGGCCACTGCACCCGCACGGCGAATCAATCATAGATTGTCAACGGCCACGATTCGCTTAAGTCGGTCGGTGAGTCGGTGGCGTATACGTGATGTTGTTGGCCCCACTCCCTGCGGACCCACTAATTGATTTATTGCCCCCGAAATTAATTCTATCCCAGCACATTAATATTTATTGCGCAAGCTGTGCTGCGGATACTACGATTACGATTGCGATTCGGATTCATGCTCAGTCAGCACCTTGACCTTTCGCTCAGATTTTTGTCATGAATCCGCTTTTTGAATAATTCCCCATTTTCGGATTTGCCCGCAGCTTTTTTGTTCGCCCTTAAATTGCTGCCATGAATAAATGAGTTGCTCAAGCGGGCCGAGTACAAAAGCCTGGCTAACGAGTCCGTACAAACAGTCTGTGGACTTTGCACGAGGGTAGAGTGGATGGATGGGTAGTGAGTGATGTGATGCAGTACCAGTTCAGATCCACCCACCTGCTATTTGCTGTTTTATAAAAGCAATACGCATATGCCCGGCATGCCAATGCAGCACTGGTATTTGCATTCACTCTTCTGCTGTGTTTGCCTGCGAGGGGAAAACCCTGTAGAAAACCCTGTGGAAATCCCTGAAAAGCGCTTGTAGGGCTTCTGGCTGGCAGCTCTTTAAGTTCTGCGGTCCGTTGCTGCCTTCGGAAAACTGAAGTTCTGGCTAAACGACACTCGAAAAGGAGATGCCAGCCGAACAAATCGAATTTCATTCGATTGCCACACGGAAAATACAAAAAAGGACAACCTGAGTATCCATCATATTAATTGTCATTTAATAATAAATTATAATATGGAAAATAAAATGCACATGTGTCAAAAAGATTTAAATATGAGCTGAAAGTTTCCCAATTGCCAGCCAATTAAGGGCACTTTTTCCACAGTGCAGCTGCAGCTTCTCGAAATGAGCATTGACTTGATGCCATTACAGGTGGCCATTGAATGCATTTTCCGACCAAAGGCATTTTCTTCGCCGGCTGCCTCGAATTTTCGGGCTTCGGTTTGTGGCAGAATTCCATTTCGATTGCAGCAAAATACTTGATTCAATTGCCAGAGAGAGATGAAATTTTTACATATCCATTGCACTTGTAAATATATTTCAAGCAATCAGGCAATTCTTTCATAATTTCCTGTGATTTCTGATTGGTGTTTCGGTTTAATTTTACTCTACCCACTTTAAAAATTCTTCTACAGTCCTCACTTAATTTCGTAAATGGCAAAGTTTATGGGCTTCGCCATTTGGGAGTCCGTTTAGATTGTTGTTTGTTTGTTTGTTTTGTTTGCCAGCCGGATTCCTTTTAGGCGGAAATGAAATTTTTGCAGTTTTACAATTTTGCCGTAAAAGGGTTCCATGTTCTCCTCTATTTTTTTGTATTTTAGCGGCGGAGATGGTTTGAGTGGGCTATAAAAGCTTTTTGCTTTTGCCGTTTTACAAAATACCGACGACGAAGTCATAGAAAGTTGTCGCCGCGTCGAGTAATTAGAAAATTAACCCCTGCCAGCAGGCCATAAATGAAAATGAAACAACAACTGTGTTTTCGCAATGCGAGCAACTAACTAAACAACAACAACCGGCACTCCACATGGTCGCCACTTGGAGAATCAGCCAGGCGAAGGCCACTTAGTGACTCTTTTTTTTTTAAAGAGGGGGGAAAAGCGTGAAATGAAACCAAAACAAGAGAGAACGCTATAGTCGGGTGCCCCGACTATCAGATACCCGTTACTCAGCTAAGGGAGTGCGAGGGAGATAGATATATAAAATCTTTGATCAGGCATAACTTTTTAACGAATGGTCCGATTTGAAAAATTTCTTCTACATTTCGATAGGTATTGATAGTCACAATAAAACTGCATTTTTAGTTTTCCAATATCTTTAATGGTGTGGGCGCCAGACACCTTTCAAAAAATGGTGTAGGGCGATTGAGGGCGTTAGAGGGGGCGTGGCACCATTTTGAAATAAACTTGCGCTGCGTAGGAACTCCAAGAATATGCATGCAAAATGTCAATCCTCTAGCTTTTATAGTTTCCGAGATCTCAGCGTTCATACGGACGGACAGACGGACAGACGGACAGACGGACATGGCTAGTTCGACTCGGCTAGTGATCCTGATCAAGAATATATATACTTTATAGGGTCGGAAAAGCTTCCTTCTCCCTGTTACATACTTTTGCACGAATACAATATACCCTTTTACTCTACGAGTAACGGGTATAAAAAAATAGGGAAAAGTGACTGGGGTTGTGTCATCGCTTTAATTAAAGAACGCGACGTTAAGGTGCAGTTCGCAGGAAATTTTATTTTATTTCCTGAAATGTCCTGAATTTTATTTTTCGGCCTAGAGAAATCGGGGGTGCGTCCTCGCCGGCAGGTGTTTGCCCCATTATGGCAGGCCATTTTCGCACTTGAAGTTATATCCGCCGCATATATCTCTCTTATATCTCTCATATCTCTTATATACAGTCTCCTTCCTTCCTTTCGTTTCTTTCAGGGCTGGCCGTGTGCTACCAGCGGCAATCTGTGAGCAACAACAATCACAACAACGCCGAGGCGAAGCCCACCCACGCACCCCCCTCGCATTATCCTCATGGCCACAAGTGGAACGAGCCGTACTTTGATCTCACGATGCCCAGGAACATCACTTCGCTGGTGGGCAAATCCGCATATCTGGGCTGTCGTGTCAAGCATCTGGGCAATAAGACGGTGAGTCCCGGGGTGACGCACTAAATCTACACGGGAAAAAAGATTTTATCGAGCTTATATCATATATAAAAATAAATAAAAATAAAAGAAAAATAAATTTCAGCTAAAAATTAAAAACCAATTCGAAATATGATAAAAAATGTTTAAAACAAATTTTTAAAAGCAGGCATAATTCCACAAAAATCTCTATAAAAATTTTAGTAGGTAAATATAGAAAGAAAATATTTAATTTTTCACAACAACCTTAAAGATAAGTTATTAAGTGATTTAAAATCTATTTACATTTGTTGTAAAATAGATATTAAAATTAAATACAATAGATAATTAAATTATATAATTTTTTAAATTGCTAAATAAATAAATAAATAATTTTTTAATATTATTCTTTGACAGCCTAATACAATACGACTATTTTTTGTAATAAATAAAATATACTTAATAGAAGAAGATAATTATATGTTTATATAAAAATACACCATAAGCAATTCTAAGATAGATTGGGAAATTATATTATTTTTTATATTTACCCATCCTGTTTCAAGTTTAGATTAAGTAATTTTTTTCTCTGTTCGGGCAAAGTCAACAGGGAGACAACAGCCGGAAACATTTCGTATTAATAATCTTGATTTTTATTTACATTTAATAAACAAAGAGCCCAAAATGGGGCGGTCGCAAGTGTGGCGAATGTGTCACCAAATATCCACTTAGATGGCCGACGCAGGCAGAGCGGGGTTATTAAATTTGCTGCCAGTTTATTATGTAATACGTGACAGCAGCCCATACATACAGAAACACACACACACATGTTGACCACTTGTCCGTATTTTGGGCAATTTTTTTCTGAAATGGCGTCACTTGATCCACCCGACCCAATTAAAGTCTCTCCTAGCGGCTTGTTAGCCCTCATGTTTTTCGGGGCCCCGAAACAAAGTGTTGCATTTCAGCAATCAAAATTAAATTGGTTGCCATAACAAAGGGGGCGGTATTGGCTGCCATATAGTTTTGTATTCCTTTTTATTTGCCGCAGACACAATGCGGAAATATTTTGCACGCACTTGCCAAATTCATCGCCGCCTTTCGCCTTTCGCTGGGAAAGTTTGCAGGTGCTGGCAGGCCCCAAAAACGTTGATTACGTTAAGCGATTTGGCCACGGTCACGAGGCTCATAGATTTGCTCCAGGCCAAATCCGCTTCCGCAATCAGTAAACTACACACACATCCTCCAGTTAACTGGCCGTGCTCGGTTTTTGGCCAACAGTAAATTTATGGCCAACCCGGGCTAAAGTTTACTTTACTACTTTTTTTTTGTCGGGTTGCCTCTCTCTATGTTTTTTTTCCCTTTTTTTTGCTTTTTTCCTGCTGTTATTGCAGAATTAGACAGGCGGGCAGGCAGGAAAGTGGAACTGCACAGATGGATGCCATACAGTTGGCTGACTCTGTCTGTCTTTCAGTCGGTGGTTCGGTGTGTGTGTGTGCCATTGGTTAGACAGTTAGCCGCATAAACAAGAAGCCTCCACTGCCAAAAAAAAGGGAACAGAAAAAAACAGAGACAGACAAAAAATTTGTATCAAATGTAGTGGGCAATGTCGAGTGAATGTCGCAGGATGGGGAGTATCATTTTCCGGGTCTGTCATGCGTTTCGCACACTAATTCGAACTTGTATGAAAATTCAGTCTGTGAGCTGCATAAATTTTGCGGTTTCTGTGCTGGCAAATGGCCTCGAACGAACTACAATCCGGTCACGGGGCCCTTTAAAGTCCCCCTGAACAGGGTATTAATGGACTTCTTCCTTCCCCAGGTTGCCTGGATACGACACCGTGACCTGCACATCCTCACCGTGGGCACCTACACATATACGACAGATCAGCGCTTCCAGACCTCCTATCATCGGGACATCGACGAGTGGACCCTGCAGATCAAGTGGGCCCAGCAGAGGGACGCCGGCGTCTACGAGTGCCAGATATCCACGCAGCCCGTGCGCAGCTACTCGGTCAACTTGAACATCGTGGGTAAGTAGCCACAACTATGAAAAGCAGTTTACCAAAAAATACCTAGGTTGTTCCTTTTATATAAGAACGACATAATAATTTATTTAAAATGTATATTGCTCGGTGGGTATACAAAAAAAAGTACACAAAGGCAAAAATACTATTTATGGAAAAAATACTAGATATCTTATGGAGAAATAATTTAAAATTCCTTAGATGAGTAGAAAATTAATTATTGGTAAAATTTTGAATGATCCCTAAAAGAAATGCAATTTGAAGCTTTAAGATATTTTTACAAAACAATTTCATCTTATTAAAATTTTTTAGAATTTTATTGTTTCAAATTAGTAATGCGTATTCTCCATGTGTGTTAAAATCTATAAAATTTGCGTTTAATTTATTTTTCCGTTTTTTACAAGTAAAACTGATACCATCAGCCTTTTCTGAATGAACAAAATTATTTTCATTTATAGTGTAGGTATCAGAAATATACCGAATATTATTTTCATTTATGGTGAAGGTATCAAAAATATTTCATTGAAAGCTCGTATAACCACGAATATCCTCGTTCAGCTCGCTAAACGTAATTTAACCATACGGATACGAATCGATACGATACGATACATCGCATATTTCCCGGTATTGTTTTTGCATATTCATGCCATTTTCAAGAGTGTAAATTATGCACACTTGGCAATCGTCGCAGCAGGATATAAAAGCGGGGGCGACTTTTCCGGTAAATATGACAGAGGAATTTCCCGAAATTCTTTTGGCAGATTGATGGACTGTCAGGAGCTGCCAGGCGCCGCAACGCACACACATAAGCGGATATCGACAGCCGACCTTATTTATATAGGAATTAAGGTGTAGATAACGGCGAAAACCGAATGAGCAACATACAAAAATATTTCGCAGTCATTCAAATTTGCAGAAAAAACATTTATTCTCTTTAAGCCCGGGGCAACGAGCGTATTTTGTATATTTTGGCTGAATTATTTTTATGGTTTTTCTAAATCAAACAGACAACCCCTCACTGAGGAAGATAAGCGGAGCGGGAAAAGCCAGAATAACAAATTTGAAATCGTGATTGGAAACGCAATTTGACGGAACAAAACTTTAAGTTTTTTTCTCAAAATAATAGCCAACAAATTACGCATGAATTATTCAGCAGGTGGTCCTAGTCCCCTAATTATAATGGACGGTGAATTTCTATTTCTGGCTTTGTGCCCGCCGGAGTACTTTGGTTGATTAGTTTAGCCGTTGGGCTAATTATAACTATTCTAACGATTGATTCTATTTCTAATTATATTTTTGTTTCATATATTATTTGTTTTCTTTTCATTCCTTGTTTATATTTTTGGTTACCCCCCGTGCGATGTTTCGACGATTCGATGGTCAGATCTGATAGACGCCGAGACCAGCGATATGATGCAGCAGTATTTTAACGACGACGCCTTCTATATAGCCGAGAATCGGGTGTATCAGTCCAGTAACGATGAGTTCGCTGGGATGTTCGGACCCATTCAGACAGTTGCGGGTTAGTCAAACATCCGCTATTTGGCCGAGTGACAAGTCTAACCGCAGATAGACAGAAAATAAGGTGCCAGACGGAGATGAGAGGTCTGCTCGAGGACTGTCATGCATGCATATTATTTTTTAATATTTTACAACATTTTTCGTGCCAGCTGGGGGAGTGGTGGAAGAGGGGTCGGGTGTTTGCGGAGTCAAGTGCCGGGCGCCCGAGGCAAGCACTTTTCTGGCTCATGACGAACAAATTGCTTTCCAACAAGCTTTTACCCACTAACTTTGCCAGCTTGTTACGGTTACAGTTGCTCCACCTATTATTTTCTACCTTTTCGCAATTTCCCGGTCTCGCTGCTCTAGTGTTGCCGCCATTTGAGAGCCAGATGATTGCTATGGTCGTCAAAAAAATGGAGTTGCAATGAAAATGGAAACGCGTTAAACGTACGAAAGAAAAGAAAATTAAATACAAATATTTTAGGCAAAAATGTATTTAAAATAATTTTTAAAAATAATTTCTATCTGATTAAAGTATAAGTTATTTTCTTTTAAGGTTTCGAACACATCATTTGTTTAATCTTGTAAAAATAAATGGTATTTAAATAGGTCTAGTTTATGCTTTCTAAGCCCGCTTTATTAAACTAGCTATATTTATTACTCGAATTTAGGAACTTCTGGTCTCCAAAATGCACATGTCTAGCTATAAAGACAGCCAAAAGTTCAGCACTGCCTTTTCGCATTCTGGCCCAAGTGGTTCGCACATTTAATTATTCCCAAAGCCTTTGAAATATTTATTTTGCCAGGGATTCTGCGACTTAGTCATTCAGGGTCAGTGTTTTGCAGAGGTCGGGGTATCGATCACTCTTTCCGAAGGGACAAAGGCTGGCATTGAATGGGCCCTCCTCGTAGAGGCTGCCTTCGTGCGAGGGTCCTGCGCTGTAGTAGCAGACGAGCATGAAGTGCATGTTCCACAGATCGTAGTCCTGGCCAGCAGCACAGCCCATGTAGGCGCTGCGATCGTTGATGATGTTCCCGATCTCACTTTCCGCACTCTCCGTGGCAATGTCCTCCATGTCGTAGAGCTCGTCCAGCCATTGTTCCGCCAGGATCGTCATTTCGCGGACATTCGATTGGCGAAACGGTGGTCTCGGATAGAAATCCTCGGCGTAATTGAAGTGGGGATCATCAAAGTCATCGGTGGCCAGACATGAGTTATCGGGCAGCTCCAATTGGCAGCGTTTCAGGTGATATTCGGCTACTACAGCAAGGTAGTTGTCCCACGCCAACTCGGGCATCTTTTGGGCCGGTGGCAGGTCCACAAACAAGTTGCTGGCCACCTCCTGGCGATATCCGTTGTGCAGGCCCAGCAAGTACTCACGGAAATACAACATATTCACCAGACCATGAAACCGCAGGCAACTGTCATCGAACATCTGCAAAAAGAAAAGGACTATGAAAACTAGCTCTAGACCTTGAACCTTAACCTTACCATGTTGTTATCACATCCAATATGCCGCTTGCCCTGGCAGGACTGAATACCACAAAAGTCTATGGCCGAAATGGTTTTGAGAAACAAAAGGGGGCTCAGAAAAAAAGTCAACTGCAATGGTGGCATGTCTGTTAACAACTAATAACTACCTAGCGATAGGCAAAATGGCCAAAAGGCAACTAATTAACCAGAAAAATTATTGAAAATTATTCAACAAAAAAACCAGGCAACACAGCCAAGCAAACTATGACTAAGCTGCTAGAAAATATTGCTTATTGACATTTTAGGTAGTGTGGAAAAATTATGTTTAGGTGTTGGATAATGCAAAGTTAAATGAAAATTAATTTTTAAGTTTTGTTTTATTTAGATAATTTGTATTAATAATATTATTATTAATTATTATTTAATGGATAATGCAAAGTTAAATAAATATTAATCATATTTTTTTATATTTTATATTATATTTATTTAGATATTAATTGTAAATTAACTCTTAAGGCTTGATAAAATTGAGCTGTTACCCATCTTAAAGTCGCCTTTAACTTTGTGCAGCCTTGTCCTTTGCAAACTTTGCGCTTTCTGGCCGCCTGACAGGCGGTAATCGATTATTTAACGTGCTGACTTTGACTGGCACGGCAGCTCTCCCAACTACGGACTATGGAAACTGGCAACAAAAGCCGAACTGGACCGGCTTTGGCCTGGTCAGAAGGGAGGGTATAGCAGCGTGGGTGGAACAGGGGGCACATGTCACAGCGCCTGTGTTGTGCTGGAAAATGGGGAAAACAAACCGTTTTGCAATTTCACAACTCGTCTGAGTTTTTGGGGAGCTGTGAACGGCGCTGATTAGGCGACGTAACGCAGTGATTAGCAGAGCTCGGGAATTTTCAGGGATTTATAAAGGGAAATGGGGAATGGATTGCATAATGGATGGTAATATCTCTCTCTGCCCTTCCTTCCCTTCCATTCGCAGTGCCCACGGCCACCATTCTGGGAGGACCCGATCTGTACGTGGACAAGGGCAGCACCATAAATCTCACTTGCATCATCAAGTTCAGCCCGGAGCCGCCGACCCATATCTTCTGGTATCATCAGGATAAGGTAAACATCTCTTAAAATCAATTTACAGCAAAAAAAAAAGTTACTAAAAAAAGAAGAGAGCAGAAGGCAAGTGGGCCAGGGGGAAAAACCAATTTAAGGTTTTCCTTTTTGGTGCCAAATTATCTTGCAATAATTGAGTTTTTGCGCAGTAAAAAGCGCAAAAGTGGAGCAAGGGGTGGGTAAGCGTAAGGGGCGGGGCCACGCCCAGCCAATTGCTGCAGGATAAACGTTTTTAACTTTTATGAGCTCTGGGCTGGCGCCTCTCCAGTGTGTGAGTGTGTGTGTGCGAGTTTGCTCGCGTTTTCCCGCGTTTGTTTACGCGTCGTATACGCAACGTATTTAATTTTGGCTTTTATGATTATGAGAAAACATGCTTTTGCATTTAGCTTAGCACTCAGCGAAGCTTGGCTCCTTCAACGAGTGGGGAATCGCATTTAATACGACACCTCCCACTCACACTTGCCTTCTCTCACTTTTTTCCCTTCAGGTGCTCAGCGAGGAAACTTCGGGCGGCCGGCTGAAATTCAAGACCATCAAGTCGGAGGAGACCAAATCCATTTTGCTCATTTACGATGCGGATCTCCTGCACTCCGGCAAATACTCGTGCTATCCTTCGAACACGGAGATAGCCAGCATACGCGTCCATGTCCTTCAGGGTGAGTTTCGCTTTCTCTACGTTTCTCCAATTTTTTTTTTCTTTTCGGACCGCTTTCAGAGGCTCTCTCTTTAAGGCCTTAATTGGATGCTCGAGTTTGATAATGCGAATTATACATTCATGCATCTGCTTGACCTCGATTTGTATGCATTAAACTTGCATCTCGTTCTTTCTTTGTTGGGCCAACTTTTGCGCAATTTATGAGCTAGTGGCCACAACACAGAAGTGCACTGTAAAAAATTTTTTCTATAAAAATATAATGGTTTTAATTTAAATTTTATACAAATTTGGAATTTACGACATAAAATATTAGTTAAAAATTTTAATAGGTTTTTTAATTAAATTATTATAAATATATATATATTTTTTTTTAGATTAATTTTTATGTATTGTAATTTAACATTTAAAAATGAAATCTTTAAAATTATGCACTCATTATCATTTATTTTTTTCTAAAAATTATATTGGTACGAATTTATTTCAAAGGTTTAAAAATTTAAAATATTTAAAACTAATAAGCCAAAACATTTAAATTTCGAAAATAAAATCTTAGAAATAAGTTAAACATTTTTCACAAAATATTTTGTGCTCGTCGCTTCCTTTTGGGCACCTTCATTTCTGAAAGTACGTCCTTTTTGTGACGCAGACAAACTACAAATTGTTGCTCATTCAGCGCAAATCTAGTGCCGTCTTCCCACGACTCTAACCACTGTCCACTCTCTGTTTTCCATTTTCCATTTGCCGTTTCCCATTTCCCGGACGGACAGGCGAGCGACCCGAGGCGATGCAAACGAACGCGGCACCGGCAGCCGTCGCCCTGGCCTGTTGGTCCTGTCACTTTGGCCAGGCCACGCAGGCGGTCAGGGTAATTAGCACAATGGTGGCCGCACTTGTTCTCTTGGAGGCCTGCTCCTCGCTGCTCCTGCAGGGCGGCGGGGCCGGAGGAGGAGGAGGATGTCCCGGAGGCGGAGGAGTCGCCGGGACCACTCGCATCCGGGAGAGACAGGAGAAGGCGCGCCCAAGATCCCAGGCCGACCCCAAGGAGCCCTCGACGACGTCCGAGGAGCGTGTCAATAATGGCAGCCGGAATGCACGGTGATAAATTAATGTCGCCCAGTTGGAATTCCACCGCCAATGCAGCGCCCAAATGCAGCAGAAATGATTTATAGGCAAAGTTGAGGGAGCATCGGGAGCCGCAGGAGCAGCAGGAGCAGCAACTGAGGTCCTTCCACTCGAGCTGCATGTAATACCTTTCTGAAAAACCAACTAATTATGCTAATGATGGAAGACGCCGTGCTGCTGTTGCTTCTCCTGGCGAGCTTCTCCTCCCTGGCAAAGTTGTAAGTAAGTGTGTTTCTAATTAAGTGGGCTGGGGATTAGTTAGTTAGGCGGAAATCAGAGCCATGTACATAAACTTCTCACGTAAATTGCCAGCACACTAGCGAACTTAGCTAAATGGAAAGCATTTCGAACGAATCATCAAATTAGAGAACTATATTCAAGTGGTTTGCTTATAGAGCCATGCCTAGGTGTTTAAATGAATATTAAAGTAAATGAAATGGAAAGGGAAAAGGTAGCTAAGGTGTTCTGGGCGCGGCAGTTAAGTAATTCGCTCTATAAACCTAAGGTATAAAATAATTTGTTCTATAAGCATAAGGAAGGAAATTTAATTTGTATATAGTGCAGCACTAGGACACCTTAACTGCTGTCTAAGGATCTCCAAATGGAACCCTGAAACTTAGCATCTTAAGAATATACATACGTAGCGAATGTTTACTCAGATCGTTGTAAATAATAATGGGATTCGTTCTTGATTTGTGTGTTGTGTCCTTGGGTTACCCTGTATAGCCTAGAGTTTAAGCCATGTAAATACCTAGAGATACAAACTAGCTAACTGTTTCGGCACGAACTTCTTCAAAGGTTCCTAAGTAAATTTTTCGAACAATTTTACATGTCCCACTGCTCTCTCAATAATCCATGGGAATCCATGGGGAGAATTCATGAGAAATTCCTGCCAAAAACCCGCCTCAGTTCGAAGTGCGACTTGCCGGACTAACAATTTATTTAGAAGAATTTCTCCAAGTCATGTGGGCAGTTCCTGTTCCCATTTACCAACTCTTCTAGCAATTGTGCCCCGAGTTCGTTGCTCTCTCTCTGAGTCCAATGAAATTTAGAGCTACCATTTCAGCATGTCCGGTTGCATTTTTACGCCCCAAAACCGCCCCACCGGAAAAAGGAAAAGGGAAGGGGGGAAAGACACAACAACTGGCAAGTCACTTTTCACTCTTGTCAACAAAATATTTGCATTTCCATTTGCCGAGGCGGTCGAATGGGTTCGGGTTGGGTTTGTCTTGAAGGACTTTGTCCGGGAAACCGAACTCCCTTCATCCTGTGCCACATTTAAAAATGTATGCGGCCCGCCAAATGGGGCTGAGTTAAACTGATCAAAATTGTAAATAAACCTGCATATACCATATGAATAAACTATAAACTGTACTCGAGTATTTGTGTGGTAGTCATACATTGCATATGAAAAGCAAACACATACATAAGAAGGCACACATAAATAGATATATGTGGATTTATATACATGGATGTATCGATATTAAAAATGTAAACCCAACGCATGCAAAATTAGTCGCGACATGTAAATGAATGTTTAATGGGTAAATTAATGTTGCCATAAGCGGGACAGAAAAAAAAAACATGAATATAATTGCAATTAAGCAAATAAAATAATATATGTTATAAGCATGATATGGGGAAGAGTAGCGAGTATTATAACAGAAGCCGAAAATAAGCAGAATAAAAACAAAAACAAACTCTGTTGACTTTTGTTGCAAACAAAAAGGGCAACGCATTATAAAGATTATGAAATTGTTTTTAATTTTTAAGCGAGTAGCCACGTAAATATGGAAATCGGTATGGAAAATTTCAATAAAGTTTTTTTAGTTACTACCATCCAATGATAAATATGTATAACAAAAGCAAGAGTTTTCTTTGATTTTTGGGAGGTGGGCGGTTGGGAACCACATGCTGAGTCGAATCCTGGCAAGATTTATGCAAATATTCTCCATTGCCATTCATGCATTTAGCCAGGGAATTTTAATGGGCCACACGCACAAGACCACAGACAATGGAATTTCGGAGGTGGCCCTGGCCCAACGGGGGACTGCAAGTTTTCTCCGCTTTTTTCGGGGGCGGCATTTTCCATTTTTCAGCCTAATAAAGCCGCAATGCCAAGGGCGGGCCCGAAAAACTGATGGCAAGAAGAATGGGCATTAAGTGCCTGGCTGGCAGCTGTCCCAGCGAATCCTACGAATCCTACGACCAGCAGTGGGCCATGTGTGGCAGGACTCTGTTTGCGCTTTGGTAAGACATCAAAAGCCGTTAACATAAAAGTTTATTATATGACAAGTAAGTATGTATGTGTGTGGTTGTGCTTGTGCCGGCCCGTAATATCATGCCAAAAAGTTTAATAGCGCACAACGCGTCAACCCAGGACTTCTCCGTCTCCTTCGGCCCACTTTTCCCCGAATCCATTGAGTGGAAAGCGTAAGGAGCGAATAAGGCGCATAAGGCTCATGAAGCGGAAAGTTCCTCCGCCTCAAGCCCCAAGCCGGAAAGAGAGTATTACCCTAGATGATGACGACGATGATTGGAATACTCTGGTTTCGGGACCACATCCACATCCTCGCATGCAAGATGGATGGACTGCAGAAGTCGATAAATCGGAGGATCTGCAAGGGGAAGCTTTAAATTTGACATTTCAAGGAAAACGATTTTTTGAAAAAGCGAATATAATATCTTAGCATATATATATTGCTATTTTCAAATGATTAAGATTAAAAAATTTTAATTTAATTTACTCAGTCAGCTTCTATTGCAACGTGTTATAAAAAATGCAATAATTTGTAAAATAAAAATTAAGGTTTTTGTTTTAGATTATTATTCTCCTTTACAAATAAAAAATCAATAAATATGCAATGTAACAGAACATTAAGTTTGTAATAAAATGTCCAATCTATTGGCGTTCAAAAATCAAAACTTATATTTTTTAAAAGCAAGAAGATATATTTTATAATTTTTAGGCGAAGATGAAAGAACTTTAGAAAGTGTTTTTACTTAGTAGTTTTCCATTACAAAATCTAAGATTGTCATAGGTTGTTTATATGTTTTTTCCCAACAAAAATCTTACCTTGTTCCTAACTCAAATCAACCTGATATCCTATGGGAGTTGCAGAAAAAAACCTCCCCAAAAGGCGGCAACGCAATTGTCGGATATTACCTTTAATTGCGCATAGCTCGGGCCGCAGATGTCGACCGGAGTGCAGATGAAAGCCGGAATGCCCGGGGAATGTGGCTCCCAGTTGGAAGGGCCCCCGTCCGAGGAAGGACAATCGACAAAAGGGAAAATAAATTATCATCATTGTGACATTTTCATTTGTCAACGTAATTTTGCCGTGTCGCATTCCTGCGCCGCCTAAAAGGACACTACACTCGCTGCTGCCAGAGCCGCAGGATCAACATTAAGGTTTTGAACGAAAAAGTCTGGCAATTTGGGCAGGAATTTCACTTCACTTTGACTGGCGGAAAAATAAAAGCGAGCGAAAACAGAAACACGTTCGTTTGCCTTTTATGTGCCGCATGTCTCCTGCGGAGAACCTTAATATTGCCGCGTACATTTTTAATGCGAAAGTATGATTTGATTTTATTCGACTCAGCCTTACGTTTATTCGTCTGCAGCCGAAGTTGCAATTTAAAGTCGCTCATTGAACATAAATCAAACGTCTAAGGCTTCAAATGCCCAGCACACACACACACACACACACGAAAATCCAGTACATAATTTATTGACATGGCTGTGAGTCCTGGCAGGACCAAAGCCCTGTCAGGAGCTGCCGAACATTGTCCTCCAGCTGCCAGCCGGAATAATGTACATTATTTTACTGATTCTGATTCTGATCCCTCGACCATTTGGCGTGTTTGTGGCATTGTCAAAGCGAATGCCAATGGCCATTGGCCAATTTAAATTGCAGCCAAGTGACGAGCTAAATGCATTCCTCTGCCGAATTTTCCCCTTGATTTGTTTCGACTTAAGCCGCCTGAGAATGCCTTTAACTGGGTTAAGTTTAACTTTGTGAGAGTTTCCCATGAAAACAACGCATTTTCCCCCTCATTAGTGCCTACATTCTGCGTTATTAATAAGAATAATTACTTCCACTTTCCCCTTAATATTGCCGCTTTAAAATAAAACAATGGAGGCAAAAAACGGAAACCAAATTTGTTGGGCTATATTGTTTACACATGTAATGAAATTTCTGTGGTTATTCCGCGGGGGAAAAGTGTTGAGGGGGGAAACGCGTTTCCCTTGGCAATTATTTTGGCGCCAGTTTTTCAGCCAAATTTCTCATTTCTGTGCTTTAAAAATAGCAAATTAATTATATTTCACGCCGCGTTGTCGACGGCAACGAAACAAAAAAAAAAAGAGGGAAAACCGAAAAAGAAAACGTTGCCCTGGCTCATAATTAAATTTTGCATTCGTGCGTGAGGGGTGGGAAAATGGGGGTGGATGGGGTTACAGGGCGAATACGGATACATATGGATTTGCGGTTTTCGGGGCTGGGGAAGTAATACGGCTTTGATTAGGAAATCGGTTTAAATGGGTTCCCGCTCATCGCTAACTGTTTGTTTCTGCCTTTGTTCTGCTGGAATTTCGTTTTATAATTTTTCTGTGTATTCTTGTGGTTTCTGTTTCTGTGTTGTTAGCCCATTTTAGCCGAGAATTGCTTTTTGAATATGTGCCACATTGTTGCTGTTGTCTCCATAAATGGATAACCGAGCTGGTCTGAATTTGTTGCTCACTCTGTGCCCACTTTGTGCTGTCATTTTTGCGGTAAACACTTCCACTCCCTTTTCCACTTTTACTCCCCAAAAAAACACGCCCGCCCGCAAAAACCCATCCGAAAAGCCCTCCTAATGCAATTTGTCATTTTCAATTTTTGTTTCTCTGGCTCTGGCTTTTGTCTCAAATGGAATTTTTGGCATTTCGTTCACATAAATTAGGCCCGGCCGTCTGTCCTTCTGTCCCTCTGTCCTCCTCTGTTTATTCTTGCTGTGCTGCACTCAAATTTGCTGTGTAAATAATTATTTTTCCCATTTCGTTTGGATGCAAATTGTTTACTTTTCGCATATTTCTCCATCTCGTTTGCAGTTGGCAATTTCATTAGGAGCTGTGACTGCAAATTAAAGGGGAATTCTATCGCACCAGAGCGCTGTCATAATCGTTAATCCATATGGCCATCTGATCTGGGCCCAGCCGCAAGATAACTCGATTTGCTGGCAACTGTCGTTCTTGGTCAATTTCAGCTGGCATCAAATGCAATTTACCCATCTGGACTGAGTGTCTCGATGTGTGTCGATGTGTGTGAGTGCCCCACTAAATGGACGGCTGTGTGGGTCACCAAATCCGAGGCAATGATTCCTAACTCGGATGAAGTTGACTCGATATATATCTTAATTTTTGTTGAAAAGATTTTTCACTGACAAAAGGTAAACGGTTACACAAGAAATAATTAATTAAAATTATAAAAATTGTCCATTGTTTATATTCTTAATCTTGGGGAAAAAAGTTAAATTAAATAAAGATTGAATGGAAGCAATACTCACATTCTTATTTTTAAAAAATAGTTAGAAAATGTAAATTAAATTAATTAATATAATAATTATTTAGGTTTTTACTAGTTCTGTAAAATTAAAAATAAAAAAAATTTAAATCTAAAATAATTAATAGTATGATTAAACCTTGGTTTTTTTTATTTTATAGTTTCCAGGATAATTAAAGTATTCTACACGAGACATACTTAGTTCGTGCTCATCGAATATTATTATAATTATATTATCTTAAATCCAATATCTCAAGTACTTTCACTTTATTTTAAAACACAATCAGTTGAATTCACTTATCTGGTGCAGAAACTGCGCATCTTGTCATTATCCCTTCGCCGTAGTCCGAGTTATGAGCTGCCAGGCCGGATGAAAAATCCCCTGGCCCTGGTGTGCATTTAATGCCATTTAAGCCGGACCTTTTCCGAGCGGACAGTGTCCGATTGCCGGGCACTTAACTGAAATACAATTTTTATGGCCGCGCGGAGGAGTGTGGAATCCCGGGAATCCTGCTCGCTGATGGCCTCACTCCTTTTGTCACATTTATTGCATACTTTTGCGCGTCGCCCGGCGCTCGAGTTGCGACTTTTTCGCACATCCTTCTGACTGCATAATTTTGCCGTACGGCACGCCGGCATATTCTCATCTTTCGTTTGTATTTTGCATGATTTACTCTGATTTCAGCTGGCTGCCTTCGCTGCCTTCGCTCCTTTCAGGCTGCTTTTGTAGTTTTATCACACACTTGACCCATAAATCAAACATGTGTAAATGTTTTCACTTTATATGCGCACTCATACAGGGCACATCAAATGCTTTGGCCGCCGCTCTATCTATGGATATATTTTCCCCGCATTTCCCTAGCGAAAAGAAAAGGGATAGAGCATAGAGGATAGAGAGGGAGACAGATATAGAGTGGAGCAAGGTCCTTCGTCCTCCGGCTCGTGCGTGTAAACGAAGTAGAGAAGCGTGTAAAATATGCCGCAAATAGCTTATATGCGAGTCCTTCGTCCCCAGAGTTTGGTGTCAATCCCTTTTGATGGGCCACTGACATTTTCGGCGGCCTGTTTTTGTGCGAATTTTTATTGGCTTAGTGGGCATAAAGTGGAATGAGTTTCGGGCATAAATTCCGCATACATATATCATTTTTTCCTTTTTTGCGGCCTTTAATAAATAACCGAAAAATGCCCCTGCACAAGCTCGAACAGACCGCTAATTGTGTCGAAAAAAAGCAAATATATTTTATCAAATTGTATTTTCAGCTGTCAGCCTCTGGGGGCCAAAACTCAATTTGTTGCCATTTAAATTTGAACTCTTTGCAATCGACGCTAATGACGATGTTGGCGGTGTGATTTTATGAATTGAATTTATCGCTCAACTCAATTAAATTAGCGTGCGTAGGTGTGATGTTTGTTTGAGTGTTTGTGAGAGAGTGTGCAAGTGTGTGCGACGGACAAACAAATTGTTTGCCACATTCTCACTTATGCATGGCATAAATTTGGGCTGAGAAATGGCCGCAATTTGTTGGCTGTGGAAGGTTTAACAGCAGCTGCAACTTTCTGCAACCCAGGAAGTTGACCCTGAATCTGAATCTGAAACCGAGTTCCCATCTCCCGTGGCCAAGGATCCGTGCTGATGTCCTGCCACCCGACTAGCATCTGCAACATCACGTTTGTGTCATAGTCATTATAACGCCACTCAGGCGACGGCAGGGCCACTAAAAGTTATATGTGCCACTCTCTGCAGCAGATGACCTCCTTCCAGCTGCAGGCGGTAAAATGGCAAAAATGCAGGAGCAGGAGCAGCAGCAGCAGCAGGAGCAGGACGAGAATGAGAATGAGGACAAGGAGTCGAGTTCTGGTCGGGAACTTTTTCCATTTTACGCTCGACAGCCTTTTAAAATGTAATTTTTGCCTAATTAGCAACAAACAACGAGACAAAGTCTTCGAGTCTCTAATTTTGCCTTCGCTCCTCCGACAGCCGCACTTTGGCACCGAAAGAAATTTGAAAAGATATTAAATTATAAAAAATTATTTAAAGTGACAGAAATAAATGCCAATTTATTTAATATAAATTTCTTCTTTTATCAATTAGATTTTATATTTTCCAATGACATTGAAAATAATTTAAATTAAATGTAAGTATTTAATTGGTCCTTAACAACAAAAATTATTTGCTATTTAAAATAATATTATAAAATAACACAATAATACAAAATTTACGTTTTAACTATTTTTTTTTAGAAAATTATCAGAATTTTTCCAATTTATTTCTATGAAAGAAAAATATTATTGGAACAGCTTCTGTTTTTGTAGTTATTATCACAGCATCATATCGCAAATGACATTTATTCGATTTGAGGTGCACAAACGTAATACTGATTAGCACAAAAGCAGCAAATTATCTTTTGTTTTCGCCGTGTTACCGAGTTGCCGGCCCTTTTGGCCCTGATCTGTCATGGCTCTGGCGGCTTTGTCTCGGCGCACGGTTGGCTCAGCCAAATCTAATTTGCGCCTTAGCAGCTGCTCGGAGCACGACGACAGCTGACCTTGGAGCCGTTTCGCATAGCCGTGGAACCTTAGAGCTCCGCGGGAACGCCTTAAACGAATCCGAATCGCACCGACTGCCAGACAGACAGCCCTGCGGGGGGATTAAAGCCATTTTGGCTGATGGATTGCTGGGCTCCCGGCCCATTTCCCCATGTTTTGCTTTCATCATCCTTTCCCCGACCGCCGCACAATAATAAACAACGGCGAAATAGAAATGAGTATTTCACATTCGCACGTAAACAACGCATTGGGTGGCCAAAAAAAAGGGGGGAAGTGGCTAATCCACAGTCAGCTTGCCAAGGCATGTATGGCTAATAGGATGGACTTGGATCACCCTAATTTTTAGGATTTTAATAGGATTTTTAAAAATTGTAATTTATCTGTTTAAGCAATCTTTCAAGTTAACAGTTTAATTTATAGCAAACCAATATTATTATACGCAAATATGTTTTTGTCAGTAGACAGACAGCTTAAAATGTTTGGTCAAAGCCATGTAAGTAATAAACTTATTAATTATATTGTTGCATTCGACAGCTAACTTGGCAGTTAAAATTGGTTCAAATGAATATTTGCATATATTAAACAGTCCATGACTACACTGCGTATGGGTAATAAAGTGTCGTTGGCAATTAAACTTTGATTTTCAAGAAAATATATTTAATATTTTATAAAACATGCAGAAAATAGAAATATTTATATTTATTATTTATAAATTATTATTCATGCCCATTTTAAGTGTTTTAATCCGTTTTGGTTCTACCTTTTAAGGTCCACCCTAGGGAAAAAATTTCCCAATTTTCAGTTTTCCTCGCTTTCCCCCGGCTTTCTTCGCTCCCGCCCACCTTAATCCGGTCGCCCGGCTAATAAAAGTAAACATTTCTTTCCGCGTGACTAAATACCTTTCACTTGCTGTCGCTGTTTCTGTCGCTTACGCCGGCCACGCCCCCTTCCCGGGGACTCCCCGCCGCCCTAACCCCCCCAACCACCCCCTAAACACCTCCCACCGCCCATCACTTGACTTACCGCTTGGCCCCTTTTATTAATCGCGTGTCGAGGCGCGTCATGCGTCGGCAATATGAAGTGGAATTTTGCAGCTTTCTTCGCCTTTGTTATTGTAGGGGAGTGGGTGGTTGGGTGGTATGGTGGCTGCTGCCGAGCTAATTAAAAATTATAATTAATTGCATTTGCTGGGCGCACAAGTCACTCGCATGTGCGTACGAGTGTGTGTGTGTTTGTGTGTGTTTTTAAGGGTGTGCCCAGCATATCTTGGGAAATTCATCTAAGTTCTGGCTGCTTGCTGCCTGTTTGTCCTGGCAGAAGCATTAAGCTTATTAAATTCGCTTAGACCAACCTGGAGGGCGGGCTGTGATGTTCTGCTCCGTGTATATGTGTCCGCATTAAGTTATTAAACGCAAAAGGTAACAAAATGTTATTTAACTTTGTAAGCCAAGATGTTAAGCGGCGATTAGTTGATGTCCTCGTTATGCTAACTGCTTATTAAAAAATGTAATTACAAGCTTCAGTACGAATACATCCTCTATGGGGTAGGTAGGCGAGGAGATCGCGGCCTGAATTGGCATTGGCCCACTCATAAATTTCCGCAGAAAACACAATTTGAGGTTGTTGCTGCAGCATAACTCATTTTACCTGCCATTCGGGTTGGGGGCGTAATTAATCGGATATAGCGACAAGGGAATTAATGAGTGGAGGGGGATTATGATTATGCGAAGCGGGAATACGCTAGAGGTGCCAGAAAATCGGGGAGCTTGTTTAATTGCATTTATTACAGGCAGCAGCGCTTAACCCAATTCGAAAAAGGGTTAGTAAGCTAGCGAGTAACTAAAAAATTTAAAAAGGATTAAGTGCGCTTAAAGCGCTTCAATAACCAACTGTCCCCAATACACTACACTATCCCCGCAAGGACTCGCCTTAATGTGTTCTGTCACCATTTAAATAAAATGCAACATAACTGCTGAAAAAACAGGCCATTGCTCAATGATTTATGCCGCTGAAGTTTGCTGATCAATGGCAAATAATAAATTAAATTACTTTAATTGCACATTACCAGGACAGCAGGACAGCAAAAGAGTGAGTGTGAGGAGCCTTAATGAGAGCCCAATGGCACTTGAAGAGCGCAACGTATGGGCCATTAAATATACGAGAAACCATTTACAATGGCCCATGCGAATGCGAAATGCAAATCGAGCTGCGACAGATGCCACTGACAGTTGCCACTTTTCCACCTTTTCCCGAACTCCTTCCTTCCCTCCGGCAAACTATCACTCGCCATCCAGATGTTGACTTTAATATTTCATTCACCTTTGCCACGGCAACCGCAAATCAATTAATTCATTACGACTGCCGGAAAAACTGCTGACAAAGGCCTCGTCATTACCGCTCTCATCATTGGATCATTCGAAATGGAAAACTACATCGTCCTCTCGCAGGAGCAGCAAAACTGCTGGCCAAGTTATTTTCCTTGCCCTTCGTGTTAATTATTTCCGCTGGGGCCGGGGCTCTTATTTATTGTATTGCGCTCGAGAAACTCTCCTCTTTCGCTGGCTAGTTGGAGTGCCATAAATTATGCAGATACTCCTGTCCGAATTTGACGTAAACTGTGTTTAATTAAAATTTACAACTCGATGGAACAAATGGCATTTGGTGTGGTATAAATTCTGCTTATAGTCGAACAAGTTACTGATTTTATATATACACAGAAAAAAATTGATAAAATATCAGATTGATATGTGCTGGTCAATTTTATATTTTTTTGAAGATCAAATATATCAAATTCATATCATTTTGATATGAATAAAGATTATGTTTATATTATTTTAGATTATTTTTTCAAAAAATACTAAATTTGGTATATTATATGATATGATAAAATATCATGTTGACATGTTTGAATCATAAATTTGACATAAATAAGGTAGAAATGATCCTATTTCATATAGATTTTTTGTTTCTCTGTATAAAATGAAATACAAAAGGTGAAAGCTACTTAAAAACACCGGCAAAACAGCCACCACACATGTACTTACTTTCAAGGAGACACTCTCTCCTTTTTCCCCTAAAATTGTTTCAGTTTCTTTGTCATCCTGTCGCAATGTCCTGGAGTCCTGAGCCTCGCATCGCATAAATAAGTAAAGGAAATAAAAGAATATTAAATGGGAATTCGGAGAAAATCAATTCATCGCACTGACAACACAGCCTTTGTATATTATTAAAATTTTCAACTGCTCCGCCCGCTGAATAAATCATGAACAGCTGTTGCTGCTGGCTGATTGATTTGCTTACCATTTACATTTGGCCAACGCAGGATTTTCCAGCCCTCATTACGGGCAAGAAATTATCAAAAAAAAAAAAATAAGAGATAGAAAGAAGAAAATGATTGGAAATTGCCTTAGCCATTTGGCAACTAATTGACGTTGATCGACAGTTGCCATTTATATAGAAATCTTGGCAATATTTATACGCTGCTGCTGCTGCCGCTCCCTGCCAATCATTTATTCATTCATTAATTTGTGTTTGTTTTATGTTAATTTATTTATTACACATTTCCCTTCACCTCCGTCTGCTTTCATCAAATTAAAGGTGAGCCAATTACGAATGCCAGAGAATGTCCGACTCCCTTCGAGGCTTTGCCTCGTCCATGTGCGCATAAATAAGCTCTTTTTGGCAGTTGCCAGTTGGCTGGGGGAATTATGGCCCAATGTTCTGCTGTGGCACTTAACAAGTTGCTTTTTGATTGGCGCACGCAATTACTGAATTTTTATTTACAGTTAATTTGCTTAATTATCACAGAAACAAAGCCTGGCATTGATGTTCAACATACGCAAGTTATGATATTTAAGCCGGCCACTTATCACTTTAGCATTTCTGTCTCTGAAATGCTCTTCTCTTGTGCCGCTCGCATTGTATTGTATTTTAATTAAAGCACGTAGTGGCCGAAGGGGGCGGGGGCATGCAGCAATTAAAGCCAAATAATGGCAGCCAGCAGTGCATGCAAAAAATGGAAATGAATGGCAAAGGGCCGGCTAACAAGGCGACAACGCCGCCGCCATTGCGTATACGCCGCGTTGGCCCATTACATAACGCTTTTCTTCGTCTGCAGACCCTTGTTTTCCGCCCTTTTTGCATGACTGGACACGCGTAAAGGTCGTGGCGAAAAGAAAACACACATTTACGCCATTTTGTGGAGAAGAGTCGAGGGGAAAAAATTAAATCGAAGTTGGAAGCAAAATATTTTTACTTCTGTTTAAGGATTTTTATTAAATGCAGAAAACTATTTTAAAGTCTACAAAAAAAATTATTTATTCTCTAAAATATATAAATAATTATATGTTTTAAAATAAGGGCTTTTATTAAATACAGAAAACTGTTTAAAACTCTATGGAGAACTTATTTAATCTCTAAAAAATATTCTCAAAACATTTTTGAAGAATTCAAGGACGAAATGTTATTTTTTAGACCCACAAAATAAATTGTATAGCAGTTCAAATATTGTACGGTCCAACTTCCATAACTCGATTACCATTTAAATATTTAATTTGCCCATTTTGATGGTCTCTCAAATGTTCCATTACATTACACTAATCCCCAGATCTCTAGGACCTTCAGACTCAGAGCTTTAAATGGCTTGGAGCTTATCATTCCGATAGGTAGAAACTTTGCAAAACCTGGTGGCAGGCAAGTTAAGGCCCATTTGCAGCGTTGTTTAATTATGCCAATTTATGCAAACAATCAGTGCGCAATAGGCAGACAAGTGCCAAAAGCAGCAGCAACCGATGGAATGTGGCAGAACGACGAGCAGAGGGCGTGCCTGGGGCCAAAATGGGCTCAGATAACACGTAAATAAAGACGCACACAACACACACAGATACAGATACAAAATACAGAGAAAGTGCGACACATGCAGAACAATTGACTTGAGCCAACAAAAAGATACAAGATACAGCGCAGACACACACACACGCACACACAAAAGACACAATTCCAGGCCATTGTTTTACAACTGCCAACAAAAGCAGCAAATTTAACTTCTTTACCCTGCGTGTGTGGTAGTGGTTGTGGGTGTATGGGTGTGTGCCGCACTGTTTGTGTGTTAAGTGACTTGTTTTACAATGCCAATGATAACGCACACACACAAACACAACAACACCCATACAGTTGCAGATAGGCCAACGCACACAAACATCTGGATAAGCTATCTGCGGCTCGTCTGACATTTTGTAATTGAAATTCAGCTGCAGCCTACTTTTCAGCGTTGCACCCATTACGCATACGCCGCGTTGGGCACTTAAAGGAATTAAACTATTTGCCAGGCCCTCAGATCCCTCAAATCCGTCTGGCCGAGCACGGGCCGCAAAAATACGAAGCGTCATTTTTAAAATTAAAAAATATATGTGTACGCTGGAGCATAACATTGGCTTCGTTACACTGGCCAAGAAAAAAACATATATTTCAGGTAAATTAACTTTATTTTTATACCAAAAATTACATTTTGATTTATTATTTAATTTTGATATATTTTAAACTTTTGTATGTCAAGTTTAACTAGTTTTTCCCTCCTCAAAAGGTGTTTTTGTTTGATTTTATAAACACTCCAAGTTTTTTATAAACATAACATCGTTTTAAATCAATTTTAAACTTTGGATTTCCAAAGCTAACTTTCTTTTATGTTTTTTTTTTAAATAAAGCAACTTTTAGACAATATGTGTGATTGAAAGCTACGGTTTGAAACTTCTGCAACCACAAAATATATAAAAAAAAGCCAAATGTAATTATTTATTCTTTGTTAATTTTCAAATGGTTTTGCTACCGTTTCCATTCAATGGAGTTTTTCAAACGCAACTTTTTAATGTGCAACTTTGTTGGCCAGTGTGGTGCTTGCACACCCGTGCTGCTGGCTGTTTTGCAGTCTGTTAGCCAGATTTCCAGCCACATGCACGAGACAACTTGTTGCCCGACAGGCGGACAGGCCGACAGACACCAGCAGCAGTTGGCATGAGTGTGCGCAAGTTTTCAGCCCAACCCAAGGTCAACTCGGGCTCATATTAAAGTGAAAATTTGTTTTATTTTCCCGGCCGATGTGCATGAAAAATAGATGAAGCTGAGAAAAAAAAGAGAAAAGAGGAGAAACGGCCCAGCAGAGACACGAAGCGGAGGACAGGACTTCATTCAACCTAATCAGTTTTGAGGCCAGAGCAAGTTTGGGTCCTGGCACGTGGCCATTGGCCGAATGGTCTGAGGCCACTAATCCCATAAATAATGCACAGGCCAAACAAGACCGCCAGATTGGCAAGGACTCGACGAAACGGGAAACGGGACATGGGAGGATCGGAGAATCGGAGAATCGGGGACTCGACGGCGTTTGGGACTCTCAAAGATGCGGCTGGCCAATCATTTCAAGGACATAAATTCACGCAAATGTTTCAATCAATTTTGCGCTGCCCGGGCACAATACAAATTCAATTTGACCCACAAATTGCTGGCGCAGCCCAAAGGACTCTCCTTCCCCCATGTTGTTGTGTTATTGAGCCGTCTTTATGCGATTACACCAACAACGCGCAGGGCGCCGTGGGAGCGCAGTGCTTCACTGTACAGGGTACAGTGAAGTACGGATGGCAGAGCGGCAGAAAACAGGACACGGGCTGGACAGGCGCAGGATATCGTACACAAAGGACGAGACGAGCGTCGCACTAAAAAGGGACAGCGCAACGGAAATGTCTAACGATTGAACAAAACGGATGCCAATGGGGCGTGGCCGGAAGGGGGCGCTAAGTGGAAGGGGGTGGTGGTTGGGTGGCAAGAGGGGGTGGGCGCAAGAGGAGCGGTAATAAATGACATGACAGACATCGAGGCGAATTCCTTTGAGGCACCCGGAGCCCTGCATCGGAGCTCGACTCCTGTCAGAGTCATAACCGCTTACCCAATGCAAATGGGCTGTTTTAGCTGCACTTAGAGAAATACTAAGGTGCTAAACAAGTTCAGCATAACAATTTTAGATTTTGATATCAAAAGGATGGGTAATTTAAGTAATAAAATGGTTTCTGAGTCTTTTAAAATGTTCTGTAAAATAGATCTAAAGTAAAAAAACCTTTAAAATATTTTATTGAATAAAAATAACTTATAATCGAGTCACATTATTTTAGTATATTTATTTTTGACATTTTTTAAATATGGTATTATTTATTAATGGTATTTTATATTGATGGTAAATTATTTTGATAGTATTTTATTTTGATGGTATTTTATTATGATAGTATTTTATTTCATTAAATTTCATGCCAGCCTATAAAGTCACTTAAGTAAATATCCTAGGTTTGGAAATATTTTTCTTGAGCGTATGATGAGGAGGGTGGTTACCAGAGTGGAGCAAATGGGTGGCAGCAAGAGAAGGATATTGCATACTGAGTTTCCTCATTAAAAACTGACTAAATTGAGTTGTGTGTAAGCTGTCTTACAACATCGCCGAAAAAAGAGAACCCTACCGTTTACATTTCTTGGTAATGCGCTTGCTTTGGATGGCGAGGGGGTGGCAAAGGGGTCGCAGGGGCTGGGTTTATCCACTGGTTACAAGTTGCGACTGCCACTTGCAAAATGCCTGCCAAGGATTTATAATGTTGTCCTCGTCCTCGAGGCGCTCGAGTTGCCGTTAAGTGCACGAGTTAACCCCGTTTTGTGTCTTCTGCTTGCTCCTTTTTTCCTTTCACTCGTTTTCCAGGACGAAGAAGAAGAGGCTCCTGCAGCAGCAGCAGTTGCAATTTGCTGCTCGGTGGATAATCGCGGGAAATAATGGTGTGAGCTTAATATGCGAATGGTTTGCTAATCAAGCGTGCGATAAATGCCAATAAGCAAGTTTATATTTCCATTTTCCATTTTATGGGCTAACTAATTTGCAGGGCATATTAAAGTATTTTTTTAATATATATCTTTAACTTAAGTTATTATGTAAAACAATTCATAGTTTTATAAAATGTTACATACTAATATGAAATGATTAAAAATATATATCAATACAATTTTTTAATAAAATATATAAATATATAAAACAGGACCTAAGGGATTAAAATAGCTGTTTTTCTCCATTAGATAGAGCCAGTGCAATGGCATAAAATGTTCACCCCAGAAAACAGCAAACACGCCGACCAACATCCACGTGCTTTGGAATTTATTGAATCAACGCGCGTGGCATAAACAATGGGCAGCTGCAGCACGGCCAGAGATAATGGGGCGTGGCACCGCCTAAATATAGAACACAACCATTTCCTTATTGCAGATAGAACGAGCATTGTCTGAATCCTGGATGGGGATAACAAAAACAACGGGGAAAGGACCGCAGGACGTTAAAGAAAGTGCAACACATTAGCCAGTTCTGTGGGGCCTTTGTCTTTGCCAGACAAGTGCAACAATGGAGCGAATAGTATGAAGTCCAAAAGGGGGAGTTGAATGGAGTGGAGTGGGCTGGGCAGGTCCTTATCCAATTGGGCCTGCCGCATAGCCTTTTGTTCGGATCCCTTTGTTGCACCTATTAAGGTTGCTGCGACGGCGAAACGTGTGAGTACCCAACCACACCACAGATTTTTACCCATTTTTGAAATGTTTTTTTCTTCAACTATCCAGAGCTGACATCGCGAATATTGCCATCAACAATTCGCTTCCTTCCCCTTGAGGCTATTTGCTTTGAATGCAATTAAAACTACATTTTATTGGCTTTTTCGTTGTACTAGAAAAAACACTCAATAGCTGAGTGATATTAATAAATTGTTCTTTGGCCAAGCAAAATGAGCAATAATCAAACAGAAGGCAGGGTAAAAAATTCATAATTGCCAGTCTAAAGTGGAAAGCGAACAAAGAAAAAATGCCCCAATGGAGTAGAAAGAGTGGTGGCAATAAGTAAAAGGCAGAAAGAAGCGATTTTATCATTTGCAGAAGAGTTGCAAAAATATATATATATTAAATTTCCCTTTTGCTCTTTCAATTAAACTTTAAAACTATTTTCAGCCTTATCTACACTTGGCTACTGATTAAAAGTTAAGCCCAGCGATGCTTTTCCACCTGCCCTTCTTTAAAGTTTTTCTAGCCTAGGGCTTTGGAAATTTTCAGCTTTTTTGTTTGACTCTTGGAGTCTTTAATTAGGATTTTTATGCAAGTATTTTAATGGTAAAGCTGAAATTTATGATTTTTCAATTATTTTATTGTACACCAATGGTTTTTTTATTGTGTTCAATAAAGTCAATCAAATATATTTTATTATTTTTTTATTACATAAATTATTTTTAATGTTTTACTACTATTTTACAACTGTTTTTATCCAAAGCTCTTGTCCATATTTATTATACCTACACTAAATCGAAGCCTTGAATAAAATCCAAGTCTGCAGCCCCTTTTCAATTTTCATTGAAGCTTTTTCCTTTTAGTGACCTAATCAACTCGTTAGTAATTTTATAGCAATTTCACCAGCTTATCCGTACAGCATCCTTATGGCCGGCCATCAACAGCTCATTTATCCATCTGCTCCTGCTCCTTCTGCGTCCCTCTTCTTCGGTTCATTTTCGCCTTCCAGTTAATGACATTGCTCTGCGGTTCTATCTCCTCCGGTGGCCATAAATTCACCCTGCTTTGGTCATTGGATAGCCATTGCTGTTCTCCGCAGCATTATGAATTGATTGCTTGCAGGTGCTGGCCCGCACCGCACCGACCGTACAAATATCAATAACTATCTAAGGCAAATCCCCATTCCAGCCAGCAGCACACACGGCAAGCTATTTTTCATTTTCACCGCTCAACTCTTTCCTTTTTCCCCTTTCCCCCTTTGGCGTGTACATTTTATACATCAAATAATTACGAATGTATACACTTTATGTGCTGGCTGGTTGGGTTCAATTTTTTTCACCCCATTTCTCTCTTTTTGTGCATCATCAAAACTTAGTAAATTAAAATGGTCAGCGAGGCGTTTTTGTTTCGCTAGCATTTATTTTCAATTTGTGTGGCATGCTTTTAGGCGCTCGCACCCTCTTCCCTTTTTTGCTTACCATTTACTTTTTGTTTAGCCACAATTTTGGATTGAAAGTTTTGCTCTTTTTTTTTTTGATTGTATCTCCATTTCTGGCTGCTTTGTGTTTGGAATATTGATTAAATGGAAACGCGTCGTTTTGGAATGTGAGTAGAAAGAGAAACAATTGTTGGGGGGGCACAGGGGTCTATTGCATTAGGGCCTGATTGCACAAATAAAAGCCTGGCAATTGCCCTGGCAAAAGGTTAAATTCTGGCAATTTATTAACACACACACGTGTCGAAAACACAAAATAGAGAGTGGGAGGCAATTTGTTCGCCCGCTAGCTGCGGTTAATTGAAACAAGAATTCGTCGAGTTGGAGTTTAAAGGGGCGAAACATTAGCTTAATCATCCGCCCAACCAGAAAGGACCTCCATTCCCATTCACGCTTACCGCTAAGCCTTGCCGCCGGAAAATGCTCGCTTTTCCGCCTCGGGCGTCTCGGGTGCTCCATTAAAAATGCATTTATCATTTGGCGTTTTGAAAAAGCTTCCTTCCTTCCTTCCATTCTTTCGGGCTGTCTGGCAGGAGACTGACACCTTGTATCAGGATGCTCATCCCTTCCATTCCCGAGCACTTTAAGTTGTTTGTTTTCCCCGAGACCGAGCACAAATTGTATTTGGCTGCCGCCAGGACGGTAAACTTTCCCTTACTTTCCGTAGAAATATGCTCGACTTTAGTTTTTTCGGAACGAAAGTGAAAAGTGCCAACGCCATGCAACTTGGGGCCTGTTCGAGCGCTAAACTGTTACTTCCACATGCTGAACCCGGATCGGAGCTGGGATCTCGACTCTGAGGTGGAGAGGGGGATTGGGAAACAGGTCGCCAATCTGGCTCCAGCTGGCCATCGATGTCGGGTTTTAGCTAAGCCAACAGCCGAGACAAAGGCATTCCCAGAGTGTTCATAAAAACCCGGACGGCCTCTCCGTTCCCCGGCCAGTTAACTAGGTCAGCCGTACACTTAAGGAAAATGTGGAAAACCTTCTAATTAGCTAAAGAAATATAAGGGAAAATAAATGCAAAAAATAAAGTATTGAAATACTATTTAATAAACTAATAATAATTATTTATTGGTAAACCTTTAATAAATAGGAAAAAATGATTTATTTATTGCACAAAAATATTATTAGGAAAATCGAGGTTTTTGGAATTTTTATAAATACTTTTAAATTTAATCTAAGTTATTTTTATTAAGAAATTAATTGATTTATTTATTAAAATTATTAATTAAATATTTTTTAGGTGAAGCATACATAGATTCGTTGAATAATTTTCCCCAGTGTAGCCACACACACTCTTGCCACATTGTAAACTGGCGGAAAAGCCAGCTAAAAGTTGCCGCCACATGGGCAGGTGAGTGAGAGTGAGAGTTTGAGGCTTCCCATTCATGTTTAGCCGCAATGCAGCGCCTGCATAAATTTCATTAGATTTTAGCTCTGGCCACTCTCGATTTCCCTTCCCCCCCTCTTGTTACCAAAGTCTATAACAAATCAATTGGCCTTCAAAGCGGCCCCATAAAGAGGGAGAGTGAGAGTGAGATAGACAGCGGAATCAAGGGAATACATATATATATTCCTATAGTATAGATGTAAATGGCAAATGGGCGGGGCGAAAAGCATCTGAAGCACACACTCGTAAATGGCTTCCTAATGAAGTCATAAAGTGCCCGGCGGAGGCAACTAGATGTCCGCCATTAAGCGCACCTTGAGCCACGGCCAAAGCCACTGCGAAGTATGCTAATAAACGTAAACCGAGCTCCATTACCAACGGAAGTTGAAGTCATAAAAATAAAAATAACCGAGAACCGAATGATGAGTGCGGGGAGCGATTTTCAGGCGATTTTCAGTCGCTCGACAGCCGTCGGAGGCAATTCCCGATGAGCTGATAATCTCAAAAGCGACTCGAGAAGTGGCAGCTAAACTTTATAAGAAAAACTATAAAGACTAACAGATTCTGCAGAATGTTATGGTAGATAAAGATATACCCAGATACACTGCATAGATCTTCAGAAATACATATTTTCTATAAGCTACTAGCATTAATTTTCCAATGGCTTGTCCTATATTCTGTAAGCCCAACCCAATTCGTTAAAAATGTAGGCCAAAAATGTTAAAAGCCTCGTTGCTTCAGCACTTCGGCCCAATAAACTCTATCGCACCTTTTAGACCCTGCCTCAGGGGCATAAAAAGCAAGGACTTTCAAGTGGCATTTACCTCTTGGGCGGTACACCTTTTCCACCCCGGGTTTTCAGTGTGTGTGGAGCACAGAGAGAGAAAGAGGGAGACAGAGAGACAAAAGAAAAGTGCGGTCAAAGGCATAATGCAAAGGAAAACCGCGAAAACCCAACTCACACTCACACCGACTCACTGGGAAAACACATATTGAACATGCGAGCAAGCTTTACGTGCTGACAATGATAATGACTTTGGTCCTCGGACCGAGGCGAATGGAATGGAAAGGGGGGGAATGAAATGGAACTGTCTCCGTGGGAAGTGCATCGAAAACGCTTTACACGCTAATGCACCATTATCAGAAGTCCAGGGTACCGAGTACGGAGCCCCGTAAATCTTCACTTGCATCTGGGGACTTGAAGGGCTTTAATAGATATTTATTCGAGGGGTTCATGACGGGTCCAAACATTTGCTCTACTTTCAGAGCCACGGCCATAACTTTGATAAATTGTGGCCGACGCGAAAGCTTTAAGTTCAAGTGCCTAAACGGAAACGGAAGAGTGAAAAGTGAAAAGCGAACAGTGAACGGTGAACCGAGGCAAAACAAATTGTGGCGAAACAAAAACTGCAAACTACATGAACAATTTGGCATGCAATGCGAGAGGAAAACGTCCAAAAAAGAAGAGCAAGGGAAAAAATGAAAAGCTAGGGACACCGTCTAGTATTTTTTTTATTCAGCCCAGCTTGTTGCGTTTTTTTTTCTTTGCGGGTTGGGGTTCAGGAAGCCTTAAAAACGAACAGCGCTTCAAATTTATGTGCTGCGGAAGTGGTGACTTTTAGTTTTTCTCTCGCCAGGTGTCAGACATGCGAATGGCGAGTGGCCGAAATGGGTAAATGTGGGGAGGTAACCAGTTAAATGCCAGCCAAGCCAAATCCACCAGCTGCCAGGTGGGAGAAAAGTCGATTTCCCGCTTTGGCCAACTCTCATGCATTTCAATCAAATGAAGTCGCATAAAATAATGGAATGGCCGGGCTAATCGGATTGGAAAACAGGGGGTGCTCCGTATTTCCTCCTCCCCGCGGCTAATGAATATCATTCAGCCATTCAATCGGTGTGGCACTTTTAATTACCTATCTAGTATCTGTTCTGGAAAGCTTTTGCCCCTGCAAAGAAAACACATGTTCAACACCCCGTTTGGCACTTCGAGCTAGTTGCCTTTTATGATACTGTTCAGCAACAGCATCCACTTGGATTGGGGTGGGAAAAATCCCACCCCTCTGCCATTGCAGCGGGTCGGTTAATGACCCGAACGCCACTCGATTGGCCATTAAATGGGAATCCTAAACAAGCCATAAAGTTTATGCAGAAATAAAATTAAATTAAACGAGCTCAGCCCTATCAAGTTGTCCTAATCAAGTTGTTTACGCCCATCGGAGGGGCGACGGAAGTGGGGATTGCGATAATGAAGGGCATTGCATCATCTCGCTTCGATTTTTTCCCACTTACAGTGTGCTTATACCTACGGATATAGGAAGGTCTGGAGCCGACATTTTTACTATCATTTCCCATTCGTTGTGACCAAGTGTACTCTGGAAAAAAAAACTATTTTTAAATTAATATTTTAATTTTTAATAATTAAAAATAATTACTATACTTCAACGCTTTGACTTTATATTTTTTTTGATTAAAAATATTTTTAAAAATTTGAATATACAGTTTTAAAATTTTAAATGAAAAATCTGAGGATAGTTCGATCGAAACTAGTGATACACTTTTTTGGTCTACCTTGGACAAAATACAGATTTATTTTAGAAAAAAATTGGGATTAAGGATTTATGAAAAAACTTAACTTTTTCTGCTTTTTGTTAAAAAAAAATTTAAATAAGCGATCCACCTAATTTTCGGGATGATTTAAAAAATATATATTTTGACAATTCAATTTTCCAATACCTATTCTTTTTATCTACATAACTAAAAATCTACATAATATTAAACAAAAACATTACGAATATTTTTCAAAGCATCGGCAGGTTTTTCTTTCGAATTCATTCGCAGTGTGTGCATATTTTCGCAGTGTGGTTATTTTTGCCCGGCTGTTATGCAGGTAATTGCACCGCCATCGATACTTCCTGCCAGGCTCGCCAAGGACCTCGGGCCGGGTTCGTCACAGGAAATTGGCAGAAATTCCATTCCGATGGAGTTGTTTGAATTTTGCATGCCCATTCGTTTCGGGCCCTTTCATTCGATGGTATTTATGGGCAGGTTTTCGGACAAACATGGATAAACAAGATGCGTTAATGTGGCTTTCGATGGGAGTGCGCTGTCGCTGCCGGGCTGCCAAATTCAAAAATTCAGCGGAAGAGCTCCGTGGGCGAGCACAAGGACGAGTGCTTCTTGTTGCGGCCCGTCTGGCATCCGAGGGGCCGGAAGCGGTAGATCGGCTGTCCGCACACCGGCGACCGGGCGTAGTTGCAGGTCAGCTTGAACTGGGTCAGGTTCCTGACCACGTAGCGCAGTCCGGCGCAGCCCACGTGCGAGTTGCCCTCGATGGCCATGGCCGCAAAGTGGCGGTACGCTCTGTCGAACAGCGAGAAGTGAAGTTGTTTCAACTCTCGGATCTCAAAGGAGGCTTTATAATGGAGTTAGCTTACTTTTGCTCTTTTTCATCGCAGGGATAGAGGTCCATGCTGGCGGCGGTCATATTATCGGACTCCGACCACCAGGTCTTCGCGGCAATGGACAGCAGTTCGGGGTACAGCATTTCCATCACTGACTTCTCCACGCTGTGCGTCATGTTGAACAGCATGATATTTTGGCCGGATCGCGGGTATTTAACCGTATTTCGGCAATCATCGTGCTTGGCCTGGCACATCCTCACATTGAATCCTGCCACGGCGGCCAGATCCTCGTCCCACCGCATGGCCACCATGCGAGCGGCACGCGGCAGTGCGGAGTCCTTGCCACTGGCCAGCAGATAGCGCCGCTCGTTGTGGTGCCTCACTATACTCTCTGCGTGGATGGTCAGGTTCACGAAAGTGATCTCCTTGGCGGAGCAAGTGCGGTGCAGGCTCTGCCCAAGGATAAGGGGGCTATCTAATTTGATTGGAAATTAATTTTATGATTTAGCATCAAACTCACCGAGTAATAGTTTTCGCAGGCCACATGCTGTTGACCTTTGGCGCACAACTTGGGCTGGCAATAGGGACTCTGTGGCTTGGGGGTCGTTTTAATTATCCTTCTCATTGCCATTGTCGTTATCACATCTTTCTGGTTTACCGCCAGCTGACTTGTGGCCCCCAGCAATCGGGAGACCAATGAGATCAGCACTAGAGACATCTTCATGGCGAATGGATGGTCAAATGCTTTCTGTTCTGTAAGCCAACCGTAATTCTGGTTTATAAAGCACAATCAGGTACAAAAAACAGCTGAAAGTTGTTCTTCTCATTAGGCCTATCGAGTCACCGTTTAATTGGCACTATACAGTTATTGGATAAACACAAATTTATTGAGTGAAAAACAGTGATATTTTTTTTTTTAATTTACTTTATACAGATCGACAGTTTTTATTGTCAGCTACATAAAAAAAATGTTGTCTAAGGGTCTAAGAGTAAAAACCATTAAAAAAGCAAAAAAAAAAGATGAATGGAAAAAACACGAAATGTAAATGTTTAACTCTTAATAAATATTCAAATAACATTTTTTTTATTTACAAAAATAAAATATACAAACATAATAAAAACATGATATTTTCTGAAGTGATCCTTTTTATTTTTAACTAGCTGCGGGATGCGGCACTTCTACCAACATCTAATTGTCTCTGACATGGGAAAAGAGACGGCCATAGAGCAGGGAAAAGAGACAGCGATAGCGACAGAGAACGGAGACAGAGACAGCGACAGGCTTTGCCACTTCCCATTGTCAGTCAGTGGGCCACAAAATTGGCCGCGAAAAGTTGTAGCAAACATTCTGTTACCAAAAATGGCTGTCATCATCATTGTCGCGTTTAACAGCTGAGTGCCTTCAGACTGAGGCTCACTTTCGTTGGCTTTTACACTGGAAAAAAATTAGATTTATTGTTAACAATATTGTGAATAAATTGGAAAAGATCGATTTATTACCAGATTTTTCTCTAAAGGATTAGAGATTATTTAGAAAAATAAATTATATTTTAGTACCTAATTATAAAAATAAAATATTTGAATGTGAGATATTTATTTTTCAATAATTTGCAAAACACTACAAAAAATAACGTACCTAATGTGCTCATCCTAAAATATTCTTTAAATTATGTTTTCAATAATTATATTTTATTTCCTTATTTCTATATCCCACATTTTCTCCCAGTGAAGCGGATGTCAATGCCATTCGCATTAGAGCACATTAAATGGTATTTGGGGGTAACCACACTCGCAGAAACTTCAGAGAAAACACAACCCGCTCCCCTTTCGCTCTGGAACCCCCATAAAAGCCGGCATGAAAAGCCTAATAACTCAATATCGCTCAATTGATTAGGGCCAAAGACGCTTTTGCCGGGTTGCCAGCTGAGTCGCCTTAGTCGCTAATTGTCTGACAACTGGGGCCCCAGTTGATTTGCGTGTAATTGGCTCGACAGGGAAATTTCGGAGAACTGGCCGAGGTCTCAATTAGCCCAGCGAGGCGCGGACTTAAAGCCACCGCATTTTGGCCTTCAAGACGATGGGCCGAATTATGCGCAATCACTCATTCCATTGGACCACCCAAAATAATAAACATAGGGCGCGCGTGCACATGTCAAGTGGGCAACTCTGGACGTCTGTCTTGTTTAGTAGGTTGTAAATTTTAATGCAAAAGAGCAACATTTTTTGTGATTTATCGCTTTGGGCCGGGGCAGCCCAAATCCATGTGAAAAGGGCATGCATTAAACAGCAGACAGAGGGCCAGCCTCTGGCCGGAAGTCCTTCAGCCAGGACTCCTAGATGTGGCCAGCACGCGTGCACCTGTTGCCTCGTCCTTCTGCTCCTCCTTCTCTTCATTCTCCTCCTTTTTGGCCACAAAGTCAGTTTGTTTTGCGGAAATTTATGGCCCCGGACGTGGCGGCGGCCCAGGCAAATACAATTTTTTCCGCCCCGGCCCCGTGTCTATAATTTATTTTTAATAGAGAGACAACTTTCTTTGGCCGCCTGGCCCCATAAATTTGTGTACCAGCAATCAAAGGAAGCAGAAGTTGGGGATCAGCGCTGGAATTATGCAAGCGTTTTGCATTTAAAATGTGATTATCGGTGGCAGAGCCTTTGTGTTTGGTATCCTGCTCCCTGGTAAGCTCAAACACATACATATCTGGTATCTGGACAATACATCTGTGTGCACTTCCTCGGCATTTCCCGGCTCGGCTGTCAGAATTGCGCAATTGAATAATCAAATTGAATGGCCACAATTGTCCGTGTGCTCGAGTGTGGGTGGTGGTGTGTGTGTGTGGCTATCTGAGTTGATTTATTGGCCAGGCCAAAGCCGCAGTCGGGCTTTGGCCATAACTCAAAGCGAGCTACTTGGACCACAAATATTTGCTAATGAAAATGGGGGCGGGGTTCAAGGAGGTTTCGGTTCTGAGGTCTCCCGATTTCCAGATATCCAGATAACCAAAACCAGGACCGTGTCAAAGGATTGCCGGCCATCAATATGCGCATAAAGTTCAATATTTCAACGCAACGCCCCGAATCCTGCTAACAATAATCCCTAATTTTATGCAAATCTCGTCAAAGTACTCGGCTCTCTCTTTTCAATCCCCCGCGCTTCCCACAACTCAACAGCTTAGCTGGGCAAATCCTCTTCCCGAGACTTTTCCGTGGTGGGTGGTTCGGGCTGAAAACTTTTTAAGCGCCAGCGTGGAAAACTTGTCCGTGTCTAGCATGCCAAGGAAAATGTGTCAAACTCAAAGACTTTGCCTTCGCTACGAAATCGTAAACATAAAAGGGAAGGCGGCGGTCTTATCAACCGAATTTAAGTTAATTAAGTTGTTACACTTCTGATCTAAGCGCACGAATCGCGAAACAAAACCAATGTCTGTCTGGGGAATTTCACTTTGCCTGTGAAACCATCAACCATTTGGCGAGGCCAACGCCGAAGGACAGCGGCCAAAACTAGAACTTATTCATTTGCATTGCGTCAACTCATAAAAAATTTAGGGACCTGCTTAAAAGTACGAACTGCGAATGACCTTTATTGAACGTGCAAAAGTTCCCTAAATAATTCATGAGCTGTTTACAGAGCGAGTTATTCTTTCAGTTCGAGCTTCCCTGAACTAATGCAAAACAATGTGCAAAGTAGCAAATAATTAATTCACAATACCATTTGTTATTGATTGACTGATTGGCAAAAAAAGTAGATTTAATCATTCACAACTAAAAAACTTGTTATATTTTTTTGTTATATATATTCTTAAAAAATGCCACGATAAATAAATAAAGCTTTAAATACTTTAAATTTTAATAAATATGAAACAAATATGTAAAAAAATGAACTTCAATTAAGTTAACGCTTACTCATTTAAAATAATTCATTATAAATTTACATATATTCTTAAAAAATTCCACGATAAATAAATAAAACTTTAAATTCAAGGTAAACAAAGATATTTGAATAAAAATGAATCAAATATTCTACAAAATAACCTTAAATTGCATTTAAAAAAATTAAAATGCATTAAAAAATAAGTCAAGTTGCTCAAAATGCTAAATAAACTTTGCCACAAAAAGTGCCGGGATCACCACAGCCCATCGTCCCCTAGGGTATAATTATGCCAACGTTTTATTATGTACAAACGTGTGACTGTGTGTCCATACAAGTTTTTTAATTCTTTCGAGTCCGCGCATTTTTTAAAGCCGCGCAAAAATATGCAAAAATTTGCGCGTGTGTGTTTATATTTTCCTTTTTGCCTTTCGCTGCAGGGTTGTTGTGTTGGTGAGCATTGTGTTCACACATAAATTTTAGGCAAACACTGCCAGCACACACACACATGCACATTCGCGCTGGTTTATTTGGGTGAAGGCCACGAGCAGGAAAAAAAGAAAATGGGAGAAAAACCCAAAGGCAGCCGCCACCACAGCGGGCAAATCTCAGAATTAAATGCAATTTAGTGCAGCAAAGTGGCAACCCGCAACTACACAAAACAAACTGACACAATCACATTTGGTTGCCCCGGCAAAAATGTTGAAAAATGCGAGAAACTTTTCCACTTTTGCCAGCCATTCGAATACGCATTCAAAATTACCCAATTCATTGCTGGCATAACATGTCAATTTGTTTTGCCAAAGGTCGGGGTTAAGAGGTAGAGGTAAAATGTGGAAAATGTGCAAAAGGCTCGAGAGTTTTTGGCCAACTTGGAGCGACAAGTAAACAAAATGCCCCAGCTTAGACGCCACTTACGAATGCCATTAGGCCTGGTTCAGATTCAGATTCAAAATCAAGCCAAGGAAAAACATGGACAAAAAATAAGGGGCCAGCCGTATATATCGAATCCAATGCCAAGGCAAATGTGCTGTAAGCCTGCGGATTTCTATAACAATGTTGAATTTCTGAACACGGCATTTGATGTTGTTTCCACATTTGAATGTTAAGTGGCCGCTTTGTCAAGGCTCAGACCCGGGATTTTGCGAACCCTTCCTGCCCGAGTAATCCTTCTCCATCATCCGTCTTCATCTCTATCTCTCACTCGCAATCAAAGGGAGGAAAATCGGGTGGAAAGGAGGCGGGGAAAATCGGGGAAAGAAGTACAAATTGAAAATGCAAATCTTTGGCACAGCTCAAAAGTGCAAAACAAACAGCCAACTGGTCGGGCAACAAATACAACTACACCCAGAAAAAAAAGACCGAAAAAATCTAAGACCGAATTTCTTACATTAATACCGTTTTGTTCTTATTTTTTTTTAAGACCATGTTCTAATATTGATACCATTCGGTATTAATTTAAGACCAGTAACTTTAGATTTAAGTTGAACTTATGCACTCGCGCGAGAAATGGTGCGATGGCCCAGTTGGTAAGGCGTCTGCCTCTGATGCGAGAGGACCCCGGTTCAAAAACCGGATAAATCACAGTAAGTAAAAAGTTTTTAAAATAGCATTTAGAATTTCCTTAATAAATTTAAGATCAAAAATGTATTAAAAAGTTAAGTTGTTAGATTACTAATTACAAAAAAAAAAAAATAAATAAGTTGTGTCGTGAGCGGGATTTGAACCTCGTACTCCCGAAAACAAAATAATACCAGAAGCTAGCACCTTGGCCCCTGAGCCATTTCCTTATTTTTTTCATCCATGGCAGAATGCCTACAGGAGTATTCAAACAAATGTATTTTTGGACTAAAAATAAATATAAATTTAAGTACGTTTCGTGCTTAGAGTAAGAACAGCGGTCTTAAAAATCCGTTCTTAAAATGATACCATACATTCTTATAATGATACCAAACGGTATAAAGCTATTTTTCAGACTCAAACAGACACGTTTTCAGACCCAATCAGACCAATTTTTTCCCTGAGTGTACAAATACAAGAAGAGGAAGGGAGATTTGAAGTCGAGCTGAAAGTGCATAAATTGTTGCGTACTTTGCAGAGCCGTAATAATTGCAAAGCGCTTGTAAGCACCAGCACCTGGCTGAAACTTCTTCTTGGCAAGAGTTTTCGCCCTCGCTGATGAGCTGTGCAAATTTGTTAGCCCAGCTCGGGCGCTAATTGGCTAAATAAGATGTCTTAACATCGCCCGCTTGGGGCAATGAATATTGCGTATACGCAGTGGGGTGAAAAGTGACTGGTCAGCTGTAGCTGAAGATTGGGAAAATTGTTAGTAGCACTTTTCGGTTAATTTAATTACTCATTTATTATCCAGATTACCGGAGACCTTTTCTAAATAAAATACTTTAAATAATTTCAAGGTAAATCTCTTGTTAGCTGTAGGGATTTTAAATTGATTGCAAGCCAAGATCTTTTAAAATATAAAATAAAAAACATTTTTAATAAAGTTATAAAAAGTATAAATTTAATTTATTGTACCAAGCTCTTTTCCTTCAAAAGCAAACTCAATATTTAATTTTAACAACCTCTTGAAAATGTTTTTATATCGAACCTAAGTATCTCTTAAAATTTCTTCTACTTCCTCTACATAAAAATCCAATTACTTCATTTTGTTTGCCTTACGAAAGCCTAGTGAAAACACTTTTGATAATATGTTTACTTTGGCTAAGAAGGAAATGTCCAACAATTTAAATTCGGCAGCAAGGCAGCCAAAAATCAGAAGCTTATATTTTTCAAGTGACCGCTGTAATTGTAAATTTATTGCAGTCTGCTCCACTGATTCCCTGGCTTTTACAATGTCCGAAAAGCCATGGTCTTCATTTTCTCTCAACTTCCTTTGTGGCTTTTGTGTGCGGCTACATTTTTATTGCCTCTTCATCTGCTTTGTTTGTTTTGCCAGCGACTTTAATGCCGCCTAATCTTTGCCGTTTACCAAAAACGGTGCCCCAAGGAGCGCTAGGCAAATGAATTGCATTATGATTGCCAGACCACAAAGGATCGGGGATGGGGATGGTTTTTTGGTGGGGAAAGAAAGGGAAGGACCCTTAGTTAGGTGTGCCCCGGCAAGTGTGCACCGTAAATTCCAAGAAAATATTGTCATCTTTAAGCCAAAACCAAAGAAAGTTTGTTCAGTTGGGAGCTGGCAGAAACTTTGACTGCGTTCTGGCAATTGATTTGGGACACTTGCAGAAACTAAAGGAATATTTAAGTTATTTTATAAAAATCAAAAAAAAATCAAAAAAAAAAAAAAAATAAGTAAGTAAAGCTAAATAAAAATAAAGCTAAAAATAAATTAAAAATAATTTGTATCATAAAATTATTTGTATTATTTAAAACAATTGTCAAAGATAATATTAATTTGAAAGTAAAATATTGTTTCGCTTGAAAACTTATATAAAATTAATTAAAGTAATTTTTTAAAAATATTTATTACCATTTTTGATGAGTTAAGTATAGGATATAGTACTTTAATCTTAATTTAAAAAGGGCTTATAAATAAATGTACTATAGTTCCAAATGTTGTACTTGCTCACCACTAAGCCTCTTAAGCCCAATAAAACTCTCCCAGAGAATAACTTAAGGTAAAAAGTGCCCGAATAGCCCAAAAGTGGGTCACATTAAAGTGGATGAAAGTGTCGGGGAATCGTTTTCGGGAACCACTCGCCATATGCAGCAACCGTGCACACGGCCGCCGTCGGTTATTAGCCAGCATTGTTATGGCCAACGTTGTCGCTGTTGTTGCGGCCATGTTATCGCCGGCTGGCCGTGTTGTTTATAATGTGGCCAGAAAGGACCAGGACCCGGAACACCCGGCATGGGCCAGAAAGGCTTACCAACTGCTTACGGCCTGCGGGCAGGCTATTAGTTATTTTATGGCCCCTCGATGATATCGGCGGTGCCCCGGCAGCGGCTTCAATGCATAATTTTGCACTCAATTATAATGGAGGCCCCCCCCCCCTGGTTGGGTGGCCAAATGGGGCTGGTTAATGAAGTGTTCGATCCGTAACTTTGACGTCTCGAGGGCCAAGATGCCGGGGAAGAGTTTGTCATGGGAGAAATTATCATTAATTACGTGCAATCAATGGATCAATCTGAAGATGACTGGGTCGGGGGCCCAGAATACAGAGTAGCACCTCGTCGAGTGGGTCAAGTGTGTGTGTCTCGTAGACTCGCCACGAATTTGGGTTAAGCTGCGGCATATTAAAAAACATTTCCAGCGCTTTATTGCCACCACCCAGAAATAATCACGATGATAACGATGATGATGATGATGTTGCATCGAAGTTGCAACTCCAAAGGCAGCAGCAACTTTTCGCGCGGTTTATTGAAACTTTTTCGATTTCGTGCTCATAACGGACACAGAACTTTGTGGGGAATTAGCATAATTATTGTGCCATAAAACGGTTATTTGCCACTGGCAAAATGACTGCAAAACGCTTTATCCCTTTTTCCCTGCTCGCAAAATGTAAATTTGTAGCCCGCTGGATTGATTTGCACCGCCAGTGGGATTTATTTCGAATCCACTCCAAGTAATTTCTTGTCCGTGCATTTTGCTCTTTTAATGTTTGGCCAGGAAAATGCTCACAGCAGTTTTATTACTCGCCCCGAAGTTGGGGGGAAAACTTTTCGGCTGACATATTAGAGTTGCATCCGCAAGAACCGCAACCAACTAAGCAGGGAGAAGGACTTGAAACTGTCTTTCCTTGCCTCCTTCCCTTTCTTTTTAAACATCCGGGGGTGTTTTGTTGCAAGCAGGAGGACGACTGGCAACATTTCTTCCAACCGAAATTGTCAGTCTTGCTCTTATAAGTACATAAGCCTGGCCAGAAGCATCTGCGTCCTGTAAGCCTGCCCCTACATGTGTGCCAGGGTATTTGTGCACTGTGGAAAAAATATTAATCTTTCGAGTTTTAAATTATTATTTTTTAGGACCCAAAAGTAATATTGGAAATGATTTTTTATATAGCTTGCATGATGCACTCATATTTTAAGGCGAATACATACTTGAGGTCTTAATAAACTTTAAGGAACCTAGAAGAACAATTTTTTTTTTTAATTTATATTTTAGAAAACTGATAAAATAGTTTGTAATGCGAAAAACATTTTTTTTATAAAAAAAATAATATAATATTTTTTATTAGATTTTTGGAAAGACATGCCAAATCCATAAAATTCTTTTAAAAATACCATTATAATAATTTTAAATTTTCTTTCAGCTCCCCCCTTTTTCGCAGTGTGACAACTCTTTCGCATTCATTCTCATAGATTTTAGCGCATCTGGCTGGCCCCTTTTTTATAGCATTAGGACATGGACTGCCGTACAAGTGTCTGCGGCCAGTTGGGACACTTTTATTGCACAGCATGCGACCAGAAGATAGTTTGCGGTGGATTTGGTGGCCGAGTGGTGCCGAAAAGGGATATGGCCAGGCCATGGAAATGGAAATGGAGACACTTTTATGGACTGGGGAAACTGGGGGAACTAAGGGGTCCAGAGGCCAGTCGTTTTGCGTATAACCAAAAATGGCCAAAAACCAAAACACAAGAAACCCCGAGATCATGTGCTGAATAGTTAAGCATGTGGGGCAAGTGGAATGCGAGATGAATATCCGTTGGTGGGTGGCGAATGGGCGGATAATGGGTGGCAATGGGGGCCGCGAGTCATATAAATGTCGCTCACAGCTTGACCTTGAGCCACCAAGAGTCATCCGGATTTGTAGCTCCGAGTGGCCACTAGTCCGGGGTCTTGACAATCCGATTGCCAGCCAGGGCAGCCCCGGAATCCATCAAGCAACCATAAACTATGGGCGAGACTCTGCAGACAAGTGATGGATAAATGTTGGCAAATAAAGAAATAGTTAAGCTTTCAGGGGGAAAACGGAAGGGAAAACGGAGGGGGGAAAGCAAAGCACTTGACTCGACAGAGATGGCGTAGTAAAACTGCGAGAAATGGAAATGTAAATTGAATCACTTGAAGCAATTTCCCAGATAATGCAAAGCAGTTTCGTAATAAACGAAGGGCAGACTTCTTAAAAAGCTGGCTTAAATAAAATAATATATTTTGCTAATTTTTTGGTTCTCTTAAGAAATTTAAAAATAATTCTGAATTTAATAACTGAATGCAGAGAACCTTTAGGAGGTATTTGTCTCATATATTATTTCTAATTACTTGCCATCAAGACAATGAAAGCTATCACAAGCCAGGCACTTGTTCCCCACCTATGATTAAACTCCGAGTCACCCGTTTAATCGCTTTTCCAGCCTTAAAGCCGAAATGGGTATATTGCCCGGACACGCCCCTTCCCTTCCGTCCGTCCCGAAAGGACCTCAAGGACACAGAGAGAGAGAGAGGGCCTGGGAAATGGCAAGTGAAAGAGCCGGACGGATTTCAGTCGGTGGCAGTGGCACTGGCAGTTGCAGATTCAGATTCAGATGCAGCTGCAACTTGCCATTTGCCACTTGCCGCTTACCACTTGCCGCTTGGTGGGTAAATCTCTGGCGAATGTTTTAAGCTAAACGACTTGGATTTAAAAATAAATTGAGGTCAGCTAAGAGACAGTGTGGAATGCTGATTTCACTGCTGTTTTCCTTGACTGTTTTCGCTTTTAGTGCAGTTGGCCGGAATCGTAAAACGAAATTCGGCGTACATAATGGTAATTGCGTGTTTTTTTCCACTCTAATTACGAGTTATATGCCCTCACACACAATGGCACGCACACATGGAGAGGGCAGAGAAGGCAGAGAAAGCTGAGAATGCGGAGAAAGCGCCGCTAGAAATGAAATGCCAACCTAAATTTCCGGGCCTCTCGCAGTCGCACCACTGGCATAAAAATGGGAATTAAAAGAAAAATGCATATAAAGTGTTGCATTTGCAGTTGCTCCTGCTGCCGCCTTGTTCTTCGGCTCTTTTCACACTCTGCCCGACTCTTCTCGACCCTTCGCTGCTAATTAAAAGCAGCACATAGTGCCATTAAAGCCAAAAGTTCCCTGCTCGTATGCCGGCCTTTTTTTCCGGGTCAGGATAAAAGACAGGACCAGAAGGAGGAAGAGGAAAAGGAGGACCCTGCATATGCGCTATTTGTACAGAGATTATCTCATTATGTTTGCGGTTTTAGTCGCACTGCCACTTTTTGGCCATAGGCTGCACAACATGGCGTATAATTAATTACGTAATGAGCACGCCTGCCAGACACAAGCGCACCACCAGAGGAGAGAGAGAGAGAGACGGGCGATGATGGCCGGGGCAGAAAGAGACGGGGCACACTTGGCAGCAGCTTGAGGCCACTGCAGTGGAAATCTCTGTCTGAACTCGCACTCAACGCCCACGACTCATTGTCCTTTTCGGTTTGGTCCTCGGTGAGTCCTCTTTTTTTTTTGCCACAGGGAAACTTCCGTAACTCCAACGAGCATGTGTTTGCCAGAAGTTTTCCCTTAAATATTAGTTTTTGCTAAACTAAAATAATTTCAGGTGTATCTTGGAGAAGTTGAAGCCAGAGAAAGTGAATTAAAATATTAAAATATTTTAGTGAAAAGATAAAATAAATTTATTTTTAAATATTTGTAACCCTGAATATTTTGAGTGATTAAAATCTGTATATTCGACATCATAACTGGCAGAATGGCCACAGACAATTACATTCAGACTGCAGTTGTTCAAGAGTTCTCTCTCTTTTTTCATTACTTTCATGTTACTTGTTATTGGTTGGTTCTTGTTTTTTCTCTGTTTGCCAAGAGCTTATCACGCCGCCATTAAAAATTGTTTGCTTTTCCTTTGTGCTCAGCAAACACGACGAACGATTTACACAATTGCAAACATATTTGACAGCGACAACAACTGTAAAAAACGGTGAAAATATTTATGGATGGATAAATTTGCTGTGTACTCAATTGGCAATTGTCACAGTGGGTATAATGAATTTATCAGCAGGTATGGAACGAATGAAATGGCCATTACATCAATAAAAAGATAAAATTAAATAAATACCAAATGAATAAAGACAACCAATCGGAGAAGTCATGCTATAAAGTATTTATACAGGGTATCCTCCGCTCGAAATTCAAAAGCCCCTTTCGTTGGATTATTTGCCGAATGACAAAATAATTACAAACATACAGACATTTTTATCCAGCTGCGTTTGTGGTTTCTGCACGCTGCGATTGAGTGCCACAAAGGTAGGGAGTGCATAAAAAATGTATCAGCATTGAACAGGGTGATTTGGTTTCCAAAAAGAGTTGCGAGAAGCTGGGAAAATATTTCAAAAAAATGCTTGCGAAACATCAAAGTGAATAATTCATTTTTACCAGCCCTCGTTTTAAAGGGTTCTCTCGAAGAACTCAGGAACTTAAGCCACCCTGCATCCCCCTATCATCCAAGTTTATATACACTCACGTGGATATATGGACATTTATAGTGAAATTAAATCGTATGTGTGTCAATATTTATGCACACCCACATTCACACCGCCGTAGAGCGCGAATAAATAAAAGCAAAATATTTTATGGCAAATGAATTAATTTCAGTAGTTTGCACTTTCCATGCGCCGGCACTCACTTTTAATTTACCCCCCAACTTTTCGGGGAAATCAATGCAAATGTGTTCGGGGTCCAGATTTATTCAGCACAATTGTCCAATGATTTTTATTCTCGCGAATAACAAATATAATTACAATTTAATGCAGTTGTTAAACAGAAAAGTGCGAGAAATCCGCAAATAGGTACACCGAACATTGACTTAAGCCCGAGCAAACAATTCAGGCTCAAATAATCATCTTTATGTTTGCTTTAATTGCGTTGACTATGGCTATTATATAAATTATTTTTCATACCGCCGGAGCGGAGTTGAGAAAACCACGACCTACATAACACTGTGGTGTGCTAGCCTTCGAGCGGAAAACAAAAAATAAAATGGAAAAAAATCCAACAGCCCCAAACCACCGAGACCGAGCCTGACAATAGTTTATGGCACAAGTGTTAAATATTTTTGTTTGGCACGCCAATGCCTCGAGCGGAACTCACAGGACCTCCTGTTTTCCCAGCACTGCCCATCCCTCCCCAATCACCAATCATCCCCGACCCTTTGGAAAAGCCGACAGCCCAGGCTTAAGCTACAATTACAGCAAAGTTGGCATCAAATAAATGTTGGAATTATTAAATACGAGCCATTGCCTAGCCATCGATTGGCCCTATCGATCTAACAGCGTTCTGTTCTTCGTTTGGAATTCGCCAGCAGTTTACAATAAATAACCAGGCCGTAATGCTCAGTGGAATAAGGGTGTGGGGCTCGTAAATTAGAGGCCCTCCAAATTGTAGGCACTTTAAATGCCCCGAAGGATTCGGCGGCAGGCGCCTTCCATTTAATTCAATTTATCCAAGTTCTTACTCTTTCCAACTATTTTCAACTTTGGCGCACAACCCCCGAAGGAAACTGAGGAAAAGTGAGGAAAAAGGTAAGCCAAATTATAATGCTTAACCTTTAAGCCTGCCTCGGATTGCGTGCTAAGTTCTCTCGGTTGCCCCAGGACCTGTTCTCTTGGCCAGGGGTGTTATTATGTTGTTCGCGGCGAGTGCAACAAGGATAATTGGGCGTGGCCGGTCCGGGCTCGGTTCGCTTTTGGGCCCCGAAATGAGGCTTCGATGCCTAAGTCGGCTCAGACAGGCTCTCAGGATGTCTGGGATTAGCGGTGAAAGGATAATGAATGGCTGGCGGTCCATTCGAGAGGGTAAACAACAATTTCGACTGTTCCAAATCAGTTATTATCGTCTAACTGAAGTCCAAATGTCTTTAAAAAATATAGGTTAAATAGCTTAAATAAATAAAAAATATTTTGTACTTTTTTGGTTTTTAATGCAATAATTTTGTTAGCTTCATAGGCATAAGTAATGCAATATATTTATTATTCTATTTTTGGTCCACTAAAAAATATTTATTAAAATTGATAGTTTATATATTTTTTTATCACTCCTATGTAATACTTCTTATAATCATTTAATTAATTATCTGGCATGCAAAACAATAAAATGTATTATTTTTCTTTTTAAAAATATAAATTCAAATGTTTGAATACATTTTTCCTAAACTTCTCCTGAAAGCACTTAATCCTAGCTAGCCGCATCCGCCTTCTTTAAATGCCTGCACTCCTGCCATCATCTTTCATCCCTCTTCTGGCTCTATTCCACGAATATTGGCTCTTCTGCCATCATATTAACATTAGCATATTTTTGATGGCTTGGGCTGGTCCTAGGAAACTTGGGGGCGTGGCAGTGTGTTCCATGGTCGAGGTCAGGGCAGCTTCCTGCCGCCACATCCTCTAGCACTTCATTTACTTCATGCTCCACGGTGCTGTTTGCACCGCTCCTTGGTTTCCATTTTTTTTCCCTTGGCCGGATTCCCGGCATTGCAGCCGTTGGCCGTTGACTTAAGCCGTGCCAGCTGTTAACGACCTTTGCTAGTTGCGGCTCGTTGGCCGGATAACTCCGGTCTGGCCAACCGATGGCGCCCGAGGAGGGACGTAAAACTGCAATTGCGCGGCGAACTTTATGAAAACGACTCGAATGCAGAGTTTCCAAGGGGCGGTAAGTGGGGGTAAGAGGATGAGTGTGTATATAAGTTTCCTAAATTTATTACAATTCGCGCGCAAACTGAAAGCTATAATTTTCGAGCGGTTTCTGGCGACCACGCCTCGAATGTCGAATGTCGATTTTTGATATTTGCGTTTGGCACGCAACACGATTTAAACTTTTCCCGCTCTCTCTCTCGTTTCGCCAGCTAAAAATATCCATAAATCAATTTGAGTTGATTCCAAGTTCTGCTAGAACCGCCCCCCCCGCCGAGTGTCTCGTCTAAATTGAAGGCTGGGCGGGATGGCAGGATGGCCCCGGCATAAGTTTGCATAAATTTTCGCAGACGGTCCTTGGCTCGATTCCGGATTGAAAGAGGCTTTGCCGGCCTTGGGTGTTTGCTTGGTCAATATTTTGCCCACCTCCGGGGCTCAAGAGCTTAAGAGCACTTGATGCACACGGCCCACTGTTCTCGGCTGCAGGGAGCAACTTCATCAGTGTCGCCGGGCTGTCAAAAGATTTAACAGTTTAATGAGGTTTTGCGCAGTACTCACATCTGTGGGCGAATTCATCTGTCCACATGTGTATTTATTGTATTTATTTTACGCTCTGCGGTCGTGCTTCTTTCGCAGGACCCGACTCCTGGTTAACCAGCCAGCCAGCCATCCATCGACAGGCTCATCCTTCTGCAGCTCATTCGTTGTTCGTTGTTGGATGTTCGTTGTTCGTTACTCGTTGTCGACTGTCATCCGTCGTCCGTCGTCGCATGTCAATGCTGCTGGCCATTGTTGACAATGGGATTTATATTTCAACAGTCTCGTCGGACCCACATATACATACATATACCTACATATAACCGAACGCATGGCAAGTTTCGCCATTAACATATTGATTTTTATAGCTCGCAAATTTACGAGGCCCTGACTTGCGTGGGCTTTCGCTCCCTTTTTCTGCTGACGTGTATAAAAGGTTTTAAAAGTAACGCCATTAATTTCTGGAATGTTTCGGGGAAATATCCCAGCATAAATTTTGGCAAAAGTTCGGGGGCGAATATATCAAATGCTCTTTCTTACCAGTTTTATGATTGAGGTGGAAAGTTGCCTAAGTGAATTTCTTAATCAGAAATGTTTCTCATTTCCCCATTTATTATTATTGATAGTTATCTGAAAGTTTCTAATCGATAGGCGAATCAAAAACTAATTAGGAGTTCCATAGCTCGAATTTTCAATTTCTCTAATTTGTCTGGTATTCTCTGTTCTTGGCCTTCGTTAAACCCTGTTTATGCACACTTGTCTAATGAAATACGCTGTCCGATATGCAAATCAGGCATATTATTTACAGTCGCACTGCGAGACCAATAAATAAGCAAATAGTTTGATAGCTAACCAGTAGCAACAACAGGCATAATAAATCCAAATAGATAAGTTTACACAGCCTCATGTGTGTGTGTGATACTGGACAAGTAAATATTGATACTTTGATTTGAAATTGAGCGAAGCCATGGCCACGGGGCGGATGCTTAATGTATGCAGAAACTATTTTATTGCCCCATTCAAAAGTGAAGGAAGTGTTTCGACTTTCCCCCGAAATGTCGAAGCCAACAAATCAGGGTATTAGCTTTTGATGATGGAGTTTGATTAGCCGTGGGGATTTCAATTAGAAAAACTAAGGCAGCCGCAAAACCAACTCACATTTCGGGTGTCTCGGGTTTTGGGTAAATATTTGCCAACAATTATTTGCGATAAACGGTTGCCTGCGGACGTCGCTCGGTTTATTTGGCTCTTAAATAAATTACCGGGAAATGCCCTTCACAGTTTTGGGATGATAAACACGTTCAAACCGTTGCGAACCGCATAAAACCTTAACAATTACTTATAAATTTAAGGCATTTATAACATGCTTAATGAATTTCCAGCGAGGCGAAGACGAGCTTCCTCCGCAGGACTCTTTGCTCCTTGCTGGTGGCTGGCTGCCTGCCTGGTAATGTTTTCGTTGAATTATGATGCTTTTAAAACGTAATTTATTTTTTTAAATAAACACTGAAAGCGCTGCTTGCGCCGTTTTGCTTTCTTTTGGCTTCTGATGCCGCCTCTTCTCTGCTGTGCGGCGGGAATCTGAAATGAATTTAATTTAATTTTATTATTTCAGTCAAAATTGCTTCGACTGCTGCTGCTGCATCTTGGCATCGTGCTCCTCGAGCTGAGCTCATAATTCTGTTTATTTTTATTATGCCTTTTCTTTTATTGGTTCATAATTTGTGAGTGCCGCTTAAGTGGATAAAATCGATGGCACATAAAGGGAATCCTTCGTTGTGAAATCGGAGATCATTCGAGTTTAATAATTTCAAAGATTGTTATCTAGGGATTCTGGAAACTTAAGAAGTAATTAGGAAATAACTAGACTTCGAGGGATATATTTGATATGCTCCCAAGGGAAAATTGAAACCATAGATGGGAAACCTTCGAGCAATTTATTGATACCGTCATTACGGACTGAAGTTGGCAACATCTTCACATTGGAGGGTCTGGCTGGAAATTGCATATGGCTGGAACCAAACTTTGAGCAATCAAATTGGGCAAACATCGGGAGAGGGAGCGACGGGGCGAACGACGTAGTTGTCGTACTTCAAAAACTCAAGTCGTGCATATTTATCAAAACATATTCGATATATGGAGAGGAAATGGGAAAAAATTGCACGTGCATGCCAAGAGCAAACACGGGGAAATTGTTGGCACTGGAGTCCTTGCACACACACATAGAAATAGGGAAAATAAGAGAGACCCAAGACCAGGACGAAGGATATGGTCGCTTTCCATCTGCAGTTGACGTTGTTGGCGCTTCAGAAATTTCTAAAATATTTTCCACATCACGGAATATGGCACGCGGAAAAGTGCAGCAAACAATATTTATTATGGAAAATAGGAGAGAAGGCGGAAAACGGGCGGAGCCACCCACGCCGCCCGTTTCGCTATGATTAATGCCTTCCAGGCGGCCAACATGGCGTATGCGTAATGTGGCAATGAGATACAAATCGAAGGCAGGCAGCATTAATGGCCAACTATTAAACTAATCGCTTTTGTTGTTGGTTGGCAATTATCCCCTGCTCACTCCCCCTTACACAGGATCCAGAAAATCAAGCTATAAAACCAAACAAAAGGAATAGAGAAACATAATAAAAAACTCCAACCAAATGTCGATCCTTACAAGGAAGATGGCTGCTCGAAAGTCCGGGGCTAAAGCAATTTTACACCTGTCAGCAAATAAAACGTTGATACACAAATAGAAAAATCCGTCTAAGTAGGAAAATTATTGTTGAAAGCACAAAGAGCCGGGGAAAAAAAAGGGACAGCCGAAAAGAGGACTCAACGAAATCGCTTCCATCGCTTTTGCTTTCGTTGTTTAAGACAAATACCGCGCGGCAACAAAAGGCCAACTCATTGTTGTTGCTGTTGATTCACCTTGCTGCCACGCCCCCCATCCCCCGCCCCCACTTCCGCCCACTTCTAACGCTCGTTTTTATTCCCGCTCCTTTGTGCTAAATAAATATTTATAAAAACAGCCAAAAGTTTTTATTCGCTGATGCTGCGTCTGTTGCCACTTTTTGGACCTTTTTGTTCCGCTTGCCCCCCGATTCTGGCACAGAATTTCATTTTGAATTTCCACCGAACATTTCACGGGACTTTGACGCATGGCAAAGTTTATTTCTAAATATATTTATACAGTAGCCGAGAGAAGGCATATTTGATAAGTGGCTGAGTTGGTCGTGGATAAATATCAGCTGACAAAAACTGTACGTGATTATGCTTATCTGTCTGGTGATTCACCTTGGGAGCTTGGAACTTGGAAGAGATTAGCTTTCGGGGGGTTTTTCTAATAAGTAGATGGAATATTAAATATAAATAAAATTAAAAAAAATATATTTAATATAATAAAAGACAATAGAAATATTTTAATTATTTAATTCTTGATAGAACGTGTTTTTACTAACAATTAATGTTAACTATATTTACCTTTTACAGACTTAAATACTCATATTTAGTAATTATTTAAAGGGCATCTCGTGACCTCCTTGAACCCAGAATAAACATCTAATTCCTGTTGGCTCCGTGTCCTATTTGAAAATTGTTGCAGGCGGCTGAAGTTGTACGAATGCGTGGGCTGCCAATTTGATGGGCCCGTAAAGGAATGGAATGGAACATCAGAACAGAATACAGAACATGCATATAAAGCCATAAACTGCCGCAAGTCAAACATCTTGGCGAGAGATCTGTGTCGTCCTGGAAATGATAAGACTGTGCAAGCACACCGCAAACTATGGCCATACAAGTCGCCGTGGAATAGTTATGGCCAGAGCCGGGTGATGGATGGCAGCTGCATTGTTTGCTTTAAGACTGGCCCGATGACTTGGCTCCGATAATGGCTTATGAATGCCAGGCAATTGCGTCATGTAAACGAGCATGGTGGGCGTGGTGGCCAGACGCGTGACGCCCACTGTCCACCACCCACTGTATACCACCCACCGCCCTTCGGCCTTTACATGTGCCGCCTTCGTCGGGGGCAGGGCCACGCCCACTGTATGTTGCTGCAATGCTGTCGACTGCAGCAAGCTGCAAGGCGTTGAACAACATGACGCGCTGCGATAGCGATTGCGAGCTGATTGTTTCTGCCCCTGTGCCGCCGCATGCCACAGAAACACTGAGAGAAATTTGTTCATAAATTATTTAATTACTTTTTTATCGCTTATAAGAGAATAAAAGCTAACAACTCCAAAATTTATAATTTTCTTATATATTCTAAAAACATTTATATTCCAAAATAAAAAAAATTGTTATTAAAAAAAAAAAATTTATAAGAAAAATATTTTTAAACATAAAAAAATATTTTATAACTAACATAAAAAAAATATTTTTAAACATGAAAAAAGTAATGAAAATTTCTGTGAATGAAAAATAAAATAACATTTAAGTTTGCCTACATTATGATTAGGTTTACATAGTAATGGATAGAGTAATTTGATAGTCAAACCCCTTTGAATAGAGGGGTTCTTTTTTCCGATCACTTCAAATCAAAAGCTACTCAAGTAACCAGACAATATAAGGTGATAATCAGGGGGCAGCACTAAATTCGATTATAAATAACAGTAACTGATAACTGTCACTTTGAAGATTGCAGTGTAGTTGGTAGTCGACCGCCTTTGATAAGCATGGGCCAACGGCATCAGGCAACTCGACGGGCTATCAATGTTGTTGTTTGTGGGCCCTGCAAGTGTGTGTCACTGTGTGTGTACTTTGCCAAGTTGATGTCTAATTTAACGCTATCGTAAAGTTGCCAGCGTTTGCTTTCTATTATCCATCCCGCTCACTCAGTCACCTACTCACTCACTCTTTATACCCTTTACATGTTGAGATATGGGTTGTATTACTTAGCAAGTTTATAGAATTCTTACCAATAAATATGGAGAAAGATAACAAGATCAAGGACTTTGTTAATTTATTAAGGGTAACCAATAACAGACCTTAAAGTATGCAACACTTTTCGTTAAGTGAATGCGAGTACCAGGTATTTCCAAGCCGAGTTGCCTTTAACAGACTATCTTTCTTGTTCAATGCTGTCAATGTGTCAGGCAGCCCAAAATCGAGACTCGTTCGGGAAATGGTGAAAAACACATGTAACTGCAAATCGTTATCGTCATCGTCATCGCCGGTATTGTTGTTGCCCCTGGTTTTTCCCCCACACACTCACAGACACACACAGAGGCACTCGAACACACACAAATTCAGCGGCAGACAGACATTGTTTCGGTAGTTAGCACATGTGTGTGAGTCCTTGTTGCTGGACGTGTAACGAGGAAGTGTAAGTAAAATGTACATAATAGTTGGCATGACTGTTCTGTTTGCTGCATGCCACTGCCATAAGATGCAATGATCATTTGTTTGTGCAAGCCTGAAATGAAACCCATCACTTGTTGTTTGCTGTATCGAAGCAACCTTTGGTTTCATTATAAGCAGCACACAATGGAGCAGGAATACTAATGTCATTTATGTTATTACCATGATGGTATTTTTTGGCTGGAATATCTAGAACTAAATGGCACTCGACTAAAGTTAGTATACACATTCTTCCACTATTTTGAATTTAATATATATATTTCCAATCAGTAATAAATCATGTTATCATCCCGAAACAGGTTATTTAGCAACTTTATCAATGGCACTCCATTTATCAAGTCCTTTAACACGTTTTTCTAAATCACAAAACTCCCATTACCTATGACCGTTGTGATAAAAGCCCCCTGACAATCCGCTTATATAAACTGCATCAATTGACCCAAGTTCCAGTCCAAAGTTGCCAAGTCAATCCATCACTACCCAACATTCCCTTTTCTTCTATACCAAGAAAAGTCTCAAAAATGTTACCCATGCCCCCGAGCAACATTTGTCATCTGCTCAATAATTGTCAACAGACAAAACAAATTTACATGTGCAAATGTGTGTGCGAACTTTGCCCATGCTTGGACTAATGTCTTGCCAAGTGCCCGAGAATGTTTTTCCATTTATAAGGAAACAGACTCAATTTAATTTCCCGTAGAGCTGACAGCAGGGAGAAGAGTTGCAGCCATTTGAACTATATAAATATACGTAGGCTTAGCACGGGCAAACTGTTAATCCGACAGACAAACTGACCCGAGGACGAGACCCATTTACAGGACCCCAAATATTCTTGGACCCTTTTTTTCGGGTTGAGCTGAGCGAATCTGCATATTGCCGTGCTAATCCTACTTGGGAATTTGGAAAATAAATTATTTACTTTGCAGGAAAAATTATCCAAACGGCGGCGGATGAAAGATGAAAGAAGGCGGCATAGTTTCGAAACCATTCTGAAGTTGTCCTGGAGGCTTTAAGTTGAAAGGACCCGTCCAGATCCCGCTGACGTGGCCAAAATGAATTGCACTTGATTGTGGCAGCACAGGTGGAACTGCCAGTGCAAAGTGCATCGTTAGCCAGAATTTACGTGGCACCTTAACACCCGACTGCCAGAAACAAGCCACCGAAGCTTAACCCTTGCCCCGGCACCTGTTCCTCGCAGAATTTATGCTTGTGAATTATGAATGGCAACTTGGCGTCTTGGCCCTTTTTTTTGTGGGGAATTTATTTGATAGTCAGCTGCAGAAAATGCTCTCGCTCGCCTCTGTTTTTTGCTTTTATTATTATAAATTCATATGCGTTGTCGATTAATTTTCATTTTCCCCCCATTTCTCAGGCGCCCTCGCCGGTGGCCCCATTACTTATGCTGTTTTTAATTTTCTGGGTTCAATGCACGTGCCACAGCCCCCAAAAAAGAATCTTTGGCATAAATACACAAACTACAATGGGAACAGTAATCTACGAGGGTCCCGAAAGCGGCCGCCCATCCTAAGTATTTTTCGGGGGCCCGGAACCCTTTCTGCCAGATGACGGCAAAAGTCGAAAGGGTTGGGATTATTTACCCCTTGTGTTATTGGTTCCACTCGGAAAAGGAGTTGAGTTAATGGGATTTTCAAACGAATATATGATTTTTAGTAATGTTTTGATTAAAGAGTGAAAATTTGAGACATTTGGGTATACAATATTATTATAACCCTTATGCCTTTCTTTTGTAATAAGCTAAAAACATAAATACAGAAAATTTTTAAGATAATTCCCAGTGCATTAAAGATTCTTTATATTCCCCCAGTTCATCGAAAATATTCCTGGAAATTAGATAGCTGACTTAATGCAGCTCGAGTGCGTGCACTCAACTGCATTAATCAGTCAACTGTTATCGCCGAACTATAATTCCCGACGCGCTATCGACGACACCCTTGAGTGATTCCCATTTTCGGATAATTCAATTCTCGACGGCAATCCATTTGGGCAGCATTGTAAATGATTATACTACAGTTATTCCCACTCTTTGGCGCCCCGAGGGCAAACATTCTTCTCGCATTCAAAGCAATTTTCCATTTGGCTTTCTGCTTTCATTCGAGCAATCAAATAAAAATCCCAATGTAAGCCTTTTTTGGCAGACAATCGCAGCCGAGGCGCCTAAATTGGCAAATCCCAGCTGAAATACAACAACAGCAGCAGGCTGTGCCTCCGTTTTTCTTCAATTTTTCTAGATTCTTTTTGCTTTTTTATTTTATTTCATTTTGGGTTTGTAAATATTTTTACTTTGCTTAGGCGAATTGCCCTCTGTTTTCTTTGGCAAGCGCCTTTTAATATTGTCTTCCGCAGAATTCGTGCGCCCATGAGTTATGCGATTGCTCTTCATTAGATTTATCCGACTGTATATGGGCTGTTGGATATTATCTCAGCCAGCTGGATGTATGCATTATCATATTGAGTTCCTTTTACGGCGCGACAGCAAATAAACACGGCCACCACTCCACCGGCTCTTCAAATGAAAAGTCATAAAAAGGCACAAAGGATAATGCGTTTTTAATGGCAATGAGTTTGGCTTTTGTGCCCGACGCGTTTTTTCGGCTTTTGACGGGCATAAAATACAAACAGAACAAGGAAACGCCGAATAAAAATCCTTAACGAAATGAAACAGAAAATTTGTTTTGGAAATGCACAAAAGTCTTTGTTCCTTTTTCTGTTTCTTTTTTTTTGGTACCCCAAAAGTTTACGAGCTTATTTAATTAATTTTTCTTCAAAAAAAAATTGTGTGTAGGTGGGCATTTTTGCATCTGGCAGGAAGTCGGGCGAATCCATTTGCCAGGAACCCAGGCCAGTCTCCATGTGTTGATTAAGCGCATTCACTTGACTTTATTAACAAGGAAGGAAGCCTGAAAAAGGCTGCGGCCGACGTCTGGCAGGATATGGCAGGATACGGTGCGGGAACAGGACTCAAAACCGCTTAGCGGTGTAAGGGCCCAGTTTCAGTTGTGCTTAACCATCAGGGATCCAGAATAACTGCACTCAAAAAGATTTTTTAAATCTTCGTTTTAAAGATCCCTAAATTTTTAATGTTCTGATTATAAAAAACAATCTGATTTAGAAGAAAATTCAATTTTAAAAAAAAGTTTTGTTTAAAACTATTATATAGAACAGCTCTTTTTTAGTTTTTGTATATTCTTTAAAATCTTTCTTAAATAAATATAAATAATATAAGGTAAACAACATTATTTATATTAATAAATCAATGAATTAAAAAAGCCAGCTGCTTTTTTCATAATATTTTCTTTGAGTGAATGCCGTCGGTTCGAGGTTCCTTTAATTGTTGTATAATTATTCAAATGTTCGCTGAAAAGTTGCCGTGTTTCGCCTGATGAAGGACAGCGAGTGATGGGCGCTGTTCGTGGGGGCAATGAGTGGGGGTACGTTGGCATACCGGGCACGTGACTACTCATAAGCCATTAGCCACCGGCACAGATGACCTGAGACGGGCTGCCATTCCTCCTGGCATTTAGTGTCCTTTCTCGTCCTCAGCCCGCCGATGTCCTGGCCAGTTTGGATTGTCGCTGGTAATTGTTGACTAATTGAGCCTGGCAACGGAATCGAAGGCCCAGCGTCGTGTCAGTGATTTAGAGCCCGCTTAGCAGTTCGGACATGTGTCGACTCTGTGGCTGCTAATGAGCTGCAAATCGTGAGCCTGGCGTACGTGCACGAGTCCTTTCTGGACGCACATCCGCACTCGGTCTGAAGGATGCGTAGGCGAGTCTTAAATGTCAGGAACAACGACTGATTAACCCATTCATTTAGTCACTGAACTTCTGGAGTGGATTCGAAGCTTAAAGAACCTGTCTTGAGATCGATTCCAGAATTAACGAAGTTTAATTTATTTTTTTTTCATTTTGTTTGATTTATATATTTTATATATTTTAAATATTGATTATTTTTAACTAAAAAATCATTTGGAAGTGTTAAGAAATGAACTATTTGTTGGAATAATTTTACCATTAAGTCTAATATTTTTTAATAAATATATAAACTATTTACTCCCTGGAGCAATTACCTAAATCGCAAATATATCCTAAACTATTTATGAAGCAAATTAGTTCTGGCATTTATAATCACATAACGATTCCCTGAAAGTAAGACCATTTTGTTCCACACCATTTGACTAATTAAAACTTTAATTCAATAATTTAACCACTTAGAGGGCATTTAAGCCATCGTCCCTTCAACACCGACTGCCAACTATTAAGGACATTTTTATTGCCTTCGCAGGAAAAAGCATGGAAAAAAACCCAATTAAACCGAACCCGTATTTAAGTGTGCCAATGGCAATTTAGTCGGGTTCTAATTTCAGTTTTAGTTGCCGTCCCGACGTCAAACAACAAAAAAGCCCGCAACTGTTGACCGACGACTGTTTGGTGGCTTTTCGCCGCTTTCACTTTTCATCGCTCGCATTTCCACTCTCCACTCTTCCACTTTTCCACCTTTGATTCGGAAGGGCAGTCGGGATCGGGATTGTTGTTATGCAAATGGAACGCACTGAAAGAAAATCAATTAACTAAAGCAAACACGGGGGCGTGGTTAAACACAATGGACTTCCATCCTTCCCCATCCTCTGTCCTGTCAAACGCTCGTTTCGGCTGGGGGCTTGAAAATTAATTAAACCTCATTTGATGCAATCTTTCGCCGGGCCTAATTCGGCCCCAGATCCATGGATATCCATAGCCAAAATGCGAATGCGAATTCGAAGCAGCGGCAGCAGCAATTAGGCCCAAAATCCACAGGCGTATGGAATTCCTGGCCAAGGATATTCGGTGTATGGTGATGTTATGTTATGTGTGCGGCTATGTATATGGCATGACTGTCATTTGCTTTATGCACACGCCGGGGAAATATTCATGATTGCAGTTAACAAGGACAATTATGATTGATTTATGGCCGCTGCCTGTTCTGTGTGGGGCCGCCTTTATGGCAGGTGTGATAAAAGTTATTATCCCGCGAGCCAAAGTTTCGGTTTGAGTGGCTCGTTAAAAGTGTAAAGCATCCCGGCAACTAAGATACGTCGCTAAATTAACATTGTAAGTGTCTTGTATTCCAGCGAAAACATAACATTTAATTAGATTAGCCATATGAGCGCAAAAAAGGCGTACAAACTCATTTACATTTTGTATCTCGGGCTTTAAGTTTATCAACCTTTATGGCCCGAACTTTTCTTATTGCCTATGCAAATGAGTTGGCTGGCTGGCTTTAATTATGGCAAAATCCCTGGAGAGTTAGGTTTAAATAAATCAAGTTCAAGCCGAAAGATCATTGAACCTTAACCGAGCAACATATTCCCCCGAAAATAAATATTCATTTATTGGCCGCAATCGAAGGCTGTGAATAATTAAAATCCAAATGGTTTTCAATTATTTTGCGAAAAGTTTTCCGTCCAATACGGTTGTGCATTGCAGCATAATTAAATGCTCCTGGCAGGGGACTAATAAAATAACCGATTGCCATCAGGACAGGTGCAACAAAAAGAACAAAAAGGACAAAAAATAAATTGCCAAAAATTATTTGCCTCTCTGTGCACACATAATGCAATTTTAATTGCAAACAATGTTTTAACTCGCATTTATATTCAGGTATACAGAAAAGCCGTTTGTTTCGATATAAACTCGGGCAAGGACTCATAATTTGCGGCAGGCGAATCCTTTTTGGGCCCGGCAGCCATGTCGTTGGCCGCAATCGATGTCGTTTATCTTCTGATTTGTTGCCAAACGAAGCAAAACAAATCACTTGCTTGAACGGAGCGATCCAACAACTAAATTTCAGAGGTCCTGCCGGAAGGAGCTGCAGCTTTTCAAGGGATTTTTCGCTACCCGCTACCCGCTTTTCCTTTTTCCCATCTCCAGCTGCTGTTGCGAATGAATTGTAGCCATTTTTCAGGCATCTTTGGCAGACTCGTGACGTCCAACGTTTCGCAGGAGAGGACAAAAGCGGAAAAAAGCTGGGAATTTGTGACGCCTCCGCCTCGTGTTAACAATGGAAGTATGCCACGCCCCCTTCTCCTTCTCCTGACAAAAGGTACAAATGTCGCTGAAATTTATTAGCTTGCATTAAGCGACACAAGGACTCGCCGGAATACACACCATATATTAATAAAGGAGCGCAGGATAGCGCGTGTGTGTGTGGCACAGCAATTGTTTTGTCTTTCTGGCTCCGGCTAAAGTGCACATTTGTTGTCTTCTTTATTCCGGCCCAGAAGTTAATCAGGATTTGTGACTCATCCTCGCACGCACTGATAAATTAATTTGGGCCCCGGCTTCCTTGACATTTTATTGAAATTTGCATAAACATAATTTCCGCAGGGCCGTTCGTAAATCCTGGCGCCAAGCTAAAAACACTACACAAGACTCGGCTGAAAGTTGGGTAAACATGCAGTAAGAAAAACTCTATTATTTCACTACATTAACTTGGGATTTATTGTTTATGGCCGGCGAGGAGGAGGTTGGTGGGCAATTCAATGGACACGAACATCGATGGGCTCAAAGTCAAAGTTTCTGGGGAAATATTTACTTCAAAGTTGCTGGAAACTTGGGGCAGCCCTTGAGCAAACAGGTGAGGCCTTGTCCTTGGCTGCACTTTTTCTCCCCTAATTGAATGGGCTTTGTCTTCGAGAGTGTGTGTGTATCCTCTGCAGTGGCCGCATCATAAGGCTGTCATAATATGCATTTTAAATTACGTATGCACACGCGGCGTATGCGCAATATGACGAACAGCAGCCGCCGCAAATTTCCTTGTCTGCTCTTCCCCTCCTTTCCTTTTGTTGTGTAGAGAAAATTCCAGCACGATGCGAATCCACTTGGCCTTTGTTTCCTAGCCAAGTTTATGTTATACAATTTTCGTTTCCATTTCCGCTCTTGGCATTCGCTCCTCTTTCGCTCGTAAATCTTTGAAGAGGCGGCGGGTAAAAATGGAAAATTGCCCATTTTGTGTGCTGGGTCATAAAAATGGCAACAGATCAATATAACATTTATTTATATTTTCAACCGAATGGCCATAAAAGTGTTGCGCCATTCAAATGATCGGCGGATTGGCGTGCTCTAATTAATATGTGGGTAGGAAAAAAAATCTAGTCTAGTGGGAGGAGCACTTGAAAGGCTGCCCCGGGGATTTATGGCCTGCTGCAGGCCGGAAGTGTCCCTTGGCAACTCCGGGAAAACTCCCAGGACCAGGACTCCCTATCCCTATAGCCTGTATTTATGTAGCGATAAAATTAAATTTATTTTAACGCCAGCCAAAGGTGTGCGCACATAGTCAAACACTATCGCCAACTTGGTTGCAAGTTCGGTTTGAAAACTATCCCTACTTGGCCAGGAAATCGCTGGAATCGCAGAGGTAGAGGGACCAGAGGGCCGGGGAAAGGCACCTGCGATAAAAGTTTCTGCGCCATTTTCCACTTTCTTTATGTAGATGTGTGTGTGAGTGTGTTTGTGTGTTTGTGTCTGGGTATTTGTTGCAGGCTTTTTTGGGCATACGCACGAGTCCGGTGCTCCGGCAGTCGCTAACTGTAATGCAGCCCATAAACCAGGCGGCAAATGCAATGATATTGCCAATGGTCGTGGCCGTGGTCGTGTTTAATCTGCCAGCCGGAGTTAATATGCCTGCCGCAATGCAGTGGCAGACGGGCAGAAAAGGGGCGGGACTGGGTTTCTCCCCTCATTTTCTTGCCAGTCTGCAGAAATTTTCCCTTAGCCACAAACTGTTCCCGAAATTTGATGCAAATGTCGGCATGAGATTTGATCTGATATGGGGAAATTCAATAAGGAGACTGCAGATGTAATTTAGCAAGCATTTAAATATTATATAAAACTTAAAGTTATTTAAAACCAAAGTGAGAAAAAAATAGTCTAAAAAAATATAATTTATCCCATAAACATAAAGCATAAAAACGGAGTGAAAAAAGGCAGAAATCAATTAATAAATTTCACTTTTTTCTTAGGGTACAAAACGTTTTCAAGACGAGCTAGAAAATTACATTTAAGCAAATAATTATTAAAAGCTTTTTAAACCATTTAATTTATGCCTTGTAAAAATTGATTAAATACGAATCGGTAAAAAAAAATATTTACGCTAGTGATTCATACACTCGGCACTTTCATAACAAAATGCACAACAATCAATGCTTCCTCCTACATTCGCATAACACCTACTTAAATCCAGCCGTTTGCTATTATTGAACAAGATGCCATACCCATATCGCATTGAACTTCATCCACGTGTGTAAACTAAACCCCAATTATTTACTACAATAACCAAACTTTGATTAGCTATCGCCAACATCCCCCCCGTAAATGATTTATGCCACCCGAAATTGTGTTAATTAAAACTCTTCACTTCGCTGTGGGGAGTGAGCATATTGATTTTCGCTGTTTCGATTGATGGCTGCTACTGTCGATGATTTTATGGTCTCGGTTATGGTTATGGATATGCAGTGCGATAAGCTGATAAACGATCCACTCGCGGTCCCTTATAAATAGGAGTGGCCAGTGCGGCCGCCTCGTAAACGGATCGCAGATGTCGATGGCCAAGAAGTGTGAGCCGCCGCCCCAGGACTCGCTAGCCACGGCCCAAAAGGCCACCTTTCTTCGTTTGGGCCACAAGAACCACTCGCAGTGGAATGCCCTCGGTTCGGCCTCCTTCATCCTGATCTCCGGCGGCATGAGCTTGGCCTGGGGTGCCGGATTCGCCGTCCACTCCGCCCATCGGGAGCAACTCCTGCTCACCGTGCACATGCAAGTCGCCTGGTATGCCACTGCCATCCTGGGAGCACTTTTCGGGGCATTCTACACCCACCGACTGCCTCAGCAACCCATCTATGTGAGTATGTTGAAAAAGAAATTTTAGCTTCTGGGCTACAAAGCAAGATCTAAGATCCTATATCCAAAGAAAATAATAAAATATTTAAATTGTAGAGCTTTTAGAATATTTAGGCATTTTTCATACACCCAAAAAAAAATTGACATGAAACGTAGTTCGAATTTACATTATGTAATATCAATTTTAACTTGATATGCGTCCAGGTAAATTTGATATTTTCATGTAAAAACGATATGCGTATTGCATTACCAAAAATTTACATGCGCATATCGATTTTAAGGCGACATCTTTTTTTCTTTGTGTGTAAAAATTGTGGAAATAAATTAAAAAAAATATATTTTTTTTTAAATTTTTTTTTGCGTATTTATATAAAATATTTTAGATATTACTTATTTACCATTAAGAATTTTCTAATATTTTTTTGTTTAAATAACATTTATTGGAAATAAAAAATGTTAAAACATTTTTGTTAAAGGTGTTGAGTGGTTCTTCTTCTTTCTAATTTCAGATTTTTGGCTCCTGCCTGGTTATAGCCTCGGGAATACTATTCCTGGCTTGGCCGCAATGCCCTGGAGCCATTATAGCCGCCCGATATCTGGACGGATTGGCCAATGGTCTGGTGTTTGTGCCCGCCTTGAGTACCGTGGGTGAGATTGCGGTGACCGAGATCCGAGGACTTTTGGCGGCCACGGTGGAGCAGCTGAGCTCGAACACCGGCATCCTAATGCAGCTAATCTACACGGCTGTGTGGCAGGTGGACTGGAACGTGGTCATTGTGGCGGACCAGGTGCACGGAGTACTCTCCATAATCTACGGGGTGATAGCCCTGGCCCTATCCCTAACCCTTTGTGTGGAGTCACCGGTGCACCTGCTGATGCGATCCAACGAGCAGAGGGCAGTGGTTGCCCTGAGGCACCTGCAACGACCCTACATGGTGACTAGTGAAACGCTGCTGAGACTGGACGAACACAAGCTGTATGTGGCCAGCAATCGGGAGATCTGTTCGAGGCTGAGCCTACAGAAGGGGTTTCCGTCGGTCGTTAAACTCCTGGCCCTCCGACTGCTGGGCATCCTGTGCCTGAACTACATCATCTGCAGTGCGCTCTATGAGACGGCCAGTCAGTTGGTGAGCAGCTTTCATGCCTGGCCCTACGTGGTCTTCGGAGTGCTGCGGTGGAGCGGCTGCTTCTGTGTGGTCCTCCTGATGGACACCACGGGTCGCAAGAAACCCACTCTCTTCGGCACCTTCTCCACCGGCGCCTTTGCCATCGCCTTTGCCAATCTGTTTGGCAGAACGCCCCACATGATCACCGCTCTGGTGATGCTCTTCAGTTTGCAGTTCTTCGCGGGACTGGGACAATGCGCCTCGGCGGTCTACCTCACGGAAGCCTTTCCTCTGGGACTGAAACCCCACTTGGTTGCCGTGGTTTACATAGTGGAACTGATCACACGACTGCTCCTCTGCAGCTTTGCATCGTCGATCGCCGGGATTACCGCCTACTTTCATGTGCTGGGCTGTCTTTCGATGGTCTTCTTCCTCCTGGGCATCTTCTGTCTGCCAGAAACTAAGCTTGTCACCTTGGCGGAGGCGCAGATTAAGTTTTCCAAGTGGTTTAACAAGGACTTTTAAGTGTGGGAATGGGGATAATAAAAGTTTATTATGTACACGATAAGAATGTTTATTTGGTCAATACTTTGCTGTGTTTATCTGCAGATAATTTAGCTTGCTTTAAAACATTAAAAATAAAGGGGGATCCCGTTAAATTTAATAAAAAATCTAAAAAAAATAAATTAAATTTAATAACAATTCGCCTTTGAAGCTAAAATTTTTCCAATTTAACAACTATTTTTCTGATTGTTAGAAGAAAAAAGGAAATAATTACCTAGTAATAACAATAATATTTATATTGTCAAGGGTTAAAATATTTTTGATGAAAATTTAAAAATACCTTTTTTCCCATTTTTTACTTAAAAATTAAAATAATGAAAATAATAAAAAGTAGCATATGCTTTATTGACTAGTTTTTAAAATTCTAATCAAACTGCCTTAAGTCCGATAATGGAAAATAAACAATTCATAAACTAATATAAAGTTTGCTATAGAGAATAGGTGAACTAAGTATTCGCACAACCGTTTAGTCAGTTACTTTTGCATTGACGACGAAGAAGGTTGCTAATAATATGAGTCGAATGAACCACAACAAGCCAAAATGGGATGATAGCCACAGTTCCAGGAAGGGAAACAAATTAAAGCCAAACGCATGGGATTCAGGTGGGTGAATGTCGGAACAGTAATGCAAAGTAATCTTATCTGGCCTGATCGAAACGGGGGAATTCCTGGAATTCATATATTTCATTGACGGTTTAGGAAAATCTTCTAATCAACAAAATCGATTTAACCAGCTACAGGTGGCCTAGGAAACATAACCACAAAGTACCATTACGTAGCCTTGTTCCTTGTTGGAATTATTGGAGCTGCGTTTGACTTCTTCATCAGAAACAAGAAAGCCCGGAAACAAATCCTGGTATAAAATATATCATCTTAATTAACTTTACTGTATTTCACAAATTCTTTCTTGGCAGCAATTTTGTTCTCTTTTAGTTGCGATTGGAAATCTGCTAATGGCTTGCTTTAAATCCACTGGTGGTCGAAACAGAAAATATATACCGAGAGCAAAAAATAATAAATGAAGTCCTGTTTAGCATGATATATTAACCTTGAACATGATATAAATATACTAAAATAAATATTTATGTACAACAAATTTATTTTACCCGTTACCTGTTGTTTAAGTTTTGGATTTGACAACAAATATTTTGTTGCACACATATTAAATACCTCATTTCCTTTCCCTTACCCGCCAAATACTCTAAAATACATAAATTCTTGAAGAGGCGGAAAATTTTAAATTAAATACCTATCGACTTTACTGCTTTTCCTAATTGGACAATTGAAAATTGAGTCATTATATTCATAATGTCATTTATATCGACGTTAAAATGATTGATGATTATTAATTTATTGTAGGTAATTCTTCTAAGTAATTTGAATGACAAAACCTATCGAAGGAAACAAACTAATAAAGGAATTTCACATAATTTTAGGAATTAAACAGAACCATTCGAGTGCCATTATCAGCGATGTAATGATTTAGTTTTGTTATTGAACTTGTATTAGCTGCCGAACCAAATAAATAATAAAAGGTTATGATGCTCTGTTTTAAGTTATAAAATTAAATTGTTTGCCTAAAATCTCAAAGTAATGCCAATTCTAATCTTAGGAATGCCACTGGCTATCAATTCCTGGAATCATTATATGGCTCTTTCTTAAAACGAGTGATTCAGATTTTATTGCGGACCTTGGCACCCGATGATCAGTCATAGCAACCGAAACAAGACCGGGGAATAACATTATTCCGGCACACTTATTCCACTTAATTGCCAACACCTGAACCCAACACGGTCAAATCAGAATCGTTGTGATCTGAAGAGGGTTGTATATACCTCATATGCCATAAATGTATTATTCACAAATATTGATAGGACAGTCCTTATCGGGAACTTATGTACTATGTTTTGCACCATTTACTGCAATCGTTCCCGCCTCCCACTGATAAGAGTTGGCCCCGCACTTGGTTATCAGTTCGGTCAGGCTCCAGTCGGCAGACATAAATATCATTTGGCCAGCTGCCGTATTAGCCAGTTTCAAATCGACCTCAAACGGAGCAGGTTGTCTTCGTGCGGAGTGAAATAAATCGCGATCGGCCATGCAGAACGACAAGTTTGCACCACCGCCGTTGGGCATGCAAAACGACAAGTACCCACCGCCAATGGGTTTCATTTCGGCGCCACAACAGCCAGGATATCCACAGCCGGGATACCCGCAGCCAGGATACCCGCAGCCAGGATACCCGGCTCACACCACACCGGCAGACAACTACGGAGGCCCACCACAACCACCACCGCAACCACCGAGGGATCCACCCACCAGAGTGGATCCACCACGCGATGGATGCTTTAGGCGCAACCAAAAAAACAAACCACAATCCAATGCTGTGGGCGCAGGTAAGTTCGGTTTTGTGATCCATCAAGTGTATGGCCTGCTAAGCAGTTGACAAGGGTGATAATCTAATCTTTTCCGAAAAAAATACGTTCTATTCCTGGAAACAAAAAAGATTATCAAAAGTGACGCCATTGCGTACAAATGTCGCATTTAATTTTTTCTTAGTTACTAAAAAAAAACAACGAAAAACTATACAAAATAAAATGATAATTCCAAAGAGTGTTAGTGTCGACTCAGTTAAAATAAATATGTTTTTGATTAAAGTTGCAATCTAAACATTTAGTTACCATTTATATAAAGTTAAGTACATACAGCTAAAAAAGTAATGTAATTAAATGTGTTTGATAAATCTAGATTGGGAAAATAATTTCATAAATATTTTTAAATAAAAAAAATCACCAAGCAATAGGTTGCCTGAAGTTATTAAAGGACATTAAAGGACAGAGAAAATTTTTTAAATTAAAAAACAAACTTTATTTTAAGTAATATTCGCTTTAATTTTTGTTTTGGTTGCAAGTTTGGTTTAAGTTAGAAGTAAACCGTTAATTCAAAAATTCTTTACTAATTTTAAACTATATGTATTGTTGACTTTCAGCTGGACTCATCTTCATCTCAGGAGGCATGAACATTGCGTGGTCGGTTGGCTTCCGAGGTGTGACTTACTACCAATTTACCAAGCACAACATTGTAGCCTGGTTCATTGGCGCCCTTATTGGAGCGTTTATTAGCGTCTTGCTTACGAACAAGGTGGCCAAAAAGTATGTCCTGGTAAGTCAAGAATAAAACGTAAATATTTTAAAATCACTCGATTGACATCGGTGTCCTCCTCCTCTCCACGCAGCAATTTTCTTCGATTTTGGTCGCCATCGGTGGATTGATCATCGCCTGCACCCACAATAATGGACCTGGAACGGTGGCGGCCTGCTACTTGGATGGCATAGCCAACGGTTTGGTATTCGCCCCCTTCATGGCCCTGGCAGGAGAGGTTTCAGTGCCGTACATGCGGGGCGTGGTCACCTCCAATTTGGAGCAACTGTTGTTTGGCGTCGGTTTCTTGCTGCAGGTCGTCTATGTCACCTCGTGGACGAGCTCCAGCTACCCATATTACAATGACTTTTCGGCCGAGAACATGAAGGGAGTACTGAGCACCATCTATGGCTTTCTGGCCCTTATTCTGGGCTCCCTTATGACCATCGAATCGCCAGTTCTGATGCTGGCCAACAACGATGAGCAGGGAGCCATTGATGCACTGCGTCGCCTGCAGAAGCCCGCCGTTCTGACCGAAGAGACCTACGATCTGCTGGCGGAGCACAAGCGCTACTTGGCCGTCAACAAGGACATGTCGAGGGGTCAGGCCCTGGGCCAGGGCTTCTCCACCTTCGTCCGAATCGCTTTCCTGCGAGTCCTGAACGCGATGAGCCTTTCCAGCTTTGTGGTCACCACAATGGCCCTTTCCATCTACGTCTCGAACGGATTGAATGGCGCCAATGCCTGGTACATAGGATTCGCCCTCTGCCGCTGGTTGGGAACCCTCATCCCGTCCTTCTGCATGGAGTCCTTGGGCCGAAAGAAGCCCACTGTTTTCGGGCTCGTCGTCAGCTGCATTCTGTCCTTCGTCGTGGGCTCCCAGTACAGTTGGTACACCTACATGAGCGGAGTGAGCGCCTTGCTGATGGCATTCGAGTTCTTTGCGGGAATGGCCTTCTCGGCCACCTCGTCGTACCTTTCGGAGGCATATCCCATGGGAGTTAAGCAGTTCTACATCGCCCTAACCTTCGGCATCGAAATGTTCGTCTTCCTCATCATCAATGTGTGCGACTACAATCTGATGCAGGGATACAACTACTTCTACGTCATGGGCGCCATGTACCTGGCGGGCTTTATCCTGGCACTCGTTTCCCTGCCGGAAACGAAGATGATGACTTTGCGCGGTGCCCAGGAACAGTTCAGCCGATTCCTCAACGTGCGGTTTTAATATAAGCCATTATATTACATTAAATGTATTTCACAACAAATTAAATTTATTTTAAATAATCAATAGATGCTATACTTGTTGGGAAAAACCCACCGGGGGAGCGCAGTATCAGAGATTATAAATTTAGCTTATGAACCAACGTTCCTTAAGAATAAATATTACACATTAATATCCAATCGGTTGGCTCTTAAACCCAAATCTTTTTATTTTGACCATTAAAAAAGCTGATAAAAAATGGACAAAAATGTCTAAAAATTTAATCCCTAGGTGGAGCTATTCATTTGCAACTAAAGTCATATTTTCTTTGAAATTGGTCAACAGAGTACCGACTACAGCGTTTTTCATTTTTCCCAAACCTATTCAGTTAAGTTAGATAGAATTATTAAGAAAGACGCTTTCGTAACTGTATTTTTGAGAGTATAAAATAAAACTCAGCAATTTAACTGTACAAACAGTTTTGGCGCTTCAATACTTTTTATGTTAAGTCGTAAAGTTTTACTACAATCATAAATAAAGTAATTATCAACACTACCGTTTGATAAGGCAATGACAAAATTTAGAAAATTATTAGATGGGAAGGCCCTTTGAAACGTGATTCCATTATCGCCCATATCTATCAGTTTAAGTGATGAAATAGAAGTAGCAGCTGCAAGGACGGGAAAGCACTTTTTTAATCTAATATACTAATCTCATATACTAATCAACTAAATCTATGGGAGGTACCTTTTAGGGGTCAGTTTCACGATAATGCTTCGATAAGAAGACCACGCATTATCGCTTGCCATTTGCAGCTTATCAATAACGTGTACCGATAAGCCCGATGGTACCACTCAATTATCATTTCGGTCCCATGCCAAATGGCTAAAAACAATTGGCACTGGCATTCCGTCAACCAGTTCCCAATACGAAATTGCCGGGGACAGTTGCACGAAAACGAAAGGCCCAACGATATGAGGAACGACAAGTTTGCAGAGCCGGAGGCACCGCCAATGGGCTTTGCATCTGCACCACCACAGCTGGGATATCCGCAGCCAGGATATAATCAGGCAGGATATCCGCAGCCAGGATATCCGCTGCCAGGGCAACACTGGGGTCCCCCACCACCACAGCCGGGATTTTCGGGATATCCGCCACCACCTCAGCACGGCTATCCCCCACAGTTCTACGGACCACCACCTAGCTATGGAGCACCACCACCACAGGCACCTCCCCACCCACCCATGCAAACCACCACGGTGGTGGTGAATGGCGGATGGTACAGTCGCAATCAGAAGAACAAACCACAATCGAATGCCGTTGGCGCAGGTGAGTCACGGTTCAATGTTCAGGAAAATCAAAAGAATAATATTTTACCAACTAAATACCTATGCAGCGGGTCTAATATTCGTCTCTGGCGGCATGAACATTGCGTGGTGCGTTGGTTTTCATGGGCCACTGTGGTATAGAACCAGCAATCATAATTACTTGGCCTGGTTCATTGGTGGCATCATAGGAGCGCTGCTCAGCTGTGTTCTGACCAACAAAGTGGCCAAGAAGCATGTCGTGGTGGGTAGACAATGAAATAGAAGGCTAAGAACCAAACTAATTAAACCCCTTTGAACAGATCTTCAGTTCGATGCTGGTGATGATCGGTGGCATTGTGATTGCCAGCACCCGGAACAATGGCTCTGCCCAAATGGCCGGATCCTATCTGGATGGAATAGCCAATGGATTGGTATTTGCTCCTTTTATGGCCCTGGCCGGCGAGGTTTCTGTATCCTATATGAGGGGTTTGGTGTCAGCCAGCATTGAGCAGATGTGCTTTGGCTTGGGAATCTTCCTGCAGATCGTCTACACGTCGTCGTGGAACACCTCTGGGATTTACAACTACAACTCCTTCTCGGCGGAGAACATGAAGGGTGTGCTGAGCGCCATCTATGGTCTCCTGGCCCTGATTATTGGCTCTCTGCTGTGCATCGAGTCGCCGGTCATTATGCTGGCCAAGAATAACGACGAACAGGGGGCCATCGATGCGCTGCGAAGACTGCAGAGGCCCTATACTCTGACCAACGAAACCTTCGAGCAGCTGGCCGAGCACAAGAAGTACTTGGCCCAGAACAAGGAGCTCTCGACGAGCCAGAGCATCGCACAGGCTCTGCCCACCTTCATTCGATTGGTTCTCCTGCGTGGCCTGAACGCCATGAGTATTTCCACTTTCGTCCGCTTCACCCTCTTATATATAATTCGACAACAATATATAGCAGGATCTTTGGAATGGATCATTGGATTCGGCATCTGTCGCTGGATGGGCAACTTTATAGCCACCTTCTGCATGGAGTCCGTTGGTCGCAAGAAGACCACAGTGCTGGGACTCATTGTATGCAGCGTGTTTGCCTTTGTGGTGGCTGGCCAATATAACATATACAATCGTGCATCCGGCAATGCCAGTATGCTGCTGACATTTCAACTTTCGGCCGGAGTCGCCTTCACTGCCACTTCGCCCTACCTCGCGGAGGCCTATCCCCTGGGAGTCAAGCAGCACTTCATCGCCTTCACCTTCATCGCCGAGATGCTTGTCTTTATAGTGCTGGGACTGATCACATGGAACCCTCTTGCCGGAGCCGATTACTTCTGGGTGATGGGGGGACTGTACCTGTTCGGCTTCTTCTTCGCCATTCTCTTCTTGCCGGAGACCAGAAGGACGACGTTGCGAGAAGCTCAGGAGAAGTTCAGGAGATTCTTCAGCCCGCGCTTCTAGCCAACAGCCAGCATGTTGTGTGTTAGTCAGACCAAAGATAATAAATATTTATAGCTAATCAAGCACTCCGGGCGTTGTATTTCCCAATCGTATTTCAACTGGTGATAACCCACATCGTCACTAAAGTGTTGGACAATGGAAAACCATTTTGCTGCTAATTTATAGAAAGAGAATTGTACGAACTAAAAGAGAGTAAGAGCTGGAAAACAACTATCAAAAGGTGAAGGTTTGCTACCTGCCAAGGTACACAAACAAACGGCGGGCAAAAACACATGCTCGGTTCTCAGGTTCTCGGGCATACATATGCCAACAAATCGTGATAGGGAAAATCGGGCTCTAAGAGATAGCGAACACAGAAATATCTAAGCACCTACTTATCAATCAATACCCGATAAGATTAGTTCAGCGCCGATAGATAAACCTGTTCAACACGCTCACCTACAAGAACCAAAAAAAAACCGAGGACGTGTAGTCTTCTCCGCGAGTTCGACCACAAAGGGTCCAATGCACAGCGATCGACCTTCACCAGACGACGGTTTCCATGTCGTCCCCATCCTCAGTGACTCGGAGAATCACATCCACCGCAACTCGGATCGCCAGCGGGAGCTGATCTTTCAGAACTCCCAGACGAGTCCCTGTTGCAATCGGGATCTCCGCAATCAGCCGCAGGCAAATTCAGTGGGAGCTGGTGAGATATCATATCAAATAGGAAACCCAGAAAAAACATTAATGATTAACTCTATCAGAGGGTGCATACAAATATTACCTAGTAAAATGCATTACAGATATCTCTTCTCAGCTAATTCGATTGGAATACCAAAAGTCTTTGTTTGAAAGAGATCATACCAGCTTATTCCTCTAGTAATATGACGTCAAAATACTTTTACAAATTGATCAATAGTTATTTGGAAGTAATAAATCATTACCCATCCATAACAATCACAATCTATCTATCTGTGGGAGGTGAATACGCGTCATATAATTTTGGATAAGTGGAAGTCCCAGTCAGAAATGATTCATTTCATGTGTCAGTGATGTTTATTAGTTGGAATTTGGTAGTATCACAGCGGAAACCTGTCAATAAATGTCACACAAATATTATTTGTTTATGAGACATTATTTGCATGCGTTTTTATTATCTAATGTAGAACCTGTAAATTAGATTAGATTAGAAACTCTTGCCTGAGAAGGGGATTTAAATTTTTTCCCGCCTAGTCTTAGTAAGAATTCATAATTATTATTGTTAAAATAAAATTTGGAGAAGTGAAATAATTTTTGCGTTTTAAATTTATTTGTACTTAATAAAGCGAAAAATAATACAGCAGTTTAAAATGTCACTCAAGTTGTCAACAGAAATCTTATATTTTAAGCAGGCATTTGAAGCGTTTCCTTTTATTCAGCAGATAATGGTATTTGTGTACTGCACTTAATATTTGTTAAATATTTTAATTAACTCTATTTCCCTTACAGCTGCCCTGATCTTCCTGTCCGGCGGCCTTCACATCGCCTGGAGCATTGGTTTCGACTCAGTTTTTGCAGAACTGGAAGTTACTAACCATGTTCGGATCTGCTGGTTTATAGCTGCCATTATTGGGGCCCTACTGGGTGGACTATTCAGTCGATGGTTTCCCTACAAAGTACTGATGGTGAGAGAAATAAATACCAATAAATAATATTCCCCTTTTTAATAAGATTTTGATCCCCAAGGAATTCTGTTCCCTGCTCACTCTCACTGGCGGAATAGTTATGGCTGTGAACGGACTGGATCTCGATGCCCTGCTGGCGGGGAGGTATCTGAATGGATTGGCCAATGGTCTGGCCATTGCACCCACTTTGGCCATGGCCGGTGAGCTGTCGGTGTTCTACAAGAGGGGCACCACCACCTCGGCGGCGGAACAGTGGCCCGTAACGATTGGCATCTTCGTGCAGATCGTGTGCAGCAAGAGTTGGGACCCGCAGAGTGAGTTCACGGAGGAGCAGTTCCAGGGCGCGGTGAGTGGAGTACTGGGCGGCATAGCCCTGCTGCTGGCCTTCCTGTTGTCCATCGAATCCCCAGTGGATCTGCTGGAGCAGGGCGATGAACAGGGCGCCATCCAGGCGCTGAGCAGGTTGCAGAAACCGCAGGCCGTGACGGCCGAAACCTACGATCAGGTGAGAGATCATCGCACCTACTTGCAGCACCACAAATCGCTGGGCTGGCGACAGGCCCTTCCCGCCCTCGTTCGAATGTCGGTGATGAGGGCTCTGTACGCCCTAAGCCTGAGCATGGTGGTGGCCTTTACATTGGCCTGGACGAGCACTTTGGTCTACGGCGATAGTTCGGGACCCTATGTGCTCTTCGGGTTCCTGCGACTCGTTTTCAGCTGTTCGGGTGCCTTCGCTTTGGACTCCCTGGGCCGGAAGATTCCCCTGCTCCTGGGACTCGTAATCTCGGGCGGTCTGTGCTTTGGCCTGGCCAGCAGATTCACGGGCAGCTCGGTGCTCACTCTGTCGGACAGTCGAATGGCCCTGTGGCTGCTGCTCATCTACCAACTGTTCGCCGGCCTGGCCTTCGCCCCCAGCTCATCGTATCTCTCGGAGGCCTTTCCGCGTCGCCTCAAGAGGTCCTGCATTGCCCTGGCCTATGCCACGGAGATGATGGTCCAGCTGCTGGTCTGCCAAGTGGATCTCAGTGTGTTTGGCAGTGACGCCAGTTACGTGGCCATCTACTTCTTCAGCCTTGGCGGCCTGCTTCTCGCCGGATTCCTCTTCTGCGTTTGGTATATGCCCGAGACGAAGGACACCACGCTGCTGCAAGCCCAATTCAAGTTCCAGGAATTTGTCATTCCGCCCGCCTGAAAGTAGGCAACTCGAACGCAAACTAAAGACTAGCCAACAACCCACGTAGAAAATAGCTAAACAAATAAATCTGAAATCTTTAAAACAAACCATGCGTGTTTATTGTCGCCTTATCGTTGCTAAAGTGACTGTTCATATTTGGCTGTTCGAGTATTTGCTGCACTCTTTTGTGCCGATCACCGTGAAGAGCTAATGGTTATTAGATTCAGGGGGAACACCGAGGTATATAATTGTCCGATAAGACCGGCGTGCTAAAAGGCTTATTTCCAAACGGCTATTAAGTCGGTTCCCATACATCTTTGATAAGATTTCGGGGCTCATAAAGGTTTGGTGGTTTTTAAATGTTCCTCTAAAAATAATTAAAAATGTGAACTAGTTTTTGGCTTGCTTGGAATTTTAGAAAAATCCGAATTAATGGGGAAGGCTGTAGTCTTTAAAACATTTTTATTATGAAATAATTATTATTTGATTATATAGATATTTCCAGGAATTTCAGTTAATGTATTTATATGTTCTGAATTTGTTTAACCCATAAGACCTGAACAATTTTGCTCATCACTATCAAATCAACTTTCATTTCCAACGTCAATAAACTTTACAGTGCATAGTGGCCCGTAACTTTATTCGCCCTGTATACACACATGTGATTCTTCACCTTCGTATGTATTCAAATTTAATTAATTTATTTATATCCACTAATCAGGCCGATAAGTGGGCTGACAGAAAGTGTTCTGCCCGCGCTTATCTTATCGGTCTGTTGGCCATTTCGAGGCGTTCGCTCAATAGCCGCTCGATGCTTCTCCGTTTATCAAACGGCGTCTGAACAGTCGGCTAACTTGATTCGCCGCGTTCACGAGTTGGCCGTCCGACAGGTGTGAAATTTACTAAATAACCAAATATCGGTGACACAAAGTGCAAAAATAATGACAAACTCGAGTGGACAAACAAGACAGCAGCGTTTCCAATGAAAAGAGTGCCAAGTAAACAGTCAACAAATCAATTGGACAAATAATTGAAAACGGAAACGTCGCAGCAATTGTTAAGCCCGTAGATTTTAATTACGTTACGCTAGAGTTTCCAGTGAATATAGATTAAAGCCCAAAAATGCCGATGTTACCAACGATTGAGGAGGAGGGCAAGCTGTCCTGGCTTCGCGTCATGTGGAAGTATCGCCTTCAGTTTCAGTCCATGGCCTCGGGTAATAAGAATTGATAGTACCTATAGAGGATCCCCAGTTTTTAACCCCATTTCTGTGTGTCCCACAGCTTCGATTGTCTTCGTGGGCTGTGGAATGCGCTTGGCCTGGTCAATCTTCGATACGCCCGCCGGAAAGTTCCTCAATAACAATAATACCCACAACCTGATGATGAGCTGGTTCATTGGAGCTGCTCTGGGCGCCCTTTTGGCCGCTCTCTTCGTGCAGCGGGTCACCAAAAATGTGGCATATGTAAGCGATTTTATGGCTACTCATTTATTACTTTATTATTATTTTTGGTTAACCTACTGTGTGAACCACCGCAAAAACTCTCACCAGCTTTGCCCTTTTTCATGCCACCAATAATTGACTCTGCAGCCATTAGCACTCAGCCATTATCAATCCAATAAACTGATAAGGCGATCGCGTTTAACCTGCATTGGCCATTAAGTGGCGATAGGAAACTGGGCGGTGAGCGAGGGCTGATTGATCGGTATCTCGGCATTTTCCAAGTGGAAACTGTATTACACAAAAAGGCAATTATTATAGATTGTTTTCTAAAAATAGTTGGGTTGATAAGCCTAAAAGGATAGATATTGAGGATGACGTATTAAAATGCTAAATAAAAAAAAGGATTCTCATTAAATTAGTCACTTTTTAATGATGTTTATTTATCTAAAAATTTTTTTACAATTTTTAAAAATTTATAACCCTTTTAATATCTTTTAAAATTCCTGTTTTGTTTTATAGACCTCCAGTGGCTTTCTGATGATCATGGCCGGGATTCTGAACTTAGTTCTGCCCCAGCATTTCCTGGCCGCCTGCTACAGCAGCGTGAGTGTGGGTGCGGCCTATGGGCTGACCCAGGTGCAGGCTCTGGTCACAGGATCCGAGGTGGCCCACAAGTCCATCCGTGGGATGCTCCTCAGCTGCGAGAAGGTCTTCCTGTGGCTGGGCGTCTGCGTGCAAGTGTTCTACACGCGTGTCTGGCGCAACTTAAGACCCCTGGACTCGCAGGGCTACGAGATGCACATCGATCAGTTGCACGGGATAGCGATGGCTGGCCTGGGAGTGGGAGCTGTTATCCTGGCACTGGCTCACCGGCTGGAGTCGCCACTGCTGCTGCTGCACCAGGAACGAGACATGGCCGTGGGGGATACGCTGAAGGCGCTACATGGACAGTCCACCACCGAGTTGGTGAGATTGAGGGAGGACTGCCGCCAACTGCATAGCGCTCGGGATTGGGAGCGATTCGTGGAGGAGCCGGAGGAAGTCTGCGGTGGCAGGCTGGCGGATCTGGGCCCGACGATTCCTGCCCTTTGTGAAGGTCCTGCTGCTGCGGTGCTTCGCCACCCTGGCCGTGTCCTTGAGCTACAACCGGGCCTTTGTGGTGGTCAGTTGGCATGGCCTGGAATGCGATATGAGCTGCATGTACTGGCTGGCCTTCGCCGGCCTCGCAGGCAGTATCCTGGGAGCCTTCATTGTGGACCGGCAGGGTCGCAGGAAACTCTGTTCCCTGTCCCTCTTCTTCGCCGGCATTGTGATTGTGATGGTGGGCGGCGTTTTCGAGCATCTGGAGTCCGTGAAGAGATCCTTCTATGACATAAACCTACTGGCCATTGCTCTGCTGATGCTTCTATTTGAGATAATAGTGGCTGGAGGCGTGGCCGTTCCCGCCCTAATATACACAGCCGAGGCCTTCAGTATCGCCCACAAGGCTAGATGTTTGGCCGGGATCCTGATCCTGGAGCAACTGCTGCAGTTGGGCCTTCTACTGGCCACCTTCGAGCATTACATCACCGTCTCTGTGTTCTTCTTCACGATCGGCGGTCTCAGCTTTATAGTCGGTCTGATGGTATTCATGCTCATGCCAGAGACCAGGCAACTGACACTCTACGAGTGCCTGCTCAAGTTCAAGAAAGTTCCTTAAGGCCTCGCCTCGTATCTCTAAGTGCCAAGTATCTGTTATCTGTAGCTATCTGTTATCTATTTTTACGTACTCCATATTCTATTCGTGTGCATATCATTATCAATCGTATACGGTCTAACTTTTCCTAACGATTTCATTTGCCATTCTGGCAACCTCATAATATAAGTGATTATATAAGCAAAACACCCTTATATCTTTACCTAAAGATCAAATCAAATAATTCAGTTTTCTTATAAGGGAATAAAAATTAGACTGCGTATGAAAAAAATTCCAAATGAGAACGGATTTATGTGAATTGCCTTTGTTATATAAGAATCTATTCATTAACTATTACCTGTAAAAAAGAAGTATGTATGTGAAGCAAAAACAGCTCTACCGTTTACGAATTTCTGTAACATTGTTATTAGTTTCGACTGCATTTAAAATAAACCTAATACAGAAAAAATGTTTGTGCTTGCAAATAAATGGTATAATTCCAAACATTTAAGATTCTGATCTATAAGTCTCTTTACTTAAAATAACAAAAAAATACAACTAATAACCAACTAAAATAAATTTAATTCTATAAAAACTATTAATCTCGGCCATAACAAAAATTTAATTTTTTCTTATTTTTAAAGTACTTATTTAACAATAACAAAAACCTTTCAACGAATATAGAAACCATTTTACGTACAACCGAAATCCCATGTAAAAACAAACCACTAACTGTTTCCAAAAAAGCTTTTATAATATTTTACCATTGCTTATATTATAGCTGGTTCAATGCAGAGATAAAGCTTTTACTTTCCTCAAAATGTGTTTCCAAGCTTTTCTACCATAAACTCTGAAATACTGTAACCACTATTGGCTTTCCCGAGCTTTTCCTGGAAGCCATACCGAAAACAGCCTTTCTGCGGTCTATGTAAACAAAGTGTTTTTACGATTATGATACCCTTGCCGGCTAGTGAAAGCTCCTCGGCTCATTCATAAAGGTTCCCGGTGCTCCGCCTTACCCTTTCACGCATCCTGGCACTTTCCTGAATTTAATGCGGATTTTAGAGCGGAAAAAGGACGAAAAAAGAGAGCGAAATCGAGTTGATTAATATGGCGTGTGATGAATATGCATTGGCCACCAAAAAGCCGAAAGGGAAATGCGAACCAGCTCCCCAGCTGGCCATCTAATGATGTGGAAAATTCACTGGGCTCCTGCTCCTCCTAACTTCTTTTTTGCAGATACCAGATACTTTTACTACTTATCGATATGCAATTTTTGTGTTCCACATTCCGCTTAGCCAGACAAAAGCACTTTGGGATGCCAGGGTCCCCAGAAGTGGTTGCTTTGCCGTTCTGTAGTTTGTGTTCCATTTAATGTTTGGAGATGGGCTTGTTTGATCATGTGGATGTGTGTGTGTGTGTGTGGCCAGGATGCTGCGGTTGCTTTGTTACTCAATTGTATCTGGCCGCAATTAGCAATTCCGGCCAACACTTGCCAGCCATTCAATAACATGCGGTCGCCAACCAAACTCGAGGCCCTGGCCCAATTGAATCCCGTTTAAAGTTATTTAATTTTTAATTGAGTTAATTAGTGGCAGTACAATTTCTTTGTTTATGCAGCAGCAACAGAAATGGCAAAAAAAAGTCAAAGCAAATAACAAACAGAAATACAGTGAGAATTCTATGGAGCTATAATTTTTCAAACGCCATAAAAATATTAAAATTTTTATTTATTTCTTATACTGCAAAATATAATGATATTGGAGGAATGCCTCCAATAAATAAAATTTCCTAAAAGGCTTCTAAAAATATTTATTCAAACATAACATATTTAATATTTTACAAAATTGTTCCCATTTTTATTTTCCCTTACTGATTTATTACTATGGCACCAGATGGAAAATCCAAAAGAAACTATTGGTTTATAGTTCTTAAGTCATTTTAATAATATTTATATTGAAAGAATAGTCTTGTAACAAACAATAAAAATAAAATATAAACAAAGAATATTTTTAAAGCTATTCTTTCTGTCTTCTGAATATTTTTAATGATATTTTTTCTGTCTTCTGATATATTTGTTGTTTTTTTCTTCGAGTGAAAGTTTTGGACCGCTCGGTTGGTAAAAGTTCCCAGGGCTTTACTGTGGTCCGAAAACTATTTTAAACTTTAAGGCTCTCCAATTAAGGCCAGAATACGAGACAATTATGGCTTTTGTACAGAATTTACTGAAATTCAGATCAATTTAAGGTGTCGAGCAAGATATTCCCTTCCACTATAATACTCAAAAAGCAGCTTTCTATGTTCTGCTTAACTGGACGCCTGCAGAAACCTTTCCAAAACCTTTTCCACCCGAAATAACTCGCCTTATCCCTTAAAGTTTCCTCTATCTCTCACTTTCAGTGCAAACAGAATAGACTATGGCAGCCAGAGAAGCGCTCAAAGTAGAGAACTGCAAACAAACCAAAAATCATGGAAAAATAGTAGCAAAGCAAAGAAAAACATTGCTAACATTTTCACCAGAAGTGCGGCTCACATGAGGTCCCTTTGGAGCTGGCTTAATGCGTTTCTGGTGCCCTTGTTTCAATTAACTGAAATTGAAAACGACAATCGTAAACATTAACAGCAATGGGATTCCCCCGCTGAGCAACAGGAACAACAATCGCAATGCAAATCGCTGTGGTGCAGCGGAGAAAACACGTTGACGGCCAGGAAAAGTCAAGGAAAAGCGTTTTCCTCATTTCCACTCTCCCGCAAGCCAAAGGAAAACAGGTTAAGAAGAAGGCGGGCGGCGGGCGGCGGGCGGCTGGCGGGCATCGTAAATGAAAAAAGCAAACAAACGTAAAATTTTATTTGTGCGCAATTTTCTATAAATTTTCATCGATTGCCATTGGGATATTGGCGACATTTGCGTTTGGCATTTTGCTGCGTCCTTCAGCAGCGTTTTTATATGTATTATATTCGTGGGATCCTGGTGGCTGGTGGCTCCTTCGGCTGCCATAACTTCTCAGCTGCACTTGGAATTATGTTTTGCCGCACACGAAATTGAAAAGTACATATACTATATGTATTACAGGTTTCCAATCAACAGCGAATGAAGTTTCCATAATGGCAAATAAATTATGTTCAGCTCTCCGCACGGAAAAGTGAAAAGGGAAGGAGAGTTAGAAGGACAAGGACAAGGACAAGGAAACGGAAACGGAAACCCGGTAAGCAGCCATTGCTGGCATCAAATTAATGTCTCAGCACGCCGCAAAATGGCCGACGTGGCGAAATTTATGACGCCGAAAGACAACTCTAAAGTGGCCAAGTGGCCAAGTGGTTGCGCTACCCACTCCGCTGCGGTGTGACAATAAAACGGAGTCAAATGGCCATAAAAACGAGGGCTGCCATCGAGGGTCTCAAAATCCAAAAACCACAAAGAAATGGCCCATACATAAGCATATAAAAGCGAAATAATAAATAAGACCGTAAATTCTTTGGATGGGGAAAAGGAGAAAGGGTTCTCCCGATCATAAACAGACAAAGTGCGAGCCATTCAATAAGCCAGCTTCTCCAATCACTTGGCCGCAGGCAAAATTGGCTGAAAACTTGAAGCTGCACTTCGGCTATCGGAAGATCGGTATTAGGTGAAATTTCAAAAGTTGACAAATTAATTGGAAATTAAAACGAGCAACTGACACGCTTGTTTCTGTGTGTCTGGCCTGTCAGAAAGTAAATTGACACGTTTTCATTTCATTTGCTGCCGTTCCTGGAGTTTTGGCCTTTGAGTTCTGCTCCAAAAATAAACGACGCCCAGCAAAACTTTTCGCCTAACAAGCCTACAAAGTTTCGCTCGCCCTTCCGACAGCAACTTTTCCTTTAAACGGCGGGCAGGAGAGCAGGCTTCCCGAAAAAGTTGATCAAAAATTAAAGAAGGGACTACGGCCGTGCAGATTGACTGCTGCGCCACACAGAGCGCATTAAATTTAATTAGCTCACATAAATCCCGCTTCGAAGTCTGGCTGAGATTCGGATTTGGCTTTGGATTCTTTGGCCTGGAGATCCTGCACAGGGCACACAGGACTCACTCCAGCTGACATTTTTAATGCAAAAGAGGGAGGGGGATGGGGAAAATGGTCGGGGAAAATGAAGTCTACGGGTTTTTCCCACTTTTTCCAGGGCTTTCATGACTTATGCAAGTTTTGACGACAGGTGCACGCGTCTGCAACTCTGCTATTTGTGTGTGCCTTCGTGTTAAATCAACTGTCGCTTCCTCTCGGCAAAGTTTGTCCTGCGAGGACAGGACATTCAGGAGCAGAGCCAGTGGAATTCAAGTTATGATAGCTGCATGCGTTTCAACAATTTACTTAACAGCTAACTGCGCTGAAAGTGTCACAGGGGCGAATAAATCGCAGGAGCGTGAGAAAGTGAGGCAAATGGAGCAAGAAGTTGGGTTTACTTATTTTAAAGCTGGACCGAGAAAATATTGCAATTTCATAGGACATTCAAACATTTTATTACCTAAGAAAAATATTTAAAGCTTTGGTTGTGAAAAGGGAAATGGAAGCCACAGAAAGCCGGAGATTTTTTCAGCTCATTCGAATGTGCAAAAATCCCCCACAAAATGGCGGCGTCAACCATTTTTTTCCGCAATTTATTATTGAACTTTAAGCTCGGCTCGCGATTGTTTTGCTTTCGCCGGGCGTCTGCGACTGTTGCTAATTAAATTCTCCTTTTTTCCCAGATTATTAACGCAACCAATGGAGCAGCGGCGGTTGTCCCTTTTGTTGTTTGTTGGCGAGTGTCATTTATGCCATGCAATTAACGCCATTAAAAATCGCCGAGCGCTAATTAAGTGCGGCATGTATTTATGCATTTTGCATGAGTGACTTGTGCATTATTTATGGCTGATTTTTCAATATTTCTGTTTACCAGTTGTGCTTGCGGTCGAATGGATCGATTCAATCAGAGCCTCTGTGAGCGCCTTTGGAAATCATTCAGCTTGCCAGGGAGCCGGGGAAACAATTCACTTCCGTTTTGTTCGGCAGAGTTCCGTAGCCAAGCCCCCTGCCACGCCCCCAAGCCCGATCGCCGCCCCACCCCCCCTCCAGCGAAACGAGGTTGCGGAAGTCCCGATGATGTCCGCCACCCGGCCATTGACAACCGTTGCAAATACAACCTGCAACCCGCCTCAAAACAGTTTGCTTGCTATAATAGCACACTTAAGAAAAGTAATTTAGTAGTTTTAGAATTTCATCTGAAAATGCTGTGGAAAAAAATTAGAATTTAAAAAAAACATATAAAATAAAAAATAAAAAATAGTAAATAAAAAATATGAAATACAAAATATTAAATAAAAAATATTAAATCCAAAATATTAACTAAAAAATATTAAAAATAACTAATTATTTTATTAAAATAAGGATTAATATTAAAAATCAACCCAGGTATTTAAATACAGCAATTGTAAAATATCTCAAAATTTACATATTATTTATTAGAATAGTTTTCTATGATTAACTGAATGATATAATGGTTTAAATATGCTTAAAAATTGGTGTTCTTAGACCAGAGCGAAAACTTAACTTCTGCCTGTTTGACTGAATAAATTTATTTTTAAATTAAACATTTTTTGCCAGTGCAGCGGCAACAGCTCCGTATCTTCTCACCGTTATTTGACTTAGCTGACAGCGGAAACGTCGCTTCCAGTGGGGTTTTCCACCTGCTCGCTCTTCCTTTTCCTTTTCCTTTCCCCTTCCCCCTCCCCGCTTTGCTCAGTGTAGTTCTATGCTGTTTACAAAATAAGCGAAAGCTGTGCCAATAAGCCTCAACGTCGCCTGCACTTAATTTATTTGCAACAAAAGGGTGCAGAAACTTTTACGCAAGTGCAACTTTGCTTTACGTCCTTTTTTGTTCGCAACCCCTGCCATTCTCACTTCTTTTGGCCCATTTGTCTCGTCCTCTTTTTTTTTTGGTTGCATCCACATCAGTTGGCTTGTTTTCGACACAGACACCCACGTATGTATATGTGTCCTGGCCCACGAACGCGAATTTGGCGACCGCAAACACGAGAACAGGAAGTGGGGTGAACCGATGTCGGGCGAGGAAGTGCCAGGAGTCCTTCGCAGGATCTGACAGATTTTTACGCGTTATAGCTGCAAAATGAAGGCATTTGCATATCAGCGGCTCCATCAGAGCGGCTCACTTGAAAAACATCAATGATTTTCGAATCGACCCCACCTGTTGTGAATGCCCCATATTTCGGCATCCTTTGGAGAGAGATTCCCGTAGGCAGCGGCGTTTGCCCAACCATTTTGGGGGAAGGAAATGTAATCAAATGAAATGTGTCACCAGCACTCTCGCCTCACTTTCAGATTCAAATGCAGACAAACGCTCAAAGAGACTGGCAAAAAGCCTGGTCTAATTTTGCATAGAAATCACCAGCAACAAATAATCAAATGCAAATATGTATTCAGGAATCAATTTGAGTGCAATCAGTGAGGGCAAAAATCGTATTGGTGTGGATGTTCAAGGAAAGTTTAAGAACTTATACTATACATAAATATTGATTTTTAAAGATATCTCTAAAAATGTAAATTCTTAGCATTACATTCTAAAGTGTACTAAAAATATTAAGAATTTTTTAAAATTAGATTTTAAAGGAATTTTTTAAAAGTTGTATGTTAAGAAAAGTTTAAAAACGTATACTATACATAAATAATAAAAAGTATCTCTCATTACATTCTAAATTGTTAAGAATTTTTGAAAATGAGATTTTAAGAAATTTTTTAAAAATTGTATGTTAATTTTATCATATTTTATGAAGGTTCCTTTTTCAAGTGATTTAAAAATTCCAAAGTTGTTTCTTTATTTTTCATATTTTAATAGGATTTTGTTTTCAACTGATTAAAGGGATCTAAAACTCTTCTCCCAATATCAGCTATAGAAGTTAAGTTCCCATGTTTTTGGTGGCCAAGCAGATACACTAAATTATTGATGCGGTTGCCCCAGTTAAGTTCGGAATTCTCCCCCAAAAGCCAATCTATTTCGATCTCACAACATTTATCTGACCGACTTGTCACTGACTTCTGCCGGCGAATCGGAAGCTCAGTAGGGCAGCTCGAAATTAGCACCTAAAATGTCCTTAAGTGAATTGAATGAAACTGATTTATGGTCGCACTCAATGCAAATGTGCGGACCCCAAGGGGCTATCTATTCGTCTCAGGGCCAGTATCTCTATCCAGCCATCTATCTAGCCAGTTAGTTGTTTGTTTATGCAGCCTACAAATACACAAATGGGAAGCAGGAGGATGGGTTGGCAGTCTGCTTAAGCAGGCGTGTGAAAATCGACCATTAGCCATGCCATATATTCTCCGCCCAGCTATGATATAACTTCCAGGCCCGCACATCGCACATCTGGGGCGGTGTGTGTGATAATTGGTGTAAATGCCACATAGCTGAATCGGGGCCAACGGAGGCTCCGACTTGGATTCGGAATCAGAATCGGAATCGAAATCGCAGTCGGGTGTTTAATATGCAGCTGCATAACTTATGGCGCTGCCAGCCATTAATTTGAGTGTGGAGTGTGTTTATGTGTGTGGTGTGTGTGTGTGTCCGGGGTGCAGAAATCGTTGCATAGCCACAGGCGCACGTGCGTGACCCACCTCGCCGCATATATATATTTTATTTTAATTTGTTCAACAAACGAAAGTTTGCCGCCTTCGTCTTTGGCGTCATCACGATCGCTTCATTTGCCTCATTCAATCTGGCACACGTTCCGCAGCTCCAATATATATACGTTCTATATATATTGAGATATTGTGAGCGGGACGCAAAATCACAATGGCCGAATGTGTTGGCCAGGCCGAAACAATATGCAAACAATTTTTACCGTTACATGACCGAAATACACAAAATGTCTACGGTCGAAAGAGCGACAAACGGACAGACGCACTTATGGTCACGTGCGATTATAAGTATGTCCGAAATGTATTTCAATCTGCATTTGGAAAAAATATCGCAGACTTTGTCTATAAAATAAATAAAATAAATAAATTATATGAAAGTAAAAAAAGCATAATATATTTCCAACTTTATTTACAATCTATGCTAATGTTGGTAATTTAGGATTTTTGATAACAGATAATTGAAATGAAATATTTTTAATTTATGTTATATTTATTATGTTCGAAACCAGATACGATAAAAAATCTATTAATTAGCTTAAAATTACCACAACAATTTTAACATTTATGTAGCATTTATTTTATAGCCAACGGTAATAAAAAGCTCTCATTAAAATCAATAATGAATAATTGATATAATGTATAATGAAATGAACTCGAAATTAATTTAATATTTCTCCAAGTACAAATGGTATATGTAAAAATGGCAACTGACCAGGACCCGAAGAAGACGAAAAAGACTCCAGAAGGCGCTAAAGCAACAAAAACGAGGCGAAGAAAATTGCAGGGGGAAAAAAACAAAAAGGGACACAAAAAGGTCGTGGCCTGGCACTTTTCCAATATGCCAATAGATACAAGCCCAAGTACAGTGGGATGTTGGTGAGAGAAACTAGAAAAAAATCCTTCCCTTCTAGGCTACAGTGTTTACTTCCCTCACCAGTCTTCACTGCATGTCCTTCACAAAGAAATAGCAGATTTGCTTTAATTTTATTAAAAATTGTCTCACTGCCAAAAATCCTCGTGGTCAGCCAGCTAAGCGAAAGGACCATGAGTATAGCGAAAATTAAAAATAGGAAACTGTTTTGCATTTTAATTAGTTTGTCATTGCGGGCCAGTTTTTCCCGCTTTTCTTGGCAACGAACGCGTGTCCTCGCTTCTAACCCTTTTTTATTGGTCATGTCTCGGGAGTTGATCGACGTTTTTTCCCTTCCCGAACGAAGAAAGTGTAAGCCCCAAACTGGAAGTTGTCCGTCATCCTGATGTTGGTCGTGACACCAATAAGTGCCATGTGTGCGGGAGTCCAGGAGTATGTGTGTGTTTAGGTGGCTGGCCTTTTTGGCCTGATTGATGATGTCCTTGGGAAATGGCCGAACAATGCGAAATCCATAAGTTGACAAGACAATTATTTTGCAGCCCGCTGCGCTTCCTTCTGCACAAATCAGACGGGATTCAGCCATTTCAATTCAAATTGAGATTTAATCTAGGAGTGGTCACGATTGGCTTCATCGAAATAATAGAGATATAATCGAATTATCGCTATTTGATGAAAATTATTGAGGTGCAATACGAGTTTCTTGAGGGTACTTGAAGATACTAATATGAAATGAAAGTAACACTAATTAGAAACTCATCAGGGGTCATTATTTAGTATAATTAAATGAAATCCAACTCAAAGGAAATAAGTCATATTTAACTGCAGTGACGAATAGATATTTAATTGTAAAGGCTTTGTGTTTATATGGCCCGAATGAATGGTTTGGTGATATTTATTTAAAAATCATCCCTTGACCAAAAAATAAAACTGTATTCTGTTTTACTTTCTTAAACAAAGGACCAAAGTTACGATTCAACACGTGGGAGTAAAGTAAGCGCCATCTGGCGGTATTTCAAAAGACCCTGCAGGTTCTGAATGTAACCGTGTGTGGGTCAAGGTAAAGCTGGCTGTTGGTAAAAGGTTACTGTTAAAAAATGGTACATTTGTTTAAATGTAAAAAAGTTTAAGAATACAAAAATATGTGTTTGTATTTGCTTTCTAGTAAACCGGATTCTAGACATACAGGTATTTACAAGCGGTATAACGACATACTAATAGAAAGAACAAGGAGTGCCTCGATTATAAAATACCCGTTACTCTCTTAATTCTTTCGAAAATAAATATACCTTCGATTACAGGTGAAACAAGAGAGAACGCTATAGTCGGGTGCCCCGACTATCAGATACCCGTTACTCAGCTAAGGGAGTGCGAGGGAGATAGATATATAAAATCTTTGATCAGGCATAACTTTTTAACGAATGGTCCGATTTGAAAAATTTCTTCTACATTTCGATAGGTATTGATAGTCACAATAAAACTGCATTTTTAGTTTTCCAAAATCTTTAATGGTGTGGGCGCCAGACACCTTTCAAAAAATGGTGTAGGGCGATTGAGGGCGTTAGAGGGGGCGTGGCACCATTTTGAAATAAACTTGCGCTGCGTAGGAACTCCAAGAATATGCATGCAAAATGCCAATCCTCTAGCTTTTATAGTTTCCGAGATCTCAGCGTTCATACGGACGGACAGACGGACAGACGGACAGACGGACAGACGGACATGGCTAGTTCGACTCGGCTAGTGATCCTGATCAAGAATATATATACTTTATAGGGTCGGAAAAGCTTCCTTCTCCCTGTTACATACTTTTGCACGAATACAATATACCCTTTTACTCTACGAGTAACGGGTATAAAAACATCGAGTCCCACATTCTTATTTACTTTACATTTTACACTTTACATTTTAATCTACATGCAGTGTATTCTACGTGCAGTTTCCTAACTTGATCATAACTTATTAACTAATCGTCCGATTTAAAAACTTTTTTAGCAAAAAAAAAATGAAAAATGGCATTAGAGCGAACGGCGATCGAACCCCTGGGGTATAAAAAAGTATACAAATAACTGTTTAACGGATGTTCGTATTTCTTGACAAATATTGACAGCTGTGGAACTTGAGTCTTCTTTTGTGGGTTTTTTATTGCATACACATTCTCTCATTTATGGGTAAAACTACTTACGTCTTGTACACGAATACTACCACACAAGTAGGCTGTTTCCGAACCTCGTGTCAGTGCATCCGGCGGCACATGCAGGATGTGCGGATGCTACGATGGCAGGCAGGAAGTCCATGTCGCTCGAGTCAACACGGCGGTGCTATCGCTGATCCTGCAAGTGGTGGGATTCGAGGCTCATGTCGTGTCAACGGCGCCGCCTTCAATTGAAGACGTCGGTGAGTGGCACTCGGTCGGGCATTGAAGTCGGCTGGCTGGAGGCATGAGTGGAGTAAGCCCACTTAACGCTAAGTGCAGTTGATTGCTGCTGAAGGCGGGCAAATATGCCATAAGTTCATACATAGTTCATAGTTCATAGTTCACAGTTCTAGTAGTCATATCCACGAGCTCAGGAACTTAAGTCTTATTTAGTGAGCGCGGGAGCAGTGCAAAGCCTCATCATTTATCATGCCCCGTCTCGCATATCTCGTATCATGGCTATATCGCTCGTCTGACAACGATAACCACTCGAGAGGCAAACAAAGTCGCCTGCAAGCCAAACACTTACTAGTTTCTATACCTTCTGTACAATGGAGGTCAAAGTAATATCATAAAGGAAAATAAATATTTTTGGGATTTATTTAAAAATATTTTTATTAAAATTTAGAGGAAATAAATATTTAGTAATACATAATGTACAACAAAAATATTTATAATTTGCTTTGTATTTTGTAAACTTTTCCCAATCTAAAACAATAAATTACTTCCTATAACATGATGCCAAAAAATAATCTAAATTGTACAATTTCTTTAATACTATTAATCATTTTCCTTGGCCGCTGCTGTTTCGCTAGGCCAACACAATTGCAGACCTTATTGCTAGAAAGTGTGAGGTCGAGCTGTGTTATATTGTCCAACGATTTTTGCAGGACATGCTCCACTGACCAAAAAGGATTACCGAGGCAGCGAATACTTGCTGGCATATAAAGTTAGGACGACCTTTGGCCCCGGCCATTATGCTGTTTTATTAATGTAATGCACGAAGAGTGTTTGCAAATATTTGCCCCATCTGTCCATGTCGATTCATAAATTATGGAAACATTGCATTTATCGCTGCTTCAAGTGTCGCGCTGCATGTAAAATATGCATTTATTGATATCACGCATACGCCGTGTGCTCCATTAGAAGCCAGCGATTCGATTCGATTCATTTCGATTCGGCGTGCGGTGTGCGCCAAAATGCTTTCATAATATTGGCGATAATTTGTACAAATTATAGTTGCAATTGCAAGTGCCCTACCCATCCCCAATCCCCAATCCCTTCCCCAGGGAATGAAGCTGTGCGCAATTGTTGGCGGAATTTATTTCCATTGTCGACCTAGTGAAAACAATTATCGGGGAATGGAGTGCAAATATGCAAACAGAAATATTTCGGTTAAATTCTCGATGGTCCTCAGTCCGTTTCAGTTCCCATTCTTGCCACCTTCCCCCTCGTTTGCAATTTTCTCGTTCCATTCCCCAAAATGTCTGCTTTGTTAGCCCACAAAGTCCGCAAAAGTGGCGGGCATTAAACGAGGTTGGCCAATAAGTGTGCCAGTGGCATGCTCACACTTTACTCTTTCCCAGCACCCCTGCCACGCCCCCACGCCCTCCGCCCCTAAATTTTCCACGCCCTCCAATGCACCGCAGCATTGTTGAATTTTCGGTTTGGCTGCAAAGTGATTTACGCAATTAAAATAATTTCATTCAAATGGTCTATAATTCAACTGGCATTTCATGCGGTTGCTGTAGCGGCCAGTTTATGCCCGACCACAGTGGGCGTGGCCACGCCCTCGCGGCGCAAACACCCGTTGACACCGAACGCCCCTCGAAAAATAATGGTATGTTGGCCATTTTATGTGCCTGGAATCGCTCGTAATCAGGACATAGATAAAGATTTTCAAAATTTTCACAATATTTATATGGAGCAACCTTTCTTCATTATGCCATTAAAGAATAAATTTCATTGAATTAACTAGTAAATATTTAAAACTCAAAAAATTTGTAGTAGCTTTTTGGGGATTTAAATCTAAGCAATAACAACGCTTTTTACATTATTAAAATTATTGTTTAACATTAAAATAAATAAAAAATTATAAACCCTATAAAAAACAAAATCAACTTCTGTGGTACTGCCATTTTTATATAAACAACGGTATTTTTATTTTCATTTAAATTGTAATGGATTTTTGGTCCCTCGACCACACGCTTTAAAAATAAAGTCGCTTTATGTACAAGATTATCCATACCCTGAAATCCCTTCAAAGAAATTCAAAGTCAGGAAAGCCTTAAATACGAATTTTATATTAAACCCGACTTAAGTCAACAAATTATAATTCCTTGAAAAGTAACCCTTAAGAGTTCTTGAGAAATCGTCTGCTCTTTTTATTAATTTCCCTTTAAATTTTCTATGTTGTTTTCTCAGAAGATCTACTCAAAATAAGCAAAAATAGCGAATTCGTTGGATTTCCTGGAAAAGCGCTTATTTATTGGCTGATACTCTTCAGTATAAAATACTTCCATTCAATGTGCAACTGTCATTTGAGGAATTCAAGCGGATTACATGTATAGTATGTTGATGGCATTCAAAATTTCAGTCAAATTAGCGTGCAAATGTTGGCAAGGAATGCGGTCAAAAGCGTGTGTGTGCAAAATGTTTTGTCATATGTGAAAATGTGAAAGCGAAAACTGAGGTCTGTGGCGCCCGGTTGCCTGTTTAGAACTGATTTCGCAGGACCCCCTGCTGGTCGCGAATCAATATCTGGCCAAAACCCATGGCTAGTCCGCCTGTTCCTGTGGCTGTGGCCCAGGGCAACAAATGTTTCTAATGCCTGCCATTAAGGCGAATCTATCAGGCCAAATTACATGCCCCTGTCCGGGTTTTCGGGCCTATTCCAGCCAACAACAGCTTGGCACTGCGGTTGCTTAGGCAACCAGAAACCAGAAATTTGCATAAGCAGCGCGCATCAATTTGGACTCAAGTGAGCGTATAAATATTTTTATTTTTTTAACGCAGTCGCCGAAATGGCCTTAAAATCAGACACCATCATGTTTTGGGTACCCACTGCATTTGGCCGAGCTGCGAAGTACGGAATATTTCGGTTGCCTGCGGTCAAAAGGCGGCCACAGCGTCGCATTATTGTTATTATTATTTTGAATTTGAGCGCCGCCATGCATGCGGATAAGCTGGGATTTGCGGCACAATTTAATAGAATTACAGCTGCATTCCGGCGCTGCGCAGCTGCCCATCGGCAAATAGTTAATTAATGAGCTCGCCCGGAATACACCTACACTTCGCTTTCGATTGCGGTTTTGCTGGATTGTCTGGCTGTCAGAAATTGAGGGCTCAACGGCGTTCCAAAATTAGACCAGTTTTAATTAGTTGATTTTTAATTAAAATGATTTTCAGCCTGAAGAAAGGATACATGTTGGAAATAAGTTTACTGTACTGGGAATAGGTAACCAAATTTAAGAAATCATAAGAGTCAGTTACACATTTACCTGCATGTTTTAATAAATACCAAAAAAAAAATCCAGAAAAAGGTTAAATAAAAATAGCTTCTATATCCGGAATTCCTTGATGAATAAATGAATGCCAAGGCTTTGCTGCATAAGCAACCACATACTTTTTAAATACTTTCAAAATCGCTCGGGCGTGAGCTGTATTTGTTTTCTCTAACGTGAATTGAGCTGAAAGTAATTAGAAAGGGAAGAATGTCCTGTGTTATTGCAACACATCAGGAGGACAACAAATGTAAATTGTTTTGAGTTGCTCACATGGGCACATACTTACACACTTACATACTGACACCCACAAACATGTCCTTTTTGGAATCATCCTACTCCTACTCCTTTGGCCCGGGAGCAATCTGCTCGGTGTGCATAAGCTTCGTACGTTCGGCTGTCCATGGCTGTTCTATGGCCTCTCCTTTTCCTTGTTTTAAGCCTTTTCGATTTATTTGCTGACCCAGTTTTCAACGCCTGCCATCCTGCCGTTTTGCCGTCCTGCCATCCTGGCCGATGTGCTGTCTATAATCCAGCGATTACATGTGACACACGCATACGTTGCAGCTTATTTTTCATTTCTTCGACTGCCGCTGAAGAGGATGCAGCCAGCTGTTGGGGTTCCCTTGTAGTTTGCATAAATAATTGAGCAGCCAGTGCCTTTAACACGGCTAAGCCCCCGAATGAAAACGCCGTGGATGGGTTAATTTTTAAATAAAAAATTTTAATCGTATCGTTTTTGCCTTTCGATTTTCTCCTGCTGCTTGTTGTTTTACAATATTCTGTGGCGACAATCACAAACAACCAGAAACTGTGTTTTTACTCATTGTTCGTCCTTTGTTATCGTTGCTATTTGTTTATTATTGTTATGTTTTGCTATGCTTCTTTACGATGTCATATTTATGTTATGCTTTCACTAGTTTGCCATTTAGTTTAAGTTCAACAGTTAAAAGTAGTTCGTTTTACACAGTTCGATTGCTTTATTACAACTATTTAACTATGTCGTTAGTATACACACATAGCATGTCGATTTACTTGGCTAATGCATAATTCTAGAGTTTCACTAATTAACTTTAATATACAGGAATTACTTAGCTGATGGCCTACGAGTAAATATGTGTAGTATGTGGATTTTGTTTGATGCGCCTTAACGGTTTATGGCAAATGCTTGTGGGCTTATGGCATTAGCACTCCGTTGAGCTAGAATTTCAAATTGGCTGGCATATGTTCGTACATATGTACACTTAAACTGAATGAATATATGAATATATTCGTATGTTTTGTGGGCGACTGCTCGTATTTTATGATTGGTTACATTAACAATTACCAGATTAGCTGTAGTCAGAAACACAAGTTAGTAATTTTAAATGCAAATCTTTGAAACCAAGTCTAAATTAATAAACTGTTCATGATTTCCGGTCATTTAAATGGAATGCAGCTGAAAGGGAAGAGAATAATTCAATAAGGAAGCCACACAATTAACGTTTGATTTTAGTGCCTGTTGGAAAATAACATTATCTCTTATGACACAATAAAGACGGCTTATACTAACATTATTTTTAAAGCTTAACGAAAACTAATAAAATTTGTTTCGCAGCAAACAAATTGGCATAGCGCATAATTCGGAATTATGTTTCATTATAATTGTTTCCAAACACAAGATGCGGGAAATCACATCACATTTTAATTGGGCTGGCGTTCACAATGAGTTTGAATTGGTTATTGCTCGATTTGAATGGCAAATGTTAGTTAATTTGCGGACCTGTATAAAGCGTGCCAATGAAATTGTTGTGATATAATTATAACAATTATGATTTATAATATTTGCGGCATGTCAATAAAGTCATTGTATTTTATCGGGCCAGAAATCGAATATGATGTTTGATTTTTTGCACATTTTTATGGTTTATTAAATCAATTGAAATAGGAATGCATTTTGCTTAATTATTTTTATATTAACTGCATTTTTTGCCAATTATTGTAATTAAAGTTTGAAAACATAGCCATAGAAAATAACTCGATGGGCATTTCGCAAAGGGTGGTCATTTAACGCAATTTTTAATTAAGATTGCAAAACTAATGGGAAACCATTAGCCAAGGAAACAATGCCAGCCGGGTGTGACATTTAAATAATACAAAAAATGTTGCAAATATTTCAGCAATTTTAAAGAAATTATTAGATAAATATTGCAAGGAATTTTTTAATCATTTCGAAATGAGGCAGGCTGGCTTACCGTCAATTATGAAACTGTGACATTAAAATCAATGCTATAAAAAATTAAATAAATTGTATTTTGCGTGGGTGAATAAAGCAGAAAATCGAATTTACATTTGGTTTGGCGGAAAATTGCGCAGTGCAAATATTTGCATGATATGGCAATCAATTTAAATGTTTTATGACTCACTGCTGCTCTCATATTGTTGCTATTTGGCTTGTCTACGTTTTTATCTAATTATTTAATATTGAGCCCGGCAATTGCACTGTACACTGCACTTTATTTGATTATTCATTAATTTATTAAAAGAGTCAGCGCCGCTGGCCATAGAGATTACTCATTCCCATATTATGTTTGTGATACACGTTTTTTTTGCTTTGCTTGCCTCGCTTCGGTTATGCCGTAATTATATTTAAGTTTGTTATTTACACACACCCTATGATAAATTTTGATTTTGTTTAAATATACACATTAAATTGTAATCGATAGGCTTACATGTAGTGTTATTTATATAAGTACATCGCTTCACAACGGCTTGGGCAGTAAAGAAAGGTTGGGAGACATTTCAATGGATGTTATATTTTAATTAAGAGTGTTTAAGCGGGCAAAAATAAATTTACAAAATAAATATAAACCTACAAATTAAAAAGCTAATTTACAGATAAACGATTGTCAATTATCTCGCTGTTTTTGAGATTCAATCAGGATGGAAATACTCTTAACTTGTAAAATATTTTATGAATAGTAAAGTTAATTAAATTAACTGAGAATATAGGTACTCCTAGATTTTTTTGATGGAATACAAATAATTTAATAGTTATTTTAAAAAAGGTAAATAAGAATAAATTTATTATTCAAGTTAAATATTAAGAAAATTTTAACAAATTTAAAAGGTTAAAAAAATATATATTTTAATAGATGTTCAGAATGTTTACAAGGTTTTTTTCAAAAATACAAACACAGTACAACATAATTTAAATAGGTAAAAAATTTCCAAAAATAAAATAAAATATTAAATATGTTTTGTAATTAGGTAATTAATAAATATTAAATAAATCGGCTAGTAAAACTTCAAAATCCTTATTAGTTAGACTAAATTAAACCCACTACTGCGCCATTGTTCAGCAATGTGGTTTTCGAGTACAAGTTTAAAACTGACACACCAAAACGGCCGAATGGCCAACACTCAAACGATCATTCACACACTCAGCGGATACTTAGCCGAACACTCACTCGCACACATTTCATGTGGCTCCCTAAATTACTCTATTTAGTTGGGGCTGCTGTGGCCTTCAGTTGATCATCTGTGACAGGACCTTTTGGCCAGCACATGGCCGGTGGCCTGGCGACAACTTTTGACCGCAGGACACCGCTTTCTCGTCGTAGCTGCAGCTATAGCTGTTGTTGTTGTTACTGTTGCGGCTGCCACACTTTCACTGGATGCACTTTCTCCCGTTGTTGTTGTTGTTGTTTCTGCCGCCGGTAATGGTAATAGTGATGGTAATGGTAATGGCGATGTTAATGACGCTGCCACTGCACTGGAGCTGCTGCACTGCTGGCTGTAGCAAAGGACGAGGCCCAGGAGCAGGACGATTGTCAGCCAATTGTACTGACAACCGGATGAGCCGGTTTGCATTGCCTCCGGATGTTCACCTGAAATTATGGCCCGAACTAATTTCAACTTTATTGCATTGTCTTGAGCTTACATGTTAAGGCGGTAAATAAAGGCGAGTGAATGTGAGGACATGAACATGTATGTGAATATATATCCTTGTTACTCCTTGAGTCAGCGTGCCGTAACCGAATTGACCGTCTTTATTTGTTGCGCTCTGTTTGGCCTCGCATAAGTGTGTGCCATGTATGTTGTCTGTTCGTTTGTTTGTTTGTGTATGTTGCATAAATATTTAATTAATGCTGCAGTGTTTGGTTTTGGGCCAAAGGAGCCCGGGGGAAATCGCCAGACATTTGTGATTTCTGCCCGGACAAACTCGGTGTCAGTCGGAGCGTATGAAATATTTAATCATCAAACTGCCGGCCACCGAATAATTAGCTAATTTCTCCCCAGCATTGTGATGGCTATGGCAAAGCAATGGCCATTAATAAATTGATGATTTGCCAGATGATTTATCAGCCGAATGCCAGGACCCTCAATTCCCCTGGTCCCGAGAAGTAGGCAAAACACAATGTAACCGTTTAATTGCCGAAATGAAGTGGCCCTGTTAACAGATCACACACTCCACAGTCGAAAGTGTTTGCACGCGAGGCTGGGCAAAGGAGTAGCCACATAAATAACACAAAACACCTTTAAGGACTCGTATCAATTACACATGTTCAACTGGCCGAGTGTGTGTGTGTTGTCCTGGTAATTGATTGAGTTGAATTTTTCCACCCATTACGTTTGCCACTCGAGAGTCACCGTCGACGACTACTCGGTACTACATTGTAAACAGTGTGCAGACAAACAGTTGCCATGATGTAATACACGGCGTATGCGTGATGGGCGAAAGGGGTTGTGCTGTAATACACGGCGTATGCGTGATGGGGCCACCCCGTCGGAGTTGTAAACAGATTGCGTAGGTCGTCGTGGGACTCTCGATTCGAATTCGGTTGCTGCACAACAAGATGGCCAATAAATTTAGATGATGCCTAGTTCGGGGAGAGCCCTAACCTCGCTCCCTACAAACATATCACGCATACGCAATGTGGCGCGGCGTGGGAAGCAGACATTGCGGCACAAGACAATGTATTTGTTGACAGCACAGGAATTATTAATAACGTACGTGGCGCACATAATTCATCATCAGGATACCGAGATGCCGAGATCCCCAGATCCCGACGACCTTTCTCTCCAGACGCTGCACAACTTAAATATCCTCGGGCTTTTTGAGGCTGGCAAAATACACACAAAACACACAAAACACAAGTCACAAGCCGGCTTAGCCAAACAAAGGCGAGCAAAGTGCAGTGAAATGAAAGGAGCTGCTAGTCAGAAAGCGATGAAAAAATGCTAACTGAAATATGCAAAATTAGCGCTGATGGATTTTCAGGAAGGAAACCGGTCATGGAAGGATGCAGCTAAGCAACTACCAAGTTCCAACTTTCAACTTCCACACAAAATTCCCACTCAAGGACGAAGGACGCAGGACTGCCGACGAACTGAGCTGCATGCACGTAGTTTCGAGTGTTTTTACGAGCAGCTTTGCATACTTTGGCAGTATTTTTACATTTTCTTAAACGCGCTTTGTTTGTGCAGTTTATGCCGGATGGCGGCTGACAGCCACTTGTTCTCCGCACTTGGCAAGTGCCTCCCAAGAGCGACATAAAGCTGCGATTTGGTTTTGCTAAGCGCCATTCAATTACGGCCACAATTGCCAGCCTTTGCCGCCCCCTTAAGCTTTTCACTTGATGCGACTTCTTTCCGCCGCCGCCGCTGCTCAAATGAAATTACACAGTTCATTAGCGCGATTGTTTCGTGCCCAATTGAGCCCGTAAATATTAAATAATTTCCATTATCAAGTGCAAACAAGTGCAAATGGGCAGAAATGTTGATTGCCATTAATTTGTGTTTTACATGGCCAATGAGAAGCTATTAGAAAGCTGCCGGCAAGGCAGAAAATTCAATTAGAACTAAGACGTTTTGAACTGCCCGAAGCCGTCTTCGCAACGCCGAGAAAGTTTTTTGAGACAAGTGCTAATGTCATTATGTTTTGGTAATGAACGAATAAGAATTGCCTAAAATTCTGCCAATAAATTCTAAATAAATAAAACTATCAAATGCAAGTAAAGCCTTATGGAAGTAAAGAGAATACATAAGTAATAGAAAAATAATAAATTAACAAATGAATAAGTAAATAAAAAAACAAACAAATAAATAAAAAAAAAAGTAAATAAATAAAAAATAAATAAATAAATAAATCAAATCAAATAAATAAATAAAAAAAAATAAATTAATAAATTAATTAATAAATAAATAAATAAATAAATAAATAAATAAATAAATAAATAAATAAATAAATAAATAAATAAATAATAAATTAATAAATTAATTAATTAATTAATAATAATTAATTAAATAAATAAATAAATAAATAAATAAATAAATAAATAAATAAATAAATAAATAAATAAATAAATAAATAAATAAATAAATAAATAAATAAATAAATAAATAAATAAATAAATAAATAAATAAATAAATAAATAAATAAATAAATAAATAAATAAATAAATAAATAAATAAATAAATAAATAAATAAATAAATAAATAAATAAATAAATAAATAAATAAATAAATTAATAAATTAATTAATAAATAAATAAATAAATAAATAAATAAATAAATAAATAAATAAATAAATAAATAAATAAATAAATAAATAAATAAATAAATAAATAAATAAATAAATAAATAAATAAATAAATAAATAAATAAATAAATAAATAAATAAATAAATAAATAAATTAATTAATAAATAAATAAATAACTAAATAAATAGATAGATAAATATATAGATAAATAAATAACTAAATAATTAAGTAAATAAATAAATGATAAATAAAGTTATGCATATTATTTTGATAAAGCAAAGATACAATTTCCTTAAATGAAAGCTAATGTGTGGGAGCTATTAAAAGCCCTTCTATCTCTCCATTTGCCTTATCAAAAGCGCTTTGTGCAAATAAAAGTTCTGGCTGCCAGCAGAAATGTTTATTCTGCTTCCAGGAATTTATGGTACCCTTGTTTTAAAGAAGTATTTTAAGGGCGATGCACTTGTGTGTTGTGTGTGCCTGACTCCTTCCCATAGTCGGAAATGGGTTAAATGGCCTTCGTTCGAAACTGAGACTGAGTCGCGCAGCTGAACCGTTCGGCTTGGTCTATTGTTTCACTTTGCGTGCTTTTCAATTATGCATTAAACTATCGTGGGATATAAAAACGCTTTGCTTCTGCCGCTTGACACTGTGCACATCCGGTTTGGGCATGATAAGCATTTCACGGACTTTATCGCCGGAGGAAAGGAGTAAAAAGGGAGTAAAAAAGCCCAGGGAGCACAAAGGAGCTGCCCGTTGAGGTGGCATTGCATTCCGCGGAGTCGTTCGCTTTTTTTCCTGCTGTTGTTTTACTGCAAGTTTATAAATAAAATGTGCATATGTGACACTCGAGCACGCAATGCCGTTGGCAAGGAGTTGGCCTAAAGGGGCGGCGCCAGGAACTGGGCGTGGCAGCAAATACCAGAGCGCGAACAAAAACCGGAAGCCATGCATCGCTCCGTTTCAGCCCCCCCTTTTTCCAACCCCCCTCTCCCTTCAAAAACCCCTCCAAAAACTCGGCTTTATTATTGTTTTTGCCACACGTTGCGGCTGGCTAAAAGTTGGGCTTGTTTTTCATCCTGCGTTGACATTTACGTCGCTGTCATTAATTTTAAGCTGCACGCTTTTTGGGCGGCAGCCTCGAGTCCAAATTACGAGTTATCCGGCGAAAAAATAAGAAACTCCCACTCGCATTTGCATTTGCATTTGCACAGTTCGGAATTTACCTAAGCTCCGCCAGGGGAAAATTGTTTGCGAAATCGAGCGCAAACTTTTCAGCGATCCCGTGATTTTTGCACATTGCGGGTATACGAATTAAGGTTTTTACGGGTGCCACATATTTATTGTTGGGACAAGCTCATATTTTACGTGGATTAAACAGAGTTTTTTAAAGTGTGACTTCAGGTTGGCAATTGTTATTTTTTTTATAAATTAATGCAATTATATTAAGGCCGATACATAAAAAACCAAACATTTATTTATTTTTAAATTTATTTAAGTAAAAAGGTCCCCAAAATAAGCATATTTTTTCTTAGTATTATGAAGAACTAAAGCTGTAATTTTCTACTGACATTTCCAACTGCTTTTTATCAACATTTATTCAGTGAGACACTGAAGACCACTCTGCTGCTTCTTATCGGCATTTCTTACTGTAAAGTGCCTCCTAAAACTATAAGAAAATTCTAAGCGACGAGTGCAGGTACAAAATATCTTGCTGCTGCTATGAAACTTTCCCAAAAAAACTCCCTCAATTTTGTTTTAATCAGTTAAAATGCCTGTCTAAGCCGTATAATGGAGACTGAGTCTCAGTGTCTCAGCGTTTCTCATTGAAAATGTAATTTAAAAGTTTCCATTTTATTATATACGCAGACAACACAGCCTTACATACTTATGGGCAATTTTTTGTTTTTATTTTCTTGTAGATTTTGTTTTGATTTTATTTGGCACAAAACTATTTGAAAAGTTTGGAATTTAATGCGCAAATACATATTATGGGCCCTGTGCCCCCTTATACATGTAGATTTCTCTATATATATATCTGTATAACTGTCGGACATTTGTCTGACTGTAATACATTCTAACAATATTGTCGTTTGTCGCAGCATCTCGTTTCGTTTCGTTGAGTTCAGTTCAGTTTCGTTGGAAAGTTTGTGCACTGCCTGGCTGAAATAATAATTGAATGTCACTTGAACGACAAGTTGGGATCGAAACGAGTTGAGAAGTGGAGCGGGGGAGAGTCAGGATCTGAAGCCGAATCCGAATCCGGCGAGAAAAGTACCAAACAATTTTGTCAAAGTGACAAAATGCCGAACGGCGGCAGCTAGCCAAAAAACTTGTTTTCACAGGCTTAGCCAAAAGTCTCTCGGCCCAGAGAAATATATATATATATGCATTTTATCAGCGGTTTTGCTGGCTTTCGACTTTGTCGAGAATATCAGGGAATGATTTTGGCTAAGGTCGAGGACCCGAGGGGAATTCCAATTGAATTTTGAGCAGCTCAAGGGGAATTTTTAATTGAGCGCAGGCAAATCTCTGGGCCAAAGCAGACCGCACACATAGTTTCGTCAGTTTTAGCCAGAGACCCAAAGAAGCCAGGGAGCCAAAGCCAAAGCCAAAGCGAAAGCCAAAAGCTGTAACCACATTTTAAGTCCCCGAAAGCGACTCATATAAATCACGAATGAATTAAGTGTGGCCTGACCTGTTACCACTGCTTTTCCTTGGATTTCCCGTGCTCTTTGTAGCTTTTTGCGCTTGCTCGTTTTTCTTTTATTTTTTTCCTTCTTTTTTTTTTGGCTTCCCATTCGTTTTTCTTTGATAAACTTGAGGCGTGCGTCCTTGCCGACGCTCCGATGTGTGGGCTTCTGTGTGTGCGCCGGCTGACTTACTGTTTGCGTAAGTCAGGACCCACAACAAGGGATCCTGGAGAGCAGGATGCCCTTTGCCGTTCGTCATTTGAGTCATTGCGGTCAAGGCGAATGCCCCCACAGTCTTTGGCGTAATATGTGGCCGGCTGTTTTAATGCTTTATTTGCACGTGCTGACGTTTATCTCAACTGGCAATCCCACACACTCACGCTCGCTGAAAAAGGACTCGCAAGATACAGTCGCAGCCAGCTTGGGATTATCGGGCCAAAAAAGTTTGGCCGGGCCAAGAGGCCAAATGGAAATGGAAATGGAGCCCCAACTTCGCAGACCAAAAGGAGATTACCCAACAAATTGTCCTGCTAATGTGACGCCCTCAAAGCGAAAGGGAGGTGCAAATGTAAAAGATTAAAAGTATACTTTTCCAAGGAAAATAAATATATTTAGTTTTCTATATGACGGATTTAAATATAAATAAATTCACTTCTGGAAATTTAAAAAAATACTAAAGTTTAATAGAAGCATACTGATTATTCATAAAATTTTAAGAAATTATCATCAAAATATTATAAAAATTTTCAAGATTCATTAACTTTTTTTTCTGATTCAACGATTTTTTTTTTTATCTAGTAATTTAATTTTATTATTATCTTAAAGTTTTTTTAAGTAAAAAAATTGTTTCTATTAATTATGGTAAACAATTCCCTGTCCCCCTTAAAATTTTTAATTTTTATATCATTTTCGGAATCAGAACTTATAAATATTGTAATGGATTTATATGTGAACCCATCTCTCTGGGAAAATATCACGCGCAGCCAGGCAAAAGTTAGCCTTTAAATGAATTTAATTGAACACTGCACTGAACTTCCCCTTGGATATCCACACATGTGCTGGCCCACGCATTTTACGAGTAGCAAATGTTTGCTGATTTGTTGAAACGTTGATGCACATTAGGCCACGTTCGCAGCGAACTGGATGGGTATGTATGGGAGTGTCCTTGACAACGCCTTAGCCTTTTGCCTCCGGCTTTGACTTGGTCTTGGTTTTCTGGAGGCGATGGGCTGGGGGAAAAGTTTGTCCATGCAGCGCCCCAACGCCTCCAAGTCCTGCGCCTGCTCCTGTAACCCTGGATGTGTGTATGTGTGTGTGTGTGTTGACCTATCAGTTTACGTGCCATTTAGCACTCAATTAAATTCGTACAGCGCAAACACACAGGAATTACCCGGAGCAGCCAGCGAAGCAAGAGCATTTAAGTAAATGTGCGCTCATCAGCCGGCTGAAAGGACCAAGGACGAAGGATTTCTCCTGGCTGTCCAATCATTGGCCGGCTGCCTCTCAGCCTCGGCTATTAATCAAGGCAGTGAGCATTTGTTGAAAGCAATTTATTTCGTTATCGAATGGATTTACCCGGGCGGATGGCTAAAAATTATGCAGGCCAAGCGAAATAAGAAACTTTCGTTTTGCCGTCTCGTGTGAGATGCAGTTTCGTCCTGGGACTTCAAGGAGCTGTCCAGTGCACTTACTTGTACGAGAAAGTCTGTGTTTGTTTGCTCTAATTGAATGTGTGAAGAGCTTGGAGAACATAATTCATGATTATCGATTGGCCAAATATTTTATTATTTAAATTGAGATTTTCTGGCAGCTGTTGGCCAAGTTTCGACCAAAGATGACAGCCTGCTAAGTGCAGATGGCCCTTGTTTCCTAATTTATCTGCCCTTCTTTTATCGAACTTACAGCAGACATGGGGCTAGCCTGTCAGAAATCACACATACGCCGTGTTGGTCTATTGCCCTATTGATTTTTGTCGCTTGGCTAAACAACAGTAAGCGAAGGGCTCAAATCAGAGCGCGTTTTGCAACTGGGTTTCATTATCGGCGGCCATTACAACAAGCAGCCGGCAAATCCAATTACTAACCTGCTTCTGGCCGCATTGCAGACTCCCGCTGATTGGCCGCCTGAGTGACTGACTGATTGACTGACTGACTGAATGACTGACTGATTGGCTGGCTGAGTGCCTAAATGATTGCCAAATTAGCCAAAAGTGCACTTAGCATTAAGTTTGAGCTTCTGCGGGGGCGGTGGGCGTGGCAGGATTAGTCTATTCGATTCATTAACGGTTTGCCCCCTCCGCCAAAATCGAAAGCTTATTTAAACCTATTTATGACACCTCTGTAGCGCACTGTTTAAATTCGATTTTTGTTATTTTTGGGATTTTTTGAATATTTTAATTTTTGTTTCTATTTGAATGATTTTATTTATAATTTTTAATATATAAAAATATTCAAAATATCTTTAAATCACATAAAATACAATACATAATCCCAATTCTTAACTCTATTTTTAAACAAAAAATCGGTCACGTTTTATAACCACACTAGAATTTCGAGTGGTCGAATTTTAGTCGTTACTGGGAATTCCCAAAAGTTTATTTTAGCCAACCAAACTGGAAACGTAATTTTAAACCATTATTATTTAAGGCCTTCTGCTTGGTAACCAAAACCAGCTTGCTTGCCTGTCTTTCATTATCGGACATTTTATAGTAATTTAAAATTCAAGCCTCGGGCCAAAAACCCAAGCCCACCTTTCACTGCCCACTTAAATTTTAGTTAAAGTTTATCCTGTCAATGTGCGCACCATTGAAACCTGAAACGGTGACAATTTTGGGGCCAAGAACTTTACCGTTGGCCGTAACAATATGTTGTGGGCGAATCCTCCGCTCTCTCACAGTATTTTGTGGCAACTTTTGCGAACAAAACTTGCCAGTGGATATATCCTGGCCGATGCAGCATTTACCTGTGTGCGTGCCGCCTCAAGTGCTCCATAAGTAGACCCGTTGTATCCTGTATCTATTCGCCATATCCCCGCTGCTCAGCCCCCCCTTTTGTGCCACGCCCCTGTGCGTTTAGTTACAGAATTTTGTGGTAAGTAAAACATTGCAGCCCCGAGTCACATGACACACGCACAAGAGTGCAGATGGGAAAACCAGGCAACTAACCCGCACAAGTTGCATTCTGGGTCATCTTTGGACAGGCCTCTGGGGAGGAGAATGGAGGTTTGAGTGCACAGAAAGAAATTAAGAAATTCCTGAAAAATAATATTTATTTTTCTGAACTATTTATGTACTTGTTTACTCTTTAACTAAGCAAATAGTCATCTTTTCCTTTGAAAATCAGCAAATAAATGCGAATAAATAGAGTTGGTTAATCCCTAACTGTATTTTGATGCTCTGAATTATTATAATGTTATAATTATAATTTTTCATATATATTTATGACACATTTTTAACTAACTACCTGGCTAATTCCAATAATAAAATTCCTAAATAAATAAAATACCATTCATGCTCTTCATACTTTGTTAGTTGTAAGTTCAAACGCAATCTTTAGTTTATAAAAATATAAATATGAATTATTTTTCTCCCTGTGCACTCCTCCATTGCCAACGCAGCGTAAAAGTGCCGTGTACGGATGCACGTCCTCTCATATGGTATAGTGTGTTCCGCTCGAGCATCGCTGTGGTGCACCTCAAATATTATTACCAGCATTCTTACCGATATTGCCGTGTACAGGACACTCCGCCCGGGAGGGTCGGCTGCCACTTGCATGCCAACTGGACATGTATTAAGGCCAACATCAACTTGTTATCGTCGGACAAGCCACATTGGAACGAGCGGTTTGGGGCATGCCGATTGAACCATCGGAGAATGGCATGCTGGGAATTCGTTCGCGGATCGAACTTTTTTCAAGGACTCCTTTCGAAAAGTGTAGTGGAGCATTTTTAATTGTAGTGAGTGTTTTTATGAAGGGATATGTTGGGCGGGTAGTATCTGTACACTAAGAAATATTTATTATAACTTATTTAGAAAATTATTTACCAAATTAAAGTTGCAATTTAAATTGATCATAAATGAGTATAATTTATGTTTCTTTAAATATAAGGTTTTTTGAAATTTATCTATCTCCTGAGAATATTTTTTATTTTCAGGGTATCACAAATTCGAGTTTTCGCATTCAGATTCTTTTGTCGCCATTTGATATACAAATCTTTGCTACTTGGTTGATTTTAAAGACTTTAAAGAAAGCGACGGCGAGGCAGAAAAGTTTAATGCAATTTCAGGTAAACGAGTCCAAATTGATTGCAGAAAGTTGTGTGGTTGACGACATTTTTACAGCTGCGGCGGTGAAAAAAAAAGCAGAGTGAGTGCACCGGCATAATGAAATATTACGAATATGCATCGCAAAATGTGGAAATACAATTACGAGTGCGTGTGTGTGTGTGTGTGTGTGCACTGCCTGCCGCACACAAGGAAACATGGGGATTTTTATTTAATTTTGTTGCAGCAGCATTTGTTGTTGCTTCGTGGAGCGCTCTTGAAACTTTGTACAGAACACGCAGCCGAGCGCTTAATTTTCAACATTTCTTTGTCACAAGAACACTGAAACGAACAACGAGTGCTGCAACAACAGTGGCAGCAAATGCCACGCCTTTAAGGCGGCAACCAGGACAACTCGCACATTGTAAATAAGATGTAATAATTTAAAAAAGCAGGAACCAAACAAAAAGAAGCATAAAAACGGCTGTTTTTTAATGCGCGAGGGTTGCTTGTGAGCAACTGTTGGCAAAAGGAAAAACGAAAATAAGTGGCAAGGATTAGCTGCGAACCGATGCGGCAAATACCCTAGCAGATTTGTCAACCGCTTTCCTGGAGGATTTCCTGTTAAAGAAGCTTAAGTTTGCTTTGCTGACAAAATAAGTGGACATTTTGACGAATTTTAGAAATATATAAAATTTGGAAATTATTTTATAAAATTTAAATAAAGTTCCCCTATGTAAAAAGTTAGTTTCTATATCTAAAAAACGTTTTAAAAAAAATACGAATATAAAAGCATATTATTTAAAATTTTAAGAATCAACAATAATCCTTACAAATAAGACTGGCTTTTAAAAATATGAATTTAGATTTTTAAATAACTTATTTTCCTTTCTAGTATAGAATCCTGGTAGCAAACAAGCATTTTAAGCCAGTCTCTAGTATTGTTTGAGACTTACTAAAACACTTCAAAGGATATACGATATTTTCTAAAATGTCTCAACTGCTCCTTGTTTATAATAAACGCATCTGCTGGTGATTTTCCGCATTATTCTTCCTTCCAAAACGCTCTGCGTGAGAGTATAGAAAGTAAAACCCTTTTAAGCCACATCGGTGCCGTCATCAGTGGCAGACTCACACACACACATACGGAACATATACACACACACAATGCATGTTGCAATTGACAGCGCAATGGCAGGCAAAAGGCGCAGCTGCTTTCCCCACACTCCCACCCCCACTCACACACACACACACACACACATGTGCAGAAGAAAAGCGAGGCAACTGGGAAAAGGCAGTCCGCTCCTTAACCCCACAATGCGCCGCCGTTTCCCCCGAAACTAGGATGAAAAAGGAGCAGCTGCTCCTCGTGGCCAAAAAACCGTTTCGTAATTAAGTGCTGCCGGCAAAGTGTGGTTCGTATGTGTGTGTGTGTTCGTGTGCACTTGGCTATGGGTTGTGGGTAATGAGAGCCCCCAGGAGTGGGCGTGGTCCTGGCCACCACCCTTTTCCACCTATAAGCAAAGATCCCTGCTTAGCCATTTGTTTGCTTATTTAAGTTTGAGTCTGCTAAATATACATATATTTTTTCAACTTTAAATTGAAAATTCCTTGAACAAATATACGAGCGCACGAGTACAAGTACTTCCTCTCGCTTCATTATCAACGCGCTTAATCATGGAACTTTGGCTTGTCCAACTTAGAGAATAGTACGAGTGTCTGGACCTTCTGAAATTGAAAGCCCGAACAAATTGGAAATGCAACTTTGAATGGGTTAAGCTCCGGGCAGCGATGGCCAGCTGGCTCAAAGCGAGAACTGCGGTGACATTTCGATATCCACTGACACAGGAACAGAAAGTGGGAATCAGCAGAACTTGGATATTCCCGGGAAAAGTTAGTCCCGAACAAATAGTGACAAACTGGGCAATGATAAGGGGAAAACAATTGGAACAAGGCCAAGAAAAATAGGAACAAATCGATCTCACCTTTTACGAGGACAACAACTCAATGTGTGTGAACTATAAAAAATCTGATACGAAAAAGTTAAAAAATTGGGTATTTACTTTAGTTCATGACTTCTCAGAACGCGGCTATTAAAACACACACAGTTTCAAGTACAATTCTCTTTTTCTAAAAGAGTTACATAGCTCAATATAATTTCTGAAACCAATAAAATGGTCGAGTTACCTACTTACCCTTACAAAATTCATTTTTGTATATAAACTCAAGTTCATGTTGAATATAATAAATAAACTAATTTTAACTGAATTATTATTATTATTTGTTTAAAAATTTTGATTAGTTCATATTACAATACTTGTTTATACATTTAAAATATTTGTTTTTTCATTTTTTTTGGATTCATTTGCAGTGAGTAAATATTTCCAAATAACTTGAGAGTTGAGCAATTGTGACTCATTCGGTTCGAGTCATAGAATTCCTAGAATTGTATATTTTTAGTCATGTTGATTTTGATATTGTTTTATTTTTGCAGGGCTCTATCAGTCTGGAAAAGTACTCTAAGTAACTCCAATATATTTCAAGTAGGCTCCGATTTTACTATTAAACTGACAAGTTAATCGGGAAACAAGCTAAGCAAAGTTGCAAGATGGACAATATAATTGAGTGCGAATCGGAAGAGCCGTTGACATCGGTAAATAAAAAGGAAATTATTTTAAACAGCGACCAAGAAACAAACATCGAGGAAAAAACAAGAGATGCTCCAGAAAATGTTGAATCAGCAAGAACAGCAGAAACTGGCGAAAATGTAGCACCTGTAAGAAACGTGAGGCTCCCAGAGATTTTAGAAAAAGGAGCTGCTGAAAAAGAGAGTAAAACTGATAAGATGGACCGCCAAGAAGTAAACCCAGTTGAGAAGAAGAAAAGCTCCGGTCGTGTTTTAACATTCGACGTAAAATGCAAGGACAAGATTGAGAAAATTACCCTTCCCTGCGAAGAGACTTTGGACAAGCTGCAGGAATACATTAACAACCTATTTGATGTTCCTCCGAGTAGGCAGATCCTTCACGGATGTGGCCTGCATGGCAGTACCAGTGAGGAAATTCCAAATAAGCGACTAAGTAACCTGAAGATATCATCGCAAAACTACCTTACTGTAGAGGAGGTTATGGAATATAAGTTTCCCATTTGTTTATTGGAAACAAACAGTGGCCGGAAAATGCACCTGAACCTATCCAATCTCATGCGGATTCATGAACTCAAACAGTATGTGTATTGCATTTGCGACATCCCAGTGAGGTACCAGGATTGGTATGGGCTAAATGACCAAAAGAACGAGGCCACCTTGCAGCAAGCCGGATTAAAAATGAACGATGAGATTACAGTTGGCAGCCTGCAGTCCCAGTTCTTCGATAGCACTGGTTCCTCGTCCGATAGCTACTCGGATGAAGAGTGGGATTCGGATTTGAGTTCCTTCGATTTTTTTCCGATTGTTCCTGCATCACAAAATTCCCTGATGGAAGGTAGCTATTCGTTTGCCTACAAGTACAAGATGCGTTTTGGGGATCCCACACCAGATTTTTATGCGGGCCAATTAGGCGAAGCCTTTAAAAAAACCTTTTCGGACACATGTGACGAGGTTGGTACTTTAAACTCATCGTCCACTAAAGTCTAGTTATTTATATTTTATTTTAGAAAAAAATCCTGGCAATTTACTTGCACCACGATGACAGCATTTTGACAAACATTTTCTGCCATCGCGTACTGAAGGCTGAGAAAATCGTAAACGTGCTGAGGAACCACTTTATCGTATTTGGCGTGGATCTGACTAAGAAAACGCCAGCTGTTGAATTTTTCGATGGACTGAAAAGTCTTATCTCCCCTGAAGCATCGAAAACGGCCGAAGGAATAGTTTTGGACAAGCTACCGGCTTTAATGCTAGTTAGTCAGGCATTCGGAGATCCTCACTCACTAGTTTCTGTCATTCATGGAGATCTGGGAGTGGACGAGTTGGAACATGAACTTCTGGAACAGTTCGAACTGCTAATTAACTTGGCGGATAAATAAATTCATAACTTTTTACTTATATCGATTTTTTTAAAATATTTCATTTCGTATAATTTCGGATGTAAATTTTAAAACATTTATTCAGCTTTAAGATGGTATCGATAGAATATTAAACATTTATTAAGTTATAAATTTATATCGATAAAATATTAAACAAATATTAAGTTTTAAAATTATTTCGATTAAGTATTAAAACGCAAAGAATACACTTGATACACACAATTTAACGATCTATTTGGTAAATCGTAGGATCGGATTATTAAAAATAATAAATGTAAAATTAAAATAAATTTCTTATGTTTTTGAAACTGAGAGTTGAACTACAATTTTCATTTCTTTAAAGTTTATAAATCCCTGAATGCCATAGATCTTTTGTACATTTTTCCCAAATCCATGTTACACTTTGGCCAAATTTATAAGAAAGAAAGCCACACATTCCGAATCCGGTCCACACATTTTAGAACGCATATACCTTGGCGGAAGCGAGTGTGTGTGTCCCATTTAGTTGAAAAGTAAGCACCGACCGCCCAGGCACACACAAAAGCATTTGAACAAACGAGGAAAAAGTGTTCAGAGCTTTTTTAGTTAGCGCCGAGCGTTTATTTTCAATTTGCTAGCGAATTATTCCCACACCCTCGCTCTCTTCGCACATGTGTATACGAATGTATGTATGTGGATCCTCGCCCTTAGCCATTGTTTAAGCCGGCTGCTATATTTTAAGGTTATTCTGCAGACCCCAGTCCGCGGCCTTTCCACTGCCATTTCCATTTGGCTAGCATTTTGCCAGCAGTTTCCCGGCATTTCTTGCTGCTTTCTGGTTGCCGGTTCTTATTCCGCTTGCGGCGTTAAGCAGCTTAGCAAAGCGCTGCGCTGCCAACCGACATAAATTAAAATGGCCAACGCTGCTTTTCCGTTTGTTTCCCTTTTTTCCGCTGCATCCGCTCACCCACACACACTCGCCCGCCACTCGTTTTGTTCATTTGCGTGGCAAACAAATCGCTCGAGCGGCAACAAATTGAGTTTCTTTATGATGTCCCATTTGCCGTGTGCAGGTGTGCGGATCACTCGTCCCATATGAACAGCAGCGGGCACAAAAATGTGGTTTGAAGATTTTTTCGAATATTTTTAAATGCTTCTTGAATTTGAATTAAATTTTTAGGTTATTTTAATATAGTATTGCTTGATTTTTTAATAGATTTTTACATTTTTAAATAAACAGACGTTAAACAATATTTATTAACATATTTTAATAAAAATAAAATTAAACATAATTTGGTCAGAAAGCTTAAAATACGTATAACTCAAATTTCCCTATAATCCGTATTAAAAGATCAAATTAATTATTTTAAAAATCAATAAAAACATTGAAAGAGACTAACACTTTTTTTTAACAATTAAAATAGATAGGATCATCATTTTATTAAAATTTCCCTGTTATCCGTATTTAAACATTACGAATTTGCAAATTACATATTATAAAATACAATAAAAACATTCAAAGAAGAGTCTTTACCACCTTTTTTAACAATTCAAATAGATAGCACTATCACTTTATCCGCAGGTGTTTTTGCATACGTGTGGATTGGAATAAATGTCTGTTTGGGCGTTGGTTTTTGGGACAGTTTGCGAGATGATTTTTCACCGCGCCCTTTTTGGCTTTTCTTGGCCTGACTCGGCACTGCCATCTGTTTGGCCACCGGCGAATAATTTCTTATATCAATCACAATTAATTATGCAAGCCACTGGAGCGTGTGTGTGTGTGTGTGTTTGGGTTGCCTTTAAATGATATACGCCCTGACATTTTTCCTTATTAGATTGTAGATTATTCATGCAAAGGTGCGCCAAAGCAGGAAAGGCGCGTCAACATCATCAGCGATAGGGTTTCCTCGCCTCCGGGCCTCCAATGTGTAATTTCACGGTGGCAATGGCTGATGCGGCTGCTACTGCATATTTAAGAGTACGCCTTCCTGTTGGGGATACTATTTTGTGTAGGCTATAAGGGTTTCCCAGGCACACTTGAGCGTAAAGCGCGGCTCAAGCAGCCAAGTAATTCTGACCAAGGCGAAAGGAGAGGAATTTCCATTAGGACCGAAAAAAATAAAAATAAATAAAAATAAATATTTATCGAATGAACTAAAAAATACCTATGAATTTTGGAATCAAGGGATTTCAAGAAGAACACAGAGTTTAAGAAAATTTATATATATTTTAAAATTAGAATACATATTTGATCCGTTTTTTAAAATATTAAATATAAAATAAATTAGGCACATTATAAAATAAATTAAATTAAATATTGATTAACTTTTTTAAACTCAAACTTTAATTCCCCAATAAAAATATGTAAAATATAAATAAAATCAGGTAATTTAAGTACATTTAAATCTGTAAACTGCTGCACACCTTGCACCTGGGTAAACTACACCCCTGATACCCATTGCAGATGCTCAGGAAAAAAAATTGGATGGAGGAGAGGCAATAGCAGCGGCAACAGCCAGCGCGTAATGAAGTGAAAATTGTCCTTAAGCATCAATTTGCAGCGGCGACAAGGACCACGGGGATGGGATGTCGATGAGACGGCGAGATCCTTTCGCTACTCGCTGCGGTTGGCGGTGTACCCTGATAATTTGATGCTTGCCGATGCGCGATAAATATAATTTGTTGCACGTCATGTGTATTAACTTTTCGCAGACACTGTCTGTCAGTTGCGCCAAAGGGACGAGGGACGAAGGACGAAGGACACCGAAGGCGTGGCTGCACTCGAGGACTTTCCATTATGCAGCTATTTCCAAGCAAACTACTCCTGCTACTACTATGCCGAAAGGGGGCGTGGCATGTGTGCTGACCCCGCCCACAAATTGTAATTAAAATTGCATAGCTAAATTGATTATGCATATAATACAGCCATTTCTTTCGGTTATGATGCCAGGCAACGGCACGGCAAACGGGTCGAGAGTATCTGTAGTTGGCAGTAAGTAATTTCCAGCGGGTCGCCAAAGTTCGCCAAGTGGAAATTTTTAATTAAAAGCAAATGCCTTTGAGTTTGAGCAAATTTCTGTATCATGCCCGAAACGCTTGTGGTGCAAGATTGCGGCAGGGATTCCCATCCTTTTTGTGTTGGTTTTTTTTTGGGAGCAACCTTCAATTAAGCAACTGACCGCCAAAAGTTTGGATTTTCACCTTCACTACGATTTTGTGGCGAAAAATACGAGTACCGGTGGAGCAGCGGGATTATGGCTTTCAATCTGGACAAGATTGAAGATTGCAGCGAGTGCTGCCGGGATAAGCAAAAACATAAGCATTTGTTTGTGCAACACAATGACCCCCTGCATCCAGCATCCTGCTACACGTCATGCTCGATTCCACGTGGCTTGCATATCCGCAGTTTGGGGGCAGGGATAAATAAAAAAAAACGAAAAGTTCGGGTGCCTGGCAACTCTGCATGTTTCAATTTTGAATATGTTGCACGTTTTTTCACTGCCTTTTGCGACGGTTTCGCAAAAACTGCAATGCACTCGTGGAAAAAATTGAAATATAATGGTGAGCAGCGGCCGAGGGAACTGTGGCAGTTCTGGTAATAGACAGGTGAACAAAAAACACCGGACAGGTGGGTCAGATGGAAGGGGGAGGGGGAGGCGAATCAATCCGGAAACAACTAAAAAGACTTCATATTTCATTTCGGGTTTTCTTTTGGTACCCCCAGAATCAAAGGGTAAACAGACCGACCTCCCATTTAATTATGGACAACCAAAGGATAGGACAATATGTCAGTTATACACCGGTTTCACAAATTTTGGATGTTAAGGTGGTTGGAAAACAAAGGATTTTTTGTATATTTTTGAGACTCACAAGAACAAATACAACACGTTAAAAATACAATATTCATGCTTTCACCTTCTGTATATATTTTCTTTGGCACAGCAGGATTCAAATATTGAAAAAGCAAGATGTGAAAAGCATTCATAAAAACATTCACTCTTAAAGAGTAGCTCACCAAAACTATACACAAGAAAGTCAAAGCGAAATTCCTCAGGAAACAATAAATTTTAACTAGAATTGAATTTGATTTTTTTCTTCAAAAGCATTTCAGGTGGAACATTTGCCAACACCCTTTGTCCTGATCAGCATGTGACGAAATGTTCACTAACAACATTTCGTAATTGAATTGCCAGCGCAGATTGGTATTTAATTAATAAAGAAAATGCAATTTTTGGTGCCCCCAGGAATAACAGCAATAAACTCCAAAAAAGGGTCCCCAGTCTGGCAGACAAATTACCATTTACCATTTGACAGAGACATAATCTTGGACCGGGCCAAAATACCCGCCTCACTAACGGTTTTCGGTTCGTTTGGTATAATCAAAGCGGCCAACAAATGAATGTGTCACCTGTGCAAAAAGCCAAAGCAGCACAGGAGGTCTTTCGCCCCGGAGTGGTCAGAGTGGCCATAGAAGCCAGTCCAGTCGGGTAATAAAGCCAAAGGTAAAAGCCGAAAGGCAAAGCCGGCAGTGGCCAAAAACATCATCATCCCCACAAAAGTCTGCCGGCAAATTGAGGCATACGAGCAATACAAATAAACACACATTTATTCGCACGAAGAAATTAAAGTTTATGCCGGGGAATATTCGTGTATTTGCTGTTTATGAACTGGACGAGTTGCACTGAGAACATTTTGATAAAAAAAAATTAAAAAATTAATATATATATAAAAAAAATATAAATATTAAAAAAAAAGTATTTTTATAAATTATTATTTGTATTATTATTAAAATAATCTAAATATTTATAAAAAAAATATTAGTATTAAAAAAAATCTGATTAAATGTTCAAGTATTTTATTAAATTAATATTTATTTATTATTTTATTGTGATAGCTAACAATGTAAGTTAATTACAACCGATTGAAAAAATATATATTCAACTTCAAATAATTATATAAGTTATTGGGTACCTTTATTACTTCCAAGAATTATTTTTAAAAATTTCTAGTAAATTTAGAAACAAATAATATTGCAGTAAAATCAACTTTTGCCTAATTAAGCTTGTATTTCATTACATTTTAAGGTTAGACTTTAGGACATCCCACTGTGCTTTTTCTTTGTGCACCTTTATTCCTATTAGTACCTGGAAATGTCATTAGAGAAGGACTAAATATACGTTACCACCCGATGTGTTGGCTTAACTTTGTTAATATGGCCAGCACAGAGGGCAGTGAAAGGGAATTCGCAAAGGAGATCAGCGCATAAATGCACACACTCATGAACTGCTGGGCAAGGACTCCTGTACTCATAGACGAAGGTCCTGGCATATTGAGCAGGGCGCTTAGTGGCCGGCGGAAATGCCCCGGCAAGCGGAAGTCCACCGAGTCCTGTCCAGAACCAGGACTTCCCAGCCATCCCCTCCGCATTATTCAGCTGGCCAGAAGCTGACCAGCGAGTAGTCCATGGCAATGACATTTACTATACACTCCAGCTCACTCGATGCTCGACTGAATGATTGATGCCTTTTATTCGTTTTCACAATTTGCGCAAAAACTTGATTTTCAAATCACATTCACGTTAAAATCCCCAGAGCGTCCCAGGACGAACCGGTGGCAAAAGGGAATTGGATGGAGCGGAAGGGGATTGGAATTGCGAAAGGGAATCCCGTGAGGGCAAATCGAATGGCTGGCATTAATGCCCAAGTCAACATTATGCCAGGGCAAGTTGTTGCTGCCTCGCATGTCATGTGACAAATTTGGAAATGACAAAATACACGATGAAAAATGCTCTTCATCCTCAGTCTGGATAATCGACATTTTTTCACCGATTTCCCTCTTTGTTTTTTGCTGCTACTGCTGCCCGTTTCAGTTGTCATAATTGAGTTTTGCAATGTCCTCAATTGGAATTGTAGTGTTTGAAAAAAAATTGAGTTCTGCCGGCTACTTAAAGCACCCACACACACGGACCCACACAAATACACTCCTCACACAGCAGCGAAATTGAAAATGAAAATTTAATTAAATTTTGATATCCGCTCTGGCCATAAATGAGTCCAGCTGTAATTTGGCCAGCCAGTTTGGTGGCCCTCTGGTTGCCGATCCCTGGCCAGTTGGGTCACATTAAGACTTGATTTCAATTGAAAATTCAAATGGATTTGGGGTGGGGATGCAGTGATGCAGTGGAGCAGATACATTGATAGAGGGCCAATATGCTGGGATGACTTTGCCAGGACACACACACATCCTTTGAGATTAGTCCTGCCAGATTGCACAAGTTGACTGTGGAGCTACTGCTGCTTCTGCTACTGGTGTGATTATACTTTTGCCCAGTGACCTGCAGCTGGAGTGTCCTGACTTTCGATTAGTTTGTTTGCTTAACTCGGCTACGAACGTGTCGCCATCATTTTAGCCACTTGGTTATGAGAGCTCATTTACTCACAACTTTTCTGAGCCACGATTTAAAGTTTAGTGCTTTGCAACTACTAATTAAATCTTGTGAAGTGCAAGTGCACCAGATGCACTAATTTCAATTTATATAAACAGTCTTATCGCAACGTGGGCAGATAATAAATATTCGCCTACACTCGCATGATATATTGTGCTGGCTTCGCCGAGCGATTAACATAAATAATTAGATTCGGGTCAAGTCGGGCGGCAATAACGTGGCCGAAAATACAAAAGCCTGGCCAACGGACCGAACACTTTCGGCTTTCAGCTTTCGGCTTTCGGCTTAATAGTGCAGCGGCTTATGCTGACCTCAAAATACACACGAGAACAATACGTTTTTCCATGAAATTAGCTTTTGGCATAAATCTTTCGCAAAATATTCGAGGGAGAAGGAGGAGGAGGAGTATGAGCCCAGGTGCGTTTACGATTGTGTGGGTTAAGTAGCTGTAGTTTACACGCCTGTAGACCAGTCCGCCATTTTTCTTTTGTGGGTGGGTGAAACGGTCTCCGTGTGTCTGTGTGTGGCCTGCGGTTATTGTGGCTGCAGCTGACCCACCCACATCGACCCACCTGAAAAGGTATCGCCTGGGCAACGAAATTAATCTCGTAAAATGTGCCAAAGTAAAAATGCAAAAGCAAACAGAAGGGAAAACAAAGGCCTCGCAGTCGTAAGTGTAACTATGACACCCTGAGTCACTCAACCCACTGATACGGAGTCACTCACCCACCAAGAACCACCCACATATGTCGTATGCTGCTGCTCATGTAATTTATCAGTAAATTAAGCAATTTATTTTATTTATTCCATTACGTAAATCATGCAATTTGGCCCCGATTTCATCATAGGTCGATGGCAATGCCAGGCCAGGCAATTTTCTGCCAACGCCAGCGATTTCTGGCCAGGATTTACATGCCCCGCAGCCAGCCTGAAGTTGTTTTTACCTACACGCTTTGGTAATTTTATTAAAATCACTTCGAGTGGCGGCTGGAAGATGGAATTTTCGGGCTTTTTGTTGGGCACTTCGAGAGCACGCAGTGCGCCCATAAAACCGAACCGAAAGTGTGGAAACCCCGAGATATATCCACCCACGTACGCATATATGCGTCAAAACTTGGCTAGAAAATGTATGAATCTAATAAACAAAAGCCGTATATTATTAGCTGCGGATTTGTTGCGCCCCTTTTACGCCACCGAAGGAGTTATCCCGACTTTGGCCAAAGTATCGGGGTTGGTCTGCGGTCGCAGCATCCGGCAGCCAGTTCCTTTTCCCATTTTCCTACTTGGCTTTGCCGTTGTAGAACATGGCACAAATTATGTTAGTCGGCAATCTCTGAGGATTGACTATGCATGAAGCGAGGGCTCCAAGTGTGTGATTGTGACGGGGGCAGAGCTCAGATGTGGGGACTCACACACGGAAATGTTATCATAAGTTATGGACAAAGTTTTTCCAGGCATTAGTTTTTGTGGGATGCACTGGGGGAAAGCGGGGGGACAAGCATTTACAAGTAATCAGTTAGATAATGCAGATAGATAGGTGAGTTTAGAAAGAGTCTTTGTCTAATACTTGAAATTATTAAATGAAATATTAATGAATTTCTACATTTAAAAATTCTATATAAGCTCTATAATAAATTTCTAGAACAAAGCCCCTATCTTTTCCAGTGTAATTGTTGCCGCCTATCAACAAACAGGCATCATTGCCATTTAAATACACACATCTCGCCCGTGCAATTTGCTGTCGCTTGTATTAAATTGTGTTGCCGGAATGCCAAACTAGCTGCAGCAACAACAGTGCGTCACATTCACATAGTACCGTCCACACAGGAAGTGTTAGCTTTGTGCGCAGCTCCTAATGTACAGACTAATGGGGCAGGAACGGTGGAGGCAGGTGGACAGTTGCCAGGATTCCCGGAACCCGAGAACTCACACCAACTTCAGTGGCACACGTACACACGATTAGAGGCGAAAGATGGCAAAGGAGCATACCTGAGAACTACATTGAAAGAACCGGGTTCAAGTAGCCAAATAATCAAAAAATCAGGAGAATTAATAGAGCAACAATCACTAAAATTTATTTTTAAAAATTTATTTTGTGTTCTATATAAATAATATTAATTAAGACAAATCAATAACTTGTTGGATTTATATTTAAAAATCATTCGGAATATAAAAAAAATAGTATAAACTTGTTAAGAGCTTTAAAAAGAGTTATATACAAATATTTAAAATAAAAAATACTTAAATGTTTACTTTGAAGAATTATTATATGTTGGCAAATAAATATACAAATATAAAATATTTATTAATATTTAAAAATATTTACTATATTTTATTTATGGAATACCATGAGACCCCAATAAATTCTTGATTTATTTATCATCTTTCTGATCGCCCCAAATATTTCTATAGGTTTTATTACGCACAGTTCAAGTGTAAATTTTTAGATCTGAAAGATTTTTCTACTTTCCAATGCCTGTATTTCCCCGCAGTGCAGCTGAGGGGGAACTGGGGGGCCTGGGGAATCGGACTCCGGCACGGACTGTCCATGGGAACCGGTCCAAAGACCGGGATCAGGAGGTTGGGCACTCAGTCAGCGGGGCAAACAATGAAACGAAATTTTTGCGCTACGGCATCCTTAAGGCGCAATGTAATTTCCTGTGACAAAATACAAAGCTAATCTGCAGCACACAACGTTGTTGGAGGGACACGGAGTGGAATAAATTCGCCATCCTGCGAAACTTGACTAAAGGATTTCGGCGTCTCTGGTTGTTTGTCTCTGTGTGTTTGTGTGTGTGTGTTTTGCAGGACATACGGGTGACTTCGATACGTGCAGCGAGCCAGGGGATTTTCCTCCTATTTTGTCCTCCCTTTTTTTTTTGGCTAGTAAGCAGGTCAAGGCTTTAACTTCTCACACTTTCCTTGATCTGGCCTGAGTCGTTTGCCATTTGATGAGCAGCCAACAAAAGCGCTACACAAATAGCCAAAGAAATTTCAAACTAGCGAAAATAAATCGAAACTGGAAGTTTGCTTTCCTCGGGATTTCCTCGTATACTTTTATCCAGGTTTTCAGGGGGATCTGGTGGCAGGCAGGTGACATTTGTCGGGGATTCCGTTTGATTTCTCAAGTGTAAACTGCGAAGGCAGCGTTGTCCGTCGCACAAATATCAATATGCCGAGCCACGAGTCTCCTGATCCCGCCCCATCTCATCGCCCGCTCTCCTTGGGCCATAATTGAATGGAGCCAGGTGGAAGCCCCCATCCTTTGCCGACCTGCAAGGATGCATCGAAATCATCAGCAGCAAATAGGGCAAACAACCTGCTTAGGCATTCCGACTACGCAACGTGGACATGGTCCGTTCTCCGGCACGGAGAATTCCGGGTCCTGATTTACCCAATTGTTGCCTGATTGACAGGCACATCCAATGCAATCGCTCCGAAGTCGGCGAATGCACAGTGGTTTTTGGCTGTGGTTTTCATATCCAATTTAATGGGGCACCGGCTCTCCGAAGGCCCACTAATGCGGCTGTGGCCCAAACCAATTCGACAGATTCCCAAGGCATATGCTCGGAATGTTCTGCTCCTGACAGCTCAACGTTGCTTCTGACGGGCCGGCATCTCAAAATATTTACGAACCTGGCAGCCTGGGTGGCAGCAGCAGCGCACTCGAAACCAAAACCATAATAGCATTCAGTTTGGCAGGGGCCACAACATTATTTTCTATTATCTATTCTATTCAAGTAGTAGTTATTTCTCAGTAAATAGGGGTAAAATTGAAAATATATGAGAATTAACTCTGTTTACAATCTATCCAACGTTTAACTAAAAATAAGAAAATACTATCCTAATTATAATAATACAATTTTTAATAATAAGAATTATTTAATTACTATTTATTGAATATAAATTTTTTTTATGAATCTTTTTTTAATTACTATTTATAACATTCTTTTATTTATCTTTTTTTAATTATTTAATAACTTTTTATAAAATTTATTAAGTATGATTCTTTTTTTATTACTCTATTCAAATTATTTATTTACTATATTTAATATTTTTTAATTCGAATTATTTTTTATTATTCTTTTTTCCGTGCAGTTTAATTTTCATATAATTTTTCTCTCATCTTCAATTGCTGACCACTTCCTTTCAAAAGGCAAGAAATCTTTCAAACACCACTCGCCACCTGGCTATCAAGACTAGTCCATGAATATCCTGGCCAGAAGGAGTGCGTTGCGCCTGAAGGACATTTCTGATTGCGAGGCGGCTAGAACTGGTAAATGGACAATTGACAGGACCATTCTCGAAGCCAAACTCTGATCTGCGTTTTGTTTGCCTGTCACAACACGAGGCCCTTGTTTCTGTCATTAACGCCTGAATTCCAGTGCCCTTCGAACCATTGAAACTCATTGTGGCCAAGCGCAAGTGAAGGTCGAATTCAAGATGCCGCAACCATATAGATAATCTGATTTTTATCCAGATTGCGATTGTACAAAGCTTTTGTTCAAACACCCAAAAGGCCATCATGCCACAACAAAGAAAACAAACAAACCGTTCAAAAAAACTTATTGAGTCCACAACATATTTCGGATTTGTTAATCCGCTTTACAAATAGTTTTTCAATAACCTTAATGGTTTTGTCGTTAGATTTTCGAAAACAAAGGACACAGGCTTTAGTAGAAATAAAGTCAATAAGAGATAATCTCGGCGAAAACTTATTGTTTTGCATTTTATGCCAACAACTTTTAAATTGCATATTTCCAATATAACTAAAAATATTTTATATGCAAAGAAAAATAATATCTTTCAAAAATTTAACTGAATTGACTATCTAAACTAATTTTAAGACAGTTTAAAGTACTTGGGATTTTAAAGTCATTTGAATATTAAGTGTTTATCAACGGATCACATTAAAAATCCATTACTCGAGGACTCTCTGTAAAGTGGCTAAAATGATTTAAAATTTTTGTTAAACATTTTGGAGTCGCAACAAACATCACATTTCAGTCTGCGGCTTATCGCCCCTTCGCTTAGAACATCCGGAGCAGTGAAAACTCGTATATCCCGTGACTATTTTGTGTGTGTGTTTTTGTTTCGTGTTGTTGTTTTGCTTTTCCACAGTCCAGCGGCCTTTGGCTCGTTTGTACGGTGGCGCTGTTGCTTCATTATTTTGTTTGTTAACCCACAATCGCCCCGGCATCTCCGCTCGTGAAGCACCTGGCTGGCTGGTTGGTAAAACCAGAGCCCCGCTTTTCCCGCCTTTTTCCCGATGTTTTCTATTTCTATGCATTCATGCATAATGGCTGGCAAACGTTTACAATGGCAACAGCATGGATTTCCGCACGTTACCATTTGCGGTCCATTTGCGGCAAGCGGTGGGTGGTGGGTTAAGTTGGGGTCACCATGGTGCTGTTAGCATGATTGAAAAACGTGCCCCCTTCATTTCCTTTTCCGGTTCGGTTCGGTCCGGGTGCCCTTACCCTTACCCCTGCCCCAAAAGCTGAAATTGTATAGCATTCGCTGGCATTGTCGATGGGAATCCCAATCCCGCCGTTGCCCTTGTCTCTCTTCTGGCCCTTTACAATTACGTAATTTATTTTAACTGTGTCAAATCCACGACGATCGACAGCGATTATGCTGGCAAATTGCAACAATTCCTCTGCCCACCGGAGTCCCATTCGCAATTTGTAAATGTCGCCGGCATCCGTCTTTGTCGCTGGTGGAAATCCTTTTCCCCGGGAGCCCGAAACACTCGCATTCCGGAGCTGGGAGCTCGCAACTCTGTCTGGCACTCACTTAACTGCAATTAACCGCAGTGTGCTAATTAATTTGCTCATAATTGATGCGATTATGTGCTACGAACCAGCTACAAAACATCCCAGCCCCCATGGGTCACATCAAAACTTCAAACCGAAATTGGGCCATTTTCGGGCTGCTGGACGGCGGGATTGTTGGACCGCTGCACTTTTGCGGTCCGGGTGGAAATCAAGCGAACTAAGTTCCTGCACAATTTATTAAGGACCCGGAGCCGGTCAATTGTGAAAGAGTCACGGGCATCCTGCATGCAGGCGGAAATGAGGCGAAATTGCAATCGGAAACGGGGCTCTGTTCGCTTTCAGTGGGTCAAGGCGGTCGGCGGTCGGGGTCACCAGTTACCAGTCGGTGGTCGGTGGTCCACTGGTGGATCTGAATCTGAATCGCTATCGGTCCAGCCCTCGAACCAAGACCATTTGACTTCATAAAACGCCCCGCTGGGTAACGCCCTGTCACGGATACATGTATTCAGATGCTGCCAGGACGTTTAAAAATGTGTCACACAGAAAAAAAAAATCAATAAAAAATCAAAGAAATTAATGAATTTTTTCTGTGTATTTTTAGGACTTTTTTCAAGAAAGGTTCAAACAATAGAATGGCAAGAGCATTGGAAAATGTTTTTCCCAACCAAATCATAAATATTTTAAGTACTTAAAATTATTTTTAAAAACCTCAAACTTTACCAATTCAAGAAACTACATCTGTGATATATTAAAAATCAATCTGTAAGTTCCTAGAAATATTTGTAAATTTTAAAATAATACTTAAGTTTCTTCAAAATGTGACTGCCGAATATGTTGTAATGTATTCAAATTAAAATGATAGTAGAAAGTATTTATAAAATTCTAAAGCTCGTTTTCTCATTCTTCGGTTAAAGTACAAATATGTATCAAACATACATATATAGGTTTAAATTTAAGAGAAAATGGTCCTAAATATTTTTATAACAAAACCGAAATCAACATTTACTTAAATTTTAGGCAACATTCTAACAATTTCAGCAATCTGCCCAGGAAATAATTTTTTCCAAGTGCCTAAAAATAGGCACGCTGTGCAATTTCGTAGAAAACAATGTATAAATTGGATTTGCAATCTGTAACTTTCGGTATAAACCATATATGCATTTTTTTGGGTGCACCGGAGCTTCAAACGCAACAAAGAAAACAAAATGGCATCGCAGCGGATGGCTGTCGGGTTCGTTTGTCAGTTAATGTAAGCGCTCTCGTACAAATGGCATTTCATGGGCGGGGCATTTTCGAGTATTTGCCCAGAGGATGGCAACAATTTTGGGGGGCTGATACTGTTCAGATTTTGAGGTGGCCCGAGGGGGGTGGTTTGGGGGGTAAGGGGAATGGGGAATGGGTACTTACCATTTAGGACATGGACACGCACACTGGCCACATCTGCATTGGAGGGCGCACAGGAGTATTTGCCCGAATCGGCCAAATCTGCATTCTGTATGAGCAGAAATGAGGTTGTCACATCGCCCTTTTCGGTAATTACCGACACGCCGCCTCTTGATGAATCATAATTAATGACCTGCAAATGGAGGAGGAGCTGCGTGAGTACATCGTACGTTTCGTGTTTAAAACACCCACTCCTTTTCGCACACAATAATGCCAAAACAATGAGGGGGACAAACAGCAAATTTCTTGTTGCGACGGCTGTTGTTCCTAATGTAATTTTTGACCCGCCTTAAAGAATGGAAAAATGTGTAGATTAAATGTGACTTAAAAATTACTTCTTTTGAACTCACTCCTCTCCCTCATCGCCGTGTAAATTATACATTTGAATTGCAAAATAATTCAACGTGTCACAAAACGCTGTTCTTGAATGACACTCGTTGGAAATTGTGATTTTAATTGGAATTCGATGAGTGTGTTTCGTGATTAAAGTCAACTCTCGACATCAAAGATCGCGTGAAACGCCAGGCAAATTCAGACGGATTTAAGGCTGCTCCCCATCATTATGGTTATTACTTTCTGGCAGCCATCGAAGTCGACTTGATATTATCGATTTGCCCAGGATGACGGCAGGTCCTGTCCCGAGGACTGGCTCTAACGGCAGCAGAATGCATATTAAGTCGCTCCTTCCCAGCTGACAAAAACAAATACCGGAATAATTTGCCAATACAAGCAGGGCAAAGTTCACAATAGCACAGAGAGCACAGAGCTGACAGGGAATTGATATTAACACATAATGCCGCTGACGGGGCAAAAGACTTCGCTGCCAAGGGCGGGGGGGAAAAAAAATGCTGAAAACAACAGCGGCGGAAATGAGACCGCTCACAACCCTTGGGCCAAGGACCCCGGGCCAACTGTCAGGGGCATAATTCGCCATCTAATCCCAACTAATCGACGACATTTGCGATAGTTTGAGGAATGAAAGAAAAGTTAGCGTCGCTGATAATGATGACGATGGCTAAATAGATATAGACATCAGGAACCACAGCAGGAAATTGGATGAAATAAGTCTAAGGATAGGGATACCGATTGAGGAAATATGTTGATAGCAATTGTGGATAAGGATAAGGAATAATTTTTGAAAAATTCGTTATAAGATATTTTATTTATACAAAACTAATAACATTTAATTTTGTGTATTTATTTTGAAATTCCTAACAAATTTTGAATTATTTTTATAAATTTGTAATGGATTAGAAAATATAAATCAGGAATCTAGGATAGATTATTGTTTACAAAATATCAGAAAACAAAAGTAAAATCGATTTTATTTCTGACTTTTCCTAATTTAAATTTTTTACAATGATCAAAAAATGTATAAAAATTATTACTGAAAATCTGAAGTATTTCCTCATTTAAATTTTCAACTTTCCTTCTGTCCCCAACCATTCATGCCCAAAAAAAGACTGGATATCAGTCATGAAAACAATGAAAATGGCACAAACTTTGTCGCCGAAACTTTTGGCAAGTGAAAAGTTTGCCTATCAGTCGGCTCACGATATCCTGGCCCCATTATTGCTGACTCCAGCATAAATATCATTTTTGTATTATAATATTTTCTGCCCCCGGCACAAATTAGTTAATGAGCGAGGGGATGGGAAACATCAGCCTGCCGGAATAAATGCGAATCTGCAGTTTGTCATTTGATAAATTGAAAAAAAACATTCTGCCATTCGGAGTTTAAAAATTCATGGCATGCCGCCTGCAATTTTCATGACAACTGCAGCTGCTACTGACTTCTTCAATCTGGGGGATCGGATGGGATTGCGATTGGGGGAAATGCTACAATACAAAAGACACAAAAGGAAATAATAACACCGGGCAAACACAATGGCAAAAAGTAAATAAAATATTTGTGTAAAATGTTTGTAGCTCATTGAAAATGCGCATATATCCGATTTATGTGGCACTCACCAAATGCAATAATCGCCCGCATATTTCGAGCATAAAATCAGAACCAAGCAAGGGTCATAAAAATCCGTACTACATAAAAGTCGCCTGAAGGCAGAGGATTTGACTGACAACCAGTGTAAAAAAGCGGACACTTGAATATTGAAACAGTACCAAGAAGTTCAGCTGTAAGCCGAAGCCAAGGCAACGGAAAATGCCAGTTGTTCGAGGGAATTAGCCGGAATCCATTCGGCATGCTAGCTATCCACACACACATATGCTGTCAAGAACCCGGCTGACCTCAGGTGGGAAAAATGGAAGTGGAAGTGAAAATATGCAACACGTTAATTACAATTAGCGAGCGAGCGGAAGTGCGGAAGGGCAAAAAGGGGGGCTGCTGCATACATTTCAGTCGGTTTCGGCCGCGGTGGAAGTGCATCATCTGGGTTTATCCATCCATTAAACTAATTAACAGCAAATTTGCATGGATCGTAAATAATCCGTGCGCACGGTGCTCGGAGCACGAAGTACGGACAGGACTTTACAGCAAAGCCTGCAGCAAGGACGCGTTAAGGTTCCTGCGGCTACTCATCGCACACAGAGACACACTCACACACACACACACAGTCACCTGTACAGGCAGCCAAGGATTTTAATTAGAAAATTCCTGGAATACATTAAAATACGCCAAGTGGCTGGGCAAGAAGTGAGCAGCAGTTGTTGGCCGGATTTGTGTGTGTGTGCAGAGCATTTAACTCCGTCTTTTTTTCCAGGACCAACAGTTTTTTGTTGATATTTTGTTTGCCTTTTGCATTGCAATAAGCGTGCAACTGTGGCGGATTTAGCACTCTGCAATTAGCCAACAGTGGCTGCTCCTGCTGCTGCTTAACTTGGCTAAGACAACAGGGCTAATTGGCACCAGCGAAAGGACAACTAAGCAGGGATTGTGACCAAAGGCGATTCGATTTTTTTTTGCCTGTTTTCCTCTCATCTATTTGTCAGCAGCGGTAATTTAAACATAACTCATCCGCCAAACGCCATTGACCCAGTTATCCTCGCTTGGCATTTGCATTTGCATGTGTGAAGGACGCGCGTTGATTCACTCATTAAAATAACAACAGCTGACGTTTAAATAACGTTGACGACGGGGGAGACGTTGCCCGAATCTGATGAGGGTCTCGAAAGGATCGAGAAAGGATGCGGCGAGCAAGTGTCAGCGGAAGGCGAAAGGGGGAAGGATAACTTTTGCTGACACCCGGTGGCGTATGAGTAACGAAGTTCGCCTGCAGGGGATTGAAGTTTTCGAGGAGAAACGTCCAAAGGTTGCGGATGACACATGTCATTGTTAAGCGAATAAAACATGGCTGATGAGGGCAATTAGAAGGATGAAAGAAAAAAACAAAAAAATATTTCAGGATAAAAAATCCCTTATTTTTGTTTAATTTTTATTGGTTTGGAAATGACCAATATATTAGTAAATATATTTTTTAAAATCAACAGCTTAGATTTCCCTCCTCTAATCACTTAAAGTAAAATAAAATAGCTCTTAAGATGGTCAAACAAAATGACATTTCAATGATTTTTCCCCCCAACTCTCGAGATTAGCCACCTCCAAGTGCTCACTTCTCGAGGACCGGAATGTAACAATAAACTTTAATTACCTCCTCGTGATGATACCAAAAGATGTAGGCCGGCGGTTCGGGGCTGAACTTTACAGTGCAGGTGAGATTTATGGTGCTGCCTTTATCAACGTGAAGGTCAGGACCTCCCAGGATGGTGGCCGTTGGAACTGTAGACCGTTGGAACCGAAAAAGATAGAGAAAGGCGAGAAAAAGTGAGTGCATGAAAAAAAGTGCTGTCGAAAAGGAAAATAATCAAAAAAAAAGAAAGGACCCAAGGTGGGCGCTGTTCGTTGGCTGGCACTGTAGAATAATAAAGTACGAGATAAAATGGAATTATTGTCGTATAAAAACCAAGACCTCCACATTCCATCGACATCGCCTTTGCCATTGCCGTTGCCTTGGCCGTGCATGTTGCTCACTCGTTTGCTGTGTGTAATTTATTTGTTCAACAACTTCGTTTTTCTCTGCATTTCGTCTGGTTTTTTTTTTCATACTTTGTCATCAGGCCGCCTTCACCGAGTGCCCTTTGTTATTTGCGACGACAAATGGTGGATTTTTTATGAAGCCCCGGCTCTGAAACCGAATCGGCATCGCAATCGGAATCTCCACTCAACTCACCTACGACATTCAGGCGAACGAAATAGCTGCGCACCGGCTGCGTCGATATCTGGCACTCGTACATCCCGGCGTCCCGTTTCTGGGCCCACTTTATCTGCAGGGTCCAGTCCTCGGTGTCCTGGTGATGGGTGGCCTGGAAGCGCTGGTCGGAGGTGTAGGTGTACGAGCCCACCGTCAGTATGTGGATGTCGCGGTGCCGAATCCAGGACACCTGCAAAATTCCAAAGCAATCGCAAATATTTGTACTCTCGGCTAGAGGCTAAATCAAAGGGATTTTAGAAACCGGTAATCAACTTAATGGAGAGCTCGTATTGACTGGGACAAACTAGTGACATTTAAGAGGGTTATTATTTTAGAGAATAAACTATGTTATCAAGAAAATGTTATTATTTTTGTTAGTTGCTTCAAAGCAAAATTCAAATTCAAAGCAAAATTAAGAAAATTTAAGAGAAATAGTAAATTAAAATATTACATATTTTAATGCCTTATTTTAGAGAATAAATTATTTTATAAATTAAATATATATTTCCGAAAAAATCACCTAACTTACTTAATAAATAAAATAGGAAGCTAAAATAAAATGGGAAAATTTAAAGGAATATTAAATAAATTTAACAAAAATAGTAAATTAAAATAATTAAATATTTTAAGGTCTTAGTAAGTATTTTATTAATATTTAGACAGTATATATACCATATATGTAGTTTATTTTCTTGCCTTCATTTGATTTCTAACCATATTCTCTTCAATAAAAATATTCCAGTTCCTTCGACACTCTTCCTTAAACGCTTCAACTCACATTCAATTAGTTAAGTTGCTCACAAAACGATATCATTATTTTAAAGCTCGTAAAATCGCGCCATTTGTCTGCTCCTTGAGCCAACCGGCTGGACCATTAAAAATGCAGCAATTGAAAACAAATTGCCGACGCAGTGCCATCAAAATCGAATAAAACGCCTTGGTGAGAAGGAGCCAAAAAGGAGCGCGTTGAAAGGATGGCGATGAAAAAGTTTTGCATCTTTTTCGCTGGGCATACGTGACGCATGAGCAACGTGTGACGAACGGCTTGAGTTCTTCCGGGAGTAGGGAATACAGCGGGGAAATTCCCCAAATCTCAGCGGAATCTCTAGTGCTGCTGGTCGTGCTCGAGCTGTTTTGGCTTTGCTTAATAATCAAAAACTTTTTAAGTAGTTTGCGGTGCGCAGAGATAACTTTGTAAGCTGGCAGGGCGCCTTACGTAAACTTATTAAGTCAAATGTAAATGCAAAATTATCGCACTTGACAGCCGAGTACCCACATGCACCGCCGCACGTATGTATGGTAATTTCTCGCAGTGAAAGGAAAGAAAGCACCAAAAACACCCTCACCACCCACAATGATGCGTGCGTTTAATTATACGCAATGTTGCTGCATACTTTCGAGGGCCGCCTTCAACAATTGAGTTTTCGGGCTGAGGATGGTATGGTACGGTTTGTGATGGGGCCTCATCCTGACGGGCTCTGTTTTAGGTTCGGTGGCTCTGCCAAAGTGCATGCGAGAGTGCATAAAAGTGAGAAAAACATGGCGCTCGCACTTTTGACAACTCCCGCACACTCGCAACGACAACGCCGCCATTAAACAAACATTTTACGCAACAAATTAAAGCGTAATTAACAAGTGCACGCTGTGCTGCATGCGGTCCTGTAATGGAGCCACGCCCCCGAAACCCCAAACTCCCCTCTCCCAGTGGAGGTGGACTCATATTAGCAGCCACGCCTCTGCAATATGAACAGAAAATACTGAGAGAAAAAATATCGGCTATCAATATTCAAATTGGTTAGATTATACGGTTTGGGTTTCAGAATTTGTTTCAAAATTATTTATTTACTATATATCATCATTGCTTGGCAATCCTTAAACAAAAACCATTCTTTTTAGGCATCTCCGGAATTTATATAATTATTTTTTAATGGTTGATAAAGTATATTGGTAACCAGTTAAGGTTATAACCGTTGTCGAAATAAATAAATAAATTATTTTAAGAAAATGGGAAAGAACTTTAGGAACTTTGCATTTATTTCATTTGTTATCATTTAGGTTTTTTTACATTCAAAAAATGTAAAAAATAATAAAAAAGTATCCAATACAGTTAAAGATATTAAAATAGGATTTTACAAAGATGTTCTTCAAATGAAAAATAAAAATACAATAAATTTATAGAATACAATATATTTAGATATCATTAAAATAAAATAAATGTTGGTATGGGAAGTCTTTAAATATATTTTTGATGATACTTTTTTGGTAATCAGTATTCAAAGAAACGTTTTTTCCTGTGTTCAACATCAGAAACAGCAACAACAGCTCGACATTCCGCTTCAAGTTGCAAGTCGTGCCCAGTGGGTAGGGAGGAGGGGTGTTGGGGCTTCCATTGAGCCACCAGGGTGGTGCAAATGGGTGCCGGGTTGGTTTTTGGGGTTGGGGCAGGGCCATCCTCTGTGGTGGCAGTGCAACTTTTGGCTTCGTGCAACTCGGACTGTGAGCCAAGTGCTGTTGACGCGTGCGGCGAGAGCAATTTCATGAAATTGTTTAAATAATTTCGCGCTCAAATGCAATTGAGAGGGAGGGCAAAGGGGCGGTGGGGGTGGCAGGACTCAAAAAGGCGCGCCCACTTGAGGTTGAACAGTTGATGTATGTGTTAGCCGACATGGGTGAGTTTTCTGCGACTGCCACTCGTTCCTCTTTTGTTTGGCAAGAAATTAAAAGTTGCGCCTGCTAACGGCATCCTGCAACGCCATCCGCATCCGCATTCGCATCTCCATTTCACTGGCTGCCAGCGGGATCCACATCCTGGTGGCGCATTTGTGTCAAGTGCTTGCGAGCGTGTTGAAAGTTTCGTTGGTTTTCGGCATCGCATTTTCCCTCGGCAAAAAAAAGGAAACGAGGAGTGCAAATATGCAAATTTTTGCGCGGATAATAAAGCATCTCCTGGGGCGCAGAGACGTGTGTCCCACTCATTAATCGCCTTCCACTGCCGTCTGCCTAATTATTCATAAACCTATCCGTGGGGCATATTAAAAAAGTTGAGCCTCTCCTTTCAGTCACCTTTTTGACAATTATATACATTTCATTAAACACATTTTAAAGGATAATTAAATGCTACAAAATGCCTACAAAACACATGAATATATTTGCCGTCTGAATGTGACAGCGGGGGAGACTGGAGATTAAACTCCAGGAGCAGCAGGTTGCCTACGGGCGACCTTTGTCTTGTGACCCCCCGCAAAAAAACGGGACAGGGAGCAATTAAAGCAGATAAACAAAGGAAACAATTGCAAAACAACAACAGACCAAAAAACAAAGAGGAGGCAAAAAATGAAATTGCTAAATTTCCACAAGACAAAATAAAAAACCAACTTGAAGCCAACTTGAAAGTCGCCTTACCGCAAAACGCAAACAAAAGGGGCGGGCCGTGAGGTTAAGGAACTAATTAAAAATTTCGCCGTCATGCCAGGGGAATTACATTTTGGTCTACGCGTCGCCGACCAGGTTAGGAAATCAGCCAAGAAATCAACGCGAGAGGCGGTCACAAAAAATAAAAATTATTCTGCGCATGGAGAATAAACGAAAGTTGGGCCAAACTTTAATGGCAGGGCGACTCGTTGTCGTCACGCACGACAACAAACTTTTCGACACGAGTACGCTGTTAACCCCGAAAACCCCCTCTACAAAATCAGTCAGTTACAGAAATACACTGGAAAAATCCCCCTATTTTTTGTTTCGATTTTTAGAACCAATTTTAACCAATTTATACCTGAATATAAAGTTAAAGCAGTAGCGGATTTAGAATTTGGTTGTTTTCTGCTTTAAAAACAAATTTTTTGAATACCACATTTCCTTTCACTTTTCACCGCTGTGGGGCGGATTTATACCCCAAAATAAATTTCTTAACCAAACGTGAAAGGTTTAAAAAAAAGTTATTGATATTTCATTTCATTTTAAGTAAGTTGATATATAAATTTATTATGAATCTTAGAGGATCTATTTAAAATTGATAAATATTTTATATATTGGCTTACGTAAAATAATAAAAGGTTATTAATTAATCAATACCCCAAAGAAAGGATAGGTTTTAAAAATTATTTAACAAAAGTAAAACATTTTCTTCAAGTGCCCCATCTTTAAGCCAAAACTCACCGTTTTGTTGGCCAAATTGCGCACACGGCAGCTGAGATAGGCGGACTTGCCCATGAGGGCGGTGACATTGCGCGGCGTCGAGGGATCGAAGTAGGGCTCCATCCATTTGGGATGGGTGTAGGCGGCGGTGGGTGCGGTGGGCAGGAGCAGGGCCGCCTGCCCGGGGGTCGGAGTGGTTGTCAGCAGGTCGTCCAGCGAATTGTAGCCCTCGATGGGTCCCTGCACACCGCCGTTTGTCATGTCTGAAAATGGGAGGGAAAAAATACCGAGTGAGAAACGAATTTCGGTGCGAAAAAGTCAAAAGCTGCAAATAGACACAAATGCACCTAAACCTAACACCCCGGCACATGTAGATTTATGCAAATGTGAACCTTTTATCTTTGTGCGGCTCACCACGAAAATATTAAAAACCCAAAGTGCAGCTGTTCGCAAGAAATTCGTGTGGCATGCCAGTCGCACACAAAATGACATTTACATTCATTCTGTCACTCGGATGGGGAAACGCCCCAAAAAAAGGAACCCTTACACGCTGAGTAACACTCTTTCGGCTGCAGTCAGTTGTTAGAAGGGGTTAGAAGGGGTCGGGGGGTCGGGGGTTCGGGTTCGAGCACCGCCCCAACTTTGCTCATTAAAAGTGCCCTGTTGCTGGGCTTTGCGGTCGAAAGGTGAGTCCAAGTGGCCCCGGGCCATGGTATTAGGCCTGTGAGCTTTTATTCTTCAATGAAGACCGAGGGTCCTGAGCAAATGCATTTTTAAAGCCGCAGACAGCGGCAGAAGTAGATATGGTTTTATACAACCTACAGTAAAACGCATTTTCATAAAAAAAAAGTTTTTTTTCCCAAATTTAAAGATTTTACTACTTAAGCTTCTTTTGAATTTAAAATATGTATGCGATATGCATGCAATACGCATATTGTTTTAACATGAAATACTCATTTAGAGCATATCGAATTTACGGGGCCGCATATCAAGTTAAAATTGATATTATATAATGTAAAATCGATCTACGTTTCATAAAGATTTTTTTTTGGTGCATGAAATTTGAAATTTTAAAGTTATTAATCTATTTTTTAGTTATGACTAAGAATTCAGATATATATTTATACATTTATACATTTTATAGCTTGTTAATTTTTTCCGAACGCTAAGCACTGTGTTCGTTGAAAACTGAGGCTGCAAACGGGGATCTGTGGCTACGGGCTGTGGAAAAGGGTTAAGGGGGCGCAAGGAGAGAGTAGAAAGGGGGCAACCTTCAAGCGAGTGAAGTGTTTGCGGTTGGCAAGTACAAGTGCACACACACACACACAAACACACACACATGTTGCAAACGGAATTGTGTCACTGCTCACACATACACACTAGCAGTCGCACTCACACTCACACAGATGGCAACCGCAAGTCAGCCTTTCTTTTTCTGCGGCCAACCCTTTTCACTGTCGGGCTCATGGTTATGCAAAATATTTGCACTCAAATCATATTTCAAGGATTAAAACTTGCATTCATTCGAAAACTGTTTTTCCACATGCACGCGCAGAAACGCTCACACAAATAAATACACGGGAAAAATATTGCAAAATCAGTGACTATTGATTTTAGAATGATATTATGGTTTTAAAGTGATAAGTATCCGGTATTAATTAAAGAATATAAAGCTTAACAAGTTTTTTAAAAAGTCGTTTTAAAAAAATGGCTTTTAAATATAAGAAAAAAATTTGTGTTTTGTTAAATATACCGAAAGGTTGATATTTTCCTTTAATTTCATGTTGTATCAGTCTGGATTTATGAAAGAATTTATTTTCGCTGTTTTGTATGCAACATTATTTTTCCTTCCCTTTTTTTCCCTGTGTTGATAAACGTACAAGTGCGCACCCACAACTTCGGCTTCATTAAACAAAAGGCAGCTGGGAAAATCTGCCCCCCTCCCCCGCAAGTGACGCGCTTTTCCAAGCATAAGGGGGCGTGGCAAGCTCAATATGCTTAATGTGGGTAAATTTGAGTGAATGTGGCATTTAATTTAAGCTGCTCCACTGCAATTGGCATCTGCAGCACCACAGTCACCACTTATCCAGCTGGCAAATGCTTCTCCTTTTCGCCTGTCTGCCTGTCTGGCTGGCTGCGTCTTGCATCCTGAATCCTTCGACTCGCAGGACATGTGCATTTGTCGCTGCTCAGCTTAGTGGTTTGTTAACTACACTCATGTTAATGTTTCTCTTATTCCCAGAATGCAGCTAGAAGACATGCCATTTGTGGTGGTCGTTGTAAACAACTTTGGGGGGAAGTAATAATGCTTTAATTCCATATTTGAAGATAATCAAGTGAGTTCCTGAAACCCAAACCCCTGAGGGAAAGAGCGACAATAGCCAAAGGCCTATTGGAATTTTAATTTGAATTTTCAATGAGTAACATTATTAAATGCTAGTTGTTTGCTGAGAACTATAAACAATTTATTTTGTGTAATTACTGTGAGTTTTTAGATAATAAAGTTTGTTCTGAATCTTTAAGAACATTGACAGAAATTACTAATTTAATAATTAATATTAAATAAGCTTAATATAGCAGTTTACTCTCTTAACTATCATCTAATCATTTTAAAAATTAATAATTCTTGAAAACGTTTTGCTTCAACTTTTTAATAATATTATTTCTCTCTGATTAAAGCCAAGCTGGCTTTAAGAAGCGGTAAATTCGAATTCAATTGCCACCGCTGAATTTTCCTCATTTGCGGCCGATGGGAAAGCGGCATGTGTGCAAGTGGGTGCGAGTCGAGTGAGTTTTCCCACTTTTTCTCCCCATGTGCGTGTGACTCTGGGGTTGGTTTAATCATTACGGGGGCTAGGCCATTCGCCAACAGTCAGCTCCTGCGCCCCGGAACCCTTCGAAACCCCCCGGTACCACCCATATCCCATCACCTACATCCCAACCCACTCACTTCACCCACTCACACAATGACTTTGCATATTTGCCCTTAATTTTCGACAACGTTGACGAGCCGCGTGGAGCAATTAAGAAAACTTTTGCAATTTTCACGCTTTTGTTTCGGCATTTTTTTTCCATTTCACTTTTTGGCAGAGACACGAGGCAAATATCGCAAAAGGGCCGCGGGTACCGAAAGTCGACTGAAATGATGCGTAATGTGCAACACTTTGAACCTTTGCCTCAATGAATTAAGCTAATAAAACCGCCCCAACCTTTCCCATAATAGCCGTCTGCTTGTAATTTAGGAAGATGGGGATTCCGACGCACTTAATTGTGTTTAATGGCATTGAATTTCATAGTAAATATCGTTACATTTCGCTGGCTTCGCGGTAATTAAAAATCAACATTGGCTGGGTATCGAGTTACACGGAATCCTCCTTTTCTGTTTGAGTCCACACTTCTTCTTATTTCCAGTTCTTATTCATACCTGGTGATGGTACAGAGCAAGGGTATATTGGAATTGTTGAATTAAAGAGTACACACCCAAAAAAAAAAATTGGATATGAAACAATGATCGATTTGATGTTATGTGGCATCGATTTTGTCTTGATATTAGGGCACCTAAATTAGATATTCTCGAAATGTAATCAACAGTCCAGTTCGAATGTGTCTTTCTCCCTCCCTCTGCCATAATTTAAGTCGCCATCTTGCTATTTCCTCTCTTTTTCAAAGTCGGAGAATCTCCGAGTGAAAGATTTCGGTAAAAACGATATGCGTATACCAGGAATTTACGATGCGCATATCGATTTGACAGGAAAATTCCTTATTAACTATCAGAAATACATAAAAAATCTTACAAAACTAAATGGATTTTTTGTTTTCGCTTTAATAATGTTATAAAATAAAATTAAGAATCGAAATTCGGATTTGTTTTAAATGTTTCCATAATCAATTTTTTTTACACCTTTAAATACTATTTCCTAATAAAAAAATGCAGTACCAAGTATCTCATAGTCGCAACCTTATAGTCCTCCAACGACTTGTTTCTCGTCTTTCTGTCTATTGACTGCTTTATCGTACCACTCATTTGGGATGACGAGGGCAATTGGACGGGTCTTGAACGTGGCCTGCCAGCGGCTCCTTGAGTAATGATGCCTTTTGACATTGTCTAAGCGATTTAATGCGTGGAATCGTGAGTTGGCTGGAAATCAAATGGGCATTGAGATGTTGGCCCTCTCGAATATGCAAGCGGCCACCGTTTAGTCACTCAAGCATGGGAACCGCCGAACCACTGAATCCCTGAGCCACCCAACCACCGAACCACTCCAGGATCCAGTCACTCATTTATTCATGTGGAGCACGGTGCATTGGGAGGCTTTTGTGGCCGCCATTCGCTCGCTGCTCTTTTGGCCATCATCGCCTGCGGCTGGGATGTCTTAATTAAGCTTAAATGATGCTGCAAAATTTATTTCATCTCGCACCAGGAGCAATATCGCCGGCTGGGGGATAAGGTGTGGAGCATCTTCTATATACGCCTGCCGTGCATATAAATTATCCACGCAAATTACATGGCACGAAAATTGAAATTGTGTATGTGTGTGAGGATGGGGATGTGGTGTGTGGGCGTGGCCGAGTCTCTCTCTTGAAAAGGCTGCTGTCATATTTGCGCCGCTTCTTTGCTTCACACATAATAATTTTTAATGCTGTTCATTAATTAGCGTCAATCGAGAGGAGCTTAATTGCTCGCATGATTAACCCCGAAGAAGAAAACGGCGAGGCTACAAATTGGAAACACAATGAAAGGCTACTCCACACAAAAAGTTGATCATATTCTCCACAGGAGTTGACCCCATTAATTGGATATAAGTGATTTACGAGTGCACAAATTGCAAGTCATTATGCTGTTTTTTGTGAAATGATAAATTAAGTTTTTATTGTCAAAAATTTTGACTACTTAAGTAGGAGTTTCAAATTAATTGGTTCCTCAATAAATTAGAAATTTTTAAAGCCAGAATAATAATATTTTTAAGTTTTTTAGATTTTTGACTAGGTAGTAAATATATATTTTTAAGTTATAGCCTCAAAAGAAAATACTTGCTTTATGAGAAAAATTCGAAAATACTTGGCTGTCATAGTTTATAATGCAATATTCTGGGTCAACTTTCGTCAGCGAACTTTTTTCGTTACCTTGCCCGCAAAAATATGCTATGAAAAATAAATCCGTCCAGCCTCAAAAGGAAATAGTTTGTGCATGAGGAATTTGTTGGTTCCACTTAATTTGTTTCGGGATATATATATATATCTACCTCTGCTCACACACACACTGGCTCATAATCAAGACACATTTCCCGGCTGTCTGAGGCAATTTAAGGGCTTAACATCCTGTTTGCTGCCTTTGTCTCTTGTTATCTTCAACCTTGATTGACAACATTTTTGTGCAGCGTCCTCCTGGCCGTTGCTCCTGTTGTTCCTGCTGTTCCTGCTGTTGCTGCTGTTGTTGTTTATCCGGTTTGTTTGTCTTTGCATAGCCACTTCGTATGACAAAACATGCGATACGACACGACAACAAGAACAGGCAACAACTCGCACATGCCTACATGCATATATACACACACTTGGCTTAGACACGGGCATAATTCTTGTTATGAAATATTCGTAAAATTCATACAAAGTACAAGCAAATGGCATGTGAGTAAGTTAAAAGAACTGTGTGTGTGTATGTATAGCTGGCTTTCCTTTGCCGAGTGTGTGTGCGTATGTGCTTTTCCCCATTGAAGGCCGAAAGCATAAAGTGAAGTTTATACAAGAAGTTGCCCGTGCTCCTGCAAAGTCCTGGTGGTCCTGGGAAGTCCTGGTTTTGGTTCAGGCTCTGACTAGGGCTCTGGTTATGGCATGGCTTATCACCTCTGGCATGGGTTGGAGCTTATAATGAAGCATTGTTTGCCGCTCAAAGTTTGGCCCGAATGGAAAACAACAACATCAGCTGCAGCTTCTTCGTCGGCTTCAACAAAAAGACGAAGCCCAGGGTAAATGGAGGAGTAAACGAGGAGAATGGTGAAATCGGGGTCCTCGGCAGATATTAAAACAATATTTGCCGTTGCTAAAGTTGGTCGCATAAATGCATGCAGCTACTTATACAGAAACCCAAGTACATTCGCTTACAATTTGGGAAAAGCACTGAGAAATATCAGAAATAATGTAATATTTAATTAATTATTTAATTTTTTTAATTTTCGTATATTCATATTTTAAATATAAAAAATTATTTTTTACTGAAAAATAACAATAATAAGTTTAATATTTATTTATAATATCGGAACCGCAGAATTTAATATACCTACAAACTTTTGATATCAATAAATCCTTTTACTTCACTGAAATAATTATTTTATTAGTTTTTAATTCATCTTAGCTACTTATAATACTTTAAATAATTAAGTAAGTAATGTTAACCATCCCCTTTTCCTCTGTGCAGCATTTGCATGATAATTCAAATCAAGGACCTGCTTTTGGGCCTGGTTAGCTTTGGTTTTGGCCGGCCATTTGCCTGCTCAGACCTTGATTAGAGCTGCCCCATTGCCGTCTGTTATTGTTTGGCATTTTGCACTAGTCTCGATTTTATTAATGATCACCATAGATTTTCCAATCAGAATGTGTAATGCCCTTGCCGCCCTAATGGGGGTCACCACCCACGGTCCCTTTTCCCTTTTCGGGTGTGTGTGTGTGCGTGAAAGGAATCTATTCAATGACTTGGAAAAGGGTCTGCAGTGGCCTTGGACCCGACCGAAGAACCCAAGAAAAAGGCTGACTGACGGTCACAATGTCACATGGCCAATGGATTTGCCTCTATTGAAGGACAGAACTGTTGTAGAATTTTAATTGCGTGTGTTAATTTTTTGGACTCCTCCATTCAATTTAAATTTATGGTACACACCCGAATCCCATAAATTGAAGTGGGTCAGGCGGCAATTTAAGGCGCAATTTATTATCCTGACCTGGGTGGGTTTTTTGGGTTCTGAATTCTGGACTCTAGGACTCTCGGAAATTGGAACTTCGATCCTTTAACGATTGGCCAGGTGATGTGTGGTCTCTGCATTATGCAATGCAACTTAATCAATCAGCAGCTGCGTATCTTGATAAATGTCGGTTAAGCGATTCGGGTTTTTCCAGCTCTTCACTCAGACCGGAAACCGCAATGTAGACATTTTAATTGAAGTCGGGCGCAAGTGACATGTCACAACATGTCGTTGGAAAAGGAAAGGGGCGGAATGGGATAGCATATATTTACAATTGGCGGCAAACCGCAAAAGGCAAACTCGATTGCAATTGTTGAGCCGGCTGCCGCAATAAAATATTAAATTCAAATGAAAGCACAATAGATTTAGCTCAGCTCTCTTGGATTGTTGTTTCTTTTATCGTTTCATCCATTGAAATATTTAGCAGCACAGTGGTATTGCCTATATATTTTCACAACCAAAAATCAAGGACTCCTCCCTCTTGTTCTTGACCCATTTTTCCCCCATTTCAAGCCACTGTAAGCCGACACAGCTGCTGCTGCTGCTGGGAAAACCACATGGCAAAGTGCAAACAAACATATAATAAATCATTTTTAAATAATTCACAATCTGGCCAAATGGCAGGCCAGCTAACACGAGTGTGCGTATCAGTGTGCAGCTAAAGTCGAGCTCCAAAGCTCCGCTTTTCAGACGGGTGTAAAAAATGTAGAAAGAACCAACCAACGAAAAAAAAACATGGCTAAAATGTCGCTTTTCTGGTCTTTGGGCTCAGCACAAGCTTCACTTTTGGCCATCACGAATTCGATGGCAGATCCGCAAAACGTGCTGCCATCGCTGGGAGGATTGGAGCTTTAAGAACTTGCCCATTCTGGCTATTTTTTTTTCACCCAGCCTTTCCATATGCATGTGGCTATGAGGGGAGGGGGGAGTGTTTGCCGTACGCGTTTTGCCTGCAAGTCCCATTCGCAGCTTCGAGTTTGATTGAGTGCCCCTCCGGTTGATGGCCGCATTTGGAATTGAGTTAAAACGTAGCAAATGACTTAAAAATGCCAACTATGGCATGCTTAGCCATGTCTCTTCCTCTTCTGGCCCTCCTGTCCGTCTGTCCTGTCCGTCCTGTCCGTCAGTCAGACCATCTTCATCATGCACACACGACGGGCAGTGGTGTCTATTTTGTGAATCGGAAATCTAGCCAAGTGAAAAATGAAATAGACGAACTAAATATATCTTTGAAAAGAAGAAAAGGATACATCAACCCTCCTATAGAGTTATTATATTATTTATCAGCGTTATAAACTTGTCCGTAAAACCCGCCATTGCATAGAATAAATAGGAAAATCCAGTAAAATCACATTGTATTCTAAAATTGAGTTTAGCTTTGTTTTAATTACACCCAAAAAAAAAATAGATATGAAACGTAGATCGATTTTACATTATGTAATATCAATTTTAACTTGAAAAGAGTACTTCATGTAAAAACGATATGCATCCATAACCGAAAACGTACATGCGCATATCGATTTTACGGCTTTTTTGTGTGTAAGAGATCCTGGAAAATAAGCATTTAAATAAAATTGAATCCTATTTAATACTTTAAATCGATTTTTTAAAAAGATTTAAAATCAGGCATTAACATTCAGTTAATAATCCAATATATAGCCTGAATTTGTCTAAAAAATATTCGAAAGAGCAGCACTGATGACGTGCAATCAGGACGAAGTCGGAGGAGGATGTGTCGGGATCTGTGCAGTGACAGTTATTCACTTACATAGTGGCACTTAGTTATAGACCGATGGAAGGACGAGGAAGAACGTGCACAATCATTGCGTCAGTCACGTTTTGAATTGAAGAAATTCATCAGACAATTTCGACTGCGACACACAGAGTCATTCCTTTAGCTTCATCCTTCGTCCCTTTGGCTTGGGCTGGGTTATTCCCAACTTAAGTTTCGTTGCCAGCAATTTGTATTCCGTTGAGTGGGTTTCACCTCAAAGAAATACACAAAAAAATCGGGCACGAATTGATTGAATTAAATTGGGATTTTTATGCGTGCATGATTGCATTGATGAGCGGCTTTCACTCTTTTTATCTACAGTTTTCTCCCCAACTCTTTCGCATTCGAATGCTTTATTGTTTGAAATTCTCATCAGTACAGTTGATGATGCCATTTTTATGTGCTTTTTGTTTATTGCGTGAAATGCATTGAAATGACAGCGTTTAACCATTTTATCGCTTTCTCTTCAGCGCGAATGATTTGCACATGCTCGACGACGGCAAATTGAATAGTTTAAATAATTTATGGTGGCATTTATGTTTTCGTATAACTTACGATTATGTGCGAAAATAACCATAACAATGTTGCAAAATGACTTTTACAGATGAAAACCAAAGAGTATATTTACAGCGAGTCTCAATGACGTCTGTTTGTGTATTTCAATTAAAGTCAACGGCTTTGCTGTATTTCTATAAATATATTTCGAACTAAAAATGAAACAAAAATATGAAAAGTCATCCATTAGGAGTTCGTGCAACCATTCTGAAATCCCTCTGTTAATTTTCCACTTGGTTAAACTTAACCGCTCAGGTGTGCGGCAGGCTAATCTGAAGGCCTTTAGCCCGAAAACGTGCTCCAACCTTTTCTCCAAACTAGACTAGATTTTTTTTCCCCCAACTGATAAGTCAGCGCCGAAAGAACAAGGACCTGTCTGATAATATTTTAACAGTAATTCAATCGACGTCAGGTGCAGCAGACTCCCATGGGTCGCAAACCGAGCTTAAAGTGACTGGCAAACAAAGAAAATAAAAGTCCACAATGCAGTGGTAATTACAAGTCAAGCCACGGCCTTTCAGTGGGAGTCGATATATGCACTGGGGAAAAAATTGGTTATTAAATTAAATATTTTTTAAATATGGATAAAGTTGTGACAGTTAGGAAATGGTTAAAAAGTTATTTTAAAAAGAAATCAAAGAGAAATGTATACTAATCTTTAAAACTAAAAGTGTAACGTCATATTTAAAAACAAATTTCGCCGATAATGACTAAAATTTCTATAGGTTAATAATGTTTTTTTTAATATATAATAATGTTAATATATTTAAATTTGAATATGAAAGAATGTGGAGGAATTACATTGTTAAATATTTAAATTTAAATATATTAACATTTATATAAATTTGTCTTAATATCTGAATTTATATAAATGTTAACAAATTTAAATTATAAAAGAATTTTGGGCCTTTATTTTTATTTTTTTGTTTTATTTTGTTTATTTAAATAATATTTTTTTTATATTTAGAAAAAGAGATTTCTAGTTGTACATTTTTTGTTTAAACCTTCAAAAAAACAAGGATCATTGAAGTATAATTTCTCCCTTTTATATTAATAGCCAAAGATTTAATTTAATTGGTTAATATTTTTCCCCGTGCACTTGTGTCGCCCGTCCCTCGGAATCTGATGGCTGGCGAAGTCCTTCGTCCGTCGCCATCGATGACGGGCAGCAGCTGCCAAGCTGCCAGTGCCAGGCACGCGCTGCAGCCGGAACCCGGGAGTAGTAATCGGGATTCGGCAGCGGGAATAGGAAACTGTGAACTGGGAATGGGGAACCAGCAGCAGGAGCAAGTAGCATGTGTGTGCATTCCCAGGGAACATCGGCTGTTGGCCCAAAATCACAACAGCAACACGGCGAACATGAGCCGTATTCATAGCCGTAGCCAGAGTTTAATGGCGGGATTGTGGGGGGGGAACCGCCTCCCGGAGGACTTGCCATTTAACTGGCTGGCTGCCTGGACGAACTGAGCCTCGCGGGACTCGGCGCACTGAATGAAATACATTTTTTGCCGCTTGGCTTTGCTTTGTTTTCGCTCGCTGCTCGTACACATTTTTCTTCACCTGACTTTCCACCAATTTTCCCGTTTTCCCTTTTTCCCATTTTCCCAGCCCTGCGCCGCGTTGTGTTATAAATTTCAAAAGTACACACACGAGCTCACGTACGAGCTTTCCTGTGTTTGCCTCGCTTCGAGATAGCAGGTCCTGCCGGCTGCTGGTCCTGTAACTCATGATACCGCTCCTGCTGCCGCTCCCGAATCTGCGGCTGAGGGCCCCAGTCCCTCCTGGGGGCAACTCAAAGTGGAAATGTTTGCCTTATTAGTACATTCAGCAGTAAAAATGTGTTAATCTATAAACGTGTGCGCTTCGCAGCTCACTGCTCACAGCTCGCTGCCCAAAAGGATATGCAGCCGCATGCAGAGAAAACAATTATTAAAAATTAGTTATAAACAAAAATGAGATAATATTTCCATTTTATATTTGATATTTAATCTTTTTAATTTTTAAGTAAATCTAAAACATGTTGTTTTTGAGAAAAAAATTAATATTTTCATTCTTCAAGGTTTTCTTTAATATAATTTTTTTTTATACGTTGTTTTATATTTTGAATCTTCTACTATTTTCTGTAAATAATAATGAGAATTTGTATCACCCTTATAAAATAAGTAGATACCATGAATGGAGCTTCCAATATTTCTGTAAATAATATTCTTACAGGATATGATAATAAAACAAATATTCTGTTAAATATTTAAAAAAATAAAAGTTGCCGGACTAAAAATATTTTAAAATCCAATTATAATCGTTCTAAAGCATAACTTTCCAGAGATTTCAAACTATTTTAGGTCACGTCAAGGCATTTTGAAACATATCATTTATTTTCCTTATTTTTATTATTTTCTCACACTGTCCCACTATATTATTTGAGATTGCCCGCGGGACTAGGTAGCCAGATTTCGGAGCCGCTCGCAGTTCTTTAATGAATTTATCGCGTGTTGGGGCCACGTTCCACATACGCCTCGTGTGCCAGGCAGCCGTTAAGCATGCGGCAAGTACAAGGACATGCAGCGACTGCTACACATCCTTGCTGCTTGCCTGCTTCATTAAAACTATGTGCTTTTAATGTTTACCGCCTGGGTAGGCACGGAGATGTCTGCCGGTGTGTCGGGACGGACAGGTGCCATGACCATGCCCGTAAAAGTGGAAGTGGAAGTGGATGTGGATGGGTATAGTATATAGGGATCATGATGATGATGATGTTGCCGCTGCCCCTGCCGCTGCCACTTTCAGGCTGCCATGTAAAACATTAAAATTTGACAGCTTTTAATGGGACGAGAGAGAGAGAGATATGGAGTGGGTGGCAGACACAGCTGGGCCCAGCTGGCGAAATACTTTAGCGCTTCCTGCTGATGACGGCCTTTAATCGCTGCCTGCATAACTGATTACCAAACCAGACCAGATGCCAATGGCACATGCACCGTGTTATCGCTGCCTGCCGCTCGATTCGGCTCGGAAATAAATCATCCTGCAACAAGGAGCGCCACTTGGCATGCAGCCAGCGCGGGGCGAAGGTCCTGCCACTTTGGCAGGCGAATTATTGTTTTCCAATTAATAAATGTCAATTTCGCTCGAGGCGGCAAAAACAAGGTCAGCGTCCAGCGGGAAACACTTGCAGCACAGAAAACGAGCGGTATATGACATTAGAGAGGAAACGAACAATAACTAGATAATTTTTAAGGCTTAACTATGAAAGTGGTTAAATGATTTAATTTAAGATATATTCAGCATTATTTTTATATTATTTTTATAATTTATTTTTATTAAATTTAATAGAAAGAAAATAGAAGAAAATGGAAACTGAAGCCCTTCGGCCTGAACTGAAATAAATAAATAAAATAATAAATAATCAACATTTTTAATTTGAATGTTTATTTCATAAAATAAAATAAAATAAAAATAAAAAAACATTTAAATAAAAATTTTATTTTTATTAATAATAATTAATAGTTTATTAATTAATAATTTATAATATTTTAACAATTATTTTAATATTAACACAAGAATGCCAATTTGGGGTAATAAAACCCGATAATGGCAGCTAAAAACTGAAAAATACTCAATTTAAAAACGGAACTATTTAATGTGCTCGATTAATATTCATTGGCGAATTTATTAACCAGATGGCCTCGACGGCTTATGGATAGCTGGTAATTTGTATGCCGCCCCTTCGAATAAATACATTTTGTCAGCCAGCACTTATTCATATTCCGTCGATCGTTTCTCTATGAGAGAGAGGAGTGGGCACGTTCGTGTATTTACGACATGAAGCGACTGTAACAGTGACTGCAATATGTTTTTGTACACTTGACCAAAAACCGGGAACTGCTGGTTCTGCTTCTGCGTTTGCTGGCGCTGTCATCTTAAATAAACGACATGGCTGCCAGGGGCTTAGCCCCGAAGGCCTGCCATGCCACTTGCTGCCTGATGCTGCCCAACTTTCCCTTACATATATACCAACCATATATACCCTACTATATATGTGTGTCAAGCGGCGCCTTTCGCAATGAAGCATAATGGACGTCGTAATGGGCAAACGTGCGTGCGTGTGTGTCTGCAACGAACAAAAAAGGATGCTGCAGCATATGTAAATGCAATTTGTAACATTTTTGCTCAGTTTTATGAATTGACAATGATTTCATTTTCGGTTTGTTTGACGGCCAGCCAGCACCGGCTGTGCGTGTGTAAACTTACACGACTGACTGTGCCAAGAAATTGTGCATTTTATTTACTTTATGGCAGGGGCCATACTACCACTTTCTTCCCTTCCCCTCCAGCCATAATTGCATTCTCACATTTTTGCTTGGCTTTGATTACTCTTCGGATGCTGATTCGCACTCGCATTCGGATTCGTATTTTGTATTTCGTGTCCGTGTCCTTGTTGCAATCGCAATTGCACTTGTTGTAATTGCAATTTACGTTTGTGTATTTGAGAATGGGGTGGGTGGTGGAATGGGCAGTAGTTTTCTTCGTTTGGATTTGGATTTGGTTTACGTGCGGACGAAGCGAAAGCGGAGATCTCCTTGAAACATTTCCGACTTAAATTATCACCGACTATGAGCCGGCAGCTGGAAATTTGCGAGAATTTGTGGTGTTGTGCAAACTTTTGCGCCACAAGGAGTGGGTGGAAAATCCAGCACGTACCATCCATACAGCAGCTGCATCGGCGGGGCTCATACGTACACAGGGATTTGGTTTTGGCTTCGTTCGGTTGTTCGCCGTTGTTGCTCTGGCTGTTCAGTAGTTTTGTATTTTTTTTGTAGCGCCTCTTCATGTTTCCCAAAAGCCCCCCCCGATCCCCCTGCAAATGTTATGCAATCACACTAATGCGCAGCTTGTGGCCAACATGCACGGAACACAGGTAGAACTACTAGAACTACTCACATTCGGCCAACGACCTGGCTCACAGAGACACCTTAGAGCACGAGAGCTTTTTATTAACGGCCGCCGCAGCAGCTCGAACCACTTGAACCGCCGGTTGGCTAACCTCGATGACCGCTAAACACGTCTGGACCACGCTGCGTATGCGCAACGCGGCACTGTTTATTATCCGCGAGCCAAATAATTAATGGCACGAAAACATCGCCACTCCCAGAGGCACTGGAGATAAAAAGCTGGCTACATTTATTAATACAAGGCAATGAACTCAGAACCTCGCTTTTTAAACAAACACAGGTTGCAGTGGCATGAATACAAAGTCATTCACCATTAAATAAAATGAATACAGTCGCAAGTCACTCAAATCAGCATCCATTTTAATTGAGATTACTTGTCAAGCTTTGTTTGATTTTTTTATTAATAAATACATAATTTATATTAATTGTATTTTGTATTTAAATCTTTTAAATCGCTCAGTAGGTACGTAAAAAATTTGTTAAGTGGTTATAAAAAGTCCCTTTAAATATTTTTAATTTAAAAAGTTTCAAAATCAAACCAAAAAACCCCTACAAAAAAAAAGAAAGAAAAATGCATAATTATTGCTCTGAATATTTTCTGTGGTGTCGGTGCAAACCCTCTAGGCTTTATTCACATATTTTCTTTCAATTATGCGCAATTTGCCTGTTGAGTAAATAAATCTTGGCCATTGGTGGCCCAGTGGACCCCAAAAACTTGTCCAACAGCACACAGAAGCCCACGAGAGTTTTGGGGTTTTTCATGTTTTTTGGCTTGCTGTATGCATACATACATATATAGCCATACAGCAGCGTACATGTGCACACAGATGACGTCCGTGTTGCCTGTTAAATCATCATGAAATTTTTAAAACCTGCATACACTTCATTGGACATGCGTGGGAAGGGAAGGGAAGGGTCGAGGATACGGAGAGGTGGTCCTTTAAAATGCATGAAACTCAGCCCGGCCAAGGCAAACAAATGCTGCAACCTTAATGGCCCTGCCTCTTCTCTCCCCCATTGCCACGCCCACACCGCCCCCCGACTTCGGGACACTCCTTGGACTAAAGGCGTAAGTTATATGCACATTAATTTGCCCCGGCAGCAGCCCGAAGCATTTGTCTTGCCATACGTTAGGTTGGGACAGGCTACCCTCGAACCGAAACTGTTACCAAACTGAGGCTAATGCACGGAAAACAATTTGCAATCTGTTCTACGATGGAATCGGTTGGTATAAATAACTGGTTAATATTTTATATACTCAATCAGGAGTGCCTCTGAACTATTTTCCCCATAAATCTTTCCAATAAATCTTACTGAAATCTCTAGACTATTGATTTAAAATCTTCTGAACATATAAATCTGCAATGATTTTAAAGCATTTCTTTTCTTGTTGCTGCAATCAAATATTTTACACTTTTTTGAGTGTTCTTAACTTATGTATCTGCGATTACAGTACTTTATAGCCATGAAATATTTGATGTAGGCTTTTAGTACAATGTCCTATAAAATTCCAGTAGATAAATAAAGCTGTATGTACTTTTAAGCACTTTAAATATTTATTTTTATACTTTTAGAGGTTTTTATAAAAATATTTCAAAAGTTTAAAAATTCTAAGAAAATTTTATACAAAGCTGAATAGCTAAATAAAGAGAAAAATCGGTCAAATAAAATATAAATATTAATTTTATTTGAATATTATATATTATACAGTATAAATTTTTTCCCTCAGTGTAATAATGGAGATTGGTAGGAGAAATTTGCTAGGTTGTCGCTGGCTGTGTGTCGTCTGTCGCCCGTCGGTGGTCCCCTGTCGCCATTACGCGCACGCACAATGGCGCTAATAAATTAAAAACGAAAGCTAATTTCTGTAATTGCGCACACAACGAGTCAACAGCTACACAGCCAGTAACCAAGAAGATCTCCCACCCGGTTGGAAATGCTGGAAAAGGACATTTCCCCTTCCTTCTCATTGCGGGTTTCGTCCTGTTCCAACTCCTTAATGACGGCAAAATGTCATTGTCAATTGGGGTTAGGAGCTGCTGCTACTTAAGGCACCGAGATTTACGCACTATTGCCGTTCCGCTCCATTTGACATGGAGCATTTTTCACCACCCCAGAGTCACAGTTTTCTCTTGGCTGTGATTTTTCCAGTAATTAAATTGTATTATAGGGCAATGGCTTGTCGGGTTCTGAGTGTAGTAGTAGCTCCAGTTGCTCCTGAGTAGTTGGATGGCTGTAAGTAACTTACACGTAATTAGCTGAATATTTTATGAAAATTCTGTCTCAAATGTAGCGACTCCGGGGTCTCAACTTCTGCGACTTCTTGAGGGGTCCTTGCAGAGCTCGTTAACAAATAGTGACAACAAAGAAAGTTGAGCAGCTCAGCGGGAGTCCTGGCTCTCGGGTTTGTGTGTCTAACTATGTAAAATAAATATTAGACTTGCAGTTTCTGATTTTAACTTGCAGCATGTAGTTTTCTTACTGCAGCTTGCCAACATAAAATTCTGCATAAAAATTACAGTTTACACCTTAATTTTTATATGCATAAAATGAGAATTTAAAAAATCTGCATCTTTCTTTCCTATAAAAGAAAAAATAATACGAATTTAAAAGAAAATCCTAAAAAGCTCTGCCACTTTATAAAAGATTAGCATAAACCTCAAAATGTTCTTTTATCTTTCTTCATCCTCAGACATTAAACTCGAAATATAAATTATTAAACTTGCTGAAAAAACCAAAAATGTTTACAAAAACATTTAACCAATATAGGAAATAAAATAAAATAAAATAAGCACAGTTGCCGAGAGCTAATCCTCATTGTGTTTCCAATTTGAATTCAATTTGGCTTTGTTTTCGGCCGGAAATAAATTGTATTTATTTGCCATTAGTCGGCACAATTTCTTTATGTGATTTGACATCTGTTGAAATGAATTTCATTCGATTCATTTAGCTTGCAAACTTTTATGAGTACAAAATTGAATTTAACTTTGAGCCAGAGCTCAATTAGACGACGCCTTCTGGCCGAAAATGCCCCATTGTTATGGCATTTGAATTTCGGATGAAGTTAGGGCCAAATCAGCGCGGCCATTGAAAGCCATTCGGCGAGCATCTTGGCCTTGGCCAACAACACAGCTGTCAGCTGCCACAATTTGCAGCACGTGTAATCACCGCTTAATCAAGACGCATGGTTGGATCGTGGAGCGCAACTAATTAAGGGATAACATGGCCAAACACAAGTACTTCGGGCCCGAATGCACTTGAGTTATGAACCTGTAATTGAAAACACTAATTATTTACAATCGCAGTACTGCAGCAGAAGTCTGCGGTATTTATAGGGCCTCGAATTCCAATTAAACTGTAAACTGGGCAAAACCGAATAGTAAACTGAAACCACAAAACTGGCCAGGAGGGAACAAAATACCGCCTGCAGTCTGTGGAGCAAAATCTTGGGCTCCATTTGCGATTCAACCGCCTAAATTCATCTCCTCTAAGCGCCAGTTAAATGCTAAAAATCAGGCATATAAATCTGCTCATTTCACGCTGTTTTGAGCCTCCAGGCGGATCGTTAACCTCACCGCCAAACTGCAGATACAGATACAAATACCACGGCAAAAAGGCAAATCCAAAGGGAAACGGGGTCCAGTTTCCTCCAGCCGAAGGCAAGTTGTAAATACATAAAGTAGACGAGAAGTCTACTACACTAGGCTGCGCCAAAGAAAACTAATATTCATTAAATATTTGAGCAGCAGCGGTGGATGCGGAAGGCTGGCATTTAACGTTTGAGTGCGTCCAGAAATTTATTTGCCAGATTAATATCAGCAAATTGCAGAACAGTTTGTATACAATATTTAGTTTATATATATATATAGGACTCCGGCCTCAGCTTCTTTAGCCTTCCCGAAACCGAAAATATGCAATTGCAAATGCATTAAATTAAGTTGGGAAATATGCGAGCCGCTCGCAAGAATTTCCAGTTTATTTCAGGGAAAGCCCAGCGGCGGATGCTAGGCGATGATTTTTGAGCTACCTGCGGAATGTGAATTTTCCATGAATGCACTCTGCGGGATTGCATGGTGAGGCATTTTCCGGAGGGCTGGTTGTTCGGAAATGGCACTTCAAAAAATATAAACGGAGTTTAAAAATATTCAATAAATTTAAATAAATAAATATTAATTTAATAAGCTTCACTTCCAATAAAATGATATCCCATTTTTCTAGTTTTTCTATAAATCTAGTATTTTTTCTAGACCTTAAAAACGTTATTAAATAAAAAGTACTTTATTTTAAATATTTAAAAATGTTTTTATTGGTTTTTAGTGTTTTTCCATTTTCTCAAAAATATTTTTTAAATTATTACAAACATCTTCCCTTTATTTTGGCAACATATTTTTCAAGTGCTCACTGAGGGCCGGGTTAACTGAATCCGTAGGCGTTTCATATTCGTATTTTGCTGCTGATGCGACCTCGACGACAACAATTTGATTTGAATGCGTAATCGAAACGTATTGTGGGGATATGCGGATGATATGCAAAACCCGCACCCAGAAATCGGGAATTGCTGACAACGCACGGCTGGCGTGGCAAATATTTTTGCAGCGATTTGCGAACGTGCAAGAATAATCGTTTGAAATTCAATTGATGACATGATTTGGCAGGCTGGGAAGCTGGGAAATGGGAAACTGGGAAACAGGTGAAACCGGTGAACAGGTGAGCCATCGCATCGTGGTGCGAAATCGGAGGCGTGGCTCTGGAAACGTTTTTCATCAATCTTAGTGGAAATTGCAATTTTGTGCGAATGCATAAGTGAGTGGGAGTGCGAGTGCGAGTGAGATCGTGCACACAGCAGTTACCGCAGCCGTAGCACTAGGAAAATGGGAAAATGGCAAAAACAAGCAGCATCAGCAGCAGCAGAGTTGTGGTCGTCATTGGGGCTCCTTGTTCGGTTCGGAAAACAAAAACAGGCTGCCGCAAAAGTTTCCCGTCGTCGCTGCATTTAGAGTCATCGGCATCTTTGGCCAGCGACGGCACATATGGTTGAGAATTTTAAATGCTCGAGTGGTGGGTGAAAAACAAGGTAAGGCCATTCGACAGCTGGATGATGTGCAACATAATATTATATTGGGATCGAAGGTGGATATACCAGTTAGAGATAAAACACTTTAACATTTTATTTAACAGAAAAAGTTTTTTAAACAAATCTTGTAAAATTGAAAATTTATTAAAAATATATATAATAGGTATAAAGATCGATTCGATGTGAATATTAAATGGTATTTAAATTGATGTTCTTTTTAATGATTTTTAAAGCAAGTTTTTATGTCTCCTAATCAAATACAAAACATTGTTAGCTTTTGTTTTATAAGGATTTTTTTTATAATATTTATGTTATGTTACAAATTCTCAAATCGTAGTTCATTAGAAAGTCTTAAATTATAAAAAAAAAAGTTTTTTGACCATTACATTGTTGAATCTGTAGAAAAACGAATCCTAAATAGAATAGGTTTCAATCGATCTTTTCAAGATACTACAAATCATTAGCAACTAAATTAACGACACAACTTAACCTAAATTCTACAATTTCGTTTGGATTTCATGTGCCTATTTAAATGATTGTCGTTTTCTGTTAAAGATTTCCTAAAAAGATTTAAAACTGGTATGAAAATTCTACAACAAAAATCCAACCAGTACCAAAAATACTAAAGCATTTAAACTGGACCAATAGTTTAGAAAAAAATTGTTCTCAAAATCAAAAATGTACAATATCGTTAGGTTTCAAATCCCTTGACAAAGACATTCGATAGCAATAGAAATTCAGACGAAATGAATTTTTGTGACACCAGCATATCCAGGATACCCTGGTTATGAAAAAAGCGAGCCACAGGCAGTAAAACAAAAAACGAGGAGAGAATTCTCGAAAAATCGACATTCAAAAATGAAACGAAACGTGAGACGCCTGGCTGTCATTCGCCACCCCACAAACGCACACCAACCCATCCTCACACACACACCGATGGTGTGCATGAATTGCAATTGTTGTTGAAAGCATTTGCATGTCACTCGTTTGCATTGTGCGCACCTGTATTGGCGTTGTCAATTCGCCCGCGACTCCCCCTTCGAGGCACCCCATATGCCATAGCCACCCACCCATCTTTATATATACCTAGGGTACCTTTGAACGATTTCAACTGGCACATATTTAATGGCGGCTTTCTATATGCATGGATTCTCGTGGAGAATACATATATATGTTTCGGAGACGATGGACATGGCGATCGACCATTGTGTTGTGGCTCCACAACGAAAAGACGAATTGGCAATGTCGTGAGTGGGGGCAGCATATTGCCCATACGCCATGTGGGCTATGGACCCATTAAAGCAATCCATTGATCCAGGACTCGACTGGACTCGACTCGGCTCTCAAATGAATACTGGCAGTTGGGCGAGAGAAAAGTTAACCAACCAAACAGGGAACAGATGTGCTGCCTCCTCGGGCAGAAGGCAAACAAAAAAGCATGCTTAACGCAATAAAATAAAATATGAACAAAGGTAAGACAATATGGCAGGCGCCAGCAAGTCAAACACTTTCGTATAACTTCACCTTGTTGCAGCTCAGAATTTTGCACATTGCATACGATTTGCATGGTACATCAACCAAAAAAGGTGAGCCATTCCCCATCCCCAGACCCTTTTTTGCTAGGGGGAAAATCACAAGAATATTATGAAAGCAACGGGGCCAAGAACAAAGGAACCTTCAACTATCCCCCGACAAGTTTTAAATATGTAAATAAGCAACAAAAGTTGGCATTTATGGCAGAACGAGCACGACGTCGTCGTCGTCGTCTTGGCCCTTTTTGCTCAGTAAGCGTTAGACAAGTCAACTCAAAGTTAACCGAAAGCTTTGCCAACTTGAAGGCAAAAGGAGGTGGAAAATTAGTTCAATTTGAAAAAATGGCAGGGGAATTAGGCAGAATCTTGAGAAAGATAGGTTGTCTAATCAACGAAAGCGGGTTCCCAATTAAGATTTAGCTGACCAGGAAAAAAAAACATTTCTTTGTGAACAAAGTGCTGGAATTTCTATATTTATGATTTAAACAGGGTGAGCACCAAATTGAAATGAACGTGAAATTCAGATAGATTTAAAATATAACAATAATTTGAAACATTTTATAAAGCAATCAATTTGTTTCATATGTTTGCATATCAAAGCTAAACAAATTGCATATTTTCAATGACGAAATCACTTAAACAGTTCGCTCATTCGCACTTTAGATGCACAAATAGCGCAATACACGTTTCGATATGAACTCATTATATGATGGGTATTTTAAATTTAAAATGTTTCTGCATTTAAGATTTCGGTAGATTGAAGTTCAGTTGTTTTTTTCTACCATTTCAAATGCCTAAGAATCCAATTACACAGTCAGTTCTACCTTATTTCATATCAATAAAAAGCCGATCTGTGATTCAAACATGTCAAATTGGTATTTTATCATATCATATAAAATACCAAATTTAGTATTTTTTGAACATATAATGTAAAATAAGATAGAATGGGAAAAAACGCAAAAATAAAAGCACCCAGACCTCGAGCCAGCCAAACCAATTGTTTGATAGACATAATCTTTATTCGTATCAAAATGATCTTAAAAAATATAAAATTGACCAGCACATATCAATGTGATATTTTGTCAATTTTTTTTCTGTGCATCCATTGTAGAAGGCAATTGCTTTCTCTATTTCGAGGCAATAGGCTGTGGCAAAAATGCAACGATTCAGCTGGCAACAGTTGCTTCAGTTTCAGCTTCAGTTTCAGCCTCGTCTTCTGGTTTAATTTACTTTCCCAGAACTTGGCAGTCGGAAAATGACTGGGGAAGAGCAGAGGACTGACATCCAGGCTGTCACAAAGCAAATGCAGCCATCGCGAGTTCAAATTAATTAAGAGCATGTCTAAGCCTCCTGCGACAGGACTCGTCATCGCCATGGCTCCTCTACTCCTCTACTCGACTCGACTCGACTCTAGCTCGACTCAACCCTCCATTTTCCGGCTCTCCAGGTTTGCGCCCTGATGGATTCGGGTCTGGTTTTTGCAGTTGGCGCTGGCAAATCGCGAACGCACAAAGACAAAGCCTTCAGCACACATGTCGGATGTCAAAGCAAATTAGAGAGCGAACGGAAGAACACTTAGGCCAACGGACCTCTAAGTTCCACCGCTCCTTTGGCAATTTTTCTCGCAATTTATGCGACTTTAAATTTTATTCGATATGGCCATAAAAACTCGTCTCGTCGCACATAATTTTTCGGTAGTTTGGCCGTTTATTTTGCTAGGGGTTGCGACCCATGGCGATTGGATTGGATTGGGCCCATCATTTGCGTGCTCTATCTGGACGATCTTAAATGCAAATAAAGAGACCAAGCAAATTGTATTTATTTATCGCTTATTTTCTTGCTCTGGCCCCCAGGAACACGAACCGAAAAAAGGGACAAATATTTGCCAATGTCAGAGGGCCGCAAAGTATGCAAAACAGCTTTGACTAACACCTACACATAGAGGCCCAGTGCTGTTGACACAGTGTGTGTGTGTGTGTGTGTGTGCTGGCCCACCCACACAGCCAGACGTTTGCATGAGGGTCATGATGACAATTGTGCAGAAAGCACACATTTTACTGGCCGCACACACAAAGTGGAAAAGCAAAAGAAAAATTGCTCAACAACATTGGAGGACAATAAATGTTGTAGACAAATCCAAATCTTATCAACTACACTGGCAGTTTGCCGTTCTATTCGGACCCTTTTCTTTTTAATTCCCATCCTGTAAGCCCGTCTTTGAGCGGGTATATCAGGCGGATAACCCCGCCTTAGCTGGTAAAATCATTTCGTTTCACTTTCCTTTCGAGGGGTATCAGCCGGTCTAATCCCTGGCTAAGCTTAGCCCGGCGTTTTCACTTCGTCTATTATGCATGTCGGAACAATGCGAAGGCCTAGCCATTGGATTCTTCCACCTCGAGTTCCCTTGCACCGGACATGCTTGCATCAGAAAATGCCTCACTCAGTCACTCACTCAAGTGCACGGAAAAAATTTCGATTATTTTAGTTCGATATGAGACAGTATTTATTTGAACAACAACTGTAAAACATTTCCAAGAAAGTTTGTTTTTATTTTACATAAATAAATTTATTTGTAAATAATACGATTTTTATACTTTTATTTAATTGGAAATATTTATTACAATTTATTTGTATTTTTAGTTTAGTTTTTAATTGGAATATAATTATTTATTATTATAATCTAATGCAAAGTTTTTATAAAAACTACTAGGTAACAAAGGGATTTGCTTAAGATAGTTTAGTTGTTGATTATTATTAATTATATTATTTTTATATTTTACAGTTTTTATGTATTATTTGGTATTTGGGTTGTTGGGTTGATTATATTTATCATATAATTATATTTATATTATATTTATTTTTTCTAGAAATTCTGAAAGAAACTATTATTATTATTTTTTTTATTTGATTGATTTTAGTGTGTTAAGTATTTTTTAATTCGATAAATAAATCATTTAAACACTCCTTTTATAAGAATAGTAACCAATACATATTGTAATGGGGAAACAATATTTTCTTTAAATTTATAGAACCCTTTTTGTCCGGTGCCCTCACTCAGCCATTCACTCATTCATTTGCACATTTATGTGAGCTGTATGTGAGGCATTTTCATAGAATTGCGTTTTCTTTGCCTTGGTGCCGCTTTTGGGATATTTACGCTCCATTGTTTGTCGCTCAGGCGGAAGCATAAAATTGTTTGCTAGATAAGAGCGAGACGGCCGCAGGAGGAGCGAGTGAGACGGGGACAGAGAGACATCATCGAGTAAAACGCTTTGCCTCGTTTCGTCCCTTTGTGCAATACTGAATATTGTATTATCCTTGCTGTTTTCCTCCGCTCGAAAACTTATTTTTATTGTGCCTTTGGGATAATCACGTTCGAATTGTTGCAATTTGTGTGCAAGGACGAAGAACTTGTTCGTCCAGCTAATCGGAGTACGATTGCTCTGAGCAGGTAAGCGATTACCGCAAAGCCAAATACTTTGGGGAACTTTAAACTTTGCCTCTTTTTGTCCCAGCTTAACTATTTTCCATTTTCCATTTTTTCGTTTTTTTTTTTCTTTAAATTTCTGTGTCCTTTTGGCTGTCAGAGAAGTCTGACGCCGTCGCGTCTGGCTGTGCGGCACTTTCAAATTTATGGTTCATTGAATCCGCATGAAAAACAGCCAGACAGAAGCCAAATGGAAAAACCAAAAATAAGAATTGATTTTATTTCTGCGTTCGCGACGACGACGACAACAACAACAGAGGCATTTCGTGCATTTCTCAATTTATTCCAAGACTCAAATGACAAACAGCGGCAAAACAACGAAATAAAACCAGAAGCAACAATCAGAGCAGCGACGACTTCGAGTTAACATAAATATTTCCATAGCCACTCAGCGAGGACTGCAAGGACATTTTGCAAATCCAACTGCAACTGCAACTGAAACGGCAACGGAAAAGGAAACCTCATCGTCGTCCTCGGCAAGCTGCAGCGGAAAATCATTAAGGTAAAGAAAATAATTTCTCAAAGGGAAACTAATACAATAAAGCAGAACGTGTGACAACAACAAGCGGCTAGCTGGCGAAGGAGATGGCAGGACAAATTGAAATCAGATCTCAAGTGGAAGCTAAGGCAACGGAAAATCCAAATGGATGCCAACCCAGTTTAGTTAGCGGAGAAAAGTTTAAAAGATCTGTTTGCCTTGGCAGTTAATTTAAAGGCAGAATAAGTGGGCTCCAGGATAAGCTGAAGCTGAATAAACAAATAATGCATAAATTAGGTTAGTCATTTTCTATTAAAATAAATTTTTACTGCTTCTCTTACTTTAAATTTTAAAGGTTAAAAATGTTGATAAGGAAAATATATCAGCCTGGCTTAGAAATATTATAAATAAATAATTATTTATTGAATTTCTCAAAAAAAGAATATTATTTTTATATTTTAGCTACCTGGTTTTGATTATTATTTGCAACGCTTCAAATATATTTTATTTATTTACTTCAAAATTGTTTAATTTAATTTGAATTTTCTAAGTTATTTTATATAAATTAATTAGATAATTAATAAATACCTACAAATTAAAAATATTGTAAAATATATGGTTTTTAAAATGTTTTTATTATGTAAAGCTTATGTTTAAGGAAAATATAGGGTGTATTTTTAAGTACGTTTTTTTTAACAAAATAAAAAATGGAGACCCCCCCATTCTTGCAAATGGATAAACCAACCAAATTTTTAGTAAATGTCGCCAAGATGCGATTCCTGTCGGCTGCCATTAGCGAAAATGCATTGTCTGCGTCTGAGTTTGGGTTTGAATGTGTAAGAAAAAAAGTGGATAGAAGGGCTTAGGGGGCAAAGAACTTTCGGTACAAAGGGCACCATCCTGTCAAACCAACCCAGTTGAGTTCACACTGTTGGCTTCCGTTGACTTGGCAGCGATTTTCCCGTCGCTTTTCGCACCCAGTACATTCGGGGCGGCAGATGGAAAAATGTCAGCGAGTACAAAGAGTGTTTTTCTATCAATTTGAAAGGACTTTGCCATAAATAACTCAAACGAAGCAGCGGCAGCAAAGTCCAGTTTGCCGCTCAAAGGCTTTCATTTTTCGGGAAATTCTATTTGTGTGCCTGCGCTTCTTCTTTTCGTTTTTCATTTGCCAACTCATTCTGAGTTTCCCGCTCTATGAATTCCCACTCATTTAAAGTTGCGCCTCGGGAAAACGCACCATCCAGCGTTTTCCCGCTGCAGGTGCTGCAGACCAATTACAATTACAACCGGCGAAACGGAAGAAATTTCATTAGATTCGCAATGTTGTCTCGCGCTGAAAACGGGACCAAAAGTCAGCCAAAGAAAAACAATAAAGTTTTCCGACTTTCTGAGCAATGGCTGTCTATCTCACTTGGCGTTGCTATGTGCGTGTGGTATTTGTTAGGGGGAAAATTGCAAAGGTTTGGATATGGACACCTGTGCAAAGGTTGCCCGTCTAATTGAATTCTTCAATATAGAAATATCAAGTTGAGAAACTCAATTGGAAACGCCGCAGGCATCAGCAGCAGGAGAAAACATAATTTCTCTCCATGTGTCTGCTCATATCTGTGTGTGTTTTTTGATAACGATTTTTTTTTCTTCCTTTTCCTGACTTCTGTGTGGGTGAAAGGTATCCTGCGGCTCTTGTTTTCACTGCAAAGCCGTGGCACGTTTTTCATTTTAATGCCAAGCTCAAGGCTAGCTAAAAACCTGGCCAAAAACCAAAATTAATTCAATTCAAAATAGAATTTGCCCTGGCTGCGTTGTAATAAACAATTTTTCTACGTTCTACACAACTTTCCTGCTTTATTGCCAGAACTTTTGGACCGGCGCAAGTTTATCAAGTGCCCGGCAACGGGGAACAACAACAGCACTCGACATCAAAATTAATAAAGCGAAACTTTATTTGCAACTGCAAATTAAGTAACTAACTCGGCCAAAGCATTATGACCAAATTACTTTTTATGAGTTCATTTCCTTTTCAATACGAAAAACAGCCACGAAAAAAGTCGAAAAAGCCAGCCGGAATATTGGAAATGAGCGAGAATGAGCCAGCAGTCGGCATTCAGTGGCAGCGCAAAAAGCAGAAAAAAAATGGCAAAAAATGTTTGCCATTTTCTCGCAAATAAAAAGCCACTCACTTCAATGAATCGACAAAACTTGAGCCAAAGCGGCCAACACAACTCAGCAAATGTTGGCCGAATGGATGAGGCCTGGGTACAGTGGTTGGTTTTCCTAGCCTTTTTGGGATAAGAATACCTTAGTATTGTTTGTAAATGTTCTTCCAAGAAACCGGCATTAAGCCCATCATTCCTAAGACTCCTAAAACTACACAATAATCCTAGAGAACAATAAAAAAACTGTATTATAAAAACAATATAATAAAATAAAAAATGAATTATAAAAAAAAAATTAAATATTAAAAAAAATAATATAACAATATGATTTTAATTTAATAATATTTTATTCCTTAGATCAAATATTTTTAATAAACTATAGTTTAAATAAATTATCTCAAATTAAATTTCTATTACTTTTATAAATATAGCAAAATAATTAAAATATAAAAAATCAGTCAAATATTTTTAAAAATTTTATTTCCATTTAATAATAAATAATAAATAAACATAATTAAGTAGAATATTAAAAATGGTCAATATTTATTTATAATTTTTGTTTCTAAAACTTAAAGATTTTCATTATTGGATAATTTTGATCTATTATTGGCTTTTCATCCCTTAAGTTACCCAGGTAATTCCCCTATTTCGGCCATTGTCCTGTGCTGCGTGGTTCATCGCTGGCACAATGGTCAGCAAAATGCGGTCTCCCGGCTGTCAAGTACCTGACGATGTTTAGCTAAGCGCCCGGCGTACGTTGCGTTGAGTGGTTCGCCGTAGCCTTAGCCTTAGATTTTCCCCACCAGAGAAGGAAGATTCCAGTTCCCAATGCCCAGTTCCCCGCCAATGATGAAATTACAACATTAGCAAACTAATCGCAGCCACTTTAGATGCCGGCAACGTTTCAGGTGGTTCAGATGGGCGGGGTGTTCGAGGTGGGTTTTGCTGCTTTAAGTGGGCGTGGCAGCAAGGGCGGGAGAATTGAAAGCAAACAACAACAAAGTTGGGAATTGTGTTTCAGCTTTCGTTCACCGTTCACTGTTCACCGTTCGCCGTTCGCCAGTTCGATGGGAATAAAGCAATTTCGAGAGCTGGCCGGCATCGAATGAAATTAAATAAAATGAAATTCATCAATAAATGACCAGGTACGCAGGGGCTATGCCATAAATAGACCGTGACTCAGTGAGCCACATCATTGGTTGAGGTTTTTTTTTTCGTTATTTTCAGTTGCGGAAATTGTTTGTATTGCCACGGAAATTCCTCGTTTAATAGGTCTAAATGAGAGGTTGTAAACAGTCAGTTGGGGAAAAACGGGGAGGGAGGAGGTGGAAGAGGGGCCATCAAAGTTCAATGAATAAATTCTCATTTGTTGCCGCTGCGCCAACGCAGGATTCCAGCGGAGGATTCCGCACAAGTGGCGCGCAAAGTGCACTCCTGGGAGTCCTGGGAATCCTGACAGCAGCCGAAGCCAAAGGAGCCGATGAATCCCTACAAGTTTGCCTCTTGTTTTCCTCACGTAGCCGAGAAATGTGAGTATGTGTAATCACTGCTCATCAAGTTTACACCGGGGAAAAAGCGAACGAACACCTATCAATGCTCTTATTGGGCAAATTGATTGGCTTTGCTCTGCTTTTTGTATTTGTTTGTTTCCCTAAGAGGATTGCCAGGCACTCGAAGAAAGCCTTTGTTTTATAGAGGGTTACTTTTCAGACAATTTAAGAATTACATTTTCTAAATGGTTTTCTGTAAAGCTAAAATTTCATCTGATTTTTCATATTGATTAATAATATTTATTATTTATTATTATATATTATATATTATTATTTTAATATAATAGTAATATTTTATATAAAATAAATTTACATTTACTTTACTTTTCTTTATAATCTTTACAAAAATATCTAAATGAATTTTTTTTATGGATTTCTAGTTTTAAAGCTAACCCCAAAAAAATCGATATGAAAGGTAGATCGATTTTACATTATGTAATATCAATTTTAACTTAAAATGCGGCCCCGTAAATTCGATATGCTTGAAATGAGTATTTTATGTTAAAACGATATGCGTATTACGTAACCAGAAACTTACATGCGCATATCGATTTTACGGCGACATGCTTTTTTTTGTGTGTATGTCATCATATTACTTATACTCATTTTTTCTCATTCGTCTTACTCTTCAATTTTATTGAGTTTTAATGTTTTTTAGCCATCACCTCACAAGTTCTGAGTTCTTTGCTTTTATGTGACCCCACCCTTTTGGTGTCCCTTGATTTTTTAGGGGTGCAAACTGCGATCAACAGGACCGGGCCGTTATGTTTAATTGCTGCTCACCGTAAAGTTTGCTCTATTAACATTTTAACTAGGCCTATAAACAGACTAATAGACGCCATCAAGTCGTTTGCATGATTTATGCCTGCCGGTGAGTTTGCTTTTTTGCTGGCCCCCGCCGTTCGTGACGTTAACAATCTATAAACAGAATACATAAAAAGGCTGTAAAAAAAGGAAGACAGACATGTGGGTCCGTACGGGGACATAAACTGCTGCAGTAATTGAGGCGGGCCATTGTTCCAGCTCCACGATGGTGCTTAATCAATACCCGAAATGCCCAAAATGAGAGCAACAAGAGCCAGGGGAATATACATATATACATATATGTATCTAGAAATAGGTACAGGAATAGCAATGCAATATAAATATTTGACGTGCGAGAACGCCTGCCTGCAAAGTGAGTTGTTTAGCAGGCGACATAACAATTGCAGATTTGCTGAAATTGCTTTTACCGGCTGCAGACACATATGTACGTATATATACCAACCTATACTCCTCCAGAAGTGCGTACGTCCTCGTCAACGTGTTGTAATCAAATGGAACTTGACGTTGGAATTGCGCAAATTGCGCTTTTATGTAGGCTGTCGATTTGTTCCCTTTCTCCTTTTCTCCCATTCACCCACACACCATCATCTTCAGCATCTCACTTCCTCGCATTTAGCTCTACAGTGGAGCCTTTTTAAGTGAATTGCTGTTTACTTGTGTCTAGATTCTGGGAGTACTTCACCTTGCGACGAGGAGTCTGTTTAAGGTGAGCTTTAATTTAATTGGCTTCGGGCTTCATTTTATGGCGGTAGAAACCGTCTTGAGTTGAAGGAAATTTGTACTTGGATTGGGAGAAAGTAAATAAATATACTCTTAAATAGGTATAATGATGAAGGTTATAATTTACTATTTCATACGATTTTGTATCCCAAACATAGGGGTACAGTTTTATAAATTGGAAAATGTTTAAAAATAACTAAATTTTTTATATTCTGTAATTAAAATTATAATAACTATAAACCTGACCAAATGTAAGGTTTTCATAAATTTCATATAAATATTAATAAAAAAAAATTTGCTTTAATATTTTTAAAATATTTTCTTTTTGATATTTTCAAGGACCTTTTCCCCAGTTAATCTGTACTGTATCTCCTTGGTGCCCAAACCGGAGTAGCACATCTGTCAAATGGTTATTCGGTCTTTGTTCTAGCTTGGCCTCTTCCGTCGGGCGATTCCTCCCCAAAAATTAGCGCCCAGCCTTTCAAATTGAAAACGTGAACCATGCGGTTCATTGGTAATTCATTTATGCGCACATTTGCCAGGATGCCTCCAACTCGAACTCGAACCCTCCTCCGGTCTGCCAGTCAAAGTGGGTGGATGGTTAAGGGTGGGTGTAGGGGTGGGGGTGCCTATAGGGTCTACGACTGCAGGTGTTTCGCATAAGAAATGGGCGGGCGGCTGCTGTTGCCATCGATAGCTGGCATTAGATGTAATTTATACTTTTCGCCAGTCGCCACCACGCACGACTTGACGTCATGATAATGTATCGAATTCATTTTCCAGTCACTTTGGTTGCCAGTGTCTGGGGAAGGCAGAGGCAGAGCCCGGCAGCGTTTTGTTTGGCAAACATCTGAAAGCGCTTTCGACACATTCCCCATTCATACTCAATTACCTACGTGGGTGGCTCGTTGGCCAAGCTCGGTAGTTCGCTTCACTCCACTTCACTTGGCATCTCTCCTCATTTTTTCAGGTTTCTCCTTCTCTTTTTGCCAGCTTTTCCGTTTGTGTGTTTGAGTTTCTGGCCAGGCCAACAACGTTCAATGACTTGGCCAGAAGTTTGCTGCAAATATTTGACCAGTGGCCAGTTTGGAACCCATCCTTCGGGCAGTGCAATTATTTATTTGATTTCATTTTGCGTTAGCCAAACACACTGGCCAAAAGTTCAATTCAAATATGCAATTTCTATGCACACGAGACTTGCACAAAAAAAAATGTATTCATATTAAAATTACTCGCATGAAGTGCAGGAGCTCGTAAATTTTACTTTGTGTAAATTACAGAGCGGCGAATGGAAAACGAAAATTCGCCAACTGAATTGAAGTGTGGCCATGGCAAATAAACAATATTTAGTTGCGGCCTTTTCCGCTAAATCAATCATAATCAATATTTAAATTGGTGAAATGGGAGGGTTTTTTTTATTATTTGTTAGAAAGCGCACCAAAGCGACTGGAAATAATTTGAAATCCCGGGCAGAACCAACAACTAGCAGGTGGATTTTCCTCGTTTTTCCTTCTAATTTGACCCCCGTCAAACAGGGAAATGCACTTAGAGCAAATTGATTGATTGGTGGACGGATGGATTGATCACTACATATTAGCTAAGACCGAGTGAAATCGATGCTAATTCGTCCAGCGTTATTTCTGCAAATGATCGCTGGCTATTTTAAAACCATCTCGACATATTGGCGTAATTCAATTGAAAATGTTGTGCATGTCGGATGCAGAAGTCAGCGCGAAATCGCTAAAAAATTGCCACCATTTGTAGTTGTTGGCCTTTCGGTTGCTGCGCAAACGTTCGATGTTTATTTGGTTGTAGTTTAATTATTTTTACGCCCACCTGACTGGAGCCACGCCCTAAGCGGAAATTGCATAGTGTCGCTATCGCTGTTGCCGCCTTTTTGTTTTATTTTAATTGAATTTTGAAATATGTCCACGCCGTCGCCTACGTTTTTCTTGTTTTTCCGTTTGTTTTTCAGCTGCACCAAAAATGCAATTAATTCGAGCACTTTTTGAATTGTTCCAATGACCCTTCTCCGCGGCTGTTATTTGTTGCCATTTCTGCAATAAATTCCCGGCCCTTTAAAAATAAATCAAATGCATTAAGCGCCAGTCCTTGCTCTCTCTCTGGAAATTGTTAATTAAATCAGTTTTTGGTTTTGGCAATTGAAATTGAATCCATTCACTTATAAATTGTGTTAATTTCGGGATGAAAACTACATTCAAACGGTTCGGGAAACGTGCTTTATACTTAATTTGTCGCATTTACCCGTTGAGATGACCGCTGGCAGTCGAAATGTTTTGCAAAATAATTCGGTCAGTTATGATAAAATATTTTCGCATAATATTGGTTCAAATACGGTGCTTTAAGCCCGGCTTTAGGGCAAATTGGGACTAAGCTCAATTACATTCATTCGATGCAACGAAAGTGCCAAAAACTCGAAACGTTTTAAAGCCTATTAGGCCATGTTGCGAAAAATGCTCCATGCAATTTGGAAAATAAACCAAGAAAAATAATTGTTGACAAGACAACTTGTTGAGAGTTTCCCAGGGGCTAAGACCAGAAGCTATTCCAGGGATTTCTGAGGAGAACAGCTTAAACAATTTCCTTGGCAAGCCAAGTAAAAGCCGATTAAAGTTTCTCCCAAACTTTATGCAAGTTTATTGAATTTTTCTCTTTGGCTGAGCACACATTTGTGTTCATTTATTTAGACCACTTTTGTTGTGATGGATGCAGGCGAAAACTTTTCATTGCTAGCTTTGGTCAAGGCCCGCCGGGCGTATAAGCAATATTGTTTGCATTTAATGGAATATGCCCGTTCGGGCATAACTTTGTGCAGCAGTTGGCAAAAACTAATTGTTAATTGAAACAAAAATCCCGAGCTGGAGCGGACAATTAAGGGGCCAAAAAGGAAAGGAATCGCCGCCAAACAAATGCCAACAATTAACTGCGGCAACAATATGGCAGAAAGCGGAAACCGTAGGGTTTGGAATGGTCGGGATGGGTTGGTTACACGGGGAGAAAAATTTATAAGAGATTATGATCTATTTGAAAGGGTTTTACGATTTTTTTTTACAACAGATTACATTAATCTCAAAACAATGTTTTATATATTAAAATTTTTCTAACACGATTTCAATATCAAAAATAAAATTCAAATGCTCTTACTTTTGATATCACTTAAAATAAAACTCATAGAAACCACTTAAGTTTTAAAATAAATTATAAAGGTGTCTAAAAGTAGGCAATAAAAAAGAAGGTCATTGAATATATATTGTTGCATACTTTTAGGCACCTTCCTTGGGATTTTTCAAAGCCCTTGTTATTTATTTGTGGCACTCTAGAAAGCATATTGATATCAAACTGTTATTTTTCTATCTGTGTACTTACCGCTCATCACAATCACGACGAGGAGCAGCAGCCAGGCCACGCAGAGCGGCAGTGGGTGGGCAATGGGCATGGTGACTCCGGCTGTGGAAATGACTGGGGCTATAACGATGACAGCGACGGGCGGCGACAGGAACAAGATGCGGAAATGCAGTAAGCCCGGCGTTGCAGCCTCAGACCTTGTTTTTGTTGTCTGTCTGGTGGGTCTATTGGGTCTGCTGGTTCTGCTGAAATCTTTGAGGGTCCTGGTCCCTGGTCTCTCTGGTCCTGTGGCTCTAGGCTGGCAGCAATAACCAAGTTAGCAGCCTCATCATCAGCATGGGCGGCAGCAGCTCCAGCAACGTCATTATCGGGCCTCCCGGCTCTCTATTAACTTGGCCAATTGCCAGGCCTCCTCCGCACCCGAAGGCAGACAAAAGCAACTTAGCCGCCGTTTGGCTTTTCTATTTGCCGCTTCTGTTTTATGCCGTCGTACACGAAATGTGGCCTGTAAAGAGCAGAGAACGGAGCGGAGCATTACGATCTGTTGGTTGGACTGACGCGAAAGTTATTGCAACTGACAAAGCTGGCTAAATGGTAAGGGGGGAGGTACTTTTCAAGCGGGCTCAAGGCATTGCCTTCCCCTTCCCCCAACCAAAAAGCTCTCATTGGCAGACTGTCGAGAAGCTTTTTCTTCTGCCCCTTTTGCCTCTTTTGCCACTGCAACAAAATCAAAACGACAACGGAAATGAGCAAAATGATAATGGGGCATGCCGCCTGCATAATGATGGCGTTGCAGTGGGAGTACAGTGGATAAAACATTGCAAAACAAGACAAAAATTGCCTTTTCGAATAATTAGCTTATTTATTTTGCTATATTGGCAGAAAAAAAAGGTTTTTTGAAAACTTTCTAAAAATAGTTTAGTTACTTAGTTTATGTAAATTCTATAAAAAGATTAAAAAGATTTCTAATTAAAAAACTTGAGAATTTTGTGAAAAAATAAGAAAATTATTTGTCCTTTTATGTTTTTAACGACTTATATAAATTAAATAGGATTATAAAATTGTATCTAATAAATTAGCCCAAATATTGACCATCTTTTTCGAAATTTTGTTTTCTATTTTAAATTTACTTAAGTTGTTTGCAGTTTACCGTTTCATATATCACCTATATTAAAGCTTTTTAAAACGCATATTGCACCTTACGAATTCCCTAAATTTCATGAGTCCCCTCCTTATCCTCAAAGTATTGACTTTTCCTCCCACTGTTTCTTCAGTCAAAGGTACATTTTGGTTTTCATTTTTCGCCTACTTAAAATTTCGGCCAGGCCACGTGCTCAATCTCTGGCAGTAACTTGGGAATTTAATTTGCTAAATATAATTTTTTTCGTTTTTTTTTCTGTTCTGCTCCCCCAGACAGCCAGGACTGGCAGGGCTGGAAAGTTTAAACAGTAATTAACTTAATTGCCTGTCTGCCAGGCGGCAGCTTAGTTGTGTCCTCTGCTCCGCTTAGTTTGTTCTATTCAAGTTGGGAGTGGACTGATGTCGATAAACTCGTACTCTACTATTCGAACGCACTATAATTATGGCCTGCCAGTGGGGATGATCGATTCATCGGCATTAATGTCATAATAATGGCAGCAGAGCACATTTATTACGCATACGCCGTGTGCACAAGCCGTAAAATGCGAGGGAAATTTCGAATTTTGCGCATTTATGTACTCGAATTTTTTGCCGGCACTCGTTGCCATTATTCGAATTCGAGGGGAGGTCAGGGAAAGGGGATTCATAATTCTAATGCATGGATATTATGTGCCATAGTCTGCACATGCAAATTACCGCTACAGCGAACAGCCATATAGGGTCCTATATCATCCCGACCACTTCCAACTTTTGCCCCTCTTCCGCACTTACTGTTAGGAAACGGAAAGAAGGCAGCAAAGCAAAAAAAGGCATTTTTTGCTATTATTGTTAGCTATTGGTTGTGCAGAGAAAGAAAATGTTATATGCAGTTCTAGCTAAAATGGTAAAAAGTCTAGATAAAATATACATAAATTTAATAATAATTATATTTTTACATTTTTTAAAATTATTCTAAAATTATTATCGGTTGTGCAGAGGAAAAAAATTTTAAATGATGTTCTAACTAAAATTGTAAAATGTCTATTTAAAATCTAAATAAATTTAATTATATTTCTAGACTTTTTAAAATTATTAAAAGATTTCTCCCCTTTAAGTTTTAAGTAATCTTTTGAAATATTCAATAAATCATTATTTCTTTCACTGCAGCAACGTGTGTGTTCTCTCTGTTCTACAGACATGCCAGACTTCAGACTTTGGAAAGCAATTTGCCACGCACTGTCAGTGAAGTTGAACGCAGTGGAACATTTCTAATTTTCAGCTACGAAAAATGTATACAATAAAAAGCGCTGGCCAACCAAAAAGAAAACAGTGAGCTGCCAAAATTTACATAAACACACATATTCACACAAACCCTCGTTTGGCAGGACGACATTCGCATTCACAGATGCGCAATGTAAATTGTATCGTACAAAGATTTGCTTTTACTTTTACGTGTCTCGTGAAAGTATTTCTCTTCCTTCCGTTTCCATAATCATTAGAAATGCTTCGGGGCCAAGCTTTAAAATTACTAATGCAAATGAAAAGAAATGGTTGCCGAATAATTGATTCAGATGAAGTCATTTCTTGGTTATTAAAGAAAAATATAGAATGCTTTCAAACTAAAATTTATTATAAGGTAAATATAAACCAGAATATTTTATTGTTTTATTTGTAAAATGATTAAAAACCTATAAATTTAATAAAATAATTTAAATTCCACACATTTCTATATAATTTAATTTTCTGACTACTGATCTTTGTTTAAAATTGTTTGTTATTTATGCCTCAACAGAACCTTCAATTTAATTAAATTGCTAAATAATTAAAAGGGTTAAAGAATAGGCTTATACTGAAATGTACTTCAAAGCCTGGTAATATTCTGATCTTTAGATTGTTAACAACCTAACGTCTAGGGTCGTGAACTTAATCCATTTGATTACAAGTCCCAACAAATCGTGCCTCATTTTTCTTTCCGTTTCCCTTATAATTACTCGCAAGCAGGCAAACCGCCGAAAAGCAGCAAAATCGTCTACAAAATGTATATAACATTATAAAGCAATTTGCAGTAAATCACCCAAAGCGACGCGCGTGTTTATAAATCACAAGCGGCCCAAAGAGCCTCGCTTTCGGATTTTTCGGGGCTCTGTTTTTTTTTTTCGGAGATTTCTGGTATCCCGCTGCTACAAGGCAAGCCGAAAATCGAAATGAATAATTAATATGTCGCGCCTGCCGCAGACGGAGAAAGTCTTCCATCTTTGCGACTTCCATCACGAGAGAAGAAAGCAATTCCAGGCCCAAAAACCCAAACCAAAAACCAAAACAAACCAAACAAAACAAAGTTTGTAGACCAACAAAGAGAGTGGCTCATGTGAGTCCCTGCGGCGTCTGGTCGCAAAAACGACGACGACGAGGAGAATTGGGCCAAAGTCGTGATGGCAGAAAAAAACGCTCGACGAGATTGACAAATTTGCCACAGCAAATGAAATGCTTGACTCGGCTACGACTGCTAAATTTTTCATTTATGACAATGTTTACGTAATTCGACAGCCAAAACAATTTCCCAGGCTCTATTTTCCCTGGCCAACGAAACCGAAACCGAAAGCAACCCCCTACCAAACCATACGCAAATGGGCGCTCATTTATTGTCATCCCCAGGAAGGGGAAATTCTGGGGAGCTGATGGGATGGGGCTTGCGGAAAACTCATTCCGACCAGCGGTTGTCTGTTGTGTCTGCCGGAAAAAGTCAGGACACCGTGTGGCTGTTACGGGCTGCAGCAATGGCTTTTAAACCGTTTTAAATGGCCGGCGATTTGTTTGAATGTTGTGACATAAAACTGCAATCTATGGGCCCATTCCTTCGGGGCGAACCAAGGTGAGCGGGCCCAGAGAATTTGTCTAAATAGCTCCATCGACCAGCAACAAGCCGATTCTGCAGTCCATTTGCCAAAGCATCCTGCTGAAAAGAACCTCAGGGTGGCCGGGAGTCCCTCAATAATCAAAGATCCTGTGCAAATTGAGAGTAACAGCTTAAGGATTAGGTCTAAAGGAGATTGAAAATGCGGCAAGGCTTTCGAAGGCAGAACAAAAGGAGCAGGGAGACCACAAACGCTTTGGTACATTTTGCAGGGAATTCCGCTTAGGTAATCGTTTACAAATGGATTTTTCCAGTGATAATAGGTAAAATATGGTAAAATATCCTAAGCACTTTTACATAAAATAGCATTTAAATATATACTTTATTGCAAAATTCTTGAGCAAATAAAGATAAATACAGATAATCTTATTGAAAAAAAATTTTTAAAATAAAGAAAACGGTTAAAACAAATAAAAGAAATTTTTACATTAGTTCACTGAAATGAACCATTTAATTATTTATTTAATTTAAGAAAAATTAATGAAATTAACTTAAACAACCAAAAAAAAAATACTTTTTAAAAATTAAAATTAATCTGATATTTGTATAAATAATAATGGAAAATAAATAATGCCTCAATCTCAATGTTCCATACAAAATTGGTACTTTCCTTTCTTGTTTCCGCGAAGTGACAAATATACCAGGAAACCCAATCACTTTAGGCAATCACTTTTATCAGTGCAAAAACTGGGGCTTTCCCATAAAGGTCTTCTTTTTGTACAAATCAAGACCTAATTTGCATGCTCGAGGAGTACAACAGCCATCCATCCATCAGATAAAATCCTAGATGGACTAGGACGATTTCCCACTCGACTGGCTCGTTATCCCTCGTCAAACTTTATGATAATTATGCAAATTAAGCGCAGCTCCTAATTGAAATCGACAACAATGGGTTCTTGCCATGACCTTGGCACCGAGTCATTAGTCAAACCATTGCAATTGACAAGCAGCCAGTGACCCCCAAAAAGTGGGTGGAAAAATGTTGGAAATACGACAAACCGAAAAAAAAAATATATATAAGAGAAAATTATTGTTTTGTTTGTGGGGGCCAGTGGCAGTGGCAGTGAAAGCCTTGCGCTTCACGGCATATTAAGCAAAATGAATAAATTACAATTGCAAATAGGCAATTTCCTACACTTCCTTCCTCTCGACATTCCACTGTACAGTGTACACAACCGAACTCACACACACAGTAGGTCGGTTGAGTTCTGCGGTGGCTGTCAACTTTTTGGGCGGTATTTCTGGTCTAAATAACGTCTAATTTGCAATTTTGTTTAATTGTTTGTGGCTTTGGATTTTGACATGATGCCGCCGCTCAACCAACTCACTCCGCCTCCCCAAATTTTTGGCCATGGCGTGCGGCTGGATCGTAACTGATTGTTTGTGTTTTGCGTTATTTGAGGTTTTTAGTTTTGGGTCACTCGTCGGGAAACCCATCCCATCCCATCCATCCACAGAAGACCGGCTTACGCTCGAACGCTCATCGAAACTGGCCGCCGCATGTCTTGGCCAAATTATAATAAAAGGTTTCCATTGCGACCATGGCGAATATCGCGCGTCTGCCCTTTGAGCAATTAAACTTGGGCAAATAGACAAAAGGCTCAAATTGTGGGTGTGCCAGTTGAGTTTCAATGGGGATATAGTTCACAGTCAATTTCAATGGAAATTCATTAGTTAAATCCGTAAATTACAGAACTTGTGGGCTTTCGATTCGTAAATGGCTTTGCCGTTAAAGACAAATAATTCCCGAACATACTGGCAAGCTAATTTCTAATTTAATGCAGCTTAGAGCTTGTAGCAGTTGCAATCTTACGGAAATTATCCTGTTTTGCTCTGAATAATTATTCAGTAATTACATGTATTTATGCAGAAGTTCGAGGGTTCAAGTTTAAAGTTAAATTTAAGGCATTTGTAAGCTAAACATTTTGGTAAAGTTATGTTAAATATGTAGTGTGCTTCTCAGGGTATTAAAAATATAGTTTGGATAGCCTTTTTAAGCAGGTTTTAAAATATAACAAAAAAATAAATATTTAAAAAATATATTAGAGTATAAAATACTATAATATTAAAATATAAAATATATCATATTAAAATATAAAATATTAAAACATAAAATATAACATATTAAAATATAAAATATTGAAATATTAATATATAAAATTTTAAAATAATTAACATAAAAAAATTAAATAAAATATAATTAGTATATTATTTTTATATTATCTATTTTTTTGCCCTTATACATAAATACAACCCCATGTAGCTGACTACTTCCCATTCAATATTTCAATAATTAACCATTAATTCCCAATTAAATGTAACTTAAAAGAGAGAGCTGTAAAAACCTAACAGACACAGTGCCTTCGGAAAGTAATTAGGCCAAAGTCTGCCATGACTTTTGGCCACCAATGAAAGGCAGTCGGGCGGAGTCTGAATGTCATTGTTTCTGGGCAACCCGTTCCCTCTTTCGCCCATTTTCTTCCAGCAGGTCCTTACAAATTAGCTGTGCGAGTGCCTTGCACTTAGTTTTTGTCTGTGTACTTTTCAAAATGGCCTTTCACACGCCATTTGCATTTAATTGCCAAGTGGGTGGGGAAAAAGAAGAAGAGAAAAAAAATCGGTTAGGACATTCGTGCCATGTTGGCCTTGTTAACAAGCGCATTTGCCTAAAACTGCGTACACAGTGTGAGTGCGGATTTAATTTGGCAAATCAAATATTATTGTTAATAGCATTTCGACTATCTGCAGTTGTCCCCGTCGATAAGTGCCAATTTGGCCATAATGGGGGCCTTAAAGCTTCAGCCAGTCGAAGGAGTGCGGCTTTAAGGCCAGCTGAAGACACTTAAACCGCCATCTATCCTCATCATCATCATCATAGTCGTCGTCATCCCGCAAGTATTTATTGTCAATAAAGCCTTGGCAAACAACAAAATGCGACACAGAAAATATTGTAAGTGTGCAGTGAATGCCATCTGAATGTGTCTATATGCGATACATTTCGTATGTATTTTCTAGATTGAATTGGAAAGTCACCATAGTCCCCCATTCCCTGTCCGTATTTCGATCCCACTTCAATTGAAAATTGTCTGCGTGGCAAAAGTGAAATGCTTGAGCTTCAGCTGAGAATCGGAGAATCGAATCGGCGTCTCCTCTAGTGATTCCAGGTCCTCCAACCAGCTCCCCCTCCCTCGAACCCATCGACAGAATTCCCAAACTCTATGCCGATGCCATTGATGTTTTGCTGCGCACTCGAGTGTGTTTTCTTTAGTAATGGAATTTATTAATATTTCATTGTGTGGGCCCGTGAAAGTCGCAGTGGGGTGGGGTTGAAAGGAGTCCTGGTTTCCCAGCGAGTTTGTGGCTGACTTTAAGGAATGTCAACAATTGCCAGCACTTGGAATGCTTCAACCATCCATCCCAAACGCTCTTCACTTCCACAGAAATGTTATACAACAAAAAAAAAAAGGAAACAACTTTCACTCCTCCGGTTAAGTACTTTCTGAGGTTTCCATTATGAATCGCAAAGTTTTGACTACGCCGAGGAGACATGTCAATAAAATTGGTCATTGATTTGGCATTCTTGAGTGTTAAATTAGGTTCTTGATTCAGGGAATATGAATAAGAGTTGTAAGATGACAAATATAAACCTACTTAAATATTCATTATTAAAAGGCATACAACAAATAATATTTTACCGTTCCAAAAGTTTGATAATATTATATTTCATTGATAAGATTAGTAAATTCGATATGATGATGAAACTACCACAACTAATAAACATATAAATAATTGATAAATATTTTAATATTGATAGTACGAAAAAATAAATAAAATCCTATAAATAATTAAGATGAAAAAGATGGCTTGGCAGTACAAAATATTTGACATATTTCATCGTTTTCCCTTGTGTAATTATCGATTCGAATAGGAATCGAAAGTGGCAATGCAGCATGAACGAAATTGGCATCGAAAGTGATTGTCCCATTATGGCCTCCATATTTATCAATGTAAAATGGCAATTACTCAGGGAGGAGAGTGTGTGTTTACGGCTGATTTGCCTAATTGCTGCTGCCAAGGGACATTGACAATACATTTTCCGACTGACTGGCATTCTGGTATTCCGGCATTCTGACATTCCGGCAGCAAGTACTCGAAAAAGCCTGGAAGCAATCTCCGTTCCGGAAGCAGAGCTCTGTACTCCAAAAAATGCTCTAGTGTCGGCCTCATCTATGCATAATTCATGCAAGAAGAAGAAGCTGTGTGTGTTGGCCAAAAACTTCTGCATTGCTGGCCAAAAGAAATTCTTGTTGACCAACAAAGCGCATAATGCAAGTTTTCAATGGAGAAACGCCTCTGCCACTGCCACCCATAATCATTTCGAATTCCACAACAAACAGCAGAAATCAAATTTCAAAACTCGTAAGAAATCTTGCACGCCATGCACATCTAGCCACCACTACCACTACTTTTAGCCCATTTCTCCGGCACTTTCTCATCTTCTTACTGCCGTAAACTTTTCAGCCATGGAATACGAGTTTTTGGCACAACGCACACAAAAATGATATGTGGGTGGTGGAAGAAAAGGGGAAAAACCGGAGATGTAAGGAAAAACTCTTGTGATTTCGGCAATCAGAGTTGAGGGGGCGTGGCCGCCGACGCCGCCCACCCGCCGAGCAGCTCGTGAACAATATGAAAATAATAAAAACAGTTACATAAATCAAAAATGATAAGGGAAAACAGTGCATAAAAAGTTGAGCATTGAAGAAAGTCGAAAAAAACGAAAGAAGCGAGACTGCAACGTTTTTCCTTCGATGCTTCTCACTCTTTTTTTCTGTCCGCAGGATTGCGATGCAAAACACAAAACAGAAAATCGAAAGTTGAGCTCCCATCTAAGAAGGAAATCAACTTGAACAACAGGAAGCGTCTGTGTTGGCCTGGCCAAGTCCTTCCTCTTCGTTTTCTTCCCCCCTTTCAATCTCAGTCTTTCAGTCTCTCTTCCTGTCAAACGGCAAAGGTGAAAAATGCGTGTCAATTTTTTTCCTATTTACACGAAAAGACCCTCCTTCTGAAAGGAGAACCATCTGCATTGACAAGTGCTGAATTATGGTAGCTGCACATTGGGCCAAATGGGGGTTACTAAGATAGTTGGCTAAATCAATGGGTTGCGTAGGCAAATACTTGAAAAAATGGAGTGTAAACAAGAAGATTTTAAAAATGTAAGGTAGTGCAACATGGTGAGTAGGAATATGCCATAAAATATGCCTCAGATATTAAATTATTTAGAAAAAAAACAATGGTTAGTTAAAAAAGATTATAAATAACCTGTTAACAAAATGATTTTTAAATACTTGATATAGTTTGCTTTAAAAGTTGTATTAAAGTCATAATATTCCTAAAAAGAGGTTTTAAAATTGTTTGTTATTTAATACATAAAATACAAATATTCGTTTTAAGGTTATCTATAAAGTAATAATAGTAATTAAGTAATAGTATTAACCTTTATTTCCAAACATTTAATTTCGAATTAATTCTGGTTTAAGAAGATTTTTTGTACAAGTTTACCAAATGATTTTTAAATAACCTCAATGCCTTAAAAATATTAATAAAATTAAATATTCTAAAAAAGAGGTTTAACCATTTTATAAAATTAAATATATAAATAATACATTTTTTAAAATAGAATTGACACAATGAATTTCCAATAACTTTATTCATAAATATCTTAAATACTTTTCGTTTAAGAGAAGGGTATGCTTGATTCACTGCAGTCTTGGTACCATTTATTATTTGCCTTCTTCCAGCACCATCTAGTCAACTGGGCGTGTCCTGGCATTATCATATCTATCTCTCCCCACTTGGCAATCGGTCTCGCTTAACTCTGATCGAAACTGCAATTGCGACTGCAACTGCGGGTGTTGGCTTATTTATATGACACTGCAGTGGGGCAGGGATCAGCCCGCTGATGTAACCCACTGATTCGGATGCAACCCACTGAGAAAACGACTACGAGGACGAGGACGAGCCACTGTGGTGGGTGATATGGTGATTTGTTGTCCTGCCAGCAGACTGTGCATACAAAATTACAGACGACGCTGTCGACATCCCAAGCTGCTGGCAGTTAATGTGAAAAATGTGTTGAAAATCGCATTCATGCATAGATTTTTTCCACTCCCCTCGCAGAATGTGTGTGTGCGCCTCCAAGTGGATTTGTTGGCACTCGCACGCTCGCCCACTTGCTCCATATATATTGATTTAGTTGCCCTTTGACCCGGCGAGAAAAAGCTGGCAATACAAATCAAGAAAGGGGGGGGGGGGGCTTGGTTGACTTAAAGCCGACACAAAGCTGCTATGAAATGCAATTAAGCCAACGCCTCCGAGTCGAATGAGTCTGAATGTGAATCAGGTTTTGCGGCGCTCTCTCTAACTTGGCCACAGGCCACAAAGCCAAGTTCCTACGATTCTGGTTCTGATTCCGAGTCGAGCCTGGATGAGTGGTTAACCGTTGGCCAAATATTTGCTCGGCTCGGCAAGGAGGATGCTGATGCCATGCCAGGTCGGCTCTTAATGGACCACATTAGACGCAAAATACGAGCACATTTGCGGCATTCACAAAAAGGTAAACTAACGCCCACTACCCACACATATGCCTGCCCTCATAAATGTGCAATTTATGGACAATAATTGCCAATAAGAGCCACACAGCTGTCGTCGAGTCTCGAGTCCCGAGTCTCCTCGTATAATAAAACCCTCGGTCTACGGACGCCGCCACTATATATTCTGATTCTGAATCTGACTTCGTTTATGCGTGTGTGTGGCTTCTGCTTTCATTTGCATGACCGGATATATTGGGGGTCTTGCTCAATTTGCTCGAGAGTTAAATTGAAGCCTCAGACTCGGGATTGTTGGTATAATTCACCAGAGATTTGGCCTTTGCTCTCGGCTTGAGTCTGATTTATGCCAGCAAAATACTAATGGTCGGACTTGGTGGCCGATGGAAGTGTGTCTATTTAAATATGAAAATCATATTTAAATGGATAATTCGATTATGGAGGCATATTTCATATATAGCACCTTCTGGAACGAAGCAATCTACTGTTGAATAATTTCAAATTATTATAATTTTAGATTATTTCCTTATTTATTTTCAAAATTATAAGGTAACAAATTTGAGGAAAATGAATGTAGAATTTGTAATCTATGGAAATTCTAAGGCAGTATTTTTTGTAAATATATACAAAATTTAATGATAAATTTAGCCTTTAATTTTAAAGCATAATTTCTCCTTCAGATTGAAGGCCAAATTTCTCCTACAATTACTGATAGGCAATAAATGGCCATATAAAGGCACAATTTAATTAGCCTGATGTGTGCTCTCCAGAGGAAAAACTTTATGATTTCCACGACCCCAAAGTGAGCTGTCCCAATTAATCTTGCGCACAAATCGTGTGCATTTCCCTTTTAATTTAATTTCCGTTGCCTACTTTGGCGGGTCAAAAGGGAAAGTTCGTCGCGCATTTAAATCAATCAAGCTCAGGCATCGCAGCAATTTGCCAATGGTTTATTTACGAGTATATATTATCACTTGAACGGACGGCAATTGTATCTGTTCGCTAACCGCAGCAGCAGCAGCAGCAACTCCTTCGCACATTCCGTTTGTTTAATGGCCCCCGAACACGTAGCATTCGCAAGCGGCTTTAATGGCAATTTAAAATGTCGGAAAGCCGCAAATTTCCGTTATTCATATAAAATTAAACGCAAATATGGTGCAAAGAGCGTTTGCACAGACACTCACACACGGCAAACAATGGCCAGTAGTGAGTGCTGGTGAGTGTTGTGAGTGCTGGTGAGTGTTGCGAGTGTGTTGGTGAGTGCAGACGTGCCGCGAGGAAATTAATTTCCGACAGAAGTCACACAGAAAGGCATCGAGACGCGCAGCCAGGATAATTAAGCCCCAAGCACACACATTCGTACATTTGCACGCAAACCATACCATATACCATATCCTGGCCGCACGTCTGACTGGCTGTTTGCCTTGAAGACGGCCACTCGCGGAGAAAGGATCCGGCGAAAGGATGTGGGCCGCGAGCCATCCACACCAGACCACACCAGAAATTGTAGCCGCTGACAAACGCCGGCCTCCCAACTCACGGACATCAGACAGCGGACAACGGACAACGGACAGCAGACACCGGGCAAAAAGGACACTGGCCAAAGGACATCGGACATTGGACATTCGACCGAGAGATGCCTGTGGCCGTGGGCTAACTTGGGCGCAGCTGTCATCGCGCTGCGATAAATTTTGGAGGCCAATGCCGGGCGGCGACATAAATCAGCCCAGAGATTTATGGCGATTTGCGCAAGTTGGCGTGCGCGATAAAGACCCAAAGAATGCGACCAAGGCGGCCTGATCCGGGAACGACTGTTGCTCTCCGGCTGACATGGCCAGCATAGTTCATAATGAGTAAAAGCCACAGGGTTGCGTTATGAACTAAGAGGTACCCAGTAGGCGAAATAAATCCATAATTTAAAAAGCTTACCGAGTGGAAATCCTTCAAACAAAATGATTAAAAATAAAGAAAAATTAAGAAAACTTTCAAAATTCTTGATAAATATTTTTTTTTAATTTATTAGTTAAATAAATTGATATTTATATAAACATTATTTTACAAATTTATCTGATTTTTTTAAATTTTTATGTCAATCCGTTCTGGGTGAACTTTGCTACTGACCGTTATTTATAGCAAGCCTTTTATAGTGGTTATAGATTGTTTTTTTTATATAAATATTTAAAATAAATTCAAAAATAATTTAAAAATGTATGTTAAGTAATATAAAAATGTAATTAACTTAATGAATAGTTTAATGAGCACTGGAAAAATGTATCAATACATAACCCATACTTTATTACATTGTTATAGGCCAGAAAAATAATTCAAACCCCATAAGTGCCCGGAATCGCTTGAGAGCCTAAGTAGTTCAATCACTAAAACCGTAGATCCCCTTCCAATAACAATAGATAATACAATTAATTAACCTACTTGATGTCCGCCCATAAACACCCCCTGCCCATCAATTTACAGGGTATAAAGCCTGGTCAGACAGCGGTATAAAAGGAGACAGTAAGTTAACAAGGGACCTGCCTATCTGTCCTGTGGCCTCCTTCACTTTCCATTTCCGCATTCCTTGTGATTATCACACTGGGACCCATTTCCCACAATATCAGCAAATTGAAAAGGGTAAGGAATGTCCACTCCACTTTCAGAGGACCCCACTCCGCCCACAGATAGACAGATATATACAGATATACGGATATAGATGGACGGGCAGGGGACGAACGATAAGATGACCGACTGCGGGCATGTGGATGTGGGTCAACGGAGGAGCGCTGGACAAATTCATTAGGCGCCGGATATCGTAAAAGCGGCCCCAAAGCCGGCCGAATGTCTCAATTTACATTTCGAACATATTTTCATTAGCGCTCTGAAGATATCGCCCCCTCCTTGGCCATCTCATTTCATTTAAAAAATAAGCCCGCTGAAGGGAGGCGGCGAATTCTTAATATTCAGTCCGTCGAAGGCATTCTCATCTCGAATTCGCATTCGCGTTCGCCTTCGCGGCCAATATTAAAAATAAAGTCCATCACTTACAGTCGCCTTTTTATTTATGCGCCCGCCCGTCGTTCGCCTCCGTCCTCGTCCTTCACGATGATATTCCGGCTTTGTAACCGCACTTGGCCCATTCCCCAACCGGAATCATAAAAGTTAAGCGCCGGCCAGTGAGTGGCGAACACTGTACAGTGGGCACACAATAGGGACAGTCGCTCCGTCGGCGAGTCGGTCAGTCAGTCAGTCAGTCAGTCAATGAGCGGCCAGCCCGAGATGAAAGTGAAAGTTATGAGCCCTTTAAAACTTTCTTTCTTCCGTTTTTATGACTTATTGCGCTCTTGAAGGCGTCGACGGCGTGCACTATCAGAAAAATATGTTCGTAAAAATAAAATAGAAAATATCTGAATAATTTTAGGTAGGTGAATTTACTATATAATATTTTCAAATCAAAGTATTTTTTCAGAACGACACTATTAATTATTTCCCGTTTCCTTTCAAAGTCTTTACTGTACTGAAATATTATTTTTCTCAAATAATTTAGGTCTTATCTTGAAGAAATTAATTATTTTAATTATTAATTATTTAATTAATTATTAATTATTAATTAATAAAATTATTTATTTTACATTTTATAAAATACTTAATATTCTTTAAATTTAAAGGGACTTATCTTAGATTTATCTTATAAATTTACACATTTTCTTTATAGTTTGCTTTATAGTTTCATAGTTTTTGTTGTAGTGTAGCAACCGCCAGCGAGAACAAGGAGATCCCGAGCGTGAGCTTTTATTATTATTATTCTCGCTGCAGTTGTAGTTCTTGTTGTTGCTGCTCTAGCTGTGCCCGGGCATAAATATAAATAGCAACTTAAAATTTGCCAACCACGCGGCCGCCCACGGAGCGTATGAGTAATGCGAATCGAAAGAAGCCTGTCAGGTGGTTTCGCCACCAGCCCACTAAAAAAAACAATCCCCCCTCGCAAAACTTTAGCATACAGATGGAAAATGAATGAGAATCGGGCGACAGCGGTCTCCTTCCTTCCAGAAGTGCTGCACATCCGGCGAAGGATAAACAACATTCGAGGCAAATACATTCATAACTACCCAGGCTAAGAACAACATAAATGTTGATATGTGTCACATTATGCCGTTCCAACGGGAGAGAGATGGAGCCCGTGGCCCGCGGCTGGTTCCACGGCCTTATCCCGGCACTGCCATAAATCTTGAACAGAGCCACGAGGATATCTTGGTACAATATTTGCTGACATGACAACCGAAAAACATACTCTCTCTCTGGGCACACAGAAGGTGATAATGACAGTTTAGGCATTCATTACACGTGTTGCTGATAAGGCGGAGGACCCGCCAGGTGGCCCACTTCCACCCGCAAACAAGGACAACAACAACAGGAATAACATTGACATGACGCCGCTGATAAAAGTCAACAATATAAATTAATAAAGCCGGCAGGCGCGGGCGGCGAGAGGCCCCCAGGGGATCCTGTTCAATGTCCTGCGTGTTTGCCATAATAATGTATTTTCATTCGAATCAACAAGCCAAGACAGGACCTTGCCGCGCCGAGCCGCGCCGTAGATATATTCATACATTTTAAAATATGCACATTATGGCCGAGAAGTAAGCTGATATTTATGCTAATGAACCGACGACAGTGGCCCCTGGACGAGGCCATTCATTCTACCCGCCGACTTCCAGTCAAAGCAATTACTATAATTGCTCACTCACCCAGGGACCCCCGAAGAAGAAGAAGGCGAAGAAGAACCTACACACACACACATCAATATTCATTTAATTCACATGCAGAAACTTTCATTTTGTTTGACTTCCACAAAGGGAATTTCTTCTTATATGGTGGGGGCGTGGCCAAAGTTTTCTCCCATCAAATCAGATATCAAAGCAACACGTGTTACAACACAAACACAGACAGCGGATCATCAAAGAAGACAGTTAATGAGACCAAGATGCTGCTACATTTGGCCCAGGAATGTAATTAAAATTTTTAGGATACATTGCACACTCGTTTGTTATAATCAATTTAAGAGATTATCTGCAACATCAGCTTTTGTTGTTCATTCATTCATTTACCAAATATTTGGTTCTCATAAAACTGCCAGCACCAGACAAGAAAAAAAAAATATTTCATTTAAAGTAATTAGAACTTTTAGAAAATATCTTAATTTTATGTTAAAAGCAATTAAGCGTAAATGCAATAATAATAATTTAATTATTTTTCGTTTCTAAATATTTTGCGGATTTATTTAAAGAACTTAAAATTTAATCAAAGGATACTTTTGAGTGAGAATCTTACTGCCATGAATTAAATTTATTAAGTTTATTATTAGATAATATTGCATACTCGATTGATATAATAAATCTATTGTAAATCTAAAACTAGTTTATTAAAAAATTTACATATTTTCAATATCAATGTCTAGAAGAAAAATCAATATCAGTAAATCATTTTAGAAGCTTTAAATTTATTTTCAAAATTTCATTAAAAATATTTATAATTTTCTGGAAAAATATTTCATTTAATTAAAAAACGAAGTCAAGAAAGTAAATAAACGTGAAAGCAATAATAGTTATAAACTTTAAGAATGTAAATATTAAGCCATTTATTTAATCAATTTAAATCAATTTACAGACCAAGATGCTGCGAAGAATGAAATTAAACTTTCCCTTAGTACATGACACACTTGCACTGGGCTAAAATCAATATTTGATTTGACTGAGCCAACAACTCCTCTCGGGAGCCTTCCAATCATTTGTTGATTGCGGGCAGAAGAATCAACAGGAAGCGAAAGACTCGGAGAAAGTCGGAAAAAACGCTGCAAGCTGGAGCAGAACAAATCAGCGGAAAGTAAACTTCATTAACATTTCAATATTTCGCCCCTTGTAAATCAGTTTGCTGATTTCTTACATTATTTATTCAGATTTTGCGCCTGTTGCTGTCATTGCTCTTTTTTTTCAGGTTCACCTTCAGTTCCAAATTTTGCTCACTTCACCTTGGCGCATTCATTAGGTGAATGACTTCAGCCTACATAAATTGTACACGTGCCACGCCCCCAATGCCTGCGAAAAAAAATAACGCCAAAAGTCTGAGCCAAACACAAAGGAATTCCAATTTCAATTCCCATGAACTGCTGAACGAAAAATCTTGCGCATTTGGCGTAAAATTTATCAGTAGCTAACTACTGAAGGGCAAAAGGACTAAGGACCAAGGATATAGGCAGAAGCTGTCGTTGAAACAAAGCCAAATTGTGTTGATATTTTTTGTGAAGGTAACATTCGGTGGATAATTTTCTGATGTGAGTTTTTCTTGGAAAATTTTAACAATCAGTTGTTGGCGGAAAATCCCAGTTAATAAGAGAAAACAAAATGTATGGAAACCAATCAATATAATTAAATTATCATAAGCAGATGGTAAGTTAAAATAATTGAAATCATCGTAAGTTTAAATCAAGTTTTTGGAATAACTTATGAGTAAAACAATAGAGTGTTAATATTTAAAAAAAAAAAAAAGAATCATAAAAAACTAATGATACATAAATATAATTTGAAAGTGCTTGAAAGCAATCGCACTTTTCATTATCATCCCGGGCTTTACTTGCCCAAATGCGCGCCCAATTAAAACATAATTCATGGCCAAGAGCAGCTTAGTGCTCTTTATGCCCCCAATGGCTCCCCAGTGAGCGTTTGTAACTGCACAACAATAACCGGGGCCAGAAATAAAAAGCTGCTGGATGATACCGAAAAAGAGATATATAGAGAGTTGGCCGGGCCAACAGAGAGAGGTAAGCAATGGCAAGTCGACTTTAATTTGTTTTTCGTGTGCTGCCATGGATGAGAACCGAAATGAACTCGCCGGAGGAGCTGCACATTTGCGGGAATATAAAAAAATATCATAACTATATGGAGTAAAAATAAGAATATGATGGTTATAGCGGGGAAGGGAGAGAGGGAAAACATTTATGCGCATTGAAACGGAGCTGAGTAAAAATGTAAACAATTTTTTTTTCTTTGGGCCCCGGGAACATGTATGGCTTGTTATGAAGACCCGGCCAAAAAGCAGGCCAATGGCCAGTGGCAGTGGCTAACAAATGGCCCAATACGGAACGTAGTCCGGCAGACAAATGCACTGGGGTGCCACAAACAGACAGTCAGACTGGCAGACAGACACACTCATGACCCACTGCCTGTGTGGAGCGGCATAACGAGGGCTTAAATAATTAATATTACTCATACGCAGCGTTGGACGATGCCAGGCGATGCTATGCGATGCGATGCGATGCTCCTTCTCGGGCAGTATAAATCATAAAACCTGCACTCAGCGCGCATATTAAATCCTTCGGGCTAATGAACGCTGAAACTGATTGATGAAGCCGAGACGCTAGCAAACCCCTTTTTGCCTTTTTCCCCGTAAAGTATCTGTATCTGTATACAAGTTGGTATCTTTTGTATCTGTTGCTGTAACTTCAATTAATAACGAAAAGCGCGAAAAGTTTCACTTTGCCAGCAGCAGCAGGAGCAGCAGCAGCATTAACATTTTGCATTCATTCATTAGGAGCAAAAGCAAAGTTTACTCCGATGATAAATTGTGGAATTTTGGAGAACTCAACCTTGCTGGAGGCAGCGAGCGGGAAATCAAACTTCTTCACTAATTCATTTTCATTTAGCCCCGAAAACGAAAATGAAAAAATATGCAAACCCTTTTTTACGCAACTCCTAATCAAGATAAACAGGGGACGAAGGACTAAAGTGTACAGCCGAGTTCAATATTATGGTAGTTATTTAAAATATATTTTTTAATTGTGTAATAATTATTAATAGTAATTAAATTTTTATTATAAAATATTTTTAAATGGACTCAAAATATTTCTGCATGTTTTCTAAAAGAGGAAAATGATAAATAAATTTTAGATTTGATAAAAGGAGCAGATTTCTAGATTTTTTATCCAATTTTATTATTGAAATATTTTAAGATAAATTCATATATATATTTTTTTCAATAGGTATTCCTTTTCTTTTAAATTTTAAGTTTTTATCTTAGTTTTATAAAACAGAATGATGATAAATATATTTTTAATTCGATAAATGAAACAGGTTTATAGATTTTTTATGTGATTTCTTAACAATGCCTTAACGGTACCAATATTTCTTATTATTTTTGGTATTATTCCTTAAAAGGGGGATTCCTTTTAGATGGTATTAAGTATTCGCCACCTTTGAGTTTTATCATTGGCATTCGTCTTGTTTCCGTTTATGTTGTTTCCTTGGCTCTCGGGGACAGAACATAATTTGAATTATTAATTAGCGCGTAATTAGTCGGGGGGTTCATGTTGGGTCGCCTCGTTTTTGTTCTCCTTCGTGTTCTGACCACGTCTTGCGGCCATAATTTTGATAACCGCCCCTCGCTGAGCCTTTGATCTTGCCGGGGATTCTACGTCTTTTGATTACCTAATTCATTTACCTCTTTGGCCGACACCGAAACTTTTTTTTGTTTGTAGCCTGTAAAATGCATAGAAATTTATCGGCCAAAAAATAACTCATTATGTGTCAAAAGCACCCCCCGCTCCTTAGCCACCGCGACTCGCCCCTTGACCCAATTAAGAGAGGAACTGAAATCTGAAAGTTTCGCTTTATGCTCTCGCCCACTCGTTCCGCAGCGAAAACCTCCATGGAAAACCTCCAATGGAAAACCTCCATAGAAAAGCCCTCAAAAAAGGGCCAACAAACGCGACTGTCCGCGCAATTAAAGCAACTGTGCAGTGGCTTATCAAGTGAAGCATGTTTCTAAGGACGAAGGGGAAAGGGGATTGATCCTCGGCACAAACTCAAACTCAAACAACATGAAATGACAGTTTTATTTATTTTTCAGCGCTGTGCTTAAAATAGTCAAAAAGTTTTAATGACTTTACGCTGGCTAAACGACAGCGTGCAACATTTTCCCGTCCTGATATCCCCGCTCATCTCTCAAGTGGAAAGCATAAAAAAGTATTCGTAAAATTAAACCACAATCTTGAGAGCATAGTGGCTTAACAAAAAAGTCAGTAGCGAAAATATCAAATATCGCATACAAATTAAATGTAAATGTACACAAAACCAGTTGTTAAATGCCAATTCGAATTTTCATAGAATTTTGATAAGCCTCACAGAAATAAAAAAAAAAACAGCCAGGAAGTGTCGGAAAACCCCCTTAGTTTTGCTTACACAAAATCCGAAAATGGCATAAAATTACGTCAATAAAAAAAAGGTACGCGACAACAGCTCGCATTTATATGCACACACGAGGGTCTGCTCACCTCTCCATTTGCATGGGGATATGTAAGTATAAGTATGCAGATGGGGGACCAGGACCCCTTGGCATTTTATCGAGCAAACTTTTCGACATATAATTCACACCAGCTGCTAATTTAAGCGCCCGAATTAATGACTCGGGCATAAAATTCTATGACTTTAGACGGGAATTGCGGGGACCTCGTAAATTTCCCGCTTAAACACGCGACCAGGATTTGGTCAAAAGTCGGGAGTCGGGAGTCAAGTGGGGGATCAGCCAGATTCAGTCATAAAAAACCTTATAAATTATAGCCTGCCAGCGAAGCCAGTGATTTGATTACATTCAGTGGGTTAAGGTAGTATTTGATTTTAATTTGATTAATAATGGCCAAGGCGGGTCATAAAAATTATTGACTTGATTAAAGTATTTTCTTAAATATTTTTCTTCTATACTTTGCCTTTTACCTTTTAAATTTATTAAAAAAAAAATTTTTTTCATTTAAGTTTTTTTGTTAAATGCTCAAAAATTTCTCCGTAATTTTTCCCAAAGAAAAAAAATTTATTTTAATAGTTTAAACGGTTTGAAATGTTGCAAAGTTGGTCTTAAACCAAGTAAGCCGATTTCCTTACCCATCACAATCAAAACACTTTACTTTTACTTTAAAAATTTATTAAAACTAAATTTAATTTCATTTTAGTTTTCTTAAAAATACGTTAGTATTTCTCCCTAATTTTTCCCAAAGAAAAATACATTTTTTAATAACTTCAACAGTGTCGAAAGGGCCAAAAAGTTTTCCCCAAAACCAAGTAAACCAACTTCTCTACGCAGCACAATCAAAACACTTTGGTAAAATATTATTTCATTTCCTTTAAGCCTCATTTCAGTGACCAAGTTTTTATGCCTTCGCTTAGCCTTCGAGCCAGAAACTTTCAAATACCGCACAATATTTAAACTTTGCCCAATTATAAGTTCAATTATACGTCCCGAACTCGGCATTCGTTTGCCTTTTCGTTTGTGTTAACAACAAGAACTGTTTAATTTTGGTCAAAACATTTGCTCTACTTTATGGCATTATAAAAGAGCAAAAGCAAAAGCAAAGAGCAGAAACGAATTTGTATTTTCACGCTGGCCCCTCTTTTCGCTTTTCGCAACAGTGTTGAACATGGCCAATTTGCTGCGGACAGAGGACCCCAGGCTCCCTCCCCCTCGTCCTTCTTTTCCTCTTCCTCCCCCAAATTCCCTTTCGGCCAGCGGAACTTTGACGTTTGGTCTGTTAAAGTTTTGAAGTTGGCCGCTTTCAGAGTGACAATAAATATATATATATGTATATATATGTATCCCTCTGGGTTAGAGTATGATTAAATCAGAGCCGCACAAACTGCATTAAAAAAGTTATGGCAAAAATTGGTAAACAAGACAAAAACCAGCTTATAAAATTGCATTATTTCTTGGGCTGTATTTATTTATTTTTTTTTTCCAAATTCCGTTGTTTGTTTTTAGTTTTTGACTTAGTTGGGTATTTTTTGCAGCTATTTATAATAGAGCAAAAAAAATTGGTACACAAATAAAATGCAAATGAAATTTGTGCTAATAAAATTCAGTTACAAACTTTCGGCAATGGCATACAAAAATATTGCTCACTGGCGACGTTCCGCGCGGAATGCGTTATTTACACAGTTCCAAACGCATACAGTCGCATCCTCACTCACACACAGACACATCGGTGAACATGTGCTGCTGACCTGGTGTTGCATAAATTAAGGCGCCCGCAATGCATCGCATTTGACATTTGAACCGCTCGACCGCCACAAAATTGGCAACTGCCATCCGCAGATGGTTTCGCCATTCAACATTTTACCAGTTTACCAGTTTTCCGCTTACAGTTTCCAGTTGCCATTTACCGTCGCGTTTTAACCCGCGCCTAAGTGAATTTTCGCGCTGCAATTGACGCCTGCACACATCACGCATACGCCGTGTACAACTTGCGCGTTAATTGCGGCCGCTTAAACGATTCGGCGCGCTGAATGTTCCAAACGGACCTCGATCGCCATGGTCTTCAGAATTGATGCCAAACATTTCATTAGAGGACGAAGCTTAATTTGTCAAAATTTAGGGCATTTTACGTTGCCAATGTCATTACAGACTTGTATTTCCTTGGCAAAGTAAAGCCATAAAAAAGTTCAAAACATAATAAATAATTAAGTAGATATAAAAAGCATGATATAATAATAAATCAGTATAAATACGATTTTTTTGTAAATTTTTTTCTTTACTGCATTTCGAATTCAATGTATTTTAATCAATCAATGTATCCATATAAAAAATTAAATAAATATTTCTCATTTGCCTTCAGGCCAATAAACTTTAACAAATAAACCCAGCTGATATGATTTACGCTTTCAGTTAATAGTAATTTTGGTTTTTTTACCACCTTAAAATATTATATTTTCTTTAATTAATATTTGTAGCTGAGCCTCGTCACCATTTGCTATGATAAATGGCTTACTTTTATGTAGAAGCATATTTAAATGCACCCCAGGGCGCTGTAAGGTCAACAACATTTTCCAACTTTAGTACAATAAATTATACAAATAAATTATAAAATTTATTCCCCTTCTTCTAAACGTATTAGTTGAGTTTCGTAAGCTGTCTTGGATGAAATCGTAAAATTCAAATCAGCTCAGTTAAAGCCCCCAACTAGTTGGCACTTAAGCGATATCCCACACCGCCTCATTACCCGTAGTCCATCTTTGATCCATCTGAAAGACAGATTAGGCAAACTTTATGCCCCGGGCCATTCAAATTGCTGCTTGACCCAATGGCCCGGCCCATTAAAAATCTCTTGGGTGGCCTGAGGATAAGGATGACGACGATGAGGAGAAGGGGGATAGAGAAGTGGGTTCAGGCCTCGAGCGCCATTATGTCCATGTCAACGTATCTGAAGGGGGCACTTGCCGGCACCCTCGGTGCTGGAAATACTGGCTGCTGGGTTACGGCATCAGCGGCATCGTTCTCATCTCGAATCCGCATTAATTTACGCTCATTGTGCGAGTGGCGTTGGGCGCCAGTATCTTCGACAGGGCTCCTATGTTTCGAAGCGCTTTGTTTTGCATTGTCACGCAAAGTGTTGCTTACGGAACTTTCTCCCCCCTCTTGGTCCTTGTGATCCTGATCCTGCCACTCGTACTGCTCTTGGTCCCCCATCAATCCTCCGACTCGATGGTATCGCACATCAACAAGGCATAATAAGGAGGCCACCGCTCACCCACTTGGCTAAAACAAAAGGATCCTTGGTGTTTGCTTCTGTTTCTCACACTTTCTGTACTCAAAAAAACATAATATTGAATTTGAAAAATTAATATTAATTGCTAAACCCATTTTCTTATTTATAGGAAAACTTTTAAACATTAGATTACATTTTAAAATAATGTTTAAAAAAATTTAATTTAATTTATTTAAAAAGAAAACATAAACTATAAACAAAAAAGTGTATTTAAACATAATTTAAACTTAAAGAAATTATTAAAAAAAACCGCATAGTTTTTATTTAGATTGGACGTTATTTTATTAACTTTTCATACCCAATTAACCAATACTTTTTTTTACTATCATTTTATTAACACATTTTAAACATAAATGCCATTTTTGATTAAATTAAAATTTAACTTTATGCCTAAATAAATAATCAAAGAGATTGAGAAATATTTATAATTGATTATTTGGTCTTTTGAGCTATAATAATTGGATTTATTTAATTTAAACCTAATTGCTTCGCAACAAGTCTTGTGGATAAACAGTTTAATATTGATTGAATCAAGAGATTAAAGAGATTTTCAAAGCATATCTCTATTTTTTCCTGTGCATCTAACTTGTCGCCCCGCCTTTGGTGAGGCATTTGCACCCAGCTTGACTTTTTTTAATATCCCTGATATTTGCGCCTGTTATCATTCGATGGATGCGATGCCGCCTGTGGGCCTCCTGCTGTGCCTAGTTGTTAGCCAGCACCCACCCACTAGTCACCCCCTAAAGCCAGCCCCTCTTCACCTCCACCTCCCCCCTTCCTCTGCTCTTGTTATTCATGTCGTCATTTCCTATTGTCGTCGTCGCTGTAATTGTTGTTGCCATTCTGGTTTCAGCCGTCGTCCTACATGCGCGCCCAGCAACTTGTTTTCATTTTACGCTTGCCTGCCGCCTTTCAGCCGCTGCCCCTTCCTATGCCCCTCCCCTTTCCCCTTACTCCAGTGCCACGCCCCTTTTTTAGAGATCCCCTCTAAGCGACCCACCAGCTGTCGTTGTCATTTTGTACAATTTTGCGCTCTGATTTTTAAATATAATCCAAAAGCAACGCTACTGCTGCTGGTTTTCTATCTGCATCTATACACTTTAAACAAAATAGTAAGATAATAAATTAGTAAGCCAGGCAAATCAAGAATTTAATTTTGTAGTTTAATCCTTAGTTTAATGATTAAATATTTTGACAATTCGGTTTTGAAAAATATAACCTTAAATTAATAATAGCCAAAAATAAATTTGAATTTTTACTTAAATTTAAAGAAAGTTTTTAAAGCTACATATTTAAAAATTTTAAAGAGTATATAAGTCAATGCTTTCAATATATTGATCAACATTTATTTAAACCCATTTTAAATAAAAATAGTTTTAAAACAAATAATTTTTTCCATTCAAAAGTCTTTTTCCTGCATTTCTCTCTGTGTATTCGACTGTGAATTGTTGGGTGGTTCAAGTCACGCGATATCGCGAGATCCGCTTTAGCGGAAATCTAATTGCACATCATCTCCCTCCCGCTTTTCCCCGATTTTCCTCGTTTTCCCGATTTTCCCTGCCCTGCCTTTTGGGATGCTGGCTGTGGCCGTAGGCTGATTTTAACATAATGCTTTTTTAAATGCAAAGTTACAAACACTCGCTTGTTGCCCGCTGCTTCGGCCCCAAAGCGACCCCGCCCCTTCTGCCCCTGCCCCCTGCCACGCCCCTTTCCCCGCCCCTTTCTCCTGTGTATTAGCACATTTTATGGCATCGTCCGCAGCCAACAGCCAGCATGGCATTAGCATAAAGCAGACACAAAAGGCAAAAAAGGAATAAAATAAAACAAGTTGGAATTATTTGTGTCCTTCACGAGTCTCGAATTTAAGATACCCCCCATCCAGCTGATTTCCTAAACTGGAATCTTATTAAATGTTTTCCAGAATATGTATACTCATTTAAAATACTTAGTTTCCCGGCTTAAATGATTGAAGACTATGGTAATTGAACCATTTTAAATTGGATTATCGTTCATGTGCGAATAAGACTTCCTTTATGACATTATCATCGTCATCGTTAATTGAGAAAACTTGAGTTTGCAAATTACGACTTAAGTCTGGACAGAATTTTGAATGCTTTCAAGGCAATACAAAATTATAAAGAGCTTAGGATAATTTTCAACTGGTGTCTATAAAATTCTTTATCGTCTTAAAAACCAGACTAATTAATCTTCTCCTTTATCCGAATCCAGGGTATTAATGCCCTTTACACAGCGCATACTGTTATATATTTTTATAAATTAATTTGCGGTCCTGTTGACATTTGACTTTCCTCATGTGGCCTGTCTTTTTTTAATTAATGTAAATATTTTGGCTGCTCAGGTCGCACAAACGCGATGTGAAAACTCCTGGACGTTAATGCATTTTAGTCAATGTTTGGTCATAATCAAATTGCATTCAACGTACCGATAAACTGTATTGCCATCGCATTTCCTTTCATATTTGGTGAGTCTCGAATAAACATTGGACCGAGATAAAACCGAAGCGAAAACTAAATTTTAATTAACTGATGTCGGAGCAGGTGGAAAATGAAGAGCGGTGTTACCAGCAAAATAGTTTTCCAACATGTCGGACAGGTGAGTGTCAATAAATCGAGTACACATTTGGCCAAACGAAACGAACCGCAAACAAATTCTCGATGTTGCAGCTTACAGAGTCATCGGTTTCACACTGATTTTCGCAATTACTTTTGGCAAAAAGTTACCAACTAATTTGGGTTCACGATGGGCGATGAACGACACCATCCCCCTTTAAAAGCCGCGGATTTTGCACTCGTTTTTCCGGCTGTTTTTCTTGCCGGCCGGCAACGCGTCGTATAAGCAATATTCGCGCAAATTGAGCATTTGATTTGACTGGCAAACGTCGCCGCCAACTGCCTTTGACAGCAGGCATCAAGCTCGAGAGCAATCGAATAAGGAATAGCAGAGTAGCAAGTGGAAAGCTGTAGGGCTGGAGTTTCGGGTAAAACTGAATAAAAGAGGGCGAAAAAAAATTGCTTCCATGTGACACTTTTTTTCCTGCTCAACGCCATTTCCATTTACGTTGTTTACATTTTGGAAAGGCGTGTTTTTTGCTGCCAAAAGGCAAACGACACCCGCCGCTCGATGGGATGCGATGCGGGTCATGTAATGGCCATGGCCATGTCGCCTAGGTGGGCCTAGATAGTGCACAGCGAGAAAATCCAGACTCCAGTGGATGAACGGGCGCAAGATAACGTCAACCATGGTGACTTAGCCCACCTGCATGGGTGGTTTAAGCTATTCATTGAATCAGACTTATCTTAGAGATTCGTAGGCTGGAAAATAGACTAAATTAAGTTTTCATGAAGCGATTTGGTTGAGAGATAGATAAGTGCACTTGAAAAAAAAGTAGGTATATTATAATATTGAGTAAATAACTCAAGATACAAGGTTTTGTGTAAAACTGTAAGCAATTAAATATAATGCCTATACTAAAAATTTAAATTTACATTTAAAAACATTTTTTATAACCTACAAACCATTTTTATAAAAAAAATTTTTTTTTTCAAATGTCAAATAAATTATTTTTATAAATGTTATTTATTAACTTGGTAACGGTTTTTTTAATATTAATCAAGAAAATTTTATTACAGTGAACTTATTTGTGTTTTTTAAAAGCTTTCCTTATGATAATTTCTCCCAGTGCATCTGACGTTAACTGTGACACCAGCGATAACCGAAGTCTTGCTTGTTTTGTGCTCAGCCCAGCAGCATCGAGAGAGTTGCGTGTTTATTTTTTTCACCTCAGACCCACTACCATTTTCTTTTCCTTTTCTTTTTGTCACTTTCAGCTATCGGTGGGTGGATTGGTGGGCGGGTGTATTTCGGCAGTATGTGCCCGAAAGGCAGGAAGGAAGGGGGCGTATTAAAGAAACATCTGGCAGGACGCCCCTTTCCTGCTTGAATTTAATTTAAAGGCTCAAGACGGACAAGCAAAGTGCAAGCAACGGAATCAGGGGCGTTGGCCCTATTAAAGGGCGTGGCTGCAGCGGCATTGACATCGGCATCGGGCATCAGAAATTAGCGTGACCAGGCCTTAATTGTAAGCAGAACTGGGAGGGGGGCACACAATGGGGTCTTCGTTGGCCAACTTGGGCTACGCAAACCCTCCTAAGATTTAGTGTAAACAGGCAGCAAGTCAGGGGGCATTCGGAAGTTTGCTCAGACCTCTCGAATATTCAGGGGGCATCAAGGGGTTAAGGCCTTTGTCGAGAATAAGGACCTTTTGTCAGATTTAAACACTTTCGGACACTTGAGTTTGGCCCCCGTTATTGAGACTTCACTTTAAATTAACATAATTTCTCCTTTTCTATTTTAGATTCTGTTTTTTCTGTTTGGTTTTTTTTTTGCTTTAGCCGGAGACCCTTCGATCGTAATAGAAAGTAATGCTTCGACCCGACAATGATTATTATAAGTTTCGTTTTGGTCGCCCTTTTTATTGCTCAACCTGGGTTCGTCCATTAACCGAAATGAGTGCAATTCAAAATAATATCCAAGGACCCAACTGGGATGACACTTTCGGACGGAAACCAGAAACTTTCTCTCCCAGCAGGACATTGTCGCTGATTGTTTTGCAAAGATTCCCAGATTCGCACCCGGGATTTTCGGCCTTCGTATGGGGATTCGTTCATCGGCAACTTTGGTCGGCCAAAAAATCATAAATCTTTTTAATTTCATTGATCAACTTTTGGCCGTCCGAAACTTTTGCCTGCCCCAAGGAAAGTTTCGCACTCGACTCCCGCAGGACATATTTTGCCTGACATTTAAATCGATGGCAGATAAATATTAAACTTAAACTTCCAATTCATTGCTGCAAAATTATGTGTTGCTCGATCTGCTACTGCTTCTGCTGCTGGCCTTTTTTCTCGCTTGATGGAGCAGCAATAAAAAATCATATTTAATGGGGAACAACATCTCCGCAGGGGTTACAGGAAAAGCACAACGGAACCGGAAAATAAATAAATGCCATCGAACAAACAAAGGAGGAACTGCGATTGGGTATAGTTGTGGCTCCGAAAGTCCAGATAAGGATGCTTATAAATTGAAACAAAGTGGACAGTGATTGGAAAAATGAATGGGGCATACAGTCTGCCCCGAGTAAGTAACTCTTCGAAGTAAGTTACTACTTATGAGGTTTAAGTAAATGCGGTGAAAGTAAGGAGCGCGGTTATATTGAATATGGGATAGGTTTTGCCTTTAAATTTTTAGTGGTGAGCGTAATAATTAATTCAGAATTAACTATACTTACTATAAACATTTTTCATTTGAAAGAGAATTTTATTTAATGAACTATATTAAAATAATCGTTTTTAAAAAATATATCATATTAAAAACGAGTGGTTTATTCGAAGAATTATCATATTGAAAAATACTCTTTAAATACTCTAAAAATGTAAAAAATAAGTAAAATCCTGATTTATTCATCACATAACCTACTAACCACATTCGTCTTTAAGAACTAAGGGTCAACTTTTAATGAACATGCCCCGTTTCGTCGTGGAAACTCAGACTTTCCAGCTCGTGTCCTTTGCAGCAGCATCTCAACAGCTTACATATTCCCCACTCGTTAATAACTTTTCATGTTGTGAAGGAACAGCATCCTCGCTTGTTTCTGTAAATAACTTCTGAGAAAATGTTTGCGCAGTATGCAAAACTTTTCGATTGTGGCAATCGTTCCTTGGGCGCAGCACACGTGCATTCTGGAGTTCCGATTGCGGAATTGATTTAAGAACTTCCATAAATGGGTCGAAGAAAAAAAGAGTAATGAGAAACGATGATTTCCCTTTGAAAACTATTGACAGCTTGAGTACGGCGCCCAGAAAGCGTAATGCAATAAATCCATTGGATGCAATTCAAAAGGACTGTCCTCGCAATCCTTTCATTCAAGAGGGATTTAATATATACAATATTCACAATGAGAATCCGAGTCCCTGTTTTTTTGCCTCGTCGAAAGGCATTTTCACGCTGTCCTCTGGCTCATTTAAGAAATATTTAATTTCGAGAAAATGAATTATAAATGCAATTTGCAGGCAGCTCTATTTCTTGTTTTGCCGCCGCCTTACTTATGATGCGTCTTTGTCCTCCGATGGCCCAGCCGGAGAATTAATTACGCCGCTGAAAGTTGATTCCCGCCATAGATGGTGGATGCGGCCCCCGGATGCGGAAGTCCTCGTGCCAATGCGACCACAACTGACCCAGTTGTTTAATTGAATTGAAGCCATAAACACTTGGAGTAGAACGACCGCAGCCACACAAAACGGGAGCGAGAGCGCGTCGGGAATGAAAAATGGCCACGGGCCGGGGCACTCGCTAAATAACTTTAATTAGTAGTGCGAATGCGGCCATCAATCACCTTTGCTCGCTTGGCGAGCGGGAGAGCGAGCGAGAGGGCCAGCGGAAACGGAAATGGCAAGCGGAAACGCCAGCGGAAGCCACGTGGCCATTGCTAAGCATTTTGACAGCTGCGCCTGACGCTTATGCAACAAGGCACACACACACTCGTGCACTGTGCCAAAAGGTAACCTTTCTTTGAGTTTAGGTATTAAAATACGGATTAGTGAGGTGCATAAATTAAAGAAGAAAAATGTTTTATTTTAAAAGCCATTTTAAAAGTACTTTAAAAAGAAAGTAAAAACTAAAATATCGTTAAGTAAAATAAATAAATAATAGATAAAATTACCAATATGTTATCTTAAAGAGAAAGATTTAAGCCATAATAAAAATTTCTTAGAAGGATTTAAGTTTTTTAATATATTACTTAATAAGTTAAATGTCAGCTTAAATCTTTTTATTTTCCCTTACTTAAATTGAAATTAAATTTTAAATAAAATGCCCAAATTTATTTTGAAAAGTACAGTTACAATATATTCTACTCAAATTTGTACACACCATGAACAACCCATTTTAGGGAACATTTGTTCTTTAAAATTGTATGATAGTTTCAAGAGCAGACTTCCCAATTTGCAACCAATTATATGACAGGGAATTGCAAATTGCATAATTTTTTCCCTGTGCATCCATGCACTGTAATGTGTACCAAAAATTAAAGAAATTTCGCAAAAGCAAGGAATTAATCAAATTGCAAATTTCATTAGTGGGGGGACCAAAAAAAAAACGACTGCAGATGTGGCAGGCGAAGGAGATGGCGTTCAGCGTTTCAGCGAGTGCCAGGCAAAGTTGTTGACATCTTCTGAGCCAACACGTACCGCCGGCACCAACAAAAACACACACAAAAAGTAGTAAACACTTGACGGGAGCAGCAGAAACAACACGAACAAAGAGCCACTAGTGCCAAAGAGATGGCAGGACCAGGACCGAAGCTACAGCAAATGTTTGCTTAAAAATGATGCGAGCCCCACGAGAAGAAGAATTTCGGGATGGAATGGTTTTCGGATGGGGGGGGAGGCGGTAGCGGATGCTTCTTCTGCTCCTGACAGATGCAAGACGCGTTGACAGTGACAAAGACAATGATGACGACGATGGTTATGTTGGGGGCTCATCATCATGGTGATGCGGAGATGTGGGGATGTGGCAATGTGGCGCGGGCGGTGGAGGCCAGCATTTGGCATAATCCTGATGACAAAATGTCATTACACCATCTACATAGTGAAGTTGCCTTTTGAAGTTTTCCGAGCAGGAGGTTGGCATCATTGCAAGCTTAAATAAATAAATACGCTACCCGCTGACAGCTAAAGTTTGTAAGGTTTGCCTTTGCCGAAAGTCGGGATATTTCCATATTAAGTGAGAATAAGTTTTTGAGAAATATTTGCACAATTACAGTCATATTTAAATAGACCTGGATGGTCCTACGGGACCACTTAACTTGTGAGAACCCCTAAGAGTATTATTTTATTTGTAGATATTTTATTTTAAGAAATATCTGTAACAAAATACTTTTAATTTAAGTGCTTTATCATTATTAAAATTTTTTTGCAATATAATGTTTTATTTAATTTTTAAATTCTATTAGAAATTGTTATATTTTCTTTAAGTATTAAAACCAAAAATATAAATTTAATGGTTTATTTATTGCGAGTAGATTAAAATATTTTTTATAATATATCAAATATTAATATTAATTTCATTAAAAAACTCAAAAATAAAAATAACTGCTATTTGTATTCAAAAAATATTTAGTAATAATTTGAAACTACTATTTTAAGTTTAGGCCGTTTAAGAGAGTATAGAAATTTAACTATTCAGAAAGGTAGGATTATTGTAAACGGATTTAATTGTCCAATAAACCTCTATTTATTTCGTTAAATGATAGTAATTTAAATAGAGGGTAAATGCACTTCGAACCCTTGGGATGAATACAGTGTGGAAGGGTACTAATTTAGTACTACCAAATAATAGGTATGATTCCGCTCCTGTTGACTTACCACAACTTTTGGGAGTAGTCCTTGTTCCGGAGTCTGTTTCGGCTACAGTTATTCCACTTTCCCCAAGAATCGGCAGTCACGCGAGTGGCCCAGTCATTGACAAATGGCCAGGGAGCTGCTGCTCTGCTGCTCTGCTGCTATTGTTTTATTTTTATTTTATTTTACTTCTCCACGTTTCCAGAGCATTTTTCCTCGGCGTTTTTCCCCCGCTTCGCCGCGAATTGGCCTAGTTTTCGTTTTGGTCTAGTATTTGGTGTTGTTTTTCGGCTTGGGTTTTCCGTGTGTTCCGTAGGCCTAAAGCCTCCACTCCGGCTGCAGTTTTGAGTTACTTGGCACTTGTCTAATGCCTTTGTCTGCCTTTCTTCTGCTTTTCTTATGCTTTTTTCATGCTTTTCTGCCAGACGGGCGACGCAGTGTCTTTGCCTGCACTTGAGGAAGCGTTATCCGGGTGGTGTGTGCTGGGTGTGGGTTTTGTGTGGTTGAATTAGCGAGTGAGACACGAACTTTTGACCCCGTTTCGACAATAACAACACAAGAAGAGCAGAGGCTTTTGAACCACTGGCCGGCTTTTTGGCTTTTCAACACTCTGAATGCGTTTACATTTATGTCCGTTACTGTTTTCTGGGTTCTATGAATTGCTTGAATTAATGGTATTCTTTGTTTTGGATGCCTTCCCTTTTATTGATTTAGCAGGGCTTTATTGCCAGAGTAATAATAAAAATAAGCCATTTGTTTTACCAATCAGCAGTAACCTTCACTAAAAATATTCTCTTTCCCTCACAGAACCGTTGGAATTTAAAACACTATTCACTATTTTCGATTTAACATATCATATGTTTGTAAATATCCTTTGCAATATTACAAATTGTTTCAATTTATGACTTTTCCGGCTTGTTTATTGATTTAGCAGGGCGTTATTGCCACTATAATAATAAAAATTTTTAGTCATTTCCCGATTGTGTTTTTTACAGCCAATCAGCTGTTACACTTTATGTACTTTCTCCGCTCTTTCAGCCAAAAAGGAGCAAAACTACCGTTAAGGTTTTTAGCACTTTTCACAATTATAGCTCAAGTTTTGATTGGGGTTTTGCGCACGTTTTACGTAGCTAGCCGAAAACTGATGGAACATCCGTGAACAGGACGTTTTTGCTCAGCCAGCGCCTCACGAACTGAACTCAAAAACTGTGAAAATACGCGAAAAGCCAGCATCTCAGCTCAGCTGTGATGACGGTACGTTCTCTCCGGAGCTCTCTCTCTCTTTGGCGCCATCCGGAAAAGTACCGTTCTCCACGTGGCGGGCGAACAGCTGTTGCCGCAGATGTTCCACTGAGCATGCGCAAAAGGAGCTCCTTGGGAAAACTGGGAAATTGCAAAGCTCCGTTACTGGAAAATTTGTAGAATGAGAACAGTTTTCGTTAACCATAAAGGATTTTCCACCAACACGTCACCTACAACTTGATTCCAGACCAAAACGGAACCCAAAAGTTGGCGCGAAAGTCAACACTTCGCACATAAAGACATCTTTCCGCTTGGCCAACTTTTCGGGCCAACAAACTTTTCACATTTCACAAAAAGCCCCCATTTTTTAACCCACATTTGGCATCAATTTACCCATTACATAGGACTGAGGGACCTCTTGGAAAAGATGGGGGAACTTTTCAAAACATTCGAGGAATTTACCATTATTTACAGTAGTTAAATTAGAGTTTTGGAGTAATTATCCTAAAAACATAATCAAAATAAATACCATACTTATTTAAAAACTATTTATAGTGCTTTTATATAATCTCTTACATTTTAGACAATCAATTTACGATTCTAAAAACATAATAAGCTGAATAATTACAAATGTAAGTTTAAAATTGTTTACCAAATTGACAAACGAAGCGGGAAATGAATACCCATTGGATTATTTTTAAAATTTAATAAAATTATTTAAAAAATCATTATTTTTAAAAATAAGTATGAATTTGGGAGACAATTATGTTTTTCTAATAAAAGTTCGATAAAAACCGAATGTTAAGAATATTTTTTTGTATAGGATTCAGTGTCCAGTTCAATGTTCAAAAAACATTTAGTGCAAGACCTTTAGAGTCCCAAAACTTTTGTCAAAACAACCTGTTCTTTGTCATTACTTCTGTTTTAATTGTAGTTACGTTTTAAATGTTAATTAATTACAAAACCCTAATGCACAAAAATGCAAAAAACGTCGAAACCCGCATGCGCCAGTAGCGTGTAAGTGTTCAGCAACAGTGGCCGTCGTGACCGCTGTGGTTGTGCGAATGACCATGTCCGCTCGATCTGTGGGCCACCTTGTCCTCCTCCTCACCCGCCTGCTTCGAGGACTTGGCCTGATCCTCGTCGGCGAATTCGCTAAGGTCGCGCCGCATGGCATAGGCATCCTCGCCATCGGCATAGTACTTGGGCTCCACCTCGATGATCTTGAACTTGAGGGCGTTGGTGTAGAGGTTCAGGGCAGCCCGATTGCTCTTCCTCACATGCAGCGAAACGTACTGGGCGTTGAAGCACTCGACCATAGCCTGGGAGGCCTGATTCATGAGCTTCTGGGCGAGACCCAGTCGCCGATAGGAACGCTTAACGGCCAGCGAGGTGATGTGCCCATGGCGGCTCTCCTCATTGGGCTCCGGTTCCTCCATTTTGGCCAGGACATAGCCCACAATGCCGCCCTTGTCGTCCTCGGCCACGTAACTGAGCTGGGGCCAGGTGAGACCATGATAGAAGTAGTACTTCATCTGGTAGTTCTCGGGCAGGCACAGCAGGTTGCAGTGCTGCATGGTCATTAGGTCCTCGGGCTTGGCGCAACGGATGTTCATGGTGGTGGTGATGTTGTTCTTGGCTGATTTACTTGATTCCTAGTCTCGGCGAGCTTTCCTGGCTCTACCCGGATGCTGTGGCTGTAGATTCTGGTGATCCCAAGCGAGTGGCTGCTGCTCCTCCGGCTCCTCTTGACCCAACAATTCTCGAACCAGACGAAATTTCGATAGGAACGCCTTCCAGATGAGGAACCAGCCTGAAAAGAGGAGTCAGATTTCTGGATGAGCTGTCGTTCGGGGCAGTGAAATTCGACTCCAAGATGGCATGATCGTCAGTGGGCGCCTGCTTACCCAACAAAATAATTGCTGCGACGATACTAACAGAGGCTAATATGGTGAAAATGAAAACCAAGCCCGTTTGCAGGGACATTCTAACGGGGGTAACTCGAAATCAGGAGACTGTAAACATTAAACTATAAGTGGAAGTTGAAATAATAATTTAAAACTATTTGGAAATTGTGTTTTTTGATTTTATCGCAGCGAATTAAATGTTTCTTTCCCGTTTTTATGAATTGCTGACTATCACAATAAAAAACAGCTGTCACTTAAGTGTGCCCGTTTCGCCATACTGCGGAATACCAGGGGCGCATTTGCACTACCTAATTGGGAAATATAAGCAAAAATGTAACAAAAACTATTAAAACCAACTATAAAAACAATAACTATCAACTTTTTAGCAACAAATAAACAGCTCTTTGGGTTCCACTTTTGTTTGGAGTTTTTAGAAGTCGCAACTTTTGTTGCCACCGAAAACCACATGGGGTTAGACAATTCACTAAGTCATTTATTGAAACGGCCCTCGATGATTAATTGGTCACTCCCTGCGTCATGCAAACAATACTTATTGTCCCGCATTTGGGTTAGTTTTATTTAATATCCACCTGGCTGTTTAATTTAATTTGATTCGCGAAAGAGCACACTTCTTGCACACTTTTTACACCGGCACCAGTATGACCAGAGTTAATGAGGGGGAAGAAACCACGCCAGATAAAATAATTTCTAAAAACTAAGAGAAATCTAATAAAATAATTCAATCAATTCCTTGTCTTTAATTAAAAAATTAGAAGATTTTAATTAATACTACATTTTTGTTAAGCCGAATAACCTTTCTTTCGAAATGTGTAAGAGAATAGCAATCATGCGATCCAAGCAATCATATAAATCATATTTTCTCGAGGAAATTGATTTGTGTTGGCTTCTTTTCGAAAATATATATTTTGCAGTTAAATAACGGCAAATGTAAAAATGAATAAAAGTCCAAAGTAACTTGGATTAACCGTTCAATTTTGAATTCCCTCCTACCGTCCGAAATAGGCGTTTCCCAATACCAGAATCAGGAACTAGTTCTATTGAATACTATTTTTTAAATACTTAATACCGAGAAACAGAAATACCAAAAAGTGTGTATGTATGCTGGAACAGCTGTTCCCGATTTACCTGGGCAAAAATTAAACAAATGCAATTTCTACACTTAAATCACAGTAAAATGCAGGAATTTTCGGCCAAACGCGATGCATTGTTCGCCTGCCTCGACGATGCGAGCAAGGAGTTGAGGGGAACCGCCTTGGATCAGAGCAAGGCCAAGTCGCTTTCCATCAACGCTCTCGACCGGGGCAACAAATCCGGAAATGCATCCGGATCTGGACAGGTGATGAACTACCGCCATGGCCGCAGCATTGACGTTAGCCTCGATGCGGAGGATGGAAGATTGCGGCGGATGCGGGGCAAGGAGAGCATTTTCAAGAAGCCGGAACTGCCCATTGGCCGCTGCTTGAAGCCCAGGAAAACTCCGGATTACCAGGTTAGAGTAGCTTTCTTAGCCATAACAATCCTCCTTATAAAATCCTTGATTCCCCTCCCCAGGTAAATCCCCACAAATGGAAGAAGTACTCCCTGTCCGATGTGGACATCTCCGATCAGAGCAACTCCGCCGCCGCCCTATCCTTTCTTCGGCAAATGGATGCCCAGCGCGAAGCCGAGGGAGATGACAATGAAGCACCACAGTCGGATGGCAAAATAGAGTTCAAAAAGACCAGCAAACTCAACCGCAATCTCAAGAAGCTGCAACAGCAGGAAGTGGAGGATGTGGAGCTGGACAAACCGCAGTTGAGGGGCTCCAAACTGGTAATGCCCGAATATGTAATTGGTCAGAAGTCGCAGAAACAAAAGAAATCGAAAACCAAATCGGGCCAGAGCCGTGCCTCTGGGAAGCTGCAGCTCTCCCACTTGGCAGAGGAAGATGAACAGGATGAATAGGTTACCATCTATGATCTTATATTCATAAACATAGCAACTAGTGTTCCTATAAAGTTTTAAGAATGTAAATAGACTTTTATTGTATAAAACTGGGTGTTTCCCCTTTTATAAAACATGGCGGTTTGTCAAAAAATGCCATCGTTTATTCTGTAAATTTGAAATCAGAATAGAAAACTTTACATTTTGCTTAATTAATCGATTTCTAAAATCTGGCTGTGTGTTTTGGAATTGCTAAATTTTACATAAATCTCTTTTGTCTGATTTGTTCTTTAAATTGCTGATAGTTATCACATAGAAAGACATAATTTTCGTACCTCCAAATGAGGTATACAATGTACATATTCGAAGAACAAGTAAAGTAAAGAGTATTGGTACAAAATACAGTAATATAGCACGCGAGCACAAAACACATAATCTAAAGGTCATACATAAATGCGACAATACGAACATAAATATGGTTCAAAAATGCAGATATTCAGTCGGGAATGCTTTCATTATGGGCAGTGGCTGCGTCTACTCGCTGTAGAAACCCGGATTAAAGTAGAGTTTCTTGTTAAAGCCGAGATTGTCAAAGGCACCGGTCTGCATGGAACCCTTTTTGGTTCGCATGTTGCCCACGGAGGCGTGCGTCTTCTTCAGGATATCCTCGACGTTCGTGTTGTGAGCATGTTCGGCCATCACGTCGCAGAACTTCTGGATGTACCAGCTGCCCGTCTCGGGATCCCTGTGGGTCACATAGCCCGGCGTATTGGCATAGCAGACCAGAGTGTCCGCCAGAGTTGGCACATTTGTGTAAGCCGAGGACATGCCCTCCGTCTCGATCTCCGGCGCCTCTTCCTGCTGCAACGTAAACACCGGCTCCATGGGATCGTAGTGACCCTTGGGCTGTCCCAGATCATGATGATCACCACGGCAAAAGGGAAAGATGAGCACCTTTGGCTTGTGCACCAACATGGGACTGATGTTCGCCTGGAAGTGGTTCTTGATCTTTTGCATATCGACCACAGATCCATCGCAGAACTCCACTTTGTCTATCTCCTGCACGCGATTGCCGTGCGTCATTAGCACCATCACGAAGCACTCGGTATTCTGGACATACGACGAGGAGGTGACCTGCCTCAGGATGTCGAAGAACTGATGCTGGTTCATGTTGCCGTAGGCGAAAATCGTGAAGCCCAGTTCGCGGAACAAATGGATCAGCGAGTTGCTGTCCACCTGTGCTCCATTTCGTTTGCGTTTCGGATCCGGGAAGTCCATGATGTTCACCATAAGCAAGACGCCACGGTTCAAACGAGAGCGCATCTTATATGTGCCCACCACGTCATCTGTGTAAATCTTGTCCGACTTCCTGATATTGCGCAGCGGTCCGACGACGGGCTCCAGGTAGGGGGTGAGTGGTCCGGTCGGTTCATTGAGGGGCTTCTGTGTGACAGGAAAAACAATAAAGATAAGGTTCTGAAGTGGCGGTAAGATAAATGTTTACCAGTTTACCAGCCAAACTGCATTGAATCATCATTTTATGGTGAAACTCATATCCGGCGCACAGTTTGGAAAGTCACTAATCTGCTTATATTTCTTTTTCAGCAGTTCTGAAACTCAATTCTGTGTTGCGACTAAATTTCATTAAAAAACCTCAAGATTAAAAAGGCTATCTCACTGCGAGAATAAGTGAGGTAGGTTATGCTAAATGAATATGCAAATTGTATAGGTAGTCTTATCACCATTGTTTAAACTTTTAATGACAGCTTTAAAAGTCTCATATTATCAATATACAACACAATTTATAGAAAGTAAAATACATATATTCATTATTGATTTAATTTAGGGCGAATTGAACTGAATCATAACGGCACTCATATTGTTTGTTTATCAACAAAGACTTAATCTTTTCGAGCAATGACATAAGCCCAATAAAATCTACCTCAAATGTGCTAAATAAAATGTCTGCCACTTGAGCCTGAATTTGTTTACCCAAAGATCCGTATATATATATGGTACTAGTATTTGGGTGAGGTAAGCTGGATAAATTGACACGCCATTGCCTGGAAGGCATAAAAACCACTAGATGATTCACTGGGTCTTTGAACTGCGCTTTGAAAATCCTTGAAACTCCACGGATCAATGTTCTTATACTTAAGAGTCTCAAATTAGGTCAGATATACATAATATGTATTACATATTTTTGAAGTAAATGTAAGAGAATATTTTTAGATTTGTAATTTTTTTATCAATCACATCGTAATCAACGGAAATAATATTTAATAAATTACCTATAACCAAAATCAAATTGTGAAGTGTAAACAAAAAACCTGTTTTCTGTATGATACATGGGTCATTGACCTACAAAGCTATAATTTCACCATCAATGGGTTGAACCAACCTGTTGAATGTCTAAAGATCTGAAAAACTAGGGATCTCACCTTGCTGGCACAGGCTCCCTCGTAGGCCTCCGGCGTCCTAGTGTCCACGATATCGGCCGATTTCCGGCTGGTGTTCCGTTCGTTCAGCGAGATGAACGGCCTTGAACCGGACTCATCGACGGACTCCAATAGCTTGGCGGCATCCAGGCAGTTGACCTTTCGCAGGGCGGTGATCAGCAGGTTGTAGGCGGTGGGACCCCGTTGGGTGATCTTCAGGAACAGCCGACGGTGCTGCTCCAGTCGCACGTCCTCGTCGTCCATGTTGAACCGCTCGCCATTGAGATCCTCCGTATTCCTTAGCATCTGGACGGAGAGGATGCCCTGGTGGACGCATTCCGCGGCCACAAGACCATAGTTCGTTTGCTTGACCAGCGTATCCAGATTCTGGCGGATGTGCTCGCGATGCTTCTTCAGCATTCCAATCTCGCGTTCCGGCGGCTGCATTCCGGATATGGTTTTTTTTCTCGTTCCGGGGACTCCGCTTATTTGGAACTCCAAGGATATGTGTGTGTTCGTTTTGCTCCGACGGCAGTGATCAGTCTCCAATTGGCAGTGATATTGGCAGTGAGTCACCTCAAGGTTTTTCCGCGACTGACTTCGTTTGGCGCTCGTTTTCGTTTCTTTGTCTCCGCTCCGTTGTTCTTGTTATTGTCTTGCGACTTGTCTTTGATGGCGGGGCAACAATCGACGGCCCTGGCAGTGTCCTTATTTTTCCAAAAGCAAATTACCTAGTCCAAGTATTGCACTAGACGATCCTGTCAAGGATCAGGGATCTTCGAATAAGATTTCTTTTGAAACAAAAGGATTCTCGGGCTCTTTCTCGCAGCCACTCAGCGCGCTCGTTATCTCTCGACTCTAAATTCTAATTGTGGGATTGGTGAGACCACTGCGAGCTGGCTGAATTATACTCCATATCGCGTATGGGAAAAAATACCGCAGATATATCTTTAATGTATTTTATATATTAATACAGAAACTTAAAAAAATGGTTCTTACTTTTAAAAAATGTATTGTTCACACAACTCAAAACTAGAATAAATAATTATAAATATATTTAAGTAATGTATTTAATGAAAATAATATTTAACAAATTAAAATAGATTGAAAATATTTATTTTTATAACTAATTTTATAAACCAAATGAAAAATACCGCAATTCAACAGAAACATACCAAATGCTTGATGGTCACCCTAATTCTTCTTGTCCAAAACAATACGCGCAATTCGCAAAACGTAAACAAAGGAAAAGTCATGGAGGAAAACCAATCAAAGCCGGAAAGGAAAAATCCTGAGCCGAAAAGCGCTGTTAAAGCATCCAACTTTCCCAGGGAAGTCAAAATGAAGGCCCAAAGACAACTGAACAAGATGGGCTACTCACAGCAAGTCCTACTGGAGGCATCCAAATATCATAAACAAAACTATACGAGCGCCCTTTTCCGTAGGTCCCATGTCTATAACTTGATAAGTGTATAACCCTAGTCCTTTACAGAATACGTGTCCACCACGATGGCCAGGGGCGAGGAAATGGTGAAAAATTGCGACTCCGTCAGTCTGAACAACATGACCCAGTGGCTGAAACTGATGAAAAGTGCCCAACTCTCGGATCTCTGCGAATTTGAGGCCGCAGCCGCTGTGAATTCCATAATCCAGAATGAGAAGAAGCCATCTCCCCAAGAACTAAATGGCATCGACTTGAAGTAAGTACATGTGGAAAATAACCACCTTTATCCGTAATATCTTAAAGATATTTACTCATAAACCTCAAGCATATTTTCCCATGCCTCCTTTGGCTGATCTATCCAAAAGATCTTAGAAAACTTAGAAATCATATTTTTGTAAGTTCTACTGAATTCTGTAATTTTTACCATCATGAAAATATTTGTTTTGCATAACTTACGGAATAAGTTTCGATGTGTCATTTGAAACATTGCTTTTTGGAATCGTTTCAAGATTAAATTCCTAAAAGTCCAACCATTTTAAAGAGTATGACCCATTACCCTTATCTCTTTCAGCGAAGCATATAAATTTCTAGAAAATGCGCTGATGGGTCAGCCCCAAAAGAAGTTGAGCGATGCCACCAAGTCATTTTTGTCCAAAGAAATTGAGGTGAGCTACTTCCCGCCCACCCTCCAAAAGTACATTCCTAATGAAAGCCTTTCCCCGAGCAGCTCCTTATAGAAGAGGCAAATACCGAAGAATCCGACGATGTGGCCCGCAGCATGGGACAGCGTCTATATGACCACCAAATCTTGGACTACATGGAGCAGCCCCACAAATGCAGTTTGGACCCACTCTTCCTGGACGAAGATCTGACGTAGTGGATAGACAGTAATTATATTTAGGCCATTTATTCATTTCCACACATTTATTAAACATTTAAATTCAATTTGTTTTTATATACGTACATTGTCACATGCATTTGCACTTTTCCATCTTCTTTCAACCATCGATCCCACGTTTATACATTAGTATTACTATGCCGAATGCCCCAACCTTTGTACGTATTAATATTCGATAATTACACTCATAATTAAGTACTTGACTATAAACAGTTTTAGCACATTTAAAATCTAGAATTCCTTTAGTTGTACACAATTACTTCAAGTAGTGTAAGTACGAGTATAAGAAAAAGTATAGGGTCTTTGGCCTTGGATTCTCTCAATTGCATAACATTTATTGTGCATGATTGTTTTCAAGTTCGGGTTGCCAATTTGCATTGGATTGCATAGACTAGAGTAGAGATAGGTAGTTTAGTTTTGGTTTTGCTTTGATTAGCTTTGTTTTAAACTTTAAGAGGCATAAAAACAGTTGAGTGCTGCTTGACTCCCGTAGCATCACAATAGAATCACAAGAGACAGAGTTGGCTTCCTTTTAATTTCGTTACAGGTTCTAGGATGTCACACTTACGATAACATAACATACATACGATCAGAGTTACATACAAATTCGAATACAAATATAATACCCTTTAATATTAACCGTAGTTACTCTCATTAAAACGATCTTCACACAATCAAATGCAATTCAATAATGTACATAATATAATTCTTAAATGTTCAGTCCAGTTTGAGCTTTTGGTTTTCCCCTTTCTTTTTTTTTTGGTATGTTTAGTTGTGTGTCTTCACGTAAACATTAATTAAAATTAAGTAAATCTAATTATGTATACGTACGATTAAACGCTAGTAAACCATATCGATATGCCTTGTCTAAGATCGCAAAATGTAAACGAAATAAACGAAAAATTCAGACTGAACAAAATGCAAAGCAGTTTCAGGTGCATGGCAAGGATATGCTGGAGTTTCAAGATCATTAGCTGGCATCAACCAAACGCAGATCCAACGGATCGAACAAAAACACAACGACAACAACGTAACAGAAAATCGTAATTGGTAGTTTGAAATTCGTAATTGGTATAGAATTAGTGTCGGTAGAATTTTGATTGTCCCGTTCCCGTTCGTGTTATTCAGAGCATAGATCATTCGTGTATATAAAGTAGGTTTTAGCGTGTCCTTGGTAGAGTTTGTCTTGCTTCTTGCTTGTATACATATATAAATTCATATTTGGTTTTAGTTTTTCACTTCTATTCCGCTAAACATACCACAACAATGATAATCGCTTTAATTGCAGTTTACGTAATGAATACATTAATGACGTCTTCACTATATAAAGTTTCAAGAGTTTACCATATACCACACTTATACGCATAATAGCTGCCCAACTATACAAATTGACTATAAATTTGAGATTGAGATTGCCTTCAGGAACATCGGCTCCATTAATTGTTCTGGATTTAACTCGGATCGGTAGATATTTGGTGGGTGGACCTTGGGTTGTATTCGTGTATTCACCTTAGTAGTAGTTTTGGGTGTGGTTCGCGTATATTTTATGGATTGAATGATGGGGAATATATGTGATTCATCACTGTAAAGCGCAGGCGGGAACCCTCGAGGTTCTTGGCTAAAAATAAACTTCTCTTTATATTCGTGGTTATCAATATTGATTATTTTTTGATTGCGTTTGCTGTAAAGCTCTGTGATAAGTTTGAGTTTTATGGTGCTAGGTACGATGTATGTAGGTACACGATTTCCTCTTATTTCATTTCATATTTATATTCGAGTTAGTGATATGATGGATGTTGTCAAAATAAATAAATAATTAATATTTTAATCTGTATTTTCTTCCCTTTTCTCATTCCTTATGATACGATTTGGTTATAAATGGTTAAAAATTATAAGAATATTGGCATGATTATATGTGAGTTCTATGACACACATAGGAATATTTGACATGTATTTTGGCCTAGCGTAAACATTCATAATAAATATGTTCAATAATAGTAGGGGTTTCTATGAATTGATTGCATTCTGCTTAGTGTTTTTTTATGTTCTCTCTGGATCGTGTTTTGTATGTTTTTGTGATTGCTGGATTGTGTTTGACACTTTTGTTTTGGATAAATTACAATTAATTTGTGATTAATATGTTGCTTTGGTCACATCGATTTGGATTGGCTAACAACATTTAGAGATTCGACTGAAAGTACTTAGTTAAGCTTGCGCGTGGTATACGTTTACAATGTTATATTTATATACCGCTAATATAATTTGATTACTGGTGTTTCATAAATGGACCGAAATTGCATTGAAAAGTAATTGGATTCTTTTGAATGTATTTATCTGTGTGCGTTTCTGTATCTTTAGTTACGTCCGGAGAATAGTTGATACTGTAATAGAGTTGTTGCAAGATAATTAGGCCATCAATCTGGTTGTTCGGTTTCAAACGATTTTCAAAATACATATATGTATATAGGCTATTGGTTGTATTGTTACATAAGTAGGTATTACTTAGCTACTGGGCAAATACGATGGGAACTGCTGAAGCTACTTGGTTTCGAAGTATCTCGCACTCCGTTACGGATATTACGTATATTACGGGAATTACGAATACGGGAAAACATCAAATATTTGGAGCCAAGAAGAGAGAAGAGGGGCACACACAATATATTGATATCATAAAGAGTATATGTATATTAGCAAAAAAGGGTGGGACAAACATCGGGTTCGGTTGTCATGCATCGATTCGATTCTCGGGGTTCCTTCCTATTTCCGGTTATTGCGGGTGGAGTAACTGGATGATTATCTGGATTATCTGGGATTATCTGTTGTATTTGGGTTCAACTGGTTACGCAATGCAAACTACGAACATCTATCTAGGTTCAACTTACGGCTAGGTGTACACGTGTCTGTGTTGGATTTCCACCGGATGTGGATGTGGGTGACTACAAAACTACTACTAAGGTACAATTGTGGATGAGTGTGGGTATAATCGGAAGGTTTCGGTGACTCTCACCTCCGGTTCACTTACATACGTTCAAGCAGAGCTCTGCTTGTCTAGGTATCGGTAGCTACTCTTTTTCGATCTCATCAAGTTAGTAAATACTTTGGTATATTCTTTAAGATTTGTCGCACAATCTACGCACTACGCACTTGGAATGCGAGAACCTTTGAACTCTTAAGGCACATTTTGAAGTATAATCATAATCATAAGTACGGCGAAAGCAAATTATAATTTAAAATGCATAAGCGGGCGGGCGGGGATTTTTTTTGTTGGGGTTTGAAAGTCAAAGCAACACTGATTGTGCAAAATCCAAGTATACATTTAACAGTTACAATAAATTCGCAATGACTTAGTCGTACATAGTAGAGTAAAATACAATACAAATGCATATAAACATCTGGTAAGTCGGTTAACAGATTCATATAGTTCAGATCGATATATGTAGGTATGCAAGATAGCAGGTATAGCAGCCTTCTGAAGCCTTCAGTGTCAGTCAATCAATCAAGTTTACACATATATTTTACAATATCTCCATGATCAGCAGCTTAATTCGATATTTTCAGCTTTGGTTTTTTTATCTTTTGTTTATCTCGATTTTCTTTTGTTGTATTTCCAGAATTATATATAGTGCAGTTCAGATGGGCAGAAAGTAAAATGGCAAGTCAAGTAGTACAGATACGTTCACAATGCCATGGAAAACGTCAATTCCGAAAACATGTAGGAACACCACAAATATTTTACAGTTGCAAAAAATGCAGGATCAACTGGATTTAAAAAACTGAAAAAATTGCAGGCGCATGCATTTCAAGGGGATTTCGATATTCCTTCATCTTTTTTTTATCTTAGAGAAACTACAGAAAAAGCATCTGTTTCACCTATGATTCAGCATATGGTTATTTATTAAGTCCAAGGGGTCGTCCTGTGAGAAGTTGTGGTTATCATGCAGTTTTAGTACTCTTAGTTGGGGTGGTTGGATCTACACAGAAACATAACGCAGGAACAAAACTCTTTGGGTTCGATTGGCTACCAATTCCAAATTTTAAATATTTATGTACATTTTTCAAACATTTTTTCTTTAAATTTAAAAATTTAATATCTGTATCGAGAGATACTTAATCATTAAAAAATGTAAGATTTAATATGAAAAATTTAATTTTTAAAAAAATTTAAAGTGAATAAATAAATTTACAACTTTCTGATGGCCGTAAACAACGGGAAAATATTTTGTAAAACGTTAACTCCTCAAGAAGGTAATACTAGGACAAAGTCGGGCTGGAAAACCATGCAAACATCTTTTTGAAAAATTCTTTAAAAACTTTTAATAAAGCGAATTTAAACATATAAAAAATAACAAAGTAAAGGCAAATTATTGCAAAAATGTAATGTCTATATACCTTGATTACCGCAATGTGTGGAAACTTAACTGTAATAACTTAAAGTACGTTTCTAATGGTAATTATCCTATCCATATCGTACAACTTGTGGGGTCGAACTAACTAACTCGTAAGAGTGTGAGCGGGAAAAATGCCGTTTAAGCTGACATAAATCCGATAAATCCATAGTGCAGGTGCTTAAGCTAAACTAGCTGGTAATGTGGGCTTTAACAGTAACAACTCTATCGTGGGATTTACAAGCACGATTATCAGGACGACAATGATAAAGGATTCAATTTGGGTTGACATCACGTTCCGCACATAAGCACACACACACATGCAGCGGTGGCAATAGTGTTTGTGTGTGTGGTTGGGAAATTCTGGGGATTTTCATAAATTTGATTTTCCAATGACTAATTGAATTCGTCAATTCACAGGGTCGTTATTTTTGGTTTTCTTTTTTCTTTTGGGCTGGGATTTAAAATCGATTGGAGTGGCAACAACTAAGATAATTAATAATATCAATCAATAATAAAGATAAATTGTAGTTAGTAGTTAGTATCCGATTTGGGCTATGTGGTGGATAACTTTGTTACGATTTCAGATATGTTTCAACATTAACACTTATGGTACATACAAATATTGAATAAATTCTCCAAAAAACAACAGTTGTGTATTCGTTCTATTAGTAGTATGCATATATATAAATATTGGTTTAATAATTAGTTTTAGTATCAAGTTTAGTATCAAGTTTCATGTAAGTAAGTAGTACGTATGGCTAGGCTATAGTAGGTCTCACATAGGTACGTTCATTCATTGATTTGGCATAATATTTGCTACATTTTACCCTCTGCCCCTCTTGCATTATTCGATTTCGATTTGTTTTGATTTGATTTGATTCGACTTACTATACATATTGTATAATCTTTTTATCTGATTGTTTTAGAGTCTGCTGCTTAATTCCTTGGCGGGAGATTGAGATTCATGCTCCGCAGCTTGGCCTTGTAACGTACATTGTTGAGGCTCTGATTGAAATTTAGCCCGTAACCGGGGCCGTAATTATAGCCGGTATTATAATGGCTGGTGCTGGCTGAACCGTATCTGCTGGAATCGGCGTTGGCCGGAGCCTCACCGATTTCGTTCAGATCGTATTATTGACTGAATGTGATATTGAGTGACGGACACTTTCGGACGTTGCTGTGGCTGTTTCGTGTGCCATTGACCCGCAACAGCGGCACCGGGCTAACCGTGCCGGATACGGAACTTAATTGTCTTACCATTCCGGATCCCAGTTGCTGCAGCAGCCCCGATCCGGAGCCAAGGGGACCCGATGACAGGACGGTTGACTGGCGACGCGACCTTATCGACTGCATGCTAGACGACAACAGGAACGGAACACTGCTCGAGGTGTTCGGCATGGAGCCACCCTGTTTTTGGGAGTACAATAAAGGAGATTTCTTTGGAAGATTAGTCGGGGCTTGCTAAAGTCAATCAGCGTATCTTTGGCGGATGCGTTCGGGATCGAGATTATATCATTAAAATCAGTTGGTTTCTGTGCTATGTACAGGGTCTGCGATGTGGCTGTGTGTGTGTGAGTGGTTGAACTCAAGCCTTACCGACGGATAAGTATACATTGAGCTGATGGTGCAACAAACAAACAAACAAACCAACAACGAAACAAACCAACAAACAATCGAACAAACCAACAAACAATGAAACAAAGCCAAACTCGAAATCAATCAATCAGGAGGACAGGAGAAGGTCGAATCGAAAAACACTGATACAAACGAATTGTAGAGCACAGAAAAGTTCAAACTGAATGAGAACATATAGGATATATACGGATAGAGGTATGTACATATGAGGCTGAATGCGCTTGGGGTATTTATGCATACACATATATTCCAAATCAAATTTGGCCTCGCAGACATGAAGGGCGGAAGGTCGTGGGGGCGGGGCAAATGAAATCAAATTACATTAACATAAAATTTAATATCAGCATACTGCGTGTGTGTGTGTGTGTTCGGTTGTGTGTGTGCTTGTGAGTGTGTGTGCGTGTCTAGACCTTAAATAGTTGAGAGGCGGAAAAGTAGGGGGTGAGCTGAAGAGACTGGAAGAGAAAATTAAATGGAAAATCCGAAATTATGAAACGTGTACTCACGATCATGCTCCGTGCAAGCTGCGAATTTTTTTTTGGTTTTTTTATTTATACGTATATTCGATTTTTGATTCAATTATTTTTTTGTTCGTACATGAAATGAAGAACGGAAATATACACACATGAAATAAACGCAATCTTGTGTTTTGTGTTTTTCGTTGGCTGAACAAAGAAACAACGCGGGTTAACATCAATTCACAGCGCTGTTGTTCCAACAATTCAACAGCAGAAATACACGAAAATCTGGCTTTCCATTTTTATTCATTTTTTTGTCAGCCATTCAAATACATATACATATGAGAAGAGATAGTAGTGTTCGTGTTCTAGTGTGTTAGGTATTTGATGTTTCATTAGTTTCTTTCTGATACGAACGCAACATGAACAGAGTTAAATGGAAACGTAATCAAATCAACACTGAGCACGATCAGGACATTTAATGAAGAAGTAGTCAGGTTTATATAGTATAGTTATAGTATAGTAAAACAAACATAAATTGTTGTAGTTTCTGTTGTATTTGCTATTGATTGGATAGGTTTTAGAGGGTCTTCTGCTCACAGGTGGGTTGTTTTTTTGTGTTAGCCTGGTTTCTTAAGGTTAAGGTATATTTTTTCTTTTTTGTAAAATCTGAAGTATCTATTTCGTGTTTAAAACGGAACTGCCGCATTAAATTTGTTTTTAAATTGTAAAAAAAAATTAAAAATTTTCGAAAAAGTGGAATTTTTAATATTAATAAATTTCTTTACTTTACTTTATTTTTATTCTTTGTGATAAAGTTTAAAAAAATTGGAAAACTAAATAAAAATATAGTAAAAAATATTTTTAATTTTTTTTTTTTTTTAATCTTTTTAAGAAATTTTGGACTTTATTTTTCACAGAAACCAAAAAATATTTAAAAGTACAATATTTGTGTGTGGGCAGATTTGGTTTTAAAGAACATTTTTTCTTGAAGCCCTAAAAAGTATGCTACAACCTATTTATTCTAAAACTCGCCACATTTGATTAATTTTTCCTCCATCAATTTGATTATTTCGCTGAAAAGTCTTCCATTCATCAAATTTTCATCGTCGAATTTCATTATTTCAATACTCTCCTCCACTGATGGCACTTTGTATATACTTAGAAATCATAATGGGATACGTAGATACTTGAAAAAAATAACATGAACACCAAAGACAACAAAAACGGAACAGAGTCGACGACTGCGTTATATATACACCGTACTGGATATTAGCATAGGCTTTTGTTTCGCCCCAAACCCAGAGAGATAGAGACAGAGAACGGAAGTACAGGCAGACATAGCTCAAGAACAGGACTCTTGAACAGAAACTTGAAACTGAATGAGAACCACACAAAAATGAATACATGTAGAGGAACAGATAGCAGCAGCGCAGCAAATGCACAAAACATATTGGAAACGAAAACAAAATGTACAAAATATAAATAACTTAACTATGAAATTATAATTTCAAATATTCTTGCAACAGGTTTTCCATCCAAATAACAGCACAAGAACGAGTACGAGTACGAGTACGAGAACGAGAGATTAAGGCAGCAAGTCAAATTCATATTCAAACGCAGTTGCAGTTGCAGTCTCAAAAATACGATTATATATCGAAAGAGCGAGCCAGCGAGAGACGGGTGCGAGCGGGCGAGCAATAGAAGCGGAAACGGAAGCGCATCCTTTCGGCTTCCGTTCGCCATTTTCGGCTGGCAATCGTTGTATTGTTCAAGTGATTTGAGTGTGGGTAAAGAGGACAGAAAGTTAGCTTTGAAGTGCTTTTGGAGACGACAACGATAACAATGAAACGACAGTTAACAAGTTGGCAAGACAAAAGTCCATTTCGATGGCTTAAAGTGCTGCCGACAACTCGCACAAGAATTGCAAACGAATCCGTTCAGATAGGCCTGACCATATTTTTGGTGCTCTTATACCCTTGAAGAGGCATTTGAAAATGTTGGAAAATTGATATTGGTTTAATTATTAACTCAAGGATAAAATTGTATCATATCATATCATAATTTTTTTTTAAATAATATTGTAAATTTTTTTTTTTTAATAAACTTTTGAACTTTTACTTTAGTGTTATAATAAAAACCTTTAAAAATCATTCTTTTAACTTATAATGCTTTCATTTATTGCCTTCAAGGGTACAATATCTTCGACTCGGTCGAAGCTCGCAGTGTTCACTGTGATTCTGCATTCACATAACTGGGATTTGCTTTGTTTTTTAGACTTACAACATAGACCGAGGTGGATGGCACCGATAGACTCGATCCGGAGCTACCGCGGGCACCGTACTATATAATATGTGACGGAGATACAAAATTCATGGCGATCGAAAGACCCCGAAGACACCGTAGTTTGTTTTGTTTTTTTTGTTAAGTGTATAGATGATCGTTTTGAGATCGGGGGAGATAAGATATAAGAGAGTGTGTGTTAGAGCATCTGTGATATGTAGACTTCGCTGCGGTTTCAGGGGGGAAATGAGCTAATACATAATCGCATTCATAACTGAGCAGATCGGAAATGAAAGTACCAACGAAAGAGTGAACTGAACCCAGAACGATATGTTTCTTGTTTGGTTTTGTACGTAGTCATGTGAGCAATGTTCGCTTTGAGAACTGAGAACTGAGAACAGAGAATTGAGAACTTTGAACTGTAACTGTAACTGTAGACTGTAGTAAACACGATAAACGCTACGCTAGGCGCTATAGCTAGTTGGCTATATATAATAGTAGTTAGTATACAGAGTAGTTCGGCGGGTAAAAACATGGCACATGAGCTGCTGGAAAAGCCAAACCAAGGAAACAAAGAAGCGACAGGGCGCACTCAAATGAAATATCAATAAAATTAAATGATGGCAAGCCTTTTGTGGCCGTCGATGTGGCCAATCGAGTGGCAATCGCGGAAAGTGAGGCAAAAACAAATAAACCGGGCATTGGGAAAAACCACAACAAACAATGGCGGCCACAAAATGAAACCAAAATAAAAACAAAAATCAAAATTGAAACTGAAACCCGATGCCGGGCCAGACGCAAACAACTTACAGTTGGCGGTGACAAATTGATGGTGGAGCCACGCCGCTCCTGCGGCCCAATGCTCGAGTGGCGTCGCGTCGGCAGCCCGCTGCCCGGAGTACCGCCCGGCGAGGAGGCGCACGAGGGCGCTATCCGGATCTTGGGGGTCATCAGCGTGTTGTCCGAAAGTCGCCGGTTGGGGAACACGTTGCCCACGCGCAGGAAATTGCTGTCCGGCGACGAGGGCGAGCATCCGAACCACCAGCCGCCCAGCATGCCGGAGCCTAGGAAAAGGTGATATTGCACAGAGGAAAAAAAGAGGAAGGATTAAACATTAAAGTATTAAATTTTTTTATTTTTTTTAAATTTTATTTTGGAAAACTTGTCCTTAAACAGTACATAGAAAAGACATCTCTTACAAAGAAAAATGTTTCTCCTATATTGGAAACCAAAAAGGTTACTTTTTTTTTATCTACAGCTGAAACTACGTTTTATAAAAGGTTTTTTTAGAGAAAAAAGGAAGAATCAAACATCTAAATTTTTTATGCAATTATTTTTTTACTAATTTTTAATTTTATTTTGGAAAATTTATGGGTTAAACTTTGTTTTTTATAATACTTTTTTAACTCTTCTTTCTCCTGGATTTTTAGTAATGTTTTAATGTGATTACTACCTCATAATACGTATAAATTTGGATAACGACGTTGAAATTTATTACCGTGCTCCTTTGTTTTTTTCCCCTAAACACGTATGCTGTTTTTCCCGAGAATCCTTTACGCTGACACACGAGCATTGTGTTGCGCAGCTAATTAAGACTAATAATGGTCGCGGTCAGGGCCCAAAACACAGACACGTCGTGACCGCAGTCAGTGCCAAAAACCGACAAACCAAATATCCGAAACCCAGCGAGCCTTGGATGCCCATGCTCGGAATTCTGTCACTGCCAAGGGCATTCGCACATTTTGCGGTTGCGGCCGCTGCACCTGACTTTCACTCCACTCCAGCCCCCCATTTCCATTCGCATTCAGAGGCAATTTGTGCCAAAAGTTATTAACTTGTATTCACGGCTATTGTCAAGGTTGTGCCTGTCACTCGTGCATTCACTATTCAATTAACGTGGATTTTCACGCACAGCCTTCGTGGAAACTATGAAAAGCGTTTGGTTTGATTTTCTTTCTGCTAGTTTAAGTTTATATATTTTATATTCGTTGAATTTTCATCTAGCTTTAAACACAAAAGCTCTGGTATTACAATTAATTGAAGAAACTCATGAAAAGAACAAACTATTTTTATATGATTTCTTTTAATTTTTAATTTGAACTTTACATGAATAATTCTATCTAAGAAACATTTTTTAGGTTACTTTGAATAAGTAATATGAATAGAAATTATACAATTTTATGATAAAAACGTGAAAGTATATTTTTTTTAGTTCTATGGCTCAAACAAAATTTAAAGTTAGGTGATCGAATATAGTTTCTTATATTTTAACACACAAAATAAAGCATGTCGCCGTAAAATCGATATGCGCATGTAATTTCTGGTTATGCAATACGCATATTGTTTAAACATGAAATACTCATTTCGAGCATATCGAATTTACGGTTCCGCATATCAAGTTAAAATTGATATTACATAATGTAAAATCGATCTATGTTTCATCTAGATTTTTTGTTGGGTGTAACTAAGAAACATTTTGTACTTAAGATTGCACTGATTTCCAAACCATTGAATTTATTCTGTGCATCCCAGATATTAAAGAATATTCGCATGTTTCTGAATGCCTGAAAATGGCCTGGCCTTGTTTGTTTGTGAATTTTAAGTGGTAATATGCAGCAGCTGCAGTCAGGTGGCAAGGTGGAAATTAACAAGTGGGTCGGTGGGTTGGTGGGCGGTTCAAGGTGGCTCTGACCCCGGCTGTGGCAAATTGTCAGTGGCACAGTGGGTCGAGCCGGGCTGAGCCGGCTCGTGTCTGCGGGCGATTAGGGCCATCATAATAAATCATCATTAGGGCGAAAGTTCATTAAGCACTGCAGCCTGTGTTTCCATGGCTGATAATACCCGGCTCCGGGCGGTGCTTTTGATTTTCATGTTCGTCATTATAAAATTATCATTGCCAGGATAATACAATTAAATGCTCGGCACAATGGCACGATGTCGAAGGAGCCCAGCTGATTAGTGGCCAGGACAAACGGGCTCCCGTCACGTTCGATGAATATCAAATTGAAATCACAACGAAATTTCCAATTATACATGCCCACAGGCGGCCACTCAACCGGCGACCAAATGGGCAGGGGGGATTCTCATAAATACAGATTCAGTAAAGTCTATATAAGGAAAGCCAAATATTCTTAGTCCCAGTGAACGTAATTACTTTTTAGTGATTCATGCATTAGTCATGAGCAAATATGAACGCACTCGTAAATAATTCAATTCAAAAGTAGGTGTGCATAATTTAATACAAATTAAACAAAAATGTTTCTGTCTAATGTAAATTTCAAAATAATAATTTGCATACTAATTTGGTGAAAATGTAAAATATTATGAATATAATAATTAATAATAGTAATAAATAAAACAAAAAAATATATCCAAAGAAACTCTTTTGGTCATTGATGAAATATCTAAAATTTTGTAATATTTAATTTAAATCATGTGAAACTTAAAAACCATTTAAAAAATTCTTAAAGTGTAATATTAATTAGTCATTAGCAATAACTTGAATTACTATGTAATTGGAAATAAGTGATTCTTAAGGTGGTATACATTTTTATGCTTGTAATTATTTATAAAAAATAGTAAATTATATAAATATGCAGGATCCCCTTACCGCCTGAGTTTTTGCGGGCCATATCCTCGGCGCTGGACGTCTTGCGCTGATCTATTCGCAAGTTGGGGATGTTGAAGGGCGGCGCGTTCATGTTGTCCGTGGAGAACTGGTGGCGCAGGGTGCGATGGCGTTCCGGCGAGGCCATCGACAGGTTGTCCAGCTTCAACTTGTTCCTCTGCTGCCGATCGATGGCCTCCAGCATTTGCTGCAGCACCTGGAGAAAAAAACAGCAAACAGCAGCAGTCGTGAAATTCTCAGCCTGAAATGCATGACTAGCCAGGGCAAACTCACCTCCAGCAGGTAGCAATAATGCTCGAAATTGAGTGCCGGATTGACGGTGTGCGGAATGAGCAGGGGCAGCACGTTGGTGGCCATCGTCTCCACGGTTAATCCGTACGTTTTGTCCACAAACAGTTTATGATAGATGCCTGCGAGAATTAATCAACAAAAGCGAATTAACTTGGCCTGCTCGGAACAAGGCTTTCACTGAAGATTTCACTTGGGATTCAAAGAGTGTTTATTTGTGGATTTGTAGCAAAACAAGGCAGAAATATGCCTGGATCATAAGTTTAATAAATTTCAAATTTATAGTACCTTTTTGAAATACTTTATAATTCAGAATTAAATTTTTTTATAGTTAAAAAAAGTGCAACATTTAATTTATCTTCTATCAAAATATTTATATAGCTTTACAAGTAATTTTATCATGTTAAAACTGCTTAACATACAGCTTTTGGGCCTATTAATCAATCTTAATTAATCTATTTGTCACACTGCCCCAAGCCTAAGTCACAAATAAAGTCATCTTAATGAAAATATTTGTGCAAGCAATCAAGTCCGGTAGTTTATTAAATGGGGAAAACTATCCTTTAGCAATTAGGCTTCCTTTCAACGGAGAACTAACTAAATCATAAATATCAGCTTGTGCGAAATTCGGTTGAAAGTAAACCTCTGTGGGCAATTTGTATTTATGCATGTTAGCATGCAGATAAACTGGTGTAAATCTGCATTGTTCGAAAACGGGCCAAGGGGAAAATTGGGTTTCATGCACTTTAATTAGTTTTCGATAATGGTTTATAAAAACAATGGAAGTGTGTGGAATTGCCGAAGGCTTTGTGGTTCAACTTACGCACAGTACGCATGATGATATCGGGATCGGGAATGCGAATGTTCGCCAGCAGCGGCAGGACCTCATCCATTACCTTCGATACAGGAATGATATATGTGGATTTGCAGGGGTTGGCAAATGCAATCTATACTACCCACCTGAGCCCGTTCCATGCGGTCCATTACCCGTTCAATGCACATTAGCACGTTCTGCACTATCTTCGGATCGGTTATGTTCTTCTCGAACACCATTTTCACCTTGGGCAGGACCATGCGGCGAATGGAGAGCTCATCGATGCTATCAAACACATTGGCCACGGCCACAACAGCTGCGCTCTATGTTAAATGGATAATATAAATATTTGTAAAAATGTAATTTCATTTCATCAAATCATAATATGATTTTTATTTTTTTTTTAAATCTTACTTACAATTTTTTTTGCAAAATATCTACCAAAAATAAATTCCTAAATGTCTAAACATTTATAAAAAGTTAATTTAATTTACGAATATCTCATAAAGGAACCTTCTTTCTTTCGTGCTTAAATTTTGTTAAACATTTATTGAATTTTAATTTTCTTCTCGCTCTCTGAGGACTCGAAATTGCGGAAAGAAAATGCAAATTCACTTGCTCGGGCACTTTTGTGCTCTGAGTCAGCGTCTCTGAGTCGCAGTTAATTAAGAAATTGCTGCTGTAATTACACAATCAGCTCCGTCAACCCATTCCCATTGCCATTCCCACTTCCATTTCCATTCGCCGGCGTCTGGACTGATTTGCATATCCGAGTGGAGCACTCACCTGCACTTGTATCGTGGAACCGTCGAAGGAGTAGAACAACATCGGCATAATGTCTGTGGTGACGTCCTCCGGCTTCGTCTTCTCGATAATCAAATGCAAATTCTCAAGTATCGTAACGCTGGCCTGAATGGATTTCGGTGTATTGTAGATGATTCTAAGGATATATCACAGATTTGATTAGTGGGCCAACTTTCCATATGTATCGCAAGAAAAGACAAAAATTACTTAAAATAAATGCGTGTGAAAAGTTTTAGGGGATAAGTTTATTCTATTTCATGGCCGGGTGTCAATAAGCGTCTTACAAGTGGCCACAAAGTTTGTCGCCAAGTTTCGGCAAAGTAGTGAACTCTCTCTCGCAGGCTCTGTGTGTTTTACTAATTTATGCACGGCTACCACCAAAGGTGAGCCCTCCTAGCCCTGGGCCCATGCCCTTCAGCCCCCCTCTCCAGAACCTGGCAAAGTTTTTCCTAGTTGAGAGCTCTATAAATTACAATACGAACTGTCGCCTGTCGCAGTGGGCGCAATAAAACGTCATGAAAATTGAATAACATAAAAAAAAAGTGTCGCGAAAGTTTTTCAATTGTTCAAGCACAAAGTTCGGATCGGTAGACAGGAACAGAAGGGATTCTGGCTGAACAATGACACGATAGAGAAACTTTTAAAGCCGGAATGTCCTAAGTAATATTCATATTTTTTAACAGCTAAGTTGACTGCATTTATGTTTTATTTAGAACTTGTTTCTCATAATTATTTAAATATTTTCCATTTATTATTATTTTTGTTAAATATTATCCCATTATTTCCAACCTCTTTATTTTTATTCCCGTTACTCGTAGAGTAAAAGGGTATATTGTATTCGTGCAAAAGTATGTAACAGGGAGAAGGAAGCTTTTCCGACCCTATAAAGTATATATATTCTTGATCAGGATCACTAGCCGAGTCGAACTAGCCATGTCCGTCTGTCCGTCTGTCCGTCCGTATGAACGCTGAGATCTCGGAAACTATAAAAGCTAGAGGATTGGAATTTTGCATGAATATTCTTGGAGTTCCTACGCAGCGCCAGTTTATTTCAAAAAGGTGCCACGCCCCCTCTAACGCCCTCAATCGCCCTAAACCATTTTTAAAAAGGTGTCTGGCGCCCACATCTTTAAATATTTTGGAAAAGTAAAAATGCAGTTTTATTGTGATTATCAATATCTATCGAATTGTAGAAGAAATTTTTTAAATCGGACAATCTATTAAAAAGTTATGAGGAAAAAATGAAACAGCCACTAGATGGCGCTAGTAGCTTTGACGCGTGCATATATTAATCTCTCTCCCACTCCCTTTAGCTGAGTAACGGGTATCTAATAGTCGAAGTACTCGACTATAGCGTTCTCTCTTGTTTATTTTATGTTGTATTTTATTTGCTTAAAAATTTTAGAGTATTATCGCTCTTCTGCGAAAATTTTTAAATACCTATAAATATTATTATTTATTCCACATTTACGTTTAAATTTTCGCTTTTAATTCCATTTTTGCCACCTAAATCATTTTATATCCCATGTAGCAACCCATATAATTATTTTTTAATCCTCGTTCAGTTCTTTTAAGATATATAGCTCGGTTTTCATTTGTGGCTTGGTTACCTGGCGTTCAATTCTTTTGTCCTCGTTGACCAATAGGCTATAAATAAGTCTACTTACTTCATGGTGGCCGACATGAGGTTGTCGTACTCCGTGTGCGTGGCTTCCTGGACAAAGAGCATGACCGGCTGCAGGACCGCGGCGAGGACCTCGTTATTGTTGATCTCCGATTTGAGCATGGGCCAGATGTTCTGCCACCAGAGTTTCTGCAAAAACAAAAATAAATAAATAAATGCTGGGTAGTCATTAACCAGTCTATGTCATATCAATTGCCAATGCTAAGCCATCATTAAGCGGTCTCAGACAAAGGACTCCTTCCTATCTCCTTTCGCGGACGAAAACAAAGGACAGTCGCAACATTTTGGCAACTGACATAAAACGGCTCGTAATTCACAAATTGTTTGGCCGTAAAGCGCACAACTTGGCGCCGTTAATGATTAATGTGCTGTCAGTTCGTTGGCCCAAAAATGTGTCCAACAGGCTGCATCCGTTTCCGGCGGAAAAGGGAGAAGGAAGGAGGATCTGGGTGCCACTTACGCGTGGTATCAACGGCATGGCCTCTATCAAGGTGCTCTTGTAGAACTGGGACTTCTGCTGCGTGTCCTTCATGTTAACCACGTCCAGGAATTTGAGAGCGTTTATAGGCGTATCGCTGTGAAACACGAAAAATGACAGCGTATTTAATCTCCTCATTTCCACGCTTTTTATGGAAAAAACATATTATATAAATGCAACATTTTGTGTAATCACTTTAAGTGCTTAATTGCATTTTTTAAACGATTGTAGCTGGATTAGTTGGTAAATGACATCAATTAAACATTAAGCTGCCAGTGCGAACAAACCAAATGAAAATGCCACTGGAAAAACCCGCAGAAATTAGCTAAAGGCAATATTTAACTCTGCGCCACTGAAATTAAAATATTAAGTCCCCGCAGAGCGATGGGCAGGCGCCACAACTTTCCGAAATGGAATTCGAAATACTTTTTATTGTTATGTAAATCAAATTGTTGAAATTTAATTGCCAAAAAGTGTTTACTTTCGACCCGCATCCCGCCCCCATTTTGTGTGTGGGTTCCCGGTTATCTGGCACCGAGCAGTTGGATTCTGTGAAATTGCTACAAATTGAAAATAAATGTGGGCTACGTTCGCTTAGTTAAACAATGAAACAAAATCACATTGCGTATACGCCGCTTGGTCCAGTTGATTTCGCCTCTTGTCGACTTAATCAGGGGCAATTGACCAAGCGGAAAAATCCCATTTCAAGACTCCTCCTACTTGTGCTTAAATGGAGGAAGGATATCTTGCCACTGATTGCCAAGGCACTCGAGCCATTTGCATACGCTGCTAAAAACGCGGAAAATGTTGACAACATTTAAATTAACTTCAAAGTGCTGCCACCAACCAACCAACCAACCTGACTGACTAACTGACTGGATGGCTAACAACGACAAAGGAGGGCTGAGATTGTGATGCCGATGGTGCTTTTCCGGTGGAGCGGCAAGCTGTTTCCTTCGCTGTTGCCACTGACAGATGCGTAGGTGGTAAGCGGAGGTATATGGGTTCGTTTTGAGGTGGTAATGAATTTTGGTAACATTTAAAATAATTAAATCATCATACATGTTATACCAAAAAATATATTTTAAAATATGGTGAATATAAAATATAAACTTATAATACAGTATGATTTATTTAATAGAAATAGAGGACATTAAATAGAAAATCTTTCTTATTTTATATTTACATTTTTTTAATGTAAATATAAACAAAATTAACCAACTTAAATTTACCAAAAGATTTTTTTTGAAACTAATATAGAAGTTACTGATTTTAATTTGTTTTTAATTTTTTAGGTATTCTAATATTAAAATCATATATATAAAAAACTGAAATAATTACATTAATAATACAATATCCTAGAAGATAATAATAAGCTAGAACTGAAAAATAAATAATCATTTGCAAGTGAATAAACAAGAACTTTCTTGACCTGTCCATGATTACACCATGAAATTGCACTCATGAAAAGCCAATTTGAATTCAATTCGCAAAGCACCAGCAGCAACACTGTATTACCACACAATTGTAAACGTTTTGCGCTGCTTTACATTCAATTCACCTACGGGGCATATATCCTGGAGACAGGCTGCGGTATTCCCTAGCTGAGCACTGATGTAGTTCCTGCAGCCACTTCAGGCGCCACTTCTCCAATGCCATCGCCATCTCCCATCGCCATCTCCATCGTCTTTGGCTTTGTTTGTCTAAACGCGGCACGTCGCCTTCCCCCTTTTTCAGATCCTCCACGGGAGGCAGGGAGACCCAACAGCTGCTGTCGTCATAAATCCCAGAGTCAGGCAGCCTGGGTTGTGGAAGCAATGCCACTCCAGCTCAACTACCGCAGCACAATCAGCTGAAGAGCACCGACTTCTTACAGTCGGAAAAAAAACCATGGCTATGTCCTTGAAGATCATACCAATCTATTGCTTCTTTTTACCAACCATCTTCATTGCTAACTAACTTATTTATAAACTACAGGTACGCGAATTCTTCAGATTTTCATACTAACCATCTTCATTTCTAACTAACATATTTATAAACTACAGACACGCGAATTCTTCAGATTTTCATGCTTAATCCAATCTTTTACTTAGGAAACTTTTCGTTTTGGAAAATTATAATTTTCCCAAGCTTAAAACCTATTTTATGTTTAAGTTTTTTGTTTTACATATTTAGTAAAGCAATAAAATATTTTTGTTTAATTTCTTTTGTCAATGCCAAAAATGATTCCCAGTGCACAGCTCCCATTCGCTTTGCATTGTGTATGTCTTTCAGGTCTGATTACCGCTTTCATTTGGCAAACAGACGTAATTAAAGTGTGCGTGTGTCGGTTGAGGAAAGGTGGTAGGATGGATGATGTCTGGGGAGGGAAAAAATGAAACCTTCAATTGAATTTCAGCTACAGGTACAAATTGGCTTAGAGATTGCGTGTCGCCGGGGTTAGTATACGAGTTTTTCTGTGCGTTTGGGTGTGTGTGTTCCCAACAGGTGTCAATTTCATTTGTAACTCAAACAGAAACTTTGAAAGTAACTGCGCAAATTGCCACAGTTTGCAGCGCTTCCTGTTCCTGCCTTGCCTTGCCGTCTTAGCTGGATAGTTGGATGGCTGAAAGTTAATTAATTTGGCCACTCACATGAAGTACTTGATGAGCTGCAGCAGTTGGGCGGTGGGCCTGGCCGTTGCATCCCGACTGGCCATGCGCGAAGTGGCCTCCTGCAGGGCAATTGGCAGCCTGGGCATCAACTTGTGGACCAGATCATCCAGCTGGAGGGGAGGGGGGAGATGAAATAGGGTGGATTGTGCCAAAAACTCTCCATAAGCATAAACGAAACAAACTTTGCCACAACATTAGAAACCACTTGGGGACTTCGGAAGCAACGTCCAATGCCCAGGAAAGGACGAAAAGTTTTAATGACAAGCGCCCGCGGGATAGCTGCTGCTTCTGCTGTTTCTGCTTCTGTTGCTACTCCGTCACCTGTCCGCACAAGTGGCAAAATAATTAGAGTTTCAAGTGGACTTTTTGATTACATTTGCATTTGACAAAGCTGCGAATCTAATTACAGCGCGCAAACAAGCCCATCCAAGCGTTTAGCTTCGGCTCAAAACTTTTCATCCATCCAATTGGCACTTGTCGCGGCCCCCAAGCTCCCAAGCTTCCAGGTTTCCCAGTCCGGCACACAGCTTTCCGGGCATTCAGAAATTAGAAATTGTTTACCCACCGATTCCATTTGCTTGGCATAGTTGGAGGTGGAGTTGCCGGCCTGTATCAGCGGCCTGCCGTTGTTGAAGACCGCACAGATCACCATCCCCAGCGAGAACATGTCGCTGAGCAGGCTGCACTTGGACGTTGACTGAGTTTCGGGAGCTAATGGAGGAAAATTTAAGGAATTCTATAAGATTCTAGGTTTTTAAAGTTTTTTTTAGAGTTTTAAAAGAACATTTTCATTTAATTTATATTCTAAATACAAAAGAAATAATCATATCACTCTGAATAATTGAATCATTTGGTATAATTTTGTTTATGGGTTTCTTTTTATGTAATCTTTATATAACTAAGATCAAGGTAAAATATTTATATCGAATTATTATTTTAAAATCGTAATAAAATGCTTTTCATTATGTTCCTTTTTAAATCATTGTTTTAAGAAATTTTTTTAGACTCAGTATATGTGCATTATTATTTACTATGGGACCATGTCTTCATCGATTGCCTCTTGATAATAAGATTCATCATCTTAAATAATCATTTTAATGATGATATATCACTTGTTTAATCCCAAATAGATGATGTTCACTCTTGTGGACTTTTCCGCAGAGAGTAAAGTGGAAAATGGGATGCGACCAATCTGAATTTACTCACCCATAAAGTCGAGATTCGGCTGGGCCATCTTGGACACCCGGTTGCTCCACGGAGGACACGGAATAGAGCTGTTCAAATCGTTCTCGTTCATTCTCTCTGCAATCCGAATATGCGAATATGAATACAAATTGCTGACCTGGCCAATCCATTTCAATTTTAGGACTCCCAAACCAAGACCGCACTCACCCACATATTCCATGCCGGCCAGCTTCCAGATACCGCGCTTGGTTATTAGTATAGAAGATGGACACACATTGCGATGAATTACGTGACCGGAATAGTGAAGATACGCCAGTGCCTCGGTCAGCTGGAAAAAAAATAGGGAACGGTCGGGTCACGGTGCCTGTCCTGAAAACCGTTACCTGCCAGCCTGCCACTCACCTGGAGAAAGCCATACTTCAGCTCCATGTCCAAGAAATTGTATTCCTTGGCATGGGCCGGTCGCTGGGGCAAGGTGTTCGCCGCCGCCTGCGCCTGGGCCGCTGCCGCTCCGCCCGCCGCCGGCGTCATGTTGGGAGTCTCGTAGGTCTTCGACTCCTACACAATAAAAAAAATTGATTTTTTTCTCATAGCCCATAAAAAAATGGTTTTAAAATATATAAAATTATTCATGAGAATTCTAAATTAAAGAATTATTTTGATAGTAATTCTAGAATAATAATAACTTAATAAATTTAAGCCCTCAAACAAAAATGTTTTTTCTGAAGAAATTTTACAGATAGATTTAGTTAATGTTTTCGTATTATATACTTTACTATCAAACAAAAAAAACAACATTAAACATTTAGAAATCCAAATCCATTCTTATGTATAAAATGGTACAATATTTTTTTAATATATTCCACTTAAAAAAAATAAAGAAATATTCTTATAAACATAAGCCTTAATAATATTACGTAATGAAGTAATGATGTTAGCCTTAAAAATAATTCAAATATTTAATGATATGATTTTTTAGGTAAAACTGTTATGAACTAAATGAATAAATATGTAAATACAAGCTTCAAATAATGTTAAACAAACGAATTTATGGTTTAAAGCCCTTTCGAATTTGTCCGTGTACGGTGCGGACAGGTAATAAAGAGTTAGGGCCTAATCCCGCTCTGAGCTGGCTGGGTGGCCTTAAATTTGTTTCACCCTCGGCTTGGATGGCAAGCTACTTCCAGCTCATGGCTCTAAAATTCCCATTCAGAGCATTGCATTTGATGATAAGCCATTCAAATCTCACGTGTTTCTGTTGTTGCTTCGACCCTGACTTTTTCTGTTTTTCCCATGGCGTTTTCCTTTTCCAATTTTTCGTTTGTTTTGTGTGTGCATGTGAGTGCTTTGAGTTTTACCTTTTTGCAATTTTCAATGTAATTTAACTCGAATCGACTTTCAGGAAACTAAAAACTATTCAGGAGGTTCGGTTCTGTTCGCTCGGTTATTGTTGAGCTGTTTATGTGGGTATAAGAGCTGTTGTTGTTGCTGTGCGTGGTCTTAAACAGAAGAGGTGCAGTGCGTTTCGTTACTGTATAAGATTACTTTCACTTTTTAGGAATATGGAATCGATCATTGTTAAAACAAAAAGTCCCTAGAAGATCTATACATTTTGAATATTTTATTGCAGAAATTGTAAGTAAGGTTCAAGGTTCCTAAAGACAAGTTCTTTTAAGTAACTTACATGTTCTTAAAGTGTTTCCCATGCTAACCCAATTTTGTGAGTTCAACGTTCAAGTTTTTGCTTATATCCCCAAATTAATTTGAGTTAAGTAACTAATATAATCCAATATCCTGGCTAAAAGCACCTTTAAGTTGCGACACGCACTGTGCATGTGTGTGTGCGTATCAATTTCTGAGCTGTGCGGACCAACTGAAGCTCTTTATTGACTCAATCTTGGCAGCGTAAACTTTCCCCACACACGCACACACGCACACATTCGTACACTTCCATATAGTTGTGTGCGAGAGCTGGCGTTTGTGTTTCTGTCATGCATACCCATCAGTTGTTAGTTTCTACTAGCCACTAGCCACCAGCCAAACAGCCACGCCCCCTGCACGCCCATTCGCCATTGTGCTCAAAGTCAAACTATGCACTTGGCTGGCCTGCAAAAACTTTAACAAAACACAGCAGCAACACCAAAAACAGTGCCACAATCAACCCAACAGTCTAAACATTGTTCCCCAGTACCTGGGAAATGGTAGTGAACCTGAATTTGCACCGTAAAAAAATATTTAAAATAATTTTAAGACGATTAATATAAAAATGTGGGTATAGAACATTAAAATTCCAACAAAATTTATATAAGGAACAACAAAAAGTTAGATTTAACATCTCAAGCTCGAACATATTTTAAATGTATATTTATATTTCAGAACTTTAGCTTTTAAACTAAACTTTTTTTTAAATATCTTTAGACAACTTAAATCAAAGTTTTTTAGTCCATACATTCGAAATTCCAAAATTAATAATTAAAAAAAATTAAATTAAATTAAAAAAATTATTTCCATGTACTTGCTACTAATTTCGCTCTGTGTCCGAGGAGGGAAAAGCGTAAAAGGGCAGAAAAAGCCGTAACCAATATGGGACTGAAAGGCAACCAGGCGACAACACAAATTGCAGGTTCGTGTCGCTGACAGCCAGGCAAACTAGCAACTTGCAACTCGCAACTCGCATCTCGCAACTAAAACTGTGGCCAAAACTCACGTGAAAGGCCAGCACATTCGAGAGGCTGGCGAAGATGGGCTCGGAGGCGAAGGCCAGTGTATCCGCACTCTCCTCGACCGTGTGATAGATTTGCAGTATCTGCGGAGCAAGCGGAAGATAGGAAAACCCAAGGGGGGGGTCTTACGGAAAAGTAATTATCGATTGGGGGCCGGGACAGACTCACCCGCGGATGGCGGAAGCGCTCCAGTGTCTTCACCGAACTCTTTAGCAGCTCCGTTATGGTCTCCTTGCGTCGCGGCTTGTGCAGCTTCTCCGCAATTTTCTTCTCGAATATAAACACCGAACATTCCTGCGAAACGAAGATGCAATTACGTTAAGAAAAGAGTTGAAAGAACAAGGCTTATTACGTCCTTGCAAGGAATGTCCTTAAATTTGAGTTAAAATTATTTAAACTTTTTTTTCATTACAAATTTTTTTCAAATGCTAGTTATTTGTTTAGATGTACTCTACACAACATTTTTATGTGGAACATTTAGGGTTAAAATAAACGAAACCAATTTACTCTGAAAAAAATAAAAAAAAGAATTTAATAATAAAACAAAATGAATTAAAATATTAAAACTAAATATAAAAAAGTTGGCTTTAAAATAAAATTAACAATTTACCAGGAAAAAATAAAAATTAAATTAAAAAAATCATTAAAAAAGTATATTAACATTTGCAGAATTAATAGGTAAAATTACTTGCCAAATAAACATTTTATATTATAAGCTAAGAAACACATACAAAAAATGGATCAACAGTTATTTTAATTTATGGATTTTAGGTAGGTTTTACTTTTTTTTTTTTATTATGTTATTATGTTTGAAGTTTTTTTTTATTATTTTAATAAATTTTTGAACTTTAATTTTATTTTAAAAAATAGTTCAAAAACAGTTCTTAATAAAGTTGATAGATTTTCAAAAATTCGTTTTCACCTTGAAGAGAAATTTTTTCCTCATTTTTCCCCAAAAACCCCTTGGGTCGGCCGCAGCCCACTCACCTTGTTGTCGCTCTTGCGGTATGCATCATGGATGCGCCATACCAACTCTGGGCCGGCACAGGCCACCGGCTTGCCGATTTCGAAGTACTGCGTAATGGGATTGCCATCGGCGACGCTCTGCGTGGCTGTGGAGGCGGCCACGTTGGTGCTCTTGAATTTGGCGAACATTGTGCCGGCGGGCATACCATCGATTAGCTTTGAGAAGACATTCGAGAAGCTGCCCTGACGCTTGGGCCCCGGCTGGATGGGGGCAGTGCCGCCGATAGTAGGCGCCGATCCACTTCCGCCCGCTGGCTCACCGAGGGTGGAACCGGAAACTGCACCTGCACCACCTGTCGTCGCACCTAATAAAGCTCCTGCCGCTGCTCCACCGCCTCCTCCTAATCCTACTCCACCTACTGCCTGTGATGGCGATGATGATGATGATGATGCGATGAGTGGTCCACCTGCTGCGCTGATGGACAGTCGTCCGCGATTAGTGGTCGCTATTCCCACGCCGGAGGCTGCTATTGCCCCGCCGCCTCCACCCAAACCCTGGCCATTAAAGTTGGCGTGCCGACTGGGAATCACCGACTGAATCACCGGCGGATCATAGACACTGAACCCATTGCGTATAACCGGAGATGGTGGTCCTGCCAAGCCAATGCCGCCGACGCCTCCTCCTACGGACACCTTGCGCTGCTGTGGCAAATTAATGTCGAGCACCGTGCTGGCGCTTCGCTGTCGCACCGCTGCCACGCCTCCCGCACCACCTGGCACGCCCACAGCAGCCGCTCCCGCCACACCGCCGACGCCCCCGCCCGCTCCGACGAACTGCTGCTGGCCACTCCTGGCCGGTGAACCCGTTGCCACCACTGCCGCTGCCACCGTTCCCGCTCCAGATCCCACTCCTGCTCCCACTCCCGCTCCGGCAGATACCGCTCCTGGTCCGCCCGGCGGCGTTATTCCCACAGCGCTGCCACTGCGACCGCGTTGCACCTCCTCGACACTATCCAAACGTGAGAAAATTCTGGCCGCCGTTGTTGCCGTCTTTGATGTCTAAAATGGAACCACGAGTAGTGCTCTTCTCCACACGGATCCTTGTCCTTGTAAGCTTCCTGGAAGAAAATAAAAAGGAAAGAGAAAAGACCGTCAGAAAGAAAGAGAGAGGCAAATTTCACTTTAATTGCGGGCACTTGACATCGCTCATACGCCTCGTTGCCCAGGCGACCATTTATCCCCGTACTTCTGCACCGGCAATTAATGCGCTTATTGCCTCGGCTTGGCTTTTGTGCTCCATTTATACACTCATTAACTCCCCGGCAAAGGGAGAGTTTAAATTTTCGCCCCGACCAGTCAAGGTGGGTTAATTCTATTCGTAAATTATTTCCACAAGCTTAGGGGGGCGAAGCATTATGAATGCATAATATATTTCGCAGGAATGGACATTCCGCTCTCTAATTAGCAAGGATATTTTTGGTGTATTTATACGCATCAAGTGCATTTGTGTGTGCGCCTGAAAGGCTTACACAAAACACACAAAAGATAACTGGCAATCAATAACAAATTGAATAAAACTAAATTTTCTATTTATTTGTTCAACCATTTTAAACGGATTTCGTTGTATTTTTTGGCTCTCCAGCAAATATTTATTTTAATTAAACTAAAATTACTCACTGTTATCGTTTAATTTTGTTATTTATATTTATCAAAATAAACAATGCTCTTGGGCGGCCCCATTAATTTAAGGAAACTTTAATGAGTCTATAAAAACGATTACATACTTATAGTTAAGCTATCAATTTCATTATTTTCGCCGTCAAGGTACTTAATTGAGTAAAGAGTTCGCGGGATTCGTTTGTACATACATAAGTCTTTACTGCACCATAAGCTGCCCACAATCGGATTGAATAATTTAAAAAAATTAATTGGGGAAAAGATATACACAGAATGATGGTAGCCTATAAATACTAAATTTATTTTAAATTTAAAGAATATTTTAAAATATTTAAACAATATACATATTTTAAAAATAAAATAGAAAAAAGGAAAATTATTTTTATTTATTTTTTTAAATTTTGTTATATTTGAAAATTATTGTAATACAATTTTTATAAAATTATTTTTATTTCTTATTTTTATTTCTATATATTTCAAAATTATTTTAATGAAATTATTATAAAATTATTTATTTTTTTTTTATTTCTTTATATTTCAAAATTATTATTTTTTAAATAGAGCATTTAACTTTCAGTGATATTTAAGGCCATGGCATTCTTGTGGCTGCTTTACACAAAACTGCACAATTAAAAAGTTAAATGAGTTTGGCCCCGACCTTTCATTCTGCATGAATACGTAGAAAAGCGTGTGATTGTTGGCGGCAACTTTTTAGAAATTCATGGAAATGCGCTTACGCCATAATCTCTCTTTATTAATTACGGAAAATAGCGACAGCCGCAGGGAAGGAATTTTTGCATGACTATTTGGCAATGGCAATTGCCCAAATGGAAGCCTAATGCAATTTGACTTGGCAAACATGTGTCAAAGTGTCTGGCACATATCCCGCATTCTGACTGCACTCACAGCTTGCCCTCGACGACTTTTCCGGCTTTTCCGACGACTTTTCCCCCTGGGGCCTGTCTGCTCCTTGGGTGTACATTCTTTGCCAACTGAATTATTCAATGCAAGTAAACATTTTCGGCAAGATGCTAGCCCCGAAGCTCCGAGGGAAGCCGACAAATTGACTTGAGACATCTTACTTTCTGGAGGCAGCGAGAGGACTTTTCGACGAGCCAACAAGGCTACATAAATTTCGAGCGAAACGTAAAACTATTTAGTGGAAAACGTTCACTCGCCCAGGACCTTTGCAATGTTGCGTGAAATTTTTTCCCTAAATAAATTGTGTTGATGGTAAATAAATAAAGTATGAGAGCCCAGAAGCCGGACCGCATTGTGTGCTTAACGGGCGGCTATATAGACTATGCCACCGAGAACAAAGTATCCACCGACAGATGGACAGGCGGACAAGAGAGGGACAGGCGGACAAGAGAGGGACTGGCGGACAAGAGAGGGACTGGCGGACAAACGATGGGGACACCGGACACGGACTGATGACGGCTGACAGAATACGGCGGATGGAATACGGCAAACGGAGGACGAAGTCCGGCGGAAGACTATTGGCAGGGGCAACTTTCTAGGTCAGCATTTTACAATTGAGGGCAAACAAGCTTAAATATTTAAGACCGTTAAGCATGGCAAATGGATGCGGTTTGCTTTTATGGCATTCTATTTGCAATCTACGAGCCTTCGGAATTTTCTAGTGGGTTAAGTCCGCTAAAGAACAATTTTTGGAAACGAAATTTGCTTTCCCAGTGGGCAAATTACTTTTTATTTTAATGGAATTTGTTTGGCATATTCATACCAGTAATTTATAAATGTGCTTCAGGTAAATTATGTGGTTTGTATTGTAATTTGGAAAATAAATGTTAAGAATAATAATAATTCTGCATTGTTACGGCTTAAATTTTAAATCAAAAAAAATTTATAAAATTTTTTCCTCAACTGTAAAACCATCTTTTAAAAAGTAAACTTATTTTTCTTTTATTTATTTATTATTATTATTTAAATTATTTTTGTCCATATGTACATTCAATTACAAAATAAATTGCCCTGCAAACAAATCGAAAAATCAAATTTGAATGCGTAAACACAAACAAATAAATGGACCACATATAAAATAGAACGTATTTGCTTTTCCATTAAATTATGGTTTGTAAAATTCCAGCATGCATTTAATCAAAAAGCAAAATCAAGTTAATTAAAACCTTCCGCGGCGGTAATAAATCAAATCATATGCCTGCTTTGTGTAAGCATTATGAATAAAATTAATTTAATATATTCCACGAGTGGGTATCGTATTAAAGGCAATATTTCGCCATCATCATTCATTCGCCGAGTGGCCGCTTTAATCAGCGATAAATGTGACTGTTTAATGGCAGTAATAATGACGGCGATATCTAATCCATTGATCAGCCATCGGGTTTCTAATAAATGTCATTTCCATTTGAATTTTATAAACTGCTTTTGGGGGCAGTGAAAATCCGTTAATGCGAACCGCTCGTGGCCCGTGGACACGTGGACTCTCGGCGGATTTATTGATTTCGTCTTGGGCACGAACCCCGGCTAAAGCAGCCAAAATTAAATGATAAAAGCGGAGCGCAAACAAAGCAGCTCCTGGAACTCTGGGCATTATTTTTGGACCGACTCGGCGATGGGAAAAAAACGAGGGAGAGAAAGATTTTCCTGTGTTATATATTTGACAATTTCAGACACAGAGTGTGTATTTAGTGTTCCGTCCAACGAGCAATGTGAGTTAAATATTTTTAGCCGAAAGTCAGACGAAGTTGGGCAACAAGCGCCCAACAAAGTAGGCCGTAAAAACAACAACATGTTGCCAACTCAAGCGCTGATTGAAGACAAACACACACAAACACAAGCACAGCACGCACAGTGGCCAAAACAAACGATGGCAGACGCACGCACACAGATGTCTCAATTAGAAAAAAACAGATATGATGGTCCTTTAGCCGCACCATCACACACGAACTCACGCCTGTGCCTGTGTGTGTGTGTGTCAGTTAAGGCAATGCGGCCCATCTTTTGTTTGCTCTCGCCTCCTTTATTGTTCTCCTGCCGAGCAGGACAAAAGGCATGCACAGCAACAGAAGACATCCTAGACTCAAGGATATCCTTTTTAAAGCTTTTGATTTAAACTTTCAACAAAAACTAAATTGTTTGTAATAAAGCCATTTGTTTTGGGTTTACTTAAAATAAAATCTATAAATTTTAAAAATTGAATTGTAAGAAAGGAGTTTGGCATTTCGGGATTTTTCATAGAAAAATGTTTGCTTACATAAAGTTTTAACTGACAAAATTTAAATTTTTCGTAAGTATTTTATACGAAATACCATTAAAAACTAAATATTTTTTTATTAGCTTAAAAGTTAGCATATTATTATCAAATATTTTATACCCAAAATAAATATTAAATCTCTAATAATGGAAAAGGCTTTAAAAAAATGCTTTAAATTAAATAATATTTTCTTGTACTTTGTTTTTTATTTAAACAAAAATACGTTTAAATGTTGTACTGAATAAGAACAGTACATAATTTAAACTCATTTTTGTTTAAATAATAAAATAGATGTGGATATGATGGTAATTATGATAATTAAAAACATTAAAAGCTAAAATTTTATCTAAAACCATTAAATTAAAATGGCAGTAAATCTGTAAATAGTTGATAATAAATCGATTTGCTGAGTGTAACGAAGTTTCGCTTTTCCCATCCAGCAGCAAATGCGTTGGCGTGCCGGAGAACATGAGAATAGCAGAACAGCAGAACGGTAGACCAGTGGCTCCCCCGTTGCAAGTCATCTACATTTGCTCCGCTTCTGGCCGGGAGCAGAAGGAATATTCATTGCATACTTTCCAGCAATTTCCATTCGCATTTCTTGCCGACTAACGACAACTGCTACGGTTGCACCTGCTGCAATGCTAATTACCTCCTCCTTCTCGAGGATCTGCTGGGGGCTGGGGGCCATAATCTCGGACCATTAGGAAGGGTTCATACACCATAGAGAGAAGAGCAGGATACTGTGAAGAGTTCAATACACGGGCAGTGAGACAGACAGAATAGAGCTTATCCCCCTTATTCCGCTGACATTGCCATTGCCCTCGGGCACTCGGCACTCGGCACATTTGCATATTACGCATACGCCACGTGAACGTGCCCAGGGAGCAATGCTGTCACCGAGGCATTAAGGCTGCTTAATTAAATCTTTTGCGTAATTTGTTTAGTTATCCTGCGCAGTATCCACTTGAAAATCGAATGGAATCGAGTGCCAATGGAATGTGTGGCAAACAAAGGCGGCTTAAGACTTTGGTTAAGTGCGGCTGACGAGGGTTCATAATTGAATTGCGGCCAAATGGTAAATGCAACGCCAGCATCGCTAGAGACACAATCGTGGCATAATTAATGGCCACCAAGGACTGTAAACTGTTGTTCTTCTCACCGACCAAAATGAAATTACCGGCCACAAGGAAACCTAATTACTGGCTCGCAGATAGAAAGAAACTAACCAATTCCGCAGAATGGGCAATTAGTTTCGGGGTTGCAAGAGTTGCTCCTCAGATGTTTTTGTTTTTCTTATGCGTGCGTGAGCACAATATGTTGCCCTGTTTGGTTAGGTTGGCTAGGCGGATTAATTGCCAGGCCAATATGCGTCAAAGTCAGGCCTCGATGCCTCCGTGCGTTAATATGTTTGTTTTGGGCCAGGCCATGCCATCCTCGCTTGAGTAATCAGTTTTCAATAAAGCTGCTCTGTTCGGGTATTTAACAGCTTAGGCCAGAGCAACTATCATGTTTACAAGCAATCCGTGGCAAAGGCTGTGCTGAGTAAATCCAATTTGATGGCTTATTACCGCTCACGCAACATGAATTTTAATGTGAATGCGCATATGCCAGAAATCGCATTTATTCGATTTTAATTTGATATCAATGTAGCAGGCTCAAAATACAATTTTAATGGATGATGCAAAGGCAGGCGTCTGATGGGAATTTATTGGGATTTTTAAAGAGGTATTTTTAAATTACTAGTTATTCCTTATTAGTCCCAAGCTTCAAAGTTTGCTTCAATTAGGAACCTAGTCATAATTATCGAAGAAAACTCTAGTTAGAATCGACCACATTTCGCAAAATTTCCGTAAATAACCCACCCTTCCACAAAAATATCATAAAGCCACACAGAAAAGTTTCATGAATTTCAGGTGCATTTTCTGTGCTGTTGCAAGTGCCACAACAATTTGCGAGATCTAATTTCGCCTGGCAGCCGCACTGACAAGGCATCCTAATTAATTTCGTGCACAGAGCAGAGTCAATGGAAAATATTTTCCAAAAATTTCGGAGCCAAAATGATGAATTTCAGTTTTGCCAGGCGACAATGAATTGCAAATTGCCATCGTGTCAAATGTGCAAATAAATTTTTGCAATCGAATTGCGAGGGCGTTCAGAGAGAGAGTGTGTGTACCGAAAACTAATCGAGCTGAAGTGTGGCACAAAAATGTGTTATTTACCCAACAAAAGAGCACAAATAAATACAGTGTGTGACAAAGCATAATTCCGCAAGACTTATGACTTTAATACGATACACAAAAAATTTGTATGTACGTAATTTGGATAAAAAAAAGAAAAAAAATATTTATAACATTTATAAGACAACCCAAAAATTTTTTTTATATGTTCAAATTCTGAGTTTTAATAGTTTCGATTTTTACAAATATTTTTAACAATTAAAAGCTAAAAAAAAAATATAATGTTTAAAAATAAATTCTTATTTATTTTGAAATTTGTAAAATTCATCTTTAATTTAGAAGTTTCGATTTTTAAAAATATTTTTAACACTAAAAAGCTCGAACAAAAATATAATTTATAAAAATAAATTCTTATTTATTTTGAAATTTCAACCCCACGTACAAATTTTGTATCCTTATTATCTGAAACTTTTTGAAATATACTTTATCAAAAATAAAATTCTGTGAGGAGAAAAGCAAGTCTGCAAAAAATGTGGCTGTCTCGCCATTACTTTCAGCTCTCAATTATGTGCATAAATGCAGCAAAAAAAAATACACGTAAAGAAAAAACAAACAGCAAACAAAGCCTGCAGCCATGGACACACACAAGAAACAAAACATACACTCAGCGCAGAAAGTTTTCCCCCCTCCGCAGCAGTTGACTTAATACTTAATGGCATTTAGAGGGCACGATGGAAATTATTTTAAATTGCAAAGCCAGAACTCGGAGGACATCCTTGTAGCTGTCGCTGATGTTGAGTTATGGTCCTTTGTTGGCGGGCAAAAGACATTACAAATTATGTCATTACACGGTTTTCTTTTATTCTTTCTTTTATTTTGTTCACAAATTTCACTTTTTTCCTACAATTTAAGTTGCCTGCAGTTATTTAAAATCACTTAAAATTGGCAACATGCTCGAGTTCCGCCTTTTGCCCTCTCCTCGCAGCTTTCGCTTCTACTTATAACTTTTGATTTGCGTTCCAGGCGAAATTATAAGCCAGAAATTTGCATAAGTTTGAAGTGAAATTTTATGCAGGAAAAAAGAGGAAAAATCAACTACTATACAACCAACCGACCAGTCCTCTCGAGTGGCCAAAGTTGATGCACAAAATATTGCATTGAGATGGAAAATTGCTGCAGGGGTGTCGGCGATTCGAGCAAATTTCAAACAAATTGTTTTCCTTTTAGAGCATTTATTGAGATGCACAATAAGCCGTGGGTTGGCACGGTTTTCCGCGATGACCTAAATACACTTGAAGGGTGCTTAAAACAACACAAAAACCAGGTCATCAAAGGAGCTTATTGGTAAGTAGATTATATAATGAAAGTATTCTCCCACTCCTGTATTCTAGTTATGAAAATATGTTGGTTATAATTCTATTATCGTAACAGGCTTTCAAAGTTATTTTTAAAAAGCATCGTGATTTACATTTCTGTATGAAAGAGCGAAAAGTTCAAAGCATTATACTCGTTAGAAGCCAATTCAGTCAGTTACTTCACTATTCAATTCCATTGTAATTCTTTTCCATCGAGTTTGTCATTTCTCTTGAATAAATCAATTGAATTCAGGGGAGACAGCTCGTTAAAAAAAATAAATATTCTATTTATGATTTATGTTTTTCATTTATAGAAAACATTTTTGTACTTTAGTCACAGACTAGAACCAGAAATTATTTATTTGAACATACATCACACACAAGGTCAATCAAAATTACCCTTCACACATTATTAAAGTTCCCATCAAGCATTAAATTCACTTGAAATTCCTCAAATAATCACAATTTAATTAGTTGCCAGAATTTTTATGGGCCGAACAGCACTTGCCTCGTATCAGAAGCATAATACTTACGCATTCCGGCGAGTACTTTTTAATTAGTTACGTTTATGGTTGCGACTTTAATGCATTTCGACAGCTAAAATCAAAGGACAAAGTCAAAATGGCAAGGCAAAAGCTGCTGCAAAGTTGAAACATTTTGAATGTGGTTTCAGGGTTTTTACCAGGCAGGTTTTTCCACCCAAATGCGAGTTGTTCACTCACCTGAAATGACCAGGTATGCCGCACGGATCACAATGCAAAACCAAGACCGCCGAGCTGTGGCAAATAAAAAATACATTTTCACTTTTATGACTGCCACATAAAGAGGGGGATTTAAAAAACTTGTTCAGTGCGAAATTTTACTTCGCTGAAAGACGAAATCGAAATTAAAACTACATTTCTTGGTAGTTTAAAAATTAAAGCACTAAATGTCTATTTTTTACGGACAAAATAAGTTTAACGTTAACTTTTATTTTGCTGAATTAAAATTTTAAAAATATTTCAGTTCTTGATAAATTTAAAAAAAGTTCGTCACATTTTACTGGCTATAAAAACGGGTATTTTTAAAAAATTACACTCTTTGAAACGTGTATGTATTAGTTCCGTTTATAAATAAATAATTTTAAAAATATAAGTTATTTTAGTTTTAAATATATTCGTTACGGATACACAAAAACATTATCTTCTTTTTAGACAAAAAATACCTTATTTATTTATTTCAAATTTCGGAATATATTTTTCTTTCTACCGATAAAAATTTTTTACAAATAGTTTCTGTTTTAAGTAAAACTTAAGAAAGCAAAACGAAAATTCATTTTTTTTCCCTTTACCGCTTGCTTGAAAAAATTAAAAAAATTGCAATGAGAAACTTGTGAAATCAATTCTGCGTTTTTAGCACTTGATAATCGCGCAACGGCAAATGAACGGCACATTTAACGGTTAACGGCTAACGGTTATGCGATTCTCAAAAGCGAGTTCCGTCGAGTACAAAGAAAAACGGCAGCGCCAACGACACTTTCACATTAATTAAACGCGTTTATATGCAGTACACAGGCACACTCACACACACACACTTATCCAGGTTGTACAGGTGAGTGCTTTACCTGCTTTATATGTGTATGTGTGTGTATATCCGCTGACCGTTGCGTATCCGCACCGTTGGTCCTCTAGAATCCACTGTAACACTGTGACTGTGACCTTAGAATACCGCTGCCACACGTTCGCACGCCGTAAAGTCCCCAAACAGACTGAATCTGCGACTCCGCCGGAAAGTCGAATGCTCCGTGCCGCGAAGCAACAGCTCGAAAAAGTCCCAATCAACATAAGAAAATGGCCCAAACTGTTGCGCAAAGTTGGGGGAGAACCACCAATTGCCCCTCAAAATGTGTACTAAAAAGGATGTGAAGGTTTGCGCAGGCGCCGAATAGGGGAAATGGGGTCTAAAACAGCTGAGAAGCAACAGTTTGTTGTCGAGGGGGTGAAGGGGGATGAAAGGGGGTTGGGGATTGTTTCAAAGTATGTGAAGGACGGACCGCCGGTTTCTAGAAGTGGGTCTCTCAGTCAATGTCATACTCATGGAGTCTTTTTTTCCCTCTTTTTTCCTTTGGTATTCATGTAAATGGGGATCTTGGCAGCTGATTTCTAACTTTCAGGCTTGTTGGGCCCCTTGAAAAAGTACTAAAAGTACAATTTAGGAATCTTCTGGAATTAGTATGCTCAGCAAGAAAATTGACGCCTTTCTATTTGCACATTAAACATTAAACATTAGACGGGCTAACGGTCCACCTGGCCAGACAGCGTCGCGCACGTGACGCACATATATCTCTTGTATTTAATTAGTTGGCAATTTTTATGCCACATATGAACTGCCGCGCCCTTGGCCAGGTAATTGTCCTTCTGCCTCCTTGATATCCCTGCCTCTGATATCCCTGGCCCCCCGCCAAAGTTTGCTCTTATTGTTTGCATTAGTCAGCACTGATTACTGTCTGCCCTTTGATTTCGTTGACAAAGCGGCGGCTATAAATACGCGATCAATGGGTCAGCGGGAAATCGATACCTCTAAATGGAATTCTATTTAAAACTCGCTTTTTTCTTTTGGCCACAGCTAGAAGAACCTTTTGAAGGGATACTGTATATATTATTAGATTTTTTGAGGTAGTATTGAAATCTGTATAACTAACTTTTAAAGGTAAGTCGAAACAAAGTTGGTAAGTAAAGATTTTGGTCAAGCAGAAATCAAAATATTTTACTTTCCTTAAAAGAAGAATAAGAAAAATAAACATATTTTTGTTTCTAACTAAAATTAGTTTTTATATTTTAGAAAAATTTACATTTTTTGTGGCAGTATTTCAAACAAAGTCAAAAATTTTTATAATTTTTATATTTTTTATTAAGCCTTAATAAAAAGAAAGCACATAATTGTTCACATTTTTTAAGGAAAGTCATTGAAATTAATACATTTTTATTCAAATCTACATTGGCAATAAGATATTTATATGATTTTCCCAAATTTCATACATTTCCATGAACCTTTGCCATTTTCATGACATACAAGGAAATAATTAAAGTGCAAGTACCTACATACTAACCTAATTAGAAATTCAATAAATTGATTTCGTTTACAATTTGTGTTTAGTTCTCAAGTAGCCCGAAGCTTTTGGAGTGGCCCGACCTGCAAGTTATGATTTTGTAATGAATCGATAACTTTCGCAACCTTGTGACAGCCTCTGTCATAATCGAAACTAATAAGTGAGCGGGCTATTAATAAATATTTGTTCAATTAGTAAAAGTACTCGCAGATGCACTAAAAACGAATGACAAGGCTAAATGCTAAGGTCATCAAAAGAGTCAGACGAGCTGGGCGAATCACTTGCCCTTGCCCTTATGTCTCTCCATCGCTACATCCTTGCTGCAGCTTATTTTGCTCCTTTATAAATAACGCCGGCAAAGTATGCAGCATAAAATGTGAGAGCTCGATGGCGGAAAATGGGAATGGGGGGGTGGGAATTGGGTAGCAGGCATTCAGGCCAGAGCATACACGTTTTCCCATTCTCGTCGGCTGTGTTTGCCTTCTATGTTTTTCCTAGTCTGTTTGCTTTGCCAGAGAAACATTTGTTTATTCACAGGGCCGATGCCACATCCACCTGCGAATAAATGAATGTATATCCAGGTAGAACCCCGATTTCGATTGCAAATCGCGTTGGCTAATGGCCTGCATCGGTGCACCATAAAAAATCAACCCTTGCTGCTCCCTCCCATTCTCGGGATCAAGTGCCAGTTGAGTTTTAATTTTGCGGCTTCTACTGTGCATCGATGTGAATATTTTACGATTGCCCCCACACGCAAAAATATTCAAAATGTGAAAAATACGGAAATCAAAATATGAAAGCTCCTGTCGACAACCACAGGGCAAAACGAACAGCAAATCACATCCGTTTCCGTTCCGCCTATAAAAACAATTCGAGCCTGAAATATTTCAATAATATTTTGTCTGTATGCGCCAGCTCGACCTGTCGCTATGCCAAAAACTGTAATTGTAATCCTCAAAGTTGCGAAAATTCATGACAGCATGTTATTCAATTTTTGGAAAAAAAAAAATGTAGTTATTTAACAGTCACTTGCTTTTCAAATGGCTGCGCAATTTTACACATTTATGAACAGTCCGCTATTGATATCACTAGTTTAGAGGCAAAATAGTGGAACCAATGGAATGAATATTTTCAGTTTTCAATATATCACATTGATTTTTAAGCTAGAGTTCGACTCTATTTACAATAAATTAAAACAAACTTGAATATTACAAAACTATTTTTAGGAAACAAAAACTGTAAAGAAAATAAAAAACCTGTAGGTTTTAAGAACTTGGATATTATTGTTCTTTCCTTATTTAAAATTTTTAAATGTAATTTTCAAACATCCGAGTGTTTTTTCCACATTTTCTAAAATTGTTAAACAATTATATATTTATTTAAAGATCCTAAGAACCCAAAACTTTTATGAAAATATAAACCTAATGGTTTTTAGGAACCTGGAAATATTATTTCCTTTTCTTATTTATTTAATTTAAGGATATCGATTTATCAAGACAGCTCACATTGCTTTATTAATTTCAAAGACAAACAACATCTGTTTTGTTCCACATTTGTTAAATTAGGTAAACAATTCCAATAGATTGGCTTAGTAGCTTTTATAATTGCTCCATAGCTTAGCATCAATATCAACCGCTACCGCGTATTAAATAAACTGGTCAATTTTCTCTCCTGGCTTAAACATGAAGTAAACACTACTATTCAGTTCTGACCCGAGGCACATGGCTTTGTTGGCTAAACAATTTGAAAATTTTAGTTAATTTCAGCGCTCGTACACAGGCTTAATTGACCGAGCGTCGGTCGCACATTTGTGGGGACAGACAATTAGGTTTCGGACATGGTTTCGAACGACAACGGGCAACCGCAGGAGCCAAATATGACTATGGCCCAATAACAATCAGCAGGATGGCTAGTTGGCTGCCTGGCTGGCTGGCTGACTCCCAGCAACAACACTTTAGACCCGGGCTAATACAAACATGAAAGTTAATTAAACCGAAAGTAGACTGACATGAATTTATATGGTCTAATAATATGCCTCTGGCTGGAAGGCCAAAACCAAAGGGGATAAAGCCTCAGCAACAGCATCCCCTTGGTGGCTTTACGCTTCGCTTAATGGCAAACAATAATTAAAAGTGACAAGTAAATTAGTTTCAGCCGTCAACTGATTGCGAAAAGAATGCGAGCAGCCGCCAAGTTGTTTTGCTAATTTTTTATTAGCCCCAGCGATTCCGGCGGAACCGATATGGGCTAAGAACTTCCGGTTTTTGGCACCGCTTTGCACCTTCTCCGAGTTTCAGTTTGAGCTTCAGCTTTCGTCTTGCGCTTTCGGCGATGTTTTATTCATGCGACTATTAACTGATTTTATCACGCTACAAATATGCACTACAGGGCGTATGCATAATAAATTCCAGACACCGTTTCAGGCATTGTTTTCGTTTTTACTGCAACAGCAGCTGCTTTTTCTCTCGCCGCACGAATCTGTGCCCCCGTTTTGCGGCAATCTTCGGCGCATTTTTATATGCCAAAGCAGTTTTATGACCTTGTTTATCCTTGTCACATGGCCCAAAGTCTTTAAAAACCGACCACAACTTTGATGAACTCGTAAAAAAGAATAACGAATAAGTGGAAATGAATTAGTGTCGAGGGTCGAACAGTAGTTACCCAGCAAATGGAGGGATGAAGTATTAAGGCTATTATTCCCAGAAATATTCTTTCCATAGCTTTGTCTTCTATACAGATTTAAATAAGGAAAATTCTATTTAAGACTATTTAAAATGGATGAATTGTGGGAATAAACTAATTTTAGAGCATTGCTTAACTAGTTTATGTATTGTCTTTATTTTTGAATAAGTAAAATTTATTAAATTATTATAATTACACGAATATTTTAAATTAAAAATCAAACCATAACATTTAAAAATCCTATAAAATCTGCAAAATCCGTAAGAAACCTTCTTCATCAAAACAACAAAAAATCCCATGCGGAAATAGGCCACGTCACCGACCAAAAGAAAAGTCTGTTCCTGATGCCTCTTCATGAATGAGTGAATAAATTCCAAAATGGTTGTCAAAAAAGCGTCACAGAGAAATTAATGATGACTTTTATACGCGAGTAATTCATGGCATTTTCATAATAAACCCACCCACCCACACACATGGGATACCTTTAATTTGATTTCTAAGAAAACGAAAAATGTGGAAAATATTTATATATTTATGAACGCACGAAGGCGAAAACGCTGAAAAGGGTCAGACACGAAAAACAGAGAGAAGAAAGAAAAGCAGGGAAAATGCCCGAAAAACGTACATATGTCTGCGAATCCTTGTGACTTGGCGACTTTTTAAAAAGCTTTTTTATGCTCGTTTGCATACACTCTGATTTTGATAGCCTTCAAAGTCAGTTTAACAGTCGTCATGCGATTTATAACGCATAATAAGACAATCAGATGAGGAAAATGCGCCCACGTGCAGAGAAGGACCCGCAAATAAATACTAAACATATAAATTTGTGGTCTCAGGTCTTCTAAGGCGATAAAGCAAATTGACAATTTCCCCGACCGACGACCGCTCTCTGATTTTCCGGCTTGAAGCTTGTCAGCTTTCCAGCTTCTTACGGCGGTCAGCAAAGTTGTCAAAGTATTTGCGGCACAAAAGTTTTTCTTTTCCTCGTATTTTACTTAAAACTAAAAACAAAACTAAGCAAGGCAAAAAGGAATCTAGTGGGTGGGGGTGGTGGAGACAGGTGAAGTCGGAAAATTGTGAAACATTTCGAAAGGTGATAAAATCCTTTCTGAGAAATACCACATTATTGCGCAGCTGATTCGCTTTTGTTTTATTAAGGATTCAGTTTTTTCAGCAGCTTGATGATGATTATATTAAAAAAGGATTTAAAGTTTTTTATTTCATCATAATAAGTATTTTATAGTTTGAAATAAGTTTTAGAGTGCCTATAATTTACATAATTAATTAAATATTTATAAACAAAATTCAAATGATGATGATTATATTTAAAAATGATTTAAAGTTTTTTCTTTCATAATTTATATAAATAAGTGTTTTTAATGATTAGCCTTATATATTTAGAAATAAGTTTTAGAGAGCCTCTAATTTACATAAATAATTAAATATTTATGATCAAAATACAAGTGAATTATGTATTTATTATCTCACCTTAATTAAACGATTTGTCACATTTATTAACATGAATACTATGTTTACAGTGAGTTCTTATCTCAGCTACCTGACTCTCTTGGTTTTATCTTAATCTAAAAGGCATTAACCGTGGTCTCAACCGAAACCGAAACTCATCTCCAATCAAGGACAATCAATGAATATAAACCCACTTAACCTGATTAAATTAGCAACTTTTGTTTTGGCCGACAGTCTTGAAAAGGATTGTAAGGGACCCTTTTGCCAATCCCAATCCCAAACCAATCCCGAATATCACCGCCCTTGTGGAGAGTGCAATCAATTGCGAATTGAAAATTCAATTTTCGTTAATCGGCTTAAGCTAACCTTATGGCATACCTCTCCGGTTTTCATAATTCAACTTTTTTTCCGCTGCCACGGCCACATGAAAATATGTAGGAGTTCTCGTGTGTGGCTGTGTCGAAACTTTTGGTTGCCATGACGAGGTTTTTGTGGCTGTCGTCGCTGCAGCTGCAAAAATGTTCAGCTGGTTCCGCAGCAAACCAAACCAAACACCAGCATATTCTATTGAGTTTTCGGTTGTTTTCCCTGCCTTTCACCCTGCCCCTTTTCCTCTGACCTTGTCTGCGAAAAATATGGCCAAGTTTTTGGGGAACCAGCCGCAGGAATTGCGTTAAGGTCGGTGTTGTAGACTTTTAGTGCTGACATTGATTCTGGGAATCTAATTCTTACTTTTAAGTTGACCCAATAAAATTTCTACATTTTTTCTAAGAAATTTTTTTTAAAAATTCTAAATTAAAAAGTAAGAGAATACACAAACATATCCAAATTTAAAAAAAATAAAGATACAAAGTAATAGAACGAACATAATAATTTTGTTAAATTAAAAAAAAAGTGAGATGAAGCTTAAATTAAAAGCTTGAATAACTCAAATTCATTTTTGCAAACACATCAAAATATTTCTTACAATTGTTTTAATAACCATTTTCATTTCCGTCTAATAGTTATAAATTCTTTGTGATATGAACTCTTATCTAAATAAAATAAATAAAACAATAAAGGAAAATGGCCACAAATTATAGTTAAATCCAAAAAAGCAGACAACGAATTCCATTTAATTTCAAGAGCACTTTTCGTTTGGTGCCTTGAAGTTCGTCTGGAGACCTTCAATATCTTAGGCAGAGTGAACTTTTAATTAGTTCACTGGGTGAACAACAGACCGGAAATTAAGCCAGTGAACATTTTTGTGGGTGTGTGCCATGTTTTTCCAGGCTTTCCACACACTTACATCCACTCACGGATGGGCTAAACCAACCAAGCAACCCTACATCCACCCGCTTACCGATGTCCTTTTCATGCAGGAAACACTTTAATAAAGGACTCGGTGACCGGAGCGGCGGGAGCAAATGCCTAGCAAACGGGGTCCTCGACTATGGCTCAAAAAGGACCACTCTTCATTTGGATGAGTGCATGTGGGCGTGGCCATGGGCGGTCCGCATACGTACGTGCCACGCCCCCCAGAGATGCGAACCGACTATTAATTAGCCTTTGTTTTAAAGCACGGCACAAATTGAAATGCATTTTTCACGTCACATTTTCTGCATTCCCCCGTTGGCCAAATGGATGTTTATCCGCTGCAAAATGCATAAAAGCGTGCGGAGTGCATGCAAATGCAGTTGCATCCAGAATGCACTTGTTACTGCGGCAGCAAACAACCAGGTAATTCGATTCACTCGACATCGCGATGCGGTGTAATGTTGTCCGGGCTTTTTTCACTTTATCTCAGCAATTTGCAGGTTCAGCTTACGGGATTAAGCGAAAAAAAACGTGAAAACACATGCAAAGCACAATCAATCTTCGCTTACTAAAAGTTCACATTTTTTCTAGCTCTTTGTTGAATTTTTTAGATAAATTTACAAACAGGATAAATGCATGCAATTGGTACTTTTAATTAACAAGTGCAAATTTGCCAAGCAACTTAAAAATAGCTTCCAACTTTCAACCAAATTCCATTAGAAAGTATTTCTCTTTCCCATAAAAAAACCAGGCGGCCATATCTTTACGGATTTTGTAAAAGTGTAAGTGCCAGTTGGTTGGGTTTATTAATACCTATCGAAATGTAGAAGAAATTTTTTAAATCGAACCATTCATTAAAGAGTTATGAGCAACTAGTTATGAGCAACTTGTGGAAGCAAGCAGTGCAAGCAGTCGATTTGCTGCATGCATATCTCCATCTCCCTCGCACTTTCTTTAAATGAGTAACGGGGATCTGAAATTGTTGCAAATTGTTTTCTAAAATCTTCAGATAATTTTTAATTTTTAGCTTTTACAAAAATAGTTTATTAAAATTAAACTGTAATAAGAAAATGCATAACCTTAGTGATCTATTAAACTTTTAGAGCAGTTACGAGTTACAAGAACTATCAGTTTGTCAGGTAAACAGATCTATTCCGAACATTAAGCACCTAATTTGTATGGCTTGAAGAAAGCATGCTGTTAAGAAAGTTAGAGTTAAACGAGTTCAACTTTTCTGTTTGTTTAGTAACTAGCAACTTCAGTTGCAAGTACTCAAGTCGGTTGAGTGAATGGACTGCGGCTGTCACCTGCGTGGAATGCAACCGAATACGACCTGCGATTCCCAGGTGCAGTCCGTATAAGAGCAATAACAACAGTATGCATATTTCATGGCTGGCAACTGGGACAAAAAAGAAGAGAGGTAAAGGCAAATAAGGAGCAAGGAAAGTAGGGAAAGTAGAGGGAAATTGAGTGCAGCCAAACGGTGGACGACGAGGAAGCGTAATCGCAGTTTGAGCTGCACTCGAGCAACAATTTGGGTTCTTTCGGCCACGTCGTTAGTTTCGTTAGTTTCGCACTTGGCTGTCGGCCACATGGGGTTTCTCTCTCTGCCTCTGTATTTGTGAGTGGGCAGCCCGTGTGATGTCCTGTCAGACATATACATGTACACAGACACGTTGCGTGGGCGTGCAGCCAACAAACTGCATTATTTACAAACTTGCTGGCAAACGGAGCTTCGCGGAGGTGGTAGTAAAAACTTCACTGCGCAATATGCGGAGTATCATGCAGGAGCTTTTCCACGCCCACAAAATCCTGCAGATGGTTTTCCCCTCGATTTTTGCCTCCGCTCTTCCTCGATTTTCCCCCGCCCACCTTGACTCTAATTAGACTCACGCACTGCGTCTTTTGGGGCTTTTATCCTGCGGGTTAACTCGATTTCCGGTTCGATGCGCTTTTGTTTGTGTCGGTGACCGGAAATTAGTTTCGTTTATTCTTTGCTCCTCGTTCACGCCATTATTTGCGATCGGGTTTTTCATTTGCTGCAAGATTTCTTATTTGATTTTGGTCCAGCAGCTCCGACTGACTATTTGCATGGCCAACAGTTGGACCATAAACTTGTTTGCCCAACTTGCAATCAATTTCTTCACAGTGCAAAATGAGGTATTTTTGTTTTAGCCCAAAGGTTTTAATAATAATATATTTTTTTAATATATTTAGAGGATTTATAAACTTTTTTCTTCTAAAAATATATTTTTAGTAAATCCAGACTTTAGTTTTTAGCAAATATTTGACTTTTTCTCCTTGTGTTGCAGTTCAAAAACCAAAATAAAGCCACTTTTGGCCAACTGAGATGCGACCAATGGCCGGAACGGCTGCTCATATTTCATTGACCAGCTGTGAAGCACTCAGGGTAATGAAAATCACACAGAAACCAAAAATGAAGCAACTCTATTTGAAGAATTTTGCACAGCCAGTTGGCTCTTACATGCGTAGCCAAAAATATTTCCAAAAAAGTCAACATGCAATTTAATTTGAGTATTGCTATTGCTTCTCCTCGGATTGCAACTTAAGGCGAGCCCCTTGAAATTTTTCCATTTGAAAGCCGAGCGAAACCATCGAGAGTGTGTCAGAATTTGCATTGGCATTTCGACTTCTTCTCGAGACGTAAGCAATGGCAATTTGCGTCAAACCTCAAGAAAGGATGTGTGTGTGTTAGGGTGTGGGTGGGGGTTTGAATCGGGACAGATTTCACATTAGCCCCATGACATCTCTTCTCTCAATCCGAACGCACAGGCAAACAATGGGAGCCCACGTAAATGGAGGACCGAGATTCGGTTTTTGGCTTGTTAAAGTAGAAATAACAATTCCTAGAATTACAATAAAAGCGGCAACAGCAACAGGCTAAGTATAGGCATTACCCTTTGGAGTCCTGCGCCACGCTTGACTTCCACTTGAGGCACTTTAAGTCCCAGTCCCAGTTCGAGTTCGAGTTCCAGTTGTAGGTTCAGTTCCACTGCCTCTCATCCCGTTCATCTCGGTTTTCGGTTTTGGGTCCTTTAAGTCCCGTGTCGTGTGGCGTCCGTGTGGCCCAGCCTCCACCTCACACCACCTCTAATACAACGAGATTAAATGTCCTGTCGCAGCGGGCTTAAGCATTAAGCCCGGGTCGATTCGCCTCCTTGCGGCAGTTCCTCGGTGTTTCTCGTGTTCGTGATGGTGTTGGTGTTGCTGTGTTTGTATACGATTTTGGTGGAAAACATTTTACCGGCTGGCGAGTGAAAAGTGCACTGGGTCAAAAATCGCTAAATAAAATCTAATAAAAATCTAAAAAAAAATTTTACCCCTCTAAAAAAAGAAATATCGCTTTATATATAACTTAAGAACTTTAAACCATTTTAAATATATGATTTGAATGTTATATCGGGACATGTAAATTCCACAAAAAAAATTTAAAAATTTGACAATTTATTATAATTTAAAAATAAATATTAACTCTGCATATTTTTCAAGGGTTAAATTTATAGATCATTTAAAAATTTTATAAAATATTTTCAGTTTTAAACTGTAGTTGGGATTTGGTATACCTACATTTCTTCGAAGAAAGTCTTGTTTTTTAAACTTTCTTTCTGTGTAACTCTATGTGTGCGATTCAGAATAAACATTGCTTTTTGGTAGCTGTTCTATTGCTGCTTATTGTGGCAGCCAACTCGCTCACTTCCTTGCCAAAGCAAACCCACAAACAACAATCGAGTCGAGTGTTGACGTCTGCACTTATTACCCCAACCCTTGGGCCAAAAGCAACAGCCTTTGCCTTACCCATTCCTTACCCCTTCCTTACCCCTTTCTTACCCCTTCCGTCTGCTTGGCTTTTGTGACCAGCTGTCAAGTGGGCTTACCCCGCTCGCCACCCCCCTTTTCTTTGTTTGTCTCTATATGCAATTCAATTTATTTTTGTGTCGCTCATATTTGCAAAGCCATACACTCGAGAAAAACTACGCTGAAGTTAATTAACCAGTTTACAAGAAAGTTCAAAATTTTTTTAAATTTTTAGATTTATGTAAAATCTAGTTAAAAGAAATTATTGTTTCTTTCTAAATCATTATTAAAAGCTATGCATTAAAAAAGAAATAGGTATAGTATATTTTGCATTAGGCTGTAATTTTAAATAAGATAAATATTTTTGTTATTAAAAAAAAAATATAGTTTACAGTTAACCAATCAGAAAATATTTTTAGATAATTAGTTGTAATGCTTACTCTCATAACATTACCATAATTAATACTCAAGAGATATTTTTAATATTTAACTAAATAAATCCATTAGTGGCCGAAAAAAAAGATATAAACAATATACATTATTTTTTATGAGCGTTATAAAAGTTTCCCTTAAAATATAATATGTTCAACATACTTTTTTTTACCTAAAAGTTTTAATGTTTGATATATTCTATCAAGTGTTTTTTCTCAGTACATGTGCTGACAGAAGGCCTTTGCAGTGAGCCTCTTTAAATTCTATTAAAGTCCCTGGAGCGCCTGAGGTGCTAAGGTTACATAATTAAATTGCAGCCCTGGCCTGGCAATTAATTAAATGCCTCATTTATTAACGCTTTGTTAGGCAATATTTTGCACAAATGACTACAAAAACAAAAGAAAGAAGGCTCGGAAAATTAAAGCAAAGACACAGCAGCAGTGCCATAAAAGCCACCACCAAAAACCAGCCAAAATACACACAGAACAGAGATACGCGAGACGGTATATAAATTTACGCATTACGCATACGCCGTGTGGTCGGGCACTGATTTATTTTTAACCTCAAAGCGTCATTCACAATAAAGATATTTTACGTTTATGACCCACAAAAATGGAAACTTTTACGTCGGCAGCCAACAACGTGGCAACTTGGCAACATGGCGTATGCGCAACAATTTGCAAGGGGCGTTCACTTGTTGCGGTTGACCGGGCTTAAACTCTAGGGGCCACAGACAACACCCAACACCCAACGATCTACCGAACCAAATCCACCTGCCATGGCTCCAGTTGACACGCCTCCTCCACCTAATCGAGCCATTTTTGTGGGCCGTAATTTAATATGCGGCTCGCAACTTTAATATGCTCGACACGTCGCCCTTTTGGGGTCGCGCCTGTTTATCCAGCTACCAGCACACATTTTATAACAAAAAAAGAGGAGAAAAAAGATGGAGAAAAACAATTTTTTAAAGCCACTCACTTTGGCATTCGATTCATTTGATTTGGCCGCTCGGCTGGCTTATGCAAACAGGCAACAGCCACTCGAGCAGCCAAAGCCTTTCAGTGCGCGTCAACAATTTACATTGCCATTGCCCTCTCGATTTGAATACACACACAATTCACACCGCTCGCCATCCCCATCAAAGGACCCGAAGGACTCCTGCCCCCGAACCCCATCCATATCCCATATATAGGACAAAGAAGGCGGACAATAAAGGGAAATCGAAATTACACTGACTGAAAGGTTGTCACAATGCCGCTTTGGGCCATAAAATAAAAATCCCCAATCGAGCTAAGGGCAAATAAGATTGATTTTAGTACAACCTGCGTTGTGGTTTTACAATTTAATGGTTTAATAGTTATGGTGGACGGCGATTGAACCACCATTGTGGTTAGATTTTATGTTTTATCTCAAAGAAGTGCGGGGAATGAGAAAAACTATAAAATTTGCGGTATTTTAAGCAGGTTGATAACGATTGAGAGATCATACTATTTGTACATATTATAGATATTATTTAAGATATTAGGTAAATTTTGGTAATAATTAATTAAGATTAGTTAGTCACATGGTGAACATGGAAACCTACTAGACTTATTTTCTTTGTATTTTTTTATAAAGTGCTTACAAATATTTCAAAGTATGAGCTAGCACATATCTTGAGTTTACATTATTCTTTGTATTATTTATAAAATTAAATTTTTTAAAAGTTAAGGTTAATTTTTTTTTAGTTTAATATGAATTCTATTTTGGTTTTTCCCTTTTTTTTACTTGCAAAACGGCGTCTTTGAGCTAAAAGGTTATTTATAAATGTCTAAAAATAACCTACATCCTGTAAACTTAATTTACACAATTTCCCTTTGACTAAATAAATTTATATTTGCGTTTCCTTCTAAACCAATGTGCAATTGCTCCACGCTTTACTTCCTTTGCCGCCTCCTTTTTTCCATCGCTCCTTCCTGACGCAATCAATCAGCGCGTCAAGGGTCCCCTGAAGAGCTTCCCCCGACCCAGGAATCCACTGCCGCTGAAACTGTTGGAACCCCAGATCCGGAGTCCGTACTTCGGTCCCCGTCCAGGAGCATTTGCTTTGTTGTCCTGTGCCTTGACACACGAACACCAGTCAACGCACACACACACACAAACACTCGCAGTAAATGCAAAGTAAAGGTGTTCGGACCTCTCGTTACGTAGCCGTCCAGTTGGCCAGAGGACAATGGCAGGGTGCCGGTCGAGGGCAAGGGTTCACAATACACCGGCGACCTGCATAATATTACGACAAATGCTCAAAACTTTTTCAATAACCAACAACTTTTGATGCACAGAAATATATAACTACAGATGGGCTCAAATAAATAGTAGAAAGTCATGAAAAGGGGTTAAAAATACGAATCCACTATAATGAATATTTTTCGATTTATTCAAATTTAAAAAAAAAAATTTTTCTCACATAAAAAATAAAATACAAATAATTTTTTTTCTCACATAAAAATTAAAATAAAACAAGAGAGAACGCTATAGTCGGGTGCCCCGACTATCAGATACCCGTTACTCAGCTAAGGGAGTGCGAGGGAGATAGATATATAAAATCTTTGATCAGGCATAACTTTTTAACGAATGGTCCGATTTGAAAAATTTCTTCTACATTTCGATAGGTATTGATAGTCACAATAAAACTGCATTTTTAGTTTTCCAAAATCTTTAATGGTGTGGGCGCCAGACACCTTTCAAAAAATGGTGTAGGGCGATTGAGGGCGTTAGAGGGGGCGTGGCACCATTTTGAAATAAACTTGCGCTGCGTAGGAACTCCAAGAATATGCATGCAAAATGCCAATCCTCTAGCTTTTATAGTTTCCGAGATCTCAGCGTTCATACGGACGGACAGACGGACAGACGGACATGGCTAGTTCGACTCGGCTAGTGATCCTGATCAAGAATATATATACTTTATAGGGTCGGAAAAGCTTCCTTCTCCCTGTTACATACTTTTGCACGAATACAATATACCCTTTTACTCTACGAGTAACGGGTATAAAGATTTTTTTTTCTCACATAAAAAATGAAATAATTAAGCTTTAATTTTTCTTTGATTACAAAGACAAAATAATTTGAATAAATTGTATAAAATGGTAGAATATTTCAAAAAACCTTTTTTTTAAATAAATAAAATATTATTTTTCAAATTAAAAAAAACAGTATAGGGAAGGAAAAATATACTCCTACTAGCCACTATTATTTCGAACCCAATTTTCCCATATAAAAGCGAACATAACCATTTGCATAGTTGTCAGTGGCGAAGAGAACTCAGTGGCTGAAAAATTCATAGACCAATTGGAGGATGGCTTGCGAGGGGCCGCATGAATAATCTGTTGGCTCCCCGTCTGTATGAATATGATGTATCTAATTTGCACACAATTTAGGCCGGCACTCGTGCACACACCGTATTTATATGTAGATATACGCCGGAAACGGCGACACATCTGCACGGGGTGTCAATCAAAAGCGGCGTTGGCAGTCATCACGCGGATATATGTACTATTTTCCGACTGTCAGTTTGTGTCTTTGTCATATTCCAACTGTCGACAGTGCAACTAACATGATTTGTCAACTGGGAGCCAAACAAAGCTGTTCTTTTTTAGTTCCTGTGTCCACTGTGTGGGTCTAAAAAAAATATCAAGACCTTGTATTAAAGATGTACTCTCAAAAAACTCTCTCTAAACTAGCAGAAACTCTGCCAAATTCCGCTAACTATTTTAAATAGCTTACGAAAGTTTGTAGCTGCATACTATTTTATATTTCATAATTTTGTAAAAGTAAGTTGGGGCCAAAAAACAAATTGTTTAAAACCAACAGAACCCATTTTTGTTCTCGAAACAATGTGGCATATTTATGCATGCCAACGCTGGCAATTAAGGCAATTTACCGGAATCTTATTTGCCTTAATTGCGGGAAAAGCGGGCCTTAATCCACCGATCGGCTGTGATTTCGTTCGTCATCTGGCTGGTAATTGCAATTGATGGGCCATAACATGGCCCTCGATGCGAATGACACTGACTGCCATTTGCTGACGATGACGATGACATTATTAAATTGAAGATGTTGATCATTTATAAGGCAGCACGTTTGCATATTTTATAATAAATGAAACGTGTGACAGCATGCTTAACTTTCGCAGCCCAAGGAGTCCTACCCCATTTTCCTGTCCCATGTGGCAGCAGACCCCCCTCCCCTTTCAGTCCAATGCATTTTCCTGGCTCACAGACACTCTTACTTACACAAGGGCATTATTTAAATGGAACATTGCAACAGGCACAAGCTATATAGACCTCGTATTCCGACTCGGATGGCGTGCGTCTGCCTCGGTTTATATAATTGTGCGATGTGCTGGCTTGTCTCGCATATCTGGGGCTTAACATCACCGTTGACGTTGTTATTGTTTCGGCTATTCCCTCGCCTCCCAGTGGACTGGTTATGTTTGGTCTCTTAATGATTTCAACGAAAAGAGCCCTAGGGGTAAATACAGGAAAATTGTTTATTTACATAGGATTTTGAGGGAAGCAGCTATTGAATTTGAAATTTATTGGATACAAATTTCTTATGTTGTTGGCTGTCGGCAGCAAGTAAATTATTACTTCTTTATTATTGCTATGTAAATGAATTTTAAAATTTATTTATGGGTATTTAAACGATTAAATAAATAATAATGTTAAATTAATAAATTAAATAAATGTTTAAATTGTTTAAGACGAAAAAACCAAGAATGATTTTTTTATAGTAAATAAATAATAAATAATAAGAGATATAAAAAATTTTTAAAAGCTACTTTTAATGTTTAAAATATTTATGTTAATAAAAAAAAATGGTATTTTACATGAATAAATAATTTTCACAAACTTTCCATAGAAGTCTGACTAGACTATTTAAAATATTTTCTCATATATATGGAGTAAATATTTTATATTCCGGAACTTGAGTTTAGAAACCCACATGTATGGGGATTATGTTAATCTAGACCACCCGACATTTCCGCACAGAGACCTAAAGTAACGGACATGACTAGATGGTAGTTTCACACGTCCACGCACTTGTATCTACCCACTTTAGAAACCCCTTTTCCAATCCCCTTTTCCACCCCCTTTTCCGACCGTTGATTAGGGTGCAGTGTCAAGTGATGAGCGGCGACCTGCAGATACTCGGTCAATTTAGCCCGCGTTGCACATGGTCATTGGTTATGATACGACAGACACAGTGTGTCATGTGAGAGAACTCCTTCAGACACTTTCCACACAGACCCTCCCCCCCAAGATTTTACCTTACTCCCCGGCAGGAAGATGAATGAAGTCATAAAAGGCATTGGCCTGTGTAAAGGGATACAATCCGTAGACACACACCGAAAACAAATAAAAAAGGACTCGAATCGTTGGCTTATAATCAGGACGGGTAGATCAAAGCGAATGCCGGCGGGCAAGACCGAAACATCTGGCCACCAAAAGTATGAAAAAAACGAAGAAGAAGAAAATCAGGCGACATTCATAACGATGTAAACGATGATAACGATAATGCCCATGATGACGGGCAGCCGTAATTAGGCTATCGCCTGTCGGCAAACGAGTTTAAGCCAAGAACCAGACAAGCCGGCAACTAGTGGAACTTTAAAGCCAAGTTGGTAATTCCACAAAAAGAAAGAATCGATGGTGAGTGCACGGAAAAAAATCAAATGTTTAAAAATTAAAAAAATGTTTTTTAATAAAATTTTATAATATTCCAATTAGATTTATGAATTTTGTATTTAAAATCAGATAATTTTTCAGTGGTTCTTATAATACATTTACCATTGTATTTAAATATAAATGTTAAAACGTTTTTGAAATAAAAGATAAAGAAAAAGTCTTAAAAAATAATTTAAAGAAATTGAAACTTGTACAAAATATTATAATATTATATTCTTTTCCTATCAATAAAATATACAAAATTAATAATTATCAGTAAAATTATATTTCTTTCAGTGTAGGCGTTGGGAAAAGTTTTAATCAGGCAGAGAGATCCCGCGGACAGTACTGTCTGTCAGCCAGGTTAAGACCCGAGGCCTTGGCGCCGTGACGAACTTTTTTAATGAGCAACGTTTTGCGGCTAATAAACATTTGCGTGCTGGCCGTTAGCAGTTGATGTTACCATGACGCCATGTTTTTAATTGGCAGCCCAAGTCTGGTCATTTGCGTCCCAGGGGCAACGATGCTACACCATCCAAAAGGCAATTGAATATTTTATTAAATTGCCACACACACACACACGCACACACAGCACCTATAGCAACAACAATGGCCACATTATATTGTGACAACAATTCATTATAAAATGGCGCCAAGGACAACGAAGGGCCATTGCCAAAAAGTTATGAAAAGCGTTGCGACCCATTTGACATGACGCATACGCCGCGTTGGTCGTCCAACAAAAACAAAGTTTTTTTGCCCCGACCTCATACATATTTATATTAATATCTCCTTATATATTTATATACTCTTGTTGGGAGAAGTATTATGGGATTATCAGGACTTAAAACTACCAATTTTGACACTTTGAATCTTTAATTTTTTTTGAATAACTCTTTGGAATTTAAAGTTTAGCCAGTTTAAAAAGCATTTATATTAATTAAAGTTTTAATATTCACAACAAGGATTTTATATATATTTTTTTTTGGTATTTTTATTACTATTCGATTGTTTATTTTTTGTTTGCTGCGTGGATAGATCATAAAAACTGACTCAAATAATTTCGCTCTTTAAGGGCATTGACAGCCAGAAGTAAAAAACGAAATCGAATTTTTCCCTTCGATTCTTTTTGTTGAAGCTGTTGACTAAAACAAGTTTTTGACATTCAAATTTACCTGGCAAAGTTTTCGTTCTTTTCGTCTCCTTTTTTCCCTTTTTTTTAGGGGCGCGCCTTGGTGAGTGGAACTTTTTGTTCCCAATTCTTTTCCCTTTTTTACTTTATTTTGATTTTGCCGCTGTTGGCCGTTGTTTTTGTTGCTGTTATGATTATTATTGTTACTGTTAGCAGACAGCAAATCAACAAAATTATGATAAACAGCTGCAGGTATAAGACCGTTAAACGAGAACGACCCAAAAGCGAAGGTCCTGAAAGCAGGCGCAACAGGAAAGGCGGTTGGGAAAAAAAAAATGACAGCACGGTTGGCCGCCTGTCCCTTTTTTGGAGACCCCGGGTCTTCAGTTTTTCTTTTGGACCCTTAAGTTCCGCACAACACTCCCCTTTCGCCTGTCTGTGTTTTTGGCATTAAGGGACTTTTCGGGCTCATCTCCATCGAATACAATATTATATTTTTTTTTTGTTATTATTTCGGGCCCCGGAATGGCAGCGAAATGAGATAAAAATAAAGAATAAAATCAACTGAAATATTTGCACATGCTTACGGTGGCGCGTTAAAGCTTTTGATCTTTTCGTTCGCTCCTCACTTGCTGACTGCGTTAATAACGCAGCCCATATACCATATAGAGAGGGGTGGAGGATACCAGGGGCTCCCGGTTCCAAGGTGACAGCTATTCCCCAGGCCGACTGGCAACGGTAGCGCCTTTACAGATTTTGCATATTGCCAGGCAAATCGAGCCCACCTTACCCTTCGTTCCCTCTGCCAAATCCCAGTGGCACATCAAATTTTCCAACGCTTCAGTTAAACATTTTCGCAGAGGGCCAACGAATTTCAGGTGGCAGCCTCGCAAATATTTGCATATTTGATATTTATGTAGCAACAACTTTATACATCATGTAGAGTTTTCGTATCGATTTTGCCGCTGCCGCTCGGTTGCCACATTTTTAGTTATTTTTCACTCACACACAGGAAGAAAATTCCAGTTTATAGCTCCTTTGTAATATAGATATTCTTTTAAATTACCTACAAATTTTAAAAATTATTTTATTCGTTTTAAAGTAAATACTCCTTCCTTTCTCCATTAAAGTATAGGACTTTTTGGGATCTCAAAGTGGTAAAAATAGGTTTTAATTTGTTTAACTAATTTTTAAAAATCTTTAAAAATTTTATAATTTTTTAATAGCTCCTTCAAAAAAACGTTAGCCGTCTGTTTTGCATTTTTTGTTTTATTTTTTAATTTTAGAACTTAAATGCTTTGGATCGTTATAATAAATATTAAAAATATTATATATAAAAATATATATGTTTTGAATTATTTTTTGTAATGATCTATATATTTTAAAAAATGTTTTTTTAGCTTGACTCTGGAGTTTTACCTTTTCTAATGTTTCTAAACCAAACTTTAAGTTTTTAGTACTCAATCACTTCGAGGTGTAAAAATACCCAGTGAGTCACAATTTTATTTATATATTTTTTTTAGTGGGCCCACACACTTGTTGGCAATGTTTGCGCTCCACTCGAAGTGAAAACAAAGGCGGGGGCGTTCGCCACTCTCCACTCTCCATTCTCCGGCAGAGTAAAGGGAGCCAAGTGGTGCAAAATATCCGCTGTCACCATGTTTGCAGAAACCATGACTGTAGAAACCAAAAAAAAAAACAGTGTCCACATGGATGCGGGGGTTCTGTTTCTATTTTTAGCCAAAAAGTGCAGATGGCCGACGCTAATGAAATTCAATGGGAAGGCATTTTCAAATCGAATTGCGAAAAACAAGATATATTTGCTCAGGGAAAATCTACCATAAGCACTTGTCGACGCACAAATAAATTTCCAATGCCCGTAGGCATGTGTCAATTGTACAATTGTGCACAAACAATTTATTGTTTTTGTTCCATGGTTTACACAAGTCAGCATTGCCAAGCAAAGGAGAAGGAATAAACAAAAATATATTCTATTTATTTGCCATTAGAATGTCATGATAAATGGTCCTGGCCGAATTGTGTAAACAGATATTTACCTCAATGTTTGCCCCAGCTGCAGGCCCCCAACCCATATTGTCTGAAATAAATACGTTTTGGCCATCTCGGTGACTTGGATTCAACCACAAGCCACTGCCATATCGTCTATCCCTTTAAGGCCAATTGACATTTTGAATGTGCTTTTAGTCCAATTTGAACCATTTATAATTGTAATTTGTTTTGTTTGTTTATAATTTGGATTTTGTTTGTTTCCTATCATTTTAATCGTAAAATATGGAAAATAAATACTTTAAGCCAATTTGTAAAAATCAATCAAAAGGTCAAGTTTCTTAACGTTGTAACGATTTGATTATATTTAACACTTTGGAGATTTTCTGTGAATTCCTAGTTGTTATAGAATTTCATACATTTTTGTGGTGACAAAAAGTAATTTTTTTTTCTCCATTTGAGAGCTGGTTTTTTTAAATAAAATACAAAAAATGAGTACATTTTTCGATATTACCAATTCCGTTTTTTGCAGAAAGCCAATTGGAATCCTTAATTTTATTCTGTCAATCAACTTGTTTTTTTTCTGAATTTCTGAATGGCAGGCAACAGGGAGTTGCAAGGGCTTAATATAGGGGAATTTAAAAAGTCAATACAGCAATTTTATAGGGTGAAAAATCTATTCATTATTTAATATGAACAGTGTTCATTGAACACATATGCCTCTTATTAATAGTATTATATTCAAATTATCTCAATTGAAGTTAACACAATGTCAAAGAAATGAATTTGCAGCATAATACAGCATAAAAGGAACTCTATTGCTCTTATTAAACAAGGTTACACAGCTGGAAATTAATTAAGTCAAAAGCCATTAAGCTTCTTTTTTTTTTCTTTCTTTTATTTCATTTTATCATTTGTCTGGTGCAATTCAAATTCTGTTTCACTAGCTCGTAATATTTAATGCAAGGAACGCATAAAAAGAAGCGATTAAAAATGCCAGTAGTCTCATCTGGATTGTGCCATGGCCATTTCCAATTATTTCGAGTATCCCTTTCAGTTTCCAAACACACCTGGAACTCTCTACTCGGGCTGAGGATGCACTTTCCCCCGGATAACATCGAATTGTTCAAAAACTGTGAATCTGCACATTTTGTCAGCAGCTTGTTGATTGTGTTCACTGCCGGCTGGCATTCAGATTCCATTTAAATTTCTATCCCAACTAGAGCAGGGGCATTGTATTGCTGGCCTTTTACCGGATCAACTCGGAAGTAATGCACTGAGCACTGCCACTATATGTATGGGTGCAGCGCAAAATGAGTTATAAAAGAAAATAGAATATAAGTGTATGCCGTGGAGCATCTTTTGCGCATGCAAATGTGCTGGGGATTCGAGTTGGGATTGGTCCTGAAAGAATTCTAAAAGGTACCAGCTCGCCCACACTAATACGCGCACAGCACATACACTGCAAAAAAAAACCGTTTAATGATAACAGAAAGCTGCCATTTTTTAAAGGTTTTGAAAAAGTAAGCTAGCCAAAGAAAATTCATTAAAACACTTTTTTTTAATAATTCTAAAATACATAAAAAAAAGCATGTCACCGTAAAATCGATATGCGCATGTAATACGCATATCGTTTTTACATGAAATACTCTTTTAGATCATATTAAATATACCTGGCCGCATATCAAGTTAAAATTGATATTACATAATGTAAAATCGATCTACGTTTAATATCAATTTTTTTTGGTTGTATTAAATCTAAAATACAAAATCTTTCAAAATTCTAAAATCTGCAAATTGTCATAAAACAATAAAAAAAACTTCCTATTTACCTTAGTTTGTATTATAAATACATTCAAACTCTAGTTTTGCTTAAATTTTCTTATAAACAAATTTGTAAATTATTTCGAAAAATGTTTTTCCCCACTAAAAACCAAAAAAAAATGTATTTCAATTTTTCCAGTGTACACACACGCACTCCTTCGGAAATGTAAGCGTTGTACACATATTGAATCCATAAATAAATCCTTAAGCAAAAATTGTAAATGTCGGATTAAGTGTATCACAAGAACCCGCACACACACACACACCCACACACACATGGTTTACCGTGTAGGTTTGAGCCAGCGCATAAATAAATATGGGAAAAGAGCAAAAAGAGAGCTGGCGAACACTAAAAACTAAATGGCGAAAACAGTTTATACGCCACCCCGTCACCTCTCCACCTTTCACCACCCACTTCCGTTTCCGCTTTCGCCAGCACTTGTCAAACGTGGTTAGATCGAAACAAAGTTAATTCCCTGCAGCAGGTTTATGGTGAGCAAACAACACACACCGATAATAATTACTCGAAACATTGTAATCCTCTTAGAGCCGAGATTTACACGTTAAAGCAGAGCGTTCATTTTGCCACGATAATAGATTGTCATAGCATATACATACATACGTACATACAATATATTTTTTTTGTACTTACGAAACTTCGCCAAAAAATATGATATATGCGAGAGATTTCTAGAGTCACCTACAGAAACCGAAAACACCTTGCGCCAAACACGTGCACACGCTGCCAAGTCCCCAAGAAGACTGGAGCATTTTGTGGAGCCACTCAGCAGCGGAGTTCGGCGCCAGCACGAAGTTGGCTTTAATGACAAACGTGGTCTGGGGTTTTGGGGGTGGCTGCCGGGTAGGTGACTGAAAAAGACTGTTGCGCGCAGGGGAAATAAATGCCTCGACTGGGGAAAAAAAATTCCCCATTCGTGTTCTAAAGCCCGAGCAACAGTTTGTTGGCCATCAGGGCCATCCTTCAAACCAGTCGCGTATCAATAGCCAAAAATATTTACATACGCCGCGTCGGACCCACCGAACTGAAAAGCAGCCCCCGTCACTTTGTCAATGTCAAATGTTCTGTTGGGTGGTTCTGGTTCTTGTATGGGTTTTTTGCCATGGCCGAGTGGGTGGTGGGCGGTGGGCGTTGAGTGGGCGGAAGGCAACTAGTGGTTCTCATATTTCCACAGTAACAAATTTGTTTACACTTAATTGGTCTACGCTTACATCGGATCACGAGAACACAGGCACCAGCCAAAGTTGCCCCAATGTGGACAGCACAAAGTTGCGAATTGTTCGAAAGTTGAATCGCCTCTGCCCCAAAATGTATGCTACACTTTTGTCACTGCAAATTCTTCAGGATTCTAAATGGAATTGAAAGAGTTTTGATAAATTTTGTTTTTATAGTGCTAATTGAATATAAAACTTAGATTGAAACCTTACTAATCGTTATTAAAATTTTTAATCGAATTTAATAAAACTTAATTTAAATTAGGTCTGTTAATATTTGTGCATTTTAGTATGAAAGTATACAAATCAACTTAAAATAAATTTCAATATGATTTATTCTATAGGAAATAAACTGGTTGCTCATAATCTCATATGATTATTTTTTATTTTATTTAATGACGTTTGGAAATTCATTTAAGAAATTATTAAACAGTTTTATATGATTTACTACCTTTAAAGGGTTGAAATCTGTAATTTTTCTGAATTTTCTAACTGATATATTGCATATCTTATTTTTTGGTATATGAAATAAAATATTATAAGTAGTTAGAGTTCTTTTCAGATTGTATTATTTGGCAGTTGGTTGCATTCATATCGCATTAGTGTACTTTCTTTCCTATCATTAGATATCATTCAGGGGTACTTCTCCACTGCAATGGGTAAGCTGATTAATGTTCCTGCCTTGAATATCTTTCTAACGAGATGCCTCATCGATTGTCGGGCCCCATTGTACAGTTGATATGATATATATTTGCATGATTTACTTACGCAACTTCCATTAGGACTGGGGTCAGGTTGTAAAAATGGTCCACGGAGATTTGTTGCGGACCCGGACCACATACGAATGTCATATTGGGTCATGTTCTGGATCCTAACCAACCACCCACATATACGTATGTGTGTCTGGGTAGTAAATCAGAATGGGGAAAAGCCAGACAATGGACGGGGCCATTTGGCATTCACTAAACATCGCACAAAGGTGAGCATCTCGACGGTGTCATAAAAAACAGTTTACACATGGGTTCTGGCCCATTTCGCTGGCCATTTTTATAAGGCCACTGACGGCAATTCATTGAGCGCAGGGATAAAATCCGTATGAATAAAGTTGGATGGCTGCCGAAGGTGAAGCAGCAGAAAGTCAATTAATCTAATTGCAGGAGTACACTTGCGCACACGAGGACATCCTCCAGGTGACCAAAAGGAAAGGTCAGGCGAATCCAATTCGATGCAATTAAATTAAATCTCTAAATGCCAGCTAATGAGCACCACTTGGGCTGCGGTCAAAAGGGACACCCAAGCAGATGTGGGTGCTAATTAAAAGCGCAGTCCGCCTGATTGATCATCTGCTGCAGTTCCATACATCTATACATATGTACATCCCCCGGATATATGTATATCCCCACCAATCGGTGGCTAATCAAGAGGATTTCATTATCATGGCTCACACTTCAAATCGAGCCCAAATTATTTATAGCAAATGCTCAGTGTAATGGCAACCGGAAGGTGGCAACAGGAAGATGGCAGATGCCAGACGACAGCGCAGCTCCTAACAAGCTCACACACACACACATGACCCCCAGGACGATTTCCCTCCGTGTGTGTGTGTGAACGCGCTTCCCTTTCCGCTCCTGTATTGGTGTGCGCTTAAGGATTTTCCGTACCAAGGCGAATTGTTGCGTTTTATATACCCTCACTGAGAGACCAAGCACTTTTTATTCGCTTTTGGGCCCAAGAGCTTTTACAGCATAAATAAAATATATTTTATACATTTACGAAAACATAAAATGCGAAAGATAAAAATAAAATATATACCTACTGTTAAAATTGAGCAATAAACTGGACTTCCAAAAGCGCGAAATAAAATATTAGTTTTATAGCAAAATAAAAATACGAAGCTTTATTTGGTTTTTTAAATATAATAGTAGTAAAACTTTTATGGTCGGATTCTTTGGCTAAAGAACTTTTTCTATGTTATTATTATCAAGTCACGCAAAACTGTCTATCTAACCACGAATTAAAAAAAAAAAGTATTTATAAATATGTATGTCTTTAGTTTAGTTAGCTAAAAACTAAGTTTTATAGTTGCTATCGCAACTACACAAAATTAAACTTTTTTGTTGTTTTTTTTTCAATTTAAAATTACATATTTGTAGTAAAAGTTTTCGAATAATATATTTTATGATAATTACTAAAGCCTTTAATAACTGTTTTTAGCAATAGATTTATCAAAAAGGGGTTTTTACATTGTAACCTTTAAAATAAATATTACCCGATATGCAATAGGCCAGAACTTAACTTGACTTTTTTAAATCAACTATTTTCGCCCCATTTTATGACCCATATTGAAACGATAGCAATTAAAACCGGAATATTTGTGTTAAGTGCAGCTACCCATTTTTAAACCAAAAGGGAAACATTTTTCAAGTAAATGCCGAGTTTTGGCCAACAGGATTCGGTTCCAGTAGTTGGGGGGTAGCGGGGCTGCAGCAGCCAGTCAAGTTTGGTATTTGCCCATCCTCCGACCATAGACAAACTCATTACGAAAAATGAGCGTCCTGCGGCGCTCAAACAAAGCAAGGACCCAACCTGTAAACGGCCCCCCTGGCCCGGTTTAAGTGTGTGTGTGTGTGAGTGCGTGTGGTGTGTGTGTCCTGTGTGTGTCCTGTATGCTCCGCTTGTTGCTGTTGTATATGCCAAAAATCATATACACCGCCCACATATCGATTTTGTTTGATGTTTAGGCTGGGCCCAGGACTTTGGGGCTGCGGATATACGGAGTGGATAGTCCTGGCTTTGGCCCTTGGGCACCCACAAAGCACCAAAAACAAAGGCATGCACACCTCATCATTATTTCCGTTTGTGTACTCGTTCCGTTCGTACATTACGACGTCGCGTCGCGTATTTTAAATATTTAAAGAGCATAAATGCCGTAAACTTTGGCCCCCCTCCACCAAAAAAATTTAGAGGGTGCCGCAGGAGGAAGTGGAATTATATGGAAGCCCAAATTTCATGGGAAAAGGTATTAGTAGATAATGATACAGAAGAAAGTTCAATTCCGTTTCCTTCCTGATTTTACTCAGGAAATAAGTATTTACTGGGAAATCGCTAAAAAAAATATACTGAGGGGAATATTGGGTAAGTTTGTATATTGAAACTTTAATTAAGTTCTGTAAAAGTATAAAAATCACAAAAATGAGAAAAAAAAAAAGAGCTAATAACCGTTTTTCAACCAGTTAGCAAGTTTAATTACACAGCAAGTTATGCCGGCGGAGGCTTAAAGCCATTCGTTTAACGACTGCGATAATTTGGCCAACAGACCTTACACCCTGTTTTTGTGGCATTTCGAGAGCTTCCACTTAAAGCCAGTGTTTTGATACAGTTTTTTTACGGGCTGTTCGCTCGTTTTTTATGCCGAAACAATTGAGTTTGTTTGCAGAGGGCAAATCGGGTTCGCTGTTCAGCTTGACCCGCTTATTGTGATGTTGGCCAGGTCCTGATTGTTGGCCTTTGTGCTCGCCGGGAAATTGTATTCGCGGCCAGTTAATTAGCTGCCAGGGATCGTCCCTCTCGCGGGACTTCATCAGGCGACAGCGACGGTAAAAAAACGGGGCAGATTCTTCAAATTACTTTTGGAGAAAAAAAATACGGAAAATGAGAGGGATAACCTTCTACTTCAACAGTCACACACTCAGAACCTAGTTTTAATTTTTTACTTAATTTTATAGTGATAATATTTTCATTTAGTAGATTTTAAAGCCGAGTTTTATATTATTATCAATTTTCTTATTTATAAATCAATTTTTGTCTTATGAATTATGCATTTCCGTTTACCAAATAAAAAAGAAATATCATTAAATGGTATTCCTAAAAAATATTTTGGTTTAAGAAACTGAAAAAATGCCTTTACTAGATTTTTTATGTATTTTTAAATGCTCAAAAGCTTTCTATTCAAAAACATTTAATTCAAACATTTACCTACTAACTCCATTTCGAATTCAGGCTTTATGAAACGATCTCCAAATATGCATCGAAATTGTTTTCCGGTGCACTCATGCCAAGCTGGCTTTGTGTCTGCTTACTTTTATTTCAAACGGCAATTGCATTGTGCCATTCCCAATCCGCTTATGGTTGCTGCCACGCCCCCATGGACCACCTCGACCGCCTCCCCGCCCCTGCAGTAAACAATGCACTCAGCAGCAAACAAGAGCAGCAACACCAGAAAGTCCGTCCCTTTTCCCTGGTAAGTGCTCGGCGTATGATAAAAGCTTGTGTCATATTTTCATTTTTCTTCCATTTTTTTGCTTTTGTTGTGGGAGATTTTGCATCCGAGAAGAAGTTCTCCGTCCATGCTGACTCACTTAATGCCAGCACTCGACGTCGCTAACCCATTGCTTACTTCTAAAAACCAGAGTACTTTCATTAGCTTACCGCCAACGGACCTTCCGCCAGCAAGGTCGGCTTCGGATCCAGTTTATTTCACCCACCATCCAGCAAACCATTCGTCCACCGACTCCCATCCACCATCTTAACTCCATCCATGGGGTAAAGCTCCGCAAAAATCCGCAACGAAATGGGTCTAAAAACGGGGAAGTTCCCCTGCAAAAAGCTTTCCAAAACGGGAATTCGGCCTTGGCAAAGGAATTGACGCAGCATTCACCTTGTGTAATGAACTCAAATATTATTTAAAACTAATTAGCTGCAACACACGCAGCTTTGACATTGAAGTGCCTGTGGGTTTCTATTAAACTAATTATGTTGCTCTTTATTCATACATATATATATATTTTTGCCTGTTCGTTGGATTCTTGTTATGCTTTATACAGTTTGCCGTTAACAATATTTTTTGCATTTTTACAAATTTATATTCGCTCGTAAATATAAACAGAAAATAGCTCTTCGGATAGTTACAGTATAATTAGATGATCGGTTGTGTTTTCGGGTTAGATCTTGTCTTTTTTCCTAAACGCTACGAGTATTGGTTGTCCGCTTGAAGTATAATACTTGGACAGAGCTTCTTCGCTTTTTTGCTGGGTGATCTTCCCTAAACTTACTCGCTAAACACATTGTATGCCGAAAAACAATCGCGTTGCAGTTAACAATTGAAGTCAAAGTGAACCGAGTTGGGACTTAGCTTAGGTATATACTCTTAATTCGTACTAAGGCATGTTACATGTTGGGCTCGAAACGACAACATCCACTGTTGTGTAATTTATAATATCGCAAATGGTTTATACAAAGTCAAGTTAGGTCAAATAAATAAAGAGGCAGCAGAAGCTAAATTAATGCTAACAGTAACATTAAAGTAACGTAACGTAAACGTAAAGCCAACTGAACAGTATCCCGTCGTCCTTGTTTATTTGGGCTGGGCTTGAGGATGAGGCTGCGGGTGCGGGTGAGGAGGTTGTGATTACTCGGCATCCAGCGAGAGGCAAGGCAGTCCGGCCAGCGCCGGATGGGTGGACTGCTGGGCGGAGCGGAGCCGCTGGGGCATGGGCTGGCCATTCTCGCGGTACGTCTTCAGTTTCGTCTCCATGGCCTGTAAAAAGTGCAGAAGAGACAGGGGATTAGACAAAGGCTAAATAATTAATTGCGCGAGTGACACTTATATAGTATTTATCAGCCATTTGGAAAATACGCACACAGAATTTTCTTAGTAGTTGAATTCCACATAATATCATACCCCACGATGGCCATGAAACGCGAATGGATTAGCCTATATGCATGGAATTTCCGAGATTTATCACTTAAATATGGTTACTAAGGGATAGGTGCCATTGGAATAAGACTACGAGTGCTAAACAAAAGCAAAGACCGCAAAATAAGGTACAAAAATATTTTGTATTTATTAACCAATGCAATTAATAAATGCAAGCGGAGGGCAACTAAAATTAGCCTTATAGATCGTAGCGCATTGTCAAAGCGGCAGGCTGGCGTCCGGTGAGTTGCGCATGCGCTCGGCGAAGCGCTTGAAAATGTTTGAGCCCGCATTGAGGCTGCCGGAGGAACTGCAATTGCTGGCGGGCGTGGACTGGGCGCTACTGACGGCCACTGAGCTGCTGCTGCCGCCAAAGGCTCGGCGAAAGAGACTCGACTCGCTGGCCGATGGCGGCGGCTGCAGAGTAGCCGGGCGCTCGCAAATGCAGCGAAACTTTTCGCACTCGGGACATAGCAGGGCCTTGTCCCACTAAAAACATACGGAAAAACACATAAGCTGGAGGTGGGTGGTGTGAGATGTGTGGGTACAGGAAAAGTATTGACAAAACATGTGGGGGGAAAGTGGGATGTGGGAGATTGGCATGCCGGGTTCATAGTTTTCGGAGGGACTTACGTTTAGTTTTCTTAACATGTCGGCCACAATGTTGAGCGCCGTTGTGCGGGAGCTGGGGTTCATGGAATTGCCATTGATTTGGTTCTCGGGATCTGCAAGAGGAAGCACACATACACAGCAGGTTAGTTGAGAGGTTAGTTGGTCAACTACTTAGCTACAGACGCACACAAAACGCAAACAATTCGTCTACAAGAAATGTCGCAAACTCTCTCCTCACATTTTGTGCTCTTAATTTTAATAATTTACAATGCCATTACAAATAATGAGAAACTTAAGCCTGCTAACGTTGTGACAAACAAGTAAAAAACAAATGGAAAACAAAATTATATGCAAGGCTTGAACGTTTGGCGGTTCGACTTGGATAGTTTAAGCACACGTCTGGTTTTCTTGAGGGAACTGAGTATCTTACTTTTAAGCGAATGCTGCTGGTTATATTCGTTTTTATTAACTAAGCTGCCATTGAGGGCGTTCACGCTGATGCTGGTGGCTCTTGTGGCGACGGTATTGTCGTGGTTTGATAGTTCGCCGTTGGCCACAATGCCGTTTGGCAGCGAGGCGGACGAGTTCATCGAGCTGTTCACCGTGTTGGTGTCGCTTGCCGTGGGAATGGGAATGCTCGTTCCATTGACCACTGGGGTAAAGCGTGACTTGACATTCAGCTCCTGCTTGAGATCTGCAACAGATAGGGTAAAAATATAAGCTATAGACTAGTCGTTTGGCCAACAAGCACCCACCTCTCGTCTCATCCATTAGCCGCTGCAGCTTCTCTTGCAGCAAACCCTTCTCATCCACTTCCAGCTCGAGCAGGGCGTTCTTCTCGTAGGCCTGATCCAACATCTTCTCGAAGTTCTCTATGCTTTCGTTGAGAATGCGGTGGGCACGCTCCAAATCATCGTTCTTCTGCTCCAGCTGCCGCAGATACACCTTCATGGTGTCGCGCTCCTTCTTCACCGTTTCCAGCTGCTTCTCCATGTTTGACATTTCAATGCCGTGCGAGTCCAACTTGAGCTGGGATTAGAATACTATGTTAATATGGTTTCTGTGTTTAAAATCTAATCGATCAGAGTTTTTATCAGATAAACTAAAACACTACTAGAATCAAATATATGACAAATTTACTTTTGAATGGAATTAAAATTGGCCTCTTAAAATTATTAAAATAGTTAACCAATAAGTAAAAAAAATGTGAAAATATTTTTTCTGATAAAAACTCAGAGTGTGAATAGGGTTTTTGGGATATAGACACCTTGAGAGACTCGTTTTCCCGCTCAAACATTGTGAGCTTGGCTGTGAGATCTTTGATTATACTCTGCTTTTGGTCCAGAGTGGCGTCCATTTCGATTTCCATTTCCCGTGACTGTTCCACAAACTCGTCGTACTCCTGTTTCACATCTGTCCACCTGGAAATGATAGTTATATGTGGGTTACAAGGTGATCTTATAGAGTTTAATAGTTTTTTAGGTCACTTACTCTTTGTGATACTGCTTGGATCGCTCCTTCCAATATCTGCACTCATCTTCGACACTATTGAACATAGGTGGCGACTCCATTTTCCTGTCGGCTGCTGACTTCCTTGTTTTTTTGTGTACTAATCGGTGGTCAAACTGGGTTTGAAATTTCGTTCGTTCGAATTGATTTAATTTGTAATTTCTTATCAATACTAGGTACTACGGTTGGTCTTATTTCTGCATGTGTATGTGTGTGTGGACTTTTACTTTTGTGTTTCTTAGCTGCTTTGTTTTTAATTGCTGTGATTAAAAATGCCAAAACACAGTTGTTGTTCAAGTTGAATAGTCTATAAAATCGGTGGAAAATGTGAAAAATCAATTAGGAACAGGTGTGTTTTCCCTGCTTTTCGTTGTTGTTGTTGCTTTTGTTCTGCTGCTTCGTTTCCGATGCCCTAAAACGGCAAGCGGTTTTAGTCTTCGAATAAAATGTAAATAAATTCAAACTAAATAAACACTTTTTGTGACGCAGCAGCTGCGGCAAGAACAACAACAAAAGGGGGATGAGCAACAACAGCTACGACGAAGTTTCCCATACAACAACGCGCAGCATGAAAATGAAATCATCGCCGATTTTCACCTGTTATTCCAGTGGCTGTGCCTGGAATTTCATGTCCCCCACCCGCCCACGTGTCCTACTTACACTTTGCACTTAAATTTCCTACGTTTTATTTGTTTTATTTACATAAAATCAGTGTAAATAGTTATGCTCGTAAAAATTGACCACTACTCCAAAAATGCACTAGCCAACCCTGGTTTTCGGGTGGCAGTGTTGCCTAACTGCTGCGCCTTTGACTGTGACAGCCCTGGTCAGCGGTTGTTATTTAAAATTTAATCTTTATACAAGGTTTTGTTTGGCCGATGCTTGCGTTTTCGCATCTTTCTTATAAACTGCAAATCGGTCTTTCCTATTGGTCGTGCTGCATAAGTTATAGATTTGTTGGCCGGCTCGTCGTTGCTCGTATCGTTTGAAATGTGGAACTCTGAATCGGAACTATCTTCAATTATCTGAGCGGAATTGAGAGTTATATCCCGAGAGGAGCAAGGTATATCGTCTATTATCACAGAATTATTATCGCCAACTATACGCATGGGCAGCGCTTGATAGTGAAATGATACGTTTCGGCTGGATCTGCGACGTAATTTGTGTTTTCTGCTAGTATCGAAATCACTGGAGCTTGTGGATGTGTTGTTGCTGTTACTTGAAGACACTTCCGAGTCCTGACGGTCATTAATTTTCGGGTTTGTATCCGTATTGGACATATTTCTTATTAACCGAGGCGCAATTGTTTTGGTTCACAAATGAGCAAGTGGTTCAGGGCCACTATTAAACTAGTTCATTCAAAAGTGGCAACTCGCTGCCTCCCACCACCTGGTCGAGAGTTGCCAGGTAGTCAGTCAGAGTGTGGCCAGATCGCAGCGACGGCAGTGCATTTTCAACAAAAATAAGGTAAAATATAGCACAAATATGGCCAGCAATTGTTAAACAATTAGCTAAATTGCGAGCAATATAAACCGCTGGCCAGCGCGTGAGTGTGGGCAAAAGGAGCCTGCGTGGGCGTTGCACATGCAGCGGTCGGGAATTGATTAATTGCGGCGCATGCCGAAAAGGGAAAAAAGGGAGGATGTGTTTTCAACAAAACGACAGTGAAAACCGCGACGAACAAGTGACTCTTCTGCGACAGTTTTGCGGAACAAAGAACTCGGGTGAAAATAGGGAAATGGAGAATGTGCGGCACAATGTTTAAACTTTGGATTTCCTACTCCATTTCCAGTTGAAAACTACGTGTTGCAACAACAACAAAGGCAGCCCCCAAGAAGTGCAACCGACCTAACGGGAGTTGCTCCACAGATATAGATAATCCAGATATCGGGCGATAATCCATTATGGCGGATCCAGAGCGACAGAGCCTGATCAACAAGGACGACGGCAATGGCTACAACTCCGTGGACGCCGTGGACGAGGGTGCCGACAATCCCGGTAGCAGCTCATCGGTGGCCACCAACGAGGACGGTGCGTATCGTTATTGTAAAGCCGGGCATTCAACCCGCATCCAATCAGCCGGCCACTGAATGAATGGGTGGTATTGGAAACCCAACAAGTGTGCGGGCGCTCTACTTATCCGTCGCCGTGATTCCAAGTTGTCCGCTCGTCTAACTTTGCATTTTCACACTTCACCCAACTGAGTCATATGTGGGGGGGAAGCACAGAAAGAAAAACTGATATGGGTCCAAAATGATATCTAAAATGTACATATGTTTTTACTTATTGAAGACTCTTTTTCGAAAATCATTTAACTTCAAGTCTATATTGAAAAACATTTCAATTTGATATGTAACTTATCTATATATGACCAAAGGGTATATTTAACTTTTTCAATTCGAAAAAAAAGATTTTTCCTTTAAAATAATGTTTTTTTTACCGCAATAATTAACTGTAATATTTTGAAGCGTTCTATAGTCCTCTTAAAAATTCATAATTAACAGATATAATAATATGATTTCATGATAATTTTTAATTTTGTGATAAAAAATGAATTTTTACACATATTTCGATTTGTCTCGAGTTACATTCTTCTTCTGTTTATGCTTTTGTAGTAACCCGATGCCGGTATCGGCCAAATATTCGAACTGCCTTTGTTATTGTTTATGATAGGACGCCTTAATCAGCGCAAGTAGCGTTCCTCACAGCTGTTTAATCAGCATCGATTTGGCGGCGGTGATAAAGTGGTGGCAAAGCGGGGGCAGTCAAGTCCCATGAGTCACCGTGCGATTTGCTGCGTTATCGCAGCACAGGGCGAAATTGAAGGCACAGAGGGTCTGCGATGAGCTGCGGCTCCATTGTTTGCCAAGGAACCTGATCTTCAGCTCAGGGAAAGCTCAGCCATATCATGAAAATACTCTTGAAAAGAGTTCAGTTCGGTTGTTCAAGGCGGTTCCATTAAATTCATAATTAACTTATGTATCTCAACATCTTTAGAAACGAAAAAGCAGAATTCTCCCATTTCTAATATGTTTATCCCATTTCTTGAGTCATGAATTGTTACTATTTGTTTTTTCTGTTTGAGTAACTTCAGAATTTTAGTCTGTGTTTGATATGTGTCACCTTTTTGTTACTCAGATATTGTGGCTTTTTCAGAAAAATGTTTAACGTAAAATCTATTAACAGAATACAATTTTATCCGAATTAAAATTTCGATGACAAATTAAGACATTTGTCACTTTTAAAAACGAGATAAGGGAACTATTTTATTGAAGACATGTCCCCAAAATTAACAGTAAATTACCTAATTTCATGGTCTTGTTGTAAGTAAGATGAAATATATTTATATTTAATTAATTTAAATCAGAATATTTACTAAAACATTCAAACATTTTAAAAATGGCCACATCATAGACTAGTTAGTGCATCTATAAAATTAACATTTTAATTTTTTTATTTATTCTATAATAACTATAATAACATTTCAAGTTCAATGAACCATAAACTCAAAAATGTGTTATTTTTTTATAATGTTTTTTAACAAAATGATCCTTGAAATTCGTACGAACTTCCAGGAAAGTGTAAGCTAAAGACGTCTTTCTTTGTCTTTTCCTCCCGGCCTGTTAATGCTTACATACTTCTTGCACAAAGTTCGAACTTGTTTTGATCGAGAGATGAGTTCCACAACTGCGGTCTAGCTGCACTAGTTTAATATCAAGACAGGAACGCTGCATTCATAGAGCCAAAACATTGACCCATTTGGCTTTATCGCAGCTTCTCAGACCCACACACTATCGGAAAATGCAGTTCTCACTCTCTCCGCGAGCCAATCTCCACCAGATGAGCAGTGTGGTTGAGGGAACTCTGCTGGCGAGATGTATTTATTTTACACTAAAGGTCTAGACATTGCAGGGCAACGGTTAAGGCTCTTCATTGTATTAATATTGTTTGTTTTTCATTGGAATTTTAGGCAATGGAGCACCGACGGCGGTGCCTTGCATTGGACCCGATGAGCTGCCGCCGCCGTATCAACAGAGCTCTAATACCGGAGGCGTGCCCATGGTCACCTGTCGGGTATGTCAGCACATGATTGACATCACCACGAAGCGGGAGCAGCACGTGGTCAAGTGCACCCACTGCAATGAGGCAACTGTAAGTTGTACTTCACTTAATCCCTAGATGTCATCCGAAGCTTACTGTCCCTTTGCATATCTACAGCCCATTCGAAATGCTCCGCCGGGCAAGAAGTACGTTCGCTGCCCATGCAACTGTTTGCTTATCTGCAAGAGCTCCTCGCAGCGCATCGCTTGTCCAAGGCCGAATTGCAAGAGGATCATCAACCTGGCCCCCAGTCCCGTCACCCCGCCCGTGCCCACCATGCCGGGCATGTGCCGCGTCACCTGTGGCCATTGTTCGGACACGTTTTTGGTAAGATACTTACTAGATCTACACCCTGATGGAATATTCTAATGATTGCACTTGCAGTTTAACACGTATCACAACGCCTTGGCCCGGTGTCCACACTGCAGGAAGGTCTCATCGGTGGGTTCGCGCTTTGCCAATAGTCGCGGTGTGATGTTTGCCATTGTGGCGCTGGTGTTTCTCATCGCAGGCATCGGCGTGACCGCCGGAACATATTCGATTGCTTCGGTAAGCAATACTTTTGGGACCTTGAAAAGGGAAACCCATTTAATCTCCTGAAAACAAACAATATGGTTTACCCCTTACTTACGAATTTGTTTACTTTATTTCTTTGCAGGATCACGGCGGCATGTACTTCCTCTATGTGGCGCTGTTCGTGATCGCGGGTTGTATGCTGGCCCGCTCCGCCTACTATTTCCGCCTTAAAGTGAGCGCCATCGATGGGCCAATGTAAAGCTAAAGCACGGGGCCAGCAGCAAAGGAAGTGCATTGTTTTATTTTTATATATATATTATTCATATATATCATTCCTTTTGATATTAAATTTAACTAAACACAGCAGCCAATTTGCAGACGGAACATTTGAAGAACATTTCTCTCTAGCAGTCCAGCTAAAAATTCTTGATTTCGAGCCAAACTAATAGCAAACCTAGCTAAATTATCGAAAGGAGGTCCCCCCTCCCCCGTTTAAACTTTAAAGTGATTTTGAAAAGCATAATTAGGATATTAAGGCCTTAACTAACTAAACACTATACTAAAAGCAAATATTTCGAGAGTCGCAGAAGCAGCTACCATTAAAGTGCTAAAAGAGGAACTCACAGAACTGTAGGCAGTCATTAGTTATTAGACCAGCGACCGATCAATTCACTAGCTCCCATTTTTATAGAATCTTCAGGCTCCTTTTTAGAGATTGTACAGTTTTGTTGTCTAAGTGTCCGATTTGTTATCCGTTTGTGCCTGTCCTGCAACTATTTCGGTATTTATTCTTCACGTATTCGTTGATACGCTTTGAATTTTGTGTTGCTAAGAATTTATCCAATGCACTCTTCTCAGTTCCCGCCAAAGCAGAAGCAGGCGCTTTGTTTTTTGGCGTTAGACATAATTTAATGGGTATGCTAATAGTGCTAATGAAGGTACATACATACGCGCATATATACCACACATACATAATTATAATGAAAATAAACAAGGCAAACACTTCTTGAACAACAGAGAACAAGCAACGCTCATGCAGAAAAAAAAAACAATTTAGACAGCAACTGCTAAACTGCGAAATTGAATATATATATGATTAAAAGGAACGGTTTACTTTTGAAATATATATATACAACATTTATATTTAGTACATTATAAATTAGCATACATACACTGTAAATAAAAAGAAATAAAACCACAAGCACAACGGACTTTTTTTCGGCGACGCATTGGCAAAGCTTTAGAAAACGGAGAATGCCTTGAACTTGACATCTTGTCGGGTTGGCATAATCAATTTGATTTTCAGCATTTATCTCTCAGCCTGAAGATTGATTTTCCGAAATGTCTTCCCTGGCTCCTTGCTTCACCGTGGGCTCTGTAGTGCGCTGCAAAACTTGTTTTGGCGATAGTATTTTGGGAGAGGTATATCATTTCTCTTTACTATTTTTATTTTTAAATACGTGAGAATATAAATTATATAATAAATTTCTTACCCAGGTGATTTCCTTTGATCTCGGCGTTAAAATGCTTATGATGAAGTGTCCATCCAGCAAAGGCGGCGGTGACGAACAGACTTTCTGCAACCTGACCATTATCAATCTTGCCCTGTGCATAGACATTGAGATTATCAAGGAAATGCTGCCCTTGGAAATTATTCAACCCCCCGAGCCGATCAATATCAAAGTGGTACAGTCTTTTGTTAATATTTCGATCCAAATCTCTATCATGTTCCGTTGTAGCTCCAAGAGCGATTCCTACGAGCAATTGAACATCGTTCCATTTCCCGCCGGAGTTACCATCCCCAGGCCTCGCCTTTTGGTCAAGCTCTATTTAGGCTTATGGACAAACTTTTCGGTGATGCCGCAGTCAAATGGCACACCCAAGGCGACGCTGCAGGCATTAATATATTGCATCAGTTGATCATAGAACCACCTTATGCAGTGGAAAATATAAGACCAAAAGTTTGGAACCCAAAGTTAACATTGTACGTCCAACGTATCGTCCGAGACTTCCACAATAAACAATAATAAAACGAAGCGCGTGCCCATGGCAACAGTCGTCTAGATAATGTAGCTTCCAATTCTCGGGGCGCTTTGTTTATCAACAAAACAATTCGAAATACATACATAGTCTCGACACCCACATAGAATACTTTTCTTTATCTGCCAGAAAGCACAATTTTTATTTGTACACAATCGAATTAATGCACTGCTAAACTAAAAATTCACCATGGCCGATGATGAAGATAAACCAAAGAAGCACACCCTGGACTCTCTGTTCATGGTGTATTGCAATTTCCAGGTAAGATGATCGGTTAATTGACCGTATTATCCATTAGGAGAATTATTTGTTGGCAGGTTATTCCCACTGATATAGAAAACGAGGTATTCGACAGCATACTCCTCTCACAACTGGATGCTTGGCTAGAGCAAGCCAAACTTATGCCAAGTCCTATTACACGAACCCAAACGGGTCTCATCTACATGCGATACAAGTAAGTATATATTATCTAGGAACATTTCTTATATGAAATATGCAATCTCTTTGAATTAAAAAATCTTCCAGAAAATGGCGCTTGGAATATGAAGACTTTCTGGAGGTTCTGAATAGCTTGGCCTCTGATAACGACATACTTATAGATGACATGAAGCAGGTAATGATTGATGCTGGAATCCCGAACGGTGCCGATGTGGTCATAGCCGTGAAATAGATGTTCTAGTGCATCCCTGCAGTTTATTTATTTACATAAAAAAGGCAAACAACAATTAAATTTTCGACAGTAACATTACATAAAGATAAATAATTTTGATTAGTTAAATTGTTCACAAAAATTATGGTATAGTATAAAAGCGTCCAACAAAAAGCCTCTTATCCCAATAGGTTAATTTCAACTAGTTTAACATTTAGAAAATTCTAATTTTGATAAAGAGGGTGCCTAAAGGTAGTTGATCAAAAAACGAAATACAAATTATACGGGTAGTACAACTTTTGATGTAATTCAATAAATTTACTGATATTTGCATATCTTGATAAGCTTATAGTTATTCGATTGTGATTGGGTCTGTTCGATTCGCTTTCCTTCCCTGATAGCAATAACAACGTTTGTTTGGACAACTGAGTTTGGTCGGATTAAGTTGTAGCACCTGATCATATGTGTAGTGTGGCGGTTCAGAGATTACAATGTTACAAAAATACATGCTGATTCATTCCGTATATCTTATAAATATTGTTGATGCGTATTAATGGCTTTCCGAGTGTCTCGGGGCAAATGTAAGGTAATAATGCACTCTTCAGTTTGTACTAGCAAATTTCCGGCTCTTGTCGAGGTGCACAGAGCTCATATTTTATTGATGCTTGCTCTTAGTCATCTCTCCAGTGGCTCCGTATAGTATAAAATCTATAGTGTAGACTGTATACATTGTGTTTGCGGGTTTTTATATCGTTCATCGTGTAGAGAAACCTCGTGCCATTCCAAGGCCACTCCAATTTCGCCATGATGTTTTATTTCCGGATTTGGTCATCCGATAAGATTCTCTTGTTGGCTAAGTGAGTGTATCTCACCCGATCTCCGTGCTGTATCGTCATGGATCTATGTGTGTTGCTTTGCTCATATCATGCATGAAAAATATAATGCACAGGTCTGTTAAGTATTCGTGGCACTTAGGATTAGATTAGTATCAATTGCAGGTAATTTAAGAGTAAATTGTTCGCTCCAGCCAGTCGTCCAGATTGAAGAAGGCCGTGTCCGAATTGTCCGTGTCCCGTTCGCGGAACATCTCGATGAATGTCCTAACCTTGATGGCACACATAAGGAAATCGTCGAATGGTATTTGTCCCTCCCGCGAACCGTAGCGATGGGCCAGGGCATTCAGGAGCCGGTTGTTCAGATGGTAACCAGCCGAATTGAGCGCTCCGCGTAGATGGAATCCATCGATGCTGCCAGTGCGACGGGTGTCATATAGCTTAAAGACCGCCCGCCACTTGGCAATATCGGTAAGCAAGGCCTCGAACTCCTCGAAGCCCAGGCGGCCGGAGCGATCCTTGTCCAGCATGGCCACCATCGAACGCACGGCATCCTTGGAGAAGCCGTCGGTGCCCACCATTACGTCGCGCATTGAGTGGTCCAGGATGCGCTTCAGCTCCTGCCAGTCCACCTCCTCATCGCTACCGGCCACGCTGTCGAACAGGCGACGCAGGGCAATGCGCTGCGGATCATCCTCCTCCTTTGGAGTTGGTGGGGGCAGAGCTGGAGCAATGCGGTCATCTGTCTCGCCAAAGCCCACCTCGTCGTCGTTCTCCTCCATGTTGTTCATCGTCTCTGAGAAGACGCGAATGATGAACTCGCCCTCCTCATTTGGATCAAAAGTTGAAGGAATAATAAGATAGTGACCAGGAGGCAACTTAAACCGAGCGCACACCTCGCGCGTATTAATGAAATGCGGAGATCGGGCCACCGAAGCTCGGTACTTGAAGAAGTTCAGTCCCTGTGGTTTCACTTGCATATCTCTATCCGTCAGGTGATAAATGGCAAATCCGATGGTCAGGCAGTCAATGCCCACGTTGCGCTTGCTACGTCGGTTCTTCTGCATCAGGGCCACAATAGCCGTGCACTTGCCATCATCATCCTCGTCGTCGGGATCCTCCAGTGATATGATATACTGCGGATTGTGCCAGAAAGTCTCCAAGAAGTTTCTGCAACCTCCGGCCGTTACGCCCGATGTCCACTCGCCCTCGAACATGGACATCTCCCACTTGCGACGAGAGCTCTGCTGCTGGTCCTCAGTCAGCGAGTCGGGCGACAAGTTACAGATCTCCACACGATCAAAGTGGTTGAGGAAGTCCTGGAAGGACATCCAGAACTCGCCGTCCCGGTCGAAGTTCAGGCCAATCTCCTCCTTTGTGTGCTCCGGAATAAAGCGCCACTCAGGCGAGCTGTCGCTCCATGGACCGCTCCACTCGGCATCGTTACCCCAGGGATTACGCATGCGGATCATGGGCAACTTGCCCTGCCGATTCGGAGTAGAGATGTCCATGAGGCACACCTTGGTAATGGAGTAGGCATGTCCACGGATCAGACCCTGAGGCGTCTCCGCCTCCAGGACATGTGGATCGGGCTCCAGGGAGCAGCCCATCATCGAACCACGCTCGGCGGCCTTCATCATGATGCTGAATAGATTTGGAGGAGCCTCCTTGATGTCATACCACTCGGTAACGCCGCCAGTGAAGTCCTCCATGGCCTCGCAGGTGGTGCCACCTGAAATTGGAGTATAAATTATTAAAGATTAATACTAGGTTAAACTAAGTTTTATGGGTTTTCGATTGAGAATATGTATGTTTTAAAGAAATCGAATATCATTGGAAGTATAAACCATAAAAGAACTGCAAATCTCTACAACAAAGTTCCAACCACAAAATGTGCCACATTCTTATTTATTTTAATAATTGATAAGCAAATTTTGTTATGCCACAAAGTTTCTAGAAATGTAGATAATACATTTTGATATCGTAGTCCATACGATGTCTAAACAGTCTCTTACCCTTGAGAGCTTCATAAGATCCATGCAGCTTGGCGTAGGCCTTCTCCAGCAGGGCGCTCCAGAACTCGTTCTTTTCCGTGGAGTGCATGTAGATCAGCTCGCCATTATACGTAGGAAGCCTATCATCGATGACCACTTCCACCCACTTGCCATACTGCCAAAACTTGAAGTGGAAGATTCCAGCATAGTTCTCCTGGAAGTCCTGATCCGGAGGGATAACTCGGAAGAACAGCTTTGAGTCCTGCGTCAGATTGGCTGCTGCAGCCAGGAGCCAGCTGTAAAAGGAATATTTTAAGTTTTTCTACTTTGATAATGAAAAATATTGTTTAATCATACCAATCGCCAAGTTCTCCTTGCTGGACATCGAACCTCGAGTAACCCTCCACAAAGAACTGGGGATCATCGACGATGTCGCCAGGACGCAGCCACTCATAATAGCGGTCGGGTCGTCGAGAGTACATCAGCGAGGAATTGGTGGCCGGAAAGTCGGGATCCTCGAACATGGTTCCGTTGGCCACGCAGCTAGCGCGAATGGATTCAAAATCACCCTTACTGACGCTATTCTGCCGAGTACTGGTGGCCTTGCGACCCATCCAGAACATATTCTGGTTCTCCGGCACCTTGACGCTGGTGAAGCTCAGCTCGGCAATGCCAACGGAGGGTTCCTCCTCCTGGGTGGGAGCACTGGCCGGTGGTGGAGCCGTCGGATATGGCAGAGCCGGAAAGCCTCCCCCGTGCTGCTGAGGAGCCGGACTCGTTGGCAAGGGGGCGTACGGCATTGGCATGCTGGGGAAACCGGGCATTGCCGATGGATACGGTGCTAGTGGAGCAGCCGGATAAGGAAGATTGGGTTGCGGCATGCCCATTGGGTAGGGCATTCCGGTTGGATAGGGGGCCATTGGAGCACTGGGATACGGCAGCGACGCTGAATTGGCGGAGGGCAGACTGGGATAGAGACCTGCTCCCGGGTATGGCGTGGCACTGGGATAGGGAGCCGGTGCCGAAGGGGCTCCGGGCACGGGCATTCCCATGCCCATTCCGGGGCCCGGGTACGAGGTATTCTGGGCGTGACTCGTCTGCTTCACCACATATGGCATTCCGCCCACGGACTCCGACGAGGGATAGGGCAGCGAGGGGTAGAGACCCGCCTTGGGCTTGGGGGCTCCTCCTCCTTCGTTGCCGCCGCTGACTTCATTCTTGCTGTAGCCCAAGGCCGCCAAGTTGACAAGGCCAATGCCACTGGCATGATAATTCTTGGGGTAATTATCAATGCCGTACATTTTCACTGGCTTTTCGGTGTGGTTTTCCTTTTCCACGCACGGGTTTTCCTAATTCTACGATCTAATGGCGTTGCAAATCGACTAAAACTACGGATCTAGCTGTATCCAGATGTTGATTAACTCGCTGCCGTGGTAAAACTGCTGACTCGCTGGGAATCGTACGCTTTATTAAATGGGAGAAGTATCCAAATTTAACTTTCTCGGTAAATGATTCATAATCTTTAACCCTTGTGGGCGCTGGTTTTTTTTGCTTAGAGCGAGGAAGTGCATTGGTGCCTTTTATCTAGTGCATTTTTTTAAGAGTGTCTAGTTTTAAACATTTTTTAATTTAATTAAAAACGGGAAACAAGTTGTTTATTTTATTTAGTTGTTATAGTAAAACAGCATCAATACATATTAATAAGATATGCACTATCTTTTTCTTAATTCAATGTCTTATTTTTTTATTAATTAACAAAAATAATTAGGCACTGCCCACACAGGATAATAAATATTTCATTATTATTATAAATAGTCAAAAACAAACCCCCGGCTTCACATAAAGGTTGAACTATGGGCCCAGGGCTGCATCACCTCGAAGAGTTGCCATCATTCGCAATTGACATTTGGTATTTTTAGCCCTGTCGGCATTCACATAAAGAAGAAGAAGAAGTTAAACAGTGCTCTTGTTTTTTGATAACAAACGAAAATTATTTGAGAAATTCTGGAGAAGAGCCGGCAACTAAGCGATGGAAACACAACCTGAGGTGCCCGAGGTGCCGCTGCGTCCGTTTAAACTATAAGTATTCCCCCAGATCATTCAGAAAACCCAAAGTAACGATTTTTCTCCTTCCGCCAACACGGCGCATCAGGTTGTGAGTCTCACGGGCATCAGTTTCGAGCGGAAGAGCATAATCGTAAGGATATATCTTTTGCAAATGTGATTTATGCTAATACCTCCCGCTTTTAGGGCGTCGTCGAGCTAACCATCGTGCCGAACAGTGAAAATCTACGTCTCATTCGTCTTAACGCCAAGCAGCTGAGGATCTACAGCGTCGTTTTGAATGATGTCTGCCAGGCGGAGTTCGTGTACTTCGATCCCTTTCAGGACATCTCGCACAAGGATCCCAAGAGCCGCGTGCTGGAGGTCTACTCCAAGCACCATCTGTCCGCCGCCCAGATCACCGATCCGGATGTGAACAACGGCGAGCTGCTGATCCAGGTGCCGCCCGAGGGCTACTCGATGATCCAGGAGGGTCAGGGTCTGCGCATCCGCATCGAATTCTCGCTGGAGAGTCCCAAGAGCGGCGTCCATTTCGTCATACCACCCACATCCACGGACGAAGAGACCCAGATGAACTGCTCGCATATGTTCACCAATTGCTATGAGAATTCCACGCGTTTGTGGTTTCCCTGCGTGGACAGCTTTGCGGATCCGTGCACCTGGAGGCTGGAATTCACCGTGGACAAGAATCTGACGGCAGTCTCGTGTGGAGAACTCGTTGAAGTCATTATGACGCCAGATCTTCGAAAGAAAACCTACCACTACACAGTGACCACTCCCGTGTGTGCGCCGAATATCGCGTTGGCTGTTGGTCAGTTCGAAATCTATGTGGACCCCCATATGCACGAGGTGACACACTTTTGCCTGCCCGGAATGCTGCCGCTGCTGAAGAATACGGTTCGCTACCTGCACGAGGCCTTTGAGTTCTTCGAGGAGACCCTGTCTACGCGCTACCCGTTCTCTTGCTACAAACAGGTGTTTGTAGACGAGTTGGACACGGACATCAGTGCGTATGCCACCATGAGCATCGCTTCGGTGAATCTGCTGCACTCCATAGCGATCATCGATCAAACCTATATATCTCGAACCTTTATGTCGCGGGCCGTGGCCGAGCAATTCTTCGGGTGCTTCATCACATCACATCACTGGTCGGACACCTGGCTGGCCAAGGGCATTGCCGAGTACCTGTGCGGACTGTATTCGAGAAAGTGCTTCGGAAACAACGAGTACCGTGCCTGGGTGCAATCAGAACTGGCACGGGTCGTTCGCTACGAAGAGCAGTACGGCGGCATTATCCTCGATTGCAGCCAGCCTCCAGCTCCGTTACCAGTTTCGGGAACAAATCCATCGGCCGCTGCCAGCAAGCAGCAGGAGATTGTCCACTATTTCCCCATCAAGAGTTTGCACACAGTATCGCCGAAATATGTGGAGGCGATGCGCAGAAAGGCGCATTTGGTAATCCGGATGCTGGAGCACCGCATCGGCCAGGAGCTGCTTATTCAGGTGTTTAACAAACAACTGGCGTTGGCGACCAATGCGGCGTCGACGAAGATTGGTGCCGGACTCTGGTCTCAGCTGCTCATCTCCACCAACATTTTTATCAAGGCCATCTTCACGGTGACGGGCAAGGACATGTCCGTATTCATGGACCAGTGGGTGCGCACTGGAGGTCACGCCAAGTTCTCGCTTACATCGGTCTTTAATCGCAAGAGAAACACAATCGAACTGGAGATTCGTCAGGACTTTGTTAATCAGCGGGGAGTTAGGAAGTACAATGGTCCTTTGCTGGTGCAGTTACAAGAGTTGGACGGAACTTTCAAGCACACGCTACAGATCGAGAACACCCTGGTGAAGGCGGATATCACTTGTCACTCGAAGAGTAGGCGTAACAAGAAGAAGAAAATCCCTCTGTGCACCGGCGAGGAGGTGGACATGGATTTATCAGCCATGGAGTAAGTTCTTATACACTATATTTTTTTAAACAATCCTTTTAATAACTTCTTTATTTAGCGACTCACCTGTGCTTTGGATCCGCCTCGATCCGGAGATGATTTTGCTGCGTGATCTGATAATCGAGCAGCCTGACTTCCAGTGGCAGTATCAGCTTCGGCATGAGCGCGATGTTACGGCCCAGTTTCAAGCCATTCAGGCTCTGCAGAAATACCCAACAAATGCCACCAGGCTCGCTTTAACGGACACCATCGAGAGCGAGCGTTGCTTCTACCAAGTGCGCTGCGAGGCGGCCCACAGCCTGACCAAAGTGGCTAACCAGATGGTGGCCTCCTGGAGCGGCCCACCTGCCATGCTAAATATATTTAGGAAATTTTTTGGTTCCTTTAGTGCTCCGCACATCATCAAGCTGAACAACTTTTCCAACTTCCAGCTGTACTTCCTGCAAAAGGCAATTCCCGTGGCAATGGCAGGTAAGATTGTAAGCTGGGAGTTTTTATGTATATTTTTTTGACATCTGGACTCTTTTGCAGGTCTGCGAACATCACACGGAATCTGTCCGCCGGAAGTGATGCGTTTCCTTTTTGATCTCTTCAAGTACAATGAGAATTCACGGAACCATTACACGGATGCCTACTACAGAGCGGCTTTAGTGGAAGCTCTGGGCGAAACACTAACACCTGTGGTCTCCGTTGCCATCCACGGCACACAGATCACCACAGACAGCCTTTCTACAGATGCAAAGTATGTTTACAACTCAAACGTTAATCACTTTTATTAAATTTTAAATTGCAGATTAGTGCTAGACGAAGTTACTCGTCTGCTGAACATGGAGAAGCACCTGCCCTCTTACAAGTATATGGTGTCCGTGTCCTGCCTGAAGGTCATCCGAAAGCTGCAGAAGTTCGGTCACCTGCCCTCACTGCCGCACATTTACCGCAGCTATGCGGAATATGGTATATATCTGGATCTCCGCATTGCTGCCATGGAGTGTCTGGTGGACTTTGTGAAGGTGGATGGACGTAGCGAGGATCTGGAGCATTTGATCACGCTGCTGGAAACGGATCCCGATCCGGCTGCCCGCCATGCGTTGGCCCAATTGTTGATCAACAATACGCCCTTCACCCGCGAGTCTCGCAGCCGCCTGGATAAGCCCAATCTGGTGGATCGCCTGTGGTTCAGTATCAACACGCTGGCCTACGACACCAAGCTGCGTTGCGATATCGTGGACTTGTACTACGCTCTGTACGGAAGCAAGCGTCCGACTTGTTTGCAGGCCGGTGAGAACCAGAGCTTCTACAAGGATTTGATGAAGGATAATGGTGGCAGTGCGAGCAGTGTGACCGGCAGCTTCAAGAAGACCAGCGATTCCAAACCGCCTCCTCCACCGCTAATGGATATTATGAACAACGAGCCGCAGGAGCGGCACAAGCCCGCCATGGTTACGATCAAGCGGACGGCCACAGAAGCCTTCGAGGTGGGCGATGAAATTATAAAGCTGGAGCGCAGCGAGGAGATCACCGTGCTGGATGAACCAGTCAACGTTCAGGCCTACGATAGTGAGACCAAAGTGAATATTCTGCCGGCCGATGACGACGCACCCGAATCGCATCAGGCGACTAAGCGCCTTAAGACCGAAATATACGCCGAGGATGATAACTCTTCCATAATGCTGGACGTGGGCGATTCCACCAGATATGAGAGCAGCTACGAGGAGGGCAAGTTGAAGTCTGGCGATGGTCTGCTCAAGAAGAAAAAGAAAAAGGACAAGAAGAAGCACAAGCACAAACACAAGCATAAGCACAACAAGGACAAGGATAAGGATAAGGATCGCGAGCGCAAGGATAAGGACAAACGTGATCCGCAGATATCGCGCTTGCAGGCCCGAGAGACGGCCACACCGGATACGCTCAGCTCGGCGGACAGTAGCAACAGCAACAGCCTGCCGCCCATGAACCTTAACTAAGTGAGGGTTCCAGCGGGTGGGGAAACAAGATGCATCGGTTTTGTGCAGAGGGATAGGTGGCAAAATAAAGCTAAAACTAGTTCTACTAAGAAAGTTATGGTTATTGCTTGGAAAATTCTCATAGATGCTCTCACTTTATGATAGGTTTCACCTTTATTTGTTAGTTTTTCATCATTTTATTTGTCGGTTTATAATTTAACATTAAGGAAGTGCTGAAACATTTTTACAATACTTACAAACTAGGCAAGGACATTTTAACTAAAACAGGACGTGGGTTTACTGCACCTTCGCCTTCGCGGTCTCCGCCTCTGGAGCCGCCGCATTGGGCTCGCTGCCCGCCACGGCGGTGTCCTGCTCATCGCGCGGCCTCCTCTTTTGCAGCGCATGGACATGGGCCAAGGCGTGGGGATGCGATTGACCCTCGATGGGCTGCAAGTAGGTGATGCTACCGCCGCCAATTCCCGTGGCCGTCTGCTGATGCAGCTCTCCGGCGGACGGAGTGGACAGGATCTTGACCGACGGCTCCGAGGGAGCGGCCAGCGATCTGTGCTGCTGATGGGCAGACAGCTGCCGCGTAGCCAGGCGCATGATGTGGGCGTAGTCTACAGGCGGATGATTGCGGTACTCCGGATGATCCTTGACGTACTGTTCATATGGGACGGGAACTGGCACAGGCACCGCCTTCACGGGATATCCGGCATCCACCAGTGCCTGGAACTCGGCCTGGGTCAGGGGTTTGCCATTGGGAGGCGGCAGGTTGAGTTGCTTCACTTCATCCAGAGTCCGGAGCTTCTGAATCGGAGCTGTGGGCGTGGGCGTGGCCCGGGATGGGGTGGCGATACCCGTTCCCTGGGAGACATAGATACTGGATTGTGACGGAGCTGGTGATGGGTATTCAGCGTGGAGAGGCAGAGCAGTGGGTGTTACGCCCAGATTCCGCTGGGAATGCTTTATCGGATCCGGCGGACTGGGATAGAAATTGGCTTGCGGCGGCGGCGATGGCGATCCATGCTGACGATCGTAATCGGCATAGAGCAGCGCCTTCGCGGGTGAGGCCAACTTGTAGTGCTTCGCTCTATGATACTGCTTGGGCAGGGGACTCGGCTTGGGTGCACCCGTGGGCGTAGCCTCCTGGTAGTAATACTGCGATGGCTGCGGCTGGTTGGTCTGCTGCGTGGGATAGACCACGGGTCCCAGGCGCTTGGGTTCCGGCGTGGGATAGATGGGCGTCGGCTGTTGGTAATTGCTGAACTTGAAGAGCGATGGGACAAACGGCTGGTTATTGGCATCCAGCAGGGAGTTGGGCGTACTGGCCAGGTATGCCTTGGGTTGCCTCAAGGCCGGATGCGAGGTGGGTGGCGGTGGGTGCTGAGGAGCCGGCTGGCGCACCGACAACTGCTCATTGCTGCTGCTGTCCACGTAGGCCAACGATTGTCCTGGCTTATTGGCCGCCAGCAATTTCTCAATCTCGCTTTCCAGCGAGGATTTGGCCAGCGGATGATTGGGCAGGGTCTTGTAGCTAATCTGTGGCTGGTAGTAGGCAATCTGTGGTGGCAATCCATGGATGAGTTGCTGACCCGGATGAGGTATTGGCTTGTGGAGCTGGACGCGTTGCGGCTGCTGCTGCTGGGGCTCCTCATCATCTTGGATCTGCTGTGACTGCGGCAGGGGCAGGTACTTGGGACCACCGCGGGGATGGGAGTAGGTGGGAGTCACCAGTTCCTGCTCGGCCACAAAGCGCTCGCGATAGCCACCCAATCCTAGCGAGGGATCCGCCTGTTGTAGCACCTTGTGGGTGGCAGCTGTGCTGTGGATGGGCAGAGGTTTCTGTTGCTGCTGTTGTTGCTGCTGCTGATGATGTTGCTGCTGTTGGTGATGCTGTTGCTGTTGCTGCTGGCGAAGTTGCTCATGGTAGGCCCTCGCCTGCAGCTCTTCCTCCAGGAGCTTAAGGAACTGCTCTTCGGGGATTACCTGGTAGGGCTTTTGAGAAATGGAAAACTTTAGTATGATATCTAAATGACTTTGGATACAAGACCCACCTGCTGATGTTGCTGCTGCTGCTGCTGCTGGGGATTCACCGAATGATGCTGTGGAGCGGGCAGAGGCAAAGGCAGTTGGAAGGGACCCACTCCCTGATACTGACGAGGACGTGGCTGCTGGTGCTGTGGCTGCGGCTGAATGGACACCGCATAGCGCTGCTCGGCCTCCTGCTCCTGTTCCTGCTCCTCCTCGGCCACCGGAGTGGATGACTTCTTGGGCGCACTGGCCACACCCTTGCCTTGACCGGCGGCCACCAGGGCCTTGGGCTGATGATGGCGCATTATATCTTGCAGATACACGTAGTGCTGCACCTTCGAGATACGGTTACGGATGGGAAAAGTGAGTGGGGGCGCATAATTATGGTCGGTGGGTGTGTGAACTGCCAACATTCAGCCGGCGGCCAATGTCAGCAGCCGTTTAAAGTGGAGCCACATGACCAACACCATCACCATTATCTTTATGAAAAAGAAAACCTAGAAAAAACCTAGCGAAAACCACAGAGGCAACAACGGGTTGCAGGTGCTTCAAAGCAGCAAACGCTGTGAGAATGGCGTGGCATCTAAAAAATGAGTTTATATAACACTTGTGGCAAACTTTGGCAACGCCAACACCAAAAACAACAACTTGGCTCTTCGATGTTGCAACATGAACAACAAACATTACACTGGGCAACAAGGTTTCGCCGTAAAAGGAACCGTTTCTTTGGGGCTGGGCCTTATAAAGAGATCAAAGGAAAAACCGATGCTTAAAAAGGAGTGAAATAATTTGCAAAAGGATAATTTGGAAAAAGGAGGTGTTGATTACACTACAAGTATACGAGTAATAATAAATAATAAAACATCATGATCAGTGGGGGATCTAGGATTTTGTTGTGGGGGGTGATATCAGAACAATTTTATTGTTGTATACTTTTTGAATACCAAAATTTCTTGTATTTTTCACCCGAGTGGGGGGTGATCTATCACCCATATCACCCCCCGTGGATCCGCGCATGATCATGATGTAAAATCATTCTAATAAATATCTCGAAATATTTGTAGAAAATCTATATTGGTTCTCAAAAATAACACGGGTGCTAATACTTAAATTTCCATCTAAAAAAACTTTTTTTAAATCTTATGTTTCAAGTAATTCTACTAATAAGTTAGGTAACTTTTTCAATATTATACATCCATCCAAAAAATCTTTAGATGTAAATATTAAGAATAATGAATTTATAAGATATGGAAAACCCCTTCGTTCTTCTCAAAACCTGCTGCATAGTGTGGCATCAATGGTTCCCATTATTATGGCAAATAAAGCCGCCGGCAAGTCAAGGCGCCATCAAGCGTCACAAAGCTGACAGACCAAAAGTGGGGTGATTATAACATTATGTCAACTTTCTTCCCACGACAAGCGCCATTGTTTTTCCACGGTGTTCCGATGTCTTGCATTATTATAAGACTCAGACTGAGGACTGAAGAGACCCCGGGGAGGGCCAGAGAAGACAGAAAAGAAGAAGAAGCCAATGGCGAATACGAATGGTGGAAATTCGAGTTGAAAGGGAGGTGGAAATTGTTGTGTTGACGCGTAATAAGACAAATAATAATTTTGCAATTATGCATTTGTTGCTGTCGCCGTCGCCGTCATGTCGTGACTTAGTTTTGCCAATTGCATTTATAATAAAAATATCATTATTATTACTTTTGCCGGCGCTTTTAATTTCTATACATTTTGCAACATAAACATTGTCTTTGGCTAATTGCAATCGCCTTTGTCTGCCGCAATTGCAATTCGTTTCGAATATAAGCCGTCAAGATATTGGTCAAGGTTTCTCGGCCTCGTCGGCGAAAGGGAGAATTTGACAAAATCCGTCTGGGATTTGGGTTCGGGCCTTTTGGCTTTTGCCTTTTATGTCTGCTGGTCGCCGCGATGTTTACATCCGGCATTTTGCAAAAAATCGTGTGGCTGCCGCCGATGCCAAGTCACGATGCCAGCTCGTCGGATGTCCAATGTCCGATGTCTGATGGCCGCGGGCCAAGTCAAAACCCCGGACAAGAGCCGCGATGTCGATGGAACGCCCCCCGATTGGCACAAAACAAACAGACGCTGCAATCCCTCATGACAAAGGTAATTCGTCAGTTGGCCAGATCACCCACTCCCCTGTGCAGCACGCAAAGATTCGGGTGGGGTTTCATGGGCCAACACTAATACAAAAAGGTTCTGACCTCGCTACAGATACTTCTTAAGTGGAAGAACCTTTAAACCTAGCCTAGGCGGTCCTTAAAAACTAGAATTTTTTTTTTAAAAATATTTTAAATGGTTTCATAAATAAAGTATAATATTATGTCGATTATGTATTGATATTATCAGTTCTCTAAATAATAAAAAATTATATTTTCCTATAAAAGAAAAAAATTTAAACTGATCTATAGGATTTAAGATCTATTAGGATATTCAATTTTTAAAATAATAATAAAAGGTCCTATATAGTTATTAAAACTAATATATTAATAGAGGAATTACAGAAATATATTTAAGAACTCTTGGATAAAATATGGCGAAATCAGCATCTTAAATGTTTTTAACATTTAGTTCCCCATTTCCCTCCAATAGAAATTAAATATATCAAAAAAGTTAAATCTGTTGGGGCTAGCTAAAAATTAGTTAGCCAAACTCACCTCCTGGCTCTGCTCGAGCAATTGGGCGGCATGAGGTCGGGAATTGGCCGCAGCGAAGTTCCTCAGCTGGGGCTCCTGGTGGGATTCATGCTGCTGGTGCTGATGCGGGGCAATGGGGCGGATGATGAACTGATTCGGCTTGGAGCCGTAGATCGTCTCCTGTCCGTCCTCGGGATCATCGCTGCCGGATGGCGATGCCTCCGAACTGCGGTGGTTGGGGTACAGAGGCGTCTCCTTGGAGCTCACCTGTCGCTTGTCTTTGGTCGCCTCCGCTTCCAGTGGCGTGGAGGCGGAGTTCTTGCTGTCTTCCGCCGCCCGATTGTTGCTGCTGTCTTGGCTGCTCTTGGCCTCCGCATCCACGGCCTGGGCGCAGACGAGGCCTGTGTGGGAGGATAGGTGTAGGTGTCATTAGTAGCGATGTTTAAGACTAACGCTTGTGGGAAATACAATTTATTCTAGTGCTCAAAAAAATTTTATTTTTTTGAATTTAATTGGATGTTAATAAACTGATTTATTGGTTGGATATTCATTTTTCGACATGAAAAAAAATTATGAGAGACCTTTTTTTTGCATGCCTATTCTGGATTTATAATTTTTAAAGGTAGGTTTTTAAGTATTTATATTTTATTGACAATTCAAGTTGGGATTCTTTATTTTGAGTGTTTCTGTATCGATGGTGATTTTTTCTGATTTCATTCTTTAAAAAAATAGTATTGTAAATTATTAGGTTCATAATAAAATTCCCAATCTATTAACGTTAAAATCTAATGACAGTTTTATTTGACGGTTTTAAAAAAAAAAAGTGAATAATAAATATATATTTTTTTTAAATCTTCCCGAAAGTGGAGTTACTTGCTGAACACAACTGTCAGCCTATTAACATATTTTTAAACCCATTTTAAAAGAATTACGACGCAAAAAAAACTGAGAATGTATTAAAAAATCATAAAATATTCGGCCGTTTTTATTATTTGTTAATATGTTATACCAAAATGTAAATATTTGTTTGCCTTGCAATTTAGTTTTAGTTTTAGTAAAGTCAAACTTTTTTCGGAAACATAAAAAAAAACTTAAAATCCTTGGCACTTTTTTCGCCGATCTCGATGTCTACTCACCCAGCAAGAGTGTCAGGATCAAGATTTGGATTCTCATTGTGTGGCGTCACTGCACCAGCAGACTAGTAATTGAATATCTGAATCTGTGTCTGGCCGCTCGCTACTTTCACAGTCACTTGGGTTAGTTTTTCCCAGTCGTTTTCGTTTTCCTTGTCAGGCGGTTGGGATTACGATGGCCGCATCTGCTGCATCTGCATCGAGCATTGCCGGCTGCAACAAACTGAACCAAAGAAGCACACAACACGATGCGATTATTACTGCAGTTATGCAATTGAAGATTCGACACAATCTGAAACCGAATTTGCGAATTGCGAATTGCGAAACCGAAACTGAATCAAAGTCTGAGTGGCAATCTCAGCTTGGAGTTGGTATCCCGTAATCCTTGGATTGTTTTTGGCGCGAAATTCGTAACGCTTCAAATTGGATGAGAGATGAACTGATTGGTTTACCGTCGTCTGCTTTCCTGCCTTGTTTTATTCGCCAGGAGCTAAAGCTCCGTTTCGGAGGTGCTTTTCGGGGATCGGATTTAATAGATCGCGCGCGCTGCTGCACGTTCAGCCAACGAATCTTTGACGTTGTGCGGCCAACACTTGTATTTATAAATCCCGTGGCCAAAAGAGACGAGTCTCGGCCGAGAGCCGAGCTACGATCCCCGAGTTCCGAGCTCAGATCTGAAGTCATAGCAAAAGACGACCTTTGCGGCTCGTCGTGCACCAGGCACCAACACAAAGAGAAAGGTCTGTCTGCGACCGCTTCTCCGCCTCGATTCTCCAAATAATCCAGCTCTACAGAGAGAAATTAATGTTTAATTTAGATTAATAAGAATAAGTCAACAAATCACTACATTTAAATAAAGATTTAGTAAAAATGTCCATGCTTTTGATGAACTAATTTTTGTAGTTTCAAAGATCTGTATTGATTTCTCTCATTTGATTTTTATAGATTTTATTAGTATTAATTTCTTTTAGCAATTAAAATGACAATTTTGTAAGTAAACAAAATAGGTATATGTTCTTGAGCAGATATGAAATAATCTTCTAAAGAATATTTTGAAAAATCTATTAACTTTTTTGTTTGACTGTTTTAAAAAAAATGATTTTTGGGATACAAGAACTTCAGTTTTTATTTTGAAATGCTTATAATTTCTAGGACCCAGACCAGTAACGCCCAAAAAGATTGCTTGAGAATATGATAGAAAAATACAAAGCTTACCAATTTAAATAAATATTTTCGGCCTTTCAAGGTTATTTTGTTGGCTCGAAATAATAGGATACATTTATATGGCGAACCAGAATTTAAGTAAAAACTCCCCCATGGAAACCCAGTTTTTTGCTCCGTGAACCCACATTTCCAGGGGGCCAATTGAACGTTGACGGCCCTGTCGGTGGCTAACCGCTAGTTAAGTTAAGGCTAATGGTACGGCCCGGGCATTTGCCTGCCGCCTGGAAGCGCCCCGAAAATGCTAACGTGACACTAAATTGGCCGTCCGCCCTCGCCCAGCGGAGATGGAAAAACACAGACTTGGTTCAGGGAGAGGGATATCTGGCTGCCGGCCATGGCTATTTGGGCTGGTCGAGGCTAAAGGGCACTTTTGTTTTGGTTTTTGGTTTTGGTCTCTCCGTTTTGTGTTTTTTTGGGGACTTTAAACCTTTCTGTGTCTGTGCAAATTGGGCGCATTACTTTTAACAAGCGTTTTCGATTCGGATGCGAACCTCCATTTGCGTTTCCATTTTCATTTGCATTAGCAATGCATATTTAATATACCCAAGCCCAGTACGAGTACTCACACCAGCCAACCGAGAAACTCCACCCCTGCCAGCAAGTTCGCTGCCTAAGTCTTTCGTTTGACATTTGCAATTGCCCATGGGCACAGTGGGTTGAAAATATGTAATTTGTAAATTAATTCTATAATAAACAAGTATGCAGAGAAACCATGGATTTGGCATAGTAAGTAATATTTAAATTTATTAAAAATGTTAATTATATGATAACCATTTTAATTTGATTTTTTGACAATTAATTTCCTTAATAGTGATTTGGGACCTTTTTTGGTCAGTTGTATAATTTTAGGGAAATTATTACACCTAAGTTATAGACAAGTTATAAAAAACTCACCCTTGTTATACACCCAAAAAAAAATCGATATGAAACGTAGATCAATTTTACATTATTTAAGATCAATTAAAGTTTGATATGTGGCCAGGTAAATTTGACCTGGTCGAAAAGAGTACTTCATGTTAAAACGATATGGGTTTTGCATGACCTAAAATTTACATGACCATATCGATTTTACCTTAAAATTGTTGTAAATTTTACATACTTTTTTCTTGAAGGCTTATAAAGATTCTTAATGCTTGTATCCTAAGTGATTATAATTTTTTTTAATAAATTATTATGATAAATAATCAAAATTATCCAAAAAATGGTTGCCGGTTCATATCATATTTTTAATAATTTTATCCGCATCGGAACTTCTTAAATATCATCTAGTTTGGCCAACTGTTCCCTTCTGTTTGGGGATCGGGAATTAACATTTCAGCGCATGCGTGGGCAGTTACAATCGAGAGCTAACGTTAACCCCTGCTGGCAGCATTACTTATTGCGAACTCCGGCTGACGGACGGAGTCAAGTCGGTGGCCAATTTGGGCAATTGCAATTGCCGAGCTGGTTAATTGAGCCCGCTTACCTAATGCTAATGCCAGGCTATGTCCGCCGATCCGACGCTCCGATTTGGGGTCTTTGCGTTGGTGGTGTCAAAGCTAACACGGTAGCTGTGAAGTTTGGCGCTGGGGAAATCCGTGGAAATTGCCCACTGATGCAAGCTGCCATTTCCTCATCCTTAGCAAATTGATTAGGACAGTTCGGCGGCAAAAGCTAACCAAATAAATAAGTTTATAATTAAGTGGAAGATTTGCGGCGGCAGCAGCTTTTGTTTTTCTCCCGCTGCCTCGTTTTCTTTTTTGCGCAACTCTCTTGATCGAAGCAGCCGAGTTACTTATTATAAATTCTACCGCAGCTCTGGTTGTTGCTACTTTGTTCACATTGTCATTTAGTTGTCTGCGTGTTGCTTGTGAAATTGTTGCATTGCATGCAGCAGCAGCAACTGCAGCAGCAACATCGATGCGATCTACAGTGGCAACATCTTCTTTTCTTTAACTGCTATTTATTATTGTATTAGTTTCTATGCTATGGCTGTTTCTTCAGTTATTTTTATTTTTTTGTATTTTTTTTGCTTTTAATTTCAAGTGCTTTTTGCTGTATTTTTTTTGTGGATTTTTTGCGGAGCAGCAACCAGAAATGCAACAGTTTCTGGTCGACTCCACTTAAATCAATGATGATCAAGACGGCGATGACGATGATGATGATGATGCTGCTGGCAGTTCACATTTTGGCATTTGCATTCAGCAATTCACATTCGAGTTGGGTTTTTTTTTAATCGCCGCCAAGCGACAGTTTTATGCTCCAAATTTTATGTGTATCAATTTATCAGTCGAAGACGAAGACGGAGTCAACCTTAACATTTAGTATATGCTTTTTGATATACTCGAACTGGAAACATTTACCGAGATCTTAATTGGCAACATCGTGGATGTATTTTGACGTTTTTTTGCTCGCCACCGAATTGTTAATGAAAAGTGGTCTTACAATGAAATTGCACAATCGCCATTGTGGCCAGCAATGACCTGCGAAGATACCCCGGCCACGTCGAAAGGAAAATGTATCGCCAAGCTGTGGCCACAATCGCCACGAAGAGCTCCATATGACAGGGTAAATGTTAATGGCAGTACTACGAATAAATAATGTGTAATTTACCAAACGGCAAGTGACAATTAAAATGCCATTCGGCGAACTACTGTTATGCAGTAGTAACTCACTGACAAATGCCGCGAATGCTTCCCCCCCTTCTCTGGTTAACATTTTCGGTCACTCGGAACCGAGATGGCATTACCAACAATATATGTATGTACAAGTTAATTGGAGTTGGTCAATAATATGTGGCTAATTGGCAGGGGTGTTCTTGGTATGTTAAAGCATTGGCAAGAAAATGCTTAAAACACGGTAAGAAATAATAAAATGGGAAAAAAAATGAAGCTGGATTTTTTTTTAGCTAATTCAATGCTAAATGTATAAAACCAACCGGTCCTATGTAATAAAAAATGCATAAAAATGCTGTGTATTTTTTTGGGATTATTTATTTACTGATAGAAAAGAATTACATATTTATGGTGAGACGGCTAACTGGACCATCTTGCACCATAATCCAAAATATTTTTAATTTTTCTTGTAATTTTCCCATATCCAAAAGTAGATTACTATTTTTTTGTAATTAATACACCATGTGCCAGTTTATTATAGCCATTTCCCATTAAAAATATAATGTCTGTAAACAACAAATAATTAATAGGTAATTTATATGCTCGTATACTTATAAGTACAGCTTAATACAATTGTTTTTTGTGGGAAACGAAGAATTGACTTTTTTTGGCAACCCATAAAACAAACTTACATCGAGCTCAAAAGCGTTCTCCTTAGACCCGGTAATGACTCCATAATCTGAACTGGGCTTAGACCCAACTTGGCTCATGAACATCAAATCTCCAGCTGAGATAGCCTATCCGCCATCTGACTAGACCACATCCGAGATTTCCATCTGCAGTGCTCAATTATGTTAACAAACCTGAAAACCGACTATAAACGTCACCGGGCACAATTTATGAATCATAAAACCCCGGCCAGGCTAAAAGCGAAAAAGTGCATTCTAATTCATTTAAATACAATTAAAATGCTTCGAACGGAATGGAAAACGCTTAAGGAATTGCTCAAGCGAAGGCCCCACATTTCGTGATCCGTCCAGGCGACAATCCGTGTCCGTCTTTTGGCCCCAAAGTCCGGGATTGGCCGCCCAACTCCAATGAAGCGTGGCTCTAACACAGAAAAAAATGGAAAACAATCTTTAAACCTGAAATTTGAATGTTAAGTAAGAAAATTGAAATGAAAAAATTAAAAATAAATTGATAAATAATAATAAAACTATTTATATTAAAATAAAAAATAATCGTTCTATTAAGTAAGGATTTACTTCAAATAAGTCCTTCTAAAAAAAGTGATTTATGTGATCTAAGTGATATATTTATGTATTATAAGGTCCCTAAAAGTAAGATAATAATATAAAAAACAAATTTTTTAACTACTATAACTCACTATATTGGACACTTTTAAGTTTTATGGACTTTGTCCTACTATTTGATCTTTAAAATCTTTTATTTTATTATTTTTTTTTACATTTTTAACAATAAAGAAGAAGAAATGTAAAAAAAAATCTATTTATTTTCCCCAGTTGATCATCCCAGATTTATTTGCATTTTTCCCACTGCACAAGCACGACAGCCAAAATAATTTGCTAATGAGCCCAGGAGGCAAAAGGAGCAGCCATCCGTGGCCAACATGCTGGCTTTCGGATGCGGGAAATGGAATCTTTGCTTTTTTCGACTGACTTTTGACTCGCATTGTTATATGATTTGCGGGGCCTTTTCCTGGTTTTTAATTTCGGATCGCGGCCACAAGTGTTTTGTATAATCGCCACAAATACCTGGGCAGCGTTTAATGACGGGCCCAAGCACTCCATGTTGATTTTCTCCGTCATTTGGACCAAAATATATGGACTGTGTATCGGGCCAAGTCCATGCATCAGCGATAATGCCCACTAGCCCGCTGAGATGGCGGTGCAATAATTTAATGCCTTCCATTCACGCCAAGCCAGATCCGATAATGAGTGGGGGGAGTGGGGGGCCTCGGACAATTGATATATAGCATAATGGCGTCTGCCAACTGGCCGACCTTGCGATGTTATTTATATTTATAGGGTATCTGGATGGGTGCCGGTGAAAGAAAGAAAAGATTATTACGCACTAATCAGATGGCTGGTTTATTGTCTATTTCTCTTCTTCGAACCATACCGATTGCAGCATAAATCGCTGACTTTAATGGACGAAATCGGGAAAGCGATGCAGCCATCAGCAAAATACAAAGTCGCGAACGAACAATGACAGACCCCCGAATGAATGAATGAATGAGTGTTGAAAAATATAACCATAAAAAATGGGTAAAAATAAGAAGCGTCGAGATTTTCACACTACAGGTCGAAGGCAGCCAGCCAGCCAGCCGTGTAAACTCGTCGGCATTAGCTAATGCTAAGAGAAGACCCCTGCCCCAAGACCCCGGTTCCCAATCTATGATCCCCCAGAAACACACCCGGATAACTTCATTTGCATTTTGGGCGTGAGAATAATGGTGGTGGTGCAGAAACACAGAAGATCTGCCTCATCGGTTGGCTTAATTAGATTATAACTACTAGTGTACGGTATGTCTGGTATCTGCTCCCAGATTTGAATTGCGTGCCAAAGATGGTATCGGGTATGGCTATGGGTTTTTTTTGGGGGGGGGGGGGGGTATTGCATAATGGGGGCGAGACGGAACACAGCACGCCCATCATCCATAAAGCGCACTGGCCATAAAGTGCATTTGCCTACTGGCCCAATTAGCCGCCAACTGGCCATGGTTAACTTCGGCCACAAAGCCAAGCAATTAACTTGTCTCCTATGCGCTTGCGGTTTCGCCAAAGAACGGCGTGCGAACGGTTCACACATTTCAAGAAACTATAGGGGGTTCGGAAAAATCTAAGAAATTCTGCTTGGTTAACTTTACTAAATACCTCTTACGAAAATACCTTAGGTATTACCTTTAAGAATAAAGATGTCATGCAAACTAATCCCAATTTTTCACATGCATAAACCCTACAAATGTCTCTTAAACAATTAATTACTAGTTTTACTTTAAGAGAAAGGAAAATAATTGGAATATTAAATATTAAAACCTAATAATTATATTATTAAGTTTACGATTTAATCATAAGTTTACTACCTGAAAACCGCAAACAAGTTCTAAGCTTTGTTTTGATATCTTTACTAACCAAATATTATAAAACTTGTTTACGACCAAATTTATGGCAAGAAAATAAACTCGGAATTTATTGGCATTTAGATTATTTTTATGTTCAAACTTAAAACGTATATATAAAAACGTAGACTCTCAAAAGAAATACAATACAATAATAGGCTCCTGATGTAAAAATATTTACTATATTAATAGGTATTTGTAAGTTATTTTCCCATAGCCAAAATGATATTTGCAGTTTTCAATAAAATAAAATCAAACCGTTAATGCTGATGAAAAGATAAAGCTCAGTTGACAATGTTGTAACTTTGGATCGCTAATTTGTACACAAAATCCAAAGACAATGACAGATCGCAGATTACGAATGCCCACAATCAAATCATTACCAACATTTTTCTATAATCTCATCGCTTTTGTAAACGTATGCAAATTCCAGGCCTTTGAGTGCCAAGGTTTTTTACAAGAAAAAACCGCCAGCAATAATCCCTTGGGGAAAGATAAAACAAACACACCATATTGTTAACGATGTGAAAACGTGTACAACAAAGCATTTGGCCAGAGAGCGGCGGCAATTAGCCACGCACCCGCACATTGGCCATCCAAAATGAGATGGCCCTGGGCAAGATGTGGATCCAAAACAAAAAAAAAATCTTAACATATCCAGTGGCAATTGCAATCCAACTGACATTTCAATACGAGCGTCAAACGATTCCATTTAACACAATTTATGATTGGCGATTCGGCTTCTGATTCTTGGGGTCCATGGCGAATGTGTCCGAGTGCCAGTGCTGGCATTAACCAACCGATCTGTGGGTCCCCCTGCTGATGATGTTAACTGGATTCGCCGAGTCCCAGCGGCAAGCTCACCACCTTGGCATTTAAACCGTAGCATGTGCAAAAAGTGCCCGAACAACAGGAAGATGGAAGCGGTCGCAGCTCACAAAAAATATACATATACACTTGAAGATCATAAATTAAATGTAATATTTTAATATCCGCAGGATTAAAAACAGAAAATCCTTAAACAAAATGTTTCTGAACCTGTAGAATTTACCCATTTTCCTAAGTTATATACCCATATATTACTTGGAACGAGAATAATATTACTTAGTATTGTATATTAACTAACTAATTACTGAGCAATATAATAAAAATTCTAAAATTATTCAGAGCATTTATATTGAATGTTCCTATTAGATATAGGTATATTTAATATTTCTAAATATAAACATATACTTTAATATTATAATATAAACTTATAGGTTGACTTAATCAAACCCATAATTTAAATAACCGATAAACTCCCCCTAAACGACCGTTAAATTGTTTTCTCTGCACTGACACCGCTGAAATTTCTTAATAGAAGCGCCAAAACCACAACAAAAAACGTAACTAAAAAGCAACAGTCGCAGCAACGAGTTGAAATCGCAAATTAAATGTTAATAGTAATACCCGGCCACAATGGAACGGCGGCGCTAGAGACAAAAACCGGATTTGTGGCAGCCACAGACAGAACAATGTGCGCATAAATCTAGCGTCAAAACATGAATGCAATTTAACCAAAGTGAATGAGCGATTGCCAGGGATTAACCAGCAGCATCTCGGGGACCCGGTGAATAAAACCCGAAAACCTGCTGGCGCCGTGATCGAATCAAAACTTGACATTGTCTGACTGAGCCCCACTTAAAGCGGTGTGAAGAAAGGAAGCTGGAACGGATCATATCGGATCGGCGGAAGGTGAGAAAGGCCTACCGACGATATTACCTGGCGAACACGCATATCAAGTGACAGATTGCATAACAGTCGAATACGAATACGAAAGACGAAGACGCCATTGCCATCAACATCCATCCTATGTGGCGTGCGGTGAAAGTTAATTTGGCAGAAATATGTAGAAAAATTATGAAATGTATTTTCCTTTCGGTTACCACCGACATCGGCATTGTCTTGTGGCACCAACCGCCGACCGCCAAGTGGCAAGTATCAAGCGGAAACGGCAAACATTGCCTCATGCAGCCACTTGTGCCGCCCAATAGGTTAATAAATACATTTCGAATGAATTCAGGAAGAGCTGGCAGCATCACGCCAAGTGGTACGAGTCAATAAGGTATTATCTATACGACCTCTAAACTAAGTTCCCCTAACTATAGTATCAAAAATGTATTAAAAAGCTTGTTTTTCGGTTTTGAAGTTTCAAATTCCTTCAAAAAAGGATTTTTTCTCAAAATAATAGAGAATTTTAGGTCTTTAAAACTCCAAAAAGAAATCAATCGAAACCAAATGGTAAAAAAAATACAATAAATAAATCAATCCAAATCAAATGGTAAATAAATACAATAAATTTAAGGAAGTCAAAGTTAGCTACAAAAAATATATACTAATTAACATAATTAAAATAAACATTCATGATACTTGCACCGAATTAATAATAATCTTTTTAATCTTAACCGTTCAGTTATTTCAAAAAGCATTTCCAAATAAGTATCCCACATCTGTGAAAGTAAAAACTAAACTAATGGCTCCAAAAGACATCTTTGTTTGCTTGAATTGTTTTCTTATACCCAACCTTATCATACATGGGCTCGAAGCAAAATATGTCTGCGCCTTTTAATCTCATTTAGCGTTCCATCTCTCGCTGGTGAATATAGCAGCTGACAATTACATGCGAGCACCTTGAAGGGGCCAACAAATTGGCGACCGAGAGGCATTTCTCTGCCATTGTTTGGGCCAGGTGGCCAGAGCCTTGGCCATTTTAGAAAGGCCCAACTGGAAGCGCTCGAGTGGCACGGCGAAAGGTACAAGAAAGGTACTCTCCAACTCCAACTCCACAGGCACAATCGCCATATAGAGACAACACGTTGGTACAGGTTGGTTTAGTTAGGTCTAGACATTTATTAAGCAGGCTGGGCTCGGTGGCCAGATGACAGAGCAGCTCTGGTTCGGCATTCGTGTGCACACTTATTGTGAGCACATTATAGTTAAGTTATATATTTGAAATATGTTTGTAGCAACCCAATCACTGGGTTTGGTTGTTGCTATTACTAATATATTACTGCTGCTTAAGTGTCGCTCACTTGGACTCGGCTGCCGCATTATTGGTCGCCTTGGTGGCTGCTTTAATGGTGGCCGCCGATGTGCGCTTCACACTGACCAAGACATTGCGCTTCGTGGAAGCGGGACCAGGTTTGGCTGCTTTGGCAGCCGGCTTGGGCGTTGCCTTCTTTGCCGGCTGCTTGGCAGCAGCAGTGGTGGTCTTGACCGTTGGCGTGGCCAGTGCAGCAGCGGGCTTTTTCTCCGGCGACTTGGCCACCGGCGCGTTGTCTTTAGCTGCTACCTCATCGCCATCGCCGTTCGCTTCCTCTTTGGCGTCTTTAAGCTTGTTTTTCTCGCTGCAAGTGGACACACATATTACATAACATAATCATGATCACTTTATCGCCTTTCACATACCTTTCAATGTCAATGTTAAGCACGGACTCGTCCTCCTCGTCTTCCTGCTGCCCCAATGGCTCGACTTCCGCCAAAAGGTCTCCAAGATCCTTGTCCACCTCCTCCCACAACTTCTCGTCATGGGTTTCATTGCCATCTTCTCCATCTCCATCGTCATATTCTTCGTCGTCATCGTCCTTATTCTTGCTATCGATCTCTTCATCGCCCTCTGCCTCATCATCAGCACCCTTGTGATCATCATCGTGGTCTTCCTCATCGCCCTCCTCTGTCTTGTTCTTCTTCTCGGTCTCCTCCTTGTTGCGCAGGAAAGCCTTAACGTGGGAATGCTGCAAGCAATGCTTCTTGGTGTAGTCCTCCAGTGACACGTCGTCAGTCTTGCTTGAATAGTGGTTGCACAATTCGCAGTAGAACGCATCGATGGTCTTGATAAAGTCCGGGCCAATCAGGGCGCGTTTGCGGGTCTCCTCATCCTCGCTCTTCAGATTGGCTTCCGCCTCGATCACCATGGCATCCACATCGGCGTCGATCATGTCCACATCGATTTCGCCCACCGAGTCCACGGTGTGGAATTTATTCAAATCGATCTCACGCTCATCCACGCTATCATCCGATCCGGACTCATCGTTGCGGGCCTTGTTCTGCAAGCAATCAAAAACAACCATCAAATTATAGCTTTGGCTGGATTAAACAGTCTAATTTTAGAGAAGAAAAACTGACGCTAAAATAGATTTCAAAGTAAAGAATGGGTTGTGTGTTCTAGGGAACATTTTTTAAGATATAGTTGCTTTCGAAGGTTTTTTTTTATAAAACCGATAGATTCTCCTTGAATAATCATTAAAATGTAAACCCAGACTCACCCTAATGTGCTCCAGGGAGCAGCGATGGTTCTCGTAGAGCATGGCGTTCTTGAAGGCCAAGTGGCAGGAGCCGCAGTACGGCATTAAGAACTTCTTGATGGTCTTGTGGTGCTCGGAGGCCTGGTGAAGATTCTTCTGCTGGCGGTAGGCCAGGCGACAAAGGCGGCAGTAGCGCGACTCGTGCTCCTCCTTGGCGTTCTCCTCGATCTCCCGCTGCGTGGTGCGTTGGCGGGCACGCATACGCTGCAGATCGGCTCGCTGGTTGAGGGCCACCTGGCGCATGGAGTTCTTGTGGGAGCGAGAGTTCAGATGGTAGTTGTACTCCTGCGAATCAGAAAGAACATGTTACTAGAGGGAACAGAAGAAAACCTAGGATAAAACGCACCTTGAAGGTCACGCACTTGATGCGGCAATGGACGCAAATGAGCTTAATGAAGCTGCGCTTGCGGTTGTTATGGTCCTCGTCCCGATGACGAGAGCTGCGTCGCTCCTTGCTGCGATCATCGTCCGAATCGTCCTTGTCCTTGCGCGACGAGCGCTCCTTCTTGGCGGTCGTCGTCTTCTTTGACTTGGAGTCTTTCGAGTCGTCCTTGTCCTTCTTCTTACCTGACTTTTCGGCCGATGACTTGGCCTTTTCATCCGACTTGTCACCATCGCCGGCCTCACCTTCGACCTTCACCTTGACATCCTCGTCATCGGAGGCGTCATCGGCCTTGGCGCTCTTGGGATCAGACTCATTCAGGTCCTTATCCTCATCGTCATCGTCACCGTGCTCATCGTCATCTTCGTTGCCTTCGCCGTCGCTCTTGTCCTCGTTGTTGGCCGACTTGCTGCGCTTTTTACCGGGCGACGACTTCTTGCTCTTATCGTCCTTCTCATCATCGTCTTCATCATCATCATCGTCGTCGTCATCGTCAGAGTCATCGCCTCCATCGGCGTCCTTGTCCTTGCCTTTCTTCTTCTTGCTTTTCTCACCATCTTCGCCGTCCTTGTCCTCATTGCCGCTGGATTCGTCGCTGGAATTCCCGCCCTGGCGTTGTCGTCGCAACGAGCTACATTTGGGTGGAATGAATTCGAATGTGAAGTCATGTGAGGGTGGCAGGATGTTTTTTGGTTTTGTTTTGGTTTGGTGGAAGAGGCAAGTTCAAATTTTTGTGTTTTTTTTTTTTGTTTTTAGTACATAAGAAGAAGCTGGGTGGTAAACTAACAAAATACGTTCTTGTCATGGAGTGTCGGGTGTCTTTTTATCGGTACATTTCAATTCGTTCTACTTAGTTACACAACAATATACACACGGATTATACTTGGAGCTATGGAGAATGGAGTTCTTCCGGAGGCCGCTCAGTTAATATCTGGCACCAAGGGCTCTCCCCCCTCCATCTCCTCACTGAATCTCACAGTTCACATTCTATATTATATCAATCCCAAAGATTGCTTTCATAGTTCGTTCGGTATATCCTTAATTGGTACACAATGGCGAAGTAACTCAGATTTTCGTATTTCATTTGGGTCTGGATTTTGATTTTTGTATGTTTTTTTGGTCTATTTACCTTTTCAGCTGCTGAATCTTGAGCAGGCGGGCCCGGTCTTTCTGCTGTGCATAGAGCAGCTGGCGGCGCATGGTGCGGAGGTCATTCGACTCGTTGGGGCGAGTGCGCACAACGCGCATGGCTCCCACCCGCATCCCAGTGCGCATCATGCCGCCCCTCATCGACATTGTGCCGCGGGGTCGGGATATATAGTTGGTGCCGGCCACGCTGCGCATCATCCGCTTTGGCGGACCCATCGATCCGTCCCGCTGCTGGTGCCGGCTGCCGCTGGTGGAATCATCGCGCGGGCGATAGGAGCTCGAGCTCCCGCCGCCACCGTTATTGCCACCGCCGCCGGTGCTGCTACGCTGATGATAGTTCGACGACGAGGAGCCAATGTTCTGCGACGAGGACGAGGGTCGATCGCTGCGATCATTCGACGAGGACGTGCGACGGTAATCCTATTGACGATTGATGAGTAGGAAGGTGTGTAGGAGCTTTGTTTTGATTTGGTTGATTGGTTTTTGATTTTTTTGTATCAAATATCATATATCAAATATATATAGGTGGTAGATTTATATTTATATAAAACATATATAGACTTGTTGAATGAAAAGAATTGCTATATAGCTACAGACTGATATTGATTCTGATTTCTGATCTGATCTGATTGGATTGGTTGTGGGTTATATAGTTCGCAATATGCCGTTATTTTGATTTCCTGCAGCGTGTTTTGTGTGTGGTAGCATGATGGAGAAACCTTATACGCTTATAGCTTAGCTACTTAGACTTGGATCGATATTATATAATGCATATGCGGATGTACACACTGATAGATTTCTATGTTCTTTGCTCGGATTGATAACCGACCTTCGACATTCGACATTCGGTATGGGGAAAAATTTGACAGCTGATGGTACGGTACAAGGCATATAAGATATACAAGAGATTACGGATCAAAATCACTTCAATCGCTTCAACAGTTCTCTACAGAAGTTTTTGATTTCTTTCATATATGTGTGGATCAGTTCGGATCGGATCAGATCGATCGATCGGTCGCTGCAAAGTCATTATCTATATGATGCCGCCCCGCAGTCGATGCTATGGACAATACACAGATTTATATAGATTTATGGTCAGACGGTGCTCCAAAGTGCTTGTCTGGCAACTTTGAGTCCGCGCGCTGTTTGCTCTTTTGGGACATGTTATGCTCTAACGCTCGATAGGCTCAACTCAGTCCCGCGTTTAAGCTTCACAAACAGTGCTATAAATATTTGGAAAGTCATTAACATTACAAAGTTCATGGCGATTGGCTTAATGCATAATTAATATATAGACCTTCGGAATAGCGTGCTGTTAAAATTGGAATTGGGGCAAAGTATAACTTACGTCTTGGCGCGGGCGTTTGCGGTCATCGCTGCGATCGCGAGATGAGTCCTAGACACACATCACATAAAAATAGATTTCATAATGAATAAATATATAAATGGATTTGGGTAACACATACATCACTCATTTTCTTCTAGACCAACAGACAAAAAATTAAATCTCACTTTATCTTTTGCTGCAGTGACACTATTATTACTCATAATCTTTACGTGAAAGTGTTTAGACAGGTAATTTGTCTATCTTACAAATGCGGTCAGAACAATAGGACTGAATTTAAATTGATTTTATAAAAAAAAAATTTTAGTCCTGATTTACATCTTTTGGTTAATATTTGTTTCTTTTGTTTGGATTATATTAAATTCTAAATAAACATTGTGCATACATATATTATGTTATTCTATTTAAAAAGTGAATAATTGTGAAATATTATTTTTACCTCAGCTGTGTATTTTGAATACTATAATCCAATATTTTCCACGAAACCAAGTGTGCTGTTAATAAGCAAAGAACTGTTTATAGAATGAGGGTTCTTGAGGTTAAATCCAATACAAATAAAGTTTGTGATTATTTTGTTTTCCTGTTTGGCGAGTGGCTTAAACGCAGCATACATATTTGCACTTTAAAGACTACGAAGAAGTAGGAAAATGCGTCAGAAAAGATTAAACTCGTTTTTTGTTAGATATCTTTTATGTACACCATGGAAAATCTTTAATGGCTAATGTTTATCTAATACAAAGCCAATGTTAAAAAGGATGGGGGTTACGGTATTGTGTACCAATTACTATAAGATACACCCGTAATTTATTATAGAGAGATTATATTCCCAAACTATTTATTTACAGTTACTTTACTGATTTAGAGATGATAAAAAACTATGTTGAAGATATTTAAATATTTCATAAGACTACAAATCTGAGTAATTGTCGCCGTTTTCGATCAAATTTGTGATTCTAATTCTTATAGTAATCCAATTTTTAGCTGTATATTATTGATATATTATTGAATTTGAGTGATGTATAGTGGTCTATATAGCTCTATCCAACTTACGTAGCTGCGCTTGTGCCCCGAGGAGCTGGACTCGTAGCGGTTGCTGCTCGAATTGTGGTGGGTGAACTTGTCCCGACTCCGATTGTCATAGTGGCTATTACCTCCTCCGCCGCCACTGTTGTTGTTGTTGTAGCGATTGTTGTTGTTGTGGTAATTGTTCTCATACCGCCCATTATTGGGGCGGTAATTGCCCTGGGTTCGGGTATTAACATAGTTGCTCGAATTGCGATTGTTGTAGTAGCCGCCGCGAGTGGTGCCACCACCACGTGGAATGAATCCGCCGCGTCCGCGCATCTTGCTCTCTTCAATTAGTTCTGCTTGAAATGATAGCCAAGATGCCAGAAAAAGATTAGAGAATTGGATTCGCCTGAGAGTGTCTATACATATGTGTGTGCGCGAAAAAACGCACGCCGTCCAGCGCAGCACCCCCTTTTCTTTTTTTTCCTCGGGTTCTTATCGCGCTGCCGCCGGTGGCGTCTCTAGCCGAGCGAAAAAAAATCAATATTCCGCCGGCCCCAGCACTTTTTCGCACGCTTCTCTACCACCTTTTACTGCACTTACCTCTTTGCTAACACTCTTTACTGACTCACAGAAGTAATCGCTACTTTAAGTCTATTTTCCACCTAAAACTGCAATTTCTTCTAAGTTTTTCACGATTTTCACCAGCGACTTTTTTTGCTCGAAAAAATTTCGTCTGGCAGCAATGGCGATTAGAGATGGAATCATCGGTTAGAATTGGTATAATCGGTTAGAGATTGAATCATCGATTAATGTTAAGGTGCTGCCATTTTGAACAGAAATGTTAAGATACAGCTGCAATTTAAAATCTTATCATTTCTGGTAAACCGAGGACCAACCAAGTTTTTAAAACGTAGCTGTTTGAAATGGCTATGCTTTGTTTCTTCTATTTCTCCGACAAAAAATAATCTTAAAATTATTTTGAGTATAGGATTCAAAATATGAAGAGTGACACTTTTAAAATTCCTTGAAACCACAACAATCTAAAAATTCGTTTGCCTATAATACCCAACAAAAGTTGGCAAAATTCATAATTTTTCCGACTTTGATGTCCTTTGTCCTTGCGTTAAATTGGGGATTCGAAGCGAACACGATTTCATGGCATCCATCGAGGTACATTTTGGATATTACATGTTGGTTTAATGTTATATGTTTTAAGTTCCGTAAAACCCTTCAGGATCGTTCCTTTCTACATTTCTACAATTTCTACATTTTTGTTGTTGAATTTAGAACCATTCAGCAATTTAACAGTATTAGGGGAATACCCTTCTGTTTCAGCCGAGGCACACTCCTACCAAAGCGGAGTCACCCTCCCGAACTATCGCACGTCGTATTTACCGTCACTGTCAAAAAGAACCACCACTAAAAAAAAAGCTGCAAAAAACAGCTCAGTTGTTATTTTCCGTTGCAAAAATTTCAAAGTGAAAAAACCTGGAATTGTGCGATAAGGAAACCTAAAATCGGAGCAGTAAAATGTTCAACGGTCAGCTAATAAAAGGGTCTACCGAAATAAGCACAGAACATGTGTTGGCATTGGTGGTCCACTAAATTACGCATCATTTTATCACGCCATAAACTTGAGTAACTGACCCACAGAACAATCATCATTCTGCGACACTCATTTTATTGATTAGCCTCGGCAGCTTGAAAGCGGGAAAGCACGGAAAATGGGGCCAGACTAGAGCAATGGCGCACAATCGGGTGATCTGTTCACTTGCCATTGGCCAAAGATGTGTACTATTGATTTCTTGGCAGCCGTAGCCTATCCAACCACTCGCTTACCCACACATCCATGTAACTAACAAACTGGCCATTATTTCTCTGTCAGGTTCACCGCATTCGCTTTCGCATCCACATTAGCCAGCTCATCCGATTAGCCGATCCGATCTGCCAACTGCCGGGTACAAAGTTCAAGTTCAAGTTCAGCATCCGCAGCCGTCCATTACGCGCCCTTGAGTCATGTCGTGGATGGCCTTTGGAGCCCTGGCCTCCGGTTTCGGTACTCCCCCTTCCTTCAACCATTACCTCTCCTTGTTTCCATGTCGTGTCGCCGTTTTGTAGACTAGCTGAGAATGTGTTTGTCCCGTGAATAAGCCTTTTCCACCCTCTTATCTAATGACTATGCGTTCTTTTCTGTCGACCACAGTTCTGCAGCGCCTGCTGGGTGGCGATCAGCCGGCCAACAAGGTCTTGGAGATCAAAAGCGAGTCGCTGGGAACGCTACAGGTCATGGCACGCGATGACGCCATGGTCCTCTTTGCACCGCCTTTTAACGGCAACGACAAGCGGGCCGTCTATGAGATCATCCTTCAGCGACCCACCTCGGACTCCAATACTACGTCCTTCAGTCTGTACCGCTCGCCGGTGCAACAGGAAGCCGAGGAGCGGTTCAACGCCTTCCTGCAAAGGCTTCCCGTCTTCGTCAGCATTGTCAAAGAGGTTCTAGAGAGGATTATGGCCAAATAAGAATACTTTTAACACCTGAATTTTTGCAGTACTACAATGTAAATGGCCTGCAAAAGGCCTGCGATGCTCTGGCCGAGAATCCCTCCTGGACGCTGTCCCACATGATTGCCTACTTCAATCTGGTGGACTATATAAGCAATCCCAAGATGCTGCAGTGCGTGGACTATGCAGATCCCACGTCCCTGATGTCGCCCTTTCAGCTGGCCATCAAACAGGGCCACATGGAGATGGTGAAGGTTCTGTTGCCCCTTAGCAAGCTGGAGCACTTGGATATCAACAGCAATTCGGTGTTTCACTATGCCGCAAGCACCACCAAGGAAATTATCAATGTGAGCAGCTACTCTAGATGTAATTCAAGCGTATTTTAAACGTTTATCTTCCTAGCTCATCACGGATAAAAGCACTGTGAATCTGAATCACCTCAACTCGGATGGGTACACACCCCTCCACATCGCCTGCCTGGCGGACAAGCCGGAGAACGTGAAGGCCCTGCTCCTGGCTGGCGCCGATGTCAATCAAAATGCCAAGAACATCAGCAAGCTGTACAAGACATCAGCACCCACCTCGGTGTCCTCGTTTCTGCGCACCAATATAAGCAAGCTGTACACCCAAGACATGAAACATGGCGGCACTCCGCTGCACTGGTGTTCCTCCCGTGAAACCCTGCACGCCCTCATCATGGAGGGCTGCGATGTCAACTCTACCAACTTTGAAGGACGCACCGCTTTGCACGTGATGGTGGCCAGGAATCGATTCGAGTGCGTCGTCACTCTGCTGGCCCACGATGCGGATATTGATGTGCTGGACAACGATGGGAACGCCGCTCTGCACATCGCCATCGAGAAGAAGCTGGTGCCGATTGTGCAGTGCCTGGTGGTCTTTGGGTGTGACATTAACCTGAAGAACAAGGATGGCAAAAGCCCGCGCCACATGGTGGGCAATGATGCTAGCGGCAACAAGGAGGACGAAATACTATACATCCTGCACTCGGTGGGTGCGAAACGCTGCAAGGAAGGAGGCTCAAAGTGTCCGCCCGGATGTAATGCCAAGGGCAACTACAATGGCATACCGCCAGAGGCACCGGAATCTGTGGAACAGCGCGAGCATATAGAAAACATGCTGGCCAGCACCAGTAGACAGGTGATGGGCGGTTTCCTGGGCGCAGCGGCCAATGGATTACTGGAGAAACCACCACCAGCACAGTAAGAAATTATTTGTAGCGAAACGGACTCAGAAATGAATATACCTTTTATTCCAGAAAACCAGTTGTTGTCGACACGGAGAAGGAATTGAAGGGTCAGAGCATAATGGATGCCCTACTGGGCATGTTCACCACCAAAGTAAACGCGGACGAGATGAAGAAGGACACCTCCTCCGGCAGCTTGGCCAGTGGTTCGGCAACGCCTGCATCCATCAGTCCGGAGCAGCTGCCATCGCCCACCTCGCCCATTGCTGCCGAAATAGGCGACAAGCCGTACGGGCGTGGACGACTGCTCTGCCTGGATGGCGGCGGCATTCGCGGTCTGGTCCTTGTACAGATGCTGCTCGAAATCGAGAAGCTTTCGCGCACCCCCATCATCCACATGTTTGACTGGATTGCCGGCACCAGCACGGGAGGAATTCTGGCATTGGCCTTGGGATGCGGTAAAACGATGCGCCAGTGCATGGGCCTATATTTGCGCATGAAGGAGCAGTGTTTCGTGGGCTCCAGGCCTTACAACAGCGACTTTTTCGAGTCCATTTTAAAGGACCAATTGGGCGAGTTCAACGTGATGACGGATATCAAGCACCCAAAGATCATGGTCACCGGTGTGATGGCGGACCGCAAGCCTGTCGATCTGCATCTATTCCGCAACTACACGAGTGCCAGTGACATTCTGGGCATTGTGACTTCCATAAGTGAGCGCGATAACCATAAATATTGAAAGTGTCTTAATATTTTCTCTGTTTTCTTTAGACAATCGTAGAATTCCTCCTCCGCCGCCAAGTGAGCAATTGGTATGGCGTGCTGCCCGCGCCACTGGAGCGGCCCCTTCGTATTTCCGCGCATTTGGTCGCTTTCTGGATGGCGGCTTGATAGCCAACAACCCGACACTGGACGCCATGACCGAGATCCACGAGTATAATATGGCTTTACGCAGCGCTGGTCGCGAGGCAGAGGCCATACCCGTATCTGTGGTGATGTCGCTGGGCACTGGACACATTCCGGTGACTGAGCTTAAGGATATTGATGTATTCCGTCCGGAAAGCATCTGGGATACGGCCAAACTGGCCTACGGCATCTCCACCATTGGTGAGAATATTGAAGTGGTTTTTGTGGGTTTTCTTTTACTGAAATGTGTATGATTCCCAGGTAACCTGCTGGTGGACCAGGCCACCTGCTCCGATGGAAGGGTGGTGGACAGAGCTCGCGCTTGGTGCAGCACCATTGGCATACCCTACTTTAGGTTCAATCCGCAACTGAGCGAGGACATCGCCATGGACGAAAAGGATGACCAGAAACTAATCAACATGCTGTGGCACACCAAGGCGTATATGCACGCCAATCGGAACAAGATAATCGAGACGATCAACTTCCTGAAATAGCATGCAAGACGGATTTAGACCGCATTTGCTGTAGAGATCTCTCTCATCTCAGAGGGATCCTTTCGACTCTTGTCTGTGTGTACTTTAGATTCGTTTCACCCCTTTCATTTTCGTTAAGCACCTTTTCTGCGGTCTAAATCAGCCCACTCTGTGGGACTTGCCCTCCCAATAACACCGAAATCCACCCACCACCCAGTCTGAAAAAATAGTCTGTGTTTTCTACACCCAAACTGGAAAATTGCGTTTCCCTCAGCGTTCTTTGATTCGCCCACTTCCGAGGCTTTATCTCCAGGATTACCAAACGAATTACGCTTTGCATGTTGTGTTATTGGATTTAAGAAGGTACCATCCTATCATATAATTTTGAAATTCGTGTACTTTTTGTATTATTAATGCCCATGTATTTTATGTAACCCTCCAATTGAATTGCGAGTTGAATCGTATAAATGGATAACAAACATTCCGTGCCGCTTTGTTAGAAAATAAATATATATGTATTTAGTCGAGCACGAATTTTTGAATAAAACTTTTTAAGTGTTTAAACTTGTTTTTAATTAATTCGTATAGAGCTGACGGGTTGCTTTGGAATCTTACAAAATTGAGAATTCTACAGATTAAATAGCCAATCGTTTAATTGATACTAAGTAATTTTAAACTAATTGATTTAATATCATGTTATTTAAAGTTTACTGACAACCATTTTAGCCCAAGATTATCATTGAAAATACAAATATAAGATATTATTTACAAAATAAAAAAATATATATTCTTTAATCAATTAAGTCCAAAAGACAGCAGAAACAACTAAACAATAACATGAAAAATCTATTTAAGTTTATTAAAATATTTCAAGTACCTTAGCTAGGTACATAAATGCGGTACCTTTCCCACCACTGACCATGACTGCCAGCGTATCGATATCTAGCACATTAGTCATATCGATAGGACCAAAACAAATACAAACAATTTCAGCGCTGGAAATCGCTAGACTCGGGCACGGTCACACCACAACAGAGTGACCAAAGCATGCAACAAAATAAGCAAAAATAAACAAACAATACAGACAGGAAAATAAGCAGCGCGTGCCTGGGAAGAGTTTTTTCGCCGCAGGACCGAACACCGGAACCAGGACCACAGACGCACTGCATCGCGGGCAACGGGGAGGACGCAATCCGAGTAAGAGCGACAAATGGCCGCGGCCACCAACAACGATTCCTCCACCTCCGGCGTGGAGGCCAAGGAGGAGGTGGAGATGTCGATGCCGCCGTCGCCCATGTCGATGGCCATGGTCCTGGCCAGGTCGACGCCGATGCCCATGCCCACGCCCTCCAGCGCCTCCAAGGGGATCATGATAACGCCGCCGCCGCCGGCGATGCCGCCCACGCCCACCTCGTCGCCCAACACGCACGGCGAGTGGCCACACATGAACATCAACCTCAACCTGAACCTTAACCTGAACATGAACATGAGTTCGAACCCCAGCGCGAATGCATCATTCCAGCTGAGCAGAGATCGGGGCGAGCACTTCGCCCTGCCGCACCTGCCGCCCCTGCCGCTGAATCCCAATGCCCCCAATGCCGAGTATCTGCCCAGCCTGATCCATCCGAGCACCTTGCCCTCGGGCAGCAAGAGCTTCAAGATGCGTCCGCGGATGCAGCGGCTGAAGCACTCCTACAGCTACAGCAACATAATCGTCCAGTCGAATGGCCGCAAACTGCGCACCGCCGCCTCCACCTGCAACATCGAGCTGCTCAACCGCATCCTGGAGGGCGGGGCCAATCCGAATGCCGCCGACGAGTACAATCGCAGTCCCCTGCATCTGGCCGCCTGCCGCGGCTACATACCCATTGTCCAGCAGCTTCTCAAGTACGGAGCCAATCCGAATGTGGTCGACTCGCTGGGGAATACTCCGCTCCATTTGGCTGTGATCTCGGCCAGCTCCAATAACTTCAACATTGTAGTGGGCGTGCTGCTGCAGGGCGGAGCCAGTGTCCACATGTACGACCGCAGCAACAAGTCACCGCTGGAGTTGGCCGAAGCCAAGCTACGATTGCTGCGCAATCGCTATGACCATCCCACGCCGGAGACGGCCAAGATCCTCGAGGACATGTGCATGCTGACCACGCTGATCTTGCGTTATATGGTGAAGCAGCAGCGCGAGCTGGAGGATCTCTCTGCGCTGGAGAAGCGCCTGCAGAACCTGAGCACCAGCGACGACCAGGAGCAAGTCGTATCCCAGACCGCAGACGAGCTGCTTGCCAGCGTCGAGCGGCTGTCCATAAACAACAAGTAGATGGGACGGACGCTGGACGCCAAGGGAACCCATCCGCAAGCGGGTCCAAATTGCGTTCGATGAGTTGAGAAAAAAGTGAGTAAAACATCCAGGGATACAAAATTAAAATATGATTTAATTAACAAATTGAGTTAAGGAAAAAAGTAAGTCCGAATCAGAATGATCGTCAGACTATTAATGCATAATACATACTTAAATTAAAAAATATTTACAATCAGAAACTGAAACACTTGAGTTGTGGTCCCAGTATTTTAATCTCTAAAGCATGTGACGTCTTATTCGTCATAAGTCTTTCAGTAAACCATTTGTGGTTTTTGTGACTCACAAGTTTATATCTTTATAGCCCATGAAAGAGTATTATAATTTTGACAAGAAGTTTGTAACGCTATTATGGACATTCCTTTCATTATATACATATGTATATTATTCTACAAATAAGGAGATAAATCGTAATTTGTTTTCCTTAGCTCATTTTAAGATAACTGGTTGTTTGAGTTACCATTTAAATGTTAATATTGTACTGCTTTAAGATTTTGTCTTCCTAAATAATTATTAAAAGTCTTTTGCAACTTTTTGAAATATTCTATTTTTTCCATCTTTGCAGTTTGTTTATCGTTTCCTAATTTGGCTGCCGTTGAGCTGGAGTTGGCATCGTGACAAGCAGCTAGAGGAGAAAGAGGTCCTGATTCCCATCCTGCGATCTCATCAAGCTGCCAAATGCGACCAACGCTCTCACACACACAAGCACACACACCCACACAAACGGAAGAAAACACACATTGTTTCATGCGATCTTTTTTTAAGTATTTCATTTAGGGTTCATTGTTTACGCGAACAATCAACAAACATGATTAAATTTTAAGCTTTACGTTTAGCGCGCCAAAAAAAAATCAAGTTATATAATAATGATGCAATCGCAACTCAAGAGGACACCTAACAATTTGCTACATTACATTTAACTAAATGACTACATTACATGTAAATCGTTAAGTGTCTATTGTATACTACAACAAAAAACCACAAGCGTGTAAACACTCTCTGAACAATAAACGAAAAACCAAACGGCCATTCGACTTAATCCGCAGATCAAGCCGATATCTGTAACAACATATAGAACTGCGAGGACTTGTGAGTGATTCTGGTTTGTGGTGGACACTTGTGATAAGGATTTCGGATGGTGAGTTATGAAATCATAAAAACTGTCAAGGTGAATATGTTGTAGGATATGGCCAACCGTTTTTCTCAAAACTAAGAATCGAAAGCCCGTGGACAAGATAATTCAAAAATGTTTTTTTGTCTTTCTTTTTGTCAGATATTCCCCATCTTAAATTCATATGTTTAAAGAAAAGATTTTTACATATTTTAATTTTTAAAAATTAAAAAAAAGCAAACATATTATTTGAGGTTTGTTTTTTTGGTAAAATATTTAAACTAATTAAATTTATTTCTCAATTCAATTTTTAAAGCAGTAGATTTTTAAAAACATCTACATAAAAAGTGTACATTATAATTTTCTGATGATCCTGTCACCAGTTATCATGTCCACCGGATAAGTACAGGCTACCACCCTAATACCCTACAAGTCTAAACACGATTATGTTTTGGTTATTAAAGCCCACAATAATAGAAATAAGAACAATCGTAACTCCTTTAGGAATCGATCGGATACAACTTTCAAAATTTTTGTGTAAAAGCTATCAACATTAATCTTTCTAAATCTTATTTTTAATGAATACCTTCTCAGGGATAGAGTGAAACATCAAAATTTGATGTTTTTCTAGATATTTGCATATATAAAGTTGTTTATTATTTCATATTTTTTATTTATACTATTCTAGCCACGTTTTTATTCGGGAAATCAGCATGGTTTACCTTCCGTTTTCAATTATTATTAAATTATGAACCATAGAAATGTAGAGTCTCGAGTCTAGACGCATAAAGCTTGCAACCTTTTAGAAAATAACATCTCCAGGCGTTTCGTTTTAGTTTATTTTGGCAACTATTACGGCAGGCCAGTTAATTGTTGGCCCCTGATAAAGGCGTTTGGAGTGTCGGCCGTGCACAATTGGAACTCGTTCAGTCACTTTCGCTGAAAAGTTGCGTTGACACTGCGCATGCGTGTCGTGCCATTGGGAAAGAAATGTTGTGAGGGGCAGGGGTTTTACTCTCATGTTTCATTTCGGACAATGTTTCTTTCGCTTCATTGTGGCACTGCGTTTGTTTCAATTGTTACTATTAATTTTATTTTATTTATACACCAGTCGAGCACTTTTTCTGCACGACGCGACGACAATTGACTTCAAATGTCGCCCGGCCGGGGGGAAAAAGTTACAACCACTATGAAAGTTTTTGTGGCCTTTCGGCGTTTTATTCATTTTTCGATAATAACCAAAGCGAATTGAAACTAATATAGCTTGATAACTTTCCCAAAAGAAAATGAAAAGCGCCTTTTAATTGCCAGACACGGATAAAGAGGTGTAGAGAAGAGAGGAGCATTTACAGAATATGTGATTGCGTAATGTCATTAATCGATAACCAATTAACGATAGCCCTTCAGATAAGTCAGTTTGCAATGCTTTCAGATTCGTTTGAGGTACAACCTTTTCCCGCCAGTATTATACATGGGTGAATAGACGTCAAGCTGAGTTTTTCCCATCGTTATTATAGATTACAACATTTTTCTAATCCGAAACTAATGTAAATAAAATTAAAAAACAAAAAATCCTTCAATTGCTACCAAATATTCTTTAAATCAAGGTAATTCCGACTTATCTGTCATGAAAATCCCTTTTACCGAAGCTAAGTAATTACAAAATGACTCGCAGCGGGCACAACATCCACCAAGATCCTTTTAGGCAAATTGGTCCTGGTCTAACTTTGGTTAGTTTTTGTGGGCTGTTGGTGATGATCATTGGTTTTCTCTTTTGTATTGGATATTGCTGCTGTTTCAGCTGTCATGACGAAGAAGGCTACTAAAATCACATGTTATGAACTTATAATTAAAAATTGGTTAAAGAACAATTATTCTACGAAATAAAAATCTCCATACATAAAATTATGGATGTGCGGTATTCCATTTTGGCTATGCTTTGTTATCTTCCTAGAACCCTCAAATTAAAAGTTTGTAATAATTAGAAAAATAATCAAATTACTGTCACAAATAAAATGTCAAGCTTGGAATACTGATAGTGTTTTAGCTTTTATAAAAGTAGGGCTTCAAAATGTGTATTGTAATTTTTTAAATTCTAAGAAGGACACAATGTAAGCAAAATTGATTCTACTATTGGCAATCATAATAATAGTTGCAGTCTGTGTCGCTGCTTGCATCATTTGTTGTTGTACCGGTTGCTGTTGGAATTGCTGTGGGTGCGATAAAGGAGCAACGAAAGCCTTTCGCCTGATACCTCATTTGGCGGAGAAGGCTCCTCGACCGCAGCCACGACAATTAGCTGAACCGACCTGCAGCGCAGTGGAACAGTGTGCCGTGATAAGCATAGATGATACAATAGAGCCAAGATGTCCAGAAGCACAAGCAGTTCAACCAAAAATCACCGGTGTATAGAACATTTTGACATTTTTATATTTTGGGATAATAAAGTCCCTTTACATCTCTTTACTCTGACTGTTTTGGACATGAAAATCTGTAATGACAATTTATCATTGCAAACTGAAAAGCAAACATTTTTAACTAAGAAGACAACCCTTAATATAATCATATTAAAATCTTTACAATGTTAAATTATAATATTCTTTGTATTGCCTAGTACTCAAATAAATCAAAAACCTACGAAATTAAAATCTCCATTCATAATTTGGTTCATGAGATTTGTTGTACTTTTTGTAAGGTTTCCTTTCTTTGTCTTTTTAATTAACATAAATATATGTATTGTAAATATTAATCTTTAAATATAATCTTTATCATTATAAAGGCAAAAGGAGCTTGTAAATTTCCACTGTTTTTGTGAAGATTGAACCCACTCAACAAAATTGTAGAAAATGTTCAGAGGCATAGGACTGATTTTGTTTCCGATCTTGATAGTTACCTTGGTTGTTTGTTGCTGTGGTATTTGCATTTGCCTCATCTGCGCCGGGTGCTGTGCGGTCATTTTGCGGGCTCTTAATCTTCAACCTCGTTTGCCGGAAGAAGGTCCTCAGCAGCAGCGTCGACAAATTGTGGAACGGACCTCTTCCCACCCACTAACTCAGCCTACAGTGGTCAACCTAGATGATAGAATGGTGCCAGGGGATGAATTAGTCCCAGATTCAGTCTAATTCAAGTTTTTGTGTGTGTATCATATTTTGAAAACACACTAAAATTGCAGCCTCCTTCATTTTCTTGATCCTGTTATTTCGAAAATATTTATAAAGACTACAACTAAAATCTTATGTTTTTTATAAATCGAAGCAAAGTTATTGGAATCAATAAACTAAAAGTCATATTATGTTAAAAATTAATAGTTTTAAGATATGAAAGGGTTTACTTAAATTGGGTTTTTTTTTCCCAAGGCTAGGAAAGAGCATTGCTATAATACCAATTAACCCATTATGCGATATTCCATTTTGGCAATGCTTTGTTATCTTCCTAGAACCCTCCAACTAAATGTTTGAAATTATACATTCTTGTACTTATTTTATTAAAAAAAAATCAAATTACTGTCAAGAATAAAATGTCAAGCTTGGAATACTGATACTGTTTCAGCTTGTATAAAAATAGGGCTTCAAAATTTTTATCGTAATTTTTTAAATTCTACCCACAAAAGAAGGACACAATGTCTGGATGGATTATACTATTGGTAATCGTACTAATAGTTGCAGTCAGTGTCATTTGTTGCATCATTTGTTGTTGTACCGGATGCTGTGGGCCTTGCTGTGGGTGCGGTAAAGTGGCAACGAAAGCCTTTCGCATGATACCTCATTTGGCGGAGAAGTCTCCTCGACAGCAGCCCCGACAACTAGCTGAACCGACCTGCAGCGCAGTGGAACAGTGTGCCGTGATAAGCATAGATGATACAATAGAGCCAAGATGTCCAGAGACACAAGCAGTTCAACCCAAAATCACCGATATATAGAGCATTGACATTTTTATATTTTGGAATAATTAAGCCTCTTTATATCTCTTTATCATGAAAATCTATAATGACAATGGATCATCGTGGACTGAAAATCAAATATTTTAAAACAATAGGACTATCCTTATAATAATCTTAATAAAAACGTTACAATGTTAAATGTAAATATTATTTTCTATAAGAATTCTAGTAGATTTTAGTTATATTGCCAAGGTCTTGAAGTTATTGATATATATTTATATTAATCATCCAATAAAAGTGACTCTGAGGCATTAATCCATCTATTGGAATGCGATTTTGTGGGTTCGGCTCGGCGATGTTCTTTCAGCACTTGTCAAAGTGAAATTTCTTGTAATCAATATAGCCCGGAATGAGTTTACTATGGACTGTAATCCTGTCAGTTCTGGTCGGATTTGTGCTGTTCGTGTGCCTGTGCTACTGCCTGATGTTCCTGGCTTGCTTTTGCATCGACTGTTTCTTGCGAAGCATTCACATGTATCCAATTCGGCACCCACAATGCCAGCGGGCAACCCAATCTGAGGCAGCAACATCGACGGCAGCAGCAGCAGCAGCACAGGCAGCGACAACGGCAACAGCAGCAGCAGCAACATCTGCAGCAGCAACACTTGGCACGACAGCAACAGGTTACGAGTGCGATATTGCCGAAGATCCCATTAGCAGCAGCGACACACCAAGTGCTTAAGGAATGGTAAACGTTACCTGGTCCGTCAGTTCAGGTTGAGCGCTCGAGTTGTTCGGTTGTCAGACGCGCGTTACCTCCAAGAAAGAGTTGAAAAGGGGCTTCCAGTGAAATCAGCGGCTTAGTGCGATATCCATAGTTTCGTGAAGTGTAGTGAAAAGCCAATTCGAATCGGACAAGTCGCAGACAGAAGACACGAGATATTCGAGACGTTCGAGACAGAACACCTCAAGTGCCCCAAGTACAAGTACAGCCAATAACCCAGCAATCTCAATCTCAACCATCAAGCAGCCCATCCAGCCAACACACGCAGCTACAAAATGGAATACCGGTGCCTAAGTAGAAGTTTTGTCAAAGTAAGTGACCCCAATAAGCACAAAAAATAAAGACACTAAAGCCGTAGCGCCCACAAGGAGAGGCAGCTGCAAGATCTCTTACACTTCTCTCCGCTTTACACGTCTTTTTTTATACCTATATTTTTTGTATTTTGCCTGAACTTGGCATTGTTCTCGTCCTCGTCGTCTTCCTTTTGGAAACCAGTATGGCATAAAGAACACATATAATATGGCTATATGTGCGGCTATATGTTGAGCACACATGCAGCTCCACATGCAGCTCCCGACGGGCAACACCTTCGGTGGTCCACTAAGTGCCTGGCGTGGAATAATGGCATATGGGTTGGGTTCCGATGGGTTGGTTGGTATGGGATGGGAGCTCTCCTCGCCCACTTCGACCCATTTCACTGGACCGATCGGCCGATGGCATGAATTAGCACCTTTCTTGGACTTTCTTTTTGCTCGGTCTTGACGAATTTTTAATGAATTTGCCTTGGCCAAATAACTTTTACTAGGCTGCGTTCCCTCCAAATGCGTTTGTATATGTTTATGTATATATATATATAGATGGGTATGCGCCTCACGTCTAGGCCCTGGCACTCGAATTGGCGAAAAGCCGTATTGTGCGGCTTAGAGAGTTACAAGTGATATATGGCTCTGTCAGGAGGTCGAGGAATGCGGCAGGAGATCTGACCCTGCGATTGGGCACAGCTGCATTCCTGTGGGAATTAACCGACTCTTTCTTTACTACCAGAGATTGCAAGCCCTTAAATTCTTGGCTAAGGCTAAGAACCCTTAGGTACCAAAAGAAACCTCTGTGAACTTGACCGACTTCGGGGACTCATGAAAATGTTAATCGAACGGCTAGCGAGAAAGCAAAAACACGCCCACGCTCGAATCGCTTAGTCAACGATTTCCCTTGAATGGGGTTTTGGATTTCTTTCGGCAATTCGATTCGTTTGCCTGTTTTCTCTGCTTTGAAATTTGAACATCTTAATCCACACAGGGAAAAATTAAATCATTTTGATGTATACACAAAAAAAAGCATTTATCCGTAAAATCGATATGGTCATGTAAATTTCAGGTCATGCAAAACCGCTTTTACATAAAGTACTCCTTTCGACCAGGTCAAATGATCTTAAATAATGTAAAATTGATCTTCGTTTCATATCGATTTTTTTTGGGTGTAAATATCAAATCAGAAAAGTAAAATTTAATGTTGATCAGTGATTACTTCGTTTGTTTTATGATTTTCTACCATCTGTGATTCATTCTGCCAATGAGTTCGGATCATTTTGAAATGTAAAATATAGAATTGATCTTAAAAACCAGACTTTTCTGTCACTGTAACGATGATTCAAAGCGGATACCCAGAGCGTCGCCTAAATGCTCGAGTGCCAAGCATGCCGTGGGCAAAAGCGAAATAAAAATTTTATAAAAAGTAGGCTAAATATATTCATACTTTGATTTTTTATGGGTTGCGGCCGTCTGACTTTGGGTATGCCCTACAGGTTCTACCTCATTCTCATTCGTGCGTCTCGTATTCTGATATTCATGCTGTTGGTCTGTAGGTGCCTATAACTATTTGCAAAACGGAGTTATAAACTGTTAACAACGAACAACGGCGTTCTGGGTCAAATATTTCCAACATCTTTGTTCGTATTCTGATTGTCTCAAGAATATTTTCATACATTTGTGCTAATTGCCGTCTCTAATGTAGCGCCAAAAGGTAACCGTACTTGGATGCCCAGAAAATAATGATGCAAATTAAGCAGTGAAACTTCTGCCCAGATCCATGACATTAAAACCGAGAGCGTAATGAGTAAAAGTGTTGCTGGCAGGCAGGTCTCTTCTTCCCTCGATCTCCATTGCCATTAAAATACCACGGTTCTAGTTTTGGTCAGACAAGCCCCACTCTTAGCCCCGTTTCCACGGATTCTTCGGATTCGATTCGGACTCGGATCCCACCATTCCCATCTGGACAATGGACGCAGTCCAAAAATGAAAGCGCCGCTGTCGTCGACCAAATCCAAATGCGGGGGAGTGAAAGGGGCGGCGATAGCCGGAGGCGGAATAAGCCAGGTCCATTGCACCTGTCTCCCTCTATCTCTGTGGTCTGCGGTGGTCTCTTCTGGTCTGGGAAAACGTGATCTGCATAGCGGCCGCTTCTTCTGGGGAAAAAAACCCATTGAAAGTTTTGTCGCTTCGGGGTTATCACGGCATCGAGCTTTGTTGTCTGTCGCGGAACGAAAAAAATAATGGAAAACACAACATGAAACAACGGTCTAATGCGCAACGGTGCTGAGAACCAGCAATAAAAACAAAAAACTTTTCTAAAGTTGCGTTGCATACACTACTGTTCTTGAGTCGATATAATGATCGATAAATGGTAACAGCAACTCCTCAAGGTGACAATTATCCAAATTCGGTAACTCGAAAAGCAAATAATGACCTAAACATGAAAAGGTATTTAAAAATATTGCATAATTCTAGTGAGTTTGGGGTATAATTCTCCGATTTCATTAGTTCAAATCATTAATCATTTTTAAATAAAAATATTTTACTATTTGTGTGTTTTTGGGTCAGTTCAAATTAGATATACATAGAATGCCACAAAAATTAAGATCTTTTCAAAATCCAACTTTAATTAGCATCTTTGTTTTTACCAGTTCTTCGACGCACTCTGTGTTGACAGGTTCCCCCAAACAATTGGCCTTTGCTTTTCATCGGCTTTTCCTGACCAACTGATCCACAATCGACGAACAAAAGCCTTTGGGAAATTGTGTCAGTCAAGCGAAGCCAACGGCCAAGCACAATTCTCTCTCGATTCGTTTCAATCACAATGCATTATCACTGACATCCATTGAGAATGTGGAACTCTTTGGAAGGGGGGGTTTCGGCTTCGCAAGGGGAATACCCGGGGCTATGGGCTACGGCTACGCTTATCAATAAACCAGTTCCTAGCAAACTAGCAACATCGCGTGCAGCGGTCGCAAATGAAATCGCAGACTCAAAGTCAAAGTCACAGCCAAAGTCACAGTCACTGGCGGCTATTTGTGAGCTGTCAATAATCTGTCGACATTGCCATGCTTTCCCGAAACCAATTTTCACCCGAGCAGCTGAGCAGTTAGAATTTAATTTCATTTGTTATTAAACACCAATGTTTGTTTATGCCAGCGAGAATGGGAGAGAGAGAGAGAGAGAGAGGGATATGGAATGAGAGGGAGATGGCGATGTGGGTCGTTAACCTCGTTATAACGGCACCTGATCCACGAACGGAGCCGCTGCTCTTGACAGTTTTGCTCTTCGCTTTGTCTCTTTTTGCCGTTTGTTGCTGTTGTTGCTCTGTCTCTTTGCCTTCGGTTCTTTATAGAGATGGGTTCAAGCCGTGCTTTTTCGTGACACTACTAGCTTTGATCAGAACTTTTTGACTTCTCAAAAGATCACTCACATGCTTACATGCTCGAAAAGCATGAAAACTGAAACTATAAACTCTTTTGATAATTATTAAAATTTAAGTTTATAAGCTGGCTATTAGCAATATAACTTCCTCACGCTCCCATCTCCAAGTTCTTTCTAGCCTGGCTTAGTTTCGCCATCTCTTTTCCTCGCGGGCAAATAATAAGCATAGCAAGAAATATCATGTAGTGCACCTTGTTGCTGTTGTTGTTATGTAAGCCTAATGACGGGGCAAACTGAAATTGTCAACGGATCGTCAATGGGTTTTTGATTAATGCGTGATTTGCCGATTTCCAAAGCCCAATTATGTGCCGGCGGTTCGAAACTATTTGCATTCGGTACAGTCATGCCGCAATCACTTCAATGAACCCTCGCAGACCTAAGAAAGTCGCCTCATTAGGAGACGGAGGCCCAATCAAGAGGGCAATTACCAGGTAGAAATACGTCTTGTGACAGGTTCAAATGGCAATGGCTTCTCCGGGTCCCCGGTCCCAAGGGTACCCGTCTGCTTTAATGTCGAATTAAGAGGGGACCGCGAGCATTTATTAAACGAAATTGCTGAAGAGTCATAAAAACGGAAAGTCGGACCAACGAAATGACAATGCCGAGAAAAGCGCGTTTAATGAGCCGCCCGAGTCCACAGAAGAATTCGACAAAAGGCACGGTGAGAGTGCTGTGGCCGCCGTTGCACTATCAAGCATTAGGGCCTCTCTGCACGTGTGTAGTGTAAGCGCCTTTCCCCGCTCCCACAGGCCCATTAAATTCGTGTAATGAATGTGAAAAGAATTAAATAATAGAATTTCGCTTTCGTTTTTTCCCACCAGCGCTGCGCACACTCAATGACCATTATGGCCCCTCACTATCTTGTTTTTTTTTTGTCAAATGTCTAACTGAAAAGAAAGTTGGCTAGCAAACTTACCAAATGTGCGAACCAAATGGCCGACAAAACAAAACAATAATAGAAAGAAAATATTTATATCAATTAAGAAATATTTGCGGTATTCCGCCATTGACAGTCGGACAAAGGCTGCAAGAAACGCTACGATTATCGTTTCGCATGCTCGTACGTGCAGCGATTTTCTCAGCAGAAAGTCAAATGCGATAAAAGAAAAAAAATTAAAGTAAAAAATGGCAAATTTTGTGCTGCAATTTTAATTCAATCGAAACGGGTTTTTTGGCTCGGATCGGGCACTTGATCAGCGGCCAAATCTGCACAGAGAAAGTGAAAGAAAATACATGCGAGCGGCTAAATAAAAACCGCGAGAAGAGGCAATAAAAAGTTCAGACCATATTAGAAGTCAGCTTTGCATGCCATGCCACTGAAAAATGTTGTATGTATTAACATTTCTTCTCAATGTGGGTTTCTTCTCTGTTTTTACTTTCACGTGCGATGCCCCGCAAGATGGTTATTTATGAGCTTAATTAATTTGTTTATGGATTTCGGGGCTAAGCGGGTCAAGCATGTGAAAATAGAAACTTTTCATCGAAAGAAAAAATAACCCTTGTAACTGGCCATCATCATCGTCTGCAGTGGCGTACTTTTAGGCCTTTTCCTAGAACTCGGTAGAGTCCCCAGACAGACGCTTGACAAGTACACACAAATATCCGGGGCCATGGTCAGGGTCATCGGTTCAACGACAGGCCATAAAACACGTTACAACTCTTACGGAACAGCCGTACAGACTAGTTGTATTTTCTGCATGACACAGCACTTCCCTCTACAGCCTACCCGTTATCCGCACGGGTCTGTAGCAATGATACTACCCAGACTACAAATACAACGATCTAGGAATGTTGGGCATCTTCTTGTGGTCTAGGATTACTGTCCTCGAAACAGGCTTGTCCAAGTTTAATCATTAGCCTTACCGTTTTTAATATACTAATAACCATTTTGACTTACTTAGGGTCGTTTTCTTGCCCGCATGTTAAATTTAAAGTAAGGATAAATCCTTGAGTTGAGAGTTTAAAGCATACTTTAAATATAACATGCGGACGAGAAAACGGCCCTTAATTCGTTATCTTAAAGCCACTAATGGAAAAAGTAAATGTTTTCTTAAAAGTTTTCTTATAATTTTGTAGGTAATGATGATACACAGTATTTTAAAGTATATTTAACGATTTTGAAGTAATACTTTTTTTGTAATCTTATATTTTGTTTAAATTATTCTTTAAATATTTTTTTATTTTATATACTTTTTTTTGACATTGCCCATTTATTTGAAATGGAATAGAAAGCAGAAAGGAAAATAACGAAACGACTATTAAATCTTTTATGAGATTGAGTCATTTTATGGGAATGCCATTTCTAGGTGTGTCTATCTACGATCTTGCGTACTTATATATAGCTAGTGGTTCGATTTTTATAGATTTCATCTAAAAGGTTTTACCAAAATATCAGTTTTGAAATGATAAGTGTTCTTTAAATTAAATACTTTTAACCAAAGCTTAAGCTCTTCACTTACAAGACGAGTCTCCGTTAAACTTGTGAATAATCTTTTTCGACCGTTTCATAACCCATATCCGTATCATTTCGCTTGCAGCACCTAACGGCTCTCTGCGTCATCAGCATCGCACTCACCTGCGCAAACGCGGCTTTGTGGCCGAGCTATAGCAGCGATGATGCGCCCGCCAGCCGCTGCAGCGGTGGGCGTGGCCTCAAGTACCTGTCCGGCGACGCGCTTACCGATTCACTCGATTGCCTGGGGCCCAATAATGCGCCATACCCAAGGTGAGTCAGTGGTATAATGGTCGGTCAGTAACTTTCTTTTCTAACGCCCATAACCCCCTAATTGGGATCTCTGCAGCGCGGCCGTGGCGCGCACATTCTCCAACTGGAACGGAAACTCGCGACGTGGCCGCCAGAGCAAATTGCCCAGCACACTGGACCCCGCCATAACCACCAGTGCTCTACTGAGGGCCTACGACGAGGTGAACAACGAGGCCGTCGGAAGCAGTCGCTATGGTAAGTCGGTCACCACCTGATTGACCGAACGATCGATCGATCGATCGGTCGGTCGATTGATTGATTGATTGATTGATTAACCTCATCTCAACTGATCTGTCGCAGGTCGATCGCTGAAGAACGCCTCGCCGGCGCAGCAGTGCAAGAGCGAGACGCCGGCGCGCCTCTGCAAGACCCGCTACAACACCACGGCGCCCATGTACGGCGTTAGCTTAACCTCCGGACAGCCGGTGACCATCGTCCAGAAGTTCCCCGATCTCCTCCAGCAGGTGGTCTTCGAAGTGTGCGAGTAAGTAGACCCAAGAAATCGCTTATGCAGATTGGGTTCTATCTCAACTGCAAGATCATTTCCATTCTGTGTAACTGTGTAACTCGGTTCCATCCAAACTTAATTTAAATACATAGCTACCTATGTACATCAAATATTTGTAGGTATCTATGTGGAACTTAAGTAATACACTTAATACAAGTTTTAATCTTTGGTACTTTTTTGTACTCAGAGAATACCATTTAGATCATATTATCCAAATCTATTAAGTTAACTCATTTCTTTTTTTCACTTCTAGATCCTCTGAGTGCGACGTGGTTCGGGGCGAGTGTACGCAAACCTATGTGCCCTACCTTTTCCTGGTCATTCCCCTCGGCCCGGTGACGCTGACTGGCCAGGATTACGTGCTGGTGGAGAGCGGATGCGTCTGCAAGCCCAAGTACTCGACGGGCGCCGCCCAGGAGCCCAATATGATACCCTAGGCGGGCGAGGCGGAGGAGGCGGTAACCACCAGGAACACCAACAGCAACCAAAAGAACTGAGCGAGTTTTGGGTCGGAGCGGAGCGGAGCTGGGCTGAGCTGGCTGGCTGGCTAAATTAATGTGTACTTAAAAAGAGGAATTATTTTTTGTAGCGAAATCAATTTTGCAATGTTATTTAATGTTTTCCCCCATCTCTCATTTTCCTTTCATTCCCTCTCAGCTGTATAAAATTGAAATGCAATTTTGCTCGAAAAATAATCAAATCCTAATGTTAAGTCTAAATTTAAACAAAATTGAATTAATGCCTCTGTGCATTTGTAGTGTGTATTTATTAGAACCCCTAATTACGGCATTCGAAAATGCAAAATAAAAACATTCGTTTCGAAATGTGACAAGCTTTGTTTTATTGAGAATAGAACAGTTTAATTTATTGGTTTTTCGGAATTGATTTCTTTAAAATCCTTGAAATATTTTTGTTTTCTTTTTTGAGATGCGTTCTGGCTCAATTATTATTCATAGAAATTTTTCATTAAAGAATGCCGAATTTATTCTTCAGTTGCCATGGTAATTTGTGTAATTGTTTGTAACTTTTAATAATGGACAAATTCAATAAATCGAAGAATCGAAGGCTTTAAGCCTAGAACTTATTATTTTTAAAGGTGTGTCTACTAAAATTATTTTGAATTCCCCGATAAAGAATCTTGAGAAGTTTTATCCAATAAGACAAAAATAACGATCGCATTCAAAAACGATTAGTTTTGCCACCCGAGTGCAGCGTTGCCAGACCACAGCCGATATTTGCACTCGATAGTTTCCCGCTCGTGCCGATTACTCGTGTTTTGGGCCGCTGCTGCCATCACTGGCGCAGACCGTTTTCACGAATATATTTTTTATTTTGCGAAGATAAAGTGCAGCGAAATTGCGCGCTAATTGGCATAAAAGGTGTTTCCAGCGACACGACAGGTGCAAAAGACTGATAAACGCGATAACCGAGTGTTCAGATAGCGTTCAAATCGTGGGAAAAGGCATCGCATCCCCGGCCATCACACATACGCACGGCGAAAAGACGCTGCGCGAGTGTGTGTGTGTAGACAATCGACTTGCGTGGTGCCGGGTTACATATTTTTATTGGATTTTTTAAGTCGACTTCTTCGTGCCCCGAAAAAACAAATGTGCCTGGCCTAAAGTGGGGCCACAAATTGGCGGCAGTGCACCGAAATTCCCGCAGGAGACTCACAAAAACGCAGCCAAGATGATGTTCACGGTAAGCACGAAAAACCCGAATGGGAACACCCCCCGCATACCAATCGATAAACGGTTTTTCTCACATCACATATTCGTTTTTTTCTCCCCCTTTGCCGAATGTCCTGCAAATGTCCGCTTTTCCCCCCAAAAATCGTAAATAGGGCACCAACCAGCAGCAGGACACCCGGTTTAGCGACAAGGAGAAGAAGCTGATGAAGCAAATGAAGTTCGGCGATTGCCTGAACAAACGGGTGGACATGTCCAAGGTAAAACTGGACGTACTGCGTCCGTGGATCAGCAAGAAGATCACCGACATTCTGCACATCGAGGACGACGTCGTGGTGGAGTTTGTCTACAACCAGCTGGAGGAGGAGAAGTATCCGTGCCCCAAGAAGATGCAAATTAACATGACGGGCTTCTTGAACGGCCGCAATGCCCGCCAGTTTATGGGTGAGCTGTGGGCCCTGCTCCTCTCCGCCCAGGAAAGCGACTCGGGCATACCGGCGGAGTTCATCCAGCAGAAGAAGGACGAGATACTCAAGCGGGAGGAGGAGCAGCGGCAGCGGGACCGCTCGAGATCCCGCTCCCAGCGCGCCAGTTCTAGGCGAGATCGCCAGCGTGACCGCTCCAAATCCAAATCACGCTCGAGATCGCGCTCACTGAAGCCGGCCAACAACAACGGTTCGGTGCCCAGTGCCGCTCGAGAAGCGGCCGCCAATGCGGCGGCCAAGATCCGCAAGCGCGGCTCCTCCTCGGCCGCCCGCCCAGCCTCCAGGGAGCGGCGTCCAAGCCGGCGGCCACGTTCGCGTTCCAACCAGCGTTCCCGCTCCCGAGCCTCCGGCAAGAAGGCCGGATCGGTGGAGCCAGCACCCGCAAAGACTGTCAATGGCCGCCACTCGGCGGACAAGTCGTCGCCGCTACCGCCGGCGTCCAAGGGAAAGTCTCGTTCTCGATCGCGGTCACGTTCTCGTTCGCCTCGCAGTCGATCCCGTTCGCCCAGCGCCAAGAGGTCGCGTTCCCGCAGCTCCTCGCGTCGCAGTCGCCGACGCGGACGTTCCAGCAGCATCTCCCTGTCGCCAGAGCGCAATCAAGATCACTTCGAGCATCGGCGTAACAAGAACAGTGTGCAGAACAAGCGGCAGTATCGCAACAACCGCGGCGACTCGGCCAGTTCGATGGAGCGCGGCAATGATCGGGGCAGGCAGTTTGGCGGAGGAGGAGCCGGTCGCCGTGGAGGAGGTGGTAGACGCTTCTCGCCACGTGGACGCAGTCCTATGCGACAGGATAATGGCGGAGGTGGCGGCAATCGCTTCCAGCGCTCCAATTCGCGACGTAGATCGAGATCCCGGCGACTATCCCGCTCGCCCATGCGCTATTCTCGCTCTCCCAGACGGTTAGTGCCTTCTATAATCGGATCACCTAAGTATTAGCTAATTCTTTCTTGCCATACTCTCTCCAAACAGGTTCAACAATCGTCGCCGATCGCCCATGATGAACTTCAGAGGCGGTGGTCGTGGCGGACGAGGCGGCGGTCATCGCCAGATGTGGCAGCATCGCGGTGGCTCACCGAACTTCCGCGGCGGCGGTGGCGGTCGCATCCACTGGCAGGCCAGGCATAGTCCTGGCGGCGGAGGACGTGGAGGTGGCGGTGGAATGGGCCGCTTCGACAGACGCCAGTCACCGCAGCAGAATCGCTATAATCGCGACCACCGCCAGTCGCCTATGCAGCAGAACCAACAGTTCCGCAAGCAATTCTCGCCTCATCCGGGACAGGGACGTCGCTTCTCGTCGCCGCAGCAGCGTCGCAATTCGCGAGATCGCCGCCCCAACTCAAGGGAAAGGCGCAGCTCGCCCGGTGGCGGTCACATGAATCGGTGGGACAACCCGCCACCAGCCAGAAACCGTCGATCCTCGTCGGGAAGCTCGGCAGGTGGACGCCAGCAGCGACAGCGCAGCCCCAGTCCGCCGGAGAAGCGCGGACGCAGCCGCAGTCGCAGCCAGAGTCGTCAGAGAAGCCGTAGTCGCTCCAGTTCTCGGCGCAGTCGCAAGCGGGACAGTCCAGTTGGTAAGTGATGACAATAAAATCGGCAGTATTAGTATAGGTAATAACAAAATGCACTCTTTGTCTCTTTCAGGACGTTCCTCGGTTGAGTTCACTGGCCCGGGTGTGAAAACCATCGATCTCTGTATCGAGGAGCTGCGCAAAGCAGAGAAGCGAGAAACCATTATTGTGCTGGACGAGGCTCCTCCGGCGGCCGTGCGCAGCAGCTACGCCAGTCTGTCCCGCACGCCCTCTCCGTTCCTTAAGCCCCACGAGCGACTAGCCGCTGCCAAAGCGGCGGCGGCACCAAAGAAATCCCGCGACCAGAGCCAGAGCAGCAGCTCGGATAGCAGCGCAGACAGCGATGAGAGCGAGGATCAGCCGCGTCGCAAGAAGCAGACACCCAATGTGGAGGCGGCCAAGAGCAAGTCGAAGGAGAAGGCACGACGCAGCTCAGAAAGCTCATCCAGCAGCGAACAGAGCGACGACGAGGACAACTCAAGCGGGGATGAGAGGCTCAAGAAGAAGCTGCATCAGCAGCAAAAGGAAAAAGAGAAGGAGGCGGCGGCCCTGAAGGAGAAGGAGAAAGAGCGGGAGAAGGAAAAGGACAAGCGACGTTCGGACAAGAAACCCAAGCGGGGGGCAACGTCCAGCGGCGACGAGGAGTCGACGAGCAGTCGCAAGCGTAGCCACAAGAAGACGCGTCGGGACGAGGGCGGGGAGGCTGGCAACGGCAACAGCGACTCCGAGGACGAGCATTTGCCCAAGAAGAAGCGCAAGAAGGCCAAGAAGGCGGTGGACTCGAGCGACAGCGATTCTGAGGCCTCGTCCAAGCGCAAGAAGCATAAGAAACACAAGAAGCACAGCAAGAAGAGCAAGAAGCATAAGAAGCACAAGCGGAAGAGCAGTGCCGGCAAATCGCGGGCGGACAGCAGTTCCCAGGGCAGCAGCGATGATGAGGAGCAGCAGCCGTCATCGGGAGCGGCCAAGAGGAATGGTAACGCGGGCAAGCTGCCGCTACTGTTGCCGGGCGCATCCGGACCCGGGGTCATTAACGAGGACCTCGAGAAGCAGTTGCGGGAACGAGCCCTCAAATCGATGAAGAAACTGGACTGAATGACAGACTATATATGCGAGAATGATTGCCCACTTTACTCCCAACATACTGACCCTGTTCCACTCATCATCCCCTCATCGTGAATCGCGAATCGTGAATCGCTTGCCCTCACAGACAGACGTACGTAGCCATTAAAATAGAAATATACATTTAAACCAACTATACATTCATTAACTGCATACATTGTATTTCTTAAAATGTATTTCACATACCGTTAAGTTCTTTCGCCTAAACAACAAAAAGAGTAGCGTCTAAATTAGCGAGCCAACATTAAGCGAATGAATACAGTTTGTATTATGTACAAAAAAATTAAAAACTGAATTAACCATTATAACTATTTAGCCCCCAGTGGTTTTAAATGCGTAAATTCCCTTATAAAAGCATAAAGAAAAACAAAAACAAAAAACAAAGCAAGGATAACACATAAACAAGAGTAAATCCGTTTGGCAAATTGTATTGTTGCCGCAGTTTAATTTATAAGTAGGTTTTACAGATTGTAATTAATAATGCCTAAAGCGCGAATTGTGTGTTTGAGGGGCATTGACTAAATGAGAAAATAAACACAATTGTAAAATTACCAAAAATATAACTGATATTTTCAAAGTCCGATAAGCACGTTTTTTCTATAGCTCGATAGTTGGCGCTCAATGCAGCCGAAATCTGGTATGTTTTGGTGTGACCAGAGGCGAGAACATGATTTGGGCATGGATTCGGATTTGCCATGATTTGATTTGGGTTGTTTATTAAATTATACACAGCGATCAGGTTAGCAAAAGTTAGGTGTGCTTAATTTTAGTTAGATTATTATAAGAAGTCGGAAAATATGTCAAACCAAATGTTAAACCTGTATTTTTCTGCTATTCTTGGCTGTTTACATACATAACACCAAATTGCGTATGGTTATTATAAATATACAACATTATTTCATAGTTAGAAGTTTATAAACAAACCATGATCGAAATTCAATATTTTGTAAAGGCCTGATCATCCAAATAATACGTTGTATTTTCTAAATTTTGAAATCTAAAGCTATGAATTTACTGTTTTTTCTGACTTTTATAGTACAAAATTAGTAAATATTTTATATAAATTAATTTAGAAGTTTTGAAATAAAATAACATAATAAATAAATAAAATAAATAAATAATAAAATGACGATTGTCATTGTACTAGCCCATATATATTTTCTTTATTTCGCATATTCTATTTTTTTAAGGTTAATTATATTTATTAAGAGTTTGAATGAATGCCCCTAATATTTGATGCACCCCTGGCGGAAAGTAGCCCTGCGCAGTGCTCGAAATCTAGTATTTTATCGTGTCTTTATTCATGGCTGCTTGCCACACTGCGGTCGAATATCTTCCTTTTCCTGTTGTATTGCCCGACGGACGGTACGTGTAATTTTTCATCATATAATATTTTCGCCATCGGCGTTTGTTATGAGCCAACTACAATGGAAAGGGCCGGCACGCGGGTCGAAAAGAGCGCCAGTGGTGTTATTTGGAGGCCAGGCCCGGGGATTTTCTGTGAATTGATGCGGCTTTCTGCGGTTTACGAATGTTTACAAAAAACTAAAAGTTGGATTCTCTTTTATTTGCAGTGATCGCCCGTACAATATAGTGAATCAAACATGGTGAGTATTGTGCACATTACGATCTGCCAGCGGAATAAGTTGAAACCGTGGATGTTTGACTTTTCTGCTGGGGGAATCTCGTGATTAACTTTGGATTGTACAGAGAATCAAGTATACAACTAAAACCGACCTTATTTTACAGGCGCGTGGCCCTAAGAAGCATTTGAAGCGTTTAGCCGCCCCCAAGGCATGGATGTTGGACAAGCTGGGAGGCGTCTTCGCCCCGCGTCCCTCGACCGGTCCACACAAGCTGCGTGAATCGCTGCCCCTGCTGATCTTCTTGAGAAACCGCTTGAAGTACGCCCTCAACGGTGCCGAGGTCACCAAGATCGTCATGCAGCGATTGGTGAAGGTCGACGGAAAGGTCCGCACCGACCCCACCTACCCCGCTGGCTTCATGGGTGAGTTCTCGAGGGGATGGTTAAAGTTTTGCCTGAAAATAATGCTTATTCTAACCCATTTTAGATGTCATCACCCTCGAGAAGACCGGTGAGTTCTTCCGTCTGGTCTACGACGTGAAGGGCCGCTTCACCATCCACCGCATCTCCGCCGAGGAGGCCAAGGTGAGTTATCGATCCCCTCCGAGGGAAAGTAGCTGCAAGAGGTTTCAAGCAATTTATTAGTAAATAAACTATAAAGTAACTTTTTAATGTTCAAAAGGGCTTTGTCGAAGACCGTTTTGCGTTTCTATAGTGCGTCAATTGGTTCAAAACGAAGCCCAAAGCAATTTTTGATACGACGGTCTCTGATTTGACAAACTTCAGTTATCTCAGTAACTTTTACGTGCAATTACAAAAGAATCAAAGTTTATATAGAATTTTCATTTAATTATTTTGCGGGCTTTGTCGAAGACCGACTTTCGCCTGTTGCCATGTGTTAATTGGTTCAAATCAACGCCCAAAGCAATTTTTGATACGACGGTCTCTGATTCGGCATTCTACAGACGTTTCAGTAACTTTTACGTGCAATTACAACCGAATTTAAGTGAATATATTAGGATAACGAAAAGGATTAACTCATAGTATTGCTTTTAAAGAACGAAACTAACCAACATTTCTCATTCTCCTTTGCAGTACAAGCTGTGCAAGGTCAAGAAGAACCAGCTGGGCGCCAAGGGAGTTCCATTCCTGGTGACACACGACGGTCGCACCATCCGCTACCCGGATCCCCTGATCCACGCCAACGACACCGTGCAGGTGGACATTGCCTCTGGCAAGATCACCGACTACATCAAGTTCGATTCCGGTAAGGATTGCACTGCCATCACAAGCGATTTTCATTGGCTGGTTCGAAGACCACAAAACGTTTATCAAAGTTGCGTGGTTCAAAATCAACAAGCCAAAAGCATTTTTTGTCACGACGGTCACTGATTCGGCAATCCACAGTCGCTCCAGTAACTTTTACGTGCAATGACAGTCGCCTAATAGTAACCCAAAGTGTGATTTCAACTAACTCGACCTGTTTCGCTCCACAGGCAACCTCTGCATGATCACCGGAGGCAGGAATTTGGGACGTGTCGGCACCGTTGTCAACCGCGAGCGTCACCCCGGATCCTTCGACATTGTGCACATTAAGGACTCCCAGGGCCATGTGTTCGCCACTCGTCTGACCAACGTGTTCATCATTGGCAAGGGCAACAAGCCCTACATCTCCCTGCCCAAGGGCAAGGGTGTCAAGCTGAGCATCTCGGAGGAGCGCGACAAGCGTCTGGCCGCCAAGACCCACTAAGAACCAGGAGTTTAAGGATTTTTACCTTTTAGCATAACACTCTGTACGTTAAGCTACGGAATTACAAGCCAAGAACGTAACGAATGTGTTTTCTTTAGCGACAGGCAGAGTGAATCAGTGGGATTAAGAAAAGATAGGTAATATTTGTACTGAAGAATTCTTGATGTTGGTTTAAAAAAAGTTAAAGAGGTTTGATATCAGTTAATAAAGAAGATTTAATACAAAAAAATTGGCAGTTTGCCTTTACAATGAGACTAAAGTTCTATAGAAATATATTAACCTCTCAAGATACTTAAAAACAAGGGTAGTTATTAGAATATTCTTCAATTTTCCTTAAGTTTGAAAGATTTCTAGAGTTTTATTGGGAACTAAGATAAAAGTTTAGAAACACCTAAAAAAAAAATAATTTTTGATAAGAAGGGTTAATTCTAAGGGTCCAATTTAACCCCTCTGTGGTGCGTGGGGGCCAGAATTGGCGCCCAAATAATCGATTACCCGCCCCCAGCATCGATAGAACGCGCGCCACAGAAAATTTGAAGTTCTTGAATCAACCACCAGAGGGCGCCTTTTCTTATTTGCCATGGGAAAAATTGCGCATACGCAATGGTCACACAGTTAGGGGGAACAGAAGCACTGCTGCAGAATTATCATTGTATTTTGTGTGGTGAAAGGCTTTGTGCGCTGACATTGTGCGTCCACGGCAGAGAACTCGCTTTAAAGTAAGTACCAGGTAATCCCGGTTTTGCATTCCCTAACCAGGCGGAAGCCCTAGAGGAGCCCCCGCCCCCAAAGGCAAATCATATGCGAAGAAGAAAACACGTAAATGTTGCCCACCCATACAACGAGATGCACTGACACACCGATGGCACACCGATACACACATCATATGTTGATAAGTTGGCGACAACAACAACAACAACAACATTGCATGTGAATCATTTGTAGGGATTTGTCTGTTTGCTCGCGAGTGTGGTATTAAGTGTCGGCCTATTTTCCAAGACCCCCGCTTTGAACTCACAGAGATATGAACTTACAGATATGTCCCAGGCCTTGAACAACCCAGGAGGCGGCGCCGGAGGAGGCGGTGGCCCCCATCGGGACTACGGAGCCATGGCGGATTCCACGCCCGAAGTCAGCTTCGCGGCAGCCGGCGGTTCCTCGGGCTTTAGTCCCACGGAATTCATGTCGCTCAGCGAGGACATCGGGCACAACATCACCGCGATTCACAGCAGCACCAAGCAGCTGGAGAAGCAGCTGAAACTCATCGGGACCCCAAAGGATTTGCCCAATCTGCGCGAGAAGGTGCACTCGATCAACACCAAGTGCAATGCCCGGGTCCAGACCACCACCCAGGATCTGCAGAGGCTACAGGCTGTCGTGCGGCACGGAGATCGCCAGCAGAAGCTGCAGCTGGAGAAGCTCACCCGGGAGTTTCACGGCGTCGTCGAGAACTACTCCAATCTGCAGCGACGCATCTCGTCGGCCATGCGACAGACCCTCCAGCAGGCCCAGCACTTCGCGGACCAGGACGTGGAGGCCAACGCAAGGGCTGAGCTGCTGCAGCAACAGCGCTTGGAGCAGGCCAATCTGCAGCAGGAGCACGACATGCTCGACGAGCGAAGGCGACAGGTCGAGCAGATAGAGTCGGACATCATCGATGTCAACCAGATCATGAACAAGCTGAGTGGTCTGGTGCACGATCAGGGTCAGCAGATGGGTGAGTAACCCCCGGGAATGCATTCGAAACCCGCTTTCCGAAGAGGGGGGGATCAAAAAACCACATGTTGACAAACCACAAACCGTAATTAGGGTGCTCATCTTACGATATTCCTTGGAGCCACGAGTAATGCAATAAGGTGAAAATGGAGAAATCCATTGGGGCAACAGAATATCTTGACTTTATCAGTTAAACCAACTTTTATCGGGGTTTATTAGCAATACACTATGATAAAAAGAAAATATGAATCATTAGGTCAGATTTAATATAAATACACATTTATTACTGATTGGAATAATTCCTATCCATAACTCTATTAAATCTGAATACTCAGTAATCCAGTTTTCATATTAAAACAAAATTTTAAAGTTATTATTTCAGAATAACAACTGAAAATGCATTTTATGCATGTCATATCTTAAGTATTTTTGCAGTACCCCTTATCATAACATTAAAATTCGTTTCCTGCTTATTGTTTTTGAGCTTATTTTAACAGCAATCAATATGTTGGGGCTAACAATGATTTCGTTTGTTTCAAAAATAAGTAGGGGCTGATAAGCACTGATAAGACTGAAAGGAGATGGATGCGAAATTAGGTCTTGGGGTGTTCAGATAAGTTAATACTTCTTATTTATTTCTTACTGATATTTGGATCGTACATTTTAATGGATCACTATACCATTTATGTTTTTGGCTATCATTTTCTAAACAAATTCTTTTTCCCCGCAGACTCCATCGAGAACAGTATTGAGCAGACGGCCGCCAACGTGGAGGATGGCGCCTCGCAGCTGGCCAAGGCGGCCAGGAGTCGCCAGAGCTACCGGCGCAAGATTTTGATACTCCTGGTGATCGCTGTGATAATAGGTTTAATCGTAACTGGCGTTATCGTTGCCAAACTGAACAGTTAATTGTTTTATTTGTACACCCCACATTCAAACACACACGCAAGCATACACACACACACACACACACACGCATAGGTTTTTGTAAAACGATTTTTATAACAAACAAAATATTCGATCGTTGAGAACTCTGTTTAATCACCAAGTGAGCAAAGACAACAAGAATGTAGAAGAAAAGCTAAAAAAAAATAAACAAATACCATATTTATAAATATATATATATATACATACGTAAATGAGAATACTGCATCCCACTTAACTTGCATATAAACAATATACAGCGCTTTTAAATGTTAATGATTTCTTGTTAAAAACGATAATTGCGAACAATTTAAGTTTTGCATTGAGATTTGTAAAATTTTTGTGTTTAGTTTAAAGCAAGCGAGCAAGAGGGATTGCTGAATCAGATATTGATTCAGGGATTCCTTTAATATATGTTGAATAATTCAAGTTACAAATAAGTGAGCCAGCAATCTAAAATAAAAATAAACCGAACAAACAAATAACAAGTGTTTTGAAAAACGCGCCAAGTAATGGAATAGGTTGGCAGGCCTCTACAATCGATGGCTGAGCAATAGATAGGCACAATCGGATGAGGGTCACACTTAACCAAAAACAAAACAACGTGCTGCGGAATAAAAACCTTGTTAATTTGTTTTTTCTGATAAATAAAGGATTTCAAAGATGCCCCAGGGAAAATTCAAGAAGGCGAAGCTGCCCGCTTCCATACAGAAGAAGAAAAACCAAAAACAAGCTGCCTTCACACGCCGTTCAAGTGAATATCAACAAGTAGTTCTACTCCTACCAAATACTTAGTTAATATATTTTATATTTGATAGATGCCCCCATTCAGGCGAAAAAGGCCAAGTTCAACGAGACGCAGAAGATCAAGTCCGTCATCTCCAAGTCGGTCAACAAGAGTGTGGAGAGCGAACTGCGATCTCGGGCCCACGAAGGCTACATCCAGTTGAGCAAGGCGCAGGAGGCGGTGGCCAAGCACCACGCCTCCCAGGCGAAGGCGGCTGCGGCGGCCAGCACCGCCAAATCCACAGAATAGTTTACTTTAGTCCTAAGTATATTGTTGATCACCGAACGACCTGCATATTTGATAGTAAAACCTTTATAAACTAATTCTAACTTTGCCATTTCAAATCAATGTTGAAAAAATCCACTTTTAATATCCATAAGGCTAATAGTAATGTGTAAACTCTATCCAGTGTTATAGTTTCGGATCAAACTAAGAGGTTTTGCGATCTTAAAATCACATTAGAAGTATGTTCTAAATCTTAATACTATGTATGATACAAGGTTTAAAGTACCACGTTTAGAAATGATCTCTACAGCTTGAGTTTCGAACTAAGCTGGACCTACATATTTTCGTGTACTTTCAAAATTTCCATTGCATATTGAATGCCTAATCGTGTTCATCAGTCTATATGGTTCCACTTTTAAGACTAAATCAAGAAGCAATATTAGAATTTTTCACGAATATCCAAGTCAAACTTTAAAATCGCAAAAACTGATTTCGAATGGAATCTGGATCTTGAGCTGATATAGTGATGCGTTTTATAATTTCTTAGTTCTTCCATTTACCTTTATTAAGTACTAGACATTTTCATTAACCTTAACTTAACTTAGCAGTGAAAAATACGAAATATCATTAAGTTTTCTTGTTGTACGCTTTGAGCTTGTCCTCGCGTTGTCTCAAGGGCTTGTTGAACAAGTACTACACTGCTAACTTTGACGTTTGCCCAATTTATGACCGGACCTTTGGTCCCGCTCTTGGAATAACTTTTACATTCAGCTTCCTACTTATCACAATCAGTTTGTTTAATTATAAAAATAGTTGGCGAACAAAGTTTGTTCCGCTGACATTTATTGGACGATTCGCTGCGGCGCTCCGACCGACCGCCCGCCCGCCAGAATTCCGTAATTCCGCTCCTTTAACGACAGCTATTCATGACAAACTTTTTTGGCATTGGCAGCTTTGACGAAGTGAAAAGGAAAAAGTGCAACTAACAATTTCTATTTAATTTTCGCAACGTTTCGTTTCGTTTGCTATGCAAATTGTGCCCGCTTTTGATGCGCTTTTAATTAGCCAGCATCCCGCACTCACATGCAGCCAGAAAAATCCACAGCCAATTGCTTGTTTTTGTTTTGTTTTTTTTTTTTTTGTTTTTAACCCCTTTTTCATATCAAGCACTTTGATTCCGCGCTTTTCAATCGCATGCAAATGAGCCACGCCCACCGCCACCGCCACCGCCCCCGCCCATTTACCCGAGGAACAGGTGACAGGATACCCGGTTGCTAGCTCGTTAGTCGTTTTTTGAGCGTTTTGCGTTTTTAGTTTAGCACCAGAATTGAAGTGCTTCCAGCATGCAAATGCATTTTGGCACTCAGCCTGCAATTGGGTGGATGGACCTTTTTGGATATGCAGTTTTAGCACTGAAAAGAAGCAGTTGATAACAGGCATTCGGAACTTTTTGACACCAATACTCGCACACTTTCTAAAATTCGGGGAGTTTTGAATATGATATGCATCTAGTGTTAGAGAAAGTTTCTATTAACCTGTTACATCAAATTAATCATTTAAACTATAATTATTTTAATATGATTTCGATATTTTTTTTATTTTTGTATATTTTGTCTTTACAAGAAAATGAAGATATGTTTTCTTTCGTTTATAATTCCCTAAAAAAATATACTACAATTATTTGAGTATAGGGGTTTGAAAGAAAAGCCTTCAACTTGTTATATGTTTTGACTACATAACAAAACAAGAATCTGTTCGCCTGTAAAATAATTTGTTTTGTTACATAGTGTCCTCTAACAGAAATTTCTTTTTTTTTCTCAATTTAATTTGATAATAAGGTTTTTCTGAAATGTATTAATTATATTTTGTAATCTTAGGGTATCCCTTTTGCTAATATATTTCCTGAAAATTTTCTCTAAAAGTTTTGGGGCTTTTAGCCTGACGTTTCACTTGATTAAAAGTCTATCCTTTCGCACTTGTCAATTAGAAATCAAATTGGTAACACAGCAGAGACACCTAGAAATGTATACCAAGCGAACAGCTTTTAAAAACGCAACCATTTTAACTTTAAGCCTGCGCTGAAGTCCGTGCTTCCCACATCAAAGTGATTGTTTGATTGCACCCTCTTTGGCATTTCATTTTATGGCTTATTTAATTGAGCATTGCATTTTGACCGCATTTGGCAGGAATTGATTGATTTGCCTCTGCACTCATCCATCCGACCAACCGATCCGCCCAGCCCACCGTTTCCCCTGCCACGGGGCTTAACTCAGTCCATTTAATTAAAATATTTCGAACAAAAGGATCGGACACCTTTCACGCACTCCCGCACTCACAAAGGATAAAAAGCAGTGTCCAGAGCGGAAATCATACGGTCCAGCATCCTTTTTGCATTTTCCATCATTTAAATGATGCGTTTCTGTTTGCCGTTGCCTTGCCGTTTGCGTTTGCATTTGCTGGCTGCCTTCAGTCGGTCGGCGACCTATTTGAATAGCGACGTGTGTCCCACTGTCGGACATTCCAGGTAGCTGCTGCTGCATGGGCCTGCAGCTCTCTATGTACTCAGAAATATTTTTTTGAAATTGAAAACAACTATAATTTATTTATATTTTTACAAATTTTGTTGTGTACATATTTTTTTTTACAATTTTTAATGTATTTCATATTTTTTTATATAAAACAAAATTGAAATATTGGAACTTACAAGATTAAAGAGGTAATACTATTTAAATCGGAAAGAATATTATATTTATATTTTTTTTTTGAATAAAATTATTATGAACAACAAAAATATAACAAGAAAATCTATTTTCAATTAAACTTATTAAATGTATTTAAAAAAAATAGTACGTTTTAATTTAAAAATATCTCAAATGGTAGGTTGGTTTATATACCTATAAATTATACTTTTTTTTAACTGGAATTTTTTTTTTGTCAAAAATATTATTTTTTTAATAAGAATTTATTTCGAGTGCATGTAGCATGGACCACGGCTACCTGGTTACCTGGTCAGGTCGGCCGACGGCTCATTGTGTGCGAGGCGCGCATGTAAATTTGTCCAACTGCAATGGCAAACACTTGAAAGGCGAGCGACAGAGGGCCCACTGCTGGCGGCCACCTGCGGCATTCCACACCGAACCATGTCCATACGAAAAAAAATCCATTCCATTCGATTCCGTTTTCATTATTTTGTTGTTTTTGCATACAATCGAACGCTTTGGTTCCTGGTTCGAATTCTATGTCCTGTCCGTTTGTCTGCGAATTCTGATTTATATGATGAATGACAATGAGCAGGGTTTTGTCTATTATTTCGTTTCGGGTATTATGTTTGCCGCTTTATGGGTATTTTTTACACCTTTCATAGGGGGATTATTTTTGATTAGAACTGCGTTGGGATTAGGGGAAGTTTTGAATACATTTTTTAGTAGTATAAGCAGGGTACAGTTTTACTATGTATTTATTTTAAAAGATCTATTTAAAGATTTTAAAATTCTTAATATTGAATGACTAGAACCACGACTAATGATAATTCGCTTCGGCAAACGATTTCATTCAGATTCACCTCCGTTGCTCTATCTTCCCTATCGTTGCTAATCGTTTGCTACAAATTCCACTCCTCACACATACCTGTTCCTTTAATATCCCGCCGCATTATTAATGAACAACTTCCAATACCTCTACTAAATTATACACTTCTGCCCTTGAGAGAACCTGGCAGAGAAGGGCAGTCAACGAAATTCACCTGTCCACACGGATTTCTAACTTTTAATACATAAATTAAGGCTTTAAGCCGAAATGTAGAGGCAGCAGAAACAAAAACACAAAGCAATCCACGGCATTAAAAAGATAAAGACCTGCAGGCCGTCCATTGAGATATTCCACCTGCAGTCGCGTCGCATATCCCCAGTCCCGAAGTCCCAGATCAACAACATATAATAATCCCATCAGCATTTTTGGATACGCTTTGCAAATGAATTGTAGAGCGGCGGCATTCCCGACCAAACCGGACTGGGAGCGTGGATAATAATAATGTGGAACCGAAAATGAGCTCGGATCGCTGACGACTGTTGACTGGTCAGCAGCGAAGGTTCTGCATTTGCACCTGCATGGGATCGGAACTTTGATGGGCCTGGCGTGGCTTATAATTAAATTGGACTTGTGGATACAATTTGATATCCTCGCCGATGTGCTCCATAAAGCATATGAGCGCACGAAGATTACATAATGGTTTTCGTTATTAAATGACTTACATTTACATTTTTAAAGGTTTTGGGCAGACGGAACTCGGCGGTGAGAATTTCTTTGTTAAGAACACCAATTTCGGCGGAATTACCCCGAAGAGTTCGTCGCATGCCTTGACTATCTAGCATTTTTGTGTGGAAAAATGCATGTTTATCTGTTTAGTTTATGACCATATTATCTTAAGTACCTATGACTTTGTTTAAAAATAATTAAAAGCAAAAAATATTAAGATAAACATTTTTTAAGCCTTGCTCAACGACCCAAATCTAATGAGACTAATCTAAAAATTTGGTCTCAAGAGTGAGAGAAAATGTTTAAAAATTGTTTTAGATCTCCAGTTTATTACTCCAATTATTCTGCATTTCAAGGTCTTGAACTCTTAAAAAGGACTTCCGTATTAGTAAATTGAAAATTAGAAAATATATTTCTATAATTTAAATTTTTATGAAATATTGTAAATTTTTTAAAATAATTTTCTTGTAATAATCAAATGGCCTTTAGCCAAATTTTAATTTAATTAAATCTAACCTAATAACAATTATTAAAACCGACCTTGGGGCAACTTTTTGCAGCCAATGCAGCTATACAAATTAAAAATCCAGTTATCATTTCCCAAATCGTTTGGCAAACTGAAAAATTAATGCACCGGGAAGCATTTCACTTCCGCCCGATGCAAATAAAAAACGGATATTCCTCAAAAAAAAAAAAAAGAGCCGAGGACCTGAAACAAGTAGGAAAGACAGCAAGGAAAAGCGAAGCGAAAAAATCTGTTGTTAAAAGGCGCACACAACAAGCGGATGTAAATGTGCCCAGCTGCATGCCAAAAACTGCAATTGTCATCGATATGAGCGGGGATTCGGGGCGGTGCACAAAGCCAATTCATAAAACAAAGGCAGAGCGAAAAGTGAATTTCAATAACGGATGTAAATAAACCACATGAGATCGATTACCTCCCCAGCGTGCGGGTGAGGTGAGTCCTGCTGTCAGGATAACAGATGCAGCAAAAGGGCCCCGACTGCAGGTACAGCAGGTACAGCTCCCTCCGCACGACAATAAAGCATCCACAATATCAGTTAACTCAGAGCGGGAGGATGGCACAAAAAATCATAGCGCTCGAAAAAAGCACAAGCCAGAAACATCTGTCCTTTCCTCGAAGGAGTACAAAAAAATCCAGCAGGTTTTAAATTTATTTAAGTCAGCACGATAACAAGGCGACAACGTTAAGGATGGAGAAAAACCACAGCAGAGTTTGGTCATCCAGTAAAAATACAAAACAAAAAGTCAAGAAAATTAAAAAAAAATTATTTAGTAATTTTAAATGTATATTTAAATTTTACAAATCATACGAAATAATTCAAAAATGTAACTACGTTTTTTGGTATTTATTTTTGTGGGTTATACATGTAACTTATACATAGTTAAAATTTTTATAAAATAATAATAAAATAATAATTGTGGGTAATTTACAAATGAGACAATTAGTAAACTTAGTAAACTCTCGAGTTAAAAAAAAAAAGAAACCATAAATATTTTATTACCATTTATTTTATCCGTTTCCAGTTAATCGAAATACATTTTGCAGTTATGCAAAAACATCTGTTCGCTTTTAAAGGAATAAGAAAAAATCCGACAAGTTAAAAATATGCTGAAATCAGCAGGCGAAGGAGGAGGCAAGGGAGCAGATACATACGCGATGAGGAAGGAGCCGCGGGCCTCGGTCATCAGAAAACAAAAGCCCATTAAGCTATAGCACCTGGACCGAAGATCACCTTGGTTGGGCCCTCGAGGGAGTCAGGGGACTTTGGACAGGAGTGTATCCAAGCCGAGAGTCCCTTAAATGTGTCGATATTATTACGGTAAACAGTCTGATGCATTTTAAATTCAATTTTAAACTCATCTTGCACTCTCTAATTGGACCCTTTGCGAAAGCGGATCCCCGGCGAATAATAATAATGAGGCTTGTCATCAGGCCAAGTGATTCCCGGCTGAATGGGGCTTATTGAAAATCCATCAAAATGTTAAATCTTCCCTTTCCACGGGGTAAGTGCTTAAACAGATGCTTATTACAGGGTAGGCAGCGCTGACCCACAAAGTGTGCAATATTACTAAGCAAATATATTTTTGGGGTATGGGTAGGGATTAAAGATGAAAATCCATTAAGAAAGGGAAAGTTGTGAAAGAAATCAATTAACGGCTTTGATTAAGGTTAAATGAGGCAAGAAAAAATATATATTCTGTCGGAAAAAGAGTTAAAGTTTATTCATAAAGATAAAAGAAACCTTTTATAATGCCATTTAAAGAAAATAAGTTAAAATTTTCAGGATTTTTATCATACATTTTGCAACTAAATCGTCTGAAATGTAAAATATCATTAAAACGCCATGTAATGTGTGAAAGAAATATAGACCTACAAAGAACCTTGAAAATAAGAATAGTCCAATCAAAATAAGTCCTTGGATCTCCTCTGTGGATCACTGCAAACCAATTTCAGCTGCTGGCAAACAAACAATTCCAAAGTCATCTGAGGGTCATTGAAAGAGAATTACGAAGTACCAAAGAGTTTGCCGCCTCAAAGGTGTAAAGAAAAGGTGCTGACCAAAGGACAAAGGATCAGAAAGGAGCCCAACGCCTTCAGAGTCACAATGCGTCAATAGAAACAGACTCGGACTGACAAGAAATTTGCCAGAAATTGTTTTCCAATGGGGAGGAGGACCAACATTAATCATCTAGTACCAATTCCAGGGCCAATCAGTAGACCAACAAAAAGCCAGAATTCTGTGTACAGATCAAGGTCATAAATGTCGCTGCAGTTTTAATAGAGCAAGCTGATTTTTACAGGACCTCTCACACTTTGCAGCTGGGAAAACCGCAGGAGTCTGGTCAACAATGGCCAAGGAAAAAGGCGGCAGGCACAAAGGTCGCAAAGTCATTTGAGATTCGTTAAAGAAAAATTACATGAAGTTTTTGCGGAGCAATTACCAGGTGTAAGAAGGTGCAGGAGAACAGGGGGCGTGGACTAATTGTTCGACTCTTGGCCCGCTTGCGAAATGCTCATGACAAATGCGTTGGCCAACACCCCAGTCTCTTCACTCTGCAATCGAAAGTGCGCTGTAATTTCGACCTCCTTTTGTTGGCCAATTGTTCGTTACGGCCTTTGTCGGCACCTATTTGGGGCAACTTTTATTGAAAAGCATTCGATTCCTGCACTATATGGCCTGGGTATGCGTACGGACATGGGACTGTCGCAAGGACTATTGTCGGCGCTCTACTGAGTCGAAATTAATGTCCACTGTCCACCGCAAGCGGCGTTTGATCTGTGAGATCCTTACTTTCCAGAAACGGCATTACTTGGAAAACTTATTCTATCTCAAGAGCTTCGTCCAGAAAAATCGAATATTCTGACATTAAAATAAATCATCCATAGGTCGAATTTATTCTCGAAGAATCATACACCCAAAAAAAAATCGATATGAAACGTAGATCGATTTTACATAATGTAATATCAAATTTTAAATTGATATGGTGCCAGGTAAATTTGATTTGGTCGAAATGAGTATTTCATGTAAAAACGATATGGGTTTTGCGTAACCAGAAATTTACATGCGCATATTGATTTGACGATTATGTTAAGAAACTAAAATTATGGTGTTAACTTTTTAAATTTTAAATTTTAATTTTTAAATATTCAATTTTTTTTTATACGACATAAATTGAAATGGGATTTTTTCATATACCTACTAAAAATACGACTTATGATTATTATTTTGAAAACTGTTTATAAGATTTTAAATTGATATGCTTCTGACAAAAATGTTTAAAATTAAACATATAATTATAATTATAGTAATCAGTCTAATTTGAGAATATTTATTTTATTTATTATTTTAATTTATCATACTATTTAGTTAAAATACAGCTTTAAAACTCTGTGGATAGACAAACCAAGTAAATTAAAATTCTAAAAAATATTCCGATTAAAATACAAAATTAAGATAACCTTCTTTAACAGTTAAATTTGGTCCGGTATATCAATCTTCACTTAACGTTTCGGTTTAACCGCTTTGTAAACTCAATTTACGTATCTGCAGCTTGTACTTATCGGCAATCCATCGCCTTCCAGGGGCACTTAACATACTTTTTATCTATATCTTCGATCTGGCCGCATTTCCTCTCCCCCCGACTTTGGCCCGGTTCCTGTTCAGGCCGCAACTTCCTTGGCATTGTGGCTGGTTTTTTTTGTTTTTTTGGCAAACTTCTCGGGTGTCAAGGAGGAAGTAGGTGTACATGTTGTGGTTGATTTGAAGCATACATACCTGCTCCTTGCTCCGAAGGGATGCTGTTGCTTGAAACCCGAATTCAGAGTCCTGAAAGGCGATACGGGAGTGTGCGATCCCGGTTTGGCATTTGTCTAAAATGCGGTTTTCCCCGGCATTTAATTTCTATTTCAACATTGCATTCGTAATTCGAGCCCTTCCCACAGGTGTGGGCCCGGGAATTGGAATTGGAGCAGGTTGGCAATCTTCCCTGGCTGTGTATTTTAGCGCTCGAGTCCATCGTTTATATATTCATGTTACCTTGGAGAGCATTTTCCCTGCTTTCTGTTTGGCTTTCCCTCAAATTGTGCGTGCTAAAAACAGTTGACATATCCATGGGCGAGGCTCTCTGTGTCTGGGGGCTTTTAACCGTGGCATTTTACCTGAGCTACCTGCCCGGCAACTCGCTTGGCGCTCCTTAAAATGTCAAATGTTCTCTGGGACCATCCATCCATCCGCTCGTCCGTGCCCACATATGATGTTCCCATACCATATCGGGCTGCTAATGGAAATTGCGCTTGGCGGAGGCGTTTGGCGACGACTTCCTGTCGTGCTCTGCCTGGAGAAATTTATGCTAAAAGGTTGCCAGCTTGGCTTGGGGACGAGCTGCGCTTTCTCCCCGAGATGTCTGACAATTTAAGGCCTCCGATTCCTTGGGTTATCTATTAGAATGTGAGGTATTTGTTGCGGCGTCGGTCGCAGCAAAAACGAATAATTCCCCTTATTCATATTCCGCAGCAATTTGCCTCGTACGGCAATCCCGGCCCATCCTATACATAGCTGTCCGTCCGGATTCGAGACCCCTGTCCGTTTGACCGTTTGTCCGTGAGTGCGTGCGGCGCCTGGAAAAGCATTTTGTGTAAATGCGGCGCAAACAAGCCGGAGACTAATTACGACAGGGAGATAACAGCAAGCAGGGCCAGCCACGCCAGGATTCGGGCTCCAGGATAATAATCTAAGCAAATTTATCAACACGGACATATGTATATAAAAAAAATATGAAGGGAAAAAACGGAGCAGACAGCAAGGGATACGCACCAAACAAGCAAGTGAAAAATTATGCGATGCGGACTCCAACAGAAGAGACATGGGGAAACAAACAGCAAAATGGGAGCAAGAAGGGTTCTAGAATTGTGGGGGATTCCGTAAATGGATTCCTTTTCAGTGTTGCCAGTTTGGATTTAGGATTTTCTTAGAAATATTAGTTATTTCCCATGTATTTGATTTTTTTTAAATATTATTTTAAAGAAAATAATGACAGATTAAAGGTATCAAATATTTTGATTATCTAAATAATATAAAGCAAACAATACTATTATTTTTTGTTCTTAAAAAAGTTTATTTGGTATTTTACTTACATTTTTTCATAATTTTTATTTCCGAAACCAACCAACTCTGGTGTTGACTGACATGTTAACTTAAGGTCTGAAAAAACGCAAGCTTCTTGATGGAGGGTAAGTAAAACAGAAACAGACAGCGGCCAAGATAAGGACAGAATGAAGGTCTTAGCCTGGCCTATTCAGACAAAAGGTTATTTTGGGTGAGTCGCCTACTTTCCCAGGAACTGGAAAATCTGATTTCCTTTTTGGCAAAGATTATTAGGGGAACACCGCCTACAAACAAATCCCGTGCAAATATTTGCCACGGCATAATGGCCAAATCTGCGGAGGAGAAGATGTTGCAACATGGCCTAATCCCAGATCGTAATGTACTAAGCCGGCACGGGATTAAATTGGCTTAAATGGGAGCCAGGGCACAAAGGTGAAATGTATACAGTTCATCAAGGATTGATCCTTCGCATAATTTTGCGCAGTCTGTGGCTGGCGCGGGAAACCTGAAATGCGGAAAATTCGAGGCGGCAAACGGAACTTTCCGCCGGCGGAGGCGACCATCAATCATCGTCAGGCTCCGGGGCACATTAGCATTTATGAACTTTTGGCCGAGTTGATTTTTTCCCGACTTGCCAAGGGGCTGCGACTCTTCTTGGGCCAGGATGGGTTGACTTTAATAGGATTTTCCATAATTTCATGCGCTTGTGCATATTTGGCAGTCAATTAATGTCAAACTAGTTTCAGCTTCCGCCTGCAATCGATCAAAATTTAAATGCAGCCACCTCAGGGTTGGTGCAATGAAATAATTTGACATTATTCATATGACCCGAATGTTTTTATGAGCGATGATGGGCTGAAGGCACCTTTTGAGGCGTTGATGTGGCCCGATAAAGAAGTTGTGGGAACACCTTTTGCCATCGGTTAATGATTCCGTTTTTATTACAATCGCCATCAATTTGATATGGTTCTTAGGATACAGTGGTTAATCTAGAAATTCATGGGAGAACTTCTAATAACACTGCCCCTGAGAAGTTCTTAATTAAGATTTGGGTTTTGATAAGAGCAGCACAAAATGAAGTCTTCATGCTCGGCAAACTTTGATCGTTGAGTAAACCAAAAAAATTAAAATTTCCCAATCCTTTCAACTAAATATTCCATAAACCTCAAATTCCGCTTATTTAGTTAAAAGCTGTCAAAGTAAAAATAAATATGAATATATAACCCCTGATTAGCAATCAAAATCTGGCACATAATCCCATTGTGCAAAAATCCCATTTACCCAATCCTTCGCATGCAATTTAAATTTGTAAACCCCTCAAAAAGCATTTTATTAAGTTAATTAAAATAAACCGAAAATCCCCAACCAGTCAAATGCAAATTTGCAACTTCGTTTTCCAGATTTTTTATTACGCTTTGGCATTATTAAAAGCGCCATTTTAAATGCCAGTTCGCATTATGAATTTAATCCAATTGTTGATGGAGGTAAAACAAAAAAAAGGAAAATCCAACAAAAACAGAGAAACAACAATCGAATGATACGGTAATTAGTTAATTTATAAATATCATATAAACTGCTCATTTATGAATTCAATTAATGTTCGCAGACGCGTGACCGAAGTGGATTAAGCTCTAATTTAATAACTCGACTGGTGGGTGGAAAATAAAAAAGGCAGCAACACAAAGTGCTTGAATGTTATTAAATGGAAACCTCAAAATGGTTGACAGTTGCCTTCGCAATGATTTACACCACAGAACTGTCAACGGCTATGGATACCATATTATATATACGATTTGAGCGGTATGCCGACACATGGCGGTGGATCGGATCCACGAATTCTGCCCACAGATGCGTTTACAACTCACCAGAACGCCCTCAGGAATGCCTCATATGTCATGGATAGATGACTACTTAAGGGAGCTGTCAATTGCCTAGGATAATGTTTGGTTCTCTGCGTAATTTATGCATATCCCGATCTCAAGTGGATCCGTTTCTCGGGATACGTCTGTGCACATCTGTGTAACCCTAGATCGCACAACGCCCCCAGCTCCCGATGATCCAACTACTCCGATATATACCATATATGTATGTATATTTTACATACATCCCTTGTGGTTAGGAACATGCCAAAACCGAGGGATAATCACATTGTTGACTGCAACTGCAACTAATTACAAATCAATTTGAACCAGCCCCCAAAGGCAAATGAATTCCGGGGAGAGTTAGCCAGGGCTAACCGCAACACAGGAAGCGGGGGATCGCGGGGCGAACCTCCTTAGCACCTGCCCGCACCCCATTAAAATGTTATGTGGCCCCAGTGTCAATGCCAAGTTTAAAAACCGAGAGCACAAAAATAAACTGACATCTCAGGCTGGCCGTAAATCAAAGGAGACAACTTAGACATCCAACCATGTTGAAGTGACGAAATGAGCAACAGAAATGTAATAAAAACACTGGAATCTTCGGGGAGATGGATCACATTTGATGGTCGTGTCTTTTACGATCCCACAATTGAGATATAGGAGGAGATGGAGATATGAAAGGTCTGTGAAGGGAATAGTAGATATGCTTAAGGAGGAAACGTTGGATCACAAATGATGGATGTTATTCTTAGTCATTCGAGATAGGAGCTTACGAGATGATATGTCATTGAGTAAATGTCTAAAAAATATCTGTCCCAAAAGAGATGATGGAAAATAGATAAAAAAGTAGGTACAAAATGGGTTGATTTTTAAGTCATAATATTAGCAAATATTCCTAAAAGTATAATACGTACACTGAAATATAATAAATAATGGGATTGCTAATAAAAGATTTATATTTATACAAACAATCAAATATCTCCTTGGTAAATATATTTTTGGGATCGGTCTTCTACCTCGATCCTGATTCTTTTTGTACTCAAACTCTTTACTTTTTCTTATTATGGTCTAAGCTTATTAGTACTCAAGTTTCTGTGTGTTTTTTTTTTATAAACCTTTCTCAAACTGTGGCGTACATAAGCACTTCAGCTTCGATGCCTGGCCATTGTTCGTGGAACTCGAGGAGAACAGAGGAATCATTTGTCTTCTAATTATGATTTCAATGGCCTGGCAAAATCAAAGAAGGCGTAATTCGCTCTCACCATCGCCAGGAGTTTTTCGGGGCTCCTTTAAGGCGGCAAATCGAATCAAAGAAATAGCAAACAAACAGGCAAACAAACAAAAAACACTCAGAACAACGGAAAAGGAGACTCCTCTATGGCATTGTTGACAGGCCGCCGAAAAGAAGGAGACCGCAAAACACACGCAGACAAAGGACGAGGAGCCGGGGCGACTTCATTTGCACAAAAGAAGCGGAAAAAGCGATCAAAGAGCTAACAAAAAGCGGGGCAAGGAGCCCGAAAACATAAAGCAGGGGGCATCATCACATGTCCGACGTGAGGTAAACCCATCTGAAAAACCCCTAAGCAGGTCAAAATCCAAACCAGATCCATGCGGCCGGCTTAGGACTCCTTTTTTTTTTGGCCTCATCTGCTTTGTTGCCACCGCATTGCGTCGTCGTCTTCGTCTTTAAGCCCTTTAAGCGAAATTAAAACATTTCACGCCGCAGCAGGAGGTGACTGGAATATTACGGAGCAATCAAAACTGCTGAAGTGGAATATCAATTTAGCCTGTAAATCAAAACTGCATGTGGTTTTGCTAAGGAAAAATCAAAGCAAAGCGTATATATATAAAATAAGATTTTATTTAATTAAATATTCATTTATTTTCAGCCATTCAAATATATTTTATGACCAAGTGGCCCTTTAAAATATTTTAAATAAATATTACAAATACCATTGAAATCTTTAAAAATATTTTTTTTAGTATTGGTAACTTTAAATTTACCAATTTTATTTACTAAACATTTATTATTATTTTTTATGACATTTTAAAAATGTTTTTTAAGATATTGGTACCATAAAATTTAAGAATATTTATTTACTAAACAGTTTTTATTATTTTTTCCGAAATAATGGAACTAAAAAAAATGGGCCCAAGGACACATTTTCTCTATTTTTTTGTTAAAGTTAAATTTTCAAAAATTTGTCGCCACCACAGTTATTCAGAACACAACGCTTATCAGCTCCAAAGCACTATGTTCGCAGTGGTCCACGTAATCGGAGCAACCCAGGCCACGCGTGCCCGCATCGGAGGCCTCGTAAAGTCCATCCACGTGCTGCAGTTCCCCTTCCGCGGCACTCGTCGTCGGCCTACGACGAAAAGGGGTGGGGGGGATAAAGGATACCATAATTAGTGGCGACCCCCTTTAGAGGAACCGGCGTGGGGAGACCTACTCACATGAATAGAATCTGGAATAGGCTGCCCACCAAACCGTTTTGGGCATCCAGAGGTGATTCGCTGACCTCGCAGATGGTTCGCAGCAGGCAAGCGGAGCCATTGAATCCATAGTGGGTCAGAAAGTTTACAATGCTGCGGTAGAAGTCGTGGCGCCGGAAAGGAGGTGGAGAACCCACCGATCGACGTCGCCTCACCTCGTTGTCCTCATCCTTGGGGAACTCTCCTCCATCATGCCGGGCATTGATCGGTGTGACATTGCCTCCCACGCCCATGAAAGGATCATCCAGATCCCACTAAAGAAAAGATATATTATTATAAAATAAGTTCCTTAAAGCACCAAACATCAAAAAAAGAACTTATAATAAAGATCTTTAACCAAACTCACCCTATCAATCCACTGGTTATACGAATCATTGGATGGCAGTGCATAGTTGGACTCAAAGTTGAAGGCCATGTACACATTTTTGGGCCCCAGATCCAGCGGAATGGCCACGGCAGCCAGCAGCTAATAAAAAAACCTAAAAAGATAGTTCTTCCACCAAAACAATCCCCCTTACAATACTCACACCAAAGGATCCCTGACGTGGAAATACCAGAAAACAGTGTGCCAAATGCAGACCTAAAACCAAGGCAACACCCAAGGAAAACGCCCAGTGAAAGGCGACCATCTTAGCTCAGGCTCAAAGCCAACTGAATGCACTTTGCGAAAATTGCAGGTTGCACAAACGATGGGCGGTCGAATTGGCAGCTCCACTAATAAATGGGTGAGAATTGGCTTACGGTACTGCCGCCGGCAGCCAAAGAGAAAGAAACCGGAATATGCAAGATTTACACGGTTACCACTTGACCCCGTCTCCATCCGATCTTCATCTGTTGTCTATTCCAAAAGGTGCTAATTACTAGAATGTCTAACATTCTGGGGCGAGAAAGTCTTCTGGCTGCGATTTTATTGAGAAATCAAAAATCAAAGATCAAAAATCGAGAAATTCGTGAGCCAGAAAAAGAACACCCAGAACATGGATTAGTATCTTAAGGCCAGAGCTGGCATAAACACGCACTGAGATTCGCTCGGGCGTAGAGAAGAAAAAAAGAATAAAAACAGAGAAATGAAATTTAGTATAGTCATAATACTGGCCAGTTGCCTGATATACCAGGTGGCTGCCTCTTTAGGAAGTCTTTCCAAGCATCAGAGGAGTAAGAGAGCCCCCATTCCCTGGCTTATATACCCCACCACATCGCCCACACGTGTTATGGTATAACTAACAAAAATTTATATGATGATCTCTTACTTATAAGCACTTTTTCCCTCTCCCAGTTCATTGGTGGCATAGGAATACCGCTGGAGGATCTTAACTACGAGGCCGTGACCACCGGATATGTCCTGAAGGTGGAGTACTGGCTGCCCACCGATCCGGATGAGCTGAGAACACCCACAGCTCTGCCCATCACCCAAGTGGCCACGCCCGGTATCACGGGAGCGCGAAAGCAAAGGAAGCCCATGTTCGAGAACTTCCTCGTGGGAGTGGATGAGCTGGGCAAGAACACCCGAAAGCTGCTGACCAGGACCAACAAGGTCTTGAGCAGCTATCGCTGGACAGTCTACAAGGGACTGGAGGGACTGGCCGATCGTCTGGGCTACCAGGGAAGGATCTGTGTGCTGAAAAGCATCTGCGAGGCGGCCGAGGAGCCCTTCCATTACACTAATGGCCTATTTGCGGATATCTTGCATATCTTACTCACGTAAGTGTGAAATGGAGGATCGCTTATATAACCAAACCCACTAATGATAAACCCTATAATGATAGGCCCTCCTCCTCGGTGGACAAATTGTCTGAGCATGCGGACAACGAGTATTATTATGCCGAAAAGGTGGGTCAATCGGGAGCTGGCTGCGATCGAGTCTTTAAGGAGTGTCGACTTAGTCTCCTCCAACACTTTAGCGAACTTCATCACAACCTGGACAAGATCTTGTTTTGAGGCAATAAAGGAAGACCAAAATACCAAATACCAAAACTTTTGCTCAGTGTTCTTTGTGGTAAATGGGGCCTAGTGATCTTCTTTGTCGAGTGCTAATTAAGAGAACGTGAACTTTTTTTGGAGCCAGAAAAGCTCACAGTGTCACTGTGTTAAAACAATGATCCCAATTCTGATCGTGACTCAAGACACTTTCGGTTTCCTAATCGAAGAAAGTAAGAAGCTCGATTCAGTGGGTTATTAAAGTGAAATCATTTTGGCGTTTGCTAATTTAGTCATCAGTCTTCTTTCAAACGGCGTGGTTATTGTGTATTCAAAAATATTACTTCAAGGACTTTATAATGAACCTAGAAATATCACTGCTTTTGGCTTTAAGTTTTATACAAGTTTTTGGCACTCAAATGGATCATACAGAAAGTGATATTTTAGTGCGAAAGGCGCGATGGCTGCCCTTGATTTATCCTAGAGCCAATCCTACTCGTTTACAGGTAAGTTACATTCAAGATCATCTAAATTTTTATAATTTACAGTTTAGAAATATTTAAATAATATTTTTCAGATGATCGCTGGCTTTGGTATACCTGCTGAGGATCTGAAAGTGGAATCTGTGATCACAGGTTATGTTCTCAAGGCCCAGTATTACCTGCCCTATTCCGCCAAACAGTTGAGGACCAAGGATGTGCATGAAATCTCTGGAAGAAGGCTGTTGGACAATGCCACCATTTTCGATCGGGTCATGCAGATGTCCGAGCAAAAACTGGGCCTGGATCCCGATATCCTCAGCGAGGATCTCCAGGCCCTGGGCAGTTATCGCTGGTCTGTCTACGAGGCTTTCACTGCCCTGGCCATTCGCATGAAGCTCAATGGCAGAGTCTGCGTCCTGAAGAGCATCTGCGAAAGTGCCGCTGCTCCCTTCGACGATCGAAATGGTTTGCTGGGCGAAGTGCTACACATCCTGCTCACGTGAGTTTATGATCGTGGGATCGGCTTTATGTTAACCCCCTCTTCTCTCTCCTCTCCTGCTTTTTAGGCCATCCAGTTCGGTGGATCCCCTGTCGGAGCACTCCGACAACGATTACCTGCAGGCTGAGCGACTGGGAGCAGCTGGTAGCGATTGCGATCAGGTGTATCCGAGGTGTCCCAAGTCCCTGCTGGAGCACTTCAGTGATGTCCATCATCTGGGCAGCGAGTTCCTCAGCATGTTGGGTTGAGATAGAGTCTAATTTCAGCAAATCAAATGTGATATTTATATAGAAAAGCTAACTACAAAATATTTTATAGAGCCAAGGTGATTGTGGTACTTTCATAAACCAAAATGCAGAAATAAATTTTTTTTAGTATTAAATAAATGTTATTTTCGTCTATACAGTTAAATATAATATTTATATTGTAATTATTTGTTTGTTATATTTTCCTGTATTTATTTATTTATTTTTTTAATAAAGGGAATTTTAGAAACTAATTTATATCATATTTTTTAATATAGTTCTTTATACCACCTTTTGAGACATATATCTCCCCATAATATTTTATAGGTTTATTAGATGATTGCCGGCTTCCGCAGAGGCCTTCTGGACTGTACGAACACTCGAGCCCCTTGCCACTTCCTCTCCGGTTGATTTCATCGGCAAGGGCGTGAAATTTATGCAAATATCCACATAATAACTCTTTTTGTTCTCCTGTCCTGGCCTCATCATCATCTTTGGATATCTCTCCACGCTCGGGTGGTCTTTTCTCCTCACCGGCTATCGAAGCGTACGCATCTCCCAACTCGGTATCTACCTCTTTAGGGCCTATTGTCTTCTAATTCAATAATTACAGCCCGAGCTTTGGCTACCGGGGAATGTTTTCGGGCCTCAGACCCACCACCGTCTTGGGATCTGGGGTCTGAGATCCGTGGTACCTGGGACAAATAGGCGTTTAAATGCAAATGTCTGCGCTGTAATTAATACGCATAATACGCGTATTATGCTAATGCCAATGTCATAATGACTTGAGGAAACCCGAAAAGAAAAGACGAAAATATGCATTTCACACTCGACTCCGGGGTTTTAGGGCTCAGTCATATATTCATCACTGGCGGGCTGCATAGTTAATGCCCCTTACGTACTAATTAGCTTTGACAAAATATACAACAGAAAACAAAGCTACTAAAAATTAGTAGCCAAAAATGGAGGGATAGGGGACTTTCTCTAATGAAGCCCCAGTTTTCCAGTTCCCAGTTCCCAGACAGAGGCACTTGTCTGCGATGACAAAGCTGCGATAAGAGCTGGAATATATTTTGACAGGAGTCAGCAGTCGTCTGGGCCCAGAGTTACATAGATCGGGATCACGGAGATCCAAAAACATAAACTAGAGGCGAGATGCACCTTTCACAATTTTCATGTTGTGTTGTGATTACCTTTAACCCCTTCATGGTCTACGGATCCCCATTCTTATTTTTCTAGTTTTTTGTAGGCAGGGGAAGGGCAATAATTTTCATTTTCATTGCCTTTCTTTGGAAACAATTTGTAGGAACATGCAACTTAACGAAGTAATCAGAGGCCAGCTCTGAAGAGATGGGGGCCAGATGCTTATCCGATGCCAGAGAGCCAGCAAACCAGCCAACGACAACTATTTTATGGCCTTATGTGAGAGGATGGAAGATGGAGGAGTAGGAGGAGGAGGATGCTGGGGCACTCGGTCGCTTTATATGGCTGGGATTGCTATTTTTGGTAACCCTTTGGCTGCCTCCGGGGCTGAAAAGTGGGTTACAGTCTGGAATTTATGCTGCGTAATAATTCTTGGTCCACAACTAAGTTGGTAAAAACAATGTAACAAATTGTTGTGTCCGTACCTGGAGGAGCTGCGTATGCAAATTCACCGACTGCAAATGCCAGCTATGTCGGGGTGGCCACAAATGGGGGTGGACCCTGGTGACCCCGACCCCTGAAGCCACTAACTAACCCACTTCCACCCATTAATTTCCCATCAACGGGTTTTTACCGGGCTTTATCGCTCAATTTGAAATTACTTTTGATGGCATTTCCACTTGATCTATATCGCTACTTGATTTTAACGGTCCCCCCCGAGGGACCCATAAAATTACATAGATCTTATCGGAGATTTTCGTATATTTCATGCTAATTAAAACGCCCAGATATTTGTTTAGCGATAAACAATAATTAATTGTGCTTATTTCTTTTTGGTGTTCTTGCTGTTGCTTCACCTGCTTCCTCCCATTCAGAGTTCCACTGATTGAGTTGTATCTATGTGGAATCAGTTTCAGTTGGTTTGGGGCGCTATAAACCAAATCAAACCGTGGGACGGAGCCCTTTGGCTACTCGAATTCACTCCCCCACCGCGCCACCATGACGTATGCACACTGTCATCATAACTCTGGCCATTGTCTCTGATTTCGACTCCCAGATAGATGTATACTTCTTCTTTGCTTTGCATAATGCCGTCTGGGGGATGAGTGTGTTTTTGCGAGGGCGTGTGTGTGAACTGCAGTTTATTATTTAAACAACGTGACTAAATTTACGTAGTGCCAAAGGAGAGCGGGACTGTGGGAGAGAAAAAACACCCGCAGGTGGTAAAACAATAATAGTAAACGTTTGCACAATGGAACCAGCCATATTGTGAAAATAATAAGGAAAGTAATGGGTGCCTCAAATTGAATTTTGGGGCAGTGAAATTGTGTAGACTTAAAAGGGGTTTTGGGGAATTCAGTGACTAAAGATATTTTTATTTAATACAAGTTTATCCTTTTATTTCTGCATTTGTATATTAAATGTTCAAATCCAGTTGAAGTTTGAAAAATAAAAATATTCATTATTATTTAATTATTATTACCAAGTTAAACAGTTCTCAAAAATTATTCGACAAAAACAAATTTTTTTTTTCTTGAACTTTGTTGTTAAATTAAATTCGATTTAATAAAATGAAAAAAAAAATTAAATTAAAATTGCATAAATTTGTTTACTGTAACCTTACTTCTTATTTTCAATAAAAAACTTACTTTCAGAAATTTTGGAAATATGCTCCAAAGTCACATGTTTTGCCCCACTGTGCATAGCTGTGGCTTGGCATATGCAAAGTGAGCGTGGCTTTGGCCCCAGACAATTTTCGCATGATAAATCGTTAAAGGAATATGAAAAAAACCCGCGAATTGTAACAGAAATAACATACAAAAAGCGAACGAGGGCTGGGGCGAAAGTGCGATGAAGGAGAGAAGATAGCGAGGGGGCTGAACTGCAAGGGCCTCACCTGACCCCTAGCACCCCCCCACCACCGCCCCTGTCTTTTGTTTATGCAAAAAGCTTCGCGGAATTGGCGCTACGTACGTGCCAAAGCATTTCATGGTCTGGCAACTTAATTCACCAGGATGCCCCCCCCCCAACCCATCCGTAACCATATGTTTGAGGCCCCCCCTCTCGTGTTCGCCACCCATGCTCCAGTTCCATGCGGGTTCCATTTCCATTCATCTTCTGTTTGCCGGTGTGTCTGTGCCAGTGTTTGTTTTCCGCGGAACCCATCCCACATCCCACATCCTCCATCCACCTTTCCTCAGCTTTTCTCCGGCGCTCACGTGTAAATTTTCTCAAATAAATCATTAAAAGCTGCGCAGCAGCCGCAGCACATTGACATTGTCAGAAGCTTTGCACCCACTCACGGGACAAGGCCCCTTTGGATCCCCATCCCCATTTGGAGACCCTTTCTTCCGGCCTCTATCTTTCGGAAGGCCGCTCTTTTGATAGCAATCAACGGGGGAGAGCTCATTGTGAGTGCTCAAGCCCCTTTCCCACTTACTCATCCTCGTCCACATCCGAGGCTCAGGTGCATCTATTCATAGATCCTTTGGATTCCTTCATAAAGCGCCGTGCCATTGCACTCACCTTTTATCTATGGGTGGGTGTGTGTGAAGAGGTTAGTTAGTGGCACTTTAGCGCTAAAGTTTATACATAAATTTGTCATTGGCATTCAGTTGCCTCGCATCTCTTCCATCATGTGTGCACTTTCATGCACAGCGGGAAAATGGCAGTTCAAATGGGAATAAGGTCAGCAAGAGGTCAACTTAAATTTTGATTATAAATACAACCTAGCAAATAGAATATTTATTAAATAAACTGTGTTTAAACAAGTTGAAATGGTCTATAATAAATAAATACTAGGTTATTGGAATATTATAATATTTATTTTTACGTTTAATAAATTATTTCAATTGCAATTTATTTGTATTCCTTTTTTTTATTCTTTCTTAACTTGGACATACCTTCTAATAACTTTAAAAAATCATCAATTAAAAAATATTGTTTTAAAATTAAAAAAAAAAATCTAGCAGAAACCCTTTTACTATGTTCAAAAGTTGAATATTTAGTTTTTCTTTGTGCACACCTTGGGCAAACATATGTCTGGGCCTTTCTTCGTGCAGCTTTTCATGGCTATGCATTCAGGTTGTGTGTTTCCTTTGATATTATTTTAGACTTCCTTTTTGGGGTGGTGCCTTTTAATTAAATCGAAAGACTTCCTTGGAAAACCCCGTGCCACCTTAACAAGTCATTTTTCAAACGCGGTGCCACCCTTGTTCGCATAATTTACAAGAAATCTGTTATTGTCTTATTAAGAACGGAACTCTGCCCTGGCGCCATATGGCGTCAGATGCTTAGCAAATTGAGCGATCGTCGATGACTTGGCACCTTCCCAAAAAAAATCCAAAAACCGCATCGCGACACGAACATAAATAAATAATCGAAATGGAAAAGCGTGGCGAATGGCCCACAGCTGTGGCCGGGAAAATTCAAGGGCGGGGAGTCGAGCAATTCGCAATGCCCTTGCTCATCCACTTTTATTGCACAATCAAGTGCTGCAGTTGCGAAGAGGGCGCCGCCACGCCCACTTCACGCATCGGGCCCACACACACCTTTGAACGTTAAATGTGCCGCACTTCACACCCATCTCCTAGAATCTGGAGCTGTTTACACTGAGGGAAAAATGTGCCATTAATTGGCGTTTCTGACAACAAAATTTTTGAAGTCTTAATTTCTTTTAAATTCCTTAATTTTATTTGATAAATATTATAACTAAGTTTTTAATAATGTCTTTATTGATAATATATTTATGAAGTCTAATCCTTACTAGATAGCTAAAATAATATTAGAATATTTAGAATATTTTTACAAAATTAGGACTATCTTGGGAACTTAAAATACTATATGCCGTCGAAAATTAATCTTCAATTTAAACAAAAGATTTTAAGATGTTGAGGATATATAATTTCCAAAAAGTGTAATTTATTTATTTTCAGTTCCCATTAGATTTTCTTAATTTCAAGGAGCTTTTAGTTCGATTTTAAAATTTAATTTAAGATTTTTTTTTGAGTGTCGAAGAAGATTCACAAATAGACAGTGTGAGCATGATTCGGAGAATGGTTTTCGATGGATTGAAGGGCAGGGCGGTGAGAATGAGAATGACTGTGCCTAATGCGCGGCCTGCACTTGAGTTCTGTTTGCTCAAGTTCAGCCGATGCTCATCTCATCATCGCGCCATCGATGCTGGCTGAAATAAATTAAGAATTTTAATGCGGAAAAAACAAAGGGAATAGACATTGAGAGAGTTTCAGGGACCCGAAGACCCACGGCCGAGACACGACTTCATGCTTAATCAAAATGTGTTGTAGGGCAGCGCCTCTCTCTCGCCCGATGGACCGCGGATCCTTTGAACTGCCGACAGCCACCGTAATATTTAAACCAGATCAGATGAGATCAGTTCCATTCGCCGACTCTAGCCCATTCTTCGATTCCGCTTTGAGAGTCTCTTTTCGGTTTGGTTCTGGGTAAAATTATCACAGCTCCGCTAATGAAAGGGCAGACGAATGAAATTTTAACGAGCCCACGAAGGAGTCGGAGAGAGTCCTGCGGCAGGACCTCCTGGGTTGATTGTCCCTAAAAGGTGATAACGCCGCCATCAGTCCGCCCTACGAGCCCTCTTCCCAGGGTTGCGTAACCAATTGGATCAGGAGCCTATGCACCTTTGTCGATTATTAACGTCTTTTTAGCATTTTGGCCTGGGAAATATATCCTAATACATTTATTTTGGCTGGTGAAGGTTATACAAAGGAAATGTTTGTAGAAACCTAATAATTTATGCCTTATTTCCTTTAAAACAAAATTTTCAATTCGAAAAAATCAAGGAAATGCATAATTAAATAATATTTAAGAGAAAAAAATATAACAAAATTATAAAAATATTATAGAATAAGAATAACAAAATGTATAAAATGTAGTGTTTTAAAAAACATTTCAACAATTAATGATAAATGGTATAATAGTTCCTTCTAAAGCGTCTTATATCCTCTCCTTAAGTCGAAATAATGGGCTAAATTATAAATGATTTTAGACATTAATGTAGTTGGTCATTGATACCAAAGCGAACCAAACTCATAGCTGATTCAGGGCAGGTCTCATCCAGCTCCTTAAGAAATCGTACACCCACACTTAAACTTTGACTATCTAGCCGCATAATGTGAGGTAACTCACACCAACCGACATTAGCAACTTCTCCAGCTCATTATCATAGCCCGTCTCGGAGGTTGGGTTTCCCGTCATCGCGACATCCATCAGCTTCAGCGTAATCATTACCGACATATGTTACAGGGAACTTATCTCCCCGAATCCCGACCCCCCCACCGCTCAATGCCAATGTCACACACTGAAAATTATCACACTTGGGATTAGCTGGAAGAGCGTTTAGAATGTAACACCATGTTCTTCGAGGAGAAGACGAAGGAAAACTTCCGCCCGGCGGCGTTAATCTTTGGCAAACATTTGTCCAAACACCTACGCAACAAAAGAGGAGCGTATGCAGATGTCGCCGACTTGAATATACAACGTATGTATATCCTGCATATATTTATTTATAAGCGAGGCCTGCGATAAGGATGCTGCTAGTCGTGATCCTGACAATTTGTTTCCAGCAGATAAGAGGATGCGCGGCTAGGTGTTAGTTCCTTCGGCCTGCGGTTGCTTTGCGGCATCGCTGGGGTGTGATATTTGACAGTCCAAAATGATAAGAATTATTTACATTTTTTTTGGTCTGCCTTTGGGTCTGGTATGTGCTGCTCGGCTCATTCTTCACGCGGTAATTTTTCTCATTAAAAGTTGCGGCCGCGCCAGTGAAAATTGTTGTCATTTAAAACATTTTTTTTGTTCTGTCTGGGGTTTGGGGTCTGGATTCTGACGTCCCAATGTGTGGGGGCCGGCGGCAAATAATTACCAGGACGTTTAAGCCACTCAGCCGAGCGTTGTGAAAATTCATAATATCCAGCACTCAGTCTTTTTTTTTCGGTTGCTGAATGGCTGTTCCGGGCACTTGCGGGTGGCATTTTGCGCATAAATCCTTTCATTCCGTTGGGTTCAGGCTCAGACACAAAAAAATGGTGAAATTCATATACGTATACGTACGAATAATGAGAGAAAGGATGTGTTTGCTCGTGGGTTATTGTTTGGCACACACACACAGGGATAGAGAGGAGCGTACATAATTAAGCTGTCGAGGATTATTTTGATGTGTCACAGGACGACATCATCAGGCAGCGGCAGCTGATGATAGCCGGCGGTCCTCTGGGGGGGATGGTTGGGAACCTCCAACCTCATTTAAGCCAACTTTTGTTTGGTGAGAAGTCCGACAGCTGAGCATTCAAAAACGAAATGAAATTCTGGGGAAATGGAAAATTCTTGCGATCATTTCATGGAATTTAATCTTTCTTCGTTGAGGTGTTAGTTGCCGGAGCTACTTTAAGGCAAGTTCCTAAGAGCATCAGCCGAAACGGTCGTAAAGATCGGGCGCTCAGACAAAAAGCTTACCAAATCAATAACAATTTTTCACAACTTCTCTTCTTCGCGGCTAAATAACAAATTTCCCCCTTTGTTACAAACAACACAAAGGAGCTCCCCCAATGGTAAAAGAATGATATTTATGTTGTCGTTTATGTAAAAACCACAAATGAAAAGAAAGACGAGCGCCTAACATGCGTGTAAATTATAATGCGAATCAAGCAAAGTGACTGAGAAGTTGGCTGCGTAGCGTAAATTAAATAATTCCTTTGTTGGCAGCCGTGCGGCATTTGCATAAGACCCATAAAACGACGAATTCTGTCAGCGGGAAGCCGAAAAAACCGAAAAACCCAACCTTAGACATTCTGACGACCTATTGAACCCGCTTGGGGTGGAGTGAAAAACTTGGGCTCAGAGCTGTTTAAATTTCATTAGCTGCAGGAAAGAAAGAACCGAACCGAACCCATTGGAAATGCTAATGAAGGAGTGTCTTTGGGGAGCCAACTACTACCTGGTCACCTGCCAAATGCAAGGCAACACTTTTATCACCTTCCGCCGGCCGACAAAGAATCTAGCCACCGGTCAGAGGATCCCGAATGCACACGCATCCGTAATGAGCTTGGCCCGGGGCCAAGTCAGTACTACTACTTTGATTTCGAATTAAATGTTAATAAGTTCAACTCTTTGGCACTCTTTGGATCGCACTCGACTCGATTGTTTGTCTTCCCTCGAGGGCGGAAATGTGGCCACCATTTAAATGCTAAGCAGGCGGGCGAAAGGGCACCACTCTGTCTCGGAATGTTACGAGTTTATGCTCGTAAAATCGCCTAAGTTATTCATTTGCCCGAAATGTGCACTCTATAGTTTCCGGCTTTCGGGCGGATGACAGCCCCATATAGATAAGAGCTATGACAAATCAAAAGATCTCCTTTCTTTCGGCTGTCCAAATATTTGTGACGCAGCTTGGATTTCAGCTTGGATTTCATTTAAAGTTTCCATTTCATATACTTGATTTGTTGGAGCTGTAAAGATCAGTTCATGCTGGGGAAAAAGTCGTTAAATTGAAATCCAATCGGGAGCTTACCAAAAAAAAAAACATCTGACTTCTAAGGAAGTTTAAGATACGGCTTACAACAGAGGTTGTAATAAAGGCTTTAGGTGTTTATTCTGGGGAGTATTAACTTTTTTATTGGGTGCCTAATAGAATGACTCATACAGGTATTAGCTTTTTGGATAACATTTCTAGTCTTAACTTTACTAGTCTACTCTAATCTACACACAAAAAAGCATGTTACTGTAAAATCGATATGGTCATGTAAATTTCAGGTCATGCAAACCCATATCGTTTTTACATGTAGTACTCTTTTCGACCACGTCAAATTTAAATTGATCTTATAAAATGTCAAATTGATCTACGTTTCATCATACTATATTTATTTATAGTATTGTAAAAATATTATAAAAATTATATAACTACCAAAGATATAACCAAAGATAGAAATAATAATGAAAAAACCAATAGGAAAGAAAAACACAACAAATTTGGCTAAACCTTCCAAGAAATCCATAATTTCGACCTTTTCGCAGAACCACTTAACCTTGAATTACGGACTAGGCTAACAACTCCCCTTATAACTATAGTTATGATGGATCTAAGACAACACCGACTGTTCAGTTCTAACTGTTCTGCATGCCAATCTAAATGGCCAGCAATTTTTTTGCACCCAGTCGAGTCAGCTAATCACTGTTCTCGGGAGGGGAATCCAACTCCAATTACATTTAAATGCCATGAAATGGTATTTGATTTGGTTTATTTCGTCTTGTTTGTGCACAACCCATAATTACCAACAATTGTCAGTGGCCTGTGTACTTCTCACCGGCGATTATATATGTATATATCCATGAGGATGATGGGTGGATGCGTGCTGGAAAATTATACCTTGCCCCATTAGGGCGCCCAAATCCAAAGTTTAGACTCGATTTGGTGGCATTTGAAGGAATTCAAAGTCAAATGACATTTGTCACGCAAGCCATCAACCTTTTTCTTTCGACTCAAACGCAGACGAGGCCGATTAACTTTGATTTGGTATTGAACTTCTTGCGAGGAGGACTTAATTATACGTCCAAGGACCTAAGGGCCCTGCTTCGTTGATTTTAATAACTTTTGGACGGCGAGCGAAAAACTCACGGGGCAAAAGCGAAAAGTTGAAAGTTTCTCAACTGCGTTTTATGCTCTGGCTCAAGGTAAATTTTTATTCGTTCTTTTTTTTATCGGTGGTTTTAGCTCATTAATCACGGGGCACAAAGGAGGACCAGGTCTCCCAAAAAATGGAACTTTCTGAGGCAATCCGAAGGAGCAGGCAAATATCGGAGTGCCGGAGGAAGTCGTCGCCAGCATTCAAGTCTAACAAATCAACGTGCAATTTGCTCATTGAACTATGATCGCTTCGCTGCCAGCGAGAAGTAAAAAATTAAAGTTGAAAGTATTTTTCCTTCTTTCGCCACGACATTTTTTTTTTTGGGGAGGAGGTGGGCGTGTCTTGCCAAACTTGATGACATAAAACTTCTGCTAGTGCTGCGTAAAGTTCGCTTTTCTGTGAAACTTTTGCGTGATTTATAACGCATGCAGGGCAGAGCAGTCGAAGTGAAAAGCCGACTGGATGGAAGCTATAGGCTATGGGCACCGAAGACACGTTTTCAATAAACTTTTCGCCCAGACATATTCATATTTTATGCATAAATTCACACAAACGACATTCGAAATGGCCAAAGAAAGCTGCAATTGAAAAGAGAAAGGAGAAGTTCTCTAAAAGCGCCGAGTGTCAGACAATTAGTGATCAAAGTGGCCAGAAGGCCAATTGAGGACTGTCTATGAATAAGTGCCGAAGTTATAAGGTTATCGATAGAGCTAAGGGATTATGAAGTCTAGGAATATATATTTTTTGAAACATAGAGCTTAAAAATATAAATTATTAAATCAGAAAACATGCGGTGACTAAAAATATAAAGTTAAAATTTTAAGGATTTTTTTTATTTATTTATTTTTTATATTTTGAATGTTTTTTATATTTTTTTAATAAAAAAAATTTTTTTTTTTTTTTAATTTTTTTTTTTTATTATTTTAAACTTGTTCTATATTTTATTTATTATTTTATTTTATACTTATTCCATAAGTTAAAAAAAATTATTATAGTTGTTTGCGATTTAGCTGCTGAATTTAAGCAAAGTTCATATGAGGTCAGTTTTTCTACTTCGGAATATTTTCTTATCTTTTTCCATCGCGATTCGAACCAATTCTTATAGGGGTAAGAAGTCGATATATGGTCAGGGCTAGCGGCGCCCTTAATTCGCAGCCACACACGCCTAAAATAAACAAAAGACCCTTTTTTTCATGTGCTGGCTCAAAAATCAGTTTCCACCTGCATCCTTTCGGTGGAATCGACCAGCAACAGTATCGGTATTCGGGATTCGGGTATCTTGAACCTTTTCGGCGATGTATGCAGGTATAAAACGCGTGCCCCGTCTGCCTCGATTAGCATTTGAAATCATTAGCCGGGCTCGGTGCGATGGACTGGTTTTCCAGCTATAGCTATGGGTTCTCGTTTTTGGTTCTCGTTCTGGCTGGCAAGGTGCATTCTGCATTATGGAACCGCAGTCCCGTGGTCGACCGACCGACCGAACATCATCATCGCTCACATCGTGGCATTTATCTGGCATTGTGCATCTTCTTTTCACTCTGTTCTGTTCTTCGCACTCGGTCGTTTTTGGTTTTAGCTGAAAGCCAGCGGCGTCAAATTTGTAAATGCACCTGGATTTCCTCGTTTGTTCCTGCCTTTGTCTGGGCCCTTTTCTTCTCTTCTGTTCTGTACTGTTCTGCTCGGTTCTGGGGCCCAGACAGCCCGAACGGGCCGATATTTGTTTTTTTGATATATGTTTGTGGGCATTAGTCTGCCTCTCGTTTGTGGAAATCCTTTGACATTGCAGCCGTTCGTCGGGGATCATCATCCATCAAAAATGATTGCCGAAAGATGCGTTTCTTGTGATTTGAATTTCAGATTCAGGCACTCAATTAGTTTAATTGCACTCAGCAGGTGAAACTCTATTCAGTTTGATTTTTTTGCAATGGTCCTAAGGGTATGTTTTCTTTAAGTTTTGGGTGTGGTCTGAATAGAAAGTTGTAATTAGCAGGCCTTTAAAAGTAATTCAATAAGGCAAAAGGTTTGTACGTTTAGTACCTGGTTTGTAATACCTAAAAAAAATTTTAGAACATGGTAGAAATTTTTTGGAAAAATGTAGTACAGGATCAATGCTAAAAAGATAAAGTAAATATTGTAAAATTATTTTTCCCATTTTTGAATATATTCTTAAAAATATAAATTTTTTAAAGTTTAATACCAGATAATGTCTATCTAAAAACTTTCAGAACATTTTAGATAGTTCGTTAAAATCTCAACAGTTTACTAACCAATCTCCCACATGTGTATACTCCACTCCCCTGACTTTCTATCTAAAGGTCTAAATAGCCTAAAAATTATAACTGCACATGTTTTCACTCGCCGGCTACCATTCGATCTTCCAGCCAAGCACTGCTACATAAACTTAATTTGGAAAGCTCATGTTTAGCGGCTGATAGGACAACCTGTTCGGACTTTCAAGAATCACATTAATAAGGTCTCCTGCCGGTGAAAATTGAACTTCTCAGATCGTACCCCTTGCTCGTATTTCAATGATAACGCTTATTAAATATTCCCCAACCCAAAAAAAAAGAACGGCGATAATGTCAATCGGGGCACTCTGCTTCATTTGTGGGCCTATCTACGCGGCCTTATCTAAGCCAAAGTTTCTTTTAATTAAAAGCAAGGCAACCCAAAACAAAGCCCGTCGTAGGTCTGTGAGCCAATGACCCGCATGTGTCTTGGCCAGCATCCAAACCCAGTTGAAACCGAGTCCAAACCGAGCTGCCGTTGGCAGAGACAAATGCAGCAGTGCACCGACACATTATTCATGCCGTTATCAGTGGAATGGTCGCTGTCTTGGATTTGGACTCGGATTCGGATTCGAATTTGGATTGGGTATGCTGCCCTGCGACCAAGAGAAACACTTGCGAGTGGAGGGTGAAATATGTGAGCCACGTCTCGGCCCAATTCGATATCCGTACTCCAAGAATTGAGTATTCCCATTTAATTTGGGTATAAAAAGCCCACATCAAGTATTTCTAAATTAAATAAAAAACAATTTATCACGGATAAAGTGCTAACAAAAATTCTAAAAATGCATTCCTTCTTAAAAATAAGTTAAACAATAAGTTGTTAGTAAAGAGCTAAAATTTTAGTTTTTTTAGTGAATCTATAAGATTGTATGTTATTTTAAATTTACCATATCCATGGTAGTCATCTACAGAATAAATGTAGCTAACCTCAATGGTGGAACTTTTTTTTAAATAATATAAAATTAAGCAGACCTTGTTAAGCTCGGATTTGAAATATTGAACTTTAAGAGAGTGGAGTTAAATAGCTACATTAACTTAAAAAAAATTCAATTTAAACTATTTGTATAACATTTTCTAAGGTTTAAATGAAGATAAATTTACAACAAATATTTTTCCAAGTGCACTTAGCTTGGCCATCGGCCAGTAGCTGTTGGCCTGGCTATCGGCTGATCAGCTAGCTTGGTGGAAATATTTTCCAGCTTGCCACCGAGTTGGAATCGTGCACTATTTTGGCAATTTTAATTACGGCAGCAAACGGCGGGAGCGAAGGGAAAACACTTTCCCATTCGGTGGAATGCACCTGCACACGTCAGAAACCCAGTTGATAAGGATCGGGATCGGAATCGGGATCGGGAGGAAATGCCTTCACGCATTGTCCTGACTCTGACCCCATAATTTCCGTAATCGCTTGCGTGTGCTCTGGACCTGCATTAAAACCTGTTTTCCCTTTGCCTTCTTTAATAACGGACATCAACTTTGGATTTCAAGGCGTGTCTTATCCTTAAAGGTAGCGGGCTCGGGAATCTTACGCTTACCTGTCGCCTAGCCATCATCATCATCATCATCATCGTGGTACATTGTCCCTTTTTTGATCTTGGCCTTGTCTTCCCCCATCCAAGAAATGTATTAATTAAAGCAAAATATGACTCTCAAACTGGTTACTTCGCTGTTCTGCTCCCCACTTGATTGTTTCTCTTCGGAAAATCGTTCCACATAATTGCAGTGATTTTTTCTTTCATTGTTACAATTTTGCTCATTCTGATGAGTGGCTGTCAATTGGGATCTTCTCGAGATGATTGCTGTTAAGTGTGCCCGATTAGAGGGTCTGGGTGAAGGTCTAAAGATTGTGGTTAGGTGTAATCTAGGTTTAATGAATTCTCAAATCATAAACAGGCCATCAACGAATTCGAGAAGTTGGTTTTACTTGTGGTTGGTTTATAATTATGATAGGGATTTCTAAAACAGTGACCGTAACTATTGTCTTGCCTTTAAAAACTTAAATCATCTTGAAAATGTATATAAAAACTAAATCAAAACTAAATATTTAAATATTTTAAAAGCTTCAAGTAAAAAGAAATAACTAAAATGCAACAAAGGTGTTTTTAATAGACCATAAATCAAAACCGGAACCATTTGCAGTTCTTTATATGAAGAAAACAAATTCTTATATTGCTCCTGGGGGAACGGCTTCTCGGAATTCGTCTCGGCCAACTTCCTGTGTCATCCTTATACCACATAAGTCTTCCGCAAAACATTAGATGCGCTTATTAGAGCCGTGACACAATGCTACCGGATGGGAATCACCCATTGACTACCTGTGATGGAAATCGAACCCCGATATCGAATGCCGCAGAAATACAATTGGATTGCCCGGATGACAGGGCATTCGTTGCTCATTGTTGGCCAATTTCATGACAATTTTTCAGCAGCCATGTCTCCAGGGAAAGGAAATTCTACGTCTGCCATGAGAACACCTCCTAGTCGGGGGCCAAAGTCAGAAATTGTGCATTTGTTTCATATTTACTTGGGCGAGAGGCAGCTGTGCAATTGGATTTCGCATCGAAGGACCATCAATGTCATGCATACAATTGTGAGCGACACATAGGGATAAGGATTCGGGGCCAGGATATGTGTATATGCATTGTTGTCCTGGCCATTGGAAAATCTTGCGACATATCCGCTTCCTTTGGCCCAAAGGCAATATTTGTCTTTCGAGTGAGTGACACTTTTGGCCAGGACTCACTGTCGGTGGAATACAAAGGCTAATCCTCATGTTTACGAGGCTATTTACGGGTAGCGCGCCCATGACAATTTTTACAATAACCCAAAAGAAAATATTGAATGGGGAGCGGCGAGCTGTTTGCTTATCTTCCTGCCGAAAGGAAAACTATTTTGGCAAATTGCTTTAGAATAAAATTTAATTGGGGATTACCGGGGCACTGCGACCGGGCAACTCCTCTCCATCGCTTTCGGTGTCTGTGTCGCCTGTAATGCCCTGTGTTATCCTGGCCTTAAGGCTACTTAGGGGCCTGTCTCACATATTACCCATATTACGTTAAATGGCTTCCACAGCAGCAGCCAATGGCCAAGAGGAGCGTTCAAAGCCCGAAGTCTGCAGCTGGCCGTTTTGGAACATGTGTAATCATCGTACGTGTTGGCAATTGACAATTATTATTACGTAGTTTGTTGCCATTAACAGGATGTGCTGCTGCTGCTGCTGCTGGTCTGGTCCTCATCCTTCCTGGCCGCCCCTTCCTGATAACCAACCGCCTTGACATTGGCCAGCCGGAATTTATAGAGCTTCCTCGGCAGAGCGAGCTCGATTGAAACTTGATTGGCGTGGCGTAGGTTGTGGCAACAATTTGCGCAACGAGTTACAAATTGTCTTACAGCATGATTGGCAATAAGTTATTGGGTTAACTATGCTCTTGGAATAGTGATATTATTTTCAGCATCGGGAGTTCACTAGCATAATATTTATAAATAAACGCACTGCCCTATTTTATAGGTAATATTGGTCTAATAATAATTTTTTCAGTTTGAAAATACAGCTTTTTAAATAAAACTTTTAATTAAAATAAATTTTTTAAGTTTTTAGCTCAATGAATCGAAGGGGTTTCATTTATTTTTCCAAGTATTTAAATATCTAAGTATTAAAATGGTTTTTTCTTCAACAAGCCACCAGGATATAAAGGTATTTCAGCAGCCTAAGATTTTTAAAAATATTTTTAAATTCCCTTTACATATAAAAAAAAATTCTGTATTTAAGCAGCTTTAAAATTTTCCCACACTGAACTTTACATTTTTCTCAGATCCTTTCCCTCTTCCCAGTTATGAAAAAAAACCCATTTCCTTCTTATGGTATCCTCGCACTAACAAGGATGGCAATTAATCATTGCATAAAATGTTGAGCGCAAAGTGCGCAAGTACTTCCGACTAACTGCGATTGATTTTTGCCAGCCAAGAAAAGGCGATTTCGATTTCGGTTCCCACACCTAAGCAGCATCCTGGAAAGCAGCTGCTTTTCCCTCGTCCACCGGCAGTCCTGTGAAAAATTCGCAGCGAAATGAAATTTTAGCAGCGGCAAAAAGGCAACAAAGAGGGAAGAATCCGGGAGTGAACAGCAAACAGAGAAAGGAGCAAAGGGTGCCAGACGCTGCAGTAAACTTCCGGCTGGCCAAAAATGCAACAGGACCTGGTCCAAAAAGCAGGGATCCAGGATTCGAAAACTGGACAGGACAGTGGCGAACAGGTCCGAGCTCAGTGCTCCGTTGGCCGGTCCTCCTTTTCTGTTCCTTTCTGCTTTTGTTTGTTTATTGCCACGCCATGGCATGCCATACAATGTCCTTCCGGTCATTTATTAACGTCAATGAAATGCTATTGCCTGCCCTCGCTCACTCTTCGCAGCTCCTCGCTGCAGTTGAGATTTTACTGCTCTGATTTGCTTTGCTTTTTGGCCGGGACGCTCGAGTTGGCAACGATTTGTCGCCGAGTCAACACAACTCAGTCGAAGGTTGCGACGCGTCCTTCCTGCTCCTGTACGCATATATCCTTGATGCACTCATAAAGCAAAAATATTGCCAAATAGTAAATTCCGCTCTTCTCGATGGGAGGAGAAGCCGCTGCGAGTTACGTGTCACTGCACAGAGAAAAAAAGTCTCCAAGGGCTGTAACGATGCACTTAATGTTTGGAAAATTGGGAGAATATAATAAAGTATTCTATAAATTTAGGGAAGTTTATCAACGATTTTTTAATATATCATAAAAGTTCCTAAATTAAAGAATGCTTTTAATTTTAAGATAACTTTTTTATAGAATTTTTAGTAGAAAAATGGTTAGCTTTTCTCACATATACACACCAAATATTAAATGTTCTTTATGGAGTAGGTTGACTTATTTTACATATAGAACAGCATTTCAGTAGCAGTGATATTTTTCCTCTGGTGGGAAAAGACTTTGATGGTGCATAAAGTTAAGATTTCACTGCAGGTAGGCCATCCAACCACTTACCATAATTCTGATTGATTCTCCCAGCGATTTTCCCGAAAGTTGTCTTAGCCTCTAGGCTGCCAGCTACCGTCTTACTGGCTTATAGCTTCGGACCAGTTCAAGACCCTCATAATTTATATTTAATGATCCGCAGCTAGACTAGCCCTACCTCTAATTGACATTTAAACTGTCTACTCAGCCCGAGTGATATGATAAGCTGATTGATGAGACCTCTGGATGGATGGATGGACGAGCTCCCAAAGAAGAGGAATTAGAGGGATTTTATTAATTGATGATGGCAGTCCCAGTGCCGATGACAACATTTGCTGCAGGTCAGGCATTCCAGACAGCATCCCAAAACGCTAAACCCGAAAGGCTTTTAATTTCCCCGTTTGTTGAAATCATAAATCAAAAGCGGGGATCGCATTCAGGTGGAGTCCGAACGAGGTAGACAAGTGGCTTTGGCTCTGCATCTCCGATAGCCGAACATTTTGTATCCGCCAGATCGCCTGGCTAATCGGAGGCAATACACACACACAAACCGAGTATCTGGTTGCGTTCGCCGAGCATCGGCATAAATTACACAAATTGCATTTCCATGTCCAGAACTCTGATGGATCATCGCCCGCGTCGCCATCGCTGGCCATCGCTGCTCATCAGCATAATCGTTAAAATAACAGCGCAATGCACTTCGATACTCCGATACTCGTGAGTGGCTACCGCGTTTCGTTTCGTTTCGAGTGGTCCAATCTGCCCCATCCCAACTCATCCCATCCATCCATCGGATCCAGAAGTCTATGCCCCAGAGGGTCCAGCGCAAATGGAATAAAAAACACACTCCAAAATGTTTGGGGCGCCGCAGCCGATGGCCGATGGCATCTCGCATCCAGTTGGCTTGTTTATTGTGTCGGGGCTGAATTCGGAGGCATGTTTAAACAGCGAAATGAACTTGTGGATAAACACCATTATGGTTATTTGGCATCCACTTTGGGTCGCTGCCGCAGCCGCAACTCCGATGTTTGTCGCCCTATTGGGTATACTGCCCACTAGCACCGCATTTGCGGCATCTTTGCTGCATGGGATGTCCATGTTTGAGCTTGATTTAGTTATTTAATGCGGCATCGACATAAGTGCACTCCACGACTCAAGTTCGAGGCTCAAGATCAATCTCCCATGTGATTTCCGTGGGCGACTTGCAAGGACAATGCCAAGATGCACTTCACGACTTGGGATTTGGTTTGATGGCATGGTAATTGACAGAAGAACTCCATGATTTGGTTCCTAAGGAAGAAGCTTTGCTTATACAGTAGTTTGACTTTTGAGAAGGATTCTAATGGCCGCTTTTTGACTTTTCATATTCAAATGCATCGGTTACAAACCTACGAGTTAATTTTAAATTCATTGGAAGTCGGTGGTAGTTGAACGAAATATTATATTTTTTTGGGCAGTATATTTTCTGTGTTAATTCTTCTTCACATTATATATTTTTCTGTTTTAAAAGTAAGTTATACATTTTTTGTATAAAAAAATTACAAAATATTAAAAAAAAATTTAAAAAATTTAAAGGTCTAACATAAACATTAAATTTAGAAATAGCAATATACAAAAATTATTTGTATTTAAAATTTTTTTCGTACATTTTTATATTTTGAAGGTGAAGGTTTATTTTCTTAGGAAAACTATAGCCGTGTGAAAATATTTTAATAATCTGAATGGGAAATTTCTGGTGTTTCGAAGAAACTTTTAACGATTTAAATAGCACGTGGCCTAAAAGTATTATGACTATAATAAAACAACTCTCTTTGAATGGTGGACTTATCTATCGTATGTGTCCTTCGAATGTCACTCAATGAATATGTTTATCTGAAAGATACTTCTTAATGGATCCCAGAACTCGACAGGCTTTTAACCTTTGGGAGAGAAAAAGGCATTACGGCTCAATTTAAACATAATGGGCTATCATTAAGAATATTCAGGGACCTGCTAGGACCTTCAGCTGACCTTGGGGATGAGCGAAATGAGTTTATTATCAGCGCACGCCTTGCTTTCGCCTTCGGGCTCGATTCTGCGCATGCGCGGCGCGTGTTTGTTGGAAATGCACTTATTATCCTGCAGGACCTCAATTATGTCTCAAGGTTGCTGCGCCCTGTGTGTCCAGAAGGCATTGTGCAATTGGACCTTGACTTGGCCCCGAAGGACATGCAACCCATTCGGAGTGCCGGCTAATTATGCACAGGGTCCTTGGACTTGGGTCCTGGGTCCCCGGATCGTGGCTAATGGTCTGTGTATCCTTGGCCGTTCGCGTGTGTGTCCAGTGCTGACCAAAGTCGCCATTGTTTGACGTTAATTGCACTTTTCCAACCGAGTGCGTGTCCTTGCTGCTGCTCCGTTGTCCCGGGGATAAGTCAAATTAATGTTCCACCCAAGGACATTGGCCAGGACTTTGTGCATCCTCCGGGAATTGGTGTGAAAACTGACAGCGTGTGTATGTGCCTTGTCGTTTCCTGGAATGTCCTTCAGCCATATCGCTCATATTGCTGTGCGCAAAAAAAAAATGAAAAGGGACTCAGGAACAACAGAGCGAAAAGGGACACGAGTGCCTGCTGCGAGTTTATATTAGATAAAAATTTAATTTCGCCTCGGTTCATGTGTTTGTGCTGGGTGCTTAGGACTCAATGCATGTCCTTGGTGTGAACTGTCAATATCCCGAAGATGGGAGTTCGAAATCCGGCACATTCTCCCCGGGTTGTTGTAAAAATGCAATTATGATTGTATTATGGTCGCCTTTGTGTTTACTCTAAACACTCGTCCTTTGTCCGTTTGTTTGGCATCACATATTCCCTGGGATATGGGAATTCATTCCTGTGCAACCCGCATCCTGGCATACGTTCCTGTATCTGGGCAATCTGGCTGCAGCTTTGCAGTTGTCATCCAACATTCAACATACATCCATTCGATACTCCATGCTGGTCGATGGCTAATAAATTATCCACCTATTATCCTTGCCAAGCAAATTTCCCCTTTGTCCTTTGGAATTGGCTTCGTGTGTGTCTTGTTTTTGGGCCAAGACTGCATTTCGATGACTTTTCTGAGTCCCCAACTCCAGGTGCGAAAATCACATTTGCATTATAATTGGGAATGACCGAATGCCTTTCAATGACTTTCGAGAAATGGGTTATTATTGTTGTTATAAGTTGGTATATTATACTGGAACAATAGTTCTTCTCTTAATTCTTAATTTTGTTGAAATATAGTAGTTGCAAAAAACTTTTAACTACTAGAAAGAAAGGTGTATTTTTTCTTTATTAAAAAGATAAAGTAAATTATTATACAAACAAATATTTACAAACTTTAAAATAGGGGAAGGTTAAAATAGACTAAAGGTTAATTTAAAGTTTACTATAGGAAAACAATGTCAGTCATGTGATAACCTCGAACAAATGTCTGTATTTATTTACCCAGTAAGTTTTGACTCCTTTATAACTCCGAACTACTTATCCTTCTGTGCAATGTTTGCCTTCCTCCCTTGATTACAGGAGTAGCACCCCAACCCCTTTGGTTAACCACGTTCAATGCAACCAAAAATTCTCCGGAAAACACCTACTAACTTGACCTGCACAATTGCGAGTGCGACAGTTCCAGCAGTGAATCAACCCTCTGGGCAAACAAAAAACCTCGATACATCGATATAGTGATACTGGACAAATAGACCAGGATATATCATCGTGGTCACCCCTCTCAACTGTACACAAAGTGTGCGCAAATAAACTCAACCCCTCGGCCTCATCGGCACCCTCATACCCCCCAACTTCCCAACCCCCAAAAGCCTCTCGACTGCACTTGAACTGTGTGCAACATATGCAGTTGATGTTTTTTACCAGACTGCAATATTTTATTATTCTGTTTTTTTTTTTCGCTCTGCTTTGTTCCACCCCTCTGGATACAAAAATATCTAAATTATGAACTATGACAAATATTATATTACCAACAGGATGGAAGAGGGTATACGCCTCCTTTTGGGTGATTAATCATTGTGGTAAATTGTGAAAAAAAATAAACCAAAATAGGAGAGCCGAAGGAAGTATGAAAGGAATGACAAAAACGCTGCATTTTGTTGGCCATTTTGTTCAACTTTTATAGAGAGAAGCGGGTAAACTGCAGCCGGGCCATGAACAATTTATTGCCTTAAGCCGATTACGGAGTAGTCCTCCTATCGCTGTCACTCCCTTTCCACGCCACATACTTATATATATATATAGTATCACCCGATGTCCGCTAAGTAGGCAACTCTCGCTGCCGTCGACACCGCTCAAAGTGGTCACATTAAGTAAGCTTAGGTCTTAGCACTATTTTTTCCAGCCAGCTCTGCTCACCGAGGGCTTCTGGTGCGAATGATGAAGGGTTAGGGCAATTAAAATTGAAATCACTCGGTCAGCTTTACTTTGATTTGTTGACTGGAGTTAATTGCTGTTTAAATGGACTTAGTCGCACTCAACTTGGTGGGGAACGGATTTTGTTTGGAGTATTGGGATTTAACGGGTGTGTGTTTAAAAACACGATATGTGTGGCACTTGAGAAATAAAAAACTCTTCAATAAAATTTTACAAAATATATATTGTTCAGAAATATTCATTTCTTTTTTTTAAAACGGTTGCAATTACCCACAGGCAATATATTTGAATGAAACAACTTCTGTCTAATTTTGTGTCGCACTTGAGAAATAATATAAAATTTAAGAACAGTTTGTAAATTTTTTAAAAAAATGTAAAAAAATATAAATTGCTTAGAAATATTTAGTTTTTTTTTTTTTTTAATTTGTTGCAATTACTTACATCCATTTTATTTAAATGAAAACACTTCTGGTTCATTTTAATGGTATTTTCCCATAGCAGTCGCAACCTGACCCATCAGTTTCTCATATTATTGCTACCCATAAAGACTCTAATCTCTTTGGCACACATAATGGGACAGAAGCGATCCAATTTATGTACAGGAAATGCTGGACAAATCGAAATGGAGCTGGCTCATTGAACGCAACTGGCCGGCTGACATTGCAGGACAGTCCACCCTCATAAGGTAGCTTGATAACGATCTGTTATTGGGAAATTTCTTTGGCAGAATAATTGCAAATGCTCTAGAATTGACAGGCTCAATGCATTTCGTACTCGATGCACTTGAAAATGTAGGCAAACTGTAATTTTCAGTCAATGCGGGAGACAAAGGAACATAATCGTCGATGGCGAGTGGAAAATTATTAAAGTGCATCGGAACATAAATCTAGATTGACGCATGCGTTGAGGGAAATGGGTTTTCCATAACTGCGCAACGGCAGCTGCCACTGTTTGGCACACCCTGTGGAAAATTCGTGAGGGGAGGGAGGGAAAACCACCCTGATCCCAGCTTAGGGTTATGGTTAGCACCCCAGCATCATCATTATCCTGATCGAACGCAAATGTGTTAATTCTCCCCCTTAGCAGACTCTCTCTCTTTGTCGTCCTTCCACAAACTCTTATCAATCTGCCACTCGACTCTGCGTTGTATGCAACATTTGTTCACCACATGCCAGCCGTAGAAACGCAGAAAGAGCTGTAGCTGTCCTTCCCCTTGGCAACTTGTAATTTATGCCCCGAAAGCATCCATTATGAAAACATCAACACACATTGTGCAAATCAAGCAATTAACGCAGGAAATATTCAACATAATTATCGGGCGTTATAGGATTTCCATAGAACAGCGATCCTACGGGGTTCGGTTTGTAGAAAAAAGGCACGCGATGGGCTTGGGTTGCATATTGAAATTTTACTTTGTTAATGCGTTTTCACAGAGGGATATCTGGTGTGCTTAAATCCATTACAGATCAGATGGGCTCTTTTAAAAGTTATTCATATCATGATGCGATAAACAGGAGTCAAGCTATGAGTAAATGGTTTAAATGGGGTAATTGAAGAACTTTCACCATCAAAAGGGTGACTTTTTGGGGTCTACAAATTTTTAAGGCTTATTTTTAAAAACATGTTTTTATAATTTTATGTGATTTAAAGTTTTTTTTTATTTTATTTAAATTTTACTTCATGGTCAAGTACTATTCCTAATAAAATTTTCCTAACATTTAATTCTTTGAAAAATACTGCTATTTGTTCATGTCAAAAATTCCATTTTGTATTGTGTCAATTTGCTGATTCAAATGCCCAAAAAGGTGTGATTAATTTGCCCCAAAAAGAGAATAAAAATAAGCAAGATTTCACTTTGATGTCTTGCAGACGGCGGCGGTCAAATGTCACAACACCTACACACCAGAAAGTGCAAAGTAAACAAAGCAGGGAGTATTTCTCTTTAGGGGCATTCAATTTGGCACCGACAGGAGCTGGCTTTTGTGTATGCAAAATACATGACAGTTAAATGAAAAGAAAATAACATTTTCCCAGCACACACACAAGAGGGAATCCCCTGTGCTGATTTTGACAACTTAAGTGTGGAGGAGTCGGAGGAGTTGGCAACTCGAGGAGTTCTGCCACAGATCTCGAGCACACGAAACGTGGCCACATTTTTCTTTGGGACTCGTTTGCTTTCTGTTTTCTGTTTTTGTGTGTGTTTTTTCTCTGTTTATTTAGATTTCGTGCCTGGCAATTGGCTTTGGCCACCCGAAGGTTATCCTTTGCGGATCAAAGTTGAAATTTATACATACAAATGTCACACCTCTCAAGGATTATGTATAACAAAGCAGAACAAAAAAGGAGCCGCAAAAACAAAACAAATTTCTGCATACTTCGGCATTGACTTTGCTCGGGATATGTGTCATATCCACACAGCTCACCCCCACCCCCCCCAAAATACAAATTGTTAAAAAGATTATGTCGTGCCAAAGGAAAAACGAGAGGAAAATTTGTTTTCTTTTTGCGCTCTTTGGCATCCCGTTCATTGTTGCCGCCTCTTCCTGGTCGGTTCCCTTATTTTGTTTGGCATCAGCTTTCAATGCCATGTTCCCTGGCTTGTTTTGACTTCGGGTTGTTTCTCTTCTGTTGTTGGCGTTGCTTGTGGTGAATATTACGACATGTAACATTTTATGTGTTTGTCCCCCATCCAGCTTTCATCTAAAGAAAAAAGTGAGCTTCAATGGACGAAATCATGCCTGGGATAAAATGTGGCAAAGAAACGAGACGACCTACAAACTTCTAATCTTACTCTCTTTCTCGAAAATGCCTTCTTTCTGTGGGGAAACCTAAGACGTTGCTATTTTGAAGGTATGCCATTTAAAGTACAAATTGATTTTGAGAAATTGTTCATTTTTTTTAGGTCTTCCTAATTTTAAAAATCTATTTATTCCCAAAAACTTAAAATAAACTTTTTACACACCGACATTTTTAAGGCTATATTACTTAGACAAGGTTTATAAAATACAATAAAAAACTTAAAATCAATTAGCCGCTTCGATTGGCATTGTCCTGGCTGAGGTTCTTCTTCACCAGCGGGGGTGCGATTAACAGGACTTTTAAATCTGACTTGTTGCAAGTCTTAATTTTCTGCATTTTTTGGTAGTTTGTTAGATAATAATGATTTTTCATTTGTGAGACAGTTGACCTTAACTAACCTCGCCTTCAGCCCAATTGACAATCAGTGGAACGAGCTTCAACACAGCGAAGGCGGCCAGGATTCCAAGAGTCAGTCCACTGCTGTAGTACTCGTCCTCCATGAGGCCAATGGAGAGGCCGCTGTGCTCGTGCCTCATGGCGCAGAAGTCCCCGGAGCAGATATAGGCCAACACGCCGACGCCCACAGGTCCTTTGAGCCAATTCTCGGGCCGAAAACCCAGGCGATCCTTTTCGGGATGTCCAGGACCTGGGAGCTTGATGGCTCCTCGGGCGGAATGGGTGGCAGCCGAACGAAAGGCGACCAAAGTCAAAGGACGCAAAGCTGTAAAATCCGAAACCTCAATTAATCTTACTCATATTTGGTTTTCATTGCCGGAAAGTTGGTTTATTAACGATTGCACTTTGATATGAAACGGTTTTTTATATCACCTGATCTTGAAAACATTTTTCAAAAAATTGCAAAGAATTTGTTTAAAGGATTTTCCCTAAAGTTACTAGTACTGTAAGTCTGTATGAATTGTAAGATACAAATTTTTCAAAGAAAGTAAAGGAAAAGGTGACCAGTTGGGTTAAATATACTCATTTTAAATGTTGATTAAAAAATGTTATAATTTAAATATTTGTTTTGATAATAAAATTATGATTTTTATAAACTTTGAGTTCTTCAAAAATGTTAAAGATATATGGAATTTAAATTTACCAGTTACTAAAATGCAATTAATGTTTTCCTTTAATTAGCCATGGTCTTTGTTACCATCGTTGTCCTTGCCAAACTAAACACCAACTTTTCGTAAAGAAACTGGCCTAGTTTTTGGCCAAAAAAAGGAGGAGAACTAAGGCGAACTAAGCCTAGAAGATATCCCAAAGATACACACTCCACACAATGAGAGGGGGTGGCGAAATTTTGTCGCTAAGCAAACGGGGCTGAAAATAAAACTGTACCCAGTACTATGGCTAATTATGTGTATTTTAAGTTTTTTTGGCCAGCTCACTAGCCGGGATAAACGGGACGAGATGGCGGGCTCACTTTGCACACAATGCGACATCGTTGAGTTGCATAATTAAAAACTTTACATTCTTCTATTTAAGTTGCCGTGCGCAAAGAAAAGATACAAAATTATGTACCCCAACTACATTTTCCGCCGATTTCATTTTCCTTTTTGCTAAGCAAATAATTGTGTCGGGGCGGTAGAGGGTTGGAGGAGAAAAGTTGGCTCGGTTGGGGAAAACATCTTTAAGTTGGCCAAGGCAAATAATAGCGAACGGAGGCTGTGCGGAGGCCACAAAGGACCTTTTAACGCTGCTGCAGAGCACAAATGCAGGAAACAGGATATTGGATCATTTAGCATTAAGGCGGCGTCCCAGTCACACCCCCATATTTCCCCGTTTCCCAGCCCGCTTCAATGCGAAACAAGTTAAGCGCAGCGCGAACAATAAAAAGGGAGCAAGGATCCAAGGAGCGGCTCTTTGGCAAAAGGACAAGGACGAAACGCGTTACGCTTTAATAACTTGCCGCAGGATTAAGTCCTGTGCAATGAGATGATAATGCGCCGTGGCTTTCGCAGCGGGCATTCTCCCCTTTGCCGCCTTTGTAGGCGCCTTGTTTGCGGCTTCCTACTTGCGACTTGCGACTCTATGAGGATAATGTTGATTATGCTTGGGCGTATCATAAAAGTGTAGCCACGCCCCTTCCTGCGCTGCCATCGAGCAAAACAAATTATATTACAAAATGATTCTCCCGCTTCCATCACTCCCGCGTTGCATATTAGGATGCCAGCGGAAGCTTCCTTCTGACATGGTTGCCTGGATTCTGCGTTGCTCTAACATCAACGCAAATTTATTGGCCAATAATGGGAATGCAGGATTTTGTAGCTAATTCGGGGACATATGTGGTTTTTATGAGACTGATACTGATTTGACTCTTAAAAGACATATTTTCTTTGAAATCATGACATTTCATTTGCAGTGGTTCGTTTTAAAACCATTTCGCAGATTTTTTAAAGAAACCTTCTCTTAAAGTTTTTTTTTTTAAATTCTAGTTTAGTCTTAATAGTAGCTAGTTTATTATTTCATTTGGCTTTCATTCACTTTAAAATATATTTGCCGGAATTTCGAATATTTTTTGTAACTGGTAAAAGTTTCTTTAAATTTGAAAAATTATTTATACCCAAAAAAATTATTAGCAAATTAAGTAAATTTTCTAAAATTAAGAATAGGATCACTAACACCGAAAATTCATGAAGTTCATGGGTTCTTTATTCCATTTAATGGTGAACCCAAAAAAAATCGATATGAAACGTTGATCGATTTTACATTATGTAATGAGTATTCCATGTTAAAACGATATGCGTATTGCATAACCAGAAATTTACATGCGCATATCAATTTAACGGCGACATGCTTTTTTTTGTGTGTGAGACAAGAATGTCTCTTTCGAAATGAAAATATTAAGAGCTATCTAGTAATAGCTGTTTTAAGAATAGGGATTTACGACTTTATTGCACATTCTGCCCAAATTTTGAATTTCGCTCTCGATAAGATCGCCGGGCTTCAGGAAGCTCGACGGTTGGCGATAGGCGCCCGCTCCGGCAGGCGTGCCCGTGAGTATGATGTCGCCCGGACAGAGAGTCAAGTACTGCGACAGGCGGTGTATAAGAAAGTCGACCTTGAATATCATATTCCGGGTATTGCCCGTCTGGCGCTGCTCCCCATTGATGGTCGTCTTGATCCACAGTTTGTTGACGTCGGGCACATGGCAACGGTGAACGATCGCGGGACCCAGAGGAAGAAACGTATCCATCGAGTGACCGCCGAGCAGGGCGTTCCAATCCCGGGCCACGATGTCCTGAACCACCATGAATCCGAAGACGTGCTTCAGTGCCTCCTTGGGCGACACTTCCCGGCACTTTTTGCCCATAACGACGGCCAGCTGGCAGCCATAGTCAATATGCTTGGCCAAACTGTGAGCCTTGATGTTGTCCAGAGCGCCGGTAATCGAGGTGGCGAACTTGACATGAAAGCTCGGCTCCCTGGGAATCGAGATATGCTGCTCGTCACAGTTGTCCACGTAGTTGCAGTCGATGACGATTATCTTTCCCGGTGAATCAATGGGCGGCAGCAGGCGCAGATCCACAGCCTCCACATCCTCGATGGTCATGAACTGCACGCTATCCAGCAGACTGTCCATGCAATACCTCTGCTGGATGAAGTCCATCATGTTGGAGGCGGCACAGGTGATGCTCGACAGCTCCACCATCTTGCTGCCATCCTCGGCGACCATACCCAATCGCTTGAGGTGCTCATTGGCCCTCCGGTACTGCATGAACCTGCACTTGGGCAGGACCTGTTCACCTGGCCTGATGGCCACCAGTGCCTGGGTGGTCGGGTGGTTGGTCTGTAGGTGCCGGAAAATGTGGTGCTGCAGGTGCTTCTGCGACTGGCGATCGGTACGTGGACGACACCACTTGGGGATGCAAGTGCGAAGAAGGTGGAAAAGACCACTCATCTTCGGTTTTGATTGTTTGGTAATAATTTTGCGTGAAGCTGATTCTTAATAATTTTGAAAGTTCTCCTTGTTAAATATAAAATACGTGTGTTATTTATTTATAACTTATAAACTTGTTATACAAAACATGAAAGTGTACCTAGAGTTTTGAAGTTTTTTTTAACCCTGAATTAGCCTACTAATCTTTGTGAATTTATACCGAAAATTAAAGATTTTTTAAGTTCTGGAAAATTAGGAATTGTAACCACTTTTTATATTGGATTTTTTTGTAAATTATATTTTTTTAATAATTTATAACAATTAAAATATGTACATATAAGCCATAGACACTAAAAAATTTATATAATAACCTTTTCAAATATACAAAAATACCTCAAATTAAACAAGAATATGGTAAATACAAAATAAAAACCGGAGCAACAAAGATGACAGTTTCTACCGACACATCCTTAAAGAGAACGAACCCCGTACCCAAATGTCATCAACGCATCATGGAAATAATAAACATACAAGCTAACATTTTTCCCTGGCCTTTACTTCGGGATCCGTGTGAGCTTATTTTTTCTTTTATTTACATAATGTATCCATCCAGGCCTGTTTTTCCTCTTGTGTGCAATTTACATAACACGCTAACAAATTTCCCTGCGTTGATCATCTTGGGGGCGTCGGGGGCGTGGTTTATGTGTGTGTGCTCTTGCCTTGTCTTATTTGTTTTTATACGCCAAACATTTGGCGGCTTTTATGCGTGGAGGAGGTCATGAGGTTTGATTGGCCTGGTGTAGTTCAGATCGGGGTGTTCATGGCTCTGCTTGATGGGCAAACCATAAAATTAGTTGAGAGGAGGAAGGCATTACTCTTGGCTATGGAATGGGAAATGGGGGAAGATGTGTTTATTAATAGCTTAAGGGCTTTTGGGGGGTCTTAGTGGTTTTTGTGTGGCGCCAGATCAAGACTCCTTTGAAATGGAGTTCAAAAGGTAGAAAAAGAATCCAGAATCCAAAATAAAAATCTTTAAAAATTCAGCGGAATTTTTCAAGCAACTTTAAGATATTTTTAAAATAGTTTCCCCTAAGAAATGCCTTATCCTAACCAAAATAATGGTTAACCGATATCTCCAATCTAGATCGGCAAATAGAAGCCCTAAGTGAAAAATTCAATTTAAATAAATACTTATCGTCTGTGTGTGTTTTCTTTTCTCGGCTTTAATAATGCCACCAGAAAACAAAAACAGGATTTATCTGTTGTTCCTGAAATTGGATTAGGTCAGGGGTACTTCCATCAGGGGTGGATGCCGCACGCTCCACTGAATCCCATCCCAGTTGCCTGGTTAGAGAATGCAACTGCAGCCGAAAGTGGAACTGGGATAGCTGCAGCCTTGAGAGGATGATTCTGCCGGGATTCGTGCGGCAATTGTCCTGGTCTATATCGAGGCTAGTATCTCCATCTGTATATCGCTTACATGTCTACTTGACAAGGTCCTTGTTGGCTTGTTTAGTTGGTTTTTCTGTGTGTGCGAGTGTGTGTGTGCCAGTTTGATTATTTGCCAGGATAACATCAACACAACCAGCTGAGGCTTACAGCTGGCCGGGACAATGGGAGGTTGTGCCCCCGCCCCCGCCTTGATCCTTGTTTTCATTGCGTTTTGATTGGATTTTTGTACGGCCTTCTGTTGCCTCAATTAAGCCACAGTGGTAGCCACACACATCGCCCACCTCCAAGCCCGCTGCTCTTGGCTTGTTTTGATATTTTATTGCCGTCGCAATGTTTGTTTATTTTCGACGCCGCCATCAAACTGCAGTGCGGCATTGCCTCCTCCACCTCCTCCTTTCCGATCCCCGATCCCACCCTCTTTTTTTGGGTGGACCTTTTGTCTGGCTGTCAATATGTCAATTTTCCTGCCACTCTGGCTGCTGCTCCTTTTCATGCTTTCTATGACAGAAATTAAGTTCGCATTGTCGTCGTGAGTTTTGCGTTTCGCATTCATTTTGTGCCTCGATTTGATTCCATTTTGATGTCCATTCGTTCGCCGTTTCCTCCTCTATATGTTTTCGATTTTAGCTTCATTTTTTTTTTTGGGCAGATCGGTGGTGGATATTTGTGGTTCAATGTTCGGTTCGATTGCGGCAACATTATATTTTTATTAAATGCAATCAGCAATTTTCGTCCTTTTGTGTCCTTTTGATGGCTTCAATGGCCGCACAGCTTGATTAGAAATGTTTAGGCAATTAAATTCATATGCTTGATTTTCGTTTCGAATTTTTGTGTAATTTCCGATGCGTTTTCTATTGATTGTTCCGATTATGGGGGTACAGTTTCCGTGTTTTTTGCTATAGAAAATTTTACCAAAGGATTGTAAAGTAAGACCAATTTATTCAACGGCAAGCTGACAAAGCTTTATGTTCATTATTAAACATTGAATATTTTATATTAAATATTTTGCATTTTTAATATCTTCATAAATAAAATTTTTATTATAAATATTTTAGATTTAAAATATTGTAAAATAAATCAGAGAAATAGACATGAAAATTATAAGCATAAATAAAATATTATATTCCATTAAAGTAAAGTCAAATAAATTTATAGGTAATGCATTTGCCTATATGTCAAAAGTTTTGTATTTAAAATTTAGATGAGTTGAACTGCAATGTAGGACCACAATAGCCAGAATTTCAAGATGCCAGAGGTTAGCATCAGTTGGGCATTGTTGTCTCTGTTTTTTTGCTGACAACAGAGGCCTGGCAAATTTGCAAATAGAAAGCATTTAATTCCAAATTGGTTTATTTTGGGGGCGATTCGCATGCGACAAAAACCGCCAGCGAGCGAGTGTATTAAAATGAAGGCAGAGTCGGCAGTTTGGCGCGACTTAAACGGCGGCCCGATCATAAATCCTTGAGAGCGCTGGGAGCTATGTGGTTTCCCTGGATTGAGGATGCAATCGAGGGAGGGCGGGGAGGGGCAGGGGCAAGGGGAAACTGGCCACAATTTCCGTTTTCCGGTTGCAGCAAAAGCAGCAGCAGCAGCGTCTGCAGCTCAGATTCACTTTTTTGCGCGAAGCGAACAATTGCAACAACAAGGCGAAACATTTTGCGGTTTCTGGGGTGCATTTCCCCTATCCTGCCCCCTCCCTACCCCTCATAAAACCCCCATCGAAACCCCTCTTACCAACATCGCCATCGAGCTACCGCAACGCATGCATAAATTATTATTTCCTCGACTCGCCCGCCACTTGCTGCCAAATGTTGCTGCAACATTTCTTGTTGGCCGCTCACACTCTGTGCAGCGTTTTGCATATAACCCTGCAAGGAAGTTGGGCATGTGGAGTATGTGATTGCAGTGGAGAGATAATCAAAAGTTGGTAGAACACTTGAAGCGAAATAGAGGAGCTTTCTTCTTATTAAGAATTTAAGACTTGCCTTTCGGAGGTAAAGTTAAAACTTATAAAGAAATAGTTAGGGCAAAAGTTGATAAATATTTTTAAAAAATGTATTTTCTATCTTAGTGACAATTATTAATATTAAATTATTTATTACTAATAAAAAATTGACTTTAAAATATTTAAAAAATTTTTATTAAATAAAAAAACCAAATATTTATTAATTACATTTTATTATATTAATTTAACTAATAAGACTAACATTTAATGTTTTAATATTCATTCAAAATCGTTGTTCAGAGACATTGTTTGATAATAAGTTCTGAATTTAATAACCCACTAATAACCCAAAGAGCTAAAAGTTAAGTATTCGATTATCCCATCACAGTGCAACTCCACTTCGGATACTGATCTTCAAAGAACTTTATCTCTGTCCGCTTCACTCTTCCTGTAGTCCCCGTTCTGCGTTTTCTCATCGGTACGTCATTGCTTCGCCTGCGAATGACATTTGGAAGTGGTTTGGTTGTCCCAGTTCCCGCCTCCCCGCAGCCACCCACCGCCCCCTTTAAGCACTGCAAGTGCCACGCCCACGCCTGGCAACCCTTGGGAGTGCGAAAGGCAAAAACAGAAAAAAATAAAAAAAGAACACAAACATATTTGAGCGCTTTTGTTTTGCATTTTTATTACACATACACTGGCTCACACATAAACAAAAATTCGTTTTGTGGTTTTTATCACGCACAGACAACGACGGAGCAGCTTCTCCCACAACAGAACTTCCTCTCCATACCATCCATATCCATACCATACTACCCACACCCACCCTTACCACTCAGCCCATCGAGCAAACTGCTTTAATTGGAGTCGATGGTGTTATTTATATAAATGTTTGCCATTTCTCTTCGTTCGCCCAGTTTGCATTTCATTTTTTTGGCAGTTTAAATTGTAGGCGTCATGTGATATATTGGCCATCGGTCCTCGGGTTTTTGGCATGTGCTTGGGCCTTTGGCCCCGGAGTTCCAGCTCCTCTGCTGACCTTGTTCTGCATGTTATTTTCCCTTTTTTACTGCTTTTTGTTGTTCGGCCGAAAGTGCTTTATGTGATGTTTAAAGTTGGAAATATGGCTGGCAGGACATTAAAGTGTGTTTACGATGTGGTGACCCATATATGAAGAGTTGTATTCTTATCCCAGCCGCATTCAGAATGTTCAGATAGCAATGGGTGTTGAAGTACCTACACACAAAAAAAAACATGTCGCATGTATAATCGATATGCGCATGTCAATTTTTTGGATATGCAATACCGCATAAGTTTTAACATGAAATACTCTTGTCGAGCATATAAAATTACCTGGCCGCATATCAAGTTTAAATTGATAGTAAATAATGTAAAATCGATCTACGTTTCGAGCTTATCAAATTTTCCTGGCCTCATATCAAGTTTAAATAGATATTACATAATGTAAAATCGATCTACGTTTCATATCGACTTTTTTTTTGGGTTTACAAATGAAATGTTTAAATTTATGATTTAGTTTTAATGAATTTTTGTATATATTTATTATACAGAAACATTTATTATTAAATGAAAAATCAAATACATTTTCTAAGTAATACTTATCCCCATTAGACAGAAGTATCGTCCTTATCAAGCGTGTTAGAAACTCCACCACCTGCCCAGGCATAACCAATCTTAGTTTCCTTTCTTCAGCCGCGAGTCCTCCAGCAGATTGCCTGCAATGACCTCCAAGGAGGCTGGTCCAATGTCAAGGGTACCTGGGACAGACGTGTCCCATGTGCGCTCCCCGGTCCCATTAGCTCAGCTCTCTTGAAGGAGAAACGCAGGAGAAGCCAGCCATAAAACCGTGAAATCACATACAAAGTGCATTTAACGCCCCACATCAAAAAAAAGGAAAAGAAAGCGAGCGGAGGAAAAAACATTTTGGTTTTAATTAAAGAATAGGAAGGAATAAGAAAGAAATGTGCGGGGAACATATTTTAATTTAATGTTAGCTGGAGACCCAGTAAGTACTTCCGTTTACAGCTAGACGTGCCACCACACACACACACACTCACACACATGTATCCAATGTCATTGCCACAAACAACGGCAACAAATTCTCGACTCAATTTCAGAAAATGATTTAACGACTCCGTTTGAGCATGAAATTGCAAGGCAGTACATGATGCTCCTTCAATTCCTTGGCCTTAGGCTTATTTCGAGACGAGTGTTTTAAATGGGGAGCTACAAATAATAAAGAAAAAAAAGAGAAGAGAAGAAAATTAAGGGAATGTCCTGGGTTCTAGGACAAAAGCCATTCAGCGGCGGCAGGAACTTTATCACTAAGTGGGAAAATCTGTAGGATTTTTTAAGTGCTCCATACGCGGAGACGCGGGGCCAAAGGAGGAGGAGGAGGTCGGTGCTCTATTGTCCTGCGACAACTCCCCGGTTTCAAGTTCGTGTTCGTCTAGGGACGACCCGTTTTTCGCTTTGTACTGCGCTTTGTTTTCCAGTTTTCAAGGTGTGCTAAGGAGGCGTAAGCACCAAACATTTTCATTTGCGTTTTTAATCACGGTTAAAGGATATGTCAGACAACCGCTCGTTATTATATAGACGAGCTGTCTCTGTCTGTCGGTCCGTCTGGCAGGATGTCAACGCAAATTCAAGTGAAATGATGCACAAGACAGTGGCAGCAAAGCGAAAACGATGAGGAAATAGCAAAAAGAGGACAAAAAAAGAAGGAAAAAAGGATTGCTACCGGATGAATGCACTTCATTTGAAGTAGAAGAAAAGGAATGCAGCTCTCATTGTTAGTCAGTGCCACCAGGATATCCCTGGATATATCCCAAGGAGCCTTCACCGAGGGCAGCGACCAAGTCAAGCCCAAAAGGATTAGAACGAGGGGTGTGTGCGGCATTTGATTTTTCGCATCCATCTTCGATGATCATGTTTTGGCATATTTGTGGCTTAGACTCAAAGGGTACGGCACATAATCTCTTCCTCAGGGAGTGAAGTTCTGGCGAAAGGTCTGGCTTTGGAATTTAAGGAGTATTCACAAAGCCAAGACAGTAGGAAGTGGTGGGATTTAACATGAAAACGTTGACAGTTTACAGTTGAGGCTTAAAGGAACTTTCAAACAACTATAATGACTAGGTTTGATTGATCAATATATTTCTTTGATTGCCTAATGATTGATGTGAATCTTACAGCTCATTTACCATCCATAAGTGAGATATTAAAGTACCATTACTCAGATCAATATCTAGTTCTGTAGTCAATACCAAAGTTAGTCGACATATAGGAAAAGATTTTTAGATCTTAGATCCTTAACTCAATACCACCCATCTCTTAAACTTACCCACATCTTTTTAGAGCACCAAAGAAGACATCAAAATCATCTTTTACATCTTCAGACCGATCACCTTAGATAGAAACACTCTTTTGTTCCCCTTGATACCGATCGTTCAAGTGAAGAAAGGATTAAGGGGCTTAGGGGTGTGTGCCCCTATGCATGATCCTGATATCCTGATGATGTTTTGTCATATCTGGTGACTGGCAGTCAAAGGTTAGCCAAACGAAGAACAATGGCCAGAACATTCGGCGGAAAACCACAGATAGCGGGACCTTAACATTTTCCGACTTCCAGCTGTTTTCCACGGCGGCAATGAAGTTGTTCGCTCGCCTCAAAAGAACTTTTGAAGAAGCCGCTGCTGCAGAGTCATTAATTTCGAGCTGGAAGAAGGAAACTTTCAACAACTTGTTGTCGCCGCTGGTCAGGGTCGCACCTATGAGCCGCACTTCGTTTCCATTTCCCAGAGAACTAAATTTTCGCCTCCCCCTTCTGCTTCTAATCTAATTAAAACAGGTGTTTTAATTATTGCCGCAATTTAATTTCCGTCAGTGTACATAAGTCCGTGTTTCTTTTTTTTCCCGAACGTTTGTTTTTCCTGAGCCTCATAAATGCCCTGGCCACTTGGCACATTTTACGAGCTAGAAGAACCATTAAAAACTGTTGCACTTTCCTCACCCAAGTCGCTCATTAGGAGGCAGTTCCAGCCAAGCCGTGCTCTAGATATGATTAATTTGGTTTTCTGTTTATTAGAGTCGTAAAAATGGCAACGGAGGTGGAGGGCCTACCGCTTTTTATTACTTTGTTTAACAGTTTTTTATAGCAATTATATGAAGGAACTTTTTGGTCTTCCTATTGTGTTAATTAGATGCTGAAGTGCTCTTTATAAAGATGAGATAGCATCCAAAAAAACTTTAAGCTGAATGTTCTTTAAATATAGTTTAGGGTTTTCCTCTTTGGATTAAAACTGTAATTACACATATTTTCTTTATCCTCCCCTTTCCAGGTAAATTGGATTCGAACCCATTTAACAATAACATTCCATTAACTCATCTTTCCTGTTGACATAACCATAACAACCCGCATTTCCCCGCGCATACAACCCTTTTTCCTAACCCATTATTATCGTTATGGAAATAAACTTTGTTGCACAGCTGAAAATTCCACACGTAATTACATTGTCAGGGGGGAGTGTGCGAGAGTTCAATCAGTTGTTATTTTTTCTGGTCCTAATCAATTTCTGAAGACATAACAGACGAAAGACCAACACTTCCCCATAGCATTTCATACTTAATCAGGTAATAATAACATAAATTAAATAAACAACGGATGGGATCGGGAGAAAGAGAGAACTTTTATTTTCTCAAAGATGAAATGGTTGAATCGATGGCGAGGCGATGACGATGTGTGTTAAATTTCACGCGTTACATTTAAAGCATCCCAACAAGTTCGGGCATAACAAAAACACCAGCTGCTGGCTGCCCCGAAGACCAAGAAGACCAAAACCGATCCAAGATATCCAGAATATTGCAAGTTCATTATACAAACACCAATCAAACATCGATGGGTGATAGGGGCGCTGAGGGGCAGTTGGAGCAGGTATGAAAATCCAATTAAAGCCGTCAGGCAAATCGGGCCGCAACAGTTGTTGAAGGGAAAACTGCAACCTCACCGCACACACTTCTTACTCAATTAGAACAGAAAATTCGAAGGAAATGTGTATGTGTGTGCCAACAAAAATAAATACGATACGTAGGCAGGTCCGCTGGCCACGATTCTGCCCATAATTTCGACTCTGACTCCTAAAACTCTGACTTTGACTCGGCGGCCGACTCCTGCCATGTCGATTTTTCCTCCTAAAAGGCTTGAGTTGATTTTCAAGTGGCCCGGCAACTGTGGCACTTGAAATGTTGTTTCTTTTCCTTTTTTTTGGCATTCTTCACCTGTCAAGGTGAGGCAGTAGTTGGACGCTCTCGGACTCCGGACTCTCGGTACTCTGGATCCGACTGCGACTCCGACTCCGAGTCGGACTGGGAAGTGCAATAAGAACGTCTAAAACCTCACACTTCAAAACTTTAGCCGAAACATCAAAGTTGACGTACACAATGGCCATTGATGTGATACAACTCGAGTGCAAAGAAAACAAAACACGAAACCCTAGTAGTCTTCTTGGTCTTGTGCCCAGAGCTTCAGCATCTGGAGAAGAAGAAGTGGGAGCAGGAGGAGGCGAAGGCACTCACAGACACTCGCCGGCACAGAGACATCCAGAGTCGGTCTCTTGTCGTCGTCGTCTTCGTTGGCGGTGGCTTCAATGTTGTGTCGTCAGCCTCAACAAGCGTAAAATATTCTCAGAATTGCAACAACTTTGGATCCGGCTTCAGCAACAGCCTTTTGGCAAAATTTCGACAGCAACAGGAGCGCTTTATCATTTTTGGCGCCCAACGTGGAGTGAGTGCCCCACGTTGGGCGCCAATTTTTGGAGCAATGTAATATGAGCTGAGGAAATTAACTACCATTAAAGTTACCTTAGACCTAGCTAAATTTGCTTTAATCAATCCACAAGACCATATAGCTAATATGTATAAATATTTATATATTGGTTAAGCAATCTCCTTCATAATCTTTGATTTAGCAAATAAGTATTCAGTATTTCGGTATGTTTTTTCTTAAAGCTACCAATTTTATAATGAGTTCATGAAATTTTATAATTACCAGTTATAGGCCCTTTCATCCTCAAAGGTATTATTTTCCAAGTCCTGGGAATTCTGGCCATTTCCCTTTCCCTATTCCGTAGTCGTGGCCTCCCGGTATTGTCGACCCCATTCCCACATTAACCGCTACCGTTTCATTACCGAAAATCTTCTCTTCCTGCATTAGAACAACAATCGATGGACGACAACGACGTCGACAACATGGCCAGCCATTGCCTATGGCACGATGTCCACCCGTTCCCTCCGACTCTCAGTTTCTGGGCAGAGATTCTGCCTCTACTGCTCCATCTCCATTCGAGCACTTAACATTTTCGGCTTTGGTTGCATGTTTCGTCGTGTGCTGAATGTTGCATAAATAAAGCGCAGATCACACGCAAACAAAGCAGCAGCAGCAGCAGCAGCAACCGTAGCAGTACAGTAGAACTACCACAACGGACAGTGACACGGACACGGACAACATCAAAGTGTTGACTTGACATTTTGAACGACATTTTAACCTGTTTAGCAGCAGTGTCCAAGCCAAGTCCGCAGCCTTAGCCCAGAGTTAGAGCCGAAAACCAAACCAAACAAGCGTGGCCAAAGCCAAGTCAGTGTGCTATGCCAGTTGGTCGCATCATAGCCGAAAGTTGGCAAGGGGGTGGGGCTGGTTAATGGGGGATTAGAGGGGCTTAGGGGGCGATGGAGGTTAAAAGGGGGCCAAATGAGACCAGCGAAGCAAACAACATGCCATGCTGCAATCCGAATGACTGCACGCTGTTTGTCAATGCCCTTTCCCTCGGGTGAGCGGCCAAAATCACACGGAGAGCAGCGGTAAATGCTCCGACCGCTCAAAGTGTCCATTGCACCATAATTTGGTGGTTTTGAACTTTCAACTTTTGAGTTGAAATAGCTGAAATGTAGCCAACTAAATTGAATTAACATTTAATTTAAGTTTTATTTGAATGAAATTTAAGGCGGAACACTAATTTAATTATTTGGTCTCTGCTGCTGGAATTCTAATCAGATAATTGTTGAAAGTTTTTAATAAAAATTCAAAATTATTTTCCGAAAAATTTGGTAAAATATAAAAAATAGTTAAAAATTAAATTAATAAATTACCTTTTTAATTATGTTTTATAATTAATTTTTTCACTCAGAGCATCTATCTTAAATCTTAAAGCAAGATTTTTTTATCTCAAGAAATTTTTGTTATTTGAATGTAATTTTAAGTAACTTTTTAAAACTTCTTAAATTTTATACCTGTTTTCTTGGATTTAAAAATACATTTTTTAAAGACACTTTTTCGATTATGATAATTACATTTAGCGGCTTACCAGTAAATGGTGTGGTTATAATAAGTCATCGAATTTTAGCTGAAATCGTTTATTTTAAAATACGATTTTAATTCACAATGAATTGGTTAAATATTTTTTACATAAAACCGAAATTAAGTTGAGCTTTAATCTAATTTTGATTTTTTGAAAAATAATTTTATATAATAAAATGTGGCTTGAAATTGGATTAAAAAAACGATTTCACCAAAAATCCGATGTCTAGTTATAATATATGATTTAACTTTATCGAAAACCGACTAGAACAAATCGGTTAGGGTATCTAAGGTGCTACGGTCCCAACCTTCTCTTACCTCAACTACGGCTGCGGCTTCTGCTGTACGAGTATTCCGGCGATGATGACGCCGATTCGTTTTGGGCCATGTTGTTGACTCGCCTGGCTGGCTGGTTGTTGGCTTGCGAGCTGGTTACTCGGCTGGGTCGTTGGGCTGTGTTTGAGCTGTTGTTAATTTTCCTAAAATCAAAGCACAAAATGCACAGGAAATGTAAACCGTTTTGTGGTAATTCCAAAACACGACGACTAACTGGAAACCGGAACGCTTTTCAAGAAATTGCATTTCAGTCTTTGGCCCTTGGCCATGTTTGGCCAGGGCATACAAAGTGCAGCGCTTAATGGCTGCCTTTATGTGTTCATCTGCTTAAGTCAAATTAAAATATTAAAATTTATGAACGTCTCTGGGCAAATGTTTGCCCGAGCCTGATTATACCCCTAAAAAACGGGCAAAAAAAAGGAAAAGAAACGAAACGAAAGAAAAGCGAATCTTGCAACGTGCATCTCGCCGAAGGAGGAGTAGCTGCAATGGAACCTGCTTAAAACGAAACCTGGCCTCGGCCCGGCCCGGCCCCTCCTTCCGCCTCTGATGTGGCTCAGATGATAAATAATCCACGCAAATCCCTCGCGCTCCCCCACCTGCGCCATTGCTCATCCGGCAGGTGCAAATCGCATGTGACAGCCAGACACTTAACTTTTGCGCTCTCCGAGTGGCTCAAAAGTGCTCGAGAGCTGCTGCTGCCGGGTTCTGGGTTCTCTGTTCTGGGTCCTGAGTTCTGGCCTAATGCAAACACGTAAGCCAAAGCTGACCAGGTCGAGTCCGCACTCTGGTCTGGAGCCTTCGCTCAGTCCGGTCATTTTTTATCGCATGTTAATCACAACCTTGTGGAACTTTGTTTACCTTCCCGACTGTAGCTCCCTACCACTACCACCTGGTGGAGCCCTTTTTGTTGTGTGGAATTCCTCTTGTGTATTTATGGCTACACTTTTGCAAAGGGGTACTATCTATTCATGGCGGTTTAGCTGGGAATTAAAATAGGTATCATTCTTAGTTGGCAAGAAAAATAATTTTTCTTACTTTTATTGCTGTAAAAAAAGTTAGTAATATTTTGAAGGATGTTTAATATTTTACTCTACTAAAATAAGCTAAAATAAAAGATAATTAACCTTAAAATGGTTAAAATTGGAATTTTGTATTTTTTTGTTACTTCTTTTTAATAGATTTGTCTACATAATATTATTTGTAACTTTACTATTAAAATAATCAAAAATAATATTAAAAAAATTAACTCAAAAAAGGTTTCCGTTTAACACATCCAAAAAAAAAATCGGTATGAAACGTAGATCAATTTTACATTATTTAAGATCAATTTGATATCTGGCCAGGTAAATTTGACCTGGTCGAAAAGGGTAATTCATGTAGAAGCGATATGGGTTTTGGATGACCTGAAATTTACATGGCCATATCGATTTTACTGGAACATGCTTTATTTTGCCTTATTTCCTATAAAAAAAACTTTAAAAATAAATCTTGGAAAGAATAAATATTTTTGTTCGTTAAAATTCATTTAAAATTTGTAAGAAAGTCCCATGATTAAGCCACCATATGCTCGCCATTACTGGCGTTACATCATCGCTATTCCCCAGACAGGGTATTCCATGGCTCAGCTAACCATACTTAATCCGCTGTTTGTTTTCCTCCTTTTTTTCTGTATGCATATTTCCAGCTGCTTGGCTGTGCTTCTCATAGACTTGAGCCTGGTCTAAGTGAATGCAATTAAAATTGACGTTAATCTGCTGGAATTCTGATGTTTTGTCATGTTTGCGCGCTAAAGATGTTATTTTGTTTTGACATGCTCTTGGCCAAAGCCAGCTTGGTGTGCCATGTAACCAGCAGCCAGGTTCGCTTCGTTTTGGCCAGGATGGAATGGCTGTATGGCTGGCAGCAATGGTCCACTGGTCCGATGGCAACAAGGAGTCGTTCCGGACTCGACTCCCAACAACCCAACATCCCAACTTCCCAACTCTGTGTTGTCGTGTACATGTAGATCAATCTATCTAACTAACGCGCCTGGTGTTTGCTGCCCGGCTGACTAGGAGTCTTGGCCATGGCTTGTTATTTAAATTGTTATATTATTTGTGGCTGGCGGAGCTTGGGAACCCAGCGACTATAGTCGGGATCTGCTCGTCTCTGGCTTGTTATGGCTTAACTTTAATCGAATTCGTCTGGCGTCGGTGTTTGCTGGTTTGCTGGATTGCCGGATTGCTGGTCTTCTGTTCTGTTTGCTGGCAGGAGTATCTCTTGGTCTCTGTTCTGCTTGCCCTTTTATGGCCTGTTTTGTGTTGGCTTAAAGACATGCAGTTAATGTTTATGATTGCTTACTTAAATCACTTATTAAATGCTTTTCCCTGCTTCTTTTATTGTTTAGCTATAAATAAACTATGGCCAGGAGATTAAGATTGAGGCGGCAGAGTGAAGCTTAACTTTCGAATACATTTGTGGGATCAAATGACCAAGTTCAAAGGGCAGAACAATTAAAATCAGGGATTTCTACATCATGGAGAGTTATTTAGAAGCGTTTAGTGCATGAAATGTATATGGAATAGCAAATCAAAATTTTAAGTTTGATTTTACAACCATTTAAGTGATTTTGTGAAGTTTACTGGTTAAAATATTAATGAAACTATAATATAATAATTTATTCATCAATTTTCAGGAAAGATTAACTGGTTGAAAAAATAATGATATATCAAATATCAATCACAATTAACTAAGAAAATTATTTTCATTGTTTTCTCGATGATTCATTTATAACTTCCCCTTCTAGATTTTTGCTCCATTTAGTAACTCCCGCTTTCCGCAATACCGAGTACATTTGTATAACCCTGGAGACCATTCTTGGACCACACATTTCACTCTGGCTGCCAAAAAAAAAGAGCACAAAAACTGGAAAACTGAAAAAGAAAGCAGGGCTGAGCAGCTATAAATCTCAAGCTACTATCTCAATGCACACACACTTTTAGCCATTATTACTGCAACATTAAGACACCCAAATGGCCAGGCTTTTGTTGGCAGATCCCAAAGCCAGATGGCAGGCCATAACTGCCATTAACATTGGCACTTAATTTACTTTTAGCCAAAAACCGAAAACCAAAACAAACGCAAACAGACAAACAGAAGCGAATACACAACACAAAATGACGCACTGCTATCTTATTATATTTGGCCAACAATAAGGAGCCACGGGAAAGTACAATGTAAAATAAAAATATATATACAGGGGGAACAACAATTAAAACCATTTTCAAGCAAGCAAACAAATGGCCAAGAATGGGAAAAAGTCGCATTCCCATTGTCCGGCCAAACCTCCTGCGCTTATTTATTGGCGTCCTGTCCAGTTTGGTCCATTGTTTGCCATGTGGGGGGGAAAACACGGCCAAGAAAAGGAAAGTAAACCAGGCAAAAAGGCCACCGAATAGGATAGAAAGAAAGTAGCTCAATCTCCTTCGTTCTCTCGATATCTTAACAATTTTCAATTTTAGCTTTTGTTCTCCAAAGCAAACAATACGAGAAACAAACTAAGTGGGGCGGGTTGCAACTGAAGGATACCCATTATATTTACACCCAAAAAAAAGCATGTCGCCGTAAAATCGATATGCGCATGACAATTTTTGGTTTTGCAATACGCATATCGTTTTTACATGAAATACTCTTTTCGAGCATATCAAATTTACCTGGCCGCATATCAAGTTGATATTAGATAATGAAAAATCGTTCTACGTTTCATATCGATTTTCTTTGCGTATATATTTCTGATGGATTGAGTTAAATGGCTTAACATGTTCAATTTCTATTTCATTGATAACTAAATTTTAATTTTTTTTTATAGAACCCATATACCCTCTCTTTAAAGGGTACTACTCCGGGGGGACAACTAAATCGAAGTGCCTTTATCCTCTTCATCATGACCTTTTTCAGACGTCCCCTTAAACATTCTGCGGTAGGTCCTTTTTCCTTCCTATTCTCTTCCTTTACCCATCACTTGATTTTAATTTAATTTGATTGCATTGCCAAAGCAATTTCAATTCCACTTTAATTCCTATTTTTTAACCCATAAATAATTGTCAAAGCGCGCAGGCGTGAAAGCCCCCACCTCCCATTACCTCTGTACCCCTTTTCGTTTTGGGCCTCCGAAAATAAACTCATAATTTTTGTCAAATTCAAATGGCACTTTCTATATATAGTGGGGATAGGAATTTTCAGTTGGGGGGGGGGGTTCCCAAATTGATTTCCGGTGGAGTTATGCCCGTTGCGCTTCGTCGCCGAGAACCAGGCGTTAATGAGCTGCAGCATGCGCCGTTGAGTATCTGACAGATACTTTCTGCCATTGTCAAATGTTTGTCATGCTTCAATGAGGGCAGGCCAAAAGAAATTTTCATAATTTCCCTCATAGAGAACAAAAAAGGTTTGGTAGCCGTTTTTTTGAATTAAAATGTAATTCTTAATTAAACTCACTTAAAATTTATTGTTCATTGAATTGAATTTACAGGAGGCATGGGCCATGAAATTGTTCAATTTCCTGTTTGGTAGTCGAGTCGACTGATTAAGACATTTCCTTTCAAGAATCTCAAAAAAAAAAACACAAAAATACTGGGCTCTTTTGGTTGTGTCAAAATATGCATGTAATTAAGATGGAACCCCCTAGGAATTTCTTTTTAAATAATTCGATTGTCAGCTAAGAACCAACAAACGATCTATCAGGAACAAAACTGTGACAGCATTTTATCTATTTGTCAGGTCGCCAAGACAGGCCGACTAACCATCCCAACTATTCCAGCCATTCTGCTGTCCGACTGTCTATTCCCAGGCATTCAAGCATAAAACTCCGACAGGAAGCAAGTCAAGACCCCCGAAAAGTAGACGCAAACTGAAAACAGATGACAGATCGTTCAGGTATTTTTACAGCATTGATATAATTAATCGCGGGTCCGGTATTTTTGAGCTTAAGTCAGCGAACTTCAACTGTCAGCACTCCGCTCATAAATTACAATTTATTATGACATCATCTTTTTCTTGTCGCGTCGCCCTTGTCGTTGCGTCTCCAGGATTACCCCGGTGCATTCGGTTTCGTTTCGTTTCGTTTTCAGTTTTGCTGCATAAATTTTACATGGCTCTGCAGTTACGGCTTCAGATACTGGCGAAGAGATCTAGATATAGATGCATGTGTGCCAGGCAGCGTAATATTTCCTTGCATTGAATTGTCAGCGCCTGCTTACCTAGTCATAATTTAGTGCTTCGACAGGGACTTGCCTCACTGGATTTTCCCCCGCCACTCGTCTCCTGGTTCCACATTCTCTCCGCCGGCTGTCAGCACTTCCCCAGCTAGCTGCTAGTTTATATGGCTGCAAACATGTGCATGATACATTTATTATCTATGCATATCCTGGCTCTGATTGTCGTCTCGGCGCTTTGAACTTTCCTGCCTCTGCCCGGTTTTTCTTACCTCTGACAGCTTCTTCTCCTGCCTATCGTGGGCTTATGATTTATTTGGTTATTATGGGTGATTAGTTGGCATTCGGGGGCTTCTAAATCGGACTTATTCAATAGGCCGTTTGGATTCAGTTGTCTGTCGAAGGGATTCGGATAGAAAATGTCGAGTTTGTTGATATCTTAGGTATTATTACTATAAAAGATTAATGGAAGCATAATAAATGAAAAGTCACATACAAATCTTTTAATATTCCTAAAACTATTTTTATATCGTTCAAAATTATTTTCTAACAAAAGAGAAAAATCTATATACGAACTTCAACTTTAACTTCAAAATTAATATTTATTTAAATACCAAAAATTCAAAATAATACCAACTAATTAATTTTTTTGATATATTTCTTTTGAACATTTTATGGTGACAATTCCAGAGAACATTCTATCAACCTAGTTTCAATATTCCAACAAGCTGTCTTGCCCAACCAATTAGCCACGAATTTCACCATCGTGTCCCCAAGCAAATTGTCTCATCATGATCTTGGCACTTTGCTACCCATTAGCCTTTCTAAATTGCGGCCAAGAAGAAGCAGTTCAAAAATTAATTAAAACTTCTGTCTCAAGAACGATGCCTGGCCAGAGATTATAAATGGGAAGCACCAACAAACCCGACCGAAAAAATGTGCCACACACCAAAAAGAAAAAAACGAAGAGGAAAATAAAATACAAACTACTTTAGAATAACTCATTACGCAATGGCAGGCGAACAACTTTATTACACCTAAAACATTTAAAAGTAATTTACAACGGGCATTAAGCCAGAAAAAAGAGACGAGAAACGAGAAACGGCCAAAAGCCAGATGAGACTGAGGACCCGAAAAGATACACTAAGTACTTGAAGTGCGCGGCAATTAACAAATTTCAACTGAGATAAGAGTGGCAGCGAATCAAGTTGCCTACGAAGTGGTCAGTGCAGTCAGCTTTTATGGTGACGATTAAGTTGTGATGATAACATTTTAATTTACCCGTCGGACCTACAGCAAGGATGGCAGGACAATGACCAGCCTCCGATTCTCTCGATTCTCGGGAGAACATAAAATTGGGTTTTATGTCCGTGGCATGCAGCTGAAATCAACCCCCCAACCCCCATAAACCTACCTCTAAAACACTGACCAAAACCATTGAAACCCGAACAGAAAAAACTAAAGATTTGTGGTCATTGATTGTGCGCGCACACACAGAGATTTTAATTTTCTAATGAAAGATAAATGCTCTCGAGATAGTTTGATTTCGGGTTTCTCTGGTTTCTCTTCTTGGGCCACATAAATTTTCACTTGCCTCGGATTGGTTTCTGTTCTAAGGAAACCCAACTGGGTTGCACCTTTATGTTCCTGGGCTCTATTCTTCTCCCCATTGCATTGTCATTGATTATAATAAAAATCAAAATAAGTTGTAATTTATATGGGGACATTTTTTTGGTTTTCCTAGGCCGAACCCGTTTCAGGGAAACGAAGTTCTGCATTTTGATCGATCAAAAAACAGAGCGGAGGAGTCAAGTCATCGAATGATTTATTTATTGTTGAGCAACTGTGATGCGATTCATTCATTATGATTTAATTAAGGCACAAATGAGTTTTGTGGTTGAAATGGATTCGCTGCGGATTGCTGGCTGAATTTTAATGCGTTTTTGATTGGCTGAAAGGGGCGGAGACCAACCAACTGCAATAAATACTCAACAGCTTCCAATCGCAAACAATCTCGGTAGAAAGCAACGTGCAACGCCTTCGAGGAAAATTCTCCCATCACTTCTGCAAACAAACCCACAAAATCTATCTTCTTGGCGGCCTTTTAAAACACACAGCGAAAACAATTTCCACCTAGACCAGCCCTTCCTAAGAGAAAAATGAACCTAAAGATACGTTTTAGGCAGACAAAAGGAGAGATACAAATGCGAGGCCATAATCAGAGTCACTCAAAGTTGGAGCGGGAGCCATTTGTATCCTGTTTAGTTGATAGCCGAGAACTACAATTAAAGAAGCGCACTTTGGAGCCGCTCGGCATCGGAATTGTGTGCGAAAAGGCGCAGCAGTTGAAACGCTTTCCAGATGCGTATTAAATGATAAGGCCACAAAAGGTTGAGGAGGCCACCATCCACCAGCTACAATCCACAGTTCGCAATCCCAAACAAAGTTTCAATGTGAATGGGGAGTCGGCAAATAATTGCAAGTTGCAAACAATTTTTGCTACGATTTAAAACACAGAAGACGCAAGGCCGAGGAGGCTCCCAAATTAATACCACGTGCAAATTTTTAACCCCAGCACCCGTAATTATTTTCAATCTCCCTCTGCGTCCCTCTCTTCCCTTTGATTTATGCTATCAAATGTTGGACAGCCGATGCCATAGCGTCCTCTGTCTCTATAGAGGAAGGGCCTTCGGGGGGAGCAAATAATGGCAGAATCCGCAGAGAACGCATTTCCGAATCACTGGCAAAATGAGTTGAAGCGACTACCAGTCGGGCTGTCCTAGATGAAGCTGCGGTCCAGATTAGAGATGGTATCTTAAGCCTGGCGATGATTATCATTAAAGGTCTTGAAAGAAATTCAATATTATCTGATTGTAAGGTGGGTTCTTAAGAGGTATATATTTAATTTATAATTTTATTTTATTTACAAAAAATTCTTTATAATATAAACACTTAAAAAAACTACAATAAAGAGGGTTTAATTGAAGATATAGTTTTGCTCTAGTTTTGTAATTTTTAATAAATGATGTGGCAGCATGAGCTTTTGGAGTATGGTCACATTTCATTGTTTTTGGATTTTGGATTTTCGCACCTAATCTAAATCACGATCAACTCACGTTGCCATCTCCGAAAGCCATAGTCAGCCAGGCGAATGTGTGGCGCTGGTCAAGAGGAGTCGTTCAGAGGGCGGTCGGTGGAAAAAGGGAAAATACTGCCCCACACACTGCCACACTTCGAAACCGAAACCAAAAACCTGGACTAAAAACATGGCCTGCCCCGTTGGCTGCGTGAGAAACACACCTGCCCGAATTCCCCTTCTCCGTCACCCCTCTCCAATTCACTCTCCTTATTCCCCTACCTGTATCTGTATCTGTATCTTGAAGATACGTTTATGCTGCTTTTGCCCCCGGGGTTCTGGGTGTTTGCACACGCATCGCTGGCGCTGTTGCTACTCTTCTACTGAGGATGTTCGCTGGGCCCCAAGTCTGTTTCCCTACCTGAATCTGAATCTGGTTTGGGCTTAGGGCATTGATTAACCGAAAGGGTTCGCTCATACGACCGAAACCTGGTTAAGGGCCAAGCCTGACTTGCCTAATGCCACTTGACACCCGTTGAGGCTAGCTGCAAAAAGTAGAGTTAAAGCTAATAACTATAATACAAATTGGTTTTATACAATTGTTAGGAAATCATTTCATGAATTTATTCAATCAAAAAATAATTATTACTATTAGCAACGAGTTATTTACTAATTATTTTGGTTTTGCCTTTGGCAGATGTGCAAATTTGTTATATAAATTCTCGTTCAATTAAGTATAAATAAATATACCAATGTTTTTGTACAAATTGATTCCACAAATCCGTTCCAAACAATTTAAAAAATTAAGTAATTTTTATTTTAATTTATTTAATATGTCACATTTAACCCAATTCCTAATTTCCCTACAAATTGGTTTTGGAAAAAGTTTCATATATCAGCAGTGAACCATTTCCTCTGTTTTAGGGTACACCCCCATAATTTTTTCGATTAGTAATTGAAACCTTGGTGAAATAAAGATAGATGATCTTTAATGTTGACCACTTTGCATACAATCTGGATGGTTAACTCATCTCTGACAGGTTGAAGAACTCACTTTCTTTCCAGCAAAGTTCCGCCCATATCGAATCGGTCAAAATCTCCATCTATCCGAGCATCCATAGCCCACACTTTTGATTTCCCCCGAAATGTGACTCAGAAGAATTAAAAGACACAAACAAAAACAAAGACGAGTCGAGTTGGGGCAACTTAGATTTCGAAAACGATTAGGTAAACTTGCTGGGGGTTCGTACCGCAGCAGTCAGAGGTTTTTTGGGGAAACCTTTTGTGGGGGGAATTCCAGTGAAATGGAAAAGTGAGGCGCCAGTTGAACATGGATTTTCGAACGAAATCTTTAACCGCAGGAGAGCGGCTGGCCCAAATAATTACCTCAAGAGCTGGCTTTCAATTAATAAATGACGTTAACGTGCTGTCAAAATACAAATGTGAAATGCCTGATGATCTGTGCACCATCACCAGCACCAGCATGTGTATCGAATGTATCTCACAGGTCTCCCTATGGAGACACGCCGAAGTGCAAGTCCAGACTTCATAAATTATAATTTGCCTGGGCCATAAATAGCCGCCAGCAGTCTTGGACACTTTGACTACCGATTATAATCAATCTTGGAGATGGATTTTGCCCAGACAACGAATGTGGCATGCCACGGCCAAAATGATAGACGCACAAAGCTTTGGTAATTTAAAACGAGCTGCACTCGCCTCTAGTGAGTCCGATGTCTCTGCATTTTCCCTGGGACAGGGAGCGATCACGCAATGGATCGCCAGATCTTCAACGGGCTCTCGGATAGTAGCTGTGAACTCTCCACTAACATGTGTCCATGTCCATGTCCAGTCTTTTGCAGTGGCTGTTGCTCCTGCAGCAAGATGAATTTGCTCGGTGATCGGTGCACTTGAAACAATAATTTGTAGAAAAGGTAAAGATACTATTATAAGCAGACATCAGATTCGATTCCTAGCGAGCTTTGATTACAGAATTCGCTTGAATTTAAATGTTGAAATGTTATGTTGTTTATTAGTTGCAATTTACTGTGTGTAAGAATATGTCATTTAATATTCTAGAATACAATCCAACTTTTAAATGATAAATTTTGATTCTTTTTTATAACTAATCATTAAATCTATACTTAGATAAATGTAAAAAAATGTATAATTACTTTTTAAAAATAAAACAATTTTTTACATATTTGTTATTTGTTTTAAAATATTTAAATGAAAATGTTTTTTGTTTGGTGAACACCATTTTAGTATATATTCTTCCCCCCTCCCTCCAATCGATTTCTCTCTGTGTTTTTTTAGCTGGCATGCAAAATAGGCGCATGCAAACATGTGTCTCCGCGTTGTCTGGTTGTCTGTGCCCAACTGCAACACGCATTTATCTGCGGCATTTATCACGCATGGGGCAGCGATCCACTCCCTGGACTCCAGACCCTGGTCACTGCTATCCAGCGACTTCTGTCTTCTGTCTCCGCCGTCCTTTGTCCAATGTCCAATGTCCACTCGATGGCGAGATGGCAGCCATATCAGGTTGCTGCTGCTAGATAAGTCGAATGCGATATGCGTATCTCATAGATTTGCCACAAGACGTCAGAGGATACGTCGCTTCTCTACTGGCTATTTTTGGCCCTGGCTGGTTGCATAAACAATTTGTGGCTTTTCCTGTTGCGGCACACGTTCGTTAATTTTGTTTCTCCTTCTCTGTTAGTTTTCCCCCCCTCCGTTTGCATTTTGTCTAAACAAATCTCGATTGATAATTTTGCATAAATTATGCGAACCAAATGAAATGAGCTGGGACCAACTGCATCTTGGAGCGGATACGGGCATTCCTGGCCACATCTTTATGTGACAGGATCAGAAAGGAAACAGAGAGAGAGAGATGGAGATAGGGGAGACCAGCAATTGATTTGCATTTTCCGGTTAACTGAGGGGAAGTCGCAAAAATAGTTGTTTGGAAATCTCTGAGTATCTCACAAATCTTGGGCGGTTTTTTTTTTATCGGGTTACAAGATTTGGAGTTAAGCCACTGGGAACATCCTTTAAAGATATACAGTTTTTAATAGTTTATGTTGTGAATAAGGGAAAGTAAGAAGGAAATTATCAATATTTATTTTTAGATGTTAGAAAGATTAGCTGCTTGATTATAGTATTTACAGTTTTTCTACATTTTTGGGAGATCCTTAAATTAAAATATCTTTGAAGTTAATATAAATTTGGGGGGATATTTTATTGTCTACTTTTACTGATATAAAGAATAACACTATGGTACTCTCATGAGAAAATGAATTGAATTTTTTTCACTGCTTTGTAAAAGTATTTTTGAATCTGAGATCTTGAACTTTCTTTCAGAATTTCCCGGCTGCTTACTTTTGATAAGGCATGGGTAGTCCCCAATCGGCAGTTTCTCAGATCTCACAGCCCACTTGACGATTTCTCGAAGCTTTCCCAGACGACAGATGCATTAGCGGTGATGTGAGGCAGGGCAAAGCTGCGAGATGCTTCTCAGCAACACTCCGAGATATCGGGGGAAAAATCACAAGTCAGCAAAGCGTTCTCACACCGGTAAGGTATTTACTTACTGTGCCATTGCCATTCGATATAAAGTTAACCTTTGGGCGGTGGCTGGGGGTACAAGGAAGGTATTGTGCCTTTTGTGCCCAGGGTCTTTAGTCTTTGGTCTTTAGTATTTCGTCTTCGGTCTTCGGTCTTCTGGTCCATTGTGTGCTGACTTCCGCTGCTGCTTTTCTTCTCATCATTCTCGTTCTCATTGCATTTAACGCTCATTTCTGGATTCATTATTTATTGTGATTCCTCTAAAAACGAGTAGCCGAGGACGAAACGAAACGAAACGATAAAAAAAGTGTGAAGCTGGATGAATGGTGAGCTCCTGAACAAAGGCCCGGTCTTTCCGGTTTGAGTTCCAGTTCCAATACCGAAAGTATTCTTTGCACATTTCGGAATATGATTAATTGCCGAGTCAATTGATATTTTATTGGTCTAGGAAGTTTCCACCGTCTCAATCGTTGCGGAAGTTGCATTCGCACCGGAACTGTCAGCGGCTTAAGGTTCTCCATCCCTCAATCTTGTTAAAATGTTTGCCTCAAATGCTGACAAATGGGTTGTGCCGTCGCTTATGAGGCGGACAAACATCAATTGAAGGGGCAGCTGGTAAAAAAAAGAGAAGGAACGACTGGGGAAAGATTTAACAACACATGAAACGAGTAGCCGACGTCGCGACGGGCAAACAACAGGGCCAAGTACAAGACTCGAAAATCTTTAACCCGCTGCAACTAACAAGTTTCTTGTTAAGACAACGTCGGGGCCAATAAAACAACAACGGTCCAAAGGGAAGCGGCGCATGCGCACCCATATTGAATCTTGCTAACATACGAAATATATACGCAAACGGATATTTATATGACTGCGACTCGGTCAGCTGTCCGTTCCCATAAGTCACTTCTCACCGACTTCGGGTTCTCTGTGTTTGGTCAAAGTGCGTTATGTTTGCCGTTCGGATTGCCGGCGATTTTCCTCATGTCTGACATTATTCCGGGGAATATGTAAACAAAATGGGACTGTAGGACTAAAATAGTTGATGTACTACATAAAACTAAGCATTCTTACCAAAAACTTGCTTTAAAGTTTGCTTTGCCAGGCAAGAGCTCTCATTATAACTAGAACTTTTAGATTATAAGATATTGACTTGCAAAAGATGATAAATAAATTTTTAAAATATTTTTCAAGATATGGTTTTATATAGATTTTTAAATTTTCTGTAGTTTTAGTGTTAAGAGTTACCTAAAAACATAGTAATCAGAAAATCACAGCAGAATCTATGGCTTTTACTTGAAATGCCTCAGACTTTCCATATTATTTGCATTTATGTTTGGTACTCCGGTAGTTGAGGGCCCTACGCCAGACCCTGTTTTACCTAATTACACAGAAAGCTGGGCTCCCCCTTCCATATTGTTTCTCCCTCTAATTGTTTAAGTGCTTTTAGCGTTTGGTCAAATAATTTTCATATGCAACCTGGCAAACAAACCTTCCCAGTTACCATAAAGCATAAACATATACATATTTGTGTACCTCGCCTTTATTTTAAGCTGTTGGATTCGGGCTTTATTGCTGGGAAATTCTCACACATTGTCGCAAATTGAGAGGGTAGATCGAGGCTTTCCGATGTGTAACGTGAGAGCTGGAAAAAAATAAGCTTGTGGCACCTGTCTCGCCCAGCTTGTGGCACACATATAAAAATAAAAACTCAAACTTCCGTTACCTGCAATGTGCAGTGCAACAGCAATCACTGTGTTTTCAATCTGGTTTTGGAAAGGAAATTACGCAGGCTGTTCTTTTCCTATGTAGAGCAGTTTGGCGCTTTACGATCTAACGATACCCAGCCTTTTTAATGGGAATTTGTTTACAATTTTTGAATAGGCATTTAAATTTGTTAGTACATTGCAGTGCAGCCTTTCTCTAATAGTCAGTTAAAGTCGAACTTTAAGGAGATGGTTCTTTATAGAAGTACAAACAATAAAAAAATCATTCAAAACTATTTATTAAAATAGGTACATTCTTAATTTTCTCCAGCAAATGTTCGGCAATTTTTTCCCATTCAATAAATTTAAAAATAAAACAAGTTTAAAACTTGATCTCAAAGATTTAATTTCTTTCTGCTCCCAACAAAATTTTACCGTACTTTTTCAGCCATAAATTTGTTATATTTATTTTCTGGCAAATGCAACAAATCAAATTTATAAAATGCAATGGCCAAGCAACTATTATAAGTCGTTTTTGCCTGCCATACACAAAGTTGCCTCAAATTTGGGTAATATATAAATTTAACAAGTTTACTTATTGGTTAGTTTATGAGAGATAAAAAGCAGTCGAAAAAGATTTGCATCTCTCTGGGAGAAATAAATTTTGTGTGCGAAATTCTGGAAGACGGAAATATGCCAGTTATGTCGGTGGTGCAGAGGGGTGGTGAATAGTGGAGGAAAACCGCATGCCGTAAGGCCAGGAAAATGTGCCCCTCCCCCCGACCCCGCCCCGCTTATTCAGACCTCGCCACATATGTTGGCACAAAGTTATGGCCATTTAAAGTTGATTTTCTTGTTGTCACTGTTGTTCATATATTTTTTCTACGTTTTTTCCTTGTCGACTTGTAAATAGTTGTTTGCTCTGCATGCCAAGAATGAGAAATGCATCTCGAAGGTATCAGATGACACAATATTTTTGGGAACTGCTCTAGTGCAACACTTTCGAGTCCTCGTGTCTAGAAAAATATCAATTTCAAGTGCGTCACTTTTGGACTGTAAACCGCACTAAAAGGCTCCACTTAGGCCAGGACATGTCTGCGACCCATAAATACACATCTAGCTGCCATTCTGCGGAGGAGTATGTATTTTTTATGGAGTCTTAATTATGCCACAGCACTTGAGCTGTTTTAGTTTTTGGTCGGTGGTCTACAGTCTTCGTCTAAGTCTAAGTCTTTATGGGCTACAGCTACATTTCGTCGAGGACGTGCTGCCCGTTTGACGGTTGAGTTACAATTGCCCGAGAGAGTGTCCCTGCACCCATGGACTCCATATAGCCAGATAAATGAGTGGGTATTTCGAGTGGAACCGGGAGAGCTGAGTTCTCTATCAAGAAGAGAGAGAACAAACCAGTTCCGACTACCTGCTGGCGGGTTTATCTAAGAGCGGAGTCGCCTTCGCAAGGCCGTCTCTCTTTGAAAACCGATGCAGCTGCTGCCTCTGCCTGTGCCACCACCATCCACCATCCACCAACCGCCGCTCCATCGTTTTTACCACTCAACCACCCCGGCAGAAAACGGCAGCCGAGGTATCGTTTGTGCAGCAGTCGCTTCGTTAAATCAGTGTAGTTCGTTGCCTCGTCGTGAGCGGTTGTCTGCCTTCCATATAGAGCCCATCAGCGACTTGGTTCCTCTCTTACCAGAGTTGGTAACACGAAATACGAAATACGTAAACCTAACGAAAACCCGTCGAACGTCGAACGCCTAACAACAACTTGAAGCGTGCAGTTAAAGCGAACCATTGGATTATCGCGCACGTTTCTCAAACAATCAGCAAACTAAAAACAAAATACGATACACAAGCAAACAAATTTTATTTTGACAAAACACACATGTTTTAGTTAAGCAAATGTGACAAAACATAAAATTGGCAAAAACAAGAAAATTTTGAAAAAGTGAAACAGTGAAAACTCAAACACATCCACACAAGCAAACAAAACGAAACACTGCCTTCTGCATTTTAAGTTCTGTTCATCAACGATTTGATCGGCTGAAAACCAGAAATTGTTGCCAAACAATCTTCAAAGACAAACAATAGGTAAGTTTCACTTGTGGCAGAAATTGTGAAAAGTTAAGAGTGGAAAATAGAAAATTGTGTTGGAAAAAGTTTGAACAAAATTAAATAAAACTTTCAGAAATAAAAAAAAAAGAATATTTAAATTTATTTAAAACTGTTTATAAAAATGTCAGATAGTTTAAAAATAGTTTCACAAAATAAACCAGAAAGTAAAATAAAAGTCTATTTGAAAATTTATGTCAAGTTAGAAAAATCTAAAAATGTGAATAGTTTAGAATAGTTTTGAATTTTAAATAGTTTTTCCCCACCAAGCCATAAAGATAAATTCTAAAAATATATTTGTGATGAGAAACTGGTGAAAACATAAATTTAAAATGTTTGCTTGACGAACTCACTAAATTTCAATCAATAGAAATAGTTCCACGAAAATAGGCTAATTAACCGAACTCAAGCGAAAGACAGAAACTAATTTCGAAAATCTCTCCCTCGTTTGTCTACCCGCAGCACTATGGAAAACTGAAGAGTCCCCAGGAAAACTGCGAAAGAATCGAAACACAGCGAGTGTAAACTGAGAGACAGAAAAGAAAGACACACAAAACAGAGACCAAGATGCAGCGCAACATGATGATCGCGTTCGTGGGCATCTGGTGCATTTTGGCCAGCATGGGAGTGGAGCCCGCGGCTGGGTTGGCCAATTGCCCGCCCGGCTGTCAGTGCGACGATAATACCCTGGTGGTTCAGTGCGGCGAGGGCCAGCTGGACGTGCTGCCCATCGCTTTGAATCCCTCCATCCAGCGACTGGTGATCAAGAGCAACAAGATCAAGACCATCGACTCGTCCATCCAGTTCTATGCGGAGCTGACCTTCCTCGATCTGTCCTCGAACCATCTGATGACCATACCGCAGCGCACCTTCGCCTACCAGAAGAAGCTGCAGGAGGTGCACCTCAATCACAACAAGATTGGCCAGATCAGCAACAAGACCTTCATCGGCCTGTCGGCGGTGACGGTCCTCAATTTGCGTGGCAACCAAATCTCGGAGCTCCACCAGGGCACCTTTACGCCGCTGCTGAAGGTGGAGGAGCTGAATCTGGGCGAGAACCGCATCGGCTACCTCGACCCCAAGGCCTTCGATGGTCTGACCCAGCTGCGCATCCTCTATCTGGACGACAATGCCCTGACCACCGTTCCCGATCCCGTCATCTTCCAGGCCATGCCTAGTCTGGCCGAGCTCTTCCTGGGCATGAACACGCTGCAGAGCATCCAGGCCGGCGCCTTCCAGGATCTCAAGGGTCTGACGCGTCTGGAGCTGAAGGGTGCCAGTCTGCGCAACATTTCGCACGACAGTTTCTTGGGTCTGGAGGAGCTGCGCATCCTGGATCTCTCCGACAATCGCCTGGACCGCATTCCCTCCGTGGGCCTCAGCAAGCTGGTGCGTTTGGAGCAACTCTCTTTGGGACAGAATGACTTCGAGGTGATCAGCGAGGGCGCTTTCCTGGGCCTGAAGCAGCTGAAGCGTCTGGAGGTCAATGGAGCCCTCAAGCTGAAGCGCGTGATGACCGGAGCCTTTGGCGACAATGGCAACCTGGAGTATCTGAATCTCTCGTCCAACAAAATGCTCGTGGAGGTGCAGGAGGGTGCCCTGAGTGGACTGCCCCATTTGCGCCATGTGGTGCTGAAGGCCAATGCTTTGACCTCCCTGGCCGAGGGCCTGTTCCCCTGGAAGGATCTGCTCACCCTGGACCTGTCGGAGAACCCGCTGTCCTGCGATTGCCGCGTGATGTGGCTGCACAATCTGCTGGTGGCCAAGAATGCCAGCCAGGAGGAGGTCTCCGAGCTGATGTGCGAGTTCCCCGAGCGTCTGCGTGGGGAATCCCTGCGTCACTTGAACCCCGCCCTCATGGGCTGCACCCATGCCGATCCTCGCAAGCAGGCGCTGATCGGAGCTCTGCTAGTGGGTTCCGCCGCCACCATTACCGCCTTGGCTCTGGTGCTCTACCGCTGCCGCCACAAGATCCGCGAGACCATCAAGGGCGGCGGCGGTCTGTGGGGCAACTCGGCGCTGGGCCGCAAGGAGCGTGAGTACCAGAAGACCTTCTGCGACGAGGACTACATGTCGCGTCACCAGCACCATCCCTGCTCCCTGGGCATCCACTCCACCTTCCCGAACACCTACACGGCACCGCATCACCCGGGAGTTACCCATCACTACGGAATGTGCCCCATGCCGGCGGTCAATGATCTGGGTGCCGTCGATCCGCAGCAAAAGTTCCAGCAGCTGGCGGTGCCCACGGCCACGATGGTCAGCGAGAAGAAGCTGAACAACAACAAGGTGAACAACTTGCAAGGAGCCATCGATGACAGTGCCTCGTTTGTGCTGCACATGAAGTCGGCCACCATGGGCCGGGATGTTGGCCATCAGGCGAATCCCCAGCTGAATCACTACACCAAGCCGCAGTTCCTGGCCGCCACGGCCACAGTGGGCGACTCCTGCTACTCGTACGCGGATGTGCCCATGGTGCACGGTGCCCCCTTGAATCAGCCGCAGTTGCGTCTCACCCAGGAGCACTTCAAGCAGCGCGAACTGTACGATCAGGAGATGATGGGCAGCGAAATCCTGGACCACAACTATATCTACAGCAATGCCCACTACTCGATGCCGCTGGAGCAGCTCGGTCGCAGCAAGACGCCCACGCCGCCACCGATGCCGCCGGCCCTGCCCCTGAGGAATGGACTGTGTGCCACCACGGGACGCAGGTCGTTCCAGCAGAAGACCGCCGCCCAGAAGCAACAGCAGCAGCAGCAGCAGAACAACAACACCCTGCGTCAGTTCACGCACTGATCCTCGACCTATCGACGCAGGCAGCTGAGCATCTATGCTTAGTAGTCCGCTGCCCAACACTGTGATGCCAAAACCCCCAAGAACCCACTCCCTCCCTACCCACACACAATTAGCGTTTAGTTAGGAAATAAGGAAAACATTGTAGTAGCTGTAATCGGAATACAATCTAGGCATTAAGTCAGAGAAAATCTTGCCTTGTATATATTTAACTCTAAAAACGCACTCTTTCGAACCTCTAGAACACTGAAGGATCTCCAATTCTATCAGCACTTTGCCAACACTACTGTTTTCCTAAACCCCCTCCGAGCATAAGTTAATCGTAGACCCTAAGCCCTAAAATTGTAAATGATATACGAGTTTAGATAAACTAAAGACAACAAAGCACTGAGAGTCATTGTAAGCTTAATTTTAACTTATTTAATTTATATTGTTAAATGCAAAATCGAATCAAATGCAAACCACTATTTATGTATTAGTTAGACAAGAAATTTATGCAAATTTAAGCGAAAAACAGAAATATGAAGAGAAAACAAAAATATACGCAATGAAAACCGAAACTCATTTCAAAAACAAAAAATCAACACTGTGTTATTCATTCAGCTCTTAATTCAGCAGCTTTCCTTTTCAGCCCGCAGTTCTTCACATGCCGTGGAAATTTGCCTTTAATTAAACATTTTCCGTTTGCACCGGCAACTTTTCCTCTGTGTCAATTTGTCTCGACATTTTCACATTTTTTTTTTTTTACTTTTTTCCTTTTCCACGGGCTCAAAACTTTTGACTTTCAATTCAATTAAAAGTAAGTTGAGGGCTTGCATGCCGAGAGCACGGGGTAAAAAACGGGCAGCAAAATTAATATACTATTATTCAATAGTAACGTAACAAGCTTGGAAACTTTTGCAGACCCCCCGGCTCAAGCAGAGCGTGGCAAAGAGTGGGGAAAGGGGAGGAAAGAGGGTGGGAGCATACATAATTTTCAATTGAATGTGCAGGGAAAACACATGTGCAACTACCTACTAAGAGTACAACATAGCTACCCCTTCATTGTCACCTGCAATGCAGCTGTCGCCTGGCAGACCAGAAAGTTGCCAACTCACCGACCGTCCAACTTTGCCCCTGGGAACCACGAAGAACCCGACTTTTTTCCTGCTCAATTTCAAGCCAAATCGAAACCCATTTAGACAATTACCGAAAATAGAAATCATTTCAGAACTTCCAAGCGAGCAATGTACGGTAATAACAATAAATAAATAACAAAGGCAAATAGCCGGCCAGAACCAAGCCCCCCAATGGCCAAACAATAAAGGCGGCAAAGACCAGATACTCAACCTCTGACTGATTTCCCCAACGGATTTCGGAATCCATCATCAAATTTCGATTAAAAGGCGCGTGTACCAGTCCAGTCTCAAGATTTCATATTCGAGAACGTTTTTAGCTGAAGATAGAGAGAGAGAGAATTGAGAGTCATTCGCACTATTCAAAGCTTCATTAGGAGGCAAAGTAACGAAAACATTTTGATTTCGATCATTACAATTTCCTTTCATGGCCCCCAGTCGAGTGAAAGAGCTACCGAAGGGGCCGCTGGCAAGGGTTAGTGGATCAAGCATCAAGCAGCAAGCATCAAGCCACGAAGCAAAAGCGAATGTAATCATTAATTCGCCTCAACACAGATACAGATACAACGCGGAGATACAGATTCCAGCAACGAGATACATTTACAGATTGTGGGCCCCAACTTCATTCTGAGTCGGAAGACTGGCAACCTGAAACCTGAAGCCCCAGCATCACCAGCATTAAACCCGAAGGCAATAATTATCGAGCCGAAAGCCGGCGACTGGTCCAAATATTGAAGACCATTGTGGCCCCATCTGGCTGGCTGGCTGATTGTATGATGACCATGTTGAAAATGCTCATTAAAGGTACTTCAGAAATTAAAGCATTTCACAATTGTTCCAAAGCGAGAGCTTACAGTTTAGAGTTCAGAGAGATTGAGATTTCGTTTTCGATTTGGTTTCGGGCCGCTATTTATCAGATGTTGTTATCTATCGCTGGCTTTTGGTCTTCACTCGAAGCTCAATTAACGTGGTCTTGAATGTCTTTCTGGGGTCAAATTTTGGGGGCGAAACCGATGAGTTTCGGTTGGATTGGTTAGGGGGAGGGGGGGTTAGAAAGAAAGAAAAGAAAGGCTGGATTTAACACTTGAATTCATTCTTCTGGCTGCCTTTGATAGAAGTTGGTAATTTCATTTTTCCGCTCTAAACAGAAACTGCTACAATTACATAGTGTTAACTTTGGCGGTTGGTTTCTTTAAAGTGTGAGGAAAATATCTAGGTAGTATAGGTCTATTATTATACCATCGTACTAAAGATACCATAACTTTCTTAGTTCGTATTTTTTTGAATTTAGAAAATAAATTCTTTTAAAAACTCTTCGATTTGTATGATTAGTTAATATTATTTAAATACAACAATCGTTCCTTAACTTTGTCGTTTATTTTTGTTTAAATAATTCGAAAATAAATTGTACAAAAGCATCTTTAATTTTTATGATAAGTTAATATTAAAATAAACACAAAAATCATTACTTTCAGGCTTAACGGATATTATGCCTTAAATTTTCCGATTATTTTAGTCAGTTCCAGATTCACTTATCACCCCATTTAGTCATGGTCGACTATAAAACCCAAGGCAGGTAACACATGAAACTTAAACCCGGGGCGTGAAGACACCCAGCCGCAGATCGGCTATTCCCCTTCCCCCGCTCGAAAACTCATAAAGTGCCCAAAGACAGTTTTCATTTGACAAAAATTTGTGTGCATCTTTTGGGTTTTTTTTGTTACACCTTACAATGGCCACAACCAAGCCAAAGAGCTGGGCCCTGGGTCTTCGGCGGACCCATGCCGAGTGCTGTGAAATTTCCCAACAATAACCCGGGCCCAATTGTCCCGCTGCGAGGAGAGGACTGCGGAGAATACCGTGACGCTAGTCCCATGCTGTGAGCTCAGGGGCTTGGTTCTCCTGCTCGACTCACATTAATTTCTCATCATTTGGCATTGGCAGGCCGGGTAGGAAAGGGAAGGGAAGGGTCTAAGGGACAAGAGACAAGACTACCAACTGCGTATTAATGGAAATGTTATAAGAGATTAGCAGGCATCCGCGCCGAGAGATACAAAGGTGCCCAAGAACACTGGATACAATTGCAACTGTTTTTGTACGCTTAATGCGAATCTTTATGCTTCGTCCCATACGAATACCATTTGCAGAAAGCGGCTGACAGTGTAACTCGGGGCGTGATCTATCCGAAAACCCAACTCATTATGGTCAATCATTGCCGTCGATGTAGATTTTCGTTTAGCCCCTCGGAGATTGTGCAAGACTTTCCCAACAATCGAGTGGTAATCAATCTGACAAGCTACCGCGTTTTGGGCAATTGTTTTGCCCGATTGTTCCCCTATATGGGGCAGAAAATGAGGTCATATTGGGAAATCTTGGCCAGGGAGATGCCGAACAAAGGAGGAAACGGTCTAAGGTTGCAATAATGTTTGTTGGGATAAGAAACTGTACAACAAGGAGATCGGATGACTATATCGGATTGCAAGGATTAATGACTCAAGACTTTACTTTCATTAATATCTTATTCTGTATTTGTATTGTAATATATTGGTTGAAAAATTAAGATATTATTTAATATGTTTTTCAGCGCTGAAAGTCCAAAATTCATTAACCCACACTACTTTCCCTGACCAATTCCTTTTTCACAGCCTCTGATGTGTGCAACATACACTTAAAATAGATTAATTTTCCCTCAAGTGCCGGAGCACTCGTAAATGCAATTCCTGTTAAACAAAAATCGCTGAAAAGGGAAAAATCAAGCGGCAAGCTTCCACTGCAGCATCAACTCAAGCGACAGCATTTTTAATTAAATAATTATTATAATTGTTGTTGTAGCTTAAGAAGATTTTCATTTACAGCTTTTTATTTTTTGTTTTTTTTTTCGCACATTGCCAATGTGAGAAGGACGTATAAAAATTAAAAAACATATAAAAATGCTCGGGTGTGTGTGTGTATAATGATGTCAAAATATAAGACCCACAAAGTAAACGAAATTTCCCAACAGCGAATGGTTTTGGGAGTGCGATTGGTGGGCGAGTGGGTGGGCAAGTGCGTTCGAAACTTTTGCAAAATTATTTTAAATTAAAATTGAAATGGGAAGAAAAAGAATTGGGTCGATGAGAAAGTCGATTACATGAGTACCCTTTAAAATATTAATAACTTAGAGCACACATTGATTAAGATAAAAATGATGTTAGGGTAAATGCTTATATTGTTTTGAATTTCTGAAGTTTTTTGTAATAATTATTTTATATATATTTTTTCCAAATAAGTTAATCTTTAACAAATACTAAGAATTTTCTTTAAGATAATAATAAAGTTTTTTTTTTATTTTTTGCCCAGAGAGTAAAAATTCTATTAATATATTTAAAAAATATTTTGCATTATCACCATACTCATAATTAAATAATCTAGATTGAATATTATAATAAACCTTATTTCAAAGATTTCTGCATTATATTTATAAAAAAGAAAGTCAGAGTATTGAGCATAGGCATACCCTTCTTCTTGGTCTGAGTGGGTAAATAAAGGCGTGTAAATCTGCTGCGAGTTCACCGGCGCCTCCCACAATTCCAAAGGGACGGCGGCTTATGGCAAGTTGTAACCTCAACGACTGACAAACAGTAAACAGAAATCGGAAAACACCAGCAGACACGCCGAGGAATCATGTGCAACTCCTGGGAAAAAGCGTCGAATGTGGGCAACCTGCACGCAATAATGCTAAATTGTTTTTCAATTATTTTATAGGTTATGGTAATATTTATTTTAATTAAAAACAAATACGCACAACTGCAGACACGAGTGCCGAAACCCCAGGCGTTGGCAATTTCTGAGCTTTTATATGCTGTTCTTTTTTTTAGGGGAATAATGGTTGCCATTCGAAGGAGGAAAAAAGTTGGATTCATTTGCATCATTTAAGAGATACAAATAAATGTATTGAATACAATGAAAAAATTGTACGCCAGTTTTTTCTTCGCTATAACGAACTTTTATCAGTTACATGCCGAATGCGTTTAATGCGAATTTTGTTTTTTGGCGGAAATATACTATACCATTGCTAACTTGACCTAGACCTCGAAGCTATTTATGACAAAGTTAATTTTGGAGTTTTAATTGGGGAAAATGTTTACACATCATTGAAAAAAAATTGAAGTTTCTGTTTATCAAACAATTCACAAGTAAGTTATTATTACCTTAATATAAATATCTAACGATTTCAAAAAGTGTCTATCACAATATTTTCCATCGCGGCGAGTCAATATTTGACTGCAATAGTCAAAATGCATTTGCCGTTAGGAATTTCGCCGTGTTTTCCAGCATTTTCCGCTTAGGTAAACAGGCTAAATATTCATTTTGCAGACCGCACAATTTGCGGTCCCTGGTCAATCAACAAATCGGAGTTGGACCGACAGGCAGTCAGATTTCAAATGGAAACTCAAACAGGCAGCGAGTTTTGGGTAGCCAACAAAAAAGAAGGGCAGACTCAAATGCAGTGCCCACACTTACTCATACGCATTATCATAAAGAACATAATTTTCCACCATTTAAGAGGATACGTGTGCAGAAATTCCAACGATTCGGCCTGTAGCGGAATTCAGACCCAAAAGCGAACCAGTCAGTCCCAATTCCGAAAACCAGAACCCAGAACCCAGACTCAGACTCTCATCCCCCACTCGTTTCGTGTGTTGGCAGCATTAGGAGAAGTTGCAATTAAAACTCATTTTCGTTGAAAACGCAATTTTCCAGCGTGAATTTCATTTGGCGAACAAAGTTTTTCCAAACCCGCCCACCACCCCACAACTGATGATAAACTGAAATGAATTTTAAACAGTATTCATCGAGGCATTATCTCGGGGATAGCAGCTAAGGGATACTTTGAGCGGATTGTTGGACTTTCCCTATAGGAACTACGCATTGTGTGAAAATATTTCACCTCTTATTAGGTTTACAAAGATATTTTTGGGAATTTATAATAACAAATAGTAGGTACTTTATTTTATTTTTATTAAATTACCATATAGATGAATTATTATGAGAAGCAATTTCAGTTTATTTTTAAACAGTTAATTATGTATGTATATTTATTTATTTATGATTTAGTATTAAACAAAAATTCATACTAAAGGCTTGCATTTTTGTGGTATGAATATAAATTGAATATTATAGGTAAACTAAAATAATTATAAAATTATTTAAATTTAGCTTTTTTGAAAGCGTATCTGTCCTCTAACTTCTTGCTTTCGCCCCTTTGAAGTCTCTGTTTATTTTTGAAACGGCACCTCCCTGCAGCCATTCGAATTTCGAATGCATCAAAATGAATTTCAATAATACGAAATAGGTGGCCACATAGAGAGCGATGACCTGGAGCTACCCTTGCCCATATTCGCAAGTCCTTGCCAGCCAAATTCAATTATGAGTGGACTCCATTCAGACTGGTTTGCCGACACCCAACTCCTCGCTGGTTTTTGCAAACTGTTTTCCCCCGTACACTGTTGATTGACGACTGCATTTTGGAAAATGCCGTGCGAATTGTTTTGTTGTGTTATCTCGGCTGACATCAAAGTGCAACATTGTTGCATGCCAATGCACCACCACCACCGCCGACCGCTGATGCTGTGTGATGAGTTTTTAAATTTGTTATTAAACGTTTTTGGCCGATTTGAATTTAGATGAAATTGCTATGCCCCGTCGCTCTCTCTCTTTCTAAATTTTCCCATATCTGTTTGCATTTTGTTTTTTGTGTTGCCTCTGATTTTTCATCTCACCGAAGGGGTGTTGTGCCCGTTTTGGCGTTTCAAATTCTATAAATTTGCTATTTTGTTTGACCGTTGTACGCATATTGGCAAATTGAGTTTTGAACGGGTCGAATGTACTCCTGCCTTTTGCACACTTTCCCCTTTTGCCCGCTCTCGATTTGTTTGCTTTCCCGCAGTTTTCATCTCTTTCACGCGGTGTCTCTATTTGGCCTTTGGCAAATATCATTAAAATATTGTTGAAACAATTTTGGTCGATTGTCGCGGTGGTTGATTGAATTTTGAAATAGCCAGCGGTACCGTTTTTGCGCTTCGAGAATATTGGAAAATATAAGTCTTAACAAAAAAAGATCTGTAGAAATTTGTTTTTTATAAAAATATTTTTAAAGAATATTGATATAACCCTGTTCACACGGGTTGTCTGATCTGTAGAAATTTGTTATTTATAAAAACATTTTTAAAGAATATTGATATAACCCTGTTCACACGGGTTGTCTTAAAATCGTTTATTTATGGTTTAATTGAGCCCTGGATAAAATAGTATCATATATCAAGTCATCATTTCAGGGGTGATAGATAAGCTCTCGCAATCTCCCAATCTCTGATAAGCTAACCCCTTAAAATTTTATCGTTTTGTATCAGCTGCCCTAACAAGCTGATAAATCCACCTGCCACTATTTAACCAGACCTTTAAACCTTCAAATAGTCAAAGACCCTTTAATTATCTTCTCAAACTGCCTAACACTTTGAATTTCGAACTGACCAACAAATTAATTGCCCAGCGAAGAATTCCAACGAACCGAAAGCCAAAAGAAACCACAAGACTTTGACAAAAGCCGACCACCAATTTTTTAAGAAGCATTTAAAAATCAATAGAATCACATTTATTTAAGCCAAGAAAATCCCAATCGAAGCTTCATTATGTTGCCAAAAAAAAAACGAAAAAATGGTAGAGAAAAGGTATAAGAATTCAAAGAAGAAACAGCGTGACAGATTATGCAAACTAATTACACAAAATTAGTTGAGATTTATGCCCCGAAAAAGTTCCAAAAAGCCCGAAAGAGTTTCAATATTTCCCCCCACCTGTTCCCCCGCCGCATTTATTAATCAATTCAATTTTTGCCGCTCGGCGTGAGCTTGAGTTTTTTGTTTGATAGGGAGTTGGAGCGTTGGAAACCCGTTTGACAAATAGTGTGACATAATATCGGGGGCGGGGAAAGGCAAAGGAGAAGGGTCGGGCCCTCGTCTCCCTTTTGGATCGTACAAATTTGTATGATGTAGAGCTTAATTGGTGATTAACCACCTGTAGATTGAACTGCATTTCCATGGACCGTGGACTCGGCGAGAGAAAGAAAAGTCGTGCCTGGCCGGGCCCCAAATGAAGACGATGCCGTGTCCCTGGAAAACCCAGAACTTAAATTTAAAGCCATACCCATTCTCCTGGCAAGCGAATGTCACTGGCTGGACTAGTTCTCCACAGAACAAGATTTATGGTATACAAGACCCGGCTGGCCCGATGTTGCTGTCAGCGGCAGAGAAATGGGGAAACGGGCTGGGGATGGTGCCAGTTTTCCATGGAAATTGCTGCACTTCGTCTTGGGCTCTTTGGGAAAATAATTCATTTCGATTTGTCAATGAAGCGCTTAGATTATCTCTCTATTAATTATCGTTTATGGTTTGTTTGTTCGTTAGTTCGTTTCGGGGCTCGGCCTTATCTATGGGGGCGTCAGAGAACACGCTCCGTACGAGAACGGTTCCCATGAACTCATCGTCGCGATAACGGCCCAGGGTTTGCTCGGTTTCACCTGGCCGCCCCCCCCAGTCCTGCTCAAATGAAAAGCAAATTGGCCAGACCAAATATTGTGGCACTACCAATCGAGATCTATCTCTCCTGCCCACTGCTCCTCCCGGGCCTCCACCATTAGCATGCTAATATAAACATGAAAACTAAAACTTATTACAAAACCCATTAGTTCCTCTGGTTTCTGGTTTCTGGTTTACTTTTTTTTTGTCCTCGGCTAGTTTGGTCGGTTCGTTGGTTGATTGCCTCCCGAAACATTTATAACGTTTTGGGTGTCTTCTCACATTTGTTGTACCCTACGCAAGTCGGGATCCTTAAGACTTCCTATTGAGTTCAGGATGGGCCAAGTATGGGATAGGATATATGAATGATATTTTTTAAGATCATGACGAATTTAGAACAATTTAAAAAATATTTATTTTGTACAGATTGAGGACTGTACAAAAATCTATTAGAAATGCTAAAAATAAGCTAGTATCTCCAAAAAATGTAACAATAAAAATAATAAAATAATTTTTACGAAATAAAATAGTTTTGATTATATCGCAATATCAAAACTTGACCATGTTATATGTATATTGTGCGGTATATTAATTTATTATTATATAAAATGTATTTAATTATAATTTTTTCCTCCGATAGAGTGTACATAGTTCCCCTTACTTGCTTAGTCCCCTGATTTTTCCTTCCTCCGATTTCTTTTTCTTTTGCGGTTGCATGTGAACCGATGCCCGTTGGCGCTTTTCCTGGGTTTTCCTACGCTATCCAACGACCAATCAATGCCAAACTGATGATGTTAATCTGACTGGCCCCTCTCCTGCTGCCACGGCTACTGGCAGGGCCACGCCCCCCTCCAGCTGGCAGCTCCCATTTACCCTTAAGTTAAAATTCATTTGAATATACAACATCCTATTTCAATTTAAATTCAAATCCGCAAACATTTGCCACGAACATTGCCAAGTCCAGGGGAAAACTGACATGAGCCACGCCCCCTTAGCAGTCGGTTGGGACATGGTATACCCGTGCATATCAAGAGTTGGCCATCGCCATCGTCGTCCCCTGTCCTATGTCCTCTGTCCTCCATCCACCATCCTCTTTCCACCGTAGCATAGCTCCTGGTGCTACAGGCTCCTCTCATGGACCTTGTCGTCGTCGTGGACGCTGGCAAATGCCACTTACTCCAAAGTGCCGCAACGATTAACATCTACGACCTGATGGGCGATGGGAGCAGGGATCCAGGAGCTGGGAGCTGGGAGCTGGAACAAGGAGCTCGGACTGCTCCACATGACCAGGCCACCTACCGTTATGTATTTCCGAGGCACCCACTGCTCCCCACCGATTCGCTGTGGCACTTTGTAGTGTGTATCTTTTGCATATCGCCCGCCATGTATCTTCAAGTATGAGTATCTGCGACACCGAAATTGCAAAACCAATTTAAAAAACGTTCCGCAAAACATTCCGTTGATAGTTATACACCGAATTGGAATCTGCTCGTGAGTGAAAAATATACATTTTTTTCATTTAATTAAATGTTTTTCGCCCGTTCTTTTTCCTGCTTTGATAACGAGTTTATGGTGTTTGGGTCGAGCGTAAAGTTTTCGATTTGATTGAGTTGTGCGGCGGGAATGTGCCAAGTGCCAAGTTTGTGGTTTTTCAGGTTACGTTTTGCGAGCATTTGAGGTTAGTTTGAGTTGGATAATTGGAGGATACGGAATACGATTTACGATTTACGATACGATTTAAGCTCTGCAGTGATAGCATTTTTAAATTACAAATTTGTTTTATTTTATTTTTTTAAAAAAATCACAAATATTTAAATGTTTTCTTTAGTACGGACTGGTTTTGAACCATCCTACACCCAAAAAGAGCACGTTACCGTAAAATCGATATGGCCATGTAAATTTCAGGTCATGCAAAACCCATTTCGTTTTTACATGAAGTACTCCTTTCGACCAGGTCAAATTTACCCGGCCACAGATCAAATTAAAATTGATCTTAAATAATGTAAAACTGATCTACGTTTCATATCGATTTTTTTAGGGTTTAACCCCCATTTTTCTTCCTATACTTTCAAGCCTACACCATCTCCAGCAAGAATGTCACTTCACCTGCTAACTTAGGACCACACTTTTTGTGAACCCATCCGAGCTCTTAATATTTGGGCCGACATTAATGCCAATATTTGCGCTGACTAGGCCATAAATCTTAAGCAGGCTGCAATAAATTAAATTAAATTACATTTTATAAAGCTTTTTTTCTGGGCTGCAGCCAAAGACAATGCTGCAGCAGGAAAGAAAAAAAAATAAAATATATATATATATGGAGAGCTTATCACGATTGGGGGACAAAAGGCACAGAGATTTCTTCCCCGGCCTCACTTATAAATTATTTAAATGGAAAAATAAAGCATCGACCAGAGTCGAAGATCGCGACTGGACGCGGCCTGTTTGCAAATGCGGTCGAGTAGGAAATGTCATGAAAATGCAGCCCCGAAATGCAGGCCGAGAGCATCGTCCTATCGTCCCATCGACCCATCGTCCAATCGTCCCATCGATACGACGGCGATACTTGAGGTAGTAAAACACAAATTCACAAATCGAACATGAACAAAGCAAGAAATGATAAGATCACGATTGTTCCTCTCGTTCCTCTGGAAAGTAGCAGGTTCCACATTGGCGCTGCACTGCATCTTGTCCAAAAGCCAAACATTTAATTGCGAGCCACGTTCTGCACGAGTGAGAGGAGGTAGCCATGGAGCTCTTTTATGTTCTGACCAACAACCGATCGACGGATCGGATCGGCCAAACTTGTGCCAGTTATGCTCACGTATGCAAAGGAAAACTCTATCTGACAGATTTGCGTGATAAGCCGGGTACAGAAAGAGAGAGCCAGGTATATCGGATCGATCGCTTCCTGGAGTGAAATATTGCCCAGATCCAACCAACCAACCTCCTGCCACAATTTTCTGGCCAAATTGGCAGTCTGGTGGTTTTGCTGCTGTTACACGCAAAGGGACGAACTTGGTTCGAATTCCGTTTTCATGCGGCTACCAATTGCTGGCACTGCAATTGCGTTTTGGCCATTTAATGAGCCAAGTTCTGGCATTCGAATAAACGTATGCATGCAGCTGAAAAAAGAACATACAAGAATTTGAGAAAATAGTCAAAATAGTTCGGTTAGCTAAGTTATTTTGGTTTTATTTTTTTGGTCTTAAATAACAATTATCTAAGGTTTTTGGGAACTGCTTCTGCTATTAACTTTTTGACTAGGCCTCTGGGCCTTTCAAGTTCTTCGTTATTAACTGGGAAGACGACGACTTTGACGACGACTCAGAAGATTGCGAAGTATGATTTTAGGAGACTTCTTTAGGTAACTGATAAGTTTATCGGTGCCATCAGTCTCGGGAATCTCATTTGTGACAAGATTATTCGTATGGCCTTGGGGAGCTAACATTTCCATAAGGTTCATCTGTCCACCAGGCTCTCCTTGAACTAATTGGAGAGACGGCGACGATGAAGATGATAATGAAGATGAAGATGACGATGAAGATGAATTTGACGACGATGAGGACGATGACGACTTTTGGTAAGTTTTTAAAGATTCGGGATTCATTTCAGATGCCTCAGCTTTTCTTAATCCAGTATCCCCTTGAGCTGATTGCAGAGATGACGACGAAGACGATGATGATGATGATGAAGATGAATTTGACGACGATGAGGACGAATGAATTGAATTTCGAGTTTGACGACCATTCCGATTGGCTATGCCATTCCGAATGGTTAGAATAGGAAGAGTGACTTTTTGACGAGTCTCTAAAAGTTAAAGGCGTAGCGTTTCCATCCGTTCTTGGCATAATGATTTGAGTTGGACTTATAAGTTGCTGTATTCCTGGAGGTCCCATAGGAGCAGCAAACTCTCCCCTCTGATATGGTAAGGTACTCCAGAAAATCATTTTTTCGTTGGGTCCTCCCTGAAGGTCTTGAGATTCAAAGTCACCACGCTCTCCCTTTTGGCCTGGAAAGCCGGGCACACCAGGTTCACCCCTTATACCAGGACTACCAGGAAGACCGTAAAGACCAGTCTCGCCCTTTGCACCTGGACGACCATCGATTCCTGGAACTCCAGGCCTTCCTTATCTCATCGATCTGCTGTGCGAGACCTTGCACGTAACAAGACTGTTAGCACTGGATTACAAAATTATGTTTAGGATATTAAGATGTTTAAAATACAATTATTTTTTAACGAAAAGCTTTTACACATTTGAACAAAAAATCAATATATAAATTCAATATGGAAATACCGCGTTTTTTCAAAAATATTCGGAAGTAAATGTACTTTCAAATTTTTTTATTTTAACGTCCAATGCTAACATAACGGCTTCATTTATATTTACCACATCAACAGCAACAGAAGATGGAATTAGAAGCAGCCAAGCATTTATTAAACAAATAATGGCACTGTATTTTGCCATATTTTAAGCACTAATCAGCAGTAGAACTTTGCGGAACCTCAGACAGCGACATACTGATCTCCGATCTCAGAAAGCTAAGTGGTTGCTACCTTTCATAAGAGCAAAGTAAAATATTTTTATTTTGTATATATGGAATCAAATACTCATTGGATCTTCTAGTTGGTCCCATCAACAAGTGATATGTAACACTTATTCCTATATGACATAAACTACGTTTTATAACTTTCGAAATCCCTTGACAATCGCTCGTGCAATTACGAACTTTCAATTTAAACTTACCATGTTTACTTCATAAACTCCTTGATCCTCAATTGTGCCCTAGGCCTTGGTTAACACAGAAAAAATAAAAGTTTTCCGCACCGGATTTTCCTGCCCTCGATTCCGTAATAGGGATCCATTACTTAATGCCAAAGCTCCTTTCCGAGGCATTGGCGATAAGAACAAAGTTTTCGGCTTGGCTGGAAAATCTTCAATTTCTGTTTGGCTTCGCTTTCCTTCTGCCGCCGCACTTTCACCTAAAAGTTAACAAAAGTTCCCAAAGAAATTGCAGTTAAGGGGGCGAGAGGCGGCAGCAAAGTGTGACAAAGTATCCACAGTATCGTGGGGTGGAGTGTGTAAATGTCCATTGAAGTGTAGAATTTGATTGCAGTTCGAGATGTCTTTATGTGTGTGTGTGTGCGGGGTATATGATGGGCGTCTTTGGATTTTCGAGCGATTGTCTTTTATGGCTTGGAAAATCAACTTTTGGCTAACAACGCTTCGATGCGTTTGATGCACAGGCAAAAGGAGAGAACTCCGCTTCAGCCACAGCTTAAAGTCCGAGAGGCGTAAATTCACTTAAATTATGCGTAAAAGTCCAACTTTCTTTAGCATGGCAACAATTTGCTGACTCACTCGCAGAGCGGGTAAGAATCTGCGCTGAGCTGAACCTTCAAGCTCCCAGTCCCCCCTGTGACCCACATTCATACGCTCGAATTGATTTCCTATGCTCGCTCGGCTTTGGCAATCAGCGCCGGCTAGCACACGCGGCGTATACGCAACGAGCCATTTTTATTTGCTGTAAATCTGTAACGAAGGCACGCACTATTTTCCTCTATATTTATGCTGTGTCGGCGGGAACACCCCAGTCCGTCCCCCCCATATCCGATCCCTTATCGCCTGGGTCCCTTTCGGTTTTGATAATTTAATGCCTGTTTGAGTTAAGATACTGAAATCCCTTTTTTGCCGGTCATGATTCCTCATGAGTTGTTTTCTGTTTTCGGTTTTCGGTTTTCTGCTCCTCGCCACACACATAAACTACAATATTTAATTGGTTCGAAGCCTTTTGCCTAGACACGTCCTTTCCCGGTTTTTTTTTATTTTTTTGCATATTTAATGCAATTACCAAAAGGTTCTCCCATCGGAATTGGCCAAACACTCAAAGAGAAGGGGGGCCCGAAATTGATTTAGCTGACTGCTGGAGCCAAACACCTTGGCGAGCAGGCTATTGATAGGCCATAAACGAGGAGTTCGAAAGAAATTGAAACCTTAAAATGCGAACTAGGTTTCATGGCCAAAAGGTGACCTCGAAGAATAAATAAATCTTAAACGACAGCGAACGGGCAACCTAAAGGAATTTTTGTTCTGCAATCTTCTTCTTGTAGATTATCTTTAAAAACTAAGAAAATCAATTATTTATCGGTTTAATACATTCCAATACTGGAGCAGTATAATTTACCAGCTGAAATTATTTTTAATTTACTTACAGGCATTTCCTATGAATTCTAAAAACCACACACAATGACAATTTTGATAGATAAGAAATTTTTAAATTAATTGATGGTGTTTATTTAAAAAAAAATTTAATATGTAGTCAAAAAAAAATCCTACAAAATCCGTTTTTACCATAAATGAGGTTACCACATATAAACATTGACAAAAATGGCCAAAATATATATATTTTTAAACACAATACAAAGTTATGTGGATCATAAGCAAAACAATCTGAGGCAATCTGTGAGTAACGTATCAACATTCTCTTTTAAATAAAAACTTGTATTTACCATTCAAGTAAAATTATTTGTTTATAAAACTAATTCCCTACCCTGGTGCTAATCTCAATTTCAACTTTTATTTTATTTAAATCTTTTAGAGGCAATGATAAGCAAATCGGAACTTACCCAATCCCACGACTCGTCAAGCGCAAGTTTATGTGTTGCCGCGAAATCTCAAAACAATCAAAGTACGCGGAGGAAAAAAAAAAGAACGCGGAGCTTGGGAAGGGCGAAAGGTGGACTTTGGTGGGGGTGGGAGGGGGGCGTTGGAAAAAAGGGACCAAACTCAAATAATATCCAGCTTTTGCCACTGTTTTCAGTTCGCGTGGGCGTTGATGTTTGCTCTCCCAAAAACAACAACAATGCGGCAAAAACAGCAGGAGCAGCGAGCGGCAACTTCAACTTTAGTGCGAAAACTTTTGCCACTTAACTTTTGTGAATGCATCAGCATCAGAGGGGAAATCGGGCTGGAAGAGGAGGAGGGGGTTTTGGAGTTGTTTGGCCGACGGAAAGCCAATCCCCAGATTCCGCCGACTCTGGCACTGGGAAAGCAATTAAAATTATTGCTGGGCGCAAAAAGTAATATTTTCCAAGTGCTAAATAAACACACTATAAAAGTGGCAAATGCCCCACGCAACCCGCCTCCACGACTCTTCATCTCTCCACTAACCCCAGCGCATATACGGTGGAAAAAAGTTGATTCACTGTTTTTTTTTTTTGAGATTTATTTACATATGCCAAGACGCGCGCCACGAAGAACTTTTTCTTCATCCAGAAAATAAGGGTGCCAGGATCACAGTGAAATCGGGAAAACTCTTTGAAAAGCCCTCGAGAAGTTTGTGGGTGTTATGGAGGATATTGAAAGAAAAGAAGGTAACTGAACAATATGGAAATCACATCGATTATAAATTAAGTCTTTGAAAGTAACAAATGAAAACAAAATGAATCGATACAACAAAAATGAAACATATTTTAGTTAATATCAAACAAATATTTGGCCACCACAAGTAGGGACAACAATTCGAATGATTTCATAAACTGCATTTATTTGCAACCCATCGATATGCACTTGGCAAACACGACAACTAATATGAAATCAACTTACATACCAAGGCTCACATAATAATAAATTGAAAACCGAAATCGATTTAGTTGTAACCAAGTTTATGGTCATGGAAACCCCGAAACCCGAAAGGAAGGAGCAAAGTTCCTGGGCTAAGTTGACCATAAAATTGCACACAAATTGCATCAAATATTTAGTTGGCCCAGCCGATGCACAGACAAATGGGACAGACGAGTGAATTTACCTGGGCCAATAAATAAACAGCAAATATTTTATGCAAATTTTCAATTTAACACAGCATTAAATGCACGCACAACCGGCAGGCCGGGCTCCTTCGGAGATCAATGCGAATTCCCTGGGCAGGACAAACAACACCTGTGCGGCTTGAAAGGCCCATAAACCGCATGCGAGTCCATGGAAAGCAGCAGCATTTTGTGGTAATTTTCATAATTTACACAGATACCGAATGAGCAGCACACCTTAATGTTATTGGACTGCGGGGAATCCCCCCGAAGGGCGGGACTCCATATTGCGTTGGAAACCATTGAGCGTAATTTGTTTGTCTGCTGGTCCGGGCACTTGATAGGCGTGAAAATCAATGTATTGATAAGATATTTTCAGCAAATGCAATTATTTGACAAATTGCCAAAAACGGCTTACAAACCGAAAATGGGATGAAAAGCCTGGGCAATTTCCATAAATCATCGATTGCGGGTACAGTTTGACGCAGGTCAACTATGATTTATCAAAGTCCAAAAGTGTTTGATTGCCTTTGAGCCTGGGAAAGTTTTGCGGAGCTCATAATGCCAACTTGGGGGAGAATGTACTTATTTACTTTGGCCCACTCATTAACTGCCGGGAGGAGTCCTGCCTCGGCCCCAGCCAAGTTAAAACTTTGCCCTGATTCTAATAAACTTTGCCCGCAAAGTTCATTACCAAAAGTGTATCCTGTAGCATCTTTGGCTCATTTTCCACTCATTTTGGCATATTTACGCAAGGTGACAGGCTCGTGATTAATACGGGTGTGCTTCTGCGGAGGTTTTCGGGATGCCATGATCCCGGCAGTCAAAAGGTTCCTGGCATGCTATTAACCCAACCTACTCCCACACACACCCGGCCCGCATAAAGTTCTTCAAATGCAAATAGATGTGAAACGAAACTTTTGCTTTACTCTCCAAAAATTGACATTGACCACCCCTCTTTATTGGTAGATTGTAATTTGAGATTTCGGATTGCGACACTAAAGTTCTGGAACCGAACAGAATTTTACTTCAATAAACCTTTTTGGATACTCTACAAAGTTCAGGGTATTATTTAAACAATTTATTTTTAAAGAAAAACATTTAATCATTATGAAATAAACACAACAAAAATGTTTTACTTATTTTAATAAAATCGTAACCGTAGGGAAGAGATAATGCAATAGTTTAATGTTTTAAATATATATTTAATTTTAATCTTAATTAAAACTTTTAGAATTTAAAGTAATTAGTTAAATAATATTACACAAAATTCTGAACCAAAATATTATACAAAAATGTATATTTTACGGGACTTTAATCTCTAGAGATGATTCAATATCTTTATAATCACTGTTTTTATGACAAATGAACAAGTGAAAATCATCAAACCCTTGGGCAACCCCTAATAAACACTATCTCCATCACTTAGAAAGGCTCATCAATCCTAGAGTTTCTCTATATTAAAAGGTCCTTTCTTTCGCTTTCTGAGGGCATTGCCAATCGTTGATGACCGTAGTAAAATCCTTTAAAACCTCATTCCTAACCTCAAAAGTTTCCGGTCACTTTGACAGACTCCGAAGGCCAAAGAAGACTGACGAGAATGGACTGGGAAAATATTTTACTTTCGCCTCTGTCGATTGACCGACTTAAGTAAATACCCTAATTTAAACCGCATGATTGATTGCTGCCGAGCAAAAAACCAAACGTGAGTATGGATGAAATAGGGTCGGAGAACCCATCTCCATCTCCATCTCCATCTCCAAACACTTCAATTTTTGTGGGCTGGCGTCAAAGTTGTCGCCTCGCCTGGGAGTCCGGAATTCGGGGGACGGCGGCGGAGGTCGGATGTAGTGGGTTAAGCCTTGGGGTTATGGGGATGACTGGGCTGGCAAGTCATCACGGACATTGCACTTTGGCTTTGACCATCAAGATTTTCGGGGCAATGTGACGGCAGTCGTTTTGGCACAAGGACCCTCCAGGCGATTTGCTCGTTTCCTGGCGTTTTTCAGGGATCCAAGGGATGGGAAGTGGCTGGCAGCTCATTTATAAAATTTTCCCAGCTGGGCTGTTGTTGTTGCTGGCATTTTGAATCGAACAATGCCTGGGGGCCAGCACATGCAGGATCTGGAACCGTATCCGAATCCTGCAGGAAGAACAGGACCCGCTCGTATATATATTGGGGTATATGAAAAATGAATGGCGCCTAGACGCAGGATGCGGACGCCTTTATGGTAATCCAAGATGATGCCCCTTTTTGCGGTTGACATGATTCACTTGGGCGATAAACCAAAGATAGCAAAAAGTCAGTCAAAGCCCAAGTAGTTCTGCAAGAAGGATGCGAAGGACAAAGGACATTGGCGGCGACATTTTGGCAGCCCTTTTGGCATATCATTTTGGCCATTTCTCGGCTGTCTGCCTTCTTTTTTATTTTGTTTAAAGCAATTTTCAACGTTTGAATAAACATTTCATTTAATTTAAGCTCAAACAAAAAAAATAATAAAATAAACAAATGGAAGGGAAGAGCTCGGGGCGATGGGGAAACTAATTTGGCCGACGGGCGCCGCCGAAAACTTTACGTAAACACGTAATGCTCTTTACGTTGTTGTACAACGCAGCCGCCGCACGCAACGCGAGCATTTTTGTAATAAGAAATTCAATTTTCAGCAACATTAGAGGCCAAAAGTTGACTCCGCGACTACGTGTGCAACAGGGGATGCAACGCAGCAGCCGCAGAAATTACAGCATTTTGCATTCTTCCTTTGTTTGTGTATTTTTTCTTTTTTTTTTCTATGGATAAATTGCACACTTTTTCACTTTACTTTTCCCGGTTGAAATTAAAATGCAAAGCGAATTTATTGCGGACCCACAGGCGTGTCCTGAACTAAAAAAAGTCCACTGAAATGGAACAAAAGTCTGCGTGCGGCACGCTCGTCCCATGCAAATTTGAAGTTTCACCTGTTATTGATAAGCCAGGACATTTGCCTATCGCCGAAAGGGTCTTGTAGAGGTTTGCCTAATTGTCAACGGGTTTCTTGTATTCAAATAAAATGCATTTAGCCCGCCGTTTCCTGGATATGCATGTTCGAGATGACCTGCCAAGATTTGCAGGAGCACACAAAGGAAATTCAAAATGAAATATGACTTGTAGTTGCCAAGGAATTAAAATAAATATGTATAGCCAGTTAGATTTACATGTGCTATACATTTTTTTAAATTTTATTTATAAATGAAACGTTTTTCAAGACATAAAATTTACAGATGTCCCTATATAGTCGACTTAGAGATGATTAAATTCGTAGGAAATTCGAAATTTCATCATTTCCTTGGAAAGTGACAAAATACTTGAATTTATTATTCAACTAATCAAGTATTTATTAGAATGCCCCGGGGGTTGACAGCTACGGTCGCCTCCACAACCCCCGGAAACTTTTCCCTTTCACCTCGACCACCCCTTTCACTTGGCACACACTTTCACTTATTACCGTTTTCCTGCCGCCCCCCAGGGGAGATGGCCCTGCCCAAATGGCGGCCCAACACGTAACCTCCAACCGCCCCCCACCCCCACCTCCAAGGTCCCTGCTCGGGCGATATGTCCCCCATTTGGACACCGTATCTCTTTCGGCTTATCTTCTGCCGCTGCCGCCTGTGACGTGTCCCGATGTCGTTAACTCGCGCGTGCCCCATGTTGCCAGCATGAGTATGTGTGTAGCGTTTTCACCTGTCAACAATATTTCATGCCCACTGTGCATTGTGCATTAGAATGACGCCGCCAACAGCTGCCAGTTCCCGGAGTACCAGAGTCCCGTATTCCGGTATTCCCCATCCCAAAACCCCGATTTCCATCCCTTTCACCACTCTCTCTTTTATTAACCATCCCCTCGGCGCCTAGAAAAGTCGATCAGGTGGAACGGCAGCGTGCAATGTTTCCGCCTTTTGGCCCGCCGGTTTGTCTCCGCCTGCTTTTGCGAAACTCCCGGTTTGCCCACTCAGCCTTATCAGCTTTTTGCCGACTGCTTATCAGTGATGTCAAGTATCAACATGTGGAATATGGGAAGAAAGAAATATTTAAATAATAAAATATATGTAAAATATTTCTTTTAATAATTTTTTAATATTTATACCAAGGTTGTAAATACTGGGAATTGTTCTTGGATATTTTTAATAAATATAGATTTAATACATTTTCTGGACGATTTTTTTTTATAAATTTATTTGGAATATTTATTCTAATAATTTTTAAATATTTATACTAAGGTTATAAATACTTGAAATTGTTATTGGATATTTTTAATATATATAGGTTGATAAAATCCTAACATATTAATATACTTTCTGGATGATTTTTTTAAAAGTGGGTAACTTAAAATGTACAAAATCCATATTTCTTTATCCATATATAATTTGTGTTTATATTTTAAATTTCTCATTTAACAAAATGTAAATAAAATGTAAGGGCCTATCAGATAGCAAAATAAATTCATCAAATTAAATAAGAATTCGGAAATTCATAGATCTTAATATATAATATCATAATAATAATATTCCTATTATAAGATAAGGAAAAAGTAAGTTCTGAGGGAAATAAGGCTAGATCGACAGCTCTGCTGCACACACATGTTTGTCCTGCGCCTAATTTTGGGTTGCGTGCACCATGCGTCGCGTCACGTTAAATACGACTTGCGTGCAGCTAAATAACTGCTTCGTGTTGGCAGCACCACGGGTTAGTTGTTCTTGTTGCCGCTTATCATGGGCCCGAAAATTGCCATGGCAACAACAAGTTGAGAACGCAATTTTCGGCTTTTGCATTTCAGTTTTACCCCCACGAACGGAAAGGGAGAAGACCGCCCTTTGTGTTTTTCGACTGTCCCTGAATACAATGCGGGTAATTTGAATGGAAACAGATGTGGGGATCAATTATTTTATTTTCACAGTTAATAATTTCAGGTTTTTTAAATTAATAAGCGTCTTGAAGGGGCAGCAAAACTCTAACAAACCTCTTATTATCTGGTGATATTAACTATTTGTTAAGATTAACATTTGCATTCTAATTTTGGAACCCAAGAAAACTAAACTGTTGGGTTCCCTTTTCCTAACCATGTTGACCCCGATGTTACTTTTCCATTTGGCAAAGTAATGCTAATTCTTCAAGAATCTCCGTTGTCTTGCAATGACTGAACCAACTTCAGTTTAACTGCAGCTGCTGACATGAACAGATCCATGTGGTTTTCAGTTTGTGCAACATTATGTCTAAGCTTTTTACAGCAAACGGCAACCCAAGATGTGCATTCCCGAGCTAAACGCTTTTTAATATTTCCACGACAAGCGCCCACAAGACATCAGGTAATGGGTCTCAAGGATCCTAAGGTAACAATTTTATTATTTCCTTTACTTTTAGTTCATTGCTGGCATTGGTATTCCTGCCGATCTCGATTATGAATCACTCACAGTGGGCTACGTGCTAAAAGCAGAGTATTATCTACCTTATAATGCCAGTGTTTACCGGCAAAATCCACTCTTTCCGGAATACAAACCGAATACCATTGATGCCGAAAAACAAAGGAAATTATCTAAACCTTCGGATCTGCGATGGCAAATTTACAAGTTTATTGAACTCTTGCTTAACGGGTGAGTTACTTAACGTATTAGCTTATAATATTTAATATCCGATTATTTTTTAAGCTACGGATTGAATGGCCATGCCTGTCTTTTAGAGGCCATCTGCGAGGCTAACAAAATACAATTTGCCAAGGACTTTAGCATTGCAGCTGAAATGTTACACTTGTTTTTAAGGTGCGCCTTTGAGTTATTATAGTTCTTGTAAATACATTATATTATTTATTTATCTTTGCAGCCCTTCTTCTACATTAAACTCTAAATCTTCTCGAGCTTTGGATTTCATTCGCGCAGAAAAAGATGGATCTCGGATGGACTGTTCAAAGTATGATTGCAATACGAAGATAATAAATTGGGTTTCACTTGTCAGCAAAATGGATTTTTGAGCTTACTATCCAATAAACGCGATTTTAATAAGTTAATATGAACTATAATTTTACCTAAATTTAATTCTTATGTGATTTTTCTATTTCTCTATTAATTTAATACATACTTTCTTGGCAAATTTTAGGGAAAGAAATCCTTTAAATATACATTTTTTTGAAGGATATTTTAAAATATATCTATAAGATCAGAAGTTCTAATCAAAGCAAGGAAATATCTTGATAACGTCGGTGCAACTACGCAAAGCCAAATTTGATATGGATGCAGATGGCTAAGGAACCCAACCCCCTCTGACATATCAATAGCCACCTGATTTACCTCGTTCTCCCCCTATTTCATCGCCGGAGAGTTTCAATTTAAAATTCATTGAAATTTCGAACGTTTCTGGCCCGCAGACACGCCAAAACGTGAAACACAAAAAGCTGCCCCGGGTTGTTTATAGGATTTGTCAAACACACAGAGACAGGATGAACAAAAAAAAGAAATGGAAAAGCGAGGAATCTCGCCGGCGCGTCATAGTCATCACCCTGACAAAATCCCAAAACACAAAGGAGAGACAGGGTTGATTGCCTTTTACAGTTTGCAGTCGCACCCACATACCCACCGCCCCTGCCGTCCGTCTTTTGTCGCATCACATCAATTAAAGCATTACAATGTCATAATCAAAATGACAAATAGAATTACGCATGATGGGAAAGGCAACAGCCGACGGAGCCAACTCCGTTTTGCGGTGGTTGATAGCCGGCAATCCGCACCACCCAGCACCACCCATTCCGCAGGACTTGTACCATTTGATTCCGTGTACGTTTTTTGTTTCGAGACACTTTCCCAATTGGACCGAGTGCCAGACACCTATTCAAATTAATCCTTTGTAAGCCCGCCAGCATCCCGCCATCCACCACCCGACAATCTGCAAGGTGCAATTCCTGATGCCCTGATTCCCTGGGGAAGGGTGACAACCCTGGTCGCCATTGGCTTTGCTTCTCCATGTCAAATAACGGTTATTACGTCGCATTATACCAATTGAGCGTGGACTTTAAAAAAGGCTTCTCAGCGATTACCAAACGCTGATGATAATGGAAACAGGAATTAAGCTGCCTATAAGGTATGCATTGCTTTTAATACCCTTACCCATTTTGGTTTAGAGTCCTACCCATATGAGTCTGAAAATAATTGGAAGTGCTTGAAAGAAAAAAAATAATGTTTAATTTTTGTGGTTAAGATTAACTAACATTAAAATCCAGTTTACTTTTAAGAAGGGTATAAAAAAATTACCAATTATTCCGCACATGCTCAAAAGCAAAGGAAAGCCAAATTTCGGGGAAAAAAAAGTTTTAATCACACTTTGGCACACGCTTCTCTCATTAAATTCTCCCCATCCTCTGACATTTTCTCCTTCGGACTGTTTTCTTAATTTGCGTACAAATTATTTGTCAGAGGGTAGAAAAAAAAGGCCCTGCACAGCTGTGCCAAAAAGTTAAGTTAACCGAAAACTCACATCACAAGGAAAATTCTTTCCACTTTGACATTTCCTTGGACTCATTCAATTACTTTGTTGTTTCCTTATCTTTGGGTATCCCTCTTTGGGATCCGTTATGATTGAATGTTGGAGTATAGAATTTGGGCCAGCTTAGGGCCAAATTTTTATTTTGGGTGATAAACTTTGTTTGGCAATTTTGTAACGTTAAATTGAAAAATTTTCGAGGGATTACTGAAGTTATTATGGAAACAATGGCATATAAATAAAGGCCCGAGGAGTTTTCACACTTCTGTTATAGGGAGGATGAGGGATTCTTCAATGGAATTTTTATTTTGAAAAGTTAGCCTTTAAGATTGATTAATGGCCTCTATGGATCAATAAAAAAAATGTTTATAAATATTTAGAGTATATAAAAACATTTAAGAGTTACTTTTGCTTGAAGTTACATCTTTAAAGCCAATTTTCTGCTATTTTAAACACAATCCAATCTACCAACTGCAACCCCAATCCTTTCGCAACTTCCTGTCCTGCCAGAACCGACAAAACTCACCTCATCGCAGTCAAATTATGTCAAAAATGAAGTATTTCCCTCACCCACGACTGACGGATGACCCTCGCACACAGAAGTGTTTTTGGGCCAGGAAAAAAGAGGCAAAACAATATCAAACCAAAATTTGTGTATAAATATTTAGCTGTAAGCTATTTGCACTTCATGCTTGACATGCCACAACAACAACGGCAGCGGCAATCTACTTTTAAAATATGTTAATGCCCATTTTACCTAACCGAAGCTTTCGAGGGCCTTGTACTGGCCAAAAAATACCTAAGCTGAAATATTTCTAAACTCGGTGGCTTTTTGTTGCCTCGCTTTTTGCACCCAAATAGTTTGGGCAACAGCACAAAAAAATTGTTTTTCGGAAAATAAATCAAATTGCTTATCAAAGAGATGATTTAGTGGTTGCCACAGGGTTTTGCAGAACGGTGGGGTTTTTTGGGAGGGTTGCGCCCATCGCCTTGGATCAACTTTAATAATTGCTCAAGTTGTGGCCTTTTGTGGTCCCGAGCCATAAGTCAATAAAACGGCAAGAAGCTGAAGTTTGAGGTGCTCTCGAGAGCACTTCACCCATTCCCAGCTTCCAGGTGGAACGCATCATATTATTATTATCTCTTGTGAAAATTTACGAGATCAAAAATTAAAATGCCCTCGGGCGGCAAGAAGCGCTCAAGAAATTGTTGCAGAAAATAATTTTATGGCTGGCCAAGGGTTGGCCCCTATTAGGGGTTGGGGGCCAAAGTAATCTATAACCGCATCGGGGTGGGCATCCTACATCCCTTCGGGCTTTTGCACGCTTCAACTGGCAAATTGTCCATTTATTATGCGGCAACGCCTCCTCTCCGAGAGCTTGGAAAATGAAGTGCCTTCGCCCCCAAAAAAGTAGGGGGCATTAAGACAAGCTGTCGGGTTTTTCTTTTTTTTTTATTTTTCGGGGGGAGGATGCACTTAAGGTGCAGCATTAGCCGCACACTTTTGGCCAAGTAAGCGGAAGTTGCACAATTAGAAGAGCTAGTCAAAGTTTCGGCCCCAACCTGGCCCTTTCAATGCATATTAAAAATAGTTTTCCCCGGATCCTGCAACCCAGCTGTCTGTGAAATATCAGCAGCAGCAGCAGCTCTGTCGATATGCATTAAAAGTTGTTGCCTGCCATTACATAAGATATTAGTTGAGACAGGTCAAGGATGAACGGGAACAGGAGCAAAAAATCCATCCCGGACATTGAAAAATTATAAATATTTCACCTGACAGGTGGGTGGTGGGTGGTGGCTCTCGAGGGCGCCGGAGTAAAGTGCGGTCAGCTGTTTTGCATTAAGTCGGAATTATGCTGGCAACAATTTTCTGCTGTTTTGAATTTTTCTTGTATTTTTTCCGTGTTTTTCATATTGAACAGATGGTTTTTTTCGGGATAAGTTATAGGGACAGGAAACGAGGTCAAAGAGGGAAAAATTAAAAGGTTACTTGCTACATTTAAAGCTATTTATATCCTTTAAAAATTTTAAATTTCGCTATCGACTTTTCTTTAAAAGTAACTTTGTGCCAAAACCGCTTGAAATTCATCGACTGCACATTTCATTTATTTATTTAGGGATGGCCTGGCTGCTTAAAATTTATTTATGCCCGGACCGAGGCCATTTCGAGTGATGCCAAATGCTACCCCGTTCCACTGGCCATGTCCAGTTAACGCTTCAATGGTGGCAAATGGCTAAATTCGGGCGCATAAAGTGAATTGTTTTATGCGCCGGGCCAAAGTCTTTCGGCAGTTTTCTTTTTTGAAAAACGAGTTACACACGTGTCGCAAATGGTAGGGTTGCCCCGCAATCCATCCACATGCGTTTGGTTTGGGCTGCTCTTTCGGCCAGGGTAATCGAAGTGAGTGTGGGATCCCAAAAAGCTTGATGGCCGTCCGGGCTTCATAGATTATGGATGAGTTTCATAATGAGCCAATTTATACAAGTGTTCCACATAAGCGTGGGTGTTTGGCCAGGAAGTAGGCGTGTGTGAGTGTGTGCGTATGCCTAGGGTTGCCACTGCATTGGGCCTGGCCTCATCAAGGATTCCAACAGGGCTATCCAAAGTACTTAGCGATGGATCTCTCCTTACTACTTCCCTATGAAAAGAGTCCTTAAAGAGAATTATAGAGTGGCTTATAAAATGATGCAGTCCTATACATATTATCTTAGAATTTTGAAAAACATTCAGTAACAAATAATAAAAAACATATAAATCTCTTTAAAAAATAATATTCTTTCATTCTTTTCATTAAATATTTTAGTGTACTATTAATATTATTTATAATTCTATCTACTTTCCTTATAAAATAATTTTAATTTATAATATCTAATATAGTATAATCTCTAAGAAACTATTTCAACATGTGCCAAAGAAAGAGTATTGATACGTTTAGTCTGCGTCACTAACCTTCACTTCTGGGGTTTTTTTCGTTGGCACCCGGGGACTGTGGGGTAATGATATATGACACCCCGAAGAAGCTGCTGGCCAAAACGCCATTTGTTTAAACCAGACGAAGCGAAGCAGCACAAGTAGAGGAGTCCTCCGCAACTTCACAGCTTCCATTTGAATGCGCACATGTCGGGGGCGAGTGAGCAACACATGGCTCCGAGCATCCAAGCATCCAAGTATCCAGGGATACCAGGATACCGGCAGCAGTTGGGATGCGGCAGTTGGATTTTTGGGGGACAGCAGCTGTTGCCCGAACTGCTCGTCCTGCTTGAGTGCACGCGTCAGGTGACAAACTGGAGCTTTCCTGGCTCCTTTTTTTGTGCTCCAATCGCCTGTTGACAAAAGCATCGGCAGCTGTTGCTCCTGCCAACTTCTTGGGGCAGCGTCATTGGCTTGGGCAGTAAACAAGTCGAGCTAACTCAGGCTGAAAACGATATTGGATTGGCTTCACAAAAAATAAACTCACTTGTTGCTTTCAGGAGTCTGCTTGAGGCATAATATAAGGTTTTGAAGATAATCCTAGCGCTAGAACATTATAGGAATAATGATTACTTGCTTAATTCTTAAGAAAAAACCTTATTTAAGCCGGTTTTAATCCTAAGGCTTAACTAATATTAAGATCAAAGTTTTTGGTAAAAATAGGATTTTGAGAAGTGTTTTTTCTGTATCTTGGCCAAAAATGGTACAAAATCAAAAGCGCGTACTGTTTTGATCTGCTAACAACCTCACAAATTTTTCGAAAAAATTTCCAAAAAATAAAATTTTTAGCTTTGAATGCCAATTAATTGGGAATTTTATTACGAGCTCAATGAGGTATAACATTCTATATTTGGACAAAAATTGTTATTGTTTTGGACAAATTACTGATATTTTTAGGGAAAAATCATAATCAGCTTTTTTGGAAAAGTTAATATTTTCAGTAGAGTTTTTTCGCTGTAATTTATACTACTATTAAATTCCTTTGGTCAATAATAAGAAATTTCTGTTTTCTTTTAGCCCTGTAAGTTGAAGGACTCTTACAGGGTTGAAAGTCTCACCCGTTCTGAACGCCTTCATGCCGATGAAACTTAATTCGTGCCATTGTTAAGCCAAAGACGTTTGGTGTCTTCTCAATTTGCGAAAGCAATTGCCAGTTCCACCTTTGTTACTTTGCTGCCTGAAAAGCTGGCTGCGTTTTCAGCTCTTTGCCAGGCTAATTTTACGGTAATTTTGCAAAGCATAGAAGCCAATTATTCACCTGTGTGCCGTGGCTGTGGGAGCTGTTTAAATTGAAAGGATTACTCACGCTCCAATGGAGCTCAGACACATTCTGGTGGCAGAGAGCGGGGGCAAAGGGAACTGGGAACTGTGTGTGTGTGGAGTGTCCTCTTTGTAGCCATTTCATTTACACATTCATTTTGGTATTGGCATTTTTTCATTACGCTGACATTGAACGCTGAAGGGAGCCGGCTGAAGTGAAGTGAAGTGCCCGGGTAACGGCGTCAGTCAGAGAGCAATTGAAGCGATTTATTGGTGTCATATGACAAGCATCGAGGTCGCCACCTGCCCACCCGCTTACCCGCCCACTTGGCACCCACTTCCACTCCCACTCCCCCTCCCACCGAGTTACCTTGCTACTTGCGTAATAAAAAGTTCAAACATTAAAAGCTGACGATGCTGGGGATGCTGCATCGTCTTCTCATCCCCGTCTCATTTCCAGCCCTCGAGTCCTTTTCCATCTTCTTCCGCCATCGCAAGTTTCAAGTGTCATCGCTGTCAAGTGCACTTGGAGAAAATCTGTTTAGTTATTTTCGAGGGAATCAATAAGGCGAAATTGTTTAAAAATTTATTATCATACCAATTTGAAAAATTCTGAATATAATTAAAACCGAAGCTACCTAATCCATTCTACCAATGAAATAATTCCTAAAATTTTCGAAAGCTTGCTAATAATTATAAAAACAATTTTAAAGTTTTTATTACTCCTTGTTTAATAGGGGTTTTCTTTTATTTTTCAGTTCCTACATAACATTTGATTTGTATACCTTGAGAAAAATGTAATTTCTCTCTCTGCAGCAAGTGCCTTGAGCGAGGACCTTCCTCATCGCCTCTCCATTTTGGCCCTCTTCCATCCTTCTTTGTGTGCCAATCAAACAGCAAAGGGGGTGGCAGCGGGCTGCGGGGCGGGACAGCCTGTGGCCAACGTTTAAACATATTGAATTACTTTAAAAAAGATCTCTCCCCCCGATTCCGTCGGCCGACGTCGCAATTTGTTAATTTCTTGTCAACACGAGTCGAAAGACTAATTGGCCCGAAGAACCCCGCTCCAGCCCGTCACTCTTACCCCTTAAATCACTTGGCCATATTTAGCCTCCTGCCACTTTTAATATTTTCATTTAACGTCATTTACTTTCCTCGTTTTTTATCATTCTTCATTAAACTTTGTGGCGACTCTTCGCTCCTCCGCCTGCCCCCCCTTTCCCATCGTCTTTTGTTTGTGCATTGATTTATTGGTATCGCCTCCCAATCGACATTAATTTTTCATCGATATTTTTTCGCTTTTTCCTCTTTGCCGCCGCTCTGTTTGCTGGGGAATAATTAAATTTTCGCATAAATTCATCATCATCGATGGGTCGTGTGGCTTGACGATTTTAATTTCCTTTGACATTGCCAAACACATGAGGTGGAACTCGGCGCCCTCTCCGCGTTTAATTTGGGCGGTTTGTCGGCTATCTGGGAATCAAAGTGGATGGAATTATTCGATAAAGTCATTAATAGATTGCCTGAAAACGAATATTATTTACCGCGTTTAAAGGATTGCAAGAATCTACTTAATATTTCACAATAAAACATGACAACAATTTTTTAGTTTTGGTTTTTTTAAAGATCTTTACGATCCCGAAATTGATAGACTTATTTATGCCAACCCACTGATCGGAAACATTAATCCAATCAACTTTCAAAACAAATCCGTTGACATTTCCAGCTTAATCACTTCATTTCATTTCTATTTCGACTCCATCTGGTACTTACAAATTGATTTCCTGTCTTGAAGAACGCTTCATCAAACATATTCGCTGAAGTCTTCAACCCACTCGACGACGCTCGACAAATGTTTCATAAACATTTCGGAGGGCTATTAACGCTCGCGGATGCTCCAGAAAAAAGCTGAGACCAGCAGAGGTACCAGTTCCAAACTAATGAGCTGTGACATAAAAAACAAAGCTTTTCCCCTAACCCAGTCAACTCTTCGCTTTCCCAGAGAGGCGGTTGAAAATATAAAAAAAGCAGCGAGATGAAGATATGACGGAGAAGTCTGTTTAATGACAAACCTCGACAAAACCTCAGTTGCATCTCGCCCTCAGCTGCTGCGACGATTTTGATAGATCTATTTGTAGTTCTGTTCGAAACACCAACCCCCCACCTCCCCCGGCAGCCTGTTAAATGCGACAACTTAAAATCCCATTTGATGCACTCTTTTATGGCTGCCAGGCAGCAGACCCGCAGAAGTTCGGAGTCCCCCATTTCAATCTCCATAAACTTGACGAAAAATCCCCAGCCGAAAAACGGAAAATTATGTTCCCTTAATGGAGCGAATGTTTTCCTTTTATGGCTCCTTATACACGAAATGTAAACTACTTAAGCGTCAGTCTTGCAGCATGTGTGTGCCCGAGTCGAGGGAGGGGGGGTTTTCGGCTTCAGGAGTGGGGGTGTGGTATTCCTGGCTGCTTTGGATGTCTGAATGAGGAGTCCTCCCCCATCGCAACGCCTTTGCCTGGGGGGCATGGCCAAGACAGGCGCGCCCTGTTCTCATTATGTTGCATGTGACACTGTTAATGATTATATGAATGCGCAGCACTCGCTCCCCCTTTCCCCTTCCCACTGGAAATTCGTGGTGCTACCATGTTGAGTTGTACGCTCATTTCCTGAGCGCTGGCTGACTTCCCATTTGAAAAACACCGAAACCGAAACAGAACCGGAGAAACTCCCCGAGTGACGTGAAAATCTTTGCGACAAATGTTTTGGTTCCCACTCGGTGGAAGAAAACCCCGCCGGCACTTTTTCTCCCCATCACTCTTCCGCCCTATAAACAGCCCCTTTCTCTCACTTTTCCTTACTCTAATAACTAGAGTCTAGTTGAATGTTTTGCTGTAAGTGGAATCCATAAAATCAGCAAGGACGCTTTGTAATACCCCGCTAAAACAAACATCTCTTTTATGAATCTTAAAAAAATGTGTTTAAATTCAGAAAAAAGCTGTATTATAAAAACTAAAATTCTATATTTATGAAATGTAATTATTAACATAACGTTTATTTTAAATAGTATTAGCTTATTAAATATTAAATATTATTAAATATTTTAAAAATACATTACCAAAAGTTTAATAATACTAATAAATAAACTATAACTAATATTCCTTTTTTTCAGAAAATGCTAGGTATTTGCTGGCGTTCTCAGTTCGTCCTTTAATTTTTTATGAGGTTGGCCCTTGGGCTTCGGAACGATGAAACATGAAATCGACTCGAAACTCCTGCTGCAGAGTGCGAATCGATTGTCAGTCGGGCTCTCCTTCCGTCGGTCTAACAGTCTGTCATTTGCTTAACAACAGCAAAAGACACTGCACATAAGTAGAAACAAACTAAACTAATTGCCAGTTTGTCTCGCCCACGAAGGTGGAGAACTTGGGGAGCTTGCCGTCGTCGAACTCTTAGCCAAGTTAACCGAGAAAACCGCAGCAAGAACAGCAGAGCGGTAACAACTATGATACGACTTCGACAAACGCTGTGGGAAAAGTTTACAGTTGTTCCCTTTAGCCCGTCTACCCCGCGCATCTTGATTGGGTTTTAATTTAGTGTTTTAGTGCTGAACGCTAATTTAATGGGGCGCCCTGCTGGAACTACGGCCAACTTTTAATTTCTATGTTCGGTCCTGGATTGGCCGATGATTGAGGAGGCGGCCCGGTTATAGCTCCGCTAATTGCCGACATTGTTTAAATATTTGATGGTCTGCAATTCTCGATTTTATAATCAAAGTAGATCATTTGAGTAGGTAATATTATACGCTTGCCAATCTGGCTTTCAAATAAGTACTTTTAAATGCATTTCCTATAGTTCTGCACTTCTTTTTCATCCTATCAGGATAATGGGTACTTGCACAGGTAATAAAGTCAAACTCAAGAGCATCGTCCTCGTGTCTTCTTCTTTATGGCTACACATGCACTGCACTTTGAACACCATAATTCGAATGCATATTCGTATTCCCTTTGCCTGCCAATGCGGCTCACATTTGAACCCTTTTGGCCCCATTAGGCTGCCACTCACAGCAGTTTAATATCAATTACAAGCGACTGCAGCCCGAGTGTGTGGGAAGCTTACCCACTTAGACGACGACCGAAACCGAAAACAAGTCTGTTCATATTTCCAATAACGCCCGAAGGCCCATTAATAACCCATGCCAGAGCCCAGAACCCAGAACCCAGAACCCCGAAAACCGAAGGGGGGCGATGTTGTTAATAGTCAGCGACATCGAAGGCTAAAGCGACAAATTTGCACTAAACGCAAGTGCAAGCCCGAACAACCGACTCCTTATAGAGGGGGCTAGGCTAACCCATCAAAACCCAACCCTTAAATAGCCGCCAGTCAGGCGCAACGACTTAACGGCAATTAATGCAAATGAAGGTGGATGATGCTGGTCAGAAGGCAAGCAACCCAAAGCCAAAGCCCCCAACCCCCAAGTGTTCGATGGCAGGATGCACTTGTGCATGCCTAATTATTGGGACAATTTGCTCTTGGAATTTGCCTATTAATTAGCCATCGCACACGGCAGACGAAGGCGATTCGGCCGAGTTTGGATTTGCGGCGGCCTTTGGATAATGCACTCATTGATTATAATGGAATCAGACGGGATATCTGCATGGATCATCATCGGTGCGTGTGTCTTGCCTTGCCGCATCTTTTAATTTGCAAAACGCTCATAATTAATAGCCAGGCTCGACCGCAGGCCCTAATTGGCCAAGACAATGGCCGACAACGCCCTCGGGCGGCAAACTAAACCTGATTAGAATGGGATTTTGATATGATTTACGATTGTTCGACGCCAAACAAATGGAATTTGATGTCAGAACACACAAGTTTGCCGAGAAAATTACTACGCCTAAATGGATTTCAAACTAGACACAAAGAGCCGGTTTCGCACATCGGAATTTAATGGCATTTAATCGAGAATTTAACTTATAAGTCTATATGACATGAAACGAAATCTTTAAATGTACTTTATATAAAGTAATTGGAAAATTCTAAATTCTACATTAAAAAAATTATAATCATGATTTTAAAATATATGACATGAAAAGGGATCTAAAAATTGACATTATCAGTTCTTATTTGAAACATCTAGAGAAATGCTTAATAGATTTAAAGATTAATATAGGTATTTATAAAAAATTTTATAATCATGATATTAAATATATGACATAAAAAGGGATCTGAAAATTGACTTTTGTTTTATTTGACTAGAACTAAAAATCTTATCGGAAAAATCTAGATAAATGCATAATAGATTTAAAATTAAATAATTTCTTAAAAAGATTATAATCATGATGACATGAAAAGGAATCTTAAAATTGATTTTAGCTTTAATCGACAATTTTAGTTCTTATTGGAAAAATCAAATAAATCTTAAATGCTTAATAGATTAAAAGATTAATACATTTATTAAAAACATTATAATCATGATTTTAAAAGGTTGAAATTATATTTTAGGGAGAATTCCTTCTGGTGGCCATTGGAATGCTATTTCTTCAACTGTTTGGAACTTTCTCACCCAGTTGGGGTGGGCCGCATACTTTGGCACAAACAATTTATTTCCTCCCAGTGTCATTAAAAACGAGGCCGCCAAAATATAATCACAGGGCGGCAACAATAACAACCGGCATTCGTGCGTATTGCTCGATAAAGAAGAAGAAATCCCGTGCAGGATATATATAGAGCGAAATATAAAAACATTATTAATCAATGTCCAGGGCAAAGCAGGGCACAAAAGCTGGGAGTTGGTAAGCTTACTGTTGCCATGTCTTTGACTGCGGCTGTCCCCAATTCGCGCCCCTTGGGAATCCCCGGCGATTGCCAGACCCCCCACCGGAAAAAGGGGATCCCGGGGATCCCCAAAAAATTGGGGATGCTGGGCAACTCAACTCCCCAATGTAAAAAGCGGCTTAGGGCAAGGACACAAAACGCCGAACGAACTTTTGCTAATTTTCTTTCCTGTCACGTTGATTTTTTGTTTACCATTATAGCTGAGCTGTCGTCGCCTTGCCATTCCTCCTTGTTGGCCAAGTTGATTTACGTTGCAGGCGAACGGCATTTCAATTAAATTTTATTTTCTATGACTCCAGCGCTGGCCAGCTTCCTTTGGGCCAGGCTCAAATCAATGAAATATAATCGAATTAATTACGTCTAGCAGAAGGACAAGAAGTCCTGCCAGAGCGCCAGCCTCGCTCCTTGTATAGGTGCCACATAAATTTGCGATTCGATTGCGTTTCATTGGCCACAGATTTCTATGGATTTCGGATTATTGTTAATGGGCGAATTCAGTATTGGCCCATTCAGCAGACTTGGTAAGAGACCAAGGGTCTTGAAGTCTCGAGTCTCCAAAGGGGGCGGAATGTCCCTGCTAATGCCAAAGTCCCCCAGCTGGCTGCCTTTTTAATTAGCATTCAGCTGGCGGACTCCTGACTCTTTGTTGCGTAATTAGCTGAGTTTTGATTTATTGCCGGACAACTTCGAGCCGCTCAGGTGAAATGGCGGGCAGGTGGGTTGCAGGATTGCTGGATTGGAGACAGCGGCAAAATTAGTTATGTAAATATTTGCGGAAAATTAAAATTGTCAAGGGACAAACTTGAGCCAAAGAGCAAAGTTTTCTGATGATTGGATGGCAGGAAATACGCGGGGCTTTAATTTATAGTGGTGATATCATAAAGCATACCTCTTTCACAATACCTAACTGATATAATAAAAGCCCACAAACTTAAATTCTTATAGCAAACACGCACGAAGGAATTGGAATTGTACAATCGAATCGAGGCCTTCCATTTCTCGATGTGTTCACATTTAAATAATAGTCAAAGATTATCAATTAAACCAGTGGCCAAATTAATAGTTGGCCAACGAAAGGACCACGCCCACTGCCACTTAATGCACCTCCGCCCCCAGGACAGTGAGTCCTGCATTGCTGTGTTATCATCGTTGTCGTCATTATGGCATTAAAATTATTTAATTATCGAAGGTTCTCCAGTAATTTACCCTTTGTGTTGGAGTGACGTGATTTAAAGTGTATGTATGCCGTATATGTATTTACTGAGTATGTGAGTGACCTGCAGATATTGGCTTATATTCAATACATAATTTGTACATATAAAAGCGCGATGGCATAATAAGATATTGATATCCATAAAGGACCCATCACTTGCATACGTTTAATTCTTTAAAAAAAGGTGGCTAAAGAGATGAATTGACTCATGTTTAAATTTAAATGATTTAATGGCTATTAGAATTTAAAAAGCGTAAAATTATAAAAATTCTAATTAATAAAAAATATGTTTCGAATTTCCAGAAACCATATTAAAATTAAAAAATATATTCATATTTCCTAACATACTTACTTAATTGCAGATATTTAATATTTTTAACCAAGACAATTTAAATTGTATTTCTCCAGACTTTATTTCCTATGCCAACAGAAAGTTTCCAACATCTAACCGATTACAATTTTCAACCTCAACGCGAGTGAGTTTATATTTAGATACATTGGGCATTCTAAAATAGATACAAAATGTTTTTTATATCTCCAATCCAATTTTATAGAGGAGGGCAAGTTGCGCTTTACTTTCGCTGGGAAATGTGCTTTTAATTTAATTAGCTTTTTATTTGGCCTGAATGCATTTTTGCCCCTTCCTGCGGTTCGGCCTTGTGGGGAGAGAGAACTAGAGGGGGGGGATAATAGAAAGTTGGGTGGGTAGGATAAAGAGAGAGGTCGCTTAGTTGGGTATTTATAGGCGCGCATTCACGGAACACGGGGCGGTACGAGAGCAGGTATATAAAATGCTTTCAAAACACGGTGGCTAAAAACAAAAAACAGGCCAGAGTAAGGTAAATGAAAATGGGGAAAACAAAGGGGAGGTTCGGGGATGCTGGCAGTGACCAAACCCAAAACCCAGACCCCAGGCTGACCATTTCCATTCCAGACCCCTCGTTCCCTTAAACTTGCTTGTGCAGCGCTTTGAAGTTTTGCATTTGAAGCTGGAACTAATTTGACGTAAAGTCCTCGAGGTCTGGCGTTAGGGGAATTCGGAGAGGATGAGATAGATTGCATTGCAAATTTTAATGAATGTTGAGCTTTTAATAACATAAGACCAGGGTGGAGTAAGCTTAGTATTAATTCAATTGGTTCGAACGATTCAAAGGTACTTTTTATGATCAATTGGTACACGAATCTCCCAATATATGCAATTACAAGATTTATAATTATTTGTTTTTTACTAAATTAATTTTAAATATTATAGATACTATATAAATATTTTCTAAATTTTAAACTCTTGTTAAAAATGTATCTAAAAAGTAAATACCTCTTTCAAAAAATATGTAAGTTCAATTTTTTAACTTGAATACTAAACTATCCCTTGTCTTCAAATTCCTCAGTAGCTAATTAAAAATAAATCAGTTTTTTCAATGAAAATATGGTAATCAGGCAAAAAATATTTATATCGCACAGAGGACGGAAAATGGACCCACTGAATAAAATAAGAATATATCTTCAAACGCTATCGCAAAAGCGCTTTTCCCCTTCGTTCCCCGTTTTTATTTACCAATTTAAAAAATTAAATTTTTATTTTGATATGATAAATGCCACAATATGTTGAATTTATTCCCAAAGTCTTTAGTTTATGGGGTCCGTTGGAGCCGCGGAATCTCCAGCCTCTTACTTCTTTTTTATAGGCTTCCTACAAATTGCGTCCGACCACCGCCGACCAACCTCCTCCGGATTCAGATTCCTCCATCGTTCTCACCGAACCGTTCCGTTCAATAAAATAATGCCCGCTGGGGAACATATGGCAGTGCAGAATTTTATTACGCCGTTTATGGCTTTTCAGCATTATGATGTAGGGTTGCATGGAGCGGTGGAGGGAGCGGCTACCGAGCCGCTTTTTGTCCGCGAATATTTATTGATGTCAACGGGAGTGGGTGGGGGTAACGATAGGGATGGGGTCAGGGGTCGCGATGGCAAAGTGTGGGCGAGTGGTACGTGCTGGTATTTAAAACGCGGTCATCGGCTATCAACAGCCAGGCATCTAAGCGCTTGACACGCTCCGGCGGCGACGCCTTCGACCAGCGGGTGACATATGTCAGCCAGGGCCATATATTCACCGGCGGGGGCGGAAGGGGCGTGGGGAATCGGGCGCAACCCTTTCGATAAAAATCTTTACTATGTGTAGAAAATTACTTAATTTCTTAGCCACGCAAAACGGACGGAATATCAAAAGGGTGCCACGGGGCGTAGGGGTCGATAGTTTTGAGGGAATGAAAAAATTACTTAGCACATTTAGCATACTTTAGGAGGGTTAAGGAAAGGCTACTTTCAAGTGGCGTAACAACTTAATTATTCTTGGAAAACTTGGAACACAAAACTCATAAAATGCAAAGGATATGGCAAAAAAAACGCATAAATTACTCAAATGTTTTAGAAAAATATAAAATGTGCAATATAAGTAATTAAATAAAATCATAGAAAAATGACCTTTATTACAAAAAACAAAACACTTTTTTGACACTTAAAAAAAAATTGCTTAAAATATATTTAAAACTTTTTTATTTTTAACTACATGTTTTTAGGAATGTATAAAATGCACAAGCATAAAACTTCATTCAATGATTTGTCAAGTTTTAATTAAATGAATAATATATATTTATTTTTTAATAGTAAAACAAACTTAAAAATAGAAAAGTTTAATTCAAGTTTAGATTTTTAAACAACAGTTTTCAGATTTTACCTTGAAGAGCATTGTGAAGTCGATGTTCCAAATGAATTCCATAATAATATTACGTGTTTCACCTTCATCACGTAGCCAGGCGCCTAACGGGGCCATCCTGGAGGCCGTTGGCACCCGCCTCTTTCGGTTCCGTTAAATTTGTTTATTGCGGCACTTGAACACAAGTGGCATCATCTTCATATCCCTTTCCCCCGGATCTCCTTCGCTCTTCCTGGCCCCGAAAGCCATTACCAGGAGGCGACTTTTGGACTCGGAGACGTGACTTCCTTGGGCCCCCTCCGCCATCTGTTTGCTTTCTGCTTTGCTTTGCAGAAATCCTTAAAGAAAATGACAAATACCTCTTCTCCAGCCACCCAGCTCTCTACTTTTTCCACTTCTGCCGCTTTTCCAACCCACCAACTGTCAGCGCTTTGACTGCCACGCTGGCGTCGCTAAAAGTAAACTAATATTTCATTTGAAAAATATACCAGAAATGTCTTTTGTACATTTATTTTTGACATGTTGTTTTGTTTTTCACTCTCGTCTTGCCCCGCTTCATTGCATAAAGTGGAAAATGTTTGAGAAAAGTCCTTGGCAGATGACTCACTCTCTCTCTCTTGGATTCGCTGAAATCGCTTTCATTTGAATAACAAGCCAGGGAAATATCCTTTTGGACAGTCTCTGGAAGATGATCCCCGAGGGTCCTGAATGACGTGCGGAGCGCAAAACAATAGGTTGTGCTGAAATATGGAGCAACAATATGAGGCAGCTTTAATGCGGTATTTTCCTTTTTTGCTCTTAAATTCGATTTGGGCTAATGTCTTCGCAAATTCAATATTTCTTGGCAGAGAGAGGAGAGTAAATTGTGTATAAAAGGAGTTAAACTAAATTCAACTTAAACTGTTTCATTTTAAATAATATTTGGTGGCCTCTTTGCATTGGTTCCCATTACTTTATAACTTATTTTCTATTCCTTTTATCTTTACACCCCTATTTCCATTTAGTAACCTCATCAAAGGTCCCTCTTTTCATTAATGGCAAGCCCCTAGGTCTTTATCAACTTTAATTTTTTCTATGCCTTTTTTTGTTACTCATTTTTTTTACGAGTTTTCCACGCTGCAAGCCACAAATAATTTCTTTTCCGTTTTATTTTTTTTGAGCTGTTTGCGTGTTTGTTGGATGCCTTTATAATAAACCCACTAAATTCTATTTAATTTTTCCTCGCTTTTGAAAATTTATTCTGCGCTGAGGTATGTGGAAGTGTATTTAATTTTTTTCACAAATGAAATGCTGGCGAATGAGTTATGCTCGGTTGGTCTGCACATGTGTACAAAGCAAAATATGCTGGAAAAAATGGTGAAAAACACATGGGGAAAGTGGGCGATGGGAGAAGCTTTTTAATCAAATTATGTGTGCAGTTGTACGTTAAGTGAAAACTGCAATGGAAAATTTCCCGAGCAGTGAGGAAAATTATGCGGTAAATGGCACAAAGCGGTCGCCGAAGAAAGAGGTGGGGGTGGGGGGGTGCATTAGGTCCATGAGTTGGCTGGCAATCGCCCTTGGGTCATTTAGTTCCATTAATTTACCCAAAAATGTCAACAACTAATCTGCCAATTTGTTACTGCTGCACAACTGCCCGGGGTCATCGAAGGGAGGAACTTTGGCAAAGGACTCCGGTGGACAGGAGCAGCGGCATTAGCATCAAAATCCTGTTTACTATGTCAACATGTGTTAATGCCGCTGCTTCCATAAGCCATGAAAATCGAAGACCGGCGAAAGCAGCTGCTCTGGGAAGACACTAATTTTCCGTTTTCCTCTCCCTAGTCTTGCGATTTCCTTTTTTTTTGCGCCATCTCTGGCGACTTTTCCTGTCGTCACTCTGAAAGTCCCAGCCGAATCCCAAGCGATTAATATGTCACGAAAATATCAGAGCTAATTGATCAGAGAAAAGCAAGCAAGAAATGCTCCTTGCAGAATAGTGTCGTTTGGCTAATTGGTAGACACTGGGAGGTTTAGGTGTCTCCGGCGGACTAATTATGCAGGACTCTTATCCCCGACAGTGTCAGGATAAGGATAAGTATTTCAAATACAAAATGCTGTTTTAATTGTCATTCCAGAATTTAAGAATATATTTTCTGCAAAGTATTAAATGAATAATTTTTAATAATATTGAAAGAAATTAAAGCAGATTCTCTGCATTTCTAGAAAAAAGCAAAAAAAAAACATGTCTCCGTAAAATCGATATGCGCATGTAAATTTTTGGTTATGCAATACGCATATCGCTTTTACATGAAATACTCTTTTCCAGCACATCAAATTAACCTGGCCGCATATCAAGTTAAAATTGATTTTTCATAATGTAGAATCGATCTGGGAGTATTTAGCTTATATAAACAGCCAACTATTTCCCCCTTTTTGTGCAGCTCGTCTCTTCGATTTTCCGCCCTCAAAAATGGAGCCATTTAAAAGCACCTTTTCACCCTTTTACACACCTCACTTTGAGTTTCACCTCTTTCGACAGACCCTCGACCCTGGCCAACTCATTATACATCTATTTATATGTCAGTTCATTGAGTCCTTGAACTCGTTGTGGGCACTATCAACTGCTGACAGTTCCCCCCTCTCAAGACCACTTGAGGTCCCCGCCTCCCTACAGTAGATATATGCTCACTTATATATAGCTTATATCCCGGTTTCTGATGGAGCGCCATAGTTTTGCATTTGTTAAGTGAACTGTACCGAGCGATCCATATATGATGCCGGGTCTGGACAGGATTGAGAGTCCGGGGTTCGAGCGATAACTCTTTGGACGGCACCTTTTTGAAGCGCGTGCCCGTATGCCCCCTTCCTATCGCCTTGATCCAATTTTCGAGACACCGGGGACTCGAAACCCCAGCCAAAATCCCCGACCGTCTGCTGTGGAAAAACATTTTCCTATTACATTCAATACTTCAAGTGACGCCCGTCTGGGAGGGATATTTTATTTCATGGGTGTTTAAATTTTTTAAAATAACAAGCGACGTCTTACTGACACGTGGCGCTTGGGAGTGGGTGGTAAACGACACCAGGTGGGGAGAATTTTGTATTTGGAAAGGGAATATCTGGAATGGGAACGGCAGTGGGGATTCGCCCCGCTTTTGGCGGGATAAGTTAAGCCCGACGTCCTCCGGTTTGTTTATTGTTTTGCCGGCTTTTTGTTATTCTTCGGTGGCTGCGGCGCCGTTGGTGAGGCAAGTGTATTTGTTTATTGGCCTCATTGCCGGGGTTACAGCGAATTGCATTTGCCACGGGCAACTAAACCCTCGGCATCCTTCCTTTGGCCCCCGCCACTTGCCACTTGGCACTTGGCTGCCTTCAACTAATGCGAGTTAAACTTTATGGGTTTATGTAAATGATCCCAAAAATGTTGATGGGGCAGGGCCGGGGCGGTGGGTAATGCACTGGCATCATATTTACTTGCCCGGCACTTGTCGCTTCATATATCAAAAACGAACTTGAAGCTTATAAAGCAACGGCGGGTGGAACTTTATACCTGGCTAAAAGATTTTGACACCCTTTGGAAGGGCAATCATACCTTGTTTTTCCAGAAGAATACCTAGTGGTAGAGGGAGCTTAGCTAAATGAAATAAATGAGATAAAATACATTCATTAATCTAACTTTGATATAAGATAACGAATATACCAGAAAAGCAAATGCTATCTTTGGAATATTTCTTCAAAATTATGTAAATAATTTAAAATATTTCTATGCCTTTTCTGAAAGGTGAACCAAAGCCCAGTGGTCTAGGCTCGAAATAGAAACGTTTCTCATACCTCAAAAGACAAATTTATCTGTCAGAAATGCGGCAATCTTTTTAGGTGAATCATGCCCCATTTTCCGGGGGTGTGTCGCCACCCAAAAAAAAAAAGGGAAACCCAAGTGGAGAGCCGCGGAAAAGCCGTGAAAAATGAGGGGACAACAACCTTCTTCGCTGACTGAACGACGTTTTATGTAAATTTTCAGCTGCTCGCCCGCCAGCGGTGCCCATATGCATTCCATTCCGCAAATCCGCATCTGTTGTCAGCCACAGTGGCCATTACTCAAAAAGCAAGAAGTGCTACGAAGCACTCACCCACACCCTTCTCGGCTATCTAAGACCATTAAATGCAACAGCTTCTTGGGGGGAAGTTGGGTTTTCCGGAGGGGGAAGGGGAAGGATCCAGGATTCCCCAGACCGGAAATGCTTGCACAATGCCCAAATGCCGACACGCGCCCAGGATTTGGCTGTCAGTTCGCCGAGGACTCAGCTGCATTCAACCACCCTCGAGATGGGGAGACTCTGAACATCACCCCCCTTGAACATCCATTGCATAATTATCAATCTAAGCTGTAATGAAGCAGACAACGCCGAAGTCTGGGCATAAAATATGACAGAGGACGTCAAGGATTTGGAGGGAAATTATCGGGGATGTGAGCTTGGATGCATTAGATGACCACGTCCACTCGTCCCATTTCAAATGCCAAATTTTTCTTCGACGCGGACCATTATGTTTATTATTGTCTTGGCGGGGAGGGTTGCATTATGCTTATTGCTTAACCCCCGAACCGAACCCCGTAACCCCGAACTGAGTTCTTAAATGTTTGCACACAAGCGCGTTTATGGCTCGCAGCTTCCTGACGTTTGCATTCATAATCCTAATGGAATTGATTTCTCCTGCCCCAGACTTACTTTCTGTCTCTCTGTTCTGAATGGGCGAATAATGTAGGAAAATTGCCATCGATGCGGTTAGTCAGGAAGTTGTCTCCATATAAGCATCAAGATAGCACCCCCAAAAGGTCCCAAGGAACTTGGCTGCAGATCTCCGAGGGCCGCAGATGAACGCTTATAAATCAAACGAAAATTATATTCATGCAGTTTTAATGAGTTTTTCCACCGCTCCTCGTGGAGCCAAGGGGTGTTCGGGAGTAATGTGCCAGACGACGCATAATTGGTTATCCTTTTGGCCTCACGCATCGCGCCTCGAGGTCGTTGACTCGCTGACCATATAGAGTCCTGTCCGAGTGAAGGGAGCTTTATGTTGGCCATGTGCAAAATGCTGGTCTATGCGGGGTTCTGCTTCTGCTTTGTAGTCTGGTTTGGGTGAGGTATGTTAGTGGATGAATAAGTTCTGGGGTTGCGTTAACACTTTGTTTTCAGACCGGGGAGAGTTTTAATGAGGGCGAAGTCTTCTATTCGGCTAGCGGATAAATTGTTTTTGGATTAAGAGAGGCTTAGATTAACAGTTAAGAAAATAAATAACCGAAATTAATTGTTAATTTATTAGTTCTATAGTTTCTATAGTTCCATTCTGAAAAACAGATTTTTTTTTGATTTTTAAAGCTTGCCATCAACATAATTCATAACTTTAACTGACGTAGTTTAAAAGTCTGATATTTTCCTAACCCCGTTTACTTTATTTTAAAATAACATTCAGTATATGCCCAACCTTACCAGTCTTTCACTTTCCGTTAAATTTAATTCCTTGTGAAATTTTCACTTTAATAACAAAGATAACATGACCACAATTTACTTTACTTTTCGACCACCTGGATGCCATCACCTGAAAAGCAAACATTCACATTCTGGCCATCTTTTAATTAACAACTTTGGCTCACATACATTTGTTTAAATGTATGTGAATGGAGATGAAAACTCCAGTCGAGCACACAAAGGTAAGCCAAATCCAAACAACTGAAACTATTTACCTTAGAGAAAAAGCGATAACAAACCCGCAAACAAACAAAGTTCCCAGCGCTCGGGAGCCGAAGTAATTAACATAAGGGCAAGCAGGATTCCACGGCAGGACATTTGGCCTCGTTCAGGCTCAAAACTAAACACAATAATTTGCTTTTAATTTAGCATTTTCTGGCAACCGAATAACTTCACTTGAACTATGTGGGCGGCGGCCGAAGGGGAAATGAAATTTTCTAGCTCTGCGGACGGAGGCAACATATCAATGAAGGTTTTTTTCCTGGCCACACAACGGTCCTGGGACTAGGATCCCTCGTCACCCCAACCCCCTACCCCGGGAACCCGAGGACTCATCAACAACGGCAATCGTCATTAGCAGAAACCGCAGTCCTCGACCGGGATGGAGGCCCACGATAGAAACTACACTGGGATTACTTTATTTCAATATGAGTTTTACCATTTGAGACATTTAATATGTTTTTTAATTATTCCTCTTATGATTTCTATATATTCAGCATCGACTGCCTGATCAGGGACAAAAGGATAAAGTTCAAAGTGTTTCAGTATTTAGTTTTTTGAACCTTTTAATAGAGCCCTTTGTATTAATTAAGTTAAAATGATTATAATATGGGTATGAGATTTTAATATGGGTAGCTTCCTTTAGATAAGTTTCTATAAGTATGAGATTTCAATATGGGTAACTTCCCAAGGATAAGATTTTGAGCACTAAAATATTACCTGAACTAATATCTGACTGGATTTATTAAAAAAGAGAAAGATGATGTTTTAATAAACTTGGAAAAATGCAAATCTGTTTAATTTTATACGGATTCAATAATTAAAATTAAATTTGGAAAAATTTGCTGATGAAATTAAAAAAATATTACTACAGATAAAAGTAGTTTTGTTGGAAAATATATCTTTATTTTGAAAAGTGTAGTCCAGAAACCTACTCGCTGTCATTCACTTGTGGTTTTGGTCCAGGAGGAGGGGCACTTCATCGGGAGGCCACCTCCAACAAGGCTTAGGCGGGTTCGGTTTGGTTTTTGGGGTTTTTGGTTTTCGGCTTTCGGCAGAGCGGCACCCGAAAATATTTGCCCAGCTTGGTGACAATTGAAAATCCAATAAAGCTCCGGCCTCGTGACCATCCCCCCACCCCCGTAAAAAGTCCTGAAACGATGTCCTCTCGTGTAGCTATTTTAATTTAAACGAGGTTCCCGCCTAATCACAAAACGTTCCCTTCTTTCGGTCCCTTCTCCGCTTTCCGGGGGAATAAAAAACAATGGTATACGCATCCTGGGAGCGAGAGTGTGTGTGTATGTCGCCTGAAATATTGAAGTAATGAACTCGCCTCTGGGTTTCGTCTAAGTTTCGGTTAGACTCCATGGATCTCTCAATGGATGGGGGGCCCTTTGAGTTAATGGCACATAAATTTGTGCTCTCTGCCATAATTTTTGATTACTTGGGCGGGGTCAGCGAAGGGGGCGTGGCTGTGTGCAGTAGTTGCCACATTGCCCCCCAAGGCAACAACAACTAAGTAGTTGTTCCCTGGATTTATGATATTTGTGAATGGCAGCTGGGGGTAACTTGTACTCTGGCCTCCAAGGAATATATCTTTGGTCAGTTGGCAGATCCAAACAGGAACAGGAACCCGATTTGCCCGAGGAGTCCGTCCACCCCAGCACTTATGTCGCAAATGATGGAAGGGAATTTGCTAAGCTAAGCTTCTGCTGGTAGTCATTCGGTGGCCTAGATTTTCAGTTGGACAACCCAAAGTACTAACACAGAATGAGCCGAGTTTTGAAATATTTGTGAAGCTACAGAGAAATTAAATTAAAATAAATGAAAAAATACCGTATTTCATTTACGTAGTTCACTTTCTCATAAAGAAAACTCCTGAATAAAGTTTCTTAAAAATTTTAACTTGAAATCCTAAGACCATGTTCCTGTTTTTGCTAGAACAAGATCCTCTTACCTGATACCCAGAGAAAGCTCTCCTAAATTTGGATCATAAATGCATCTGGAAAAGCCTCTTCCTAGACAAATCCGATTTGCTTTACCCTTTTCCTTGGACTCTTCGCATCCCCAGCTAACTCTCTACTCCAATTCCAAGCCACCAGCCACCCAAACAGCCAAATCACAAAGAGCCCAATTGAAATGGGCCGCACACGGATCCCAATTCCATTCCATTCTCACATGTCACCATGTGCTTCAACAGCTTTCAGGGGCTCAGATTTTTCCGGGGGGGTCGAGTTGGGGGGGGGGGGGCTGGTTGGGCATTAGGTGGGGCTCAGTAACAAGTCGCACACATGCATCCAAAGGGTCCGGCAGTCTGGAGAACGGGGCAAAGGCAGAGACAATGGCAACACACCACAAAACAAGTGTCGAGCAGTTAAGTTTTTGCCCCCCAAAAAACCAGGAGGACGCAGATTTTGCCCCAGTGTCAATGTGCGTTTGCACGTGTTTGTAGCTACAGTTCGGTTAGAGAACTACACTGAGAACAAAAGATGAACATAGATATTTTTAAAGGAAATTATTTAGATTTTAAAAAGATTCTATTCGGGGTTAAAAAATTATTTTTATTTTGTTTTCCAGTTTGATGGATTTTTTGCCATTTTTTTAGGGAAAATATTTATATAAACATTTTTTTATTTTGATTCCAGTTTGATGTATTTTTTTGCACTTTTTCGACAAGGTAAAATAAAGTTTTATTTATTTTTTGAACTATCTTATTTAAAATATAAAAGTTCAAAATAACTGTTATTTTCATTTCCACATAAGCAATAATCCTTATCAGGTTCAGAATATTATACCATAAAAAAATACAATTTTTTCTCTCTGTGTACCCCTTTGTCTCTGGGCTTGGTGTCAAATGCAAAAACCGGATGCGGAAATGCAGGCGGACGGACCAAAGGCCCAAACGTTGGAAGAGCAGGCCAGTCAAGCGGCCAGACAAATCAGCTTTGGACACCCACGCACAGATACTCGCAGAGATGGAGACATTGGATTGGGGGCCAGGAGCCAGGAGCCAAGAGCCAGCAGGATGTGGATGTAGAGGTGGAGGTGGACAGACGCACAGTTGAGTGATTTTTCGATTATCATTTGCACGCCTTGGGTGACAAATCAAATGTCCTGCAAGTGCATGGAAATCTGCTGGCCACCCAAGCACCGCCCCCTGCTGTTATCCCTGATCCTATCTCTTCTTTCTCCCATCCACCTCACCTATCCACCTCAATTGCCCATTGTCAACTTGGCTGGTGAAAGTTACAGGTGTTTGTAGGCAGAAGAAGAAGCTTGGCTATTGGGATTTGGTCTGAAGAGCAGGAAAATATTTTTATTGACATATTTATTGGGTTTAAGTGCATTATAGAAATAAAGTTGTTTTATTTTGTACAGGTTTTCAGATAATATTTATGTTGTTTGGTTATAAAGAGTATATGTATCAGTAACCAATCGCCAAAGTCAAATATTATATTTAGGAACATGAAATTATTGATAAGTGAATCCCAATAATTAGTTTCTGTATAGCCTTTGAATTCATTGTAAAAGCCATCACAAGTCCTGAGCCGAAAGCAAATTAAGTTACGATCCCAATCCGATCTGGGGACAAGCAAGTCACTGATTTTCCCATGTGTGCGAGAGGCTGTTCGCCTGCCACGATGTCCTTGTACCACATGACGTATGCGCGTTATTAATGCGATCAGCATAAATACATGCACAGGCAATTTATATGCGCAATTTTATGACAATGCCATTCGGACTGTGACTATATAGTATATACATACACATTTGTATGTGCGTAACCATGTTTACTTTAATTACAAGCCCGGTCCTTGTCCAGATGCCTCTGGTGCCGTTTAATTGCCGCCCGATGAAGGACAAGCTAAGAGAGAGAGAGAGAGCTGATGGATTTTGTTGATTGTGTGCCAAGAGAGAGAGGCGATTGACAAATTAAATTGCTTATTGATGAGAGACACGTACATACATATATATTTGCGACTATATTTGCAAAAGGACGAAGTCGAAAACTGCCTACGTAGTTTGGGGGGCTTTTAGTCATCGTCACCGAAAATGAAATAAGTGCATAATGGAAATTTGCGAAAGCCAATTTTGTAATAATTTAAATTGAATATTTATGTTGGCCCTTCATGCGCACATCCACATTTGTGTGGAGATGTGGAGATGTGGCCACTCCATTTATAATCGACTGCAGGCATTTTCAAGTGCATTTACGGCGGTGAGGGGCGAACATACTACATTAGTTTTCGAGTGGTTCGCATCTGCCTATTTGCATATGTGTATTTGTCTTTTGCCAATGAATTGCTAAAACACCCCAAAACCCCCCTCTTTCCTCTCGGGCGACGTCAAAACTTCAACTGTCATAACACTGACAATGATGATGAGAGCCGGAGAGCCGAAGAGCTGTCGAGCAGCAGAGGAAAAGCCATTTAAATTAGAGCCTTGTTTGCCTTGCATTAGGCCAAAAACAAATATGCAGAGCACCGAAGTCGGAGGAGTTACCAGATACCGAATATCAGATACCAAATATCAGATACTGTAGGCAGGATAAAAATCGAAAGCCCAAATGGGAAAAATTGAAGCGGCATTAGATGATGTCAAAAGTGCTCAAGTGACGGGATCGGGACGAGTGAAAAATATTTAGCCAAAAAGGCTAGCCAGAAAATGGAATATCAAAATTAATGCCAGCTATAAAAAGCTTTCCGCACAGACATTTTCCCCCATCCACTACCCCTAATGCCAACAGAAAATTGCATTTTCCGTGCAAATCAATAAGACTTCATATTGAAGCACATTTTGCCTCAGTTTTTGGTACCACAACACCGCATTCAGAGTCTGAAGTGTGCGGCTGAGTGATGATTTCGATGGGTTTTCGTATATTTGGGATTCTGTGAAGATTATTTTTGGTTATTTTGTCGTGTTTGCTTGTTAAATTTTAATTCCAGACAAGAGTGCTTGACTCGGCCGAGAAGAAGTGGATGGGGGGTAGTCGGGTGTGATGTTGGGATTTTTATTGAAAATCTTTTGAGTGCCTAATCTGATCAGAATTATGGGCTTTCGGTGTTTTAGCTTGTTGCTTTGGGTTAAGAGTGCACTTGCTAGCTGTTGGCTTAGACAATGATTTAACCAAACCGAATACATTTCATTTTCAATTATTTTAAGTCCTAAGTTGGTGTAATCAAAGAAATGGTAAAAGAGATTTTTAAAATTGAATACCTGACAAACGAAATCTACATTTTACTTATTTCAACGCCTCTCGTCCCACCGATTTAATATTCAACAACTTCTTTCCATTTTAAACTTATCAAAACCCCACAATCTCCATTAAGTTTATCAACAAGAAACTTGAAAAGCGCCAAGCCGAAACAGAACCTCAAGAATCTGAGCCACTTCATTGACTCGGCTCCTCCGCCACTTCAAGCACTCATTTCCGCCGAAATCCTCTTCAAAATCAATGGCTCATCGGCCACGCGTTTCGAAACCCCGAAACCTCTCGGCTCCTCTCGAATTGTCAACTTTATTTCAATAAGCAGGGGAAGTCGAAGTGAACCCAACTCAACCCATTTAAATATCCATCAGCAGCTTAACACCTGAAACGGAGGGGGGGATCCTCCTCCTCTCTTTTGGCTATAACTTCTGCTCCATTTGGCCCTTGGTCCATTTAGAATTCCTAGCAATTTCCTTATCTGCTTAGATTAAAATCCTTGGCCGCAAGTGCTCCCCATCATCCTGGCTGGGGATCCATGCAATAATAATTAGCATAGCAGCTCGAAACTCATTTTGAGGCCATTGATGGAGTGAAGGGAGGAGTGGAGTGGAGTGCCGCACTCTGATATTTATCATTTCCATAGTCCATGAAACATATTGCTCTGCCCCTTGAAACCCGAAACCCGAAACCCAAACCCCAGATTCCCATTGTTGTTGTGTGGGAATTCATAACTTTTGTGCATATTATTAGGGTCTGAATGCCTGGACTGCCAATAAGCGCCCATCAGAGTCAATGACTGCCATCCATTCTGCCTTTCAGCCATTCGAGCCATTCGGGTCCCCCTCACGATACGATTGTTCAGCTGGAAGCAATCAAAAATGTTGATAAAATAATTTCAAATTCCATTTATATCCTCAAGGACAATTTGCCATTCACCGGGTACTAATAATATTATCAACAGCAGCCCTGTCCGCCATTCATTGATTCATCCTCTTCCTCCTCGGCGTAGGCAAATTTGTCAGCAATTGAAATTCACCAAACATTTTTGAATTTGTTTGCCTGGCTACACTTTGGACGGGTTCTCGTTCGCTGCTTTCTAGCTTCCATCTGCCCAGCAGGCACATTTTGCATTTTGCTCCTCAGCGATTCGGGGTTCCGGGGATCCGGCGATTCATCGATTCCACTTGGGAGGAGGGTCCCTCTCCACATCCACCGCCTCCGCGGTGTCACTGCATCGAGTTTTGGCTCGGCACCCACTGTTTCTGATTTCAATCCGCAGCGTGAATATGCAAATTCGCCAGCTGCGAGGGAAAGGAGCCACTAAAATCCCCAAAAAGTGTTCTGATCTAACAAAGGAGCATGCAATGTGGAATAGGGGCAGTTTCATAGCTAAATGGGTAGCAATTTCCTTATATAATTAAATAAATATTTTAATATATATTTCTATTAAATCTCCTTAAGTAAATAATTTTTTGGAATTAATACTCGTTAAACTAATTAATCATTAAGTGTCTGAACGCTTGGGAAAACACCTTATATGGTGAAACTAAAATTAATCAAGATAATGCAGCGCATATTTTAGTAAAAATGTTAATTTCCTAGATAAAACAAAAATAGATCAACTAAAAATATAGAGCTAACTGGTAAGTCCATCAATTGGCCGTGCTTACTGTACAGGCAAAGACGCTACCGCAGAACGTGCAAAAATGCAATTGCATATTCAAGATTTGCACTTGAAATTCACCGATTTGTATCGCTCGGCGCTCGTATGAATGCCCAAAAAAGCAACTTCCCCGCCGTAAAAAAAAAGGAAAACCTGAGCACGAAACGGAAGCAGACAGGAGTCGGTGGGCGGAGAAGGGGAAGGGGAAGGGGGGCGGGTTCCACCACAGGGTGTCTAGCGTACAACAGGCAAGATAAATCTTTAGCCTTTGAACAAATGTTTGTGCATATTTGAACTTGGCCAGGCCCCGACTTCCAGCTCCGACTCCCAGCCAAGCCAATTTAAAATTGGCAAAAGGTTAAGCCAAAAAACTAACAATCCCCCAAAATCGAAGGGTCGGGGGAGCAGCTGGCACGCTGATGGCATGCATAATTAGATGGAATCCTAGTTGTTTCCACAGGGAAATTGTCTTGTGCATAATCAGGAAGGGAGTGCATTGATTTGGTGATTGAAAAGGGGGATAGCTGAGGCCTCTACCTCGAGTGTTGTGTAAGTATCTTGACACTGAATCCTAATATTCAAAGTCTTAAAACTAAATTAAAGATTCTGTATCGCAGACAACCGATTGGAAACTTAGTAAAATAAATAAAGAATTTAATTTAGAATTTTAATGAAATAAATGAATTTTTATAAGGAAAACTCAGAACTGTTTAATGGTTTTAAGGTTATTATTTTACTTAGTATATCCCCAGAAACTTCTATCCTTTAAAGTATATAATCAAGAAATCCAATTTAATAAATTCCCAATTCGTTTAAGGTCAGCAGATTTCCTTATAACTAAAATCTCGTAAGTGCTCCTCACACCGCATTTCTCGAACCACTCTTTGTCTGAGCTTTGGACAAAATGAGACGTTAATGTTTATCCGGCTCACAAACACACACATCCCACTGCTCGTTAAATTTCATTCAGAGGGATCCAAAAATTGGCATAAAATGAGCTTTTTGTGTTCGGGGCAGCACAAAATGAGCCAGAGGAGAATAAAATGGAAGAGCTGAGCGTTTACTGTGTGCTGACATTGATGTTGTCATCGCGTCCATGTCCACGTCCATATCCCTGTCTCTTTCTCTGTCGCTGTCCCTGTCGCCTTGTGTCCTTGCCCCACCCCCTTCTTCAGATCACCCCGATCCCCCCTCCCACAAACGGACGCATGCCAATCGACTGAAGCTTTCATCCGTTTTCCGTTTGCTATTCACTCGGCCCCAAAAAAAGTAAAAAGAAAAATACAACAAAAAGAATTTGACAAAAGGGGGAAGCCGAACGGACAGCCAATAATTTTCAGCCGGGTCCAAAGGACTCAACAAGGCCAGCAAGGACACCCAGAGATTGGCGGCACACATATGCAACTAATTGATATTATATGAATGATATGTTAAATACAAATGGCCAGCACATGGGGACCCTTGTCCAGCAACTGCACATTATTTATACGTTGGCATAATGAACAAGAGAGAACGCTATAGTCGGGTGCCCCGACTATCAGATACCCGTTACTCAGCTAAGGGAGTGCGAGGGAGATAGATATATAAAATCTTTGATCAGGCATAACTTTTTAACGAATGGTCCGATTTGAAAAATTTCTTCTACATTTCGATAGGTATTGATAGTCACAATAAAACTGCATTTTTAGTTTTCCAAAATCTTTAATGGTGTGGGCGCCAGACACCTTTCAAAAAATGGTGTAGGGCGATTGAGGGCGTTAGAGGGGGCGTGGCACCATTTTGAAATAAACTTGCGCTGCGTAGGAACTCCAAGAATATGCATGCAAAATGCCAATCCTCTAGCTTTTATAGTTTCCGAGATCTCAGCGTTCATACGGACGGACAGACGGACATGGCTAGTTCGACTCGGCTAGTGATCCTGATCAAGAATATATATACTTTATAGGGTCGGAAAAGCTTCCTTCTCCCTGTTACATACTTTTGCACGAATACAATATACCCTTTTACTCTACGAGTAACGGTTATAAAAAGGATTTCGGCCCAATGGATTCTCAATTAACCAGAGTCTTGCCGACGAACGAGTTGATTGTCAGCTTGGTGGAAGAAAAAATAAAATGAAATAAAAAAAAAATTATTAAACTATCACAGCTTAAAATATATATATGTTTCATAAGGGGATTCATATGGATATGGGGTATATGGGCGATAATTGGGTGTTCAAAAAGTATGCAACAAAAAATTTGTTCTGAAATCCCCCCATAACCTTATTCTGGATCCGCCACTTTTACTCTATCTTTTATCCCAATCTTAAGATATAAAACTACTGTGCTGGAAAGAAAGAAAGAATAGCATAACCCAGACGATGGGAGAGTTCACAAAGAAGGGGTTTTCTATATTTTTATAGAGGTTTTTTATTATTTATTTTTATTGAGTGAAGGGATACTCACTTCGCCTCGAAATGTCCCCTGTTGTGCCTGCTTCCCAGGGACCCAGTACTACTCCAAATTTGCATAAACAGAGTGCAAAACGTCAGCCGTTGGCTAATCTGCGAGCAGCCTTAAAAGTGCACTTACCTGCAGGCCGGCTTAAATGCCAATTAGTTGCCACTGGGGTCGCCTTAACCCTCCTCTCTTTCCCCCATCGAGTCCCCTCCCGCTGATTGTGGCACTCATTAGCCGTGGCAATTGGAAAAGTCCGAAAATGCAAAGCCAATCGGCAACAATGACGCGTCTAATTAGTCAGCCTGAGCTATCCCGAACACGATTTCCCCGGGGTTCTGGCCAAGTTAGCCGCCGCGGCGGGCGAGCCGGTGCTCCGAATTCACGCCTCCGCTGGAAGCCGGCCATTATAAAATATTTCGCGCTGCCTTTCCTTGTTCCCGTCGAGTGGGAATTAAACAAATTTATTTGCCAATCGAGCGGGCCACGTTGAGGAGCCAAGAGCCGAGTTGACTTAATTTGGCCAACAACCACGGTTGCCCCAGTCTGGCTTTTGGTCGAAAATTTATTAACACTTTTCCCCCATCGCCAGTCGTCGTCGTCGGCTGGGCTCTGCGTGACTGTTGCACAGTGTTTGACCCTTCGCCTCCAGACATTAGATAACAATTCCCTTCGCCCCCCCCCCAGCTGGCAGCCCCTGCCCATGCCCCTTAATCCTTCGCCCAGGCGTCCATGTAATTTTCGCTGTTGCAATTTCGAGCATGCGAATGCGGCACGAACTGTTGCAAGAGTCCCCCAACTTTGGCTTTTAATTAAAAAGGTCACATTCGAGTTCACTTTATGCTGACGCCGCCAAAACTCCAACGCCAACGATGATTCTGTGGTGCTAAATTCGGCATACAGCACTCGCAAAAATATTGTTGGGAATATTTTGTATACTATTGGGTGGCAAATCTTTTTTAAAATGACTAAAAATAGTAATATATGTATAAAGTCGCATATATATTTAATACACTTTTTATTATAAATATTAAATATTATTTTATGCAATATGTTATAGGTATTATAATATATTATAATTAGGCTGATGTCTTTATATAACTTTTTTAGGATTGAAGAAAATACTTAGACTGTCTAACATTTTATAAAAAAAATTGTAAAGTATTTTTTGTATAAAAAATGAAAAAACTAAAAAAATAAATAATTTTGTTATGTTATTAGCTGGGCAAAAGCAAAAATTAATTTTATGATTATTTTAACTGCATTTATTAAAGCTGCCTATATATTTTTTAAAGTTCTTAACGGCTTGGAAAATTAAAGTAGAGCAAATAACTCGCTCCCTCGCATTTCGAAATTCCTTTCGGCGAAGTTCATTTTTGTGACACATTGACAAATGCCTTTGCACGCCACAAATCGTTAATAACACATACCAAATGGCAATGCCAATTAAACGCCTGACATGAGCACATGAACCATGGACTCCAACTCCATTTTTGCCGGGCTTCCCTTTGTTTTGGCGGCTGCTTTGCATTTGGTTTTGGCCATGTCTTTGGCTCTGGACTTGGCTCTCGGTTCCGGTCCGTCGCCCGCTGGTTTCTCTCTGGCCGTGACGTACGAATTTCGGACCTTTTCGGGGGACCCCCGAGCACCAACTTCTGCTCCAGCTCCTGCTCCAGTTTTGGGCTCCCGGTTCCACGTCAGCCACTCCATTCATGCAGGGCGCCCGGCGACCGTGTTTTGTTAACGTAATTGACAACAACCTCAAATGGTCATGTTCATGGCTCCTAAGCCAACTCCTTCTGCTCGTGTTCGCTGTCATTATCATTCTCACAGGGAACCGGTGAAATCGGAAAAAAGCCAACGGTATCTGGATGGAAAAGCCATGGTGGTAAAAACCAAACAACATTGCTAGCCAATCGATGGCACTATCGCTTGATACTAACCTCAAGTGATATTAAAAATTCAATATTAATATTTTATATTTCTTTGAACACGTTTGAATATTTTCCACTCAGTTTTCAAGTTTTTAAAACTGATTTATTGAATAAATATTAATGTTCTATTGAATAAAAAAATATATTATTATTTAAAAAAATATTATAAATAATTAAAAACTTAGATAAAACCTTTTTATTTTCCAACACCTCCAACCCCAATTAAAACACATTATTTTCAGAAGGTAATAATACTATCGCCACTTGCGAAATCTACAGTTTTCCAGCTCTAAACCACCTTAGTTTGACTGCTGCATCTGCAAAATGTGTTCGCAGCGCATTGTCCACAAGTCCGGCAGTCATGGTCACCGGCAATTGCCGGCAATTCAGGCGCATTATTTATTCATTCCGATGCTGTTGACGTTGGTTTAATAGCTTGTTAAACATTTAGTTCGCGTTTACACAAAATGGCGACAAACACCCCCGACAAGCGCGTAATGTTCATATCTGTGCGTTGTGTTGAAAATTGAGATTTTCTATTGTTTGCACACAGCAGGATATAATATTCAAAAACCAAAAACAACATGAGAATCAAGGTTAGTACATACGACTGCATTATACCCAAGTATTTAATACAATTTTACAAACCTTTTAAAGATATGGAAATAATATATATCTAAATCTTTAAGACTTGATAACAAAATAAATACTTATTCAGTAAAGTCACATTATCTTTAGCCTTTTAAAAGAATATATGTAGAATAAAATAAAGGGTATGCATTATTGGAATATATAAAACAAAAGGCTTCTAATGACCTTTTAGGCATGCACATATTTATTTAGTTGCCTAATGTAATTATTTTAATTAATTATTTTATTGTCAACCCTCGTGATTCTAAACCTAAATTAGATTTATGTTAAAGAAAATTGTTTCAATTTATTACAGTGTGCCATTCCCAGTTCAAACCGAATTGCTATGGACAACAGAAATGTTGGAAGGATAATTTCGGAAGAATTATATTTCTTGGTAATGATTTTTCAAGAATTCTTTCTTAATTTTTTGCCTTTACCGTTCGAAAGGTAAGTTAAATTAAGATTCTCATTGACCCTTTAAAAGAACGCCAAATTCTGATTGCACTCATTTAATATTTTACAGCTGGGATCATAAAAAGGGCCGCATTTCACAATGTACAATCATTTTGAATCGCGGATGCTGGCACAAAAAAGGCAACAAAGGTGCATTTTTCCTCCTTTCCGTACTTTCGGACACAACAAAGCCGGTGTTCTGCAAAAAAAAATATGAATAACCATTCAATCAACCCGAAACAACAACAATATCAACGAGGGGGAGCAAAAAATATGGCCAGTCATTAATATCGATGGATTACATGCGTTCAGCATTTTACGATATGAGCGCAAAATCGTTTTAAAAAATATGCGCCCTCGCTATAAAGCGGCAAACCATATTTTTTACCATCCTTAAGCCGCACCAAATCGCGGAACACTTTACAAATGGGTAACGGCATATCGCGAATATCTGGTTCTCAGTGACAAAAATCACCTCAATTAATTTAATTAGTCTGCGGTTCTGTCGGATTTCGCAGGCAGACGGCTCCTCCTGTTCTTCGGTCCGGGTTTTGTTTTATTTCCCAACGTGGGGTCCGCTCCGTCAGTCAATTTCAGAATGGTCACAGCATGACGAACCGCACTTTCGTAACAGAAACAAACAAACAGAAACACAAACTGGGCAAAAAGCAAAAAGCAAAAAGCATAAACAAAACAAAGTTGTAGCCAGTATCCAGTTGATTTATGCCCCGAAAGTTCGTTGCCTTGCCGCGATAGTTATAAAATGGTTTTGATAAACGATGGAACGGTGGAACAGCAAGATACATTTGACAGTTTGGGCCGATCCTCATCTATATCTCGGCATATATGCATCTGCATACATCGGACGCTCGGCGGGCAGTTGGAATTTATGGTTCCAAAACGCTTTTAAAGTGTTGAAATTTTATTCTCACTGAGATTTTTACGCCTCGGTACCGTTCTTTGTTCTGTTGTCTGGTGAATGCCTTTGTTTGACGCCTAAAAATGTAAACAAGTCTATCGAGGATGGCGCTCTAGCACTTCCAGCTGCTCCATTATGGTATCCCCTGATATTGAATTTCAATCTTTTTTATTGCGGCTGCCGCTGAGAGGTTAAGATTCGTCAGAGAAGAGATCTTGTCTGTGGGGAATTTTCCGGCTAAAAGACTGAGATACGATGCATTTGCATTTATGATATCTTGGGGCAAAGCATTTTCGTTTCTTCTTCGGCTTGGTAAATTCTATTAGCGGTCATATAAGAGACCGGTTTTAGTTACTTTACCCACGGTTATCTGTTATCTGCTATTAGTGTATTTTCCGTTGGACTTATTTACATTTAAAATTACATTTTTGTGGTTTGTTTTCCCTTCCTGGCTAACACAGAGCCATTTGACTCTCTCTCCGGATTCGAAAATAAAGAAATTAATGTTTATCATTTTTATGATGCCACTCAAAATGCAAATGACTGCTTATCTATGGTTGTTTTTCTGTAACTTATAGAGACATTGGCGCTGAATCACCTGCTCTGCTATAGATTTATCGGTTTCCTCCTCCTACTCCTCGCTGCAAGCTCTGCCTGCCGTTTTCGATATTTGATTTATTTTAATTTGTAATAAATTACAAACTTTCGTTTGTGGGCAAAACCATATTTGTGCCCCGAAGCCATGGCCACGCCCTCGCCGCCCTAATGGATTTCCAATGCTAATGTGTGAGAAAAGCAGGCGGCAAAAAGCGAAAGAAAAGTGAGAGTCTCTCGGCAGATAAATTATGAAACCCAAACTCCATTGGTTTGTTATTGAAACTCGAGTATTCTGGGCTCGGATGAGGTTCGTGTTCAATAGTAGCTGGATTTGATGAATGGAAAGCGGGGCTTGGCCAAATGCGGGGCACATTGTGAGTCATTAGTGTAAGACTTTGAGGGTAGGCTCTGGGCAAACTAACAACTCGGTAGTAAACAAACTTTTCAATTGTTTGGCCAAATTTATAGCAATGAAACGTACTGTCTTGTGGCTTATTGGTTAGTAAAAAGGTGTCTCCAAAGTAAGCTTTTTGCATTGAATACCCGTAGCGTGTGTCTCTTTGACTTTGCGGTTAGTCTTATGTTTCATATTTGCATTGAACTGCTAAACAATGGGGTATTGAACCCAAAGATAGTGTTATATCTTTCAAAGATTATAAAACATTTAATTTATAATTTTTTTGTATTGTTTTATCTCTCAAAATCATCTTAGGTTATTTTATAATATTTTAACTTAGCAAGAAAGCTTTATAAAAATATTAATCTTCAACTTGTTTCCTTTTTTTTGTTTGTAGAAATAACTGAAAGCCTAATTAACGATATATTACAGCTTTTACCTAACTAAATTTATACTCCAATTTAACTTTTAGCATCCCAGCTGTTCTTACCATCTCTTTTTTAGCATTTTCTAATGACCATTATCTTAGCATTATAATCTTATCTACCGCCTAATCGATCCCCCTGGTCGCCCACACCTGTTCCATCCATTTAACCCGTTAGGCCAATTATGCCGGCTAATAAAACGAATAAATCAAGCCGAAATTAAGCCGCACTGCACTCTCCGCTATTTTTTTTTCGAAACATGTTAACCCTTTTTTTTCGTTAGAGGCCGCGGCAATATGAAAATGACATTAGCCGAGCGCCAGACCGCGGCTAGACAAAAAGCCAGACGAAACAAAAAACAGGAAGGAGGGCTGCTGAGCGGGGCTCTGCAAAGGTAGTCAGTGCGAATGGGCATTCTCGAGAACACGCAAAACCACTCTTAACTCGTTTACTTTATTTATGGCCATAATTTGTTAGCCAAAAGGTCGAAAACTAAACGCAGAACTCAGCCAAAAAGGGCGCAGCTGGCAGAGGAAGTGGAAACGCGGCAAGGTGCGATGCATAATTAAGATAATAAAATATTAATTAAAATTAGGTTCATGCATATGCAAACAAGGGTGGACGGAGAAGGGCTTACACGGGTGGCGGAGACAAATATTTGCCAGAGTCTCCACGATAATGACGTTGATTAGGAGGATGACGTTGCTGTTGATAGCCTCGTTATTGGCGCGCCGACTTGCCTTTAATTAATTAATTAAAAATGCAGAACAAACTTTGTCTTTGTTTTATGCTAATTTGCACATGACCAAAGCCAAACACCTGCAAAAAAAGAAGGCTGGAAAATTTAATGCAAATCCCCAAAGGGTTGGATGGCCGCCGGAGATGACAGCGACGATTTAAGGAATGTCCATCAAAAATTAGAATATTTTAAAATTTATTCTCTATAAAAAGGGGTATGTTAGGGGAATAATTGTTGAAAAAAGTAGTAAAAATTACTACCGTCACAAAATAATATTATAGTTTTCAAAAGGCTTAACTTATATAATATAATCATAAGATGAGATATCATCATAATTTATGGTCAACATATTTTAGAATTTATTAAATTTTTTTATGTTTTAGATATTTAGATATTTAGATAGAATTTTATTGAATAGAATTTTATTTTAAAGAATTTTATTTTATAGAATTTTATTTCAAAGAATTTTATTTTATAGAATTTTATTTTATTGAATTTTATTTTATAGAATTTTATTTTATAGAGTATTTAAAAAACTGTCAGTTTGCCAAACTCCGCATCACTTTTGCTAATTTTCGGATTTATTTGGTCAAGTTAACCCTGGTTGGCTAATGGAAATCCGATGTTTACCTTTAGGCTTAGGGCGTGTTTAAACACAGAAAAAGGCTGAAAAGCATTCGAGATATAACCGCAAAGCGCGAAATCTGATACATTCGGCTTAGTCTCCGGGTCTTTGCATAATTTATTTGGCCCGGCTTTCATTATGGTGCGTGTGCTTTGTTTTTGCTTTCTTCCCGAGTGCTTATGGATAATTTTCGGTTTGGGCCAACCGCTTAATCACCTCTACCTGACACATGTGGGCAACTAATTTGTGAATATTTCATCCCTGGGCAATTGGAAATGTCATGAGGCTTGAGGATTGGGGCTTGGGGCTCGGATTGAGTTGGAGTTTTTTTTCGAGTGAAAGCGAAAGCAATCTACGGGTTCGGTAGACCAAAAATATTTGACACACGCATGAGGCGACCCTTGCCCCAATGATTGATGGGTGACCCCGATTCTTCCCCTCAGCAAACTTTTTTGTTTCGTTGCATTAATTAACTAATTTAATTTGGATTTTTTCTTTTCGGCTGGTGGCATTTAAATCGAGTTCTCATTCCTGAAAATTGGAAAATTTATGCAGCCACATATTTTGGTAAACTTTTTTCGCAGAGTGATGGAAGGGCTTTATCGCTAGCTTTTACTCATTTCCCACTCCGCCCCTCATTGCCATAATTTACGCATGCCCGGGGGCGTGGCTGGTGCATTTGATGGACCCTGTTGGATTTTGACAGGGCAAAAGGGGTGGGGAAAAGTGGAACGAAATAGTCAGATTGGCACCATAAATTCATCCGCCCGGGCATTCTAAAATGTTTCACCATTTTCGACGCGTTTCGGACGTATTTATTTGCATTCCTAATGATGTCCGGTCACAGATATTCCCAGTCCCCCAACTCCGAACTGTCCATATAGTGCGTCAAACAATCAATTTTTAGTGGATCTCCGGTCATTTCGATATGGACACGAACATAATGTTGGTGCTTGGCCTCTTTTCCTATCATTATGATGAATGCAATTTGTGGCTGACAAATGGACTAATTTTGCATAGCCCAAAGGATTTATGGTTATAGTGTCCGATAAAAAGGATGTTTTTGGTGGATTCTCAAGCGCAATAAGTATGAATGAGCTAAAGGGAATTTTTTATTTTCGAATCATATATTCTACATATTTTTAAAAATCCAAAAAAAGTTAAGTTCTTTGTCTCAATTTATTTGAAAATATTTTTATGCAACCTGACATTTTTTACCTGCCTGTTATTTTTGGCAAAAATATTTCATAATTTTCGGTCTTTTTCTCGATGCGCACCCAATTAAATTTGTGAATTTCTGCAAGAGCCAAACCAAAACATTTGCGACCAAAAGTGGCCGACAAGAGACAATGACAAGGATGTCAACGTTGCCGCCTTTTTAAAACGCAAATTCCATGAAAGCAGTCAGCATGTCAACGTTCTGGTAGCCGTGTCTGGACCAGGTCCCCCAGTTGATAATACGAGGGGCCGTGAGCGGGGGCTTAGAAAAACATGAAAAATTTAAACAAGCCAGCGAAGACGAACATCCAACAGCCAACACTGGGATCGGTTCGCTCTGTGTTTTCGTCTGTCTGCAAAAATTGCAAGTGACAGGCAATTCATCATTCATTTGGTTTTAGACTTGACTGACTGACCAGCTTCGGTTCTGGATTGGTCCGGAATCCGAGGGCGATTCAGGAGCTGGGGAGCTTCCACCTCCGTCGAATGATGGGGCAACTCCTTTTTTGTCTGTGGCATGCAATTTTATGGCCAGCAAACTTTTAGCATAGCCATCGCTTTGACAATTTAATGCATTTAAAGCTTTACAAGAGCAGCTTCTAGGCTGCCCAGCACGCAACTTCGACCGCCCATGGTAAATGGGTACAGTGGTTGTGGAAAAGGTATTTGTAATCAGAAAAACTTAATGATGTTACGTAATAAAAAATTCTATAAATATTTCTTATTAGAGTTTGCAGAGTTTTTCCTAGTACAAATTGATGTATCCATTATTTTTAATGACACCTTATATAGCATTATTTAAAAAAGTTTTTTTTCTATAATATTTTAACTTATAAAAATCTATAAATAATCCCATATCCCTCAATAACCTTTTTATATTTACAGTTACCTGAAAACTACCAAATTTCTCCCACAGTTCGGGCTCTCGACCATTACTCCCAAATTGAGCTCTTCAAATGGAACATTTTACTTTGGGATGCAATCAGGGCCACCACTTCTCCACCCCACTCATTGAACCACTTTTCTGGGCGACGCCACCCACTGTAGCGACGTCTAGTGTTTCGGTCTTTGGGAATTTTAAATTGTTTTAATGCGTGCGTCGGGCATCCTGAGACCCGACCACGCCCCGTCTCGTCGTCTATGTCTACGGATGATGTCGTCAAAAAGGGAGTAGTCCTCTGTCTCCGCCCTCCACCCTCCGCCTCCTGCAGGATCAATCAATTTTTTAGCACACTCGAACCCCGCGACTCGTAGCTGATGAAGTGCGGCCTCTGGGACTGGGACTGGAGGACTGAATCTCAACAAACTGTTTAATATGCAGCGAGTGACACCGCCGAGCGCGACGACATTGAGCAACTGCACCAATTTCGGAGGCAGCCAGCGGAGGTGACTCCTCCTCGCCGACTGCATTCAATCCCATCCATCTTTTGTCGCTTGACTGCAGTTCATAAATTTTTAAACGCTCGCCGGCGCGAACCAAAACAAACAAGTTTCGAATCGCCGCCAGGATGGGGAACGCATCCCAAAACGAGAGACTGTGTGTGTATGTGGACAAAAGGAGAAGGACGGACAGACAGGCAGACACGCATGTAATCAATTTTTATATTTTAGAAGAATCCCCCCAAGTGAGGCAGGTGCAGCTCGACGACCAGCTCTATTATAATTGGATTACCCGTTGCAGTTGAGGCGAACGATAAACTGAATGTTCTCGCATTCTCCTTCCCAGCGAAAAGCGGTCTCTGGACTGGTCTGGCCAACCAGCCGATTGTCTGGGGGGTCCTGGTCCTGGTCAGATCCCAGGCTCATTCGCGGGCATCGGTGCTATTTTTCTGACCGGGTGCTGGCACCCCTTATTTTTACAAGAGGTATCATTTATATGGCTAGAAAATTAAAAGCCACCGAGGGGGTCAAAAAGCATTAAATCCTACAATAGAGTTTATTAGTTTATTTAAATAAAATAGGTAAGCAGGCATTTCGGATTTTTATCTATTCAAGAGCTCTTTATATGATTTAATTTTTTAAATTTATTTGGGGTTTTAAATAAAAACTATTACTATTTAACAATTTAAAACTTATAATAGGAGTGGCATAAAAAATTTCAGCAAATCTAATAAAAACTGAACGCGGCTTGGAAAAATATTTTAAATAAAATTTTTTAGATTTAATTGAGGTTTGGGACTAGATTTTTCGGTTTCAACCATTTTTTCTTAATAGAAGGCTATGCTTTAATTGCCCGGCATGTTTTCCTTTCTAACAAAGCCTTGTCGGCCCATCTATTGCCTTTTGTATGCCTCGAAGGGCCAGGATAGTGCGCGGATCCGATGCCTACGTCTCCTGTTCAGCTTCCTGGTGGGCCTCGCCTTGGGCTACCTCCTCTGGAAGCTGGTGGCGCTGAACTTCAGCCTGGGCCGCCTATTCGCCCACGACCGCACTGACCTCTCGGTCTTCACGGTGTTCGTCCTGCTAACCGCAACGTCCTTCATGCTGAGCAAACCCATTCGCACCGTAATCATGCTGATCTTCGTGGCCCTGGTGGGCAAATCGGGAAGGACATATCTACGAGCTGTGGCCTTCGCCTTCATCATATCCGGTCCCATCGACAATCTGGTGGAGAATGCTGGCGAGGTGGCACGCGTGTTCGTCTGCACCACCGTGCTGACCTACAATCTGTCCAAGACCCGATTCGATTTGATGGCCAAACCGTTTACAAACACGCTGAAGAACATGCGCGGCGACGTGGAGGAGATACGTCAGACATTTACGGAGCTCCACGGAGTCCTCGGCGATCTCAAGTACGCCGTTGAGCATTCGGACATCGAGGACGAGAAGTATGGGGACAATAAAACCCTCTTTGGAAGGTGGGCCAGGGAGTCGAGAAGGATGAATATAAGTGCCCCTGGAGTGGGGGGCAAGGAGCTGCCCACTTCGGCTGAGGTCCAGGAGCGTTTCCAGCGGAACATGAGGAACCGCTGCAAACATCAGCTGCAAAGTGGCCACCGGGTGTGCGTGGAGGTCTTTCGCCAGGGCTACCGCAAGTGCACCACCAACTTTCCCTCCCTCATCGGGAAGGCCGTCTGTTGGCCCTACCGGGTGGACATCATCTGCGAACTGGACCTCTTTGGCAATCCGGACAAGATATGCGACCCATCTGAGGTGGTGCCCCGCAATTTCGGGGAGACCTACCTGGAGCTGCTGAGGGCCGAGCGGGAGCTCTTCGACAACAGCTCACGGATAGAGGTGAACTACGAGATCAAGGATGAGGAGTTGGCCAAAAGCAAGCTGAAGTCAGCCGAACGGACAGCGGAGGCATTCACCTCGGACTTTGAGCGCCGCAGGCTGATCTTCAATCGAGTGATGGGGCTGCTGCAGAAGATCCTGTGCCTGTTCATACTGCGCATGATCTTCATGTCCATCAGCTACTACTGGAAGTATCTCGGGGACGTGGAGTTCGACAACTTCTACATTACCGACTACTTCAAGCACATCGATCAGCGGCGCAAGGACGCGCGCAACGATGCCATCCTGCCCCTTCGCACCTACGAGAAGTCCTTGTACATCGACCTGGACCGCATCTTCAGTCGCACCCACGAGGAGTCCACCACGGTGTTCTTCAGCCTGCTTCAGTTTCTTCTGGAAATTGTGACAGCGGGTCTTTTTATCCTCATTGATCACTTGGTCGTCGAACTGATGCAAATCATTCGAAATCGCTCGATGATCACTTTCCACCAGGAGGGCCAACACGAAGTGCGATTCAATGTGAGTTTAATTAGTTATTTAAATAAATATATATTATTCTGATTTTAAATATATAGATAAGTGGCGTTGGTCAAATGGCGCGACTGCTGCGAACCACCATGCATAACTTCAACATCCACGAGAGGGTCTCCACTTCGCTGACCAACGAGGAGTGCTTGCCCAATCCCCATGTTCTGCCCAGGATATTCTACATCCAGCTTTTGCTGCTCTATCTGGTAATCGTAGTGTTGATCTACCAGAGCACAACCTTTCTGCGAATGCGACGGGTGATCTGCAGCTTCTTCTACTACAAGCGGGAGAAACAGCGCATTTTGTTTCTGTACAATCGCATCCTGCGGAATCGGCTTAGATCGCTGGAGAATCTGGTTCACGATGCCGAGGACAACTTGGCCACATATCGCATCCAGCAGCAGGTGAATGTCTTCCTGTGGCTACGCTTCTCGTGTCCCGTCGCCTTCGGTTGGGTCCGGTACTTCAAGTGCGCCAAGCGGACCTGCCTTATTTGCCGCGGGTTCGAGGACTCCACCTTCACCTTCTGTCACATCTGCGGACTGCCCTACTGCGACGACTGTGCCGAGGATCTCAACAGCGTGTGCCTGCAGTGTGGCACGGTGCTTACGAGGATCCTGGAAGAGGAAGACAGCAGCGTTGAGGTGTATGCCTACAGGAAGGAGAAGTAGTATGGGGATATCTCATATCTGGTCCTTCATGCCGGATTACTCGTTCCAGTGGTGGATCAAATTGAAGCCTTCGATAGGTTAAATGAATTTCCCCTTCCGTATGTTGAATTTATAAAGCCTTTTAATGACATTACCAAAGTTTATCTTGTGTGTGCCAAAACTTTTGCCTTTGAATACATTCCTCCCGGGGAATACTTTGCAATCATTTTCGGAGAACCCGGGCCCTTGGTCCCACTGGCACTACCCTTTATTAACTGTCCTTCTGTATGATAATCATATCTTCAACCTAATTGCCATTTTTCCAGTCTGTCAAACTTAATTCCCAACATTTCACCCGGCAGCCACTCCCCAACTATTTCCTCGGCCGATGGCACTGTCTGCCAGTTGTCTACTGTAAGTTGGAGAGCATTTCTTTGGAACAACAAGCATCGCTCAATTAGTTGTCCACCCTTTTGCCTGTTGTCTGGGCCACCCTAAACTCCCTCCGCCTGCTCCAGCATAATTATGCACATGTCTGGCGCTGGAGCTGGAAAACTTTTTGTCCTTAGACAAACTTTGCTCAAGCGGCGCTGATTCGATTATGCCACTGGAAAGCGAGCTGGAGAGCAGGCATTTCAGCATTTCAGCACTATGAACTACACTCGGCTGCAAGGATTAAGTTACAAAATTGTTAATTAAAAATAATAAAAACGCTAATTGAAGTGATGCCTACAGGAATGTGGAAACTCCTTTGCAACAAACCGAAAGCGAAACAAAAGTTTTTCGGTTGAAAATTGTCTAGACTTTTTTGGGATCAGCCAAGACGATGATGATGGGTAAGTGGGGGTAGTGAAACGCTTTCGGGCACTTTCCTCCTCGACTATTTGGGATGAAACAGTTGCAACAATGATGACGACAAAGTCTCGCCCACGCCCAGCTCCAGTTTTAATATTCATAAGGCTCTTGGCCCCAGCGTCGTCTGCCTACAATAAAATAATTATGCAAACATGGGTGAAAGAACCACAAACTAAAGGCGCTGCGTCTTTCCATTGAAATTTCACACATTTCGCCGGAGAAAAGAGACCGAAAAAATGCGCAAAATATTCTTACGAAAAACAAATACCTCGTAGGAGGCGGAGGAGGAATCCACATTCAGACTGGTAGACTGGTCGGCATGCCGTGTGCAAAGGTGATTATTTGACGTTCACACCTTGTTGCAGGGACTCCCTACCTTTCCTCCCTTCGAGATAATGGGGCGAGGTCGTCGACGCTCGTCGGCGGTTGTTGTGATCAGCCACAGAAGTGACAGGTGTGACACTCCGCCCGACAGCGGCTCCCAGAACTCCAATCCACTCCACTCTGCCAGCTGCACAGGCCCGGGCTATGAAGACGCAACTAGACGAGACGAGACACTGGTGGTTGCTATAAAAAAAGCTGAAAAAAGCAGCGGAGAATTATTTCCTAGAAAACTGCAGACGGATGGTTGAACGAGCAGTGTAAAGACCAGCAAACATAAATAAAATGAGCGAAAACTGGAGCTGTGAGTGTAGCCTCGACCCAGGAATACTCTTCATAAGAAAAAGTTCTTTGCAATTCTTTTGGAAACATTAATAATAATTTGTATAAAGATTTGTAAAGATTTTAGTTAATTACATCGAACATTAGTCATTACAAGATATTTATTTTATTCACTGCAGAATACATTTTTTTTATGTAATATTATTGCAATTAAATATTAAATTTTATTATTAAATAATTCCAAAAATATTGTTGCCTTCAGTAAAATTTTTATTCAATTACATCAAACAATTTATGATAATTATTTATTTTATTCACTGCAGAATAAATTTCTTTTAGGTAATATTATTGAAATTAAACAATTAATTTCACTGTTAAATAAATCCCAAAATTTTGGTTAACCGACCTGCGAAAGTGTATCGACCAAGCATATCGCAGTCTGAACGAAAATGGCTGAAGTGCTGAAAAATAATCGGGCTGAGTCCCACAACTGCCTTTATCATCACGGGCTCAACTTGGCGTTGATAATGAAGGAAGCAGAACGATGGCCCACGGATGGCTGGATGCTCGCTGGTCAGTGCATTGTTTCTTTCAATTTTTTTCCACAATGCTTTTCCAGCGGTTTGCCTGCAATTTGCGAGTCCCAGGGACTGCGATTCGTAGCCGGAGTGAACTATTTAGCAAAGGGAGCCAGGGGATCCGTTCCATCCGTTCGCGGAGCAGCAGGTGGTAAAGCGTAGAGAAATATGGTGCGGAACATTTCAATTAGAAAAAAAAAGAAGACGCGGCGAAACGGCAGACTGAAGAAACCTCGGACCGACAGCCTGTCGTCGCCCCCAATCAGTGGGGGCCCCCGTACATCTCCCAGTTCCATGGAATATTCCCCGCCTTTGAAGTTGTGTTCGCCTGACACTGACGATCCGCGACTGCCCGTATTCCCCTTCCCCTCCCGCCCATCTGCATTGCCAGCTATTATTTCAATAAAAATTCTTTAATATTATTTTAAGTTTGTTATGGCAGGTTAGTTTGTTCTCCAACCAGCCATTCCGCTTTGTGCTCGTATTTAATCTTTATAATTAAAATTTGAGCAAAAACTGAGCTGGGCGCCCTGGGTGCGAAGAAGCGCAAACGTGTTAAAAATTGATTAAAGTAATTGATTTGAAAAGTCTGGCGTTGAGGGGCTTTGGGCTTTCGCGGATTATTCTTTATTACTCTATACCATCTCGGGTTTTTATCCCTTTGTTTTATTCACCGTGGACAGCCAACTCAATTAAAGCTGTGAGCGGTGTTTGCCTTTATTTATATACAATTTATATTCGAATTTATTCAGCATATAAAGAGAGACAGATTTGTGATGTGATGAATGTGGACGGGAATAAAAAAATATTTCATCCTATTTTATCAGACAGAACTCTTTTATTTATTTAATACGGAATTATAGTAATGCATTAAAGTTCTTAAGCTTGAGGTGCCTAAAAAGTTAAGTCATGATTTTTAAAAATATATATTAAATAAATATCTCTTTCCTAAAGAATGGAATGTGATATCCCACTATCTCTTTGATCTCTGCTTTTTCTCACACAGCGCACTGCTAATTGGATTCCGCACATAGCTAAATATGAAACGTAGGAGTGCATTTATTTCGCTTTTGTGCAGAAATCATGTGGCAACCACAACGAAATCTCAGCTTTGTCAAGTCAAACTCCAAACACCAGACCCAATTTTCGCACAGAGTGAAAAGGAGTGTGCGAGCGGAACCCACTGCACCACAAATCTTTCACTCGGTTTTATTCACCCACTTTTTGTATTTTATTATAAAGCAGCAGTGGAAGCAAAAAAAACGAAACTCCACTGCACTGTGCGTGTTGAACTCAGACTTTTGTGCCGAACATTTTCGGAATGGGCAAGGTAAGGGGTTTGTTGGCTCAGCTCAGCTCAGCTAACGCCTTTTCGGTCTTTCACAGCCAAAGCGCGAAAGAGTTAAAAGCCGAAGCACAGAAAGCAGCAAAAGCAGCAAAAGCAGCGCAGCACCAAAGCATTTTCACCCTATTATTTCAAGCAATTTCATCAAAACTAGACTGAGGGGCCCGGCCTCTGCTCCAAATTGTAACCGCAAAACCTCCCAGTCCAGCTGCCCAGTTGCTTTTGTCCACAGGAGAGGAGCACGTGAGTCACGGGAGATGCGATAGATGCGATCGTGGACCAATGGATCCAATATTTAAGCAAATATAATAACATATTAGAAACAGTTTATTAATAAATCGTATCTAGAAAGTTTGTCTATAAGGCAGAAACTTTTATAATTTAGAAAAATATTATTATCTTGTAATATATTTTGAATTTAAAACCTTTGTTGTTAATTTTTAAAAAAATATGATATTAATCCGTTTTGAAAGTCCAGTTAAACACCGATCATTTTTAGTATTTTGCCTTGTAAAAAGTGTAGGGTCCTACCATATACCATCACTAACCCTCTGCGGTTTTGTTGCTCCGTTTCCACCGCTTTTTGTCCACTTCTTTTGGCTTTTGCCCCGTTCGGACCGCCATCCTCCTGGTTCTTCTGCCATCGAGTCGTTGGCTGCTCTCAATAGAAGGCAGACAGGAGCAGGTTTTTCTTTTTTCCATCTCTCCAAATGGCCAGCAAACGGACTGTCGACTGTGCCGGCTGTGTTTTTCTTATTTGGTTTCCACTTTTATGTAGATTGGTATTTATTTTCCACGCGAAAACTAGCGAAAAACGGGCAAAAAACCTGGGCCAGGGAAGCAGCCGTAGTTCTCACACTATGCTATGGTATGGGGGGTCTGGGGTTCGGTCTCTGGGCCTGCGGTTCCCTAACTCCCCTCATCGCTCTTATTATCGCGTCAAGCGAAAAAAAAAAGAAACAGAGAAACAACCATAGCACCAAGAAAGAAGTGAGTGCAACTATTTTGCGGTCCGCTGCCTGACAAATGGCAGCCAACGCCATCGGAGCATTTAGCCAAAGTCCAACTGCGATTCCAGCTCCAAGTCGGAGCTGCAGGTCTCCGCGGCTGTCGGAAGTAGCACACCAAACTGCCGCCACCGGCCGCCCCTGGGGATCTGAATGTAATGTAGGCCCAGTCTCAGGCTCAGCCATTTACCCTTTACAGCGAATTTGGATCAAAAATTTCTGGATTTCGGGACATCCCAATGGGGATTTATAGGACTAGATATTTTTAAGAGAAAGTAAAACTGGTTTAAAAGATTATTGAAACATAAACAGAAGTAATAAAAAGAAAGATTCCACTTTAAGGAACCAGAAATCTTAAATATATTTAATTTAATAATTAAATAAAGAGCATTCCACATTCGTTGAATTGGTTCTCTGTTATTAAGGTTTTCTTGGCTGCTCCTCTACTCTGACTTCGTAATTAGATTTAGTTTAGCTCACAGATTTTGATACGTTAATTGTGAATTGTGCAAATACATATAATTGAGCTGGGTGGTTCCCCCCAGTATCCGCTAATAGAGCACAGAAATGAGTGCTAGAGTTGGTCTTGCCTGGTTGGTTCTGCATTTTTCAACTGGAGCCTGTCTCGGCATTCCGCTTTAGTTTTGCTAAATTAGCGACCATCCCAACTACCTGTCCCTCTCCATTCTGGCGTGAAGAAGACAAATGCCTGGCATTCTTTTCTCAAGCCTTTTGGCTACGCTTTTGATATGCCATTTGCTGTTGGGAGTTGGGAGTTGGGACATTGAGCTGGCTGGGCAGCCCAGCAATTAATAGCAAGAAACAATTGCTGCCACTCAGTTTCCCACGTCGAAACCATACCGATTCTTCAGTGATTCAGAGGATGAAAATTCCGCCCAAATTATAATCATTAAAGGCTAATCGGGGCTTAATTGAGACTCAATTTATTTGGCATACGCATCCCTACCGATAATACATTTAATGATCTCCATTATCCTTTTGCGGTAGTCATATATCGCCCTCTTCATCCGTTCTACATTCTGCTTTGCCTTTCCTCGCGTTCTACATATAAAAAGGGTGAATTAAATTAAATCTGACTGGATATGTTTTGGGTTCTCCAGCATCCGAAAGACAAAGGTCAATATCTTAAAGATGATGATGGAAACCTGTTGGTTCCAATCAAATTGCCAATTTTTGCTTTTACGCGGGTCGATTTAAGAGTTTTTGTTGAATAAGTAGTAAAATATTTTGAAACTATTAAAACTTTGTATAAAATGTATATTAAGTGTTTTGTATTTAGCAATTTACTTTTCCCGATATATTAAAATATTTTTAGAACCGCTGAAACACCCCTCGCTGTGATGACAAATCACTTAAAGCATATCCAGAATCTCCTTTGAAGATTCCAGGCATTTGAAAATCAGCCCCAAATCTCTTGCAGTTTCGGCCAACTTTAATGGGGCCAGATAACCAGTTCCAGGAACTCGGAAATTATGCGATTTTCGATTTTATTAAAGTTATTCCACTTGCTGACCGGCTCATAGCAATTTTTGCTTCACCGGAATACAATAACGAAAAATTATCATTGTCTCCTACATCATCCGCTTAATGTGGGGATCCATCAATCTGCGTTTGTTGTTCGTTGTCCGTTGTCGTTGTCCGCTGTCCGTTGTCTCTTGTCCGTCGGCGGCTGTCAAACACGCCGAAACTGAGACTGAGAATGGGACTGGAACTGGAGCTGGGGCTGGAGATGGGACTGGGACTGGAGACGAGACGATGGACCATCAATCGCATTAAGACCATAAAAGGATTGCTCATACGGCTGACGATTCTGAGCCCCATCGCTGTCGTTGTTGTTCGGACTCCTCTGCTTTTGCATGCTTAGCACTGCCGTTCTGAGTGTTGAAAGGGAATTTTTAAGTCCATTGTATGGGTATCCGCTGAAAGTGCCCGAAAAAAGCAAAAGTCTTGAGTGCTGCCAGCCAAAGCAAACCGAACCGAACCAAAGTTGGGCGGGGAAAAAAAAGGACAAAATGTCACAAAAGCGTGACGATGTGTCGTAAAGTACTCAGACAACACTAACCTCAAAATGGGGTCTCGAATGATATGGAAAATGCCTTTTGAGAGCCTCCGAACCTTGGCTTTTGGGTCCTCATTGGTGTTTTGACTTTGGGTTGAACACTCTTTGCAAAAAATAAAAATAGACCGAATGTAAGAAATCACTAAGTTACCTTTTTTAAAAAAATATGTTAAACTTAATTTTATAAATTTTCTTAAAAATTTAAATTTAAAAAATATTAGAAAAAATTTGAAAATGTTCTTAATTTTTCTGAATGAGGACAGAGTTGTGTAACCTAGGGGTTCTTAAGTCCATTAACGTTCTTAAGAAGTGTATGTATTTCATCGAAAAAGCTAGAGAATTCCCAGATTCGTTAGCCTTTTGATTTTTGTCAACATGTTTCGGGCTCAGCCAGCAGCTGTCAACAGTCAGTCAGCCTTGGCCACAGAGATCTCATCTCAAAAAAAAGAAAAAAAACAAAATAATAAATATAAACAGAAACCTCGCGCTCCAATGCAGCTTAATCAGTTCAATTCAGAAAGGTTGCCGGCTGAAAAGCTTGCTTGCTAATGCTGAGGACCCAGCCGAAGATGGGGCATTCATCTGCGACATTCCGAGGCGAGACAGCCACATCGATTCAGTTCAGCTCAGCTCAGCCACCTTTTGTGCATCCCACAGATATACGAGTATCCATCCGAGTACCTTTACAACCGCCGATTGGTGTTCTGCTGATTGGAACTCTTTGATTTTTGCCATCTGTCCAATTAGTCATTTTCATTTGGGGCTCTTAATGCGGTTTTAACTGCTTCAGTGCCGTGGGGATGGGCCATAAAAATCATATAAGGCTCACTTTAATGGCAACCGTATAGGCATAAATAGTTTCCTTCAGTTACAGGACCTGATCCAGTTTTTTATTGCCATGTCTAGACTTTGGCAGCGATTTTCTTAATTGCTCGTTTAGTGATGTACCAGCGGCAATTTCGCGTGGGTGGGCATTGTTTGGATTTGTTTGGCTTTGTTTGATTTGTGGCCTGCAGGTCGTTCTGGAACTAGTTCAGTGTGTTCACACCCCCCTTGTGAGATATGTATCTTTGTCTTTGGCGGAGCTCGTGCAATTCGCAAGAAATTAACACAATTAACACTTTAATTGCGAACTTCCGTTTGCGCCACATTTTCTCATTTTTTTATTCCACTTCTGCAAAGTTCCGGCCAGGCAAACGGCGCCGCCTTGTTTTTTCCCCACCTCCCCACCAAATTGCACTGCATCTTTTTATTCGGGCTGTGGGTTTTTTATTTTAGCTCACATGTGGGAAAGGAGGACCCCTCACCGAATGAAAGCAATTAACACTTTAATGACACTTTGAAGTGAGCGAGATGAGACAAAGTTTGTGCCGCATTCTGAGCCGGATAGCCTCATCATGGTCTCCGGGAGTCGGGATCTCAGAATGGGGGTGCGCTGGCTCCTGGGAAAAAGTAACACTCGGAAATATAACAAGGAAAGCTTAGGATATTAAGTTTACAGCTTCATATTTCCTTTATTTATACTAAGGATTTATTAATTCTATATAAACATTTTTCATTTAGCCTAAATCTCTTTAGGAAAATAACAAATTAAACGGATTTAAAATTTATGTAAACCCAAAAAATATAATTTATGTTCTTAATTTATTTTAATACACTTTAAAACTTTATTGACAAATTATTTACGTTTAATAAAAATTTACCTTTTAATAAAATAGCTCTACCTTTTTTGCCGCTTTTATTTCAGTGCAATCCAATGCTAAGCAGATTTGCCCACATTTAGATGAATTTTTCAAGCCCATGGCAACGGCTTCGCCCATTTGCGTTTGCTCTGATTATGACATTTTGCTCATTTGCAGGATAGCTCACAAAAATTAGCCCCGGTTTCCGTATTGTCTGCATATGCAGAACGGACCCCGACCCGCTCCCCCCATTCATTAGGCATCGGAATTGGCCAAACAGCAAATTGAGTCTAGGCCTCCGGTTCGGAGTCGGACATTCTTTCTAACTTGCCTCCGGGGCAAAGGCGAATGAATGGCGTTGAGGCCTCTGTTCTGCTATCTGACGGCCAGGAGTTATTATACGGGTTCTCCTAATTAGAACTCAAAATGAGAGCTGCACAGGAAAATTGTGCAATTTGTGCAGGAAATTGGAAACGATTCTCGTTTGAGTTCTTTAATTCTCGTTTTGAGTTCTTCAATTCTTGTTTCTTCTGCTGATGTTGGGTTTTCAGCTGGCTCTTAAAGAGTTGACACCTTTTTCAGCTTCGCATGCAAGGGGAAATTGTTGCCTGGGGCTTATTCCGTTAAAAAGCAGGTCTTCGATAATTGCGGTGCCCATTAAAATTGGTTCTGGTCAGTCAGGAAGTGCAGAAAAAGGTGGAAAATGGAATATCGATCTTTTGGTGTTTGTTATTGAAGAATTGAAACCACTAGCACTAACTAAAAATTTGTATTTTTTTATAATATTCGATTAACTCTAGGTTTTTAAAGATATTTTTATAAATGTGATATTTTAAAACGACTTGCAGCTCTTTTAAGCGATTGGCAACAATATGTGAAGTAAGAAAGCTTCCGAAAGTGCCGAGCTCCCTCGGATCTCAAACGCCAGTTATTCGAAAAGCCTTCCTTTCGTTTCCTTGTGCTAGGATAAACATCAAAAGACGAACTCAGGACTCTTGTTTCCTTTCAGCAGGAAACTCGCCCGCATTTGTGTGTAAATGTGAGGGGCAAAGAAAAAAAAATGAAAACATCTTTCATTTAAAAGTCTGCCCGCCTTTGTTGCTCCTTCTGGTCCCACAGCTCCTTCAGATCTCCTCTCCTCTCACAATTGCATTTTGCAGGCCAGTTGCAATTCCTGCCCACTCAGAGAAAATTTTAGAAACTAGAAAATATTAAGGAAGTGTAAGGAAGCCTACTCATCTGTTGGACAAAAGGTGAGTTTTGCAAAGTCTGTTAGTAAAATAATTTTAAAATATTTTTCTAATTTGTTTTAAATGGTTTTTAAATTTAATTAAAAACGAAATATCTCCTAGTTTTTTCCCTCAGTGTCGGCTCGTCCTGTCAATGCAATAAGCGGAGCTACCAAAGGAGCAACGGAGCCCTCCTCAACTCACTTTTCCATGTTTATTGCAAGTATTTCAGTTGCGGGGAAAGATAGGAGACCAGCGGAAAGGATCCACTGGACACGGTAAAAAATTTGCTCCGTTTTTCTATTTTCTTTTTTTTTGCACCCGCTGTTGTTGTTGAGCTGCCTCCTTTGCATACACTTTATATTCGCCAGGAGTTGGGTCATATGGCGGTCTCTCTATATACATATATATATTATGGATTCGTTTTTGTTGGTTTCGCTTTGCGTTTTGGCAGGAAAGGGGCGGGCGGAAGGAAGAGCCACGCCCACTAGACGACCCGCCGTGCTGTAAGTAATTTGTGGTTTCAGGCAAATACTCGGAGATGATGTTTTTCTTAAATGTTTTTCTCGCTTTCCCTGCCGCCCAGCACTCCTTGTGTATCGTTAAAAAATGCCTTTAAGGCATTTAATTTCTTTTGTTCATTGGTCTCTTCCCTTTTGCCTTTTATGGTTTGGCCAGCCCGAGAACCATTTCTCTTCTCTCCACCCTCGGTGAAACAAATCGGTCCACCCTCGCTGCCCCCTTAGTTCCTCCTTTTAGCAATTTTCAATAGAAAATTAAAACGCAGCCGCAGTTTTTGGCAAGAAAAATTGTTCTTTCGGGCTTTTTGGGGTGTGAGTTTGAATGGCTGGTTTTGGCCATGTAAATATGCGTTAAATTGAATGTGGGCTTATACAAAAATAGTATGATATTATTGTGCCTTTGGGCAAAGGATTAGTAATTAGGATAGGATACAGAAATAAACAGATTTAAAATATAAAGCTATAATGATTAAACCATTTTAAATATATAATAATGATAAAGGTGATTGAAAATGTTTCTGCAATGCAAAAAAATAACCAATATTCATTTTAATACGATACATTTCAGCAAAAAGCTTTTTGGAGTATATCCTCCCCCACATTTTGTTGACTTTGTCAGCGTTATTTCATGCAATTTGAACTGGTGCTGTCAATGTTTATTAATATTTAACATCCAACTCCCCAAACCGCTGGCAAATGTTTCCAATCTTTGACCGGCAACCCCGGTGCGAATCTCTTTAGCTCAGCCAGAAGCTGCCGCACTATTAAAATCGCCGAGTTAGGACTCAGCAGGAGGTGGGTATTGAAGTATTGAAGGTTTGCGAGGGAGAATTCCAGCATTTGACTGACTGAAGGACGATTTATGAGTTCGCCGGCGGGGGGCTAAAATCGCGCGACATTTTCGCACAATGTGCAAAACAGGAACCCGAGTCTGAGTCGCTGGGGGTTGGAGGTCCTTTGGCCCAGGAGCAGGCGTTTAATCGGCTATAAATTGCAACCCTTTTGTGCAAAAAATCGAGAGAGGAAGTCTGAAAGGAAGGTAGAAAATTACAGTTATTAATGCATGGGGTGTCAAATGGTTTTTGTGCGTTGCCCTCTATTTATTTCACTTTTGTCCTGCGGTGCTACCCTTTTTTTATTTATTCGGCAGTGCGACAATATAATTTACTCCTTTCCGCAGAATGTGTGGCACAATTGCTGCCATCGGTGCTGGCATGTCAAAATAATCCGACAGCTTAATTATACACGCGGAAATCCAGAAATCCATACCACAGGCCTAGACCATTTCTTTGCATCCATTTCGCATCGTTTAGCAATTCGTGGTTAAATCAATTTTGCACACTTGCCTCCCCTCCGGCCCCCTGCTCCTTTTTTACCATTTCACTTCTCGTTTTTTGCCAGGCGGCCTGACATTTTTGGGTCAGACTTCGCTTTGTCTGGCTGCGATTCTTTCTGGTGAAAGGTGGATGCCGTTTTTGGGCAAAGTCATTTAGCCTTTTTCTTCGGTTTTTCTTCTTTATTGTTTGTCCAGGGGGTCATGAATTACTTTTCAGTTTTCCTTTGGGGGCGGGGAAAGGGTTGGGCAGGACAGGCTACAGGGTTACAGGAAAATGTATCCGACGAAGGGGGAAAAATGGGAAAAGAGTTTGAAGTGATCGGCAAAACGAAAGGTTTTAAGAACGGGCAAATGAAGTTTGAAGAGAGAATGCCTTAAAAGTTGGTATTTTGTAAGTTAGATTAAAAATCTGCATACAATATGAAGAGAACAAGAAAAAAGCCCTTTGATAATAATTTTAGTAAGAATAATTCAAGAAAAAGATTTTGAGTATAAGGTAATTTCTCTCAAGATTAAAAGTTCCAGGAGTTCCAGGAAATTTTATTATTATTAAATATATCATCTATTAAACAATAACATTTTTTAAGGGCTAAAATAAAATATAATCTGGTCATCCCCTTGTCAACTTACAAGGCGCTCGAGAAATCTTTCCCCCGGTGGAAACCTTTTATAGATCTCATCGCCCAGCTGAAGATGCCTTTGTTCCGTCTGACATTCAATCAAAATTGGAGCAGCGTCATCCACTTAAGAGGTCATCCAGTGTGGCCACCCAACCCTCGCATCCTGACGGACGAATCCTCCCCGGAGGCATGTCTAATCTACATGGGGCCCCATATGGCCATTTAAAAGCTTTACGCTGTTGTTTCAGCACTTCCTCCGCTCCGAGAACTCGCTTCCGCTTCCATTTGCAGCTCAAAAATTCGATACATCATTCATCAAAACGCGTGCCGGCGAACCGAACTCACCCATTAGGTTGTGATATGGCAGTGTGTGGAATGGGATCTCGTACTCATAAGTTTCGAGGAGCCAGTTCCCTTGGACCATAATCCCCTTCTAATCGAATTACGCTCAAATCCCCAGAGCACTTCCTTCGCATCGAGTGTGCGTTAAGGCAAATTCAAGCGTAAGAAACTAATTTCTGCCAGTCGCAAATCCGCGAGATATCGAGGCAGACAGCCAACGAGATGCTGCTCTCGTGCATATGCGCTCATTCCCGGATTCAATAGAATGCTTCTGCCATAAAAATGTTGCTGCGGCCATCAGATATTTAACAATTGATAAAAAGGACGAATGGAAAAAATAAGAACACCAGCGAATCAGTGGAAAACCCATGAGAGGCAGATTAGCCAGGCGAAACTACCAGTAGAATATGCACTGGGAAAATTGAAACGATGCGAATATTTGTTAAGGAATATTAAAATCGGGAATAAAGATTTAAAGATTTATAAAACAGAATTTGGAACTAAATGATATTCTATAAGAATCTGAAGGAATCCTACTTTTCTTCTAAGGTTAAACAAATATTTAAAATTATTTTATTTCATTTCTATTTATTAGGAAATTCTAAGGTTTAGCTGAATTTTATCTTAAGGAAACTATTTTTTATGATTTAAGTTTAATTTAGCGCCTTTTAACATCCCCTTTGATTTTCCAATTTCTTTCTCTGTAGATCTCAGCTTGCGATGGCGCAGCGAACTTACCCCTAAGTGAGCTGGGGGTTTCCCACAGGACCAGCAACGAGCCACCACCGAAATCCCTAACCAAAACCAAAAACCAAGCCCAACTACCAACAGGCCACCCTGTTTGATCACATTGTTTTCCCAAATCGGATTTTAGTTTTACACTAATTTCTTTGGTTTAAGACTCGCTGGGCGCTCGGTGGTCCTGGTTGCTATACTGGTCCTGTTTCCTCATCTCAGTTTGGTATTATAAACGCTTCGCTGGACATCTCTCGATGGGAAGGATGTCGAGGGCTGATGAATCCTCTTTGATTGCACTAAACTGCAATCGAGACGAATGCCCAAAACGTGCGATGTCATGAGGGGTGGGGTTGCGAATATCCTTAGAGCCCTGCTGCCCAGTGTGATAAAATTTCATCCTCAGCGCCCAGACTTTTTATCGCTCGCCTCGGATCGTGAGGCTTTGGTTTTAGTTTTACTCAGGGAACTTTCCTCCACCGCGTCCTTTTTCTTTTGCACGCTAGCTGCACATTTTTATGGCGAAAACAATTTAATTGGCTTGAGACAAGCACTTTTCTCCATCCCGATTCGCCAACATTGTCCCCAAAAATTTCGTAGGATAAGAGTTTGATAACATTTGAATTCCGGATGAGTCATCTATCGGATTGACTGGACTGTAGGCGGAGGCAGTTAAATTGCTCCGAAGTAACTAAAAAGTTGCCAAGCCATCTCCATCTGAGGAAGAACTAGTCGGCAAGGAAATCGAAAAAGTTGCAAAAGTAAACTAAGAATGAAAATTAAAAAAGAGGTGAGAAATTGATGGTAGATCAATGAAATGATGAAAAGTTTTTAATGGAAATGTTTTATGGGCTGGTTTAAGTATGTGTAGTTAAGAGGTACTACTTTCGAAAATATTTATAACTTTTTGAATACCACACTTCCTTTTAAATCCTAGATTTTAAACTATTGAAAAGAAATAGTTTCAGTTTTTACTTGTGTAAGTTTCATATCTGCTCCAGCAATATTTCCTCAAAGACCTATCTCTATTATCCCCTAATCTTGAATTAAAACTCACCTTAATTCTACTTTAATTTTCAAATCCATCTGCTCCTGGTCAACCCCTCCGATGAGTCAGATATTGAAGCTGGATCTTTGCCTTTCCATCGAGCTTCTTTCTTTCTCCCCTTAACCCTTTCACATCTTGACGAGAACCAATGGCACTTAAGACGCCAGAACTTATTTCCATTCGGATGGGCAATTATAATATTTTGTGTGTCTCCCTCTGTCTTCTGCGAGGAGTGGAAATGCGTTTACCTTTTTTACTGCTGATTTGTGTGTTTTGCTTCATGAATTTTTCGCAACTGGCTGTGAAAGGAGAAGAGAAAACAGCGGAGACCCAACGACGTCTTAAATATAATATTGACATTTCTTTTGCAACGCTTTTTATTTGCGGGCGGTTTTGGTGGTTTGGCTGGTTTTGGGTGGTTGGAAGGGCGGTGGGTGGCTACTTCAGTGGTTCCCAGCGGTCTGCAAACTTTGACTTACACAGTGCAAATAATTATAGACATTTTTCGGGGGGAGAAAGTAAAAAGGGTTAAGTGCTTACCCAAACGTTTTTTGGTCTGCACATTTTTCTTTTTTTTTTTGCATATTTGGCTCTTTGTGGGAACTGTCGCATAATTTGCTTTGAATTATTTAAGAGCTCTCTGGCCCTGGACCAGCCGGGCATGCCTAATTAAAAATGCCATGCGGCACTTATAGCCTTGCCGTTTCTGTTTTTGGTTCTGTTTCTGTTTCTGCCTTGGGTTTCTTTTGGTTGGCATGTCGCTTTATTTTTCTTGGTTACTCACCAGCTCGTGCAATCAATCAATTAGCAGATTCCCTGGACCACTGGGAAGGCAAACCGCATAAAGGTATTCGGGACCATGACTCATCGAACACTTTCTGTCAATAAGTCTGTCAGCGAGTGATCCGCTACATTCGCGAAATTCGATAACAGTTTCGTAAACTTACGGCTTTAACATGGTTTTCCTTTGTTATACTTTACTCAATCGATAATTAGCCTGAATGGCTCCTCAAATTTATGCATGGAATTCAAAATGATTTTATTGGTTCGCAGGAAAACTTGTCCCCGCCGCAGCAGCAGCAACTCAATGAATAAGCCCACGTCGACTGCTCTTAAGTTTCTTCGCACTCAGATCTTGAATTATTGTTATGATAATTGTGACTCGCAGAGCTGTGAAGTGGAATTGTCCAGCTGGGTGTGTTAATTTAATAAACACATTTGTTTGGTTTATTTATTTCATATTTACTTTTACAGCGGAAATGCCATCCGACGGGAGAAAAGCCCATAGATTTGGCTGCAAATGGTGAATCACAACGGGAGTGCGAATCAAAATATTTTAAAAATTAAAATACATTAAGTGGCACTAAGCTTCAATGTGCTTTAAATGTTGCACATTGTTTTATTTAAATTTATATATTTTCTTGTTTTTCATTTCGAGTATTTTATTACATTAAATTCACAAAGAATATATTTTTACTGATTAATTTATTTTGTTATTGCTTTCAGAAAAATTCTTTAATATTTCAAAAATGTATAGTATAGTGATTCACTTTAACAAATGTGTTATTTAAACTTTTCAGTATTAGATTCTTTTCATTGGAGAATAAGTCGTGAAAACCTTGGGTAAAAGTACAGCCCTTTCATTTCAATTCCCGCTATGAATTTATATAAAAACGTTTTCTGCAGCTTCAATTAAATTGAGTGAGTTTCCCTGCCAGTTGTCCAGTTGTATCCAGCTGTCCTGCTGACCAGCTTTGCCAATCTCTATCCCATCCCCGCCAGAAACAGTCACCAGCTGTCCGGCCGGTCGAAAGCTCCATTCCCAGCCGTGCTTAGGATGTTAGCCCTGTCGTCTGCGACTTGTGTTGTGATTTTGACAAGCCTTCTGCCGGGACTCTCTCCGTTCTATGGCTGTTTGTATAGCCGGTCATCTGGGTCCTAGTGCTCCCTCTCCCCATCCAAGCCCTCCCCATCGGGATCGAGCCCAACATTCTGTCAATGGTGAGGGACAGCCAGTGAACCAAAGCCAATTGTCAGGATGACAGACATGTTTTTGTTCCTGTTGGGCTTGTTTGTTTGGCTGTTTGTATGTTGTTTGCTGGCTGTTGCTAATCCCCGAATGCAACGTTCCCACTCCATTGTTTGCCGGGGTGTCATGTAGCAGATTGCGTTGGCCAGAAATTATTTACAAATATTTGTAAAAATTCTTTGATAAATTATGCGACTTTCGCCTGCCCTTCAGCTGCTGCAGTCCCCCCTCTTTACCGGGCAAACATGATTGATTTATGGGTGGGGTGGGCAGGGTGGTATTTTTGGGGACTTTGCTGTATGTGGTCCATGGTCCATGGTCCCCAGTTGATTTGTTCTAATGCCCGGACCAAGGTTCGCTCAAATCGACCAGACGCGCTTGAATAGATCCCATTCGATTTTCAGTCCGTTTCGAAAGCCCATTCACGAGAGACCAGTCCAGTTAAGACCAGAATCCGGAGACCAGAGCACGATGACGATGACGACTCCAACACTCCGGCACTGTTGACAGCAATCGTATGTTTAAAAAGCATAATCCCAGACGAATGATGATGAATGGTCCCCGGCGAGGGTCCCGAAAACCAAACCCAAAGCCCAGTCGCTGGGAAACGCTCTCCGCTCGACGTCGTTTAACTAAATCCTTGATGAATGATGTTGCCACTCCCCCCGGCCAAATCTCCGATCCCCTGCTCCAGCTCCTTCTTTTCGGTAGCTGCGCTTTCATATTTGCACGAAAAATTCCAAAATGCCAGCGACATTAGCAGAGGTTCGGGATTCGGGGTTGGAGCGAACGCAATTTTCATTTACGCTTCATTTTAATGATGTTAAGTGATTGTGCAGAAAATGTCGAGCTATAGCCGAAACCCAGAATTACACAGAGAGAAAAAAATGACTTTACAAAATACAAGCAATATATTAAATTTATCTTAACAAATTGATTTGAATCGAATTTTAAAGGTAAAAAAAATCCTTAAAATTTAAGATCCTTATAAAAATAATATTTTAAGTGCTTAAGATATATTTTTTTTACTATTTTATTTTTAGTGATTTTTAAAATATGATATTTAAATATTACTATTATAGTATAAAAATAAATCCAATTTTTTGGGAATGCTAAATAATCTTGGAGCTCTTTTATCTCTATATTTATTACTAAAATTTTCAAAAATTTGTAGTAATATTTTCTTAGCGTGCTGAACCATTCGGATCTCCCGTTTCGGCTACAGTTTTTGCATTCAGCCGACGAAAGTTTTGCGTAAATAGATTTCTGTCCTGGCTGCTGCTGATGATGCTGCCTGATGATGCTGATGTTGAAAGCAGCTTGTAATCCATTTCAAATCATTTTTCACTTCTGTATTTGCTTCTCTGCCAGACGTACATACTACGGGGTTCTATGTGTTTGCCATGGTTTTAGTTTTCGGGCTGCGCGGCATCGTTTTGATTTGTTTGGTTAGTTGATAAATGATGTCTGCACCGCAGCCTAGACAGGTCTGCCTTGGAACCCAAGGCTCTGCTCAGTAATTGGTTGGCATTGGGGGTGGTATTGGATTCTGATGCCCTTAGGGCTTTCCATTTTCCTTTGGGACTCTTTGTTTTGCGAACAGCGAGCAATGTCTTAAAAGTCTCCATCTGCAACCTATAAGATACAAGACTTGTGCTCTAAAGTAAACTTGCCAAAAAATATATAATTTGGTACAGAAAAAATATGATATATGATATAAATGATATACAAATTCAAAGGTGCTTCTCCAAATTATTCTTTCTTGGTTTTTTAAAAACAACCCTTTAATTTCTGTAAACAAGAAAAGTTTCCCACTTATTAGATTTCATTAAAAGATTTCAGTTAAAAATATTTCTCAGAACTTTAGCGCTTACAACCCATTCATTTATCTACAGTCCTCCAGTTAATCTCAAGGAAAACCCTTAGCTAACCCCAGAGGAACACAATAAATATTTCAATTTCCTGGTTTTTCATGTTTGGTTGACTTGACACCGTTTTGTGCGAAATTACTTATCGTCTTAATGGGCTTCTTGGCCATAATGAATTTGCTGGAAATTAATTTCGGTAGACACCAGCCAAGCCGAAGACTGATCGCACGACTGCGATTAGACTAGAGGCAGTTATCGTTTTTGGGCTGTGTTCGGGGTGCTATCAATTTCCTCGGGAGTGTGTCTGAGCAGTGGCCGATAAAAGTAATATCCTGTGAACGACACGTGCCCGACTGAGGTTCACTGGGGTGTACGTCCTACGTATATATAGCCAGACATGTTCGAACCCCCGACAGATCCTTTGGTTCCACATCTAATTGCAGTGGTGCAGTGTGAACTGCAATTGGGATTTGTTTCTATTTACAGGGTTCCTGTTCTCACTTGGCCAAAGGAAAAGGGCAGTCGCCACCCTCTATATCGAATTTTCCTATATTTATTCCAGCCCTCCCCCGACATGCAATTGAGTGCATCTACGTGAATTTATGAGCCATGGCTAAAAGTGCAATGTTCGGTGGTTCGCTTGGGGAACTCCACTTCATCCCTGTCCTCTAAATGTTTTTTCTTCATTCCTTTTCCCTCTGGTTTTCACTTGTCACTGAGCCGTGTTTACTATATTGTCGCTAATTGTCTGAAATATAGGCTTGTTTGTTGTGTATTAGCTCTTGTTGTTATGGTGATTAATTCGCTGTGGAAACTTGTCAGGGGCTGCACTTGTTTGTAGACCTGAAATCTTTTGCAGTTTGCCAGGCTTTTGGGCTTGTAACTCACCGGTTTAATGGGCCTGAAAACAGGTGTTGGCCTAAAAGGGGGTGGCCATAATATTACGACCCCAAAAAGGCCAAGCCTGTCAGACAAAAAAAACTAAGGGTAAACCATTCGGAGGTTCAGTGAGTAAATGGCTATGTAATTATTTATTTCACAACAGGAAATTATTAAAAATAAATATTAGTAGAAATAGAAAAATGTGAAGAAAAATATATTGAATTTTTTACATTTCTTTAAGGAAAACCAAACTTTTTGATGACTGTCTGACTGTTATCTGAAAAATACAGAAAAAGTTACATGAAATTTTCTACTTATTTAATATTAAAATTTGATAATATTTCCGAAAATTATGGCTATATTTTAGATGTTGTGCATTTTGAATTTTCCCACAAGCCAAAACATCCTTCAAAATTCAAAGGTAATTTGCTGTGGTAGCCCTAGGACTCTTTTGCGGCCCTTCCTAGTTGCCTAAATATTATTACCAAAGTTCTGCCCTCCCCGGCGATTAAACTTCAAACTTCGCCTTTGACTTACATGACAGGTGCATGGCAGGCAGCTCCCTGCCTCAGCCAGTCCCCGTTCAACCAATCAAATTAACTACTTATAAAGTAATTTCGTACAAGTTTGAGTGACTCCACACAATGCCGATGCGTCCTCGTAGCTCATGAAAAATTCTATTAACAGGGCGAGATTGGAGTCGTCCCACCCCCTCCTCGTTTTGGCCAAAAGCTTCGGCCAGCCAGAGGCAAATAAACGGCTGTATGTGCGACTAGGTGTATGCATTTTTAAGTCAATCAAGTCGCAGGCCATGTTTGCCCAGCCACCGAACCCCAGCTCCAGCTCCTCCTGCTGCTCCTGCTCCTCATCCTGGAGCTGTCGTTCCTGTTTCCTGTCAAGTTTACATTTGACACACCTGCTTTCATTTGAAACTTGCCGCGAGGCAATAATTGCAACGTCGAAGCCAACCCGCCACAGCAGCAACAATAAACAAACGGAAACTTTTGAGTCGGGTGTGTGGGCCTGAAATGCAGTTGTTGGCCAAGAAAAACGCCGGCGCTCCTGATTGAGCCCACGAGCTGTTTGTGCAGCGCCCAAAGGGGCGGGAGTTGGGCCTGGAAAATGGCGAGTGGAATAGGGAAAAGCGGGGTTGCTGAACGAGCGTGCGCCTTAAATAAACAATTCACATTTAATTACGTCTAAATTTGGTTGCGCGAACAAACAGCGACGACAGCAGGAATAGCCTGGGCGGAGTGGGTGGTGTACATGGCGGGCACACGACCTTCCTTCGCCACCCACCGACGGTCCTGGCCGGCTCCTGGAAATGTCCTGGGCAGAACCGAGCCGAACGTCGTCAATGAATGAGTGACTGAATGCCGACAAATTGGCAACACACGCGATGAGGCGACGTCCAGGAATAATAAGCATGAACCGGAGCAGTCCGAGGGGATAGGAATTATGGCTTCTTTAAATTACTTTGTGCCAAAAGGATCCCGGGCTGTCCTGTCCATTCAGTGTAGTTCTTCGGCCGAGGGTATTTTGGCAGTGAAGAATTATTGGCTGGTCAAAAAAGAAGGTGCTAATTATTCTCAGTCAAATAAGAAAGAAAGAAACGTAAATGTGGTAAATTCTATTTAATATAATTTTTTTTAGATAAAAGGTTTATTCAAAAAAATTAAAAAAAATCATTTAAATTAAGAAAACCTAGAGATGTGGATCTTATTTTACACCTGGGTATTCAAAGCTTCGAACCTTATAGTTAGTTCCACTTTTCAGCGACCATTCTCACTACTCTCCCTTTCTTTCTCTGAGTGTTTCTCCTTTTGAGTTGGAGGCGAGCCAGTTGCTGATTGCATGCAATTGAACGGGCAAAGTTTTCCACACAAAAGTCTCTGGGTGGTCCTGGCTTCGGATGAACTCGGTTCGTTCCGATAGTTGGTAATGCACCCTCAAATCGATAGTAATGGCGGTCTGCTTGGGGAGTTCCCATCCCCCCTGAATCCCTCTTCGATGGTGCTGAGCTGTGCCAAAGCACTAAATAATTGCCCATATGTGCCCCAGGACCAGAAACAGAAACAGAATCAGGAGTAAAGCCACCCTTTGCAGCAGCTACACAGAAACATATTATTTTCGGTGAATAAACACTTGATATTAAATTTAAAAAATTAGACAATATTTTTGCCATATTTATTAACATATTTCCGATAAAAGATTATATTTCTGCCTTGATTTTAATGCATTTTCCATTCAAGAGTGTCAACTAAAAGAACTTACATTCTTTGGATTGTATTTCATTTTTCTACCAAAGCTTTAACCTGTTCCTGATAAACTTTACCCAACATTTTAAACCACAAAACGATTTTTACAGTGCAGTCCAGGGGTTGTTTGGGTGGTTCACACACCCCGGTTCGTGCCTTGTTTCATCGATATTTCTTTTTTCAATTTATGCTCATTTATTCTATCAATTTAACGAAACATTCGCACACACTCGCACATGCAGATGGAAAATCATTTGGGACACAAAAAGATTGCAGCTCGTGCGTGAAGAAAAGGGAACTGCTGGGCAGTCGACAGGGGCGGCGGAGTGGTTGTGTTTGGAAAGCAAATATTTTCTGACAAGTGGAAGTCAGATGTCATATATATGCCAGGGGACTGGGTTCTGTGGCGCACCCGAAATGCCAAATGCTCGTCTCAATTGCTACTTGACATGCACACACACACTCGCAGTCGGTGAAGTTGTCAAAAAAAAAAAATGAAACCCCCTCAGGAGATGGAGAAATCTTTGACATTAGAGCGGGAATACAACTGACAATTATTGCCTGACAGCTGACAAGACGGAGGGAGTGGGTCACCACCGGAAGGATCCCTTGACATTTCAGTTGGGCTGCCAACCTGCTAAATGAGTAAATAACCTGTGCAATCAATCAGTCTTCTCGATTTGGTCTCTTTATTTTGGCATAATTAATTGCAATGGTATTTATATCAACATTTTATTATTCTATATGTGACTTGTATTAACCTCTGCATTTAAATTCAATCATTCTGCATATTTTGGGGTACCTATGTAATTTTAATGTTTCTATAAGAATATAATTATTATTCAATTGATTTATGTATAAACGTACCTTAAACTATTACCAATTTAGAAATTCTTTTAAACAAGACCTCTTTAAAATTTCTTGTATGGTAACCACCTTGTTGTCAGATTAGAAATACCTCTACAGAGGGTATGGAACGACTCATTAGCCTCAAAAGAGGAATTGCTAAAAAATGGAAGTAAAGATGGATCGTAGAAGACCAGAAACCACCCCAGGAATGTCAACGCTCAGACGACTTATTGTATGATGTTTAATAATTTATGTATTTCCGATTTATGTCCGCGCATTTTTCGTTACACCACCCACTTCCTGTTTACCTCGGAATCGGGCTCTGCATTTTATTTCGCCCCATCCCACCCCCTTTGACGGTCCCTATCAAGTCTTTTTCTTTGGGGGGCCTTGGGCTCATTTGTATGCGTGCAGCGTTGCGAAGCGCACTTATTGCGACCGGCGGGGGACACTTGGGTATTAAAAAATGCCAGACTACGGGGCACTCGCTGTATAGACCTACTACACCCCCATCCCCCAAGGCCAGCCCAGCACCACCCACTCCCAGTCCCCGTCTATTGGCACCAGTCAACGAAGCATTACTACTTCGAAACCCCCTCCCCGGGCAGTCAAAAATTGTATTATGCACAAGTTGTTTTGGTTCCATTCTGCTTGGGGTAAGTGTACTCATGCTACCCCCCATCTCACCCGGAGAACAGCTTTTTATTAAGAAATCATCGTTGATTGTGTGGAAGGAAATAATGTTGATTTTACATTTTAGAAGTGCGTCGTAGGCTGGGCTTGTTCAGCCCTGTTCCTTGGGGGTGACTTCCCACTTTCCATATTCTACTTGTTCTTGTCTCGTTGCGGTGGCAAGTTTATTATAATAATAGGAGGCACACTTTCGAGTACTTTGGGGAATTCCACGGGTAAGCAAGTACAGTCTATTAAATTTATGACTAATGCATGATGTCTTCTCGATTTAATGGGCTTTCCAATAGACAGGAGATACTCTAAGACATTTTATTGGAACCATAGGAATTTTTAATAGAAATAAGTGTACTAGAAAACTTTGATTTATCTTTCCTTCTCATTAAAGGCAATCCTCATTTGTCTTTCCTTGTAAAGATTGCTTTCCAAATTCCCCAAGGAAGTCTGTTCCATAATTTCCTTTAACCATGACCGACTTCCCCCAAAAAGGTTCAGTCAACTGGCTTGCATATATGAACGATGAATGACTCTTAAGAAACGGTTATAAATCTTGTGCCAGACATTAGCGCAAAAACAGTGAGCACGAAAAGTATGCGCCCTCGAGTTGAGTTTGGTTTTTCGCCAAAACGAAATTAACACAAATTGTGTGAGGCAAATTGCTGTTATGGATGTTGCTGTTTTTGTTTATGTTTCTGTTTCTCCCGGGGTGTTGTGCATAATCGTTAATGAATTATAGTGTGTATAAATGCTCCCCCGAAAAACCCCCTTTTCCCGAGGCGAACGAACCCCTTGCGTGTAGCATGTGTTTATGGCCATATGACTCTGGCCTAGTTCTGGGTCCTGGATCCCTTCGGCTCGGGGCTCTAATGAAATTTTCACGCTGCCTTTTGTTTTAATGCATTCCACACACCCAAGGAACAAACCAAAACCCCCTCCATACTTATACTTCCCCTGGTTTTCGGGGTTTCCGTGTTTGTGCATTAAGTTTGTCGTTTTTCTAATTTCCAACCCTCGACTTTTGGTTTTTGGCACTGCCGTCCATTAGTCACGCGCTCTATCAAGGTGCTGCCATCTTGTGTTCCCAATTCCGACCGATGACCACACCTCCACCGCCCCCTGGCACAGCCGTTATCCTGCGGCATTAATTGCTTTTTCATAACAATAATTTTTCTTCATTTAGGTGTTTTTTTCAACAAATGTTCTATCGGTTAACGCAATTAAGGAACACGGCATAGATGATAGATTTTTTTAAAGATTAAATATTAGTTCTCACATTTATTCCTATTATTCCTATATTTTATTATGAGCAAAGCTATAAATCTAAGTTAAACTAGTCGCTTAAACTTGTAACTTATTAAATAAAATTCTATATTCTATATTTTGCCCCTTTTGACATTGGTGCATGAGCTTAATTATCATAGCTTCATTACTTCCATTAAGCAACAAAATATCAGCTATTGACTAAGCTACAAATAATATCGCAAATAATAGATGTTTACGCAATTTTGAAATCGATCGTGCAAAAAATGATATTTAATAACTTTTGATTAAATAAAAAAAACACTGCAATTTCGGTGAATGTATAAAAATTAGTTCGATACCTCCTGAGAAAATGTTTCGAAATTGTAAAAAAAATGTCAAAAATTTGTTGTTAAATAAATAAGTATTTCTAAAAGTCCTAATTGGTTAGTAAATGGCTTTTTGAAAATATAAAATGAAATTTTTTTTTTTTTTATTTATTTTAAAATTTGACTAATTTATTATACCAACAGCTTTAAAAGTCAGTATTTGAATACGAAATTTTGTAATATATGGCTTTGAAAAACACAAGTCGCTAGGACCATTTTTAACCCCTTTTCTTGGCATGAAGTGAGCATTATGTGGATGCCTTTGCCTTCCTCTCGGCCTTCATTTCCCCAACTTGGCCCCAGCGCATCATTCACACTTTGTTTGCTGTCCCCTTCTTGGAAAAACCCCAGCTCCCATCCCCTCCAACCATCGACATGCATAAAACATTTTTGCCTTCGTTTTCATTCATTTGAATTGAAAAGCTTTTCGCAGCGATTTGTTATGCAAGCTTAGAAAACAAACACAAAACAAACAAAATGTTAAAAACAAAAAAAAAAGGGTAAGGAAAGGAGCAGTACAACAAGGCAGATAGGGAGAAGGAGCAGCCGAAATGAAACCTGACGCTGAAAATTTGCTGAATGCCTTGCACACAACGCCCCATTTTCCCCCATTTCCCTTTTTGGTTCCCGTTTGTTTGTTATCAACTTTGTTGCTGTAAAATGTAATTGCATATGCAGCCACGCTTCAAAGCGCTCACACAAAAAAAGACGAATGGCAGCGAGGCCTGCAAACATTTTTCGCCATGGAGCTCCCCCCACTTTCCCGCTTTTTCTCAGCTTCCCAAGCATTTCCCCATTGCTCCGTCTGGGGTTATTAGTATTTTTGATGGTGTTTTCCGTTTGAACAATTCCTGGTGTGAATTTCCACCAACACTCCAAGCGAAATGGCCAAAAGCGGGAATTGCAATTGGTCTATCCACATTTGGTCAATAGTATTTTGTAATAAAAAAAATATTCTAAATAGTCCTTAGATATGTCCTTTTTCCAGAAATTATAAAAATGTAATTAACAAGGTTTTTTGATTTATGATAGGACTACCTTTTGAATACTTTTGAAAACTGTACCCAAATATATTGTCCAGCCTCTTTTAAACCTCTCTTAAAGCTGGCAAATGGTATTCTCCAAACATTTCACACACACAACCCAATTTCGGCGTCCAACTAAACCCCTTAACCGTATCAACAAGTTCCCAAAATAACAAAAAAATAACCAAACTCCAAAGCCCCAATTCAACCCCCCGAAAAAGTTGCACAATTTATTGTCAGTTTTTCTTGTTATTGCCATTCAGCCATTTCAGGGGCTTCTGAGCCAAAACTATTTTTGGAACACATCTATTTTTTCAGCTTCTATTTAATCCTTTGAATGTTTTATTGCTTGCGAGGTGGAGCGGCGGGAAACAAGGATTCGGGGGAAATATCATTGCAAGTTTAATTTTTTTACGGCGCTGACTGCCAAAATAAACTATTTACACGATAGATACCATGTAATACCCTCGCGCATTGTTTCAACAATCGCATAAAGCAGAGCAAACAAAAGTGGAAATCTCTAAATAATAAATTTGATACAACGGAACAAATTTTCAATGCGTCGTTTAAAAACTTGTTCATTGTCATGTTTTTCTCCGCTTTGTTTTGGGATTGGGGATGATAGGGTTTAGGGGATGGAATTTTTTGGGATGGGATTTGTTTTCGGCATACCAAACATGTCTGCTTTGTTAAATATTTGGGGATAGGAAATAGTTTTGCTTAAAGAGCGAAGGCCTTAAAGGGTTGTAGCGAAGAGCGAGCTCCACAAGTGGTCGGCATCAATTATGTTCAATCTGGCAAACAGATCTTATCCACTCGCACATATTTGGGGACGTAATCCCCCGTCCAACTGTTCCGCACATAAATTCCTGTCTCGACTGGCATATTACACGATGTTATCCGCAGCATTTACGTTTCCAGGCGCGATTTTTCCCTGTCGATAATTAAGCTTAAAATATACTCGTCTATGGGATTATGTTTTTAATATTTTATGATTTTTAATGGCACACTTGTTCCACGCTCGGTGTTGAATATTTAAAGGCGGCCCAGCACGCACATAAAAATAAACCGAAACTCATTCGGCGTTCGTGTCAAAATATGAAAATCGAAAATATCATCAGCATTACTCGTATTTATGTGCGGAGTGGAGCATTTTTAAATGCATTTCATGTCAGCCATCGCATGCTGTGTTGGAAAATCCACACGGCTTAAGGCACTCAAACCAATGCGAGAAATTGGTTTATTTCCCTGAAATCCGAAGGGGTAAATAAAACTATCAGAAAATGTGGGTAATTTTCACGCAGCCATGTTTTCCCGTGTTCGAACTTCGAACGATTTCATCATCCGTCTGTCGTCGTCAGGACTTTAATTCCGAACTGGGTTGTTGCTCGCCCCAAAAATTTATAATTAAATTCTTGGAAAATCAAGGAGAAGCTCGGTCAATCTGTAACATCATAACTCAGTCAATTCTCGAACCGTTGACACAATTTTCCCTCCTTTTATTTGTGTGTGCGTTGTATACAAATATTTGAAAAATGTATTTTTAATTGCACAAAGTCAAAAAGTTTCGCTAAGCCTTTTCTGGCATAATTACCAACGACAAGGGAATGCCAATAATGGAGGTCTGCTCCTGTTCCTTGGCTCCAAGGAACAGGTCCTGGATCCTTGAAACAGCTTCTGTTCGTTGACTTCCTGCCACTGACAGGCACTCCTTGCGGCGACGCGACTGTTGATGCATATTCAGCAGGCAGTCAGGCAGGCAGCAGGATCCTTGAGTCGAAAAATATTACATAATTATTCAGCCAAGGAGACGACCCCCGACTCGCTACCCGGCGATTTTGGGTGTTTGATGACCCTGTTTATGAATACGTTAGCATTAATTAACTTTGATTTAATTAAACGAGCCACCGAGTCAGGGCCAGACATCAAACCAGTCGGGACCTTGGTCACTTTCCGTGTCAGCCTGCCTCACTTGACTTGACTTGGCTCAGAAGCCCCCAGTCCCCTTCCAGTTTGTTAATCTCTTAACCCGACGTCGTGGTGGTTTTGGCTCCTTTTGCGGCTTGGCGCCGCCGATTTCGCACCACCCAAGGCAGCCAACTGGAAGAGCAGTCTCAAAAGACGAAACGCCAGCGACTGCTCTTTTTCCTTGGATCTGCAGCTTGGCACTCCTCAAGTGGAAAATCCTTTCGCCTATTTACGTGGCCTTAACAAGTCAACATACCATGGTAGCCCAGTTAAACGGGGGAGAGTTGTCTTTGAGTTGGGCTAGAAAGCGAAATGACTAGCAGGATGTTGAGGCTTTAAGCGGCGTCACCAGATTAACTAAATAATATTGAAGGGTTTAGGTTCAGTATATCTGTACTTCCAGGTCTTCCATATACATTTTAAGTATTCTTAAATATTTATATTATAATTAAATATTTTTAGCTGACCTTTAACGATCGTTGTGCTAAAGACTAGTACTCCTCTTTCATGATTTTCGCCTTTGCTGGGTTCTATAAATTCTTATGGGCCTTCTTCATTTCATATGCGCTTTGATTGTGCTTTCGTTTGTTCGTTCGCCTTGTGCCTTTGTTTATTTGCGTTAATAAATTAATTAATTGCCTTGCGGCTAGTCAACAACAGAGGCAGCCAGAAAGAGCCAAAATAAATAAGCAAAATATTTGCTTTAATTTACAAGTACGCGGTGGGAAAGAGAGAGGCTCTGCCGAGCGACAGGGAGGGCGGGAGACACCATTCTGGTGGTGCCATCCCATCCTTTGTAAGCCCGTTTTCGTTTCCATTTACAAATTGCATTAGATTAAAGCGCGATAAACGCGGGGCGCGTTCACTTGGCATGATTTCGACTTATTTGCACTTACAAAAAGGCCAAGCCAAGTGGCTAAAACCCCCGATGCTTGCTTATATTTTCCACGCCATGCACATTTTTATGAAACTGGCAACTGGCGGCCATGTAGAACATGGTTAATTAGCAATTAATGAAGCGATAATGAAGCCAAGATAAACGACAAACGAGTCGACGAACACAATAATGACGCCCAGTGTTGGCACTCTTGTTTCGAAGGAGTGGAGAAAGAAGTTACCCAAACTAAATACAATCTATACATTTTTAGCCGCTTATAAGATCCAAAAAAGAATAATTAATAATATAAAAATATTTGTAAATCATGTTACCCTTACAAATTTAAAATAAACCCATTTAAAAAAAAAAAGTTTTTTACTTTACTTTTTGAATTAAATTAAATAAAAATCTAAAAAATTTAAAATATTTTGGCGACCACGAATTTTCTGAAGACTATTTTAAACATTGTCCTTTTCTGCTCATCTCAAGCGGCCTTGTGTAGGAAAAGGATAAAAGGATGAGAAAGCCACTTCTGCCACTTTAGCTTGGTCACCTAAGATGGTTATCACAATAGACCGTATAAAGGAGTCAGCTAAGTTTCTTTATTGGCCCCTTAGAAATGTATATTACATTTTTTGTAGTTTGCTGTATGTTGAAAGTTTCCTTTAAAGTGTATATCCATTTAATTGAAAATGCACTGATATAAGAACTATTTTGTATATATACATATACTTTTATTTATTAAATACGATTTTTAAAATTTAAAACGAAAGATGGAAAAGCTTGGTAAAAATGTTTGTCCAAATATCTGGTATTCTTGTTAATTAATGCCTACTTTGGCCTTGGTCCATCTCTGGATTTGCGGACCTGCGTTCGTTGTTGCTGCTATTTTTTCAGGTTTTTTTCCAGCTATTCTCCTTTAAATTAAAAATTTTGTTTTTTCAGTTGTGTGTTGTGTTTGGTCTCCTCCTGTCCGGCCTTCTTCCTTCCCCTCGCCAAGGCCCATTTTTGAGCGCGCGAAATTGTATCATTTCCTCGGAAAAAGAACATCTCTTTTTTTTGGCCATTTTATCCTGTGTTGGTTTTATTTTAAGGCTAATTAGTTTGCCGGTGCCACTTGGCCTGAAAGTTTCCTGTCACTTGCAGTGGCAAAAGGCGTTGCCAATTAGGTCTCGCTGCTTCTGCGGACAGACAGCTTTGACCTTGGCGCTGTCGATTGGCTTGGGGAGTTTTCGCTCTGTGCGCTGTGCGAGGACCCGGGGCCTCCAAATGAGCTGGAAATTAAAAGCGTGCCGAGCCAGAGTTTGGGCCAAGATGTGTGTCAGCTCGTGGCTAATGAAAGCCGCTTTAAACTGGGGTACATTTCTAAAAAGTTTAGTTCTCTTTGAGTTTCAGGTTCCTAATACCAAAGTTTAATGGCTTAATTCCGGCATAAAAACCAGATTCAATGATTGGGATTTTTTATTTTTTAAGAGAAGTAGAAATAACATAAACTCGTAAACATTCTTCCTGGTTTGCCTTTCTGTGCAATCTAGGAGATTGGTTTTAGCAACGGAACCACATCGATCAACTGCTCCATCTCCACTCCCAAATTCCCCCCGCGGATTTACAATAGCTTCGTTGCTTCCTCTTCCTTATGACAGCGTAACCCGATCTAATTTTCATGTTGTTTGATAGAAAAGTCTTGTTTTGCAGTCGCTACAAGGCAGGAATTTATCACACAGCGCTCGAGAAGGAACGGTGCTTCCATCGGGCATCTTCACTCCCTCGACATTCGATGTTGCAGTCTCCGGCCTCCGACACTCTTGCCTGTTTAAATATTATCAAAAATTGTGTATCTCGGGGCTCGGAAGCTTCCTGATTCTGTCGGGGCTTGTTGGATCGGCTGGGCATAGCAAACATGCTCACAGTTGTTGCCGCAGGGACGCTTGACTGGCGATCGTAGGAACAAGAAAGGAGGATTTTAAATATAAGATACCCCGAACTTTTACATACACTGCTGTGATCTTCATCTATCAAATATTTTTTAATAAATTATTGTTATTATGTTGTGTTCATTTCAAAACACGAACAAGGAATTATTAGAATTAATATTTCCAGTTTTATCAATTGGATCACTTACGCTCTTCACAATTCCCTACTTTCCTGTTTTTTTAATATAATAGTTTTTGAATTTTGTAACTTCTTATCTTAAATACAAACCATACCCATTCGCTTTGATAATTCTAAGGCTAAAATACACTTTTAAATCATTTTCCAACTTTCAAATAAAATTTCCCATATTTCTGATTCATGGTATAGTAAAAATACCTTATTAATGGGTATGACAACGGCAAAATCCCCAACTGTTGCTGCTTGAGGTTGCTGCTGCTGCTGCTGTTGTTGTTCGAGATTAAACAATGATTGCATTTTCATTTGCATTTTAAGTCACGGTGCAAGCAAAGCAAAGCAAAGCAAGGCATAAGAAGTCAGAGGGGTCGAGATCTCACTTGGCAAGTGTTGTTGTTGCTGCCAACTGGCAACAGCAACAGCAACTGCAACAGCAGCTGTTTCTGCGGTGGCTTCCCCCTTTTAGCAAACAGGTTTCCCTGTGCCGAAACTAAACACATGCCGGCCAAGATTGAAATGCAAATCAGTTAATGTTTCTGGGGCCACTCAGAAATCCTTGGCGAATGGAGAGAAGTAAATGTGCCCTTTGAAGGCGGCACTACGACCAAATGTTTAAAATGTCAGCTTGTTGTGGAAAAAAAAGTTTAGAAAAAATTACATACCAATTTATTTAGAAAACATTTTTCTTAGGTTGATATTGCATATAACCCTTTTTCCTTGTCGACACATTGATCCAGATCCGTTTCATCCTATCCATCAGATGTTTCGAAACGAATTCCATTGTTAACTTAATTAATTACTATACGATTTCTCTACGACTTTTAGGCCATCGATTGAGCTCCGTTCTGGCCCAATGAAGTACGTGTTGGCCCTCTATAAATTTCTCAGCTTGCTGTTATTATATAATTGGCTAAGCCTGCGGAGCCGAGAAGTTGTTTTTCCTTCTGAACCTTTCAGGCCATAACTCAAAGACAAACAAATACCGGACCCTAATGCCATCGAGGCTCCGGCTCATAAAAATGAAAATTTGTGCGACAGATTTTTTGCGAAGGACTAATCTGGGACAACAGCTGCTAGGGGTCATTTCGCCCTCAGCGAGTGTCCTGTGTCCACTCATCTCGATTACGAGGTGTAAATTTACTGACGCACATAAAGCCATTTGGCCGACTTCTCCCGTCTCCGTTCTCCGTTCGCCGTTCTCCATTCTCGGCTCCCTAATCCCCGGCAGCTCAAAATCCAATTCATATATTTACCGCTCGCCGAGGGGAGACATTGGCATTATGAGCGTTAAGCTTTCCTGGCCATTTTACGCTTCGGCTGGGGGTAAAGCTTTATAAATTTTGATGATATGTGTGTGTGGATTGGCGCTCATTTGTGCCCGGCTTCGTGGCTCAACGTGTTGCCGCTTAATGTGCGGGATTTGCTGGACTTTGCACTGGATGGCAGCGGAATGGGATGCTGAAGGGTCCTTGAAACCCAAAACAGTTGATGGTGCAAAGGGTTAAACGACGGCAGAAGTAAAGACGACACAGCTGGACAGATTTTAAGTGCGGTTTTTAGCTGACTAAAGAAATAAATTGATTTTTATGATGGCTTAAATTGTTTTACAATGTTTAGCATACATTTTAACAATTATTAATAGATTTTTTAGCTTATAAATTAATTAAACAAATTGAAAGATAATTATTTTGTATTGTATTTATATAAAACAATTAAAATGTATATTATTTTTATTTTTCGAATTATTTGTCACTCTAGATATTGTTTTCCAAAGGGAAATATTTTATTATATTTATTTTTGATTTTTAGGCAAGATTACAATTTATTAATATTAGAAAGATACTATCTCCCACGGCCTTTAAATTTTTTATATCAATCCAATAAAATTCCCCAAGTATGTCATAATCTCATTTCACTTTCGCTGGATTCTTGAGAGATCAGCACCACTTCTCCACCGCCGTATTACCCACAAAGCCACCCATTGAGCCACTCTCGTTGTCTTGGCTCCTCGAAAAAGATTGCAGCATTAACACTCACTGCACACGTCCTCGACCAGCACTCCCTCACCATCCTCCTCTGAACCACCGTCGGCAACCTTTGCCCCCCAGCACCACACATTGTGATATGAGCCAGCTCCAGCTCCTCCACCATCATCATCATCATCATCATCGGCATCATCAACGCCCGGCATCATCTGCGGCCTTTATCAATTCACCTTCTTCTGCTGGATTGTTCCTTCAGTGGGCCTGCTCTTCTGGCTGTTTACATAACCAAGGCGGCATGCCACTTTAGTGGGCGTGCCACAAAACGTAAGAGAAAAATGTATTAAGAAAATAAGAAAAAATTGTGTTAAAATTAATGCACGAACGGTAGAGGAGGCTGCGCTAAGTAAACTGGCCTTTCATCGCGTTTTCGGCCATATATTTCCATTCGCCAGCCACCAATGTCGATCATCGGGCTCGAGATGCCGGTGTAGATTTTTCGAACCCATAATTACCGGCCTGTGTGCGCAAATATATATATATGGGTAGGTGTATATAGAAAATTGTTGAGGGCAGGCGTGCGGAGATCTAGCCACGTTTTCTTGGCAGATCCGAGCATGATTTAAAGGGCAGACGGCCCAGTCCTCAGTCCTCAGTCCTGTCTTTTGGCTCTGTTGTTGAAAGTGATTGTACTTTATAGATTGCGAGCCTTTGTTGACTCGCATTCTGCAGTGGTTGTGGTCTTTGCATTTGCCATCGTTGTGCAACGTGTAAGACATGTTTGCCTTAGAAGCCGCCACTCTGGTGGCTTTTGGCCACGGGGAGCGGAAAGTGCAGATGCCTTGGGAGGCGGATGGAGGAGGGGGTTGAGTCATGCATGACAGCGAGCTGGAATCCGGAGGAGGACAGATCTTCGGGAGGGCAAAGAATTAGTTTGAAATGCAGGTCGGTAACAGAGGACTTTCACAAAATAAAAAAAAAATTTCAGTCACAGCTAAAAAATATTTATCAACAAAATTAAAATTCTTAATTTTATAAGATCGTAATCTAGTACGGATTTAATATTTATATTTTATTCACTTCCTAACAATATTTTGTTATAAAAACTGTATTTTAGTCGGATTAAATCAAAAGAGTCAATAGTAATCGATTTCCATGTTTTTTAAAATCCAGTCCCTGAATGGAAAGATGCTCGTGAATAAGTGCAGGCTGAGATTGGTAGGGCGACCAAGTAGTTCCACGCTGGCTGGTAACCCGACAAGGTAGAAGTTCCGGGGCTTACCATCTACCACTTCGATGCCCATTAGCGGTGATCCGAAATAAAGGGTTTTTTCCTCTTTCCCCAGGCCACACAGAATATTCTGAGTCAGATTTGGCCAGCTCGATCCCCCTAAGGAGCGGCAGAACTCCAGACTTGCCGTGTGCACCTGCACCTTCCGCCGCCACTCGTCCTCCCAATCCACCTTATCTCCCTTTTTCAGAGCCCTCCGGAATCCCGCCATCTCCAGTCTCTGGGCGATGTGGTTGCCCTCGGTATCCCCGGCGGGCGGCAAGCAAAGTGGCTGCACAAAGTCCGAGAATATTACGTTCTTCACCAGTTTGGCCAGTCCGATGTTGTAGTCATCCAATCTATTGTACTTGGGGTGCACCACTAGCTCCTCGATGTCCACCCTCTGCGGTGGTGGCGAACACTGGGCGGTTATTCCCTCCACGAGACAGTCACCCGCTGTAATGTCCTCGTTTTCGCGCCAATCCCCAAACAGAATGAACGAGGCAGTGCCATCCAGTATGCAGTAGGCGTTAATAATTGCAAATCGCGGGTGGATCAGCACCGAAAAGCATCTAAACTCTGTTCTATTCTCGTAAACATAGCCGACACGACCAATCCAGGTGTACTCATCCGGTGCAGTGATATCTATCCGGTTGTAAAGCTGGCTTTCTCGTAATTTTCCGCAGTGATGTCCATGAATAGCTAAAAAAAAGAAGATCCAAATCAGTATTTTACTTAGCTATTAAATATTTATTTACAAAAACATCTAGTTAAACGTGTATCTTACGCAATAAAAAAGCGGGCAATACTACGACAATAAAATAGAGAAACATATTCTAGCGAGCTGTAATCCGAACTGAGGTTCGATCGGTATAATCAATGCTTTTCATACTAGTTATTAAGCTTTGCACGTTTGTATTATTTAGAATTTCCGGATAAAAAACACATCTTAACAAGGTGAGAAAGTCGTTACGATCGCTTTTTTATACCCGTTACTCGTAGAGTAAAAGGGTATATTGTATTCGTACAAAAGTATGTAACAGCGAAAGGGAAGCATTTCCGACCCTATAAAATTTATATATTCTTGATCAGGGTCACTAGCCGAGACGATCTAGCCATGTCCGTCTGTCCGTCTGTCTGTCCGTATGTCTGTCCTTCTGTATGAACGCTGAGATCTCGAAAACTTAAAAAGCTAGAAGCTTGGGATTAACCACACATATTCTTGGGCTTCCTACGCAGCGCAAGTTTGTTTCAGCCGAGGGCCACGCCCCCTCTAACGCCCACAATAGCCTTAAACGATTTATAAAGCCCACAAATTTCAAATCGGACCACTCGTTAAAAAGTTATGCGCGATCAAAGTTGTATATCTCAGTTTCCCTCGCACTCCCTTTAGCTGAGTAACGGGTATCTGATAGTCGGGGCACTCGACTATAGCGTTCTCTCTTGTTAAATTGCTTCTCATGAAAATATACACCGACATAATAAATTAAAAGTTTCATATTGGCCGTCATTACCCGAAAGTCATTGGCCGCCCGATTTCATGAAAATTGTTATTAAAAGTTTCAAAATTAATCAATGTTCATGTTTTTTAAAATCCAGTTCCTGTATGGAAAGATGCTCGTGAATAAGTGCAAGCTGAGATAGGAAGGGGCACCAAGTAGTTCCAAGGTGGCTGGTAAACCAACTAGGTAGAAGTTCCGGGGTTTCCCATCCACCACTTCTATGGCCATGAGCGGTGATCCGATAAATAGGGTTTTTTCCTCTTTTCCCAGGGCACACAGATGATTCTCTGTCAGATTTGGCCAGCCCTCTCCTCCGAGCGAGCGGCGAGGTGCCGTGTGCACCTGCACCTTCCTCCGCCACTCGCCCTCCTTATCCAATTGGTGTTTCTTCCTCAAACGACTCCGGAATCCCGCCATCTCCAGCCTCTGGGCGATGTGGTTGCCCTCGGTATCCCCGGCGGGCGGCAAGCAAATGGGCTGCACAAAGTCCGAGAATATTACGTTCTTCACCAGTTTGGCCAGTCCGATATTGTAGTCATCTGACAATTCGTGGTACTCGGGGTGCACCACTAGCTCCTCGATGTCCACCCTCTGCGGTGGTGGCGAGCACTGGGCGGTTTTTCCCTCCACGAGACAGTCACCCACGGTAATGTCCTCGTTTGCGCGCCAATCCCCGAACAGAATGAACGTGGCAGTGCCATCCAGAAAGCAGTAGGCGTTAGAAATTGCATATCGCTGGTGGATCAGCACCGAAATGCAACTAAACTCGGTTCTATTTTCGTAGACGTAGCCGACACGACCAATCCAGGTGTACTCATCCGGTGCGGTGATCTCATTCCGGTTGTAAAGCTGGCTTTCTCGCAGTTTTCCGCAGTGATGTCCATGAATGGCTAAAATGTAGGAGATCAAAGTAACAAAATTTTACATTTTCAAATTTATATTTTATATTTTAAATATTTAATCTAGTGAAAAGTGCTACTTACGTAATAAGAAGGCGGGAAATACCCCGACTATAAAAAAGAGAAACATTTTCTAGAGAGCTGAAATCCAAACTGAGGTTCGATCGGTCTAATCAATGCTTTTCATACCAGTTTTCAAGCTTTGAACTTTTGTAATTAGAATTCTAAGTTTAAAAGCACAACTTAACAAGGTAAGAAAGTCTTGACGATCGCACTTTTAAATTGCTTCCCATGAAACTATACAAAAAGAAAAGAAATTAAAAGCCCAACTACGGAACTGCCGCTTTTCAAATCATTTATCCTTCTCCCAAACTTCAGCAAGTCAAATCCCATGATAAATCCATTAGTTCTGGGCCTGGCATAGACCATTTAAGCATTTTATATATAATTACACCATCATTATTAAGTCTCTTCGGGGTCCTGGACGGAAATCCCCCAGTGACTGGAACCATTAACAATGCCACGTAGCTGTCACCTACAGGGCAACCGGGAAGATCAACCCTTACACCAAATGCGCAGTTTCCTTTGAATGGAAAATTCACAGTTTCTCAAGAAAACGCTTCAGTGAAGAGTGAAATAGCCGTAGAACAAGGCTCTCAAAGACCTAATGAATTCAAATGAGCCACCAAAGTTCAGAGCCCCAAGGCTTTCACTTACTGCGATTGAGGATTTCGTGCCGCATTAATTAGGGGAACCACTTACATCGTTTCTGATGGCTCGCAGTTAAAACAAGGCAGCGCTAAAATCATAACAGCTGTGACGTAACAAATGGCATCGACGGGGGGTGCCAGGCGGGCCAGAAATCAACCACTTGAAATTCTTTTTTATGCCAGCCAGAATTGAGACATAAAACATTCCCGTGTGCGGGCTTGGGCTTCCGGAGACCCCGTCAACCCCTAATGAAGCCATCAACTCACGGAACTCACGTAACTCGCCACAGTTGCCACCGAAAGTTTCTTCCCTCGCTGCCCGTGAGTGTGAGTGTGTTTTTGACCATATAAGGATAACGAGAAGGGGCTTTTGATGTTGCCTAAGCATTTTGGCAAATATTTGCCCAAGGAACCAATCCATCCAGGGTGGTTCTCAAGGCACAAATTGGAAACTTTAAAGGGCTGCCAAAAGACGCAGAAAAATCCTAAAACTCAATGCGGGTCACCCCTGTGATTTGTGAAACAAAAAAAGCAACAGCTATCCCTAAAAAAATAAAAGACCAATGCACTTTGTGAGTAAGGACCACAACAAATAATGTTAACGAGCCCGCGGTTCGGGCGATTACAATCAGTGACAGAAGGCAAACCCAACCCCGAATACGATCTAATCTCCCAAAAACCCAGAGAGAGATTTGCAAAGTCCAGCGCCTGACCCGTTGGCGGATTTCTTTATTCGGGGTCCACCACCATATGGACATAAGCAATCAACGAAAATGTACTTGGGCATATGTTGAATAAAGTGCATGGAGGCAAGGGTTTTCTAATAAATCGGCGGGGAGGGGAACCAGAGCCATTAACAGCTAATTGGGTACATTTATAGCCAGCCAAAAGCCACTATAAACTGGGTGCTTGTGAGTGACAATAGGGGATTTGCTAGCTGGCTATTAATGGGCCCTCCAAAAGTTGACATTATTATAAAGTAAACCAGTTTGAAGACAACATCAAATACAAGAGCTATTATAAACTTTCGATTTCTAAATTTAAGGCCAAATGCATCTCACGTTTTGACCAGTCTTATACTCCAACATCGAATTTCGAACATTTCATTGATAAGAAGTAGTTTGGCGGCCGATATTCAACTGGCTCGTTGGTCTAGGGGTATGATTTCCGCTTAGGGTGCGGGAGGTCCCGGGTTCAAATCCCGGACGAGCCCAAGAGAATTAAATTTTTTTTTTTATAATATTGCATTATTTTAAATATTGTGACTAACTCTAAATAAGTTCGTTGTCTACCATTGTTTATCTCGTTTGAGTATTTATGTCTTTCCATGTGTAAATATGCTGATATCAATAATCAAGCAACTTTTGTGGCTTTATTGTTTTATGCTGCGCACACATATTGGACAATATTATAATTTAAAATTTATCGTATTTCTCTTTTAAAAAAAATAGTATTTTGGTCAACATTTTACAACTGGCTCGTTGGTCTAGGGGTATGATTTCCGCTTAGGGTGCGGGAGGTCCCGGGTTCAAATCCCGGACGAGCCCAAGGAAGAAATATTTTTTACAATATATTTATCGTGAATTTATTATTATTTTCTGTTGTGTGATTTATTGATGTCAATCAGATGTGATGTTGCTCATATTGCTGTAAAAAAATGCTTGCTGAAATACAAGTTTAATAAGCTAAAGAGTAACAAGCAGAGTCAACCGTGTTTCAATGATATTCGATCGTTTAAATAATAATAATTACTCAGTTCCAGGCCAAATTGGCCAAGGGTAAGCCGAGTCGGCTCAATTACAAATCCATCCGAGAAGGAGAGGAGACAATGCAGCAGACGGATTGTCAGACGGGAGTCACAGACACCGCAGACAGGAGCATTCAACTGCACGTGTCTGTGACTCTTTGGGGCAACTCCCAATTGAAAGCCGACGACCCATGGAAAAAGGGTGCAAGATACACTGAAAATTTTATTTATTCGTCAATACTAGACTGTTTAATTGTTTTTATAGAGCATAAATAAAATTAAATACTGATCTCAATTAATTTTCATTATTTTTTTTTAAGAAACCTATCTTTTTAAATCTTTTTTTTAAGTAAAATCTTTTTAAATTAAAAAAAATTATCATATTTCAAATGTAAACTTCACAGTTTTTGTGATTTCAAAAGTAAACCCGTTTGAAGACAGCAACAAATACAAGATCAATTAAAATCAAAGCCACATGCATCTCACGTTTTGACCAGTCTTATACTCGAATTCGAATTTTGAAAATTTTTTTTTGATAAGAGGTAGTTGAGCGGCCGCTCTTCACCTGGCTCGTTGGTCTAGGGGTATGATTTCCGCTTAGGGTGCGGGAGGTCCCGGGTTCAAATCCCGGACGAGCCCAAGTTATGTAGATTTTTTAGTTTTACAATTTTTGGTTTATTACCCAAAACTTATTGTTGATAATTTCAATATATCTTAAAAATATCAAACATTTTGATATATACTTAAATAAGGCATGATGATAATGGATCTCTATTTAATAAATAAGTTTTTGAGATCTCGAAGTCAACGCAAACAAGTTTTAAAATTAATCGAGGTCCATGTTTTTTAAAATCCAGTCCCTGAATGGAAAGATGCTCGTGAATAAGTGCAAGCTGAGATAGGAAGGGGCACCAAGTAGTTCCAAGGTGGCTGGTAAACCAACTAGGTAGAAGTTCCGGGGTTTCCCATCCACCACTTCGATGGCCATGAGCGGTGATCCGATGAATAGGGTTTTTTCCTCTTTCCCCAGGCCACACAGAGTATTCTGAGTCAGATTTGGCCAGCCCTCTCCCCCTAGCGATCGGCAGAACTCCGGACTGGCCGTGTGCACCTGCACCTTCCTCCGCCACTCGCCCTCCTTATCCAATTGGTGTTTCTTCCTCAAACGACTCCGGAATCCCGCCATCTCCAATCTCTGGGCGATGTGATTGCCCTCGGTATCCCCGGCGGGCGGCAAGCAAAGTGGCTGCACAAAGTCCGAGAATATTACGTTCTCAGCCAGTTTGGCCAGTCCGATATTGTATTCATTAAATCTATCGTACTTGGGGTGCACCACTAACTCATCGATGTCCACCTTCTGCGGTGGTGGCGAACACTGGGTGGTTATTCCCTCCACGAGACAGTCACCGACTGTAATGTCCTCGTTTGCGCGCCAATCCCCGAACAGAATGAACGTGGCAGTGTCATTCAGTAAGCAGTAGGCGTTAACAATTGCAAATCGCTGGTGGATCAGCACCGAATAGCAACTATACTTTGTTTTATTTTCGTATACATAGCCGACACGACCAACCCAGGTGTACTCATCCGGTGCGGTGATCTCATTCCGGCTGTAAAGCTGGCTTTCTCGTAGTTTTCCGCAGTGATGTCCATGAATGGCTACAAAATATAGGATCCAAATAACGACATTTGAAATTTATAAAATTTATATTTTACTTAGCTATTTTTGTATTAAATCTAGTTAAAAGTGGAACTTACGCAATAGGATTGCGGAAAATACACCGAGTATAAAATAGAGAATCATATTCTAGCGAGATGTAATCCCAACTGAGGTTCGATCGGTATAATCAATGCTTTTCATACTAGTTTTTAAGCTTTGCACGTTTGTATTTAGAATTCCCAGGTTAAAAGCACAACTTAATAAGGTTTTTAAATTGCTTCTCATGAAAATATTCAGAGATAATAAATTTAAAGCTTCTCGATGCCAACTTTTCTCTGTGTAGCTCCGGTGAATGAATTTTATGCATTGGAAATTAACACAGCAAACTTTTTGGCTTGGCTGACCAAGCAGACACCGGCAGACCAAGAGCTCATGGCTGTCAGTACCCGAAATCCATTTGCCGCCCCCCGGGGCTCCAGGGGGCTTGGCTGGCAGATCTCTTTCGCATTGTAATAATACGGCCCTCAACCCGGCACCCTCACCCTCACCCTCACCCTCACCCTCACCCATTCCATTCCATGTATCCGATTGCAGTCCATAACAGCTGGAAGCACGTAAATCTCATTGTTTCGATGCGTTTTGCATGCGTTTGAAGTGTCTGGTTGTCGATTCCGATTTCGATTTCAATGCCGGCGTCTGCCCCAATCCTGTGCCTCCTCCTCCGCTCCCTTACCATCCCAATTCCCCTGCCCCCAAGAAGGCTGCATTTGATAGCCTGCCTCTCCGCATGAGGAGTTACTTTTCGTAATGCATATTGCGATACCCATTGAGAATGAGGGATCTTGTGTTTCAGTTAATCTCTAAACTGCAAATCTGAACTTTAATGTGAAAACAATTATTGAAACATAAAAAAATTATTAAAAGCTTTAAACTTATATCTTAATAAAATAATATTGTAACTTTGGTATATTTCATATTTAAGGTAATCGGTACTTTCGTATTCGCTGCCGAACCGCTTTAAACCTTTCTTATATGATTTTTTCACTGACAAATACATCACAGCAGCTGGCGGGGGGTTAAATAAAGCCTGTGGTTTCAGCACTCGGCGACAAAGAGGAACAACTCGCTTCACTCCTCAGCAGCAGCCTGCGGGCTCTGCAATTGACTTGAACTCGTGGCGCATCAATTGGGTGTGTATATATTGGGTGAGTCCACTGAGAAAAAATGATAGGTGAAAATACCCTATGCTTTTTTGTAAAAAATTCCTTAAAGCTTGTGAATAAAATATATACAAATAAAAATATGATAGATAACATTTCAGCTATGCAATTTAATAACAAAAAATCTCGCTTCTAAAAAATTGTTTTTTTTTTAATTTTAAGACAATATAATGAATCTTTAAATAATTATGAAATATTCCTTTAAAATATTGTGCATTATGTTTTTGCTCCTAACGAGTCCATTAAATAACTGAATAATCATTATTATAATTTTTTACTACAGAAAAGCCACTTTGCAATTGTTAAATTATTATAACAAGCAAACGATTTTTCTCCAGGTGCATTGGGTTTGTTGTGTGTGGTACGTTTGTTGTTGCTGGGCTGCGGTTTGGGTGATTTTTATGATGAGGCCCCCGGGCAACGGAGGACAAGGCTCGATTCGGTTTTGATTGCCCTGCCGGAAACGGTGCTCAGGTTACGATTTAGCAGCGATTTAGCCGAGCGTGAAATGGCAACTGCAGCACTTAACCACATAGCAACCGGCAACGGTGACACCAGCACAAACACCAGATGCCGCCGAGCTTTTATCACCTTTTTTTGGGGCGAGTGTGTGGGGGCCGCATTTCCACCATATCGCCGCACTTGTATATTTTTGTTTGTGGCATCACAACATTTCTCTTTCAACTTTGCTTATCTAATTGCTGGTTCTATAAATAGCCCGCAGCCCAAGGGGATAATTTGTCGCCCGAGCACCAATGTCAGGATGGCCGAGCGGTCTAAGGCGCCAGACTCAAGAGCTAACATCTCTTACCCTTCGCAGCAGGGTTCGATCGAGCGTTCTGGTCCTCTCTGAGGGCGTGGGTTCGAATCCCACTTCTGACAAATTTTTTTTTCTTCTTATTTTTTTTTTTCTAAATGTTAAATTTGACACATAATATTGTCAATTTTAATATATATTAATTTTGAGAAGAGCAAAATAGAAAACTTACTGAAAAGGTTGTATAAGTCGTATGTTATTTTTTGGATTCACATTTAAGAAATACTTCTTCTTATCTGAATATTAAAATATATAAATGTAACAACAACAAATTCTATTCAAACTTCTTCATTGACTGCTCAAAATAATTCCAACCCAAGATATAAAATGATTTTTCGGGATTAGTTCAAAATTCCTACTCAACCCTGGTTTCCGTGTTTAATTATAATGTGAATTATGGTTGTTTCCCCATTTTAAACTATTCTCTCCCTGCAAAATCATCTTTAGTCTGGGTTTATCTCGCCTGATTTGATTCAGCTGTCGCTGGATATCACCACTAAACCTTAAATCTGATTCCGCACCTCATAAAACTCCGGACTGCGTTCTGCCCCCTCCTTTCCTATCTCGCAGCAAGTCTGCTGCTAATTAGGTTTTCGTTTTTATACATTTCTTTATGGTTTCTTCAACACGTGTTTGGGTCTCCTTCCTCGTTTTTCATGCCCTTAATTTCCCCTACCCGCTGACTGCACTCGAATGCACTTGTCAAAGTTCTGAGCCGTCGCCCACGTTGGCCCGATGCATTATTCTTACTTTCCCAGCCAAAGACAACATCGAACGACGCGACGGGGGAGTGCGACCCGTAAGCCACGCGTGCCACAATAGGCAGGCACCACTGTGCCCCACCGCACTGCCCCCACTTTGATGGCCAACTGGAAACTCGATTTAAATCCAGTGCATATGCAAAGTGTCACGTAATTTCAATTACACAGCTTCAAAGACATAGACAGTTGCGCAGGGAAAAAAATATTCAGGTACACTAATAAAAAAGTGATGTAATTATAATATGGAAAACTATTTTGACTTCAAGCAAGAGAGTTTACTGAATTGCAATATTATAAAATCATAAAATGTTATCATAATACCTCTTAACTATAAAGTATTTATAAAACTCGATATTCACAACATTTTAATAGTTTCAGTCCTTTAAAAATTGTATTTAAATGATAATAGACTTTTCCTTTAGTGTTCCGTTGAGAATTGAAGAGGAAAATATTTTTTCTCGTTCTCCCCCGGAGATAACAAGTTTTATAAACTAAGCCAAGCGACAACGGTGCGTGCCACGCCCCCTGCGGCAAGAGTGCCCCCTGAAAGTCCGGGAAAGTGGGCACCCGAGCGCGTGTTGCATGTCAATCGCGGAATGCACTTGTTGGGGCCAGGGAATCGAGTGGAGGACATGGAACGGTATAGAGGGAAGTGACAAAGCCAACGTCTGACAATGGCCGTGCGGCTTAGTGACCCATAATGCGTTTGCCAAGAGACCAATTGAGTTAGCCCACTTCCTAGGCTTCGTCGTTTGTTACCCATGAGTTTTCTCCTTCTGCCGGCCAAGTGTTTCACTTCCTCTTCTCTCTGCTCTAGCCTTGTAATCTACATCTTGAGCGTCGCCTACGCGTTCTATCGTTCTCGAGCTCGACTTTTCCTGTTCTACTTATTGGCCTTGGGTTTTCAAGTACCCTTTCGAAAGGCCTTTTTACTTTCAAGGGAATAAAAAATAAAATTTAAAAATTGTTCAATAACGAGAACCGATAAACTAAAAACAAATGTATCAAAAATCGTTTAATTATTTTAAAACAAATTATATTTTTAAAATATTATTTTGACTCATTAAAATCTGTCTCCCCTATCAGATAAGCATGAATAATGGAGTTATATTTTTCCTTAGGTTTTCAATTTAGTGATATTTTTTTGAAAGAGTACTCAGAGCTTCCCTTCTTCAAAACTGCACTTACCCTCTGGATTTTTTGTTTGCCACCTGCAGTTGCCTTTTTTTTCCTCCATCTTTTTTCCTAGCGTAAATAATTGGCTGGCGTTACAAATCCGTTTAAAATGTGACTCGTGTTGCTGTTGTTGCTTGGTTAACTGAGCAGGGAAATTGATTTTGTCTCGTTTGAGCTGTTGTTGTTGCCGTTAAGTCGCCTGACATATGGACTTTCATTGACGGCCACCACAGTACAGCACCGGCCATAACCGACATGACCGGCGGCATGTTACCAACAGCCAGCGACCGCAAGCCTTTTGTTCCGCTTCCCTCGACCGCCGGACATCGTCGCACGTGTCCGGACTCCGGACTCATCTAAAAACAGCAGAGGGCCAAAAACACCTGCCTCGCACCTCAATTCGAAGGCCATCGTGTAGGGGCAAAGGAGGCGGCGATCCCTGTTGCAGTTCGGGGTATTTAGTGGTTTTCACTGCATCATTAATTTTGATGCGCTGCTGTTGGCAATGTTGTTGCATCGCAGCGAGGGGGATATTCTGTTCTGGGTACCTAGATGTGCATATTCAGTACTTGTTCTTGAGTTGAGCAAGTACAAAACATATTAGTTATGTTTTATTTTTTTTAAATTAATTTTTATAAAATTTAACGTTAAAGAATAAGAAGAAAAAAAAGATATTTACCTATAAATAATTATAAACAAGAAAGGAAGCTAGCTTCGGCCAGCCGAAGCTTATATACCCTTGCAGATCATTCCTATTCATTTACAAAAACATTACATTTAAATTAACTTGCGTATATGTTACAATAATCCAAATTTTAGCTGATTTCGCATTACTTTGGCATTAATTTTTTGATCCTTCCAATGGCAGCTATATAATATAGCCATCCGAATTTTGTTAAATTTTATTCGAAATTTTGAAATGTTAAAGAAAAGCCATATCCTAGAGGAAAAGACAATGTAATAAAAATCAACAAAGATATAATTTTTTTCCTATTAATTTCCATATAATTTTCGGACCGTTCCTATGGCAGCTATATGATATAGTCATCCGATTTTTTAAAAATTTTATTCGAAATTCAGAAATATTTAAAAAATAGTATTCCCAAAAGTAGAAGGTAATATTTCAAAAAACACCAAAGCTAGAATTTTTTTTACGTTTTTTACGTTTTTTTTTTCGATCCTTCATATGGGAGCTATAAGATATAGTTGTCCGATTCGGTCGGTTCCGACATATATTCTACTTGCAATAGAAAGAAGACTTTTGGGAAAGTTTGAGCCCGATAGCTTTAAAACTGAGAGACTAGTTTGCGTAGAAACAGACGGACAGACGGACAGACGGACGGACAGACGGACAGACGGACATGGCTAGATCGACTCGTCTTGTCATGCTGATCAAGAATATATATACTTTATGGGGTCGGAAACGTCTCCTTCACTGCGTTGCAAACTTCTGACTGAAATCATAATACCCTCTGCAAGGGTATAAAAATAAATTATAAGTTTCTACTTTTAGAAGATACTGAAACTGTACCTAATCATCGCTGATTTCGCTGGCTGGACTAAAACTCCACTCAAATGAATTGTAGCTGTTGCGGTTTGGGTTGATGATCTTTTGGCAAGGTTAAATAATGGCAGGAGGGGTCATGTTAAGCTTTGTGGCTTATAAGAGATTTTGCAGAAAAGAGAGAGTGAATTTAAAGATTACCTAAAAAATTGAATTTTTAACATTTTTTGAAAGACAAAAATGGATAGAAAACTTATCAATAACATTTTTATTTAAATACCACAGGTACTGTGAAATAGTCCAATTAATCTCAACCTCTGTGCTCTCCCATGTGAATGCTTCGCCCAGGCCCTCGTCTATTTTCCCATCCCAGTGACCGCCGAATCGCTGACAATTTCATCAAATTGCCAGACACGACTCAGCCATACCATCATACCATTCGATCGGGGATTGAATCAAAGCCAGCCCGCAATCTCGCCTCCAATTCCAATTTTTGCCTTATCACCCGGCACAAAAGGCGGTTCTCTAATTAGCTGCTGACTGCCCGACTCCCAGACGTCCCCCGACTGGTCATCCCCGATCCAACCAATCCAACCAATCCACCCAATCCTCGACAGACTTTCAGAGAAGACGGCGATGGGAAAGGCATGCAATTGGCATGACATTGCCGTGTTCGAGCTGGGACAAAGCCCGAAAACCGAAATGAAAGCCAAGGAGCGGGACTATGGCTATGAGGTGGTGCAGATGGAATAGTTCGGGCATGGCGTTGGGGGCCGAGTCGCCACTGGTGTGGCATGTGGATGCGATGTTGATGCCGGCACGTAATGAGCGCATTACGCACTTCGAGGCGGTAGAGGGGGTCGAGATGGCAGGAGACAGGACAGGAGCAGCCTGATAACAAGCCAGCCCTTGCAACCTGCTTCATTCGCTGTTTTCACACGGAGAAAAATAAGTTTAAAAGAGCATGTTTAAAAGGAAAAAGGTTTAAGGCCATTACCATTGAGTTCAAGAACAAATTTTAAGAAAATATAGTGGCCTAAGATACTATTAAAAATTTAAATGGGTTTATTTTCTAACAATTTTGTTGTCAAAAAAATAGTGTTAAATTGTTATAACTTTGTTGAATAGTTTTTTTTAATTTTAGGTTCAGGAAAAGGGTTTCTGATTTATTTTAAAAACCATTCTAAAAAATGTACAAACTAAATATTAAGTTTTTATTGCAAGCTAAAATTTTGAGATTGAAGTACTACAATACTAAAATCGAACGACTTAAATTCAAAGCTTCCCCTTACAAACGACTCTTATTCCCCAGTGCAGCAGTCCGCTGTCCGAATGCCTTGTTATCCTTGCCACATTATCGCCTTAGCCGAATACCTGGCGCATCTTGAGTGTGCAACATTGTTACAATCAAGTCCAAGTCCCTGTCTATTACCATCTCTTCTTTTTTGTTGCCTTATTGCAGCGTCTGTCAGCCGGTTGTTGTTGTTGTGCACGCTCCGCTTTTCAGCCTGCGGTGAGGCTAAGGACAATGCCCCCTTCCCCTCCCCCTCCCCCTTTCCCACGGTGTTGTGGGCGTCAGTGCAACTGCTGCAGCCGCCCTCGTTCCACTTACGCGTGTGTGTGCTCAAGTAGCGAAAGGCCCCCGGCAAGAAAATCAAGCGGTGCAACATTTGTTTTTCCCATTTTGCGGTCGTACTTTTGGATAGGGTATCAAAATTATTTTAGACAGAGCAGGTAATATATTCTAATATATTCAATAGGTACTTTCAAGAAATATTATATTTTTAGGTATTATAGTTTTTCCAATCCCCAAATATTTTTTCGTTGATCAGTCTGAAAGAGTATTTCCAGTTTCGTTAGACCGCGTTATACTTATTCTCCTATTTCTTTCGGATCCCCAGTGGATAGTCGAGACCCCTTTGCCACTTGAAGTCGGCTAGTTTGGCGCTTTGCCAGGCTTCAAGAAAGGAGGCATGCCGGTGGTTTGAGCGGGGTTCTTATTTCCAGAGTCCGCGGAGGAGGCCAATGTGTGCTGCACCAGTTTTAAGGCCACGACGCACAGCTGAGCTGCATTTTGCAACATGTTTCGGTGCGCCGAATGCAATGCCATGCCCCAAGCCGCAATTCCCCACCTGCATTCCCCTTCACCGATCTGGTTTTCGTTTTGCGGTCTCTCGAAATCTTGAAATCCGTCGCTTTGGCGCTTGACTCTTGCAGGTGTGCTTCACACGACTTGTCAGTGTCAGCGGCAATTTTGTTTTTTTCATATGCTCTGCGCTCTATTTACTTGAGTTTTGTGGCACGGACAAAGAGTAGCAGGCATTTTTTCTATGTATGTTTTGTGGAAACTTTTTTGGGTTAAGCATTGATAGAGCTCGCGGGAATTTGAGCGGTCGAGAGGAAAGACAATTGGGAAATTATTGTAAAAATATTAGAAAGGAAATAATACAAAGTTTTCTAATGCCAAATATTTTACAGTACTGACCTTAAAAACTCTGCATTTGAAATTAAAAATCAAGCAATTTAATCTTTAATAGGCTTTAAAAGTAGTATGTACCTTTTCCTTATTTTTTTAAAAATTTATTTTTCAACATCACACATTGTTCAAGACCCTTGACCTCCCACCCCGCCCCTTTGGAGGTCACCGACCCTCAACGAACAAGTGTCGTTGCACACATGACACGAGATCGTTTGGCCCTTCCCTCGGCTCGATCTGCATGGCTCTTGAGCGAAGAGTCAGTCAACCAATTAACTAAACTGCGCCTAATTAAATACTCAATCGAGCTTGAAACTGCAGCTAAGAAAGCACCACTCTCGTCAATTTGAAGGCAGCTGCCTTAATTAGCTCGACTCTCACAGTCAAAAGTCGAAAGTTTCACGCTCATAAATTTATGTAATTTGACAAAACAAAAACAAAAGAAAAAAATCGCACATAATTTCTAATGTGAGATAAAAATCGCGAAATCAAAGGCTAGAGGAGCGCTTCCTTCGGACCGCAGTCTATTAATTTGAAATGGCCTGAGATAAATTACCAAATGACTGTCGCTTACGTGTGATCCATCCATCAATGCCATCATTAAGCCAAACATTTGACAGAGCGGCAATGGAACGGCCACAGGATGGGAGCCACTGGGTCTACCTGCCCGCCCCTTTGCAGCTCTCTACATATATATCTCTTCCTATATCTTTTCCCTTTGGCAATTCTTCAGGTTGAACTGCAAAGCTCCCAATCTCAGTCCCAATCCCAGCCCCGGACAACAACTCACTTCTGGTTTGGCTCAGAGGAAGACCGGAGACCCCACAGTCTGTCTTTCAGCGGTTGTCGGGCTCTCAGAATCGGAGGCGACGTCTTCGTCTATGCCGCTGTCATTCGAGTCTACCTCAGGGATTTCTTTGGGTCTGGACCTCTCGGGGCTCGCTTTTTGCTGGAATTGCTACCCTGGTATGATGGGTCTAGAAGGCTTCTCTGTAGATAACTGGAATAATCAGAAATTTAAGATTATAAAATGATTATACAAAAACAATAGTTAAGATCCTCTAAAATATTTTAAAAATATTTAAACAACTTAACCTAGGCATGTAAAAATATAAGTAAATTTTTTTATTAAAATCGTTAAATAGGAAAACTTATTTAAGTAAATTTTTAATTATTGCATTTTGGAGATCGATAACAGATTTTAGAATAAAGAATAGGGATATTTTTTCCAAAATTAGTAACCTCAGCAATCTCTTTTCATAGCTCCCCTCGAACCTTCCAGAGGTACTTGATAGGTCGACTCCTTATCCCTTAAAAAACCGCCTAGGGTGCTGTCAATAGGTTTCCCTCGCAAAGGCGAACCGCCGGCACTCAGGCGTGTCCAGGTATTTGTTGTTGATTATGTTGATAAGTGGCCGCCACATATTTTCCAACTGCACTTGTAATAATTTGTTTGCCATTCCGCCGAGCTGCCTCTCTGTAATCAATGCCGCCAAAAGTGGGTGGGGAGGTGGAAAGCCGGGAAAATCAGGGGACAGACACGAGAAGTGGCATTCCTCGAGACGAAAATGTGCCTCTGTGGGAGCCTTTTTTTGTCGTTTTTTTTTCTGCCGTTTCCCTTCCGTCGCCCCAACTTCCAGGAACCAAAAGTATTTGGCGTGCGGGTTTATCTTTTTGATTTCGTTTCGTTACTTCTGGTATTTTAATGAGTTTCAGCTTTAAGATAAAACACAAAAAAAAAGAAAAAAAAACACAGCAAAAGGTCTTCTTCGCTCACATCAAAAGTTTATGAAACGGTTGCTATTAGCAGCATTTCCCATCCGAGCTTTTGATGTGAGCCCAGCTGAACGCACGTGTGCCCCGAGATTGCCAATATCCATCGATATTTCCAGTTCTTGATGCCAGTAAAGACAATGGCAAAATATGCAGATATGTTAATGAAGCATGTTCCGAGCGAAACTATAAACCCTAGGCAGACCCATAGAGCTCTGGTTGGCTGCATGCGTCATAAATTAAATTATGGTGTACTGAAACAAGAAAAGCGAGAGCTTGTAGTGTAAAATCGGTATTATAAGGGGGTGTTTTCTCATCCTGCCTTACTGATAAGTAATAAAGAGGATGTGCCTTTGGTGGAAAAGAGATAGTCCCAAGGGTTAGCTATCCATTCGTGTATTTATCAAATATTTATGGGACTAAAGTGATGAAGAAAAGCTTATATTATAGAAAATCCATTATTTCTTATTATCTCTTAAGAATTTCAAAACATAAGGTAAAATCTATAAAATATTTACTTTTATATTTGGTAACAAACTTTTTTATTTTCTGTATTAAATCATAGCCTTTCCATTTCGCCATTTAAAGCCATTTCGAGGCTCTGTTTTCCCTTCGAAGCGGTTTGCCTCCTTTGAAATTTGCAATTTCCATTGAACAGCATGATAATTCGCCATACCCTCCCATTGGGCGACTGACCCACCCAGAAAAGTGGCCTCAACTCGGAGTCCAACTTTCGCCGGGCCTAGATCGAGCGACATTCAACATTCACCCAGGGAAAGGGCGGCTGTGATTGCAATTATTTTTCGTGTGCTCTCGGTCTTTCACTTTCCAAAGACAAAAACGCCGAAAGCATAAAAAAGAACTTCGCATAATTTAGTCGCTTTGCCATTTAAATGGAGCACAAGTGTAACTAATCTCCAAGCGACATCCACTCGGTATTTTGGCCTTTTTTTCTGTGCTGCCTTTCACAAACGAAAAGCCGAAAAAGAAACCTGAATGGAGTACGTGGCCAAAAAGACTCCAGTCGGCCGAGGTTTTTTGCTTCCTTTTTCTAGGTTAGCCACATGGATTGGCAGAGGAAAGGAAAAGGCACCTGCGGCCAACAACCAGGCCAACAGAAATATGCCAAAAGCGTTGACATTTCGTGCGGTTCCATTGCAATTAGAAGCAGTTGAAGCCAACCCAGTGAACTTCGATCAGAGCTGAAACTGAGACTGCACAGGGAAAAATATCTATATAAAAAAAATTCTTCTATTGAAATATTTTAAATATTATTTTAAAATTTCTTAAAGATTTTTTTACTTTACACATATTTTTTTTTTAAGAACTAGATAAATAGTACATAGCTTTGAATACTTTTCGCTGAGTGGGATTAGTTTCTGGGGCACTTCTTTGTAATTGATTTGCCATGTAGGTGGGCAAATAAGAGCTGGCCCAAAATTGAATTAAATATTGATTCAGCCCCTGACCAAAGGCTGTCCGAACAGAAATGAGGCTGCCGGCAGGCCGACATTTAAATTTCTTATAAACAAATCTTTTCCATTATCTGGCCGGGCGGCTCGCATGAGAGTAGCACGTGCAAACACGTGCCTTCTGTGGGTCAGCGGAGGTCGGAGTCGGGCCATCCATAAAGTCTTCTGTGCGGCGAGGGAGGAGGCGGCCACCGGCGAGTGCATGGCAAACTATTAAAAACTTTGACCCAAATATAATAAAACAGAAATTTACTTAGAGCAAGAAAGCCGGTTAGCACAGCAAAATACCCTAATCCGAAGGTCCCTTGATATTATTAGTCAGTAGAATATTTAGAACGAAGAAATCTGAGGATATTTTATTAACTTTTATTATCTTATTAAAGAATTAAGTTAGAATATTACACGGAACAAATCTACTAAATTTATAATATTTTATTATTTTGTTTGAATATTTTGCTGATGCCCACATAATAGATTTTTTAGAGAATGACGAACCAAAAAAACCCTCTTAACACCGAAGTGAGTGCTTTTGGCTTTTTAAATACCCTTTAAATAGGATGTAAAGGGCTTTCGCTTTCCAGGCAGAAAAGATTGTACGTTAGTGCAAGTCGAAAGGGGAGGATACTCTTCAACCCACCTCAGTCCATCTGTGATGTTTCCCCCCCAACTGTTAACAGCTTCCCCGGCATCGTAACTCTGATTGCTCCCAACCCTTTAAAAACTCTCGGCCAAAGTGGAGCAGAAAAAAGTTATGATTTAGAAATTAAAGTTTGCGGAGCGGCAGCAATTTTTTATTTCTAATAGTTTCATATGGGAAAGTTTCCGCCGTGGAGAGAAAGGGAAATTGTGGTAGTTTGGAGCTGCGTAAAGCTGCCGTAAAAAAGATGCTTGCTAATGACAAAAGTATAAAGATTGTCAGGTTGTTCGGGCTAATCCATATGGAATGCACTCGACGCAGAGCACAGGAACGCATAAAAGTTCCATACATGTTTGAGAATCGAGAACTTTTCGGGGCAGCAGGTGCTGCCATTCCCCCATTGAAACTAAACAGGAACAATGTTGTTCAAAATTTAAGGGACTAATTTAAAAGGATTGTCAGGCAGGTGGGGAGTAGCAAAGTAGTTTTCTACTTTAATTTAAAGATAATCATAAACAAGCAGACGATAGAATTTAATGTAAGTGTTACTTTGTTGTTAAGTGGTTGGATAAAGGGTTACTGTTGTAATCGAGAAAGTTAATTTCAGAAATCTAACATTGATTTAATTTAATTGTTTTGTTTTTAGATAAACTTCCTTTCGGCGTAATAAAAAAATTTTAAGTCAACAATTTAATTGCTTTTATTTACAAATCTGTTTGGAATTTATTTCGTAATTCAAGTAACATTTAAATATTTACAATTGATCTAATTTACTATCGCTATTCGATGGATGGCATAAGTGTTTGCCTCTGTTGATTGAAAAATCCCATTAAATCGCGAGTTCTGGCTAAGCCCTCCTCGTAATAGCAGCGAAAGCCACTCGACATTAAAACAATTGTGAATGCATTTGGAGTCCATTTCAATGCCAAAATTAATATGCTCCCATAAACTACATGAATGGGGCGGACTGTGCACTATACATGCTCCACAATGATGCACTGAGGAAAAATGGATTATAATAATAAGGTTAATATTTTTAAAAAAGTTTCTTATTATCAATATTTTAATTCATGATTTTCTTATAAGAGAGATACAAATTTTAAAAAATTTATGACCAAGCCCCTTCTTAAAAATACTACGATATTTTTGTATAATATTATAATAATATATTTTGAAAATTAATATAATTTTATAATTAATATATATTATGAAATTACTAAAAGATATGCTGATCTTATAATACACATTTTCTCTGCGTGTACTAAGCGAAGGAAAGAGCAGGATCCATCCAGCAACCGCAGGAGAATATTCCCCAGGTGAAAGTATGTGAAAGCATGCCATAAATCGCTCGCCTTGTTGTGGGGGAGTGTGTGTGTGTTGGACAGTGTGATAGTGTTTGGGGGGGAGGGGTGAAGGGAAGGGGACGTGGTGTCGAGGGGTGTTGGCACTGGTTCAGGCTTCAGGCGATTAGAATTGATGTGGGTTACTAAGCAAACATGAAAGGCTATTACGTTAAGCGTTGCGTTACGTTGTGTTGTGTTATGGTATGTTACGTTGGAAGCGAAATAGTTTTCCACACTCCCTTGAAAGTCTTTCCAGTTTTGGGTTCCCCTTTTAGTCGGGGATTAATTAAATATTTTGCTAGATGACAGACTGACAGAAGTTAAGCTTGATTTTGCTTGAAAATGGGTTATTGATTGATGGGTATGTCTGGTGTTATAAGAATTTTAGGTTTGATGTAGGTTGCTATTTAATGTGGTTTAAACAAAGTTTGTCATTCATTGGAATATCACTTCAGATATCACATTATACTTGTAAGAAACTATCATAAATAATAATTTTGTCTTGACAAGAACTTTTAATTACCTTTAAACATTAAGGAAATAACGCTAAATAATTAAGGATATATTTTTTAATATTAAATATATTTTAAATATTTATTTTTTAGAAAAGAAAGCTCTTTTAATCAAAATATCCCAATGACTCAGACTCTTACTTCTGATTAGTGTGATTCCATCGACCAAAATCCCTTAACCCAGCACATTCCACTTAAAACGGCCCCCAAAAAATATTAATTACACATTATTAATTTGCCAGCTTTTGCGGACGTAGCGCGATGAACACGAAGGATATGAAAAATGATTTGTTTCCTCCTGTTCTGGCAAAGTGGTTCAGATATTATTTAAATGAATTGTTTTTAGCCGCCAACGATGGCGAAAAACAACAAACAACGTTGATAAAAACACTTTTTTTCCTTCCCTGCATGGCGAAAAAAGTTCTTTTTCTGCGTGGGCGCACAAAATTCGATGGGTTACACCATCAGAGATTCGGTGGCAAACTCCTCCCTGCTGATCTGACCGGAGGCCTATCTCGATTATTGTTTAATACGCTGTCATTAATCAATTTGTTTGCCATTGTTTGGGCCCGTTTGTGTGTATATCTTTTGGCCGTTGTTGTTTGGCCAAATTAATTATGGCCCCAAACTCGGTTCTGGACTGATAAGCAACAGCAACAAGAACAGCGAGCAGCGAACTACGAACAAAACCAGTGCAGAATAGTGACAAATTTTTTTGGCCAGCATAATAAATGACTTTGTTTTTTGGCCTGTCCATTCGAAATAATTGATTATGCCATGCACAAAACTAGGTGAAAGAGGTGAAAGATGTGGGGCCATTTATTTGGAGAGCGGGGACTTCAATGGAGGAGGTGGGATACAATCTTCAAGGTCATAATTGAAAAGGTTATAATATAATATTATAATATATAAAATGAAAATAATTACTTTTAAGTCCCTTAAAATGCATATTAAAATCTAATATTTGTATTATTATGTTTCTTATTATATTTTCGATTCTTAGACCTCAAATAAAACTAATAAATCTAACTTCCCAATCAATTTTCTCTGCCCAAAGCAAAACTTCTTCAGTATAAACAAAGAAAAATGTTCAAGTATTAATATTGAATTCAATATTTATGACCCATGCACTTCATCGGTTCAAAGAGCCAGTCTACGCATTTGCTTTGCATATTTTAAATGCAAATATTTACAGCAATTAAAACGATTTATTTGCGGAATGAATAGACGAATCCCGACAGACACAAATAATCGCACATGTGAACGGAACCTAACTCAATTAAATTCGCTCGCATTGAAGTGCATCAATTACCCGAAGAGTCCTTGAAAGAGCTTTGAGCTTTGCCCGGATCCCATTTGATTTTTTGCCCAGCTCGTTTGATTTCATTTACCTCAAATGCACTTGATAAATGCAAATCAGTAGCGAGCAGAACTGAAACACCATAGAAATACTTGTGCATATCCAACTCTCGAGTATCTTTGAGGTTGCCGTTGGTTCGGGCCGAGATTTCTTTTGGCCATTTACAAATTGCTCAATGTCTGGCTGTAATAAATTATTTATGTTATTGCGGCGTTGTCAATAAAGACATAAGTGCGCACAATCAAAAGCGAAACCCAAAGCGGATTGACATCTAGCGGGGGATCAAATTGCTCGGGGGAATCGGGCCGAGCAATTACTATATGCTATATGGTATGTGCTATGTGGTATCCCAGCTCGACAACAACAACAATGGGACCATAAAAGCGCAGCCCAAGTGCAGGCCATAAAAAATGGAAAAACACAAAAGACCGAAAGAAAAAAAATATGTATCCCATTTGACACCGAAATCAAATTAACATACAAAACTTACATTCCACATTACAACCCAGCAAACAGACGAAGCTTTTTGTAACCGAACAACAAACAATGGGGCTGGGGGAAAATCTGAAAATCACAGTTGGATGTCGGAGACCTGTCATATAACACTTGTTGTTCGCCTCACTTGTTGGGCATTTTCTTGCCTGCATAGCCGAACACACAAACCACATAGATTGTTTGTTTTTTGTTATTTGTTATTCCACATTTTCATTTTTGTTTCATTTTTTGTGTGCTTTTTTTTTTGGCATTTACCAAATTCTTGTAGCTGTCGCGTGTAGCGACAAATTGGCATTGATGTGGGCGGTGGAGTGGGTGGGCGGGTCGATGCTTCCAACAGGTGTCCGGATTAGCTGGCATTAACCAACACTGCAGGCGCCTCGAGGCCGTTTTTGGGGACCTTTATTGAACTTTAGTGGTATATTCAAAGGTTCATGCCTCCTAACTGCTTTTATGAGGTTTTCGTGCTCAGATTTAACACTTTTCATTAACTGTTATTAAATATAGTAAATATTTTTAAAGGAACATAAGTGCATTTTGATAACCTATTATATGATTAATTACATATTAATGTATACAATTATCTTTTCGATATTTATAAATATTTTATTATAAAATTTATTGGACTTCAATGTAGATATTTTTAAAAATATTTTTTCCTCAAATTTGTTGGTTATTCTTATAAAAAAGGTAACTAGTTTTTAAAATCTGAGCACAATCTTACATAATTTTGCTTGTTTAAAGGCAAAACAATGCCTTCCAACTCTAAAAAAAATTAAAAAAATATTATAAAAAAAAACAATATAAAAAAAATTAACAATCAACAAAATTTTAAGAAATAAGTATTCTTTTGATGAAAATAAAATGTTTACGAGTATGGGCATCATGAAATGACGAGTGAATGCGTCATTTTCTAAGCTCTTTGCTTGTGTGATCGGTGGAGTGCATCCCCCAAAAAGGTGGCATTGAGTTGCAGTACAGTATCGCAAACCCCTTCAAGGACCTTCTCCAGTGCCACTCAAACTGTAATTAAAGCCAACGCTGCTCATCGACTCTTGAAGCCTTTGCAATCCGCTTGCTCAACAATGGGAGTTTAATGCTCGCCTGGGGCATTTTCAACGCATAATCATTTTTTGTGCCCGAACAGGGATAATAAATATGTCGCAGGCACTTGAGGCAGCCTCTCGCATTTGTGTCGCTGCACGCGGAGGAAAACCAACCCCGTGGCCAGCCCGTTCCAGTCCCTTTTCGGTGCAGGTTCTTGAAACGTGTACGAGGCCTGCACTCTCAATTATGTCTTAATTCGTATCTAATGGATATTTTCTGTGTGAATTTTCATGATTAATCGCCGCCCGAGGGTGCAAGAGAGACGGCAGCAACACTGCAACAGAATCAGGACTTCATTTTTGGCCTGAACTTTAGAAATCCTTCTAATTTTAGAGGAAAACAAGACCTTATTATAAAAAAAAAATAATTAAAAATTGTATGGGAAAATGTAGAAGATATTTTTAAATAATTTTTGGGTATCGTTGGAATTTTTTGTTTATAAAAAGAATATTTATGTTTACACTTCCAACAATTTCTAATATTTAGTTATTATGTTCCTTACAATATTGTTCCAAATTATTTTTTTGATTTTTAAAAATAAATAAATAAAACTAGCTACATAATATATTTCCAGACTAAATTCCAGAACCTAATTGGTTATTTTTCTGAGTGTATCCAAGGGGGTGGTTCGCCGACTGCAGTTGTTCACACATGTTCACAAAAAGAGTGCAAATATTGGGGGTGGTGGGGCGGACAATGGAAATGCGAGCAATAACTCAACTCCACCGAAGGTTTTCAACTTTCTTTCCCCCTCGATTTTCTTTTTTGAAAAATTTGCAAGGCGTTGCTTTGGGTTGGGTGAAATTTGCAATTGCTGGGGTGTGGCAGTTCGGCATTAACGGCATATGCACCGTGTGTGTGTGTGTGTGTTTTTACGCTTGTGTGCGTAGACGGCGACGTGTTGCAACTTCCGGTGACGTCGACGTAGTCGCAAAAAGTGATTACGCGGCATTTGTGGCAGCAGCAAACCGGCGACGGTTTTTGCAAACATTTCCAAGAATGCAACCGCATTTTCACCCGCTCCCCGCTCCTCCACTCCGTTTCCCCCGAAACACCACCCACTTTTTCGTTGGTAAACAAAAAGCATCTGAAATGCAATTCTCACTTCTGCGGCACACGGGCGCCATCTAGCCGCATTTAGGCGAACTGCAACTGAGAGCGAGATAACGAGAGAGTTTTCCCGAGAGAGAAAATTGGTGGAAAAACCATCTAGCTTGCATTTTTATCTACGAGAGAGGAGTGGAGAGAGGGAGAGGGAGAGAGAGACCGGCTCTCTCCACGATTTTTCTCTCTGTTTATCTTTCACTGCTGCATTTGCATTCTTTTTCGGCTTTGTTGTTGTTTCTGCTGCGACCGCTCCCAAAAAATCAGATTTCCATGTCGTTGTTGTTGGTTCGTTTTTTATTTATTTACTTTACTTAGCATCGGATCTGATAAGAATGTTATGTGTGCTGGGCGAGCAATGAACTTATTGGAGGGACTGTGGGCAGTTCTAATTGGGACGGGTCAATGCCGGCTAATTAGCTGTGGGCGGCGGAAGTACGACATCTTATTGGATTGGAAATTGGGAGATAGGACTAATGGAAATTCTAAGATTTCCTTTTGTTTGAGAATTGATAAGAAATCGAAAAAGTTTCTCAGTATTTTGTAGGTATTGCTTTTTGTTACTTTTTTTGGGAATTCGGAGATTTTTAGAAGAACAAAATAAGATATTTACAAATCTGAAATTAAGATTTTTAGTAAAAATTACTCATACGACCCATTAGCCAGTTTAAATTTGCTTAAAAAGATATTTTTATACCTTTCCTAACTTGGCGCATTAGTTTCTAAACCTTGCAAAATATATTCTAAAATTCTTTAAAATTCTTCTATCTGATTTATTTTATCAAAGATCCAAAAAGTCAGTCGTAATCACCTATATTCTTTTCAGTTTTCCCATAGAGTTTGTCCTTTAGATTATCCTAGAAGGCAAGTCCCAATTTTCGCTACCCAACCCATTAGCACACCTGTGCGCCCTATGCGGCAGCCACACACTATTGTCAAATTGCTTTGGCACACAAAGTGAAAAAAACCGCATTCAACGCCCACGGGTCTCATTTGTGGGCGAGCATTTCGGTTAGCCGGGACTCGAACCAACGAGTCGCCACTTATCTGACTCAATGAGAATCCAATTTGAGTCTATACTATCTTAGATAACTTTGAAAACTCTCCCGTTATCTGGAATCTCTCTTGGGCTCGTTGGCGAGAGAATCGCATATGATTTTTGCAAAAAAAGCCGAAGCGTCTGCTCGTGCCTCGGCTCACGTCGGCGGCCTCGTGGATTTGCTCTCCGCTCTCGTTTCCAGAGTACTGTTAGCCCTCGTCGGCTCTTAACAGGGGCAGAGAGCGAATGATTTTGAAGTTCGTGGCGCACACAGATACAATACGGGCAATACAGAGTATCTGTGAGGAGAAATATCTCTCTCTGACATTCGTTTTTCTGAAATTCATTTGGCAATACAGGCGCAAAGCCCAGTTCGCCTAAAAACGTGAACGTGTCCATACACGAGCGCACCGTTATTTCCTATAGCAGATTCGCAGTCAGCAGATTCGCGCGTGGAAATTCTCACCCTCTCTCCCTCCGGCGACGGTAGTTGTTGTCGAGTTGTTGTTGTTCTTGTGCGCCTTTTTTGGGGGCGGGGCACGCGGGTCATCGCAAATCGCAAATAGCAAAATCGTTAATCGTCATCGGCGAAACGTGTGTGCAGAATTAATGAAATACTCGCGCCGCTTCATCAATGAAAATAAAATAGAGAAGACTATCCGCCAAATAGTATTTCAAAGATTGCTTCGTAGCTGTGCTTTCGGTTTACGTTGTGTTTAGGCCAACATTTATGTTTGACAACCAGTGAGTGGTAGCAACGAAGAAGCCCCGAATTGCCAATTCAATCGCGGTAAGTCATCCAATTGGGTGCCTAATTCTGGGATGTTGATGTGATACTAAGATTAGCATTAATATTTATTAGGTTAAGTAAGCTAATTAGTTTATCTTATTAGTTTGTTGATTTTTGGTGCTTTGTTTTTTTGGTATTTTACAACCTTACTTATTCTAAGTTATCCTAACATAGATTTAAGCTTAAAATATTTTTTTTATTACCCAGAATAGTAATTAAAATGTTTATTTGATAAGCCTAAAAATAATTTGTTTTTTTTTCCATTTAACTGAATTGAAAATAAACGATTGCGTATTTTTGATAAGCATTAATATGAAATTTTTAATCCTTACATTTTGTTTATTATGCAAAAAATTTAAAAAAAAATTGTATATTGAAAAGAGTTTTCCTATAAAATTTTGATTAGTTTCCCAAAAATGTATTCCTTTCCTTAGATAATACAGTTTCATATATTGCAGAGAGAGTAGCTTTAAAGACCTGAACTTGCCTTGACAGCAGCATGACATTCTTTTTTCCTTGTCTGTTGTCTCATGTTCGATCGATAAGTTTTATGAGTTTTCGTTGTGAAATTTTGAAATCATTAATTATGTCTCGGGCCGCAGACTCGGTCGGAGTTTCCGTCCCAGTCCCCAAGCCGTCTCTTTTTGGGGTTTCTGTCTGGGGAACAGGTTTCGTTAGAGCGAAAAACTTCAAGAACTTTTTGAGGTTTGTGCGATTCCGAGAACTTGTTAGGTGCTGCCTGGACTCGTGTTTGTTCGCCCCTCTTTATGGAGATGTGAATCTTTATGAATGAACGAGGTGAGGCACCGTTGGGAGGCTTAGGCGGTCCAAATGTCTGGTGTTGTGGGCCTTTCTCGTTGACACTTTTGAGGAATGTCAACTAGGCTCGTCTAGCTGGCCAACTGGGAATGGGTTAGACGTGAGCTGGCATAAGTCTACAGATGCCGGGATGTTCCAAAGTTCGAAGAATTCGAAGTGGGAATAGAATTTGGGGGAGAATCAGAAGGGCATTTCCATTGAAATGATAGTAGTAGTTATTATTTACAGTTAAGAGTTATGTAAATATTTTTATGGGTTTACAATGTAAACTTTACATTATACCATAGGAAAAAAATGTTGTCTGAAACTATAATGTTAAGGATAATTGAACATCATATTTTTAAGTTTTTCATGTTATCGATTCATTGGAAATGTCTTAAATATAAAAAAATATTTTTTTCTTGAAAGTATTTATATTTTGGTCCTGAAAATGATGGAGATTATTATATTCCACGAAAGCTATTATCATAGAGTTGCTTATCTTTTAGTCGCGCCCTCTAATCTGTGGCTCCCCTCTTCCACTGACCTTCATTATCTCCTCTGAGAATTACCTCGAAACGAAATCTCCCTCATTAAAGCTCCCAGCTTCTGTTGTTATCAGGCCCACGAATCGCCACCGAAAACGCCAAGGCCAACGCGAAGAACTTCCAACCTGCATTAGCTAAGCAGACATCTGAGCAGGGGAAGAGAAAAAAACTTTTTAATTACCAACAGGAAAAAACATTTAAGATAACAGGCAGGTAAGATGGGGGCAGGTGTGGTGGGCTGGCCGCTCTTTTACATAAATTGAAAATATAGCAACTTTTTGGGCTCGAGACTTATCTGCTTGGGATGTGTCTGCAAAGAGTCAAGTCCGAGCCGAAATCGAACCTTCTTCTCTTCTCTCTCACTGACCCAAAAGTATTTATGGCTTTCGTAAATAAGAAAACCAAAGGAAAGAAGCAGCAGCAGCTTTTAGCCATCTGAGAGCTACAAATTTTACGGCTTAAATATTTTTTAGCCATTAGATAAACAAACAGAAGGGGGCAGGGAGATAGGAGAGGGAAAAGGAGAAGGAGAGAAGGAAAGAAACGTAACGAAAATATCTTTCAAGTACAATGTTAGGTAAATATAAACAAAACTTTACGTCTTCAGATCCCACACTTCTTTTTACAACCTTCCGGCGATGCTGCACTTCGCTGTTGTTTTGGTTCTTCTTTTTTTCAGCTACTTCAGCTACTTAAAGCTTTTAGAGCGGCAGCAAGATGTAATATAAATTACATTAGCTAAGTGCCAGGCGGCAATTAAAAACAAAAAATACTCGTGAAGTTTTCCTCCTTTGCCGCTCCGCCGTTCTGTTGTTGATAATGTTGTTAATGATGTTGCGGCAGCATCTTCAGCAGTCCCAAGTTCCATTCCCATTCCCATCCGCATCATCATCATCATCATCATCATCGGTGGCATCATCATTAGGAGCATCATTGCCGCCATTAGCAGCATCATTAGAACGTCAACTTAATCAAGGTTAAAAAGCATGTGGCGTGCCTGCCCCAAAAATCGGGGAAAACTCGAGAGATGCGGGAGCAGCTATCTCCCTCTCCCTCTTTCCATCTCGGTGGGGTATATATATATGTATATATCTTCGATTCCGACCCGCTCGATGCTGTAATTATTGACGCCGACGATGTCTTCCACGATAGACATAAACAAAAACATATTGCGATGGCTAAAATTCGGTAAGAATTTTCCGTTTAATGCGATTAGGAAAAGTTGTGCAAGAATTGGGCAAATTATGTTGGCTAATATTGGATAATATTTTCGGAAGCTTTGTGCGATGAGGTAATTGTAATGGAAAACATAAAGAGTGAGCTAATTGGACGGAGAATAATGAAGAGTGAAAATATTGATTGATGGAGGAAATATTTGTGTGTAAACTAAGTTTAATTGGTATATTTCACTTTTATTTTTTTTCTGACCAGTATAAATAAATATAAATAAATCCAAAAAACTTCAAAATCCACATAACCTTTATTTAATTAATGTTATCAGATCTGTAAACCACCATCAGAATCAATCCGTTGTACTTTTTATAGCCCCTGTTTATTTTTCAGTTTTCAATTCAACCACCAAACACAAATATTATATCTCCCAATCCTATCATTTTGCTGCCTTGACATTTATTATGCCAAGCAAATACTTGAAACTCTAATAACCCCAGCCGGAAAATCACCCCAAATTACAAGCCCGAAAATAAGTTCCTCCGAATGACCACCATTAGGCTGGGAATCAAAACATTTTACAACAGCAATTATGTGATTTTTTTGTGAGCGATCAGAGCCAAAGTCAAAGCAATTTCTATTTTAATAACCAGAGTCCGTGGCCAAGGCAGGTCCATTAAAAATAAATATATCTATATTTTGCAATTAAATCAACAACAAACTGCAAATGAACCGAATCGAATGCGAGAGAACCTGCTCCATTATATGGGCATTATCTGCCTGCCCATAACTATCGGCTCAATCATAAATTTAATTAGCATAATTGACTCTGTGGAACGGATGTTCTTTTTCGATTTGTGGCTTCAAAATTTCGCTCACGTACTAGCAATTAAAAATGGGCTGCCAGCCTTTGGGAGCCATATGCTCGGGTTCTCTTGGCCCAGTCCCATTCCCATTCCCATTCCCTCGAAATATATTCAAGATCAGGTGTGGGAAATGCGAGGAGAAAGGTGTGAGAATCCACTGGCAACAGCTGGTGGAACGTGCCATTGACACTGAGAGACAGAGAGAGTTCATATATAATCCCAATTCTTGCCTTTCAATTTGCCTAAAATCAAAATAAACTCGCCTCATTTTTACTTAGTTGTTATATTTATATTTAGCTTGCCCTCGGTTGATGAACCATTCAAACAGAATTTCATTTTCCACTTTACCCACTCTGCCCCAGTGATATTCTATGCGTCATTTGGCAAATGAGTTGAGTCGCCGGCTATCTTGTGTTTACCTTTGGGCGATAAGGCGCCAACTCGATAAGATAAGGGGCCACTCTGGATCTATGCCTCGATAGGGTGTGACTTGGCTTCGATTTCTGATTTTCCACACAGAAAAGTAATTCGCTGCATTCATGCTGTTGTGCAAGCTGCCGCTGCTGCCATGGAAATGGAACGGCTCTGGGGAAGTGGGAGTTGTGGAACTAATGGACTGTTTACTTATTTATGGGCCCTGAATGTTGGTCAATATTTGTGGTTTCCCTGGGTGTCGAGGGGCCAAAAGCGGACAAAGGCAGCTCACTGAGAGGAGCTGAATGAAAAGACGCCAAAGCTTACTTATCGTTCTTGATGGTCGCTTCTGGGGGTTGGGGTACATAATGTGGAAATAATTTATAGATAGGATAAGCCTACAGAAAGAAAGAATGCGTTGATTGACAGTTCTTCGTAAGAAGTTAGCTGATGATTCAAGCATTACTATAGATTTTATATTGTGAAAGCAGTATGTCTTATATTGCAACTGCTATTGCACATTTTTTAAAATTTCAGAATAATAATGTAAATATTATATTAATATCTATTGCAAATTTTTTATATTTCATTATAATATTCTAAATATTATAGTAATATAAAAATATTATATAAATAATATATTATTAGTAAATGACTCTTTAAACATTGAAATATTTTAACGAGAATAATAATATTTTTAATGGTCCAATTGGTAAACATTTTCCCAGAAAAAATAAACATATTTTCCCACAGTACAGTTTAGTACCCCGAAATTAGCTTCCATAACTGATTAATGAACTCATTGCTCAAAAGATAATCGTTCAGCTAATTTCGCATTAACTAAACTCACATGTTTTTTTGAAATTTTCATGGCCAGAGAGCCCAAGTTCCGTCAGAAACATATGTGCCAAGTGTCAAAATGTAAACAGTTCTAGACAAATATACATAAAACGACTCACACAAGAGCAACAGCAAAAGTCCATTAATATAATGCGGAACCATTTAATAGCCCCAAAATACTAGCATGACGACAAACCGAACATGATCCATAAAATTAAGATCGGGCGGGCCAGAAGCGAGCAATTTACGACAAATATGCAAAATTTTAAAGTTAGAGAACCAGAGATACGTCGAACTGATAGATAGATGGATGGATGGATAGATTGTGTTCTGTTGTGGCCGCAGAGCAGAGAGACGCCCACAAAAAAGTCTGGGCATAAATAAGAGCAAACGTCACATGAAATGTGAGGCAGAGCAGAGGAAATAAATATGAAAATGGGCTGACAACAACAAATTTATATATATTTACATTTGTTTTGTGTGGTGCTCTTTTAAATTTATGGGTTTATTGATACTCTCGGGGGGGCGGAGGGGGTCCGAAATTTGCTTTATCAGCATGTCAGATGGCGAGCAAGAAAGCCCCAACCGCAATCTCTAAAAATGTTCTCAACGAAATGATTTAGCTTTCTATCTGAATCTCAGTTTGTTTGCCCTCTGAGTCTCTCCCCGATTTCCATTGTGTTTTGAACAATTCTGCCTAGTCGAGCAAAAATATGTCGAAACAAATTGGTTGAAATGGGGCAGCAAGGTGTGGAAGGGGCAAAACGGGTGCTTTAAAATATATGTGATAATGAAAAATCATGTCTTTTCACTTCTGAATGATTCTGGAAAAGTGCAAAGAAGAATTATGCCAGAATTATACTTTCGACTATTAAATACAAGTTTTCAGAACCAATTGCAATTTGATCTGAATTCCATTCCTGCCTTAAACACTTGACAACTTTTAGTTCAACGAACTCTGGCCTGGAAAATCACCGAAACCTTCACCTGCTCGAGCACTTTGGAGTAATTTCTCGGTTCGCACCATTTAGTGGCCATTTGATTTTGCATATCAATTAACGAGATTCCGTTGCCTCGGGGGCAGTATTTTCGGTCTGTTCGGTTAATCAGAGTTGATGGCAGCGATACAACGATTAATTAAAGTCTCAAGTCTCTGAATGGCTCGTTTAGGGTTTCGACCTTGCTGAAGCCTAGACAAAAAGATCATTAGTTAGAGCATCAAATAAAACTGTTTGATTACCCATAATTATAGCTTACCGAAAAAAAATATGCGATGGTGGTAAACATTTTGTCGCCTTCGGATTTGATGCCTTCATTAGGAGGCAGAATAGAATACATGGCCTGATTATGTTGATGCCAGGCGGTGTGCCACACGGCGTATGCATAATCGTATAATTAATTGCCATAAATGTTAATTGCTCATACGCCACGTTGCGAGAATTTATCCTTTTAATAAAAGGGTTCCCACGCTCGCATTCTCCCCCGTTCTATGTGTCCTTTTGTCCCGAAAGTTTTTGCCAGTTAATTAAGCAAGTATTTTCCGGTTCTTTTCGTGTTTACCCAGTTAATTTCTGTTAAGTTTTGTTGACATGTTCGTTGTTTAGCCATAAGCTAGTTTGCCAGTCTGCGCGACAAATTAAGTTGCTTCGTGTTAAAGTTTCTTTGGTTAAAGTTGGCTCTGAAAAGTTGAACAACTTATTGGATTAGTCAGGTGTTTGAAGGGGAATTAATGGGATTATTAGAAACTGTACAAGTTGAGAGAAAACTAAGTAACAAAGAAAAGTGTGGCCTATACTTGGGTACAATTTAAAGAATATTATTTTTTAATATTTTTAAAAAATTACCGAATAACAAAAAATGAAACTCAAGATCATTAATATTAAGCACCCTATTTGAGCTTTATTTTCATACAGTCACTGATTCAAGTTTTCAACTTTGCACTTCCTCAATAAAACTTTGAATTTCATAATTTTATGAATTAAACTTTCGTACCAGGAAGCAATTTTCTGAAAATAGCCGCACTTCAATTTGAAGTCTTGTCTGTGAGCTTTTGACTATTGCATTGATTGCTGGTTGCTGTTGGCTTAACCCAAATAATTTTCGAGTCAAGCAAACAGAAAATCAACAAACAAACAAACAAACAAACAAACAAACATACAGACCCAGGCCAAACAAACAAAATGAACAACAAATCAGCAAAAACTCGATTGTAAGTAAAATCAATAATAGGTTTGTGTGCGAGAGGGGTGACGCCTCCTTTTCTATATATTTCCCCCCCAACCCTTACTATCTTTATCTCTCATGGGTCTGTGGATTGTGGAACCCTTTAAACCTAGAGAGAGAGTGAAATTTTTTTCCAATCCGAAGCTCGAACTGTTTGCTTTTAATCAAGTTTCACAACATTTATCTAATGTGTGCTCAAGTCGGGCTAATTAATGGGTTAGGGCGGTCTGTATAGTTCATTTGAATATTTAACGATTGTCGGGCAGTTGCCTCCCAAGGGGGCGTGGTCGCTCGGGGGGCGCCACCTGTCCGGCAAAATTATTAATCAATTATGCAAAGTTCTCTGGGGTAAAATCCGAATCCGGCGCGGAACTTCTGCTGTAGAGATATTCGAGATTCCTACAAGAGAAACTCAACAGCACTATGAAGTCATTAGTTGGGCCAAGATTCAGACTGCGAGCATTTGAATGGCATTTTGCAAAACAAGTTTCGCTTTGTGTGCTGGAACGAGCAATCAACACGTAAATGTGAAGCGTAACAAAATGCTTAAAAAAAGGTAAATAAATAAATAAATATGTGAGAAGAAAAAACGAAAATTTAAATGCAAATGCGACTGGTGCTTTTTTTTCGCTAGAAGGTTGTGAGAGAATTCGAATGATGTAATTTGTGGATGGGTGAGCTCAACTTGTGAGGTGACTTAAGTTAGTTAGACTGGTTTTGCAAACAGTTATATTGCCACTTTACTTGACACCTTGTTTCGAAATATTGATATAAATAGAAACAATTAATTTTAATTTCTTTTTTATAAGGGGGTTTATAATATATGTAAATGTATTAGAGAGCACCATTTTCTTTTCCAACTTTTAAGACATTTCTCTCCCTGTATTTGAACTCCGCAATAAAGCCAATTAAAGCTGAAGCCAAAGGCGAACTTTAAGTGTCTCCGAAGTCAAGCATAAATGTGCTAAAAGGTTAGAGTTTGGGCAGGAAATCGCTAGGAGATAGAAGGAGTGAGATACACACACACACTGCGCCATATGAAATAAAATGCTAAAATTATTCATTTTGCAAATAAGCAGAGTAAATATTTAATTAACAACTCAGCAGGCAAACAAAAGGGCGACACACGACGAGGGGGAATGTCTGTCGCTTTGGCGACGCGGGTCTAAGGTTTCCTCCGCGCCGAGGGTAATATAATATTTATTTATATGCCGCACAGCCAAAGTCACCTACAAAACGAGACGACAACGACGCCCTAGAAATGGCCGCAAATTTTATGTTTCTGTTTCATTCCGGACTCTCTCTCTCCGTCTCTGTCTACGGGTGTGTGAGTCAATGACATGTACGAAAAAAAACTAACTTCCTCATGGGATCTCGGGTGTAAAGGTGTGCGACATAAACAAAAGTCTATTAGGTATTGTTGGTATTTAAAGGAAAAATACATTTTTTAATCTAATAAATAATTAAAATAATGAGATTATCATTTTAAATATTTTTAAAAATTGTATTATATACAGAATACATTTGAATTCGATCTAGAAATATTATATTTAAAATTAAAAATAATATTATAGCATTTAAAGCCCAAGCAAAACATTATAATAAATTTTTTACGTTTTTATATTTTTATTATATTATTATTTCGCGCACCTTAACATTATTAAACATTGTATCGCTTGAAGTCTGATTTCATTTGGCGCGTCTAACTAACTGAAGGAACCCAGACACAGGGACTAAATAGCTTACTACCGCCCCAACCTGAACTAATTAAATTAGTTTAGTCTGCAGAAAAAGGTTTTTCTAGTGGCGGCAGTTGTTGGTCGCCCTTTAATTGCTTTTGCGATAAATCTTTAAAGCTGAACTCGGAGCAAAATGAAGCAATTAATGGAAAATTTGTTTATGGTTCCACAGGGTTTCCATAAGGAGAAAACCGACAGGAAAAGTGTTGGGCTTTCGTCATTGTTTCAATGTTTTATGAGGGCTCGTAAAAGGACGGAAAATACTCTTATTGCTTTCGGGGTTTGTGCTTTTTTCTCTTTTTGCTTTCTTGAGGATTGGGCTATAGCTATTAAAATGTCATCATGCAGCGGGCCGGATGAAAGAATGGGAGTCCTCTATATAGACCAAGTGAACCGTGAGCACGATAAGTCAGGGCACGCTATTCATGGGCCTCCCAGGCGCCCGTTTTTATCGACTGGGAAGGAGCGATTCCTGGGCGTATTTATTATTTAACACCTAGAAACCTAAGCGGGAAATGGCTATAAAATCGTTGACCTTTTTTTTGCTCCGCTCATCATACTTTTCTCTTTTTTGGCACACGCATCGCGCTGCTCATGCAAAAGTTTCCCAGCCCGTCTTGGGTGGTCCAAAAGTCGTCGGTTTTACGACCCCGTCGGTACTCCAGTTCCTTTTACGATTCCACCAAAACAAACACACACACAACATAGGTTGGCATATTTAAAAGTGCGCTTAATTATGCCCGCAAAAACGAAGAAGAAATAAACTCGGCATTAATGCCAAAAAACTGCCAGAAATTCTCAAACGGCACACGGCCATTGGGTAATAAAGTTTATTTGCCTTTGCTTCTGGGGTAATTAACGAAGTCTTCAACGGATTTGGCATAGAAAAGTATTCGAGGTGGGTGGTATTCCCAGAAAAAAATTGGGAACATGGCATTTAAACCTAAGTTCTATATAAAATTTATTTTTATAATTAAAATCCCAATTTAATTTCTTGTCATATAATTAAGAATAAAAAGTATTATGTAACCCAAGTGCGTTTAAAAATATTTCTAAATTTTAATTCTCATTAAAAATTTCTATTTTTACAGGTTACAAAATTCTTGCCACATTATCCAAAAAACCTGCCGCATAAATAAAGGGTAAGTTCCGACAGAAACTCAATTCCATACCGATTCCCAGCCATCTAATGGCTTCTCAGCCGTCCAATGCTGTTGTCGAACACGTTTGCCGGGGGGATAAACTACATCTACATATTCCCGGCCATTCGAGCCATTCGAGCCATTCAAGCCACCGATCATAGCAAACACATTTGGAAAAGTGGGGACATGACAGGCCGAATGCCTGACTGAGATCGTTGGAAAATACATCTACATGCGAATTCTGCAAGTGCAGTTAGACTCTGGGTTGCCGGCAGACTCAGGTGATATATCTCACGACTCACGAAACTAGTTTACGCAACATGTGGCAATTTTGCATGCCACAAGAGGCCACAGAGGACGTGCCACACAGCGCCGGGGAAAAAGAGAGCGAAACGAAAATTGACATTTTGACATGCGGCTTGTACCGGGCGGTACTTCAAGATTCGCCACCGATAAACTACAAATGGTTGCACAGAGTATATATAGAGAATCCAACCGGTTCAAAAGCAATCCGTAAAGTGTCTTTTAAATACAAATGTTATCTACCAAGAACGGAGAACGAAGAACCGAGAAATAAAACCGTACGTGCCGCATTTGTTGTTGTCGCCGGTGCGATTTTTAATGGATTGACGGCAGACAACGAATGCACATTAGAAATCCAATCCTGGTCCCAGTCCTGCGATCGCGGGTCTCCCAAGTCATGCACACACATGGGTCCCATCCATGTTCCTGTCTGCATTTTCCTACCCCCCTCTCCCTCTACCCCTCATTTCCCTCCTTGCGTGCCAGGGAAATTGTCTTCGCTACTGCAGTTTTCCTTTTTGGCTTTTGCATTTCAATAACTGGATGGGTCAGTGGCTGTAGTGGAGTTTTGTTTGGCACGTACGGCATAAAGTATCTGTCTGGGCTATCGCTTACAGCTTACAGCATACCGCCTCCCGGCCACGCCCCCCCTGCAAAGCCAAAAGGGGGCGTGCGTGCTCTTTTTTGAGGCAGTGTCTGCATATATTTGTTTAAATTGCATCGAGTGCTTGAGTGTTTTCCACTCCAGATACTCGATAAAACAAACTTCGTATTGGGTTCAGGCTTGGTCAGCTAATTGGCGGGGCCAGCAAAAGGTGGTTGAAATAATTGGCCAGGGTGGAGATATAAAAGTAAGGTTGGATTTCTAATGACCCCTAAAATATTTAATAAAAATATAATATTTATTTGTAGAATTTATAATTGTACAATAACCACTACAATAATTTTTAAAAATATAAAATATCGTTAAAAAAAATAAAAATGATTTCAAAATGTTTAAAAAATACATTTTTACAATAGTAAAATTTGTTTCATGTTTAAGATTCAAGGTTTCCTTGTAGAATATTAAATTTCTGGTGAATATATTTCCCACACTTGCCATTTTTGATACTTTAGACTGATTTCGTTTCACAATTTCCATTTAATTTGAACCTTTTCCTTACAAAACCTTCCCATTCCACATAATAACAACATTTTTCTCAGCCATAGAATATAGAATATCTGTCGAAATCAAAGTAGGGAAGGTCGAATGTGATACGAATTTCCGTCGTTTTATGGGCGCTAATAGAAACGACCTTCATCAAATCGAATCAAACGAGACAAAACGCTATTGACAAAATGCAAGTCAATATGTCAGGCGACCAATCAACACCCGAAATAAAAACGAGAATCAAAATCAAAGCGAGACCGGAAAATGTTACAACGCCAGAAATGTCATAAATTCTTTTGATGGCATTAATAAATAAATAAATAAATAAAAGGGCTGCCGTTTGCCGTTCGAATTCAAATTAGCGACAAATCAAAAATGTGTCATCAGCAATGAAGATGGACTGACCAGAAAGGGTCACTCGGTGTAGATTGGGCTAGAGAACCATAAAAGCTGAACAAAAGCTGTGCAAAACCGACTACCAACCGACCGAGAGTCCGGATAACAATCACAGACCATAAACTGTGTTGAAAAAATATTTGCATACAGCCATAAAAAAAAGTGGTGATGCTGCTGCAGGCCAGGAGGAGTCATTAAAACAAGCCAGCGACTATCAAAAACTAACTGGCCGGGCGACACTTTTTCCTCCAGACCCGATAATCAAATGGGTAGTTAGGGGCCTGATGGGTAAACATTGCATTGAAACTCAATGTACCATATAAAATGAGTTGTAATTGTTAATAAACATTTTTTACTATAACTAACTTGTATTTCTATTAATATTAAAGATCACATTAAACTCAGTGAAGCCTGAAGTTGGTCAGTTTTGATTTGTTATCTTTATTTTTATTATTTCTATCATTAAGAAAATTCTGTAAAATATTTGATGGGAAATTTAAAATAATTTTCCTAAAACTAGGGTATTTTACAGCCTAGTCTTAATCATCTACCCGTTTCGTACTCGTCTTTTTCCAGTGCTTTTTTTTTATTTTCATTTCTGCTCTGTCGTTTGGCTTGTAATTAAAACTTGTTGGCAGACTGTCAGGCAGCGAGTTAACAAGTCGGCGGCTTCACAGATGAGAAGGCGGTGGGGATGAGCGAGCTGTGAGTTGGCGAAAATATTATTTAATTGTCAGGCCAGGCGCTAATTAAAGTCCAAGCCGGGCCGCCAAGTCTCTCGCCCGTTTCGGCCATAAAGCCAAACACTTAACGATGCTCCACGAGCATCTTCAGTCCGATATTTATGTTTATTGACTGCTCCTGCTGCTGCCTGGCAACTGACATCATCATCATCAGCTGGGTAGCTGAAGAGCTGGGTTCTTCATCTGTAGGAAAGAGCCAAGTTAGTCATAACACTTTGGCGCAATGTGGCCGAAGGTCTCCCCGTTTGAGCCTGCTGCCTAGTGGAGATGTCAGCCCGAGTTATGGTAATTGTTGCAAATTATTTATTTATTTATGCACGTGGCAGCCACAGCCACAGCCGCGTTTGTCGCCTGATTATGTGCTTATTTATAAGATCCCAGGTACATATAGGGATAAATGCGGGATCCAGCGACTGCCACTAATGAGATGCAAGCAATTATGGGAGGCGGGCTCCGGATTCCGGGCCAAGAGCATGGTATCATGGCCGTAATCGCAACTCAAGGGGCCAGCCACTCCTCCATTCGCCATTCGGTTTGGGCCAAATTGAAGTGGCTGAACAGACGTCTAGACCAGCGACGCGATGCTTTTCGGCTGTGGTCGTAACAAAGCTTTTAAGCCAAAATGTTTAGCCATTTGCATAGTAACAAAGGCCCGAAAGTGTCGGCGAAATGTAAGTGCAAATAGTGCGGACAGCAAGCAGATAACCGATTTAAATGAGTTTACAGCAAATATCTAGGGAGAATTTTGGGTTCTCATAGCTGGAAAGATTTTTGTGTAGGATAACTTGAAAATAAAATAAAATACAAAAATATTAAATAAAGGAATTTTTAAGAAAGATTTTACAGATCTTAAAAGTGGAAATATTTTATATCTAGGGAGAATTTCGGAGTCTCATAGCTGAAAAGAATTTTGTGTAGGATAACTTAAAAATACAAAAATATTAAATAAAGGAATTTTTAAGAAAAATTTTATATATCTTAAAAGTGCAAATATTTAATATCTAGGGAGTATTTTGGGATCTCATGTATTTTTTCTTTATGAAATTTATCATTGAAATATTTAAAAAATATAATAAAAATATGTTTATAAATAAAGACATTTTTACAAAAAATAAAATGAAAGAAAATGTTTAGACAGTATTTTGTAATAATATAAATTATTTATATTATTAAAAATATTTCGGTGTTACTGTAACTGTAACTTTATGTATTAACTATCATTTTATTGCACAATCTTTTAAAATAATATGAGAAATAAAATAAAAGTTTAATCTTTCCACTTTAATAACCTTCTGCTGGCACATCTCAAGTGACATCATCGCAGATATCAAACGTCAAACCTTTTGGGTCATTTCGACACTTGACGACAACGCCCAATGGCAGGACTTGGCCGATCCTTTGGCCTGCCACGCCTCTTAAACCTCCTTCGTCCTGCTCCTCTGCTGCCGTCCTGCTTATTTACAACTTGACATTTTACTTGCGAGTCGCGGCGCACTTTAATGCGCTCCAATTGCATTTTATGACAGACAAAACTGACCTACTTAAGGCTCTCTCCTACGCACACACAGCTGCCACGCCCATTTCGTCCTCGCTGGGTTTACTCGCCCCCAATCGCATTATAAATTTAATGGGTTTGACCTTTTTTCGCTCGATGCTCGACCGCAATTTCAATAGATTGGCAAACTTAAATCTGAGACCAGCGAAAGCGGACATAAAATTTAACTAAAATGTCCTTAAGTAGCTCAAGTGTTTAAAGAGGGGGTTCGAAATGGACGACGGGTGGGTTTACTAAGTGAAGGATCCACAAGTGGGGGAAGTGAATTTGAAACTTTTCCCTCGCTTAGGGATGGGCTTTAAATGGCTGGCAACTCTTTTTATCTCCCGTTGTTCGCCGGCCAGGGTTGTCGCGTTTCACGCCGGATGCACAGAGGCCATGGCCACGCCCCCACCGCCATTGTCAATATCCTGGCAGCCATTTCTTGCTTTGTTTTGCTGCTAAGGTCGAACACTTTTTGCCGCCACTGTTGTCCAGTCATGGGTAAAAATTTTTGTGACTGAAAGTCTCAAGTAACTTGGCCAAAGAGTTTTTTTTTCCCTGGCCGCCCACTCCTGGCATTGAATGGGGCGTCTTCAGCTGGAAGCAAAAACATTGGAAATTGTTTTCCCTTTTTCCTTCTCTTTGCCACTTTTCCCTCGACGCAGAACCTGTGGCAGCCTGTGTTTGCTTTTATTTTTGCTCAATTCTGCTCGGCTGTCATCTTTCTTTGGGATGCACTGCACTTCAGGAGCTTTTTGTGCTCGCCAAATGTTATTTCAATGCCTGGTGTCCTTTTTTCTTTTCTTTTTGCGTCTATCTGTGGGATTGTATTGAAATAAAAGTCCCGAGATGCGCTCGAATGATTTTTGGTTCGTGCAAATATTTTATTGACTATTATCCTGCCTGCTCTTGAGTTCCATTCGCCCGGCCTTGTCCTTATTGTTCTGTGTGCGAATCGAATCCTTCAGGGTCTCCGTCTATTTTCCTCTCAAGGGTTTATTTTTGCTCGGCTTTTTTTTCTGATACAAATATTTTTGTTGCGCCATTTCGCACTGCCAGATAAATATGAGGAGCGGAGAACGCAGAGAGGAAAAACTCAAAATGGCCTTTATTTTCTTAGAGCAGGAAACTCAATGGGAAGGGTGCTGGAAATTGCCGAATTATGAGGAAATTTATGGCTGAATTTAAATTATTCGCAAGGCCTGGTTTCAACTTTAAGATGTCGGGAGCTTTCAGTTTTTTGTTTGTCATGCCTATCGTCTGTTTTCTCTATTTCTCACTGAATTCAAGCAATATGTTTAACCTTTTAAATTAACGATATTGCCGCTAATTCAAAGCGTTTCAAATGTTTTGCACATGCCTCTTTCCCTTACTCACCCCTCGATTTTCAGGCCCCAATGAATGGCGGCAATTATAACATTTAGCACGCATTTCTGTTCAACACAGCTCATTTATCATCATGACGGCAAGTCTAGCTGTACACAGTAAAAATTGAAATATTTATATAAGAGTCATATTAAGTAACCATTTTTCCATGTTTTTAGAAAGCTGTATGGGAAAAATTTTAGCATAATTTATATAATAAATTCCATTAAATTTTAAATTTTTTTTTACAAATATCAAAAACTTTTTCTCTGTACACGAGTATATACAACTTTTTCTATAAATGTGTATAGGAATCTAGAGATATTTTTCCAGTATTGGCCTCCGTCTCTTTCTATTTTAATTGGCGGCCTCAAACGGCGCGAAACTAATGAAAAAATCATCATCAAAGGACGGAGAGAAAAAAAAGGCCAGAATGGATTCAATGAATGTGGAGGGGTGGGGTTCTATAAAACATGGCATTTTAAAGTCATTGCTACTAATTTTATGAGTCTTTCCTTTTGGCACTTTTCCTTTTTTCGCCCGCCTTCCGCTTTTCTCGCTCCTCGCTTTTGTACTTCCGCTTCCTTTCCACTCACCAAATGATTATTGCAAGCCGTAAAAGGAGAATGAAAATGAAACACAAATGGACGCAGCTGAAATGAAACCATCCTTGAAATCTATTGTCTGTCTGCCAGTCCAGACAATTGCAGAATAAACAAACGGGAAAACTGCCGAAAAAACAGCTAAAAGTAAAAACAAAATCGTGGCAACAAATGATGCCAGTGAGGGGGGGGATGGAAAATCCCAAAGTGACAGGACCCTTAACATAATTGAAAAACATCAAATCGAAATGAAAATCAAAGAATGTATCTACCGGATAGGCGGTGCAATGCAACGCGGATGTCTGCGCCTGACATCTTCCCAAAATTTAAATACACTTTTATGCGCCCAAGTAGCATAAAAATCAGCATAAATATTTGTTGTTATTCTCGCCATAATGACGGTGTTATCGAAAGCCCCGCATCCCGATTTTCATACCCCTTTCCCGCTGGGGAACGACGACTGCAAATGAAATGAAAACATGCAAAACAATTAAAAACAAACAACAAAATGACCAATAACAACAACAATGGCCCTGCCAGCTTGTTATTGAAAATCCACCAAGGGGTTAAGGGGTTGGGTGGGTGGATTAAAGCAACAAGACCATGTCGAACACCTAGCCAAAGGTATACAACCCATCAACATCAACAGCCGCTAACAACAACAGAAAACAACAGAGCACAACACGGCACACAACAACTCCATTTGCTGCGTTGCAATGGTAAAATAAATAAATATTCATGTTGGAAATTTACTTGTAAACATGCAAATTGTAAAGCAGCCGCCGCCAATGAAGGACTTTTGAGAATATCCAGGGGTGGATGCGGTTGGCGATTGCTTTGTTTTCCCAGTTTCAAGTGCAGGTCAAAGTCGGGCTCCGATCCTAAAATGTGGCAATTTTCAGAGAGAGAGAGAGAGAGAGAAGTTTAGCAAATGAAACATGGCCTGAGTTCAATTGAAATTGTATTGTTTATTTGTAATATTTTTGTTTTGTTCTTAAGGCCATTAATAAATATTTATTTAATATTTATTGGCTTTATCACAGTGCTACAAGTTATTACTTATTTTTAATGCACTAGTCATAACAATAATAAAATAATAATATAATTAAAAACAATTATATAAAATATTCACAAAATAGGTATATATTTACTAATATTTCTAGCATATTTAAATTAATTTTTACAACTAAATTTGTAATGATAATTTATTTCTATCAATTAAATATTGTTTATAATAGGTAATTAAAATTAATTTATTTTTCGGTACCCTTATAAAATCTCTATTAAAGTCCGCCAGGACCAACGAAGGCCACCAAAGCTTAAATATCTGACTGTATATGCATATTGCACTTTATTTATTCTCCGAAAACGCAAACATTAATGCCCGGCACTCAACTTTGCGCTGTGTTTTCATGGTGGCCCCCGGGGGCGAAAAGCCGAAAACCCACACAAACTGAAAATGAAACCGGACTCCGCCCGTCGTCGTCGTCCAACTGCTACGTGGACTATAAACAAGGACACGTACGCAATTAATTGCAGAATTATTACAAATTTCATTACATGCTAAAATATGCAAATTGTTTGACGGTGCCTCGCCTGCAGCTTCTCTGTCTCTCTCGCTCCTCCGTCTCTCCATCTCTTTCTCCCTGCGCCATGCAATTAAATGCATTTGCATACATAATAAATAAATAATGCAGATGCAACATTGCAGCATTAACTTTGCCGCTGATGTGCGAAAAATGAAAAGAGAGCAAAATTTTCTTTTAATTATCATTTTAATGTGTTTATGAACATTTAGAATAGTAAGCGAAAATTGCTCCCTAAATTGCAGGGGGTGCATTTCGAGTTGGGGAAGTGGTAAAGTGGTTGAGGGTGAGGTGGAGGTGGTAGGGGGAGGACAGCTGCATTCGTTTGCACTGAAATGCCATAAAATTGCAACAATTTGCACGCAGCTGTCGCTTTCGAGGGGTGTTCGAGTGGTTCGCATTGAGCCAGAGAGTGGGTTTCGGTTCTCCACCATTGTTTCTTCTTCCGCATCACTGAAAATATTGCATTTTACCTGGAAAATATTCTTTTTATAAGAAAAATGTATTAAATATATATACATATACTTTTTTGAACCAGTACTGAAGGAAGTTTTGAAAACCCTGACTTCAAAACCCTATATTTCTTGTTGTTTATATTTTTAAAATTTATTTTAGATCCAGCTATAGATCTAGATTAACATATAACCTACATTTCTTTAATGCTAAACAGCTTTGTGATCTTTTTATTAATATATAAAAATATTAACCATAGTTAAAATATTGATTTAATAATAAACTGACACTCCACCTATTTTTGCTTACATTTTAAAAATGTACAAAAAATGCAATGGACTATGAAAACGACTCTTGTAGAACTGTTGTGGCAGTGCAAGCGAAAACAGGATTTTTTCAGTGCTTTGTCGCTCACTCAGCTGCAAATTGTTTGCAGCCTGTCTACATAAATGTTGCATGTCTACAAAATATTTGGGTTAAAAACATTTGCACAGAGCCGGAAAAAAGAATATATTTTATTTGCATGATTGCGCAGGACAGGGGAAATGGAAAAGGGTAAAGGGGTGTAGGTTTTGGTATACCATATATGGACATGGGGACTTGGGGACATCAAGAATGGGATCTGTTGGTTATGGAGTAGTCGGAGTTGGAGGTGGAGTAGGCTGGTGACAAGGGGGTGTGCGCTTGGGATGCCTTCTTGTCGGAAACCAAGTAGGTATTGCTCTTTCCGAATCGAATCCTGGTGTCCGAATCAACCTCTTCTATATCGGGCACATTGATCCACACCGGTCGACGGGTGAAGTCGGTGGACTGCATATCCTTCTCGGCGTACCAATGGACCCGTTCCCCATCCTCTCGCTGCACCTGCACCTTTGGCTCTTCCTTCTTGTCGGGCAGTTGCATCTCCCGATTGGCCTTCAGCAGGGTTAGCCGCCGGTTGGGTCGCGTTCGCCTGGGCGGCAGTGGCTCCTCTGGTGTTTCTGGCGGCGGTGGCGGCGGAACTGGATGCAGCACTCCCGCGCAATCGGGCGCTCCACGTTCACTTCCCGGGCAAGTGAGTCGCGATCTGTTCTCATCCTTGCTCTCATCCAAGCGCCCGAACTCGCAGTACAACTCATCCAGCTTCCGCTGCAGACAGTTGCGCAGATTGTTCTGCCGGCAGAGCGTCTCCTCCAGCTCTCGAATCCTCCTGCCCTGCGACTTGATCACCTTGGTCAGCTCGCGGCGCACCTGCTGTTCGCACTCACAGCCGCAGGGCGGTTGGGTGAAGTACTCCTGGTGCGTCTCCGGGCAGCATTCCGGCTGGCAGCAGGACTCATCCTTAGACGGGCCCGAGGGCTTCGAGCACTGCTCACACTGGCAGGGACACTCGTCCGTGGGATGGGGACCGCGGCCCAGGAGAAGGACATCCGTGCAGCCGGGCAGGCAGCTGTCGCGGCGCCTCCTGGGGTGGTCATCCGGAATTTATAGTGGTTACAGTAGATGTATAAACAATACCCACCTGACACTCGGGTCCTGCTCCTGTTCCGCCTCCTTCTGCAGCTGCTGCAGTTGCTCCTCCTCCTGCACGGGAGTGCGCAGCACGGTGACCTCGGTGCCATCGATGTCGGGAAAGGTGCCGCCGGTGTCCTTGAACTCCGACTCCTGCACAAAGATCTCCGTGTCCGAGTCGGTGGGATTCAGCCGCTTGGTTATCCTCAACTCGGAGTCGCCCTCTTCGGAGGGCAGTGGTCGCAGGTTCACGCACGACTGCCCCTTGCCGCAATAAGTGGGCAGCGAGGCCCCGTTGAGGAGCAGGACATTGACCGAGGGTCGTTCCGGTCCCGGCTCCCCGTCATCGGGACACTGACAGCCGGCGGCCGCCTCCTCCTCCTCCCTTTCGGCCCGCAGCTGCTCCCTTTCGCGCTCGATGGTCCGCTGCCGCCGCCCGATCTTCTTGGCCCGCTTCACAAAGTCGGGAATGTGCTCCACGCAGACGCAACACTGATTCTGGATGCTCTCCAGGCAGCAGTTCTTGGCCGCCATGCTGGCCTGCCAGATCCTGGCCTCCTCCTCCGTCTTGGGATAAGCATACGGCTCGTTGCCCTTCGCATCCTTCGCCGGCGGCTCCTCGCCACAGATCACACATTTCCTGCCAGACATGTGAGGGTGTTTCTTCATTTTCTAACAATTGCGGAATTTTCAGATTTGTGTACCAAAAAGGAATTTCAACAAGGGAATTTTTAGTATAAAACTAATTTTGTATGGTTGATGCTTGAAGCAAAGGAGAAAAAGTTAAGAGATTATAAAAAGTACATTTTATTTATTTTTTCGTTATAAAGGTAACAGTATTTATTTTTTATTTAGCCAAGAAAAAAATAATAATAGGCTAAAACAAATGCATTCTAAATTTACCTGAATTTAAACCATACAATCAAAAGCAAATTAAACTTTTAATATCGTAATAAACTATATAAATATTCAAGCAGAAACAAATACATTTTTATTTGCTTTTTAATGTTTTTTTATAAGATTTATATTGTTTTTACTTTTATTCATATTTCTGTAAAGAAAAACTATATTTGTAGAAGGAGAAATAGTTGAATTGAAATAAGTATTTTTTATTGATCCACCTTTTTTTTCTGTACAGATAGCGAAATAGATCGCGTTGCAATCCATTTTGCTTGCGTAATTGCTTTTCCTTTGTTTTTTGTGCTGGCATTTTTCGCTTTAAATGCTTTTGAGCAACTATAACAACGCACCTTGCGGTTTTTGCGGCAAGTGAATTGGGCTGTGAAAGCCGAATGCGTTGCATGCGGATTGGATTGGAGTGCAGTGGATGTGGAAGTGGTGGTAGTGGTGGATGGAGTGAAGGGGCTGGCTCACCTGGCGGCTGTTATGAGGTGGGAATGATTTCGAAACCGCTGTGGGGCAGACCCACTACCGGCTGCATTTCACGGCTGGTCTCTGGGGTCCCAGAAAAAATAAGAGAGAACGAGATCTCTGGTATGCCCCGTAAAGTGGAGCAGCTATGCTGCTAACGCATTAAAATCAATTGATTGCGGTGAAAAATGTATAAGATATGTGAAAAATCCGGATCAGTAATTACAACAAAATGTGTAAATTAAATTGTTTAAAGTTGGTCAGTTTTTCTGTAAGCATTTGATTATCATAAGATCTCATTTCTGTTCTCGCTCTCTATTTATTTTGTACTTCTACCAGATAAGAACTGTGCTCACAGCTATAAACACATTTGGGCAAACGTATTTCAACATCCTCGATAGTATAGTGGTCAGTATCCCCGCCTGTCACGCGGGAGACCGGGGTTCAATTCCCCGTCGGGGAGAGATGTAAAAGTTTTTTTTTTTTTTTTTTGTTCTTAAAAATGTAATTTTTGAAAATACTTCAAGCTTAAACTTAAACTTAATTTTAACCTGTTGTTATAAATAAAAGTTCATAAGTGATTAGTTAAAATAGGACTTTGTTTCATTTTAATTATTTACCGCTTGTTTTACAAAACATTCAACAAAAAAAACTTGCTTAAAGCCATAAAATTCCCTCGGGCATACATTGTTGAAAAAAAGCACACTAAACTGCCAGAAAGTCGCGCCAACGCCCACTAAATAATAGAGGGAAAAAAGTGCGTTCGATTCAGTCAAGCCCAGAAATCTGCGCAAACCCGCAAAACAATAGCTATAAAGGTGGGGGGAAAATCTATGTCAACCACCTACCCTACACCAACGACCAACGACCAACGGCCAGTGGACCACAAAAATCACGTTATTTCAATTTGAATGCCAAACAATCGCCGGGCACTATCAGAAATGGGTCTATCTCTGGCCTCGTTTGGCATTCTTCAAATGCCTTTTTGTGGGTTACCGCCCACGGGCAGAAATTTGAATAATCTGCTGCCGTAATATCGCCAATTTATCACTGCACTGGCCATTGGACCCGATTCCAATCCCAAAAGCCCGAAAACCCGGAATTCCGTTCGCCGGCCCACCAGCTGGCCGCATAAAGCGAAAGCAAATGTGGGCAGCTCACATTTCACTTTCGTTTCGAACTCGGATTCGGATTCACACTCGAAAGGGAAGGAAATCGCTGGGGAGAGCAGACGCCTCTGCTCTATCGCATTTCCCAATTTATCAATGGCCACACGGAGGCGCTGTTAATGAAGAATTATGTTCATAATTTCCAAATTTATTGTCGCACATCTTCGCCCCGAGTCAGCTGAGGATCGGATCGGTTCGGTTGGGATGATCAGACCGCTGATGATGGGGGCTGTCGGACACTTAAGTGTGTCAAAATGTTGTTGCTGCCATGTGGCATGCTGGCTCTTCCGAAGATCCCCCGATGGAACCATCATCGTGTCAGTTACAGAGACACATTTCAAATATTTATGATGCGTCTGGCCGAACACACAATCCAAACACTCCAATCCGTGGCACTTGGAAGGGCCCTTCGATAACTCCATGTTCACGGTTCACAGTTCAAAAAGTCATTTCAAGTTTCTTGTTACAGTTTCCAGTGAAAGTTTTCCTGTTTTCCCCTTTTTTTTCCGACTGGGTTTTCTCGCCTATTAATTTTCACTTAGTCAGCGTTCTTGGGAAAGTATTCAATTTCCACTCAATCCTTTATTAAACCGAAACAGATGCCAAAACATTTTCATTTTGCCATTGGCAGCAGTTTTTAAGTGGATTTAATTTGTTTCACAGATTCCCCCCGCTTGTGTTGCGTTTTTTTTTCTCTGTTGCCGCACTATTTTTAGGTTCTCAACGTATTTTTCGCTGGCTTTCTATCTAATTTAGTGTTCAGCTCGAATGATTTTTTGGGGCCGGGTCTAGTATATAGATTTAAGTGCTCATGAGAGAGCGGAAAATTTATGTGACAGCTTATTAAATTTATATGTTTGCTCTTCATTACAGATTATACCGGCAGAACGTCAGTGGGGCAGAGAGTGATTGGATACACATGTGTTAGCGGGTAAGTGCTCGGATGAATGGCCCTCGAGTCGATGCGATATGTTGGATTAAAGAGCTTTAAAGCGGGGGCTTAGGTTAAGTCGGCATGATCTGGCACATGTGTCAGCCGGTTGGTGCTTATTTTGATCTATTTTCGAGAGATTTGTAAGCTCTGGGGAACGAGGAGATCTAGTAATGTTGGGAAATATCTAGTTTAGCATCTACACAGTGCTAAAAAAATATTTTTTTGTCAAGGTCTTCTATAAAGATAAATATTATTTTTTAAAAATAAGATTAACTATTTACTAATATTTAGTGATTGCTAAAAAACCCGAATAAATATTTTAAAAATAAGATTAATTATTTACTAATATTTAGTGATAGCTAAAAACGCCGAATTAACATTTTAAAAAATATACTAATATACTTTAAGCAATTAAGACATAATACCCGTGTTAATGGGCCATCTTCCTTGTATTCAAGTGCTTTAAAACCGTCTCTTAAGTACCACTAAACGCGCCTGCCTCGAACATAAACCCAACGCTAACCCCCTTCAATCCGTACTTAAATCAAGTAAACCTCCACCCACCTGTCAACCGGGCCGTTGGCACCTTCAGCACACGAGATAACTCAACTTGGTTTAGCTCGGCTCAACTTGCTGCAATCGCTTTATGCCAGCAGCCAGTCCAAAACTGCAGCACACTTGATGTGAAAATTCACACTATCCTCGCCGCACACAAAAAATGTCGAGCCGCGGCCGTCGCCAAAAATCGTCGGAGCTCTGGCACTTCATTAAATAGACGCCGTGTCGGCGCTTTTACCCGCAAACAGAAAAAAAGCGTAGAAAAATCCAAATGGAAAAAATTCGGGGATGTCGCTGGTGCTGACGGCCACACCCCCCACATTACTTGAACGCGGGCCTCAGCTCGGGAAACTTGCTTATTTTTCACACATGCGCGGCAACAAAAAAAAACACAACGAGAGGCAGAAATTTAAGCAACAAATTCGTGCTTTTTTTTTTGCCTCGCTCACATTGTTTATGATGACAATTCGCCGTTGTTGTTGTCGTCGACATGTGGCCATAAAGTTGTCGGTAAATAACAAACAGGCCTTTCCTCTCGTCCAACTTTTTCCTTTAAAAATACCGAAACAGCCGCCGTCAACTTTTGGAGTATCCTTTGTCGTCTGTTGAGAGGATTCCATCGCTGGAAATCCCGGGGCTAAGAGCCACTCGGTCCAAAAAGTATCTCATGGATTGCAAACGGAAAGTAACATAGCAGAAAATATTATTTAATATTTTTGTATTTTTTTGAGACACAAACAATTATTTTTTATGACCTTTTGTGAAATTATTCTGAGTCCGAGACCATAAAAACAATTTTAAATTATTTAAATATTCAGAAGTGCATAACTGAAGATAATTGCTAAATTAAACTTAATAACTCAGTAGATCTTCATCGTAAAGCATCCGTAAATAATCCAAATTTCGAGTTTACCTAACAAAATAATTATTTCTGATTTTTTTGTTGTATTTTCGTTATTTTGACTGAGATCACCTTAGCCGTAATTCAAAAACCTGCACCTGACTAAGTGAATGAATTATGGCGCCGACCTTGAGGCGCTCGATTTCATGTGGAAATAATTCCATAATTTGCCATGCTGATTACTTCCAGCCAAAAGCTGACAACGCAATTTGTTTTTCGGAAATTCTTAACGTGTAATTGTCATGTTGTCAGGCAAACAATGGACCCACAAAAAGGCAGCCCGAAAAGAGCGCTCTCGGAAAAATAAACAAATCCGCAAACCGACTTGGAGCCCCACCCAAAAGGTAGTCTATTGTTTGACTTTTTTTCCAACGGCTTGGGTCGCATAAATAACCAGAAATTAGCAGGCAAATAAGTCAAGTCGCATGTAAACTCGTTTTGGCATTGAAACACCTGCAAGGCGATTCTTGGCTTATACCGAGTGCTAAATCACCTGCCCGCCAGGCTGGAGGTAAAAGTTGAGCTGGCTAATTTAAATTTATATACTGGAGATCTAAGCCAAGATGCGGCGGCCCCCTGATTTATGCCCGCCCGATTGTCACCGGCGATATGGGGAAATGATATACTATACTATACTATTTATGTGCTTATAGGAAATACGCATCGATGGGAATTGTATGCAAATGTGAGCCGCAGTTAAAGATTTGGATCTGGCTGGCATTGATGTAAGCAGAAGCCCTCAACAGGTGTAGCGGCTCTTCGGAGATTCGACTGAGTGCCACTTGTTGAACGGATTTGTCATTGGTTCTCTATCTGTTTTATTTCCACTTATTCGATTGAAGGTAAACCGATGATGACGTATTGTCAGGGCTCCAATTTGGATTAGCTTGTAGGCTTACTGGAGCTGAACTTGCCTTGATATTGAACTCGGTTTCGGTTCGCTTCGTTGCGGCTGAATCAATCAGCCGAGATTTGAGGTAATTGGAGCTACAAAACAGCAGGGGATACACAGAGCGGCAGGCACGTCTAAATCACTCTAAAAAAGAAATTCATCTTCATAAAAACGAAAAAAAAAAGGAAAGAAAAAATAAGGGAAAACAAAAACAGACACCGACACAGAGACAGGGTTATAAAAACCGGCAGCTCGTTCCCCACAAAAGTATCCAGCTGCGCGAGATAGTTTACTTGCGGTAATCACGCCAAAAAAAAACCAATGCCCCTTCCCCTCCCCCCCAACTCACCATCATAAACACTTGAAAAACTGTTGGAAATTTTTGATGTACCACTTACAAGTGGATCGGGCTTGAAAGGTTTTCTTTCGGCCTCCGTCCTCCAACTCCTTCCACCTTTTCGCCCGAAAATTACATTTAATGTGTGTCTGAGATTTCGATAGAGGCGTGAACCTGTTGAGATACTTTCAAAAGTATCTTGTGTTCGCCGGCATCCATACTCGGCTCCAATGGCCCATCCTCAGTGGATAAAAAACGAAGGAAAACAGAATCGAAAAGAGAATCATCATTTGTTAGAACCTGTCGATTTGGATTCAGTTGGCAGCTCATCGACCCTAATCGCATTTGAAAGTTATCGCATCTACGAGCCACGAAAGCCATGGCTCTGTTAATTGTCCGAGAGTTTGACTTTTCTGCCTCGGCTTTCTTTTGGTAAAGTTGGCTAATTGCCATATTAACCTTTTGGCCCCCTGCGATGATGATGATGATGATGACGATGATAACCCAAGTCCGGCTGCGTGCTCGAGTTGTAACTGCGCCTCTGACTCTGACTTGGCTTATTTGCAAGTTGGATTTGATGACGGGCCCTGGACCAGTGAAAGTAATTAGTGGCTCACTGGTTACTGGCCACTGGTAAACTGGCCTTAGGGTGAAAGCTGAGCTTTTAATTGCGCAGCTGTCGCCGCAGAAGCCGCATAATCAATCAGCTGGTTGTGTAATTGGGGTCTGGCAGGCCCAAAAGCGAAAGTGATCGCTTAGAAAATTCTGTTCGAGTCAGGGGGTCAAAGATCGGTTGCTATTGAAGGTTAAGTTACATTGAAATTACCTTTTCATGGACATATTTTAAATGGAAATTTATATAAAAATTTATTAATTTTAACTATAATTTAAATAATATTTTTTTTTTCAGTTAGAAAATACTTTTTCCAAACGGTTCACATACTTTCAAGTTAAATAATTTAATAATACCCCAACCAAAGAGAAGGAAAATACACAATGAATAACATATCCCTCGGCAATAATTATATCTTCCGCGATCAACCCAATGCGGCCATAATTTCACCCGGAATCGTCATACGAATACGAATACCGGCTCCCAAGGAACAAAGCTCTCACGCTCCCTACCTTCAACGGAACGATCTCCCCCACTTGGTTCCCATCCTGGCACTAAATCAACCCCCAGTGCACGGCATTCCAAAGTGTTTTTCGAAAAACTGTGCCAAAGATCTCTTACTGCGATCTCTCGCCCTTCCCTCTGCCCTCTGCCATGTCGATTATATCGAGAAGTGACCCCATACCAACAGACACACACACTCGCGGATATAACCGATCTGGATCGGAGATCAGCAGCCAGGGAAAACAAAACCAAGTCAAGAAATGAACATCAAGCTGAGATGATTGTCATAATTAAGGATGTTGGATGTTGAATGTTGGCATCTGCCAGACGCATGAAGAAACGGTGCAGCGGAGGGAGATTCTTCTGCAGCACTCGAGGCACTTGTAAAACCAACAGATAACCGTAAGAACGAGTTATTCGTTTCTTCAGTTTTTGCTGCTGCCTGCTCTGCTTTTGATTCACAAAAGACTGGCGCACAGAAGACGAAGCTTCCGGTGAAGTTCAGGTTTCTTAGGCCTCGGCTTCTGCTTCTACTCGTTCTCCTCCTCGTGTGTGCAACCCTCTTCGGCCGATTCTCCCGGCTCGTTTGGTTCAAGATCAGCCCGGCACATCTCATAATTGCAGCTAAGCAAAATTATATAGCCCAAGTCGAGTCGAGATCCAGATCAGCGGAGAGCGAAAAGAGCAGCATGTGTATGAGGAGGGGTGGGCTACACGAGGGTCTCAGCTTGTCTGTGCAAATATTTCCAGGCGATCGGTCTTCGGACTCGACGGACTCTGTCCTCCGTCCTCTGTCCTCTCCTCCAGCTGCAATCCACAACAATTACCGGCCGACTTGCGGCAATCTCTGTGGCAGACCAAGGCCTGCGAAAGGGGTTACGAGGAGCGGCTCTGTATATGCGGGGCAGCCGCAGGGGGGGTGGCCTCGCACTCGAGACAAATGTATATCATTCATCAAATTAAAAGTTCAACTGCATTGCAGCATTTTGCCAGCCGGCCTGGCCCGACTCCTCAGCTCTGACTGCCTGTCTGCCAGCCGTGAGTTAAAGTGATAAGCGGGTGGTTCTGAAAGTTCTGACTATCGGAGTTAAAGCTATCAGAAGTTGAAGTTAATCCACCTAATACTACAAATTGCTTTACAAATAAGAATTTTGAAGAACAACGTCTTAAACCTATGACGAATTTTTCAACAATACAATTTCCTACACACAAAAAAAAGCAAGTCGCCGTAAGATCGATATGTGCACGTAAATTAAATACTCATTTCGACTATATCAAATTTACCGTTCCCTATATCAAGTTAAAATTGATATTAAATAATGTAAAATCTACCTACGTTTCATATCGATTTTTTTTTTTGGATATAGCAGTAGCCTATTGTAAAAAAAATGTTTACGTTTAAAAATCTGAGCATTAGAAATGATTATAACCGCATTATTATTATCTTAAGATTCTTCTAAAACTAAAAATTTAAAATAAATGTTTTTTTTGTGACTATTTTTTGATCATAGCTAAATGTTTCAGTCTTTTTAGCCTACATTAGTTTAGCGTGCGTATCAAATTTAAATTATTTTAACTATTCTAGACTATTTAATAAAACTGATTTGTAAAATACATCACTTTTTGTTGAACTCTTGAGGAAACCCTCGTTGCCTGGCAGCCAGCCTGTCATCTTGAACATGCAACATGACCGCAGCTCTGAGGCAACAACTGTTGCCGCCGAATGTTGCTCTATTTTACAGCCTGTTTTGTGGCGTTCTCCCCTCTCTCTCTCTCTTTCTCTCACCGCTATAGCCGACTCTTTCTCCTGCCAATCATTGGCTGAAGCTCGGGCTGCTCATCTTTCGACTTCATTCACTCAAACATCAGCTGAAGTGGCTTCTCCTTAACCCTGCCACACTCCATCAGCCCCTCGTTTTCCACTTGTTGCCGCTCGCTTGAATGCAAGTTTTTATTTTTATTTTTATTTTTATTTTCATTTTCCCCGAGTCTGGCCAAAATGCTTATTAAAAGGGCTTTTCAACTCGAATGGCTTCCTTTTCGGAGGAACTTACACTTACACTCGCACGTAGTTGGATTATTTTATGGCCCTAGAACGAACTCCCCGCCCTTTGACCTCAGACCACAGAGCTCCGGCATGGTTATTTCTGTATTTGAAAATAACATTTATGAGCTTAGGATGGCTTAAGACTTTTTATTGGTTATTAGTTGCTGCCATTTCTGCTGCCAAACTGTGTGTTTTGAGTCTGGGATTTATGTCTTGATTTTTGGCTGTAGGAAGGTAGGAAGGAGCGGAAGGAGCGGAAGGTCCAAGAAAAGAAATCAAGACTCCTAATAAGCTTAACACGTGCTGGTCATCCCTTTCAAGTGACTTTGCTTTTATTTTCCTCTCTGCAGGACTTTAATCTTTAATTGCTTTTCTGGGCGCTTTGGGGGGAGGCTATCCGGTATCCTTGCGGATGTGAGTTTTGTTTCAGCTTAGTTTATGTTTACCCAAGCGATTTTGGTAGACCCAAAAAGGAAAAAGAAATGGAATGCATAGGAGAACGAACTTAAACCTGAACTATAGAAACATGAAAAGCTTAAGAGAATGCTTTAAAATATTACAAAAATAAATGTACAGCTTAATATATTGGATTAAACAAATCTTTTACTATAAACTATTAAAAATAAATCAAGTTAAAATTCAAAAATAAATCCCTAACTTTTCTTATGTCTTTACTAAACATTCGATACAATAATTATGCCAAAAATTGGAACCTCCCCATTGATCGCTGCCCATTAATCCCCAACCAGTTTCCCGCATCTACATCTTTTGATTTCAAGATCGGGCGGTCTGTGGGATGATTCATCGGCGGCAATTATCCCCAACATGGCAATTATGCAATTTTCCACCGGCCCCGAACACTTGTCGCACTTTAATGGCCAGTTGCCCGTGGCCAAACGACCATATCCGATGATTCACACGCCTCCCGGCCATTTGGATATGTAGCGAATTCCGCATGCCCAGATGCAGATATCTACGCGACGGGCTGGAATCTCTGCACTTGAGACAATGGAGATCAGAAAGTCTCGACTGGCATCCGATAACTTTGGCGACCGCACATGACTAAGGCCACGATGGAGATGCGAGATTCGAGATGAAGATGAGAACGAAGATGAAGATACATACCTGGAGGCGGCGGAGCGGACTTCAAACAAGTGCCGCCGTTCGCATAGCTACCCCGGCTATCTGCAGCTAACTGTAATTGTATCTAACAGCTACGTTTGACAGGCCGGAGCGGCAGAACGCCACAAAAAGCCATCCCCATCCGCAGTTGCAATGGCAACGCGTCGCCCTGGAACTGGTCTGACTTTTTATGGCCAGCAGACAACAACGGCATCAACGCGTGCTGGCAGCTTCCATGCCATTGAATCTATAGACGAAACTCCGGCCCCTCAACGTTGGTGGGGCCACCCAAAAATGGTCAACGTAGCGCCACTCGAAAGAGCCAACGAAACCGACAGATACAGATAGTTCGGGCAACTAGCAGATACAACTTCCCTCCGGCCTTGGATACTCGGCCATCCAATCCAAACTTCGATTTCTGCCCGTTTGCCTTTGAATTATGGGTTGGAATCAAAAAGTAACCATTATTTAAACCTTAAAAAAGGGGGAGTGTCCCTAGGAAAAAAATAAACAAAAGCTAGATTCTGGGGAAGTGCAAGACAAAAAGTTGCTGGAATTGAGAAGTCCTAAATGAAAGAAACTTTATTTTTGCACAGAGAAAAAAATGTTATAAAATATTAAATATATCCCACAAAATTCCAGATAAAACAAAATATAAGGAAAATTTGAAGAGCTTAATGTATAGTCTTTAAAAAGACATAATTATATACTTTTACTATTTGTTTATCTTAGGAAATAAGTGATACTTTAATTATTGATTTCTATAGTGTTTTCACTCTGTAAGTAAAAATTAGACATGAAAACAACTAGGAGTAGCCCTCTGGACTTGGGGGAACCATCGAGTGGAAAAGTAAAATGGAAAAGGAGAAGGAACACGAAAAGGAGCGAGAATCGAGCGAGTGAGGGACCAAGTCAGTTTGGGGAGCGGAGTCAACACGACAACACTTGGCAGGTCGACAACAGCCCGGGGGAAATTCTGGGGGATGGTCGACGGTCTGCATCGAGCGTCAATTGAGTGGCAAACTGGAGCTGGAGGAGCTCCGCATCCTGTCGCCCCAAACACTCCACTATTGTCTGAGTAAATAATAACTTATGTGTGGTGTCAGGGCCAAAATCGAGCAGGATGGCCACGGAAATCCACACAGCTTTTCCCGCCCTCTCCCCCATTGAATGCCAGATGTAAATGTAAGGAAAGCCCAACTTTAGGTTCGATTCACGCTCCGCCTGATGGGCTTTCATCAGTCGGTTATTTGTAACCATCGATGGCATTCAACTCGATCCCGAGCCAAGCACATAATGTTAACCCGTCGAACACAAACTTTTCTGCCAGAATTTGTCAGTGGAACAGGATGAAAAAAAAGGGAAAAAGGGGCAGGGTAAAAATGTTTTATGAAAGGGAATTTTGTATGAAAGTAACTGAAACCCGGAACGACGAGGACCCAGAGCCAGAAACTCTGGCAGTTAAGTGCAAATTATTGGTTCGGAATTAGTAGAGCGAGAGACCCCGAGAACAGGCGGGATATACATATAGATATAGAGCAGGGTGGATATATCTGTGTACAGAAAGAGCCGAGCTTTTGTGGTTGCATTTGCTAATGGAAAACCGGGTTGGCCCCGTTTCCGCAGCGAACCTAAACGTGGCAAATAAAAACTGGGAAATTTGCATGGCCCTGCAGATAAATTTTCAACACTTGCACTTCCCAACACAGTTATTCCCAGAAAAACCCGGCGTAAACATTTTCACCCAGCCGACATTTGATTACTCAATGGGTGCTGCGTTTGCAAATGCAGCAGAATCGCACAGCAGAAAGAGTAAACAGTTTTATTAAGGCGAAAGAGCAGCTTGTGATTCCTGGCTCCCAGAAACAATATTTATGTGGCATCGACTTTATCATAGAGTGGTTCAATTTCCGAAAAGCCGAAGCCCGAATGGCTAAGCGCCTTAAGAGTTGTAAATAAAATCAATTGATTTCTTATTTATAAAGCGAACTCGAGAGCTGCCACCTACTAAGCCCTCGGCAAACATGACAAAAGAAGCCGACGCAGATCCCGAGCCGGAACAAGTAAACAAGGCCATAAATAAATTATTTGCTTAGGAGCAGAGTCAGTGAGGAGTTGGGGAGTCAGAACTAGGCCTCCTTCCTCTTCTCTTATTTTGTTTTGGCCACTGGGGGAGGTGTGCAAATATATATATATATGTATAGAAATACCCACTCACATATATATATGTATTTATTTTTTCGTGTTTCCGCTTAGTAAACACAACTGAAATGACAAAAAGGCAGCGATGTCTTGACCAACTTGAGGAGTTCCCATTTCCCCCCTGGAAACATTATCAAGGCAAACAGCGGCATAATGGAGGACCAACCTGAGGACTGCAAAATACAACAAAAAAAATATAGAAGCCCGGGAACTATTACGCTGTGTGTGGTCTCCTCTAAGGGAATAGGGCTGGGTCATTGTGATAAATAAGTAAATAGCCGGAGACAGGCTCAGACCTCAGAACTCAGACCTCAGATCGATTTATGCAAAGCAAAGCTCCTCCAGCCCACAGAACAGCGCTTTTAGTGACATTAAGGGGCGTGGTCCTAAATGTTTAATGGCCTGCAAATAAAAGTTATGCCATAGCAGGCTGCGGACATTAACGAAGCGGAAGATTATATCTGTGGCGAAAAAAACGGACAGAGGAAATGGAAATCCGCTGATAAGCCCAGCTCATTTGTGGCTTAGCAATAATAGTAGGGTATAATTAGCCTAAATCACATATGACTTGCAAAAATATCGAACTCTACAGGAACCAAAAAAATATAAAATAAATAGTTACACAGGTAAATGTTTTTTAAAGCAAAAGAAACAGAAAAATAATTCTTAAAAAAATGATTATCCCTGCTTAAACTCTGCCAACCCAATAGCAAAAATATTCAATTTAAAAATATGCAAAGAAATATTTCAAGAGAACTTCACCATGCAAATTAGCCATGTTTTTTGTCACCTGATTAAAAGTTCAAAGCTGAAATTAATCATTGTTTAACGACCAGCACACCTTGGGTTGCTGAAGAATATGCATGATTTCTGGGGAATCGGCGATAGGTGAAACCAGAAATATATAAAGATTATAACGAGTGTCTATATATAAGGCCAGATCGTTAAGTCATCGCTTCGCACAGACATCAGCACCCAATTAACCTTAGCAATAAATTTTTATAAAAATTCACACTGCCCCGCTTGCTTATCAAGGGGAAACATTCCTCGGTATATAGAGATGCATGTTTACATGGATTCATTTTGGTGGATTTGCATTGGCTGCCGATCCGTAATTACGCTAAACGTTATGCGCATTTATTTCCCATTGATTTTGCATTTTAAATTACGTTCGTGATTTCATTCGAGAGCTCTGCATGAAATAGGAAATGTTAAGCGTTAATTTATATAGTTCAAAGTTGATTACTCGACATTTTTCGTCAGCATGTTTTTGTTAAAATATGCAAATCCGGTGCTTGAACAACTTTAATATGCAGTCCAAAAACTAGTTTACGGTCAACGTTTTTCGGATGCATAATTCCCTCGAAATGGGGCTGACCAAATAACTTTTTATTTAGCTCACATTATGAGCTCATAATAAATGAGAGCAAAGTGGGTGGGTGGGTTTAGTGGGTCATCCTAATGAGGCCTTAAATATTTTTCGTTCGAGTGCAAGTGCTATTTTTTTCTCTCTCTGGACGGCCGGTTGCATTGACCCAATTTGTTTATTTATTGAAATTGCTTTTATGGGTAAGCCGAGACAGAGTGTCTACCTCGCCTGCGTCCCCCAATAGTATCTCTTCAATCTACAATCTACAATCATTTTGCGGCCCCGGCACACTCGGCTTCAATTATTATTTATCGATTCCAACTCAATTTGTCAACTATATATTTTCCACAGCCACTCTCTGGTGGGCTAGTGGTATAATTTGGCATTCGATCCGATGCATGATTCATTCGAGGCTGTGATTCCATAGGATCAAATGAGGTTAGTACAGGCCCGACTTCGACTTCGAGGACACTGCCGTGGAAATTAAATTATAAATTTACACAGATTTATTCCACAAATTCCTCGGGGCAAGATTTCGCCCGCTTACCAAATCTCTGACCACCCACAAATCGGTATAAATGACTTTACTGCCTGGGGGCGTTGGATGTTGGATGTTGGCTGTTGGATAACATGTAGAGAGCCATTTTGTGGATCCCAAAACGTAAAGCTCACCTCCCAAACCCACCCCCCTTGACATTGTCACCTCAGTCTGTCTGCTGCTGTAATTGCTTAGTCTAATTTATGCCAGCGGACGAAGCAAAGTCAATGTCGTCGTAATGGGCAAAATGAAACCGAAATGGAAAAGAGACCAAAACAAAGACAGCAACAACATGAGACACAGCAACAGAAACAAAAACAAACACAAACAGAGCCCCCAGACAGCGACATGAAAAAGCGTTTATCTAAGCAAAATGTTACCAAAGTCCGTAATTACAATTTATTGCAGGTAATTATGTAATTTTCGTGACGGATTTTGTTGTTTAGAGTTTCAACGAGGGGAGACAAAACTAAGTGCGTGCGTACACAGATAGAATTATATTAAAAATATATATAAATTTATATATTGAAAAAATTATAAAAAAAAAGAAAATATATAAAATATTCTCGTGAAAGTTTAATTTTTTCAATAAATATTCTTTATCTGTTAAAATTGGTCTGCATAAAATATATAATTGTTACTTTAAATTGTGAATTTATATATTTTTTGCAAAAATAAATATTAATCATAAGAATTTGATCTACTTAAAATACACCTAAAGTTATATTAATTATTTGGTTTTTGCTTTTTTATAAACTATTAAATATTTAATTTCTGTGTAGGAAAGTACTTTAAAACCCCCCGACCCAATATCACCATGCGTACCTATTTTAAATGAGTTTTCGGATCGGAAAACTTGGCCGTCTGATTTTTAGGAGCCCATTGCATGTGGCATGCAACGTTGATTGCCGTTGACCATCGTTGGAAATCTTGGCTGGTGTTGCTCCTTGTTTTTTAGCTGCCTCGCAAGTTGTTTGATTTCTTGTTTGCTCAGTCAGCTCGTTGTCATTTCCTGTCCGAGGCTGGAAAATGGACAAATGCCATGAGGATGCAGCGAGATGACTGATTCTCTGGCCGTTTATTCTAACCCTTTTCAAGACGGTCTCGTTTGGCTCTGAGACACGCATTTCCTGCCGGGATTATTAAGGATTGCGACAAGTCAATCGATTAATCATTGTGGGAAAGTAAATTCAATTGAGAAATGAGCTTGCACACTGAACAAAAAATACTAAATTTCACTTCCCATAATCAATGGCTCTTCACAATGGCTCTAACCAATTAAACCCCAAAAGCTATCTAAATCACATTAGACCCGAAGAACGAAAGAAAGAAATCCCTGCTCCAACCGCTTCCGTTGAAAATTGAAATTGAAATTTAATTTGCGGAGCGAGCTGACGAAAAAAAGCGCCAGCTCATCAACGGCGGCATTAGTTTGCACATATTCAAATCAGTTTTTTATTTGCCGAACAAAGGCTGCAAAAAGAAACGGGGGAAAATCGTTAAAATAAAAACAGTTGAAGAGGTGTTGGGTAAGCGGCGGAAAGACAGGAAATACGTTTGGCCAGCTAAACAGGGAAAATGCCGTGGTGAAAAACTGGAAATCATTGTGCTGCGCACTAGTCCCTAACCATCGTCTCCACCTTCTTCACGGGCATCATTAACATATATTTGAAAACGCAGAGGAATTCCGCTCTTGCCATCAGCCAGCGGGTTTTGTGGGTCCTCATGAAAATTTGTAAGTATGTTGGACTTGTCACTTGCACACTTCATGACCATATTTGTCACATTTGCGCCATGTTCGCGTGGCCAAGGAGCCCGCGGGGCAGCCATCCAGGGGTCCGGCTTTGGGTCCGCATCCTCGTAACCCCTGTCCCCGGCCTCCGGTCCACCCTGTTCCATGGCTCTTCCCTCGGCGGGCAAATCAGATGCGCAACTAACGAGCAACAACCACGACAACGACAACGACGACGACATGGAAATTCGTTCGCTCTGCGTTTTGCCATTCCGAGTGGACCACAGGGTATCACGGGGTATGATGAAAATGGAAGATTTAAAAATACATATCTTATCTTAATTATTGCGTAATTATAAATATTAGTAATTAAATGACTTAGGTTTTTGAGAAATTTGATTTTTAATGAGACCATTAAATAGACTAGATAATGTTTTCGTAATCTTTTAGCACTGCTTGTTTGTTGGAAAATGAATAACATATTTAAATATGATTATTTTGTATTTCTCTGTGTTTTTTTAAATATTTATTAAATTTATTACATTTATTTTTATATTACAAATTCAAGTCAAATCTTTATATCTCTAAAAAATAATTGAATAGTTTTTAAAACCCATTTATTTGGAGTTTCTATTCTGAAGGTGTGGTTCAGCTAAAGTATAAAGATTATTCTATTGTAAAGAAATTTGACTTTGTGGCATTTATGTTTGTCATCAAAGCTACCAAGAAGGTTAAGTAATTCCAGGTCACTCCCCATTCGACTCCCCTTTTTAGTTGGGCATTCACAACTTGCTTTTATTGTTTTGCCGGCTGCTACTCCAACTGCTGCTGATGCTTTCTGCGGTTGCCGCAGACGCCTTCTGGCCATATTTGTATGAATAAATGCGTATTTAAGCACATACTTACAACACTTGCCATGTATGGAGCCAGCAGCCCAAAAGACAAGGGACACTGGCTGGGATCTCGAGAGGGGGCGAGTTCCGGGGCCAAGGGACCCAGGGACCCAGGGCCGCAGACAAGGGACAGTTCCCAGTGGCAATAGGCGAGGCCCGGCATTTTGCATTTTCCCTCATACGATTTTCCACATTTTCAGATATATTTTCCAGCAGCGGCTCAGACTCACATTTGCTTTATGCTGCTGCTGCTGCTTCTGCCTCACCTCAGTGGCTCCTTTTGCAGCATATTAAATTGCGGAAATATTTCAGCTGCGAAAAACAGTTGCACAGCCAAATTGCCGAGCAAACAATTTATTAATTAAGCCCGGACAATTTGTTAAACTCTGTTTTTTTACGGCAAAAGGGGAACCTATTCAAATGCAAAATTGCCATTTGAGTAATTGAATATTAAATAATTATCTAGAGTTTATCTAGGCGAAATCGGATATCGGGCGGCAAGGTCAAAAAAAGTGTAATTAATGCATGATATTAAATGGAATCAAGTGTTTCGGGAAATAGGGAAAATGAATATCATCGTTCAATGGAACTATTAAGGCATTAACATAAATAAATAATTGAAATTGAAATTAAAAAATGAAAATGGCCAGATATTATGAAAAAATCGCGCGTTCCCAGAGCGATTCCACTCGGAATACATTTAAATGAATATTTTAAGCAAATCATAAATTGCCGACATACAAAACCTCTTTGCCATTTTATTAAAAATTTACGATTCTGCTGCAGCTGGATTAAATAATTTATGGTTTTTTGCATATTATTCTCGTTGCAGGCGGCCCTCCATCAACAATATGTTTGACGGCAAGTTCCGGCATTGGAATTGAATTTAATAAAATAAATTAAGCCACCGGGCGGAGTGGGTCAAAAGCACACACACAGTTTGAATTGTTAATGAGCATCGGCAAAAAGTGTTAAATGCTGATGACGCTGCCTCTGCCGACGTCGCTGTCGCTGATTCAACGGTGCTGAAAAGTCAATTAAAGGTAATCAAATCGAAACTGATTGCATTACAACACCGGCGACAATAATTTTAATTCGCATTGATGTTGTCACTTATTTCATTTCATTTTCTGCTAAATACAACAATTAATTGGGGACACTCGGCTGTCAATCCTTAGGCCCCCTGTACGATTGTGCAGCCCCCCTTCGACGCCCCTGCTGTCGCATTGCGGTTTTAATCGCGTCGTCTGACGGGCTAGCTGGCGGTTTTTCTCGCTACTGCGTTTGCTATTTTTTGGTTTCGTTTTCAGGTTGTTTTTTTATGAAACTGCATTGAAATTTGAGGATTACGGTTAGGATTTGTTATGTTAAAGGGGCTTATGATTTAAGCCTATGGTATTAATATGATACAAATGGTAAACCAGTCTCGGTGATTCATTTTTATTAATTTTAAATATTTTCAGAAATAATGAATTACTTTTTTTTACATAAACAAACCAACAATTAGAATATTTACAATATTATTTATTTGTGAAAACTAATTAGTAATTAAATTAAAGGACTCTTTTTATATTTCAAAGATTATAATGGGCTTTAAAATGTTTAAAGAATTATTTTAATTAAGATATTTCGTTATTTAGCGGCCTCAGTACTTTATTTTATTCAATCAAACACAACTTTTGCGAGACTTTGCGAAACTTGCTTGCCTTTTTGGGGTTAACCAGAACAACTTGAAGCCGGCAACAGCAACAACATATGCACACTAATTGCAAGTTGTTAATGTTGGCAAAACAGAGCGGGCAACTCAATTGAAAATCTTTGGCGACTCTGAAAACTTGGCAAAGTAATATAAATCACCCAAGGGATCAGGGGAATGACCCGGGGAGAACTCGAGCCCGAACCCAAGAACTCGAGAACTCGGGGCTGAATGGTCGCCGGTTTAATGACGCAAGTAATTGCAACAGCAGCACCCGGCAACTAGCAACTGCCAGCAGCAACTTGCAACTGGCAACTTGCAACGCGATCTGGAAACTGCAAAGGGGCTAGACTTAATGAAAATCAAACAAAACAAGCTGCGCAACAACAATAACTCAAAGTCGGTCAACTGTGCAGGGGAAAACGCTGTCGATTTTCCTCCATTCCCCCATCCCCTCCCCTCCCGAAAAGCAATAATTGATAAACTTACATGGGCGAACAGATGTACAAGTGTTCAAATGAATGAATCAAGCTCAATGACGATGATATCGAAGACATGCGAGCCAAATCAATTGATTTATGCAGCTGAAGTTGCCTTTGAGGACGGCCATTTCGAACGCATTTAATTGAAGGCAGTAATTAAATTAATGACTCCCCGACTCTGGCGAAAAGTCTGGCTTTAATTAAGTCAAGGAACGGCTCTAACTAGACAACAGTAGACACTCTGGCATGTGCAACCTAATTGTCACGCAATTCTTTGGCTCAGGCCAATGCACTCGCAATCGCACTCAAACTCACTCATTGCATTCAGAATGCGGAAGTTAATTCATTTTTTGTCTGGAAACCAGAAACGCGCCAAAAAAAATATACTGAGCCATGGCAACGCGTTTAAAACAGCGCCTGAAACGCGCTCAACGAATTTAGCTGACAAAACAGTTTCAGAACGTGACTTTTGTTGGAAGAGTTTACATTACCGATAGTACTAAAAACACGATAAGTAGTGGTATCGTTTTTAAGTACCATAGCGCCATATTTATAGCAATTCTCCCATTTAAAAATATAAAATAATTTTCCCCAAACTCTCTAGCCAATTTACCCCTTTGAGCTTTTCCTAAAAATGTCTAATGATTTAATCAAATCTGCCATTTTATTGCATTCCTCGACGGCAAGCATTTTTCGCACTGCTTCCCCCATTACTTACATATATCATTCCTCTTGGCTTCGTCTTGGGCTTATGTATTCATAATTAAATTAATTAAATTCTTGCGCTTCAATTAAAATCTTATTAAGTTTCCGTATGCCCAGCCACACACTTTTCCCTTTGGAACAATGGGGGAAACTGAAAAATTGCCGAGAACCAGAATGGTGGCGAATGAGAGATGAGATGGGCAGACAAAGAGGAAAAAGCGGGAAATGAAAAACTTCTTACAAAGCTTACTTATTCACACATCACACAGGCAACTGCAGACTTTTCACTCGCAAATACTTTTCCTGTCTCCAACATACACACACGTTAAACATTATTCAACGGCCAGGAAAAAATGAGGAAAAATATCGTCCTGCTTCGCTCCCTTGTTGGTCCTTTTTTGGGTGCTGCCAGCAGCCAGCCGCCAGCATGGGATGCCAAAAACAAACAGGACGAAGAAAAATGCTTGCCGACCATGTGGTTCAGTTGATGTTGCTGCCGTGTTGCTGCTGTTGCTGCTGCTGCAGGGTTGCAGTGTTGCTGCTGCTGCCGTTGCACATATTGCTGCTGCATTCTTCGCATAAATTTCGCCATCGCACTTAACTCATGTCTCGGGGTCTCTCTTTAAATGAGTCTGGTTAGCTCTCGCAATTCTTGCACTGAGAGAAAAAGCGATCAATTTGGTATTTCCCAAAGTATATATTTAAATACCAATTATTTAGTATTTTCCAGTATTTTTTTTTTTTTTTAATTAAGAAATTTAAAGATTAACTACAAATGGAATGAAATTACATTCATAAATTATAAAAAATATAATAAACAAAATAATCAATATTTTAACAAACGTTATGCATTGTTAGAAAACCTCTCTTTCGTCAATTTAAGATCAAATAAATTCATAATTAAATTAAGAACAACTTTTCTTCATGTGACTTTATCTCCTTCCTTTTCCCATCGCTTTGAGCTCGGAGCATAAACAATGGCGCTGCTTAAAGCAAAAAACCACGCTGCCCCTACCACTCCCTTTACCTTGGTTTTCAGCCACGTAGAACTCTGCACACATGTGACGCTGCCCTCCGCCAACCGCCCACCGAGACCCCCTCCCCAACGGCCTTGCCTCATGTTAAATTCAGCGGGGCAGCGGAAGAACAGGGGCAGCGGCAGCGGCAGTAGGCAAAAAGTTCAGACTTATTTTATACTTTTTTTGTACTTCATCGTTGTACAATGTTGAGCGTGGAAATTTAAAAGCAAATGCAAACAATATGGAACATTTTAAATGCACAGTGGAATGGAAAACAAATAAAAGGGGTGAAAAATTCGTACATTACTGATTTCTTAACTATTATCTCGCATTTAACAGAACATTTTCGTTCAAAAAGATTACCTCTGGTAAACCAAACTTTGTATAACTTGGTATTCTTCGATTTTGAGAGGAACTAAAATTTACAGAATTTTATTTTACTTCTTTGAAGGAATTCTGACAAAAACATTATACTGTCTATTTCTTTACCTTTGCTTCACTGTACCTTTTTGTAGACGGGACAGCACCGGCCAAGTAAATCACCGCAACTGTGAAACTAAATTTCCAGGGCACTAAATTTACGCACATCCAACTAAACCCGAGCGAAACTGAAACCAGCCTGAACCCCGAGTTAACCCCAAACCGAGTGGAGCAGTGTAAGCTGCCCGCTTAGATCCTTGTCTCACTCTCTCTTTTCCTTTCTCCGGCTGTCTCTGTCTCCGTCTCTCTCCCTCCCCCACTTCCTTTCCCTTTTGTTATATCCTTGCCGTGCAATTTTCACCATTTTGTGGTGCACTTTGCGCCTGGCCGCGATTTTGCGAAAGATTTATGGGCCCCGACATGGAAACGGAAGCGCTGCTGTCCAGGCCACTAAGTCCAGCTGCAGGTATGCACCACCCACGGCCCACAATTCACCGCCCAATGTGGCGCCATCTATCCAGCAAACCCACCACCCACCACCCACCTGCTTGTTGAGTCAGCAACAAAGGGTCTGAGGAGGGGGAGGCATTGTCGCGAAGAGTCCTCTCCTAATGCCTGTCAGCAAATGCCGTTGTAAGGCTCTAATGCTGTCCCTCCACTCGGTTATCACCAATCTTTAACACTCAGAAAAATATTTAACCCCAAATAAGTTTAGTATACAAAATATGAACATTTTAAGAAAATTATAATTCCACTCCAAATTTACAAACTTTCTACAATTTTACTTAAAAGAAGAAATACAAGTCGATAAACAATCTAAAAAGTACCACAAATTTTTAATATATTTAAATAATTTTGTATACCAAAAACTAACTTTAAAATTGAACTGGGATCATCTTTAAACTTACCTTAAAGTTGCTCATATTTTTTCCAAGTGCACACTTTTTCGGCCCCATCAAGCTGACTCGTTTTCATTTAGCGCCCTTTACCTTTTTACTATTTAATGCTTAATTTAAATACAAATCCGATCTGTTTGCTGACTTTTGTCGATAAGCGGCACCAGAAATGATGGCGAAAGTTGGCAAACTTAATCCCATCTGAAGAAGAAAAGGAGCCGAAGCCAAAAGCGCGCAGCAGAAAAAATCATTTGCTTGGGCAATGGCAATTTAATTTGCTTTGGCTTAGAGCTCGGCAAACTTTTTGGCCCTTGAAATGGGAGTTCGACCGAAAGGATCTGGGGTATAGAGTTACGAGGCCCACTTAAAGTCCTGAGTCCTGAGTACACAAAGTCAGAGAGGAAATGGGGGGCTATAGTGAAGGAGGAGGTGAAATGAGATCCATTAGCTTACCTCTGCAACTTTGAGTCTAAGCTAATATTAATCGTATCCAAACATTGGAGACAATTCTATTTGTTACATAATAAATATAAATTACAACTAATTTAAAGCAAAAATATAATATATACATTAAATACCATTTTAAAAATATTCCTTTTTTTTCAACACTCCCAAAATACTTTTTTAACCCACAATTTTCTGGCAACCTCAGAGAACTTTCCTCCCCAATCAGCCCTCTCCCATTTCCATTCTCTATTCATGGAATTTATGTCTCAACTTGCCAAAGCCGTGTTTGTAGTAAAATCTCCACTATCGCGCCTTAATTTTAAAGCCCTCGACGCTAAATGGTCCGCAACCTAGAAACGAACCCAGAAAAGCCCCTCGCCATCTGCATTCGCTGGCGAAGTTTATGTTCGACATGCTGTAATGGCGCCATATGCGCGTTTATCAAACCAAAAAAAGCCACACCCCCTAACCCCACTCTGCTCCAGATCCCCGAATAAGTCGGGGGATATATGGGTTAGTTTTGCGCCAGCCGTATAAATTTGTTTAAGACATATAGCATGGATCAATAGCTCGGGATTTATTGTCTGCCACACATAACTTTGTCTTGGCTTTAAACTTCCAGACACGGAAGTGCTAAAAGGGCGGGCCACTGGATGCCGGGATGCCTGGATGGCAAGGTCGATGGGCGAAACTTTTTTACCTACTTTCGACTGTCGCCGCTTTCTGGGCAGAAAGCCAAGGGAAATGAGAGAGAGATGAGACGGCTAGAAAATTATGGCTAAAATGGCGACGTCGTCTGCGGGCCGAGGAAAAAACCTCCACGACGACGTCGGCTTGCGGTCGTTTATATGTAAAATATTTGGTTTACTTTATGACTGCTTTGGGTATTACTCTTTACTTTCTTGCAGTGCCAATTCTCGCTCTGCTCCTCTTTGGGCCAACTTTTTGGCCAGGCTGTAAAAACAAACAAAGATGGGCAGCGAGATGGCGGATGGCGGATGGCGGAGGAGGTGCTAGGAATTATGCCATAAAAGCATCGTCGTAGTTCCAACTTTGCCAAATTCTTGGCTTGTCGTCGACATCATCCTCTTTATCATCAGGCTCTGTTTTCCCAACCTCCGCGGTCTGTCGTCCTCTTCGTCGTCGCCTAGTCTCAATGTTCAAGGGAGCCATAAAATACTTTTTGAATCCGAAGCACCGCATTGCTCCTGTTGTTTGGCGGATATTACGGTGGCTGGAGGAGATTACCGGCGAGGGACTTTTCCTCCTTGCCTTTTCCTGCCTTTCCATTCCAGAACAGAACCAACAAATGAGCCAGCTCACTGGGGCGCCTCTTTAAGCGCTCATTTCGGGGTGTTGAACTTGCAATGGATTTCATTCCGACTGCCAAGTGGGGGAGTCCTGTTTTTGGGTGTGGAGTTACCACAGGAAATTTTTGGTAATTTTAAAAAGTAGCGAGAGAGCTCTTAAATATATTCTTATAGGGTTTACAAATTTATCTAAATGTATTCGAAGTTACAGAGCTTGTGCTTTAATAATAGATGTTTCAAATGCGTACCCCTAAGTACTAATCGGGGTCACCAAAGAAACTTAGGACCTTACCTAAATAATCATAATAATGTAGAATAATAATGTAAAGTATTATTTTTACTATTATTCCTAAAGGCTATACATCTGTAGGTCTTTAACCAATATATGAATTTATAACAATCAAGATTGGGGTCACCTTCTAACCAATTTCCCATGTTCTCTTCATTATTTGAAAGTGGTTTTGTATTTCCATTCGACTCCACGACTCCCTCTGAAATTAGCCTCTTCGCACTGATTATAGTGCCCCCTCGCAATCACATGGACTCCATATCCATGTAGCTTTTGCGGTTCATAAACACAAATCAGCTGCAGAAGGAGAGAGCCAGAAAGCGTTCGATTCGTGAGCCAAATTCCGAATTCCGAATCGAAATCCAAGCCCAAGCCCGTTTCAATTGCCGATACGATTGGCGAGGAGGTGGGTTGAATAGGAATGGAGCTCCAACTTGTGCCCGATTACCATTACTGAAAATTGAAGTAACATGTGTGACGATGTGCAATTGCCAAGCGCCCCCTGGCGGCCACTCTCTGGAAGCTGTTACGCCCCCTCCTCAAAGTATTGGAACCACCCGTCTATTGTTTCGTTTTCTATTTCACAGACGAGTGGTTGTTGCCGCGGCGACTTTCACTGGCACACAGCCTTCAGCTTATGGCCTTCAGTGGGTGGGTGGTTGGTTGGTTGGGTGGGTTTGCTCGGTGGTGCCCCAAATACCGCTTCCAATTTGGAGCTGGCTGTGCGTGCGGCAGTCATGTCTTTGTTTTGTCTCCTTGCGATGGCAAATATTTGGTGGAAAAAAAAGTATCTTGCAGTTGCACACACAAAAAGTATCTCTTCTCCAACTCGAAGTCGAATTCGAAGTCACAGCTAAAAACTGAAACTGTAAACTGTGCAAATAGTACATGTCTCGAGCGGAAACTGTGCCAAAAGACGTATGGCACAAAGCAGGATAAATTTGCCAAGTTTATCATGGATGCGGATGGGGGCGGTTTGGGGGCGGGGCAGGACTTGGGGGGCTGTTGGCAAAACATGAGCCAAGGCATTGAGCATAAAATATGGTCGGCGATATTTTAACGCGCGCTCAAGCGAAATTGTCATATAAATAACGCCCAGGGAAGGGGCTGCAAAAGGGGGGGGGGGGGGGGTTTCTGGTTTAAGGTTTTAGGATATTGGCTGGCGTTACTTTGAAATATTAAACATTTGGCAAACAGGCAAAGTTGAAGTTTATTGCCGACGTTGATGGCTCGAGTTGAGCAAGTTTTTTGCGGAGTGAGGGTCCCTCAAAAAAAGAGGAAAATTGGGCCAGGCCAACTGAAACCTGGAAACCATTATGGACCCGTCGATTCCGATGCTATTTTTAAGCACCGCCAAACTTTTTGCCCGCCGCAGATAAAAGGGGAAAAGTGAGTTCGCCATGGGCACAACTGTACTTGCCAACTCTTTCCCCTTTCCACCCCCCTCCCTCTCCCCCCTTTTGTCTACCATTAAATCAGAAACATGCATTTATTTAGCAATTTCCACCAACTGCAACAGAAAAGTTGTGGCAAATGATTCTTTTCTTTTTTGTGTGCTGGCAAATTTTCAAAAAGCAAAAAAAAGTAAACGCTAGACTAAACAAAAAGCAGCAACAGAAAGTGTTAAAAGGGGGTGGCGGTGGGCGGTGGGTGGTTTAATGGGCGGGGGAGGTGAAGCGGAAGTCATAGCGCTGGGCCAACAGCAAAGGCAAAACCAAAATCCGGGGACCAAAAACCGACAAAAGACGGAACAGAGAACGGCACCAGACAGATACAATAAAAAGAGGTTGGTCCACCCCAAACACCCCCTCCAACTGACCCACCCCCTCGCTTTTTTTGGGCCATGGCCGCAAGGCTGTTGGACTCGCAGTCACACGAAGAAAAATCAATGCTATTTGTAGACTATTTTTACCTTATAAGCACTTTAAATTCCCCAAATAACCTGGTAATTTCAATTTAAAATCTGTAACTTGGGTATTTAGAAAAGAAAACAAAGCTTAAAGAAAATATCAAAACGAAATTAAATCATATAAAATTGACAATAATATCTTTACATTTTTTCACACTGCATTTACATAGTTCAACCGGCAGGCAAACATTTTGCAACAATGGTCGAAAAGATAGCGTCATGGGAGGGGAACATCGACCGAAAGAGGGGTCACAAAGTCCAAGTCTGACACGAACGGAACTAATAAATGAGTTCAGCAACAGCAGCAAACCAAATAAAAATGTCCTAAAAAGGGAACAAAGGCTACCAAATAAAATCTCAGCGGCAGACCATAAAATATTAAGAGCATACTTTCAATGGAAGGGGATTGAAAGGTCGAAAAGGGAGACTGAGGGAATCATTCGGGAGACAATTTAAATGGGGTAGTTAGTTTACTGATTTTTTATGTTTTTTTGAAAAATAATTATATTTTACAAATTCTGAATATTAAGATATATGATCCCTCTTTAAAGAACCTTGATATCTTTAACTTACTTTAAAGTATTTCTAAATGGCTAAGAAGACGATATAAAAACCAGCTCATATTCTGAATTCCGATGTGTAACCTACCATCCTTACATTTTTCAACACCCATTTTCCGCCCCAGGATCATCGCCTTCGGAGCAAAAAGAACCCCCGACCCGTCCTAACCCAACTGATAACTTCTGAACTCCTCGACAGGTCGTGGCTGCGAGCTCATTGAAAACCAGGCCTGCGGTATCGCGTTGGCCATTTAACGGGATTTTAGCAATTTAAATATGATTTTTTCCCCATCCCTATAGCCATCATATAGCCCATATGCATTCCAAGCAGCTGGGACTGCTGGCGTACAAAGGAAAAACTTCACACAAAGGAAAAACTTCACAGTTTTTGTTTTTATTCGCCCGAAAATGTTGTCGGTTGTTTGTTCTTCGAGGCGGTGGTCCCTGCCTCAACAAGTTGCTTTATGGCATATGCATGGTAATGATGAGGAGTCGGAACTCTGGGATGATAAAGCCAGGAAGGACCCTCAACGAGCGCCATTTTTTGCGGCCTCGTTTCATATGATGGCTGCTCCCGGGTGTTTATGTGATATTTACATAATAAAAAGCGAGAGTTTCGCCGTTCAAAGGATGGAAGTTATATCCTTCTCCTCTCGCTGTCCTCTCCTCTCCTCCCCGCTGAAGTTCTGACCCACATCTATGATTATTTTCATAGCGCCTTGGGGGCCCCAGCCACGCCCACTCTGCGTAAAGTTGAAAAATATGAAAAAGGGGACGATACATCCTTTGTCTTTTATACCCCTTCCAACCCCCTTGAAAAAAACAACAAAGGAAAAAAGAATTTCGCTTTTGTTTTATTTATTTTATGGCCCGTTTGGGGAGCCCAGTGCCGATATCCTTTTTCTGGGCCCCATCCTTGAACTTCTCGCAGTTGCCGCGCTAAATTAAGTTTTGTTTTGCCAGTTGTCCCCAGATCCCAGTCACTCCACCACCTCCCCCTCCTTCTTTGCCCATCAGCCCCGAAGCTGATAAATGTCCCCAAAGCAAACAAAGTGCAAGTTGTTTTTTAAGTTTGGCCCCAACTATGCGGCATATCTTTGGCCTGTCCGGGGATCCATTGGGGAGTGGTATCTATAAGGGCTGGGCTCCGGGGCCGGGGGCTCTGACTTTGGGGACCTGCCAGTTGACACAAAGGGTTGCTGGGGTTCGGCCCATTGTCTGACATGTGGGCCGACTTCAGTGGGGTGAAGAACTGACTTTGACGACGTTTCAGGGGTTGGGTCTTCAAAGGGAAGCCTCTGCCGACAAAGGACTAAAATCTACACCAAAATATCTAATTAAAGCGAATAAAAACAATATTAAAGGGAGTAGAAGAATTGGTAGCACTTATGATAAAGTTCTTGGAAATAGAAAGCTTAGAAAATTCAAATAGATTTAATGAAGAACTTCCTGGGAAATTATTTCACTGATATAAAACTTTAATAGAAAACCCAATTAACTGTATATTGAACAACAACATTTTGTATTAAATATTTGAATTTAAAAAAAACATAATATTTAATACAATAAATATTAAATGACATGATTTACTTTGGAAATATTTAAATTAATGTGGAAAATATAAGATACCTGTTATAATATTTACACTAAATATTTTTCCATTTAATGAAATATAAATTTATAATAAAATCCAAGCTTAAAATCCCTAAAATAAAAAGCTCAAAAATCATAGCGTAAAATATTTAAATTCAATATGAAATCTAAGGACTTACTACGTATTTTCCTATAAGCACAACCTCTCCGGTCAATCTGCTTCCATCCAATCGATAGTCCAACCCCAGACTTCCGAACCGATTCGAGCCAACTGGCTGACGACCATTAGGTCTGCAGCAGACTGGCGGGCAACTGTTAAAGTGAAACTTGCAACAACTTCCATTTGCTTTTAGCCAGTCGCTAATTCCGTTCCTAATGTCCAGGCATTGGCCATTTAAATTGTCTTCATTTGTTTACTGCCCGCCAGTCGAATGGGAGGCAAAACTGGGGGGGAGTACAGAGTACAGGGCACAGATTACAGATAGCTAGAAGTAATCCACAAAACTACCGATTAACTCCCGACGGGGGCAATGCGATTGCTCTGCAGCTGCCAAATCCAATGGAAATCGAAAAGCCAAGCAATTTTGAACTCTAATGGAAAATCAATTTGAAGCAATGCTAACCACGTTTTTTTCTCTTTTTTGCAGGCGAATGCCGGAGTCTGGACTCCAGAGCCATTGGCGAACTTGGCCAGAACGCAGTTAACGTGGAGTTAAAAAGGAGAGCAGCAAACGAAGCGACGAGCGGCGAAAAGCCAGAAGACAGCGAGCGTGTAATGAGCAGACGACGGGCAATTACCATGTCGTTGGGAGCCGGGCCCCATCTTGGCCTGGCTTTTAGCCTCGGTCTCTGTCTGATTCTGGCCACTTTGCAGGGGGCCCGGGGGTTGGCCAACTGCCCGAATGGCTGCGAGTGCGACGACGACACCCTGATGGTCAACTGCGGCGAGGGCACCCTCGACGTCCTGCCCATCGCCCTCAATCCCGCCATCCAGCGGCTGGTGATCAAGAACAACAAGCTGAAGACCATCGACTCATCGATGCAGTTCTATGCGCAGCTTACCTTCCTCGATCTGTCCTTCAACGACATGCTGACCATCCCGGAGCGATCGTTTTCGTATCATGCCAAATTGCAGGAGCTGCACCTGGACCACAACAAGATTGGCCAGGTGTCCAACAAGACCTTCCAGGGTCTCTCCACCATCAGCGTTCTGAATCTGAGGGGCAACCTGATTGCCGAACTGGAGTACCGCACCTTCTCGCCCATGGGAAAGCTGGCGGAGCTGAATCTCGGCCAGAATCGCATCAGTCACATCGATCCGCATGCCCTGGATGGGTTGGACAACCTGAGGGTTCTCTATCTGGATGACAATACCCTGACCACGGTGCCCGGCGAGCTGACCTTCCAGGCGCTGCACTCGCTGGCGGAACTCTACCTGGGCACCAACTCCTTCATGACGATTCCCGGCGGCGCCTTCGAGGATCTCAAGGGACTGACCCGGCTGGATCTGCGCGGCGCTGGCCTGCACAACATCTCGGCGGAGGCTCTGCGGGGTCTGGAGGCCCTGCGCTACCTCGATCTCTCCGATAATCGCCTGCCTGCGATTCCCACGGCGGCACTGCAGAGATTGGGTCGCCTGGAGCAGCTGAACATTGGCCAGAATGACTTTGAGGTCGTGGCGACGGGAGCTTTTGCCGGTCTCCGGGAGCTGCGGCACCTGGAGCTGACGGGAGCCCAGCGGCTGAGGCGCGTGGAGAGCGGAGCCTTCGGCGGGAATACCAATCTGGAGCACCTCAACCTGTCCAGCAACAAGCAGCTGAACGAACTATCGGCCATCGCCCTGGGTGGCCTGCCGCATCTCAGCACCGTGGTGCTGAAGGCCAATCAACTGAGCAGCCTGGACGAGGGTCTGGTGCCCTGGGCCGATCTGCAGACCCTCGATCTCTCGGAGAATCCCTTCGAATGCGACTGCCGACTGCTGTGGCTGCGCCATCTGCTGGTCAGCCGGAATGCCTCGGGTCAGTTTGCCCAGGTGGTGTGCGCCTATCCGACGGCTCTGAGGGATCTGCCCCTGGCCCAGCTGGCCGAACCCCTTCTGGGCTGCGCCCATGGAGCGGCGAGCAAGCAGGCGATCATCGGCATCCTGGTGGTGGCCTGTGCCGCTCTGATCACCACCTTGGCCCTGGTACTCTACACTTGCCGCCGGAGGATTCGGGAGCTGCTCAAGGGACACTCGGCGCTGGGCAGGAAGGAGCGCGAGTACCAGAAGACCTTCTCCGACGAGGAGTACATGTCGAGGCCGGCACCCGGAAGCGGTGGAGTTCATCCCGCTGCCGGTGGGTATCCCTATTTCGCGGGCAGCACGAGGCCAATACCCGTGACCGAGCTATAGCTGGAGGCACCACCCCCGCCTCAGGTGCGGGGTCGGGGTGGTGGTGGTGTCGGCACCGTGCCCAGTGCCGTGGACCAGGCCTCCAACTCCCTTGCCCAGCTCAGCCACATCCACTACATGACCAACAACGGCCAGTCGGCCGCCTCCTCGAAGATGCACCACTCGCAGCAGGACATGCGTTTGCTCACCTGCAATGGGGGCAAGCCGCTGAATGCCACCTCACTGCCGCGCCACCGACCGCCGGTGGTGCAGTTGCAGGTGCAGGAGAGCACCCTGTCGCACTACAGCCAGCCACTTGCCAACGGGATTCGACTTACCCAGGACCACTTCAATCACAATCAGCAGGGACAGCTGGGACAGCAGGGCCACCAGAACCACAATCACCACTATGGCGGCGTCTATGCCAAGCCCTGCGATGCAATGTCCGAGCCGGGATATATCCACAACAACAGCCACTACTCGCTGCCCCTGGATCACGATCTGCCACCAAGTCCCACGCCCACTCCGCCGCCGCCCGCCTTGCCGCTGAGGAACGGGGTGGGCATGGCCCTAATCCATGGCAACACCACCGGGCGCAGATCATTCAACAACAACAACAACAATGTCTCCACCCTGACCAACAACAATCATCATGGGGGCGGCTCGGGGGTGGGCGTGGCAGTGGGCGGCGGCAACAACAACAACGGCAGTCTGAGGCGGTACCACTGATATTCGGCCAAGACGTGCGGCACCTTGGGCCGCACCATCATCAAAAGCAGGCCGGAACCGGAAATCGAGCTGCATTACTTCTACAAGGGTTGAAAAACGTAAGAGGGGATGGATGGATTGATTGATCTAATTTAATGGGGTTCGAAAGAATCCTGAATATTCATACTCTAGTTGTATATTCCTACGTTACGTGTATTCAAGCGAAAGCATTTTGTATAAATTAGGATTTAGTTCGAGAGGTTGTTGTCCGACCAGGAAAAGCGCAGGAAAAACGCAGGTGTATATAAGGAAATCTTGCGCACAATTTGGCAGGCAGTTGGTGGGTTGATTAAAAAAACTAAAAATAAAATAAAAATAAAGAAGAAAAAGAAAAATCAACCCACCCGCCGAGCGGCCATTTCATTTGCATACAGTGATCTTAATATTTAAGTTGTGCTTTAAAGCATTTCAATTAATGTAAATAATTAGAAGCTTCTCTTAAAATGGCGACAAGAAAATTCAATAAAACTTCAAAACAATATAGGAATAAAAATGAAATCAAGCAAACAATTAATTTTACCTTATAAAATAACAAATAAGCTACGCGCCTAAGCACCAGTCATTAAAACTATGTATGTATTTAGCCTAAAGCTATCACAAAAAAATATTCCAAAAAAACAATGAGAAAAGTCGAAAATAAATGGGAAATAAATATGCAAAAACTAAAATAGAACACAGCAGATTTTTATAGTTAATAGACTCGGTAAAGAATAAGCTACTCATCGGAATAATAAACAAAGAAGATGTTTACGCAGTGTAAAATGGAAATAGCTGAACTATTGAAAACTCAAATATTCATGTAGAACCTACGCCGCATTCACAAATATGAATAAGCAATTTATGCAACATAAACAAACACACAAAGTAAATCTATATATATATATTCGAATTATGCGTGTAAATAAAAAAAAGAAATACTATGCTCGAAAAAACATACATTTTGCGTTGTTTTCATTTCGCATTTATCATTTTCCCAGCCTCGGCTGAAGACTTGTAATTTTTTTATTTCAGCATTTGATTTGATTTTCCCTCTTTTCACTGCAACGAGTCGGCCACACTTTTGATCGATTGTACATATTTAACAACTTAATGGAACAAATTGCAAAACCAATACAAGGGAGTTAAAAGTAACCTAACAAATAAACGAAATACGAAAAACAAAGATTACCATATGTAATTGAAAACTTATTCAAACGAAAATTTCATATTCATATTTCATAACGAAGCAGATCTTTCATCTAGTTATACGAGAACAACAAAGCAACTATGACTAAATTAAATCAATTTGAACTACAATTTAAGCAAATTACAAGGGACAAGCATAGTTAAACAAGCTAAGAATATAAAAAAAGAAAACCAACTACATTTGTGGATCAGCGTCTAATCGTATCATTAAAACCAGAAGTAAATCAACAAGTAAATTCAACAGTGTTCAAGAACTAGAAGATAAAATCAAATAAAGAACAAACTTAACAATAAAATTGTTGTATTGTATTTAATTTTCGGATTTTTGGGGGCTGATTCAGATACATATATATAATTCTCTATCTATGTTAGGTTCGCTGTGAATTTGTTGCTGGCTGTTTCCGTTTGTACGACAATTTTCCCGTTCTAAATTAAGGGGTAGCGTGGCCGAGCGGTCTAAGGCGCTGGTTTAAGGCACCAGTCTCCTCGGAGGCGTGGGTTCGAATCCCACCGCTGCCAGCTGAAAACTTTTTTTTTTATTTTTTTTTTTTTTTTTTTCTACAATTTGCAGCTTGTTCAGCAGTCTGCCAACGATTGTGGAAGCCGGCACTTGGGGAAACTATAGTGTGTTTGTCGGTGTCAAATGCAAATACCTAAAAACACTTTTCCATGGCAGTTTAGTTAATGCCGCAGCGACAGAGTTGCTGTTGCAGGGGGAGCGCCTGGCACTCATCTGCATAATTTAATTACATTTAACAATAACAAAAACACGGGCTCACGCACACATGCCCCAAATACACGCTCCCAACGTGAAGCGTTTTGCGCTAATAAGCGACAGGGTCACCCTCGCCACCCTCGCCACCCGGTCCACCCTTTCGACGCCCTGTGCAACCCCAACCCCCTTCTGCTGCTGCCATGCAAGTTGTCAAGCGATGCGACACTCGGCAAAAATCTAAAGCGTACCAGTGGAGCTGAAGTGGTGACACGAAATGTGATAATAAAAGATAACATTTAACACAGATTGGTAATATAAGTTAACTTATTTAAAAATATTGACAAATAAATCTTGTTTTTACAATTTATATAAACAAATTTACTGAAATGTTTGTTTTTTATTTCTAACACTAAAAACATTTATTTCAAAAAATTAATATTTTTTAATTGTATTAAAGAAATCATTTCTAATTAATTACTTTTAAAAATTGAAAAAAAAAGCAATTTTATTATTAGAGAAAAAATTGTAAATTAATTACTCTTAAAAATAAAATAAACTAACAACAATCTTTATACATTTTTCGTTTTATTAAATAATTAATTTTAAATTAATTACTCTTAAAAATTAAATAATTTAACAATTTAAAGATAACCAATTTTCGAATTTCTTTGGCAACGAACAGAGATGAAATTTTCCTTTTATTATACGGTTTTCATAGGGTTTCCCTCACGGTCCCATCGCCAGAGGATAAGCATATATAGTTCGCTCTGGCATAAACAGTTGCACATTTGGCTGCCCCCTCTGCCCCTCCTCCTGCCGCAGGATGCCTTTAGCTGATGTTGTGCTGCTTGTGCATATGCGACATTAGCGCACGCAAACAACGTACACACAATTAGAAGAATTAACAGTAGTTAAGGCAACAACAACACGCTCAACTTGCTGGCAAGATGTGCATCGGTGTGCAAGGACGAACGGGCGGTGTAAGTGGGCGGAAAGTGGGTGGTCGCAGGGACGAAGGGGATAGGGCATCTCTATCCCGCTGCCGGCGGCTGTTGTTGCTGCTGTGCTTGTAATTTAGTTTCGAAACGAGTTCCGCTGCATGTCCGCTGCTGTTGCCGCAACTTATTGGCCACAACATGCCAACTTATTAGGCAAAAGCGCAAAAGTTATAAATTGTTTCACAAGGCGCACATTGTTGCGGCCGTAAATATGTGGATACCGAGCTAAGGACAACGGGAAGCCAGAAAGTTGCCCAGGATGTGCGGTTATCGCTTTAAAATTAAGGTGCACAAGGATCAGGGTTAAATGGTTTTGAATTAAACCAAATGGACCGAAATTTAAAGTAATGAAAAAATTATAAAAAGCTTACAAATGTCATGAAAATTAAAATATTAAATATTTCAAATATAAACGTATTTTTTTTTTAATTTTGAACTGTCAATAAAATCAGAATTTCCCTCCTTGACCCCTTTGTTTCAAACATTGTATCACATTTAATTAAAGTTTTCCCCCCTATTTTTATTCAGCCGAGCATTCAGCTAAGAAGAATTACAAAATATTTTTAATTGCCGCCCGTAAATTTATGCCACGAAAATTGTTTTCAAAACAAAAGGAGTCTTTCCCTCCGAAAAAAAAACCTTCACCCCAAACATTTTGTCTGCTTTGCTAATTTATATGTTAATTTTTTTTTCTCATATTTCCATACACAGACCGAATATTATTTTTGTGCTATTTCATATTTCGTTGATGCGGTCGCTTTATTTTGAATACAAAAACGGGAAAGGATGGCTGCCGTCCAAAGGCCCCGCACCGAAAAACAACATAATGCCATCGTCTATTCAAAAAGGCGTTTTCGGTTTGGCTCTTCCTTTTTTTTGGGTTTTATTTTGCATGAAATTTTCGCTGAACCGGCACAAAAACACGTCGGCAACGGGGATTTGGGATTGGGGTCGGGGGTTTGGGGCTGGTCAGGGGCTCATAGGCAGCTTTTTAATTTTCAGCATGAATTAGAATAATAGTCAACGGATATTACACAATGGCAGCCCGGGGGGCATGGCTGGGGGCGGCCCGTGCTGTTGGGGGATTTCCGGTCAGCTCGGTTCGCTCGGGTTTGGTTTGGTTTGGTTTTGGCCTTGGGGCTTAGGGCTGCTGGCCATTAAGGGAATTGCCGATGGAGGAATCTTTAATGAGAAACTAACGGCTAGCAATATTCCCTTTTTGCTGGGGATTAACGAAAGAGTTGCCAAAATAGTTAATTACACATTCAAAGCTGGAAATTAGAAACTAAAATTGTTAATGATAAGCCTCTTTGAAGGCACTTAACATCTCATTTGTGCTGTGACAAATATATATTTCGTATTAAGCACTTCTGGGAAATGATTAAAACAAGCTGGGAAAATAAAAAAAAAACACAAAGAATAAAAACGACAAAAACAAGAACGTAAAAAGTGCTGACACCTTTGAAAAATTTTCACGCTAATAAAACACAAAACATGCCAGAGCAATGTGAAAAGCGTGAAAAGCGCGGAGGAGTCTGCAGTTCGCCGGCAAGGAGACCGCCGAGATGGATGGCGATAAAGTCAGGCTCAGGGAGGGTCCAGGACATTCCGGCCAAGGAGGGAGGAGGTAGGAGGTCCAGAAAAACCCAACAAAAGGAGCAGCCGCAAGCAACCGCAAGGGGGGGAAAAGCTGGAAAACCCAGGACTTGTTTTGTATTTGTCCCAAAAAAAAAAGGCGGGCAAAAATTTGTTTTAATGCCACGCTCTTTTTATGCTTTTCTTTATAACTTCTTTTCAGCTTTTTTGTCATGTTACAATTCTGCAGCGACAGCAGTAAAAAATAATACCCCCGCCCCCGGGGCAACCGCAACTTGTGCAACATCATAAACCCATTTGCGTTTTTAATTAGTAACATCGCAACTTGGCGGACTGAAGCGGCCGAGGGCGAAAAGTAAATGACCATGCACAAAATGTTGCACTGAGGCAGCTGAAACAGATAGCAGATAGTCCTGGTTCCATAAAAACAGAGCTGAAAAACTGGAGCAAATAAGGTAAAAATTTTTAATTGCCGCAGAAGCGAAAATTATTAAGTTGCGGTTTCATTTCAAGTAGTGCGAACCCAACTAGCCGGCGAACAGTCGGTGGTCAGTTCATCCTCATCGCATCGCCGTCATAAAAGAGTCCGCGAACAAAGTTGAAAAAGCGCAGCTCAAGTGGAGGGGCCTCCAGTCGGGAATGGTTTCGGGTTTTCGGACCCGATGATGGTCTCCTGTTTTCCGTTGCTCACTTTTTATTTGTAATTTTTGTTTTAGCCCGTATATGGGGCAACGACCGAGGGTCACAGCGACTGGGCCGAGAAGAGGATTCCATCGGGGAGGTGCTGACAAGTGTCCTTCAAGTGGAAGGGATAACCCGCAGGAACAGGCTCGCTAATTAAAGACGAACTCGGAAAAAAGGATTTGAAGGCGGAAACATATATATATCAGGACTTTTGACTTTTCCAAATATATTTTAGTTTTACATAGACTTTTTTTTAAATCATTATTCAAAGGATATCAAAGGATAACTTGCGTTATTCCATTTATTGGTATGTCGTAAAGCAGAAAATGTTTGCTTGTTTCAAATACAATGAACTTATGTCTTAATATTATATTATCGTTACTTTTTAAGATGTTTTAAAACCGGATTAAAAAATGTTCCAAGCTGAGGGCCAAGAAAAGCATCTGTGCCAGGACCTTTCGCACTGTTTCCTCTCTGGTCAGCCAGTTAAATCCACATGTTTATGGCGCATCGAGCACTAAACGCTTTCCCGAAAATGCTTAACCCCCAGCCACCCGAAGTTTATGTGTGCGCTGTCCCATGTGCTCGGGTCAGTCATATTTTATTTCCCAGTTTTCTTTGCAGTTTTTCCGCTCGCCCCCACGTACAAGTGGCCAAGTTGAATGGACAGAAGTCACAGCAGAGCAGTTGCCACAATTAACACGTAGGGTGGGCAGCGGGAAAAGTCCTGAAGTGGGTTAGTCGAAGGACGTGAGTGCGAAATGAATCCGTGAAGGGCTGCACGTGTCACGCGTCACATCGGAGATACTTTACCACCATCGCCACAATTTTCTGTACTTTTCAGAACCGATATATTTTATAAAACGAATTTAAAGTAAAATGCAAAATTGGCTTCTTGCAATTCAGTAGAATATAATATTTAGCAATTATTTCAATATTTTCTTTTATTAAAAAAAATACGAAAATACTTTTTTAAGTCCTTGGGTGAGTAAAGTTATAACTGAAAATTCTGTAACCCATTTTAATTTCAACAATATTAAATTTTTGACAAATTTGCCAACATTGTCCATCATTTTATAGCTCTCCTCCTACTGACAATCATAAATTATACTTTGACTTTTACAAGCAACCCCTCTGTGCGCTCGTAAAATTCGTAACGCTTTTCGGCCCCCGATGGCGACTATTAAAAATTACATAATTGCTCAACTGCAGCAGATCCGGAAGTCAGGCACAAAAGGTCTCTCCTTGAGTTCTCTTTTTTGCGTAGCAAATTGCATTATTTACTTTTCAATACATTGCCAAAAGAATCAGGGGTCGTCGGCGAAATCGGGGAGTGCTGGCAGAGAACTTGAACAAATTTGTTTATGAAAATTAATGAAATCGACCGTGACTAATCGATTGTATAAGCGGACAAGCTGGGACGGCAACACGAGTAGTGTGCCAAAATATTATTGCGAATTTTCAGCTGTGAAGGGAAATAAAGGTATAGAATTAAAAGCCATTATTTATATTCGCATTTTTGTTTAACGATGATTAAGAGGAGTTTGAAATATATGCTTAATAAAAGATATATACAAGATCAACTTAACCTACGTATAAATATTAAATATATCCTTACAAAATAATACAAATATTTTGTATCTCAAATATTTTTTCCTATTTAATATGCTCACATTATATTGTTTTCAAAGTTATTCCGCTATATATTGCTATGTTGTTGTTAGCATTGATTGTCCGAACAGGATATAAAACAATTTAATGTATCATATTTTTAAAAAACAATAAAAATCCAGGTCTTACATGGCTGTTAGCTATGAAAAAATATGGGAAAAACCCCGAGAGAGCAAACAGATTGGTTAAATTGCTTGTAAATAATAACAACAAACAAGTGGCAACAACAATGACCGGCAGTTTGGAGTATAATTTGGTTTTGTTCTCCTCGTTGGCTCGATAAACTTGTAACTGTTTCAATTTTTACTGGCCCCCCAAAGGTGAGGAGAGGGGTTCGGCGTTTGGCGGAGAATCGACAGCAGTAGCATTTACACAGCAATTGAACCCTAAAGTGCCAAAGGGCTGAGCCCTTGCCCCCCGGAGGTCGATAAAATGCGTTTTGAAGCTAGGAGGAGCCAAGGAAAAGCCAGGCAGTCCGTTTTATCGGCCGAGTTGGAGACGGCGTTGCAAAAATTGCATTTTATTACACGTTCGATTGATTCCAGCGCGATGGGGCCAGCTGGGGTTAACGGGGGGCGTGGCAGGGCACTCGCCTTTATTAAGTGGGGAGTTTATGTTTATATTTACAGCCGGGGAGTCGAAGTGTGCGAAGTGAAGTGAAGTTTCAGTTCTCTAGGGAGACCCTACATCCCCATCCCCACATCTCGCCTCAAATTGAAATTGTCGATTTAACATTTTGAATTATCGTTTTGCAAATGGTCAATATTTTCCACTACCCTTCCCTCCCCCGATGTTGTGGCACACATAAATTGTATGACCATAAACAATCAATTACTTTGTGTTGGCCCCACACTCTCCTTTCGTGTTTTTAGTCCCCGCGGGGATTGTGTTGGCATTCCCTTTCTGTTTATCAAACAAAATCGAGTTCTTGTTGGTCTTCATAGTTGATATGTGCTATATGGATTACAGTTATGGGGCAATCGACGCAGTTTCAGAACTTTTGAATGAGAACGAAAAGCAGACGACTCAGGGATAAAAGTTAAAGTGTTTCAAGGCAGTGGGGAATCAGAGCAGAGATTTCAATTGATTCAAAAATTAAAGAGCGAAACATAACTAAGAAATACTACATAAAAATAAACGTAATAAATAATTAAAATAACTAATTTTGAATTCACCCAAAATGACTGATTATCATCGCAAACGTCTTCATTATTTCGCACAGTCTTCAATAAGTTAATGGTGTTCACACGCTGCCGAAAAAAAAGAGTAAAGTGATATGAAAAAAAAAGGCACTAAGAAGGCAAAGGGAAAAAAACTTATTTCCACGCTTAATTAGGCATAATTAAAGCTCAATTAAAACCGCTCAAAGTATTTCTGCAGCCTTCGCCGCACCCACAAACACCTGAAGAAATACACACTGTGATTTCGGGCAAATAATTATTGTTTAATTTTGATTAATGATTTTTTTTCGATACGTACGCCGATTAAAACGTGACTTTAGCCGACTTGAAAAATTCGCCAAGGCAAAAACCCTAAGCAGAAATTGCTCAACTGTGACTCCCTGGTGGCCGCGTTCATAGAATTCTGGAGAATAGGAGCTCGAATCGATATGTTTCCCCCGCTTGCGTTTGACTCGTTCTGTTGACTCGTTCGTCTATATAAAGTCTATAAAACGCTTTCTGATTGTAAACAATACAGACGATTTAATATTGCGCGCTCGTTGGCTTCGTCCGCCCCTCCGGGCCCCGTAACGCCCTCCAAACTCCCCGATAACTCCCTCTGCACAGCTCAACTCTCCACTCAACTCGACTGAACCGAAAACTCAGCTCCCTGCGGAAACTTCAAATAAGCAAACAACACGCTGAGCACGCGGCATACCAGGAATCAGACCCACCAGCTACAGGAGAAAAAAAAACACAGAGAAGTGGAATTGAAACGCATGTGCGCAGCAGAATCGCCGGGATCGAGGGGTTGGGGAGTTTTTCTATGTGTGCTGAATGGAAATGAAAAAAGTTTAAGTTTAATTTGAAAACGCTGGAAAAAACGAGAGCACAAAAAAGCCGAGGATGCGGAAGGGGGCGGGTTGGAAGAGGTTAAGTGATGGCAACGGCAGCAGCAGCGGAACCGGGAACGGGTGTCATGTGTGCCGACAGTGTAAAGACTTATTGACAGTTGGCAGTTCTACGAAAATACCGAAATATATATGTGGCAATAAATGGCCACAAGAATCCTTTAAAGTCAAGCCATGCCAACAAAATGGTCTTTTTCGCTTCCTACAAGGATTAATAAATGATCAATGGATCAAAATCATTGGTTTTTAAAGCTTTAAGTGGTTGGTTTCTAAGCTATAAGTAGCGGTAAGGATTGAAATATGGTCATTTTGTATTAATTTGATAAAAAAAAAAAAAAAAAAAAATTAAGAAAAATTTTGTGATAAATATTATAAGGGATAAAATCACTATTTTGGAACTTTTTTCCAACATATATTCTATTTCAGGTTCTATAAAATATTAAAGATGGTTCAAACTTAGAAATAAACCATCAACCTTTTAATAAAATAATTTTTTTTCAAACATTTTTTTATGTTATTGTTATAAGATGAGTGTTTCTTGTAGCAGTTTTACCTCTGAAGATTGAAAATTATAAAATCCCGTAGTATGAATGGCGAAAAATCCGACAGTATTTGCCGATGATCACCATACCTAAGAGCCAGCCTATAAAGCGTCTCTCCAAATTAGCCTGCAACATTCCAGGCTTAATCTGCCCCCTAAAACTGTCTTGCAGTTAACCACCATCCTCCATTACCACCCATAAATGGTTCAACTCTCAGCGAAAAAGTCATAAAGCGAAAGAAACTATTTGATTTACGTTCTTCTAATGATGCCTCACAACAATCAGCCACAATTGAGACCTAGAACAGAAATACCCTCGGCCAGCAATAAACCGAGGAAATCGAAGCCGCAGAGAAGCTAAAGCCGAAGCCAGCAAATCAACATTGGGGAATCGGAGAAAAACGGCATTATCGCAGTCAGTTCGTGGCCTAAGTCTCGCTTTGATTGCCACAAAAAGGGGCAGCAAGGCACAGAAAAATATAAGAAAAAAACAAAACAAAGCCAGAGAATCCAGCGGTATTCAATACTCTTGGCACTATAAATTACATGGCCGGGCAAGAAATCGAAATCATGACCAGAGCTCCTCGTCTCGTCTCTGATTATGGGACTTAAATTGAGCGAGCCGGCGGAGGGAGCGATCGCATTTCGAGTCATAAATAATCATAGTTGTGCCATTTATTATGACAAAATATCATTTGGACATTTGTTTGCAGCTCTGGGCCCTGCTCCCGGATCTCCAGCTCCTCCCGGCTGCTCTGGGCTTATCGCAATTGCTGGATCTGCCTGGGCATCTCCTCGCTAGCTTTTTATTCTTCTTCTGGTCTCGAATTGTTTGCACAATTTTCATTGCAATGTCTTTTTGTGCTGCGTTTTAATATAAATTATTTTTAACAATTTGCTGTGTGGCTCCTTCTCTGCCTCGTTCTTGCCCCGTCCTATTCTCTTTCTTTTTTCCGAGGGCTCTTATTGCGCAATCCGAGACTGGAACTTAAACTGTGGCTGAGGTCGACAAAAAGGCCCAAAAAAAGCGCAAGAAAGCTGAGATGGAAATGGAAAATGGAGAATTCCAAATACCCTTGGGTAAGGCATTTTTAAAAAAATCGCAAAAAATTGATTGTATTTGTAATGTGTCAGTAAATCCATGGTATTTCCCCTCTCACATTTTTAAACCTGTTTCATGTTTGTTTACGAAATCATAAATTCGTTCAATTCTTTGGCATAACTTAAGCACTATTTATGTGGTTTCCCAGCAGCCCTTGAACTCTGGACTGTTTAGAGTATAGGGCAGAACTTTTTACGGCCCCAGACGCTCCAGACCTCGGGCCCTTGACCTGCCCTCGCCGACTTGGCGGCTGCAACCAAAGGCGCATTAATCTCAGCCAACGAATGTCAGGAATTGTGGCTATGCCGACAACTCCAAGGGGGAGGGGGATTGGACCTACTGAAAAGTGTAAGTTTCATTTTGTTTCGTTTATTGCCGCCGAGGCGCAGTCGAACAATGTTTCCTACCTAGCATTCCCAGCCTGTTGCAATGCCATGCGATTTTTGATAAGCCGGCATAGAACTTAGAGAAGGGCTAGTGATGAGAAAGTAACTGATTTATGTTTGAGCCATACCCAAAATAGTCAAGAGCTAATGAAAAAATATATTATAATAATAAAAGGTTTTTTAAATAGTTCTAATAGTAATAAAGCCCTTGAGAATAGACGGAATTAAGTTTAATTTATATTTACTATGATATTTGTCTTTTAAGCTTACAATTTATTGTGCTAAATTGCTATAGATCTATTTTGAATGGAAGTTAATAAAGCTAGATACTAGCCATAAGCCAGCTCCTAAACATCCAGCCAATGTCAACAGAATTCCCTGTAGTTTGCCGAAAGCGGCAAACAAAAAGCAAAGGAGGCCTTGAGAGCCGCGATTCATTTCGAATCGCCCGGCATCAAATCGAGCTGAGTTGCCTGCCCTCAACTTTCGGCTGCAGTCTGGGGTCTTTTGCGGAAAAGTTCATAGTGCCCAGGGCGAAATATTGTCATGATTATTATTTATGGCCAACTCTGACGAAGACCTGAGAGTTGGCACTGCGACTGCTCTGGGATCTTTTGGCAGTTGATACCAGGAAGTTAAAGGCAGCTTCAAATTAAAATGGTGTTCTCTATTATGCATCTATACGATTAAATCTAGAATGAAGTATTCTTAACTCTTTAATATATCTAAAAAATATTTTGTATTATTCCTTAATTTATTAGATTCAACGCGCTCTAGGTAAATATATTCTTGTTGAATTTGCCTCAATTATTTATCGCCATCTTTATTCAGATATTTAGCAGAGGAATCTCGCAGAGCATTGCTTGGATTGCGCCCTTCGAATTCGGAGTGCGAGCATCTCGTCTAATTAAAATTTACAGCATTTTAAATGCTCGAGGAGCAGATGCAGCCTCCTGCTGGGAAAGCCTTTCCCCTTCCCCGCCACTCATGTTTGATCTCTTAATGCAGCAATGCAGTTTAATTTATGCTGCAGACGCAACTTTCCTCACCGTTCCCTCCTTCCGACTTTCCTTATTTTATTTTTAACTTTGTTTGCACTGCTGCACGCGCAACATTTCAATGTCAGTCCCCCGATTCTGCTCTTCCATTCTATATTATCCCGCACTATCACCCTCTTCAGCATCTGCGTTATGTAATAGACGAGTGGAGTTTTCCCCGAGTTTTCCCGGAGTTTTCCTCCTTGGCAGCTAGCTCGCTTCGTCACCTTTCGATTGTGCGGCGTTATTTTCGTAGCACTTGAAATCCGCTTAATTGGTTCCTCAACTCAGCTCGAAATAGTCTTCCCCCGTCGTTCGGTGGACCCTCTATTTCGGGGATTCCGGCGCTTCACCCTTTGGTTATTAATATTTACAGCCTGGCCAAGTAATTTACAACAGTTATGAGCCTGTTAATAAATATTTGAAATTCCTTTTGAAGTGCCCGAGTGGTGGAAAGGGGATTGTGATTCAGCAGAGGCTTGTGATATGTTCGTATTTTTGTCTATTTCAATCGATTCAAATACTTAAATCTGCAGCCAAGCGGAACATCAGAAAGATATAACTATTGGTCTGGAAACTCGAGTTGTTATTAATGTGTAATTTTTGACGTCTATAAGAAAAGGTGTTGAGGAAAATTTGGTCTTTAAATATAATAAAAAATCTGAGTAGTTCCCATGGCCAAGATATATCAGAATATATATCAGGTTAGTCCAGGAAATAACTGAGACTGTGGTTCTGGTGATTCTCAAAGATTAGAGAAAGTCAAAATTAGCCAGAAAGCCGTTTCCCATGGGTGGACAAGGAAGAGGAAGCGAGCTGGGCCAAAACTTAATTTATAATATCACGTCGGTCAGCAGGCTTCTCTCTCCCCTTAAAGAGCATGGAAAATTCTAAAGAAAAACTAGGAAAAACTTAAGCTTGGCATGCCAATTGCAATAAGGCAGCGGGCTGGGGGGAAACTGCAGAACTTGAGGATGCGGGTGGGGCATAGATTTGAGAAACCGAATTGCACGACTTTAACGTTTTTTGATGAATGCGACGACAACAAAGAGGGACCAAGGCGGTTTTTCTTTTGGGGGGGGGGGGGGGGGGGGGAAGGCAAGAGTTTTCAGAGTTTCATAGTTTTCAGCTGCGGCTTTGGAACTTCCACGGGCCTTGCCTGATTGCTGAAATTCACGCGACTCGATTGTCCAACGGACTAGACAGAACCCAAGTCGGATTGCCAGAGTTATGAGCTTTAGTTTTAGTTAAAAGGTCTGCGCTGGCCCTCATAAACAAATTTCAGCCAATTCCGCTGGCCAAGTCAATGGGAAAGTAATTTAAATGCAACGCCGACCGGGAAAATTGTGGCCGTTTAATGAGCGATTAGAGCGTCTGCGCACCAGGATGATGATTACGATGATGATGATGGCATGGAGGCACGATACCAACAGAGGACCACAAAAGCAGACTGCAGTCCGAGGAACCGTTATGATTAGGAGCGGATTGAATGCAAATATATTGGTTTGCTAGTTGGTCTATATTGTACTTTAAAGATTACTCCAATAACAAACTACTCACAATATGATGTTCTTCAGAAACCATTCCTCAAAAGAATATATTGATCAATCCATTTATTTGAATACGTTGTTAATATATAAGAAAAACTCTGATTTTTACATCATGTATGCTAAAGATCTTCTGAATCCGTAAGTGGTTGTAGACTCTTTTTAAAGCAACATGGCTTTGAGCGGTTTTCATTATTTCTCCTCAACATTGTATAGTATTCTTTAAGAATCGGTTACCATGTCGGTTCTCATATACCATTTATTGGGGATAAGGACGCCTTTTGCATGACTACTTGATGGGCCCTCGCAACTCTTTCACGCCACTGGCTCATTATGCTAATCGCGAGTGCAAACCTAATTGAACTTAAATGGAAACTCATAAAATGCACTCCAAAGCCCCTCTTTTTCCCCCTCCCCAAGAACAGTGTTTACAGCCAAGCTCGTTGAAGCCGCCACTTTGCCGGCTGACAAGTCGGGCTAAGCCCACGCGATTAGTCAGTGGAAAAAGGGGCGGAGGAGGACCGTGGGTACGTAGTACATAGAACCAGAACGAGCCCAAAACGCCACTCGAGTTCACAACTCAACTGGAGTGTCAATTAAATTAATATCAATTAAAAGCGGCTGCAACTTGTTGCATCAACTCTTCAGTTCAGTCAGCTCTTCAGTCTTTCTTCTCTCCGCTCGGACGGGGAAATTATGCACACGCCATCGGTGCCGCCGCCTCTGCTTTTTTGAGAATTAACTAATGAAGGGTTGACTACCAGCAAAGCTGGAAATTTAATTAGTTATTTCCTGAACAAAAATTAAATAGCTGAGTCTATTGATCTAAATAGAAATTTTTTTGCTAAACATGTACGATTTTTATCTATAATATTTTAAATAATAAATTTAATAGTTCACTTTATAGAAAGCGATTTTTGTGCATCTGTTTTCTTCTTTTTTAATAGTACCTATGTTTAAACTAAATACAAGCTCTGTAAATAAAATAAAACCCCGTATTTATATTCTTTTTTTATATTTCGCTGTGTACCTGTCTCACTTTGTCAGCGTCAGCAAGGATTAATAGAGCGAAGGAGCAGTGCAGAAAGCAGAGGGGAGTTCAGATCAGCGCCCAGCTGCCAAAGTTGCAAAGAACGCTCCCGTGGGTGAGGTGTCACAAAATTTGCACGCAAACGCGGAAAGCCACATGGCACCAGATACGTCGAGTGTGTGGATACAGATTCAGATACAGATACAGATACATAGATGCGACACAGGAGCCAAAGTTGAAGTCGGAGTTGAACCTGCGACGACGGAGCTCAACTCGAGTGATGGCTGGAAATAGCAGTGCGATGACAGTCACTTCTTTTCTTGGTTCTTGTGAAAGTCTCATTAATTTGGCTTTAAACAATAATTCATAGGGGTTTTCAGCTGCACAATGATCAACTTGGGGGGTTTTTTGCCTCACAGTATTCTAGTTAACAAGGTTTTTTCCTAAAATATGGTAGTCCCACTTAAACATTTATTGTCAGGATTATATATTTCCCAATTCCTAAACGAGGAAATGTTTATTAAATAAGTACTATTCCTTTTTCTCCTTTTGAATATTTTTTATTCACATATTTCCTATTTATTTTTGCGAGTAATTAACACCAGTCACTGTGATCACTGGAAGGCAAGTGCCCCTTCACTCCTCGCCCATCGGTTGGCGCACATGTCAGCGGGTATTGAGTGTCGCCTCTGGCTGCCTTAGCTATATCAGCTGCCAAGGTTGTCGCTAGGAAGGAAACGGCATCCAAGCCAGAAGCACTCCCAGTTTCTATCTCACAGCTCCCATCTGTCTCCGAGCATCTTACGCACGCACACGCATCGCATCGCATCTCCGCATCCAACATCCCAGCTTCTCGGCATCCAACATCCGTGGCAGAGTCAAGGAAATGTGCAAAACTTGGGCACTGGCAAATTTATAGCGACAAATGTTGACTTGAGATACGACATCGGGCAGGGAAGAGCTGACTTTAGTCGGGGAGCTGCCTGCCCAAATTGAATGTCAATCGATTTTAGTTTTTAATTTAAAAAACCGCGCCTCTGCTGGGATCCCTTGTAATTCGGCCTGACATGTGTGCACTTGAGCTTAGCGATGGGAAGGTGTTGTTTTCTTTTGGTAAAAACTATTTATAAAGCTTAAGTGGTTAAGCAAGTCTTTTGTACTAGAGGTTAAAGGTAAAATAATTTTATAAACGAAAAATACATTAAAAACCCGAATTTATATTAAATCTGATGTTTTTTATTACATTCCAACAGAATATTATCTTACCCAAGAATACACAGATTAAATGAGTACTACACAGAAACAAACATCGATATGAAATGAGGTCATTTCTACCTTAAACTTATTCAAAAATATCAACATGATATTTTATACATAATACTAAAATTAGAATTTTTTGAACAAATAATGTAAAATAAGAATTACATAATCTTTATTCATATAAAAATGATATGAATACTTTATCTTTAAAAAATATAAAATAGACCAACACAATATGATTTTTTATCAATTTATTTCCTGTGTATCTATTGTCGATATATTTTCCAAAAAACAATACTAAAAAAATTCTATATGGATTAGTAATTTAACAACAACAAAAAATTTTTAAGAGTACTTGAAGCTAATATCATCCTGCTTGGTTAGGTACGCCTAACTATAACCTTCCCATCACTAACGAAAAATAGGTGCATCTTTGAGATACTTCGAGGCAAGAGCTTGATTGCATCTTGTGGGCGTGGCAATCAGGGGCTCCAGAGGTTTTCCACCCGAGAGCCAACGGTAAATGACAGTCGTGGCAATACAATCGCGATGGGTGAGAAATGTTTATTCGACAAGCGAACGAGTGGGAACACTGAATCTCAGGGGCAGAGAGCCCTCGTCGTCCCTGCCTCTACCGTCTATTCAAATAATGGTCCGCTAATTGTTTAATTGATAACCAGGCAAATCCCACCACAAACTTGTCTCGCATCCTCAATGCGGTCTGTCTGCAATTTGTGCAAATTGCACGCACATCGAAACCATTCACTCCCCCTCCCCCTCCCCCATCACCCAAACCCGCCCATTAGGTAGTCTATAAACATATCAACACCTGTTATGGCACACGGGCCAGTGCCCGGTAAGCCCCGCTGCAAATATTGAAAATCACTGGTCGGACCGACCGTTCCTGCAACCTAAATAAGTTTTATTTGCTTCATTTTCCCCGGCTCAGTTTTATGCAAAAATGTCAGCCGACGATGTGTGCGGGTGTGTGTCCCAGTCAATCAATGGGACACGTAGACCGGGGACGGCGAACAGGACATTTTCAGGAGGTAAGGCCGGACCACGGTCCTCGCTGAGTGTCAGGTGGGAATGGCTCTTAATCCCGCACGTTGGCCGTTTGTCGCGTGCAAAAATATTTTCCATACACTGCGGAACTGGTTTTCTTAGTCAATAAATTTAATACGTTTTAATAAAAATATATTATTCAGTTTGCAAACATATATTGTCAATCTTAAAATAGGTTTTAAAATTTTGTTAGTGCATTTTCTTTTTATAATAAAGTAATTTAAATAATATAATATTTACTTAATTTAGCTCATGTCACTCAAAATATTTACTTTGATTGGTTAAAAAATATTATGCTGATTTAGTTAATTTTCCCATTTTCTACACACAGAATATATTTTCTCAGTGGCCAGTGGTCCCAACTGCCTGCCCGACCAGTCCACCCACAGATCTTCCCTTTTGCAGCTGCATTGTCAATTTCACACGCCAGTTGGTCTGGTCTCTCTCTCCTCTCGTCGGTATCCTTGGTCCTTGCCTTCCCATCGCCACCCTCTCAGCCCACTGGAGTGTATTTTGTTATTGCTAACCATTCGTGGCACGTTCAATTGATTGAATTGAAGTCGCATAGCAGCGCTTCTCATCGCAGCGGAATGGAATGAAGCACTGAGAAAACGAAATGTGATTCAAGAATTTATATATTAATTAATTTACCATATAAATTCTTCTTATTATGATACGGAAGTATCTTAATATTATTTACATAGTTAATAGATTAAAGTAGATTTCATAAAATGAGAAAATAGCCAATCTTAATTCCAAACAGAGCTTTAAATGATATAAAACAATACAAAGTATTAATTTCTTTCAGTGCAAAGGACAATGTCCTTTCAGTGTTATTGTTATTGTTGCCTAGGCTTGTTAGGCTGCGTTTGTTTTTGCTGCTGCCTCGATCATATGGCCCTGCCAGCCGTCTCTTTCTCCCCATCTGGCCATCTCCCTCGCTCGGCATGTAACAATTATTCAATTTGATTTACTCCTCCTCACCCCGTCCCGCTCGCTCCCTTTGTTATCCTTCGCCGTGTCCCTTTCTATCGGGCTTGGCACATTGTTGTTATCACACTTGAATAGCTGCCAAATGTGTCGCCCGTCGGCGGCGTCACAGTTTACACCTGTTATCCCCACCTGCCCATGCGGCATCTCCCTCTAAAGCGGAAGTCGTTGCTCCTCTAACGGAAGTTAATTTAATGCGAGTGCAATTTGGACAACCGCTTAAGCAGGCGGCCATTAGCACCGTTCGATGTCGATTTGTATAATGGGTTTAAATCTCCGAATAATTAATTCTAACAGTAAGGGTGGGTTATACTTTCCTTATAGTTAGAGATAGTTAGAACTAAACATTCTCCACTAAGAAAGCTCTTTTTTATACACATACTGTTAGAAAATAGTTTATCCTACCATTTTATTGGTGTTTTATGCCAATACATTGTAGGTATTTATTGTAATGGCTGATTGCTGGCTCACATTCAACCATTGCAGCCTCCCCACGGGCATTGCTGTTGTCCCCCTCCTCCGCCACCAATTTGATCTGGTCGAACCCAAACTTCGATCTCCCTCTTTCCTCTCCTTCCTTCGGCCAGGCAAACGAGGACCGCTACGAATACTAGTAGTAGATGGAACTTCATTGTTGTCCCAATATCAGAGCCTATCCCCTATTTATATAAGTGAGAAATATGGTGTTATAACAGGTGTATAATTTAATTGGACAAGCCATTTGTTTTTTAAAGAATTTTACATACTTACACTAATACTATTGAATCCAAAATCTCATATTTCGTATTTAAATTTAATACAAAAAACATTGTATTAAATACGAAACATATTAAAATGCTTAGTTTAATATTAAATATTTGAATCCATGAAGGGCATATTAAACGTATTATATTTATCGTTAATATTTTCAGAATATTTTCAGATTGCTAGAATAAGCCGTATTGAATTTAAAAATGTTTCATATTTTTTTTACCTAATCAAAATATTTTAATTTTGAAGTTTTAAATATTTTTACAAAGTAGCTAATATGCATGATATTTATTTATAAACTCTTTTAATTTGAATATAAAACATTTTAGAAATGATTACTTGACTAAATTCTTGTTTCTAAAAAATTCAAATTATTTTGAATAAAAATTGCATATGGAAAATGTTATATTTTAAGTTGTAGAAAGTTGTAAATGTTTGCGAGCGTGTTAACTTCGCATTTAAGTTGAACTTATGTACTCCCGCGTAACATGGTGCGATGGCCCAATTGGTAGGGCGTGTGCCTCTGATGCGGGAGGACCCAGGTTCAAAAACCACCTAACGCATAGTAAGTATACAGTTTTTAAGATGCATTCCTAAAATTTCCATAACAATTTGAAGAACAATAATGTATTAAAAAAGTTGTTAATACAACTACTGAAAAAAAAAGTTTTGTCGTGAGCGGGATTTGAACCTGCCGTTTAGTACATATTTTCAAGTACGACTCTCCCTTTGGTCGCAAGTTGCTAGTTGCAAATTAGTTCCCATGTCGCCCATGTCGTGATATTCCCACCTGCTCCTTTGGCATCACCCTCAAAAGCGGAAGTTGGTTAGAAATAGTAAGAATTAAACATTCTCCATTAAGAAAGACCTTTTTAACGCATAAAGTTAGAAAATAGTTTATCCTACCATTTTATTGGAGTTTTATGCCAATACATTGTAGGTATTTATTGTAAAGGCTGATTGCTGGCACGTATTCAACCATTGCGGCCCCATGGGCCTTGCCCTCCTCCCCCACCGACTTGATCGGGTCGAACCCAAACTTCCATACCCCCTCCTTCGGCCAGGCAAACGAGGGCCGCTACGAATACTAGTAGTAGTTGTAACTTCATTGTTGTCCCTACATCTCAGCCTATCCCCTATTTATATAAACGTGAAATATGGTGTTATAACAGGTGTATAATCTAATTGGACATGGCAAGCATTTTAAAGAATTTAACATTCTTACGAAAGCGAGGACTTTCTTCCTTTTAAGCTGAATACTGTTAAATGTGTCCTTTTATTATGAGAAAGACAAACAAAAATATGTGGTAACTTTTATATTACTTTTACAAAGCGAAAAAGTCGTATGCTATTGCTTGTAAATAATTATATTAGGATTCAAGTGCCAGCAAAATGATCCTAAAGGTGCAGACACTTCGCATTCAACCGTTTCATCCTGCCGTTTAGTACATATTTTACAACGACGAGTGTCCCTTTGGTCGCAAGTTGCCAGTTGCAACCTCTTCTGAACCTTAACAAATAGCGACGAAAATTGCAACAAATGTGTTACGAATGGTTCGTGATCGTTGCATGACAGAATGTCGCCGGCAACAACAGCAAAAGCGAGCTGAACTGGAGAATTGTAGACCAATGAGGAAATCGTTACCCTGGCTTAAACCACTTAAACATCACGAGTTGAACTCTTAACAGCCTGGGACTGCAGTCGAAACTTTGGCCGCGGCTGGGAGAAGACTTTGGCCGCGGTCCACTGATGTTGATGAGGAGGAGATGACGACGACGACGACGACGACAACAAAGAAGTTGACAACAGCAACTGCAGATACACTGGGGGAAAATCATAGCATAATCGATGTTATGTGAAATAATAGTGCCACTAGCTTTCTGAATTTCTAAAACCTTTTTTTCTAACATTCGTAGATTGGTTACTACAAATGGTTGTATTTAAAGACAAGAGAGTACTGTTGGTCGAGCTCCTCGACTATCACATACCCATTACTCAGCTAAAGCAAGAGCGAGGGAGTTGAAGATGCTCATAACTTTTTAATGAATGGATCGAACTGAAAATTTAAAATGGGTATATTTAGACAATTCATTTTCTTCTGCTTATAAATTGTAAACACATAGTATTCTATGGTTAGGCAATGGTTAGTTAGCACTTTTTCGCACAGTGCAGATTAGTCGCGTTGATGAGATACAGGGATCGGGATCGGTATGGGGATGGGGAACGAGAACGGGCAATTGGGTTTTTGGTAGCTACGGGCTGCTGAGGATGCTTGTTTGTTGTTGTTTTGGCCGGGTATCTGTATCTGCCGCTCTGGCCGATTACAACGTAACCAAGTGTCTGTCGGTCGCCGTGTTGTTAGTTGGAGCTGATGCAATAAATCGCCGACATTGTCCGAAGTTGTTGCAGCGATTGTGATAAAAGTAAATCGCTGGCAAAGCTAAGACACGATCTGCAGGCCCTAGAGGTAGTCTAGTTCCAGGCCTAGCTAAATAGCTGCAACTACAACTACAGCTACAGCATCATTGATATCAAATTACATCCCATTCAAATTCCATATTAGACAGCCTGGCCTTGTCCCACTTAGCTGCTTTTCCTTATCAGTTTCATATGGCCAACACGTAGGAAAAGTTAGCACACCCTACCCACCAAACTCTTTCCATTTCGCGTATGTGGGCGAGGGGAAAACTTCTTCAAACCAAGAACACTTGGAGTTTTCCGGCGAAATCCCCAAAAGCGTTGCGTTGGAGTATTCTAAACTTTGCGCTACTTTTTGCCGAAGCTAAAGTCATTATCATTAAAGCCATACTTTGCTGCCGAAACTTTCGCTTGGCGAGCAGGAGCAGCAGCAGGAGCAGGACGATGCGGAGCGGAAAATATTGTAAATTGTATCTAACAGATACTTTATCGAGCCGAAACAGAAACTTCTGCCATTGTCCGCGAGCGACAAAACGGACACACATGTGGGGATACTCGCAGGGCAGCGGGGAGGGGCTGGGAATTACATGCCAAGATAATGAGAGTATAACTGGGCGTGGCGGCAACTTATTCTTCGACTGCACAGACAACTTTTACGAAAAGTTTTGCGGTTCTGTAGCATGCTAAATTTGGGAAAAGGGGGGGCGAAAGAGTTGCAAAAAGTATATATCTCTAGCAAAGCACTCCTAGCACCAGTCCTTCGATTTGAAGACGTTTCCTAGATTTCATAAACATGAAATAATAATATTTATTATTAAATACAAAAATAATTGCAGGACTTGCACTATTTTTGGTAAGTAAAGATACTGATTAACTTTCCTAAAAATTAGGTTATTTTTATTAAACAGTGTGTTCATTTCTGGCAATACCTGTCCCAGGGCTTACACTCTCGTGTTGGTGGCGGTTGACCTTTATCTGGTCGTACCCAAACTTCCAGTTCCCTCTTCGGTCTCCCCCATCGCTGTCCTTCAACCAGGCAAAGGAGGACCAATACCAACAATGGCAGCAATATCAGTGACTTCATTACTGAGCCAATAATCTAAAGATAATCAAAAATATTGTATATACAAACAAATCGCGTAGAGTAATGCATTAGATATGCCACGCATTAGTTGTTAAAGTTACCATGTAGAAACACTTAATTTGCATCGGTAATTTCAAAAAAGCTTTAATATCTTTTAAATGATTTATAACGGCTAAAAGGTTAAATTGTATAAAGGAATTAGTTAAATCTTTTAGATATTATCCTCCCTGATCCGAACTCTTGCAACCTGATTTTATGATAACATTTATAGAGACGAAAGGTTTTGTCTAGTTTTATAATATTACAAACCGTTTTTAACCAAAAATATAATTTATAAGTTTTTTAATTTTAATTTTAATTGCACATTGGGTCCCAGCCTTCACACTCTAATGTTGGTGGGGGATCGTATTTGGCTGGTCGTACCCAAACTTCAACATTCCTCTTGTTTCTCCACCTCCGCCGTCCTTCCGCCAGGAAAAGAAAGACAAGTATAACTAATGGCAGCAGTAGCAGGGACTTCATTAGTGGATCAATAATCTCTTGTTTAACCTACAATATATTTGATTATCGCAGCTACACTAATGTATTAGTTTCGGAAAAGTCGTCAGCAAACACATTTAATATGCTCCGGTAATTTCCAATACTTAAATTATTTACAGCATTAAAAAAATCAAATGCTAGCAAATTACTCTTAAAGGTTACGAGCAAGTTTCCTGATGTTGGTCAAATCCGTTAGATAAAAATCCTGTGTTACCCATTCCTGATTTTTTGACTCAGGTATGTATTGGAAAGGTTTTTTGTCGTTGCACATTTTTAAAAACGCAAAATTTATTCATCTGGTTTATAATTAAATAAAGTTCCACACATCACTAAAACTCCTTTAGATACAATCACCATTTGTCTCCTTTGAATAACTTTTCATTGTATACTCGATAAAAAAGCACTTACAGAGAGGGACATGGTGATCTTATTAGGTTGATGGTCTATGGTTTTGGTTTCGGCCTTATCCAAACCTTAACTATACTGGTCTTTTAGAGGGGTCTCTCTACAACAGGCAAAGAAGGACGAGGACGACTACATTTGGATAGGCTTAGGGTATTTAAAACTTTAAACGTCCCGGCAATATAATTAAAATGCATCATTTAAAAAAAGAGTAAAAGACAAGACTAAAATGGGGTTCTGTTTTTGGCTCTTATAAATATATAAAAAATAAATAATTTGTAAATATTTGTTATTGGAAAGAAATCTTAAAAGTGGAAGACCATTTATTTGCTTACAATGATTCAATCAAGATTACACGACCTGAGAATAACTTTAATAAGACACTTTCATTGTTTACTTGATTGTAAAGCACTTACAATGAATAAAACAGGAAGACACTTGATGATTCTAATAAGGTGGTGGGTTGTCGGGGTAAGGCTTTGGCCTTATCCAAAGCTCAATATTTTGCTTTGGCGGTCTTCGTGCCGGGGCCATTCCAACCAGGCAAAGGAGGACTACTACAAGCAACACCGGTGGCTTCATTCTTGGGTTCGAATTTGCACTTACTACCCCTTTTTATAGCTGTAAAATATAATCGGAAATTAATAGCTACATTAGTTTTGACACGCCTAATCTCCATTAAAAATTAAATTAGTTTTGAACAGTGTTAGGTTATTTTAATCTATCAACGTCACAATTATTAAGATGCTGAAACACGAACGTCTCTTGAAAAAATATGAATAACTGAGCATATAAATAATATGCTTTAACCTCCAAATGATATTTTTTAAATATTTTACTCTTCAGTAATTGATAGACTAAGCATTTACATAAAAAATAATTTTCTTTGAGAAGATAATTTGCTTATCATCTGTTATTTTATTCCTTTAGACATTGTTTTTTGACATTGCTAAGGAGGCTACTCCCAAAAGTCGCTATGCATTTTTGAATTTTGACAACATTTTTAAAGTTCTTTACAAAATGGTCATTTATTCCTAAATAATTATTTAGTTTTTAATTTTCATCGTTTAAGTTGTAATTTATTATTTAATTTATTATTTAAAATATTTTTTAAAATATTTATATAATTACGTCTCTTGACGTAATTCTTTTTTGTTTGATATATTTTACTTTTCACTGAAAAATTTTCAGTAACTAATAGGAGACAGCGGTAGGCTTTTCTCAACTCAGGATTATTTACAAAAAAAAAAAATTGTTTTCTTTGAGAAGTTATCTTGCTTTTTAGAATTATTATTATCCATTTTTTTATAAACTTTTTTTCTTGCTTGTTCGCATCGTCTAAAACTTTAAGTGTGTCCTTCTTGGAACAACTTTTTTCCGATTTTGTGGAAGGTTCCCCCTAAAGTGAATTTTGTCAAAATTCTAAAGTCCTTCACTTTACACCTTCGATTACGATACTTAATCAAAATGGTAGTAAAGATGGGTAGGTCATTTATTCTTTAATAATGATATGGTTTTTAATTGTAAAAGTTTCCATACATCATTAAAGCCGGTTTCCTTCCAATCATGATGACAGTACTTCATCATCTATTTCCCAGAACTATAAGGGCCTGGATTGTCGGGGTAAGGCTTTGGCCTTATCCAAAGCTCCTGTGCCGGAGCCATTCCCACCAGGCAGAGGAGGACTAATACAATCGACAGCTGTGGCTTCATTCTTGGGCCCACATGGGACCTTACCCCTTTTTATAGTCCGAATATATAAGATAATTACAAATGAAAAGGTTTATTGGTTTTGTCACGTCTAAACTGCGTTAAGTTTTATTTAAATCTGAATAAGTTAAGGTCATTTTTCCATTAAGATACATTATGTAAAACAGGAAATAGAGAATAATCTCATTATCCTGTTAGAAAACATATGGGCACTTCCAAAATGTCGCTCGGGACATTTGCACACCTTTAAAGTTGAAAAAAAATTGTAAAACAATGGATTTTAATTTTAATTATGGGCTTTTCTTTTCACTCTTCCCAAGCTCTATTTTTGGTAAAAATCTTGATTTTGTAGCACTTTTAGTTTTTAAGATATCGGTAAAAAACTGCCGTATTCGCTCGGGACAAAAATAGAAGTGGATTTCGGGGAAGTTCGTACAACACCAGAAATTAGCGAATTCTGATGGAATATTTTAATGCGATTTTTTTAGAATGTTGTTCAAACATGTCGCTGTGAAATGCTGTTGGTTTTATTTAAAAATTCTTTGCCGTTTTTTTTTTTATGCAGTTTCAAACACATTCGCCCGGGACATGTCGCTCGGGACATTTTTTCCGACTGTTTTGTAAAGCGGATTTCTTTACCTCTATCTCTCAATTGCTGGATGTTTTGCTTTTAATTTAATAGTTTAGCATGTGAATGAAGCATTCAGTACGGAAAAATGTCACATATTAGCATTCCTATAGGATAAATTAACAACAGAAGACAGGTCCAAAAAATAACAAAAAAATAGCCAAAAACTGATTTTTGCGTATATTGGTGGAGTTTGTCATAAAAATAATCAAACTATGCTCCAAATTTGTAGTTAAGCTCAGTATCCAACTAATTAGAAACTAATATCGGGGCAAAATCATGTGGAAATATGTTTTATTCAAGTTTCAAGGTTTTTGGCTTGGTGGACTTTTTTTTGGAAGTGCCCATATATATGGTAGATAAGCAATAAGGGATTGTAAGTTTTGATTAAAGATTTAATAGGTAGGCTCATTAATATTACCACTTCATTTAAATATGATGCATTGTTTTATTTTGGATGGTGAGTAAATGTGTTGAGGAACTTGTCGATCTGATGTATGTAAATGCAAAACAAATTTGCCTCAGGCCCATTTGAAACGTATTTCCAATTTGTAATAAAACAAATGCGGGCAATGGCTAAGCCTTTAGAAAGTATTGCCACACAAGGAAAAGGTTGGCTGCTGGTCAATCATGTTTTTGCATTTTGATGGGCAAAAATGTGGCGAAAAGAAAGGCCCACATGCTGCAAAGAAAAAAGGAATTGGCAGGCCGAGGAAGTGATAGATTTTTGGGCTCATTGAATCAGGTTAGAAATCCCAGACCAGATCAGAGCAGAAACCAGCTGCAAGTTCTTTGCCGGCCTTTCACTCTTCCAGCTGCGGTTGCCGGACCATCGGACTGCAACCATTCCTCCATGATTTCCATGGCCTGAAGCGAAGTGATTACCCCAGCATGTTAATGTCAGTTGCCCAGCAAAGAAGACATATTGTGGTCATTGAATGGTGATTATCGGGGGGCTCATAGCTCTGGGTTAGTACTGGTACGAAAGGCGGATGGCATACATGTCAACTAACGATTTGCATTACGTGGCAATAACGAAACATTAAATGACCTTGACCTTTCTTAATAAATACGTATAGGTTATATAAGGTAAAAAGTTGGTAGCAGCAACGTTTAAAATTATTTTCGTCATGCTCTCCATATGTAAGAAATATGTAAATTGGACCGTGTGGAAAGGAAATATGGGGAAAATATATATGCATGTCGAAAGGATTGTAGGTATTTCCAACAATATTTAATTATGAACAAAAAAAAAACCAATATTCACCATTAACAAATCATTTTTAAATAACAATATTTTAATTACCCTTTGAAAGGGTATAAATAAGTATATAAATATAAAAGGTCAAGGTTCCTTTATATATGACAATATGACAAAAGTGTGTCAAAACTGAACCGTATCATCCGTAATCTTATTATAACCCTTGCCAAATCCTTTAGTCACCTTTCAGACCTATAAAAAGACGATTAGCATGAATTTCAGTACAGAAATGAAGACATTTGCATTGCTTTTGGTTCTGGTTTGCATTGTTGGGTTGGTGAATTCTTGGGAATGGCCTTGGCAAAAACAAAAGAAGCCTTGGGAGAGACCCCAATTCCCGATTCCAAACCCAAATCCCCGTAAGTTCCATACTCACTAGTATCGTGTGCTTTAGTCTAACCGATTTATTTCCCAGGCGATAAATGGTGCCGTCTTAATCTGGGTCCTGCTTGGGGAGGTAGATGCTAGAAAATATTTCAAACAATTTCAGCTTCATTGTCCGGATAATAACTCTGTTGTAAAAGTGTTACATAAAATTATCTCTATGAATTTTATTCAGAATGCAGATATTTACAGATATAGAAATTTTTTGGAAATCAGGCCAAAAGAGACGTGTTAAAATCCTTTCTTTACCCACTAAACACAATCCAAATATTCCTGTAATTCCTGATATCCTAAAAAAAACAACAAAAATAAAAAAAAATTCATATAGTTAATCAAAGTAGTAATAATAATATTTCTATAAATTAATATTTAAATTTTAAAATTCCCAACATTTAATCTCATGTTATCTACTTACTTATCGACAACGTAGATGAATTGCTCTGCATATTGTCATTGCCTACTTTTAGAGCTAACATTTTATTCCCCTTAGCGGCCCAAAAATATGTGACGTTGAATGGCATTTAGGCAATTTGTGGATGAAGGAAATCTTCGAAGAAAATCACAATTAATCCAAGAATTAATTATTCAGGATTCCATATCGATTTGCCATGGCTGACACACTTTCCATAGTTTTTCCCTTCTCATCTCCTTTTGCAGCTGTTGCAGACTTGTGGCAAACAAAGAATCTGACGAGAGACGACACTGAAAACATTTGATATTTGCATAATAAATAAATACTTTATCTTAAGTTTATTTTATAACTCGACTTTTTTTATTGTTGTGTTTTTTGGAATTAAATTGTACAAGTGTTAAAATAGATAAATTAATGTTATTAATGAAGGTAATCTTTTTAAGGTGTATATTTTCCAAATTCGGGGTATTAAAAACTCCATTGAAAATTGAAGATTTCGTTATTTTGTATATAATTTTGTTCTCTGCAGCTTGTCGTTGTGCTGCATGTGTGTGTTTGCAATTAGCAGCGCTTTATGTGTTGATGTTGCAGCAGTTGCATGCTGCTGACAAATGCAAAGCCATATGATGGCGACTGGCCTGTGTAGTCGTACAATGACCCACATTGTGATGCGCCTTTATTAGACACGCGAGGCGCAAAAACAAAGGGGCAACAATGGGTCCGGGTCCGGAATACGGAATCCGGACAATGGCCCAACAAGGAGACTATGACGACAGCAGTGATGTCGCGCAAACAAACAAAGACAATGCAAATGTGGCACACAACAGGACATTAAACTCGCACTTGCATTGCTGGAACTTAAAGGAAGTCGCTTAAGACAATAATATAAATCAATATATAGACATATCCTGTCTATAACCAGACCAATCTGAAGATTTGAAGACTGGCCCCTAATAACCACTTAACATAAATCTATTATACAACAATATAATATTGTAATCATTAATACACAGAAAAAAATTGACAAAAGATCAGATTGACATGTCCTGGTCATTTTTATATTTTTTAAAGATCAAGCTAATCATATCATTTTGATATAAAAATAGATTGTGTTTAACATATTTTACATTATTTGTTCAAAAAATACTAAATATGGTATATCATATTGATATGGTAAGATATCAAGTTGATATGTTAAAATCATAAATTTGACATACATCATTTCGGCTTTTTATTGATATGAAATAAGGTAGAATTAACCATATTTCATATCGACTTCAGTAACATAATAATATGTACAAATTTCCTAGCAGAACTATTGCGTCCCTGCAACTCCGAGGGCAATGTCATTTGCCCTTATAATTGCATTTCTGATTAGATGGCTCTCAGTCCCTTCGAGTCTCCGAACTCCTGATGATGGAAATGCCGAAGGGTAACGGGGGCGGGGCTATGGCGGTGGGTTGGCCGAGGACGTTGGCCAAGGCCTTTTAACCAATGAGACAGTTAGTCAGTTCCAGTTAGCCACAACAACAAGCGCCATCATCATCATCATCAGGAGGTGGAACCACAGACGTTAACAACAAACGGCACATGCAACAAAGTGGGCCAGTTTACACCTGCAGTTAGTGTTTCGGTGACAGGGGAAAACCGGGGGAGCTACACAGTTTCACCTGGGCCATGGCCCTTGCCATGTAATTATTTGTAATTTGTTTGCCCAAGTGCAGGCAGGCGGAGATTTGGTTGTTGGTAATGCAAACCAATTGTTCCAGTTGGCCCCTCTCTGCCGTTTTCGAGTGGAGAACTGCTTAGTTATGGTTGTTATTGCAGCTAATACAATATAGAGGCAGTGGGTAGATGTTAGTTGTCGTAAATCGAAAATGCCAACAGCTACTTAAAAGCCTTTCCATTTGAGATATTGGACAATGCCCCAAGAAATTGGGGGATATTCGGTTGCTTTCACCATACTTATACTTATATATAGATTGATGATGTGTAATGGTTTGGTAAACTTTGAATAAATTGATTACTCTCAGTCTATTTCAACTGAATCAGACAGTAGGAAACTCAGCGGGTCGGGACCCATGTCAACACTAGCTCTTACGGGATTGGGGGGGTTAGTTGCTGACCCTACTGACTAACATTACGTTAAGAATAATTTTTAGAGTCCCTAACTGAAACTAAATAACCACACGATCATGGCCGAAATCATCCACAAATATTGTATCTGCCAGGTATCGAGGCAACACAACCATCAGTCAAATTTAATCCAAATAATTGAGAGGAAGAAGGCAAGTTAACCAGATCGATCGGTGAAGTCTTAGATGGCAATTGACTCACACGAAATCGTTACCCTCCCTGCCAATGTCTTTGCCAATGTTAATATTGTTCCGGCAAGACCCCATATGTTTTCAATCACAATATTCACATTCCCAGGTCGCGAAATAAGTTATCTACTCACTCATAATATTTTCTATAAACATGATTACATACATATTTTATTACTTCAATAATTCCAGAAAGAGAAACAAAACTGACTAACAGTAGCTTTCGGATTACACTTCCTCAGGGTTTATTTCATATATATGTATATATATTTGTTTTTTTTTTTTTTTAACTGGTCTAGGTTGTATAATCGTTCTTTCAGAAATTCGCTCATATTTATTTCGATGTACAATAATTCATTTGTTTAATTAAATTTGGTCGGGTTTCTTCATGACTTTAAACTGAACCGTAAACTAGCTATTCCTATGTTTATATTTATTCATTGAAATTGATTCCTACTCGCGCATAACAACACTCACACTAGCTGAAAAGGGTAGAAATTATACAAAATGCAAAGAAAGAATATGAAATATTAAAGCTCACAACAATTCACTTATCGCAAATCCATTTGTCTTTAACATAATGCTGGCTGGCGATAAGAGAGTTGGAAGTGATAATCAAAACAAACATGCAAAATTACTGCTTCTCCACGGCCATATATAGACCGGGCATAGGCAGACAGAACTAAAATTTTGGAATATTACATTTGGTTGAACTGCACTTACCCCTTTCCAATACTCGTCGAAGGCCTTCGCGATGAACTGGGCTAAGAGCGGTTTAAGCCCATGCGGTTGGGGGGGGATGATATTTATGTTATGTAATAAAATATTAGTTCTGCGTAGTGGCTTCTTTCTTTTGGTGGTTGTAATTAATTTTCTTCCAGGGTTTTGGTATATGTAACCGCACTTTTGTATACACTCAACTAGTGGAGTGTGTTTTGGGCGACTAGTAATCACTTAAAGAAAAAAATTAACTGGCGTTTACAAAGCGCGACTGTAGATTTTAGCGATCGCCGTTTCGACACTTATGTATTGACAAAAAAAAATTTCAGGGAGTTTTTAGCTGATCGAAGGGAACAAATTATGGGTGTTGTTTTAGAGCTGGAAAGCTGGTCTATGCCAGGGTTTAGTCGTTCGTCCGATGTCGGCGGTTCGTACCACTACCCCTCGTTATAGCTGGGGTACTAGATTTGTCCACTAGCAAAACTGTACCGCTACGGTAGGCGGAACAGGAGTGAGGGGTAGAGTATAGGTGGGCCGCTGTGTTTTGCGTTTTGGGGGGTCGACACTGTCCGTAAAGTCCAGCCTTTGTGGCGACGATGTTTGCAGGCTTCTGTACTCCTTTTCTACTGGAGATCGGACAACTATAAAAGAGCGGCGTGTTAGGTAAAACCACGATGGCGATCTGGCTGAATTGATATAATTTACCTCGGGACCTTTTAATGACGTTATGTAACTTTTTGGGGCGGGTAATGTTATCTTTTGATTGATTTAATTCACAGCTAGGCGGCGTAGCCAAACCCTATGTAGCCGTGAAAAGCAGCAATCTGTGCGGAATGAAAGTAAATTTTAAATCTGTGCGTTTGAAACGCCAGCAACTAAATATTTACCTTCACGATTCCGTGAAAATGGAGAACAAGTTTTAATTGACCAATTAACAGGCTTGGGCAGAGGATGTCTTTGGATAAGGTGCGATCAAAGTAAGTGGCACGTGGACCAAAAGAACAATATGTTGCCAAATCTTGCCAAATTGTACGTCTGCTCAGATGAGGGTTTAAAACGGAAAAGAAACGATAAGGGCCTCGCCTGAACTCGGAAACCTAGCTTTGCGATATTTTGAGCTGACACCGATTTGTCAAACTGGACCAGCTGATGGGTATTATCTTAGTATCGGATAGGGCTGGGAGGTGTTTTTGAATATCGTATGGCGGGTTAGCTACCAGTTTGAATTTTTGGAGACTTATGAATTGGGACGACCATTACACCACAGATAATCTGGCGAGTAACCGCAGACACGATTAGCTGGAATTAGGATCGTATGTCTTTGGCATGATACGTTCCTATTTCTTTACCGGCTAAAGTCTCTAATAAATAAAATGCATTACCCAATTTTTTCTTTATTCTGCACTTGGAAAATTGATGACCTAGTTTTTTATTATAATTTTGACTAAAATTACTAAGATGGAAGTTGCGCTTAAATACTTCTTGACCTTCTCGATACACAACTGGCTTGGATCGAAGATTGTATTGCTTAACGTTGGTTTCATAGGCTTTACGACTATTCTTTTTGATTTCCTCGCGTAATAGAGCTAATTGGTCAACTCTTTCCAAACGAGTAGATTCTTCTAGAAGCGATAGTCTTTTTAACAAGGTATAGTCCGACCCGTGGTTAATCATGTCAAAACCAAACAGAGCTTTATACGGAGAACAACCGATTGACTGATGTAATGCGGAACGAAGCGCTGAAGAAATACTAGTCAAATTTAAATCCCAATCTGTCTGATCTTCGCGGAGATACGAACGTATTGCTGCTAATAACGAGCGATTCACTCTTTCGGCCGCGTTACTTTGCGGGGAATAAAGAGCTGTACAGATATGACGAATACCCCATTTGGTCAACATGGCCTCAAATTCCTTGGCTTTAAATTGTGAACCGTTGTCACTGATAATGGTCTCTGGTACGCCGAATTCACAAAAAATTCGTTCGCAAAGGAAGTTGTTAATTACTGCTGTGGTACTTTTCTTCAGAGGACAGAGCCAGTGATATCGGCTAAAATGGTCTAGAACAATCAGTAACCCGGTGTATCCACGTTTACTGCGGGGATAAGGGCCAAGAATGTCAATGTATAATCGTTGGAAGGGTCTCATTGAAACACTTTGCTCACCCATAGGCGGTCTCAAGATTTGATTTGGAGCTTTTGTTTGTTTACACATTGCACACTCCCTAACATAGTTGCGGACTTCTTTTGACAACCCAGGCCAGTAGAGATTTCGTCTTAGTCGCTCTATTGTTTTGTGTATACCACCATGTGCAGAAACGACGCTATCGTGTGCCTGCCAAATCGCTGCTGCCCGAAGCTTTTCTGGAACCCAAAGTTTCCAGCTGTCGGCTTCTTGCTCAGTATTCCCTGATGGGTGCTCAGTCCGTATGTAAACATATTTCCCATGCACACGTAAGTCTGGAAATTTGTCTACATTTTCTTCAATTCGCATTCGAAGTTCTACATAATCCGACTCCGTGAAAGCATCTGACTCTAGATCGATCTTTGGCCCCACCAACTCAACGCTTTCGATTTGATCCTCACATATCCTAGATAACGCATCCGGTACGATATTGTCCTTCCCCTTGCGGTGTGAGATAGAGAACTTAAATCCCTGTAGCCTAAAAATCCATCGTGCTAGTCGACCTGAGACATTTTGTTGTCTCATTAGCCAAACAAGGCTTGAATGATCTGTTATCACTTCGAATTCTTGGAGCTCAAGGTAGCAACGGAATTTTTCAATAGACAATATAACTGCCAAACATTCTCGCTCCGTGACACTATAATTTCTTTGTGACTTCGAAAGCTTTTTTGACATGAATGCTATTGGCCTTTCTTCACCTGAGTTTGACAATTGTACTAAAACTGAACCAATACCGAAATCACTAGCATCACAGTGGAGAAAGAATTTTTGGGTAAAGTCTGGGTTATGAAGTACTGGGGCCGAGGTAAGCCTGATCTTGAGTAATTCCATCGCTGCCTGGGCTTCTGTCGACCATTTAAAAGTTTTACTTTTTGCCAAAAGTTCCGTTAAAGGAAAAGTCAACTCGGCAAAATTCGAAATAAAACGGCGATACCAGCCGCATACACCTAGAAATCCTCTAACTTGTTTGATATTCCGAGGGGCTGGCCAGTTTAGAATACAGGATATCTTAGCAGGATCTGTGGAAATACCTCCCTCTCCAATTATGTACCCTAAATAATTAACTTTAGTCACACAAAAATGACTCTTGCTGATGTTTAACGTTAGGTTGGCCTTTCTAAACTGCTCTGCGATTCGGATAAGAACCGACAAATGGGATTGAAAGTCTTCTGTCACAATGCACAAATCATCCAAATATCCAAACACACAGTGGCGTAGATCTGGAGGAATCAAATCATCCATGAGACGACACATAGTGGATGGGGCGTTACATAAGCCGAACGGCATAACAACGAATTGAAATAAAGCTCGACCCGGCACCGTGAAAGCCGTAAGTGGTTTTGCTTCTTCCGTTAACTGAATCTGCCAATAAGCATCCTTGAGGTCCAATTTACTTATAATATTGGCCTTAGGAAGACGAGAGAAAATGCCGTCTATGCTCTGTAACGGGTACGCATCTTTTTTGGTCGCGTCATTTAATTTTCGCGCATCCAAGCAAAGTCTGACTTTATTCGGTTTAATAACCATCCGAATTGGTGAGCTCCACGAGCTTTTTGATGGCTCTATTACCCCAAGCTCCAACATGCGATCAATTTCAGCATAAAGAACCTTTTCCACGGCCGGGCTAACGGGATAGTGTCTCTGTTTTACTGGAAAGGCGTTTCCTACGTCTATATGATGTTTTATTAGCGATGTTCGTCCTAAACCCTGTTTTGCAAAGTTTGGAAACAATTCTTTCACTGCTTCCAGTTGCTGCAATTGAGTCTCCGTTAGCGGATAAGAATCTTCGACCAGTTCTGTGATTAGTGAGTTCTCGATTGCTCCAACTATTTTTGGTGCTAGTTCGAAAGTTCGCCAAAAATCAATTCCTAAGATAAGTCTCTGCGCAATGGTTGGAATTACAAAAAGTTCCATTTCCTTAGCTTTTCCTTTATATGTCATAATTATTTTCAGAATTCCTGTTACCTTATGTGGCTTAGAATCTGCAGTTTTAACGTTGGATACGATGGCTTTATAACCAGAATAACTACTAAAATCCTGCAATGCTAACTCGGACCCTATACAGCTAATATTTGCTCCTGTGTCCAGCAATCCCCACTCTGTAAGATTTAAAAAGGAAACATTTGCATAACTTCTTCTATCTAAGCTATTCTGGAATATTGTAGATACTATATTCTTTTGCCTATTTCTTAAATTCAAGTAATAATTTTTTAATCTTATGGTGTTCCTCTTTTGGGGCTGGGTCTTTTCAAAAAATATCCGATCTCTTACTAAATAATAGTTTCTAAGCCGTTCTTCATATGGCCGAAACGCAGTTTGGACATCACTAGAAACTTCATTTAATTTCGGACGTCTTAATATGATAGGTAATGAATTATTTCTTTCAATATCTGTTTCTATTTTTACACTAGTCTGCGTTTTCTGTTTTTCTGCTATTTTTTGGACCTGATTTTCTACGACTGGGACACCCGATGGCTTGTGGATGCCCCCGCTTTTCGGTTTTCCGAACGGTTCTTACAATTTAAACAGTTTGGCTTATATACTTGGGGCTTGCCGCACCCGTAACAAAATACGCGACGTTCTGCTAAACAATCTTTCCATACATGACCCGTAGCATCGCAATTATAGCAAACAATTTTGGAAGGAGTTCGTTCCACAGCCGCGATATCATTTGCCATGTTTTCTGTTTCGTTTTCTTCGAGCTGATGCTCGTCTACCGCATACACACGACCAGTTATATCTTTGGGCCTTCCAGGGATTCGAAAAGTTTTCCCGGCATCCTGCAAAAAGTTCTCTCTCTTTTGCACCAATCGACGCAGCTGACTGATGGAACCTATTTCTTCAAAGAGTAATCTGTCTTTCATATCCGGTAGTAAATTTCCTTGAACTAATTCAATCAATTCTTTTTCTTCAAAATAAACAGAGAGTTTGTCACTAAGTTTACAAATGGCTTCATAAAATGTATCAAATGATTCACCAAGTTTTTGTTTGCGCTCTCGTATTTGCTCGCGTAGCTCTGTTGTAGAGCGACTTTCTTTGTACTGGGCTCGAAGCGCTCGACAAAACTGTTCCCAATCAACAGATTCTTCTCGTTTATGAAATCGCCAGAACCAGGCGCTTGCTTTTCCCACTAACAACTGGTGAATGTTTCGTCCTAATGCTTCCCAATCATAGTTCAAATGCTCTCGAGTCAGGACTTGCACTCGATATAAAAATTCTTCAACCGACAATCCTTCTGGACTCCCGTCAAATCTTACTCCCCATTTCTGAATAATATCAGCCACTTTATTAGCAGCGATCAGGGACGCAGTTTGCGATCTAGAACGGTTTCCGTTTGGACTAACATAATCCGGTCTACCTTGCTGTTGATTATCTTGACCACTTATAGCGGGTCTAGCAGAGGAAGATATCATCATTTGCCTTACTGTCTCGCGAACTAGCGCTTCGATATCAGGTTGCGACCAATTGTCGTCATTTAAATTTTCTTCACTCCGATTAGGTGTTCGAGCCTGTCTACCGCGTCGTCCACCTCTTCGCGTATATGCCCCTCTACCCCGGGCTCCTCTATTACTTTCAGCCGGAATTACAAATTGCTGAGGTTGACCCGCCTGTATCTCTGCTGATGCCTCTCCTAGTTCAAGTGGCCTATCCATCGATCTCGTATTTGGGCGTCTGTTTTGACCTTCGTTTGTATTCGTTATCTTTTCCGGCGAAAAATTTCCAACCACTACTTTCACATCATATAACAAGACCTTTGTCATACAAACTGGACATTCATTCTCCTTATCGGGATGAAATCTAGTATCAATACAGCTTTTATGAAATATATGCTTGCATGTAGTTATGCCACACGGCTGAGTGTCAGTCATTGTATCCTCGCAAATTAAGCACACATTTTGTTTAGTTGCTGGTGCCATGTTTTTTTGTGGAGTATGTTCGAGTGTCATTTTGTTTTAGGTTTTAATGATATGTTTTATTTTATTTTTTTTTTATTTTTAAATTTTTTCTTTTCGCTGACCTTTTTGGGATTGTGAATATTCTGATCTTTGCCATTCCTGGTTATAACTTTCCTCATTCCGTATAGATATTTTTAGTTTTGTTTATATGTATTACTATTGCTTTAATAAGTTGTCTGGCTATTGAATCTATTCATGATTATAAATGTTTTCGTCGGTTAGACGATTTGCTGGTTTGTATGAACGGACAATGCACACATGCTCATGCTGATTGTATTCCAGTCCAGCCAAAATCTGCAAATAGTCTACCTCTTACTTGACATTTTTCTCATAAAACTGATGACGACCACTATATCTACTACAGTTAATTGTCCTATCATATAATACTATCGGTCGTTTTTTTATTTTGGTCCAGTTTCTTGAACTTACGATATCCAGATAGTTATTCAATGCAGAAACCTTGTTATCTATAAGTAAATATAAATGAATGTCATACGAACGCAAATGAGCTGTTAGATCTAGTGATATTATACAGATGTTATATAGTTCACACAAACTTTAACCTTTGTCTTCTAATTGGTCGATGTTTTCAACTCACGCTATAATTCGATATCCTAAATAAAAGAGATCCGTTCTAATTTGTGTTATTTTATTCTTTTTTTTTTTTTTTCACTAGAATATTGGGATTAAATAAACTTTTTCCTGACAAAAAGAAAACAATTTATCGTTGCCCCACGTTTTGGGCGCCAAAACTTATGTAATGGTTTGGTAAACTTTGAATAAATTGATTACTCTCAGTCTATTTCAACTGAATCAGACAGTAGGAAACTCAGCGGGTCGGGACCCATGTCAACACTAGCTCTTACGGGATTGGGGGGGTTAGTTGCTGACCCTACTGACTAACATTACGTTAAGAATAATTTTTAGAGTCCCTAACTGAAACTAAATAACCACACGATCATGGCCGAAATCATCCACAAATATTGTATCTGCCAGGTATCGAGGCAACACAACCATCAGTCAAATTTAATCCAAATAATTGAGAGGAAGAAGGCAAGTTAACCAGATCGATCGGTGAAGTCTTAGATGGCAATTGACTCACACGAAATCGTTACCCTCCCTGCCAATGTCTTTGCCAATGTTAATATTGTTCCGGCAAGACCCCATATGTTTTCAATCACAATATTCACATTCCCAGGTCGCGAAATAAGTTATCTACTCACTCATAATATTTTCTATAAACATGAGTACATACATATTTTATTACTTCAATAATTCCAGAAAGAGAAACAAAACTGACTAACAGTAGCTTTCGGATTACACTTCATCAGGGTTTATTTCATATATATGTATATATATTTGTTTTTTTTTTTTTAACTGGTCTAGGTTGTATAATCGTTCTTTCAGAAATTCGCTCATATTTATTTCGATGTACAATAATTCATTTGTTTAATTAAATTTGGTCGGGTTTCTTCATGACTTTAAACTGAACCGTAAACTAGCTATTCCTATGTTTATATTTATTCATTGAAATTGATTCCTACTCGCGCATAACAACACTCACACTAGCTGAAAAGGGTAGAAATTATACAAAATGCAAAGAAAGAATATGAAATATTAAAGCTCACAACAATTCACTTATCGCAAATCCATTTGTCTTTAACATAATGCTGGCTGGCGATAAGAGAGTTGGAAGTGATAATCAAAACAAACATGCAAAATTACTGCTTCTCCACGGCCATATATAGACCGGGCATAGGCAGACAGAACTAAAATTTTGGAATATTACATTTGGTTGAACTGCACTTACCCCTTTCCAATACTCGTCGAAGGCCTTCGCGATGAACTGGGCTAAGAGCGGTTTAAGCCCATGCGGTTGGGGGGGGATGATATTTATGTTATGTAATAAAATATTAGTTCTGCGTAGTGGCTTCTTTCTTTTGGTGGTTGTAATTAATTTTCTTCCAGGGTTTTGGTATATGTAACCGCACTTTTGTATACACTCAACTAGTGGAGTGTGTTTTGGGCGACTAGTAATCACTTAAAGAAAAAAATTAACTGGCGTTTACAAAGCGCGACTGTAGATTTTAGCGATCGCCGTTTCGACACTTATGTATTGACAAAAAAAAATTTCAGGGAGTTTTTAGCTGATCGAAGGGAACAAATTATGGGTGTTGTTTTAGAGCTGGAAAGCTGGTCTATGCCAGGGTTTAGTCGTTCGTCCGATGTCGGCGGTTCGTACCACTACCCCTCGTTATAGCTGGGGTACTAGATTTGTCCACTAGCAAAACTGTACCGCTACGGTAGGCGGAACAGGAGTGAGGGGTAGAGTATAGGTGGGCCGCTGTGTTTTGCGTTTTGGGGGGTCGACACTGTCCGTAAAGTCCAGCCTTTGTGGCGACGATGTTTGCAGGCTTCTGTACTCCTTTTCTACTGGAGATCGGACAACTATAAAAGAGCGGCGTGTTAGGTAAAACCACGATGGCGATCTGGCTGAATTGATATAATTTACCTCGGGACCTTTTAATGACGTTATGTAACTTTTTGGGGCGGGTAATGTTATCTTTTGATTGATTTAATTCACAGCTAGGCGGCGTAGCCAAACCCTATGTAGCCGTGAAAAGCAGCAATCTGTGCGGAATGAAAGTAAATTTTAAATCTGTGCGTTTGAAACGCCAGCAACTAAATATTTACCTTCACGATTCCGTGAAAATGGAGAACAAGTTTTAATTGACCAATTAACAGGCTTGGGCAGAGGATGTCTTTGGATAAGGTGCGATCAAAGTAAGTGGCACGTGGACCAAAAGAACAATATGTTGCCAAATCTTGCCAAATTGTACGTCTGCTCAGATGAGGGTTTAAAACGGAAAAGAAACGATAAGGGCCTCGCCTGAACTCGGAAACCTAGCTTTGCGATATTTTGAGCTGACACCGATTTGTCAAACTGGACCAGCTGATGGGTATTATCTTAGTATCGGATAGGGCTGGGAGGTGTTTTTGAATATCGTATGGCGGGTTAGCTACCAGTTTGAATTTTTGGAGACTTATGAATTGGGACGACCATTAC